>JAESUZ010003943.1:0-2536175 GCA_017311185.1 Proteles cristata cristata
ATCTACATCACTGGCTCCTTGGAAAGGATTTCTCAGGACAGTGGAGGAAATTCTCCACTTAATGCCATAGATGCTAGAGTCATAGACCCCATCACTCTAATGCCACGGTGGATTTGCAAGAATGGTGTTGCTTTACACAGACCTATTCAGTCCTCATACGAAGTGCTCTGTTCTTTAAAATTCCATAGTCTCCAAGCTATAAAGCCACAGGGCTTCGAGTTAATTATGACAATGTCATCCCCTGGTCAGGAAGCATGTACCGTAATTGCGCTTGGAGCACTGGGCATGTGTGGTATACCGAGCTCACTTTTTACGCTGGCAGTTTTTTTCTGTTGCTTTTGTGATTCCTAATTAAAGAGAATTTTTCTCTTTCCTTCTCTTAAAAATCTATTTTCATGGTTAACAGAGATTTCCTGCCATCTGTCTTTTCTTAATTGAGATGTGGTTGTACATATGGGCTCTGCAGGAAGTCTATGCATCCTTTAAACAATTTTAACTTTTTTTGTCAGTCATTCACCCTTGAGTCAGACACTTTGCTACAGACCTGAAATACACTGGTAAACAAGAAAGCTGAAGCTGAAATTTAACTAGAAAAACAGAGGTTGTACGTTGGATTTTACAGCTCTCTTATTTTTGAGTCCCTTTGCATAGCTAATATGGCATCAGTTCTGTTGGCCACAGGACATGGGCTTTTTTTCACCCATTATACACATCTTTACTTGCAATATTTGACAGCTAAGTTTTGTATTTATCCTTAATGTGAGTGGTATTTTTAGACATTTTAACTTATTTTTGGTATTATCTGTAGATGAATTTATTTAAGTCAATAGTTTAAAAGAGCTTTTTGGGGGGCGCCTAGGTGGCTCAGTCAGTTAAGCACCTGACCCTTGGTTTTGGCTCAGGTCATGATCTCAGGGTTCATGAGTTTGAACCCCCCGTCAAGGTTGCACTGTCAGAGCACTGCTTAGGATTCTCTTTCTCTCCCTCTCTCTCTGCCCCTCCCTCACTCGTGTACTCTCTGTCTCTCAAAATAAATAAATAAACTTAAAAAAAATGAAAGAGCTTTCTTTAAGAAAGATATGTCTGGATCTCCAATAAGAATATTATTTTGTATGCAATTTGGTTCCATTCAATTCTATATAGTTTATAAATTATACTCTTAAAAAATTTTTTAATGTTTTATTTATTTCTGAGAGAAAGACAGAGAGAGAGACAGAGAGAGAGAGACAGCATGAGCAGGGGAGGGTCAGAGAGAAAGAGCGAGAGACAGAATCTGGAACAGGCTCCAGGCTCTGAGCTGGCTGTCAGCACAGAGCCTGACGCGGGGCTCAAACCCATGAACCGTGAGATCATGCCCTGAGCTGAAGTCAGATGCTTAACTGACTGAGCCACCCAGGCACCCCTATATATTATACTCTGAACACTCTCCTACCAGAATGAAAGGGGAACTGTGGGCCGTGATGTATGAATGGAGAGCCTGAAGGGAGGAGAGCTTGGACTGTGTCCTTGGCCGATATTACACATCTACAGAAGATAATTGTTACATGTTCTTAGTCTCCAGCCCACAGTAGCTTTAAGGTCCTATTTTGACATAAGGAATTGAGTTTAAATCTGTGACTTACGTCATTACAATGAACAAACATTTGATTTGAAGGTGACCCAAGTACAATGAAAAAGGTAGGATATAATATTAAATTTTTAAAAATCATCTTATGAGGGTTATTGAAAAATCCACGTCCAGTAGACTGCCTAATGTTACTTAATTGAAAAGTTTTCATCGTTTTTCTTTGTAAACCCTCTAGACTTTAGCACAGTGAATTGTCTATAGTCATTTCATTATAAATATTAGTTGAATAATTCTGAAATATGTAGTTTAGAGTATCTCCAATTATGCTTTAACTTTAAAAAAAAAATTTTTTTTTGGAGTTCCTGGGCGGCTCAGTCGGTTAACCATCCCACTCTTGATTTGGGCTCAAGTCATGATCTCACAGTCATGGGTTTGATCCCCTCATTGGGCTCTGCACTGATAGTGTGGAGCCTGCTTGGGATTCCATATCTCTCTCTCTGCTCCACCCCTGCTCGCTCTCTCTCTGAAAATAAGTAAATAAACATTAAAAAATTTTTTGATCTTTTAAAAATTAAAAAAGTTATTTTAGAGAGAGATAAAGAGAGAGAGCAAGAAGGCGAGAGGGCCAAGAGGAGAGAGGGTTATGTAGGCTCCACGCGCAGCATGGACCCTGATGCAGGGCTCAATCTCATGATCCTGGGATCCACCTGAGCTAAGATCAAGAGTCAGATGCTCAACTGACTGAGCCACCCAGGCGCCTCCACCCTCCAAAATTTTAAAGTAGGTTGCCAAATCCCAAGAAGCTAAATATATTTAGTATTTAAAATTCTAAAAAAAATTTCTGAATTTAGAGTGTTTTGTAACAAATGTGATACAAAGCATGTAGTATCAGCATAAATAAAGTGTTTTTGTGTGAAGTTCTTTCATGGGATAGCTTATTTCCAGTAGAAAAACACAGCAAACGAAACTAGTATAAGGCTAGGCATTTTAGGTAGAGCTCACTCTGTAAATAGGCAAAATGGATAACCCACATGTGATCCATCTTCATGAATTTGAAGGCTTGTTGGGAGGAATGGAAAAACTCTGCTTCCCTGGCTGTTGCCTAAAATTCCAAAAACAGAACATTAGTATTTGGTCATGGGGAAAATAATAGAGCAAATCTTATTATTCCTTGCGAAGAGAGAAGGAATTCAGTGGGACGTGGTGGGAGTAAAAGGATTCAAGGCAGTGAGCCGGGTGGAGGAGTATTCCGAAGAAAAAACGAGCAGGTGTTCCTGCAAGAGGTAAGAGGGGCTGAAAAGGAGCCTAAAACAAGCTTCTCTCCCCATTCCTTAGCACTAGGCATGTGCATAAGCCATAGTCAAGATTTGGCAAGATCATTAGCCTTGAAAGCATTGTCTCCTGTCACCCACAAAAGCAGCAACAATATAAAACAAGAAGGAAAACAGAGGTTTCTATCTGAAGAGGAGAGGTCTACTGCAAAGTTGGACATGGGCCCCCTCTACACAGCAGGTGCACTGTCTTTCAGTCTGCTGTAAGAAGAAATGAGCCTGGCCAATAAAGAACAAAGTCATGGAGAGGGAGGTCCCCTCTTGGTGGTAGGTGTGACCTTCCTCCTACTGAAGAACGGAAGGAGCGACATACTGTCGAAGGTCTCATTTGCTTTTCAGTGATGTGGCCTCCACTGTGAGAATGGACACCCAGTCAGCAGCAGGAATATTCTCATCACTGGGGATCCAGCCATCTACTTGTGCAGATAACACAGTAGCCGGGAGTTTGAGCCAACGCTGTGGCCCCTCAGATTCCTCACTCTTCCTCCCTCATGTTCTCTCCCCAGCCTCCCTGCTACCTTCTACCTTTCACCTTTGGACTCTCCCTTCCTTTCTTTCTTCTTGTTTACATCCTCTTAGCTGGATAGCACATGTGTGCCGAGCACCAACTTGGTCAGGCCGGAAACAAGACACATTTCTGAACTTTCTTGAACTGGCTGCCTAATGGGAAAGAAATATAATGAACAACAATCATACAAATACTGCTGCACATATGTTAGAACGGCTAAAATAAAAACACTGAAAAAATGCCAATGAGGATATGAAGCAAAGATGTATCAATTACTCACATGTCACTGTGCAGCCATTTTATATTACAGGAATATAAAATGGCGCAGCCACTTTGATAACAAGTTTGCAGTTAGTTTCTTATAAACTAAAACAGTCATTTAATGTATAACTCAGCCTTCACACTCCTGGGTATTTATACTACACATAGGAAACCTTGTGTTCACACTAAAACATACGTGAATGTTCATAACAGCTTTATTTATATAACTGGAAACAATAACCCAGATGTGTTTTATAATGTTTATTTATTTATTTAGAGTGAGAGAATGAGCCAGGGAGGAGCAGAGAAAGAGAGAGAGAGAGAATATCAAGCAGGCTTTGTGCTTTCAGCGTAGAGCCTGATGTGGGGCCCAATCTCACCAACCATGAGATCATGACCTGAGCCAAAATCAAGAGTTGGACGCTGAATGGACTGAGTCACCTAGGCACCCCAACCCAACTGTTCTTCAATGGGTGAATGGAAACACAAATTGGGGTACATGTAACCACCAAAAAGCCACTTAGCAGTAAAAAGGAATGAGCTATTGATATGAGAACTTGGATGGTTCTCAACGTCATTATGCTGAGTGAACAAGACAATCTAGAAAGGTTACACAATGTACAATTTCACTTATATAATATTATCAAAATGGCACAGTCATAGTGGTGGAAGAGAGACCAGGTGTTGCTAGGAATTAGGGTTGGGTGTAGGATTTGACTATCAAGGAGGAAAGCGAGGATGTTTCTTTGTGGTGATGGAGTAGTTCTGTTTCCTGATTGTGATAGTTACACAAATATATACATGTGATGAGATTTCTTAGTCTATGTACCTTTTTTCTCAAAAAAAAAAAGTCCATGAAAATACTGGTGAAATACCAACATTGTCTGTAGTTTAGTTAATTGTACTGTAGCAGCATCAATTTGCAGCTTTTGACAATGCTCCATGGTTATATTAGGCAATATCGTTAGGGAAAGCTGGGTGAATGGTACAGACTATCTATATTAACTTTTCATCTTGTTGTGAATCTTAAACTATTCAAAAATAAAAAGTGTAAATGCAAAATGTTTAAGTAACAAAACATTTCACTACGTGTTTGTTGGATAACTCACACAAACAAATGATATCAGGACCGGAGGAGTGCAGAGTGTCGGGAGAATATTTGATTTCAGGAAGGGGAGTTGGGAAACACAATCTGGGACATTTGCTTTCCTCCAGCTTGGGGCCAGCTGCCGTTACACCGAGGACAGGAGCTGCTGTGCCCTTTTACTCAGCTGAAGTCATTTGTGCTGCCTCTGTTGTCTGGTGACTCATCTCAGCTGGAGCTGCGAAGGCCCCTGGTGTGTCTGAGAATGTTCCATGGTCTCAGACTCACCGCCAGGGCTGATGTGATTTTTAATGAAAACCTTACCCCGAGAAAGCCAGACTTTCTCAACTTCTGTAGAACAGTCTTTCTTATTCAAAGCCCATTGCCAACTTGATTCTGTCCGAGTGTAGGGGGACAACATAACATTGTCTTCTCTTGGTGATGTCTGGACACCAACAATATATATCTACTGGTGCCAAGGTCTCCTCTCCCATTGAACACTTGGTTTCCATCAGTAGGTGCTCTAAAACATCACTGCACCCTAACAAATAACATTTTCATCTCTCCTACAGTTAGGAAATATATGAAACATAGTTGGATAATATTTATGGGACAGTTAACAGGACGTTTAACAGAAGATGCTTAATTGTAGACATTGTTTTTTTTAAAGATGTTATTTTTTTTAAGAACAGTTTAATGCTTACAGCAAAATTAGGAGGAAGGTACAGAAATTCCTCACATATTCCATAGCCCTCCCCCTATATATTGTTTTTCACACAAATAAATTTAGTTGGGAGACTGACGCCATTCATAGCAAAGTAATTTTTTATATATTTAGTTGACAGTGGTTTGTGTTAGCCTGGTATTTATTTTTCCATCTTTTTACTTTTACCTGATTTGTGTCTTCATGTTTAAAGTTTCTTTGGGGCCGTGTCTAGTTGGGTCTTGCTACTTTATCCAATATGGTCATTTCTGTGTTTTAATTTGGGTGTTTAGACCATTTACATTCAATATCATTATTGATATGGTTGGTTCTGAATCTATTACATTACTGTTTCCTATTTGTTCCATCTGGGTTATTTTTCCACTTTTCTCTCTCTCTCTCTCTTTTTTTTTTTTTTTTGCCTTATTTTGGATTAATTAAGCCTTATTTATAACTCTGCCTTGTTTTTTGCTGGTGACTTATGACTCTTAGTTTTGTTATTTTAGTCGTTGCCGGAGGGTGTAGAGTGTGTATCTCTAACTTTCCCCATTCTGCCTTCAAGTGATTTCTCATTACTTTTCTGTATAGTGTAAGAACTTCTCCACAGAATATTTCCATTTCTCCTCTTCAGAGCTTTCTGCCATTGTCATATACTTTATTTCTACATGTGTTATAAACCCCCTAATATGTGGCATTCTCAGTGTATTACCCTTAAAGAAGTTTCAATAATAAGGAAAAGCATTCTACCCATGCAATCAACATTCCAATATCTTCCTTTCTTGGTGTAGCTCCAGCCTTCTATCTGGTATCATTTGCCTTCTGCTTATCAGATTTCCTTCAACATTTCTTAAAGTGCAGGTCTGTGAGCAGTGAATTCATTCAGCTTATATTATGAAAAAGTCTATGTTTCACCTTCTTTTCGAAAGACATTTTGCTGGGTAAAGACTTCTAGGCTGGGCCACCTGGGTGGCTCAGTCAGTTAAGCGTCCAACTTCAGCTCAGGTCATGATCTCACAGTCCGTGGGTTCGAGCCGTGCATCGGGCTCTGTGCTGACAGCTCAGAGCCTGGAGCCTGCTTTGGATTCTGTGTCTCCCTCTCTCACTGCTCCTCCGCATTCATACTCTGTCTCTCTCTGTCTCTCAGAAATAAATTTTAAAAGTTAAAAAAAAGGAAAAAAAAGAAAAAAATGACTTCTAGGATGTTAGTTATCTTTCTTTTAGTGTTTTAAACACGTTGCTCTTGGCATTATTTTTGTCAAAAATGTACTGTCATCATATTTATTCTTCTGTGTGTAGTGGGTCTTTTTCTCTGACTGTTTTTAATTTATTGCTGATTTTGAACAACTCGACCATAATATGCCTGGCTATATTTTTCGGCGTGTTTTTTGCCCTTGGGGCTTGTTGGGATTCCTGGATCTGGGATTGAGACTTTTCATCCCGTTTGGAGAAATTTTGGCTATTATTTCTTCAAATATATTTTTCCTGTCTCTCAGCCTCCTCCTTTAGGGACTCCAGTTATTTATATATTAGGCTTCATGAAGTTGTTCCACAGTGATTGGCGCTTTATGTATTTACTTTTTCAGATCAGTCTTGTTTTCTCACTGTGATTCATTTTGGTCACTTCCCATTGCTATGTCTTTTCAGTAGTGTAAACTCTATTACCACTCCTTGTGTTCTTCATCAAAGATATTGTGGTTTTCATCTCTAGAATTTTGAACCGAATCTTTTATATCTTCCATTTCTCTATTTAGCATGCTCCGTCTTTCCTCTAGTTTCTGAAACATATGGAATGTAGTTAAAACTATTGTAATGCCCTTGGCTACTAATCCCATGACCTTCACTTTTCTAGATCACTTTCAACTGTCTGAATTTTCCCTCCCACTATGGACTGTATCTTTTTGCTTCTTTACAGGACTTTTTTTGGGCAGTAATTTTTGATTAAATGGTCGACACTTTGATATTTACAGTAATGGTTGCTGGATATTTTTGTATTTCTATATTCTTTTAAAAATTTTTTAAGTGTTTATTTATCTTAGAGAGAGAGAGAGAGAAAGAGACAGGCAGATGTGAGTGGAGGAGGGGCAGAGAGTGAGGGAACACAGAATTTGAGGCAGCCTCCAAGGTTCTGAGCTGTTAGCACAGAGACTGTCGTGGGGCTCAAAGTGATGAATTGTGAGATTATGGTCTAAGCTGAAGTCGACACTTAAGCACCTGAGCCACCCAGGTGTCCCTGTTTTACAATAAATATTCTTGAATTTTGTTCTGGATCACTCTTAAGTAACCTGGAAACAGTTTAATCCCCAGATCTTTTAAGCTTTGTTGGTGGAAACATTTAGCTTCGGGTTAATTTTTTCCTCACTTCTGAAGCAAGAGTTGTCTTAGCATTCTGACCAATGCCCCATTAATTATGAGTTCTTCACTCTGGCCAGTGGAAACAGACACTAGCATTACTTTTAGTGTAGTGTTAACTCTTCCGTCCAAATGATTCAGATGGTTTTTCCCCTGGCTTCAGCATGAGCTGATTAGTAGTCAGCTGAAGACTTAATGAGGACCCTTGCAGATGCCTGGAGTTTTCTCTCTGTGCATCTCTTTCCTCTCTTATATCCTTCCTGTGAATACTAGCATCCTTGACTTTCTTGGAAGCCCAGTTCTGTCTTCTCAGCTCAAGGGGACTACTCGGTTCCTTTGATACTGAATAGGACTGCCTAGATAAATACTTATGAAATTGATAAGCTTATACGTCAACAAATCTCATTATGGGTTGATATCTGAAATGGCTTGGTTTCTGCCTGAATTTTTACTTTTCCCACAAAGGAAGGAGAAAAGCTTCTCTACCTGGACAATGGAGGGGGGGGGTTCTTTGGGCATAGGACAGGAAAGGGAACTTTCCGTCCATTTCTTGGGGCCCAGTTTAAAAGAGAACAGTAAGGCCAGAAAGAGTGCAAAGGTAAGAGGAGCAGAAGCCAAAGTTCAAGTCAGATTGGTTCAAGCCACAGGAAGCCAGACATCCAAACAGGAGGGGCCAGCAGTAGGTATCTATTCCTCCAGGGGTATTTTGACTCTTCCCATCCCCCACATCTGGGTTAGTGGCTCCTCATCCATTACCCAATGCCATCAGGTGCTCCTTTTTTCAGAAGAGTTATTACTGTATATTCCCTGCATAGTTTTCTATGTCCTCTGACCTTTAAATTCCACAAAGATAAGAATTATAACTATCTTGTTTATTGTTGTCTCACTTTCTCTTAACACTATCAGGTGCAGAGAAAGTGCTCAATAAACACTTGCGGAATAAATGCATTCTTTTACAAATTATTAGGTGAAAATTTAGGTTGTTTCTAGTACCAGTCTCATCTAACTTCCCAGTCTCATTTAACACAAGGATCACTACGTCCTTCTTCTTCATACTTTCTCTCCTTGTTCTTTCCCAGGCTTCCATCTTTTCCCAAACCCTACCCACTCCTTGACTTTAAGGTGGCAAATTCAATAACTATGGTGGCCAAGCAGGTAATATAAATAAGCATTATACTTATCAATCATTAGAAAATTTGGAAAGAAGACGTCTCTGGTCAAATTAAAGAACACAAGTCTAAACTAAAGTTTCAACTTCTTAAATTAAATTAAATTTATAAAATGCTGAACCAGTCATACAAAATGTTTTTTTATGTGATCTTGCAACTTCCGGGCTTGAATGTTGGTGCTCTTTAGGGTTCTGTCCTTTTTGGGGTTCACTATTGTTTGTATCTTGATAATTCCTGGCCTCCACCATATTGGATTAGATACAGCAACATGGATATATATATTACATATATATTATTATACTATTATTTATATATGTTGTTATATTATATATTATATAATATGGATGTTATGTTATCTAGGTATATATTATATTTTATAAAAATATATATGGCATATATATTTAGTTCAAATTTTATTAGAACTCATCTTGCTCCAAAAAGTCCATCTGTTTATTTATTTCCTTTTCATGGACTGACCCCATAGTCTTCCCATTCACCTCAACTGGAAAATTTGAGCTCATCATAGATTTCACCCACCTCTTCAATTCTCACAGTGGTCTGTTCCTATGCCTTGTAGATCCTTGAATACTTTCTCTATCCTCTAATGTTATGAGTTCAATTCTATTTTTTAAAGTTTATTTATTTATTTTGAGAGAGAAAGAGAGAGCACGCATACAAGTGGGGAGGGGCAGAGACAGTGAGAGAGAGAATCCCAAGCAGGCTCTGAGCTGTCAGTGCAGAGCCCAACTGGGGGCTCAAACCCATGAACTGTAAGATCATGACATGAGCCCAAATCAAGAGTCCAGTGCTTAGGCTGCTTAATGGACTGAGCCACCCAGCACCCCCTATTCAAATTCTTATTATCTTTTGTTTGGTCTTTAGCCAATTACCTTGTCAGAGATTCCAAAACCTGGCAGTGTCAGAATCATATTGGACAATTTGTTAACATAAAGCTGCCTAGTCTCATCCCCACTGAGGGGGTATGTCATACCCACTGGCATACCCCCTGTATCTCAGGGGATGGGCTTGGAACACTCATAATTGGTTAATTAAAGCAATGTGATAGCTTCTCAAAAATATTCATCAAAATTCTTATCGTTATATCATCTCAGTCTATATTTCTAACAAACATACACACTCTCGTGTTGCCCTCTTCCTTCCTCTTCCTAGAGAGGAGAGTCCATCACCTTCATGCTACAAAAAGAAGCCACAGTTCAAGACGCTGCAAAACAGCCCAGAAATGCCTCAAGCTTCAGAACTGTAACAATAGACCATGCAAAGCAAAAGGTGAAACAAGGCCAAGCTTCCTGAGTTACAAAACTATCCAGAAAGTCAGAGCCCAAAATCAATTGCAACACCAAGAAATGAAATCATTTTCCTCAAAAAATAATGTATCTTCTTCATGGTTCTCATGGAAAAATTTTTACTGATTGTTTAAAAGAAAGATTTCTATCATTTTGTTGACAGATTTTAAAGCTAATACTGGGCATGAAAGACACGTGAAACATAGCCTTGCCTATATTAAGTGGACTAGTGAATATCCCTCGGACACAGTAAGTAGCTTTCCATTTTATTGTCCTAACATTTGTTCGTCTTTAATAGAAACGCATTTTCTAAAAATAATACATTTTCATAGTTACATGAAAAAGACTAAAAAGCTAATGTAACAGTTAACAAAGTTTCTTAATAAAACTTCTACTTATAAGAAATACCCTTTCAAAATGACAGTGCTGAGGGGCGCCTGGGTGGCTTAGTCGGTTGAGCGTCCGACTTTCGCTTAGGTCACGATCTCGCTGTTCGTGGGTTCGAGCCCCGCGTCGGGCTCTGTGCTGACTGCCAGCTCAGAGCCTGGAGCCTGTTTCAGTCTGTGACTCCCTCTCTCTCTGACCCTCCCCTGCTCACGCTGTCTCTCTCTCTCTCTCCTAGAAATAAATAAAACATTAAAAAAATAAAAATGACAGTGCTGATTATCAACCCTAAGTGTTAAAAAAAAGAAATTGTTGCTGGCTCAGTGCCGGCAACAGAGCTGTGAGCGGGAACGAGGTGCCATCTTGTGGCACAAATGAAAAATGCTTTGAAGTGGAGGCAAGCCAAAAGTTCTCTTTACATATTTATTTCCTTGCATTGGAACAATCGAGTTCCTAATAGCATCTGTTTTATCACCATCTGGATACAATAGACACATGTAACCTATTTTTTTCTGCAACAGCTGGAACCTTTGGGGATAAGTCAAGACAGAATGCGGTTTGGATTTTAGCTTCTTTTTTTTTTTGGACCCAATTAGGAGCACAGTGCTAGATTTGTCACCTCTGCAAAAAGAATGGTAAATTCTCTGGAAGGAATCCAAAAAAGAGTTAAGAAGGATTTGAATTTTGTCAGAAGGTTGGGTGGGGATTTGAGGATCTGCATAGAAATCTTGATTGAGGGGCGCCTGGGTGGCTCAGTTGGTTAAGTGTCCGACTGTGGCTCAAGTCATGATCACAGTTTGTGAGTTCAAGCCCCATATTGAGCTCTGGCTGACAACTCAGAGCCTGTCACCCCATCTCTCTGCCCCTCCCCAGCTCATGCTCTCTCTCTGTTTCTTAATAATAAATAAATGTTAAAAAAAAAATAGAAATCTTGAACACAATCCTAATTTTCTATTATTATTGCATAAGAAGGACAACAAAGCTCATCCTTTTTTGTTTGTTTCAAGTTTTTATTTAAATTCTAATTAGCTAATGTATAATGTATGATTGGTTTCAGTAGTAGAATGTAGTGATTCATCACTTGCATACAACAACCAGTGCTCATCCCAACAAGTGCCCTCCTTACCATCACCCATTTAACCCATTCCCCACGCACCTCTCTTCCCGCAACCTTGTTCATTCTCTATTGTGAAGAGTCTCTTATGGTTTGCCTCCTCTTTTTGTCCCCCTTTCCCTATGTTCATCTGATTTGTTTCTTAAATTCTACATTTGAGTGAAATCACATTGTATTTTTCTTTCTCTGGACTGACTTATTTTGCTTAGTAGCTCTATCTACATTGCTGCAAATGGCAAGATTTCATGTTTTTGATGACTGAGAAATATTCCAGTGTGTGTGTGTGTGTGTGTGTGTGTGTGTGTGTGCGTGCGCGTGTGTGTGCGCGTGTGCATGTGTGTACATCACATCTTTATCCATTCATCACTCAATAGATTTGGGGGTTCTTTTCATAATTTGGCTATTGTTGATAATGCTGCTATAAGCATTGGGGGTGTTATGTGCCCCTTTGAATCAGTATTTTTGTATCCTTTGAATAAATACTTAGGAGTGCAATTGTTAGGTCATAGATGTTCTATTTTTTTTTTTTTTTTTTTTACAAATAGTTTATTGTCAGGTTGGTTTCCATATAACACCCAGTGCTCATCCCCACAAGTGCCCTCCTCCATGCCCATCTCCCCCCTCCCCCCACACACCCATCAGTCCTCAGTTTGTTCTCAGCATTCAAGAGTCTCTCATGGTTTGCCTCTCCCTCTCCTCCACTATTTACCCCCTTCTCCCCCATGGTCCTCCGTTAAGTTCCTCCTAGTCCTTCTATACGTGCAAACATGGTATTTGTCCTTCTCTGTCTGACTTATTTTGTTCAGCATAACACCCTCAAGGTCCATTCATGTTGCTACACATGGCCAGATCTCATTCTTTCTCATTGCCATGTAGTATTCCATGTTGTAGATAAACCACATCTTCTTGATCCATTCGTCCATTGATGGACACTTAGGCTCTTTCCATGTTTTGGCTGTTGTTGGGAGTGCTGCTATGAACATTGAGACACATGTGCCCCTATGCATCAGCATTTCTGGATCCCTTGGGTAAATTCCTAGCAGTGCTATTGCTGGGTCATAGGGGAGTTCTATTGTTAGTTTCCTGAGGAACCTCCACACTGTTTTCCAGAGGGGCTGCACCAGTTTGCATTCCCACCAACAGTGTAAAAAGGCCCCCTTTTCTCTGCATCTTCACCAATATCTGTTGTTTTCTTGTGTTGTTAATTTTAACCATTCTGACAGGAGAGGTGGTATCTCATTGTAGTTTTGACTTGAATTTCCTGGATGATGAGTGATGTTGAGCATCTTGCAATGTGTCTGGTGGCCATCTGTATGCATGTCTTCTTTGGGAAAATGTCTGTTCATGTCTTCTGCCCATTTCTTAACTGGATTTTTTGGTTTTTCTTGGTGGGGGGTTGATTTTGATAAATTCCTTCTAGATTTTGGATAGTAACCCTTTATTAGATATGCCTTTTAATGTGTCATGAAGTACAGTACTGGTTTTGAGCCCAGTGATTCCCAGTCTCTTGTCTTGCACATTAGTGGACTCTGTCAAAACTAATGACATGGCTCAGTGTTCCCAGCCACTTCCAATTGCAACAAACAATGAAACACTGCTCAATTTATTGCCAATATGCATTTGTGAGAAGTGTTGTTAAATTTACACTTTATCTCAAGATCCTGAATGTTTACCTGGTGTCTGGCATAACAAAAACATATTGGTTTCATTGAATTTTTTGAGGAATAGAAAGTCTTATATTACCTGTCTGTGAGGATTCCGACATGATTCTTCTCATGTAATAGATGATCCAGTTAAGTAATGAAAGCTGTGTAAATTAATTTTTAAAATTTAAAATATAAACATTAATATTTTATATTTACTATTTTGATTAATATTTCTACTTGAATATAAATTGTTATATGAAAAACATATTTATGGCTTGCTAAATATCAGGACCTGTACTGAATAGGGAGAAAAGATAAAGCTCTTGCTTTCAAACCGTGTGCTAGGTAATAAGCAAAAAACTACCTATGTTTTATTTTGTTTTAAATAAACCTTGTTGTTCACAATGTATGTTTGTTTTAAAATAAAATATATATTAACTTAGTTTTCCCAAATGGAAATATACTTTTCTGGCTAATTTTTAAAATTTTTCTATCTTTGGGGCACCTGGTGGCTCACTTGGTTAAGCGACCAGCTCTTGGTTTCGGCTCAGGTCGTGATCTCACAGTTCATGAGTTCGAGCCTCATGTCAGCGCAGAGCCTGCTTGGGATTCTCTTTCTTTCCCTCTCTCTCTGCCCCTCCCCCTTCTCCCTGCTCCATCTCTGTCTTCCTCTCTCTCTCTCAAAATAAATAAACTTTAAAAAATTCCTACCTTCTCAGCTTTCCAAAATAAAGAGAGTGTAAACGAACTTTTAATTTGAAACTGTGTAGTATAGCCATCCTATGAGGTATATATTCATCAGCGTTCTCCAGAGGAACAGAGCCAATAGGAGATCAACGATAGATAGAGACATAAACAGATAGACTAGTGGAGATTTATTATAAGAATTGGCAGACATTGTTGTGAAGTCAGACATCCGCCTGAAAGCTAGAGAAGCAGGAAACTGGTGTTGTAATTTGGTCCGAGTCCAAAGGTCTGAGAAGTGGGGGCTGATGGTGAAAATCCCTCGCTAAATCTGAAGGCCCAAGAAGTAGGAGTGTGGATGTTCAAGGGTGGGAGAAGATGAATCTCTCAGCTTAAGTGGAGGGGGTGGGGGAGAACAAATTTATCCTTTCTTGACCTTTTTGGTCTACCTAAACTCTCAATTTAAGAGACAGGGTGAAGTTTACCACATTGGTGAGGGTGATTTGCCTTTATTCGGTTCACTTATTCAAATGCTCATCTCTTCTGGGGACACCCTCACAGACTCTCTGAAACAGGGTTTTATCAGCTCTCTGGCCATCACTTAGCCCAGTCATGTGGACATATACAATTAGCCATCACAAAGCCCATTCTTGTCTTCTGAGTAGTTATGGAAGGTAGAAATTTGAGGTCACTAGACTTTCAGATGCAAGGTTCATCTTACACATAATTATCTTAACACAAAATCTTTAAAACAAATTAAGGGACTTTGACTTCTGCCCTAGGGGGTGTGGATAACCACTGGCAGTGTTCTGGAAGCTATTCAGAACAGTAAAATGAACAGAGCAGACTAATTCTGGGAAGATAGGATTATGCAGAGTAAAATACCTATAGGAATTTGCTGCCTCAACTTGGAGACTTTGTGATTGAACTTTAAGGCATATGCGATATAATAATACTTCAATCCAGGCAGAATAGAATATGCCAAGGGATCTGTGGAGAAGTCGGTCCTGTTCACTTTGGAATGTAAAACTAGAGAAGGTGTTTCCTTTAGGTCTTGATTTGAAGGGTTCTAGAAAGAAGCCAGGTTGGCACTCTCTTCCTACACTTATCTGATTAATACTTGACATTCCACTATTTCTTCACACAGTGATCCACAGACAATCTCCTATGTGTTCAGTATATTCTAGACATTTAGAAAAGGGTCAAGTGAGGGGAGAGAATTTATAATCTGCCTTACCGTCTGGTAAAAAAAAAAAATGTCTCAATATAAGAAATAATGGGAACCAGTATAAAATGGGATACAATCAATGTTACAGTAAGGTTCGGGGTGCCTGGATGGCTCAGCTGGTTAAGCGTCCAACTTTGGCTCAGGTCATGATCTCACAGTTCGTGGGTTCGAGTCCTATGTCAGGCCCTGTGCTGACAGCTGGCTCAGAGCCTGGAGCCTGTTTCAGATTCTGTGTCTCCCTCTCTCTCTGACCTTCCCCTGCTCATGTTGTCTCTCTCTCTCAGAAATAAATAAAAATATTTAAAAAATTAAAAAATAAATATTATAGTCAGGTACAAGCTGGGGAAAGAGTAGCTTTATAGTGAGCACTTTACCTGGACTACCTTCTTCAAGTGCATTTTCTCATTTAACTTTCAAAAGTCCATGAGTAGGGGTGCCTGGGTTACTCAGTTGGTTAAGTGTCCAACTTTGGCTCAGGTCATGATCTCACAGTCTGTGGGTTCGAGCCCCACGCTGGGCTCTGTGCTGACAGCTTAGAGCCTGAAGACTGCTTCTGATTCTGTGTCTTCTCTCTCTGCCTCTCCCTCACTCTCACTCTATCTCACTCTGCCTCTCAAAAATAAATAAATAATAAAAAAAAGAAAACAAACAAACAAACCCCCAAGTCCATGAGTAGGGGCACCTGGGTGGCTCAGTTGGTTAAGTGTCTGACTTCGGCTCCGGTCATGATCTCACAGTTTGTGAGTTTGAACCCTGTGTTGGGCTCTATACTGACAGCTCAGAGCCTGGATCCTGCTTCAGATTCTGTGTCTCCCCCTCTGCCCTCTCTCTGCCCCTCCCATGCTCATGCTCTGTCTCTCTCTGTCTCTCAAAAATGAATAAACATTAAAAATTTTTTAAAAAATAAAGGATTCATTTCTTTAGCTCATGTTTTCCCCGGTCACCAGGAAGGAGATCGGTGGTCAGGTAAGTTTGGGAAACACATGGTTCAGTCACTTAGAAAGTTCTTTTTTTTAATTGCAAGAATTCTCAGTATCAGTAAGTAGTTGTAATAATAACAGTTGTAAAAGTCCTCATTAACATGTGATATGCCAGGTATTTTGCTCAATGTTTAATATGTGGCACGTGATTTACAAAATAATAGGAGGAAGAGACTATTATTGGTCTCATTTTGTGGGTCAGAAAAATGGAGGCAGAGCCATTAAGTAGACTTGGCAGGCTCCACCCCCATATGACCTTGGGTAAGCATCTGTTCACAGCATTTCCCAGGCATATATGATTTGAAAGCTTTCTGGTATGGCAACTGGTGAGATTCATTTTTTCAAAAGGTATGTTGGTGTCACTGTAATAAAAAAAAAAAAAAAGCAATTAGTGAGAAGCCCTAGGAGCCTGCTAGCCCAGTCCTAAAGACTTCAAAGAGAATACGCCATTATTCCTTGAGTATTAGTACTATCTTCTTTTTAGGATGAAGAAACCAAGCCTGAGAGCAGGTCAGAGACTTGCGTGAGGTCGGGGAACCAGCAAGTACCCACGCTCCCCAGACCATGCTTAGAAGCGCAGTATCTCGCCCTCTCCCGTCCCACTGGCCGCCGCTGTTCTGTGTTCTGGTCCAACCAACGTCCTGCTTTCCGAGACACAGACCTTAATTTCAGAGACACAGCAGAGATGTGGAGTGAAGGGACCCCAGAGCACAGGGGCACTGGTTGGCAGGAAGGCAGGAATGCAGGTCTGTGTGGGACGCAGGAAAGAACGCCTCAGCTGTGTGAAGCGTTGGATAGGAAGTCTGGGCTGAGGTGGGGTGGAAAGCCCCCTCTGGTCAAAGCCAGTGCTACCAGGGCTAGGGAGGGTGGCGCTAGGTGAGCGGATCCAGAGTCAAATGCTTGCAGCGGGGTCTGCAGGCCTGGAGTAGGTAGAGGAAGGCCTTGTCATGAACTTGCTGACGTTCATGGAGCGCGCTTGGGGGGTCCTCTCACCTGGAGTGGGCTTCCTGCCTGCAGCCCTCAGCGACGTGGTGCCCCAGAGCCATCAGAGAACCGGACCCCTCATCCCTCTTCCCCTGGATGGCGTATTGGAAAGCAAGGTGCCTTTATCCCCAAGAGGCAACATTAGACAGGAAGCCTAATACACCGCAGACAGGAGCACCGGGAAGTTTCACTTCCGCATGGGGCCTGTGGAAGCAAAAGCCACACACAAAAATCTTCCTGTATGTAGCTCACGCCTGGAATTAGTATAGTAAAATGCTCTGCTCACTGAAATTTCCACTATTTGGTCCTTACTAGAGAGTTACAAGTTTAAGACACAATAATTATAAATCCTCCAGAGTGCCAAAGAAACTTGCTCCAGAGATAATGAGGAAAAAGAGTGTGCGGAAGGAGGCAAAGTGCGCTCTGCCGACTTTGCGATACCCACCTCGCCAGGAACTTCTGGTTAAGTTTAGCACATTTCCCAGTAGGAAACGCCGTGTGTCAGGGGCACCTCTCCTTCCGCACTGGAATGCAGCTGTAGGCAGGAGGGGAGCCCTGCTCTTATTTATTCTGGCTGGCTGAACAAGAAAAAGAACAGAATGTGCTGCTTCTACAAGCACAGAACCCCCCTGTCGTGGCACTAGCTGCTCCAGGAACAGGGTTTGTCCAGGACTATTAGTATTCTGGAAAGTTCTCTGACTCATAAAACTGGAAAGGTCAAAAACTTCATTCTCTCTAATTCAGAACTGTAGAGATGCAGTAGCTAATTGTGTCCTGACCATGTTTCTCCTACTGGCCTTGACAGACTCCAAGAGTGTTCATGATAGGTAAGAGACCACAGTGATAAGACATATAGTGGGACTTCAGAGAACCCAATGAACTTCCTCCAGCTCCATAAGCAGTCCAAGAGATAGGTTTACTTAGCTGTCTGGGTCTCCGTATTCGGCGAGGTTGAGTCTAATCTCTACTCTGCAGGAGAAAGTAGCTTCCTTCATTAATGATGTCTACTATGTGTGTTGGAGCCAGCGGAAGGATGTCCATTGTGCTGTATAACAAACGTAGTTTTGCACCAACCTGTCACAAAGAAGCCTTTCCCATTGCATCCATAGACTTTAAGATCACAGGAATAGACTCTCCAAGCTCAATGACTGTATGGCCCTGAAGACACATTCACAGCAAATTTCCAAGAAATATGAAGAAGGAGGACAAAGATGAAGAGACTTTGAAATTTATTCCCATATGATACATGAATAAGAAGAGACAATGCTAATAAGGTGCTTTCATTGGTAATGTAATATACATTTTATTCAAAAGATTTTACATTGTCCCATTTTATTGACAGCTGGATATACAGTGACTATTACATGTATGTATCATAGTGGGCAGATTTGTTCAAAATGAAAAACAAAATAGTTTTGTCGATTGTATTTCATTTACTATATTCGCTTCACTTCTGAATGTTATATAAACTTATTCCGTGAGGCAGTTGCTTGCCATCAGCCTCTGACAAAATGTTATAACCAGGCAGATTATTCTAATACAGCGTTGCTCTAGAGAGCAGCTTAACTTTACTTCTGACTGACCTCCTCTGCCTATGGTAGAAACTTATCTTTTAGGAAAATGTGACCTATATTCAAAGTTCGAATATAGTGTGATTTTGAAAGGTTTTTGTAATCTTAAATGAAGGTATACTAAAAAATTAAGCAACTGCCTTTCCTCACCTCCTTCCATTCCAAAACCAAACAAAAGAGAAATGAAGAAATAAACACGTGTTTCCTGTGTGAACGTGACTTCATGAGAAGAACAACAGGAGCTGTCAATTTCTATGAATTATTCAGTAGCAAAGAATGTGTTAAGCTTGTGAACAGGTACTTGGAGAAATGCTAAAGGAGTAATCTTATTCCAGAAGCTGTATTTTAACCATCTGGGCAGGCATTGCATTTGCTGTCTCCCACCCCACGCTGCACGGTCTTCTAAAAAGAAACCCCGTGTGCAGCTTCAGGTAGGTTGGACCCTAGGATTGCAAAGGGAAAGGAAGTAGCTGAGTACAGAAGGAAGACTGGGGGCTGCCAATCAGCTCTGTTGATCCACACCGAGCTAATAAGAAGACCTAGGCAATCCCTTCTGACTCTGGCCAGTTGCCAGGTTGCATTTGGATAAGGGGAAAATTCCGGGACACAGGAAGAAGAAGGGCAATATTTGCTCTTGGTGTCTGGCTGCTAAAACAATTTACGCAGATCACACTGGGTGAGCAGCGAGAGGCCAGGAGCCTGAGCGGCGGCATAGGAGGGGAATTGTCGCAAAACATGGACGGAGCCTTCACATCCTGTTAAATTTAAGGCTAGTGTTATTTTTTGCAGTAAAGCTATGGAAAATAATGAAAGGTTTGGGCAGGCAGTTTGAAAACAAAAAATGTGCTCCTCGTAATTTTCTGCCCACCACTTTGCCAGCCAGCGTATGTAGAAGGAAGACAGCCACCTGAGGACCATTTCCCCTTGCTCCAATGCCCATTTGCAGCGATTGATTCTTAAAGGTCACCGGATGGCTTGCCAGCACATTTTCATATGGGGAGTCCAGCTTTCTGTTTTGACATTAGTCAGATACGCATGTGGCACCTGAGAACAAGGAGGAGACCGGAAGGAATCAGATTTTCTTTTGGCTCAATCGCAGTCAAGTTGGAAACGTGTGTGTGTTTGACTGCCTTACTTGGCCTAGACGCCTCCAACCCAGCAAAAATTCTTTTGTAATATTTTTATATCATGCTCTTAAAATTTTACCCTTTGTCTGTTTTTCCCCCCTCACCTCACTTCTCCCTTCTTTCTCAAACTTTTTTTAAGATCCATACTATGTACATCAGGTGCTATAGCTGCAGGGGTGGATTTGGCGAATGAGGAAGAGTTGTTTACCATCGATGGGAGACGTGAAAATAATTAGTAGCAATACAGTCATATAAAGGCCATATGTACCTTTGTACACACTTGTACTTGTGTACAAAGTGCCATGTGTTCTGGAAGTGACATGGTTTTCTTCTGAAAAACTTTAGAAGTCCATACCAACTGCTACTATAATACAGTTAATTATAGTACCTCTCTATTTACCCAGCTATGTGATCAACCAGTTGTTGAAACTTTCTATTTTTATCTGTTAATTTCTTTTTAAAAAATTGATTCATTCTGAGAAAACTGCTTTGACTGATTTATTTCAATCCAGATTTTTTTGAATGGTTATTGGGACCAAGCCTAGCATGGTGTTAATATTTGGGGGCTACAGGGATGAATCAAAAAGGGCCCTCACTTAACATAGCTCATAGTCTAATGGAGGAGACACATTTTCAAAGCAACTCTGTATAATTCAGTAGGTAAGTTCTAGAAGTTATGTATGGAGTATGTATGAACATAGAGCAAGAGGAAATTGCTTTTCTCTGATGGACTTCTTGGGGTATGGGTGGGTCAGGTGAAGATATGAAGAGGGGGTAACACTTGAGCCAAATCTTAAAAATGACTGAGTTCACCAGACTTGCAGCGCTGTGTTTGTTTCAAATTTTACCACAGTAGAGGGGCACCCAGGTGGCTTAGTCAGTTAAGCGTCCGACTTTCGCTTAGGTCATGATCTCGCGGTTCGTGGGTTCGAGCCCCACGTCGGGCTCTGTGCTGACTGCCAGCTCAGAGCCTGGAGCCTGTTTCAGTCTGTGACTCCCTCTCTCTCTGACCCTCCCCTGCTCACGCTCTCTCTCTCTCTCTCCTAGAAATAAATAAAACATTAAAAAGAATTTTTTTACCACAGTTGAGATGCAACACAGTGATTTTCTACAGTGATGGGATGCAAATAACACAAAATGAATTATTGCCTATCCTTGTTCTTAAGTCTTTAAGCTACTTCCCGGATCATGTTACTCAGCCTGTCCCCTTCTCAAGGACTCTCCTACCTCACTTACTCTGCTCCGTCATTTTTCTGGCCCATCACCTTATGATGTCTTTCAAGGTAATCTGCCACTGGTGATTCACTCATCTCTGAGACTACATTTAGCCCTGAAGGACTCACTAATGTGCTCCACTCAACAAAGAATCATCTACTCTGGGTGTCATCATATAGCAGGGGTTTTGACATTTCAGGCTTCCCCCTTCTTCAGTAGCTTCTGTACATGGAAAGGAAGAGACTAGAGATTTATTTCATATTATTCAAACACCTACTCAACTCCCTAGAAAGTTGAAATCACCACAGTTTTCATTTTACTACTTTCCATCCCTGTGAATTACCCTGGATTCCTTCCTGGCTTCATGCTTTTCTAGGAATTCTGTAGGTATCACTTGTTCTTATTTATTTGTAACTCGTTATATCACATATCACATATCACATGATATCGCATCCCTACATTCTACCATTCTATCATGATATCAAATGCCTATAATGAATTGTAAAAGCCACCTCTGCATACCCTACCTGATCAGTGCACACTGGTCAGACATATGGCTACTGCCAAGCTCTTGATTTTTTCGAACAGGAAACCTGAAGAAAACCAGTGAAGTCTTTTGGGTGAATGCATGTAGCTATAAAGATCAATCTTGACTATAAGAACCAGTGACAAAAAGAGACCAACTATAAAGGAAGGTAAGTTACTTACCAGTAGAGACATAAGTGGTTTGATGGTCCTGAGCTCTAAGCTTAATAGTCTGCCATTGGTCAAGTTATATAGTTACAACAACAAATTCTGTTATTGCTTTTGTTCTGTGGAAGGAATGAACTAGAGAAACCCAATTGTTTTTAAGTTCTGAGAAGAAGTAGGCCAAGTACATTTTTAGGGAGTCTGCATTTTCTGACCTTTCCTAAATTTTCTCTTTGAAGGTGGAGAAAAAATTACTTTCTGAGAAAAAAATATGTTCTTGGAACAACTGAATAAAGCTAAAAATAGTGGGAATTGAACATAAGAATGCCTTGGAAGAAAGAAAGCCAAATTGTAGATTTTGGTTCTATGTTTCACTTAAAACATTTCCAAAAAAGGAAAGAAAACAAAATTCTAATAGGTAATATTGAAAAATCCAATTGGTGTTATTTGAAAAGCCGTTATCTTTTATGGTACAAGACTTACCTACCTTAAAAGAGCTCATTTTGTTTCATTTAATTTTCTGAGAACTCTATCCATTCAACTGGCTTAGCATACTAGATATTGGTTGGATAACTAAATTTGGTTTTGTAACCATAAGCTAAAAATCAGAACACTCTACCACAAGGTATAGATTAACTTTCTTCACAGTTTGTAAGCATGTCAGGTTTCCTTTCAATTTATAAATGTCATTGTCTTCAGAAAGCACTTAAAATTTCAAATGAGGAAGTGGCACTTGCCAACCCAAAATGACTGATGTTTCATTTAAATCCAGTGCTATGCCCTGGGGAATTCCTATTAAGATATTAAAGACAGAATAGCAGCATTTTAATGTATCTGCTGGGAAACATCTATGAAGCTATATATTCTAATCATGAACCCAGAGAGATCTTTTTTAAAAATATTATATCTAAACTAATATCTTTTAATTGTGACAGTAAGTGTGACATTATGATGACACTCTAGCTCCAAATGTCCAAATTTATCTTCTGTTAATTTAGTGGATGCCATTTGTCTTTGTTGGTAGAAATAGAACTGATGGTTCTCCTGGATTCAAACTGGTGCAGCCACTCTGGAGAGCTGGATGGAGGTTCCTCAAAAAATTATAACTAGAACTACCCTATCACCCAGAAATTACACTACTAGGTATTTATCTAAAGGATACAGAAATGCTGATTAGAAAGGGCATATGCACCCCAATGTTTATAGCAGTACCTATAGTACTTATCAATAATAGCCAAATTATGGAAAGAGTCCGAATGTCCATCAACTGATTAATGGATAAAGAAGATGAGGTGTGTGTGTATGTGTGTGTTTGTGTGTATATAACTCAGCCATTAGAAAGAATGAAATTGTTCCTTTTGCAATGACACAGATGGGGCTAAAGAGTATAATGCTAAACAAAATAAATCAGTCAGAGAAAGACAAATACCGTATGATCTCACTCATGTGTGGAATTTAAGAAACAAAATAATGAGTAAAGGAAAAAAGATATAGAGAGACTAACCAAGAAGCCTACTCGTAACCGTAGAGAGCAAACTGATGTGTTACCACAAGGTGGTGGTGGTGAGGAATGGATGAAATCGGTGATGGGGATTAAGAGTACACTTGACACAGTGAACACTGAGTAATGTATAGAGCTGTTGACTCACTGTACTGTACACCCGAAACTAATATAATGTTGCATGTTAACTATACTGGAATTAAAATAAGCATCTTAATAAAAAAAGAAAGCAAAAAGAAAAAACTTCTTAAGCTGTCTAGTGAATAAATGCCTGTATTTTCAAACCCCCCATGTTGGTTTTCACTTTTTAAATTATTTTTGTATATTATTTACATACATGCATTTAGCTTATTTCCTCCTGAACACAGAAATACCATGGTTTAATTATCTATTCTACCACTTGGATTACATTACAGTTAGAGTAACATTGTATTGTCTGTGAGTTTGAAAATTGCAAATAGCATTTTTACAATTCATGGCTTCCTTTGTCGGCATATTGTTTCATTGCCTAAAATTCACAGCACATAATGGTCTGTCACTCTGTCCTCTGACTTGCCATTGTGATGCACCCACAGAGATGCATTGGACTTGTCAGGAGAGGATCTGAGGTCACGACAAAGTTTGGTATGTTCTGCACATTTTTATTGCGACTGTCTTCAAAAACTATAAAGTTACTGGGCTCTTTCCAAGACGTTCCTTGGGGTTCTAGTTTGGATTTACTATACGTCAGTCTAGCTATGGTGAGAGATTCCACATCTCTTAAACTGTGGTTGCTTAAATCATGAATTTCCTCTAAGCATTATTTGTGGAAAAAATAATGACCAGGATCCAATTAAATTTCTGGAAAAAGGGAATTTTCATTTGCTCCTGCCCTCATGATTTTCTTGTCTTACTTCAGTTTGTCTTAAATCATTTGGTACTGCATATTCTCTTCAGACTGTTTTAATACAAATGGAATTTCTTAAAAAGATAAAGAAAAATTTTAGTTACCCAAATTTGATTCAGTCCAATTAAGGCAACATATAGAAAGATAAAACATGATTTAAAGATATATGCATAAACCTTCTCACTATAAAATCTAAGTAGCTTTACAAATACTGAGAATTAGCAATAACTTGAAAAATTAATAGAGACTGCGGGGCACCTGGGTAGCTCAGTATATTAAGCGTCTAATTCTTGATTTCGGCTCAGGTCATGATCTCACCGTTCATGAGTTAGAGCCCCACATCAGGCTCCATGCTGACAGTGTAGAGCCTGCTTGGGATTCTCTCCTTCTCTCTCTCTTTCTCTCAAAATAAACAAACAAATTAATAGAGAATGCTTATAAGCAATAATAAAGAGTTATGAAGATTTTAGAATTAATAGACTGCTTATAATTAATATTCAAAAATATAAAGAGAGGCATATAAATATAGATTTCTTAAAGCCATTTATAAAAATAATGAAAGAAAAAGTAAGGTTCTGTCCCAATATCTTCACAGCTGCTTTCTCCCCATTTACCCCTGAAGAAAAGCCTTCTCAGTTAGCCCTGAAAGAACACTAACCTCCTTGTAATGTTCTATATTCTAGTCCCTATCATATTATTCCATTTTCCCTTCTCCATAAATTAGCAACAGCTGAGCAGATCACATTTATTCTATCGTAGTGTTTCTTGTCTGGGCTTTCTAATCCCCAAATAGAATATGAACTCCTTAAGGAGGTTGCTTTTTTTCTTACGTCTATATTGCCAGTACCTAATGCCTGGTAGGTGCCAATAATTATTTGCGCACAGATTAACTTGTTTTTCAAATATGGTAGGTAATTTTGCCATAGATAGAAAAGAAATAAAAATAGGAATAGATACAAGCAGTAAGAGATACGCCTGGGTGGCTTAGTCGGTTAAGCGTCCGACTTTCGCTTAGGTCATGATCTCGCGGTTCGTGGGTTCGAGCCCCGTGTCGGGCTCTGTGCTGACTGCCAGCTCAGAGCCTGGAGCCTGTTTCAGAGTCTGTGACTCCCTCTCTCTCTGACCCTCCCCTGCTCACGCTGTCTCTCTCTCTCTCTCCTAGAAATAAATAAAACATTAAAAAAAAATGATACAAGCAGTAAGATACAGTTCTTTAATCTCTTTGTTTTGCTGTAGTAGAAAAAGCAGTAGATTTAGAATATGTATAACTAATTCATTAGTTCATGTATACATATGCACCCATCCATCCTTCCATCCATCCAAGAAACATGTATTGAGAAAGCCCTTCACAGACTCTTCTCTCTCTTTCATTTCCTAATTGTATGACCTTAGACAAGTCATTCTGCCTGAACATTTTTCCTTTTCTGTAAAATAATGGCAATCATCTCCACATCCTTTGCCCAGAAAGTCTAAGTGAAATATTTCATGTGAAT
The DNA here is from genome assembly GCA_017311185.1 of Proteles cristata cristata. NCBI lineage: Eukaryota > Metazoa > Chordata > Mammalia > Carnivora > Hyaenidae > Proteles > Proteles cristata. Next base: position 25,780 of record JAESUZ010003943.1, read on the forward strand.
GTACTTTAAAAACTGCAAGACATTGTATAATAGTAACATATTATCATCATGACTAGCATATTGTCACTCAGAATGAACACGTTTATTTAAATGAGGGCCCAAAACGTAAGAGTACTCATCGTCTTGTATTTGTATCTTCCTAGAGTTCTCATACGTTCTCAGGCAAATGAAGGTGAAAGATAAATCTCTATGCAGTTTTTGCATGGGATGTGAAAGAACAAATTGCATGTATGTGATAAATAACAATGCATTTATTCATTCCGTTAAAACTGAATTTATTTTACAAGTATTTCTTATTCCAAAATGATATGCAAAGCACTATGCCAGGCACTCCATGTGAAATGAACTGTTTAAAGAAGTCAAGTTAAGCGTAATTCTGTGTTATTCCAAATCTTTAAAAAATCAATTGATCAAGTCACTTCAAATATTTTAATATCCCCAATCACTTAAACAAGGTGTAGATTATTGTCTTGTTCCCACTTCCAGTCCAAGGTATTAGCATCATGTCATGCTGATTATAGATAACATTTTTAGAACACTCAATCTGTGCAAGTACGAGTAGTACTCAACTTGTATTATACAGTTGAAACTTACAGCAAATCTAAAGGATAGCTATTCTCATTTTACATAATAGCAACAATGTCTGTGAGGCCAAATCCTTAGCCACTATTTTGTATGATCTCACCTTTGTTGTCTGAATACCTAGACACCACATTTTATACAAAGATTGGTAGCTCAGCAACATAACGTGTTAGTGATAATTGCTTTCCCTATTCAGCCCAGGCCCTAACTTGTATGTGTAGAGCACTGAAATGCACAGGAACTAGAATCCTGTAGACAATAGGCAACTTTCCATGGTGTCTTTCCTAAAGAGCACATTTCAGCAGCATAAAAGAAAATAAATCCATTATATGTGGAAAATATTGTAATATCTCCGAAAAGCTGGGAAATATTTCAAAGCTTGTCAAGCCAAAGCCTGCTGTAAATTTTTCTTTGACATCACACAACTGCAGATGTCCCAGCATGAATGCCTCTGATGTGCTCCACAAGAGTGATACAGATCACGGCACAGCACATGCTGGGGGAGCGTGTTGCATTCCAACGCCATGTGTCTTCTTTGTCACTTACGCCTCAAGTGCAAAGGCCACCATCCCATAAAAAATACTAAGAGTGTCCTAGCTCTACTGAGAGAGGATCTCTATCAGAGAGAGGGAAATCCTCCTTAGCTTAATATGATATAAATCAGATGTGATGTTTTTCTATTTACATAAGCAGAACTTTCCTTGAAATCCATGACTGAGATTAGAACAGATAACAGTTACATGGAAGCTTGGCTTCTTTGGAAATAAGATATGCCAAGAGGGGTGCACTTGGCTGGCTCAGTCTGTAGAGCATATGACTCTTGATCTCAGAGTTGTGAGTTCAAGCCCCACATTAAGTTGCAGAGATTACGTAAAATAAAATCCTTGTTTGTTTGTTTTTTTAAAAAGATATGCCAAGAGGGATGTTACCCACTAAGAACCTCAATCTAAGCTTGCTCAAGAAATTCCTATTGCAAACTGGAGGGCCATGTCTGTAGTTGCTACAAGCCCAAGCATGAAACAGTTTCAGAACTTACCTAATTAACCTTTAATCTAACAATCTGTTGAAATCTGCTAATGTGATTGACAAGAAACCCAAAAGTAGCCTTTGTTTCTTTATTCATGGAGTCATCTAGAAATATGGACAAGGTGGTTTGGTGTACCTATGCTTATGATCAAATCCTCCTCTTCTTCTACGTAGAACTCTGTATTACATACAGCCTAGAACAACGCTCTGTCCTGTTTAGCTTCATGGACATTATTTCAGCATGGCCTGAATCTCGTCCTCTGTTGCAAGAAGGTCCAATTAACTGGAGATCAGAGACACTTGGCTCTTGTCCCACACTGCTCCAAAGCGCCATGGGTGACCTTGGTTATGTCTCTTCCTTTTCTCAGCTAATGAATCTGAATTTGGAAGTTTCTTTCCAAACCTAGAAGTCTCTCTTTTCTATTCTCTTTGAAGATGACATTTCTTTTCATCCATGGACACCTCCATGCCTTTAGCTATTTGTTCATATGCCTTCTATTTGATCAATACAAGCACTGCAACGAGTCTTCTTCAAATTCAACCGTTCTTTTATATGGAGACTTTATTCTTCAACCAGGACACGCTATCTATCTTCCAAGTTACTGAATCTTTAGGAACAAAGGAGAATCTGAGATATATCAATAATGTGTAGTTTTTATTGAAAGAGAGGTGAATAATAGCAGGCCTATTACTGCTATAAACTATTTGAGGACGCCTTAGCTTAGGAAGATAGAAAGGCAACCAATTTCCTTGTGTTTTCTAGTGGTGTGTCGGAATGAAGCTTTGAACCCTAAGCAGAGCTCTGTAAGCCCAGAATATGATTCTGTCTCTGCATCCTTCCTGACATTAACATTTTATATTATTATTTCATAAAATTATTGCTTCTTTGGTTCAGTGGTAGTTCTGCTTTATGTTTAACAGAAAAAAATGTTTATATTATACAAGTTGATTTTTTTAAAGTTATTTATTGTGAGAGAGAGAGAGAGAGGAAGAGAGAGTGAGTGGGGGAGGGGAAGAGAGAGGGAGAGAAAGAACCCCAAGTAGGTTAGGCACTGTGAGCACAGAGCCCAACACGGGGCTCAAACTCATGAACTGTGCGATCGAGATCATGACCTGAGCTGAAATCAGGAGTTGGACGCTTATGCTTAACCAACTGAGCCACCCAGGCGCCCCCAAGTTGATTGTTAGTCCGTGGCACAAAAGAAAAAATACGCAAAAACTAACGGTGACAAAGCATCCTTAACAACCACTATACTACAAAGGTATAAAATAGCATCTGTGACAGTATTTAATGATATGAAACAAATTTTCAGTGATCCTACATGGTTAAAAAAATAAAACTTGTTTAATTAGAAAAAGAATGGATGCGTGAAAGCTTCTGAGCAAAAGAAACAAAAAGCACTCTTAAAAGATTGTTAGCTGTCGCCACAAGGTGGTGCGGAGAGTCCAAGCTAGCGTCTCTGGTAAGTAAGGAGAGGCTGAAGGAGGTAAGAAGGGGAGTGTCCCCTCAGAGGAGGGAAAGCAGGGAAGAGGAGCAGCGAGGTGGGAGTGTGGGTAAGGGATGTTTGTACATAGAGACACTTGGGGCACACCCACTGTACTTTATGCAGAGGCCACTTCCTCCATGTCCTCCTGTGCTTTGCCTCACACCTCCTCCTGCTTAACTGAGGTGAATTCCTCTTCTTTTCCAGCTGCCTTCAAAGGTGAAGTTTGTCTTTGGAAGTAGCGACACAAAACACACACCCTACAGTGTGCACCGTTTCTTCTTTAGCCATAACACACATTTGAATGTGAATATTTTCAGAGAACGTGCACTGGGCAAGTACTATAATCGATAACCAATGACCCAGACAGACTGGATATCACTGATAAGTGGTACACGGTACATCCACATGCTTTCCTTCTGAACTGGAAATTGGAGAATTGGAAGGGTATGAAACAGAGTAGTTATATCAAAGAGATATTCCACAGGCTTCAGCTTGGTGTAGTTGGAAGAGCGCTCTTCTAAGAGTTTCAACATTTTCCATCTGGGCTGTCAACATGCATCATCAGAGCCAAACAACATTGGAGGAAGTCAACCTGGAAAATCCCCTGCAGGGTATTGATTTTCCTTTTCCCAGAGAAAGATCTGGACATGAGAGGAAAGTCCTGCTGTTATTACTGAGAGTCACATTCTTTGGGATGTTTGGTTTCTCTAGTGATTTGCAGAGCTGAAAAAACACTTTGAAAATTTTGTTTACCCAGTAAACATTACTCATTCCCAGGGCAAGTTTTCCTCTGTATCATTAATCAGGGGTGTTCCTCAAGAAGTAATTTATACACACACATACACACACACTGTATAAATATATACACACACACACACACACATATACACACTATATATATGTATGTTTATATATATACACAATATATTTTGTATTTAAATTTATACACACATATACATTTCTATGTGTTTTACAATTAAGCTATTTTATATGCATTTATATATTTTTTGAGTGAAAAAGCTACCAAATACATAAATATATGTCTGCTCTCCATTCAAAATTAATTTTTGATTGAGTGCTTGTGCTTTAGGTCATGGCAATGAATACCATAGTTCTTGGCCTCTGGAGATTTTTTTTTCCCCCTAACTGCAATCAGCAGTACAGTAAGCACCTAAAGAAAAGGGTGTCGTAGTTTCCTTGATATTTTAAAGTGAAGGTTGATTACACTTAGAAAAGATCTTTGCAGGAAGCAAAATTACAGATAGATCAGGGATATCGACCACCTGTGTTGATCCAATTTAACACGGAAGATCTATGGTTTTAGATTTGCAATAGCAATGTTAACAAAACCTAACTTTCAATGAGTGCTTAGTATATGCTAAGTATGGTGCTGTAGACCCTAGAGATTTAGTCTTTGCAATAGCCCCATGAGTTAGGTACTCTTATTAACCTCTGTTTTATAGAGACCACAATACTGACACAGAAAGGTTAAGCAACTTGCCTAAAGTCACACAGCTGCTAAGTGTGTCAGAAAGGAAATGCAAGTAGTAAGGCTAAGGTTTCAGAACTCAGTTACCACTACACAATACATGCTCTGGAATGCCGCAGATGAAAATAATTGTATAAGTACAAAATAAATGAACTCATTACTTCAGCACCTGGTCTATTAAGAAACTCATCTATTTGGCAACCTTACATGTTTTGAATACAATTGCAAGCCAGGAATAAAAAAATACCAAAGCAGCTGTGAGCAGTTAAAAAGGACAAACCGGGGGCACCTGGGTGGCCCAGTCGGTTAAGTGTCTGACTTGGGCTAATGTCATGATCTCATGGTTTGCAGGTTCAAGCCCCACATTGGGCTCGCTGCTGTCAATGGGGAGCCCACTTTGGATCCTCAGTTTCTCCCTATTTCTGCCCCTCCTCCTGCTCATGCTGTCTCTCCCTCTCAAAAATAAATAAAACATTGAAAAAAAAGACAAGCCAAATACAGGCACCAAACTGCAGATACAGTACTCTTGGGAGAGCATAGCTTGCCCTCACGCCAACTGTATGTACTGTTACCGCACATACATCAGAGTAGTGACCGCATCACACAACTTCTCTGTTGTCACTGTAGACACCAATGGTTGTCAAATCCAAGGCAATTCAGATCTGCAATCATTGCCATTATTCACAGAAAGGAGTGAGTACACAGGAAAACATGGGGGAAACGCAGAAAGGAAAGAAAACCGTTACATTTTATCAGTTATGTAAGGTCATTTAGGTAAGAGCCCAAATCCTTTTCAACTTGACAAACCTCAGCACCATCAAAGCCTTGCAACAGAGCTCATTAAGAGATGTTCATACTGGTGAATTGTATTCAATTTTTATTCTGTTCAAAAAGAATAGGATTTGTCCATAAAGACAAATATATAAAATACTGTTTGGAAGATTTATGTTGAAGTTAATTACTTTTGAAATGGACATATGATACGTTAGGGAATAAATACTCTACTTTAGAACCAATACTCATCTCTCCATAGCAACATTCTGAGGAGTCCATGAGGTCGAAGTTGATTAACTGTATTTTTTTACTTTTGGAAGGTAGCATGACCTTCTGAGCACCATGGCCTTGCACAGGAGAGCTCGTGTCTGCTGGACACACAGTGCCTTCTCATAGGGCTGGAAGCATCTATCAGAGCAAGTTCAGTTTATAAGACCCAGTCAGAGTCAGAGCTGATGGGAGGTAGGGTTTCTGTCTACACCAACTTCAAAATAGCCCCCTTTTTTTTTTTACCATAATAGATGCTTAAAAATAAATATGATTCACATATTAGCATGTGGAGATTCATAAATTATATTTTGGTGAATGGCTCAGGGTCCAGATGTGTCTTGCCAACACGTGAGGAAGCTTTAACTAAAATGCTGACCATTTTAATAATGGACCAGAGGTCCCTTATATAAGCAACTTTTCCTTCATTAACTTAAACACAGCCCTCCTAGTGTAGAACTGATGGTTTAAGAGTCTATCTACTGTTGCATAGGAAACAAAAAAATGTGAAAAACATTCCCTTAGAATTCTGCGTATTTCACATACTTACTCTGAACCCTCAGGTTTTGGAAAATGAGCACTTCTTTATAAATAACATCAACTGCATCAAAATGTCAGTCAAAATCTGTTTCTTCTGCTGTTTTTCCCCATCATAGTTATCCAGTTATCCAGAAAAAAAACAGCAGTTAAATGATGTCATCTTGGGAGACTACGTGGTAAAATAAGAAGTAGAAGGAAACTTCTTATTTATATACTTGTTTTTAGATGATGACCAGAAAACATCGCCGTCAAACCAAATATTAAGACAAGCATACATAGAAGGCCTTTTTTTACTAGAGAAGGGAAACATGTCAACAGACACTAGGGACTGGCTACAGACCCTACCATATATCCATCCCTAGACCATGTGAGGAGAATATGCCAAGGAAGAAAAGAAAAAAAGTTTAAGTCCTGAAGGAACTTAGAGTCTAATGAAGAGATAGACATATGTAAAACTGCTTAACAAACAACATAGGACATATGATACAAGGGTATAGTGCCAAGAAGCAGGCAGGCAAGCACACTGAGGGGAAGCACGTTGCTGTCTGGGCAGGGAGTGGAGAAGGAGGGAAAGAAGGAGGCGGTGGGAGGAGAGGGTGGTAGAGAGGTTAAGATCTCCAGTTCTGGAATCAGTCAACTGACCTGGCTCGCAATCCTAGACTACTGCTTAACAATTGGTGACCCTTGAGCAAATGATTTATCTTCTTGTGCCTTTTGTGTAAAGTGGGAATAATAGCAGAACCGCCCTCCTTGGGTTGTTTTGAGGATTAAATGAGATCATGCACGGAAAATATTAGCTCGGTGTCAGCATACAATTGCCCTTAATAAATGTTAGTCAAAAACAGTCAATAACAGAAGGTTATTCTTGTAGACGAAGACATAAATTTGGTTGAGGGATAACTGGATGGACGAGGGGGCAGACATTTCTGGCTGAAGAAACGTAAGGTAGAAAAGTCCAAGAGGCAGAATGATTCAGAACAAAAGCCAAGGGTACATAACAAAGGGAGGATGGAGCTCACAGGGTGCAGAGTAACACCGTGGGGATAAGTTACTATTCTGAGTGACAGTATAAGCTGGGGGCGTTGCCTCCCCCACTCACAATTAAATACCGAGTAAAAGAATAACTTATGTGTTTGATTATGTGCTCAGATGTTGTACTGTCTGGGCATAAAATAGATGCTTATATGAAATACAAATCGATTTTATTTTACTAGAGCAGCTATAAATCTCAGGTAACCACTCAGGCTGCATCTTATCTCACCTATCACCAGCACTTGACATGAGTGATCAGCCCTTTTACACTTAGGTTCCAGGATACTGTATGTTCTTAGTTTTCTTCTTAATAGATTAATGATACACTTACAGAGGAAAACTTGCCCTGGGAATGAGTAATGACTCTTAGCTCTGTCTGATTCCCTTTATGTTCAACAGGTTGGTGGCAAAATATTACTGGCAGCTACCCCTTTAAGAAGAATTTACCATACAAATCACCATGGAATTTGAAGACTTCCTCCTCTTCCTTGCAGAGCCTCTCTAACGAACTCCCTGCACACAGCTTCCTCTTGTCCCGGTGGTTACTCTTCTGTCCCTTCTACCATCCAGCAATTGTCTGACGCTCTAGTGTCTTGTCCCCTGTGCTCTGGAACGCCAGTTGTCTTCTTTCAACTTTGCCTGCAGTCTCCTGTAACACCAAACCAAGCCATATAAGATCTAATTTCATAAAAGCAAAAGGATGAAGATGTCCCACATAGACACAGAATGATTTCTCATAGTGTAAGCTTCTCATGCTCAACTGGTGTGCTTGGGAAACTGGCAGTGGGCTGTGGCCGCAACCTAGTCTCTGCAGTCCTTGTAACTCTGCCTGGTCCTTATCTCCCACAGTGAAGTCACTTCCCAGGACCCCAGAAGATTTCTACATTGCTGTTTTTCGAAGACACCCAATGTGTTATTCCGTGACAGCAGCCCGACTTCCATTTCCCATTTTCTCTCTCTGCCCCTCCCCCACCCACACAAGTGCTGTATCTTTCAAAACGAATAAATAAACATTAGAAAAGAAAGAAGGAATTTCCTTATAAGCTAGAAAGAACAGTCCCTGGACAAAGGAGATGGGGCTAGTTCATCAAGGTATGTCTGCATGAGGACATTAGAATCCCATTGAGGTGGGATTTCCTTTTGACCCAATGGATAAAGACTCTATAAGGGAATTAGCTTCTTTTGTAGACAGTAAAGAAACACATTATTTCTTAAGCCTAGAATCTATAAGTGATATATTTAAAGAAAGTTAACTATATATATATATATATATATATATATATTTAAATGTCTTATTTATTTCTAGGAGAGAGAGAGAGACAGCGTGAGCAGGGGAGGGTCAGAGAGAGAGGGAGTCACAGACTGAAACAGGCTCCAGGCTCTGAGCTGGCAGTCAGCACAGAGCCCGACGTGGGGCTCGAACCCACGAACCGCGAGATCATGACCTAAGCGAAAGTCAGACGCTCAACCGACTAAGCCACCCAGGCGCCCCGAAAGTTAACTATATTTATCAAGGGTCTGGAATGTACTAAAAACAGTCCTAGGCATCCTGGCATATAATTAAGCACATAATTAAGTACCTTTTCCTTGATATTTGAAATTCTAGATGGAAGTTGGGAGTGGAGATGCACCGAACTATGATTTCACTCCTATTGGAATTTTATTTCTGGCTTCTGTTAAAAATAAATTGCCAAAAGTTCTGAAATAAAAAATTGAGAAATAAATTATTTCCCAATGAAGCAAATTCATTAAAGTGTTATTAGGTCCTTATTGGCTAATGCATGTCATTGAAAGAGATTATAGCTTTTGGAGAAGAGAGCCAAATGCGTTAAAAGAGGATTGACTATTAAAGTGGGGACGTGGATATTATTAACTCTTATGGATTGAATTATGTCTCCTCAAATTTCCTATGTTGAAGAGCTAACTCCCACTACCTCATAATGTGACCTTATTTGAAGATGGAGTTTCTACAGAGGTAATCAAGTTAAAACAAGGTGATTAGGATAGGTCCTAATCCAAGCTGACTGGTATCCTTTTAAGAAGAGGAAATTGGAGGTTGAGACACACCCCCAGGGAGGGCCCTATACGGATATCAAGGCAGAGATGCAGTGATATGCCAAGGAAGGTCAAAGATTTCCAACAAACCACTGGAAGAGTAGAGAGGCATGAGACACATTCTTCCTCACAGTCCTCAGGAAGAAGTAGCCCAGCTGACATCTTGGCCTTGGCCTTCCAGCCTCCAGGACTGTAAGAACATACATTTTTTTTTTTAGTTTTTTAATGTTTTTTATTTATTTCTAGGAGAGAGAGAGACAGCGTGAGCAGGGAGGGTCAGAGAGAGAGGGAGTCACAGACTGAAACAGGCTTCAGGCTCTGAGCTGGCAGTCAGCACAGAGCCCGACGCGGGGCTCGAACCCACAAACCGCGAGATCATGACCTAAGCGAAAGTCGGACGCTTAACCGACTAAGCCACCCAGGCGTCCCAAGAACATACATTTTTGTTGTTTAATCCATTAAATTTGTGGTACTTTGCTCAGAGCCTAATATAGCCTCAGAAAATAATACAATAATTGAACCCTTTAGAGTAGTTTTTGATTTAACAAAATCTTTAATTTTTAAAAATATTTTATTTATTTCTGAGAGAGAGAGAGAGGGAGAGAGAGAGAGAGAGAGAGAGAGCAGAGGAGGGTCAGAGAGAGAGGGAGACACAGAGTCTGAAACAGGCTCCAGGCTCTGAGCTGGCAGTCAGCACAGAGCCCGATGCGGAACTCAAACCCACGAACCATGAAATCACGACCTGAGCTGAAATCAGGCGCTTAACCGGCTGAGCCACCCAGATGCCCCTGATTTAACAAAATCTTGATATGTGTCTGTAACCCTGCTCTAAATCATTCTAACCAAGTATTGAGAAACATTCTCCTCTTTTCCTGCTGAGTTTTATTATTACCATCTCACTCTATGATAAAACTCTGGACCTTGAATTTTCAAATGTAAGTCAGTGGTGGTATACAAAGCCACTGACTGTTTTCTGTGTAACACCAAAATCACTTTGTAATGTTGTAATGGTTTTAGTGACATAAGCCTTGGGGCCTCGGCAAACTATAGCAACTGCAAAACATTAACACGTGTAAATAGATTATATCTCTCTAAAAAGGTTAACAGCAAGACAAATGCTAATTGGTCTGTTAAGATTCAGAGAAACTAAAATTTTATACTTAATCTTGGGCTTAATAAAGTGATGTCACTATTTTTTTTTTTTTTTTTTTTACAAAGCAGCTTATTGTTCCATCAAAGTAGCCAAAGGTGTTAAAGGCATTAAGAAGAAAAATATGATTAGAGTGATTCCGTTTTTTGGTGTGTGGGGATTATGTTCATTCAAGAATAAAATATTGATAACATGTTATAAGATTTTCTAAATCTTCCTTACAGATACTGCTTGAGCCATTATACTTAAATTCGGAAGATAATTTGACTTATTGGATAGAATCCAAGCTGTATGGTATGGAGGGCAAAGGAGCTTCTAAAATGCAAAAGTTAAAATAAACTGACTGTTCATTTCCAATTTATATAACCTAATCAGACATGATAGGGCATGGGGAAAACATAAAGAGGAATAAAATACTCTGTGGTTTCAAGAAACTTCGTTTAGAAAGAGATGAACAATTCTAACCAAAGAATTACAACTCAGAGAAATCCATGCTGTGGTGGATGAGGCAATAGATGTATGAGGGTCCCCCAAACCACAGTTCAGTCCACAACACACTCAGTGGTCTTTCTCTGAGCTTGGAGGATACCATGTGAATGATAATTGTCTCTATAAAACTGTTCCTATCCTTGGTCTGGGAAAGATTCAGAAGGACCTATAGTTAAACCTATAGTTTGACTGTGTGTCAAAGATTGAATCATGCATTTCTTGCTAATTCTCTTATAATGGTTTCTCTTAATATCACCAATTCTTCCTAGAAGGCCAGAAGAATGGGGATCATATCAAGATATCCAAGTTGGACATCGGTTCAAAGGTGGCAGCAGTTCTGAATTTCTTCCAGAGAGGAGCGTACTGGTTAAGGAAGTTCATCACTGAAATATTGAATGAGAGAGAGAGTGTATGAGAGAGAGAGAGCTCTGTATGAACTTAGAGGTTAACCGTTGTCATACATGATTTGATATGTCTGTCTTGTGATCTGAAGATTCCTTTTACTTTACCATTTCGGCTTTGATACCATGTAAAACCAAAACATCCCCTCCTGCTTCCATTACAGCTCTCTCATCTAAGAGCTCATGCCACAGAACTAGAAGTCATTCTAGTTTCTTCTTTTCCTTGGGGGAAAAGAACTGTCTGTTGTGAGACAGTTCTCCATGGGTTTCTCCTTAAGTAGAGTAAAATCTCCCATCTTTTACAATTCTTGACATTTCCCTCACTCATGTACCTATCCTTCTAAATCGGGCACTGAACTTTGTATTTTCCCTTCAGACTCTAGAATTCTTTTTCTTTGAAACCCAATTTCTGTAGCGTCCCTAAGACTAGCCTTGCCCTTCTCTTCTTCTTAATCAGTCCTCAATGTTACTGTCAGAAGGATCTTTCTAAAATAATAACTGTAGATATTTCTCCTGATAAGATCTTGCACTGTCTTCCTCGGGAAGGTAACGATGTCAGGATAATTGTGAATTGCATGTAATGGCATCAAAGTTTTCATGAACCGCTCCTCTCTCCAATTCTTCCACATTAACTTCTCATGTCCCCGAAGTGTATACTATATTCCAATTTTAGCAAACTATCGGATCCTTGATATCCCTAATATTCTTTCATAGTCATTCCTTTGCATATGCTAGAACAACCTACTATGCTCCCTTCGCATCCTGGTTTCATAAATCTTGTCCATCAGTCAGAAGTCAATTAAAATTCTCTTTTACAAAGAATTTTTTTCCTGACATCCTACCTCCCAACATGACATAGATATATACGTTTTACTTCTATAATACCTTCAACACATCTCCAAAATTATATTTATGGCATTGAATCATAATTGTTGGCTTATTCATCCCCCAAATTACATTTAATTATATTTAATGTTTGCTCATGATATGCTAAAAAAGAAGGCCATATCTGGTATCCCCTGAGTATCACAGAGTTCCCAGAAAACATAGGTGTTCATTAATCCTTTCTTAGATACATAATGGAGTATATGATCGGTGAGCGAAGCAGAATGTAGACTTGTTCTGGGAAAAGACACACACCCAAGTTATTATTAGGAGGGTTATTGATGTAGTTGTCTTTGGCGTATACAGAATGTAGATCAAACTTTCACTACCTGTTGCTTATGATAATTACTGACACATTATCTATATAAGAACGATAAACATCATCAATGAATTGGCCATTCAATAATTTCTTGGCCTCTGTTGACACAGCTGGCCTTGGTCTATGTTATTAACTTTATGCCAGTCAGTTTGAAAAAAAACTCAGATTAGTGATTGCAACAACTGCACATGAATGAATCCAAGTTTAATAGTAAAAACAGAATTTTTTTGAGCTGCCTTGCGGGAAACCTGAGAACTCCATCTGGGAAATGTACGATAACAACACCCGAATCCTGCCCCTGTTTTACCTCAGAGGAACGGCACCCCTCCCCCCCCAGAAAGAAAGAGTGCTCTGTGACTGCCTCCTTTTGGATTTAAACATAGCCCTTGCTTCCTCCCCCACTGACCCTACATTCCCAACAAAGATAAATCAGGGGAAGAAGGAGGATACCTCTTTTAGAGCAAATCTGCCAAGTAAAGAAAATCAAGAACGAGAAACCAGAGGAAGTGATGACTGGAGCCCGGTGGAGCAGCCCACGGCCTTCCTTTACCTCTCCCTCCTGTGTATATTTTCATAGCTTCTCAGTTTCAGTTCACTGGCAGCCGTAGGAATGAATGCCAAGTGGGAAGATGTGACTGGGTGAAGAACTCTGAAAAGTGAAATGTCCTGGACTCACTGTTTTAACGCAGGAGGCAACTTCACTCACTTCCAAAGGCTGGATCATCTCAGATATCAGCCCACAAGCACGCATTGCACAGTACCCTCCAAGGCTGGGCACCAGAAGGAGCCTGTCATTAGCCAGTGTCACCTCATCAAAGTGCAAAGGAGAGAGGCAGGCCATAGTCACTCAAAGGAGGTGGATCCAACCAAGATTCCTACCTGAAACTAAAACCCAGTTCTCTGGAATAGGGGTGGACAGGGGGACAGATACTTCCTCTATGAGACAGCTTTGAAGTCATCCCTTAGTAAACATGCCTCCTCTCCAAGCTGTGCACACACATTGGGCTACCACCGACAGTTCTACCTCTACCACCCAGAAGAAACCCCAGGGGGCATGACTTTCCTCACACTGGGGATGAAGAGGAGGACAGTGGGGCTGCCCATGACCTCCTGGCATTGGTCCCTGGGGACTGTGATGCTGGGTTCCCACTGCCAAGGTGAGCTGGTTTTGGAAGGGTCTGCACCGAGTTTGAACAGACGTATTTCTAAAGTGTTTTTTTTTCATAAATGTAATATTTATGACAGGAAATGAGGTTAGACATTCCCGAAGCTAGCAAGGCTTTATGAACACACTGTCCTATCCTCCCAGGACATGTAAATGCAGTGAATCTTTTGAAGGAAGACCCAAATACCTCACTCCTTTACGTTTAACCTGAGCCATCAGAGGAATGCAAACACTGATTCGGAGCCAGGTCTCTGGTAAAGGATTACCATATGCGGCCCACAAGGAAATTCCTCCCTGCAGCCAGAATTTATACTGCAGTAAGCTATGAATAGAAAGTTTGTGCATGGTTATGAATATGGATAAAATACATCACTCATGGCCAGGGAATGGCAAGCAAAATTGAAAACACATATTTTGGATCACATAATATTTTCAAAAATATATTTAAAAGAAAATAAACACAGATTGTGTGTGTTCATTTACTGCTTGAAGTACCTTTGGGGAAAAGAGACATCAACAAGTTTTCTTTCCAAACCATTTGCTTTTCCTTGTGCTTTTTAGCACAGAGCTGGACCCTCTGGGAAGGGATGGGGTCTTGTAGAGTGCATGGTAAGTAGTTACACTGGCAGACATTATATCCCTTTCCTGTACAAGACAAGGAGTTGAGTCTTCGAATATCTCCAGGAGGGACTATGTGGCGTGGGGAGATGTGTTCAGCTCATTCCCGTTAGTATAGTTCACTCCTCATTCAGACTCAGAAGGATTTTGCTGGTTTCTGCATTTTATGCTTTCAACTTTTCCCTTGCCAGATTATTCATGGACATCAAGACTGGAACTATGTTGTTAAGTCTACAGATGAAGACTGAAAATCTGCCATTTCATGTCAAACATAGAGATTTGGTCTCTAGCAAAATTAAGAAAGAGGAAAGAGTGTTTTTTATATTGACTCCATGTTGATAACCACACTCCTCCTACAGCGAACCCAGTCTCCTGCTGTTATCTCTGTATACCCAAAGAATCACCCATTTGCATACCACCTGAACATTTGGATTAGATAGCTCATTTAATTTTCCCCTTCTCTCTTTTATTCTCCTTCCTTCCAACTAAATTTACCTGCTCTCTTTCCCATCACCTTGAGATCCTGAGATCCACTGTAGGGTAGTTAATTAATCTGAATTCAGTGTGTTATTCTGTGGTCAATTCCAAGTGACATATTTTCATTTAATGTGGGTACTCACATTTTTCATTTTCTCTCCCTTTTACTTCCTCATCCTCAGAAACCCCCTCACTCAGAGCAGTTAGCTGCAGCAAAGTGCACCACAGGACACACTGCTATCACTGATTGGAAATTACATTGACCTGTGACCCAAAGACAGTAATCTATTATCTGACTGAGACCCTATAACATCACATGGTACCAAATGCTCTGCCCAAATAGAGATGTATTGTGCCAAATTTATTAGTTCTCAGAAAAAATAAGAAGTCCATCAATTCTTATTGTCTGAATTCACAAGGTCATAATGTAGAACACGGATTAATGGCTGTGGTTAGGAAGGTTTAGGAACTGAACTCACATTCAGTTCACATGAGACCCAACTATACTTTGTTTTCCGTTTTTGATTTTTGTGATACTCTGTCCCCATGCTGGAGCTTTCTTTTCAAGGAAGATGGCACTGAGGGAAACAATAAGGATCACCTGGGGATGATGCCTTGGTTGTAGGAAGGAGTCTACTTTGTTCATGTTAACCTCTGGCTCTGCTGTAACAGAAAGTGTCAAAGGATTACCTAGGCATTCCTAGAATAATTGAGTAGGGAAAAAATATCATGGCAATTCCCTGAGTTAAATGAAAGTCTGTTCCTTTGACGGGGAAAATTTAAAGTCTGTTTATGGACCCATGGAACAAGACAAGCAATCTGCATATCACTTCAAATTCCTTCTATAATTGTAATACCCACATTCCGTAATACCAATTGTTGATTAGAAATTAACTTTGTGTAACTCATAGATGTTCCTTTGTTGGCTTGTGCCAATTTCATCTGTATTAGACAGCTTCCAGAGTGTAGGGATAGTGTCTTTTAACTTGATCTGCATAGCATTTGGCCTAGTGATTATTCTAAGAGTGTTGAATAAAAGTCATTTTAAGGTGGTCACTCCGATGTTAATGTGGATGTATTTGATGGTGATGTTGATAAACTTTAGACTGAAGATATGTCACGTGCAATGATAAGATATCACTAACTAATATTCTATTATGTTTATTTTTTGTCTCCTCTTCTAGAACTAAGATCCGTGCAGATACTTGTTTGTTACTGCTACATCCTGAATGCCTAGAACAATGCCTTTTTTCTTAAAAAAAATTTTTTTACCTGCTTTATTGAGGTATAATCGATATACAAAGAACTATATTTAACGTGGACAATTTGATGAGTTTGAACATGTGCAAACACCATGATGCCATCACCACAATTACAACAGACATAAGCCAACACCTTCCAAAGTTTCCTTGTGCTCATTTATTTTTATATTTTTTGTGTTGCTTTGTTTTTATGGTGAGAACACTTAACATGAGATCTACTCTCTAAGCAAATTTGGCAGTACACAATACCTTATTATTAACTATATAAGCACCATGCTGTACAGGAGATCTCTACAACATATTCATCTCACATAACTGAAATTTTATACCCACTGAACACCTCTCCATTTCTCCCACCCCCCAGGCCTTGAATTCTTTAATGTAGACACTCAATAAATATTTATTGAACAAATGAATACTTAAAAATTAAAAAAAAACCTGAAGAGGAAGCAATTTCCTCTTCCATACCCAAATTTTAGTATTTATTCTTCTGCAGACAAAGTGCTTTTCTCTATGCTGTGCCAGACCTACTTTTTTTTTGACTGCCGTTACCCTAGACTTTAATGAATGGTTGACCTACTTGGTGCGATTTTATTTTTTTTGATAATGTGGTATTTTTGGAAGGTACATGCCTGATAATATTTCTTATCCTTGACACTGATGTGGTGACTAAAAAATATACCCCAAATATATGCTCTTGTTGCTAAGTAATTTGCCAATGTTTGAATAGGCAGCAAAGGAGGATGTTTTCATAGTGTTCAGAAGTAGAGACTGCAAAATAAACAGTCCATTTTCCTGTCCCAGATCTGCCTTGTTCTTTCATAAATAATTATTGTATCTACATACACAGACACATATATATACACACACATACACATACAGTGTGTATAAATAGGTAATTAGAAAAAAACTGTGGCATATATCTCACTTTAAGAAGGCTAACATTTCCACAACATTCTTAGGAAAATTAATTGCAGGAGAAATATGTTCCAAATTACTTCAAGGTTACTTGGAAAGTTATCTCTATATGAAAAATGGTTTAAATATTGAATTCAGGTCAATTTTCTACAAGTTCTGTTTTTATAGGAGAGTAAAACCAGTCAAATAGTGATTCGTAAGAAGACTTTCGTTCTGTTTTATGTTGTTTTTACCTTAGGGAACATTTCTTGAGAACCACTTATATTTCCAAAACTTAGTAGATGTTGTTTATTTTACAATAATCTTGGAAAAGAAATAATGAGTGGATACATTTAGGATTGCTACAAGCAATCAGACTTATGGGGCACCATTGCTTCCTTCCACTGCTTAGAAGAGCATTTAGAAGCAGTATTGCTTGTAGCTGGGAAAAGAAGAGTCATAAGTGAGAAGCATTTAAGCTTGTATTGGTGGGGCACCTGTGTCGCTCAGTCAGTTGAGCACCTTACTTTTGATTCTGGCTTAGGTCACCGTTCCAGGGTTGTGGGATTGAGCCCTGCATCAGGCTCCGCGTTGAGCATGGAGCCTACTTAAGATTCTTTCTCTCTCTTTCTCTCCCTCTTCCCCTCTGTCCCCTCCCTACTCTCTCTCTCTTCCTCTGTCCCTCTCTCCTGCTGCCACACTCTCTAAAAAATAAAATAAATACATAAGTAAATGAATAATATTTAAGCTATTTTATTTGCTTATACAACTGACACAGATATCACGTGTCTCTCGAACATATAAATATAAAAATCCTGCAGTATAGATTTCTTCATCTTTGCAACTATAAATATCTATAGTTTTTTTATAACCAACTCACTGGTCCCTTTTGGCATCAAAAGACATTGATACTCTATCAACTGTGACAGATTCTTATTAAATGTTATGTTTACTCTAGGTAAAAAAATAACATTTTCTCAAAAATAAAAGAAGCTGCATAATCACCAGATTATAAATTTACAGTGGCCGGAACAATGGGAAGCTTGTTTACCATGGTGTAGGAGGGATCTAGCATGGTGCCTGGCATGTGAGAATCACACAACAAATTCTTGTTGACAGTCTGGCACATGAGGAATATGATGTGACAGAAAAGTCAGGTCAGGGATGCGTCTTTAGCTAAGGGGAATGTCAAGCACAAGCCATGCTAACTCACCATGTCCTTCAAGGAAATGGCCAAAAACACATACGTAATTCAGAGGAGTAAACATCTTCAACAATTTTAGTAGAGCTTTCTATGTCCAACACCATTTGAAGAATTTTACAAATTAGAAATCAGTGGTTTGAATAAACCCAGATCCTGAATAGCTATTTCCAGCTTTTCAAATGTGCAAAACACATTTTTCCTCTTTAGTTTCCAGGAGAGACTTGAAGAATCAGCATCATTTCAGGAATTGTTTTTGTGGCCTTACTCTCAAGGAATAGACAAAGGAAAGCCAAGAAGAAGAACAACAACACAAGCCAAGTACACAAATGGACAGTTCCTATACAAAAGGCCAAGGCTTTATATAGACCAGTCCAAAATGGAACGGATTTGGGGTCCCTGACTTCTAATCATAACTGGTGTGGGCCTACTTGGTTTTTTTTAAACAATTAAAACATTGCCATGTAATAAAAATCAGGAGTAAGAAAGTGAAAGACAAAACTGATGATATAGGCAGGGTCTGGAGGGTACACCGTCTGCTAGGACATATGGAGAATGTTAAACCTCAATTTTAGAACAATAGTGATTCCTTGCATGGATCTGATGAGCTATATTTTGAGGGGTTTGAGAAGAGTCACACGGAGAACACGCACATGATCCCTTTGTCCCAGTTCAAACCTAGAACATTACTCATTGCTTCAGAAGAACCCTAAAAGCCCTTCCAGAGAATGAGCTTCTCTTTCCTTCTCAACAAGAAGAACACCAATCTGTATTTATGACTGTTGTTACTCGAACCCAGGCAGAGGTTTGTAAAGGTCCCAATCAATGTAGTTTGTGGAAATGATGCTGTGTGACTGCTTGAAGCTAGGTCATAAGAGCTGTGACTTCTGTCTGGATTCTCTTTCAGGACACTCTCCCTGAGAGACCAGTCCCCAGGAAAAAGCCAGGCCATGTGCAGATGTTTGATGTTCTCGTTGACAGCTTTAGCTGAGCTAATGGCCGACACCAGCAGGGAAACCTCAGACACATGTGTGAAGGAGACTCCCAGATAATTCCATTGCTAGCTTTCAATCTTCCAGTTGAAGCCCCAACATTGTAGAATAGAGACAAGCTGTATCTCCTTTCTTTGTGCAACCTCACAACCTATAGAAACTGAGAGATAATAAATAATTATTGTTGGTTTAAGTATGTGTTTTGGAGTAGATCACTAATAGATCACTAATGCTGTAGTTTACCATATGTCATAGACTTGGTCTATAGGTCATATAGATCCTCGTAGATACACACAGACTTTTAAGTCCTAACTCATTTGCAAGATAAATTAGAGATTTCTTCTGAAGCTTTCCGAAACCATCATTTACTTGTAAGCAACATACTTGCTTTAATGGTGAATTGTATAACAAAAAGGTTTTTCATGTATTCAAGTCAGTCCTTACAGTTCAGGAAAAAGTGTGTGTGCAGGCATGTGGGTATGTACTATAAAAAGATTTATATGCTATTATATATATTATATTATAATATAATTAGCCTTGGTTTCAGCTAATTACATATCTTTTTGTTTCATAAAAAGTGATGAATGCAATCTACCTTTGGGTGAATTATTAAAAGGCTACATCTGAAAAAATTTTGAAAATTTTTTTGGTCGAGTGACTTGTGTGCTAACTTGTGTCTACATGTGAATGGTATAATTTTATAAGTATTTTCATATGGTAGAGCAGCCAATGCTTTCCTTTAAAGCGTTTTTAAAATTTTTATGTTTATTTATTTTTGAGAAAAAGACAGAGTGTGAGTAGGGGAGAGGCAGAGAGAGAGGGAGACACAGAATATGAAGCAGGTTCCAGGCTCTGAGCCATCAGCACAGAGCCTGACATGGGGCTCGAACTCATGAACCATGAGATCATGGCCTGTGCTGGAGTCAGATGCTTAACCAATTGAGCTACCTCGGCACCCCACCAATGCTTTCCTTTATACACCGTGCTTTTCTGCTGAACAAACTTTAGTCAAGGCCTTCTGTTTTATGAGTTTGATTTTACTGGTCCTGTTGTCACATCATCAATAAATTGCAGCATTTATTATTTTTTTTATATACTAACTACTGATGAAAGAATTAATATGGGAAAATGTGAAAAGTCCACTGAGGATATAGGGACTAAGTCACTATGAAATAGTATGATTGAAGTCATGATTTTCACTTCACTGTGTTACCAGTGTTTCTAGACCCTACATTTCTTTCCACCAGATACTGTATTTAAACTTATAAAACAGACCTGGTAAGTGAAACCCTTCCATTTAGGGACCAGACGATACCATTAATGACCAGTGGATGTGTGGTCTGTAAAAGCCACATTATTCCCTTGCTGGCCATTTCATTCAGTGGAGTGGTCACAAATAGCTCTTTAATGGCAATTCATGCTTAGGAAGTTCCACGCTAAATGAAGTAAAAACAAAAGACTTCCCCTTGTAACCATACCCAAACTCAAATCCCATCTCTTCTGTAAAATTTTCCCCAACTACCCTTGATCTCCCTTTCACCCCAATTCCCTGCTGTTGGGTAGTGTGTTTATGTGCTTTAAGACACCAAGTTTAGGGCTTAGAAACATATCAGGCCATGAGACACATACTTGCTTTTGGCTTATTCACTTGAAAACACCACCAGATAAAAATATTCTTAGAATCAGATGATTATAATAAGGATACTTACATTGCCGATACTTCATAACATATTTTTCTTCCCTGCAATTTAAAGTATTTTCTCATTGATCTTACAATGTGTAAATATCAGAATGAATTTCTCAGTGTAATTATTAATAGGTTACTTGGACTCATTGTCCTTTAAAATAAATGTTTTCAAAGGGAATGATAGGCAAATTTGTAAAATTATTCAAGATATTTCCCATAGGAAATATTTGTTGAGTGGCTATGAATCCTTGAGTCACAAGCAAGGCAGGTTTTATATGGAAAGAGGGGTTGGATTAATTAATCTCTAAGATATTTTCTAGCTTTTTAACATTCTGCACCTTTCAGTGAACAGCAAGAGCAAATCTCAGATTATGCTAATGAGTACCTCCAGATTAAGTACATTTGCATGTATATGTAGGTCTCTAAAACCCATGATCAACAGCAAGGTGGCATTTTACTGAACCAGTCCATAGCAGTACAGGATGAGGAAGGCTCCAGTGTGTCTTCATATTTCACTGATGAAAAACTGTCTGAAAAATGGTGTTTATAAAAACATTCCTTTGCTGATTGTCTGCACCCCCCGCAGGGTTCAAGTGAGGGGTCTAAGAATTTGGAGAGGGCAAAGGCAGTGATGGGTGAATGAATCCTTTCTCATCATTCTAGAGGTCACCCTCAATAAGGCCACTCTTATGTGGGAGGTGGAAAGGAATCTGATGGTGCCTGTTTATTTTGGCAGCCTGTATCCTGAAGATGCACACATCCAGAGAATGACAGAGAGCCATTTTTCCAGGCCAAGGCTAACTTGTGTTTCCATAACATTGTGGGAAGCTGCAAATGCAAGCCACACAGGCTTGTCCCCAACCTGTGAACAAACAGCCCTCTGCCTCCAGAGATACCGTCCCTAAATCACCTTTCACCCATTGAAGACTCATTTTAAAAATTAAGAAAAAAAAATGCTGAAGAGGTGTATTTTATATATTAATGATCAAGGTTACCCAAGGAGAATAAGACTTTCCTTGTCATTAGTATCATCAACAACCACAATGGCAGAGGCAGCAAATGACAACGGAGCATCCAGAGAACTTAAGTCTCTATTGATTTTTTGCAATTCTCAGAATATTGATTTATTGCTATCCTTGTTGTTATAAATGTATTAGTCAGGAGTCTAGATTCAAATGGTTCTCAAAATTAATTCTCTACCCATTACTGAGTATAGTTATACTTTGTTGACATAAATCTCACAGCTTAGAATTATTCACAAATCACCTATTCAGATCCCCAGGTTCACCAAATATAAGGTATCACGATAGTTTGAATCCAGAAGGGATATGAATTGGGGGTATAGCTCAGTGGTAGAGCATTCGAGTTTTTAAGGGCGGTGAGGCAGAGGCAAGCACCACCATATTAAAGTAGTTAAAAGTCTTATGTAGAAAGTCTAGCTGCCTTCACACCAGGCCTACACAGCTCATGTAACAACTATTCTGGAATAATGTGTTAATCTTTATTAACTTCTTCCACTTGTTTGTTATGGCATACTATGATTTTTCCTTTATAATACTATTACTATTTGATTTTGAATGCACATTACATATGTATTCACTGTTTTTACCACTAAGTAAAATTTCTGGCATTCTGTCAACAAAACACTCTCAAACTTTGTCAAGACTTCTGTTTGTCTCAAATCTGTAAGTGGCCATGTGTCTTTGAGCAGGGCTTTTCTAGCCATTCACACTCAGCTATACTAGTCACACAAAAGCTTGTTTTTCTGAATAGGTATAGACATAAAAATAATACCTGAATAGGTATAGGCATAAAAAATTTTACCAGTCCTTTTAATGTTTATTCATTTTTTTTGAGATAGAGATAGAGAGAGAGAGAGGGAGTGTGTGTGAGTGAGTGAGTGTGTGTGTGTGTGTGTGTGTGTGTGTGTAAGCAGGGGAGGGACAGAGAGATAAGGAAACAATCTGAAGCAGGCTCCAGGCATAGAGTCTGATTTGGGTTCTTGAACTCATGAACCTTGAAATCATGACCTGAGCTGAAGTCAAGCGCTTAACTGACTGAGCCACCCAGGCACCGCTTATCAACCTTTAACACGGTGTCAAGCACTTATACTACTTCATGTGCATTAGTTTATTTAAAGTGTACTGCAAACCTATGGAAGAGGATCTATAGTTATCCTCATTTCTAAGTGAGACATAAAGGTTAAATAACTTGCCCTGTCACAAAGGGAATGCATAATGGAGGTGAGATATATTTACATATAAGTGGAGATAGAATAGTGAACTAATTATACAACTTTGGATGTAACATTTAATGGTTTAACTTAAAAAAAAAGAAACCATGAAACACAGCTATTGATCATGGCAGTATGATGGACAAGGTTTTCTGACCAACTTTCTGCTGAAAACAACTAAAAAGCTGAGTAAGACAAATACATCAATAACCTGGCAATAAAAGAAAGGATAATTAGAAGGCAAATACTAAGTGAAATAAAAACCCAGAAGGGTGTCCTAAATTTTGCTTTCATCTTAAGCGTGGTCAGTAAAATCTGGTGGGTTTGAGCTTATGAGATGTAAAGATATATAATTTACTGAATACACACACACATACACATATGATGTAAATTTATCCCCATTTATAGTATAAACACATATATACCTATATATACAAGGATATAAATTTATTTATAGTATATATACACACATGCACACATACTTTATCCTGAAATGTAACTATTGACTTGAACACATGAAAGACGTTTTTGTTATAGAATTAACCATTAAAGCAAAAATGTTTTCATAAGTGAATGATGGTTTCAGGGTTCAGAAGAAAGCCCTAATTTGTCTTGCCAATGAGCTGAATAGGATCTAAATGTCTGTGTGCAAATTGAGTATCGTTATGACCTACAGACCATGAGGTCTATGAAAGATATACAGATGTACATGAACTGGGAGAAACATAAGAAACTGTTTTCTAGGCCTAGATAATAATTACCTTTCAATGTAATTACCCCTGTGGTTAGTATAAGGAGAGTTCTGATTTTTCTAGAGGTCTGGTTTACAACTTCACACACAAACAAATGCCATGCACGTTTTGCATCTCTGAAAAGACTTTTGGTGTAGGATGGTTTTTTCCTGGGTATTCCTGGGTCAGAATATTCCAGAATACTCCATCTCCACAAGGAGTTCATAGACTTGTTTCTACTTGATCGGTGACTTGAGTAATTAAAAACCCTGTGTATGAGACTGGCATTGTTACCAACATCTAGTTTAGGAAAAATTTCTCTCATAGAGGAGCATTTTCCCCTTAGGGAATAGTTTAGTCACCTGGCTCTTGTACTTCATTATTAATTCATCACTAACTGTTTTAAAAATGATTTACAATTACTGTAAGAACTGTTGTTCAATAATAATTTTTGCTCACCATTGACAAAAACAAATGTATCACAAGATGCTTCCTCAAAAAACAGACCCCTGGGTTCTAAAGTTGAAAAGAACACTGTAGCATCTTTCACTGACGTTTTTGATGATCTGAACTTCTTTAACTGTATGCAGACTCTGTATTCAGCTTATATTGTAGATACTAACTCTGTGTGAGTTCAAGCCCCACATTGGGATCTGTACTGTGGAGCCTGTTTGGGATTCTCTCTTTCTCCCTCCCTTTCTATGCCCCTTCCCTGCTCTCTCTCTTTCTAAAATAAATAAACCTTAAAAAATATTTTTTTTACTTAAAAAAAGTAACCATTTAGAAAATAAGTAGCTGAAAAATTCTAGGAAATTGAATGCTGGAATATAGCAATGAGAAAAGACAGACCAAAGTCTAGCATCCATGGAGTTTCCATTCTGGGAATGGAAGGCAAGAGCACATATCATGTAAGAGCATATTTATGCTATGAAGACTGTGGTCCTGAAATTTAGCTGTGACTATATTTATTTTTTTCCAAGGATAAAAAAGCACATAGCAGGCATAATTTAAAATTATTTTTAATTCTTTGTAGACATTCCAGAGAAGTCAGTAAAAAAACCCCAAAAAACCTTAAGGCAAGAAGGTTTTTGTCCCCCTCCCCCCAGCCAAAAAATAACAAATGAATGAAAAATTGTAAAAAGTGCCTGCCTATAACAGATCTATTCCTCATCCTGTAGCCTCACAGCTAGGCCTACTCTTTGCCCTTATTTGCTCCTTTACCAATATCTATAGTCATTTTTTGATTGAATTAAACACAGGATTATGTTAAAAATTTTAGGCACTGTTTTAGTTATTTCTGTCAAATTACCTATTCATTTTGACCACTCTGTGAACCCATTAACTACTTGGTCATATATTAGTCTGACTTGATCAGAATACAATAATCTAGTAGTCTATGAGGGTAGACCCTTGTTTAACTGAACTCTGGACATCATGATAAGGTTGTTCTTCAACAAATTTGAGTTGTTCATTGCTGTCCCATCTATTAACAGTAGTGAAAGACTATGGTTGATGAGTCAGCTAGTAACAGTCCCAAAGCCTGTTATAGAGGTCAGGGGTCAAACAAAATTGACCTTGTCAATCTAGGGGAACAGCATCTATGAATCTCTCTTCTATATCTGAAGTGACTTTAGTGTTTTGATCACTCCAGTTGCTGAAAAGAAAAGGCTCCAAGCTATGATCCTACCCACCTCCTTATCCCCAAGGTTGATTGTAGGCCTGTACTACAGGCTACTGTTCCCTTTTGTTAGTTCTAGAACAAGTCATCCAGTACATTTATTCCCCGAGGCCTTAGAATAAATTGATTTATGCAAAGGTCAATCCCAGGCAAAGAGCTCTCACTGCCTTCCCGCTAAAGTTCATATGCAATTTAAAAGAGTGCTGAAGAGACCATAAATATTCTAGAACTATGGAGATCCTCTGAGAACCATATAAAGTGTTCCTGATAAGAACAGATACTACACTTGATCTTAGCCAAAAGTCCGAGAAGCGATGAGAACCATATAAAGTGTTCCAAATATCTTCTGTGATTTGAAGAGTTTGGGGTCAACCAAATATTCTGAAGTCAAGGATATGACCCAAAACTCAGCCTTCTGTCTAGGTGTTAATGTAGTGGCTAAGAGCATACGTAGTCCTGGGTTCATATCAACAGCCAGTAACTAGCTATGTAACCCTTGGCAAGATACCTGCCCGTCTACGCCTTTATGCTATAAAATGGTTATATGGTTATCATGGAGATTTACAGGCTAGCGAATAAATGAAAGTAAGTACTTAGCTTAGTATTCAGTAAGAGTTTGCTATTATTTATTGTTTTAGATGCAATTTTATTCTGTGCCTGACTTTCAACTCCAGAGTGAATATCATCAAAAGCCATGTGTTTCAAATTAATATTCATGACAGAAAACTGGGTAGTGAAAATAAAATTCACATTAATGAAATAGAATAGAACAGAAAATATCAAAGACTACCATATAAAATAAGCATGAGTATAGCACACAGCATGGTGCCTATAGTTAAAAATATTGTATTGTATAGTTAAAAATGGGTTCAAAGGGTAAATCTATATTAAGTGTTTATACCACAACAAAAAGAAAAAAAACACTAATAACAATAAATAAGATTTAAAAATAATAAATTCAGTTCTTAAAAATAATAAATTCAGTTCTTGGGGAAAAATAAGCATGAGTATTTCATGAAAATTTGTTTCAGATTATATATTTGTATATTTGGATGGAATATATATATTTTACATATTTACTTTTTTATATTTATGTCCTGGTGTAAGCTGTATTTCTTAATGTGAATCGCACTCCAAAAAGCTAAAGAAGCACTGAGCTAAAGTCCATTCTGTTAATTTGTTTAGTCTGATAGAAATGAAACTCTGCTCTTGGTAGAAAGGGGAAGGTTCATTATGCAAAATACCTAATGGCCCAGCAGTTTTCATTTTGGTATTGTTGCATTAAATTTGCCAGTAATGTGGTGGTTAAAAATATGGAAGAGGCTGTATGCAGAAATTATGTTAAGTGATTTAGCTTTACATGAGCCAATGGCTTCACAAGATTGGCTCAGTTTCTATGAGTTCATTGTGTAAAATCAGGTATTTTGTGGCAAGCATACCCCTTCCAAGATGAAAGCATTAAGACCTAAATTTCATTATCTAGTTGATTCAGTGCACACATGCCAGGCTGCATTGTTGACACGTGCTCAGATATATAGTTGGTGAATAAAATACATTTAAATAAATAAACAGAACAAGCAAGTTCTTCCTCTTCTACAACTTTGTCCTCACAAATGTGCTGTATATACTACAATAGTAGTTCTTTTAAAATTAGCCTCAACTGATTTGTGTTAACTCTATCAAACAGATGAAGGGGATTCCTAATGAAGTAGCTAAAACTGATTGCATAAACATTGTTGGTAACTAATGAAAACAGTCCAAGAGTATAGGGACCTGATTCTTTCACCTTTCTCAGCTCCAGGGAATTAAACTCTCACATAACATGGGTTTCGTTCAGTGTTTTCCACTCCAACAGAAGTTTTCTTTGTAAGACTCCTTCAAGTAGCATACCGATGGGGCTAAAGGAATGACTTCTAAAAAATCTGTTCTGTTTTTTTCCTAGATTTTTCAAATATATTACCTTTGGTTTCAGCTCATCTTTCCCACAGAAAAAGTGGGGGCGGGGGGGAGTGCTTGTTTTCATCTGGCTGGAGCTATGATGTTTTCCTTCAGTACAGAGAGAAGTTGAGAGGCCATGTGTCTGGGTCACAAAGACAGATCTCAGCTGTGTTTTTCAATGTGCAGGTAGGTGGTCTCAGCCTTCTTGGCAGAACACAGTAGTCATATAATAAAATGACTCCAGGGACAAAGTGCCTTTGTCAACCTGCCATCAAAGACAGCGGTTCCTCCTCTCCTAATATGACAAAGTTGTTCTCTTCAATGCTGGAAACCATCAGAAAACCCCAAACCCTGCAGAGTAAAGAATTCCAAATGAGTCCCTCCTTGAAAAAAAGAACAAACAAAACAAAATACAACAACAACAACAACAAATGAAAAGGATTCTTTAAGACATGGACAGATCACATCAATAAAACATGGATTGTATCTGAGCTTCAGAAACATTGTGTGAACAACACAAGAACCACACTAATGATCCATAACTGGTGTACAGGCTGTTAAGAGAATCACATGCCAACCACATAAAATATATTATAAAACACTAGAACCACACAGGCTAGGTCGTATTATGCAACCAATAAGGAATAAAATTCTACCAATCATTCCACTCATAGGAATAAAGCCAAGACAATTTAGAGATCAATTAAGTCAGATACATCATTCTCTCTTTTAGAAATCTTTTATATGATTTATATATTTAGAGATCTCGGATTACATAAATTATGGCTTATTAACGGTTAGTGGCTCAGTGAAGGTATTTAGAAGCCTTAACCAGTTCCACGTGGGATCATCAATTGATTAGCATATTTTATAATATGTTTCCTCCATCTTGTTTACCTCAGCTCTATTTCCCTGCATTATTTTTATATATGGCAAACAGAAGCAAATAAGCCAGGTACTGAATTTTCAGTTTCTTAGGCATTGCACTCAAAGTGCTCATTCAAGGACACAATGGAATCGAGTAGGAATTTGAGATGCAACTATGCAAAGAAATAATCCCTCTCCCAAATCTAAGAGGGGAGATAGATTGAAAGGTGACACAACATCATTTTCAGGTACTTATATAAGGGGTATACTTAACTCATATTTCTTATGGATGCTTATGTAGCCTAGTTAAAAGAAGCATGCAACCAGAGTAGAGTTTCTGGGTTAAAAAATTCCAAGAGCGTAAAACATTACTTGCTCTTTTAGTGTGGGGTCACTATTCAAATAAAGCATCTTTATTGGAGATTATCACTATTATCTGCATCTTCACAGTCATATTTTTCCCTACAATATCATTATTTTAATCATTTTATCATCAAACTTTGTCATATAAGTTGTTTAAATTTACATACTACATAGACATCTTAAATACTACTTATGCTTACACTAGTTTATTACATGGCAATTTAGTTCTACATTTCATGTTAGGAATAGAATAAAATTAATGAAGAATAGGTTATGAGTTCAATCTCTGGCAATCTAAGTAACTTTCTTCTCCCCACCAAGGCCAGGGAAAGCAGCTCTGACCTGGCCAGCCCTCTCATAAATGTAAGTCTTTTGGCTCACAGTAGGTTGGATAGGGAGTCAAAATAGAGTTCTACCACCAACACTGAGCACATTGCAGAAACCCTATGACTTAGAGACAGTGGTTTCTGAAGAACATTTTCATTTTATTTCATTGATTATCAACAATCTACAAGTCAAAAATGTTGAACCAAACCACAGAGGCAAGATATGCCTATATAATTTCTAACTGAAGAAGCAACTTTAGATAGCAGGGAAAAAATGCAAACATTACATGAATCTCTGAGGATCTTAGTATTTGAGGGTAAGACGGATTATTGGTCTGCCTTCACATAATATGTGATTGCTACTTTCACCGCTTAGTATTTTGTTCAGTGTGTTTTTCAGGGTTTCCAGTGATAAGCCTGTCTTAATGGGGATTCCATGATTTGAGAGATCTCATCAATAGGAAGTTTATCCTAATGTGGTTCTTGTGTTTTTAACCAGACATTTTTGAGGTCTTGATGAAGTCCAACTATTTTTGTGTAGACCACATGAATTTTATGGGAGTCATTCCATTTATTTTTATTTAGGGAGGAACCTGTCAGGAATTTCTTTTACCACAGAGCAGACACTTTTTGTGATTATTTGTTCTTTGTAGAACACTGATGAAGTTTTTGATGTGTTATAAGTCCAACAGAGTTGAGAATTTAAAGGTCATAAAAGAGAATTTGAAGAGAATTTAAAGGTTTATAGGGGAGAGAATAGTTTCTAGTTTGGCAATTGACAAAATGAAAAATGATAATTAAGAGTTTGGGTCTCATGATTCATTGTTGTTAATATAGATACTTCAATTATTTTAACTCTATTTATTGGAAAGTTTTGTAAAAATCAATAAATTCACCAAAATAATTATTCATACTGGTGGTTTGATCCCTCACAGATGAAATGTTCATTTGTTTAACAATTCACTTTTCACTTTTCTATTATTTGACTTTGGAGATAAGAATTAATCTATGATGGTGGAGGAAAGGTCAAATCTAAATAGAAAACATCCTAGTTGTATTTTGATAAAGTTATCAAACATAGAGGGTAAAGCATAAAGATATTAAGGCAGGAAAAAGCATTGATAGCTCTTTGTAAAGAAGTAATGGAATACTATAGAAGATATTATACTACTCATATCATTTAATCATAAAAGAATAAATAACAAGGAGGAAAGATAAATTTAAAAATTTTCTTTTATGATGATTTTTTTCTGATCTCACATAACCTTAGTTCTCATATTCATCTCTTCAGAGATTTGCAAATGTCCTATTTATTTTTCTTTATCTCTTAGCTCTTTGTTTTCTCTGACAAAAATTCTCTTTCCTCCTCCCTCTCTGTTCATCAATAACCTACTCTTCAAGTCCTTGTCCTTCATAATACCTCCCCTGACCACCCTTATCCACCCTGATCTCAATATTTACTGGTATGAACCAGAATTCTCCAAAATAGAAGAATTGAAGCATTTGTTTTTCTACAACTTTGAAAAATTGCTAGTGTTTAGTGAATCAAGGACTTGGTTATCTCACAATAAATTAGCTCACTACTCCCCAGAGGCATTCAAAAAACACAAATGTGATAAAAAGCAAAGGGAGACATAATAACAAAGGAAAGACAAAGGGAAGAAAGGTGCTGGCAGTGAATAAATAAACTAAACCTATGGATCAAGTGAAAATGTAGCTGAAAAGAGACAGTGACACAGCATGTCCAGCAAAGAAAAATTATAAGACATGCAAAGAAACTGGAAGATGTAATCCAAAATCAAAAGAAGAATCAGTCAATACAAGAAGACTCACATATGTCAAGGTGAGACATTTTATCAGAAAAATGGAAACTACAAGAAGGAACTAAGTGGAATTATAGAATGGAAAATTCAGTAACAGAAATGAATTCATATAATGGGCTTAACAGTAGACAGGACACTGCTGAAAAAGGATCAGTGAATTTTAATTTAAAGATAGACCAATAATATTTATGTACACTGAAGCACAAAGGAAAAAATAATGCCAAAAGGAAAGAGAAAAATCCACAAACTGATCAGTGTCTGATATCTGTGGTACTTAACAGATTCAAGTTTAGTGAACCTCAAGCAAGATAAATATAAAGGAAACCAAAACTAAGTACATCATAGTCAATCTGCTAAATGCTAAGGATGAAGTAATCTTGAAATATTACACTCCAGGAAATACCAATAAGACTGGAGGGTAAATTCTTATTGGAAACAACAGAGGCCAGAATACAGAAAGACAACTTCAAAGGACTGAAGGGAGAAAAAAGACAATATCATATTAAAATGAACAAAAAAAAAATCCATGCTGAGAAAATTCGTTTTCAGCAAATACAAACTTTAAGAAACGTTATGAGTTCTTCAGTAGAAGGGAAGGAGATATTTGTGAAAACTGTGATTGGAAGGAGTAAATAAGGACCATCAGAAAGAAAATCATCCAGAAGTCATACGAACAATGATAAACAGAAGACAATCTCTATCCTCAATGTAGCTTTGAGACATATACACACACATACCAAAATCAACCAATCAACCAACCAAACAACAAACAAAAAACAAGAGCAACCAAAATAGAGAAGGTCAAATAGTGGTATGTGAAGATGGAGGGAAGGAATGACGCAGAAAATCAATGCTGATGGAGCAACTTTCCCATAACAAGTAGCACCACTAAAATGGCTTACAAATAAAAACCTCCTAATCTATTACTATGGGAATGAGCTGTATGGTCTTCAAGGTGAGTTTCCATGGACACCATTTGAGACTAAGTCTTAAGAACTGGGAAAGCAGAGATGCATGGGGAATCACATAAACAAGCCACGCTGACTATTTCCAACATAGCTCTCCATTAGTAAATCTTATCCCAGCAAGTAGAATGATCCTTTAGTCTTTTACACAACTTCCACCTATGTTCCTCCATAAGCTAATCTCAATATAATATCCAGAGGGATTCTTTGAAAACGTTAATCAGATAAGGACAATCCCATTCGAAACCAATTGTGACTTCTCATCTCACTCAAATCCAAAGCCAAAGCCTTACCAGAGCTTATAAGATTCTCTGTGACATAACCCTAAGAATCTCTCTTAAGTTTTCTTACTATTCTAGTGACATTGATATGCTTGCTGTTCTTCAAACACATGTGGCTTTAGGGCCTTTATTCCAGCTGTTCTCTCTAATCGGAATTCTCTTGCCCCAGATACCAGCAATGCTGGTGACTTCTCTAAGGTTATCTTTTCTTAAATTCACTTTTTCAATAAGACCTTCCATTACTAAACTATTGTACTCTTCTTGCATCCTGGAATTCTACATTCCCTCCTTTTGTCTTTTTACTACATAGAATTTAAAACCACCTGACACAACTATACATTTCACTTATTTGTTTCTTTGCTTTGTCTGCCTTTATTAGAATTATGCTCCATGCTTACTTCACTCCTGCATCCTCAGTGCTTTGAATAGTACTTGGCACATAGTGGGTAATTCATAAAGATTTATTGAATACATCAATAAAATAAGAAATAGTATAGTTGTTTCACAGGGGAGAGAAAATTTTATGAACAGATTTGTAAGTGATTCACTAGAAAATTCTGCTGGGGGTAAATTGTGTAAGAAAATGTTTCTTTCCAAAACTCTAAAAAACCCTATTCATGTCTCCAGTTTTATGAACCTCAAATTTCTTACTATAAACTGACAATCATAAAATACATATGTCATGGGGATGCTGTGAAAACTAAATAAAATTAAAGAGCATGAAGCACAAAGTATAGTTACTGCAGTATCTTCACATGGAGAAGGATGTCTTCAAAATATATTGTCTCCCAGACCAGTTTTACTTACTGTCATCCAGGGAAACCCCAAAACTATCTCGGGGACCAGACCTGGGGCAGTGTTACTCTTCTTCTAAGGAGGAAAAAAGTCTACCTCACCCACCTACCCACCAATGAACCAAACAAAAATAGTCTTTAGTAAGAAGACAGTCTGGGCTTTGTTTATGATGTTTTTTTCTCCTTCTTTTGAAAAATCAGTGAATCTTGTCCAAATTCTAAAGAAGTCATTTATACAATTATTTACAGTACATAACTTATGAATATATGCTTGCAATAATTTCTTCATGATGATCTCCACATAGATAAAGCTATCCTGAGTTCTGCATAAAGATGCTCTCCCAAAGATCATCTGCTGGATTTCCTAAGTATGAAAGACAAATGACAGCATGACCATCTAAGATTTTGTGATGTTTCTGATTAATTTGGAAAGTTTCTGATTAATTTGGTTAAAAGAACCACAGAAAGAAAATGTAAACATTATGTTAACATCCTAATGAGTACCTACAGTAATATGCTGATGTCAGCAAAGCATAAGTGAAGTAATTTGGATGTTTAACCTTCCTTCCCAGCCTAAATGAATTAATCCTTGATTTTTGAGATGTGTGCTCTATATGGAAATAGTTTTCATCTTTCAGCATTCTCTGAGCCCTGGTATTTTCAATCCCATGCTCTGGATTTGGCCCTGGGAAGAGCACTTCAACAGAGTTATCATTTCTATGGAATATCAGAGGTTTATTGTTTTAAACTCTGGAGCAAATTTTAGCAGCTGTGTTTCATTAAGAGCCCTAGCCCAACACAGTGTTCAATTTTGGAAATATATAAATCTTTCCCTCTTTTCTTACTTTACTTCTAAGAAAGAAACCTCAAGCTTCATGTGATCATCCTTTTTCCCCTAAATATATGTTCTTTGATCAACTTCTTTGACCCCAATAAGAACACCTACATTGGGTGGCTTGATAATGAGGTGTGATGGAAACCAGTGAGGTCCTAAGCATGTGAGATATCTGGCTTGTCCATGGATTTATCCTTACTCTCCTCTGTTGTAGGGCCTGCTGGCTGCCATTTTGTTTGTTTGATATTTGAGTTCAGGAAGTCAATAGAAATGTTAGACAGCGAGGACATAAAGAAAACACAACCTTGGGAAAGGATTACTACTGATCTTTGGTATGAGAAACCAATTAAAACTCTATTTTTAAACTGATTTTATGCCTTATACAAGTAATCTGTTGTCATTGTAAGAGCATTTCCTAATGGCTAAGGATTTACTGGATAGGAAAACATGATCAGTAGATCAAAGTCAGAAGCAGGGTGGTATGCTAAGTGAAATTGTGCCAGAGCTTTTCTTTGGTATTATTATGCTCAAATAATTATGTATTTGATTCCATTAAAGAGATACTTTTATATTCCTGGTCTCTTCCCATTTCAGCCTTTTTCCTCCATACTTCTCCTGCCTGCCAAAAGACTACTTCTGTATTTCCATTTTCTTCACTAAAGAAGAAAATGAGTACTTGCTTCTTAAATCAGCTTTTTTTTTTTAATGTTTTTATTTATTTCTAGGAGAGAGAGAGAGAGAGAGAGAGAGACAGCGTGAGCAGGGGAGGGTCAGAGAGAGAGGGAGTCACAGACTGAAACAGGCTCCAGGCTCCGAGCTGGCAGTCAGCACAGAGCCCGACGCGGCTCGAACCCACGAACCGCGAGATCATGACCTAAGCGAAAGTCGGACGCTTAACCGACTAAGCCACCCCGGCGCCCCTTAAATCAGCTTTCTTAAACCACTTTATTACTGGCTCACTTTTTTCCCCTTGCAGGAAGTAAAAATATTGTACTTGATCAAGAGAGATACATATTGGAAAAATATCTGACTATTCATGGCTGCTGTTATTTGGGAATTCTTATTTTTTCCCATGTCACTTAGAGGGCAGATCAAATCTTTTGGGGGAAGTAGTGTATCCCCATGAATTGTACTTAGTTATTTGGAATGCAGGATTTAGAAACCATTCTGCCTCCTCTTTAAGGACATTTTACTTTCTACGTGGTTCAGAAGTTTGAGTATCTGGGTCTCATAGAGAAATAAATTAATGTCAAACAAACTCATAATAACATTAGCAGATAATTCCTGCTTTGCCACTAGCTGTGAATCTGAGCAATTTAGTTAAGCTTTCTAGGCCTTGA
This sequence comes from Proteles cristata cristata, assembly GCA_017311185.1. Classification (NCBI taxonomy): domain Eukaryota; kingdom Metazoa; phylum Chordata; class Mammalia; order Carnivora; family Hyaenidae; genus Proteles; species Proteles cristata. The sequence goes on from JAESUZ010003943.1 coordinate 60,749, forward strand.
CTTTATTTTTATTTTTTTTTTGTCCACGTTTTATTTATTTTTCTCTTACAAATAGTTTATTGTCAAGTTGGTTTCCATATAACACCCAGTGCTCATCCCCACAAATGCCCTCCTCCATGCCATCTCCCCTCCCCCCCAACATCCATCAGCCCTCAGTTTGTTTCTCAGCATTTAAGAGTCTCTCATGGTTTGTCTCCTTCCTTTCCCCCACCATTTCTCCCCTTCTTCTCCCCATGGTCCTCAGTTAAGTTCCTCCTAATCCTCCTATACGTGCAAACATATGGTATTTGTCCTTCTCTGCCTGACTTATTTCACTCAGCATAACACCCTCAAGGTCCATCTATGTTGCTACACATGGACAGATTTCATTTTTTCTCATTGCCATGTAGTATTCCATGGTATAGATAAACCACATCTTCTTGATCCATTCGTCCGTTGATGGACACTTAGGCTCTTTCCATGTTCTAGCTACTGTGGAGAGTGCTGCTATGAACATTGGGGTACATGTGCTCCTATGCTAGGCCTTGACTTTAAAATAAGAACTTCTGACTACACTAAGGTCATGCTGATTTCTAATTTATATAATTCTGAATACAGGGAAATGGATGGGTTATGGAAGTAAAAGAGGTTCAATTTATTTTGTGGTACTTGTATTCTTTTCTAATTTGTGACATGTAACCTCTCAATCCTATCTTAATTTTTCCCCTTGGGAGAAACTAGGATAATAATACTGACTTCAGAGGGGGTTCCCTTCCTGTGTGTAATGTTTAAATAATACAGATAATGTTTACATAATACAAAATGCAGTTGACAATCCAAGACCTTATAGGCAAGTGAAAAACTAAATTAGGATATAAAAAATAAGATTACATTTTGCAGTAGGTCAGAAAAAAAATGTATGAAGTCACATTGGTCGGGTGTTCTCATGTTGCACTTTTATTTGATAGGAAATTCTTGGTAAGGAATGCTGTAGAAAAAATTCAGCTCTAACTGAGATGTCAGTGCATTGGAATTTCATTTCCTAAAGAATTCCACAGAGAAGGCTATGTGTGGGGGCTGCTGTGTGTGGCAGAGGCTGTAATACCGTTTATCCCAGAGTACCTTCTCAGACTCACAGTGATACAAAAGCACTGAGGTAGGTCTCACAAGAAGTTATAAACAACTACCAGGAGTTGAGACTGACCAAAGCTAATGACTGAGATGGGTGCGTGGTAATGCCTTTGGCCTTTTTCTTGGTAATTCTTCAATCAAGGTCAGATACTCCTGGAAAAATAATCCACTTTACAGAGGACTCCGAGAACCCACCAAGTGATATAATAGTGAGGGTCATCCTATGGTGTACCTGTGTTTCACTTTCTCTGATTTCTCATTCATTTCGTAAAAACTCCTGTCCATTACAGCTTTTGGGTCATTTGGCTCAATTCTCTGCCTTGCATGACATCTGCATCTTGTAAACTTTTCCTAGTTGTATATTTTCAGTTTAAACATGTCCGTGACAGTTTTACTGTCACAAAATGAACTTGTTTGCGCCAGCGTTTGCCAATTCACAGATATCTTATTTATAGGATACAAGAAGATATTTTTCTTCATTTAGAATACAGAGAATCATGAGCCTTCACGGTCTTAAAATTCTCCTTACTCATAAAAGCTATGAGAATAGCACTGATCCAAGATAAAACAAACTTTGGTCAAATCAAGAACAATGGAGTTCAGTGAATATTTAGAAAAGAAAGTCGACTGCCCAAATCTATTTCTTAAACCTCCATGTATTTTAATAATTCGAGTGGCTTTGTGGCTTGTGCACTGCATGTTCCTCTTACAGTTTGCTGAGATATATTTTACATGGTTGCTTTTACTGGAAGCTGACTATCAAATAGTATAACAGGCAAGGGGCTTATTTCCAGCAGAGTAAGAGATCAGCGTTTATTTGCATAAGAAATGCATCCATTGATTCAATGGGGCATCTTTGTTTATAGCTACTATAATAAGAAGCACTGTTGGTTCTGGGGGTACAATAACAATCAGTTCAGACATGATCCTAGCTCTCCCTAATCTCAGACAAGAGTATGTGGACAATTATAATACAATATGTAAACTACTAGGATTAGGCAGTACCTAGAAGGGATGCCCAGCCTAGACTAAGAGGTTGGAAAGGGCTTCCCTAAAGGTACAAAATCTGTGTTGAGTCCTGGAAAGTGATCTGAAGGGAACTAAGTGTTCTGACTACAAAACCATCCACCCCCAAGCTTAGAGGCTTTATGCAACCATGATATTGTATGTTACAATTTTATGGGTAAGGAATTTGGGCAGGGCTGGACAGGGAGATTCCTGTGCTCTGTGTAATATTCATACAGTGCGTTATGTTCCAAGCCCTGTCACAACTGGAGTTGCTTTTTTTTTTTTTCCATAGTGGCTCAAGGCTCACAGAGAGGCCATGAGAGACTAAGATGAAATCAGTAAGGTGTTCCCTAACCAAGGTTCATCTACTCTACAGCATCACTTCTTCAGCTTTATATTGCTTCCTAATGAGTCACAGGGAAAGCCAGATTCAAGGGGCAAAGACACATCAGATGATGAGTAAAAGGAGGCAAGGCTCTTTGGGGAGCCTTTTATGGAGAGCAGCTACCTCAGCAGGTGATGGGGAAAAGAGGAGAAACTGAGTCTCAACAAGGAGAACATGGTTTTTTTTGAGGAATTAGAGAGCTTCGCTGTTCTACACTTTGTGGCAGTGAGATACATGATATATTTGTCTCCTTTATCTTTATCCAATATGAATTCTACTCGTCATTTGAGAGTTACTATTGGTAAGATTTCTCTGAATATACCTAGCCATTTTTTCTCCTAAGAAGTCTATACAGTTTCCCATTTCCCAAAGGGAGGAAGAAACCATAAAAGTCACTGGCCATGATCTGTTGCCATTTGACCCTTGTCCTAATGTCTCAGAAATCTTTTAGCTTCTCAAATCCAGTAAATCAAGCCAGGTTTAACCTGTAGAACAAATATTTTGTTATAACATGAAAGACCTGTATAGCCTATATTTGTCAACCTTGTCAACATAATGAGTTAGTACTAACTGGTCTCTATCATTTTCCCATACTATGTTACCTTTTTTCATAGTATGAAGCCCTATTCTTAACTTGAGGCAAGGCTCTAATCTTATCCATTTATTCTGTTGATTAAGCTCCTCTCTATTTCTCCTGGTAATCAGGGCCAAGTCAAAGGTCGGAGAAAGCTGAGGGGGACATCTTCTGAACAGCATGACTTTTTAAAATAAGGCAAACTTGGGGTGACTGGTGGCTCAGTCGGTTAAGTGTCCGACTTCACCTCAGGTCATGATCTTACAGTTCCTGGGTTCAAGCCTTTCGTTGGGCTCTGTGCTGACAGCTCAGAGCCTGGAGCCTGCTTTGGATTCTCTCTCTCTCTCTCTCTCTCTCTCTCTCTCTCTCTCTCTCTCTCTCTGTGCCCATCCCCCATTCATGCTCGGTCTCTCTCTGTCTCTCAAAAATAAATAAACATTTAAAATTAAAAAAAAATAAGGCAAACCTAACCTGTAATAATTCATATGAGATCACCTATTTTTTACTGCGAATGAAAGTGAAATCAGGGTGTTACTTTCATGTTTAGTTCTTTGAATTTTTAATTTAGGTATAAAGACCCTCTTTGCCACATACTTTAGAGCTTCAGGCAAGCAATTTCTATGTTACAAAATAGAACTGTAATCATCTGATTATGTCATAAATGGCTTAAAGACAAAGACTGTTTTTTCCTCTTCCTCTTCTAGGTAGACCTCTATTTGAGTTGTTTGCACATTAAATCCACAGCTTATATAGGAAATAACTTCTCACCTGTTAGGCCTAGAATTTTTTCTGATTGTTTTTTTAAAGTTTAAACAGAATATAAAGTTTTGAGACCTCAGGGGCATCTTTAGTTACCTGTGTTTCAAATACTTAGCACAGTATTCTTGTGAAACTGCATCTTCACATCAGTTTCCCTTTTTCTACATTAGAAAAAAAGTGCTTGCAATTCCTTTGTAAAGAGATCATCCTATCTGTCATAATGACTTTGGTGGAGTCAGAGGAGCTGGTGGAGAGGACCATTGTAAGTTGCCCAGTGGGGGAGAGATAAAAGGACATCTTTGGAACTTACCTGCCTAATGTTTAAGTTGAAGTTTGAATGATGTGACTAAACTTGTCTGTCTTCCTTTCATTCCTTCTAGTCTTCAGCAACACTTACTGTACTCATGTGTGCCAGGGCTGAATTGGTATTTTTTTGGAAATTAAGAATGGGTCCAGTTTCATGTCTTGTTTGCCATATTGCAGATAAGAGATGCATCGCAAGAATGCAGAAGTCCAGAGATGGAGAGGGCTTTGAGAGTGGGAACCCTCTGGACCTGTGTAGAAATCTTGAGTCAGAGCTTTGGACTTCTACAGGCATAAATTAATGCATAAGCCCATCTTATTAAGGTCTTAATGGGATGGGAAAGTCAACCGATGCCTTTGTTAAATAAAGATGATAATATAAACTGTATAAAACCAAAAAAGAAAAGTAGTATTATATTTATAATACAGTTTCTCTGTGTGATTTATATTCTTATCTCTCATGGATTTACAAAAAAGAAAGAAAAAAGTCATTATGAAGAATGGTGCATTTTGACAAAGAAAATACTAGGTATGATAGATCCATTAGGAATTAGTCTTTTTATTTGGTAAACAATATTTTAAATGTAGTTAGACACAATACTCTTTCTGTTAGTTAAGAACAGCCCTAACCAATATCATTAATCTTCCATATATGTTAATGAATATTGTTGTACATGTTGGTGTCAAAATGAAATGCCTAATATGAAAATAAAGTACCTGGAAAAACTATGAAGTTACATTTAATAGAGTTTTTTTTTTTGAACAGAGAAACAACCTAATGGAATTTTGGGTGGGCAATATATTTAAGCCATATATATCAATGTATCTATGTTAAGATTTTTATCTTCTAGCTGATTATAGTCAAATTTGACAGACTTGATTAGAAAATAGCAATAGTATGTTGGTTACAGTCATTTTTCACTGTAGTTAAGAAAATAAAACACCCATAATATTTTGATTTTAGAATAACAGTATTAGTACAATATACTGACCACTAGATGGAGACAAGCCCTCCTAACTGTACCTATGATGGGTTTCTAATTGTGAGTAGAAACAAGAAACAAGGGTTAGTGCAGTACTCGATGCTCGAAATAATAATAATAATTATATATATAAGTATATATAATATATATATATATATATATATATTAGATGTCAATTACCCCAGGTCTCAGGAGCTATTAAGTCAGAGGAATGTTTTCACAAATATTTTCTACTATTATTAGAAATAACTGAAGCTAATAATGACTATTATAAAGGCAGATCTCTTTTCTTTTGATACATAATTTATCAAAATCTTCAGAATTCACTGTTTTTGTTTGTTTGTTTTGAGGTTTTGTCAAATTGGTTTTTGGTTAAACATCAGAAATAGCTGTTCAATCACTATATTTATTAAAAGAGCATTCTCTGTTCAGATTTCAAATAATTGTTTGCTTTGATGTAAACATAAAGAGCATGTTTAGGAGATATTAACAAGAATTCATATCCTGGTTTTTAAGTGATATTTCATCACACGACTGAAATATATTTAATAAAATCAAAACTGTGTTGTCTACTTTACATTCTAGTAAACTCCTTTGCCCTCCCCTAATAAGCACTCCATCTAGTGGTCCTCAAACTTGCTTCACCTGGTTTTGTAAAACTGTGTACACTCATACATTTGAAAGACAATATCTACATTTTTTCATTATTTTTGAAGAATGAGATTTCTAGTGTGTTGTAAAAAAATGACATAAAATAAAATTTAGGGTACTATTAGTCTTTTTAATATTTCAGTGGGATCTAAGGTTTTAGCCATATGATTCTCACCATTACCCATTTTAAAAAGGCATGATCTAGCTTTTCCTATTAATGTTCATTTTTTTCCCCTTAAATCATGTTTTTCCCCACCAAATATCCTAAAATATTTCATGCTTGGATTCATTAAACACTCTGCCACTTTTTTTTGGCACAAAAATATTAAATTTCTATGCATTTGTTATATGGTTTTTATCTGAATCTTATTTGACTAGAATGCAAACTTCATATGGACAGAAGTTTCTTCCCTGTTTTGTCACTGATGACTTCCTAGCACTTGAAACAAGGCCTAATAAGAGTAAGTGTTGACTAAACTTTTTGAATCAATGAAAGTGAAACTCAAAAGTTTTCAACTTTTCTATGACCATGAGACTCTATGTTTTAAATGTTTTGTCTAGACTGAGTTCTCATGACTGTTATTATCAATATACAATTTTTAAAACAACATAAAATACACTAAAATGTTGGTAATTAATACAAGAAGTAAAATGTTAGAAATGCGGTTTTCAGGGTGTCTGGGTGGCTAGTCTGTTAAGCATCTGACTTCCGCTCATGCCATGATCTTACGGTCTGTGAGTTCGAGCCCCGCATCAGGCTCTGTGTTGACAGTTCAGGGCCTGGAGCCTGCTTCGGATTCTGTGTCTCCCTCTCTCTCTGGCCCTCTCCTACTCTCTCTCTCTAAAAAAATAAACAAACATTTAAAAACATTAAAAAAATGCAGTTCTCAGTGAGATGAATGAGGCTTTTCTTATTTTTATTAAGTCACCTATCCCTGGGGGAATATTATTTTTTGCTAGAATGAGAGAGAGCTCAGTTTCAATTCTGTTTCATTTAAAAACTTTCATAAGATGTAAACTAAAAAACTTAATCACGTAAATAAAAATGTGAAGGGGACGTTTGGAGCACTAGCATTCACTTGTTGAACTAGCAATATCACATTGTTATCAGTCCTTGAAAGAATTTTAATAATCCATCAGTTAATCGATTCTTTGTGTTCTTCTTCAGTTTTGCTGGAAGCTGAGTATTAAAACTACCTGACTGGCAATGTGATGTCACCCGAAAATACTACTGTCCCAAAGTGTCCTTCTGTTTGACATCTTTGAAGTATGCATCCCTGTGGGTGTGTGTTTCTTTCGTAAAATGAAAAGAGAGGAGGCGATAGAACAGGAAGCGGAGGGTCCACTTCCATCGAGAAACTTTCTTGGGTCCTCAGGTAGATCATTTTGAGGAAAGGGTACAAATTGAACTAAAGACCTAAAAATGTACTGTCTTAAAACTGTGCCTCCCACTATTTATTAGGTTTCTGCATCAGCCCACATTATCTCAATTGAAGGGTCACTGTTCTAGGTTACCGTTTAGTTCTTCTGTGACGCCTGATTCGCACTACTCTGAGCTGACGTCGCTCAGAATAATGCCCTATCTGACAATACTGGAAACTGCAGCAGTGGAAATAACCCACAAGAATGATATATAAACAGTGCCTGCTGGACCAATAAATGAGCTATTACATTGAGCACTAAGTCATGTTGCATTTATCGGAACAACACAATCTTTCTACCCGATGGGGCAGCTGGTCGTAGGCAAATCCAGGGAGAGTTGTGTTTTCCAACAGATATTTTAATCATTTGAGCCAGAATAGTATATTTACTTGTTATAATTATAAGAACTACGGTTTATTGAAAAATCACCATGATTGTACAACTAAATGGATTATTTCTAGTCTCCATAGCAATCTAGCCTGATGAGACAGGTATTGTTATCTGAATTTGCTAATGACAAATGTGAGGATTAAAGTTGTTGAGTAACTTGCCCAAGGTCACATGGGTAGTAACGGGTGGCACAATGGCCACATAACGAACACATATCACAATATCTACTCAAAGTAGTAACAATAACGATAGTAATAGCAAGTCACATTTACTGAGCACTTACTATCATTAACCTCAACAGTATCCAACTGGTGAGCCTCAGTGATGGAGTATCCAAAAGCCTTGTTCTTTGAATCAGATCAGCAGCAAGGAAATACCACTTGAGACCCTCTTGTTTAAAATAATTTAAGAAAATTTTCATTTAAGAAAATTCTAATACTGTAACCAATGACTATAAAAAGTAAACACTACCTTCGTACTATGTAAGCTGTCTTAAAACAATACAACTCCATGCTTCATTGAACTCTGTTTTGATTTGAGTGCTTCTGGTTTGTAAACTCTTGTTTTTGTGTATACATAATACATTTTTCCTAATTTCTACTTAAGTGATTTGTTGGTTTCACTTCTGGGTTTTTCATAAGCTTTTGACAGTACATAAGTAGGTACAGCTAGCTAGATAGGTAAACTACCAGTAACACCAAAATTCCATACGTGGACATCACATAGTGAAATTTCTAATGACAAGAGTAAGTGGCAGAGGCAGATATCAAAAATGTGTCAAATTTCAAAAGTATTCTTTCCACTGTAGTACATAGAAAGGTAGGTCTCTAGATTTCTATATTAGTATTTCTTCTTTATAATGCTACTGTAAGAATAGATGCTAAAACATTGGTTCACAAGATGTGGAAAGTACCATAAAAACCTGTAAATAAAAGGGATTAAAGTAATTTGAAAAAAATAATAAAAAAAGAAGGAATATTATAATACTGTTACATAATATTTATATAAAATTAAATACACAATGCATGTTTTATGAAATTTTTTCAAAAATAGCTTGAGTTAATTAAGAAAATGTAAGAAATTTATTATTGTCTTCTTCACTGCATAAATTATATATAAAACTTCCATACTTTATTTCAAGACTTTTATTATTACTGAATGAATAACATCAATTTAAATCTGTCTTTATTTCTTTTTAATGCTTTATTTATTTCTAGGAGAGAGAGAGACAGCGTGAGCAGTGGAGGGTCAGAGAGAGAGGGAGTCACAGACTCTGAAACAGGCTCCAGGTTCCGAGCTGGCAGTCAGCACAGAGCCCGACGCGGGGCTCGAACCCAGGAACCGCGAGATCATGACCTAAGCGAAAGTCGGACGCTAACCGACTAAGCCACCCAGGAGCCCCTAAATCTGTATTTATTTTTAGTGTTACACTTTCTTCATTATTGTTATTTAAGCTAAGAAAAGTAGACCTGTGTTTTGACACATGTCTTGTAACATCATTATAATTTACAACAGTGCCTGTAACAAATACCCATTAGACAGTTAAGTGAATGAAAGCATGTATATCATTATGTTGTTTCCTGGACCTTTACTATTAGCATTAACACTGTTATCTGTTCCTCGTTTAATAACAGTTTTATTTCTATGAATGACTTAATATATAACAGTAAACCAAAAATTGTTGGGAGTAGGCTTTAGAAAGAAAATCATAAAAAGGGGGAAAAAACTAAAGAGAAAGAACAATTGCATTAAAACTGATTAAATCATTGATTTTTAAACATTTGTATGTATTAAATTTTTACACTGAATAAAAGCACATATATTCAGTGAAAGGTCAAATTACTAAACTGATTATGTGGAAGAGACGATGGTTATTGTATTTTGATAGTTTACATCATCTTTTCATGATACATAGTGCATTGTAATAGCATTTTGAATTATTGTGTTGTTGACAATCTGTGTAAACCTTTTGAAAGATAAATCAGTACATGGCTCCTGTCATAACTGAAAGTTAATAAGAGAGAATATTTCAAAGCTCTGTAAATGTAAAAAAGAGTATAATAATTAAAGTAAAATTTCAGCTATATTTAAAAAAAATAAAGTAATTTGAAGTTCAAGAGCACTAAATTATAAAATTTCTAATGAAAGCAAAAAAAAACAGAAAACAAAACAAAAACCAAAGGTCCAGATTTAAGTTCTCTAAATTATGTTTCTTGTAATGCTTTTAAACAAGTTTTTAATAATTTAAATATATGCTATTTCTTGCATTTTTAATACAAATATATTTTTCACACTTCCATTTTCTCAGTTATGTCTATCATTATTTTCTATTATTTTCTATTACTGAAGGCCTCTTTCACATAGATATAATCCAAAGAGTTGTTTAAATATGTGATTTTCTAAAGTGGGTTTTATTTCCTCATTTACATAAATTATGATTTAAAGATTGCTTTAGGGGCACCTGAGTGGCTCAGTAGGTTAAGCATCTGACTTCGGCTCAGGCCGTGATCTCACGGTCTGTGAGTTCGAGCCCCGCGTCAGACTCTCTGCTGACAGCTTGGAGCCTGGAGCCTACTTCGGATTCTGTGTCTCCCTCTGTCTCTGCCCCTCCTCTGCTTGTGCTCTGTCTCTTTCTCTCTCTCAAAAAGAATAAATAAACATTAAAAATTATTAAAGATTGCTTTAGTTTAACTAGACAGTGAACCCCTTATTGTTAGAAACCATGTTTCGTTTTGTCTTGTTTTTCTACTGGAAATGCCCCCAAAACAGTGCCTGATTATTTTCCACTGCCAATGGATTCTAGCTCTAGGGTTTTTTCTCTGCCCTATTATCCCATTCAAGTGGTTAATTATCAACAGATACCTATAAAATATTGGAGAAGCATAACAGGACATTACCATCAAGGCAAACATTTTATCATTTCATGTGGATCATTCCCTCCCAAGTTCTTTCTCTTTATATGTAAAGGTTTCTATGTATCCATTTTTCATAAGACAGGGAATAAATAGTAATTTTCTTAACAATATTAAGAAATGTTAATTATCTTAACAATATGAGTCATTACTAATGACTGATCAGAAATGTAAACATATGTAATTTTTAAATTTTACCATATTCTGGCTGTCTCCAGAATGGAACTATCCCTAACTCTGGAACAAGAAACAAAGGGAAAAAAACCAGATGTCACCCGTGGAAGCAAGACTATTACATAAAATGGTGACAGAGAGTGAGGAGAAGAGAAAAAAATCAAAATCTTCCTCCTAAAATGAGTCTGAGAATAAAACTAATGAGTGTTTAAAGGGAAAGTTAAATTTTTTTTTTAAATGTTTTTTTTTAATTTATTTCTAGGAGAGAGAGAGACAGCGTGAACAGGGGAGGGTCAGAGAGAGAGGGGGTCACAGACTGAAACAGGCTCCAGGCTCTGAGCTGGCAGTCAGCACAGAGCCCGACGCGGGGCTCGAACCCACGAACCGCGAGATCATGACCCAAGCGAAAGTCGGACGCTTAACCGACTAAGCCACCCAGGCGCCCCGGGAAAGTTAAATTTTTAAATGCATTTATTAGAAAATAAGAGTGTTTGGAAAATAGATGAGCTTTAATTCAAGAAGCTAGAAAAAGAACAGAAAAATACCTAAAGAAGTAAGAAAAGATATTATATATGGAAAAGCAGAAGTCCATGAAATGACAAAGAAATACTATATCAGTCACTAAATCTGTTGTTTTGTTTTGAGAGAAAGAAAGAAAAAGAGGGTGTCGGGGGAGGGGAAGAGGGATAAGTAGAGAAAAAGAATCTTAAGCCCGTTCCCCACCCAGAGCTGAGCCCAACCCAGGGCCCTGAGATCATGACCTGAGCCTAAATCAAGAGGCAGGTACTTAATAGACTGAGACACCCAGGCATGCCTGTTTGTTGTTATAAGTAGGCACCATGCCCAGTTTGGAGCCCAGTGCTGGGCTTAAACTCATGACCCTGATATCAAGACCTGAGCTAAGATCAAGAGTTGGCTGTTTAGCCAACTGAGCCACCCAAGTGCCCTTGGTTTTTATTTTCTTTTCAAATTTTTATTTAAATTCTAGTTAGTTAACATATAGTGTAATATTGGTTTCAGAAGTAGAATTTAGTAATTTATCACTTACATATAACACCAAGTGCTCAACACAAGTGTTCTTTATACTCATATGGCAAATATTTTATATGACAGATATAGTAAAAAAGGACATAAATAACATAAATAAAATAAGACATAAATTTAGATCAATGCAACTTTAAAAATCATTTGTGCATGCTAATAACAATTTTTGTCCCATATATTTAAACAATTAAATGCATAATTTAAAAAAGAATTGCCAAGAATCGTGTTAAAAAGAAATAGAAAAAAAAATAAAAGAAAATAAGTATTAGCCCTTGGCATAATTAAAACAATTGTTTCAGTATTTTAGGGGATTCTGGCCTTTCTCTCCAAATAAGGGCTGAAAAATTTTAGAAGTAAGTTTTATAAAACATTCAAAGAATGCATAACCTCTACTATGTGTAGACTGTGAAAGGAATGAAAATAGCAACTGGTTCTGTATTAATACCAAAGCCAAACAAAGACAGTTTTCAGAGATGAAAATTTAAATGAAGTACTAAGAAATTAAGTATAATGTTTATTAAGGACTTAGTAGACTGAAAAGAAACATTATGTGATCAACTTAATGCTGTTAAAAGAAAATTTAAGAGAATATCTTGATGAACTCAGGATGGGGAAGGAGTTTACTATGGATAAATAGGAGGGTATTAATTTTAAAAACATCTATTCAGTAAAAAAAAAATACCTATGAACAAAGTTTTGATGAATCTACACTTTGGAGTGGATATTCATAATGCTGATACCCAACAAAGGCTAACTATATAGAAATAATTAATAACTCCCATAAATAAAGCAAAATCCAGCAACAGATTGGAATAGAAATTGAAATCTCATAAATATAATAAAGATGCTCAAAAACAAAGAAATTCACACTTGCAAACCACACTTCAGATAACAAAAATTATATCTATTGTTGGCAATCACTTGTGTTGCTAAGGTGTGGAGCCTGGTAGAAATGTAAATTGTTGCATCCAATTTGAAATATGACAATATCAAATACAGTTGAAATCTAGAGAATCTGTGGTATATGTGCTCAAAGAGATATGTATGAAAATGCTTATAGTGTCAAGAGTAATAGCAAAAAACTGACGAACACTGGGCAGATAAATTGTGGAAAAATCTTGTGAATAGATATGGTACATGAAAGAAAATGAATGAACTACAGCTGCACATAACAAATTGACTGAGTCTCAAACACATTAATGGAAGAAAGCACATGACTGAAGGATGCATACATCATGATACCATTTCTGTAAAATCTTAAAACATGCCCAACGACTCTGGACATTGTGTTGTTAACAGTGTAAACATGTTTGAGAATGATAACTGAATTCAGGTTGATGATTATCTCTCGGAAGGCAGAGAATGAAGGAAATGCCATGAGATGGAGAGAGGTGGTCAGGGAATGTCAGTCATACTTGTAATGAACTCTTTCTTAGCAAAAAAAAAATAAAGTTGAGGCAAGTATGATAAACTGTTATAACTTGATGGAGGTTGGTAGGTGAGTCTTGGTTCTAGACACTTTCTATGGTACTATCTTACTTGATATTTACTTGAAATATTTCATGATAACCCAAATAAATGCATTGAAAAGCTAAGAAACTGGAAACAATTCTTAAAAAGAAAGAGCTTGGGTAAGGGTGGAGTTGGATTAAAATATTTAACTTCTTGTTCTAAAAACCTGGGACCCTTGGGGGCGCCTGGGTGGCTTAGTCGGTTAAGCGTCCGACTTTCGCTTAGGTCATGATCTCGCGGTTCGTGGGTTCGAGCCCCGCGTCGGGCTCTGTGCTGACTGCCAGCGCAGAGCCTGGAGCCTGTTTCAGTCTGACTCCCTCTCTCTCTGCCCCTCCCCTGCTCATGCTGTCTCTCTCTCTCTCTCTCCTAGAAATAAATAAAAAACATTAAAAAAAAAATTTAAAAAAAATAAAATAAAATAAAAACCTGGGACCCTCATTTTAAGGAAATCACATTCTTAAACTCAGTCTTTTGGATAAAAGTTTAGGTCTGTTTTCCCCGACTTGCTGAATTTTTCCAAATGGGCTCTTTCAGCAGTAATGATTCGGGAGTCTAACAGTAGCAGTGTTGAGACAGTGTGGTCATTAAGAAAAGGTGCAATTGAGAAGCCAGAAGAAAAGATTTCATTAGATTCAAATCAAATTTGGCTGCATATGAAGGAACAAACAAGCCATAGATGCATACATTTTGTGTGACTGGTGGAGGGGGGGTGGAGTTTGTACTGATATTTTGTTTTTAGCTGTTTCTGGAGAAGACTTGAAAAAGAACTCTTTATAGTCTCTTTTGAGCATTTTGTTTTCTTCTTTTCTGGGCATGGTTAGCAAATTAAAAAGCTTATTTCCTCTCCACAGCTGTGCGTCATTACCTTGGGGACTATGATGGGAACAAATTCTAAAGGAGTTCCTTTTGGTGTCTAGCACCAAGAGCTTTTGACATAAACAAGCCTGCCACCTCCCCAACTGTTCCTGGTGGTGCCTCTGATTGTTCTGCCAGCGACTGTGGTGCATTCCCTGATAGCAGATCCCTGACCTATGAAGTAATGTTGCCCTGAAGATGCTGGAATGAAGGACAAGTCCGAAGTAAATTCAGTGAGTTTCCTTGCTGACGAGGTCCTGAAGAGGTCATGGCTATCGCATCCAGGCCTTACGGGATTTTGGATTGTGCAAGGGGATTGTATTTTAAACCTATAAATGTTTGTTTATTTTTACTATTTTCATGAAAATAGTAATTTTTACTCTCTTAGAGCAACTAAAACTGATGGACCTTTTTTGAAAATCAATATTTTCCAGTAGGAAAAATTACACGTCTTAAAAGTTTTGAATTCCTTTTTTTTTTTTTAAATATTTTTTATTTATTTCTAGAAGAGAGAGAGAGAGACAGCGTGAGCAGGGGAAGGTCAGAGAGAGAGGGAGATACAGACTCTGAAATAGGCTCCAGGCTCTGATCTGGCAGTCAGCACAGAGCCTGACGCGGGGCTCGAACCGAAGAACCGCGAGATTATGACCTAAGCGAAAGTCGGACGCTTAACCGACTAAGCCACCCCGGCGCCCCAAAAGTTTTGAATCCCTAAACAGCCACCATGGGCATGCTTTACCAAAGATCCTTCGTGAAATGAAAACTTTCTAAAGACTGTGTAAGGTTAACAATGCAATAAAGAGGTTGTTGTTGGCTTTGTTTATACTGTACTAAGATAACTAGTTGGACTTCCAATATTTACATTTGCTTTGTTTGCTAGATGTCCTCACCTTAGCAGAAAAGAATTTATTTAACAAGACTAATTTGGAGAATTGAGAAAGTAAGATTTTGCGAAATGGGACAAGGGAAGGGACATTATTATTTTCTTGGATATAACCATTTATCTGCTTCAGAGACAAACAGAATGAGGTGGGTGCTTCAATGTATCTGAGATGTTTCTAGCTTGTGAAGAATGAACTTGATTATATTTAGAAATAAAAAGTCATAGGGACTCCATCTAATTGACTTGAAGCAGCAAAAGGATCAAGGTAAATGGTGTTGGCATATGGTCATCTCCAGCTGAGATCACTCATTTCATAGAGTCCTGGACTTTTAGATTTGGAGGAGTTTTTAATATCAATAAGGAACTGTGGCTCACACAGGTTAATAGACCTGGGTAAAGTTTCACATCATGACAGTCTAAGTACCTTTCTTTTTTAAGACTTTATTTTTTTAGGGGCACCTAGGTGGCTCAGTCGGTTGAGCATCTGACTTCAGCTCAGATCATGATGTCACGGTTCGAGGGTTCAAGCCCCGCATTGAGCTCTGTGCTGACAGCTAGCTCAGAGCCTGGAGTTTGCTTCAGATTCTGTGTCTCCCTCTTTCTCTGACCCTCCTCTGTTCATGCTGTCTCTCTCTCAGAAATAAAGAAAAACATTAAAAAAAATTTTTAAAAGACTTTATTTTTTTAAAGCAGGTTTAGGTTCACAGCAAAATTGAGAGGATTGGTACAGAGATTTTCTACATCCTTCCTGACCCCACACAGGCATAGCCTCCCCTATTATGAATATCCTCCACTAGATGATGTAGTTTTTTTATAATTGATGAAGCCATATTGACACATCATGATCACCCAAAGTCCGAGGTTTACCTTAGGTTTTTTTCTTGGTGTTGTACATTCTATGGGTTTGGACAAATATATAATGACATGTACCCATCATTATGTCATACAAACTATTGTCACTGCCTTAAAAATCCCCTTGCTCTGACTACTCATTTTGAATCCCCCCCCTCCCCCCCCGCCAGCCAACACTTGATGACCACTGATCTTTTTATTGTTTCCACAGTTTGGCTATTTCCAGAACGTCACACGGTTGGAATCATACAGTATGTAGCCTTTTTAAAGTGGCTTTTCTTCCTTAGTAATATGCATATTAAGTTTCCTCCATGCCTTTTCATGGCTTGATGGCATGAAGAGCTGAATAGTATTCCACTATTGAGATGTACTGCGGCTTATCCATTCACCTTCTGAAGTATACCTTGGTTGCTTTGAAGTTTTGGTAATTATGAATAAAACTTCTATAAAACATCTGCGTACAGGTTTTGTTTAGTGGACATAAGCTTTCAACTCTTCGGATAAATACCAAGGAGTGCAATTGCTGGATTATATGGTAAGAGTATGTTTATTTACTTTATTTTTTTAAATAAAATTGTCTCCCAAAGTAGCTGTACCATTTTGCATTCCCACAGCAATGAATGAGAGTTCCTGCTGCTCTACATCCTCTCCAGTATGTGGTGGTGTCTGTGTTCTGGACTTTGGCCATTCTACTAAATGTGTAATGGCATCTCATTGTCATTTTCGTTAGTATTGCTCTGATTACATGATTCAGAGCATCTTTTCCCACACTTATTTGTCCTCTGCATATCTTTCTTGATGAGGTGTCTGTTAAGGTCTTTGGTCCATTTTTAAATCATGTTTTTATTATTGAATTTCAGTTCTTTATATATTTTGGATACCAATCCCTTATCAGATGCGTCTTTCACACATATTTTCTCCCAGTCTGTGATTTGTTTCTCATTCTCCTATTGCTTTGTGCAAAATGGAAGTTTAATTTAATGAAATCCAATTTTTCAATTACTTCTTTCATAGATCATGCCTTTAGTGTTGTATCTAAAGAGTCATTGCTCATATCCAAGGTCACCTAGGATTTCTCTTCTGTTATCCTCTAGGAATTTATAGTTTTGCATTTTAAGTTAGTTTTTGTGAAGAGTATATAAGGTCTGTGTCTAGAATTTTTTTTTTTTTTTTGCATGTGGGTATGCAGGTTTTCCAGCACCATTTGTTGAAAAGGTCATCTTAGCTCCATGTATTGCCTTTGTTTCTTTGTTTCTTTCAAAGATCAGTTGATTATGTGGGTCTGTTTCTGGAATCTCTATTCTATTACACTGATCTGCTTGTCTGTTCTTTCTCCAATACCACATTGTCTTGATTCCTGTAGCTTTATAGTAAATCTTGAAGTAAGAGAGTGTCCCACCTTCACCTTTGTCCTTGTCCTTAAAAAATATGTTGGCTATTCTGGGTCTTTTGCCTCTCCATATAAGCTTTAGAATCTTTGTTGATATACATAAAATAATCTTCTGAGATTTGGGTTGGGATTGGACTGAATCTGTAATTAAGTTGGGAAGACTTAATATCTTGGCAATATTGAGTCTTCCTATCTATGAACATGAATTATCTCTCTATTTACTTAGTTCTTTGATTATTCATAGCCTCTGCCTTTTTAATATATTAATTTCTTTTGTGTCCCAGCCATGCTTTGATTTAATGATCCTTTCAACTTGTGGCTATAAATAATACCCTATTAAAGAGATCTCCCAAACACTCTTCTTTTTTTTTTTTTTTTTTTTTTTACAAATAGTTTATTGTCAAATTAGTTTCCACATAACATCCAGTGCTCACCCGCACAAGTGCCCTCCTCCATGCCCACCCCTCCTCCCCCCCAATCCACCAGTCCTCAGTTTTTGTCAGCATTCAAGAGTCTCTCATGGTCCCAAACACTCTTCTAGAGTCATTCTGAGAGCTACTTTATCTAATCTTCCAAATTCTAGGGGCACCGGGGTGGCTCAATCGGTTAAGCCTCTGACTTCAGCTCAGGTCATGATCTCGCAGTTCATGGGTTTGAGCTCCATTTCGATCTCTGTGCTGACTGCTCAGAGCATGAAGCCTGCTTTGGATCCTGTTTCTCCTTCTTTCTCTGCCCCTCCCCCCCCTCGTGCTCTGTCTCTCTCAAAAATAAATAAACATTTAAAAAAACCTTTCAAATTCTTAGCAAGTTAAGTTGAATAAACTTTTGTTTAGAAATTCAGTAAGTAAGACATTATGCTCTGTGTGGGAGGTAAAACAAAATAAAACATTGTTTCCCAAGCTAAGCTTGACAGTATAGATGAGAAATCTATAGAGACCTACCCAAATATTTTTAGGGGTATTTGTGCTCAGGAGATATTTGGGGCTTGATTTTTCCCATCTCATCTTACAATAAACAAAGTTATTACAGGTGATCTACAGTGGATTTTTATTTGAATAAGCACTGTGTTCACAATTACATTATCCCCAGTGATATTACCTGATATATATGAAGGAAGTGTTTTATAATTGATGGCATCCTCGCTTTGGCTATGGTACTTTGCTTAATATCTTGGTTGGCTTAATAAGCATTGTCAGTTCCTATATTAAATGGCTTACCCTACACAAACATAAACCTAAGTAGTGCTGGATATACATCATCATTGTTTGTTTTTTGGTGTGTGTATGGGTGTGTGTGTGTGTGTGTGCGTGCGCGCGCGCGTGTATGTGTTTTCCTCCAATGTCTTAGGCAGAAATCTGTTCCAAACAAAGATAGACTTCTGACTAATCATTTGGGAAATGGCCTTCTGTTTGCCAAAGGTTTATTTAGACTCTTTTATTGCAATATTACCACTTCCATTTTTTCTCTATAATCCATATTTTAAGAAAAAATTTACAAAATAGAAGGTTATCCTTGAACTATTAAAAAAGGAAAAATCCCAAACCAAAGAATATGATTATAACTTGGTCTAGCCATGAAAATTCGTGCTTCCAACCCACACACAAGGCAAAATTTTATTAGTGTACAGTTTGTACTGTATGTTCTTACATTTCAGTCTGTCATGCCCTAAAAATGTGCTTTTTTACTTGGATAAGTAATAAAATTCACCCAATGGCTAAGGCTGTTTTATGTCTGATTTCCACTATGTGGCTGTACAACTTTTGGGAATGTTTGATCGGTGCCAAACAAGAGCATAATTTTACCAATTGTTGGTCTGTTGTAGAGTTTTTGGTGTTTGGGCTCTATTTCCCACTCTCAGAATTTTATCCTTACATGTAGCTTGTCTAGTTTTTATTTTACAAGTCCAAATAACAATTTTATTTTGGCCTTAAAGCACACTGTTTTATGGACATTATAGAGGTCTTCTCAGTGTTACTTTTGAGAAGATTTTTAATGAACTCACAAAAATGTGTATTAAAAATAAAATATACACAACAAAACAATAGGCACCCACATGTTCAGAATCATGCATTCAGAGGTGATCTACTTCTCAGAGTAGCTCCCTTACTTAAGAATTTGCCAGAAGATACCAGTTCTTCTGTTCCTTATTATCATGTAATTCACTAAAATTAGAGTTCAAATGCATGCACACAAAGTAAACTGCTTTCAAGCCACATCAGTACAAATATTCAATTAGAAAGCCTAAATGTGTTACCAGACCACGGCATTAATCAAGCTCATTGTTAGAAACAAGCTCATCTCACCACGTAGATGTTAAACTTAAAGCAGTATCTTACCATGTTGATTTTAAACTTCTTAGATACACAAATTCCTTTGAAAGAACTAAAGTACAGTATGTTAGAGAACGTGAAGAACAGGCAGTTCTTCACCGGTCCTATATGCACCTGACTAAACACAATCCAACGTTCTCAGGAGCAGCTTTGAGAGAGGGAGGTCCAGCTATAAGCTGTCAGCTTGGAGTCTTCTTTTCTTCACTTCACTGTGCCTGTGCATGGCCAGTGTATGCCAGTTGCTGAGTCAAGTCTGAAGCATACAAGGCAGGGCATCTCTGGTGCCAGTATCAGGCACCTCTGACGAGGAGGCTGCTGTCCACTGGACAGCCAAGCCTCTCAGGGTTTTCCTCCATCTCTACGCATGGTAGAAATAAGTTTTAGAAAGCTGTTTGCTTGCTTTCAAGGATCGTTTCTTCCCTAGCAAATAGATAGACGTGCTCTTTTAAAATAACATTTTTTTAACCTTGTAACCTTGCTATTTTATTTAGAAAATTCTAGGATTTTGAAAATGGATTTAAATGGGGGATTTTCTAGCTCCAGCAGCAGGCTTAAGAAAAAAAAGTAAAGACTGGAAGCTAAGGGAATGTATGACTGTGAATACAAACTGAATGGATACTGATGATGAAAAAGTTTACTAATACGTATTTATGAAGTCGATTGTGTTGCTTAAATAACAATATAGTATTCAAAATTCAAAGACAGAAGGTAATAAACTGACATGACTTAAAAGGCAAAGCCTGAGGAACAGCCTTACACAAGAGTGAAAAGAAGGAGAGCCCAAAGAGACAGTAGAAGACTGGCCAGAGATGAGACATAATAGAACAATTAAGGGGTTGACAGGGCCATTGAATGATAGAAGTGGGATCCCTTTTACAGCTACTTAAGATGTGACGGGACAATCAGGAAGAGAGTCAGCATGGACAAATATATAAAAAAAAAAACAACCAACCTATTTGACTGTTAAAGGAAGGAAAGAGATATAGGGTAATAACTAGAGGAGAAAGTGGAACCTGAAAAGATCTTAAAAATGGAAGAGACTTATACATATTTAAAATATTGATGGAAAAAACCCAGTAGGGAATAAGGAACTTTAGATACAGGAGAGGAGATAAACAATGAATAGAGCAAACTCCCTGAAAGAACGGGAGAGGGGTGCTGAGGCCCAGACAATAAGTGGAAGAATTAACTTCAGATGGAAAGAGAAGCACTCCTCCCACTGTATCTGTATATAAAACAGACAACAGGATGGTTTGTGATCACAGGTACATATGTAATTTCGGTAGTGGGAAGTTCTCATTTTACCAGTAAGTTTTGTTTTGTATCACGATATTTAAAAATCTATCCACAGCCAAGTCTCTTTATGATTGTCATCCATAAACCTGGTTTTACATGAATATTTTATTTAATATAATTAATGTAATTAAATGAATTTTCACTTTCTGGATAGTTTTTAGAACTTAGCACATTATAACATGGTTTTGAGATATAAAGTGCCCAGGTATATAGACACTTTGCATCACATACAGACTTAATTTTTACCTTTTGTAGTTTCTATCTTTATAGTATACATTTATTTGGCATTAGGGTTTCCCTCTAGTGGATGAAAAATAATTTAAAATTTTAGCAGTGGCTTTTAGATTTAGTTGTCAGTCTATATAAATAGCTTAAGGCATGTAGCTTAAGGAATAACATAATCAGAAATTCAGGCAAAAATGTTTGCAAAAGTACATCTGTTGTATCATTCATACAAAATACATATAAAAATTGGATATAATTTAAAATTCAAACAGAATACATTATAACAACAAAATACATACTCATTTTTTATATTATTCATAAGATTTAAATAATACCAATGTTTATATGATTGCTAAACATAAATACATGCAAAGTTTATACATATACTATATTATGTTAACATAATCATGAGATGAAAAAGTGTTATCTGCTTTGATTCTTACTTTGCTTTTTCTGCTGACCTGTGTTTTCAAAAATAGGAATGTAAAAATTTTGTAAGCAGGAAAAATTAATATGTTTTGAGAAACAGGTTGTTGGATTGTGCTGTGTTGAGGAACATATGTTTATGTTGTCTCTAATCATAAAACTTTTAGATGATATGCAAATCTTGAAATAAATCTATTGTTTCATTTTAAGTGTCAGACTTGATATTTACCTAGATATCCATTTCTCTTCTGTGTTATAAAAATGATGTCAATTGCATTTCAGTTAAAAAATGTTCTCTTCCTTCTAAATTGGCCATCAATTTTTTTTCCTGAAAGTTAAAACATTTGTATATAATAAAGGGAGTACAGGCTAGAAGCAAACGCAAAGAGTCAATTCCATTCGACTTAAGATTTGTTGTAGTTAATTGCATTTCAGTTAAAAAAATGTTCTCTTCCAATAGTAAAAATTAGAGCAGAAATAAACAACATAGAGACCAAAGAAACAATTGAACAGATCAATGAAGCCAAGAGTTGGTTTTTTGAAAAAGTAAACAAAATTGACAAACCTCTAGCCAGACTTATCCAAAAGAAAAGAGAGAGCACCCAAATAGACAAAATTATGAATGAAAATGGACTTATTACAACCAACCCCTCAGAAATACAAGCAATTATCAGGGAATACTATGAAAAATTATATGCCAACAAATTGGACAACTTAGAAGAAATGGACAAATTCCTAAACACACACTCACTACCAAAATTCACACGGAAGAAATAGAAAACCTGAACAGACCCATAACGAGTGAAGAAATTGAATCAGTGATCAAAAATCTCCAAACAAATAAGAGCCCTGGACCTGATGGCTTCCCTGGGGAATTCTACCAGACATTTAAAACGGAATTAATCCCAATTCTTCTCAAGCTATTCCAAAAAATAGAAGTCGAAGGAAAACTCCCGGAGTCATTTTATGAAGCCAGCATCACTCTGATTCCCAAGCCAGACAGAGATCCAGCAAAAAAAAGAGAACTATAGGCCAATATCCTTGATGAATACGGATGCAAAAATTCTCAACAAGATCCTTGCAAATCGAATCCAGCAGCATATAAAAAGAATCATCCACCAAGATCAAGTGGGATTCATTCCTGGGTTACAGGGCTGGTTCAACATTCGCAAATCAATCAATGTGATACATCATATTAATAAAAGAAAAGATAAAAACCATATGATCCTGTCAATAGATGCAGAAAAAGCATTTGACAAAATACAGCATCCCTTCTTAATAAAGACTCTCGAGAAAGTTGGGATAGAAGGAACCTACTTAAACATCATCAAAGCCATCTATGAGAAGCCTTCAGCGAACATCATCCTCAACGGGGAAAAACTCAGAGCTTTCCCCCTGAGATCAGGAACACGACAGGGATGCCCACTCTCACCACTGCTGTTTAACATAGTGCTGGAAGTCCTAGCATCAGCCATCAGACACCAAAAGGAAATCAAAGGCATCAGAATTGGCAAAGAGGAAGTCAAACTTTCCCTCTTCGCAGATGACATGATACTCTACATCGAAAACCCGACAGACTCCACCAGAAGCCTACTAGAACTGATCCAAGAATTCAGCCAAGTTGCAGGGTACAAAATCAACGTACAGAAATCGGTTGCATTTTTATACACCAACAATGAAGCAACAGAAAGAGAAATCAAGAAACTGATCCCATTCACAATTGCACAAAAAACCATAAAATACCTCGGAATAAACCTAACCAAGGATACAAGAGATCTGTATGATGAAAACTATAGAAAACTTATGAAGGACATTGAAGAAGACACAAAGAAATGGAAAAACATTCCATGCTCATGGATAGGAAGAATAAATATAGTTAAGATGTCATTACTACCTAAGGCACTCTACACATTCAATGCAATTCCAATCAAAATTGCACCAGCATACTTCTCAAAACTAGAACAAACTATCCAAAAATTTGTATGGAACCACAAAAGACCCCGAATAGCCAAAGTAATCCTGAAAAATAAAACCAAAACGGGAGGGATCACCATCCCAGACTTTAGCCTCTACTACAAAGCTGTCATCATCAAGACAGTATGGTATTGGCACAAAAACAGACACATAGACCAATGGAACAGAATTGAGAACTCAGAAGTGGACCCAAAGTATACAGCCAACTGATCTTTGACAAAGCAGGAAAGAATATCCAATGGAAAAAAGACAGCCTTTTTAACAGATGGTGTTGGGAGAATTGGACAGCAACATGCAGAAGAATGAAACTAGATCATTTTCTCACACCATGCACAAAAATAAACTCAAAATGGATAAAGGACCTGAACGTGAGACAGGAAACTATCAACACCCTAGAGGAGAAAGCAGGAAACAACCTCCTTGACCTCCACCGCAGCAACTTCTTACTTGACACATCCCCAAAAGCAAGGGAATCAAGAGCAAAAATAAACTGTTGGGACCTCATCAAGATTAAAAGCTTCTGCACAGCCAAGGAAACAACCCAGAAAATTAATAGGCAACCAACGAAATGGGAAAAGATAGTTGCAAATGACATATCAGATAAAGGGTTAATATCCAGAATATATAAGGAACTCATCAAACTACACGCCCGAAACACAAACAACCCAGTGAAGAAATGGGCAGAAGACATGAACAGACACTTCTCCAAAGAGGACATCCAGATGGCCAACAGACACATGAAACGATGCTCAGCATCGCTCCTCATCAGGGAAATCCAAATCAAAACCACACTGAGATACCACCTCACGCCAGTCAGAGTGGCTAAAATGAGCCAATCAGAGAACTCTAGATGCTGGCGAGGATGTGGAGAAACGGGCACCCTCCTACACTGTTGGTGGGAATGTAAACTGGTACAGCCCCTCTGGAAAACAGTGTGGAGGTTCCTAAGGAAACTAACAATAGAACTCCCCTATGACCCAGCAATAGCACTGCTAGGAATTTACCCAAGGGATACAGAAATGCTGATGCATAGGAGCACATGTACCCCAATGTTCATAGCAGCACTCTCCACAATAGCTAAAACATGGAAAGAGCCTAAGTGTCCATCAACAGATGAATGGATCAAGAAGGTGTGGTTTATCTATACCATGGAATACTACATGGCAATGAGAAACAATGAAATCTGGCCATGTGTAGCAACATGGATGGACCTTGAGGGTGTTATGCTGAGCGAAATAAGTCAGGCAGAGAAGGACAAATATCATATGTTTGCACGTATAGGAGGATTAGGAGGAACTTGATGGAGGAACAAGGGGGAGAAGAAGGGCGGAAATGGTGGGGGAAAGGGAGAGAGGCAAACCATGAGAGACTCTTGAATGCTGACAAAAACTGAGGACTGATGGATGTGGGGGGGGGGGGATGGGCATGGAGGAGGACACTTGTGGGGATGAGCACTGAGTGTTATGTGAAAACTAATTTGACAATAAACTATTTGTAAAAAAAAAAAAAGAAAGAAACTGTAAAAAAAAAAATGTTCTCTTCCTTCTAAATTGGCCATCAATTTTTTTTCCTGAAAGTTAAAACATTTGTATATAATAAAGGGAGTACAGGCTAGAAGCAAACGCAAAGAGTCAATTCCATTCGATTTAAGATTTGTTGTAGTTAACATAAATCATCTCTCTCTCTGTCTTTCCTCCAGGTCTTTCCAGCTGGATCTCCTTACTAGGTCTGTGCCTTAAGTCAGAGGACGGTATGTACTCTACCTGTACTGGAGCATTTTATTATTTGTTAGAATTTTTCCTAGTGCTAGGTCATTTTGGGCAAGAAGTCGGTGCCAGTTAGAAAAGAGGCAGAAGGAAAAGCAAAAATAATGTACTCTAAAAAGGACAGTACTTGCAAGCTGCATGTAACTGTTATTTTAAACCAGCAAGAGCTGGGTTTAGTGGTGGCAGCCACATCTACCCTGGAGCTTGTCATTGAAGAGAACCAGGTATTAAAGGAACCACAAGCAGACTGTACAATTAGGGTTAGGTGAAAGGATTGGGTAATCCTGCAATAGTCACTGTTACATAACACTCTAGTCGCTGCCCAGGGATATGAGCGGTAACCGAATATTATAGCGGGAACTGTTAGCTTTGCCCGCAGCCAAGGGTCACTTGTTGTTTCCATTATAAACCTTGTTTTGTAGTTAGTTGGTTTATAACCCAGACAGTTTAATTCGCATTAGGCTGAAACCTGGCATTTGAATTAGAAGCCTAGAGGCACCTTTTTTTCCCCTAATAATAGAATTTTGAGCTAGAAAGAACCAGAGAGAGGATTTAGTCTGACTTCAATTTTACAAATAAGACTGAGGCACAAAAAGGGAGTGAAATGTGCATGTCATACAGTTACCAGGAGGCAGAACCAAACCTATGACGCACTTTTCTGCCTTCTTGATTAAAACAAAATACAATAAAACAAAATGAACCTTGAGTACCCTTCGGTAATATAATTCCTTTATAATGTGGCCAGAGGAAACAGGTATTGGCAGACTTATATACTTACCAGACCTCCCTCTTGACATGTCGAAGCGACTTGCCCAGAGAAATGCAGCGTGTTGGACAGTAGGATAGGAAAGAATGCAGGCCTGTTTAGGGACTATTTTGCATTTGTATATTCCTTTTGCTCCAGTGGAATATCTACTGATTTATTCAGTATCTCCAAAGAAATGATCATTAAACCGTTGATAAGTGGGGTACTAGCTTACTACATTCTCATGGTCATTAAATGAATCATAAATTGAACTGGAAAAAAAGAGGGTTATGAAGCCAGGATCATGTTTCTATAAAACCAGTTGGTTGAAAAGCGAATTTCATCCATCAACCGAATAATCGTTTTATCTCTGTAGCATCATAAGAAAATTTTATGGTGGATTGTTTTACTTTGATAAATTGAAACAATTATTTTGTCAATATTAAAGTCAGAGTTTTTGATGTAAAGAGAGTACATGGCATTTTTTTGAGCTATGGATTACATCCAGTATGGGGGAGCTAGATACACACATCGTGACTCCATGTGTAGCTGGCTTTCCTGAAATCCAATCAGGAGAACATCCTATGTGATACCATGGTTCAGTATTTAAAAGTGACCTTCTCTCCCAGATCTGGAAGGGCACTCAACCATGGCAGCAGAATAGGACTTTTTAATAGTTCATGCCATGCCATAAAATCAGCATTCAAATGTCAAAACGTAATTTTAAACCCAGAATGAGCTTAGTTCCCCCAGACCCCCTCATGACTCATGGACATTTTTTTGAACAGGTCTTTTTCCTCTTGTGTTTGGCAAGTTTTTATGAGTACAAGGACCATGCATTATTTTTCGTATTTACATTCATTCTTCCATACACCATAACGTGTTCACAGCCATTGTGCTTTTTGTCTGGCATACACATGATCAAAATTTATATTATACATGATATTATTTACTTGGAGACATACCTGTGTCAAGCATAAAATTATTGTGTTAACAGTGGTCACTTCCTATAGAAGATTATGATGACAAATTGAACTAAGCCTAATTTAGGAGAGGAGAAAGAGGAAAATTCTATGGAAACAGACTGACTTCTGTTTATGAGAAGTCAGAAATGAGCTGGAAAATAGAATTGTCAGAGTCTAATTCTTTAAACTTAACTCAACCAAGACAATTTATCTCGTTTCTTGTACCTTTTCCAGTAATTTTGTGTTTTTTCACCTTTATATCCCATATTAAGATATTGAATTATTATTACATTCTGTTTACACTGTCTGTCTGTGGTCATTGTTCTTTAAGTTTATGATATGAACAGCCTGGAATTCCTATAAACTAGGAAAGCCATATGGAGTGAGTGGTAATTGGCAAAAGGAAAGCATAATATGGAGAGAATTAGTCAAAGGCTGTTGTAATAACTTGGCTCAGTTAGAGGAATCATTTGTTTTGCAATTCTTGTCCAATGTATTATAACATTATTGGAGATGACTTCATAGGTCAAGTGTCACTAAGAAACCTCATATTTTTATTTAGCATGAAAAGATCCAAACTTGCCAGAATGTCAATATTTATCAGGGTCACTTCCTTTAATATTTTTATTTTCTCCATAACCTAATCCCAATTTCTGGAGTTAACAACGGTTGTCAGCGGTTTAAGTTTCCTCATTTTGTTGGAAATGGTGTATGCCACCAACCTAACCTCTCGTTACTAAGATGCGAGACTAGGCTAAAGGTGCTTTTTCACTAAGTAGCATGTATCTGTGGTTTGAAAGCATGGGTATTAGCAGACTTCCTGGAATTACTGTTGGGTTTCAGGTATGTTTGGGGTCCTATTTTAGGAGCTTGGGACCATCAAGTTGAGCATTTTTATCTTGTAGGAAGCACATGTCTTTATGGAAAGTCCACGTGCAGACACTCAAATTGCATACTAATGAAAACCTAAATGTATTACAGAGAGTTTGACATGCAAATGAAATTATGTGTGGTGTTTGGTTTTAAAGCCGCTAAAAAGGAAAATTGAGCTGAGATGAAATGACAACTATGCAGGATCCTCATTGTAAGTCTGACCTTAAATCAACCCTTGAAGAAGTTGGTAAAATTGACCTGTGTTCCCTGATGACGATTTTTGGTCTCTTGTGTATCCCTACCCAAGCACTGCTTTCCTGCAATCACAGAAGTATCAGAACATGCACGGAACTCCATGCTACCCATGTTTGCAGCCTGAATAAAATTCTGCCTTGTAGCCTTTAGGAACCTATGTATTTCCACAATGCTGGGAAATAATTCTATAATAAAAGGTGTCACCTGAAAGAGAAAGTGATTTAGTAGTATTACCTTAAACTGTTAAACTGTATTACTCAACTGTTCAATCAGATACATACACATGGATATTCTCACATCCTTATATATTAGTTAAATATATTTGCCCCAATCTTCTGTCTAAATACTTAGAATTCTTCCATTGTATATTACATTCCACTACCCATTACTAATGCTACCTTAGATGTATACAGTAGTTTATTTATTTATTTATTTTTAATGTTTTCTTTATTTTTGAGAGAGAGAGAGAGAGAGAGAGAGAGGCAGCATGAGCAGGGGACGGTCAGAGAGAGAGGGAGACAAAGAATCTGAAGCAGGCTCCAGGCTATGAGCTAGCTGTCAGAGCAGAGCCTGATGTGGGGCTCTAATCCATGAACTGTGAGATCATGACCTGAGCCACCCAGGAGCCCCAAGTAGTTTAAAGCTTAATATCCAAAACACTTTCACATTCATAATCCAATCTCTTTTTGCTTTTCATTCTGGGAAATTTTCCTCATGTGACTAGGTTCTTGTATGAGGACTATTTTTTATTTAATTTCTTTATGAATCATTTTATTTCCACAATCATGGCTTTAACATATTTTTATTTCTGGAAGCATAGTTTTATTTATTTATTTATTTGTTTATTTTATTTTTTTTACAAACAGTTTATTGTCAAATTAGTTTCCACATAACACTCAGTGCTCATCCCCACAAGTGTCCTCCTCCATGCCCATCCCTCCTCCCCCCACATCCATCAGTCCTCAGTTTTTGTCAGCATTCAAGAGTCTCTCATGGTTTGCCTCTCTCCCTTTCCCCCACCATTTCCGCCCTTCTTCTCCCCCTTGGTCCTCTGTTAAGTTCCTCCTAATCCTCCTATACGTGCACACATATGATATTTGTCCTTCTCTGCCTGACTTATTTCGCTCAGCATAACACCCTCAAGGTCCATCCATGTTGCTACACATGGCCAGATGTCATTCTTTCTCATTGCCATGTAGTATTCCATGGTATAGATAAGCCACATCTTCTTGATCCATTCATCTGTTGATGGACACTTAGGCTCTTTCCATGTTTTAGCTATTGTGGAGAGTGCTGCTATGAACATTGGGGTCCATGTGCTCCTATGCCTCAGCATTTCTGGAAGCATAGTTTTAAATTCCAAGATCCCTTTGGTTTTCCGGCTTTTTTTTTCAGAGCAACATATTTTTGTTTTATTGATAAAACAGTCTCTGAAAACTTTTTTAGGATGATTGTTTTAAATTTTCCTTTGATAAGAATTCTCTCTTTTGCCTAGCGTATCATTTCCTTCTTTGCTCTTTTGGTTTTCTCTCAATACTTGATGATCTATAGTGGTTTGTTTGTTTTTGTTTTTTTAATTTAATTTGTATTAGTGTAAACCATAACAATACAAGAATGCAATGTCAGTGTAAAAAACAATTAATCAACTTCCAGATTTATAAACTAGAGTATTGCTAACAGCTTTGGAATCACCTGTATACACTTGTGCAATTTTATTAATAATAATAAACATCCTTAAATATAACAAATAGACAATTGATGCAGTTGCTTTGAAAAGACAAAGCTCTCATATAGCCATTTTATCTTGCTAGGACAATGAGAAAAGGCTAGAAAATGTTTACATGCTTGTTTCCATAAAATTAACGTAAGTCTACACTTAGTCTATATCTCATCATTATGAAAATTGAGTTTTTGTCAAAAGTTTATTTAAAAAGAACAAAAAGTTTTTTCTTAAGAGATTCTAAGGACTTTTCATTTGTGATTCCAGGCATATATTTTTTAAAATAAGACAGTACATTTGTTAATGTTTCTTGTAAAACACCATATTGACTTGTTTTTAATTATGTTTCTTGTATGAGATGGAGGTTACCTGCCAGTCTTATAATAATTAGCTGATTCTAAGACCTCACTGGTTTATATGGGGCGCCTGGGTGGCTTAGTCGGTTAAGCGTCCGACTTTCGCTTGGGTCATGATCTCGCGGTTCTTGGGTTCGAGCCCCGCATCGGACTCTGTGCTGACTGCCAGCTCAGAGCCTGGAGCCTATTTCAGAGTCTGTGTCTCCCTCTCTCTGTGACCCTCCCCTGCTCGCTCTGTCTCTCTCTCTCTCTCTCCTAGAAATAAAAAAAAAAAAAAAAAAAAGACCTCACTGGTTTATCTTACGAAGTAATTGCCTTGGTAATGCTTAAACTTAGTAGCATCAAAATCACACTGAGAATTTTCTATTTTTTTTGGAGTTTATTTATTTTAGAGTAATAAAAGGAAATACAGAAAATAGTAGTCAAAGTTATCACTGATGGTGAGAACATTATAGTTGTTGTATTTTGTTTTATTGTAATAATATTATTCTTATTTATAATATATAACTTCTAAAATTTTTATTATATAGTGTTTTAATATATACAACAATTTTTCATATTTTACCTTCCTGTCACCAAAGGTAACCATTCTCCTGAATTTTGAATTTATTGTTCATTCTTTAAAAGTTTTCCAAACTATACTCCTTAGTTTTTCTTGCTTTTTGAGTTTTATAAAATTGAGTCATATATGTAATGTTTTATCACCTTTTCCCATGTGTTTAAAGCTTCATTATTTTCACTTCTGTATAATATTCCAGTTGGTCATTCTACCCTATTTATTTATATTTTCTGTTTACAATCATATAAGTTTCAAGTATTTTTATATGAATAATATTGTCAGAAAAATATTACACTTGTCTCAAGATCCAGAGATTAAAAAATTTACTCTTGATGATAATTTGTGGAATAGCTGGGGATACTGATGTCTGCAGAACAGAAAGTGTTCATTGAAGATGGCAAAGTTTTACATTTACTTACTTCCTTTTAAAAGTGTCTCAACGGAGGAACAAGGGGGAGAAGAAGGGTGGAAATGGTGGGGGAAAGGGAGAGAGGCAAACCATGAGAGACTCTTGAATGCTGACAAAAACTGAGGACTGATGGATGTGGGGGGGAGGGGAGGATGGGCATGGAGCTGGACACTTGTGGGGATGAGCACTGAGTGTTATGTGGAAACTAATTTGACAATAAACTATTTGTAAAAAAAAAAAAAGAAAGAAAGAAAACATTAAAAAAAGAAAAAAAAAGAAAAGTGTCTCAATAATATTTAAAGGTCTTCTCCATGAAGGCTTTACACATTTCCATTGGATATATTTCAATGCATCTTGTACTCTGAGTTGACATAGAAAATGATATCTAGGGGCGCCTGGATGGCTTAGTCGGTTAAGCGTCCGACTTTCACTTAGGTCATGATCTCGCGGTTTGTGGGTTCGAGCCCCGCGTCGGGCTCTGTGCTGACTGCCAGCTCAGAGCCTGGAGCCTGTTTCAGTCTGTGACTCCCTCTCTCTCTGACCCTCCCCTGCTCACACTGTCTCTCTCTCTCTCCTAGAAATAAATAAAACATTAAAAAAATGATATCTATTTTAAAATTAATTTTAACACCATTGCAACTATATACAGCTTTGTTCTTTTTTTCGTAATTTTTAAAATTTATTTTTTTGAGAGGGAGAGAGAGCCTGTATGCGTGAGCGGAGGAGAGGCAGAGAGAGAGGGAGACAGAGTCTGACAGCCCAATGCTGTCAAACTCATGAACCTGGAGATCACGACCTGAGCTGAAGTTGGATGTTTAATTGACTGAGCCTCCCAGGAGCCCCCAGCTTTCTTGATACTAACTTTTTCCAAGAAAGTGGCCATATTGTCTTATTCATTCTGTTGATTCTTTGGAGTTTTTTCATCTGTGAATTCATAAAGACATTAGTTTTTAGTTTTTTTCCCCAAATTTTATAAATTCTATAATTTATCTTTCTTTTCATCTTACTTGACTGTCTTATGCTTCCATGTTAAAGGGAATATTTTATATCAAAAGTTGGTGTTTAATATAGGTTTTTCGTTGACCTCTTTTATAAGATAATGGAAATTCTTTTATTACTAGATTGCTTAGAGGTTTTTTTTTTTTTTTAGGAGAGAGAGAGACAGCGTGAGCAGGGGAGGGTCAGAGAGAGAGGGAGTCACAGACTCTGAAACAGGCTCCAGGCTCCGAGCTGGCAGTCAGCACAGAGCCCGACGCGGGGCTCGAACCCATGAACCGTGAGATCATGACCCAAGCGAAAGTCGGACGCTTAACCGACTAAGCCACCCAGGCGCCCCTGCTTAGAGGTTTTAAGATCATAAATAGTTGTTGAATTCAAGCAACTCTTGTAGCTACTGAAATGATTAGGTATTTTTCTTTTAGCACACTGAATTATAGTTATAAATTTTCTAAGCAATTCAACAATGTTGAATTTCTTGATCATAATATGATTATGGGTTAAGATTTCCAAAGCAGTCTTTTGCCAAAATATTGTTTAAAATGCTTGCATATATGTTCATGATGTTTAATTTTCCTTTCTCATATTTACTTGTTGGGTGTGGTAGGCAGTTTCCACCCCCCGCCCCCTACTCCGCAATGATGTTCACATCCTAATCTCTGGAATCTAAGTCACTTAGGAAAAGGAACTTTGCAAATATGATTAACATTAAGGATCTTGAGAAGGGAAGGGTAGCCTGGATTACACAGAGAGATCCAATTTAATCTTTTTGGTTCTTAAAAGCACAGAACATTTCCCAGCTGTGGAAAAGGAGAGAGAGACAGGGTAAGAACTCAGCCCACCACTTCTGGCTTTGAAGATGGCAGAAACCATACACTTGGAGACATAAGCAGCCTTTAAAAATCTCCCCTGAGCCCCACTCACACCCTGACCTTACTCTGGTGAGATCTGGGTCAGGTTTCTGACCTCTAGGACTGCACAGTAATAAATGTGTTTGTTTGTTTGTTTGTTTATTACTCATTCATCAAGAGAAAACAGTTTATTGACATGCGTATCATGCATGTGATACATGGGAGTCACCTTCCTCAGCAACTGAAAGGTTTGGTTGGAACTTTATAGCTTAGCAAAGGAACAAAAAATTTTAGAGAAGTGACAAGACACAGAAGAGGACCTTTGGTCTCCAGGGGTGGCAAATTGTGGAGGTAAGTATATGGGACACTAATGTTAGATCAGCCCTAGGTAGTAGTGAAGTTTGTTATACAGATTCCTCTGGAGCTATCTCCAGGCTGATAGCTCTAAAGTCCCCAGAGATTAACTTGTGTCCTTCTTAGTAGAGAGAAGAAGAGAGACACCTTTGTAGATGTGAGTCCTGATTTTAGGCAAAGAGGGGAGGGGAGGGAGCTTTTCTTGCAGCTGCTTCTTAATTGCCTTCAGTGCAAGATAATCCTTATGCCAAAGTGCCCCATTTAGGGGTGGGATATTCTGCCACACTTCAGTTATTTTTGCCAAAGAGATGAGCTTTTAAACTGGAGATGTCTGGGGCGCCTGGGTGGCTTAGTAGGTTAAGCGTCCGACTTTCGCTTAGGTCATGATCTCGCGGTTCGTGGGTTCGAGCCCTGGGTCGGGCTCTGTGCTGACTGCCAGCTCAGAGCCTGAAGCCTATTTCAGAGTCTGTATCTCCGTCTCTCTCTGACCCTCCCCTGCTCACACTGTCTGTCTCTCTCTCTCCTAGAAATAAATAAAAATATTTGAAATAAAATAAAATAAAAATAAACTGGAGATGTCGGAGTTACCTTAAAAGGGCAAAATGAGAGGCTCCTAAGTGGTTCAGTCAGTTAAGACTTCTGCTCAGGTCATGATCTCTCCTCCGGGTTCTTCGGTTCAAGTCCCACCTAGGGCTCTGTGCTGACAGCTCAGAGCCTGGAGCCTGCTTCAGATTCTGTCTCGCTTTCCCTGCCCCTCCTCTGCTCATGGTCTAAATCTCAAAAATAAATAAACTTTAACAATTTTTTTAAATTAGAGGGTAGAATAAAATGTTTCCCGCCATTTGTAGAAATGGAGGGCTGTTTCAATTTTTACTGACAAATTTTTAAAAATTACATTTTCTTTCTTTTTTAAAAAGCATTTATTTATTTATTTATTTATTTATTTATTTATTTTATTTAATTTATCACAGTTCGTTAGATGGAGTACCACGGTTGGGGGTGCTTTCAGAGTGCAGAGGGGATTCTCTCTCTCTGCCCCTCCCCCATTCATTCTCTCTAAATAAATAAATAGGTAAATAAATAAATAAACTCTAATAAAAAAAGAAAATTCTCAGTGTGTTTTTGATGCTACTAAGTTTAAGCATTACCAAGGCAATTACAGAATAAACCAGTGAGGTCTTAGAATCAGCTAATTATTATAAGACTAGCAGGTAACCAGGTAACCTCCATCTCATACAAAATTAAAAACAAGTCAATACAGTGTTTTACAAGAAATATTAACATATGTACTGTATTATTTTAAAAAATATATGCCTGGAATCACAAATGAAAAGTCCTTAGAATCTCTTAAGAAAAAACTTTTTGTCTTTTTTAAATAAACTTTTGACAAAAACTCAATTTTCACAATGATGAGCTATAGACTAAGTGTAGACTTACCTTAATTTTATGGAAACAAGCATGTAAACATTTTCTAGCCTTTTCTCATTGTCCTAATAAGATATAATGGCTATATGAGAGCTTTGTCTTTTCAAAACAACTGTATCAATTGTCTACTTGTTATATTTAAGATTCTTTATTATTATTTTGCTATGGACTGAATGTTTGTGTCCCTCTAAAATTCATTGTGGAAACCTGATCCCCAAGGTGATGATACTGGAGGTAGGACTTTGGGAAGTACTTATGTCATGATGATGAAGCCTACATGAATGGGATTAATGCCTTAGTAAAATGGACCTTGAAGACTCCCTTATCTGTTCCACAATTTGATGATCCAGTGAAAAGATGGGTCTCTAAAAACCAGGAAGCACATCCTCACCAGACATTGTATCAGTCAGGTCAAAGCACTGTGAAAAAGTCTCCAGAACTGTGAAAAATAAATTCCTGTCATTTAAAAATCTGTTTTTGTTTCAGCATCCCAAATGGACTAAGAAGTTCTAATTAAATTCTATAGTCTGTGTTTAGTTACTTGTCTAGGAGAGATTAAATTAATGAATATGAAGCTAATCATTAAAATTTTTTCCACATTAAGGAGTGAGTCATTCTTGGACACACTTGTTCAAAATGTTAATATTAACAACCTCTTGGTAGAGGATAAATGTATCCACATCTACCTAATCATTCTACCTGGGAAATAATCCAGAAGAAATAAACAATACATAGGAATTATTTACAGCAGCTGGTACTGGCTTTTAATAAAAGAATGTCTACCAGTGGGGGAGTGGAGAGTGGCAAGTTGAATACATTTAAATACATCCAAACCATGGAATGCATTGGGAAACAGTTTTCCATGGGTCTCACAGTTTGGAACATCTTAAGAATAGAGGCACTGACTTTTTTCTTCAAGATTACCTTTTTAAAGATTTTTTTTAGAATTTCTAAAATTTATTTTGAGAGAGACAGAGACAGTGTGAGTGGGGGAAAGGCTAAGAGCAAGGGGGAGACAGAGAGAATCCAAAGCAGACTCCACGCTGTCAACACAGAGCCCGACCTGGGGCTTGAACTCACAAACTGTGAGATCATGACCTGAGCCAAAACCGAGAGTCAGAAGCTTAACAGACTGAGTCACCCAGGCACCCTTTCAGGACTACCTTTTTAAGAATGCATAATGAATAACTTTGACTGGTAGAGATAGTGTTTCCCACTGGAACAAATTGCAGGCATGCTTATTATCTACTAGAATAAAGATAATATCTCCCTCTGGATCAAAGAGCAGACATGCTTACTGCTATTATAAAATACTGACCTTCTTTATGCTAAGGGTTTCTCTTTTGGAATGCAAACCACGGTATATGTTGGCTGTATCTGAGTCCATCCGTGTCACCTCTACAGGACCTGGGAGCAAAAGGAGCTCTCAAAAATAGCTGTTGTTCAAGTTGCTAATCATGCTTATCAAGGTTCCCCTTAGTCTTCTCCCTCAAGCCCCCAACCCTCTGGTCCCACAAGAATATCACCCGTATGTTCCTTCATACACGTTCTAACTTTTTAGTTTGCAAATAAGAGAACATATCAGATACTTCAAAATTCTTAACAGTTCTGGTGATGAGGGTGGGATGCCGACTTCTGGAAGAGAATGGAAAGAGTCCCATAGGCCAGGTCTGGAAATGTGACAAGACTCTCTGGGATGTGACAGCAAACGCTGGGCAAGTGGCAAGTGGTGTGGGAAAGCTCCCCTACCGCCCTGTCTGTTAATAAATGTTTAGAGAAGCAAGAGGTGGCATTGAATGAAGCTGTCCAAATGATGCCTTGATTTTTACTCATTCTCCTCTGGGAAGGTAGATGAGCTAATGTTACCATGACAATGGGGCGGCAAGCCCTACAGCCTCAGCTAAAGTTGTGAGGCGACAACTGATGAACCAAAGAGGCTCCAAGCCAAAATTACTGGTGTCAGTGCTGAGGATCTTGCTACTCAACACAGAGCTTTGGGCACACCAAAATCATTAGAAGTTCTTTTTGTTGAGCTATAAGCTAGTACGTGCTTAAAACCCACTCAAATTGAATGCAATGCTTTATTTAGTGGCATAAAGCCCCTGTCTCCCTCCATACTCTCTCATTACTCTCTTCCCTTCTATAGTGATCTCAGCTACTTTACAGAGAGGTCTCCCTGTCCCCAAAAGAGACCAAAGATCATATAAAGATGATCTCACTCATTATACTGAGGAACTCTGCTGAATACAACTGTCCAAGTCACTCTCTTACCCAGTCTTGCTGGGTGAGTGGGCAACCAGATTCAGTGAATGGAGTTTGGGCAGGGTTCAAAGTGTGTGTGGGGGGAAAGCTAATGTGACTTTGGGGGTTGAGAAATTTGGGCCAATTCAATGTATTGTTGTTGTTGCTTCTATATTTGAATGTACGTCCTCATCCCAAAAGTGCTAAAGGGATTCTCCCAATCATGGAAACTGCATATAGATAAGTGCTAATAGAACACACAACCCTAATGACAGCTTTGAGCTCAAGTTTCAAGCAGTTGGGATTTCTGGCAAAGGGAGGTAGCATCTACCCTGAGGGACACTGGGCTTTCAGACTCTTCCCCTCTCTGGCATAGTTACCAGGTATGGCTTTTGGAAACCAGTTACAGCTGTTACTGGGCTCTTGGAAAAGCTAAACACCTGATTCATGGAAGTCTTGTGACTTTCTGGCTTGACAGTCCCATTTTTTGGGTGGGTCAACTAGAACTCAATGACCAAAAAGGTGAGAATAGCCTAATGAGGAGAACAGCCAAATAAATAACATTTGTTGGGTGAAAATGATATCTTTAAGAGCACAGTCAGCCTGGCCCAGCTATATCTCAGCTTGATATGAAAAGTGGCAGCTGTCCTCTTGGGGAAATTCCATTTCCCACTGTGCTTTCCAAAGTGCCACCACTGGTTCAAAGTGGCCCTCAATTCACAGAGGTTCTCATAAATGCCTGGTCTAGTTCCCGAATGGTGAACATCTGTGGACATCATGTTTTGACCTAAGTAATTCAACTTCTAGTAATTTAGAGTACAAGTATATTGATATGTTTGCATATAGTCACATTTGCAAGGATTGTTTTTGATAGCAAATGACAAGGAACTATTAAAAATCTCTAATTGAGGGACTAGACAGAGAAACTAGTTGTTCAATACAAACCATGTCAAATTATCCCAAAACATGATGAATAAAAGTAATCAGCACTCTTTTGTTTTTATGGACAATATTTTCTCTGTGTTATATAAAGTATGAACAAGAGCCCTGTTCATAACCTTTTCCATTTATTGACTGGCTACATACAACCCAGCAAATAATAGTGTTCTTGCTTAAAAGGGCAGCTTTAAGGCAAATCCCTTACACTCCTCCCTCAAACCACAAACCCTCCGGTCCCACAACAATACCACCTCTATGGTCCCCCGTACAAATTCTGGTTTCAAGGTTTATTATTACATAAGGAGTTGAAAAATATAAAAGTGATTATTTTCATGCAAAGAATAGTACACATAAGGATGTTTGCATGGATTACCTGTGAAAGAAAACACAGGCCCTGACGATAGGGTTGCTTCTGAAAACAGGACAAGGGAACCCTGAAAAGTGTTTGGTGAAAATTATACTTATTTTTACTGCTATATATGAAGAATCACACTTAGGTTAAGAAGTATTATCTCTGGGTGGTGAAAATCCAAAGGACTCTTTATTTATTTACTGCCTGTTACTCATTTTGTGTTATTTATATAATGAACTTAAATTTATTTCAAAGACTAAAAAATTACAATTATTTTGAAAATGGGGAAGAAAGGATACATCCATATTTTGGTAGTTGGGAGTGCAACAAAAGTTGTTGTAATCTTCGTTGCTGAAAAGAAAAATACAATCTTGAATATTAGCCTGAATTCTGACATCAGAACAGAGAAGAAGTAAGAATGTCACACAATTAGTAGGCAAATGGCTGGTAGAGAAAATAAATCTAGATGCAAAATTACCTATAAAAAAATTGCTCAGAATATATAACCACTGGGAATTCAAAGACCAGTCCGACAGTATCTTGCTTTTATAATGTATTTTGATGTCTTCTTAGATCCGAGGATATGACCAATCGTAGAAACAAACAGTATTGTAACGGTTCCATTCATTAAGTTTGAATAGCTGGGTTTCTCCCAGAATCCTATCTGGACTAGCCTGTCATTACCATACTATACAGACAGACCGATCTCTCTGGGGCTTTTGGCAGAGATTCTTTTATTCTCACAGCACTTTGAAGGATTTGAGATGGAGAATGCTGCACCATTGCCTTTGCACATCTTCCAGACAGTGGAGAATGTGTTTGGGAGCAGCAGATTGAAGTTCATCTTCTGGGGGCCTGTGAAAATATCTTTTGCTTTTGTAGATTGGTGAACCAAAAGAAAAAAAAAATACCCTCAATCATTGTATTGGTCTTATATGCTATCAGTACTCTTCTCATGGTAATAGTCCCACAGAAACCAGTTCATAAAACTCCAAGAATGTGAAGTAGAGCCTTCATCTCTTAGGAAAACAGCATCTCTTAAAACAATTATTTTATTTCATCCTTGGGTTGTTGCTAGTGGCAACAGAAAGAATGCACTGGAGTGTCATAATAATCCTCCATTAAATCCCTGGTGTTTAAATTTTAATGCTATAATTCAAGAGCTGACAAAAGCCCATTGAGTGCGTCTATGGGGAGGAAAACAGGCGGGCCCATTTTCTCAGGGGTGATGCTATAGCAACATGGAATGAATTTAGGGTCAGGGAACAAGCAGTCTCCAAGCTTTGTTTGCATTTCCTGGCTAAAAGTAGAATTCAACATTATAAATTTTACCCAACTAAGTAGTTATTTTGAGCAGCAGGAAGATAGCTCCCTTTGTACCGCTGTTTACATTGAAAACAGAGAGAAGGTAACAAAACCAGAACTGGAAGAAAGACATGCCGACAAATATATTATGAAATGACTCTCAAGTGACCACTTTAGAACCTCTAAAACCCCCATGCTGGACACCCAACCCCTCTCCCTTGGACAAATGATGCTTTAGAACATGAAAAATATCACAATTTCCAAAAGGCCTTTAAAAAAGCCGACAAAAAGTCTGATCAACAGTCCCTGAATGTGACCCCCTTCCTGTCATATAAGACATGGCAAGGTAGGGTGCTGTTGATTACAGCTAGTTCTTTATAACGACGCCTGAGTTTCAGTGCGAGGATTTTTTTCCCCATCAGAATAAATAAAGATACCTGAGTCATAACTGCCTATAGTGCAACAGAAGGCAAAAAACAAACAGCAAACAAAAAATACTCTACCTAATTCCCAGAAGTTTGTGCTGCCAACTTTTCTTTCCCTAAGCATCTGTGTTTTCACTTTTGGCTTTAGTACTAAACATTAGCATACGGAATGGATAACATAAAATAACTACATTTCAAGTGGTTATCCAATAAGGTGTATCTAGTCATAGACTCCATTTATAGGGCTCACAGTATACAAAAACCAAGAATGGTAGCTTTTCAAGTGCTAAGTCATAGACGAATATACCTGTAAACCATGTAGCCCAACAAAACTCAAAGTTGTTCCTTCTTTTCCATCCCCTGGTCCAGGCCCTCACTGTCTCACCTCAATAATGAAAAATCCTTGTCCTTCCCAATCTCTCATGACTTCTAGAAACTACCTCTTTCAATTCATCCTATGGTAATATTAATCATCTTCTTAAACCTAAAAAATTTCTCTCCCCTACTCAAAAGCCTTTGATGCCTATAGAATCAAATTCACACTCCTATAGATTAACTCTACTATTTATTGTAAGGAAAAGTGTATATAACTTGCTGTTCTGCTAATATAGCTTGTTTATACTTTCCTCATAATATATTTAGTTAATGGACTGTACCTAGAATTTTCTTATCATAACTCTGTTCATCCTTTAAGC
The DNA here is from genome assembly GCA_017311185.1 of Proteles cristata cristata. NCBI lineage: Eukaryota > Metazoa > Chordata > Mammalia > Carnivora > Hyaenidae > Proteles > Proteles cristata. The sequence continues at coordinate 101,438 of JAESUZ010003943.1, forward strand.
TCAGTTTAAATGTTGCCTTTTTCAGGAAGCCTTTCAGGATCACTCTGGCTAGAAAAGTTTCCTTCTTTTTTCTCCAAGCTCACATAGCACAGGTAGAATTATCTTTGGAAGCTTACTTAATTTGTTTAAATAAACTGTCTGGCTAGTATTCCCTGAGGATAAGAACTATATATTCAACTTGGAAGAAAATGCTTTTTTTTGTAAAGAAAATATTTCCTAAGCTGCATTACTTACCTGGTTTCACCTATTAGGTATGCTAGGTATGGTATTAACTATAAAAGGAAGCTATGGAATAAAAGAAATATTGATATGTAATATATTATGATCAAGTATAAGTATTTCAAACAAAAGAATGGTTTAGTATAAAAATAAGAATAAAAGATAGGTAGGCTATTCTACATGAATAAATAACCCTAATAATACCTGAGCAGTTGATCATGAGAAAAATTAAATTTTTCTCATGTTACCCGTCCGATGAACATTAACAAAAAGTTCTCTTCATCATAGTCATGGAAGGAGCCAGGCTGATGGAAGCTCCTTCTCTACACATTCTACACAGTCACTAAATCAGAGGAAGGGAACCTGGCAAACTGCAACACATTGGCCTTGAAGAATCCTGCCCACAAGTGACACTTATCTCTTCTGCTCGCACCATAAGCCAAAGCATCTAACACTGCGAATCTGACTTCTAAGGGACAAGGAAGTGCAATCCTCCATGGATTCAGAAATGGAGACATTTTGAATTGTTTGGAGATTAGCACTAGTGAGGACTGTCCCATATTTTCTCAAGAGTTGAAGAAAAACAAAAGCAACAAATTTCAAAATTTACTTAAAAACAGCAAAATACTTAAAATTAGGAAACTCTCTTAAGGCTTATTGAAGATATCTTTCAATAATCTTAGCAAACTGTTCCACTATGGTCAAATTTTAGATATTTGCCCCTGAAGATTATATTAAAGATAAAAATGCTTATTATCCTTATCAATACAAACTGCAAGTCCTGGTAAAGCTAACAGACATTAAAAAGAAAATGAAGTACTAACTTTGGAAGAGAAGAAAAAAAACTTCCACTTCCAACAGTATAAGATGAATTGTTGGGGCACCTGAGTGGCTTAGTCGGTTAAGTGGCCAACTTTGGCTCAGGTCATGATCTCACGGTTCATGGGTTCAAGCCCCACGTCAGGCTCTGGGCTGACAGCCAGCTCAGAGCCTGGAGCCTGCTTCAGATTCTGCATCTCCCTCTCTCTCTGACCCTCCACTGCTCACGCTATCTCTCTCTCTCTCAGAAATAAATAAAACATTTTTAAAAAAAGATGAATTGTTGATAGTGTTTACCTTTTGATATTTTTAATTTTTCTATCAGAATTATTATTAGTAAATTTTGCATAAAAATTATTTCAAAAAACAAAAGCAAAACATTAGTAACCTGTAGAAAAGCAGCAAATAAACTAACATTTGTGTATCTGAAGTCTTAGAAAGAGAGGAGGAAAAAGTATAGGGCAGAAAAATTATTTGAGGTAATATTGGTTGGAAAATTTCAAAATTTTATTAAAAATCCACCCATAATTATAAGAATCTAAGCCACCACCATGCAGGGGAAAAACCCCAGCCATATTATTTTAAACTTCTAAAAGCCAAAGTCAAATAAACAGTACATAAAAAAAGCAGGAGGAAAATATACCTTAAATATAGGAATCAACAGTAAGAAGGCTGACCCCTCATTAGAAACAGAAAAGAGAAATCAGAAGACAATGGAACATCTTTAAACTTATTAAAGAAAAAATTGAAACCTGTGAACTCGGGAAAGCATTGATCAGCAGATATGCACTGTAAGATACGACGGAGGAAGTGTTTTGGATAATGGTAAGTGGTACAGGTAAAAATTTGACAATATAAGAAAAAATGAAACATTAAATACTGTAATAAATTTTATGAAAATAAATCAGATCAAAGAGAGAAATTTCTTTTTTTGAGAGAAACACCAAGCCAGATTGATAAAAATGAAAGAAAAAATTGAGTAATCCTATTAAGTAAATAAAAGTCATACTTAAAAGGTAATCACAAGGTATAAACCTCCAGTTATAAAATAAGTAAGTCCTAAGGATGTAATGTATAGAATGGTGCCTCTAGTTAACAACACTGTATTGTATATTTGAAAGTTGCTAAGAAAGTAGATCTTAAAAGTGCTCATCACAAGAAAAAAAATTGTAATTAAGTGTGGTGATGGATGTTAACTAGATTTATTATAGTGATCACTTTACAATATATGCATATATCAAATCAGTATGTTGACACCTGAACTTTTAATATAATGCTATATGTCAGTTATATCTCAATTAAAACACACACACACACACACACACACACACACCAACTCCTTTTCCTTCCCCCAGGAAAAAGCTGGGCTCAGATGGTCTTACTGGTGAATTTTATCAAGCACTTAAAGAAATTATCCCAATTATATTTAATTTTTTTCTGATTTTTCTCCCATAGAAATGTGCACTTAAGGGAATAGTCTAAGCTTATTTGCTGAATAGAAATATTTAGAACTCAGGTCTGGCCAATAAGATATTTGACTAAAATTTCAAATGGGCTGTAATATTATTGAGGTTCTTCATTTGTTCTTCAGTTAACACTTGACACTGACCCTTTTCTTCAGCCAGTGGCCCCATTCCCACCCCCAGTATAGGCTGACATACAACAAGAGAATGAAAAACACAGGACCCTGACACTGCTGTTGGACAAACAAATCAAAGTTATAGTCTTCCTGAAGGTAATTAAAATCAACACTGACATAAACAAAGTCTATGCATTTAAAAGAAGAAGCAAAAAGGATCACCAGTAAAATGGAGTCTAGATCAAGGTGAGTTTTGTATTTCATAAACAAATGTTTCAGGCCAAATGGTTGGTCAACTAAACTAATTGTTTCTTTCGATCTTTGTATCACAGGGTATTTGTTGCAGATAAAAACGAAGTAGGAAAGGACAGCCTTTTATGTGCTTTTCTTTGTAGTTCTAACAATTGCCATTCTGGCTTCTAGCAGAAAACTTTCCCAAACATGGAAGAGAATAAGCAAAAGCAAGGAAGAGAATGATGTGTGTCTGTGAACAGACATTTGAAGGGAAGCTTTCAACGAAGAAGGAAAGTTCTGGCAAGTCGAAGCAGCACACTTTCATTATATCTTTACATGGACTGCAGAGTATGTATTAAAGTTGCAAGTTACGAGAAGGTTGACTATGAGATGGAGCTTAGAATTCACAGTGTTTTGGGGGGAATTGCTGTAAGGATGAACACCTGTGCAGGATGGTAAGGAAGCAGAATTAGGCCAAGGGAGAAACTGTGCAGTGATGCAGTAACAACACCGAAGGCAAGCCCAAGGAGGAGCCATGAGGTTGGAATGGCCCTTTAGAAATCCCCTGAGTTGGGGAAAGGAGACAGGCCTTCATACCCCACATCAACCAGTCTTTGGATGCATCTTGCCCTCTGGAGAGTGACCTTGAGCAATGTGGCTCTCTTCAGCAGAGAGCAAATCCCAAAGAGGACGGGCAGTTGAGAGCTATCAGCCAGCAACACACTCAGCAGTTGAGGGAATTAGTCCTTCCTTTTTGGAAGAGGAATCTAAGCAGAGTAGCACAACACCCATTACTGTCCGCATTTGCTCTTTGTTCCTCTTACTTCACCTAAGCCCTAAAGGTCATTCCTCTGGGACTTTGGTGGCTGTCTTTCCTAGGGTAAACTTAATTAGAGGAAAATTAATGGGGAAACCTCTAGCTCTCACTGCTGCATGTGGGTTTGAGGCTACAGCTGTGATAAGTCATCCGTCTTCTTATTCCACAATCTATCCTAGATTCTTGTCTCCCACAGCTTGTGCCTGTGCTGGTCTTGGTGGCCTAGTTGGTGGGACGACCCAAAGTCATATCTCTGATTGCATAAACCCCGGCTCATTAAGCCCTTCTGACCTTCTGAGACTGTGGCTACTATGTTTGTCCACTTACCATTGAAATAGGACAAAGAAGTACCAAGAGATAACCATATACCAAACATATTCCTCCCTGTCCCCAATATGTCATATCAGCCTTCTTCCTAATGATCAGATCAATTTCCTCTGTGAATATGGTGTTCCTTTCCTTGCCGCTGGCTTCTTGCATGAGAAGTATCAAATACACAGGAATAAGTCATAAATTGTACATCCCTGGTGGATGTTTTCCACCTTAGTATACGTCCCTGGTGGATGTTTTCCACCTTAGTAACCAAGACTACTAAACACAGAGAGGTCAGAATTTCAGAAAAAGGAAGCAGAAATTCCCTATGGGTCATTCTTACTTTCATCCCTATGTTCCCGGCACCATGTATTCTAACCAATGGCACAACACCACATAATGGTCATTGATTTGAGTATATACCGTGTCCTGCAATATGACTCCCTATCCTTGCATGTTTTCATTTTTGAGCCTGTGCCTGATCTGTGCCATCTATAAGCTATTCTATTGCTCTTCTATGCCAGCTGCGTTTGGATGCTGCGGTATGTGACAGCACCTGTGGATCTTACGATTGTGGGCCCACTGTTGTACCTCCTGTACCATAAAGTGGGTTCCTCAGTCCAGAGTTTTTGAACAGTGGCATATTGACATTTTGGGTGAGATAATTCTTTCTTACGGGGAATTATCCTATACGTTGTAGGATATTTAGCAGCAACTCTGGCCTCTAGCCACTAGATGTCAGTAGCATCCTCCTAGTTTTGACAACGAACAATGTCTCCAGACTTGGCCAAATGTCCCCTGGGGGGAAATCACCCCTAGTTAAGAACTAGTTACTGCCTTAGTCTGATGCAGTGTTCTTGGGAATTCATGTGGGTGGATTAAATTTTCTGTAATCCCATGGGTAATGCTGTCTGAGGTTTTTCAGACACGAAAGGCCAGTCTATATCAGAATATGTATAGAGTAAAAAAAGGTTAATTCAAAATGTGCAGAGGCGTCTTCTAGTATAGAATGAGTCCAATATATTCAACTTGCCACTACATGGCTGGTTGGCCTCTTGAAGGGATGGTGCCGTGTATGGGAGTTAGCATCGGTCTGTCTTGCTGTTGGTCATTCAGCAATGGCAGAAGTTATGTTAGTCTTAGTAAACAGGAGATCATGTAGTTGGGTCCATGCAGAGCCTCCATCCTTGACACCATAGTTACTCTGTTTCTTTGTACCCAGTGTTCAAACACCTGGGTCTCTGATGACAGAGAGAGTTGGTGGACATGGTCTGGCTGACATTTTGTCTACTCTAATTACTTGGTTGTTTGATGCCTGTTCCAGGATAGATGTTCTCTTGTGGACACAAACATGCAATTCAAAGATCTTCACACTTTATGCCCACCCCCATTATTCCATCCACGAACCATGACAACAGACCTTCTTGTCCCTCTCTTCCCATCTTTTTCCTTCCAAGCTATTTGCCATCCATGAATTTTCATAGATTTTAATCTTGGGCTATTTTCTTTCCAGCAACATCAGTTTGTGCCCCTTGGAGCTCTGTCTATCGAGAAGATTTTCGCCAATCACTGTCTTTCAAGGTCACCATGGCAAGGGGCTATAATGAAGTCCCAATCCATTTTTGGCTTGTACACTCATACTGAGCTGACAGCTCATAAATCAGCTTTGGTCTTTTTTTTTTCTTTGTCAGTTGTTGTAAGACATCCTATGCAGAATAAGTAAACAGTGGTGAAGAGGTCTCGCCTCATACAACTGTGATGGAGGAAGTGTCAGTCTGAGCCTCCAGACCACACTGCTTGCTTGGACCTTCTGGTGCCTCCTGTGCCCTATCCTTATATACTGTTTTTATCTTAAGATTGGTAGTTCTGATAAAGTGTGATTTATCTCTCTTTGACTCTAATTTCTTAATCTCTAAAAATGAGAATTTGAATGAAATAACATCTCTATAACATCTCTTCCAGTTCTAGAATTCTATGAGAAGAGCATAATTTTGTATTTGGAATGATGATAAACACTGGCAGCCATTGTGCCCTTGCTTTATGACCCTGGGTCTCCTACATGATCTTATCTATGAACACCCCAAATGCTCCTTTTTATCACCAGCCTGGACAGTTAAATGATCATTACTATGAGAAAATCAATGTTTCAAAGCCAATAAAACTCTCATACCCATCACAGCAACAATTGTTTCAAGTGTTCACCACTCAGTTTCACTTAATTTTTTTAACGTTTATTTATTTTTGAGAGAGATAGAGAGAGACAGGGTGAGCAGAGCAGGGTCAGGGAGAGAGGGAGACACAGAATCTGAAACAGGCTCTAGGCTCTGAGGTGTCAGCATAGAGCCTGATGCAGGGATTGAACTCACGGATCGTGAGATCATGATCTGAGCGGAAGTCAGACGTTTAACCTACTGAGCCACCCAGGCGCTCCCACCACTCAGTTTTTCGTTCCAACTTGTACAATCATCTATACACCCTATTTATAGTAAATGTTACCTTTAGAGTTATGGACTATAGGATATCTCTGGGAGAAACTAAAAATGAACTACATGAGAGTTCTGGCCACATATCGCTTAATGTGTCAGAGGAAGAACTCAGGTTCCGTGGTTCCACTTGGGACCTCTGTGGTCTTTAACACTTTGGTGCACTTTAGTCAGGTCTGCAAAGAAAGAAGATTCAAGAATGGATTCACTAAATGATCAGTGAGAGTTACTAAGTCAGAGATACCCTGAAATGAGGATTGTGAGACATGAGGATTGCTGCTTCATTTATTTGCAATGGATAAGCAATTTTAAAGTTAAATACACTGGGAAAATTAGGCATATTGTATTACTTAGAGTTCTTCAGAGAAACAGAATCATTTGTGTGTGTGTGTGTAGGTATGTAAAATATTTATATATATTTAAAGATTTATTTTAAGGGATTGGCTCATGCTATTATGAAAGCTGTCAAGTCCAAAATCTGACGGATGGACCAGTAGGCTGGAAACTCAGAGAAAAACAATGTTATAGTTCAAGTCCAAAGACTGTCAGGCTGGAGACTCAAGGAAGAGCAGATGTTGCCTTTCAAGTTCAAAGACTGTTGCAAAATTCTCTCATGCTTGGGGAACTCAGTCTTTTGTTCTTCAAGCCTTCAACTGATTGCTTTTATTTATTTTTTTAATGTTTTATTTATTTCTAGGAGAGAGAGAGAGAGAGAGAGAGAGAGAGCGTGAGCAGGGGAGGGTCAGAGAGAGAGGGAGTCACAGACTGAAACAGGCTCCAGGCTCTGAGCTGGCAGTCGGCACAGAGCCCAACGCGGGGCTCAACCCACGAACCGCGAGATCATGACCTAAGCGAAAGTCGGACGCTTAACCGACTAAGCCACCCAGGCGCCCCAAGCCTTCAACTGATTGAATGAGGCCTGTCTACACTGCTCTCCTCAAAGTCCACGAATTTTGATGTTAATCTCATCTAAAAATGCCATCATAGAAACTTCCAGGATAATGTTCAACCACATATTTAGGTACAGTGACCCATCTGAGTTGACACATAAAATTAACTATCACACAGATTATACAATAATTTTTTCAAAAATATTTTCAAAAACAAACTTTGTTTCAGCGACAACACTATACTTGGATACTACAGTGTGTATCCTTTATGCAACTTTTGGAAAATTGGCTAACATTTTGAAACCCTTAAGTGACAGCAAATTAATAAAGGACTACTTAAGCCCAGTTGATAGTTATGGCATTTCCTGATTTTAAAAGATACAATTTCCATTGCTAAAAGTGTAGCCTGTGAATACTGTTTTTTGTGTTTGACCTGGTGTAATGAAGTTGCTCACCACTGATTTAGTATCCCACTCCCCTTCCTTTTTTTAAGGTGAGAAAGCCAAAGTCCTGAGATATCTATGATATAGTAAAGATTTTAATGTCAATATTTGAAATATTTACTTTTTTCTTCTAAAGGTTTATTCCAATAAACAGCTGAAAACATGAATCATATTTTTTATTTAACCTAAATATAGTGAAAACTTTTAATACAATTGCTAACACAAGAAGTGCTTTGTATATGAAAATTGTTCAATGTCCAGTCCAATGCCCACACATTCATTACTCATGTTCACCTCTTTTAGGTAATAGTGCTTTTTCTCAGATATTTAGAAAATTATTAAAATTTAGGTCTTATTTTACTTCTCTGATTAATTAATTAAAGATAGAACTTACAAGTGATAAGATACATCTATTTACATTCCTAAATCTACTTAAAATTTTGAAATCTTTAAAAAAATTTTTTTAATGTTTATTATTTTTGAGAGACAGAGAGAGACAGACTATGAGCAGGGAAGGGGTAGAGAGAGAGAGGGAGACACAGAATCTGAAGCAGGCTCCAGGTTCTGAGGTGTCAGCAAAGAGCCTGATGCAGGGCTCGAACCCATGGACTGCAAGATCATGACCTGAGCCGAAGTCGGATGCTTAACCCACTGAGCCACCCAAGCGCCCCTAAAATTTTGAAATCTTAAGCCAAGCCACATATAAATTTTCCTCACATGTAATTGTCCTCATAATTGTGCTGTTAACAAATATGAGTAATTGGAAATTTACTGTAAAAATGATTTTAGCAAGTTTATTTTCCACAAAAGTATATAAATGTTCCCACAATTTTCACAGTGCTAGTTCTATTTCAGTGAGCATAATTTATCTATCATAAATGTCATTTAATTTTTATGAAAAAATTACAGAAATACTGTATGTTTGTTGAAACTATATTCAAATAACAAAGGAGCATATAAAGTAAAAATGGAAACAGCAAAATCCCATAGCCCCTCAAATCAGGAATTCATACTGATCTATTTCTTCAATGACTTTATAATGTTCCACTGTGTGAATATAACATAATCTTTCCAATCATCCCACTATTGATTATTTCTAGGTATTCATGATCATAACTGATGCTATAGTGAACACACTTGTTTATCCTTGTGTACGATTGTTTCTTTATGCTTGGTTTCTACAAGAGTCACTACTGAGCCAAAAACTATGGGAGATTTTATATTTTGTTATTTATTACCAAATTTCTCTCCAAAAATCTGTGGCAACTAGTACTCTCACCAACTGTGTATGTGTCCTTTATTCTGCCAATATTGGAAAGTATCCATCTTTTAATACAGTTAAAAGTTATGTTAATTTTTATATTAAGTTAATAAATATGCTTTTAGACAAAAGGGATAGCACAATCATTTATATGAGTAGGTAATAACTGAGTATTTATGAGTATTTAGAAATTGACTAAATCCAGGATCTATCACAGCCCCAACTCAGACTGTTAATGACTTTCATAAATGGCACTGAAAGAATTTCTTTAATACAGGATGGGAGAAGTAACTGACAGCAAGAAATAACATGACATTAAATGGAAATTACCCTAACCCCAAGTACCTCTAGGAAACATAATTTACACTCTAAAATTTGAAAATAAGTAATTTTAAGTAGCAATTTGATGTTGTAAACCTTAATTTTGGTGACTTATTGGACACTTAAAAAAATTAACCTTTAATTTGGGGATAATTTGCAAGCAGTTGTAAGGAATAATATAGAAATCTCATGTATCTTTCACCCAGTTTTCCCCAAAGCATAACATCTTGTAAAACTGTAGTAGATTATCACAACCAAGATACTGACGTGGACATGGTAAAGGTGTATCACATTAAATGCAATAATCCAAAACCTTTGAGATGTAGCAAAAGTGGCTCTAAGCAGGAAGTTGATAACAATACAGTCCTACCTCAAGAAGCAAGAAAAATCTCAAATAAAACAACCTAACCTTCACTTAAAGGAACTAGAAAAGAACAAACAAAACATAAAACCAGCATAAGGAAGGAAATAATAAAGGCTAGAACAGAAATAAGTGATATGGAAACTAAAAAACATTAAAACAAAACAATGAAACCAGGAGGTATTTCTTCAAAAAAATCAACCAAATTGATAAAAATCTAGATAGACTCATAAAAAATAAAAAAATTAAAAAGAGAGGGCCCAAATAAAATCACAAATGAAAGAGGAGAAACAAAAAGTAACACCGCAGAAATACAAATAACTATAAGAGAATATTATGAAAAATTATATGCCAACAAATTGGACAATCTAGAAGAAATGGATAAATTCCTGGAAACATATAACCCACAAAAGCCGTAGCAGGGAAAAATAGAAAATGTGAATAGACCAATTACTAGCAATAAAACTGAATCAGTAATCAAAGAGCTCCCAACAAACAAAAGGTTTCACAAGTGAATTCTACCAAACATTTAAAGAAGAGTTAATATTTATTCTTTTCAACCTATTCCAAAAAAATGCAAGAGGAAGGAAAACTTCCAAATTCATTTTATGAGGTGAGTATTACCCTGCTACTAAAACCAGGTACAGATACCACACATGCACGCATACACACACACATACAAGAACTACAGGCCAGTATCTCTGATTAACATAGATGCAAAAATCCTCAAAAAAAAATACTAGTAAACAAAATTCAGCAATATAGTAAAACAATCATTCACCACAATCAAGTGGGATTTATTCCTGGTATGCAAGGGTGGTTCAATATTCACAAATCCATCAGTGTGATACATCACACCAAGAGAAAGGATAAAAACCATATGATTATTTCAATAGATGCAGAAAAAGAATTTGACAAAGGATAACATCCACTCACGATAAAAACTCTCAACAAAGTAGGTCTAGTGGAACATACCTCAACACAATATAAGCCTTATATAAAAAAAAACCTACAGTGAACACCATACTCCATGGAGAAAAACTGAGGGCATCCCCCCTAAGGTCAGGAACAAGACAAGGATGTTCACACTCAACACTTTTTTTTTTTTTTACAAATAGTTTATTGTCAAATTAGTTTCCACATAACACTCAGTGCTCATCCCCACAAGTCACACTCAACACTTTCATGCAACATAGTACTGGCAGACCTACCTACAACAATCAGACAAGAGAAAGGAGTAAAAGGCATCCAGACTGGTAAGAAAGAAGTAAAACTTTCACTATTTGCAGATGACATGATAGTATATATAAAAACCCCGAAAGACTCCACCAAATAGCTACTAAAGTTGCAGGATACAAAACTAGCAAAATTACAGGATACAAAATCAATGTACAGAAATCTGTTGCATTTATATCTACTAATAGTGAAGCAGCAGAAAGATAAATTTTATAAATTCTATTTACAATACTTGGAATAAACTTAACCAAAGAAGTGAAAAGATCTATACTTTGAAAACTATAAAACACTGATGAAAGAAACTGAAGATGACAAAAGAAATGGAAAGACATCCCATGCTCATGAGTTGCAAGAATAAATATTGTTAAAATGTCTACAGTACCCAAAGCCATCTATAGATTTAGTGTAATCCCTATCAAAATACCGACAGGATTTCTCACAGCAGTAAAAGAAACAATCCTAAAATTTACCACAAAATACCTGGAATAGACAAACCAATCTTGAAAAAAAGGAAAACAAAACTGGAGGCATCACAGTTCCAGACTTTAACTTATATTACATAGATATAGTAATCAAAACAGTACAATACTGGCACAAACACAGACACATAGGTCAACTGAACAGAATAGAAAACCCAGAAACAAACCCATAATTATATGGCCAATTAATCTTTGACAAAGCAGGAAAGAATATCCAATGGGGAAAATGTCTCTTCAACAAATGGTGTTGGGAAAACTGGACAGCTACATGCAAAGGAATGAAAGTGGGCCACTTTCTTATACCATACACAAAAACAAACTCAAAATGGATTAAAGACTAAATGGGATAACTGAAACCATAAAAATCCTAGAAGGGTACACAGGCAGTAATTTCTATGACATCAGCCATAGTGAATTTTTTCTAGATATGTCTCTTAAGGCAAGAGAAACAAAAGCAAAAATAAACTAATGGGGCTACATCAAAATAAGTTTCCGCATGGCAAAGGAAATAATCAACAAAACCAAAAGGCAATCTATGGAATGGGAGAAGATATTTGCAAAGACATATCTGATAAAGGGTTAGTATCCAAAATATATAAAGAACTGATACAACTCAACACCTACAAAACAATTCAGTTAAAAATAGACAGAAGACATAAACAGACATTTCGCCAAAGAATACATCCAGATAGCCAACAGACACATGAAAAAATCCTCAATATCACTCATCATCAAGGAAGGAGAAATCAAAACTATAAAAAGATAATCACCTCACACATGTCAGAAGGGCTAAAATCAACAACACAAGAAACAACAGGTGTTGGCAAGGATGTGGAATGAAAATTGGTGTGGCCACTATGGAAACCAGTATGGAGGTTCCGCAAAAGGTTAAAAATAGAACTACCCTATAATCCAGCAATTGCTCTACTAGGTATTTATCAAAAGAATACAAAAATGCTAATTCAAAAGGATGCATATTTCTAGCAACATTATCTACAATAGCCAATTATAGAAATAGCCCAAGTGTCCGCTAACTGACAAATGGATAAAGAAGAGGTGGTATACATACACAATGGAATATCACTCATCCATTAAAAAGAAAGAAATCTTGCCATTTGCAACAACATAGATGGAGCTAAAAAGTATTATGCTGAGTAAAATAAATCAGTCAGACAAACACCATATGATTTTACTTACATGTGGAATTTAAGAAACAAAGCAAATAAGCAATGAGGGAAAAGAGAGGGAGAGAGAGAGAGGTGGCGGGGAAAGGCAAACCAAGAAACAGAGTCTTAACTATAGAAAACAAAGTAGTGGGACAACAGATTGGGGGGATGGGTGAAATAAGTAATGGGGATTAAGGAGTAGTGCACTTATTGCAAGGAGCACTGGGTGTTTTATGGAAGTGTTGAATCACTATATTGTGCACCTGAAACTAAAATTACACTGTATGTTCATCAACTGGAATTTAAGTTAAAAAAAAAAAAACAATATACGAAAGATTAAACAAGATTTGACTTAAAAAAAAAGATATGGCACTTTTCCGTTATCTCTCATTTTTACCCTTGTAGTATAGCCCCTACTTCTCTCCTGTCTCTCGTTCCTTCCTATCTATTAACTCCTGGAAACTACTAATCTGTTCCCCATTTCAGTTTTGTTATTTCAAGAATATTATATAAATGAAACTCTACAGTGTACAACATTTGAGATTGGCATTTTTTAAAAAATATTTTTATTTTATTTCTAGGGGAGAGAGAGAGACAGCGTGAGCAAGGGAGGGTCAGAGAGAGATGGAGACACAGACTCTGAAATAGGCTCCAGGCTCTGAGCTGGCAGTCAGCACAGAGCCTGACGCGGGGCTCAAACCCACGAACCGCGAGATCATGACCCAAGCGAAAGTCGGACGCTTAACCGACTAAGCCACCCAGGCGCCCCGCGAGATTGGCATTTTTTAATGTAATATAATTTTTTGAAGATTCATCCAAGTTGTTAGGTGTATCAAGTTAATTTCTTGTTATTGTGAAGTTATATTTGATGATATGAATATCACAGTGTGTTTAATCATTCATCCATTAAACAGTATCTCCCCTGCACACTCAGTGTATATTACATAAATTGCTCCTATGAAAATTTGTGTACAAGATTTGTGTGAACATAAATTTTCATTTCTCTGGAATAAATGACCAGGAGTATAATTGCTGAGTTGTATGGCAGTTACATGTTTCGTTTTTGAGAAACCAATAAACTGTTTTCCAGAATAGTTAAATCATTTTATGAGACTGACACGCTGCCCGCTGCGCTAAGAAGGCACTTTAGAATAGTTAAATCATTTTGAATCCCCACCAGCAATGTATAAGTGAGCCAGTTTCTCCACATTCTTACTAGCATTTGGGTTGTCACTATTCTTTTCTTTTAGTAATTTTGATAGATGTGTAGTGCTACCTTATTGATATTTTAATTTTCATTTTCCCCAATAGCTAATGCTGTTGGTCTTTTTGTGTCCTTATGTGCTATCTGTGCATCCTGTCCAGAAACGTGTTTGCCTGTTTTCTAATGGAGTTGTTTTCTAAGTTTTGAGTCTTCCTATATTCTGGATATTCATCTTTTGTTGGATATGTGGTTTGAATTTTGTTTTCTCAGTCTGTAGCTTGTTTTGAGCATCTCAACAAGGTCTTTCTCAGAGCAGAAGTTGTTTTTTTTTATTTTGATGAAATCAATTGATTAATTCTTTCAGATCATGCTTGTGGAATCAAGTCCAAGAAGTCCTTGCCTACTCTTAGATCCATAACACTTCTCTTTTCTTTTTTTTACAAATAGTTTATTGTCAAATTAGTTTCCACATAACACCCAGTGCTCATCCCCACAAGTGCCCTCCTCCATGCCAATCCCCTCCTCCCCCCCACATCCAGCAGTCCTCAGTTTTTGTCAGCATTCAAGTGTCTCTCATGGTTTGCCTCTCTCCCTTTCCCCCACCATTTCCACCCTTCTTCTCCCCCTTGGTCCTCTGTTAAGTTCCTCCTAATCCTCCTATACGTGCACACATATGATATTTGTCCTTCTCTGCCTGACTTATTTCGCTCAGCATAACACCCTCAAGGTCCATCCATGTTGCTACACATGGCCAGATTTCATTGTTTCTCATTGCCATGTAGTATTCCATCGTATAGATAAACCGCATCTCCTTGATCCATTCATCTGTTGATGGACACTTAGGCTCTTTCCATGTTTTAGCTATTGTGGAGAGTGCTGCTATGAACATTGGGGTCCATGTGCTCCTATGCCTCAGCATTTCTGGATCCCTTGGGTAAATTCCTAGCAGTGCTATTGCTGGGTCATAGGGGAGCTCTATTGTTAGTTTCCTTAGGAACCTCCACACTGTTTTCCAGAGGGGCTGTACCAGTTTACATTCCCACCAACAGTGTAGGAGGGTGCCCGTTTCTCCACATCCTCGCCAGCATCTAGAGTTCTCTGATTGGCTCATTTTAGCCACTCTGACTGGTGTGAGGTGGTATCTCAGTGTGGTTTTGATTTGTATTTCCCTGATGAGGAGCATGCTGAGCATCGTTTCATGTGTCTGTTGGCCATCTGGATGTCCTCTCTGGAGAAGTGTCTGTTCATCTCTTCTGCCCATTTCTTCACTGGGTTGTTTGTGTTTCGGGCGTGTAGTTTGGTGAGTTCCTCATATATTCTGGATATTAACCCTTTATCTGATATGTCATTTGCAACTATCTTTTCCCATTCTGTTGGCTGCCTATTAATTTTCTGGGTTGTTTCCTTGGTTGTGCAGAAGCTTTTAATATTGATAAGGTCCCAACAGTTTATTTTTGCTCTTGATTCTCTTGCTTTTGGGGATGTGCCTTCTCTTTTCTTTCTAAAAGTATTACAGTTCTACATTTTACGATTAAGTCTGTGATCCATTTTGATTTATAGTTTCCAGAAGGTGTGAAGATTAAGCTGAGGTTTTTTGTTTTTTGGGTTTTTTTGTCTTTTGTTTTGTTTTTGTCTATGGACATCCAATCACTCCAGTGCCATTGATTGAAAAAGTTATTTTTCCTTCATTGCATTGCTCCTGCTCCCTCATCAAAAATCAGTTGGGTGTAATTGTGTGAACCTACTTCTGGGTTCTTCATTCTATTGCATTGATCAATGTGTGTATTCCTCCACCACCATCACACAATCCTAATTACCGTCACATTGCAATAAGTCTTGAAATAAAGAAGAGAAATTCCTTCCACTTACTCTTTTTAAAAAGAGTTTTCTAGTTCCTTTGCCTTTCCATATATGTTTTAGAATAATCTTACCTCTAGCTATGCAAAATCTTTGCTGGAATTTTGATAGAAATTGCGTTAACCCTGTATGGGAATTTGGGGAAAACTGATGTCTTTATTACGTTGAGTTTTCTAATTCACAAAGATCGTCTGGGTCTCTATTTATTTATATCTTTTTTGATCTCTTTCATCAGCACCTTACATTTTTCAGCATACGTGCTTGTTAGATTTATACCTAAATGTTGTTTTTGTTTAAGTGAACAAAAATAGAACTGTATTTTTAATTTTGGTGTCTGAGTGTTCACTGTTAGGATACAGAATTATGATCCACTTTTACTTTATAATTTTTTAATTTAAAAATATGGGGGAGCGTTTGGGTAGCTCAGTTTGTTAAGCATCTGACTCTTAACTTTGGCTCAGATCATGATCTCATGGTCGTGAGATTGAGCCCCACATCAGGGTCTATGCTGGGTGTGGAGCCTGCTTCAGATTCTGTTTCTCTTCCACTGCCACTGCCCCACTTGTGTATTCCTTCTTCTTCTCTTTCAAAAAATGTAATTTCTTTTTACTCATTTTCCGCCTGCAGCTTCTGACACTGCTGCTGACACTACTAATCCTGTTGACCCTGCTGATTCTGTCCAACACAGGGCCCGACAATGTGTGAGACTTACAATGAACTTTTTTATGCTTCTCTAGTATCCTGCAATCTTGATGAACTCACTTATCAAGTCTAGTAATTTTTATAGATTCCTTGGGATTTTCTACAGAGACCATCATATTATCTACAAATATAAACAGTTTAATTTTTTCCTTTATAACCCATGTGGGTTTTTTTTTTTAAGATTTTACTTTATAGGGTAGTTTGAGATTCACAAAAAAATTGAGAGGAAGGCACAGACGTTTTCATATACCTCCTGCTTACACACATGCATTGCCTCACCTATTATCAACATCCATCACCAGCAGGTACCTTTATTATAACTGATGAATCTACACTGACATACCATTATCACCCCAAAGTCTATAGTTTACCTTAAAGTTCACTCTTGGTGCTACACAGTCTATTGGTTGGACAAATGTATACTGACTTGGATACATTATTATAGTATCAAACAGAGTATTTTCACTGCTTTAAAAACCCTGTGCTATGTCTCTTCATTACTCCATCCCCCAACCCTTGGCAACTACTGATTTTTTTTTACTATCACCCTAGTTAGTTATTTATAGGATGTCCTAGTTGCAATTACACAGTACGTAGTGTTTTCAAAGTGGCTTCTTTCGCTTAGTACTATGCATTTAAGTTTCCTCCATGTCTTCTCATGGTTTGAAAGCTCATTTCTTTTTAGAGGTGAATAATATTCTATTATCTGGATGTACCATAGTTTCTTTAACCATTCACCTCCTTAAGGACATCTTGGTTGCTTCCAAGTTTGGGCAATTATAAATAAAGCTGCTATAAACATCTGTGTAAAGTCTTTGTGTGCACATAAGCTTTAAACTCTTTGGGTAAATACCAAGGAGTGCAATTGCTGGATTGCCTGGTAAGAGTGTGTTTAGTTTTGTAAGAAACTGCCAGAGTGTCTCCCAAAGTGTTGTGCCATTTCATTCTCATCAGCAGTGAATGAGAGTCCCTGTGGCTCCACATCCTCATCAGCATCTAATGTTAGTGTTCTGGATTTTGGCCATTCTATTTGATGTGCAGCAGTATCTTGTTTTAACTAGCAATTCCCATATGACATATGATATGGAGCATATTTTCTTTTCTTTTCTTTTCTTTTTTTTTTTTTTACAAATAGTTTATTGTCAAATTAGTTTCCACATAACACTCAGTGCTCATCCCCACAAGTGTCCTCCTCCATGCCCATATTCTCCTTCCCCCCACATCCATCAGTCCTCAGTTTTTGTCAGCATTCAAGAGTCTCTCATGGTTTGCCTCTCTATATGGAGCATATTTTCATAGGCTTATTTGCTATCTGTATATTTTGGTGACATATCTGATAAGACCTTTGGCCCATTTTTTATTTGGGTTATTTGTTTTCTCACTGCTAAGTTTTAAGAGTTCTTTGTATGTTTTCGGTAGTAGTGTATCAGATATGTCTTTTACAAATATTTTCTCCCAGTCTGTGACTTATCTTCTCATTCTCTTGATATTGTCTTGTGTGAAGCAGTTTTTAATTTTAATGAAGTACCAGTTTATCAATTACTCTTTTCATGGATCATCCCTTTAGTGTTGTACCTAAAAAGCAATTGCCATACCCAAGATCATCTAGATTTTTCTCCTATGTTATCTGCTAGGAATTTAATAGTTTTGCATTTTATATTTATGTCTATAATACACTTTGAGTTGATTTTTTGTGAAGCGTCTAAGGTCTGTGTCCATGTATCTAGATTCACTTTTTTTTTTTTTTGCACGTGGATGTCTAGTTGTTCCAGCACATTTGTGGAAAAGACCATGTTTGCTCCACTGTATTGCCTTTGTTCACTTATCAAAGATCAGTTGACTATATTTATGTGGATCTACTTCTGCCCACTCTGTTCTGTGCCATTGATCTATTTACCTATTCTTTCACGAATACAACTCTGTCTTGATTACTGTAACTTTATAGTGAGTCTTGAAGTCAGGTAGTGCCTATTCTCTAACTTGTTCTTTGACACTGTGTTGGCTTCTCTGGATCTTTTGCGTCTCTGTATAAACTTTAGAACCACTTTACTTATATCTACAAAATAATTCTCTAAGATTTTGATTGGGATTGCACTGAATGTATAGATAAAGTTGAGAAGAACTGACATCTTAACAATATTGAGTCTTTTTGTTCACAAACATGGACTATCTCTTCATTCAGTTCTTTTTTTAAATTTCATTCATCAGAGTTTTGTAGTTTTTCTCATCTTGTACATATTTTGTTAGCATCATACCTAAATATTTTACTTTTGGAGGCGTAATGATCTCCATGGTTTTTATTTCCTTTTCTTGCCATATGGCATTGACTGGAATTTCTAGTTATTACTTGAATAAGAGCACTGAGAGCAGATATCCCTGAATTATTCTTGATCTTAAGCGGAAAGCATTCAAATTTTCATCAAGCCTGTCTTTGCTGCAGGGATTTTGTTTTTGTTTTTGAAAATGTTCTTTATCAAGTTGAGGAATCTCCCCTCTATTCCTAATTTTCTGGGAGATTTTACCATAAATGAATATTGAATTATCGTCAAATGCATTTTATGTGTCAACTGATACTATCATGTGATTTTTGTTCTTCAGCCTATTAATATGATGGATTACATCATTGATTTTCTTTCTTTTTTCTTATATAGCTTATTGTCAAGTTGGTTTCCATATAACACCCAGTGCTCATCCCAACAAGTGCCCTCCTCTGTGCCCATCACCCCCCTTCCCCTCTCCCCTACCCCCATTAGTCCTCAGTTTGTTCTCAGCATTCAAGAGTCTCTCTCATGGTTTGCCTCCCTCCATCTCCCCAACTACTTTTCCCCTTCTTCTCTCCCATGGTCCTCCATTAACTTCCTCCTAATCCACCTATACATGCAAACATATGGTATCTGTCCTTCTCTGCCTGACTTATTTCGCTCAGCATAACACCCTCTAGTTCCATCCATGTTGCTACAAATGGCCAGATTTTATTCTTTCTCATTGCCATGTAGTATTCCATTGGATAGATGAACCACATCTTCTTGATCCATTCGTCCGTTGATGGACACTTAGGCACTTTTCATGTTTTGGCTATTGTTGAGAGTGCTGCCATGAACGTTGGGGTACATGTGTCCCTATGCATCAGCACTCCTGTATCCCTTGGGTAAATTCCTAGCAGTGCTATTGCTGGGTCATAGGGGAGTTCAATTGTTATTTTTTTGAGGAACCTCCACACTGTTTTCCAGAGGGGCCGCACCAGTTAACATTCCCACCAACAGTGTAGGAGGGTGCACATTTCTCCACATCCTCACCAGCACCTAGAGTCTCCTGATTTGTTCATTTTAGCCACTGTGACTGGCGTGAGGTGATATCTCAGTGTGGTTTTGATTTGTATTTCCCTGATGATGAGGGATGCTGAGCATCATTTCATGTGTCTGTTGACCATCTGGATGTCCTCTTTGGAGAAGTGTCTGTTCATGTCTTCTGCCCATTTTATCACTGGATTATTTGTTTTTTGAGTGTGGAGTTTGGTGAGTTCCTTATAGATTTTGGATACTAGCCCTTTATCTGATATGTCATTTGTAACTATCTTTTCTCATTCCATCAGTTGCCTATTAGTTTTATTGATTGTTTCCTTTGAGGTGCAGAAGCTTTTTATCTTGATGAGGTCCCAATAGTTCATTTTTGCTCTTGATTCCCTTGCCTTTGGGGATGTGTCAAGTAAGGAACTGCTGTGGTTGAGGTCAAGGAGGTTGTTTCCTGCTTTCTCCTCTAGGGTTTTGATGGATTCCTGTCTCACATTTAGGTCCTTTATCCATTTTGAGTTTTTTGTGTATGTGTGACAAAATGATCTAGTTTCATTCTTCTACATGTTGCTGTCCAGTTCTGCCAGCACCATCTGTTAAAGAGGCTGTCTTTTTTTCCATTGGATACTCTTTCCCGCTTTGTCAAAGATTAGTTGGCTATACATTTGTGGGTCCAATTCTGAGATCTCTATTCTATTCCATTGGTCTATGTGTCTGTTTTTGTGCCAACATCATTGATTTTTCAAATAATAAACTAGTCTTGCATCCTTGAAATAAACCCTGCTTCATTATGACATATCATTATTTTTATATATTGCTGAATTCTATTTGCTAATATTTTGCTAAGGATTTTTGCTTTTATATTAATGAGGGTTATTAGTCCTTACTTTTAATTTTTGTACTACCTTTGTCTTGGTATCAGGGTAGTATTAGCTGCATAAAACTAACTCAGAAATGTTTTCTCCTATTCTATTCTTTGTTGGAAAATATTGTGTATAATGATGTTAGCTGTTAACTATCTGTATAGTTTTAAAATTATAAATTAAATTTCCTTAATAGTTCTAGTTAGTTCTATTGCAATTATTCTAATTATCTATATCATATAGGGTGAGCTGTAGCTTGTGTTTTTTAAGATTTGGTCCATTTTTCCTAAGTTATCAAACTTATTTGTGTAGATTATTGATCTGAGACATCTCCTCTCTCCTAATATAAGCATTTAGTGATATAAATTTTTCCCTCAGAACTGCATTGGCTATGTCCCACAGTTTGATATGTTGTTGTTTTTTTAAATATTTATTCAATTCAATGTAGTTTTTTAAAGTTTCCTTGAGACATTCTCTTTGACTTATGGCTATAAATGCGTTGTTTACTTTCCAAATGGTTAGAAGCTTTCCTGTTATCTTTTTGCAATTGGTACCTAGTTTGATTCCAATATGGACTAAGACTACACTTTATATAATTTCAATTATTTTCAATGTGCTGTAGCTTGTGTTACTGCCCAGGATATAGTCTATGTCAGCAAAGTTCCATGAATTCTTGAAAAGAATGTATATTCTGCCAGTGTTGGGGCAGTTTTCAAGCCTGTGAGCTGACGGATGGTGGTGTTGAGTTCTTCTACATATGTGCTGATTTTCTGTCGGGTTGTTTTATCAATTATTGAGAGAAGGATACTGAACTCTCCAACTATAACTGTGGACTCCTTTATGTCTCTTTTCAGTTCTATCAGTTTTTGCTTCCCATATTTTGCTGTATTCTTTGGTGCATATACATTTAGGATTGGTAAGTCTTTTTGGTGAACTGACATTATGTAGTGTCCCTTCATGTATCTGGTAATTTATTTGCTTTAGGTTTAGCTCCCTTCATACCACCATGGTAGATAAAGTGTGGGCATTACCTCACTACTGCTAGATGTGTTTCTGATTTCCCTTTCAGTTACTATTGACTTCTGAGAGAGAAGGGCTCCTTATTACTGGTAGATGTTGGTGAGAATTCAGACTTATCACTAAGCATCCTTTGATGCCATCCTAGAAAAAGGAGTCCATCCTACTGCTCTGCACGTGACTCCAGAGAGTGGGGAAATGACTTCATTACTCCTGGATGGTGGTGAAAATCCTGATGCTTCACTAGGCTTCCCTGTCAATACCCCAATGTTGGAGGGCACTGCTCATAGCATGATGATGGTGGAAGTCTAGACTTCCCTGTTGGCATTTGCAGGCATGGATGGGGGTGGGGCCATATTGTTGTTTTCCTGTGGTATGTAGCTAAAGCACAATTGTTATTTTCTAAAAGTTTTCTTTCTTTCTAGACTTTTCTATTCCAGACCCTTTAGCTAGGTAGAAAAGACTTTGGTTGTGGCTTTTTTGGTCTGTATCCACTTGTGTTTCTTAGTTACCAGTTTCTTTAGTTCCAAGTCTGGGATATATGAGGCAAAAATAAAATACAAGGAATTCACCACTGTGTCATTTATTAGATTCTGAGATCCCTAGTCAGTCTATCATCTTCTCTTATCTTTCAGCCTTCTTATATTTGTTTGTATGATTTTTATTCCTCCTATAGCAGGAGGAATAAGGAAAAACATATCTACTCCATCTTCTTGGGAGTGGAAGTCTCCTCTTACTGAAATTTTAATTGAACTCTTACCTCCCTCTATAAGCATCTGCATTTTAAAGAGATAGTTTGAAATCAGCTCCACTGACTGTATTACTTCACTATAAAATGATCTCTCTCTATATATTCTTAGATTTTAAAAAATACGAATCATCTTAACTGCAATCAAGAAAGATTACCCTGTTGTCTTTGGGAGGATTCTACTGGATCAGTGATGCATAATCACAGACAAGCCCTGAACCATGCATATACAGCATCTTCTAATCTAATATGGCAAATTCAGCCAATATGTAAGATGCATATTATTAGCTGGACTTTCAGAAAATTATTTGAAGGAGGGGATAAAAGAAAAACAGGAAAAATTTTAATCATGAAACTTATAATAAACTAAATGGTAGGTAGGCAAAAGTGCAACTTCTAGCAGCACCTTTGGGAAAGGTTTTGTGCCAATGCACAAAAGTTTCCTTGTTCACCTGCAGAGCAGAAAATTTCTACTGTTTGAGGGGGCACTACTTTAAAATACATATCTTTGATGTCATTATACATTTGAACCAATTTTAATATAAGAAAATATTATTTATTTAATATCAAAAAGTAGCCCTGCGCACGCTAAGAAGCAAGTCAATGGTCCTAGACCTATTTCCACAATTTTTTTTTTAAAAATACTTTTCTAACTGTATAATTATTTTATTACAGCAGAGCATAGGGTTTTCAGTTAATATCTATGGAAGAATACTTGAAAGTTGAAAAAATCTATCTTTTTAAGTTTTGAAAGAGCAATTACTTTTTTATTATAAGAAAAGAATAGCTAAATTCTTCACACATATCTAAATGACTTTGTACCAAGTTAGAACTGAAAAAGCCATGATAAATTAATTGATGTGTGATTTGATTCTGACTGCCAACTGCCAACTTTCACTAGGCCTGTACCTCCAATATTGTGCTTTGGAATGACAGTATGGCCATGATAGAAGGAAGGGAAGAAGGGAAAAATGGGAGGAGTAATGAAGCAGGGGAAAAGGGTAGAATGACAGAAAGGCAAAAGGAAGGAAATAAGGAAGGCGTGAGGCAAAAGGAAGGAAATAAGGAAGGCGTGAGGAGGGGAGGAAGGGAAGAAGGGAAAAAAAAGAGAATGAAAGAGAAAAAACAATTCAAATAATTAGCATTTGTAGGGAAAACTAATATTTTTCATGCATTTACCTCACTGGTTCTACCTTAAGATACAAGGAAAATAAAAAGCACCAGATTTGTTTGTTTGTTTGTTTTGCCTTCTCCAATTTCATTTCCATTCATCTGGTAATAGTACCCCAGTTATGCTTTAGAGATCTGTGCTTCCTAAAGGATGTGGTAAGCCCATTACCCAAGCTAGGTCAGTCAGTATGTATAATACAGAATGTTGAAAACTTTAATCAGACACAATAAAACAACAATATTTGTTTTTACCTAAAATTTTGTTCATTAGCCTCATTCAACTAAAATATAAAGTCTATAATCATCTTGAATAAAACCCATCTGAATCTGATTGAGTGATAACCATGGCCTTTCAAAATATCCACCAGTATTTGCTTGACAATGCTCAGGGTTCCACATGGATTTCATATCCATATGAATGTTTACTGCTTGAAAAATGACTTTCTCCTTGAAAAAATTCAATCAGACTGGTCAAGACAAATGTGCTCTTAAAACAGTTAAGGCAATTGGTCTGCCCTAAATGGCACAGGCTACAATTTCACAAACCACTGTTAGAATTCTCTACTGGATAATTTAAATAGGTAGGTTGTTCATGAGACTTGCATATAATTTGTACTATGTTGCAGGGGAATGTTTGTGGTCTTCTGTAGGCTATTTTATAACATTTTCCAAAAAACTTCTAAGAAATCATATCCACAGAAGGTATTACTTGAAGGTACCAAAATGTATCAGCCTTTGATTAAAGGGAAAAGCATTTCCGTTGAAATACAGTAAAGAATAGAAAAACATATAATTTCTAATGGACTGAAGGCACATTCTACATTCACGCTGAAAACTGGATTATGTCAGCTTGAAAATTGGAACCAGGGTATACATTAGAGTTAAAACTTCTGGAAACTTCCATGGTTTTCTTTCAGAACTACGTTAACTGAGTATGATGATGTAAAAATTTGGGTTGAGGGAAAACATACTCAGTTATTAGGCATATAATTTCATATGAAGTATTTACTATGATTAGTACCTACTACAGCCTGAGGATTTTTAGCAATATCTCTAACAGTTAGATAAATGTGCCTTTGCATGGGACAAACTAACACATAGAAATTAATTAAATCAATGGTTTCTAACCCACCTTTGTTTGTACTCTGTCAGTATCACATATTGGTGCTTCTTCTCCACATTAAGCAGAGCAGTCACCTTAAAGCCCGTGAGATCCAGCCACTTTTTGGTCATCAAGGCAAATGTTTGCATCTGAAATGTCACTTCAAAGTGAAAAATGTGATTTGTGACATCTGTCACTACAAATACATTTCTAAATAGCTTTCTGATTCCTTACATAATGTAAGCAAAGTAGAAAATACATTTTCTATAAATCACCAGAATAAAGTGTGAATGAAATACAGTTTCAGGATAAAAGTACTTTTGGACCATACATATTCCAGTATAAAGCTCTCATGACTAGATGTTAAAGAACAGAATCAGAATCTAGGTTTCTGGAAAACTGTTCTATCTTAACACACTACCCCTTCAAAATAACTAATACATCAATAATACAGAAATAAAATCATAAAATACCTACACTCATTGAACTTAGAAAAGTGACAGTTTTAATTTCAGAGCTTACTTTTCCATTTAATTTTTATAATAAACACATACCATAGTTGCAAAAACTTTTGTAAATATGCCTGGGTGATGTTTTATTGAATTGGATGTTCCATAGTTTAGAAAATGGTTTCTATTTTTGGTCTAATTTTAGAGTGAAATCCTCCAGACTTAAATATTTTACACTGATGCCTGAAAATAAAATCATTTTGTCTTTCAAGTCTTGTGACTTTAGGAGTGCAGGATTCATTCTACTTACACTTTTTCAGGAAGAATCTTAAAAATCTCAATGGCAAAGCGCGAACAAGCAAAAGAACTGCCAATAATGGGAAAAGAGCTATCCTTATGATGTTGTAAGTCTCAGAGCCAAGGACTAAGTCTTGGATATTTTAGGATTGGTTCATCCAAATATCGGATGTGAAGAAGTCTTCAGGTTCACATTTTTCCTGGATTAGCCAGTCTTTGACTCTTTATCCTTATATAGAAATGGCTGGACTGGTCACATTTTAAAAAGAAATGAAGAAAAATTTTTTTCAGGCCAAATCAAATTTTATGTTTCTGTTTCTCCCAAATTATTTTCAGATGCAAGAAAAAGCAAACCACACAGAAGAACTGCACAGTGCAGTGAAGCTGGAATGCAAGTCTTCATCAGAAGGGAGGGAACAAACTGGATAATTTAACCACAAAATATGTGAACCACAAACAAGTGTAAACACACAGGTAGACACAACACACGTACACACACACACGCACACACACACTAACACAGGTCTGCCCTTTTCCTGGGAATTTTCATCAGTGTAGTTTTTTAAAGAAAGCTAATTAACATCCCAGTAAAAGTATATAAAAATTTCATATTTCCCTCCATGTTTAAATGCTTGGCTTTACAAATATTGTGAATGTTCAAAAAACAAAGCAAAAGAAAGCCCAAAAATAATATAAAATACAAGCCATGGAATTCAGGTTTTTATGATCTGACCATATACAGCTGATTAACATAAAAAATAAGTTACTATGCCTCAAGTCTTCCTCTAGGACCCAGGCTCCGAATTTTTTCCTAAAATATAGGTATTTTTTTAGCATGGATTGTCTTTTCCCCCTTCTATAATTTAGGCTCATTTGTGTAGAAGACAGAAAATTTCTCCCAAATAAAGTAGGGATAAAAACACCCATCAGGTTGCCTTGTTCTTGGCTGCAAACAAGTTAAAACTAGGCAATTAAAGTATAACGGCCTGATATCAAATTGTAGTTTCTCTGCTGGTTGCCATTAATTTTTAAAAATTGGTAGTTATGCATAAATTATAGATATTTAACAATATTTTGACTTTCTAATTTTCTCAGATAACTAACATTTTCATTGGGCAATGAAATCTCTTTCAGGCATCTTTATAGTAAAATGAGAAATGTTCAATGAATTCCAAATCCTTAGGGAAAATAGTAACATCTTACACTTATGACTCTGTAGTTAGTTTTCAAAGGTCTTATAAGATTATATAATTGATTCCATTCATTTCTTCTTTATTCCTTCATTGCCTTATACGTGCCAGGTATGGGATTAGATCAGGGATTTCTACATTCATATCATGGCACATATCCATAAAGAGCTTTCATTTGTCTGCAGGTAAGCAGGTAATTTAAAAGATGACTGGGTACTTTTATTTTTGAAAATATGGTAGGATAGTTGTTCAGAAAAACTCTTTCAGAAAATAATACCTAAAACTACCGAATAAGTGTTTGTAAAATAATATATTTTTGTATTACTTATCTAAACTGATGAGAAAGACAAGGGAATCTTGATGGGTAGATAGTAAGAGGTTAGTAGATTAGTTCCAAAATCATTGTTTGCTTGAGGGCATCTGCCATACTTGGTGACCCACACCTGCATGGGCAAAGTAGAGACAAAGTCTGGAGTCTATGCAAGGGGAGATATCAGAGAAAAAAAATCCAAACCAACAGCCTGAAAATGGTAACATCTCAGTAAATGAACTAGGAAAGAGTAGTCTCAGAAGGAGATTAAAGCCATACAAACAACTGTGAATGAGAATCACCAAAATAATCAAACTCAAAATATTGTAGCTTTTGAAAAGACATACACAGACTATGAAACAAATATCAGCCACATCTTTCAAGAAGCAAGACATCAAGATGATCAAGAACAAGAAATTTTTCAAAAGTCACTAGATGCATGTGAAAAAAAAGAACGAAATAATGAATCTAAAAATAAAGGCATTAGGCAGAATATAGTACAGAGACAGAGTTTAAAAATATGAACTAGAGTTAAGCAAAACAGAAGATAGAGAAGGTGATTGAAGTTTCAGGTGGAGAAAGAGAGATAGAGATAGAGAGACAGAGAAGAGAGAAAGAATATAAACAAGGAAACAGTCAAATTGTTAATGATTTGGAATTTTCAACTATCACTGATAGATATCAACTTTTAGCTTTAGGAAGTCCAAATATAAAAAACACATCTAGATATATTGTCAAGCATAACACCAAAGACAAAAAGAAGATCCTAAAAGAGAAACAAGATAAAATAATTTCAAATAAAAATTAAACCAAAGCAGACTTCTCAATAATAACACTGGAAGCCAAAATATCTTCAAAGCTCTGAAATTAAAGAAATGTCAGCTTAGAATTTTATACTCAGTAGAACTATCTTTTGGGAATAAGGATGAAATGAAAACATGTTTTGTATTCCAAAGAAAAAATATTTGAAATATAGAATACTGGAATTTGAGACATAATCTAAATTACAAAAATAATCTCCTGCATTTTGTTCTGCTTTATAATTTACAATATATTCTCTCATTTCTTTTCCCACTTGAGCTATAGTAATGCGGTGATACTCTTGCCCCAAATAAGAAGTTATGTCTTCCTAAAGTTGGAAAACAAGTGTTTAAAATGACAAAAGTAATATGTAATCAATCCAGCTGACTTGGAAAGCACTGAAAAACATGTAAAATCATCCAGTATCTCATTCCTCAAAGATAACCACTATTAGTCAATATTTTGTTCCAAAATCTTCCTATAATTTTCCACACAGATGTCTTTTTATAGTGCATTTTCCGTTGAAAATAGATTATAAGCATATTACTATGCCAATCATTTTTTCCCTATGACACTTTTATTTTTTTAATGATAGATAGCCTTTATCACATGAATCTTGCTTAATCATTGAAACACTACTTAGCTACTGTGATAGTTTAGATTATTAAACAGCAAATATTTGCTTTTCTCCCCCTGATTGCAGATGGCTTTCTAACACTGTTGATGTCAGGCTTGGCCATGCAATTTATTTTGGCCAATAGAAATTAACGAGTTTTATGCAGAGATGATAATTGTGCTTGCCCAAATTGGTTTGGCTCTAATGCCTTGATGACTCACTGTAGATAGACGTTAGTTCTTTCAGCTTGGGCCCCCAAATAAGCACATCTGGAACAGATTTGAACCCAAACTGGACCTTGGAGCCAAATACAGTCACCAGAGAGCAGCCCAGTCAAGCCTCGTCTAAATCAGCCAATCACAGTGGATCTGCAGACACATGAGCATTAGAATAAATGCTTGCTAATGCAGAAAGCTGAGTTTGGAGACGCTTTTTTACATGCATTACTGTGTCAACATCTGATGAATACAACTGGAATTGAATACAATACAACTGATTGCTGAGGCTATGGCTTATAGTACTATGTTGAACAGCAGTGATGAGATTTTTTTTTTAATGGTTTTGCTATTACAAACAGTGCTTCGGTGAACATGTCACAGTAGCTTTTTTATAAAGTATAATTATTCCCTTTTCACAGAGGAAGAATCTAAGGTTTGGTTTAAGTTTATACCAATGGTACACAGCTATTAAGTAGCAAAAATATAATATGAATTTGGGTCTGCCTGATGCTAAAATCCATGTCCTTTATAAGATACTACATTGCCTGTCACGGAAATATGTTTACTCTTTTGGGTAAATATATATTAAAATAAGTCTGGTGTTTTATAACAGCATAAAATAGCTTTGACTGGCAATGTAAATATTAACTGACTTTTGTCTCATTTCATTTAAAATTAAATATTGCACTGACTTGTCACATGAAACACTGAAGTCTCTATATCTATCATTTAAAGCAACATTAATTTGATACAATGTTATTTTATTTTATTTATTTTTTAATTTTTTATTTTTTTTCTTAAAGCAGACATTAAATCAGACAATACTAATAATTACCAAAAAATCTGTAAGGAAATTGTAGGTTCAATATGAGAGTAAGTACCTTGCTAAAACTTTCACTTCTTGGTTCTCTTCTTTAAAATAGGCAGTGTTTTCTTTTTGAAAATTAGTTTATTTAAATACAAATTAGTTAACATACAGTGTAGTATTGGTCTCAGGAATAGAACCTAGTGACTCATCATTTATATATAATACCCAGGGCTCATCCCAACAAATGTCCCCCTTAATGGCTATCCCCTCCAGCACCCCCCAATTTTTTTCCTATATTTAAGAGTCTCCTATGGTTTTCCTCCCTCTATGTTGTTATCTTTTTCTTCCTTCCCAGCCCCTATGTTCATCTGTGTTGTTTCTTAATTCCACATATAACTGAAATCATGTGATATATATCTTTCTCTGACTGACTTATTTCGCTTAGCATAATACACTGTAGTTTCATCCATGTTATTGCAAATGGCAAGAGTTCATTCTTCTTTGAACTATATATATATATATATATATATATATATATAGTTGAATATTACTCAGTGATCAAAGATATATATATATGTATATATATATATACGACATCTTCTTTATCCATTCATCAGTCGATGGATATTTGGGCTCTTCCCATATTTTGGCTATTATTGATAGTGCTGCTATAAACATTGGGCTACAAGTGCCCCTTAAAAATCAGCATTTTTGTATCCTTTGGATAAATACCTAGTAGTACAATTGCTGGGTCATAGAGAAGTTCTATTTTTAACTTTTTGAGGAATCTCCATACTGTTTTGCAGAGTGGCTGCCCCAGTTTGTGTCCACTCTCACCACTGCTGTTCAACACAGTACTATAAGTAATAACTTCAGCAATCAGACAACATAAATAAAAGGCATACAAGTTGGCAAGGAAGAAGTCAAATTTTCAGTCTTCACAGATGACATGATACTCTACATGGAAAACCTGAAAGACTCCACCAAAAAACTGCTAGAACTGATACATGAATTCAGGATATAACATCAATGTACAGAAATCAGTTGCATTTCTATACATCAATAATGAAGCAACAGAAAGAGAAATCAAGAAATTGATCCTATTTACAATTGCACCAAACCCCACAAGATACCTGGGAATAAACCTCTCCAAAGAAGTAAAAGATCTGTATCCTGAAAACTACAGAAAGCTTATGAAAGAAATTGAAGAAGACACAAAAAATGAAAAAAAAAAACAACAACATTCCATGCTCATGGATTGTAAGAACAAATATTGTTGAAATGTCTATACTACCCAAAGCAATCTACACATTCAATGCAATCCCTGTCAAAATAACACCAGCATTCTTCAAAAAGCAGGAACAAACAATCCTAAGATTTGTATGGAGCCACAAAAGACTCCGAATAGCCAAAGTAATTTTGAAAAAGAAAATCATAGCTGGAGGCATCACAATTCAGGACTTGAAGCTGTATTTCAAAGCTGTAATCATTAAGATAGTATGGTACAGGTGCAAAAACAGACACATAGTTCAATGGAGCAGAATAGAGAACCCAGAAATGGATCCACAAATGTATGGCCAACTAATCTTCATCAAAGGAGGAAAGAATATCCAATGGGAGTAAAACAGTCTCTTCAGCAAATGGTGCTGGAAAAACTGGACAGCGACATGCAGAAGAATGAAACTGAACCACTTTCTTACACTGTACACAAAAGTAAATTCAAAATGGATGAAAAACCTAATGTGAGTCAGGAAACCATAAAAATTTTACAGGAGAAAACAGGCAGCAACCTTTTTGACCTCAGCCGCAGTTGCTTCTTACTAGACATGTCTCTGAAGGCAAGGAAACAAGAGCAAAAATGAACCATTGGGGCCTTATCCAGATAAAAAATGTATGCACAGTGAAGAAAACAATCAACAAAGATAACCGATGGAATGGGAGCAGATATTTGCAAATTACATATCAAATAAAGGGTTAGTATCCAAAATCTACAAAGAACTTATCAAACTCATTGCTTAAAAACAAAATAATCCAGTGAAGAAATGAGCAGAAGACATGAATAGATACTTTTCCAAAGAAGATTTCCAGATGGCTAACAGACACTTGAAAAGATGTCTGTTATCAGATGATGTCTGTTATCAGATGATGTTCTCATCATCATAGAAATACAAATCAAAACTACAAAGAGATACCACATCACAACTGTCAGAATTGCCAAAATTAACAATTCAGGAAACAAGATGTGTTGGTGACAATGTGGAAAAGGGGAAACCCTCTTACACTGTTGGTGGGAATGCAAAATGGTAAAATAATAATTGTGTTCTTAGTATCACTGAAGGTTTATTCATATTTTCACAAACATACATAGTGAGATAATACTTGAAAGAATATGACAGTGCTTTAATAGTTAAAACTTTTGATTAGGAATCAGTAATATTCACCTAATTCATGCGGCACAGGGTCATAAGGGAGTAGTATATATCTTGTGAACAAGCAGACATACAAATTAGTAGCTGCCCAAAGAACCCCACGGTCCGTTTGTGTTTGCTAAGTTAAACAAGTCTGATATTGAAAGGGTCCATTCAGAACTAAGGGTATGTCTATAAATCAAGAGAATATCATTCATTTATTTATGTTCAGCGAATATCTAACTCGGTATGATGAGCTCAATAAGTAAAATGCATTTAGTTAGAATAATTTCAACAGGCCAAAAAAGCATTTCCTCGTAAGCTCTCTGTACAGAGATACAGATCTTTTAAACTTGGAGATCTAGTGATATTATTGCCAAAGGGAGAGATGATGGCACTGGGGAACAGTCTGCAAATTCAACCATTATTGTATATGGCCCTCTTGTTACCTGACTACAAATATGCACTGACTACAAATATTTTGATTAGTTGGATTCAGTCGTAAAAAGAGAAGTCGGGTTATCTAAGTGAAAAATACAGATCAGCTTTGTCTTTCACAAGTAAAGCTGCCTAAAATAAAAGCTAATAGTTCGTTTCCAAAATGTAACATGTATTGAAATGCACACCCCAAATCTTTGAGTGTGTACCCAAATAATGATGACTCGAGAAGGAATGAAATGTGGAGAGACATGAAAACAAAGTCCTGAAGGCTAGGAGAGGACAAAGTTATTGGTTAAATCTTTCAGAGAAACTTAATCATATCTTTTCAGTTGTCTTAAAGGAGAATTACAGAAAGCTGAGGTAGGAGTGGAAAATCAGAATAAAGGTACGATGGAAAGAAACAAGCCTAGGTTAGAAACCATGTAGAATCTTGAGAGTTATGAGAGCTAATATAGGAAAAGTAGGTTGAATGTCCATGATGTATGATTCTATATATATATCTATATATGAGTATGAATATATATGTGTGCATGTATCTGTACCTATATCTACTAAGCTGAAAGTGTATCTTGCCATATAATGCTTAAAATATTATAATCATGAAGTCTTATGCATGCATGTGTAAGAATTTTCTGAACTTTTTTCCAGAGCAAGACTGCACTCATGCCTTATGCATGCCAATGCTATGACAGGATGACAGGGCATTAATTGGCACCAGTGAAACGAGACATTGGTGTCTTAGCATTCAGACTCTTCATGCAAACATTTTCCATTAAAGAGTTCAGTTCAAGAGAATCTCCTCCATATTAGCTTTATTTACTCTAATTAGTTAGAGACATGTGGGGCCAGTATGGGGCTTGCAGACATACCCAACTCCTCCTGAAAAAAGCTCATGCAAAGGGTGTAGACCTGGGTGATGACCAACTATTTCTCAGGCCTTGGGAACTGCTTAAAAATCATTGTTTACTCACTGAGCATCCAAGATCATGGATGTCTGTGGCATTTCCCATCACCCCAGGGATTCTCAGATCTTCTTGGTCCATGAGTTGGCCATAAAATGATGTCATAATGAATGCATGGATGATGCACTGTCAGCTAGTGCTCAACAAAGATAGGCAAAATCAGCCCTGTCAAATGCTTCCCTGCATTCCCAGAATCATTTCTGCAGAGTCTCTATCAGCCAGATGTGAACTTAATCCACTGTAGTCAGCTAACTTTGGGATGACTCTACTCCCACATTGCTGACCATAATTATTTCCTGCTGTAGGGATGCTATTCTCACTGCATGTGAATCTTTCATTGGCTTTCCTGTATTGGCTGCCGTGTCAGGTTATAAAATAGTATTTTTACAAGTATAAAATCTATAAGATCTCTATAAATGTAAGGTGTTAATTAGTGTCCCCCAAATCCTTGCTTTACTGGTGTTTGTCTAGAGAAAGATTTCTTTTCAGGATTTATAAAATGGTATTTAAAGTTTCTGTAATAAGCCAACGAAGCTGGTTCCCATGGACAATCTAATTTAGCTATAACCACTTGAGTAACCACATCCTACTTCATTTAGCACATACATGGAGGGCAAAGAAGGGCCCATTCCTAGCAACAATAAGCACATGGTGCCCACCTTCCCATCCTTTTTGGATACCGCTCTCATTCCTCCTTCCTCAACAATCAAATAGTATGGGAGTATATAACAGAGGCTTCTTCTTGGCTCAAAAGGAGTAAATTTTTTTTTTTTACAAATAGTTTATTGTCAAATTAGTTTCCACATAACACCCAGTGCTCATCCCACAAGTGTCCTCCTCCATGCCCATCCCTCCCCTCCCCCACATCCATCAGTCCTTAGTTTTTGTCAGCATTCAAGAGTCTCTCATGGTTTGCCTCTCTCCCTTTCCCCCCACCATTTCTCCCCTTCTTCTCCCCCTTGGTCCTCTGTTAAGTTCCTCCTAATCCTCCTATACGTGCACACATATGATATTTGTCCTTCTCTGCCTGACTTATTTCGCTCAGCATAACACCCTCAAGGTCCATCCATGCTGCTACACATGGCCAGATTTCATTGTTTCTCATTGCCATGTAGTATTCCATGGTATAGATAAACCACATCTTCTTGATCCATTCGTCTGTTGATGGACACTTAGGCTCCTTCCATGTTTTAGCTATTGTGGAGAGTGCTGCTATGAACATTGGGGTACATGTGCTCCTATGCATCAGCATTTCTGTATCCCTTGGGTAAATTCCTAGTAGTGCTATCGCTGGGTCATAGGGGAGTTCTATTGTTAAGAGTAAATTTTTAATCACTTTGTCAAGAAATTCACACTGGCTCTGGGAAAACCTTTTTTGGCACTTAAGACTTCTACCTAAGATTCATTAAAGTTTCACTTCATTGAAGGAATTTGGTGCATCCCATTAGAAATCTAGGTCAAACTGAAACACGATGCTGTCTACATGTCTGATGGCCAGTGGTTAAATAACACATTTGGGGCTGAAATGAATTCTTCTGTACTGTTTCTTACTCCAGAAGAGTGGCTATCAAATGTCTCTCCTCAGGAACACACCAAACAACAACATTTATGTGCTCAAAATACTCTCATGGGCATATGTCGATCTTCAAATCATCCATAAACTTTCTTTTGTTGAGTGCTCCAATGATTTAGAATCTTCACAGTTGTTTCTGACCCATCAGTAGCCATCTCTCTCACTTTGTTGTGAGGCTGTGGTGATACATACTTTCTGAGCAACTAGCAACTCTATTCCCTCCTGCAAAATATACCAGAATGCAACCAAGTGAGAGAAACACTGCCACAAAAATAAAATTTAAAGGATTCTAATTTATATTATAAAAATTAGCTCATTTACAAACTCAATACTCTTAGATGGCTTTAAGCCAAATGATTTTATGGCAATTGATCTATACAACTGGGTCCAGGACAGGAAGCTGAAAAGTGCTGCCGTGCAAGAGGATGCCAACCCGTTCTGAGACAGCATGTAGACCCTGAAAGTGGTTGTGTTGGGCATGCTGTTAGGATTCTGGTTGCTAAGAGCTTCAGGCACTGTTGTGAAAGTGCTGGTCCCATTGCTGCACTCTGTTCTATAACAAAAAATCTGTGTGTGGGATGGAGAAGTGGGGAGATACAGAAGATATATTAGAGTTTCACTCATGTCTGATAATGGCATAATACAGATACAAGGTTGGTAAAAAAAAAAAACAAAGACTGAGGGAAATTGGACCAGTGATTCAGCTCAAGGTGAAAAGTTCCACATATGGCTTTTTAGACAGTTCCTCTTAAGGCTGAGGCCTCACAAATGCCAGTGAGAAGTTGAGAAGGTCTGTTAGTTGTAGAAATAAGTGGGTCATCAACCAGAGAGGTAAGAAACAGTTGATAGTCCCTGTAGCCCATCATAGACATATGGGCTCCAGGTCTTTTGAAATTCTTTTGGCCTGAACATAATTTGTACTCTCTCTCTTCCCCGGTAGCCCCTTCTCTCTCAATAGCTTCAGATCTAGAGATTCATTACATTTATGACTTTTGAATGAATGAGTGCCACTGTGGAATTAAATCATGTGGACTGGTCTTGGCAAACTCCTTATTTCTCTGCTGCATATGCCTATAAAACAGCTCAAAGAAGATAAATGTGTGGGACCCCAGTTCCAGTCATTTAATCCTGTTAGTTCCAAAGAAACTTTTCCACACCCTTTAATGACACCACACAGTAGATTCTCAGAAAAGTATTTACTCTGAGCAGCCACAACAAAACTTCTGGCTAAAAGTGCACAATCACACATGCTCCTTCGTGGTGGCCCTGTCCCAACATTTTAAACAGATCTTTACATTAGTTTAAATTTTATAATTTCAATACAGTGCCAGACAACCCAAATTTACTGTAGAGACTGGTCTAGGGTAAAAACCCACTGGTTATCATAGCCACACATATTATTTTGTGTATTTTCTGATGTCTGTAGAATCTGACAAATAATTTTTAAAGAATAGTGTACAGAGTAACTCTTCATCCCACTTGAATGAGAACACACTGAAATGGCAGTCTGAAAATGTAACAATCTAGTCAAAAAATCAATCTCTTCAAGACTCAGTTAAAACAAACAAGAAAAGCCTTTTCCTGTCTCTACACCAAGTCTGAAAAGCATCTGGGACTATTTCTCTATACAACCTTCATGAAACACATCCCACGTCCTGAGATGTTTTCATAAAATCAATTCAAAATGGCAACCATTTTCCTCCTTCTATTGTTATATTAATACACACAAAGACACATACACAGCCCTGCACACACACATATGCATGCACACACATACTTCTGCACATTGTCCAGAGGTATTTGCCATACAAACATCTCCACATCCTCACTTTTCTTTATCTTGGACTCGGGCACACAGCATTTTTCAGACTTTTCAATAATATGCTGATAGTGAATTAGGCTTTTATATGATCTATGGATTATGTTGTTCCAGGAACTGCCAATTTTACTCTAATATGATTCCAGTACGCTGAAGGATTTATTCCAACTAGAATGTGCTGAAGAGAGAATGTGGCTTCCATGCAGGGCATATTTCAACTTTTCCCAAATAACATTCTTGTAGAGATTAGAGGATAATCTGGCAGCCAGACCTAGCCAATTAAAACAGTAATTGAAATGGTGGAAAATGTTTTCCTTGGCAAAATTTGGTTATTTTGCTTCATTTTGGGTTTCCTTGGATAACAAAAAAATAGGGTCAATCATAAGACTGCTAATTTATTTTCTTGGTTATCTTTACTCATCAAACAAAAAAGGGCTGCTGTGTAGCTGAAATGAAAAACTGAACACTGCGGTATGGGGTGGTAAGAGGAGGCATGAGAATGTAGAGAACAATTCTAACACCAGAAACCTCTTCTCAGCACAGAATATGTGGGAGTTTCTGTTGTGGGTAAAATGAGGAAGGAGATTCAGCAGGAAATAAAAATACACCAGAGTCATCTTGTAACATGTAGGTTACTCTCCCGCCAGATTAATAGGTACTTAAAAATCAAGACTTTTAATTTTAAGATATCAGAGATAAAGAACTAAAAAGAAAAATCAATTTATGTGCCAAAATTCTTTTCCACTGAAATCAGTTGTGTGCTACTAAGTGTTTAATAATCATCTCTGGGAACAGAGCATCTGAGTTTTTAGCATTCACCAATTTCCATGATGTAAACATTTTCATCATGCTTAATTTCATTCCACCAGCTTAACACTCCTGAAAATAAGAGTTGGAAAGAGACATTCAGAGTCCACGTCTGCAAGCATCTTAAGCTGCTCCTGAACACCACTGGGCAAAGTCACAGATTTAAAAAAGGCAGATATGAAAATGCGACCTAGACTGACATCAGGCAAAAATATTCATAAAGGCAATGAGTGTGCAAAGATCATCATCTCATGAATTAATGAATCTAAGTTTGGCTGACTGAAACTGTAAAACTTGAGAAAATACAAATCACAGAATTGATTTTAAAAGAAAAACACTTCTTTATCTAAGCGTCCATCCACACTCCTTTCTTTCTATAACCCTACTTGGAAGTTCATATCCTCTAAGGAATTCTGAAAAAAGGCAGTGTATCCATTTTATCATCATCTTGGAATTGACAATTTCAAAATGCCATGTTTTAGTGGAGCAAACCTCACACATTAGATTCATGAGGGGCATTTCCATAAAGCATCAATTCCTTGATCCCACCCAGGACCAACTAAATTAGAAAGCTTAGGGTTAAGCTTGGCATTGATAGTTTTAAAAAGTTTCCCAAGTGTCTCTTTTGTCACCACAGTTGAAAACAATTTCTCTATATATTTATTTCTCTACATTTCCATTGATAATGCCCTGAAGGGTGGTTATACTCCAGCTCAGTACATTATTACCTCTGGCTGTACTGTATATATAATTCACTTTTCCCCCTTCTATTTAATCCTTCTCCCATCTCTATAGCATCAATAAAAAGCACTTTCAGTTTTGGATGGACCAAAAATATGTTGAATCACATATTCTGTTGGGCTCACACTTATTCTTTTTTTTTTTTTATTTTTTTTTTATTTTTTCCATTTTTTTTTAATTTTTCTTTTTTTTTTACAAATAGTTTATTGTCAAATTAGTTTCCACATAACACCCAGTGCTCATCCCCACAAGTGCCCTCCTCAATGCCCACCCCTCCTCCCCCCCACATCCACCAGTCCTCAGTTTTTGTCAGCATTCAAGAGTCTCTCATGGTTTGCCTCTCTCCCTTTCCCCCACCATTTCCACCCTTCTTCTCCCCCTTGGTCCTCTGTTAAGTTCCTCCTAATCCTCCTATACGTGCAAACATATGATATTTGTCCTTCTCTGCCTGACTTATTTCGCTCAGCATAACACCCTCAAGGTCCATCCATGTTGCTACACATGGCCAGATTTCATTGTTTCTCATTGCCATGTAGTATTCCATGGTATAGATAAACCACATCTTCTTGATCCATTCATCTGTTGATGGACACTTAGGCTCTTTCCAGGTTTTAGCTATTGTGGAGAGTGCTGCTATGAACATTGGGGTACATGTGCTCCTATGCATCAACATTTCTGTATCCCTTGGGTAAATTCCTAGCAGTGCTAACTGGTACAGCCCCTCTGGAAAACAGTGTGGAGGTTCCTAAGGAAACTAACAATAGAACTCCCCTATGACCCAGCAATAGCACTGCTAGGAATTTACCCAAGGGATACACTTATTCTTATTTTCACATTTTTTGGTTTCAAACCAAGCTCAGAAATTTTTGAGATGGATCACCTTCGACAGAGCATGTGCTAGTTAATCATGATTTTCAATTATTCCAGGACACACCCAGAACAAATAGCCTTTTTTTTTTTTTTTTTTTAAATTTCTAGGAGAGAGAGACAGCGTGAGCAGGGGAGGGTCAGAGAGAGAGGGAGTCACAGACTGAAACAGGCTCCAGGCTCTGAGCTGGCTGTCAGCACAGAGCCCGACGCGGGGCTCGACCCCACGAACTGCGAGATCATGACCTAAGCGAAAGTCGGACGCTCAACCGACTAAGCCACCCAGGCACCCACAAATAGCCTTTTTGCTTAGAAGTGGAAACTGATTATAAATTTGACTTACCTAATGGTTAATACATAGGATTTATCTACATATATGCTGGTATGAATGTTAGTACGCAAAGCTAAGAAAGGAATAAATGTTCCTGCCATTAAAAAATGTAAAAATGTACTAAAAATATTAGTGAGGTTTTAGTTTTTTTCTTGGAAGGACAAACTATATGATGTTATACCATAATTTTCTATGATTAATTTGCTTTCATAATTACTTTGAGAAAAAAAATCAAACTGTTCAATAATGAACCTGGCCTATTTTCCACATGCAGAGTCATCATCTTTAGTGGCTGCATTGAGTGAATTTTAGAATCTTGAAAACACACACTATCTATGAATCCTGGAAAGACACACCTCATGTGCAGAAGTCTCTGCCACCCCCAGGCATGGCAACAGAGCCAAGAACAGCAAGAACACAACAAATAGCAGCTTTAGCTCTTCGCATGTGTGGTACCATTTAGGCGAATGCCCAGGATATCATATCATTTGTCCAAAGGGTACAGCTGCACCAGCTGGCAGACTGTTAAGAGTGGCAAAAACACAGAAGGCAGAAACTGGCATCAAGCCTCACCTCCCCCTACACTCCCTCTCTTTGGGCAGCACTACTCTGGGCAATGTTCACAGACAGAGACAGCTCCAGCCAGCATTTGGGCAAAACATGTAATATAATTCAGTCAGAGAGCGGGTGTCTTCACTCGATGCTGTCAGGGGTAGGTCTCCTGCGTAAGTATATCCGAAATGAAGGGTGTTTGTTCCCTACAGCTACACTCCAAGCTACCCCCAAACTCAGAGGTTTCAAACAGCAATCATTTATTATTATTTACATGTATGTGGGCAGATTGAGGTTCAGATGATCTAGGTTGGGCTTGGTGAGAAGGCTTTGTTACTCACTGCGGTTCTGTGGATTGACCGAGGCAGCTCTGGCCTATGTGTATTCATTCTGGGGCCCAGGCTGCAGGGGGACGAGCAAACTGGGGGGAAACTCTTATCCCAGAAATGGCAGAAGTGCAAGGGTACAAAAGGAAATACAGGGCTTTCAATGCATATACTAAGAATTGGCAAATTGTCACTTTTGCTCATATATTATTGAACAAAACAAGTCATATGACCAAGTTCAAATTCAAACAGTGAAGAACCATGCTTTGCCCATGAAGAGACCATGGCAAAGGCAGAAATGTAGGATGGAATAAAGAGTTAAGTCCAATGGATATACCTGTCAGTTTTTCTGGAAAAGAATACATGATCATGATGGTGATGATGATGATGATAGCACCTATATTTTATTATGCACTTAAAATGGCCCAGGAACTGTTCCAGATTCTTTGTCATTTGGTCTCTGTCTCTCTCTGTTTTTATAAAACCTCATTAAATCCTCACAATAATCCTACAATATGAGTATTACTATATTCTCATTTTACAGACAAGGTAACATTGGTAGGGAAAGGTTTTATAGGCAAACACTGGGCAATTATTAATTTAAGAAAATAATGGGCACTCATTTTCTTAAACTATTGTATAGGCATATTATATAGATTATGGATGGTACCTTTGGGATTTCCCACCTTGATATTATCTGTCTTGGGAGTAGATATAGATGGTCTGGACCATCATGCCGTGATTTTATAGGAACCGGGGCAAGAACATGTGTTCATCACTGGGGTTTACTTATAGAATATGCATGCAATTATAGACCAATGACTCCAAAATAAACCAGCAAACACCCTTGGCTCAAAAGCTGAAATCCTGACATTTGCAACAAAATGGATGGAACTGGAGGGTATTATGCTAAGTGAAGTAGGTCAGTCGGAGAAAGGTAGGTATCATATGTTTTCACTAATATATGGAACTTGAAAAACTTAGCAGAAGACCATTGGGGAAGGGAAGGGAGAAAAATAGTTATAAAAAGAGAGGGAAGGAGGCAAATCATAAGAGATTCTTAAATACCGGGAACAAACTAAGGGTTGATGGGGGAAGGGGGCAGGGGAAAGGGGAAAATGGGTGATGGGCATCGAGGAGGGCACTTGGATGTGCACTGGGTGTTGTATGTAAGCGATGAGTCACAGGAATCTACTCCCGAAACCAAGAGCACACTGTACATACTGTATGTTAGCCAACTTGATAACAAATTATATTTAAAAATTAAAAAGACATAGTAGGATGAAACTCTGATGAATTCAATATGCTTTCTCTCTTCTTTCTATTGCTTTTAGGTTTGAAGCTTATCGAAATCTGTATATTGAGGGACCTCTGGGAGTTGATGCCACTAATCCTTTGCCCATTTATATCTC
The DNA here is from genome assembly GCA_017311185.1 of Proteles cristata cristata. Classification (NCBI taxonomy): domain Eukaryota; kingdom Metazoa; phylum Chordata; class Mammalia; order Carnivora; family Hyaenidae; genus Proteles; species Proteles cristata. The sequence continues at coordinate 142,939 of JAESUZ010003943.1, forward strand.
AGAGAATAATAGTAAAGATTAATTCTGCAGAAAGGGGAGAAGCAGAGATATTATTATTCCTCCAACAGAGGTGGGTGGTATGGAGACTGGAACAGACAGAGACATGGTGTTTCACAGCAGCTTCTGGGAAACATCCTGCAGACTGACCCCATCAGTGCTGCCAGCTGCAATGGGATGGTTGCTTATGATTCTAGCAGCTTCCTGGGTTACCCCAAGGTCACAGAGGCTTACTCTGGCCATCAGTCCTCCCGAGCAATTTTTTTCAGTGCTTAATTCCCTATGTTAAATCTTCTGGTTGATGCAACAAGCTGACTACTCTTGATTAAACCTGCCTGAGGTGATGAGCATTAAATGCTTATAAACACAGATAACTGTAAACAATGATGGTAAATTTTTTGAAAACAGAATGACTATGTCCAAAATATATTCTCAGAAGTTAAAAATCTAAAAACAAGGAACAATATGTTAATAACAATTTGGATTCTAAAGTACCATAAACAAACACAAGGATACTTGCTAGGCAGAGGATTTGTGAAGTAACAGAAGTAAAAGTACACTTCATCTTGCAAACACAAGAGAATGTTATTCCTGCATTTATGTTCCAAATACACGTTAAAGAATGTTTTTGAAAAACAGGAATCATTGGGGCGCCTGGGTGGCTCAGTATGTGAAGCATATGACTTCGGCTCAGGTCATGATCTCACGGTTCGTGGGTTCAAGCCCTGCGTTGGGCTCTGTGCTGACAGCTAGCTCAGAGCCTGGAGCCTGTTTCAGATTCTGTGTCTCCCTCTCTCTCTGACCCTCCCCTGTTCATGCTGTCTGTCTCTCAGAAATAAATTTTTTAAAACATTAAAAAATTAATAAAAAAAGAAAAACAGGAATCATTAATAGAATTAAAAACTAATGTGCCAATCTCAAATTACTTAATGGCATTCTGTTGAACATCACATATTTGGAAAACAAAAGTCATTCATTTTTTCTCCCATTTATTTAGCAATTTTTTTTTCATAACAATCTATGATTGCCAGGCAGTATTTAGATGCTGGAAGAAACAGCAGAAAACTAAGCAGACAAATCCTAGCCCTCCAGGAACTTAGTTTTAGTGTTGAGATATAGACAATAAAGATTTTGAATAAATACAATATATGGTACTTAAAAAGAACATAGTTACCACCAAAAATAAAGTGCATAAGGAATTCTGAGGTGTAAGCTTGCAATTTTGTATTTGTTTAATTTAATTTATTTCAAGTTTTTATTTAAATTCCAGGTAGTTAACATATAGCATAACACCAGTTTCAGGTGTACAACATAGTGATTCCACAATTCCATACATCACCCCGTGCTCATCATGACAAGTGCCCTCCATAATCTCCATCACGTATTTTAAGCTTGCAATTTTAAACAAGGTGGTCAAGGTAGGCCCACTTGAGAAAGTGATATCTGAGTCAAGACTTAAAGTAGCAAGGAACAAGCCATGCAGATAATGGATATGAGAATTTTCCAGTCACTGGAAACGATTTTTTCAAAGAACCTGAGGCAGGAATATGCCTGATATATTCAGGGAAGAACAAAGTCAGTATTACTTTAGGTACATGGTTTCTCTGAAATAAAAATAGAAAAGAAAGAGGAAATAAGTGCTTTAAGAGTTAAATGGAGCAGGTAGCTAAATAATAGAAGATCCAGGTATTTACAGTTATTTGAATTTTTTATATTTTATTAATTTAGTTAGCTCATTAGCCAGATAGGTAGGTAGCTAATGTTAATATATGCAAATAGTACATTTTCAATAGTACAGTGGAGTGCACTGAGAAGTAAGCTTCTGCCCTGCCCTTACCCACAGCTCCCCACCCCAGAAGAAACAATGTTACCAGGTCATCTATGTATCTTTCCAGAGACATTTAATGACTTTTTCTACTAGGCGCCCCCAAGTGAGGTAGTTTGGAAAAGCAGAATGTACTTTAGAGACTTGGACAAAGTTTGCTTTCATAGATGCACCTTCGCTTTGTACTATAATTACAGGCCCCCAGTGAGGAGGGCAACCCAAGTCATGTCCATCCCAGATGGGTGGGGTGGGGCCTATCTTGTGAAGTCCCAAGTCACCTCATGAAGAAGCTACCTGTGTGTGGCCATAATTTGTTTTGAGAACTATTTCTGTTCCCACACCAGAGGAAGATTCCATGACTGTCACTTCTTGTGTCATTTTCTCCCAAGGATAAGGAGTGATTTGACTTAGCACTTGGAAACAGGTGTATTGAGGTGGAATAAAAAAACTGTAAGCAAAAAAAAAAATAAAATAAAAAATAAAATAAAATAATAATAAAGTAAAAAACTAGATGGAAATGTTCTGTGTTTCATCAAAGGATATGGAAAGGTGACAATAGGTTCTTTGTTTGATAAAAGTTAGAAGGTGCAGGGCAATCCAAGATTTTCCTCTGAGTGCAGCCAAATTATGTGTAATGTATACTTCAGGCTTTCAGACATTTCCCCTGCAGGTAAACAAACTGGAATCCAGAAAACTCTCTGTAGTGTGTCTCTGATATTACAGCTGGTCCACTATTTTATCATGGGCCTCACAGTCTGATTCTGTTCAGTGAGATGTCTTGTGTAATTTTCTAAAAGTATTAGGGTAAGTGTCACGTGATCATAGTTTCTGCTGTTCTAATCTTAGTAGGACAAAGAAAAAGGTGCTTTATTCTTCAGAAAGATTCTTATGATCCTAGCCTTGCCAATAATGGCAACAAACCAACTCTTTATAATTACTAGTACATGAGGTTTCTCAATCCAGGTAATCCCAGGAAGATCCTAAACAATCACCACCACTACCACCATCATCATCTCCAAAAGGTGAGGGTAAGAATGCTACCAGGTGAATTTAACTTCAGGCGTTTTTGTAAAATCTGTGGCAACACGTCTCAAACTTGTAAAAGCCACTAGAATGTGAGCTCCATGAGATAATGCCTATTTCTATAATAGGAAATGATACAGCTATACCTAGCCCTCATGGCATCGTTAATTTTATGTGCCAACTTGGCTAGGCCATGTTACCCAGATATTTGGTCAAACATCATTGTAGATGTTTCTGTGAAATGATTTTATTTTTTATTACTTAACACTTTTTTTCAATGTTTACCTTTGAGAGAGAGAGAGGCAGAGTGCAAGAGGGGGAGGGGCAGAGAGAGAAGGAGACACAGAATCCAAAGGAGGCTCCAGGCTCTGAGCTGTTGGCACAGAGCCCAATGCAGGGCTCGAACTCACAACCTGAGATCATGACCTGAGCCGAAGTCAGAAGCTAAACCGATTGAGTCACTCGGCCGCCCAACTGTGAAACTATTTTAAAAATGAGATTAACATTTAGATCAGAAGACTTTGGGAAAGCAAATCACCCTCCATAATGTGTGTGGGCCTTGTCCAAACAATAGATTGGAATTAAAAGAGTCTGAACTGCCCAATCTAAGAATTCTGCTAGAAAGACTCCCTTCAGACTCAAACTGTAACTCTTCCCTGTGGCTCCAGCCTTGAGGCCTATCCTGCAGATCTTGGACTTGCCAAGCTTCCCTATCACCTGAGCCAATTCCTTAAACTCAATCTCCCTCTTTTTATAAATGTAACTAACAAGATGTATACACATCTAGGTAGTTTCATTTCTCTAAAGACCCCTGACTAGGGGCACCTGGGTGGCTTAGTAGGTTAAGCGTCCGACTTTCACTTAGGTCATGATCTCGTGGTTCGTGGGTTCGAGCCCCACATCGGGCTCTGTGCTGACTGCCAGCTCAGAGCCTGGGGCCTGTTTCAGTCTGTGACTCCCTCTCTCTCTGACCCTCCCCTGCTCACGCTGTCTCTATCTCTCTCCTAGAAATAAATAAAACATTTAAAAAATTTTTTAAAAAAGACCCCTGATTAATTTAGGAGGTACAGAGTAGTTGCAAATAGCATTTGTTGAATGAATAAATGAATGAATGAATGAAGTACTAATTCATGAGAAATGTATGTATGTTTCTCCGGTGGATATGTTTTGCATGTGTTCAAATTTTGATTTCAACATAATCATTAAAACTCTTATTGCACTAAGCTAAAACATGGAAAGAGCCTAAGTGTCCATCAACGGATGAGTGGATCAAGACACTGTGATTTACTCACGCCAGTCAGAGTGGCTGAAATGAGCAAATCAGAGGACACTAGATGCTGGTGAGGATGTGGAGAAATGGGCACCCTCCTACACTGTTGGTGGGAATGTCAACTGGTGCAGCCTCTCTGAAAAACAGTGCAGAGATTCCTTTAAAAAATTAACAGTAGAACTCCCCTTGACCCAGCAATAGCACAGCTAGGAATTTACCCAAGGGATACAGGAGTGCTGATATATAGGGGCACATGGACCTCAATGTTCACTGCAGCACTCTCAACAATAGCCAAAACATGGAAAGAACCTAAGTGTCCATCAATGGAAGAATGGATCAAGAAGATGTGGCTTATCTATACAATGGAATACGACATGGCAATGAGAAAGAATGAAATCTGGCCATGTGTAGCAACATGGATGGACCTTGAGGGTGTTATGCTGAGTGAAATCAGTCAGGCAGAGAAGGACAAATATCATATGTGTGCATGTATAGGATTAGGAGGAATTTAACGGTGGATCATGGGGGAGTAGAAGGGGGAAAATAGTTGGGGAGAGGGAGGGAGGCAAACCATGAGAGACTCTTGAATGCTGAGAACAAAGTGAGGGCTGATGGGGGTGGGGGAGTGAAGAAGGGGGGTGATGGGCACGGAGGAGGGCACTTGTGGGGATGAGCACTGGGTGTTATATGGAAACCAATGACAATAAACTATTTAAAAAAGTAAAAAAAAAGAAGACACTGTGGTTTATCTATACGATGGAATACTATATGGCAATAAGAAAGAATGAAATCTGGCCATTTGTAGCAACATGGATGGACCTTGAGGGTGTTATGCTGAGTGAAATCAGTCAGGCAGAGCAGGACAAATATCATATGTTTGCACGTATAGGAGGATTAGGAGGAACTTAACGGAGGACCATGGGGGAGAAGAGAGGGGGAAATGGTCGGGGAAAGGGAGAGAGGCAAACCATGAGAGACTCTTGAATGCTGACAAAAACTGAAGACTGATGGATGTGGGGGGTGGGGGGGATGGGCATGGAGGAGGACACTTGTGGGAATGAGCACTGAGTGTTATGTGGAAACCAACTTGACAATAAACTATTTGTAAAAATAAAAAAACTCTTATTGCACTAACTCCATAATTTAGAAGTAAAACTGTTACTACTCTTGCTACTTTTTTCCTGATAACCTAAGTAAGTGGTATGCAGCTTTCTCTACTGGTAAAGGAGAGGAGTGATAGCTTTATTTGAATTACAACACTCTGTTCTTGACCCCACTCCACAGTGAAATTGCCAGAGTTTAACTAATCTCCAAAATCCAATCTCTGGAAAGATTTTGTTCCCTCAAAATATCACTTTCTGGAAAATAATGGTTGTGTATCACTAGATTTTCTCTAATTTGCTAGATACAGCCAGTTATAGCAGCCAAATGATTGTTTTCCATCAAGTGAACATTAGAAATATAATGCAGAGCTCACAGTTTATCTGTGTCTTCCAAAATCAACTTCAACTCACACACACACACACACACACACACACACACACACACACACAGTGCTGATGTACTAAAATGTATTTTGTTGCTTTATCTGAAAAGAACAGCAATGAAAGCAAGACAACAATGGTCTCTTTACTAGGCTGAGCTGAGACTTATTTTCTAACATGTCATCTCTGGAATTAAAATATATCTTTGACTTGTAGTAGTGTTTCCAGTCTTCTTTTTTTTTTTTTTTTTTTTGATGTTTTATTTATTTCTGAGAGAGAGAGACAGACAGTGTAAGGAGGGGCGGGTCAGAGAGAGAGGGAGACACAGATTCTGAAGCAGGCTCCAGGCTCTGAGCTGGCTGTCAGCACAAAGCCTGACGCTGGGCTCGAACCCACAAACTGTGAGATCGTGACCTGAGCCGAAGTCGGACGCTCAACCGACTGAGTCACCCAGGTGCCCTATGTTTCCAGTCTTCTTATTCCAACTTGTCTATTCTTAATTTAAAAAATGACCTAAATTCCCATTTCTTTTACATTCTATGCCTTGCTTGCCTCCCCTGACCATGAAAACCATCATAAAATTTGACTTCTGAACTATTTGTTTTGCAAAGTTTGTACCTACTCTGGTGCACATAGGTTGTTCTAAAAGGGCCTCTGGATCTAGCAAGCCCTCATGTAATGATATATTCACTTCACACTCAGTCTGAACAGTCAAATCAATTAACAGCAGTGAAAACCTTTGAGAAAGAAAGAAACAGATATATTAACAATGCTTGAAACATGAGTAATGTAAACACAGCCTCCCGAACCAGGTGAAGAGAAAACTGTGATTGAGTCATGCTCTATTTGGCACCTTCAAGTCTTAATCTATCTTAATCTTCCACTGCTATTGTCCAATTTGGGCTTCCTTTCCTGGCATAATTAATCTAGAACATGTATGTTTACTATCAAAATATAACCCTCTGTGCATATAGCCCTTGGATCCCATGCTGACATCCAAGATAAAAAAACTAATGTACTCATGGGTACAAATGGGTTAATACTTTGGTAATGCCGGATGCCACCCCCATCACAGTGTTTCGGAGATTATATCTTCATCTGAAACAGTGCAATCCCTTAGCTGGAATTTTAGTTTCTGATGGATCTACAGAAAAAAAAAATGTGGGATGAAAATGGTTTCTTGGAACTCCCTAAATTAAACCAACTGGGAAGGTGCTTACACAGACTTCATGGGAAGTTTACCAAAATTATGATTTTGTTCAAAACCCAACAAGAATCTAAAAAGACCAAAACAGGAAAGAAGAGAGATATTATAATGTTAATATCAGCTTTAGGGGAGAATTTTATCATTTAATATAATTATTTTATTTCCTGTGTATTAAAAATGCTGGCTCCTTAAGTCATCCATTAGGAAATGCACCTGTGAGCCATGGCTTCTGATCTAGAAAGGGATTGAGAAAGCCCTTCAAATACAGCCTCTATGCAGAAAAACCAAAGGAGTAATTCAACTGGAATTCAATGAGAAGTTGATGGGTTTTTGGAGTGATGGTGAGGTTCAGAGCCAAACGGGCAAGAAAGAATCCTTGAAGATGTCTTTGTTGCAAAAATGCAATTTTATTAATTGCAGGGACAGGACCTGTGGGCAGAAAGAGCTATACTGGGATCGTGAAGAGTAACTGGTTACATACCTTCAGGTTTGGAGGGAGTTAAAGACAGTGTCAATCTGTAAGGGATTTTGGAAGCAAGGTCTCCAGGCTCTTGAGGGGCTAGCTGCTGTTAAGAAAATGCCATTTTTTACTGTTTAGTAAAACCTCAGTCACGAGACCCTTCAGATGTGAATCAGGGGCCATATGCCTGGAGTATAATTGCCAACATATACTTGGGGGTTAAAGATAAAAGAGTTTTACAAATGAATTTTAAGTGTATAAGGAGACTCACAGGATCCTGGGGGGGTCAGGATAATGTTAAGCCAAGATTCCCCTCTGCCCCTAGCAAAGTGTCGATAGTTGATGCAGTTGAGCTCCTAGTGAAGGTCAATCTGCCTGTTTCAAGGACTTGCCAATGGGCTGTAGGCAGTAAGAGAATTTAATTTTTCATTTGTCTTTGTACCCACATCACCATGGCAAGCACTTAAATCCCTTACATCTTGATGAAGGTGATATTAGGGCTCCAGGAAAGAGAGTCTATAGGTTATTGGAGATGAAGCTATTGATAAGATTGTCCTTTTCCTTGTTCTTAGGCAACCGGGAAGGCCTGAGGAATATCACATATATCCCACCTGGGGGGGGTGGGGTGTGGTGGGGTATGATTGTGCTAGCTTGTGCTTGGCCTTCAGCTGCCTTATGTTCCCTCATCAAAATGAATAGATTATCCAGGGCGCCTGGGTGGCTTAGTCAGTTAAGTATCCGACTTTCGCTTAGGTTATGATCTCGCGGTTCGTGGGTTCGAGCCCCGCGTCGGGCTCTGTGCCGACTGCCAGCTCAGAGCCTGGAGCCTGTTTCAGTCTGTGACTCCCTCTCTCTCTGATCCTCTCCTGCTTACGCTGTCTCTCTCTCTCTCTCTCCTAGAAATAAATAAAACATTAAAAAATTTTTAAAAAAATAAAATAAACATTAAGAAAAATATTTTTAAAAAATGAATAGATTATCCTCCAAGATAAAGTCAGGCAAAAATTCTACTACTGAATCACCAAAGCAAGCAGTTCTCCAAGACGGAGGAAGGAAGGAAGGAAGGGAGGAAGGGAGGAAGGAAGGGAGAGGGGGAGGGGGGAGGAAGGAATTCACAGCTTAGAAATTAAAGCTATCGGATATGTTCTAAATTCAGTCAGCGTTATCCATTTAAAGAACTATAAACCAAGAGAGAGGTAAAACCAGGTTCAGCTTTGCATTTGTAGAGATGAAATAGAACTTTTTCTAAGAGAAGTTAATAAACTCAAGATTAGATATTTTTAAAAAAGTCCTTAGTTGGAAAGACGAAATATATGAAACAGATTTGTTTGGGGAGTTGCTGTGTAAAGCCTCTGATGTTGGGCTAAGTAAAGGAAAATGTTGCTGGATCTTGAGTTTAATTTTTTAATTTTTTTTTTAGTGAGTAGAAATGAACTCATCTAAATAGCATTTCCTCTTTTGTACTTTGCCTAAACTTTTCTTCTAAATTGTAATATTTAGCCATGCCAATTCCCAGAGATTCTCATATTTCTGTCTCAGTGCTGCTCATGAAGTAAACAAAATTCCTACAAACTGGAGCTACAGCTTAAATAGATTTATACTATTAGTAAAACTATAGTACAGTAAAGCACACAGCACAGGGAGCAAAGGGAGTCTGCACTGTAGGCTCTTCTAGCTGACAATGACCTCTCTGTGCCTAGGTTTTCTCCTCACTGAAACAAGAGATGTAATAACTCCTCACTTATCTTCCAACCAGCAGAATTTGTCTTTGTTATGTAAAAGTAGCCTGATCATGAATAACAATCTCAACAGCAGAGAGAAATGCACAGAGTCACTTTTTAACCACTTGGAGACTCTTGTGTTTTGAAAAAAAAGCTTGGAAATCATATAAATTTGTCCCCCATCTCCAGCCAGCACTGGATCATAACCATTCACATAGGCTCTTCCTGGCTAAGCTTAAATATTTGCCTCAAGAGGTGAACTTTGCAACTTCTTCTGTAACCTTGAGACCAGAAATTCTTCCTTGCTTCTGGTCTGACCTGCCTGGCTGGATTTTCAGCTTATTGTCATGTGTTCTGTCCTTAGTGGGGAGGGAACACAATTGGACTGACCATTTAAGTGCTATCTATTATTAATCTGAGCCATGGAAAATTCGTTTGTACTAGAGTTTCTGTGGTCTTACATTGCATACCAGTGAAATGATAGAACCTGATCCCCCGATGGAATGTTCTCTTGCTGGTCTAAAATGACTGGATGATAAAGCCTAACAAGGCTGGCAGGAATATTGAGCAGTTCTTGATAGGGGACACAGGGAAGGACATTGTTTCTCTGGCTGACTTGTCTCCTAGCAGCTTAATGCACAGCGGTTCTTGACACCATGCTCTCCAAAAACCCAAATTTGTAAATATCAAATCAATTAAATGATATAAATTCTTCTAAAATGAACTATGGACTCAGGAAATTGTGTTTTTAGAAGATGGCAAAATGTCTAGTAGTCCCCAGGGCTTAAAAGAGGAAGAATTGATGAAAGGGAACATAATGATATTGTGCTGTCCCACCTCCAGCCTGCCAAAAGCTGAACTCTTACAATGACCATTTTGTAGACAAGGCTGACATAACAGAATAGGAACCCTACCAGAAATGGATGCACCAAGAAATAGGCAATGTTGACAATATAAGCTGTTTTAAGAAGGAACAGCACAAGATGTCGAAAAATGAAAGCTGTTTTACCCTTTGCTGACCCTCAAAAAGTAACCAGAAAGAGCTCCCTTGTTCAGTTTCCCCCTCCTGTGAGTTGTGTGGCCATCCTGTGAGAAGCCTGGAGAAGGTAACAGTGGTATCCCCTGAGGAAGGGCTTTCCCAGCCTCTTCCAGAGCAGCCTAGGTCTGTGAATCAGTGCCGGGGGTGGGCCTGGGAGAGTTTTCCTTTCGCCACGGAGGCCATGATTAAGAAGGCATCTGTCTGTCAGCAGAGGCTTTCGGCTGTATTTCCAGCCCAGCTTCCTCCTGACTGACTCATCCAGTGATGCCACAACCTAATGTTTATGACCTAACAGTTGATCACCATGGAAGTAGCACAAACCTTAGCCTGTTGAGGAGCAAAACCAGCATTGAGATGCTGGACAGTTTAGGAAAAGAAGAAAGAAGACCCTTATTCATCGAGACCGCATGTTAGGACTGAACACCCTATTCCTCATGTGGGTACTTCCACCAGTTGCTAAAACTGACACTTGGATGCCTTCGTGCCTATTGGAAGACCCAAATAAGGATTCTGGGTGACCAAGTACAAACAAATGCCACGGCGTTTAGAAACGAAGAGCAAGAAGCAGAAGGGAAAATGTGTATGTAGCAATTTAATGAGGTTTGGATTACAAATCCTGTTTCCTTACCTTTTTGCCAGCATGTGGCAATGGTTTTAAAAGAGAAAGAAAAAGTGCTGGATGCCAGGGACAAAGATCCGCCTAAACTCAACCTTACAGACAATCCTGTTGGTATCTTCACAAACTGGGAGAGTCAGGATCAATTTTTCTGGTTATTTCGTGTCCCCTCCTCCCCCACAAAAATAAAAGCCAAAATGAAAAAGGAAAGCCAATGGCACAACATAGCTGCTTTTTAGTAAAGATCATGGCATCAAACGCTGGGAGTGGCAGGGGGTCTTGACACAGACGTGGTAACCAGATGGGGCAATGGTGTGGTCAAGGTGAAGTGAGTCTGCCTTCCTGGCCTGCCCTTCCCAGACTAAGAATCAAAAAGAGCTGTCCTTCTTCGGCCCCAAACAGGCCTGTATGAACAGTGTCTCCCAGTAGTGCTTGTGGCTTACAAGTAATGTGAGAGTCTTTTTATAACTGTTGAGGTTTAATTTAAAAGGAAGCTCAGAATCAGCGGTGAAGGGAGGGGAATGTTGTGAACTACAGGCCATCTGAAATGGGGAAAATCATAAATACCAGAGTGTCTGATTATTTGAGCGTCTCTTGAAGTCACATAATGAACCTTCTTCATGTTCTGCTTTTCTGGACTTGGCTCTCCCTCTGACAAATTTGCAGGCATCAGGGTCTGTCTGGAATTCATTCCAACTTGGAGGGATATTTTTTCCCTTGACATTTTGCAGCTGAGACAGCCCCGAGCAGGAAGCTGAGGAGCGTAACATTACCAAATATGTCCTTTCTCCTGCCCTTATATTTTATTTCCACAGGAAAAGAAGGCAGATGAGGGCCAGTGAGAGCTGGCCAATGAGAAGGCGGCCACAGTGGTGGCCTCTACTGGCAGAGGGGGGATGGATCCGAAGCCATTTTTCACAAAAAAAGAGAAGCTATTCTAGGTACCACCAGTTGAAATGTGTGCTACGCTGGAGGAAGAAGTCTGACAGTTTCTTACAAATTGCCCTGCTATTTCAGGGGGATTTTTTTTTATCACCATGTTGGTTTCATTTTCCCATGTAGGCATTCGTGAAGAAAGCGGGCAGTGTGATATACTGCCTACATGGCTGCGCCTTTGGCAAGATCACTTCACCTCCAGATTCTTTCTTCATAAAATGAACATTTGGATGTAATGATTTCCCAGATCTCTCCAGGTTCCCAAGACTAACGTCTGCAAGCTAGTTTGATCCCATGTCTCAATCACTAAAATAAAGTTGACTATCTACGCAGTTACACGTGTCAGTGTGTGTGTGTGTAGCTATATGTACTGCTTTATAACTACATTATAAACTCAAAAATATATAAAAATAAAAAATACAAATTAAAAAGGAGATCAACTATGTAAATTCTAATATTTTCTATCCAAACCTCAGCTCTTAAACATTCCCTAGGATCTCTTTGGAGATCACTGCTCTAAGCCACATTTCAGCTCTGCTTTCCTTTATGCGTTTAACACATTAAACTACCATTTCCATGGGGGCTAAAAAAGAACATAAGTCCGTAAAGTGGCTGCAGACTGCATACCTTTTGCCTGCATATTAAATACATGAGAGAGTTTTTTTTTTAAGCATATAATCTTTTTTGGTTAATCTTGTCATACTACTCTAAAAAGAAAATAGTTACAGAGAAATTTCTTTACTGAGAAGAATAGCAATGTAAACTTGCTATAAATGGCAACTGACAAATCTTGAGTCAAGAAAATATTCAGGAGCAGTAGAAATTGGGGTAATCTGGAGCATGTATGTCTTCTTCAAAATTAGAGGCTGCTTTTCAGCTCTAAGTGGGCTTTTGTTATATAGGAATGGAGCCGTACTTCTGCCAAATCTGATTTTTCAAAAGAATTGGGAGACCCAGATTTTAATGTGAAATGAAGTTATTTTCTCAAATTTGTTCAAAAATTTCAGAGCCAAGCATATGATGATGATGAGCCATCCTCAGCTAATGGTCAGGCCCTGGGTGATCTCTGATCTAATACTCAGCTGTTTTAGCTCTGTAATTTTTTGTGATACTATTGGCACTGTACTCAGACATCCAAGTTCTGGGCACGGTGGTTATGGACGTGTATGAGAGAAAAACATGAAATGTCATTTCGTTAAGATCATAATGTTTTTCTGTCACCAGCTTTTCAAAAGGGGTCGCTTCTTGTAAGCTCTCAAGGCTTCCCAACAGATCAGTGATCTATGTTGTTTAGTCACAAAAATAAGGAAAATATTGCATGGCTTTTGATGTATCTGTCACTTTTGCATATGGAAATATAATAGAAAAAGTATTATCTTCAATTTTGATGTTTTGTTAGATCAGAGATGGGCAAACGTTTTCATAGATATATTTCAGTAAATATTTAGGCTCTGTGGGTCATATGGTTTCTGTTGCAACTACTCAATTCTGTGTGGCTGAGCCTCGCTGGGTTCCAATAAAGCTTTATTTACACTAACAGACTGTGGGCCAGGTTTTGCCAGTGGGCTGCAGTTTGTCAGCTCCTGTATTAAATCATTAGCTCTTCTAGGGTGTAACCTGTGTCTGATTCAACTCTGTGTCTTTAGTCCAGAGGAGGCACTCCATGAATATTTGCTAAAATAAATTGAAGGGTGTGGAACTTAGCAGTTTATGTCAATAATAATTAGCTTTCTATCTATTTGGGAGATAGAAAACCCACAGTAGAGTTTATGCATGGTGTTCATCATGAGGCTTACATCGGCATATGAATTCCCTCAGAGAATTTGTGATTTGTCCAAATGTTCTGAATAAGGGAAGGAGGTACTCAACCAGGCTGAGGAAGCAACCTAAGTGACTGCTTAGACCCCACACAGACTGAAGACCAAAGAGCAAGAGTAATAAGAAGACCCTCAGAATTGCATAGATAGGCTTCTTCCAAATCTTTCCTTTTACCAACTTAAATGACCAAATACTAAGCATCTATTGTGCCCTTATACTACAGGACAGTGATATGCAGAATTTTGGTCAAGGGCATATACTAAAAGGTTCCCCAAAACAATTCACACTCTTTTCTCCCCATTTCTAAATTGTTTTTACAACTTGAGGTATAACTGGCATATAACATTAGTCTTAGTTATACAATTTAATGATTTGATATTTGTATATATTATAAAATAATCACCACAATAAGCCTGGTTAACATCAATCACTGTCAGTTTTTATATACAATTACAATTTCTTTTTCTTGTAATGAGAACCTTTAAGAGCTACTCTCTTTGAAACTTTCAAATAGGCAATATGGGATTATTCATTAGAGTTGTCGTGCTGTAATTATATTTTTAATGACTTATTTATTTTATAACTGGAAGTTTGTGCCTTTTGACCCCCTTTACCCATTTCTTCCATTCCCCAACCCCTACCTCTAGCAACCACTGATCTGTGCTCTGTATTTATGAGCTCAGTTTTTTGGGGGTTTTTTAGATTCTACATATAAGTGAGATCAGAGAATATTTGTCCCTCTTTTATTTCACTTAGCATAATGCCTCAAGTTTCATCCATATTGTTACAAACATCAAGACTTCCTTCTTTTTGGTGGCTATCATTCTATTTTGGTGGCTATCATTCTATTATATATATATATTTCCTTTATCTCATCATTTTTTTATCCATTCATCCATAGATAAACACTTAGACTATTTCCACATCTTGGTTCATTATTATTCTTACTATGAGTAATTCACTGAGATATCTATCTTTTCTTTGTTTATACTTGATTAATTTTTTAGTGTTGGTCACAACTTTCTAAATGGATTTTATCACTCAATGGGTATGGTATTTGTTTTGACACTCGTAGAGCAGACTCGGTTTTCACTCTACAGGAATTTACACTCTAACTGGAGAGGTAAGAAATGTATATATCAACATCTAGGAAACAGTAAAACAGGAGATAAGTTACAGCATCTGTGGCACTTGGGGCCCTTTTCTGGTGGTAGCTCAAGTTCTAGAAACCAGAGAGAAGTGGTGGTACTGGGCTAGGCTGAAGCCTTTACACATGGAAAATGTATCTGAAACGAGGAGTGGGGAGAAATGAGGGAATTGGGATAAGAAATAAGTCTTCCAAATAAAAGTCTTTAGGAAAAGAAATAAGTCTTCCAAATAAAAATGCAGCCCAGGGCAGTTTCTTTTCTCCTGACTCCATTCCCAGGATGAATGAGGAGAGCCTGAATTAATATTTAGCAGGGATTTGTTTACTTCAACAATATGTGAGAGGATTAAAGAAGAATGAGAGGTCCACATGATTCATTTCCAAAAACCAGATGGAGTATGAAAGGCAATGCTCTGAGAAGAGTATGATTTTTCCAAGTGAAGATAACTCTTTGGAGTAAGGAGAAGACAAAATATGAAGACTGGGGAGATCAGTCTAGACACACAGAAAAAAATGATAAAGTATTTTTTATTGGCTACTAAGATTTTTAAGTTAGGGAGATAGAGAAGTACAGTTTCCTTTGGTTGGGAGCCCCTCGTTTGTCAAATCTGTGGTTGTTCTGGGTAGATAATGGGGAAAAGAACCAGGCTGAGGACTATGGGTAGTCAAATGGTCAAGCAGATTCATTAACTTTGACAGTCACTTTTAAGTTAGGAATAAAAACACACAGGGCACCTGGGTGGCTCAGTCAGTTAAGCGACTGACCATTGATTTTGGCTCACGTCATGATCTGGCAGTTCATAGGTTCGAGCATCATCGTGCTGATGGGGTGGAGTTTGTTTGGGATTCTCTATCTCTCCTCTCTCTCTGCCCTTCTGCTCTCTCTCTCTCTCTCTCAAAATAAATAAAATTAAAACGTATTCATTACAAGAGTGAAGAGGCAAGGACTGGAAGGGAAGGAATTGGCAGAAGGGCCCAATAATAATATTTAATTTTATATCAGATATATAAAGCAATTATGTAGACTTTCATCAATATAAGGACACTTATAAGAAAGCAAGGGACCCTTGTAGAAGAGTTTGAATGTGAGAACCAAGCCAAGTTGAAAAAAGAATTAAATAGAAATGCAGACAAAATAGTTTGGCACAGATACATTTATCTGCCCAAGAAAGACAAATATATTTGAGAATCAGAAAACGAAAGACTGTATAGTATAGTTTAATAGAAAAGGAGACAATACATAGAGAAAATAGAGGCTTAGGCTAAATCTGGAAGAGGAGGAAATAATGGAAATAGACGCTGACTTTCATTTTTATGTATGATTTTAATTTTATAACAAGAGAAAAAAATCATAACAGTAACATAACAAATACTTAAAGGTCTCATTTTCACTTTGACAATTCTACAGTGAGGTTTCTACAGTGCGGTTTTCCAGTCGAAAGGGCTTTATGAAATATATAAACAAAAGAAATATGAAGACAATAATGAAGTAGAACAGATGTTCTATTACACAGACTATGACATCCTGGAAATCAGTAGTCTGGTTTATAAGATACTTAAAGGAGGGTGTCTATAATTATCTCCCAATGATGTAAACTGCCTAATTTTCTTCAAAATATAATTAATTTCAAGCCACTTTTTAAAAGTGTTGGATGTTATAAATACATCTTATGCTAAGTTTATCAGAAATCAGCCTTCATTTACTTGACTGACATAATACACTTCACACAACACATGTAGGAAACACCAGATATATATTTAAAGCCAAATAGTATGCTCTCTCTTAAAGTTTTTCATTTTCCAAGTGGTTTTATCCCACATTTCCAAAGCATGTTGAGAATAAATCAAATCTTTAGCAGTGATATCTCAAAGTTATGGTCTCAAGGGCAGGGCTTATTGAGTTCGGTTTCTTAAAAGAGCTACTCAAGATTCCTTAACTTTCCTTCAGAAGAAAAGGCCTAAAGCTTTATCCTACAGCTAGTTAAGAAATAACAAGAAACAAAATCAAGCAGCAGGACCATATAGTTCTGGGTTTCTGAGAAAAGGAGAAGGTAGGGGCTCCCATCCCGGAGCTTGGGAGCTCAGGACCCTTGTTAGTGGGGACGCATCTTGGAGGACGACTCATTAAAAGATTAGTAAAATAAAACGGAGTAGCAGGAAGAACGGACTATCCATGTGAGCTGTGCGGCTCTTCCTTCAGGGTGGGGTCCCATCTTTGTCATTTGCGCTTGAGGACAATCCACTATCTTCTCTCTACTCTGGGCACCTAATAGACGGCTTTAACTTTCTATTATAGAAGAAACATTTCACGGGCGCCTGAGTGGTTCAGTTGGTTGAGCATCCGACTTCATCTCAGGTCATGATCTCACGGTCTGTGGGTTTGGGCCCCGCATCAGGCCCTGTGCTGACAGCTCAGGGCCTGGAGCCTGGTTAGGATTCTGTGTCTCCCTCTCTCTGCCTCTCCCCTACTTGTGCGCTCGTTCTCTCTCTCAAAAATAAATAAACATAAAAAAATTAGAAAAAATTTTCCTGGGTACTACATCGGCTCCCAATGTAGATTTAACATATTTTGTTACACATCTCTTCTCTCTCCTTATTGTCATTTATTTACAGATGTAAATTCATTATGAACATATATATTACATATGTTTGTGTATGGTGTATGTATACAAGCAAACAGACTAATTCGACACCCTATTTTAGAATCCACACACACAATTCATAAACAATATTTCTGAAGTCCCACTAAGTGAGGAGGGCAGTTATTATAAAGTGTTGTGGACAGCAAGTAGTGACCTTTGAAAAGTGAAGATTTCCCTAAATGTTTCTCTGCACAAGACCAGAATTTATTCTGCATGTGTTCTGTACCAGAACGCATGGCATGAAAATCTCAGTGACAAAACTTTGTAAAATGCAGAACATAAAAATGACTGATTTTCTTCAGGAAAAGAAAACCCTCTTTAGAAAGGAAACTGCATCACCAGAACCAAAGGCATGTAATATTTTCTGAGTGTATAGTAAGACAGTTTCAGGCTAAGACGACATCACTTCCTTTTCTTGTTGAAATGTCTCTAGTAGTAAACCCAGATCACCTAACCCTGGTCAAGTGCTGGGTCAAGTGTGGTCAGACAGACCCAGGAGCAAGGCTGCAGGACTCAAGTTCAGTTAAATTGGAGTGCTTGCTTAAGCAGAACACATACTAAAATTGGAATGGTACAGAGAAGATTAGTATGGCCTGTGCACAAGGATGTCACACAAATTTATGAAACGTCCCATGGTTTTATTCATGTTTTTTGCACATTAAAAAATCCATTTATACCAATTGGTAAGCTACTTAATGCCTATAAGGCCACAAAAAACTAAAATTGGATGCCAACATACCCTTAGGAGGGTATGCCCTAATATTTTACTTATAAATCAAGCTAACACCCTATAAAAAATATGTTTTGTTCCCTTACTTTGACATATGCAACCGTCATCATGACAAAATTGGAAATGTGTACAAATAATTTGCTGGAAGTCAGCAAATGATTAAAGACAAGCAGCTTAATTTTTACACATCTCACTGTTCACATCTCAGTGTTCTATTGATGGTCTGATGATATCTGGATGACTAATGTAATGAGTATAGAAATTTAATATCAGTAGAAGAGTAATATCAATCTTTTAATCTTGCAAAATGTTCCATAGACACCACATGCATGTGTTGCTGTGAATACCACACTAGTCTGGGAATATCTCAGGAACCAGGATTCAGAACACAAGAAAGGGCAAAACAATGATTGCTCTTCACTACTGGAACAGTAGTTATGTAAGAACGAATATGCATTTATAGTATATGCAAGGAGGGATTTGATCAATCAATCAATGTATATTCTTGTTCTTAAGGGTTTCTGCTGTTCCAATCCTACCAAAGTGGTATCTCTCTTCAACAGCAACAGAGACCCAGATACAGTCACTTTTTCTAGGACACAGGGCACAAGACAGGCACGAACACTTCCCTGGAGCCTCAACAACATTGGTCACAGCATGAATGTCTACGGTTACAGTTTGTACTGTGCCGGTACTGAGTCCTCCATCCATAGTAAGGGCACCCATGTTTCCTTACAAAATTCCTTGACCATGTGTTTGTGATGTGCAGGGCTTGAAGTGCAGGGCCAAGGGCAGGGACACTTTCACTTGCATATGAAGGCAGTGCTGGATTCAGGTTATTTCCCAAGCTCTTTCGTAGATGTGCAGAATCTAAACAGGCTTAAGGCATGAACAAGCTTCCACAGAAAGCTGTTATTATGGGGTTCTGTGGTAGACTAGAATCTGGCAATTGTATGTACCATATTGTATTATCAAGGTGGCCATCGCCATGTAGGAATATAGTTGTAATTTCACTTCTAGCAAAAGGGCTTCAGTAATATTTTTTTCTCATGAACATCGTCAAGTCAATTCCAGGGGAAATCAGGTTTTCTCCAGTGTCTTGTTTTGTTTTCTTATGAGAATTCCTGATCCAACTAAACTTGACAACTCCCTTGATCTTGAGTCTGTTTTCTTTACATCCTTTCACCCAAAAAAACCTTCTGTCACCACTGGTTTAGCTCCAGTTTAATTACAAGCATTTCAATTTCTGATCCATCAAAAGTCTGGTCTTCCCATGGGGCGCCTGGGTGGCTTAGTCGGTTAAGTGTCCGACTTTTGCTTAGGTCATGATCTCGCGGTTCGTGGGTTCGAGCCCCGCGTCGGGCTCTGTGCTGACTGCCAGCTCAGAGCCTGGAGCCTGTTTCAGTCTGTGACTCCCTCTCTCTCTGACCCTCCCCTGCTCGCGCTGTCTCTCTCTCTCTCTCTCCTAGAAATAAATAAAACATTAAAACAAAAAAGAGTCTGGTCTTCCCTAAGTATGCATTTCCCACTCCAGTCTCATAACACTTTACAAGCTCTGAACAATGGCTTTCTGTTCCTTCCTGCTAGGTTTCCAGAAACAGGCTTTAGAGTGCTGCCATGTGTTTATCTTTCTTTACACTCCAACAAGCACCCCTCCGTGACTCACACACAGAGAAAGCCAAAAGCCCTGAATGGTTGTTTATTCTCACCAGCTGGATAACCCTGCACGTGGCTCGCAGCATGGACAAGGATTAGAGACACTGGAGAGGTGTGTCACATCGATTTAAGTACACACAAAACTACACCACTTGTGTGCTTTGTTTAGATTCTTTAAGGAAACTCAGAGTTAACTATGAAACTCAATTCAGCTGGTCATCTTTGTTTTTCCCCATTTATGCCCAAATGGGAGAGGAAGGATCAAGTAGGGTGTCCAAGAGAAATACAAATACAGTGGGGAATTGTCATTTTCAAGTGCTTGCAGCATAATATTCAATCCTTAGGACTAACGCTCTGTGGATGTGTAGCACATGACTTCATGGCATCATTAGACCAACTCACTATTCCTGCTTCAGAAAAGATGGACAATCCTGTACCCTAATCATGAATATATGTGAGCTCTAGGAATTGCTCAGTTTCGAGCTCCTCAGTCATCTTGTTACTTTCGTGCCTCGTTTTGTGGAGTTTTGTCCTATGCACGCACGGTTTGGTATTCAGCAACAGACACATGTTAGATTTCAGTTACTGAAGGTTCATCTATTTGGATATGCAATGTGGATATGTGACCCAAGGATGAGAAATGTTTGGAGATTTGGAGGTCATCAGTATATGGTCCTAGAAGCTGCGGTTATGGGGAATATTGCTCAGAGGGCATCAATACTAGTGGGGTAAAGACTGAAAAATAGCTAAAAAGAGTGTCACATGCCATAGTTAGAGAAGAGGAGGAGATCGAAAAGAAACTGATCTCTCATATCATCTTGTTTATTGGAGCTATCCAACAGCATTGGCCTTAAGGAGAATGTGCTGCTCTCCTTGTAGAGGGTAACAATTTTAGCCTGCTCCTTCCTCTCAAACATCTGAAGAAGGCTAGCTGGGATCACAGACAAATCATGGAGACTAGCCTATAAAAAAAGGAGAAACTGGAGAAACTTGTGGAAACAGATGTGACTCAAGAATTTAATGCAACCAAGTCATGTTCACTCTTGTTAACCTTGGTTATGCGACACTATTGTTTAGCTTTTTTTTTTAATTCCAAAGTAATACATAAAGGAATCCAAAACAAAGACATAAAGATTACAGCTCTTTAAAATAACAAGTTGTAAGTAGAAATGTATGTAGTTTATCAATAGTACCATTAATTTTTAAATGTACTTCTCTGAGTTTGACAAGTTTATAGAATAAAGCAAAAGAGCAACCGTATATTCTTCTCCCGGGAACCAATCCTCTAGGTACTAAAGAATTGTAACCAGAAATTGCCATTAAAAGAATACTGATTTGGTGATTCCTTAGTGATTTTTCTTTATAGGATCACAAATGCTTTCAAAACAGCCAGACTCAGAATGCTTCAATGCCATAGCACAAAACTTTTAAAGAAATGGAAGTTGGGTTCAAATAGGCTTAGAGGAGTACTATTTTCCTAAACTAAACTAAAAAGAAAGTTATCTCCTTTGATTGTCAAACACAAACTGAAGTTTTAGGCTTTGACATACAATTTGGCAACTGTAGATAGACACAACCAATCAAATTAATGCCTAGACAAATTCAATATTAATTGCCTTGAAATATGCATGTAAGGACAATCAACATTAGAAATAAATGTATTTGCATATGTAAGTTTGGGAGCTATTATTCTTTAGAAGTGAAGACTATGTGTAGGATTACAAGGATTTTAATGAGAGAATGAACATAAAGTACTTGCCTCAGGGCCTGGCATCTAGAAACACTGAAATGAGAGCTATCATTATTATGACATCATGATTCCAGCAAGCCAATTCCATTATGTTACCCTTATTATAAATACTGTATGATTTTAATTTTGCTTTCACTGGTATGATCTAATGAGTTGTCTATAAAGATGGGTAATATTAGTAGTCTATGTGAGTTTAGGAAGGGGTAGATGAAGTTTAGGAAATAGAAAGTCTCTCCCTCAATTGTCTCAGTATTGAGAATGGGTACAGAGACATTGAGGCTAACAACTGAATAGGGGCTCTATTAAGATGTTGCAATTTCTGTTGCTAAGGATTCCGAGTCTCCTCAGGCCCACCTCTCTAAACTACTATGCCTAGAATGTGCCAGAGGAAGCCAGCTCTCTGTGACAGCTCACTAACCAGTCTCCTCTGTTTCTTTCCAAAGAGCAAAATAACCTGTCATCTCTTCAGGCTCATTATTATGCCCTCTTCTGAACCCTCTGTACTGTTAGCGTCTATAACCTCCTCTCTCTTTTTTTTAATATTTTATTTATTTCTAGGAGAGAGAGAGGAGAGAGAGAGAGACAGCGTGAGCAGGGGAGGGTCAGAGAGAGAGGGAGATACAGACTCTGAAATAGGCTCCAGGCTCTGAGCTGGCAGTCAGCACAGAGCCTGACGCGGGGCTCGAACCACGAACCGCGAGATCATGACCTAAGCGAAAGTCGGACGCTTAACCGACTAAGCCACCCAGGCGCCTCTATAACCTTCTCTTTATCCTTACCCTGTTTAATCTCAACTCTAAATGAGATTTTTTTTTTTTCTGATAAAAGCCTAGAAATACTAAAATAGCTTCAGAATATACATCAGTTCGGGTCACAAAAAAATCCTATAAATTCTGCTCTACTTCATTTTAACTTTCAGGGTTTTTTCCCCTTGTGAGTCTCCTACAAAGTTTGATAAAGGTTGAATGCTTAGTGATTTACCAATAACATTTATTGAAAGAACGTTAACCATCCTACTTCCACGTTTTTGTGGCTCTAATGAAGGTCCATTAAATGTGGGCCTGAATGTCCATTAAATTTGGTTGCTTCCATGCTCAATTCTATGCTCCGTCATCGTTTCCAGCATATTATCTCTCTGGACAATGCCTTCCTTCCACATATTTCAGTTATGATCTATATACTGCTGACTTCCATGTATTTCCAGCCTCATTCAATATCTAGAGCACAAAGTACTTATTGTCAATTATCTTACTGCTCTCGGATATCCCACAGATACTTTGACCCTGATCCCATCATCTTCCTCCAACAGCTCAATTCTTCTCTCTTCTTCTATCTTCAGTAGGATCACTGAATTAGACTCCGCCCAGAGTCCAGACCAGACAGAAAAATGTCACCTGTTTTAACCCACACGTTCAGTCCAGGCCTACTGATTTTACCTCAAGTATTTTCTCAGCTTTTCCATCTGTGTACAACACCATTGCCTTCCCTAGTCTTTGCCACTAGGATCTCTACACTAACTTCTTTTAAAGAGCCTCACAATTGGTCTCACTGACTACTGTTGGCCTTTTTCTTTCTCTACACTCCAGTCACTATGGTCTTGCCAAACAACTGTGATATATAATAACAGAGTACAAAAATGGGATGTATGTCTATTGAGAAGCAATACTGAAGTGTTTTTTTTTAAAATATTTTTATTTATTTCTAGGAGAGAGAGAGAGAGAGAGAGAGACAGTGTGAGCAGGGGAGAGTCAGAGAGAGAGGGAGTCATAGACTGAAACAGGCTCCAGGCTCTGAGCTGGCAGTCAGCACAGAGCCCGATGCGGGGCTCGAACCCACGAACCGCGAGATCACGACCTAAGCGAAAGTCAGACGACCAACCGACTAAGCCACCCAGGCGCCCCATGAGGTGTTTATTAGAGTTGTAATAAGATTCATCAGGTCATTTGGGGTCCAGGAAAAAAATTAGCTCAGATTCACTGAGGGCTCTTCTTATAACTACTTATAATATT
This sequence comes from Proteles cristata cristata, assembly GCA_017311185.1. Taxonomy (NCBI): domain Eukaryota; kingdom Metazoa; phylum Chordata; class Mammalia; order Carnivora; family Hyaenidae; genus Proteles; species Proteles cristata. The sequence goes on from JAESUZ010003943.1 coordinate 166,269, forward strand.
GACAGAAATGATGAAGATAAGGCAAATAATATAAGAAGAAGACTTGTAGGTTCTTAATGCAGAGACCAGTGGGGACGTAAATACACTGGGACAGTGGGTTTAGGCTCATAGAAACCAATCTATCTTTTGTAGCTGGCCCCAGAATGGGTGAGGAGGACGGAACCAATCTGTATCGGAATAAGCAGCATTCAGGCAGGTATCAGTACGCAGGAATCCTGACCTCCCAGTGGGTACCTAGAACAGAAGAGAGGTCGGCAGGCAGTGCAGAGGAACAGGTGAGGACAGCATCCTTGTCCTGGATGTCTGATAAATTTGGAGGCGTAATAGCAGTGGGTATTATAGAGATTGGTAGAGGCATGAGGGCCATAGCAAAGCAGGCTAAGACTTAAGTAAGGCTTACCTAGAGTAGAGGTGGGGACATAGAGAACAGAATAGAACTACAGTTAAGAAACTAATGCAAAGCTCAGTTGTAAATATTGAGCAGACAGCTGACTCTAGACACACTGGATACAGACTGAATGAAAGAATGGGCCTGGTCTAAAGGTAGTAGAGCTCAGTGCCTGCAGCTGGATAGAAGTGGATAGAAGACAGACTGGTGGAGTACCAAATCCACTTTTAAGTCCAATAAATGTTTCTCAAAAGTCACTGCATAAAAGATACTTCATTGTCTTAATGTGTCGGGCCCTGCCTGGGATTAAGTACTTCACATATATCTTTCCATTAAATTCCTACAATGTTAAATATGACCTATACTTCCATGACTTTTTAAAGTTTTTTATTGACCATGTAAATGGGCTGTACTGATTTAGAGTAACATGGCAATACCTATCAATGTTATCTTGGCATCTGGAAAAATGGCTGGCAGTAAGGATGAGCGAAATATCCTCTGAATAGCTGCTATGTTGCTCAAAAGCAAGTGAAAGAGGAAGTAAAAATACAAAGTCACACCAAAGGAAGGATCAGTTCTCAAAACGTGGCGTCCAGACCCTTAAGCTTCTGGAGACCGTTCAGGGGTCTGCAATGTAAAAATTATTTTCATTACAATATTGATATAATTTGCTTATTATATTGTGTTGACATACTCACAGTGCAAAACTACAGGGTCAAAGCCTCTTGTGTTTTACCATGACTCAACAGCAGCAGACTCAAACTATACTAGGAGTGATTCTACCCTCACTGCCATGCTCTTGCAGTTTTCTTTTGTGTTTTTGAGAGAGAGAGAAAGAGAGCACAAGCCAGGGATGGGCCAAGAGACAGAGAATCCCAAGAAGGCACCATGCTCAGTACAGAACCTGACCCAGGGCTCAATCCCACGACCCTGGGATCATGACCTGAGCTGAAGTCAAGAGTTGGGCACTCAATGGACTAAGCCACCCAGGTGCCCCACTCTTGCATTTTTTTTTTAAATCCAGTTCTGCTTAAAATTTTTAATGAAACAGTAAAAAGAATTAGCATTACTAATTCTAAACCTTTAAATACATATCTTTTTAATTTTATGTATGATGAAATGGGAAATATGCATAAATGACTTCAGCTAAAATATGATGGCTGTCTTGAGGAAAAACACTTTGTGATCTTTTCTGAGTCAGAACTGCTCTAACAGCTTTTTTTTTTCAGGGAATAAGATTTTCACTTAAAAACTGACTGACAGACAAGCTGTGGTTATTCACACTTGGGAATTTATCAGACATTTTCTCAAAAATGAATTGAAGTGTTCCTATTACTCCAGGAAAAACAACTGACAGTTTTTGATACCAATGATAAAATCAGAGTGAAGTGAAGATTAGATTTTTGGTAAATTTAAATTTGTCATTTTAGTTGGAAACTTCCCAATATTAAGACTTCTGATGATACGGGTGGAAATATATTAACAAATGCAGGATATATATATATATATATATATTTATTTATTTAATGTAATATATTTAAATTAAAATATATAAATATATTTAAAATTATTTATAAATGTTCTATAAATATCATATAATTATTTTATTATATAATAAATAAGTATAATGTATAATAAATATATGTAATAATATGAAAATAAATTAAAATAAAATATATTTATATAGAGGCTAAATATATTTAAAATTATTTATAAATGGTATGTAAAATTATGTATATAATTTTATACATATATTCTATATATATAAATATATATATTATATATATATAATATATATATATAAATATATATAATTATATATAAATATATAATAAATATATATAATTTAAAATTATATACATAATTTTATATAACATTTATAAATAATTTTAAATATATTTACATTTATAAATAAAATAATGAAATATGTCAACATTTGTAAAATCTACATAACTCCATTACATTTATAAATAAAATAATGAAATATGTCAACATTTGTAAGATCTACATAACTCCATTAACTAATATGTTCTAAAGGATATATGTGTGATTCTATAAAATAAAAGATACAGTCAAAGCACATGACAGAACAGTAAATGTTAAAGAGTATGAAAGTTCATTGATATGGTTTAAGACTGTCATTCTTAAGAAATTACCACTTCTTGATTTTTGATACAATATCAGAGAAGAATATCCATAACTACATAAAAGCACTATTAAAATACCCCTCCCTTCTTCCAACTACATATTTGTGTGAGGGCAGATTTTCTGCATATACTGTAATTCAAAGCAACATATCACAACAGACTGAATGCAGATGCAGATATGAGAATCCAGCTCTCCTACTGATCTAGACATTAAAGAGATTTGCAAAAACGTATAACAATGTCACTTTTCATACTAATTTTTGTTGGGAAAACACAGTTATTTTTCATAAAGATATGTTATTTGTATGAAATAGATTCATTATTTTTATTTAAAACTTAAAAGAATAGTTTTATTTATTTTGAGAGAGAGAGAGAACATGAGCATGGAAGGGGCAGAGAGAGGGAGACAGAGAGAGAGAGAGAGAGAGAGAGAGAGAATCCCAACTAGGCTTGGCACTGTCATTGTAGGGCCCTATGTGGGTCTCAAACTCAGGAACCATGAGGTCATGACCTAAGCCAAAATCAAGAGTAGGATCTTAAATGACTGAGCCATCCAGGCACCCCATGATTTTTATTTTAAATGAGTTCATCAATAAACACTTTTTCTTTTTGTTTTAACATCTAATGCTAATAGATATAATAGCAATAGATATATACCCACATAAACAAAAGCTCTTTGGGATTCTTAACAACTTTTAATACTATAAAGGGATATTGAGGCCAAAAGTGTAAGAACCATTACCTTTAGCCAGTAAATTCATGAAGGCTAACCAACATGGCAGGCAGTAAGTAGTGGAATGGCTCCATTTGAACAATATGAACAATTTTAAACAAAATGAAGGAAGGATCCCCAGGAGTACTGTTGAAAAACCAAAGACTGTCTCCATAATTACGAGAAGTCAGTAGAAAGTACTCCACTCTCTCATCCTGCTGATATTACCTCTTCAACCCCCTCACATGACAAAGAGCATCAATCTGGCACCATTTCCAAGCATAGTGACCACAGATCTATAAACAACTTTCTGCTGCTTTTAGGGAAGTCAACGGATGGGACACAGCTGTCAACGATGTTTACATGGGGAGAAGTTTCTCTCTTTCTATGGGTAAAAGAGTTTTGATTTTACCAGTGCTGCCCAGAAGGTGGGGAGTAGAAGCTTTATGTGAAATGGTGCTCTCTTCCAAAAGCTGCAGGACCCAAAGCAGAGTGGGAAAATGGAGGCAATGGTCCAAAGGGTAATATTTCAGAGCACAGAGATGTAAAATACATTCCCTAAACTCAGTGATACTGTGTTAGTGTTCTATGTCACCAGTTTATAACTGCCTAGAGAAAAATTTTAAGTGTGTCATTTACAATAGTTGCCAAAATGAGTAAAGGTAATCTTTTTATTTTTATTCGATTTAAATTGTGTACATAAATGATATTTCTTGGAGAGAGTTTCAGAAACTATAGCAATCTTTCACGCCAGATGGCCAGTATTACTATTACTACTTCAATTCCTTATATTTAAACACTAGACACAATGTTTGAAGTGCAGCTGCAGTAAATCAGAAATAATTCAAGTTTATTGAATATCAGGCCAATTTATATTCTATTTGACTGTCTTGATTTTCAGCTCATGCATGTTAACAGTATGATGTGATTGTGAATTTACTGAAGCACAAGTCAAAACCTGGGATCTGTGTTGTAACCGTGACGACTACCAGACTCGCTGAAACTTGTACTGACTGAAATGCACACCTCCTTCTTTCTAAGCATATCCCGCGGTTTGGATATTTGGATGTATGTACTTTCAAGCTTCTGCAAAGCTATTTCCCCCTTTATGAATAATTGTGCTTCCCATGCAAGTAAGTGAAAAGTAAGATTGTTTTCTTCAGAACTACAGCAGGCAACCCATTATAATCATCCAGAAAAACAAGATGTCAAAACTCTGATGAGATCATTCATTTGGTCAGGTCCTATTATGCATCCACCTCCCTATACGGGGGAATCTTAGCAGCTTATTTTCATTTGGCTCTTAGTTTTCCCATAGGGCATATTCTTTAGAAGTACTTGCATTTTGTTTTTTTTTAGGCTATTTTGCTTTTAGTTTTAACACCCCACTCCCATGCTTATTTTCTATGAGTCCTAGGTTCTGGTGCTGTCTTGCGTATCTGACAGTAAGTAGAATATTACATTTTAGAATCCAAAGGAACAAAATTCTTACTGTTTTGCAGAATGGGTAAGAACAAAGAAACTAATTTCCAGATCACTTAAATATATATACTTTCAGAGGTATTAGGTTCTCACAGATAAAGCATTCTCATTTTTATTCATATTAATTTCTGAAACAGAGACTAAAATATCTCAAAAGGCTTTCCAAGAATGTTATCTTTTTCACTCAACTCAAGCATTCTTTGCCAGCTACAAAGCTCACAAAGCTTATTTTCTGAAAATAAGTCCTGAATGAATGAGGCATATGAATCAAAGCACGTAGGTAGCATTTAGCTATTTAGCCCACATATGTGTTTTTCTCATCTCTACTTTAACTCATTTGTCTGCATCAAAAATATATATGAAGAGAAAACGTAGTTTCCATTGGTGGATCCTTATCATCCTGTCCAAAGGATTCGCTGATCAGTAGACTTCATTTACTTCTAATTCTGTTCTAGCTCTCCCCCCATAAATCTTTGATATTAGCAAAATTTCCTTCTATGATTTATTCTTCATGAAAACTTTCTTTACACTCATGTTTTATCAGATCATGTCAATTAGTATCCTAAAGATCTAAGAAGCTGTATCTACTGGCAAAAATCGGTTTGTAAATCACCAACATTTTCCCCTTTCACCACCTGCGTAGCCTGAGGCAGGAGGGCATGAGTAGTGACACATGATGACGCATGCATCTGTGAGCTTTTAGCTTCTGCATCTTAAAGAATTCAGATATGGGAAAAATATTTCAAAGAAACTGTTGTCTTCTGGAAGAGGACTAGCTCTCGTGCTCAGGGTATTAAAATGTTCTCCATCACTCTTCTTATCAAAGAATTATTGAGCACCCTCCATATTCCATCCAACCTTGTTGCTGGACTCCAGGAATGCAAATACAAACAATATGAACAAAATAGAGTCCCTGATCTCAAGACGCTCAGAGGCTATAAACAGAGACACACTGATGATAATCCATGAAGGTTGAGAATATACCGCATTCACTCACACATATTGAGATCCTCCTATTCTACTCACTGTGACTGTGTTTTGATCGTGACAGCAGAAGGGAACTCAGAGGAAAGGCCATTAGCCCTACTGGAGACTTCAGGAATGTCTACCTGGAAGAAATAACATTTGAAATGTTGTTATACACATGATGACAAGAGCACAGGAATTCTGGATCAGTGAAGATCATAGTCAAAAGCACAGTCGTAGGAAATGTCATGGACAATGAAGGAACCTATGCTATTGCTATTTCTAGAACATTAAATGCTAGGATTAGAGAAATGACAGATGAGATTGGAGTTCTGTGAAGGAGAAAGAGATGGGTTATAAAGAAAGACCTCATCTTCTCAAAGGCCTCCTGGCTAGAAGAAACTTAGAAAGGCTGAAGTTATTCTCTCAGCAGAGTATTATAAACTCATTTGGCTAATTGATTACTATTGTACAGAATTTGGGTCAAAGCTTCCTATCATTTGGTATAGACAGAAAAAGCAGGTTCGTTTTATGCTATCGGGAAAAAAAACACAAGATGGTTAGCTAGACTGAAGAATGGAGTTTTTCACAGACATAAGGCACACAAATTAACATATATATACAAACTCTGGTATAGCATTTATTTGTATTAGCCAAAAAATTTTTTTAAAATGTAGTGTGTCTAAAGCCACTATCTGGATCATGACTACCCTGAAAGTGAGTGAAAACAATCTAACCAGTTTAAACCCAAGTCTTGCTCACTGTAGTTCCACATACTCTTCCCAGTGTCCTCAACTTCTAAGACTGGAAACACCCCTACTGTATGCTTCTGTAGGGAGATGAAGGAGAAGACAGAGAAGTATTAGCTCCACATTGCCCACTTTTTCCTAATCCCTTTCTAGCTTTCCTTCAAGGGGCTGGAGAAAAATCTGTTCTGTGATGTGAACTGCATACAAACTATTCACAGTTGACCACATCCGCTGGGCAAGACTCACCAATCCCAAGGAATGTACAAACTCAGGTTCCAAAACACAGGTTGACTGATCATTCTGGCCGACTAAATTGGGAACTAATTAAATGTTTTAACTGGAAGTCCTTCCTCACTGCAGCAGAACAGAGTCATTTTGAAGCAAACATTTCAATGAAACACTTCTTAGGGAGAATCCAATTTAACTACAAGAAACAACTGCTTCTGGATGGCAGCACAACTTATTCCTACCTGATTTCCCTCTCTTCCCCACCACCATGTATACACACAGGCTAAATATCACTTATGCTAACAAGTATGACCACAGAGAAAGAAAGATATTATATCTCATAGATATCAAAGTCATCAGAAACAGTCTCTTCTTACCTATGCAGGATTTTAATTCAGTTCACTGAAGCTGAGGAAAGATTACATAAAGATTTACATAAAGGAGATTTCAGAGGAGTACTTAAAAAATGTTGGGTGTTGTCTGAATGCAATAATAGTCGGAAGGTTGAGTTATTCCTTTCATTTCCATTAGTAATTAGATGTTGGTTGAAGCCTTTCTCCTGCTGGCAATCCCTCAAAGAGGTATAATGTTCTGGGCCCGCAGAGCTCTAATTCTCTTCAAGTGGGGAGTCTCCATGTGAACTTACAGTCCAAGCATCTTTAGAGGAGCAGCTGGAATTAGATTAGCCTGTGTGGATCTAAGCAGGGAACCCAACCAGAAACCCTGAAGGCCAGAAAGAGGAAGTTGCTAAGTGTTCTGCGATGAGAAGTCCCGTGTGGACTTGTAGCTCAAGCTTCCTTAGAAAATCAGAAACCTTTAGCACAGCAAATTCTCACATGTTATTACTAGGTATCATCTGCTAAGCTGTTCTAGATGCAAAAATTAGTGGCAAACATGAAAACTGCTGCAACAGATACACAAACTGAGCCTTCAAGTGGTTCAGCAGCTGTTCTTGGGCAAGAACTGCCTGGGCTGCAGATTGCCATCGATGTTGAGTGACTTGAATACTTAATACGAGTCAGAAATTGTGCAAGGTGATGGTGCACAGATATGAAAAGGATGCATAAAATGGGCGGGTACATAAAAAGATAACTTCAGATACTGTAAACTAAATTCCAAGACAGAGACAAGCATAGAGTGGTATAGAAGCCAACGGTAGGGCCTCAGGGAAGAAATTCTGAAAGGAAATCAGGTGTAAAGTAATTTTGCACGATGCGTAGGAGCTGGACAATTTAAGAAAGAAGGGTATGGGTACTGTAGTTAGAGGGAGTAGAATAACCTAAGTAACATCTGTATGGTTTTAATTTAAGCAATTTAATGTTACTAGACTTCAAACTGAGAAAGGAAGGTTGGTCAGTAATGAGAAGAGAGAACTATATAAAGGCAAATGTATGTCTTTACTGAAGAAAAAAAGAACTCTTAAGAAACCAGAAAAGGTAGATAGTCCAATTTTAAATATGGTCAAAAGATGTGAATAGGCATAGTATAAAAGTGAATATCTGAATATCCAAGAAACATGAATATCTGATTGCCTCATTAGTAATCATGGACATGCAAAATACAACATTTGTGCTATGATAAGAAACTTGGACTTTACCCTCTGGATAATGGTAAGTCACTGAATAACTCTGACAGGCAATCAAGAAAAAAAAAAACAAACAGAGAATACAAATACAGAGAATTCAGGTATTGACACACTAGTTTATATGGAAATGTAAAGGGTCAAGAATAGCCAGAATATCACTGGAAAAAAAGAAAAGGTAAAGTTGGAGGACTCACTTTATCAGATATTAAGACTTATTATAAAGCAACAGTAAGAAAAAGTGTAATGATAGACAAAGTAAACCAATGGAACAGACAGAGGGTCCAGAAATAAGCACACCTATAGTTTTAGTAAAGGTATCACTGGAAGGCAGAGGGCATTGTACCACATCTCATCAATAAATGATGCTGGGTCATCCAGATGTGCATATAGAAGAAGAAAGTAAAATTTGACTCTGACTTCATATCACACACTAAGATCAATTCTAAGTATACTAGAGCAATTGTGAAAGGTAAAATAATAAAGCTTCTATTACAAATTTGAAAGATTTGGGGCGGAGGTAAAGATTTCTTAAACAAGACTCATAAAGCGCTAGTCTAAAAAGAAACTATCGATAAATTGTATTACATTAAAATTAGAAACATCTGTTCAAAAGACTATTACAAGAGTGTAAAAGCATATCTATGTGGGTAAATTATGTTATATTCATATAATGAATTCCACACAGAGATGAGAATTAGTGTTCTGTAACTATATGCCAACATCTAGAAAACTTTCACAAACATAAGAGGAACAAAGCTAGATAAAATGAAAGTATATTTCACATGATGTCATTTTCACAAAATATAAAAGTAGGCAAAACTAATGTATGTTGTTGAGATCAGGACAGTAATTATCTTTGTGGGCAAATAGTGACAAGATGGGAAAAATAAGACCTCTTACGGGCGTTGATAGTATTCTGCACTTTATCCGAGTGGTTGTTATACTGATACAGTCAGTTAATGAAAATTACTTGCCGTATACTTATGATATGTGTGTCACTCTGTATAGTCTGTAAATCTGATTCACATAAAAAGAACCTATAAAAGTCAGATAGATAAAGTAAATGAGAAAATCAAGTTGAGTGTAAGCAAAGTGCTGCCTACACTTCTTGCTACAGTTTCTTCTTAAAAGAAACTGAGATTGTCTTCTTTGGACAGACATGTTTGCATATTACATACCTAAGAATATTCTTTATTCAAAAAATCAAATGGGCTATTGGTACACCCAACAGCATTGCCGAATCTAACTAACATAATGTTAAGTGGAAGAAGTCATGTATGTAACATTCAAAAACAGGTAAAGCTAATAACCTGTAGTATTAAAAGGCAGGTTGGGTAGTTTGGGAATATAGTGGAGAATTCTTTTTTTATAGTGGAGAATTTTAAGATGCCGGTAATGTTCTATTGGTTGGATGATGATTTCATGTGTTTACTTTGTGATAATTCATTAAGGTATACACTTAAAGTTTATACACTTTTTGTATCCTGTATGTCAACAAAAATTATATTAAAACAAAAATATATAGAATATGCTCCATAAGATAGTTGGGGAAGGATATGACATCATTATTTAGACCTGAGAAAAAAGTAGGAAACTGGCAGAAAGGAAAGGCAGAAGATCTGACCCTGCTAAAAGAATCCTGTTGGGTTTATATTACATTGGCCCTGTCCAAGGTCATCCATGATCCTTGACCAGGCAGACTTTAATAAATGTGCCCCCCTTCTAGCTGCAGAATATCAGCCTGGTGCATTTTTCTGAAGGGAATTTCTCAGCTTCAATGATCCCTTTTTGAGAAACATGTAGAGAATAAACTTTCACATGTAGGATTTTTCCCAATTATTTGCAATTGGTTTCAATTCACTATATATTAGTTTCTACCCAAATGCTTTTGTTTTCTTGCTAAACTTCCATCTCGAGAATTAGCTCTCTTTATATATAGGAAAAGTTATCAATATATTCTAGACATTTTGTAATGCAACTATAGCCAGAATTCCAAAGTATTATACATTTCAGCCTTATTCTTTCCTTTTTTTAATTAAAGTTTTTGTTCTTGTGTGTTTGCTGTTATACTTTGAGGGGCTCAGGTAACTTGTCTCCCAATAAGCATCTCCTTTGTGTATTGTTACCTTGAGGTTAGTCTTTATGCTGCTATTGCTTTTCAGAAGTTGCCAGCATGACCGAGGCCTTTGGAACTATGCTTTGTATAACCACAGATAATTCCTCACTTTGTCTGCTCTGCATGTCCCTTTTCAGAGCACGACAGCTGCTTAGAGTTACCACTAGTCTATATTCTTTATGTATCTTTACCCTAGAAGACAGAAGAACTAATCTAGAGCAAAGATACAGACAGAGGCAATGGATGGTTCTGCAGCCCAAGGTTGAAGGTGGAGGTGCCCTTACTTAACTGTTTTGTATGTATCGCTCCTAGTAATTTTGATAAATCCCTTGCATAAAGCTTTTTAAGTCTAGCAAATCAAGCAATTGCACTGGTGCTATGCTTTGGAGACCCAGTCCTGCTAAGTGCTTGTATCTGATTATTCCTTCCTGGCAGGCGGGGTGCTAGGTATGGGGTAGGAGGGCTGAGAGCACAGCCAGAATAGTAGAGATAGCATGAGTCATGTTCTGGAGTGAGGCCAGAGGCTGACAATGGGGTGGCAAATCTGAAAAATGTCATTGATGCAAGTGACAAGAGAGGGGAAGCTGAGATCTGTACAGGAGTCATAAAACAGGGAAATCAGAAATGAGGAAGGGAATCGACAAGAGGTGGTCTAAACTAGTAGTTAACAAACCTGCTCTGATTAGGATCACCCAAGAATTAAGAAATCATTGACACTAGGGCCCCACCAATACACACACTGAATAAGAATCTTCAGAACTAGGCCCACACACCTGCCATTTTTGTAGCTCACACATATTTTTTTCTTAATTTATTTTTGAGAGACAGAGAGAGAGAAAGAGCATGTGAGAGAGTGGGGGAGGGACAAAGAAAGGGAGACAAAGGATCGGAAGCAGGCTCAGAGAGCCTGATGCGGGGCTCAAACACACAAGCACTGAGATCATGACCTGAGATGACGTCTAACCCTTAATGACTGAGACGCCTACACGCCCCGTCTCACACGTATTTCTGAATGCCAATGTCAGTAGAGTCAAGTTAGGGAAGCACTGGTCTGGAGAGATCTGAAGACAGAGTGGGGCTCTCACTAGCTTTTTACAAAACTCCAGCATAGAACATGCAGGGAGTATAGGGTTGTTTAAAGGGGCTGCAGTGAAGTGAATAGTTTGTTAGTAATTCAAGAAAGAAAGGGGCGCCTGGGTGGCTTAGTCGGTTAAGCGTCCGACTTTCGCTTGGGTCATGATCTCGCGGTTCGTGGGTTCGAGCCCCGCGTCGGGCTCTGTGCTGACTGCCAGCTCAGAGCCTGGAGCCTGTTTCAGTCTGTGACTCCCTCTCTCTCTCTCTCTGATCCTCCCCTGCTCACGCTGTCTCTCTCTCTCTCCTAGAAAAAAAAAAAATTTAAAAAGAAAGAAAATAGCATCAGGAGAGAATATTTGGTCCCCGTGCTAAGAAAGGAAGCCAGTTTAGTACTAACCTTCTGTCATGGTTAGGACCTAAGAATCTTGCCTGTCAGTCAGAGAAAGATAAATATCATAATGATTTCACTCATATGTGGAATTTAAGAAACAAAACAGATGAACATGGGGAAGGGAAGAAAAAAAATAAGATAAAAAGAGAGAGGAGGGCAAATCATAAGAGACTCTTAAATACAGAAAACAAACAGGGTTGCTGGAGGGAAGGTAGGGGTGATGGGCATTAAGGAGGGCACCTGCTGGGATGAGCGCTGGGTGCTATATATGTAAGAGATGAATCACTAAGTTCTACTCCTAAAATCATGATTACACTATATGTTAACTAACTTGCATATCAATAAAAATTTAAAAATTACCCTCCAAAACGGGCAAGTTCCCAGTAGATCATTTCCTTCTGGGTGGAAAAGATACTTCCTATTTCAGGTGGAACATTTAGGAAGCAAAAGGGAATGACAGTATGCACTCTGATCACAAGCTGAAGATTTGCTTCTCTCTGTTTGCTGACCCAGAGGATGATGATACTTTGCATTTTCAAACCAAGGAGGGAGGGAAATAAAGTAGCGTCAGAGGCAGCTGGATTTGAGTTGGCTTTCATGGAGCTCCAAAGGGAGCCTCATCAGGAGCTCTGGAGGCCAGAAAAGAGGAAGTTACAAAGGAAAGTGTCTCATTCAGGGGCGGAAGAAAGCACCGAGACTTGGTTACCTAGCGATGAGTGTTCACAAACTGCCTGAAGCGGGACACCGGGCTCGTTTAGAGAGTGCTTGCACGTCCCTGGCTTGGTTGTCTGTCCCTCTTCCAAGGCTGGCATTGTGTCTGTGCTATTGTCCGCTTCACTAAAACAGAATTAAGGGAGCTGAGGTAAGCCATTGACCGGAGTGTTTCCTCAGCTCCTGAGGAATGTTTACTGAGGTGTGGTGTTTTTCAAAGCCTTTAATAAGAAGTACGCCATGTCCTCCGTACCTTTATTTTTCTAAATGTGCGGGGAGGACACACTGTTTTTGCTCCTTCGCCAGCATTCCAAAACATTCTTGTCGCTGTGAATTCCACGGCATCCTCGCAGCGCGGACAGCACGATGGGAGCTCTGTATTCCAATAATATATTCAGGTTTTCCAAATAAGAGAAACCGGACTTTATAGAGACATCCTGAAACTTGTGAGGCTCCTCAAAGGTGTAAGACGGAAATCTTTTTGTAGATGGCAATGTGCAGGGGGGATAAAAAATACAATTCACTTTTGCCTTCAGGATTATAAACCAGAAACAGAAAAGGATGCTTTATTTAATATCTTCATGGGATTTTGATCCCTCCTGAAGTCACTACCAGTAATTTAGTCAGGCCACAAAACTATATCAGAAAGCAAGCTTTAGGTTTAATGATATAAATATTTGTCTTTCTAAAGCAAGCACTGAAACGATACTGATTTTACGACTCTCCACCAACCCTCTACGGCACAGAAAATGTTCTCTCCTTATAAAACAACTTCCCTGGGATGGGGCTTTTCCTCTGTGCTGAATAAAAACAATATGGAAGTGCATCTCACCCAGAGGACAACAAGTGAAATAGAAGACACCATGAAAAGAAAAAACACTTTTTGTTTCTGTCAGTAGAGAGATGGAGGTTTACCAAAAATCCACTCGGAAGAAGTTTCTCAACTAAACTAACCACTTTGCAGACTCTACTAAAATGTTCCTGAACTTTGAAAGACATGAGAAATTCTGAACTCAGTGAACTGAGGGTGCCCCCATGCTTTGGCAAGGACAAGTATGTATCCCACAGTTACATTCCATACATCATTTTCCAAAATGAGGCAGCATGGAGCACTGTGGTTTAGATGTTAACAAAAATTAATGTCTAAAGAAACATGAAAGGAAAGCTTGCATACACACAGGCTTTATAGGAAGTACTACAACTGAGGAGCTGGAGGTTTCACCATCCAAAGAACTATCTTTTTAAAAGTCAAGGTTGGAGCCACAGTATTTGAAAGGAATGGTCCAATAGGTTCACCATGACATCAGTGGTTCAAAGAATTGGCAATAAATAGTAAATTATAGAAGATGCCTTAAGATCAGAAGATATGAACAGACACTTCTCCAGAGACTACATCCAGATGGCCAATAGACACATGAAACGATTCTCAGCATCCCTCCTCATCAGGGAAATACAAATCAAAACCACACTGAGATACTACCTCACGCCAGTCAGAGTGGCTAAAATGAGCAAATCAGAGAACTCTAGATGCTGGCGAGGATGTGGAGAAACGGGCACCCTCCTACACTGTTGGTGGGAATGGAAACTGGTACAGCCCCTCTGGACAACAGAGTGGAGGTTCCTCGAAAAATTAACAACAGAACTCCCCTATGATCCAGCAATAGCACTGCTAGGAATTTACCCAAGGGATACAGGAGTGCTGATACATAAGGGCACATGTACCTCAATGTTCACAGCAGCACTCTCAACAATAGCCAGAACATGGAAAGAGCCTAAGTGTCCATCAATGGACGAATGGAACAAGAAGATATGGTTTATCTATACCATGGAATACTACATGGCAATGAGAAAGAATGAAATCTGGCCATGTGTAGCAACACGGATGGACCTTGAGGGTGTTATGCTGAGCGAAATAAGTCAGGCAGAGAAGGACAAATATCATATGTTTGCACGTATAGGAGGATTAGGAGGAACTTAACAGAGGACCAAGGGGGAGAAGAAGGGGGAAATGGTGGGGGAAAGGGAGAGAGGCAAACCATGAGAGACTCTTGAATGCTGAGAACAAACTGAGGACTGATGGATGTGGGGGGAGGGGGAATGGGCATGGAGGAGGGCACTTGTGGGGATGAGCACTGGCTGTTATATGGAAACCAACTTGACAATAAACTATTTGTAAAAAAAAAAAGGGCGCCTGGGTGGCTTGAGTCGGTTAGCGTCCGACTTTCGCTTAGGTCATGATCTCGGGTTCATGGGTTCGGGCCCCATCGGGCTCTGTGCTGACTGGCAGCTCAGAGCCTGGAGCCTGTTTCAGTCTGTGACTCCCTCTCTCTCTGACACTCCTGCTCTTGTCTCTTCTCTCTCTCCTAGAAATAAATGAAACATAATAAAAAAAAAAAAAAAAGAAGCTGCCTTAAGATATAGCTGTACCTTGAGATCTTAAATATCAAAATATGAAAATTGAAAGGAGAATTGATATAAAGAAGAAAAGTAGTTTTTCAAAAATTAGATAATTAGGATGGATATAGAAAACTGAGGAAGATAGCTTACTATAAAAAGCACATGTATGTTAGAAAGGCAAACCATTATAAAAGGCTCTAGGTTTTTTTAAATTTTTTAATGTTTATTGTTTTTGTTTTCGAGAGAGAGTCAGAGTGCTAGTGGTGAAGGAGCAGAGAGAGAAAGGGAGACAGAATCCAAAGCAGGCTCCAGACTTTGAGCTATCAGCAATGAGCTCGATGTGGGGCTCGAACACACAAACCATGAGATCATGACTGAAGCCAAAGTCAGACATTTAATCAACTAAGCCACCCAGGTGTCCTGGCTCTAGTTTTTTAATAAAAGAGTTTTAGAATACACTCCTCTATTAAATTAGCATCACCAAGGCCATTTTACCCATTAGCCATTTCAGCCCAGTGCCAATGTACTGTGAAATTTTTAAAGGTTTACAAAATGACTGAAACTTGAAAAGAAAGTGCTGGCTCCAAACTACAAAAGGAAAGCTGCAAAATGAAAATTAATTGACTTAATTAAATGCCTACAAAAAATAACATTACATCACCTAGTCACCTGCAATTTTACTCTTGTAACTGCAGTATAAATTATATTTAATGCAAGATATGGGTGGATTTTAATTTGTGTGATGTATTATACATGCAGGGCAGCCAAGAGTCATATGAGAAGGCCTCAGAGCAACCGTGAGTAACATTAATATGATCAAAATGGCAGTCTGCTTTCCTAAAGGCATTGGAAATTAAAAAAGGGAAAACAGGATTAGGAATGCCGACATTAAGTATCAAAATAGTGGGCCTTAGGAAGAATAATTGCTGCCCCTCTCAAGAATAAGTAATACTGGCTGAAATCTCATTTCCTCTCAATCCAAGCATTGCTATATCATAATGCCTTTTTAAAATTTTGTTTTAATTTTTTACAATTTTATATATTTTGAGAGAGAGAGAGGAGAGAGAGAGAGAGAGAGAGAGAGAGAGAGAGAGAGAGAGAGAGAGAGAGAGATGGAGTGCACAAGCATGAGAGGGGCAGAGAGTAAGAGACACAGAATTCCAAGCAGGCTCCACGCCATCAGTACAGAGCCCAATGCAGGGTTCGAACCCACAAGCTGTGAGATAATGACCTGAGCCGAGATCAAGAGTCAGGCACTTAACTGACTTCACCATCCAGGCACCTGTCTTTGGTTTATTTTTAAAGAGCAAGCTTTCCTTAGAAGAGGTAAATATACCATTTATACCTCACTGTGCACCATCCCTAGAAAAGTTAGAAAAGTGGTTCAACAGCATCCACTGAGGGGTGATACCTGGTGAGTATGCTGCATGGTAAGGGTAGGAGGTGAATTTTAAAGGTGAAGGAAGATCTGGTTCTGAGCAAAGCAGGCCTGGCTGAAATGAAGGATTGGTAATATCTGAGCTGAAATATCCTGGGTACAGCAATTTGATTTGGGACTAATCCTAGGTTTTGATAATCCTCAACTGATCTTTCTTATTGAAGGAAAATGATCTGCTTCTTATTATCTTTTACCCAAGAAATAAAGAACATATCAGTTGATACCACAGTAATATAATCTACATTCAGTGGATATAATAGAGAAAACCCAAAATATTTTCCATAAGAAGTGCTACTTAACTTTTTATTTTACATTTATTTATTTTTGAGAGACAGAGAGAGACAGAGTGCAAGCGGGGAAATGGCAGAGAGAGAAGGAGACACAGAATCTGAAACAGGCTCCAGGCTCTGAGCAAGGTGTCAGCACAGAGCCCATTGAGAGGCTCGAATCCACAAATTGTGAGATTATGACCCGAGCTGACTTTGGACGCTTAACTGACTGAGCCACCAAGGCACCCCTAAAAAGTGCTACTTTAGAGCTTTTATGAAATCTCTGTCTCTTTCTATCTCTCTCTATATACACATGTGTGCACACACAGAGAAATTATGTAAAAATTATGTGCCAGTAATTGCTAAATCAGAGGCTATAAAACTAAGCTGGGGGGCATACACAAACAGCTCACAGCTAAAAATCTTGTAATTTAAGGAGTTATGGTATTTTGTACAATATTAAATCACACAGACTCTCATGAAATAAATCATTTTTAGGTTTTTGTTAATTATTCATGAAGTGGCTTCTGGACCTCTTAAACTGGAAAGGGCAAAGCTATAACCAGGCCAGGACATAAATGAGGCACCAAAGAAGCCAGGCCTACAAAGCAAGGTGGGGGTTACAGGGAAGGAAGTTACTCAATTTAACAAAATTATTTTGGATCTCCCAATAACTCCTTGTGTTGGGTTTTTTACATAACTGTCCTCAACTTGGAACAGTTTTGTTGATCTGAAGAGAAATCAGGACCGAGGTTCAGAGGTAATTTAAATTTATTTTTCATTTTTGCTTGTTTTAAAAAGCCGATACTTTAGACAAGGTCTTTCCTCTCACTCTAAAGTTTTTGGAAACAGCTCTTTAATTAAACTTTATTGACACACACAAAAACCCAGACCTGTAATTACTTTGGATGAATGAAGCCTTATGCTTTTCACCAAGAGAATAGAGAAAAAACTATTGTTTCCTTTGTATATGCTTTAAAAAAATTTTTTTTTAATGTTTTTATTTATTTTTGAGAGAGAGAGAGAGACAGCATGAGCAGCAGACGGCCAGAAAGAGAGGGAGATACAGAATCTGAAACAGGTTCCAGGCTCTGAGCTAGCTGTCAGCACAGAGCCCGACGCGAGGCTCGAACCCACAAACCGTGAGATCATGACCTGAGCCGAAGTCGGACACTTAACCAACTGAGCCACCCAGGTGCCCCTGTACATGCTTTTCAAAAATTAATTTTAAAGTTTATTTATTTATTTTGAGAGAGAAAGAGAGGAAGAGAGTGCATGTGAGTAGGGGAGAGGCAGAGAGACAGAGAGAGAGAGAGGGAGAGAAATAGAATCTGAAGCAGGCTCCTCTCAGTGAGCACAGAGCCCAATGCAGGGCTCAAACCCACAAACCATGAGATCATGACCTGAGTCGAAATCAAGAGTTGGATGCTTAACTGATAGAGCCACCCAGGTGCCCCCTGAAAATTAATTTTATTTATTTATTTATTTTTTACAAATAGTTTATTGTCAAATTAGTTTCCACATAACACCCAGTGCTCATCCCCACAAGTGTCCTCCTCCATGCCCACCCCTCCTCCCCCCCACATCCACCAGTCCTCAGTTTTTGTCAGCATTCAAGAGTCTCATGGTTTGCCTCTCTCCCTTTCCCCCACCATTTCCGCCCTTCTTATCCCCCTTGGTCCTCTGTTAAGTTCCTCCTAATCCTCCTATACGTGCACACATATGATATTTGTCCTCTGCCTGACTTATTTCGCTCAGCATAACACCCTCAAGGTCCATCCATGTTGCTACACATGGCCAGATTTCATTGTTTCTCATTGCCATGTAGTATTCCATGGTATAGATAAACCACATCTTCTTGATCCATTCGTCTATTGATGGACACTTAGGCTCTTTCCATGTTTTGGCTATTGTGGAGAGTGCTGCTGTGAACGCTGGGGTACATGTGCCCCTATGCATCAGCATGAGAATTAATTTTAAATAAAATGAAGACCTACCTGTCACAAACCATTCCAGTGATACAGGAGGGAAAAGAAAAAGTTCTCCTATCGCAGTCCCCCATCCGTTCTCATCCCACCGCCTGCACGGACACAATCACTACCTGCATTCTGTGCACTTGTTCTCCAGTGTGAAGCCGACAACAGAGATTTCTGTGTCTCATAAAACAGCAATCCAGCCCTGTCCTGGATGGTTAGCACAAGCTACTTTCTCTTGTACCCTACACTTTACCTCTGAGTTGAGGTTTTTTTTAGGATGCTCAAGTACATTCTCCCACAGAAACACTCATATCTGTGGAAAAGACGTGTAAGACAATGCACCATTGTGTGCGACACTGCGAATGTTGGAAGCAACCTCAAGTTAAGTATCTTATCAGTAGGGACGAGGCACATCTATACTAATGACTAGCAGTCATTAAAAGGATGACATCAATTTATATTTGCTGGTACAGAAATATATTTTGTTTGATGGCAAAAACAAAGAAAAAACACGATCTATTAAATACCAAAAGCAAATTACTGAGTATATACTGCATGATTACCCACAACACTCCTACAAAATGAACCTAGGTTATTATTGTGATTCCAAGCTTTGCTTTGTACTTACATGTGTATATAATATATATGCAATATATATTACGAAATGTATTCCAGAAGATGACTTAATAGTGGCTAATCTTAGTACTAGAAAAAATATATTTGTTGCCCTTTTGATGAACCCGAAAGACTGGCTTTCTTTTTATCCCCTTGTAGTAATCAGGCAGGATTTCTATCTCTTTTATTTACTGCTGATCTCTGCATGGAGAATGGTGGGCTCTCAATAAAAATGTACAGAATGAACAAATCTTCCTGCTCCCATATTAGGGACACTGCACATGATAAATGATTGATAGATAAGGCCCAAAGTAAAGATGGAAAAAAATAGGACTCTATAAAAAGAAATCTATAAAAAGAAATTGGAAGGGGTCAGAATGGAGAAGAGACAGAGGGGGCCATCCTTTCCCAAAGGGGAGTCTTACTGTTGATGGGCTCTCCATTCGTACTCTTCCTATTATGAAGAACAGCATAGAGGGGATGCAGTAATATTAGTGATTAGATTCAGAAAGAAAACTTTGGCCTTGCAGAACAATTTCAATATTGGGAGGAAGAAGAAAGGTGGCGCAGGAAACCATGGTTTATATTTGCTTGTATACAGTCTTTGGTTCTAGTTGTTGGTGAATACAAATTATACACTCTTTCTTTACTCTTTTAATGCTCATTGACTTTGTTTTAGTTTTTGAATAAAGAACTTATAGGGGCGTCTGGGTGGTTCAGTTGGTTAAGTGTCTGACTTCGGCTCAGGTCATGATCTCACAGTTCATGAGTTCAAGTTCCGCATCGGGCTCTGTGCTAACAGCTCACCTGGAGCCTGCCTCAGATTCTGTATCTCTCTCTCTCTCTGCCCCTACCCTGCTCATACTCTCTCTCTCTCTCTCAAAAATAAATAAAACATCAAAAAAAAATAAAAACAAATAGCAATACTCTTATTTAAAAAAGAACTTATATTTGAGTTATAATTGAAGAATTTAAAGGTTAAATAGGCTTAATTAAAATCTGTTCAAAAGAGCAGAAGAGCAGACATACTATGAATAAACTCACCATAATGTATTTCTATTTTCTCTGATGGTTATTGATTTAAAGTTGAATCTGTTATTATAAATAGATTATTTATTCTTCATGAAGTGCTTAGTTCCCTGTAGAATACTTTGTCCTATGAGTAATTAAATGTATACTGTAAAAATAGGAATGTGTGTGATCTTTTAGGAATTTGAGGGGACATTTATTTTACAATTATTTACAGTCAACCCTTGCACAAGTTAGGGGTTAGGAGTGCCAATCCCCTGCACAGATAAAAATCCAGATGTAACTTCTGACTCCCCCAAGAATTTCACGACTAATAGTTTGCTGTTGACCAGAGGTCTTACCACAAACATAAATAGTTGATTAACATATATTTTGTGTGTTATATGTATTATTCACTGTATTCTTATAGTACAGTAAGCTGGAGAAACACTTATTAAGAAAATCATAAAGAAGAGAAAATACACTTACACTTTAATTAGATTTCATGTTGGGGCGCCTGGGTGGCTCAGTCGGCTAAGCGTCCGACTTCGGCTCAGGTCATGATCACAGGGTTCGTGGGTTCGAGCCCTGCATCAGGCTCTGTGTTGACAGCTAGCTCAGAGCCTGGAGCCTGCTGCTGATTCTGTGTCTTCCTCTCTCTCTACCCTCCTTTGCTCATGCTGCCTCTCTCTCTCTCTCTCTCTCAGAAATAAATAAAACATTTAAATTTTTTTTTTAAATTAGGTTTCAGGCATATATGTTTATAGTACTATACCATAGTAAAAAAATAATCCTGTAGAACTAGACCCACATATTTGAAACCCATGTCATTCAAGGGTCAACTGTACTTTGATTCTTTTTTCAAATATGAGATTTATTCCTGATAAGATCAGAGGTAGAGGGCCTATGCAACACCAAATATTTTCACAAAGGTATGTGGTATTGAAGAGTAAGAACTTACACTTTATGAAACCCTAAGATACGTTTTAGTTATACTTTGCTATTATGAACTAAATACATAATATATTACACTTGGAAATTTGATTCTCCGTGGCTAAACTGATTATATGACCTATCTGCCTAAGACAGTTCCTATTTATCACCATGGTCCTGGGAAAATTATTAATAGGATCTCCTTTCAAATCTATCCAGGTTTGAAAATAAGTTACACGGTTACCTTATACTAAGAAAAAAAAAATGGTTGGCCTGATTTCAAATGTCTTTCTTTACCCACTTCTACTCCACATCATATCTTATTTTCAGATCTTCAAATCACAGGACATTGGAGGACATTGGTGCGATAAGGATTGAAGGATGGTGATAGTGAACCTCCCCCAGGATGTTGAAGAATACCATTAAGTCAGATGACAACTGGGTCACAGCTGTGTCCTGGCAGAACATCAGAGCAACTATTTCAGATTGTGCATTTGCAGGAAGAGTGTTGCTGGCTATTGGGCCTTCATAGAAATGAGACAGTCTTTGCTTCTCCCTGTCTCTGCCTCCCCAAATTCCTCTGAGTTGGACAAACAGCTAGTCTACTCCCTGCAAATGATAACAGATAAACTAAAATTCAAATACAGTGAAATAATTTGGGCTTTTCCTTGAGATAGCTTTTCATCTGTATGACAAAACCAATTCAATACTCTGATAAACTTAGAGCCTAACTCGCTCAGTCCTATGTAGTTTTCTAAGCCAGTATCACTCTACCATTTCTGATTCTGTCATTAAGTGAACTCACTCATCTGATATTCTTAGGAAGCCCTTAGCATTCCCAGGATTTTTTTTCTTCTTCATAATCACTTTCTAGTTCCAATCTTTTATTTGGATGCTAATTTAGCTGACTGGAACACTTTAATTAGGTTGGAGGCATGTATTATTCAAAGCAAGAAAGAAGTTAACTAAATTGGAACACACCATAAATGGTGGCTCTGTGTTTTTATAAGAAATGGTGGTAGTATTGATGAAGGTGGTTTTTAATTTTGTTTGTTTGTTTGCTTGTTTTTAAGCTATGTCTCAGATCTGATATGGTGTGCGGAAAATGTCTTCCTGTTCATAAGCATTCAGTAAGCAGTTGACTTTTTTTTTTTTAAGAGAGAGTGTGAGCCAGAGAGAGGGACTGAGGGAGAAAGAGAGAGAAAGATTGAGAGAGAGAGAGAGAGAGAGAGAGAGAGAGAAGAGAGAGAGAGAATGAGAATCTTTAGCAGGCTCCGCACTGATCCCGGGATCATGACCTGAGCTGAAATCAAGAGTCAGACGCTCAACTGATGGAGCCACCCAGGAATATTTAAAATTAAACATTCTTTGAGTTAAAATGGCATTGTTGTATTAATACCTTTGTAGAATATTTATTTTGGCATTTTAGATTCTAATCATCAATAGTAAAAAAAAAATCATTGACTCCTACTTTATTTCCCTTTCCAAATATGTTCTGCATTGTATTCATTATGTCTGTAGATATAATTCTAATTTCAAATAGACCCAATTCGCCCTCTGCCCATGTGCTCACAGGCATCTTGCCTTTGCAGCTGTGGTAGGGTCATCTTTCATTCTTTCATCCCCATAGCAGGCCGGGCCGCTGCTGGTCATCATGTCTGAGCTTCTCCTGCATGCCCTTTAGCTTCTGCTCTATTTTATGGCAAAACACAGGTTGATAAGACCATTTGATATCCTTCCTCAAAGCTGCAATAACAAGATGTCCAAATATGATCCAGCTGGACTGAAAATACTTTTGTTTGCTTTTTAAATTTTTTAAATGTTTATTTATCTTTGAGGTAGAAGGAGAGACAGAGCACATGAGGGGGAGGGGCAGAGAGAGAGGGAGACACAGAATTTGAAGCAGGCTCCAGGCTCTGAGCAGAGCCCCAACATGGGGCTTGAATTCATGAACCGTGAGATCATGATCTGAGCTGAAGTCCGATGCTTAAATGAATAAGCCAACCCAGGGGCTCCGCAAAAAGACTTTGTTTTAATGGGAAGTCTTGTCAGAAGAACTTCCCAGACTTTCTTATGCTGTTAAACCACCCCACAAAAGCTGGCCTAAAAGCGAGGGAGAGATGTTGGCAGCCTAGAACAATTGTCATAACCCAGTTGAGCTCTTGGGTGGAACTGCCCTCTAAATCCAGATCCACAGACACATTTTCCAGATTTCTGTCTTCATTCTGATTTTGTTGGCTTCTTTCCACATGAATCTGAAATGGGAGACTTAATCTATGGCTATATCCCCAAATTCTACTCTGGACTGACTTCAAGTCTCAATGTCACACTGAGCCACCTCTCCACACTCAGAACTCTAATGAGTTGTCCATTTTGCCTTGATATTATAGACCTCCGACCTCCATTCATATTCAAGATTCCAGATTATTGAAAAGAATTCTCATTTCTAGAACCCTCCATCAGTAGCAATTTCTAACTTAATCTACTCAAGCTATTCATGACTGTGGAAACTCTCAAACTTGCTCTTCTGATATAGTCTTCTACCATGGTAAGCACAAACATGGGGAAAAAAAAACACAAAAAAATCAATGATGTCTCAATTCTCATTATTCATCTCTGCTTAGTCACCTCTGGTGGTTCTTTGTAAATGATAAGCAAATTGCTTGCTTTGGTAGTTAAATTGCTTAATATCTTATTCCAGACAACCTTTCATCTCTAAACATCAGCATTTTATAACTACCCCTATGCACTCATCTACCTTAAATCCTAATTAAGCAGGACAGCTACCACTATCCTCCCAATTTATCATGTATTTCAATATCTCGTTCAATTACTCTTTCTCTTTGATTGGTCTGAAAATACTACTCATCTTCTTCCCAGTGATCTCTACTCATTCTCTATAGACCCAGTGCATTGTCATCTTGTCTAGAAAGCCTTCCTCAAACGATCCAGAAAGTAAAAACTGCATACCACTTACTAGAGTGGATTACTAGTGGCATTATGATTTCTCAAGCCATTGTTACTCAAGGGAAAATATTGTGATGACTATAGAAGTATCTGAATTTGCCAAGCTAGAAAGAGCAAGTTAAAATATTGGCTTTAGAATAACATACAGTGTCAAATCACTATGTTGTACACCTGAAACTAATGTATGTGTGTCAACTATTTTTAATTTAAAAATTAATATTGGCTTTTAAGCCTGCAAAGACTGTTTGTGCTCCAGCTATGATGTGAGCTTTTCACTAGTTCTACTCTGTAAAATCAAGACACTAGACAGCAGCAAATGCTTGCAATACAGAAGAGGCAGTACTGGAACTCACTCAACTCCCCAAGGGAACTAGCCTTCTTTTGAAATCCTAGTACCTTACAAATCCTATAACCAAATCCCTTTTTCTACTTTCCATCAAGAAGACTGACTGTAGTTAATCAGAGCCCATCTTCTACGAGATCAACAACCATGCCTCTACTCTGCTAGTTTTGGAGAACTGTCTGTCATTTTCTGAGGAGTTGTTCCTAGGGTTCTATACATTAATTAATTAATTAATTCAATAAATAGATCACTGATCAATGGCTAGGCATTGTCAAAAAGAAAACCAAATGGAGTCACTGATACTTGGCCACATCACCAAACCAGGGCTTAATACCTGACATAATTTCACTTTCAGCCTCTCCCAGAAATGCAGTCTTAGCCAGTCAACCAGGAATTTTCTAGTCTCACATGGGCTCTCTCCATTCCCTCAAAGGAAGGTAAACTCACCTGAAACAATCCTTTTTTTTTTTTCTGGTTATCACTTCCTTGTCCTGCCTTTAAACACCTTTCTCATTGTAGCCCTTTGGAGCTCCCCTCTACTTGCAAGATGGGATGCTGCCTGATTGGAGAAGCAAAAAATAAAGCCAAATCAATCTTTAAAATTTATTGGGCTGAGTTTTTGTTACTTAACAGTTTTGGTGGCAACGATGGGATCCAAGGTGAACTCCGGATGGCATTTGGGGACAATGAGAAGCACAGGTGTGGTGCGCCATGAACCCTTTCGAGTTCATGAGTTTATCACCATTTCCAAGGGCCACTGGTGAGCTCCTCTCAGCTGAGCTCTGCAATTTTTGCATTAGAGCTCTTGACCTAATTGGCTTTCTCATCCTGTGTTAACAGGTCAGTCTAGACGAGAGTCGGCTCTATCAGAGTGCCAGTCCTTAGCCCTTGGTTCCATCCACAATTCCACACTGGAATCCCTTCCCAGTTCCAGTTTGCAGTCTCCACAAAGAGTCTGCTGGCTTAGTCCATACTGGGAATTACTGGTGGTGAGCACAGCCTTCTCTTGGTCAGTCCACAGTTGACATATTTTGGTTATTGCTGGTGTGTTGGGGTGCCTATTTGTTTGTCCTGTTAGTGTAAAGGCTATTGCTTGTGGCGATCTCAGAGGTTTAAAGGAGCTGTAGAAAGTGGTGGGGTCAGCAAGCTGTTGGAGCGCCGGCCACCTCACTCAAAGACTCCCGGGTTAGGATAAGTTGGTCACAGAGCAGGTCAGACAGGCACTAGTCACCTTTTGACCTCAAGAAAATTTGAGTGCCTTGAGGCACATTGCGAAACATGCACAATCTCCAACCCTTTTTAGGTATTAGCTTGGCTCTGAGAGACCCAAAGTCTTAATTAATAGGATCCTGAAATTCCAAAGAGTTGAGCGTGCTAACTCCCAGTACACCTGCTTTTTTCATTTCTAAGGACAAAAGTCTCCAAAGTTGCAGATAACTAGTAACATGGCAAGATCTTACTAAAAGCAACTAGAATTGCAATGGTCATTATGAAAAATGTTACAATTAGATAATATCGTTTAAGAATTGCACTTGAAGGCAAGGGTTCCTAAATGAAATGGAACTAGATACCTATTTTATTTTTTTTTTTTTAATATTTTTATTTATTTCTAGGAGAGAGAGAGAGAGACAGCGTGAGCAGGGGAGGGTCAAGAGAGAGGGAGTCACAGACTGAAACAGGCTCCAGGCTCTGAGCTGGCAGTCAGCACAGAGCCCGACGCGGGGCTCGAACCCACGAACCGCGAGATCATGACCTGAGTGAAAGTCGGACGCTTAACTGACTAAGCCACCCAGGCGCCCCGATACCTATTTTAATCAACATGCAGAAGTCGTCAAAGGTTTCAAAATTCCAAAATAGTTTTTGTTGTAAGAATTGTTACAAAAGGCTAAGGAAAAATTAAAAATGTAAGAGCCCTAAACAAAAGACACTAAGACTACATGACTCCTGCTTCTTCTCTCTACCCTCCTAATAATCCTCTTTCTCAATTGTTTTTCCACTGTGAAAAATAAAAGCTACACACCATAAACAAAAGTCCATTAAGTCCATGATTTTTCAGACACCCCATATCTACCTTCAAAGAAGGGTCTTCCAGAGTTGATGAAAGTGAGGAATTTTCTGCTAAAATGCTATATTATTCCCTTATATAGTCAATGGAAAATGCTGGTGGATATCATCAGTCTGCAGAGGGTATCCTGGAAAAACTGGCAGAAGACAGAGAATGGTAAAAATTCTTTCCAGAATCAGTTCTTCCAAATCAAACTGCAGTGCCCAGTTGAGTGAAGAAAATAAAAATTCACACTGTCCCTTCCTTTCTAAATGCAGACCCATTGGTTACTGACCCCTTTTCTCCCAGAGACAGCTATGATTTCTTGTTTGTTCGCAGTTTGCATCCTAAGAATTGGGCCTGCCTTTCTGCCTGCCAGGAGATAGAGATTATTAGTACTTTCTTGGGCTGTCTTTGGGGAGTGATGCTGGATCTCGGGAAGGGAGTATCTTTTGCACCCTCTTTAAGGACCCCTCTTACACCCAAAAGGGCTTAGTCAATACTGCCAGAAATAATTACTGTTCGTGCTGGCTGAAGACTAATAACACATATAGGCACATTTTTGAAAACTAATTCTGCAGTCAAAATGTTGGTCAGATTGAAAGCTGATATTCAGAGCCTGATGGGGAATTTTTTAAAAGGCCTTCTCCCCTGAGTTAAAATTAGAGCTATATACCAGAGAGAAAGAAGCAAACTAGGTTAAAGTTGTTGGATTAACCTATGAGGTCATTTAGATTACAACTCAATTCTCTGAAGAAATGAGAACAACTGTCTTTGTCTTACAAATCTTTTGCAAAAGTAGAAATGTAGCCCTAGAGGAAGTTCAAATTCTACTCATTCCATTCCACCAATCCCAAAACTTTCCTTCTTTATCTCAAACGGTTTGCAACCTCTGAATGATCTAGAAATTTACCTAGATCATCCCCAATTCCTAAGACTAAAGAAAGAAACCAAGGAAATAGAGACCTTTTTAAAAAAAAATACAAATGACGGGGCACTTGGGTGGCTCAGTTGGTTAAGCGTCTGACTCTTGATTTCAGCTTAGGTCATGATCTCACAGTTTATGAGACTGAACCCCAAGTCTGGCTCTGCACTCTGACAGCATGGAGCCTGGTTGGGATTCTCTCTCTCTCTCCCTCTCTCTTTTCTCTCTCTTTCTGTCTTCAAATAATAAGTAAACTTTAAAATAAGTAAACTTAAAAAAAATAAATACAAATGGCTATAGATGCACCCTTGCCCCAAATCTAGCCCACAGCTTCTACAAGATTACTTGTTAAGGACAAATACAATTCTTAAGTGTCTTCTCTACCAATATTAGTAGAAAAAGCTTTAGCCATCTGAGTGGGTAGGCTTAACTTATTCCATCTGCCAGAAAAAGTTTGGACTCCTCTCTTCTGTTATGAACTAGTGAGTTTTGTATTATTATACTTCTCATGGATAAAAATTTTAGAACAAAAAGATCTTTTCATCTGTCTGTTCATGTGTGTCTATATATATGTGTTATAGATGTGTGTGGTATTTTCCACCTCTGGATGTTATTACAAAAATTCATTTGTAAAAGAACTCTGTTTAATTGGCTTTAAAAACTCATTGTCATTGTTTATACAAATTAGATTCTCAAAAATAGAAACTTAGCCCAAATGTTTTTCAAGTCCATGTGATCTAGGATTAATATTTAATAAATAAGTTAATTGAAGTTTGTTGCTTTAACTAAAACAGGCATGTCTTTAGAGTTTTCAGCCTTAAGTATAACACTTTTTGTCCAATGAGGTTCACTATAAGTCAAATAAGCTCATGTTCTCTCTATCACAGAATTTGTCAGTAGGAAAGGTAACTTAAAGACAATGCTTAGCTGTTTAATTAATGTCCTGTGACATTTTAATGACTAATCTAAATAATTCAAACAAATAAATTAAGTAGATATAAGATAAAAGTTTATAAATAAACTTTTCAACAAAATTTATGCCTACTTAGTTTCCCCAGATCTTACTGGTACGTTAAAACCTTAGAGTTTAGATAATGAAATTAGATGAGGAGGGTCCTTTAATATCCATATCATTTCCAAATAAGACAAAATACTAAAACTAATTACTGAACATGGGTTTAGCTACTTTGGCTTCTTATTACAGACAAACTGGAAAACTGGAAAAGGCATATGCATCTAGAAATTATAAAATGTATTCATAAATTTGCAAAGCTAAAGAATGCTTGTATAACAGTTCATACTTGATTATACTTAGCCTTCACTTGAAAGTAAGTTTTCTAATGGCTAAAAAGTAACTCAAATATATGTCATTAAAACCCTTAAGGTCTGTAGAAAATGAATCTTCAGTAAGAACTTTTAATATGTAATCAAGCTGGCTTTTATGCAGAAACAGTGGCAACAGAATCTATAAAAACTATGGTGCACGTGGGTGAGGTCCATTCTGCTTCTTCCAAAAAAGACCTCCTGCTGCTAGACTTTTGTCATCCTTATGTCCTTGCAACATGGCAATAGTATGCTCTTGAATCAGAGAAAGTAAGATGGGTAAGCAATAGCTGTAAATTAAACAACTGGGGCTATGGGAAACCCAAGATAGCCACTTGGTTCTTCCCAGATCCCTGGAAAATCCCACTTTTCAGTGTTTGCATTCCTTCGCCCACCACAGAACATGTAGGATGACTCAAATTACGAATAGACATTGGTAGGGAAACTTTTATAAAACTACAAAAACAATCTAGCAGCAATGCCTGACCTGTCAGGTCCATATTCCTGGAAGAACTATTTTAATCCCTACAGGTCTCAGACCTCCTCCCTTTGAACCCTTTAAAAACCGTAGTTTATATATATAATGGAATACTACGTGGCAATGAGAAAGAAGGAAATCATGCCATTTGCAGCAATGTGGGTGAAACTGGAAGGTATTCTGCTGAGTGAAATAAGTCAGTCGAGAAAGAAAGGTACCATATGTTTTCACTCATATGTGGATCCTGAGAAACTTAACAGAAGGCCATGGGAGAGGGGAAGAGGAAAAACAGTTACAAACAGAGAGGGAGGGAGGCAAACCATAAGGGACTCTTAACTACAGAGAACAATCTGAGGGTTGGTGGTGGGGAAGGAGAGGGGAAAACGGGTGATGGGCATTGAGGAGGGCACTTGTTGGGATGAGGATTGGGTGTTGTATGGAAGCAATGAACCATGGGAATCTACCCTAAAAACCAAAAGCACACTGTACAATTTGTATGTTAGCCAACTGTATGTTAGCCCATTTGACAGTAAATTATATTTAAAAAATAAGCTAAGGCATATATGAGGGGGAAAGAAATCCTGCCTGATGCTGTTGCATTCTTTAGAAGCTGAATCCTAAACAAAAAGAAAAACAAAAATCCTGTAGCTGGGCCTAGTATGGGTTATCAATATGTTCTTGTAATTGTACATATGGTTTCTAGATTAGTTGAAGCTTTTCTCTGCCCCAAGGCTGATGCCCTCACAGTGGCAAAGAAAATGTGTTTCCCACTTGGGGTATACCTTCCACCATTTCCAGTGATCAAGGAATCTACTTCACTGGGCAAAAAATATGATGCTCAAATCTATCACCAACAGGTTAAAGAACACTTTCCAGATCCTAATTCAAAAGATCTTGGTGGTCACAGTTAAGTGACTGAGTATACTGGAAATACCATCAGAGGAAGACAGCCCTCAAGTCCCATTTGAAAGGACCTTACCAAGTGTTCCTGACTACTGTCACTATTGCAAACCTAGAAAGTATTGAGCCTTGGGTACACATCACACAGCTAAAAACACTCCACCTGACACCTGGTCCTGTTTAGACACTGGAGACCTCTAAGTCAAAGTGATGGGCAAGAGAAGTAATTGACATTGAGGTAGACTGCTTCCCAGACAACAGATCAAGACTTACTGCTTAAACAGAACATGAAACCCTTTCTCTTTTTCCCTTCCTTCACTCTGGCATTAGCCTATAAAGATCACAGTTTCATCTGTGTCTCTTAGGCCACTGCTAAGGGAGATAACTTCTAGAATTTAGAAGGATCATTTATTTCAGGTTAGGAGAAAATCTAACTGAGCCCCTCAGTTTTCATAAGCAAATATATGATTGGCTGACTCCCCTGAATTTATATCATCAAATTAGAAAGATCCTACCAGGAGGCTTTCATGATTCTGATTCACATCTTTGACCTGGTTAGTGATAAATGTAAATGAGGCTACGACCAGGAATTTCTCCTTAAATCCTAAAAGTATTGAAAAATCCACTGCTAAAGCAATAGCTCCAGAAAAGATCCTTAGACTCTCTGGTCAGAGTTGTTCTTGATAATAGCTCTTGATTATCTTTTGGCTGAGCAAGGAAGGTTTCTATGCTGTGGTCAATTCCATCTAGCTATACCTGGATTAATACCTCTGGGAAAGTTGAAACTCAATTACATAAGATCATTGACTAAGCTACTTGGCTTAAAAAGGTTACTCCTTCAACAGGATTTTTCTTTGACTTATTTGACTTTAATCGGTTTGGGTCTTGGGGACCATAGCTTCCAAACTATATTATAAACATTGAGATTAGTTCTGCTCATAGTAATTGTAATAATCTCCCCAGTGTGCTGTATTCTCTCAAATCTTTAAGTATATGTTTGTAGCCACCAAGTAAATGATCTCCCTAAGAAACAAAGAGAATGACCAAATTAAAAAATGTAAACCTGAAGCCATGACCTGTGAGCATTACAGATTAAGCAAAAACATCATGCCTATAAACACCACACAAAAAGAACAACAAAAGATGCAAGAAGTTCAGAGCAGTAGCTGAGAGGGGCACAATGCCTTAAACTTTTTTTCACATCTCTCAAGTAAGATTTATCTGATCAAAGTTGAGGGAAGGATTGTTAAAAAGAAAACCACACGGCCAGGGGCATCTGGGTGCCTCAGTCAGTTAAGCACCCAACTCTTGATTTCAGTTCAGGTCATGACCTCATGGTTTGTGAGTTCAAGCCCCACGTAGGGCTCTGCACTCACAGCGTG
This sequence comes from Proteles cristata cristata, assembly GCA_017311185.1. Lineage (NCBI taxonomy): Eukaryota > Metazoa > Chordata > Mammalia > Carnivora > Hyaenidae > Proteles > Proteles cristata. Next base: position 197,816 of record JAESUZ010003943.1, read on the forward strand.
GGGCCTGCTTTTGATTCTCTCCCTCTCTCTCTCTCTCTCTGCTCCACCCCAGCTCATACTCATTCTATCTCAAAATAAATAAAGTTAAAAAATTTTTTAAAAAAGAAAATGATATACCGAAAATGAAGTCACACACTTGGCCATGTCACCAAACCAGGGCTTAATATCTAATATAATTGCACTTTGAGCATTCCCTAGAAATGTAGTCTTAACCAGTCAGTCAGGAATTTTCTGGTCAGCACCAATGAGGTCATCTGTCACATGGGTCTCCTTCATCCCCTGAAGGAAGGTATGCTCACCTGAAAGAATTCCCCCCACCCCCGACATTTTTTTCTGTTTATGAGTTCCTTGTCCTTCCTTTAAATCTTCCTTTTTTGGTGCCTTTTGGAGTTCCCCTTTACTTCCTAGATGGAATGCTGTCTGATTTATGAATTAATAAAGCCAATTAAAGCTTAAAAATTTACTTGACTAAATTTTTGTAATTTAACAGCATTAAGTAAGACAGATCTGGGAGTGCCTGGGTGGGTCAGTCGGTTAAGCATTTGACTTTAGCTCAGGTCATGATCTAACGGTTTGGTTCATCAGTTTGGGCCCCACATCAGGCTCTGTGCTGAGAGCTCAGAGCCTGGAGCCTGCTTTGGATTGTGTGTCTCCCTCTCTCTCTTCTCCTCTCCCACTCATGCTTTGTCTTTCTCTCTCTCAAAAATAAACATTAAAAAATTTTTTTAAAAAAGACAGATCTGCTCTTTGCCGTCAGGGAGTTTTAATTTGAGGCAGAAGGAAAAATGTTATCCAACCAATTCTTTTTAAATTTTCATATTATATATTAACATTATAAGTGCAGCAAAAAGAAAAGGCAGCTATGGTCTTGTATATTAATACCACCAACTGATCCCATTTGAAGACCAGAGAAAGCTTCCTGAGTAAGTGGGCATTTATTTAATATTTGAACAGTTTTTCTTAAGCTGAATACTAGATGTTGGCCTATACCTTCATGCTTGATAGTTCTTCAAAGCTTTACCTAATAAGGTACAGAGGAAATTAATCAGACCCTCAATTATAAAGATCAGGCATAACTTGAAGTTTGCCTTTATCAATTCCTCACTTCCTGTTCCATTATGAATTTGTCTTTCCTCTTTCAAATTTTGTTATATTTTTGCTACTCTAATTTCATACTAATAAGCAAATACATTCGAAAAATCAGTTAACTATGAAGCATTGTTATGAGGGAAGAAAGTACCAGGAAGGAGCAAACGTGTGGATGCTCACTTTCTGTATTTTGTACTGTTGTTCAGCTAATAGTTTTAGGAAGAAAATCTCATTCTACCAACATGATGAAATAGCCAGGATTAGGGTCATGTAAAGTTTGTCCTTTTTTTCTTGAGTGTTAAAGGGTATCTTATACAATATTATTTTTATTTAAAAAAAATGTGTAGGTTAATGTGACAGAGGTCTATATCACAAACCATGCAGCCTAAGAAAGAAAGTTGTGGCAAGTGATAAAGTGGCTGGTTGGGGTAGAAGAAACATTTACTCTAGCACAGCTATTATATTTAAACCACAGCTATTATATTTAAGTCCATCACAGTGAAAGCCAACACTGACTTCAGGGCAAACAGTGGCTCCTCTCAACCTATGTCCTGGTAAGCTTATCACATTCTTGTGAACTTTGCTGGGGATAAAGGGGGTTATGGCCCGATGTACCTTGTGAGTATGAGAGTAGGAATATTTGGCCTCTGATTGTAAGGATGTGAAGTGTGTGCCCAGTGCCTCAAATCTTTTATTTTGCTTTGATTCTTTTCAATGAATTTGTGAGGAAGATATTTTTTTTATCTTTATTTAAGTTGGTCGTATAAAAATATTTCTTAAAAATAAAGAGCCTTTTGGCTGAGTGGCCATAACTATTAACTCAGTTACTTTAGCCCTTAAATAAATTTTTAGGAAATTATCAGGTTACTCAGTAAATGATGGTTGCTGTCTGTATGAGTCCTAATTAAGTTTATACACACATATGCACATACATGTTTATATGTGGTATGTGTACACACAAGTGATATACAGAATTTTCAAAGTTTACTCAGTTCCCTTAATACATTCTTTAGTCTAAAACTGGAACAATCCTGAGCCAAAAAAAGGTAGACACACTTTTAATAAAGAAAATTATCTTTATAATCATCTGCCTTTAAGGCACTTTCCATGTCCCTGAGGCATCCAGGAAAATTGCTCCTATGTAAACCATGAAATCTGCCCTGCTTTATTTAAGGTCAGCACATGACTAACTTAAAGTTTGATATCTTCCAAGGAAGTATGACTTGAAAGCTCTCTGTAAATGCAAGAGGCAACCGTGTGTCTTTTCCATGTAAAACTGGACTTCATTCCACTTGGAATGACAGTGATCATGATTCACAGCTTCTACGTCAGTTACAACATCCCCTTATTGTTTTTTCAGAGGTCCAGCATTTTCAAATGGACACTGCTTCACTTACAATAACACTACCTGAATTTCTTTCTCTAAAAAAGAAAATAACTTGTTTTTATATATTTAACCTGTCTTGATTTTTTATCCCCATTAGGAACCTGGATGCCCTACGTAAGTTCTGTAAATATGATTGCTTTTACCTCAAGGTGTTATGACTTCATTCTGGGGGATAACTAACCATAAGGAACAAAGGACTGAGAAGTCTGTGGTTTTTGTATGCCATCAATGCAGCTAGGTATAAAAATGTGTATGTCATTTGGAACATATTCTTAAAGAGGGAAGGGTTAAAAATAAGACATTGTATTAGTTAATTAGTGCTGCATAAGATAATACTTCAAACCTCAGCAGCTTAAAACAATGGTTTGTTATTTTATAATTCATAATTTAAGATTATATTTCATAATTCTTAGTGTTGGCTTCGTGGTTAACCTGTGGCTGCATTCCACTGGAGGGATGGCTGGGGCACAAGTAGACAGGCTATACTATGAGTCCTGATAATGTAGTGATCTCAGGGCCAATCCAAATCACAAGTGTGGAGTAAGCTTCTACTATGTTACATTTGTGGATGTCCAGTTAGATAAAGCAAGGCACATGTCTACACCCAGAGTCAATGTGGAAGGCACTACATAGGGCATGACTACTGAGAGGCATCCATTCATTGGGGCCATTTTTCTAATAACCACATCACAAATGGTGGTAACATGAGAGCACATTTTAGACTCACACTGAGATAGAACCCTAAACAATAATGATTGTGTTCTTAAATTTAGCACAGTTGCACACCGGGAAAGAACCATATACTAATCAATGGGTTGTCAATATGAGAACCAGGATTACTGATTAAAGGATTATTGATATAATACTTACTAGATAAAAAGACATGGGAAGTGAGATTGAAAGAGTACATCAAATAAAATGCAGGAACAATAGGGATAAATTCAATCTAGATACATTATAAAGAAATTACATACATCAAGGATAAATGTAAAAATCACTTAAAAAAAAGAAAGGAAAAAAGAGATTAACTATGAACTATGAATGAACAACATTCAGAAAGACAAAACAAATGTTATCAGTAACAATGGATTTTGTAACATAGTGAGGTAGCATCTTCCAGGTACTGAGATTAAATAATTTGCTAGAAATCTATAATTAATTCAACATTTGACAATAAAGGCAAACTTCATAAAAACTTAGACCAGAAAAAAGTTTAAGGGTGTTTGCTACTCTCAAATGATAATAAAATTCAATATAATAGTTAATAAGAATGATATGTGATTGGGTGTTGTATGATTAGTTAAAGCCTACTGAGATCCATGGCATGTGTGAAATAAGTGTAGACATTTTGAATAAGTTTGAACTTTGTTAAAAAATGTACACTTAAATAATCAGCATAAACTTAATAGGTGTCCAATAAATGAAAATAAATATAATCTATAGGTTCCAAATCAGCAAAGGAAATAAAGGTAAATTTTCTAAGATGTTTTAATGAAACAAAATGCAGAAAAGAGGAAAAATAAGCAAATGTATGGAAAGTAAAATCAAAGTAAGATGTTATAATCAGGAAACATAATAAATACAAATGTATTAAACTAATATTAGTTTAAAAGAAGAAATTATTAAATTGATTTTATAGAAACCCAGCTAACTATTTTAAGAAACATACCTAAAACAAAGAACACAGAATTTGACAATAAAGGGATACAAAATATATTACAGGCAAATGAAGATTCAAGGGTAATTTAGCAATAATAATGAGAGATACATTAAAAGTTAAAGTAAAAATTAAAAGAAAAATTCACATAGATGATATTATCAATAAGGAAATGTGAATAAAGTCAAATATAAGAAAAAAAACTTCAGGAAAAATGAACAAATCCACAATCAATAAAAAAATTAACATACTTCTATTAGAAATACGCAGAAATAAAGCAGAAGCAGATAAAAATTAACACCTATATGTAAGAGCTCAGTGACATAATTAATCATCTTGATCAATAGAACTCCTGGATCCAGGAAATAGGAACAACACATTTCTTTCCAGCACAAAAGGGACAGCTGAAAGACGTGACTACATATTAAATGACAAGGCAATCTCAATGAACATTAAAGAATCAACATTGTATATTTCATGTCTCTGGGCAATTATATAAGAAATCAACATTAAAAATGTATTCTTAAACCATATAGAAATTTAAAAGCACACACTCTCTATTTAATGGTTTGAAGTGAAATTCACAAACAAATATAAAATGTATAGAACTGAGCAACAGTTGGTGTATTATATCTCAAACTTGTGTGATGTGAAGTAATTTTCAAGAAAAAATTATTTATAGTCCTCTATAAATTTATTAACAAAGTAAAAAAAAAGTATAAATGAGCAAAAAAATTTTATCCATTAGGGATGTCTGGGTGACTTGGTGTGTTAAGTACCTGACTCTTGATTTCAGCTCAGGTCATGATTTGACAGCCAGGAGATCAAGACCCACGTCAGGCTTGGGCAGGACGTGCAGCCTGCTTAATATTCTCTCTCTCCCCTTGCCCTCTGCCCCTCCCCCACCCAGGCTCATTCCCTTTCTCTTTCTCTCTCTCCCTCTCAAAGAAAAAAATTGTTTTTGACCCTATCTATTGCTAGGCAATAGATAGTAGAAAATGCCAAAATAAAATAGGGTCCAGGAAATATTAAATAGAAAATGGTGAAATGGGGCTTCTCTTATAACTAAGACAGGCCATATGAGCAAATTATGGCCACAGGAGTACATAAAAGAAATGTATGTCCTTATAAAATGCAGGCCTCTCTTCCTCCTTTCCATGGTCCTTCCAACTGGCTGGAATACATATGAAAAAGCTAGAGTTTAAAAGGCTACCTCTGACCAGTCTACCTACTTGGACTCACACAAGAAAGAAATAAACATCAGGGCACCTGGATGGCTCAGTCAGTTAAGCCTCCCACTTCGGCTCAGGTCATGATCCCACTGTTCGTGGGTTTGAGCCCTGCATTGGGCTCTGTGCTGACAGCCAGCTCAGAGCCTGGAACCTGCTTCAGATTCTGTGTCTCCCTCTCTCTCTGACCCTCCCCTGTTCACACTGTCTTTCTCTCTCTCTCTCAGAAATAAATAAAACATTAAAAAAATTAAAAAAGAAAAAAACAAATAAACATCTCCCTTACATGTCTTACAGAAATATTACATTTAATATTAAAATCTTAAAATATTCCATTTTAATCTGAAAAATAAACTGATGATTTATTTCTGAATGCAATGCAGTGTAATACACCCCTTAAAGAATAATTAATATATAATATCCCCAATAAGTGATGAAATTAATTCAATATTCATTCATGTAGAAAAACAAAAACTTAGCAAATAGGAATAGAAGAGAAACATGCTTAATCAGATAAAGGATTCCTATCGAAACTCTTTAGCAAATATCATACAAGGAAATCTTCCACTGTCTCTTTTATTCAATAATATATTAGCCATGCTAGCCAAGACAATTAATTAAAATGGCTTAGATCATACAGAAAAACAAAACAAACTTTATTGGTAAGTGGCATGGCTGTCTACATAAAAAATTCAAGACAATCTGCAAATTATTAGACTTGAAAAGATGTCTTTAAGGCGGTGAGAGGGACTGAGAGTTTTCTGGGACAAACTGTGGCAACTTTTCCTACAGATAGAACCTCTTGGTGTTCTGTGCAGTTAACTGCAAGTGAATTTTTAAATGGATAATAAACTTGGCCACTTCGCCAATCAAACTAACTGACCATACTTACACACTGATACATGTGAGTGTCTTTATCAGTCCAAGATGCCCTTAAAAAAAATCTCACAGACCAGGTGCTCAACAAGAGAAATAAATTCTCTCATAGTTCTGGAGACTGGAAAGTCCAAGATCAAGGTCTAACAGGGTTCACTTTCCATTGCAAGCTCTCTTTATGGCTTATAGATGGAGCCCTCCTTCCTGTGTCCTCACACAGCAGAAAAAGAGAAAGAGAGCACAAGTTCTCTGGCACCTCTCTCTCTCTCTCTCTTTTTTTTTTTAATGTTTTTTATTTATTTCTGAGAGAGAGAAAGAAAGAGAGAGAGAGAGAGAGAAAGAGAGAGAGAGAGAGAGAGCATGAACAGAGGAGGTTCAGAGAGAGAGGGAGATACAGAATCTGAAGCAGGCTCCAGGCTCTGAGCTAGCTGTCAGCACAGAGCCTGACGTGGGGGCTCAAACCCATGAACTGTGAGATCATGACCTGAGCTGAAGTCGGACACTTCCAGCTGAGCCACCCAGCCACCCCTGGCCTCTCTTCTTATAAGGGCACTAAGCTCATTATGAAAGCCCATTCTTATGACCTCATCTAAGCCTAATTATCTCACAAAGACCCTGTCTCCAAGCACCATGATATCGGGAGTTAGGGTTCCAACATATGGGTTATGGGGTTCGAGGGGCACATAATTCAGATCATAGCAACAAGTCTTCATATTTGCAAATTATCAATGCAAGTTTTCTTAATATGATACAGCAGATAAGAGAGAAAAAGGCTATCTGAAAATCTCACCTTATGATAAAGGTGTGTGTGTTTGCTTTTTCCAGTTTCAATATTTTCTATAAAAAATAATTTCTCCTTGAATAATATTCATCTACAATGGGTAAAATCAATCTAGGTGTGAAAAGAAATTCATATTTTTAAAAAGGCTTGAGGGAAATGTGGCAGGAATCTCTTTAGGGATAAATATTCTACAGAACTCTCTCCAAAGGCTAGGCATATGTTTTTGTGGTCTTGTGCCCTGGTGGATATTTGCGAAAGAGGAAAGTTACTCTAACCTTCCAAGGCAGGCATTTACAGAGCATCTAAATCCCCGCATCGTTTGGATGTTGACGAGACTCACCTGCCAGCAGCAGGCGCCTAAACAGGATGTCCAGAAATCCCAAGAAAATAATCAAGATAGAAAAAATATGCCATCATCAGCTTCTGAATAAGAAACTGGCTCACATTCACACACCACGTCATAGACTAAATAGAAATTTCCCGTCCTAAAAATGAAATGCATGTGGAATTCTCAGGGAGTGGTATCCACTACAACATACACCTAATATTATCATTATTTGCAAACATACTCTGAGTTTTCTTTGTGGGAGAAAGCCTCCTTCATTAAGCTATTGTTCTGGGTGAATGGAGTATCTCTTGAAAAGTAAAGTGACATTTGATGCTAAAATTGCACAGCACTGATACTAGAAAAACCACCTACTTAGCTCTGTCACAAAATTCTCATTTTGCTAAAGAATCAGGAATTTCCCAGTTTTTTGTTTGTTTGTTTTTATGTTAGCAGGAGATATTCTAAAACATTCTTAGCAGGCTGAGGTCTAAAGACGTAGGAAAGATCTTGATGTTTGGAGAAAATCTGTACATGTGCTTCTGTGTGTATACAGAAGAATAAAATATGGTATGCTTCATTTATAAATTGACCTTACTGTCTTATTTTCTAGCAGTGATGATATATTTATAATTTCAAATTAATTGTCTTATGAAAAGCAGGAGGCAGGAGGGGGTGTGCCGATAAAAACAGGAAAACCCAATGTCCATAAACAAAAATATCTACAATTGTCCCATGCAGTAACTGAATCCAGAAATGCAGGTTAAGTTTCAAGTGCTGCATCTATACAAGTCATTATACTGTTAAAACATTTCAAAGACAAGGGTGTCTTTTTATCACTGTGCAACTTAGTAGCGATGTGTGCATCTAGACTCTGGTTTTGGTTTTGCCAGTGACTGGGTGACCAGGGAAAAGTAACTTATGCCCTCTGGTCAGTTCCTATATCTACAAGATGACAAGGAGAATGATCGAAAACTGAAAAAAAAGTTGCAGAATGTGAAGCCAGAAAAATTGGGTTGAAGTTCAAAATGACATCTCTCTGGAGGCAGAACACCTTCAGGGTAAGTGTGTACTGAACACTTCTCATGGCGTCAGCCCTGTGCTAGGCTGCCATATTAGGAGAGGACTTGGGAGGAAAGATACAAGCTCTGCTCTAAAACAGCACACTATCTATACTTCCTCTGTGAGGTAAGTCTTTTCTTCTACCAGACAACAGTTACCAGGATGACTCATATGACACATCACTACATTTTTACTTTAGGCATTTTACAATCAATGCACTGGCCCTACTTTTCTGAGAAGTAAGGATTCCATGGAATATGGTACTCTGGAAGTGTGAATTTAATTATATATCGATACCATTATTTTCTTCCTGTGACCTAAACTACATATGCCTTTTAGGAGCACTTGAGTGGCTCTGTTGGTTAAACCACCAGCTCTTGATTTCAGCTCAGATCGTGATCTTGTGGTTTTGTGGGATTGAGCCCCATGTTGGGGTCTGTGCTGACAGCGCAAAGCCTACTTGTGATTCTCTCTCTCCCTGTCTCTCTGCCCCTCCCCTGCTTGTCCTCTGTCTCTCTCTCTCTCTCTCAAAATAAATAAATGTGAGAAAAAAAACTACATATGCCTTTTAAATAAACAATGCCAGATCTTCAAATGTAAAGTTTTATAAGAGAATCATGGCATACCAGAGATTTAAAAAACAGAACCTGTACATAATGTATTCCAGTTATATTGTTTACATTAATCTCAAAGCCAGGATATGGCAGATTCCTGTCGCTGGGCTCTAAGCCCAGCACTCATTGTATCACTAAAGACAATAGTCTTTCACATGAATCACTGATGCTTGCCAATTGCTGATGACCTACTTTGTTCTGATCTCTCTTCATAAAAAACATAGAATAGTTTAAACCTTTCAAGATTTTTCATCAAAACAAAACAAAACAAAACAAAAAGACCTAACCAACAAAATCAATCAAAACCTGAGAGGCTTAGCACGCAACCAGCAGTTATGAAGTTATTTGCTACATGTTTTTATGAGAGAATGAGAAGTATAGCTTTCATTTCAAGTAATAGAACCTGGTGGTCAAAAACATATATTCTAGACGGAAATGGTGGGGGAAAGGGGGAGAGGCAAACCATGAGAGACTCTTGAATGCTGACAAAAACTGAGGACTGGTGGATGTGTGGGGGAGGAGGGGTGGGCATGGAGGAGGGCACTTGTGGGGATGAGCACTGGGTGTTATGTGGAAACTAATTTGACAATAAACTATTTGTAAAAAAAAAAAAAAAAACACATATATTCTAAAACCATAAAGATCAGCGGCATTGCCACTTATCAGTTGCATGACTTTCTAAAGCCTCAATTTTCACAAATAAAAAGTGGAAATGATAATAATAGTTACTATTACAGGGTTGAGAAAATCATGTGAGACGGTCAACATACATACTCAGGTCTATGGCTAAAGCAATACATGTACCATTATTATAATTTCCTGACATGTATTCATCCATTTCTATATTTTAACACTATCAACTAAGATAGATTTCCTCAAATTAATATTTACAGTCACTACGATAAGCTTTAATTTCTATGTATACAATTTCATTCGATCTACTCAAAAATCTGCTAAGATAAAGCTCTGAATAACCTAAAGGTCGATCTGGATTTTCCTTTTCCTTCATTCTGAAGATGTTTTGCTGTATTAAGTAGAAAAATGGACAGCTTAGAAAAGATTCTCAGACTGAAGTCTCAGCTTCATAACACAAACTGCTCTATATTCAAAAATTGTTTCCTTGTGCAGGTCTAATGGCTTAGCAGTGTTGAATCAGAAAAGAAGTTTCTCCCTGTTGTCATGTCCTGGCATGAAGAAGAGACACTATCGATAACAAGTGCCCTCTTCTACTGCGGTGTTTCTGGGATGCCGAGACCCTCACCGACATACAGGAGAGCTCAAAGTATCAATTTAAATAAACATTCATAGAGAGGAACGAGTATATTTCTCATATACAATTTCAGCTAGGAGATTAAGTTTAGTGATGGAGGCAGGCTTAAAAGAATGGGTTATATTAAACAGACCGATTCTCATTGTACTAAATCCTAAATAATTCAACAAGAACATTAAGCATGGAGATCAAGCCTTCATAAATAAATAAAGTAAAAAAATGCAGAGAAGAAATATCTCTTCTGATCATCATCCTTCTTAACTACCTAAACCTGTAGCTCCATCTGTTTTTCCCAGCACCAGTTCCTGAATTTAGTTTGAATGGTTAAACTTACCTAAAAATATCCAGCTCCTTTATTCTCCCTGGAGGAAACCAGACCAGATAAATCTAAATACTTGTAATATCAAGATGGCTTCTTGTAGCTTCTTTATGGCTGTTACACAGCAACGGAGCCACAGCCCCAATAGGTCTACAGGCTGCCAATGGACTACATTGTCCAAACACCTTACAGACATGCTTTCCATTTGTAAGTTTTGCTATTGATGCACATTTCCTAATGAAGGGTGCCCTTTGATAGGGAGACAGGAAGCCATGAAAAGTGACTGCAGTTCTGTCATAACTGGTCAAGTTATTACTTTATTTTAATTACTGTGTCTTACTTTCTTCATCTGAAGAAGAACTTGAGGTGTCAAACATCTTATGACTCAGTGTCGTTTATCATTTGTTATCACATCATTTGCAATGTCTTCTTGTGCTTATTTGGGCAGTTTGTTGTTGTTTTTGTTTCTTTGGTTTGGCCTCAGTGCTTTGATTCACAGCAATCGTGAAGAATACAGGGTTAGGCGGAAACTTCTCTCAAAATTCTTTTAAGATTTTTTATTTATTTATCAAGAGAGAGAAAGTGTGTGTGTGTGTGTGTGTGTGTGTGTGTGTGTGTGTGTGTGAAAGAGAGAATGAGTGGCAGAGGGGCAGAGGGAGAGAGAGAATCCCAAGCAGGCTCTGCACTGTCAGCACAGAGCCCAATGTGGGGCTTGAACCCACAAACAGTGAGATCATGACCTCGGTTGAGATCAAGAGCTGGATGCTTAACTGACTGAGCCACCCAGTGACCCTCTCATGTCTTTAAACAAGCAGAGTATTTTCACAAAGAGCTCGGACTCTGCTGAGCTGAAATAATGTTTTCTAAAGTCAGAGTGAAAGCTGAATGATAACTGGCTGAGATGCAGCTGGGAAAAATTCAGAGTCCTGTCACATACTTTTTCCATTATCCTCCAGGGTGCCTCAAGTTCTATTTATTCTTCAAGCACTGAAATAACCCCAGCATATTTCAGCAACAGCTCAAGAAAGAGTATCTTTTTGACTTCACCATGTATGGTTTCAATCCAACTGTTTCCATTTTCACATCACATGCTATTCCTGAGTTGGGTTCTCAGAAACCTAACATACAGCCACATCTCCCCCAAAAGGGCAAAGGACGCTTGCTGAGAAGAGGCACACAGAAATTCCAACCAATCCCTTGAAGCTTTTATTCTTAACCCAGCACCAAATAGCTTAATAGCTCATCTTGCCTGTTATAAATAGGATCCAGTGCCTATCACTCCAGTTCACTGGGAAAGAATGCTAACAGTCCTAGGAATGAAATACTCAGGCAAACTATCCCGACTAGTCAGAGCTATTTTATTTTAAATGACAAAATTTTCCTCTAGATTCAGAGAAAGTCTTACATTTTTAGCCCGTGGGTTTCTCATCCTTAGGAATGATGTAAAGTTTCGTACACGCAAAAAAAAAAAAAAAAAAAAAAAAAGAGAGAGAGAGGGAAGGAGAAAGGGAGGGAGGGAGAGAGGAAGTTGCATCAGTAGTAAAAATGTGCTGAGCAAAAGCTTTCTCTCTCAGCTGGCCTTTAAAGGAATGCTCATTATTTTGAACAAAACTGCGTGGTCATCCTGCATTCTCCAGGAACAAATATAGTTCACGTAAAGGTCTGTTCAGAAGGACGTCTTGAAAGCCAACAGCAGGCAGCAATGAGGAGAACACACTGAAAACACCAAGTTGAGTCTACAGAATCATTTTTTAAAAAAATCTCAGGAACAAAGAAAATGGACTTGTTCTTTTTTCTCCTACACAAAGAAGTAGAAGTGGGAAATAATCCATATTGTTACGTAGACAGGTATTTTTTTTCTTTGAATAGAAACCAATCAATTTTGCATATAAGAAACACATACATGAAAACAGGTACAACTGCAAATTTTTCTGGTGTAATTATTAGTAAACTATTATCATATTTGTAAAGTGGATTTTGAGGTATCAATCTCTGAACCTAAAAGTATTCCCCATTTCTGTTATACATTAAGGAGAAAGCACATAACAAAAACTTACATCTCGCTTATTTTTTCATATTTAAGGGGATGTTTAATGTCATTGAACATAATTAATAGTATGTGGATAATTTCTTAAAAAGCAAACTAGATTGGTATACATGATAAACTTCCATATCCAAAAAAGTTATATGGATCAAAAGATACCATAAATGAAAAGGAAATAACTTGGGAGGGAATATTTTCAACATATATGAGAATAAAGGCTGTAACAGCAGCAAAAACCTATAAATAGACTATTCAGGAGAAGACAATTTACTCCTCTTGATTGTGGTAACAAAATACAATTCTAAAGGATTACTGTGCCTTTTAAACTTTTAAACTTGCCTTAGGCAAGATCACCACCTCTCAAACTCAAATGCAAATGACTGTGAGCTCTAGTTTTGTGTGGCTGTAATTCTTTTCTTGACCTGAATCTCCAGGTCTGCAGCTGGAAAGTTGGATGCTGTATGCTTTTCTGAATATAACTTTAATAACTTCAATTGAAGAGTCTCAGAATAAATCAACCTGTTCAGAGCTGATGATATATAGAAATAACTGGATACACAACAATGATGTTATATGATATTTGATTTTGAATAGTATGGTACAGAATTTTGAATTCTAGCCTGGTCCACATTGATAGAACAAATCAGAAAAAATGATTTTTGGCTGTAACTATCAAACAAAGAGGCCATCACACTGAGGTGTCTCTAACACAGCAGCAACCTTCAGAAGTGAACCAAATTTTGAGTCAGAGTGAATCAATGCACTCCAATCCAAAGTAAGGAAACTTAAGAACAACGAATCGAATCACAAACTGTAAAGGAAGCTTTCCCAAATAAGGCAACCACTTAAGCTATATCTAACCCAATCATTGTTTTGCTTTGGTTCAGTGTGTTTTCTATGAAAACCCTGCCCCCCAACTCCTTTGGGTGGAGCACTTCTAACCATCTTTGGTTTGGTATTGCCCAATTTGAATTAATGCATGCTCAAATAAACATGAAAAAAATTGTAATGTGCTTCAGTTTACCTTTAACCCACGTGTAAACAATAAGGTTTTTCCTGAAATCAGAAATAGGAAAGTGATTGAAACTATTGTCCTAAGAGTTTTCTTAAATTATTTTAATTTTATTCTAAGAAATATAAACCTACCCCAAATCAGGGAAACATAAATGTAGGCTTTGTAGCAGCGCTGAAGTCCTTAGACACTCCAAAACAGTTTGTTACATTTTTATTATTTTGCTAGCTCACACTCCGTGCCAGTCAAAGCCCAGTGTCTTGCACACACAAAGGCTTTATTTCAGCCATTTGAAATTTTCACACAAAGTTGAGTGTCTAAATAAAGCTGTTTTTAAACTGAATTTTCTAAATTGCTTTTACTTAAAAAAAAAATCCCTTCTCCTACTCCTTTCAACATAAGAGTACCCATGTTAATTCTCCTTCTTACTAAAGTTTAGCAGATATCCAAAGGGGCTATTAAAATGCTTATGTAGGGGGACCTGGGTGGCTTAGTCATTTAAGCGTCCAACTTTGGCTCAGGTCATGGTCTCTTGGTTTGTGGGTTTGAGCCCCCCATTGGGCTCTCTGCTGACAGCTCAGAGCCTGGAGCCTGGAGCCTGCTTCGCATTCTAGGTCTCCCTCTCTCTCTGTCCCTCCTCCCACGCTCCCTCAAAAATAAATAAACATTAAAAATAAATAAATAAAATACTTATGTAAACATACTGCCCCTGTAAGAAGTATATACACAGGACTGACTATATTTTCTAATTTAAATGTAGTCTTCAAAGAATTTTTATGGCGGGGGAGGGTACTCATTTTAGTTTCTTGGCATTTGCAGCATTTCCCATGACCCTGTCAATCTAGCCCTAAGAGCCTACCTTTCTCCTGGCCAATTAATCACTGCTTTGTCTATCATGGCTACCGATAATGTCACACCTTGCAGTGTGACAAGTAAAATAAGACTTATTAGAAGGTTTAATGTATAAAGGCACATTATACAATAAATAGGGGGATCTGAAAAATATACTGTCCTTTCTGATTAGTATTACAGTAGCTCAGACGTTAAACAAATGGACCTCCCTGTATCATACTACCAAATTAAAAAACAAGTGGTTAAACATTTTTATTCACAAATATAGACATTTCAAATCAATGTAACTGCAAACAGAGGCATGAGCCAGTAGAAAGTGGACAGAAATTAGAAAATTGTCTTATATTAAAATTAGAGCAATTCCCAAGACTCCATTTACTTTATACTTAGAAACGGTGAGCTTTGATCTCAGCTTCAGTGAAAAACCACCAGTCCAGGTACTATTTCCCTTTTCTTTACAGCTTGAACTTTTTAAAACCGATGTCAGCAATTTCACATCCTCTCTTGCACCTGGAAAAGTGCTGTTTCAGACTTATAGGTTACCCTTCAATTCCCTATTCATTTCACTTCCTAGCTCTAAGTGAAAAGTGAGGGGAAATATTCTCTCTAGTTAAAGACTCTCTTTGGTATAGTCTTTATTTATTCTTATCATTATGGCCATAGAGTTTCCTGGATTTAAGTCACTCCCAGATGTTAAAATTGTCGAGATCTTTAAACTACAGACTGTGTTCTTTGCATGATAAGAGAGACTATATAAGAAGTGTTTCCAAAAGAAGTATTGACATCTGGTGGGCAGAATGTTGTGTAAGTTTCCAAATAGGAAGGCAAACTTTGCTTTCAGACAGGTTTGAATATCATTTGATTAAGACATAGCATTGCGATGTGACAGGTTATAAAAATGATTTTGACAAGTTATTTTAATTTTTAAAGATCAAATAGGAAATGGCTATGAAAAGTATCAATAAAGGGGTCAGTGAAACATAAAAAAAAAAACAAAAAACCACTCCTCTGCCAACAAACAACACTGCCAAGTATATATATATTTTTTTAATTTCAGGTTTCCTGAGGTATAACTGACAAAATGGTAAGATTAAAGTTTACATCATGCTGATTTAATGTACATACGTCGTGAAATGATACCCTCATCTAGTTAACTAATTCATCCATCACCTCACATTTTCTTCTTCCTTTTTCCCTTTTTTCTTTTCTTTTTTTCTTTTCTTGTTTCTTTTCCTTTCCTTTTTCTTTTCGTTTTTCTTCTCTTCTCCTTTGGTGAGAACATTTAAGTTTCACTCTCTTAGCAAATTTCAATTATACAATACAGCATTATCAACCGTAGTCACCATGTTGTACATTAGATCTTCAAACCTTATTTATCTTGTAGCTGAAAGCTTGTCTGCACCCTCTTACCAACCCTTCCATGTTCCACTCCCCTCATCCCTGACAACAGCTTTTTTACTCTCTGTTTTTATGGATTTGACTTAAAGAATATATTCCACTTATTTATATGCAATACCATGCAGTATTTGTGTTTCTCTGGCTTATTTCACTTAGCATATAATGCCTTTAAGTTCCATCCATGCTATTACAAATGGCAAGATTTCCTTCCTTCTTCCTTATGGCTACATGTTATCATACATATGCCACATCTGCTTTATCCATTCACCCAACTATTGACAGGTTTTTTTCCATATCTTGGCTATTGTGAATACTGTTGCAATAAACATGGAAGTACAGAGACCTCTTCAATATCCCATTTTTGTTTCCTTTGGATATATATCCAAAAGTGGGATTGCTGGGTTCTTCATTTTTCTGAAGAAACTCCATATTGTTTTCCCCAGTGGTTGCACCAATTTACAATGCCATCAAGAATACACAAGGGTTCCCTTTTCTCCACATCCTCACCACTTATGTCTTGTCTTTTTGATGATGGCCATTCTAACTGGATAACTGATATCTCATCGTGGTTTTGGTTTGCATTTCCCTTGTGATTAATGATGCTGAGCACCGTTTTTTGTGCATGTTAACCATTTGTATGTCTTCTTTGGAAAAATATCTACTCAGATTCTCTGCCTATTTTTAACCGAATTTGTTTGCTATTGAGTTATATGAGTTCTTTACATAGTTTAAATATTAACTCTTCATCAGATATGATTTGCAAATAGTTTCTCCCCTTCCATAGGGTGCCTTTTCACTTTGTTGATGGTTTCTTTTGCTGTGCAAAAGCTTTATCCTTTGATGAAGTCTCACTTGTTTATTTTTATGCTTTTGTTGACTTTGCTCTGGGCATGCTTTTTACATGCTTAATATTTTATTTGGTATTATAGGAGACTTAGAGATACTGCTTTTGTTGACTTTGTTCTGGGCATGCTTTTTATATGCTTAATATTTTATTTGGTATTATAGGGGACTTAGAGATACTGACACAATAAATACTCAGAATTTACATCTGGGGAGAAAACTAACAGAGCAAACAGAAGTAAAATTCGATTGTAAATGTGTGTACTAGGAACTTGGAAAAAAAACACATAAAAAAATCATTTGGTAAGAGTTGTCAGGGAAGGATTCATGGTGGAGGAAGATGGGTAGAAACTGATGGAGTAGGACTGAGGAAAGACCAGAAAAGGTTGATGAAAGAGGAGGGACTGGAATGAACAAAGACCATAAAGAGCCCAAGGTGTTAGGGTAACAGGAGATTATGGAGGATACTGGTTTGTACAAAGAAAAGCTGCAGGTGGAAAGTGGCAGGATATTAGATTGGAAAGGTAGAGTGGAGCCAGCTATAGCCCAGAGAGGATTATAAACCTGTGATGAGTAATGAAGGGATACTGTGCTTTCTTTAATACAACTTCAGCCATAAATAAGAAAAGCCAGTTTGAAACTTTTTGTGAAACTCTTAAAAAATGTTCCACAAATTGGAGACTGCCTGGAAAATATTCTAAAATTAGTACCTACTTAAAACCTAAGTTCTAAATTTTTGTTAATAAGTGGATGAATTTTTCCTAGGCCAATATCTTCTGCTAGTAGCATAAATTATGCAACCTAATACCATTGGATATTTTGTGGTTGGAGAATTATTCTACACATACCCCTACAGAGGCTAAAATTATACACAGACTCAAAAAAATTATTTATTCACTCCCTCATTCATGAATTCCTTCACCCCACGTTTCCATTACTCTATGTCAAGTGCTCTACTAGGCACTCGGAATGCAAAGGGAAAAGAAACAGTCTTGTGGGACCGAGTCCAGTGGGAAAGATAAACATATAAACAGAGAGAAAAAAAAAAAACCATGTGAAAGAAGAAAATTCCACTGCGGCACCTCTTTTAATAAGGAAGGTAGTTTAATTTTTAGCAACTTCTTATCAGAGATCAAAGTAATACAAAAGATAAAGGCATTTCAGGATATCACAAGAGCAGGGTTTCTATAAAAGCTACTTACTCAATGCCAGTTACCAAAATGTCATAACACCAAAATGAACAGAAAGCTTGAGTTGTTTGATCTTGAAGCCTCTGGATAGGCAGCGATGGTGGGCCAGCACCTGGAAGGAACAGATGTGCCCTAGACACCTGTTTCAATCTTGGTAGAAAATAGTAACAATGAGATACGTGCTCTTCTGCCCTCCAGAAAATGTCTGGTGCTGCAACTGACAAGTCACTGTTAGCCTTAGTTTCACCAAAGGATGATAGGTTTAAATAAGCAAAGAAACTGAGTGGTGTCATTCCTTTAGGTCATTTTTACCCTCGGTCAGTTTCATTAAATAGAGTAGCTTAGGAAAAGTATAGAGTTAGATCAAGGGCTTACCACTCTCAAATTATCTTACCACATGGATACTGGGGCTGGCATTTTAATGGATTCAAATCTTTCCATTAGAGATAAAGCCAAAGGTTTGAACGAAGATGCTTAGTGCATTACTGGAATCTATTCACACCCATGTAAAGTGGAATCCATCAACCACACTCTAAATGATGGTATCAAATTGTGTTCTGTTTACACAAGAGGGGAAGAGTAGAAAGCAGTTGGAAACAAAGTGCCAAGAGAAGTCAAGATGGTGGAAGTTGAACCCTGTGAAAAAGGAACGTGAATTTCATCAACTTCATTGGGATTCATTGTGTAGTTCTGAGTGTGTGTTAAGTTGATGCCATTCATACAAGCTGGGTACTGTGTACAGCTGGATCCCACCAGTTAAGCATCACATCACGTTGCAGAAGTCAACCCTGCTATCCATAATTACAAAGATTTCCTTTGTTGTTTTTTTTTTAAACAAAGGAGTGTGTTAATTCAAGATCATTTATGGACAACGAATAATGTTTAAAGGTAGGTAGGACCTCCAAAGAGAATAACTTGGGTTCAAATCCTGGATCCTTTTCTTCCAAGGCTATATGACCTTGAGGATGTGACCTGACCACTCTGTGTCCAGGTTCTCATCTGTAAAAACAAATCAAACTAGCATCTAACTCAGAGGATTGCTGTAATGGTTAAAAGAGAGAATACAGAGGGGCCCTTAATGTAAATAAAGCTCTCAATTCACATCTGTTATAGTTACTTTCCATATAACACTGAAAATGTCATCCAAGTTCACGGAATGGCTTACTTGATACAAAATTCAGCATGTTCTGGTAAAAAGGAAGACTGGCTAACTTAGGAGGACAATTAGACACTTGCACTGTACTATGCAAACTATTCTAGAATATTTTGCACTTTTACAAGAGCCATGATATAGAATATCATCAGTATCTAACCTGGAGATACCTGAACAACATGCTGGCATCATAGGATCTTGCCTGAAGACTTTCAAATTGAGCTGCTCAAATATTTATGTCAAAGTATCCAAGCAGTAGAGGAGATGGAAGGTAGGTTGAGGTAAAGTCCAAAGTCTATTTGCGGCAAGTAAAAATTTCTTTTATGTCTCCTTTACACACTGTGTTATACAACAATATGTATCTACTTGAGTACAGAAAGTTTTCACAAAAAATGACACAATAGATGCTCTAGGAAGATTTACTCTGTTCATCCTGGGGTAGCAAGTGCCAGCAACCAGGCATGGGTTTCCAGAGGTTTGGGTACCCCAATTTGAGAAGCGTGACAACAGGAAATATGAACAGAATACCAATGAGCATACTGTCACTGAAAGAGATTACACAAATTGTTTAACACACAAGTTGTGAAACAGGAGGCACAGTGCAGATAACTCTTGAATATTCTGCTTCTCTGATAAATTTCATATGTATCAACAATTTGAAAAGAATTAAAATGTGATTTCATCTGCTGTTCATTTACAGGATTTTATTTGTTAATTTATTCAGAAGGTATATCTGATTCCTAACATAACTGAAGTTATCATGTTGTTCCTCAATTAATGCCTCAGGCTGCCCAAACTACTCTTACTAAAGTTTTCAAGTTTTTGTATAAAGAACATTTTATAGTAGGTAGTTTTAAAATCTATGGTAATTTGTTTTTTTCTTTAATTTTTTTAGTTGATCATGTTAGGTCATGGAAAGGACAGGGAAATAAGGGAAATACCTAAAAGAACTAAGCAAATCCAGTTAAGTTTTGACATTTTTTACAATGTAAGAAAAAAAGGCAGTGAGCAGGCATTAATAGCATAAAACTCTGCCCTGCTGTGCTCAGAGAGGAAACAAAGCTAATTAACAAAGTACTGATGGGAAAAAAAAAAACAATTACAAAGTACTGATTATAACAATTTATATATTTATACAGAAGATCCTATTCATATTTCTCAATGAGAAGCATTAAATACCTGCTCTTATTGTTAAGTGTCTGACTTCAAATCAGGTCATGATCTCATGGTACGTGAGCCCCACATCAAGCATCAGGCTCACCGCTGTCAGTGCAGAGCCCACTTCAGATCCTCTGTTCCTCCTCCCCCCTTCTCTGTCCCTCCTCTGCTTGCACTCACATTCTCTTTCTCTCTCAAAAATAAACAAACACTTAAAAAATTTTTAAAACTATCTGCTCTGATTAGCTGGGCCTTTTCCAATTATGGAATTATGCAAGGTATGTGATATCTATCTCTTTGGGTATGTAAAAGGTCTTGGAAGATTTCCATCAGTCATTTCAAACTACAAAAATGGACTTGTTTAACTGCATAGAAGTTAATTCATGGATATCATTTTGGCAGTGGCACAAGGGTGAAAAATAATCTCTCTCCATGGAAACCAAATACAACAAGGAAATTCTAATTGAATCACATGTCTTACATGGATATGAGCCACATTGTTTTGGTCATGGACATTTATTTTCCATCACCTTTTTAAAAATAAGGTATCACATTACAGTTAAATTCCAAAGGGGCTTATTCCCCACAAAGCAAAATTAAATAAAATTAGATTATCAAAATAACTATATGGATTTCTGGATAAACACGTTGAGTTAAACACACAGTTAAAACTATCATTAAAAGATAGTTTAAACAAATATAAAGCAATGAGGATAAAAATAAGAGAAGATTAAAATAGATGAGAGATGGTGTAGAACTGAACCACCCTTCCAAGTGCTCATACTGAAACAACAGTATCCATGATTCCGCAGTTTTGCTAATACTTATGTCCTACCCATCAGGAAATCCTGTTAGATCTACCATCAATATAGATTCAGAATTTTGACATTTTTCATCATTTCCACTGCTCCACACTAGTCAAGGCTACCATCATCATCCCCTGCCTAGATTACTGTGGTAATCTCTTCCTTAGCCTCCTGGGCTACTACTACACAGTCCCTGCGTAGAAGCCAGATTGTTTTTTTCAATAGTGTCATGTCTTCTAACAGCATCACTCATGTTTAAACACCCCACTGTCTGCCTCCTTCACTGAGAGGAGAAGCCTAGGTTTCATAATGGCCCACAATGCCTTTCCTGGTCTGGACTCCAGTTCCTGTCCTGCTCCTGACCTTATCTTCGCACTCTTGCCCTTGCTTGGACCACAATTGCCTCCTGCCTCAAACATACTAGCTACATTCCTGGCTCAGGCTTTATGTGCTGCTGCTCCTTCTGTCTGGGGTACACTTCTCCCCAGTATTACACACCTCAAATGTTTGCTGTAGCTTCACTTTCTCCTTGGTACTTTTCCCAACACACCTAATATGCAATCCCAATCTTTATATATCTGATATCCCATTAGCCCACTTCATTTCTTTTCCATAGCTTCTATCACTCTCTAACATACTACATCATTTATTCATGCACAATATCTGTCCTCCCTGTAGGATGTAAACTCCTGAGAGCAGGGATTATACTTTTTTTCTCTAGTGTATCACCTCCACCTATAATACCTAATCCAACAGGTACTCATAATAAAACTGCCAGGTAAAACGCAGGACAACTAATTAACCTCAGACAAATACCAGATAATGTCTCAGTACAGATAGATCCCATCTGCTGTTTATCTAGAATTCGAGTCTAACTGGGTGTCCTGTGATTTTATTTGCTAACTTTCATCCTGACTTCAAAATGCTTGTTGAATGAATAAGAATTTTGGAGGCTGCAAAGCTGAAGGAATAATGGTAGATAACTTAGCAACTTACAGAAAATTAAGTACTAAATGTCGACAGAGCTGGAGTAAGAGAGGACAGACAGGAATGAGGAAGACACTTAAGAGAGATGACCTGTGGCATGCAATTCTGGAAACTCTAAGGAATTAAAGGCATTAAGTGCTCCCAAAATGGGGGGTATAAAAATGCCTCGGAGTGGACACTGGAGGAACTAAAAACAGAAAGATGAGACTGAAGTCTTTAAAAGAAACACATTTGTTTATGTATCTTATGTTTATTTAATTTTGAGAGAGAGAGCAAGCAGGGTAGGGGGAGAGAAACAGGGCAGAGGATCCAAAGTGGGCTCTGTACTGACAGCAGCGTCTCAAACTCATGAATCCTGAGATCATGACCTCAGCAGAATTCGGGCGCTCAACCGACTGAGCCACCCAGGTGTCCCTAAAGGAAACAGACATTTAAAACTACCCACATCCTGGGGCGCCTGGGTGGCTCAGTGGGTTAAGCTTCCGACTTCAGTTCGGCTCAGGTCATGATCTCGCGGTTTATGAGTCTGGCTCTGTGCTGACAGCTAAGAGCCTGAGGCCTGCTTCAGATCTGTGTCTCCCTCTCCTCTGCCCCTCCCTCACTTGCTCTCTCTTTCAAAAATAAATAAATAAACATTAAAAAAGAGAAATGTATAAAACTACCCACATCCTGACCAGATAGATGACCGCCTGTTTTACTCAGAGGACTAAAGTTTTACCTTATATAGAAAATGAATCATAAAGTACAATAGAAAAAACAATTGCACAGGAATTTTATAAAATGTAACAAATTTATTATAAAAACTATTAGCAAACAACAACAGACAGGGTCTTCCCTAGCCTGATGATGGATCTCCACAAAAACCTTCAGTAAACATAATACTTACTGGTGGACAATGGAAAGCTTAACTCAGAGTTTAGAAACAGAACAAGGGTGTTCGATAAGACCACATGTATTCACTATCCAGTTAAATCATGAAAGAAAAAAGAATGCAACATATAAGAACTAGAATACATGAATGTGAATGTAAACAACCTAAATGTTTATTTTTAAGCCACTGACAGAATTAATAAGTGACTCTAACAAGGTTGTCGGGTATAAAAATCATATGCTAGCAAAAACAGTTGGAAAATGCAGTTTCTTAAAAAAAATGATACCACAAGAGGATAAAGTATTGAATATGTAGGAATAAATATAATAAAACATTTGTAAGACTTCTATATTCAAGTGTATTACTGAAATTTAAAAGATTTTAATAAATATTCACGAATTACTAGAATCAATACTGTAAAACTTTCAATATTCCTAAATTAATTGACAAATTCAATAAATAAATCTTATCCAAATAAAATCTTAATAGATATTTCAACAGAAATTGAAAATCCGGTACTAAAATTTACATGAAAACACAAAGGGTCAAGCATAGTTAAACAATTCTTGAAGAAAAATAAAGTTGAGGAACTCACACTACCAGACTTCAAGATTTACTATGAGGTGATGGTAAATAAGACAGGGTGGTATTGGTACAGGAGCAAATCGAACGGTGGAACAGAAGACAGAATCTAGAAATAGTCGGTCGAATATATGGTCTCTTGATTTATGACGACCAAAAACCAGTTCCATGTGAATGGTGATGTGCAAATATGAAAGGCAAACCCATTAATATTTAAGCAGGTAAAGATTATCTTCATGAATTAAGGAGGGACAGATTCCTTAAACAGGACTAAAGAAAGCATTCACCAGAAAGGAAAACTATGAAAAAACAGGATTTCATTAAAATTAAGTAATTTTATTCATCAAAACAATGTTAAGACAATGAAGTCACAGAGTGGGAGAAGTTATTAGAAATATACATATATATACACATATATATGTGTATATATATACATATATATATATACACACTTATATTTTATGAAAACCTCGTGTGCAGAATAGAAAAAGAACTAAAAATGTAAAACAAACAAAAACCCCAGCAAATCTTCACTCGACCAATTTTTCTATACTAAAGACGATAGCCAAATGACTGTCTAACAAATATTTGGCAAGGTATTCACAATAATTAACCTACAGAGAGATGTCAATTAAAGCAGTGAGTTTACTCTCACTCATCAGAATGGCTAATATTTAAACAAACACACACATCCAGCAATGCCAAGTGTTAGGAAGGATGCAGAGCAATTGTAACTTTCCCACCTCACTCACGGGAATGTAAATTAGGACAACGACTTTGTAAAAGTACCAAAGAACATATGTACACCCTAGCAATTCCACTCATAGCTATATACCAAATGGAAACGAATATATATATTCACTAAGAGAGTTTTATAAGAATGCTCACAGCAGCATCATTTGTGATAGACCCAAATTTTCAACAACTCAATTGCCATCAATAAATAGACTGGGTAAGTTATAGTACACTCATAAAACTAAAAGAAAGAAAGAAAGAAAAGAAAGAAAGAAAGAAAGAAAGAAAGAAAGAAAGAAAGAAAGAAGGAAGGAAGGAAGGAAGGAAGGAAGGAAGGAAGGAAGGAAAGGAAGGAAGGAAGGAAGGAAGGAAGGGAAAGAAAAAAGAAAAGAAAAGAAAGAAAAGAAAAGAAAGAAAGAAAAGAAAAGAAAAGAAAAGAAAGAAAGAAAGGAAGGAAGGAAGGAAGGGAGAAAGAAAGAAAAGAAAGAAAGAAAGAAAGAAAGAAAGAAAGAAAGAAAGGAAGGAAAGAAGGAAGGAAGAAGAAAGAAAGAAAGAAAGAAAGAAAGAAAGAAAGAAAGAAAGAAAGAAAGAAAGAAAGAAAGAAAGAAAGAAAGAAAGAAAGAAAAGCTACTGGGGTGCCTGGATGGCTCAGCAGGTTAAGTGTCTGACTTTGGCTCGGGTCATAATCTCACAGTTCGTGGGTTCAAGCCCCACTTCGGGCTCTGTGCTGACAGCTCTGATCCTGCTTCAGATTCTATGTCTCCCTCTTTCTCTGCCCCTCCCCTGCTCATGCTCTGTCTCTCCCAGTCTCTCGAAAATAAATAGATGTAAAAACATTTTTAAAAAGCTACTATATACATGAAAATATGTGTAAGGTTCATAAATATGGTGTCATGCAAATTACATGATTCTATTTACCTAAAATTAAAAAACAGGCAAATGTATTTATAAAATAAAAGTCAGGATAGAGGCTATCATAGTGAAGTGGGTGATGCCTTTCGAGAGGGTCAGACAGTTTCTAGGGAGGGCTCTGGTAATAGTCTTTGTCTTGATTTAGATGATAGTTACATGAACAGGTTTAATTTGTAACAACTCTTCCCATTGTATTACTTATAATTTGTGTTTGTAATTTTACTGTATGGGTTTTACACTTAAGTAAACATTTTCCAAATGAAAAAGCACTGCTGAACAAGAAAGAAAGAAAAGCCACCAGAATCCACCCAGGAAGAGGAAGCAAGGAAGGTTGAAGTGAAATATTCCCCTGAGAGTATTTACTCATTCCAGAAACTTAGAGTGAAGTGACTTTTTGAGTTTAGATACTTGCAAGATGGTGAGTTAAAATACAGATTCTGGGGGAGACTGTGTGGCTCAGTTGGTTGAGTGTCCTATTTTGGCTTAGGTCATGATCTCATGACCGGTGGTTTCGAGTCCTGCATTGGGCTCTGTACTGACAGCTCAGAGCCTGGAGCCTGCTTCAAATTCTGTATCTCCCTCTCTCTCTGCCCCTCCCCTGTTTGTGCTCTGTTTCTCAAAAATGAATAAATGCTTGACAAAATGTAGACTCTGGCCATAAAGATCGACCTTTCCAGACTGGGGCAGGAGAGAGCATCTAGAAAATATTTATCTCCTAATGAGAAGTGTCAAGAAAACTTTCTGGTCTTTTCGTGGGCTTGAAAGGAAAATATTCAAAGCTACAGTTGTTGTTGTTTTTAATATTCATTTATTTTTGAGAGAGAGACAGAGACAGAGAGAGAGACAGAGAGAACAAGCAGGGGAGAAGTAGACAGAAAAGGAGACAGAGGATCTCAGGTGAGCTCTGTGCTGAGAGCAGAGAGCCCGACGCAGGGCTTGAACCCAGGAACCTTGAGATCATGATCTGAACCAAAACCAAGAACTGGACACTTAACTGACTGAGCCACCCATATGCCCCAAAACTACAGGTTTTTCGGGTTCAAACTTCTTGCCTGTGGGATCTGAGGAAATTCAAAATAATTAAAGCATTACTAGGTAAATCATGTCCCAAGATGCTTGGCTAAAGCAAACAACATCTACCTGAAGGAATACACACTCAGTTCAGGTGTCACAAAATTATGCAGATAAACTTCTACAGAAGGATGAGAATGACCCCTGGGCTTCTGACTGCACAGGGCTGGTGTCCTCCTATGCTGTTTGTACAAATGAACTTGTGGCAGGATCTCTTAGGAGGAGGAGAGGGAGGGGGAGAGAGAGGGAAGAGGGAGGGGTTGGGGAAAGGGGGGAGAAAAAGAAAATTTGTCTAAAATCTATAGGTAACTACCACATACTGATATATAAATCTTCAGTTGATGTAGGGGACAACAACTGTATTTTTGTAATTGTTTTGTAATTGTTTTTTAGTAATATATGTGAAACTGGTTACTTTTTAGAGCTAAAGGATGAAAAGGACAAGTCCAGTTCATAGAAGACTGATACGTCTCACAGCTGAAAAACTCTAAGAGTACCTATCCTGTTTACTAGGTATATGAAGTTTGGAAAGCCTTGATATGTTAGAGCTGAGAAGACCAATATCTGACCAAATGAAAAGGCAAATTTAATAGGATGGCCATCATCCAATAAAAGGTAAAACCATATACTCTTGGTCCTTATACACATCTATATAGAATATACTCCTTATAGTCCTTATAAGGGCTTTTAAATTTAATAAGCAATTGTTAATGCATTTCTATTATCTCTAGGCAACACAGAAAGCCACTCTACTTGGGGTTTTCCCCCTTTCCATGCACATAGGCTTGCAAACATCTGAGCTAACAGAAAGTGACCAAAAAAAAAAAAAAAAAAAAAGTACCAGTCAAGTTGCTTAGATGCTAGGAGTAAACATACACAAACTGTTTTCTGTTCAGCATGAAGGATCATAAATACACACAATGCAATACAGAAAGCTGAAAGTGTGTATTATAAAGATAGCAAGACTCTTGAAAAGTCCAAACAGCTGTAAAAGTACACTTAGCTACTGGGTCAAGGCTCTTTTATACCATGAGATATTTCTTGTTTTTGTTCCACTGCTAATAATTCAAGACTGCTTGCCTTACACCAATAATTTGCATTACCTTAGCATCAAACTGTTACTGTTATTTAACTACATTGAAAGTAACATTATTCTAATTTTTTTAATGGTAATTTTGAGAGAGAGAGAGAGACAGAGACAGAGCACAAGCATGGGAGAGGCAAAAGAATCTGGAGCAGACTCCAGGCTCTGAGCTATCAGCACAGAGCCCGACACAGGGCTCGAACTCACGAACTGTGAGATCCGAATCGGATGCTTAACCAACTGAGGCACCCTAAAAGTAACATTATTCTAAATAGAACAATGACTACTTTTTATTTTCCAAAGTTGGAAAATATTTTAGGTGTAAAGTTTTTAACTCAAGAACATTTTACATTTCTGCTTAAACTCAAAATCATTCCTGAACACTTTAATATCCTTTTATTCTCGATTTTTAAAAGTCTTGTCCTGTCTGTTTAATGTTTTTTATTTATTTTTGAGAGAGAGAGAGAGAGGGAGAGAGAAAGAGAGACTGAGAGCTAGCACGCTTGCAAGAGGGGCAGAGAGAGGGAGACAGAGGATCCAAAGCGGATCTCAGCTGACAGCAGAGATCCATCCCAATGTGGAGCTCAAATTCATGAAGCAAGATCATGAACTGAGCTGAAGTCAGACACTTAACCGATTGAGTCACCCAGGCACACCCTCAATTTTTAAAAGTCTTTTCAATGTTTTTAACTCCATGCCAAAGAATTTGTACATAGAGGGAAAAAAACTGACATTTAAAGCAAAAGTAAAAAGTTAGCTAAACTAATTTCTCTTGAAATCCTAATTCTTAAAAACTAAAGCTGAAAGTTTATTAAAAATTAGTTTTGGGGCGCCTGGGTGGCTCAGTCAGTTAAGCGTCCGACTTCAGCTCAGGTCATGATCTCGTGATTCGTGGGTTCGAGCCCCGCGTCAGGCTCTGTGCTGACAGCCAGCTCAGAGCCTGGAGCCTAACTTCAGATTCTGTGTCTCCCTCTCTGACCCTCCCCTGCTCACACTGTCTCCCTCTCTCTCAGAAATAAATAAAAACAACTTAAAAAAAATAAAATAAAAATTAGTTTTGAGAACTGTCAAACCCAATCTCAAAATAATTTGAATAGTGTGAATTCAAACTTCCTCTGCTTTGATTCAGTACTAGATTAAGATTATTATATCTAGAAATCAGGTGGTGTTTCTTACCCATTGTTTTACAAATAAATGTTAATTTCATAATTGTAAGGCTGGGAAAATAATGGATAATTCTGTTCCTAGGAATTACTTCAGCAGAACCTGAGAGAGTACACACACTTTCATACAGACAAGTTAGAGAAAGAGAGAAGGAGAGAGTGAGAGGTACATGGATCTAGCATACACTGAAATTTCTGTGTATGGTGTCTTCTGTTTGCTCTCTGTTCGGGCCAGCTCTCCAACCTCTCTCAGCAATGCACAGCCTCTGACATCTCCATTCTGCCCTGCAGCAGATCCTTGGTAGATTTCATGGAATCTTGCCTTACACAAGCCTGGCTAACTCCCAGCTGAAGATCCAGGGTGAATCCTCACACAGATTTTTCGTGCCCACCCTCTGTGCAACTTCCCCTACTCTGAACACCACTGGCTTGCAAATTCCAACTGCTTCAGGCAGCCACAAATTCCAGTCAGCCCCCCCAAAACTCAGCATGACTGTAAATCTGCCTGGGCTCCCCACGCTGTGCTGTGGCAAGAAGTAGTCCCAGGCAAAATCCTGGGGAAACCGTAGGGCTCACCTCACATCTCTTTTATCTCAATGATGTTGTTTATTTTTAAAGCAAAATTATAGGGGCGCCTGGGTGGCTTAGTCGGTTAAGCGTCCGACTTTCGCTTAAGTCATGATCTCGCGGTTCGTGGGTTTGAGCCCCGCGTCGGGCTCTGTGCTAACTGCCAGCTCAGAGCCTGGAACTTGTTTCAGTCTGTGACTCCCTCTCTCTCTGACCCTCCCCTGCTCATGCTGTCTCTCTCTCTCTCTCCTAGAAACAAATAAAACATTAAAAATAAAAATAAAAATAAATAAATAAATAAAAAATAAAGCAAAATTATAAAATCAAAAGCATGTAGTGTCTGAATGAGGATGGTGAATTTTTATACTTCTCTTTGTTTAGTGTCCCATTAATAAACTGGAAAAGAATATTTGACTGATTTATAGCAAGGAATCAGAAGATATGAAACTAGTTACAGCTCCAGATTTCAACAATTCACCTCCCTGAGCTGTTGTTCTCTCTTGACCTCCTCTATGAAGCATCAGAGGCCTCCAAGAAGTATCTGCTCACCACCAGAGCTATCTTAGTAGCTGCTCAACTATTAGGCTGTTTCTAGTTAAATAATTATTTCATTATTATTTAATGATTTTGCTTTTTAAAAAAAGGTAATTAAAAAAAGGCTAATATTTTAATGACATAGGAAAGTATCCAACAAAATACTTCTAAACTAAATGTGCAAAATAACGCTTCACAAAGCAAAAAAAAAAAAAAAAGATGTCTAAAAATCAACATTTTAAATAGGAATATTAAGGGTATTACTGTATTAATTTTTTCATCATTCTTTTCTAGATCTCCTGTGTCTCATATTAGTAACATGTATAAATAACACTTAAAAGAACTTCTAGTTAACATGCTGTAGAGTCCAATTTCCCCTCTCAGTTCAGGAAGAAATATTTAAGATGACAGCAGCTGCCACAGTGGCCTGCGTCTCTGCAGTCTGACCACGCCACACCACGCCACTTCTGTGACCTGAATGTCCCCCTGTTTTAGTGCCTTTGCTCATTTCATTCCCCACACCAAGACCACTCCTTCAAGGTCAATCTCAGATTTGACTTCTCAGTGAGCTCTGACTCCGTCTCTGTCCCCTACTTTCCAAAACCAAGTTTGAAGTAATTTTCCCATCTCAAAACCTCCATGGTCCTTTGTTCTCACATCTCATCCAGTTTATTGTGCCCTTTTTCCCCCCTTTTCTTTCTTTTTTCTTTTTTAGAGCACTTTTAGATTTAGAGCAAAATGTATCAGAAAGCACAGGGATTTCTCTGATAAACTTACTTGGAGTGAATGCCTATAAATGATAAACTTAGTGTTTTCTCCATTCACAGTAACAGGCCACATTATTTCCCAAGATAGCACCCAAACGAGTGACTCATTATACGTGGGCTTCAAATTACAATTGGAAGAATATGCAATTGTACGTTTGCATGACAACTTAACACCTGTATTATTTTTACCTATATTTTATGTACTTGGTTCCTTTCAAACAAAAACACCCAAATGTCATTGCTGCTCTTTCTCCTGACTCTCAAAGAGAAGGGGGATACAGTATAAAAGAGACCCAGTTTAGGTTCCACCTTCTGGTTACGTGGACTGAAGACCAGGCCCCGTAGAAGGGCTACCCATTTTCCTAATACTCAAAGAAATTAACAGAATGAAAATACAAGCGCAGAAAATGTTGAACTCCAAGTCAGTGGGATCCGAAAGCTTTAAAATGAATTTGTAAAACATATGACTCATGGAAGCATCTGTTTTGGAAGGCTTCCAGAACAATTCAGGAGGACAGTCAGGAAAATGATTACCCAACAGAGCAACTTTTTAACACCAATAAATTCTGTCTGTTTAAGTAACGGAAGCCTTCCAGAACGATTATGAACTGCGACTTTTAAATAAACGCACATATGCACTATTTTTCTTGCTCTTCCCACAAACCTCTGTTTTCTTTAAGTCCTCAGTCTTGCCCTCCATAGTTTTACACAACACAATCCTTTTCATGAGCACATCACACAAAATTTATGCAGGATTGCTCTATTTTCAGGCCAGTCTATATCTCAGCCCCACCTAACTGCTCCACTAAAGCAAATACTGCACTGTCTACATGAGGTTTAGCTCTGCTCTAAGGGGTTTCTGAAAAAAATGCAAACACTACTTTTCAGTTCACATCCTGTAACTAAAATCACCACCTCCCTTTCTGGCTTGAAAAAATACCCCTTCCCCAACTGTGTACCATTCCCCACTCTTAAAGTATTTTGGTTTTGGTTAGTAGGAGAAGAAATACAACCTCCTTAATAATTAATATGGGCATTGTGCTCTTAACTCTTTCAAAGTAGATCTACAAACATTATAACATCTATCGAAATAATGCCATGAGAGGAGATATTATTTCTATTTTATAAGTGAGCCTCAAGACACACAGCTAGAGTTGAGTGTAGGAATGAGGTCTTTCAGTTCCAAATTCAATGCTTTTACCATCATATTTTTTGGTTCTACCTTATTCAAGTGTTTATCCTTCCCTACATGCTTTTGTATAATAATATGGATTATAATATCTGGGTAGGAGGAGGACCCTCTTTGGAAAGCACATAACATAGTTTTAACTAATATTTTTTAGCCAAGTGAACATCTGATAAAATTACTGATACTGCATTTCTTTGTTAGTTATTTTCTTTTATACATGAGAACCCTGAGCCCCAAAGAGGTTAAGTATCTTACCTAATTCACATAGAACGTGGCAGCGACAGGATTTAATCTTTAGTCTTACCTGACTCCAAATCCCAAGATCTTCAACTGAACCATTGAACCTTCCCCCAGGGTGGTCTCTCTGGCAAATCCTACTAGAAGCAAATTTATTTTGTACAAAAAACTCAATCTAAGCCTATTCTGATTAAAAGGTCATGATCTTTCCCTGCCCAACAGTAAATCTGAGGCAAAATACATGTTCAGTTAGCACTAATGACGTTTTCTTCTGGAGATTCACTATAATAACAACCATTCCTTTGGGAAGAGTCCAGTTTTTTAGCCTCCTTGGCCCGGTGTGGGATGACTCAGGACAAACTACAGCGGCTCCAAACAACCACTTTTAAACAAGACCTTAAGAATGTTAATGACTCAGGTACTATTGTTCTCAGATGACCTTGGGCTGGGGCCATGACAATTCACAAGCATAAAAAATTAAGCAAGCAAGATGGAGAAAACTGAGAGGTTTCATTGCTTTCAGGCTCAAGAAAATGTTTTAATGTATCAACTGATTAGAGTATAACCTGATAAATGGTAGGCCTCTCTCAAATTAAATCTTATTTTTTCCTCTTTTGATTAAAGGAAAATGCAAGATAAGAAGGAAAAGTAGTGACCCTCTGAAGCCCTCCAGGAAATGTTTATTTTGTCTTATGTATAAAACCATAACTAGTACCCAAAAGAACTTGATGTCCCTGTTAAGAATGAAAAGGACCATGGTAAACAGCTGGAGGGGGCTGATACCACGTCCCACCACATGAATTCTTTATTGGCCCCTTGAATTGCTCAGGAAAACATTTCCTGCCTTAGTGCATAACAGAGAAAGACAAATGGTCTCGAATGACCTCAGAAGATTTAGCAGTTTTCTAAAAAACTTGAAGAGAATTTGCTCAAAGCTTCAATTAACTGGACGTCTGCCAAACCACTTGGAAGATTTCTGTATTCACAAAGAAGAAGGATCCTCACCATGAGAGAGATTCTCCATAAGAAATCATCACAATCACTGTAAATATTTCTATCATTGGTTGTAACAGTGATGATATCAGAATGTGTGCTTCTCCAATTCCTCTCATCTGCTTCCAACTGTAACATTTTAAAAATAGAGTCTGTGATTTACTAATTTGTATAATCCTTGTAGAATTTAAGCTATTCATTCATTCATTCATTCATTCATTCATTCATTCAACAATTATTTTTAACACCACATCAAGCATTGGGGCTATAATGACATTTGATCCATAGATGTTTCTTGAGGATTCACTATGTTTCTGGCACTGAGCTAGAAAATGGGGTATTATGGTGAACTAGACAGTCAACTGTCCTTTCTTCATGGAGCTCTCAGTCTGGTCTAGTGGGTTTTAATCCTTGTTGTGACCCAGAATCACCAGGGAGCTTTTAAAACAGATCACTGATGTGGCCCCACCTATTAAATCAAACCAATGAAATCAAAGACACCGGTTTGGTGATCGATGTAGACAATAAAACAGGATTATAATATGGCAAATGAAATGACTGACAAAAGTATAGAATACTTTGAAATGACATGGAAAGTACACACAACCCAGATTCATGGCTGAGGAGCATGTTTTAAATGATGATTTATCAGTTAGCCTAGGTAATAAAGGAAGAAGGAGTATTCTGGATAAAAGGAGTATGACATTCAAGGCAAAGAGACACATTTCTGATATAGTCCAGTGATACTGCTTTTTTATTTTATGAGTAGAGCATGTGAAGCCCAAGGTTCAAAGAAAGAAAGACAACCATAGGAACTGGATAAGTGGGTAGAAGCCAGAGTAAGAAAACGCCAGAATCCCATGCTAAAGATTTGGATGTTATTTCTTGAAACAATTAGAGTTTGGAGGAAATTTAATCAAGAAGCCAAGGTGATCTTTCATTGCTCATTCTTTTACTTTCTTTACTCCCAGGCGTTGGATACTTAAATGTTACATGTCCTGAAGCAACAACACCATCACCCCAGACTGTGTCATCTCAATCACTGGAAGAAATCAGTGCGACAGCACTTGCCCTGCTAAAGCGTCTGTCATTATTCCACTTTGATACAGTCCACCTTCTTCTTTTCCCTTCCAGCTAACCCAGTCATGGGCTTTGCTCCCCAGTTGCCCAAGCTCAAGCCCTGAGAGATGCTGAGGACCCTTAACACCCTGGTTCTCAGCAAGAAGAGAAAGCTGGTGTGTGGGAGGAATGGTTTAGGCTTCATGTACCCGCATCCAGCAGGAATGACTTAAGTATTCTGAGCATTTTGTCAGCTTGCTTATCAAGTCAAGAATGAGATTCATTTTCTGAGGAAACGATGGTAATTTAAACTTTTTTTTCATGCTGCCCTATAATTATTTGCCTGTATGTATTTCATGGAGCCCAAAACATGTTTTTGTTATTTATAATCACTTATTTCTTCCCCCTATTCATAAAATGGGAAAAATAGTTCTTATAAATAAGGGAGAATTCAAGTACAGAACCTGCTTGTTTGACTCAATATTTTGATTTGATTTAAAAATCAATAATTTATTTTAACTAAATGACAGACATTTTATTCCTATGTACAAAGCACTCAGAAATTCCACCGTACTTCCCACATCCCGTGTGGTCACAGGAGATAATGGCTGCATTGACAAGAACTATTTCTAGTTCCTGTCAAGGGTCATTTCAGAAAGAAAGCTGAAGCAAAGCCTCACACTATTATTTTTATTTTGAAACATTTAAAAATAAATATCTAGTTATTAGCCTCAAGGGTCTTCTTGTTTCTGCAAATTAAAACTTTGGGAGGAAGTAGTTTTACGCTGCTGAAGCACCAGGTTGGCCAGATTAAAAGGAACCAAAGACAAGAGCCCAAACCTAAATACTACCAGCCTTCTACAGTTAAAGTCAGATACTGGTTTTCCTCCCATTTGACTCTGCTTAGTGGCCTTCTGGGAATCAATCATGGGAGACCAATACTCACTTGAAACAAATTTGGATATTGGTTTCCTTTTGAGAAGAGTCAGAGAGCAGAACACTACATCTTACAATATATGTACTAATAGCAACCACTGTTTGGTTTTTTTATTCTGTTCTAGGCACCATGCCAAGTGTTTTATATACAGTTGACTCTTGAACAATGTGGGGATCAGGAGCGCTGACCTCATGCACAGTTGGAAATCCATGTGTAACTTTTGACTCCCCTTAAAATTAACTACTAATAGTCTTCTATTGACTGGAAGCCTTGATAATATATATAAACAGCCAAGTAACATATATTTTGTATACATGTTACATACTATATTACTTAGAGAATGTTAGAGAAAATGTTTTTTTAAGACAGTCATAAGATGGGGCGCCTGGGTGGCTTAGTCGGTTAAGCGTCCGACTTTCGCTTAGGTCATGATCTCACGGTTCATGGGTTCGAGCCCCGCGTCGGGCTCTGTGTTGACTGCCAGCTTGGAGCCTGGAGCCTGTTTCAGTCTGTGACTCCCTCTCTCTCTGACCCTCCCCTACTCACGCTGTCTTTCTCTCTCTCCTAGAAATAAATAAAACATTAAAAAAAAAAAGACAGTCATAAGAGAATATACATTTACAATACTGTAATATATTTATTTAAAAAAAATCTGCATATAAGCAGCTCCATGAAATTCAAACCCATGTGGTTCAAAAGTCAACTGTACATCCACTTGTTTAACTTATACAATAACCCTGTCCCAAGAAACTTACATGCCTTATACTGACAGGAAAAGAGACACAGCTAGTAAGTGAGACAGAAGGGATAGAATTTTTGTGTGTGTGACAGAGAATGAGAGCTCAAGAACCATGACACATGTCTGTTTTTCTGTCATTAAACAGATTTTCCATGCAAATTGCTGTTGTTCAATATTTAAATAGTGAACATGTAAAAAACGTTCTGAGAAATAAACTTCTGACTCACTACATAAACATTTGTGTTCTTTACGTATCTGTCATGAAGCTGCAAAGGCTAATGGTATGTACATCTCCAACCAGGCTCCAGCAATTAACCATCTGCCGGTCACCTGGCCTTGCAGAACAATTTAGTCTTATGCTCCTGTCGCTCTTTCCATCACTGTAGCCAGGAAAAGGAAACGGAGGATTATCAATAACCCTTTTGTTTTAGATCTATTAGCCTTGATTTAGATTGATTGTCTCATGAAATATTTACTCTTTTCTTTCCTGGTGATGTCATTCCCATAGCTACTTTTGATATAGCTAGCTAATTACCACTTTCTGTCTTCGGAATTCTTTCTTCCGCTCTACTCATTCAGGGACTTGAAAAAAAAAAAAACTACTCTATTGTGTTTCTCTTTCTGTTGTCTATTCTCTGAACCTTTAGCTCAAATCAATGCAGTAATCATTCTAATAGCCTCTATCATAAGGCTATCTTGAACCTTATTCAAGATATTCAAGTCTGTATATGAGAAGGCAATGTGATTTACCAAATAAACAGTCTGGTCTTCTCTAAGACTGGCTTACACTCAGTGCTAATGTTTATAAATTACTTAATCTCCACAGCCTTGAGATTCTCATTAATTTTTTTCTTTTTTTTTTTCAGAGAGAGACAGAGAGGGAGTGAGAGGATGAGTAGGAGACTGACAGAGGGAGACAGAGAGAAAATCTTAAGTAGGTTCCAAGCTCAGCCCAAGGCTGGGTTGGATCTCAGGACCATGAACTGAAATCGAAAGTCAGACACTTAATTTATTAAGCCTTCCAAGTGCCCCAAGATTCTCATTTTTTAAAATTGTACATTAATGCCTACTATTCAGAGTAAAAGGACTAAACATAAAATATATGTGAGCCAAATATTGTTCATTTCCAAAATAAGGGGTAGATACTTCATAAAGGACAACAATTATGGTCTTATCTTTAAATGCTGTTTTAAAATATTTTAAGAAATATATTTAAATTTTTAAAATGTTTATTTTTGAGAGAGAGAGAGACAGAGCATAAGCGGAGGAGGGGCAGAGAGAGAAAGAGACATAGAATCTGAAGCAGGCTCCAAGCTCTGAGCTGTTAGCACAGAGCTCAATG
Source organism: Proteles cristata cristata (assembly GCA_017311185.1). Classification (NCBI taxonomy): domain Eukaryota; kingdom Metazoa; phylum Chordata; class Mammalia; order Carnivora; family Hyaenidae; genus Proteles; species Proteles cristata. The sequence goes on from JAESUZ010003943.1 coordinate 234,650, forward strand.
CAGGCCTCGAACCCATGAACCATGAGATCATGACCTGAGCCGAAGTTGGAGGCGTAACCCACTGAGGCACACAGGTGTCCATTAAGAAATATATTTTAAAAGTTAAACAATATCAGATACATAAGAATGCTAATAAGATCTCTTTAAAGAACATAAGTTATATCTTTATCTCTGCTATATTCAGCCCAGTCCTGATCAAACATCACAAGAAAAAAGCAGGTATAGAGCTTTTAAACATAATTAGGATCCTCCTTTTATGTAAATACGTTGGTGAGTATAAATTTCATAAAGGTATTTTTATAGCTTCATTTGTTTTCTTCCATCATTTCTGACAATTATGTGTAAAATCTTCCTACGTCATAATCAAGAAAGTGTCTGTAAATGTCCATGAATATTACACTAGATTAAACTATTAACTCCTATTGGGTGAACAGGCATCATACAATAGTGATCACGACATGATCTGGAATCAGTGGAGTTTGAATCCTAGCTCTGATGTAGAAAGTGGTTTGATCTCGGGGCGCCTGGGTGGCTTAGTCGGTTGAGCGTCCTACTTTCGCTTAGGTCATGATCTCGCGGTTCGTGGGTTCGAGCCCTGCATCGGGCTCTGTGCTGACTGCCAGCTCAGAGCCTGGAGCCTGTTTCAGTCTGTGACTTCCTCTCTCTCTGACCCTCCCCTGCTCATACTGTCTCTCTCTCTCTCCTAGAAATAAATAAAAAACATTTAAAAATTTAAAAAAAAAAAAAAAAAGTGGTTTGATCTCCCTGAACTATTTCCTTATCCATATGCTGAAAATGTAATACCCATTGGCACCAACATTAAATATAGCAATGGTAATGGCAGTGCACAAACTATAGGTGCTCAATAAATGTATTTCCTAATTCTGTCTTCTTGTTCATCTTCATTTACCTAGCATTTGAACTTACTGGGTTAATTAAACAGAATTAATATTTTTTTAATGTTTATTTATTTTTGAGAGAGAGACAGAGCACGAGCAAGGGAGGGGAAGAGGTGGGGAGGACACAGAATCCAAAGTAGGTTCTAGGCTCAGAGCCTGATGTGGGGTTCAAACCCATGAACCAGGAGATCTTGGCCTGAGCTGAAGTCGGACACTTAACAGGCTAGGCCATCCAGGTGCCGTGAATTAATGTTGTTTTACTACATCAAGTAAAAACACTTCAAAGCCCCGCTAAGCACATTGATCTTTTCCTGAAAAGTAGGAAAACCCATCTTGTCTCACTTCATTTTCCAATAGGCGTTGAGTGCACATTTACACATGGGTATACACATCACATGTATGTGCTGACATGTGAGTTGCTCAGTCTAGTTCCACTTAGTAAACAAATAAACAAACACAGAGTCAGGCTGCATCCCTACAACACAGTTTTGTTTGGAGCTCCTCAGTTCCCCAAAGCGCTGCCCAACTGAACTATTTTAGGTCTTAATTGTTGGTGAGCAGCAAAGCCATTTTCGAATATGAATATGTTTAGCCATGTAAAAGAAGCCTTTATCTAATTCACAGTTCAAAGGACACTGTCCCCTCCACCCGAGGCCAATCTCTGGTATTGGAAACAGATAGAAACAGATAAATCTCAGTATGTAGCTCAATGTATAAAACACAGAATTTCATAGGCCACTACAAACCCACCCTGCTTTCTACGGGAAAAAGTAAAAACCAATGCAAATTCTTTTATATATATCCCTCTCAGACAGAAGATTTCTTGGTGACAAAGTTCAAAACACTCTTAAAAAGAAAGGAAAAGGAAAGCAAACAAACAAAAAAACCCAAGAAATCTCAATGATGTAACTTATTTATTTACCCTAAGTGCATCTCCTTGATTTACTTGTTATACTGGGAATCATTAGCAGGTGTCTTAAATTTCCCAGAATTTTGAATGTGTGAATTTTGTTTAGGTTGCAAAATAATTACTTTGTCTATTCCTTACCAGTTTCAGGATCTTTACTAATAAATTTTGCGGGTAATGAAAAACTCCATACCACTGACACACACATCTGGTGGAACTTTTACAGCATGAGGCTACAGTAGGCAGATGGGTACTGTTTAACAAGACTCTGCCATGAAACTGACGATGTGGGTCCAGTGCTCCTTCATATTATGCTAGTAAATACTTGAAATGGAAATCTTGGGATCATAGATCAAACATTACAAGGTAAAAACATTACAAGGTAAAAACTTCATGTAGCTCAATTAGAAATTATTCTGCTTGGTTCATATTTTCCACCTGAAACTTCTTTTTTTAGCCACAGTTTCTCCGAGGTTTTACTCAGGAGGCTAAAATGTCATGCCTAACAGAAAACTACTCTGACTTATTTTTCCTTCCTGTTTCACAACAGAAACAGAGGATTCACATTGTGAGGCATATCCAGGTTGTCCCCTAATGATAAAAAAAAATGTTGATTCTTCCAAAAGTTGATGTGTAATCTATACTACAGAGGGCAAACCAAAAGCATGTTGAGTCCAACATTAACATTTAACGTTTAGTCTTGTTAAAAAGAGCTAAAAGTATTATTAAACAGCTTAGGGAGAATATGATTGCAGATGGAATCAAGGTTAATCAAGTCATTTTAAAATAAGATTACCCTGGATTATTTGGGTCAGCCCCCAAATAACAAGGTAAAAGGGAGGCAAAAGAGGTGAAAGTGAACTGAGATGAGACTCCCAACTGCACTTGCTGGCTTTGGAGATAAAAGAAGGGGCCATCAGGTAAGGAATGTAGGTGGTCTTCTAGACGCTTTTCTAGAAGCTAGAGAGGTAAGGAAACGGATTCTCCTCTAGAGCTTCCAGGTAAGAACACATTCCTGGTGATACCTTTGATTTTAATACAGTGAGACCTGTGTTGGACTTCTGGCCTACAGGACTTTGAGATGGCAAACTGGTGGTTTGTTAAGCCACTAAATTTGTGGTAATTTCTTATAGGAACTACAGCAGGCAGTCTCATCTGAGCAAATTGGTCTCTGCTCCACATGGTTTCCCAGCCTCCAGGAGGCTCTCTCAGAGGCTGCGTAGAATAAAGGGGGCCAGGTACCAAAGAGTGGGTGGGGAGAGTGAAAAGTCTGTTGATACATCTAAGCCTCAAATTGGCACACCATCATTCTGCCATATTCTGTTGGCCAAACCAATTCCCAAGACCAACCCGTGGGGTTGGAGATTTACAGAGTAGGAAAATAGACCCCACCTCCTACTGAGAGCACCTGCCAAGCAGCTCAAATCAAAGGAGAGAGGAACTGAGTCCAGTATTGTGAGCAATCTACCACAAAACCTTCACATCCCACTCATAATTTTTTTAGATTTAAAATTTGAACAATGGTATCACCTTGAAGATAAAAACAGTATGTTGTGTGTTTTAAAAATTAGTTTTGAGGGGTGCCTGGGTGGCTCAATAGGTTAAGCATCCGACTTCGGCTCAGGGCATGATCTCACGGTTCATGGGTTCGAGCCTGTGTCAGGCTCTGTGCTGACAGACAGCTCAGAGCCCAGAGCCTGTTTCAGATTCTGTGTCTCCTTCTCTCTCTGACCCCTCCCTGCTCACACTGCCTCTCTATCTCTCTCTCTCTCTCTCAGAAATAAATAAAACATTAAAATTTTTTAAAATTAGTTTAAATTATAGTACTATTTACTTTTCTCAAAAATTGAAAAATTATTTTTTCATTTAAGTTAGGTGAACAATTATTCAGGGTGTCTGGATTATCTGGACATCTAAGAGGTGTCTGATAGCTATATAATGGGAGTCACATAGGCTAAAATGAGCAAATCAGAGAACTCTAGATGCTGGCGAGGGTGTGGAGAAACGGGCACCCTCCTACACTGTTGGTGGGAATGTAAACTGGTGCAGCCCCTCTGGAAAACAGTGTGGAGGTTCCTCAGGAAACTAACAATAGAACTTCCCTATGATCCAGCAGTAGCACTGCTAGGAATTTACCCAAGGGATACAGAAATGCTGAGGCATAGGAGCACATGTACCCCAATGTTCATAGCAGCACTCTCCACAATAGCTAAAACATGGAAAGAGCCTAAGTGTCCATGGATGAATGGATCAAGAAGATGTGGTTTATCTATACCATGGAATACTACATGGCAATGAGAAAGAATGAAATCTGGCCATGTGTAGCAACATGGATGGACCCTGAGGGTGTTATGTTGAGTGAAATAAATCAGGCAGAGAAGGACAAATATCATATGTTTGTACGTATAGGAGGATTAGGAGGAACTTAACGGAGGACCATGGAGGAGAAGAAGGGGGGAAATGGTGGGGGAAAGGGAGAGAGGCAAACCATGAGAGACTCTTGAATGCTGATAAAAACTGAGGACTGATGGATGTGGGGGGGGAGGGGGGGTGGGCACGGAGGAGGGCACTTGTGGGGATGAGCACTGAGTGTTATGTGGAAACTAATCTGACAATAAACTATTTGTAAAAAAAATTAAAAAAGAAAAAAAATAATGGGAGTAGCATAATTTCACATTTTTAATAGAAGCCACATGTTTTTAAAGTTTATTTATTTATTTTGAGAGAGACAGAGACAGGGAGAGTGGGGAGGAGCAGAGAGAGAGAGAGAGAGAGAGAACTCCAGGTAGGCACAGATTCCAATGTGGAACTCAAACTCAAGAAACTGTGAGATCATAACCTGAGGCAAAACCAAGGGTAGGATACTTAACCAGTTGAGCCACCCAAGTGCCCCCAACAGAAACCACATTTTTAAAAAAGTAAAAAACAAAACAAACCAAAAAAAAGGTAAAAGAAATTTTAATACTATATCTTATTTAAGCCAATATTTCTAAATATTATCATTCACCATATAACCAATATAAAAATATTGAGATATTTTGCATTCTTTTTTTAATCTGATGTCTTCAAATTCTAGTATGCGTTTTAAACTTTGAGCACAATAGGGGTACATGTACCCCAATGTTCATAGCAGCATTTTCAACAATAGCCAAATCATGGAAAGAGACTAAATGCCCAGCAACTGACGAATGGATCAAGAAGATGTGGTTTATCTATACAATGGAATACTACATGACAATGTGAAAGAATTAAATCTGGCCATTTGTAACAGCAACCTGGATAGAACTCAAGGGTATCATGCTAAGGGAAGTAAATCAGGCAGAGAAAGACAGATACCATATTTTTGACTCATATGTGGAACAGGAGAAAGTTAACAGAAGACCATGGGAGAGGGGAAGGGGAAAAAATAGTTAGGGAGAAGGAGGGAGGCAAACCATAAGAGACTCTTAAATACTGAGAACAAACTGAGGATTGATGGGGGGTGGGGGAATGGGGAAAGTGGGTGATGGGCATGGAGGAGGGCACTTGTTGGGATGAGCACTGGGTGTTATATGGAAACAAACTTGACAATAAACTATGTTTAGAAAGTAATAAAAAATAAAAAAATAACCTTTGTGCTCATCTCAATCTGTATTAGTCTCATTTCAAGTGCTCAATAGCTCCATACATCTAGTGGCTGCCATACTACACAGAATAAATCTAAAAAATTCAGAAAAAGTCCCAGGCAAAATTAGAAGATGCCATAAGTTTGTCCTTAATGGTCCTCCTCTCTCTTTTCTCCACTGAGACATTTTCCTGCTTCCCTTTTCAGGGTCCCAGTGTTTTATTGTCCAGACTTTGCATATGGCATGGGAATACATTGTGATTCAAACATCCTAGGATTTGAAACCTGAAATGCCACTTGCTAGAAATGCCACCTTATAACATAACTTAATTTGAGCTTTGGACTCCTCATCAATACCTAACTCATTACTCTTCATAGAGTTTTTATGAAGTTCAAGTGCAATGGTCTATGTAAACATGTTTAGCACAATGCTTTCCATAGTAAAAACATTGTAAAGAAGCTATTATTAATTTCTCTTTTAAATAATGTTTGCCAGAAGGTAATGCCTAATTTTATTTTATTTATTTTATTTTTTTTTTTACAAATAGTTTATTGTCAAATTAGTTTCCACATAACACCCAGTGCTCATCCCCACAAGTGCCCTCCTCCATGCCCACCCCTCCTCCCCCCCACATCCACCAGTCCTCAGTTTTTGTCAGCATTCAAGAGTCTCTCATGGTTTGCCTCTCTCCCTTTCCCCCACCATTTCCCCCCTTCTTCTCCCCCTTGGTCCTCCGTCAAGTTCATCCTAGTAATGCCTAATTTTTAAAAAATGATTGCTTTTAGAATTTTACGCACCCTAATAGGCTGGAGAGGGTATCCCTTCAGAGGAGGAAAATAAGTCAGGAATATGAACTGATGGTATGGGGGAAAGTATGTTTGAGAGCAAGGTATCCTGTGAGATTCCTGACACTTCTGGACTATTCTCTCTTTCTGATATTATAAATGGAAAATAGAAAATCATATATTTAATATGTGAAAATCACATTTCAGATGCTTGCTCAATATAAGATAACTTCCAGTTATTTTCATGGTAAAGATTTATTTTTATCAGAGTATAGGATAAACTATTGGTTTACTTTTTTTGAGCCAAGAAGCATACTGATTTTCCAAAATTGAATAAACTACAATATAACTGAGTGTGGCAGTGAAAATCAGCATGGAAGGACAGATTCATGCACAATCTAGAACTATTTAAACCCCAGTTTTTCCTACAAGGTAGATACATCTAAATGCTGCTACATGATACCAGCATAGTTCATACTGTCTTAGTGAATCACTGTCCTTCCGAACAAAAATACACAATTATTAGCTTCCCAGAAAGTGAATAAAATGTTGGCAAATTCAATAAAATATTCTTTGTGAGTCAGAGTGCTCTTTGATAGGTCTAAGACATGCAGTCTCAATTGCAAATATATTATCTTTGGCCTTCAGCCCATGTTATTGGACACCAAGTAGTTATTCGGCAGATGTAATCCTGAGGTAAAAAGTAGGTGAGTTGTGTTCATGGGCTAAGAGGTGTCTGGGCAGACATTGGCATGTCTTTCTAAGTTACTTGGTGTATTTGTTTCCTATGATTGCTGTAACACAGTACCACAAACTTAGTGTCTTAAAATAACAGAAATTTATCATCTCAGACTTTTGGAGACTGGAGATCTGAAATTGAGGTTTCAGCAAGGCCATGTTCTCTAAAACCCGTAGGGATTTTCCTTGTCTATTCCTAGCTTCTGATGGATTGCTGGCCATCTTTGACATTCTTTGATTATATCTGCATAACTCCAACATCACATGGTGTTCTCCTTGTGTGACTATGTTTCTTTCACAGGGCTATCTTCTTATAAGGACACTGGTCATGTTGGATAGGAGTCCACTGTACTTGATTATGACCTCCTCTGAACATCTACATCTTTAGTGACCTTATTCCCAAATCAGGTCATGTTCTGGAGTACTGGACGTTAAGACTTCAGTATATCTTTTGGTGGGGGGGTAGGGGAGGACACAATCCAATCCATAATACTGAGTTCCACTGGGATTTGAATTAAATGGTTGAGTGGTAATAGAGCATAGTTATTAAAGGCATGGACTCTTAAACCCTTACCAGTCTGGATGAACTCAGGTAAATTCAAATTCTAACGTTGCTGCTTAGTGTGTGATCTTAAACAAGTAACTTAACTCCAAGTGCCTTAGTTTGTTGATGCTCTTTTTTGCTTACTTTTTTTTTTTTTTTTTTGCTTCTATCTATGTGAAGGCAGTAACAGTAGTACCTAACTCATAAGGTTATCTGAGGATTGAGCTGACATATAAAATGCCTACAGAGTCCCCACCAGGTAGAATACGGCAAAAGCGGTTACTTATTATTATGTTGTTGTTTTTTATAGCTTACCTCTTCACCGTTATTTTCTACCCAAAATTGAAATTCTATTCTTCACAGAGGCAGCTATGCAACTACTCTGTTTTGCTTTGTTATTGCTGTTTAGGATATAGTTCTTTTTCCTTCAAACTTAAATGACTCTCCTGTCACTATGCTTATAGTATGTAAACAGACAACTTTCTGGAGAGGAAATTGGCCACACATATCAAAAGCTTTAAAAAATCTTCATAATATTTAATCCAGGCATTTTATTTCTAAGAATGTATTCTAAATAAATAAAGACAAATGCAAAAATTCTACTATAAGGGCTTTTTAGAAATCATATTCATGGGGCACCTGGGTGGCTCAGTTGGTTAGAGCATCTGACTTCGGCTCAGGTCATGATCTCACAGACCGTGGGTTTGAGCCCTGTGTCTGGCTCTGTGCTGACAGCTCAGAGCCTGTAGCCTGCTTCAGATTCTGTGTCTGTCTCTCTCTTTCCCCCTCCTCTGCTCACTCTCTGTCTCTCAAAATAAAACAAAGACAAAAAAATTTTTTAAATAAATAAAAATCATATTACATTTTTTACAACAGAAAGTTACACAAAAGCTCCTTCGGTAATAGCTGATTTTATTTTTAAAAATCATGATGTAATTGTACCCCAATGTTCATAGCAGCACTCTCCACAATAGCTAAAACACGGAAGGAGCCTAAGAGTCCATCAATGGACGAATGGGTCCAGAAGATGTGGTTTATCTATACCATGGAATACTCCATGGCAATGAGAAACAATGAAATCTGGCCATGTGTAGCAACATGGATGGACCTTGAGGGTGTTATGCTGAGTGAAATAAGCCAGGCAGAGAAGGACAAATATCGTATGTTTGCACGTATAGGAGGATTAGGAGGAACTTAACAGAGGACCAAGGGGGAGAAGAAGGGGGGAAATGGTGGGGGGAAGGGAGAAAGGCAAACCATGAGAGACTCTTGAATGCTGACAAAAACTGAGGAGTGATGGGGGCGCCTGGGTGGCTTAGTCGGTTAAGCGTCCAACTTTCACTTAGGTCATGATCTCGCGGTTCGTGGGTTCAGGCCCCGCGTCTGTGCTGACTGCCAGCTCAGAGCCTGGAGCCTGTTTCAGTCTGTGACTCCCTCTCTCTCTCACCCTCCCCTGCTCACGCTGTTTCTCTCTCCCTCTCCTAGAAATAAATAAAACATTCAAAAAAATTTTTTTTTGAAAATTGAGGACTGATGGATGTGGGGGTGGGGGATGGGCATGGACGAGGGCACTTGTGGGGATGAGCACTGGGCGTTATGTGGAAACTAATTTGACAATAAACTATTTGTAAAATAAATAAATAAATAAATAACAATTAACAAACATTAAAAAAAATCATGATGTATTAATATAATTAAATACTAGCCAACCATTAAAAATTGAATCTAATGCTGGCGAGGATGTGGAGAAACGGGCACCCTCCTACACTGTTGCTGGGAATGTAAACTGGTACAGCCCCTCTGGAAAACAGTGTGGAGGTTCCTAAGGAAACTAACAATAGAACTCCCCTATGACCCAGCAATAGCACTGCTAGGAATTTACCCAAGGGATCCAGAAATGCTGAGGCATAGGAGCACATGTACCCCAATGTTCATAGCAGCACTCTCCACAATAGCTAAAACATGGAAAGAGCCTAAGTGTCCATCAACAGATGAATGGATCAAGAAGATGTGGTTTATCTATACCATGGAATACTACATGGCAATGAGAAACAATGAAATCTGGCCATGTGTAGCAACATGGATGGACCTTGAGGGTGTTATGCTGAGCGAAATAAGTCAGGCAGAGAAGGACAAATATCATATGTGTGCACGTATAGGAGGATTAGGAGGAACTTAACAGAGGACCAAGGGGGAGAAGAAGGGCGGAAATGGTGGGGGAAAGGGAGAGAGGCAAACCATGAGAGACTCTTGAATGCTGACAAAAACTGAGGACTGATGGATGTGGGGGGAGGAGGGATGGGCATGGAGGAGGACACTTGTGGGGATGAGCACTGGGTGTTATGTGGAAACTAATTTGACAATAAACTATTTGTAAAAAAAAAAAAATTGAATCTAAGACCTTTTTTGACAAAAAATCATATTTGCAATATATTATTGAGTGAAATAAAGACAAAATACTACCTATACCAGAACTCTTCAAGAGACTTTCTGTGGTGATATATTCTATATCCTTGCAGTCAAAGATGGTAGTCACTAGCCACATATAATAACCACACATTAGAAATGTGGATGCTGAAACCAAGGAACTTAATTTTTCATTTTATTTAATTTTAATTAATTTAAACTTAACTAGTCAGATATGGCCCATGGCTACCATAATGAATAGTGAAGGTCTATGGTAGCTATTTATTCCTCTGTCCCTACTTTCCTCACTTTCCTTTAAAGTTTCTCTCATGTCTCTGTCCCTCTCTCCAGACTTGACTTCAAAGGCAATCTTCACTCTTCTCCCTCAATATTTTAGTTTGTATCATCTGCTTTTAGTAAATAACCAATAATGAATCTTTTTCAAAGATTCAACTTTGTTAAATTTGTTTATTACCTCTCTTAGTTTTCTTGTGGATTCTTTAGTGTTTTCTATATATAGCATCTTGTCATCTGTGAACAGAAACACTTTTACTTTTCCTTCCCAATTTGGATCTTTCTATTTTCTTGTCTAATTGCTCTAGCTAGTACTTCCAGAACAATGCTGAATAGCAATGGTGAAAGTGGGGATACTTGTTCTTTTCCTGATCTTATGAGGGAAGGTTTCAGTCTTTCACCATTGAGTATGACAATAGCTGTGGGTTGTTTTTTGTTAGTTTTTTTTTTTTTTAATAAATGCTCTTTCATCATATAGCAGAAGTTCCCTAAAAGAGAACCAATTTCTGACAGTTCTTATAAAAAAAAGTGTTAGACTTGGTCAAGGTGAAGTACTCCCAAGTCATTGACATCCTTTAGGCATCAATTGAGCTTTGCACAGTGAACAATTTAATAAGTGTTTGCTAAGTTAAACCAATTTAAAAACAGCAAACACCAAAAACCTGGAATCACATGTCAAGAAACATTCCTTGAAGAAATTATCCTTAGAGATTCATCTGGAAAGGTCGACTTCTCCAGCTCCCACCACACACACAAGCCATGTAACTCACATAGGAGTTCTAAAAAATCACCTCTTACACTAAATACATTTTAAAATGTGGAAAGGGTGAACTCTGATGCCTAATACCATAAGGAAACAGAGTTGTCTAAGAACACTCCTGAATTTAAATAGGCTCAGCCTAATGGAGAAGTGGGAAAACAAAGCCACTACTACCTGAGCCTTTTGTAGAGAGTATTTGCAGCCTCAGTAGCTACGCCAAACATAAAAGGTTCCTCGACAGCTTGGTGTCAAATCTGAATATCTGAGAGTTTCCTCTAATTAGATCATACAACATATATTTTTTAAATCTATCGACATTGGAGCAGTATTTTGCAGAAGGGACTCTGTGGATTCCACCAGGAGTCTATATTTTTCCTCCTGGGTACATCTGTGGCATTTCTTCCTAGGTATGATGGGCCCAGGTATGCTATTTTCCTTTCAGGCATCCTAATTGGACCTTGCTGATAAAAAAAAAAAAATCCACAGGGAACATGCAGTACAAAATAATATTTGACACTGATGTGGTAGAAATAGAAAATTACACAAACAATTTGGGAATTATAGGTTCATCACCACTGGGGTGAAAAGTTATAGACCATTTCTCACCCTCAATTATCCACTGGTTGCATGTTGTGCCTGAGCCAAATACCTGGTTTGTTTGCATGCTTCTCTGACTTCTATTCACCAAGATCTAACACTTAAAAATGCCAGCCAGGAGTGACAGTGGCCAGGTTCTTGGTGAATACCTTCGAGGGCAATAATATATGTTTACATGTAACTCGTAATTAATCACTAAACTTCCTTTTGGGGAATAAAAACACATTTTGGGGTATATTTTACTGTCAAGGGGGCAAGAAATGACAGGATAGGAAGAGAGGAGAGGCAAGTAAAGGGGGATGATTGAAAACATTTGACTTGGCTTGAAATAAAAGTACATATTTCACACATATTTTTAACCAACCCCAAAAGACAGCCTGACTTCGAACACGCTGAACAGGAAGCCATTTACTGTTGGAATGCTTGCTGAGCCCATCCAAAATACACACACTCCTAATGCCTCTGGGCTATCTAAAAAGGGTTGGGGTGAAAATATTTAATTTATATGTGTAATCCTGCTTCCTGTTTTATTTTTTTCCTCTTTGCCAACTCTGTTTTTCAAACTCGGTGAAAAATGATAGGAAACCGATTTCATTTTTGTCTCTACCCTTTATTGACCCAGCTGTACATTCTACCTCAATTTATAGCTCATACCTGGCTCGAAGACCAAAGAAAGGTAAAGACGAATGCTAAATGCTCATGGTTACTGTGGCTAAAAAGGAATCTGGGTGGAGGAAAGCCTGCTGTGGTGTCGATATCAAGGGCAGGAGGGTGTGGAACAGAAGCTTGCCTTGGCTTTTAGAATGTGTGCATTCACTAGCATGCGTTCAAAAGGAGCACAAGGAAGGGTATAGAGAGGAAGGGGGAAAGGAAATTTTCTGAGTATTAGACGGGTTCCTGGAGACACCTGAATCCTATTAAATTTCAAAGAAACAGTCCTGGTTATCAAGAGGAATTTTAAAATATTTTGCAGAAGAAAACAGAAAGGCCCAAATAATTCAAAATTATAATTCAAGCAAAAGAATTTTCCAAAACTTGGTTTAACATTGAAGATAAGCTCTTTTAGAATAAAATGAGTTCCAGATGGGTGTACTTTATATAGAATACCTGTTACCCTTATTATTATATTTTGATTTCTGGAGAATGCTGAGTCAATGTGCAATAAAACATTTGAAAGAAAATCTGAAACCAACTGGAAACCCAGCAGGCTTGGAGTTCAGATTGCAAAATTCTTGATCTCAATCTAATTTTCCCAGAAAGTTGACCACGCTCTATGGAAATCTTGTCATAGAAAAGGTTATATCATTGAGCAGTTTGTTTTGAATACTTCAAAAAGAGGTGGAGAAACCTGCAAATACCTGACTTGAATAAGTATTTCAACATTACCTCCTGAAGTTATGTTTCAATTTTAATTTCATATCAGACTAACATTCTAAGTAGAACGCTATCCAGGGAAATTATACTTGTCACTCTGAGCTTTACAATGCTTTAATGTTCAGGTAGCTGGTTTGACTTAAACTTTTGCTTGAAGTAGATCAAGGCAAGGCAGCAAATCACTTTTAAATTATTGTGGAAATATTCAACTGGGTAGTAATACAGTTCCTGAGATCTGTTGTTAAACCAGCTTTCAGAGTTTATAAGAAATGTAATAACATCCATTTGTACTTTTGAATTTGAGGAGAAAGTCAGACTTTCTATTCATCTAAAAATACTGTGGGGCGGCAGATGCATGCTATGGTGGACTTGTGTGGTTCCAGCTAAAAATCAGCTACACCACTGATTCTTCTCCATGTAGCATACTGTCACCATGGCTTATTTTAAGGAAGGGGATATAAAAGATTTCTGAATTATTTCCAAGGTAAACTAGAGTGGATTGTCAGTCCTGCTGCGCAGTCCTTGCTGTGTCAGGAATCTGCAATAATCATTATGACTGCTGTTACAAAACCTGTCAGAGAAAATTTCATCTAAAATTTTATCTCCCAGGATCAGGTTCCATGGACATACCATATATGGTCACCAGTGAATCATGCCAACCACTGGTGTACAGATAAACCAACTGGATGATGTCATTGGACACAGGTATAAGCCAGATCATGCCACCCTGTCTCCATTCCCAAACCAACAGAATGTGTCAGAAAGGGATGTCCTTCCCTCCTGAGCGTAGGAAGGTTCTTGACACCTTTGTGATCTACATCTAGTGACCAACAAGCCAAGGAATTATGAAGCACTGAGATTAACTTTAGGTAGGTAAGTTCTTGTCTCTACTTAGAGAATACAGTTGACCTTCCTAACCTGTTCTCTTCCTATTTCTCCCACTGTGGACCTCCTTCTGTGCCCTGACTCTGCATCTAATTGGCCTTCTGCAGTGTCTGGCCAAGATGACTGACAGGGGGCCCACTTTTTTTCTTCATGTCTACTTGACTCTTGCGTCCTAGAGTTAAAATGTAACTCCAATTCCCTTAACCCTAAATCAGACCACCTTCCCTAGTTAATAACTCAAACTACACATGTCTTAGTATTTGGCTACTACAAAAAGCCCCCCAAACTCTGCCCCCAGCTCTTCTCCTCTGGTAAGGCCCTCTCACCCCACAGGTTGATACCGCTCTGTGTTGGAATGGCATTTTCATCATACTCCTTGAATTTTGGGTTTTGTGGGCTGCAGTCCCTTTGTTGAGGTGGAAGGATCTATACCTTGTCCTGCCTCCATTACTTCCTTCTGCTAAGCTTAGTCCCTTCAGGCTCCTCCTGGTTTCCACGTTATAGTGTGACCCTTTTGGGAGCCATTCCTGATTGTCACTGAGTAGGACCTGATACTCTTTCCCACTTCACATATCCACTCCCAGTATTTTCAAATATAAGGGCCATTTTAAGGTGAAGAAATTACTCAAATCCCTCCATGTGTAATTATGATTTTAATATTTTTATTAGGTAATAAAAAGTACCATTAGGAGTATTTTTAACCTAATTTACATTTTGAGGACTCACAAGAGCCTCTCATATCTTTGAAACATAGTCCTTATTTGACTAAATTAGATAATGCATGTTATGCCTAGCATGATGCCTATACATAAGAGTACAGAATAAACATTAGTTAGGAGTATTGTTGATGCTATTCTTATTCCAAATATACTAACTTGCAAGCAAACTACTACATGTTCCCACTCCTTCCAATTTTGTCCCTAGTCAAAGCACACAGCAGGAGTGGTCACCCTTAAACCTGAATCTGATCGGGTCATAAAACACAAATTTATTTAAGATTTCCTACCAAGCCAAGAATAACATACCAACTTCTTGCCTAAGCCTACAATGCCCTTCATAATCTGGCCCCTGCCTGACCCTCTAGTTTTCTTTCTGATCCTCAGATCCAGCTTCTAGCCTCCACAGGATGGTTGCCCTTGCTAATCTCCCATCCGGCATATGCTTCCTCAAATTCTGCACATGGCCGCCTCCTCTTTCGTTATATCTCAGTTTAAAGGATACCACTTCAGAGAGTCCTTCTCTGGCCACCCTATTTAAATAGCTATCCAGTAATTCTCTGTCATATTTCCTCCTCTAAATCCCCTGTATAGCAACTGTATCTGTATCTACTATTTCTGTTCTTTATTCATTTATTGCCTGTCCTTCCCCCACCCCAAAATGTAAGCAGAGCACCTCTATACCCTGTTAACTACTGTATTCTTGAAGCATCTAAGTTGTAAAACATCAACTATATTCAGCCTACAAACAAGTAATACACATGTATTGTTGCAGATTCCTTATAGTAAATCCTTATACTTGTCCCACCTATGGCCTATAACATTAAACGACACTCCCTCTGAAATTTAACAAATCATAATCCTCACTCAACTCTTTGAAAGTGAAGGCAATAGTATCCATGTTCCAAACCTCAACAGCTAGTTCTTATGCAAAACTGCCAAGGATGATCTCCCACAGCAACCATTCAATCTGCTTTCTCTCAGGCCCCTATCTTGACATTACCAGGAATCACTTATTAAGTTTCTCATTATCTAACTGTGAAGATATATATCATAAACCTGATTCCCTAAGACCTACAATTTTAGCATCTTAAGTATCCACATTACAGTAAGTAGACTGCTGTACCTCTAGTTACTACAGTAAAAAAGAATGGGATACAAGAGAGACTGAAAGCTACATTATGGAAGCAGATCTTTTTGAGTAAAAGGAAGAGTCTTCCAGGGAACCCTCACCTAGTCAAACTGAGCCTAAAGTCACGAAGTTCTTGTGCAAACCATGCCCAGGCATTTTACAGCAAGTAAGTACTACTTTGAGATGAGGCAAATTCCTCTGCCCCACCCGCATCCCCCATCTCCATATAATTAACAGAGAAAACAAATTTTAAGAACAAAGAACAGGGGTGCCTGGGTGGCTCAGTCGGTTAAGCATTCGACTTTGGCTCAGGTCATGATCTCATAGAGTGGGTTCAAGCCCCGTGTCGGGCTCTGTGCTGAAAGTCAGCTCAGAGCCTGGAGCCTGTTTTGGATTCTGTGTCTTCCTCTCTCTCTGACCCTCCCCTGCTCATGCTGTCTCTCTCTCTCAGAAATAAATAAAACAATAATTTTTTTTTAAAAAAAAAGAACAAAGAACATTATTCACAAAATTTGGTTCACAATAAATGCCAATTATCCAACTGAAGACTGGCTACTGCAGACACACTGACTGAGAACCTGGCAACACTGACTGACAAAGGGTGACAACAGAGACTGACAAGTTGGCAACAGTGACTAATCCAATATGGACTGGCAAGGAACGGAGAAACAGAATGCAAACCAGGATAGAAAACATCCAAAAACATGCGGGCATGGATACTCAGGAAGTGTGTCTTTTAGTTTCCCTCAAATATGAAACCTATAGCTTTACTCATATATTATCTCTAGCCGTGATCTATGTGTGTAACTACTATGGTATGATAAACCATTAGAGAACTCACTACACACTTAGTTCATTCTTAGATAAACACTGTACTAAAGTGGGGTGTCTGACTGGCTCAGTTGGCAGAGCACGTGACTCTTAACCTTGGGGTGATGAGTTTGAGCCCTACATTGGGTGTAAAGATTGCTTTAAAAACTGTACTAAAGATGACTTTTTTTCCCTAATTACTAAGAGAGATGTAATTTGAATCAAGTGAACACATTCTATATTTTTAGCCATTTATCTAGTGAAAGCAAAATAATCTACAAACCCTTGTGGCAGGCTTCCTTTACCCCCCTTTAGGAGATGTTCCTCAAAAAAAGGAAAGGAGGGAGTGGCTCTGTATGCTCATACCGGTTTTGAAATTACTGCTTTAAAATAATGTTAAAATGGTTATATTCAGAGGCTTTGATAAGCTAAGATACATGATGTATTTCCAAGGGTATTGGATACCACTGCCAAATGACCATGGACTCCTTTCTGGGTGAAGTTTCTATTAACATCCAAAGAACATCATGTGGGAGAAACATTGCCACAGGAAATGGTGCCTAACAAGGTTTCACACTTGTTAAAGCTCTATTGGGAGAAAAAGAGTGACAAC
The DNA here is from genome assembly GCA_017311185.1 of Proteles cristata cristata. NCBI lineage: Eukaryota > Metazoa > Chordata > Mammalia > Carnivora > Hyaenidae > Proteles > Proteles cristata. The sequence goes on from JAESUZ010003943.1 coordinate 251,715, forward strand.
AGGAGTCTTCGTCTTCCATCTCTGGAAGACCAAAACACAACAAAACTAGGGTGTCCCAGAAAATCCCCTATAAGCTTCTGCTCTTGGCTTTTTGGCTTGACCTTGGACACATGGCCAGAGACAGGTGCAAGGGAAGCTGGAAGAGTGAGAGGTAGAGGAAGCATCTGTGGTAGAGGAAGATATAGGAAAAGGAGATTAGAATGGTCTGGGGACCTCATAGAATGATAGTGTGTGACAATACAGGGGAAGTAACTGAGTTGCACTGACAGATATTAAAATGTACCATATAGAGTTTCAAAGGTACAGAACCAAAGAAACATGCTAGAAACAGACTTGCTCAGTAATTACAGTTAGTATCTTATAATATGCTTAACTTATTATAGAGTTGACTTTTTAAGTCTACAAAAAACAAAGGTTTACTCAGTAAATAATTCTGTGAAAACTGGTTAGATATTTAGAGAATACATACCATTAAGTCTTACATCAAATCATAATCAATATACTTTTCAAATGGGCTTAAGAGTTAAATGTTAGGGGCTCCTAGATGGCTCAGTAGGTTAAGAGTCCAACTCTTGGTTTTGGCTCAGGTCATGATCTCATGGTTTGCTTTGTGGGTTTGAGTCCTGCATCAGGTTCTTCACTGTCAGTGTGGGGCTAACTTGGGATTTCTCTCTCCCTCTCTGCTAATCCCCCACTAGTTTGCACACATGAGAGAAATAGCCTATCTAACATTATACTAATCATGCTTAAAATGATAATGGATTATTTTATTATTACATAATAATAATGGCTAAATACTAATTACTACTAATAATTAATAATAATTTATAATGTCTTATTTTATTATTATAGTGATAATAACCTTACTCTGCTCCAGGAATTATTCTAAATGCTTTGACAAATACAGATTAATCAATTTAATCCTTACAACAGCCCCATAAACTCTGCACTATTTTTTTAATCTCAATTTAGAGGTGTGGAAACTGAGATACTGAGAAGTTAAATAACATGCCCAAAGGCACCCAGCTGGTGAGCAGCTGAGCTGGGATTCAAACCCAAGCAGACTGATTCTAGAATATATGGTCTTAATTCCTACACATATTATCTCCCACATCTATCCATAAAATGGGACCTGAGACAGTCATTAAAATGTTTTCAAACACTACTTAATGATGTGGAAATATGCTTACATTACATGAGGGGGAAAATCATTACACAAAAATTTATATGTGACATTATCCCAATTTTGCTGACCAGTCAAATACATATGAATAGAAAAAGTTAGGAAAGGAAATCTATGGAAATACATGGAAAGGTCGAAGTAATTATTCCTTCCTGGTAAGAAAGTGGTAAGCAATTTTCATTTTTTAAAAATATTTTTGTGTGTTTATAAAGTTCTAACAAAGACATGTTATTATTTTCATAATCGGAATAATACATATTCTCTTTTAAAAGAGAATCAACAAGATATTGGCACATCACTAGAATAATTGACAACGTCTTGCCTTAACTGTCTAATTGGATTTTTAGCCTAGCACTAAATGGCCTTAACCATACATACAGCAATGTGAGAGCTGTCGCTATGTCTTGAAAGCTGCCAGTTACAGAATTCCTTCCCCATTTATGTGAGTATCTGAAATGTTGTTTCTAGCACATTCTTCTGTGTAGCACTGAAGACATCCCTCAAGGGCACCATACTGCTATTGCTAAAACAAAAACAAACAAACAAAAACTCCAGTTTTAAAACTTCCAAGTCCACCAACTGAGAATAGGAAAAAAAAATAGATGAAAAGAAAATGATTCGTTTCTATCTTTTGTTTTTGTGGGTTTTGTTTTTGTTTTTTTGCAAGGACATTAAAACATTCCCATCTATAGCCATTGCTAGGCGTCTTTCAACCATAACCTATTAAAACCGTGTTAAAAAAAAAAAGCCTCTTGGGAGTTTGTTCCATGGAATTTCAATATAGCTTGGGCTTCCAAATTAACTGAAAAATCTTATTGCATTGAGCCTGCTTTCCTTCAAAGCCCAAAACTATAAAGACAAAAGAAACAACGACATATACATATAAACCACCTCCCTATCTATAAACATTGTAAATACTTTTACATATATTATCTCATTTTATTCACAACATCCCTTTGAGGTAATAAAGATGCAAAATCCTTAGACCTTTGGGCAGCTTTCAAAAAAAAAGTTGAATTATGACTTAGTTAAAAAAAAAAAAAAAAAAAAGCCTGAAGTGTTAAAGCTATTCATGTACCACAGTTTCAAAGGTTAAAACCTGACCGTGAGTAATAAAAAGCGATGCGCAAGCAAATGAATGCAGGAATTATGGTTAAGGCAGAATGCTATTTGGGGTCTGGCTAAAAGATCTGCAGTAGAGCACTCGCAATGCTAGAATGACTTTCTCATCCTGCTGGGGAGATTTTAAAAATTTATCCTGAATGCAAACTATTAGTTTATTTTTTCCAAGAGCCCTTTTTTGTCCTTGACCTTGTCAAAGCACCCTCCAGTCCCTAGATGACTGGACAAGAGCTTTTAATCCATCAACCAGCTAAATACGGGAGTGGGTATCTGGGGCCCTAAATGTGACTATACCACCAATGGAGCATATGAAGGGTGTGAATTTCAATAACTGAGCCCTCACAGCCTCCAGTTTGTCCAGTCACAAGACAGAAATAACAGTGCTAATTTTTTTTCTTTCATAGTTTATTGTCATGTTGGTTTCCATATAACACCCAGTGCTCATCCTAACAAGTGCCGAGAAAGACAGATACCATATGTTTTCACTTACAGGTGGATTAGGAGAAACTTAATGGAGGACCATGGGGGAGGAGAAGGGGAAAAATAGTTGGGGTGTGGGAGGGAGGCAAACCACGAGAGACTTTTGAATGCTGAGAACTGAGGGCTGATGGGGTTGATGGGAACAGTCCTAATTTTAACTTCACGCTTGATTGGAAATAAAGACAGCGACTTAAATTTTCTCTCTGCTCATACCTAAAGAGGAAGAAGTAGCTAGGTAAATGAATTAGTAAAATACGACACAAGTAGAATTTGATTCCAGGCTTGCGTGAGCACAGATCTTATCTAGCCATTTCCTCCTCCCAATTTTCAATGGTTTCCCTATTCCATTGAGAATAAAATCTGAACCATCTGATCTACCCTGAAAAAACTTCCACAAGCTGACCTTTTGCTTCTTTCCTAAATCAGTCTACCTACCCTAGTGTAACATACACAATTCCCAGAATGCATCCGATCTGTCTTGCCTCTGAGCCTTTGCTCACAGTACTCTTCTCCCAGGTGCATCCTTCCTGTTACCTCCACCGCTGAATTTAACAAAAATAACTGTGATCATTAGCTGAAGTCTTCAACTAGGCCATGATCCAAACGCTTAACCTCTGGGATGCCTGGGTGGCTAATTGGCTAAACATCTGACTCTCAATTTCAATTCAGGTCATGATCTCAGGGTCAAGGGATCAAGCCCCATGTCAGGCTCTGTGCCAAGCATGGAGCCCGCTTAAGAGTCTCCCTCTGTCCCTCTCCCTCTTGGTTTTTCTCTCTCTCTAAGATAAAACAAATGCTTAACATCTATCATCCCATGTGAGCCTTACAACAATCTTGTATTGTTCCTCTTATACCATTATTGCTCCTATCAAAAATAGAAAAACAAAGCAACCCAAAGTTGAGAATGTTACTTTTAAGATCCAATCTGCACAAGATTTGGATGTGTTTTGTTTTGTTTTGTTTTCAGTTATATTCACTTAATTCTTCTTTTCCTCTGTCAATTCTCTGTATCTATTGCAGGCCATTATCATGACCTGCCTCACAGGACAGCTGCTTGCTCAGTGGGTCCCTGAGTATAAGGAGGGATGCCAGTCTCTAAGTGAGGTCCTGGTACCTCTGGGGTCCCTGAGACCCTTTTAGATATTCTTTGAGATCAAAACTATTTTCTTTTTTTAACTGTTTATTTATTTTTGAGAAAGAGAGAGAGAGAGAGAGAGAGAGAGAGAGAGAATCCTAAGCAGGCTCTACGCTATCATCACAGAGCCCAATGTGAGGCTTGATCTCATGTACTGCGAGATCATGACCTGAGCCAAAACCAAGAGTCTGAGGCTTAACTGAATGAGCTACCCAGGTGCCCCATTATTTCATAATACTACTAAGACTTTATCTGCCTCTGTGGTATGCAGTATCTCACACACACACACACACACACACACACACACTTCCAGAAATGGATGTAAGAATACTGCTATCTGCTTTTAAACCAAGTGTTTTAAAGATATTTTTAGAATGTAAAATGATGCCAATTTTCTCACTAATTTTATTCATTGTAAAGTATGGGGATTTTCATAAAATATTATGTTTACATGAAATGAGTTTATTAAATGATAAACAATTAAATTTGAAACTAATAATAAAATAACAACACATATAAATTTAAAAATTCTTCAAATACAGTTTCTAATATCATAAATATAAGTATAACCCACATAAGCAAAATTCACAAATCCCCAATTTCACCAACATCTTCAACAGCTTCTGACTTCCTCTGAAATACCACTATAGGCAGTCACAGACTGCATTCCCCCAGGGTCACTTAAATTTCTCCCCCAAGTTTTTAAGATGTACTGTCTATAAAATTCTACAACAAAGGCTGAAATAGTAGCCAAGTGGCTCCCCACACACCAGCCACCCATTCATATTGAGTCTCAGCAAAATTATAGGTTGGCTCCCATCACAGAGCTCCAATCAAAGCAACTTACATGTCCTCACTTCTCCTGGTGGTACAGAGAACACAGACAGCAGTCTCGTCCTGAACCTGACATAGCAAGTGCCAAATGAATGTTCACTGAATGTGTGGAATTAGGAAAACAGGTTATCTTGAGTTGCCATGAAGCATTTTGAAAATATACATTTTCTAATAATTAACATGTGAATTACAAGATTTTGATTTCTCCTCATTCAAATAGTTCTGCTATTTGTCTGTTATGGTTGAGTTTCAAAGTAATACTATTCCATTTTATTTAAAATATTTTATAGCTCAGACTTCATAATTATATACTGCACTTGTCCAAAATTGTAATAGTTAGTAAATTATATTGAAATGTATCTTAAAATAACTGAAAAATACTTCAGAGATAAATAATATTACACCAAGATCTGCAATGTCCTTAAAAGGGAAAAATTAATTTTTTGGAGTAGATGAATAAACATCAGGTGACATACTTGAGATGCAACTGAAATAAATATTAAAAATTAGGGTATTTACCTGAACCTCCTAAAGTTCTAAATCAGTCTGGAAGTGTCCTGAAATGTTTCCCAATCCAGTCATAATCCCCATCAGAATGACCCAGCTAATGTAAATTGGTTCTTCTTAGTCTGATATCAAAAAATAAAACTAAATGGAATGCTAAGGAAAAGAAAAGGAAGATCCTAATAATACAATGAGCACCCTGAACTTGATCCACTTTATATGTGGTTATTGTTACCAATAAACTTGCACATCCTTGGTTATTATCAAGAAACACAGAACTAAGACTATTTTTCTACAGGAAATACATTTCTACAAGGATACACTGAAAACTAATAATCAAACCCAGATCTTTGCAACCCCATTACTTTGATTATTTCCTGCATGTTGGTGTTATGCTATTTCCTGTATGTTGAAAGTCCTTTTTTAATTTTTAAAATTTCAGATTTAATTACCCACTTCTCCTTGTGCTGTGAATTTCCCTATAGTCCCAACTTATATCCTGCTTCCTTCCTGAAATCTTGAGTGAGTGCCCTGCCTTTAAACTCACAAGATCTCTTTTAGTTGAAAGGCCTTCATGCTCATCCAATATAACCTGCTCATTTTACAGTGGGAATAATGAGGTCAGTAATGACTTGACCAAGGTTTCACAACTACGTGTGAGCAGGGTCCAAACCATATTCAAGGTCCTGGATTCAGATAATTTACTAACACCACAACACTGACCTTAATTTTCTTCTCTCATGTTCTATTATTAACAGTTTCATGACCTTGCATTTTGTTTCTCCTCAAAAATTTTCATCTCTTCAACAGTAAGGACCATAGCCAAAATGTAGCATAGCCTTGAGCTCATGGTTGGTACTAACCAATATATACTGGTTTATTTTTTTTAAGTTTATTTGTTTTTGAGAGAGAGAGAGAGAGAGAGAATTAGTGAGGGGATGGCAGAGAGAGAGGGAGACACAAAATACAAAGGAGGCTCCAGGCTCTGAACTGTCAGCACAGAGCCCATCCAATACAAGGCTCAAACCCACAGACTATGAGATCATGACCTGAGCTGAAGTTTGACGCTCAACCAATTGAGCCACCCAGGGGCCCCTATATTGGTTTAAATTAAATCATAAAAATATTTTTTATAGTTTATTTATTTTTGAGACAGAGACAGACAGAACATGAATGGGAGAGGAGCAGAGAGAGAGGGAGACACAGAATGTGAAACAGGCTCCAGGCTCTGAGCTGTCAGCACAGAACCAGATGCAGAGCACGAACCCACAAACCGTGAGCTCATAACCTGAGCCTAAATCAAATGCTTAACCAACTAAGCCATCCAGGTGCCCCTATAAAGCAGCTTTAAATAAAGAGGACAAGCTGCTACAAAAATGGTATCCTGGCAATGCCTACTAAATAAAGCAAAAGCCAAGGAAGCACATAGAACACAGCACACTATTTTGCATATTGTTAGATCTCAGGTTGTTAATTTCCTTGCTCTTCTTACTGAAGTGAAGGGGAGGAATGTGACATCACTGTTGCAACATAATTTTAGAGTCTTTGCTTTTCTTAAAAATTAGAACACATAAAAACTCCTTGACCTCAACCGCAGCAATTTCTTACTTGACACATCCCCAAAGGCAAGGGAATCAAGACTAAAAATGAACTACTGGGACCTCATCAAGATAAAAAGCTTCTGCACAGCAAAGGAAACAATCAATAAAACTAATAGGCAACTGACAGAATGGGAAAAGATAGTACCAAATGACATATTAGATAAAGGGCTAGTATCGAATATATATAAGGAACTCATCAAACTCCACACCTGAAAAACAAATAATCCAGTGAAGAAATGAGCAGAAGACATGAACAGACACTTCTCCAAAGAGGACATCCAGATGGCCAACAGACACATGAAATGATGCTCGGCATCCCTCCTCATCAGGGAAATACAAATCAGAACCACACTGAGATACCACCTCACGCCGGTCAGAGTGGCTAAAATGAACAAATCAGGAGACTCTAGATGCTGGTGAGGATGTGGAGAAACGGGCACCCTCCTACACTGTTGGTGGGAATATAACCTGGTGCAACCCCTCTGGAAAACAGTATGGAGGTTCCTCAAAAAATTAGCAATAGAACTCCCCTATGACCCAGCAATAGCACTGCTAAGAATTTATCCAAGGGATACAGGAGTGCTGATGCATAGGGGCACATGTACCTCAATGTTCATAACAGCACTCTCAACAATAGCCAAAACATGGAAAGAACCTAAGTGTCCATCAACGGACGAATGGATCAAGAAGATGTGGTTTATCTATACCATGGAATACTACATGGCAATGAGAAAGAATGAAATCTGGCCATTTGTAGCAACATAGATGGAACTAGAAGGTGTTATGCTGAGCGAAATAAGTCAGGCAGAGAAGGACAAATACCATATGTTTGCACATATAGGTGGATTAGGAGGAAGTTAATGGAGGACAAAGCGGGAGAAGAAGGGGAAAAATAGTTGGGGAGAGGGAGGGTGGCAAACCATGAGAGATTCTTGAATGCTGAGAACAAACTGAGGGCCAAGTGGAGGGGAGAAGGGAAGGGGGGTAATGGGCATGGAGGAGGGCACTTGTGGGGATGAGCACTGGGTGTTATATGTAAACCCACTTGACAATAAACTATTTAAGGGAAAAATTTTTTGAAAAAGAACACATAAACCATTATCATTCATCTTTTTTACAAGATTTTTCTTTTTTAAAACTTTTTATTAAAAATATTTTTTAATGTTGATTTATTTTTGATAGAACACAAGGGGGAGAAGAGAAGAGAGAAAGGGAGACACAGAATTGGAAGCAGGCTCCAGGCTCTGAGCTGTCAGGACAGAGCCCAACATGGGGCTCAAACCCACAGACCATGAGATCATGACCTGAGCTGAAGTCGGTCGCCCAACTGACTAAGCCACTCAGGTGCCCCTACAAAATCTGTCTTAGCATGAAGGTCTTTTACTTTCAGAGTTCAGAGAACTTTACTATGGCTTTTGAGACCTAATTCAACATGCACGAACTTGAAGGCAGTATGCTAAGTGAAATGATCCAGTCACAAAAGAACAGTTATCATGATTCCATTTATATAAGGGACCTATGATAGTCAAATACTGAGACAGAAATGAGAAGAGTGGTTACCAGGGGCTTGGGTAGGAGGGAAGGGGGAGTTATGGTTCAATAGGTACAGGGTTTCAGTAGAAGATGTTAAAAAAGTCCTGGAGATGAACAGTAGTAATGGCTGCACTATAACATGAATACGTGTGATGCTACTGAACCATATACTTTAAAATGGTAAATTTTATAATTATGTGTATTTTCCTACAATAAAAAAATCAAATAATTGAAAATGCAATGATTAAAACCAAGGGGATAAAGCAAGCGTTGTAACTACTTGAGAGCAATGTTTCTGTCTTCATTCCATGGCTCATCATTATGTAGACACAACCTCTCACAGTATGTTATTGATGAGCATAACTTACTCCCTAACAGGTTTTTCTAAGGGCTTTTCAACAATAAATTAGTTTAATTGTCAAGAGACCAGCAGATGTTTTACATTTAACCAAAGATAACATGGCTCCTCACACGTTAGAACCTGCTTTACGGAACAGAGGTAGGGCTTCAGCAACTTAGTTGTCCAAATCCTTTTTCCATTTGGAAGTCTTTACTTCCTTGGGACAGCCAGAGTTTGCTATAGTCATCCACAATTCATTCTGGATGCAACGGTTATACATTTTTTTAAATGTTTTATTTATTTCTGAGAGAGAGAGCATGAGCAGGGGAGGGTCAGAGAGAGAGGGAGACACAGAATCCAAAGCAGTCTCCAGGCTCTGAGCTAGCAGTCAGCACAGAGCCCAATGCAGGGCTCGAACCCACGAACCGTGAGATCATGACCTGAGCTGAAGTCAGACACTTAACCGACTGAGCCACCCAGGCGCCCCAACAGTTCATACATTTTTATCTGGAGTTACTTGAGGGATGAAACACCAACAAAACCATGGACTTTGGAAATATGCTAATATTAAAAACTCTGTGTTTTTTTTTCTATGTGTAAAATTACTTGTCTCAGAGTAGATATGACCTTAGCAAATGGGGAAATATTTTCCAATCAGGTAATCTCTCAAATGAAATGAAATGGACACAGGCTTGGATTTTCCTGAAAACTAAAGAAAAGCCAAAGCTCAATTTTTTTCAGGAATTTCCGAAACAATTTTCCTAATCAACATAAATTAACCTATTTTTTTTATTATGAAAGTGTCTACTTATACCTAAAGTATTAATTTGAAATAATGGCTATAAGTGCTATTTTAGTACTGGTAATTGATTAACACTGACATAACAGACACAAGTCTCTTAAAATTTTAAAAATGATGATGATGATGATTTCAAAATGGTTTCTTCACTTTTACAGAGGCCATAAGTAGAATAGTGTTAATATAAAAGCATCCAGCTTTTGTGCCCTTTAGGTCATTGAGGCCTCGAAAGGAGGCCTTAAATCTGTATGAATAAATAAAGAATCTCTTGGCCAAAATTTGGTACTTTTTACACCCTTAATTTGAAGTGGAACAGAAAAGCATGAAAACAAATTCATTTTTTTCTGTAGATCACAGAGAGACTCAAGACCAGCTCTTCCTTTTTTTTTTATAAACCTGCTCAATGTATGAATCATGACTCAAGTCTCAGTTCTAAACACAACACTAATATAAAAGGGCTACCTAAGTCCAATCACATCTTAGCATCTACATAGTAGGTTAACTAATTTCTCTATCTGTTAAGTCACCTACCATATGGGTGAGGATAGCCAGACCAGAACTTATAGTAATGATCACTGAGATCAACATTTTAGAATAATCTGCATGTAGTCAAACACAGCAAGGCTGTGAGCCATAACACCTGTAAGGAAACCAACTGCAAAAATGGAGTTCCTTTTTCAGGATATGGACACAAGCCCAGAGCTTCCATAGTCAGTGATAACACTGCTCCCACTGCAAGGTCATGATGCCTTTCCACGCTCCTGTAGCCGGAAGATCAAGGATCCAGCAGAAACTTCTAGACCTCACTTTAAAATGAGCCCTCTTATGGGATCCAATCCCCACGGTTGCTAAGGTGGCTACAGAAGAGAGTCCAGGAGCATCCATGTTTATAAGACGGCTAATGGGCCACTGCAGGTATCTATTTAGTTATCACTGCCTTTAACCTATACCTAGAAGGAAGCTTTAGACTCGATAAAGTAAATGAGTTAATATTGAGTAATTCTTTTTTATATTGAATAATTCTATATTAAATAAGAATAATTTGAAAAGGTCCTCTCCAGCCAGTTGTATTCATTATGTGGAAACCAATGAAATTAATGTAGTATGGTTCGCAGTAAAGCTAAGGCTCCAGTAGCTTTGAAAGACCCCAGGCATTTCAAATCATGTGACACAATTTACTCAGTGTCACATGCATAGCGGAGCATGTACTTTTTAAAACCCAGATTATTTGCTTCCCTTACTCTTTCTACTTTCCCTTAACTCTTTCTACTCTATCACACTGCAGAGCCTGTAAACATATTTCCTCACTGTTAGGACCAAATCACATAACTTAAAAATGCATAATTTTTATTGGAATTCAGGGAGTGAAAATATTTTCCAGAAGACAAAACTGAGGTCTTTTCCATGATTCTTTCATTAAGGGCATCCAAATTTTATTTACTATAACATGTAAGAAGATTCCACCAAAATATGAAAACTAAGCAAAATTTAACATTGTTTTTGACAAATCTAACCAGAGTAATGGTTGAAAGCAGTGACCTTAAATAGTGAAAAATATTTGTGTTTCCCTTTACATAAAACCATACTTCCTTGATTCTAAGTAACATTCTAATATCTTGCGATCAGAATGTGTCTTAAAATCAGCATGCTCACCATCACACACCAAAATATATTTAAGGCAATGATAGATCTTACATTCACTGTAAAGATCATTTTCTGTTAAACCAACCATAAAACAAATAAAGCTTCCTAGGTGAGATCCTGGGAGAGTCCATGAATTTAAGATGATTTTTAATCCTATAGCTTCACACACAGAGTTTAAATTTCTCATTTCTCTTTCTATTAATTGCTATTCTCAATCAATGCTCTCCATCACCAATGAAGGAAGTTGAGGTTGTCAATGTAGAATGTATCTCACCAGTTTCTCTACTATAGTCTTTTTTTTCCTTTCCAGTCATGATTTTACTATTGATTTATAGAACTACAGAAAATGACTCTCAGGGTCCCAGTGAAGAAAGCCTACTGATTTTACTCCTCAGCATAGGCTGGCCTCATCCCCTTTTGGAGTTCAAAGCTAGCCTGGCCCCTAGACATACTCAGAAATCACCTAATGCCAGCTAACTTAAAAGCCAGAGTCGAAGTGGGCAATCTATAAACCCTTGACGCTGACAGAAGAGAGCCCGTTCACTGTGTTAAGCAGAAAAGTTTTCTCAGGCCACTCCCATCCAAGTACTGGGTAATTTATCCACTGCCTTTATTCTGGGATGGAACAACACCACAGGACTTAGCTGTTTAGTAAGGCATTTCCCTGACCAAAAAGTATGGCCCTGACGCCATCCATCTGCCTTCTGCTAGTTCTTGCTTTACCTTTCCTACACATTCTCTCTTGTCTAGTCCTTGTTGATGTCCTCTCTAGTGATCTTAAATTCTCTACCTCCTGTGGAAACATTCTATGTACAATAATATTTATGAGGTAATAAAGATCACTGTAGTGTGTGGGTTCTGCCAAAGTAATTTCTTGGCAAGCTGGGTTTGGACTCTCATTTCCAAATGTGACCTCCTTGGAAGCTCCAGCTGATGATGTAAAAAGATTTTTAGGGGCGCCTGGGTGGCTTAGTCGGTTGAGCGTCTGACTTTCGCTTAGGTCATGATCTCGCGGTTTGTGGGTTCGAGCCCCGCGTCGGGCTCTGTGCTGACTGCCAGCTCAGAGCCTGGAGCCTGTTTCAGTCTGTGACTCCCTCTCTCTCTGACCCTCCCCTGCTCACGCTCTCTCGCTCTCTCGCTCTCTCTCTCTCTCTCCTAGAAATAAAAAATAAATAAAGAAAAAAAGAAAAAAGATTTTTAAAAACTACCCATCCAGCCATATACAGTCAGACCCCCTCCCTCACTAAAATAGTCCTCGAAACTTTTCTCCCCATCCTAATTCTTTCTTTCTACAAATAGACCGTCTCTAGCTTTTATATTTTTTTCACCTCCCTCTCTTTCCCAAGTGGCGTGTTTGTGACAAGTCTAATGGCACAAAATGAAGAAATGGAAAGAGTAAAGAAATATGAGTTGCAATGAATTTGTTCTTGCTTCTTCCCTGCTCACCATGATGCCCTTTCTCAGCACTGTCACCTGGTCTACTGGGCAGGGATGCAGGCCAGTCCTTGTCCTTTCTAAGCCTCCTCTGCCTCTGAAATGAAAAGTCCAGGACCCCTGAGTCTACCTTCCCATTCTGATCCTTCATGCACCCAAAACACTGTCAATACACAGCTATGTCTCTCCTTCAGGATCTGAATAACAAACACAAAAAACAACCAAACCAGAGATGAGGAGGATATAGGAAAAGCTTTCTTATTACCTTTGTGTTCCACACTGTTCTAAGAAAAACAAACAAACAAACAAACAAAAGACTCTGAGCTGAGGAAATCTGAGAGCATTTATACATAGAGACACACATACACACAGACACACACATTATATTAAGCACTGTGATAAATTTTACAGTTATTAGTGGACTGCTGGGTATTTCAGGAGCTTCATATATTTGAAAGGCCTTTCTGGGTGAAGCTGAGGGCCTAATAAACCCAGTCTTCATTGAGTAGCAAGTATCACCTAGTGGTTGAGTGTGCATACTCTCAATCCAGGATGAGTTTAATACTTAATTCTTCTATTTGTTATCAGTGTGAAAAAGTTACTTCATCTTGTGCCTCAGTGTTAATACCATCTGTGGAAGATGGTACCTACCAATACCATTATTAAAGAGAAACAACGGAATTAATGTACATTAAGTACTTAGAACTGTATCTGGCACATGGTAAGCATGCAACAAATATTGTTACCATTACTATTATTATTATATAATATACTTCTATGTAAGTTATAAATTTCTAAATATCCCTATGAAGTGGAATCTATATACTAGCTGGGAACTCCTGTAAATTCGCTTGACAGGAAATCATAGGAACATGTTCAATTTGTATTGAGTAGAATGACAGATTGTTCTCTTTATACACAGCTAATAAACACTAAGAAATAAGTCTGATTTTAAAAGGCAGGATTATTTTGACACAAAACATCTTTTGGGGCCAAAACATGGAATTCACTTTCAGGGATTATGTATAGTATTTCCCTCCGAAAAATTTAGGAAAGGAACAATTAACTCCCTTTCCTAGATGACTTAAATATTCACTGCTTAAAAACAAACTATTAAACAAGAGAATTTTATGAGGTTCCTCTGAATCCTAATCCTATTTTTTTAAGTTTGTTTGCTAGGGTGCCTGGGTGGCTCAGGCGGTTGAGGGTCCGACTTCATTTCAGGTCCGACTTCAGCTCATGATCTCACAGTTTGTGGGTTCGAGCCCCACATTGGGCTCTGTGCTGACAGCTCAGAGCCTGGAGCCTGCTTTGGAGTCTGTGTCTCCCTCTCTCTCTGCCCCTCCCCCACTCATGCTCTGTTTCTCCTTGTCTCAATATAAACAAACATAAAATTTTTTTTTAATTTGTTTATTTATTCATCTTATTTGTTTAGAGACAAAGATAGCATGAGTGGGGCAGGGGTGGGGGCAAAGGGGAGAATCAGAAGCAGGCTCTGAGCTGTCAGCACAGAACCCAATGCAGGGCTCAACCTCAAAAAACAAGAGATCATGACCTGAGCTAAAACCAAGAGCTGGACACTTAACTGACTGAGCCACTCAGGCACCCCTTCTATTATTCCATTTTTATATAGGTTTTAGTGATTAGGCTCTCGAGAAGGAATCTCTCTGGGAATCTTTCCTGTTTGGGGCCTCATGAAGGCCTTACTTCAACTCAGCTTCCCTCTACCTAATATGATTTTTCAGGGAATGTATAGCATTTCAGTATCAGAAATGACTGATGGTTTCTAGGACCTCTCGTGGCTAATACAACCTTGCTGTGGTAGACCAGGCCCAGGCACACTGTAGCTTGATGTTCAAATGAGAAGAAGTCCCCTGTAGAATATTAACTGTACAGCAAGGAATCTCTCAGATGGCAGTAGGTTCTGTGAGTGCTAATAGGTCCCTCTCCCAGCCCATTAGTACAAAGGTAGTAGTCTGCAGTAACTCTAGGGGTTAATGAAAAGGGGTCAGTTGCTTTGCCCTTGTGACCTTGTGGGTCCCTGTTAAGGCTGCACTGACCTCTCCACTGACCCTTTGCTATGTCACATCAGGGAGTGCTAAAGAACCGATCTATCCATTGTGTCCTCTGTTAAGCATCCAATATGCTGCTTGGTTTAATGGTGAACCAAAGGGAAAGAATTTGAATAAATAGAAGTTCTTCTAACCCAGATTCACTCTTTGTTAGCCTGTCCTAGTTCACTTAAGATTTGGGGTTTAGATTGGGTTTGACATTATGCCCATTCAACCAGATATGTTCATTACAGTCTATCTGGGTCTAGAAAGTAATGTACATGCCAGTCCCTGTCCTAACCCTCATGCCATTTCAATAATGCCTGGGCAATATTAACAAGATGATAGCTAGCAAAAACAAACTATTATGCTTCTTTAATCCAGGATCCAATGGTGATATCTCAAAACACTTCTTTTTCACCAGTAACACAAAAACACAAACTAAGTTATCAAAAACCATTCTCCTCCTTTAATGTGGGAACCTAATTCTAAAGCTGTTTTCCCCATCCATGAAAAAAGCCTTCCCCCCTCCCATCCCCTAAAATCATGTATTAAGCAGCAATAATGTGCCAAATTCTGTAAAGGACCTAATATCTCAAATATTACCTATGGGTTCACAATCTACATCCCAGCTGGCTGCAAGAGCTAGAAGCTGTCACTGGAGATTTTTCTGCACTTGGGGGTGGTCCAATGAAAAACTCCATCCCATCAAGATTGTTGAGTCTAGGGCAGCAATATGTTCCTGAGAACTCTTGTTCAGTGATATTTTACCATTTCAGTAATAGCATGGAGGGGATACAGTACAGAAAGAAATCAATCCTAACAATGCCACAAATTCCAAGAGAATCGGAGTGCCTATTTACCACCTGACAATCACAGCCTGTGACAGCCCAGAGCCTATCCCTTCGGTCATGCCTTGGACCATTAGTCACCCATGTCCCTGAAATTAACCTCTGAAAGGAGCATTACACTCATAATGCATAGGGCAGTTCTGAATTAAATCTCTATTGAGACCCACAGTGGACAATTCTGAGCCTCCTTCTTTCCTCCCACTCTTTCCCCTTTTTAAATAGCCAGAACAATAACATAAAGTGTTTTTTCTGGGTATTACTTCATGTTGTCTCTCTCCTCTTTTCTCCCCACCTCCATCTCCCCACCAAGTCTAAAACACTAAGGATCTCTGGCCTCAAGAATGCTAGTCTGTTACCTTAGAGACTGTTTCTTTACAAGGCAATAGAGTGGCAGAGGGCATGCCTTTGCTGCTTACTTTGGCAACCATGAATCGCTGAATGCTGTTCTCATGAATGCAAGTCATTCACTACCATCTGGACATGCCCACAGGTATAAACATTTTTTTCAAGAAAGGACCAGGGAACACACATTGCATCAATAAATCTTTTGAATGGCAAACAAAGCTACCCCATAGGATGGAACATTATGATACTGAAATTGATATACATGAGTCACTAATGGCCTTACTTCCAGTCAATGTCAAGTAGATGTTCTGTTTATACACCATTCAGCCTTATCAGGCAAATGGCACGAGTCAGGTTGGGGATGATGCAGGGAAGGAAGTACAAAGAAGCCGTCACTATAAAATGGAAGACCACTGAGTTTGACCCAAGAATAAATCTACCTTCAAGAGTCTAGGAGAGACTATTCATTTCCCACCAGTATTTCTGTAGGTGGAAACCCAAGAGAGGTGATTATTTTTCTCCTTGGCTTGGTGAAATAAGACTGGCACTAACCCCATTCAAAGGCATTTTTATGTTCTTCATAGACAAACATTACAGATGAAATTCTTAACATATTTATAAGAACATAGACTTTGTGCTTGTTTGGGTCTGGAGGAGAAGAGGACATAACAAGGGCTCTTGTATGTTTTCCTATAAACAAAGTTGCTATGAACCTCAGAATTCAGTCATACCCAGCTTTAAACTTAATTCTTTCATGTGTCTACTTTTTTACTTGGAACTTTTTATACTTTGGTGTGACATTTTTAAATAATTTACTAGCTTCTCAGGTAAGATGTCTTTTATATATCTTTATCATGCTCATTCACACACATACACACACACATAAACGGAAGTAAAATATATACTTCTAGCCACACTCTTACATAAGCCACAAGCTTACATAACCAAAATAGAATTCCTCCCATGAACTAAGACTTCCCTTAGAAAGAGATGAGGGGAGAGAAATCTTAGGCAAAAAAGAGTCAGCGATATTCCTAATATAACAAACAAACAAAAAAAGGTGGTGGGGGAGGGCAATGGGAAGAAAGAATACAGAACTGTGGAAAGGGACAAGCAGGTGTCAGAGTTTTCCCAATTTTTCAACTTCCAAAAAAGACAATTCTAGAAATCTTTAGGGACTGGTAAAAGAATCAGGGATGTGGCCACATAAATTTCTACAAAAATTACATCACTTCTAATACCCCTACCACAACTGCTGAGTAATCTGGTTGGGTCTCAAACAGGACTTGAGATGAAATTGGTAAGTCTGGAACAACACACCCTCTTTGCCATAACAAGAAATGTTATTTTTTCCTTCTCTGGTGATAAAGCTTTCCCGTTAAGTAAAAAAAAAAAAAAAAAATCTTTGTTTACCAGATATAAAAATGTTCACTTTTAAGCTGTTAAGTTGACCTTGGGAACCTTCTTTCCCTCCCCCATCCGCCTTTTGCCTTTAAAAGTTCAGGATGTCTCAAACAGTAACTGTTACATTCTGTCTAGCAAGCCTGGACTGTGGACAGTGATCTAACCTCTTGGAAAAAACATGGAGTTCACCCAAAAAGTGAGAGAGACATTCTCTCGCCCCAGCCGCCAGCTCATAGGTTTCAAAGCTCTGGGACAGACCTGATGAACAGCTTGGGGCTCTTGCATGTAAGCTGGCAGCGCCAACTCAAACACAGAAAGCACTTCAGCAGGTATAAACAGCAGCCACACACCAGGCCAGGCCCCAAAAGGCAGGCAATGACGGGGGAGAAACCAGGCCACGGGCCCCTGCCTGCGTCACACTCCCTCAGCCCTCTCCTGTGTCTGGAGATACATGGAAAAAGAGCAAAACTTCCCAGCTGGACTGCAAGTTGAGGAAATCAAGTCTCATTAAGTGGATATAGAAATATCTATCCTCCTGGAAATAGAAAGGTCTTGCTGATACACACACACACACACACACACACACACACACACACACACACACACTTGCCGCAGTAAGTCACCTATAATCATCTTGATTTACTTGAAAGCAGCAAAATTGGCCTTTGATAGGATAGGTAAAAAATTAAGTCATTTCTTTTTCCTTTGGGGATTTTGCTCATTTGCCCTAGAGTATGCTCAGTGTGTTCACTTCGAGGGCCCACCATACTCTTCAAACATGGCCTCAGGCTTTGGGCAGTGACATAGCCACTAATATCAGTGGTTCCAGATCATTATGTGTGAGTGTGCATTTGGAGAACAGAAGAAAATGCCCCCCCCGCCCCCAAAGAGAAGGCCATGAAACTTTTTAGACACAAAGATACTGAACTTCCCTGGGAGCATTCTCTCTGCCGATGGATTTTTTTAATGCTAAACTACTGTTATAAATGTTACTCATATACATAACAATTTTCTAATAAGATGGAAGTACATTTCATCCCCTTGAGTTTATTACTCCTGTGTCTTCTTATAATGAGAACTGTTTATTTTTTTAAGTTTTTTTATTTATTTTGAGAGAGGGAGAGGGAGAGAGAGAGAGAGAGAGAAAGAAGGGGAGGGGCAGAGAAAGAGGAAGAGAATCCCAAGGAGGCTTCACTCTGTCAGTGCAGAGCTGGATGGGGAGCTCGAACCACAAACCGTGAGATCATGACCTGAAGGGAAATCAAGAGTTGGAAGCAGACTGAGCCCCTCAGGCACCCCAGGGAATTGTTTGAGTTTATATTTCTTTGTACTCTCACCCCATTTTGTTTTTAGCCCATTTTGTACTTAATTGTGGCTCACTCTATAAACTTTATTTTGATAACTGTCAAATTGCTGTTTTGCACTTACTCTACTAGCATTGGGTGGTATTACAGATATGAGTATTTTACATTCCTATCCTCAAGAAGCACAGAATCTCTTTGGAAAAATGGACTTCAAAACTATACATTATAAAGTTTGCCATTCACGGTCCTTAAACTACTCGAATAATATTTTCATTAACTGTCATTAAAGTATCTATGGAAATACATACCGTGTTTTGAATTCTAGGCTGAATTTTATGTGGTGACAAGGCATGTGGTCTGTGCTTCACAGGGACTTACAACCTACCTGGATGGGTTAAAACCTATTTCATTTGCTTCATGCTTTATATGGAAACTGAGACTTCCATGAAATGGGCATCTCCTCCAAAAGCCAGCGGATCACAATATGTTGTAACTAACAACAGCTAATGAGGTATGTGTGTAGATATCTGCCATCTAAATTACAAATGACAGAATGGGATCTATCCAAATTGGGAAAACTATGTAAGGCCACCGAAACCATATTGATTGTTAGCTCTGGGGTTAAGTAGAAGAAATAAACTTGCCCATGGTGCAACTAGTTTCTGAGTTATCAAAACCCGAACATGTGTAAAGTACTCATAATAGGTTCACTGGTTTCTATTTTAATTCTTTATTAATTTGACAGTAATTTGACCCTAAAAACACTATTAAACTTTCTTCATAATAAAGTGTCCCTTACCTTGGTTTTGAACACTCCTACATGACTTTAATGGATGAAGCCATCTGGACCTTAAATAAAAAGGTTTAGTGTAATGAGATTTTTTGAGTGGATATACAGAGTTAATCAACTTTACGAGTCTGAAAGAAGTTGTTCCTTTTTTACTTATTTGTAAATTAAGAAAATGTCAAACTTCATAGGCTCATTCATTTATTGTATCTTTAGTTATAAAGTGGATCCAACCTTAAAGATTCCATAGACGTCAACAAGATTTCATAGATGTCATTTTAGTGAAATTAAACATACAAATACAAACCATGCATTACTTTAGTAGATCACAGACTCTCAGCTAAGAATGCAAGGATGAGAGAAATACAATGAATGATATCCTGCTGTTTTTACGTTGGCTTTTTCTGTTGTCTGTGTCTTCCGCAAACTAGGTGGGAATATAGATTTACTGAATCCAGTCTACATCAAGCATTTTGTGAGCTTGCTGACATATATTATCTCTTTTATTGTTTATAACAATGCTATTCTCATGTGTATTATGATCTTTCTATTTTAGATGTGGAAACAAACTCGTAGAATAAAGTATTGCTCTCAATGTCTCACACTTCTAATAAGTGATGGAGACAGGATTCCAACCTGGTTATTCTTAGAGCTGAGGTCTTTCCGCAAAGTGTTGTGCTCAGTACAATGCATTGTGCTCAGTTCTTTACTTCAGACCACATATATACCATGTCTGTGTTACAACATGTATAAATTTTACATGTGTGAAATATAAATATCAGCTACCAACAGGAAATACCACATTAAAAATAAATCATTAAAGGCATTACCATTAAAGACAGAAAAAAGATTCAGATGTATATTATCAACATGGCATTGAACATTATTCAGGAGACTCTGGGTAATGCAAAATGACAGCAATAAAAGGAATATACACATTGAAAAGCAAGAGACAAGTCACTTTTGCAGACGTTATGATTATATATCAAGAAAATTCATGAGATTCAAATAAAAATTCATTTCAGTAAGCTATTCATGTTTAAGATAAATATTTTAAACAGTTAATATTTTTCTTTTTTCTTTTTTTTTTTTATATTTTTATTTTATTTCTAGGAGAGAGAGAGACAGCGTGAGCAGGGGAGGGTCAGAGAGAGAGGGAGTCACAGACCGAAACAGGCTCTAGGCTCTGAGCTGGCAGTCAGCACAGAGCCCGACGCGGGGCTCGAACCCACGAACTGCGAGATCATGACCTAAGCGAAAGTCGGCCGCTTAACCAACTAAGCCACCCAGGCACCCCAAACAGTTAATATTTTTCATTTTATCCTGAAAATAACAAGTTACTGGAACAACTGGAAAATTTCCATTCACACTAGCAAAAATAATTTAAATGACTAAAAATAAGCTCAGCATGAATAGGTAGAACTTATATTTAAAAAAAGAACTATAAAACATGAATGTATCACATACTAAAAGACCTATGTGGAGATACATGTTTTTAGAGAAAAGGTCTCACTGTCAGAAAGATGTAAATTATCTCCAAATTAATCTATAAATACAATGCATTCCCAATAAGACTGTAGATGACACATGACAAGTTGTTTCTAATACATCAGAAAAGTAGAGATTATTTTTTAAAGAAAAAAAATATCATTCTTAAAACCCACAATAAATAAAATAACATCATATTAACACAAAAGTGATCAAGTAGGTCAGAACAGAGTGTATAACAAACAGAGCCATGACTAAAACATAATTTAGCATATGATAAAGACAACATTTCAGTTCAAGGAGGAAAGGATGGAGCTAGTGATTCCAACATTTGAGGGGGAGAGGGGTATGTAGAATACAGCCTTCATCAGCCCACTTAAAAAATGAGTAAAAAATATGATCAGATAATTTGCCTACATGGTAATACAAATGGGGAAAAGGGCAGTTAATTGTATAGTAGCCTTAATATATGCACAAAAAATAAGTTTAGGATATCTAAGAATTTTATGTCAGATTAAAAAGTATAAAATTAATAGTAGGAAATGAAGGAAAATATATTTATAACCCTAGAGCAGGGAAGCCATCCTACACAAGATATATTACTAAAAAAGCAATAAATGAAAAAAAAAAGCAATAAATTACTAATCTGTCTATATCAGCCATAAAACTCCTATATGGCAAGAGATATATGCAATGTTACAAAACAACAATAAGATGAGGGGAAATATTTTAATCATATACATTACAGACAAAATATTAATACTTAAAATATATAGCAAAAATCAACGAGGCCAAATCAATGAAAAAAACAAATAGCTATATCAATGACAAAAACAGAAAAACTGGCAACGATTATAAATTGGGTTTCTACAGGCATGAAAATGAAAATGACCAAATGAGTAAGCAAATCCATCCAACCATACTGTAACCATTAAAATAAAAATAAACACAACTTTTGGGACTTCTGGGTGGCTCAGTTGATAATCATCTGACTCGGTTTCAGCTCAGGTCATGATCTCATGGTTTGTGGCTGGAGCCCCGCATTGGGCTCTGTGCTGACAGTGTACAGCCTGCTGAACATTCTCTCTGCCCCTCCCCTGTTCACTCTCTCTGTCTCTCTCTCAAAAATAAATAACCTTTAAAAAAGACTTTTGCTCCAAATGGGCAGAAATTTTAATAATAATCCTCATGAGGTTATAAGGAAGGGATATGGGTATTATTGCCCCTTTGAAATATAAATTGGTACTGACTTTCTAAAGGATAGTTTGATAATAGTTTTACAATCAAATATGCATTTCCTTAAACACAGCAATCTACTTTATTGGCAGCTTCTTGCAGAAATGTGAACAAAAAGGTATGTTTCAGGAGCTTCATGATAATTTTGCTATAATATTGAAAAATGGTCATACTCTAAAGGTCTACCAACAGGAAAATTATTAGATAAGTTAAACATATGTATACAATGGAATGTCCTGTAGCAAATCAAAAGAATGAAGAGAATATACCATATGGACACAGATCTCAAAATAGAGACAATAAAGCAAAATACATGCCATATATCAGTTTTTTTTAAAGGAAAATAAAAATAGAAACAAATTAGGTGAGTAATATAGAGAAAGCTATACACCGTGATATAAAAGAAAATATATACATTGATCTCTGTCTCTGGTTCCCGACACAGAGCTCCTAAATCTCCTGGAATTTCTTGGATGACATGACTGTCTTCTGTTCTAAATGAGGCAATTCTTGGTGGGCTCCTGGATAGCCTCATGATAGGGGCTGGTCACAGAAAGGCAAAACCATGATTAGAAGCCTGGTACTTTCATCCCCAAACCCTGCCCTCCAGAAAGGGAGAATGCTAGAGTTTGAGTTAATGAACATTCATGCCTTCAAGGTGAAGCCTCCACAAAATTCTCAAAAGTACAGGGTTCAGAGACCTTCTAGATGGTGAACACATCCACATGCTGGGAGGGTGGCATACCTCAGCTCCATGAGAAAACAAGCTTCTACATTTTATGACCCCAGTGGACATCACCCTATATATCTCTTCATCTGACTGTTCATCTTTTATCACTTACCTCCTTTTTAATGAGCAAGTAAACTTAAGTAAATGGTTCTCTGAGTTCTGTGAGCCATTTTAGCAAATTATCACACCTAAGGCAGCAGTCGGTCATTGGAATTGCAATTTATAGCCAGTCAGAAGTGCAAGTGATAACCCATATTTGCTACTGGAGTCTAAAGTGGGGGGAGGCAGTGTTTTGGGGAAAAAGCCTTAATCTGTGGGATCTGCACTAACCCTGGCTAGTATCAAAACTGAACTGAAATTTAGACCACCTTAGTTTCTCTCTCTCTCTCTCCAATAAATAAACTTTTAAAAAAATACTGAGTAGAGGAGAAAACAGAGCTTTTCATGGACAACATCAAAATTGGAAAAGGACTTGGACTACTGGAAAGGGGGCCAGTATGACTAGTATTTGATGCATTTAAAAAAGGATATGCTATATATATAACTTTCAAAAGCTTTAATATTAATTCTTCCCCAAATTAACACAAAGTGCAGTGCAATACCAACCAAAACCCCCATTTGTTTTCTTTTTAGAACTTGACAATTGATCATCTGGGGAAAAAATGCTGAAAATGTAGCCAACACATTTTTGTAAAAGAGTAATAAGGGAAAGCTCATTTACCAGACCTCAGAAACATACTATAAAGTTAGCATAATTAAGACAGTGTGGTATTGGATCATAAAAAAAAAAAAAAAAAAGGCTGGGAGATCAAAGGAATAGAATAGGGAGTCTGGGAAGAGATCCATGCCTGTTAGTTGGGACCTTTTGGGTTACAAGTATCACTGGAAGTCTAATTTGCTTCAGCAAATCAAAAAATGCATCAGGCAAACAAAAAATGTAAAAATCAATCCAAGTACACCCGCAATCACAGCAACATTATTCACAACAGTCAAAAGGTGGAAGCAAACCCCATGTCTATCAACAGGTAAACAGATAAACAAAATTTGGTATAACATGCAGTAAAATACTTCTCAACCTTAAAAAGGAACGAATTTCTTTGTTTTTAAAGTTTATTAATTTTTGAGAGGGGGAGTGATAGAGCGTGAGCAGGCAAGGGGCAGAGAGAAAGGGAAACACAGGCTCCAGGCTTGAGCTGTCAGCACAGAGCCTGACATGGGGCTTACACTCATGAACCACGAGATCATGACCTGAGCTGAAGTCAAATGTTTAATCAACTGAGCCATTCAGGCACCCTAAGGAAGGAAATTCTGATAAATACATAATATAGGTGAACTTTGAAGATGTTATGCCAAATGAAATAAGCCAGTTACAAAAGGACAAATTCTGTATGATTTCACTTATATGAGGAAACTAGAATCGTCAAATTCATACAGACAGCAAGTAAAATGGAAATTACCAGGTCCTGGGAGGAGGGAGGAACAGAAACTATTGTCTAATAGGTATGGAATTTCCGTCTGAGGAGATAAAAAAAAAAAAAAAAAAACATTCTGGAGATGGACAGTGGCGATGGTTATACAACGATGTGAATGTGCTTAATGTCCCTGAGCTGTGCAGTTAAAAATGGTTAAAACTGTAAATTTTACATAATGGATATTTTACCATAATAAAAAATCCACATGAAAAACAGAGATGCATCTGTGATTACTGAATCAAGAAATCCAACAGAGCCCGCTCTCTCTTTCCATATGAGTCTTTTCACTGAATTTCTCTCCATTTTTCATTTTATTTATCTTTACCACAAAACATATTTTGGTAGAAAGCACAAAGGTCAAGTGGACCCTGAGTTTTATACTCAGAGCTTCAAATTCTCTCAAGCCCCAAAAGCCCAAAAATCCCAAGCAAGGGGCTCCCTGATGCAAATTTAATCAGGTATCCACACCTGAACCAATTCAATATGATTTAAAAGATGGAGTCACAGTGAACCAAGATGACGCCCACCATATAGCAAATGAAGACAATATGCTAATTTTTTTGGCCATCAAATTAGCAAATAATTAAAAGGCTGCTAATATCCATACTATGAAAAGAGGACAAGGATACATCTTCCATTTCTGACTATGATGGAGCACTCTGTATCAGACTAATACCTGTACCAAGATAATCTAGATAAGATTGATAAACTGTATCTGAAAACAGCTAGAAGGTATCAAAGGGCAGTCAAATTGGCCAATATTTGGTGCAGGGATCCGAGGTTAAGCAAGAAGTTATGCTCTAGAGGTGATGAGACAAGAATGAGAGTTCAGAGCTACCAGGGAAAACAGAATTTGAGGATCTAAAGCTCCAGAAAAAAGGGAAAATCTGAGAAGTAGGAAGATGATAAATGAAATGAAAATATTTTAAGATCTTTATAGTTTTCATAGGGTGGTAAAACAGCTCTAATAACATTATGATAAATGAAGCTCTAGGGTAACCTCAAAAAGAATAATAAAAGAAGGCATAAATAACATGATAAAGAAGTAAAATAAATAAAATAAAATATTTAATCTAAAAAAAGTGATAGAAGTGGAGAAAACCAAAGAGCTAACCAATAAAAAGGGAAAAAATGTTAATAGATTTAAACCCAAATAGTGGTCATTTTACTTAAGTGTAAATAAAATAATATTCCAATGCATAAGAGTGTCAAAACAGTTATATAGTGTTTAAAGACAAGTCTTAAATAAAGAACAGATAAAGGATGAAGTAAAAAGATGAGAAAGATAAAGCATTAAATAGTTAAGCAATGAAAGTTGGTATATTTGTATCAATATTAGACAAAGACAAAAATGTTAAAATCATATATATATGTACATATATATGTATGTATGTATGTATGTATCTGGTAACATAGGCTCAAAATACATAAAGCAAAAACTTAACAAAAATAAAAGGAGAAATAGATAAATACACAATAACAGATACAGATTTTAAGTGCCTCTTTCATAGCCAATAAAAAATTGACAAAATAAAGATATAGAGATAGATTGTAACACAGAAAATATAGATTATAACAGAATTAGCAATTTGGAATGTTAACAGAACAATCCACCTAACAAGATATATATTCTTTTCAACGGCAAATAAGACATTCTCCAAAATTTACCATATTCTCAGCCATAAGGCAAATCTCAAAAATTTCAAAATAATGATATTATATCATACTATTATGTCTACTGACTATAGTAAAAAAATAAATTCTTGTTATATACTAGCAGTAAACATTTATATATGTGTGTGTGTGTGTGTGTGTATATGTATATATATATATATATATATATATATATATATATACATATATATATTTGCTAAGAAAGTAGAACTTCTATGTTCTCCCCAAGGAATAAGAAATCTATGAGGTGATGGATATGTTTATTAACTAGATGGAGGAAATTCTTTCACAATGAATACATATATGAAATCATCACAATGTACACTTTAAGTATCTTATAATTTTATTCACCAATTGTACCTCAATAATGCTGAAATTTAAAAATATATTTAATATAAAAAATGTAAATATTTTATTAATATAAAAAAATAAGTTATCTAAGAATAAATATAATTAAATATATCCAAGACCTCTACTAGCTTTACCCGTGAAAAGTCTAAAGAAATGGAGAGTTACACCATGGCATGGATTAATGAACTCAATCTATACGACTGTACATTTTGTAAATTCTCCCAAAGTTAGTACTGTATTATAGATTCAATGCAATCACACTCGAAATCCAAGAAAGTTTGCACTACCAGATATGCGGGCTTGTTATCAAGCATGTGGTTTTGACAAAAAAGATAGAGGGGTGCCTGCGGCTCAGTCGGTTGAGAGTCTGACCTCGGCTCAGGTCATGATCTCATGGTTTGTGAATTCAAGCCCCACCTTGGGCTCTGAGCTGACAGCTCAGAGCTTCAAGCCTGCTTTGGATTCTGTGTCTCCCTTTGTCTCTGCCCTCCCCTGCTTGTGCTCTGTCTCTCTCAGAAATAAGCATTACATTTTTTTTAAAAAATACAGATAAATCAACCAATAAAACAGGATAGCCCCCAAAAAAGATATCTATAGAGTCATCTGATTTTCAACAAAGATGTCACCATAGTGCTTTTAAATGATGCAGTCATCTGGCTACCCATATGGGGGAAATATGAGTATTGATTGGTTTATTATACCATATAAAATCAATTTACAATGAATTATGGATCTGACAAAGAATGGTGAGACAATAAAGCTCCTAGCAAAAACAGAATGCCCATATGGTCTTGAATAGGCCAAGATTTCTTAAGCAAGACAGAGCACTAATTATAAATGGAAAGACTGAGAAAACAAACTTCATTAAAATTAAGAACTTGTTGATTTAAAGACATGATTAAGGGAAAAGTATCTCTAGTTAAAATTAGACATAAAAGTATCCAATATGGGATATTGTAAATATCAAGGACACACGCCCAGAAAAAAAAAAACTACTAAAATAAATAAGAAAAAGACAAGCCATTTTTTTAAATGGACACAAGACCTGAAAAGGTACTTCACAAAAGAAGACCTCCAAATCACTGATAATCATATAAAAAGATGCTACCGTTAGTTGAGAAAGTACAACTGAAACCAGAATTGTATACCACTGCACACCCAACAGAATGATTGAAATTTTAAAAATAAATAATACCAAGATTGGTCAGGATGTACAACTGGTAGTAGCTTACACTATTGTCACTGTGATAAATTGGGACAGTTTGGAAACTTTTAAAGCTAAATGCACACCTACACTATGAACTAGCAATTCTTCTCCGAGGTAAATGCCCAATATAAATGTGTGTGTATACATAGTATATTATGCATATATTATATATATATACACATACAATATATAAATTAAATATATGCATGTACGCATGTGTGTACACATACACAGACAGACACATACATCAAAGGTACATGAAAGAATCAAAATGTTATTTGTAACAAACACATAAAATGTCCATTAGCAACACATTGGGTAGTTTATAATATATTCCTAGAATAGCATACCACAGAGATGAATGAAATACTGACCTCTACCATAACACAGATATAACCTGATATAAACATAATATTGGGTGGAAGAAGCTAGATATAAGTGTAGAACCCTAGTACACAGTGATGGGAGTTGGAGGTGCTTACCCTTGGAGCATGAAGAGCAAATAATGGCTGGGTGAGGACTCAAGGAAGGCTTCTGTCTCGATCTGGATGTTGGTTACACAAATGAATTTACTTGGATTGAGTCAATACAATATGCATGTATTTTTGTATATGTATTTTATGTTTCTATTGAAGTTTAATTTAAGGAGTGTGGGGAAACAAAAATCCTTTATTCACTTGATTATGGGTGTATGCCTTCGTAGAACCTTTTATAAGGGTAATTTGTTAATATTTATCAACTGAATAATTTCATTTCTAAAAGTTTGTCATATGGACATATTCACTAGTAATATATAAAATAAAATAATAATTTTCTAAAGCACTTATATTGCTTGTATTTCTCTATACACTTTAAATGTATGGGTATATATATGTATTATTTCCAATAAACCAATAGAAAGGTGATGTTGTCCCACTGTAAGAAGGTGTGAACAACAGCATTCCTTGTAATAGTAAAAATTAGAAATATAAATAATCCCCCAAAATGAGATAAATAAATATTACCTTACTCATACAATAAAATAAACCAGGAAAATACATATGGAAATAGGTTCATAATTTGCTAACAAAATAAACACTGAGGCTAACATGATTATATTAGAGCTCATTTTGTTTCAAGAACTAAAGATAAACATATACATACATATTGGAAGGACACAAATTCAACTGCAGAATTTGGTTATCTCTGGGAGATAGGATTGTGGGGAGGTTTTGTACTTTGTAGTTTATATATTTCGCTATTTACAGAATGTTTTACAAGAAACATGTAAAATATTCATGATTAGAAAAAGCCATTCTCCATCAAAAGCAGTAATAAGGTCTTCATTTTTCCATTTTTGAGCTCAGTCAAAACTCAAAGCAATATGAAAAAAAAAGAAAATGGCTCATCTTATTTTTTTATTTATTTATTTATTTATTTATTTATTTATTTATTTTACAAATAGTTTATTGTCAAATTAGTTTCCACATAACACTCAGTGCTCATCCCCACAAGTGTCCTCCTCCATGCCCATCCCTCCTCCCCCTCCAACATCCATCAGTCCTCAGTTTTTGTCAGCATTCAAGAGTCTCTCATGGTTTGCCTCATCTTAAAATGTATCTAATAAGAATTAAACAGAATATATCTCAACACTCCTGTATCAAAATCCCTTCACATTTTCTTCAGCCAAATTTTAAGAGTGATCTTTAAATCCTTTTCCTCCTAACACCAGTCAACACCCAAATCAATGTATGGTAGTGAATATTTTTCTACCCTCTTTATAAGAAAACTACGTCTATCCTTCTTTCTTCTTTATTGGTGATACTGAATGGAAACTTTAATTCACAAGGTTTAAAAGTAGACTTTAGGAAACAACGCAAGTGTAAAAACCATTAGTGGCAAAAGCGTGTGCTAAATACTGACATCTGACTGTGTGATAGATCAAGTGTAGCAGCTTTCGGGTATCTGATTCTAAAAATGAAGGTATATGGAACAAAAATAAGAAGTCCTTGGCACTGAGGTCAACAGAACTACTGCTGACAGAACTGTGGTTTGTCAGCGTTATCTAACTAAAAAGGAATGTTCTGAAGAGTTGGATTTCAAAATAAGTGGCCAAACTGCAAGACACAAACAGTGTGTTTATATGTACACAAAAAATTTAGGGAAATCCACAGCCAGGAGAAATGCATTTTAAACCGAAGTGTTAACCACGCCTCCCTTCTCATTATTGAGTATTTCTCATTATGGCCTTCCGATTACACAACTCATCAAGAAGATAGATTGCAAGCCCTTTAGCATTCATGCCTAAAAGGTCAGAAAACTCTGGCAAGAAGGAGAAGAAAAAGAACAAGGAAAGAGAAAGAAATGAAAACAAACAGGAGACTTGAAGGAACCGTGAGCATCCAAAGCCTGGCATTAGATTTGGCAACAGGTGAATTTTCTTTGGAGGGTATTAATTTTGTTAAGTCAAAGCTATTGAAGCCTGACTTCCTGTTTCGGGTCTGGAAGGCATAATGCACAGGGCTCTTGCTCCAGCACTCCCTGGGGGCTGTATTTTATCCAACTTGTCCCACCCCCTTCACTGGCTCATATTTTAAGTGCAAAATCTACTGGCCAAGATCATTCATTCAGTCTTGCCACATACTGTGCGGAAGTCTATGTCAATGTTAATCTGGCCTTCCAGGATAAGCATACATGGCTCTACTAAACGCACAAGGCTACAGTTCCCAAAAATGTCTCATGATACTTTTAAATCTCAGGGAAATACTCAATACTCTTTTGCCTCACAACTC
Source organism: Proteles cristata cristata (assembly GCA_017311185.1). Classification (NCBI taxonomy): domain Eukaryota; kingdom Metazoa; phylum Chordata; class Mammalia; order Carnivora; family Hyaenidae; genus Proteles; species Proteles cristata. Next base: position 281,995 of record JAESUZ010003943.1, read on the forward strand.
AGTTGGAAACAGACTAACTGTCATTCAGTTATAAGACAGTTATTCACCACCCTTTATTTTCATCGTATTCTCAAGATTTCTGACTCCAACAATCTTTGGACCAGAGTGGAGTCAAGCCATCATATTTTCTTAAAATGTAGATTCTCCTATTCTCTCTCCTAAAGAGCTCTTTCATACCTTCTCCATTTTCCTTCCTAAACCTCCATCCCTCCTATATTCTCTGCCATCAGTCTGTAGGTTCTCTCTGACCCTGGATGATGCCAACCCTTCCATTTGTTCCCCGCTCTCAACCCCTCTTGGCCAAACCTCCCTTCTCACTCCTTCACTGACCATTTTCTCCCATTCTACCCACTATTATTCAAAAACAAACATGCTAGTCCTCTCATCCTTCAAAACTTAATACCTCTTTCCTCTCTAGGGACTACCTTATTTCTCTCCCCTCTGTCCCAAAACTCTCCCAAGTGTTGTTTCTTCTTATTGCCTCCATTCCATACTTTGCATTCTCTTGATCTCACTTCAAAGAGCACCCCTCCCTTGCACCACTCCAAAATGCTGCTTTAGTCAAGGGCACTGAGAACCTCCACACTACTAAATCTAATAGTCATTCTTTGATCCTAATTTCATCGGTCAGTTTTCAACATTTAACAAACTCAGTCACTATCTCCTCCTGGAAGCACTTTTCTTACTTGACATCTAAGTCAGGGCTATTCTTCTGGTTTTCCTCCTGCCTAACTGTCCACTTCCTCTCAATCTCCTTTCCTGGTTCTATCACCTCACCCAATAAGCAATTCCCCCAAGAGTCAGTCAGTTCTTGGTACTCTGCTCTGTGTTTACTTACTCTCTAGGTAATCTCATCCAGATCCATGGCTTTAATGTCTTCTATTTGCTAAGTTCTCCCAGATTTATATTTCCTGACTTGTCCTTGGACCTCCAGACTTAAATATCCAGTTGCATACTTGACACCTTCAATGGGGTATCTAACAGGTATCACAAATGTAACTGGTATAAACTGAGCTACTTCCACCCTACCCCTAGTCTTTTCCATCTCAGTAAATGGCTACTCCATCCACCCAGTGGCCCGGGCTAATAAATCCTGCAGTCGTCCTGCACTGCTCCCTACCCCCATGTTGAATCCATCAGAAAGCCATGTTGGCTCTAGCTTCTAAATATATACAGAATCGACCAGCATTTACTATCTCTGGAAAAATATTCAGATCCCTCTACCCCCTTTCTAACTGATTCTTTGGTTTTTAATTTTTAGGGTTTTTGCTCTTGAGTTGTATGAGTGCTTTATATATTTTGAATATTAACTCCTTATCATAGATATGGTTTGCAAATATCTTCTCCCATTTGGTAGGCTGCTTAGACCATCTTTTTTTCTTAACAGTCTATTCCCTAAAAAAAGATCTTTATAGAAGAAAGTAACAATAAGCTTTCTACCTTCTTTAAAACCAAGTCTAAGAGATACTATATAAACAAACTCACTAACAATGCCATTTTCTTAATTTTCAATGTGTATAACTTGAGTTTTTATCTGATTTTTGGCCCCAGCATTCTTCCATTCTGTGAACTTATTAGCAAAACCCTCATGGCATGTTTCCTTGGTGAGAGTTCATTTTATCTCTAGACTTGTTTGATTCACTGTTCAAAATTTGAAGGAAAATTCATTTAAAACAAAGGTGGAAGAAAGTAAACTCAAAGCAAATAATTATTTAATAAGCTACTTCTCTTTGTCTAATTCTGAAGTCCCAACACTGAAAGTAAAGCACCATTAGAGCTAACTGCTATTGAAACACAGACTGTTTGGCTGGAGACTCACAGACCACCTTGTGGCTACTACTGCTCTACATTAGCCAAAATTCTTCTACTTCCTGAGCACACAGCTAGATGACATTACCATTCTCATTCCCCTGGTACTTAGCGCCATGGCTGCATGACTGGGTCCTCTTGCATGATTCTATCCTATAACTCAGGCTGAGGCATGTGATCCCCTTTTACCTCATTTCCTGGCTTGATGTGGGGAAGCCATTAAAAGACTCAGAGGTCCTAAGATGATGGAGGAAAACTGGATTACTGAATCACACAAAATAGGCTGCTCACTGATCCACTCTACATCAGGTGTAAAGCCATTGAGACTTGGGAGTTTATTACACTAATCACTGTTACTTATCTCAGATTAAAATACTATGAAAAATGGTGTTCTCCAGGGGTAACTGGCACATAGTCCTATAAAAGGCATATCCTTTGACAGCCTGCATGTATCTAGCAGGAGTACATGTAAAATATACATATTGTACAGCATCAAGAAAAGCTCCCTTTCATCTGTTTTACTCAATGACTACCACAGCATGGCAGATTAAGGCTTCCCAGAACTAAGGAACAAGTTCTTTAATATAAGTTGAAATGATTTGGAATGCAGTTGTTTTGTGAATAAAAGCTTCACTTTGTTCATTCTTTAAATCAAATTTAAGCTTAATTGTCCCCCTTTTACTCCCAATGCATCTAAGAAGTATAGGTTATAAATCTAATGAGCATTTTTCATTCTTTCTTCATTGAAAAGAAAAATCTTCCAAAGACTTCTCTAAATATCACTACCACACCATGACATATTTCCTCTTAAAACTAAAGAATAAATCCACCCACACATATTTTTTCGAGTGTCTATTATGTCCAAAGCACTGAGATAATCCTGTGAGGAAAGAAAAGGAGAATATATGGAGCCTTCAATCCCTCCATAATTCGAATGGTGTTTTAAATATTGTTACATATATACCCATGGCAATAAAGAGAGATCTTGGATGCAGGATGTAGGTGAAGGTAGATGAGACAGAAATGGAATGATGAAAGAGTGAAAGTTGAAGGGATAATGAAGATGAGGTAGGACCAGCTATTAACAAATGAAGAAAATAACCAGATAGAAATTCTGAGTTGTAGATATTCCCCCTTCCCACACCAATACAAGTATCATCCAGTTCTGTGGTTCCTAAACATGCCAGCCTTACAGTTTCTAGACAGATATCACCTAGCACAATGACTGCTGACCTGAGACCAAGGCTTGGACCAAGGCTGAGTTTACAGGCTGAGGATCCTGAGAACAGTCCTGTGAAGGAACCCAGGTTCAGGTGTTCCTGAAAGACTTAAATGGAACTCAGCCTCTGATTTCTTACACCTTCCAATGGCACTACATATATCAAGGTTTACATCTGTAGTTCTATGGCTTATGAGTTGATGATGTTATATAACTCATTTCACAGCTCTGAGCCTCTAGTCTCTTCAGCTGTGAAATGGGAATGATAAAGGATATATCTCATAAGGTTATTATTATAAGAGTTAAGTGAGATGATATGTGTAAAGGACATAGCAATGCTTGGCACACAGTAAGCACTCCAGAAACAGTAGCTGTTTTATTGTTTCAGTGCCTCATATATGTAAGATCCAATGTTCTAAAGAAAAAAATTCTTTAATTTCATCAAATCCTTTCAACCAACCAGAAAATTTAAAAAAAAAAAAAAGAAGAAGAAATCTTAGGCACCCAGGTGGCTCAGTTGGATGACCATCTGACTTTGACTTGGGTCATGATCTCAAGGTTCACAAGTTCGAGCCCCGTGTCAGACTCTGTGCTGACAGCTCAGAACCTGGAACCTACTTCAGATTCTGTGTCTCCCTCTCTCTCTGACCCTCCACTGCTAGTACTCCATCTCCCTCTCTCTCAAAAATAAATAAAACATTAAAAAATTTAAAAAAAGAACTCTTCCATGATCTGAATAATCTAATTATGAGCTAACCTAAAGAATGCTCTGAAAATACTTTTAAATGCAGTGAGATATTTTGAAGACATAACAAAGGCTTTCATAATTTCCCTAAACTGTATGGCAGAGGTGAAATTATTTTGTATCTATTTTATGGTCATTATAAAATAACCTGACTCAATGAAGGAAGAATTCTGGAGGTTGCCTTCAGTGATCTGAAATAAGTTTGTTGAACAAAAGCACATCATTTTAGCTAGAAATTAATTGTCAGTGTCCAATCAACTAAGTAAGATAACATGTTAACCTTTCAGCTACTGTAATGTGGGGAAGCATGTGTGTCTGTACAGGGAGAGACCATCCAAAGTCATAGGAGGTTTGGCTGGGGGGGGGGGGGGAGGTAATGGCATTCAGAAGGTTCAGAGCAATGGCTAATTATCAGTCCTCATGAGAATACTTAGTCTTTGAAGACTAGAATGGCTGTTACAACTGATATCTGCCTTACTTATCTTACCTCATATCCTACAAGGAAGAGCTGATAACAAAGGGAAGTGAATTTAGAACTCTCAGTACTTACCTCTCATTTACAAACTAATCCTGACCTTTCCCTTACTCCTTTTAGAAGATCCTTACATGATAAAGCCTATGAGACCCATCCTGATGGCTAAAAAATTCCATGAATTTAAAAAAATAAATCAAAGTTTAAAAGCATTACCCTCGGGGCGCCTGGGTGGCTTAGTTGGTTAAGCGGCCGACTTTCGCTTAGGTCATGATCTCGCAGTTCGTGGGTTCGAGCCCCGCGTCGGGCTCTGTGCTGACTGCCAGCTCAGAGCCTAGAGCCTGTTTCGGTCTGTGACTCCCTCTCTCTCTGACCCTCCCCTGCTCACGCTGTCTCTCTCTCTCTAGAAATAAATAAAACATTTAAAAATAAAATAAAATAAAATAAAAGCATACCCTCAATCATTCATGTACAAAACCTATTCTTTCTGAACTATATCTGTCAGATTATTAACCTGAGATAAAAGACTTCTTGTATTCAGTAGGTGTCTGGTTTTCCAAACACTAGGTAGGCAGGCAGTTCATGGAGAATACAATTAAATTTTACTAGGTTCTAAATAAAGTCAAAGGATAGACCCCTGTCAAACAAACCCCCTAAAACACATTAGCTATTTCTTTCCTTGGGGCTCAGTTTCCTCCTCTGAAAAGCAAAGAAGTAGAATTAGACAATGTTTGAAGTTTCCAAATGTAAGATTTTGAATCATGGAGACTTTCAAAACAATCTAGTCAAACCCAATGCTAGAATTCCCACTACAACACCAACATCATTTCCATTTAAAGAAAATTTACAACCTCCTGAGGCAGCCCAACCAAGCTTCCAACAATTATTTTCTTTTTTTTAAATTTTTAATGTTTATTTATTTTTAAGACAGAGAGACAGAGCATGAGCTGGGGAGGGGCAGAGAGAGAGGGAGACACAGAATCTGAAGCAGGCTACAGGCCCTCAGCTGTCAGCACAGAGTTCGACACGGGGCTCAAACTCACGGGCCATGAGATCATGACCTGAGCCAAAGTCAGCCACTTAACCCACTGAGCCCACCCAGGGGCCCCCCAACAATTATTTTCATTGGAAGATTCTTCCTGCTTTTAAGTTGAAATCTATTTCTCTGAAAATTTTCACATACAGATCATAAACACTGAATACTGTGATCATATTTCTCTCTCTATAGGCTTACTATATTGCATTTAACAACTTCCTTATAAAGCCTTAAATAAAATATATATATGTAACATAACCTTTGTATGTTGCTGTTGTGAAGAGTAGAAACATCACTTCTTAAGTTATGTGTCCTTGAACTACATTCTCTGTAGTTACATATCCTACATCCTTTATACCTATATGTTCTAGATCCTCTGCACCCATATGTTCTGTATCCTCTATACCTGTATGTTCTACATCCTCTATACTTGCATGTTCTATATCCTCTGTACTTATATGTTCTATGCTCCATGTTTTAAGCTACTGAGTCCTATTTGGTTAAACTCTGAATAATAATGTATTCATTTTTGTTTACTCTTACTTGATACAGCTCATAGGTATCCACAACAGTCCTATAAATGTTGGAATCCAAATCTTTCTTCATATTAATCATAAACTAATCACTTTTCAAGGAACTGGGATTTGTCTAATTGCTTCTATACTTTCAAATCAACATTAAATTATAATCTTATACAGTCAGAAATAACTGAACAACTTGTTAAATATTTTGATTCTAGAAAGCACAGACTGAGCACAGCAACATGCACAGATAAGCATTTAATATATCTTTTTTTTCAGATTATCAATAAAGGAGTTCCATTTGTACTCATAGATGGTACTAGGAACACATCTAAGCACTTCTGGGTTTCAGAATAACCTTGACTGAGAAATTTAAAAGTATTTATGAGTGCCTAAGAGGTAAAAGGTACTGCTTAGACAAATCAATAAAATAAACTTTGCTATGAACATTGTGTTTTAGTTTTCTCATTCGTAAAATGGAAGTAATACCATGAAATTCTTGTGCCTGATAAGGTGTGTGTAGCCACCAAAGAAGGAAAATGCATTCAACAGAATACTGAAAACCTTACAAAGTATCATATACACATTAAGACATTTACTGTATAGACATTATATTAGTTACAATCAATTACTGTGGCTAAGTAAGTATCATTCTCATTTACATATTAACCTAAATGTCTGGTTCTCATATTTAGGGGAAAAAAATTCAAGCTAGAATTTTCTGGAGGACAAATTTTCTCAAGACATTTTAGAATTTCCTGCTTATTTTACTTCTGGCCAAAAGTACTGCAGAAACAGCCACTCTTGTAATTCTTTCACACCTTTGTTTCCAATCCTGGCCAGACTCTCAAATACGAAAAAGATGTGTTAAGACAGTCAGGGGAAAAGTTCAGTGGGTGCTACAAAACTCTAAAACAAACTCTGGAACAAAACTGATGGTAGCAATTTGGGGGCACTCAGTTTATACTCCCTCCATCTACTGAAATGGTCAATCTGCAATCATTTCTAGACTTTTGATGATTAAACATTTTAATTGCCTATCATGTTTTCCTTATATTTGTAATCCTGATTTCCAGCACTGAAATTCTCTATCTGCCTAAGGCAATGGAACATATAGGAACATTCAAACCTTGCAGGACTTGAAAACAACCTGATGGCTACACATGTAACATTCAGTAACTCAAGTAATAGAAGCACTTGATCATAAATTGTGTTTTATTTATTTCCACTAACACCCACTCTAAAAAGAATTCACAAGAGGATTGATCAGGAGAGTCTGGAAAGGTGGATGAGGGCCATCTTGTTCTAATGAAACAATTTCCATGTTCAGTGATGTCCCCCTAGTTTGCACTAAGATTTTGGAGTGACAAAGGATCTTCTACAGCTAAAGAGAGAAGGCTTTATGAGATGGACAAAGGACAGGATGAAGAATAATACCAGTGGGAAAAAATAGAATTCATGATGGTAAAAAAAATATCCACAACGGGGCGCCTGGGTGGCTTAGTCGGTTAAGTGTCCGACTTTCGCTTAGGTCATGATCTCGCGGTTCGTGGGTTCGAGCCCCGCGTCGGGCTCTGTGCTGACTGCCGGCTCAGAGCCTGGAGCCTGTTTCAGTCTGTGACTCCCTCTCTCTCTGACCCTCCCTGCTCACGCTGTCTCTCTCTCTCTCTCCTAAAAATAAATAAAACATTAAAAAAAAAATACCCACAAACAAAATGGGCACTAATATTCAGATAGATTAATTTTAGGTATTTTGATGATGTCATTCTTTTAAGGGCCATTAGAAGTCACTGAGTTATTTAAAGAGAAAGGTTAGAAGGATTTAGGGGAACTAAAAATCTGCAGTTTCCAGGAAACAAAAAGCACATGTCGATACCACCATCCCCTTAAGTGTATAATTAAAGGAAGAAAGCTTCAGTGCTTTTCTAGTCACGACAGCCAAGGCCCCTATGCTTATTTATTTATTTACCTTAAAAGAAGAAAAACAGCAAGAGTGAAATGAAAACCACCAAGTTCAATTCCATGGGCCAAATCCTAAAAATATGTCAGACCCAGCTTTCTTATGGAAAGAAATATGAAGAAAGAAAGAAAGAAAAAACAACAACAACAGAAGATTAGAACTGTTTTTCAAAGTCATCTCAATTTAATGCCAAGTTCACAAGGCAGCTTGGTTTTTAGGGTCTCTTGTGAGTTGGGTTAAGCTCTATACAGTCACCAGTGGCCATGTTCATAATGCTGGGGTGTGATAAAAGAGAAAGGCTATTAAAATAGCACACATGCTTAGTTCCTTATGCCAATGTTTACACATACAATTTCAATTATTACAGGAAAACTTCATAGCTGTAATTTAGAGTTGCATATGTTAGTTCTCCATAAAGTCATACAGGAAATGGTAGGATTAAACATAAAACAGGTCATGCTCTGCATTTTGAATATGGCTTTCAGTATGTTTTTCTGCAAGTATCCTAAGGACCATGGTTTATAATAACCCAGCATTTATTTTACATCTGTATCCCCCATAGATATATATAATCAGAAACACTTTAGGATCGTGATTCAGAATTTTTCTTCATTATCACAGCATCATTCATAATTCCCTTTAGTTTAGAATATACTCCATGATAGAGATTTATGTTAGAGTAGTTTCCCAAATGTATCAACTCAGCCATAATATTCATAAAGATGATATATCCACTTGCGATCAAGAGGAAAGGCTCAGAAGTCTCATGTTCTACATGCATTTTCCTTCTAGTTACACCTTTCAGCAAATATTTATTGAGTATTTACAACCATGCCATGAGCTACACTGGACACAAAGACAAATAAGGAAATTGGCATGCATTTGTGGAAAAAACCTAAAATAATTTATGTAGCATGCTTAGCTCACTGCTTGGCACAGAATAAGCCCTCAGGAAGGGTTAGCTACTGCAGCAATGACAGCTGCAGTAGCCACGCAGCAGCCAATCAAGTGACCAATGAAGACTCTCCTAAATATGAAAACATCCCAGAATCACTGTGCTTTCGCTTTTTACAGTGTATTGTGCTATTAATTTCACTTTTGAGAGTAACAAGCTTTCTTCCTGCCAGGCAAAAGGGGCCAGACAAATGTACAAAAACATACAATACAATGAGTAACATGATCAGAATGGTAAAAACAACGTATTATGGTCACTCAAAATAGGTTGTGGAAATGAGGAAAGATTATCTTCTCATGGGAGTTAATATTTGATCTGGGTTTTGAAAGATGGGAGGTGGTTCAGTACCAGAGCTCAGCTAGATTACAGATTACGTAAAGGGAGTCCTCAGGCAATGTAGTGGCTAAGCTTAAAAGCCAGGCTAAGAGTTTATTTTAGATTTTATTCACCAAGTCAGTAAAAGCATTTGAACAGGGAGTAAAATACACATATACATGTCTACATACATGGATATGTGTGTGTGTGTGTGTTGTGTGTGTAAAAGCACAACACTGCATTACTCCAAAATACTTTTTTCCTTCCTACTCAGTAATTTACATTCTAGGAGATAATGGTCTGGCTGCAGAGGACAAGCTAGAGGAGCTGGAGGTGCATAGGAGGCCCTCTGAAGTCAGGCACTATGTCCTAGTCCTTGGCAGGCTGGAGCACATGCGTCAAATGGGAGGAGGCTGGGTGACAACCTGGACCCTGTAACTCCTGGAGGAGACTTCACCTCGGGAGACCTTTGGATACACTCAGAACAGGCTGGACAAAACCTCTGGAGCCTGCCTGCCCACGTCCCATGAGAGATGCCTGATTTGTTTTAGAGTGCTTGCACAGATTGTAGTAGAAGAGTAAAATACTACCTGCTCTAGACACTGGGAGAGAGCTCCTGCTTAGATCTTTCTGTTTACTCATCAGGAAACAGAAAGGTTTCCTGTCTTCATCTTAAGAGTCAGATGATTCGGGGTGCCTGGGTGGCTCAGTCAGTTGAGCATCCAACTCTTGATTTTGGCTCAGGTCATGATCCCAGGGTTCATGAGCTTGAGCCCAGATCACAGCATGGAGCCTGCTTGGGATTCTCTCTCTCACTCTCTCTCTGCCCCTCCCCTGCTTGCACATGGGTTCACTTGCACTTGCTCACTCACTCTCTCTCTCAAAATAAACTTTAAAAACAAAAGAGTTGGATGAATCTTTTTCTACTGCTTGGTATATTAGTTTCCTAGCACTGCTGTAACAAACTAGGTGAGTTAACACAATGGAAGTTTATTCTCTCAAAGTTCTGGAAGCTAGAAATACAAAATTAAGGTATTGGCTGAACCATGCTCTTTTTGAAGGCTTTGGGGAAAGAATCCTTCCTAGGCTCCTCTAACTTCTGGTGATTGCTGGCAATCCTTGCTGTTCTTTGGCTTGTAGATATGTCACTCCAATCTTTGTCTCTGCCTTTATGTGTCCTTCTCTCCTGTTTGTGTCTGTGTCCAAATGTCCCTCTTCCTATATGGATACCAGACATTAGATGAGGGCCCACACTAATCCAGTATGACTTCATCTCAACTTGACTATACCTGTAAAAGTCCTATTTCCAAATAAAGACATATTCATAGGTTCCAGAGATTGGGACTGCAACATATCTTTTTGGGGAACACAATTCAACCCATATTGGTTGGCTTGCTGATTACTGAAGAGAATACAGAGTGCCCCCTACCACTCAATGGCTGTCTTTGATCCAGTGAGCCAATATCTTCACTGAGAACTTACAGATCCATGAGCGTTCAGGATTCCAGGAGGTGGAAACACAAAACTCCACAACTGCCTGGAAAAAAAAACAGCCTGAACCTCCCAACACTTCGACCTCCCCATGTCAAACTGTCTACGAGCTGAGTCTCAAGAAAGAAGGAAGCTATAATTAGAAGTGAAATCCACCTGAAGTGAAGAAATTCAGGACAAGCCCATCCTGTTTTATAGCTCTGTTTACCTCAATCCGCCTCCCACCAGGAAGTACACCCCCTGGCCATTTCTCATTGCTCAGACTCAGCTGGAAAGTTCTCAAAAGCTTATGCAAGTACACAGGTGTGAGGGCTCTGGAGACCTCATGATGCTCACCTGCAAGAAGGGATGTGGTTAAGCTATTTGTTCTGAAATAGTCAGAAGAAATGCACCAGAAGGGAGTGTTAGGACCATTACTGACCTGCACATAAATAGAAATGTAGGCTGATTTCTACTTTATGCTTTCGTTTAATATAAAATCTTAAAAAGAGCAACAAAAACTCTACATTTTTCTCTAAACTAAAAAAAGTCAGTGAAGTTTTACTATTGCTTTTTAATTGCCAGCTCAGAATCAGAATCTTAAATGTTAGAGATTCAACATATGGGTGAGAGTATTACAGGAATAGATTTTAACTCTAGGATGCGCTTCTATTTCCACTGATCTGGGATGACTACTAATGACAACTGATGGGATTTATCACAACTGTAAGAAACTCTTTGTTTAGTAACTTGTAAAAGTTTTGTGTTTCAAGCCTTCTCACCTTATTAAATGCTAACTACCATAAATATCAGGTTTTACCTATTTTATTTGCTTCTATATCCCCAGTACGGTTCTCATTATACAGTAGAAGTTAAACAAATATTTGGGAAATGATTGTAGGTCAAAAGGGATACCTTCAGAGGCAAATGGAAGAGAAGCCCCAGTAAGTCATTCTACAGTTATGGACTCTGTCATCACACGAATATGAATCAACCAGGACTCCTGAGCTGGGAAATTGTTGACTTTAAAGATAAGTCATAGAGCTGACTTGCTATGTATCCCATACAAAATTAAGGCACCAAATCCAATGGCCAGCACCAATTTAGAACAAAAACTTGCTCATATTTTGAATTCAAATCCAAACACTTTTCAAAAAGTGATAAAATCTATATTCATATGAGTTTACAGAAAGTTCTCAACTGATAGAGAAACTAATTAGAAATATCACAAATTAATCCACTCTACTACAGCCCATCATTTGAATATTGGTAAGTAGTAGCATGATTTTATTTTTAGTTTGGTACTGTATTTTACCTGTTAGTTCTCCCCTTAAAATAGATTACCATGTCCTCTAGTTCAAGGGTCTACAGCCAACATGGACATACTGATTTTCAACCTCACTCTCCATTTGCTACAGTAACCCTGAATACAGTGCAGACTGTGACAAACATTAAATATGGGACACTCACCAAGCACTAGTCTCTGTTTCCAAGTACCAATGCTTCTTCAGTTTCCGCCTACCTTTGTCTGTCCTCCAGCAGCTTGAGAGAGTTGTTTTATATATATGTAAAAATATACTCACACACACACATGTGTGTGTATGCACCTGTATGTGTGTATAAGATTATATGTATATTGTGTGGGTATGTATATAATTGTTATCACTGGAATGTTGATCTGATCTAAGCTACTCTGCCATTACCAAGAGAATCCTTATATAATATAAGATTAGATATATTCTCTGTTTAGAAAGTAATGAGGGGAAAAAATCAGTAAGAAAGTCCTTAAATGAAACTGAAATATGTTAAGAAAAAGTACATAACCCAAAAGAAAAATGAGCAAAAGAATGAACAAACATTTCACAGAGGGGGAACCACAAATGGTCAATAAACGTATAAAAAGTGATCAATTCTAGCAATAGTCAAGTAGCCTCAAATTAAGATAACAATATTATATCTATTTTTAACAAAAATTAAGACAACTAACAAAACCAAGATGTGGATCAATGGGAATATGTATAAAGTGCTAATAGGAAGATAAAATTGTATACCAGAAAGTAACTTGATACTCTCTTGAAAAGTTGGTCATTTGGTATTCCATCCCAAGATATACACAAAATATATACAACCTCGAAAATATCTTTGTGCATCAGGAGTTCTAGAATGTTCAGGGAAGCATGTTTCACAATAACATTAAAAAATCAAAGGAACCAAATGTCCACTTACAAAAGAGAAGACAAATTTTGACACATTCTCAAAGTTCATATTACACTGCAATGAAAAGAATTACCTATCACCAGACATTAGTATGTATTATCTTAGAAACTGTATCAAGTAGAAAAAGACTAGATACATACATTATGAAATTATTTTTATAAAGTTCAAAAACAAGGACCTAAATAATATTTCAATTCACATGGCTACATGGTAGAATTATTTTTTAGAGTGATTAATGAAAACTTGAGCATAGAGGTCATCTCTGGGGAAGAGACAGGATATGAATAAGTAAAGAATAAAAAGGTATTGGTATTTTTCTAATTCTTAAGGAGGGGATGGGTTAACAGGTACTCCTCTGAAAACATGATTCATAAATTATTCATATTTACATATAATCTTTTGTATGAATAAAGTAAAATATTAAAATCTAGAAAAGGCAGAATATGAAGAAAGCTTGGGAAAAGATGAATAAAAGCAGAATAGCAGGAAGGATAGCCTGCTGTCATGTTTTTAGCTAAGTAAATACTAGCTAGCTACATATATTTTTTGTAAATCCCAACTTAGACATTTGAATAATTAATCAAATGTCTTTTAGAATTAACATTTTTTTGGAGTAACAAGGCTTTCAGAAGTCAAATTTGTGTCAAAAAATTACATTCTAAGTATTCCTAACACAGTAACTTGTATAAAACATATTTTTGATGAATTGATTTTGACTTCAATTTTCTATACAAATGTCTCAGTGCTTGTAAATAATCTTATTACTAAAGCTATTATTTAGATTGGTCCTCCCCTTTGGTTTACAACTAGTTTGATAGCATATACTAAGCAGTTATTCTTATTGAGACAGAGAATATTAAAATTCATCATTCCCAAATAAGGTTTCTGACGTAAATTCTCTCTTATCCCCAAATCTTGTCTAAACTAATATGTGCTTTTCTTTTCAAGATGTGGATCATTTTGAAAGAGATGTTTTCATAAGAAAACCATGTATGATTAATGCTAATTTGAAAAGGTACCCTAAAATTCTGTGGTCTTCTGAACATCACATGTTGAAAAAAAAGCTATTTGGGATTATATTGTAGGCTTCCCAAAAAGGCCAAGGAGACTTTTTCTAGTGATGTTATAGAGTTCATCCTGAAAGCAGCTGGAAATTTTTAGGGAAACAGTCATGATTTAGAATGTAATTAGATTCTTAGTCATCAGGGTGAAGAACATACCAGACAACAATCAAAATGCTAGGCTTTCTCAGACCAAGGGCGGAAAGTGAACTGCCAATCTAGAAAAGATTTCCAAAGGGGAAAACAATTCTTACTTGTTTCTTCTACTTACCAAGTATGTTTTACATTCTAATGGGTTGGTTTCTCCATTCTGATGACACCAGAACACTGAAAAATAAAAGTATAAGGGATTAAGAGCAGGGAAAAGTTGAGATCCTTCCTATTCGAGTGTGGTTTGCTGACCAGATGGGATCCTGGTTGAAATTCAGCATCTGGGGGCCACCCAGACTTCCTGAGTCAAAATCTTCACTTCCACAAGACCCCCACATGACTTATGTGCACATTAAACTGAGGGGCTCTGTGGTATATACTAAGTTTATTTCAAATAAAGTTAATAAGGAAAGCCTAGAGAGAGATGATGCTATTTCCCTTTAATCTCTCTTCTAACTAAAAAAAAAAAAAAAGATTAGTGTATCTTCTTTCCTGGATATTTTCGTGAACTGGGAAAGCTAGAAAAAGCAGGTGTTTCCCTTAGAATGAAGGGCACACACAAGATCTTCAAGGGCAAATTTCAAGGTAGAATAATTGTTCTGTTAAAAAATCTTTTCCTGTTTTTTTCTTTTGAATTAAAAAAAAAGAGAGAGACCAAAAAGCCACCTATTTATCTCAGTAGACATTAACCTTCTAATGTATGAAGGTTGAGTTAAGAAGAATTGCAAGTACCTAGTAAGATACTGCCATTAGAGTTTACAGGCAACAAGAACCTCAAAGTTTTTTACTTAGAGACTAGCCTTCTCCTAATTTCCATATGTAATCTGCCAGCAAATCCTGGCAGCTCTAGGTCTGTTGTACTATCGGCAGCTGTGCTCCATTCCTTCTGAAAGAAGAAATCAGCATTGTCTCTCCAGGGTGAGAGCAATAGCCTTCTAACCAACTGGTCTCCCTCCAGCCCCTTTTGCCTCCCTCCAGTCCTTTCCAGATGGCAGTCAGGGGGCCCTCTGCATTCGTGTCCCCCTCTCTCTCTGACCCTTCCCTGCTCACGCTGTCTCTCTCTCTCACCTAGAAATAAATAAAACAGTAAAAAATTAAAAAAAAAAAAAGACAGAAAGAAAAAAAAACCTGTAATGAGTCTTTGCTGACTACAAGATAAAAGTCCAGATTTCTTTCTACAGAACCCAGAGGTTTTCAGTCTTACCCAAGTCTTGTTCAGCTGTCTCACCCCATTCCTCAGCCATGTCTTCCTAGACTCGCCCCCACCAATGCTCTCTAAACTTTAAATGAGTCTGAACATCTCACCTTTTCCTACTACATCACACATCTCCCAAAGTCTGTATATGCTACTCCCCTTATTCTCTCCATGACAAGCAGACACATCTTTTAAGAACCAGTGCAAGCATCCTTCCCTCCGCAAGCATTACACATCTGTCCAAGGCAGTGTTCTTGCTCATTCTTTTGTGCCTCTCAGGGCCAATACACTAGGGGCTGTGCCCTAACTGTCGTGTTATGCACCTGTTCCCTCTGGTCTCTGAGACACAGGCTTGGTATCTCATTCATCTTCTCATCTTGATTAAACACCTTATGCTCCACTGGTTACCATACCCTAAAAATCATTCACCAAATAAAGACATGAATGTCCTTCAGCCCATGGGTACTGTTTTGAAACAGTATATCCACAGTGTCTCTCCATGAATAATTTATTTTTAAGCACCTACTGTGTGCCAGACTCTATACAGAGCACTAAAGATAAAGCACTGCGCAAAGCAGACAAAATTCTGTCCCTGTGTAGATATTCCTCTATTAAAGAAACTTACACAAATGGAGTGCAAATCAGTTAAAGGGCACTGCAATACATCAACTGTAAGCAGTAATAAGTCATGAAGGCAGAGTTGATTATACACACCAGAGCAGTAAGAG
Organism: Proteles cristata cristata; assembly: GCA_017311185.1. NCBI lineage: Eukaryota > Metazoa > Chordata > Mammalia > Carnivora > Hyaenidae > Proteles > Proteles cristata. The sequence goes on from JAESUZ010003943.1 coordinate 297,848, forward strand.
AATGCAAAACATACCATTTAGAAAATAGAAGAGAATTTTACGGCACTCAATAGAATGTTAAGGAAAAAATAAGCAATAATTTGTTTTCCACTGTCTATGCTGGATCTAGTTACTACTAAGGAATACAAGAATACAAGTAAGACGAAATAGAAATACTTCTAAATATATACTCAGCCTATTGATGTTTCTTATATGATTGTTACATTATAACAGTCAAAATTTGGAAATAATCTAAATATTCCCCAATAGGCGATCCATAAATAAAATATGGTAATTTCATGCTACAGAGTATTATGCAGCTGTTAAAAGAATGAGGAAACCCTATAGCTATGGCTGGAAGAAAAGAAAAACCAAAAACCTCCAAGATATATTATCAAAAGAGGAAACAGGCCACAGACTAGCAAAGACTGCAAAAGAAAGAATGGAAGGGAGAGAAGAGGAAGGGAATCAGGGATGAAAACTGAAACAAGAAAAAAAAAAACCGAATAGCACTGTATCTATGAAAGAAATTAAATTTGTCATTCATTTCTCAGGAAAAAAACACTAGGCCCAGTTTTCATCCTTGATCCCTATGAAACTTTTAAGGAAAAAATAATACCAATCTTTCAGAGGGAAAAAAAACAAGGAAATATTTACAATATCATTTTATGTGGACAGTATGTTGACACCAATATCTGGTAAGAATTTTATAAGAAAGAAATGCAACAAGAACAAGCCATTCTCTCCCATAAACATAGTTATAAAAATCATATACATAATACAAACAAATTAAATCCAGTGGTATAAAAAAAGAGTAAAACACCACAGCCAAGATTGGCTCCCCATACAAATGCACAGGCAATTTAATATTTGAAACCTCCTGCATCAAGATAAAAAGCTTCTGCACAGTGAAGGAAAGAATCAACAAAACTAAAAGGCAGTCTCCAGAATGGAAGAAGATTTTTTGCAAATGATGTATCTGACAAAGGGTAGGTATCCAAAATCTCTAAAGAATTTATGAAGCTCAACACCCAAAAAATAATTCAGTGAAGAAATAGGCTGCAGACATGAGTAGACATTTTTCCAAAGAAGACATCCAGATGATTAACAGACACATGAAAAGATGCTCAACATTGCTCATCATCAGGGAAATGCACATCAAAACTGCAATGAGATACCACCTCACACCTGTCAGAATGGCTAAATTTAACAACACAAGAAACAACAGATGTTAGTGAGGATGTGGAGAAAGGGGAAACCCTCTTATACTGTTGATGGAAATGCAAACTGGTACAGCCACTCGGGAGAACAGTATGGAGGCCCCTCAAAAAGTTAAAAATAGAGCTACTCTATGACATAGTAATCATGTTACTAGGTAATTACCTAACGGATTCAAAAATACTGATTTGAAGGGGCACATTCACCCCAATGTGTATAGCAATATTACCAACAATAGCCAAATTAGAGAAAGAGCCCAAATTGACTGATGAATGAATAAAGAAAATGTGGTGTATATAGACAATGGAATATTACTCAGCAACCCAAAAGAATGAAATTTTGCCTTTTGCAGTGATGTGGATGGAGCTACACTGTATTATGCTAAGTGAAATAAGTCAGTCAGAGAAAGACAAATACCACACGATTTCACTCATATGCAGAATTTAAGAAACAAAGCAGATGAACATACGGAAAAGAAAAAAAGGAGAGAGAGAGAGGCAAACCATAAAATGTACTCTTAACTACAGAAAGTAAATTGAGGGGAGATGGGCAGGTAGATGGGTTAAATGGGTGATGGGTACTAAGGAGGGCACTTGTGATGAGTACGGGGTGCTGTATATAAGTGATGAATCACTAAAATCTAGTCCTGAAACTATTATTACATTATATGTCAGCTAACTGGAATTTAAATAAAAACTTTGAAACAAAATATAATAAAAGTAAAAAATAAAAAAGAACTCTCCTAATAAATTTCAATAAACTCACAGGAAGAATATGAAATTCATATAATCACTTTAAAGATCCAGAAAATAAACTCATTTGATGAGTCAACATTCATTCTCGGTAGAAGAAAACTCTTAAAAAATTAGGAATACAGAGGAACTTTCTTAATCTGAAAAAAAATAGCTACAAGAACAAAGCAAATCAAAAGAGAACCATATAGCATACCATAGAAGTTCACAGTGAAAGAGTAAAAGTCTAACCCAGGTCCCACCCTCATTGCCCTGAAAATAATAAACTACAAAAGTATTTGCCATTAAATTGATAAACCAAATCAGAGCTAAAAAGTAAAAACAGAGATGTTCTAACATAAATGGCTGATATGTATAATGTAACGACCAACTGAATAGGTGTTCCAAAAATTTTTGTTGCATTATTTAATTAAATATGCTCTAGAATTGTAAGCATTCTGCTCAGAAATTAGGGCAGTTCAATTTCAATTTGGCCCAGTAAACTATGGGCACCTGTGTGACTCTTGCGTCAGACTCTTGATTTCGGCTCAGGTTATGATCTCACATTTGTGGGATCAAGGCCGGCATCGAGCTCCAGGCAGAGCATGGGGCCTGCTTAGGATTCTCTCTCTCCCTCTTCCTCTGCCCCTCCCCCACGTGTGTGTGTGGGGGGGGGTGTGGGCACGCGCGCCCGCTCTCTCTCTCAAAAAAAAAAAAAAAAAAAAGAGGCGCCTGGGTGGCTTAGTCGGTTAAGCGTCCGACTGTCGCTTAGGTCATGATCTCGCGGTTCGTGGGTTCGAGCCCCGCGTCGGGCTCTGTGCTGACTGCCAGCTCAGAGCCTGGAGCCTGTTTCAGTCTGTGACTCCCTCTCTCTCTGACCCTCCCCTGCTCACGCTGTCTCTCTCTCTCTCTACTAGAGATAAATAAAATATTTTTTAAAAATTTTTCAAAAAAAATAGAAGATAAATTTGGCCCAGTAAATTAAATGAAAATTTGAAATGGCACACTAGCAAATACGTAGATTTCTTTCTTGCATATTTGTATTCTTTCTCACCTTGTCTTAAATTTCTACTCTTAACTACATCTAAAAATTTAATTCTGTATTCTTAGTTGCAGGGTTACTGCTGACTTCTTTTATATGTTTTCTTTTAAGTTACTTCAAGTCAGTAGTGGAATTAACTTCTAAATAAATAGGTAAAAAAAAAATTAAAAGTGTTTAAAGTAGGACTCAGCTAACAAAGCCATTCTTTTTAAGGCCTTAATTTTTCTTATTGTGAGAAAAAATACCTAAATAACACCAAATCCTAAAAGACATTGTTCTTTGCCATTTAAAAGTAAGTTGCTACTATTTTTTAAAGAAATTCAAAAATCTCTCAAAATGTAGATACTTGAGTTATCGGTAAGAATTCCTTTTGCGCTTTGCTTTGGTAGACATGATAGGGAGGGGTAAAGATCACTTGTGAACAAAAATTACTTTCTAAAGAAATATGACACCATGTGTAGCAACATGGATGGACCTTGAGGGTGTTATGCTGAGCGAAATAAGTCAGGCAGAGAAGGACAAATATCATATGTGTGCACGTATAGGAGGATTAGGAGGAACTTTACGGAGGAACAAGGGGGAGAAGAAGGGGGAAATGGTGCGGGAAAGGGAGAGAGGCAAACCATGAGAGACTCTTGAATGCTGACAAAAACTGAGGACTGGTGGATGTGGGGGCGAGGAGGGGTGGGCATGGAGGAGGGCACTTGTGGGGATGAGCACTGAGTGTTATGTGGAAACTAATTTGACAATAAACTATTTGTAAAAAATAAAATAAAAAATAAAATAAAAATAAATAAAATTAAAAAATTAAAAAAATAAAGAAATATGACAGTTATTAACATGGAACATTATCTTTCTGTATTAAGTCTTTGGAGGTTCTAGGTTATTTAAAGTATGATGAACCTTTCCCCTGTGAGTTAAACATTTGGTCCACACTAATAACAGATAAAGATGATATGCTGCATTCCAACATCAGATTCTAAAATGCAAAAGGCAGGGGTGCCTGGGTGGCTTAGTCAGTTAAGCGTCCGACTTTTGCTTAGGTCATGATCTCGCGGTTCGTGGGTTCGAGCCCCGAGTCGGGCTCTGTGCTGACTGCCAGCCCAGAGCCTGGAGCCTGTTTCAGTCTGTGACTCCCTCTCTCTCTGACCCTCCCCTGCTCATGCTGTCGCGCTCTCTCTCCTAGAAATAAATAAAACATTAAAAAAAAAAATTAAAATGCAAAGGGCAAAAATTCCTGCCCATTCAGCTTAACCTCTAAAATGTCTTTTTTCTTTTTTCTTTTATTTTAGAGAGAGAAAGAGCACATGTGGAGGAAAGGGGCAGAGCAAGAGAGAGAGAATCCTAATTAGTCTCCACACTCAGTGCAGATCCCAATGGAAGGCTCCATCACTCCATCCTATGACCCGGGGATCATGAGCTGGGCCAAAATCAAGAGTCGGACATTCAGCCAACTGAGCCACCCAGATGTCCCTAAAATGTCTTTTTTTTTTTTTCCTAACATTAAGATGACTCCCAATGCACAAGTATAACAACTACACTATGATATGAGCTCCTCCTTTAGGGAAAGAATTTTGTTAGTCATCTGGGCACACATTAGGCACTCAATAATGAGTTGTCTGATGAATGAATCAGGTTTAATTCCTTTTATTCTAAAAGAATAACACTAAAACATGCTTGTTACAAAACAGAATTATCTTAGGAAGACAGTAATTGCCACTAGAAAATATTTCCAAATTGTTAAAAAACAATTAGAACATCTGATGATGGCACTAATTGTTGAGAATTTACCTTTATCCATTACCTTATTTAACCCTTACCAAAGGTCCATGAGGAAAATACTATTAATATACACACTTTACAGATAGAGAAACTAAGGTTTAGAGTTACATAACTTTGTCTGAGACACAATGCTACTCAATGGTGAGGCCAGTATTTGACCTCAAACAATCTGTCTCTCAGATTTACCCTTTTAAAAACCACTATGTTATCCTATCTTCAATTTTGTAAACCACTCTTCACTTACAGTATGTAGTCTTTGAAAGCCAATAAGAAAAAAAAAAAAAGCAATAGGCAGACTCCTACTTCCTAAAAGGAGATATGAGACATAATGAAATTGCTTATAATGGCACATATTGGAGCCAAGATGGTGGTTTTTAATAAAACTGAGAAAGGGTGGATTGCTTTCCCACAGAAATTGTGGAAACACAGATGCTGCCCAACCTTAGAAAAGTAAAATTATTCATGTTTTTGATCTCTGGACCAAAGGAAAAACTACAAATTCCACTGTTTGGAACATTTAATGGAAGAGTTTTAAAGGAAACCATTATTATAATCATGGTACCCACTAGCACTATGAGAATCCAAGCTCTGTCAACATTTTCTTTATAAATTCACTATTAAGACTTTCTAACTCATCCAGTATTATTCAGTGAGAGCTTAAAAATCTGAAATGTAAGATCTTAAGTGGTGAGTGATATTGTTCCAAGAATTAAGGAGGAAAATGGATATCATGCGATACAGACACAATAGAAAAATGTTTGGCTTATGAAGCATTTTAACAGGTATTAGCTGTCTTTTACTTTGTTTTTCTTGCTTTGGAAGAAGGTTTAGGGGAGGGGGTGGTTGATCTGGAATGGAAGGTTGTATTGCAACTAAACATGAACAAATTTTAAAGTTCAGTATGTTACAAAGAGTTTGATAAATGCTTTAAAAACCTAGATGTTGTCTCCACTTTCTGAGTCTGCACAAAGGCTTGGAATCTCATAAAGAGAGATTATGTTTAAGAACTCTGGCACTTTGCTTCTAGTCTAAACCATAAAGAGACTGAAAGAGCAGTCATTTCTAATCCTGTCTAGTACATTCCAGCTAAATGGGAGCAGGAAGACATAGAATAAAAGGAACTATTCAGGCATTTCAGAACTTCAACAAATGTTGAGTGAAATTCCTTTCTCAAGGGACCTGATTCTTCTGAACATGCTTCTCTTATCTCTACACTGTATCCCCTTCCACTGCACTTTTTCATCTTCCTTCCTTGAGATAACTTGCCTTTAATACGAAATCAAAGATGGAAAAAAGTGGAGCAAATCACATCTTACAAAGGCAAGTGAAGTACATTTATCTAATAATTCATTTTGGAATTATAGTTCATGTCACCATTTATCATGCTTAAACTCCATAATAAATGGTTTGTAAAATCACATTAGATGGCTAAATCAGAAGAGGACTAATGAATCAATCCAAACCATTTAATTCCTTATGGTCAATCTACAGTCACAAAATGTGGAAGAGACCAAGCAAAATTGGGCTCCTCACTGACACTGGGAAGAAACACAGAGCTGTCATTGCCCAGGGCCACCCTACTTGCCTGCAACCACACAAATGCGACCATGCGTGGCTTCCTTTGCCGATGTCTCCAATTAGATTTTTACCATATGGATCTTTAAAAAGACATCGTCTACATGAAGTTTCAAATCTAAGCTCCCTATGCCTCTCAGGATCACTAAAAGTCAGTTGGGTGATTACTACAGTACAAAGTGATTTAGATTTCTTTTCTGGCAGGGTCTGATATTCCCTACCGAAAGAGTCAGCAGACTGATTAACTCAACCCATGACTTTTGCTTCTGGATTGATATTCCATAGTGAATTTCACATAAAATATTCACTTAATGGGGAAGCCTTATATTAATAGATCCATTTTAAATAAACCGTCCACCATATCTTGAAACTGAAAATGATGGCTCTTTCCCCTTTTATAGGCTCTAAATCTTAGGAGTCACATAATTTTCATTTGTACCTTTTTCTGGCTACAAGTACATCCTAACATTAAATAAAAATGATTGAAAAGTAAACGGATTCATGTGTCAGCATAATCTAAATTTGGAAGGCATCATCTTATAAGTACAAGCGGTGCTAAAATTCTGAAGTTAGAGCTTTACTGTAAGTAAAAAGCCAAAAGTTCAGACATTCAACCAAAGTTGATCCAAACCTCTTGGGTTGGAAACATCACAAAAGCGGGCTTTTCCACGAAATGGCCTGTATTTCCTGTTTTTAGCTAAGCTGGAAGTGCAATAGGAACAATACTTATTATGGCATGTCATTGCTTCTACTTTTGGTCTGAAAACACCAAACAGACGCTATGAGTGTGACGAATCAAAAGAAAAAAAAGTTGAGTGGAGAGGTGTTCTGGGCTATGAAAAGGAGAGTTAATGGGAACAGAATTTCCTAACTTGACCACCAGTTAACCATAGCTTGGCCGCCCAGTGTGCTCTGAGTCACTAGCAACTTGCTCCAAAATAACACAAGAACATCTTGGGCTAAATGATTACTGGGGTATATTGTTAATAATATTTCCAGAAAAAAAAATCAAGTAGAAACAGTTATCCAATGGGTAAAATGGCACTCCTGAAAACTCCTTTTTACAGAATAAATCTGGAAAGGAGACAGTATGAGCCACTTGCTAGACAGGTAGTCTGATAATGTTATTCCCCACATGCATTTAGAAATTTTGGGCAAAAATCACAGTTCCCATCCACAGGTTGATAATAACTCTTCACAGGAAAAGTGTGGAATTGTTAAAGACAGAACACATGCTGAATTTTCAAAAGCAGTCTCCAAAGTCTTACAGATTGTGAAGATAAGGCTATATTTTGCATCTTCCAAAAGGCCACTTACTGCTGTTATCTCAAAGTTACTTTCCTAGAGTCTTTAAAACTAAAACTTCCTAACTGATAAACTCAAACCACTAATATTCAGCCCCTGAGTTAATATAATCATAGGATCTACCCAGTAGTGATTGCGCATACTCCATTAAGAAAGCAAATTTGGGAGCTAGCGTGGTTTTCTACTTAATTGCTCCATTATAAACAACAGGGTATAAAGTTGGACAAGTCACTTAGTGATACAACATCTAAGTATCCTCTTCTATAACCTGGACATATGTCTTACCCCCTAATGAGTCAATCCCCAAAGATGAAGTACAAAACTTTATAATTAAAAAAAAAAAAAAAAAAAAAAAACAGGAGAAAACAAAACAAGTGTTTAGGATTTGCAGCCAAGACCAGAGAGCCTTAATAGTAGAAATATATTGACACTAACCTATACAGGAAGCTTGCAAGTTCTTGCAGAGTAAAAGTAAGAAAATAACAAAATGAGACAGGAGAACTGAGACACAAGTGTAAGTGTCACTGGCTTCCTCACCCATCCTTTGGTGGAGAGCTGTCATTCCTAGCACGAGGAGCAGGCTGAGCAGCTGGTGGTCAGGGCAGTGGCCTCGGAGGTTAGGGCTTGGTGCTGCACTGACTCACCAAGGTCAAAGAGAAGAGCAGAGGATGCAAGGCTCAAAACCAGCCCCAGGACAAGGTCTCCACCAAGGTCAGGGTACAAAGCCAAACAGAGCAAGAGTCAGTAAATTCCAGAATAGGGAGCTATGCCAGAATCACAGGCAGAAAGATGGTAAGAGGGCCTAGACCTCTGTAGGGAGTAAGGATGTCAGGCCTAGGATGTGCTTTTGGTGGGTGCAGTGAATGAGGACCGGCCCTAAGGTCTGGGTCAGAAATTCTGCACTGGCACGTGCTGCTTTGGTCTGTTGTGTTTCTGTGGGTTTGACAGTCTCCATTTTGCCACAATTCTGGTCTCTCCCCTTTGCTTACACCCTTGATATTTCATATGTGTACCGTGTGTCCCCAAGATTTTATACTCCAGATCTAAGTAGTACTTGCCATGAAGGCAGATTAATCAAATGCACATACAGTATGTTTATTATTCATTTTTTTGACTGGCTTAGTAATTTAGTAATTTCAGTTGATGACTAAAAAACAAGAGAGATACAATTATAATGGGCCTCTTGTTTGGTAGCGGGCCACTTCCTTCCTGGAGCCATGCTGTTGGCAGGCTCTGAATCAGGCATGAGCTCCACTGTGGGACCACATTCAGTTGATGGTAAAGCGTGGAATAGTATTACTAAACTTCAATCTAGCAGACTATGAATACTTGCTTGTTCAACTTTGATCCCATGACAGAAAAAGGCTTTGTTTAATTTCTTCAGAAGGACTTGCCTGATGGAAGTAATCCTGACACAAAGAAAGCTCAAACTACATAGAAGCAACACAAATATATATAGAGCGGCTCTCCTCATTTATGAATTACATGACACTGAAACCCTTTAGTGAGTTATGACTGGGGCAACGACCATGCCCTATTCATTGTCTATTCCCCCAGCATTTAAGTGTTGTGTCTGGCATATGGCAGGCATTCTGGAAACATTCAGTGACCTGGACTGAACTACACTGCTCATAACCCCATCACTGGTCTCCTCTCATCCTAGGGAATAAGCTGTGCTTGACCTCCACTCAACTATCCCTTCCTGAGAAAGACCTTCCTCAACCTCCCCAACCTCTCCAACTTGATCAATTCCCCCTAATACTTCTACTAATACTTCTACCCCTAATACTTCTACTATTATGCACTCTCCTCCAAAGCACCTATCAGCTGTAATCATACATTTACTTGCTAGGCCCTTTGATATAAACTATACAAACCATAAACATGAAATTCCAAAGAGGCAAGGACTATATTTTTTTTGTTTTTCACTCATGCAGTAAATATTGTTTTGTTGGCACTCAGCAAATATTTGTTAAAGGAGTGGACCAAGAACCTATCATTTTCATGGTTCCCTCTCATGCTAGTAATACTCACAAGACCTCAAATAATATGAAATAAATTATCCAACACACACTCACATAATAGAGCTGGGAAAGCAAGTGTGCAATGCAGGCCTTTCAGTGAGGGAGATTTTGATAAGGCAAAGGAAAAATGCAAATATCTTTCATTATGGCTAGAAGGTAAGTCTCCATTCTGAAATGTACCATGAAAATGTTTGTAGAGAAATGTTTACTCTTTTATAGGCATCTCAATTTTCTCATTTTTTTAGAGCATAATCCATTAAACTGAACCACTAAAAGACAAAAATCTCAAATACTGTCAATTTCATATGGCCTAATCTAGCAGCCTATGTATATTTGTTACATGGTTTAGGTTAACCATATGTAAGCAGTTTTTCTATGAAATTGTTCTCTGTACCTTGGGAATCAAACAAAACAAAAACAGGAAATACTCTGCTGATCTGGAATACAATACTGAAGAATACGAGATATGGTAAATGACAAGGTTATTTTCTAGTTTAAGACAAAGAAGGAGAAGAAACAAAAACTTAGTTATATTTTAATCTAATATCTAAACATTTACAATATATCCAATTACTCTAGGTGGAAACTTAATAAGTAAAATTTCAGGAGAATAATTAAGAGGCACAAAAAAAAAAAAATCAAAGAAGGCTATTGCTTCAATTGGACTATATTTATGAAACAACCCCTGTGTGTCAGCAGAGTCAGCAATGAGAGACACAGATAGAGCCTTGCCGTCGGGAACTTATAATCAATGAAAAAGGCCTCAACCACCATGTGAAAAGATGTTCAGCATCACTCATCATCAGGAAAATGGAAATCAAAACTATAATGAGACATCACCTTACTCCTGTCAGAATGGCTAAAATCAAAGATAAGGAATAACAAGAGTTAATGAGGATGTGGAGAAAACAGAACCCTTGTACACTGTTGGTGGGAATGTAAACTGGTGCAGCCACTGTGTAAACAGTGTGGAAGTTCCTAAAACAAAAAAAACAAAAACAAAAAAACAACCTAGAAATACCATATGATCTAATAATTCTACTACTAGCTATTTACCCAAAGAAAACAAGCATACTAGTTCAAAAAGATATATGGATCCCTATCGTTATTGAAGCATTATTTACAACACCCCATCCATAGATGAATGGATAAGGAAGATATGGTAGATATATACAGTCGAAAAGTACTCAGCCATAAAAAGGATAAGATTGGGCCATCTGTAACAACATGAAACAGTCATGAGAAAGACAAAAGTCAGAGAAAGACAAAAACCATGTGATTTCACTCATGTATGGCATATAAAAGAGGCAAATGAATAAATAAACAAAAAGTAGAATCAGACCTATAAATATGGAGAACAAACTGATGGGTTGCCAGAAGGGAGGGGAGTGAAGAGTTGGGCAAAATGGGTGAAGGTGAGTGGGAGATACAGACTTCCAATCACGGAATGAGGAAGACACAGGAATAAAAGGCACAGATAAGGAATACGGTCACTGGTACTATGACAGCACTGTGTGGTGCCACATGCAGGTACACTTGTAGTGAGCACAGCATGATGTATAGACTTGTCAAATTCGTGTTGTGCACATGAAGCTTCCGTGGCATCATGTGTCAACTATTCTTACATTTTAAAAATCCTTCAATAAAAAACAATGGAAGAGGACCTCAGTGTGTGTCTCGCACTCCTCAGAGCATCTCAAGCTTCTTCCTGCACCCTGGGCTACACTCCCGACCTCAGGCAGGGCCACCTGGATGGTCTTCTTGCCCTCTAGGGAATCACTTCTCTTCAAGTAGCCAGAAGTTTTAGGGACAGTACTATTGCACCCAGTCAGGTTTCAATAAACATTTTAGGCTAAATTAAAGAACAGATTACTTAATCACCCAATTGATGTGAGAGGGAGATCGGTACAGTAGAAGCTGGGTGAAGGCACCCTTCTTGCTTGCTCTCAACAAAAGTCAGGTTTCTCTGGGTTGGCTCGGATCTACTAAGCTTTTGAGTATATTTCTTGATGATTCATCTGTCACCCGAGTAAGGAAGACATTTTTATGGCTCACTTAAAGTCAGCCTTGTCCAAAAGTGAAAGTTTGGTTTTCTTCTTTAACCATATAATATGGGTAGCAGATACCGCGGGCTCTTAGAAGGTAAAAGAACCACAGTTCTGTTACTGCATGACCTAGGGAACATTATAAAACCTCTCCATAACCAGTTTTTTCATCTGTAAAATGTTGATAATCATATAGACATTTTTGGAGACTTAAATGAGACAGTACATGTAAAGCATTTGGCAGAGCATCTGGCTTACAGTAAGCACTCAGCCAGTGTTGGTATTATGATTAATACTATCAGGTTAACTGTAGCGTTATTATTCCTCTTCCTATCTATATTTTATTGGTGAAACCAAATTCCTGGTTAGATTGAAGAGCTCTGGTAAAAAAAAAAAAAAAAAACCTGGAAATTTCATTCAATCACTCTACAAACTTACTGAGTTTCTGAAAGTATCTGGATTGACCAGCTCCCAGAGTCAAATGGGCAACTTACTGAGGACGTGGAAGGAAGGGAAAAGGTAGAACTGAGAAAGAATAAGTAAAGCATAAGTTAATGGGACCAAACTAAGGTCCAAACCCTGGGGATAGTTATTATAAATTAAAGGGATTAGGTAAAGAAGTGAATGAAGAGTCACTGAGTAGTATTAAGCCTTAGAAAACTGTGTTAACCTTTAACAAGAGGAGAGCCTAAGTTTGGAGAACTTTCTTACCCATGACTGGATCCTACTTAACTGAAAATGCTAAAAAAAAAAAAAAAAATCCCCATCTTAAATAGCATAAATATCATCATAGATGGTTTGTCGGGTTTTCGGTCATCATAATAAGAACCAAGAGATAGAATATGGTTACCTTGGAAAGAATTGTCATTCAAAAACGAACTGGAAATCTATTCATAAAAGAAGTCTACACTGAGCTAAGGATGAAAATCCAGCCTAGTGAGGAACAGCAAGAATAATTTCCTAATGTGCTGACTAATAAAATGGGAAAGTAAAAGCAACTCATCAGACTGAAGACTTATCCCAGGTTGCTCATGACTGGTCTTAAAGAGACATGTTAGCAGTGGAGGGGCGGTGGCGACTTATCTGAAAGTCACCAGATTCTCTGCAGGCTCATTCTTTGCGAACTGCTTTCTACCAACTACATATCTGATTTCCACCAAATATGCCAGGATATCCTGCTAGAAATACACAAGACTCAGGAAACCGCATATGCGTAGACTCTAAATGTCTTGTGGGTTCTTTTGTTTGTTTATTTTTTTTAAATAGGGATGAGAAGGAGGGACAGGAAGATGTCTTGTGACCTGTCAGAACGGTGAAGGCTGTTTTCAAGCTAACACTTAGCCACTTGTACTTGCACAGGTGCTGGAAGAAGACAAGACACACCTGGGTCAGAGAAAACTGACTTTATTACTCTCAGCTGTAGTGGTACCAGAATATTAGCATTTTCTTGCACTGGTTCCCAGAACACAAAGTGACATTAGGCAACACCAAAAAGGTCAGGTGGCACCTGGACATCGAGTGAGCATTATAGGAGGGGAACCCTGAGATTAGGGAACCTGAAGCTTTTATACTTCTCAGTAAGTATGCGTAGCCTTTGCTCTGGACAGAGACATTGTCTCCATTTTTCAAGGCTGGTCACTATATGAACATTCTTGAAATAATAGAATAGAATAAAGTCAATTAGTTCTTCTGCTCACAAAACATGTCAAAATGAGACACCCATTCTGAGAACTGTCTCCCAACATAACCTTGACACTAAGTGTACTCATGAAAAATATGCTTAAGTCCTTGACATCTTGTTCAACAGCTTAAGTGACAATGAATATGCAAAGCCCTTTCCATTTCAGAATGTCACCTAATCTGGACAAACCATTATTGCAAATTCTCAAGAACGTGCTCCTGAGCTTGTCAAACCACCTACAGGTATCATTTCTTCTTTTGTAACATCAGCACAAGTTTATAAAACTTATCTTTTACCATTTCCTAGAAGGATGTGGGGATTCATATTTTAAAAGGCCTTTGCAATATGGAATATCTCTTTTCTCGGGCACCCTCCTACACTGTTGGTGGGAATGTAAACTGGTACAGCCCCTCTGGAAAACAGTGTGGAGGTTCCTCAGGAAATTAACAATAGAACTCCCCGATGACCCAGCAATAGCACTGCTAGGAATTTACCCAAGGGATACAGAAATGCTGAGGCATAGGAGCACATGGACCCCAATGTTCATAGCAGCACTCTCCACAATAGCTAAAACATGAAAGGAACCTAAGTGTCCATCAACAGACGAATGGATCAAGAAGATGTGGTTTATCTATACCATGGAATACTACATGGCAATGAGAAACAATGAAATCTGGCCTTGTGTAGCAACATGGATGGACCTTGAGGGTGTTATGCTGAGCGAAATGTCAGGCAGAGAAGGACAAATATCATATGTTTGCACATATAGGAGGATTAGGAGGAACCTGATGGAGGAACAAGGGGGAGAAGAAGGGGGGAAATGGTGGGGGAAAGGGAGAGAAGCAAACCATGAGAGACTCTTGAATGCTGACAAAAACTGAGGACTGATGGATGTGGGGGGGAGGGAGGATGGGCATGGAGGAGGGCACTTGTGGGGATGAGCACTGAGTGTTATGTGGAAACTAATTTGACAATAAACTATTAGAAAATAAAATAAAAAAATTTAAAAAAAGAAAAAAGAATATCTCTTTTCTACTGCTGCCAGAACAATATTCAAAAATATAGTCTATAGCTATTATGGGTTTAAGTTAGGGATAGTCCTCCTGTATACTATGAAAGCATTTTAATAATAATGCCCCCTGTATCTACCTACCAGTCCACCCAAGCCTCCTAAGTAAGGCTGTTAACAGTGAACAGTACAAAGGCCTGAGGTTAATACTTACTGTCAGTTGCTTTGGATGAGTCACTTCTCCCTCTACCTTAGTCTCTTCACTGTGAAATGGGGCTAATAATACTCACTCTTCCTACCACATATAACTTGAGAAAGTCAAATCTCATTACATCTGTAGGAGCATTTCATAACAAAGAAAAAAGTATTTAAAGCGATTTAATACCCAGCTCAATGTGCCTTCAGACACACCTTTAGTGTAGGCGCTTATAAACAAAGTCTGGTCTTTTCTTATCCTCAGAAATTAGGTCATCATAGTGCATCAAGCAGAGTTGCGGGGTAATCGGTTATCTGCAATTAGATTCATGTCTTATGGAATGTCCAGGAGATACCCCTTTACCACCAGGGGCTTGGGGGGAAGCTGTGAGGTAAAAGAGAGAAGAGGAGGAAGGGAAATTTGTATATTTCCAAATACATAAAACTATGGTTATATAAAAATATATGGCTATATAAAAATAGCCAAAACTATGATACCAAACAATGGGTTGAGGTCAATTTTTTGGTTGAAACTCAGTAAACAGGAAAGAGAAAAAATATATTATCACTTTTCTTTAAAATCTTCATAAATGTGTCTTCATATTTTTATCTTTCCTAAGATACCAATAAGACTATTGTAAGAGCATATTATTTTTCCCCAACAGTGTCAGGGTGGGTCTATATGCAATGCAAAAAAGTCTCAAGGAGTAGTTTAAAAACCATTAAAGATGCATTGCAGCTGGTGAGGCAGTTTTCATGATGCAAATTAGAAAGGCTTGGATCCAAAATTCTCCTCTCTGCCTAATTTTCAGAAACAGAAAACCATATGGAGTATAGTTTAATACAGTAAAAAGGCCAGGAGCATAAGCACTCTCAGATCAAAACTGAAAAGCAAAGAGAACAGAAGAAAGTGAAGAGGGCAGGTAACTGCTACTGATGAAAATAGTTTTGAAATGAAAACCAGAATAAGAATAAAAAATAAACACGGAAATACTAATATATTCTTATGTCATTGTATTTTTTTTCTTTAGGAAGAAACCCTGACCTGGATCATTCCTACTCGCTAGTACTTTGTACTCTAGTCTCTTTTAAGAAGTTGTCAAATTTTGGCAAAATAACCACTTAAAGGAAACAAGGTTTCCATTAAAATTAAAGCCAACAAAATTATCTCTTCTCTGAATTACCTTTGAGCCTCAAATGCTTTGAGTCAGCAACAAAATTAGAAGTATCCAAGTATGTTTCCAATAGTATCCAATAGTCTAGAAGGACATGATTTGTGGACCTCCTCAGGATCAACTCTCTTTCTGGAGAATAGTAACTTCAGCAGTCAGCTTTGTGTACCATGTGTTTCCTATACACTAATTTGCTTTTTCCATTCTTTTTTTTCTCTCTCAGAAAAATTTGATCTGGTCTCCCAGTTTCTTTTTTTTTTTTAACTTTTATTTTTTGAGAGAGAGACAGAGCCTGAATAGGAGAGGAACAGAGAGAGAGGGAGACACAGAATCTGAAGCAGGCTCCAGGCTCCAGGCTGCCCGCACAGAGCCTGATGCGGGCCTTGAACTCACAAACTGCAAGATCATGACCTGAGCTGAAGTCAGATGCTTAACCAACTGAGTTACCAAAGGAGCTCTGGTTTTCCAGTTTCTTCACCATGTGTTCTAATGTGTTCATCCATCTATTCACTATGTCTAAAGTTCTTATATTATACTTCAGTAGGAGAATGTCCATTTGACAAATCTCTGTAGACTCCAATCCTCTGTTGAAGTTATCCATCTCTTCAACTACTTTGGTACACCATTTTCCTGATCATATTAAGACCATAGCTATTTTAAAGTCCCTTATCTGATAAGTGCAATGTCTCCATCATTTATGGATTTATTGTAGATTTTTTTTCTCTTGGGTTTCAGTCACTTCTTCCTGTTTTATGGCATGCCTTGCCACTTTTTATTGAAAACTATGGAGACTCTGAATGATATATTTCTTCAAAGAGGGTTAAATATTTTCCTGGCATTCAGAAAAAAAAATCTGGTAGATCTCCTGATCCTTTCTAGGCTTCACAGTAAGCTCTGTTAGCACCTATTTCCATTTTCCTACAGTTCTATCCCTACTCATAGGATGTGACAACAGGGTCTCTACTGGAAGCCCCAGGTTATTTACCAACACCTCTCTTCCCTCTTCCTTGGCAACACTTAAACTCCTATCTCTCCCGCAGCACCATGTGTCTGCAAATATCCCAGATCAGATCTCTGGCCATCCAATATACTTTTGTACTAGGTATCTGGAGGTCTCTGCCCTGCTGATGCGCAGGTTAGTTAGTTAGCAAATAAGCAGAATTTATATGTAGACATTTGGGCTACTTTTCTGTGGTTTCCTTCTCTCTAGAAATGCATCGCTCTAGTCCTAGCCACTTTGGTTATCCCAAATTTTGACTTCTTTTTCCCTGGTCTGGTAACAAAGCCACTTTCTTCTTATACTTCATTTATTATATGGGCATCAAAAGAGAATCAGGTCCCCTCCTTAAGAGTAGTAGAGCAGTAAATACAATTTGACATAGTAGAATAAGGCTAGGCAGAGTTAATGGTATAAAATAGCAGGCAGTAGAAACAGCCTGATTTACTATAGCAAACAAGAAAAAGCACAATTCAATGTCAAAGTGGCAGAAAATCAGGTGAGCACTCATACCAGGCAAACTAGGCGATCCTCAGAATCTTGAACTCCAATATGAGCAAGGCATCTAGAAGGCAAAGAATCCTGAAGTGAATTCTAGGTTAGCTACATGGGCCTCTGGTGTTTCAATTAATTTTCCCTGCCAAAGGAAGTCTTATTTTGTCTAGATCATGACTAATCAATTAGTTTCAATCACTGAGAGGTTTAAAGCAACTTTGACTACTTAAAACAGTGACCTTGGCCATCAGAATTATATAAGGAGATATATTTCTGTCAGGAGAGCTATAATCTACCATCATCGCCTTGGATTCTACCGTATCAGACTACAAGAGAGGCTCCTACATCCTCAACACTATTCAAACTCATCAGTCAGCCAGCCATCCAACAGGGATGAGGGGCCTTCCAGCCTATGGTAGTTGTAACTCACAGCAATAACTAAATAACCTACTTAACAAAAAATCATTTATAAGAAAATAAAATTTTTAAATAAAATTTAAATTTAATCAACTATCCTGCCTTTCTGACACACATATTATATTTACCACAAGCAATGTATTATTTAATGATTAATATTTAAGTTTTAAAGAAATCGACACTGTTAACACAATTTTTATTCACTAGCTAAGAAGCTGAAAGAAGAGACACAGCATTTTTTTAATGTGTTTATCTCTGTATTCCTCTTATACGTATTAGGAAAAAGATGAAGTATTCATCATCTTGATATTCCCAGAGCCTAGCACCAACACTCACATTATTCAATAGGTGAATAATGAGTTAACCAATTAAACACTGAGATGGGTTTATACTAATGCAAGGAAATGCCCATTCTGCCCACATCAAGTTAAATGGATTTGCTTATCAGGTACCATTCTATAATAAAAATAAGGAAGAAAAAAGAATCTGGGATTGTGAAGATTCTAAGTTACAGATGCTTTACTAGGAAGGATATAGGGTATAAAAGAGCAGAAGAGAGGGTTTGTTCAAGAACTGGTTCAGCCACTGCTAAGAATGTGTCTTTGAGCGGGGCACACAATGCCTAGGGATTCGGTTTCCTCACCTGTCAAAGGAGAGGTAAGTGCCCCTCCACAGAGCCCACACCCTGTACTGCATGAGCTGAACTCCAGTCCCCTCCCCTCCAAGAAACCAAGCAGCTCCTCTTGGAGCTGGATGAGAAAAAAAAAAAAGAAGCTGTCAACTTTTATAATCAGAACCAAAAATAAAACTACTTTCATGGTCCCCAAATGAAGAATGTCTACGACAAATCCCCGACTTTCATAACTTACATACTTAATAAATATTTCATCCATGCCGTAAACTCATTTACTCAGAATTCATCACAATACTTATTTTCTGAGAACTAATGACACTTCTAAAAGGACTTCTCAGTCTATTCTTTTTTAGCATGAAGCTGGAGTTTCAGAGCAAAATAATTTAATTTGGTAACTAAGCTCCCAATTACTTTGCTTTCTGTAGTTTTAAATAATTGAAAACATTATTTTCCTGTTTCTCATTTACTGGGCTTTACCATGAGCTAACAATGCTTATAAACGAAATCACTGGAACACTGAGAAGCCCTTCTCCAGAAAGTGAATTTCCACATGATCTCCAATTTTTTTTTTTTTAAGTATTTTAATACGGGACAGTGGCACCTGGGTGGCTCAGTCAGTTAAGCATCCAACTTCAGCCCAGGTCACAATCTCATACCTCTGGAGTTCAAGCCCTATGTCAGGCTCTGTGCTGACAGCTCAGAGACTGGAGCCTGCTTTGTATTCTGTTTCTGTCTCTCTCTGGCCCTCTCCTGCTCACACTGTTTCTCACTCTCTCTCTCAAAAATAAATAAACATTAAAAAAATTAAATTGAGAGAGTAAATCTTCCATAGTTCTTGAGAATATTGATTATTAAAATAAATATAATGATATCTTACAGCTGGGAGGCACTTATCTATACGACACAATACTGAACACTTTAAATAAACCATACTTTATGGAATTCTCACAACTGCAGAAAGTAGGTTTTACTACAGTCCCCATTTTCCAGAAAGGAAGTAAGACACAAGCTCTCACATGGAATGAGAGCCTCGCCCCCTGTGATCAGACTCCAGAGCCCGTGTCTGGAGACACTGTGGCATCCAGCTGCACACCAGCATCTACTATAGGACATGAGTACCCTGGGAATGAAATAAACCAAGATGTTGAAAACTGCTAAAAACAACAGCAGTCAGCTAGAATTCATTTTACTCTTTTCTGTTTATTTTTATTTTCCTCAGAATATATTTCCCCATCATAAATTAGATAGGATGAGGTAATGAGAAAAAAAAAGCAATAGAGACTGAGCTAAAGTCAGGAAATGTGCACTTATCATAGGTTCTGCCACTGGCTATGTGGCCTTGGACAAGTCTTTAAATATATATTCCAAGCTGGGTGCAGAGGGTGGGGTGGGCAGTGACTTTAATTTTACCTACATAAAAATTCACAACGGCTTTAGGGAGTTACATCAATAGTATTATTAATCACCAAAACTGGTACGAAAATTGTTATTATTAAAGAAATAACTGCAATTAACAGTCGTGTTTTCATTTCTATTACACTATCCTAAACTGAGCTTCAAAAAACTATCCTAAGACAGTTTAAAAATGGTTTCCTTTGTTTCATGGAACTTTTCCTATAAATAGGAGTAAAATTGGCAGTGTTTCCTGCATGACATGTCTTCATGACCCTGCTACTTTCTAAAGACAAACCGCATAAAATGAACTCTAGAGAGGCCACATTTAGAAGACAGAGCAATTAGCAAACACTTCCTAAAGCTTATTCACCTTACAGGACAGATGCCTTGCCTTTTGTTTTGAAGAAAAAATAAATTGAAATTCAAAGAAGGCACAGATTTTAAAAATCTAATTTACAAATGGAAATGCTAAATGATAAGATTTGGTCAGAATGTAATCATGTGTTTGAGTTTCCACAGGTACTGACTCCTTTCTTTACCTTACCTTTCTCACAGCAGCAAGTCAGGCTGTCAGTCACTTCCTCCTGCTACCTGAAACCAAAGAACAAGCTGTTATTTTCATGACATGCTAAAATGAAAACTCCTAGTCCTACATTTGCTAATTATATATTCAAAGTAGAAATTACATTTCCCTTCTCTTCAGGATTTGCGCATCTAGCACTATCTGCTAACTTCAATATATGTGCAATTTGTATAAGTGTTTAGATCAACTCATCTTTAATAATCAACCCAATAAAATGTGTGGGTTAAATAAGTCTAACTTCCTTTTGGGGGTGGAGAGGGGAGACAGATGTTTGATCTTACTTTGCACTGGTTTGTTTTAATTGTTGGTTAAACATATGCATCATGAATTAGTCCACAAACCAAACGAGTGTAAGTTTCACCAATTTTAGTGATTTTTCAGTTTGGTTTTCTTTTTATTTAATATGTTAGGTCTTTTTTTTTTTTAAGACATCCACCAAACACTGACTCTATATTGTTTTACCCATTCATCTTCTAATCCAATTGTTGGTAATCTTGACTGTCTCATAATAACAATTGTCCACCTTCATAATATCTAAGACAGTTGTCAAATTCTCCTTGTAATACTCTCAAGGTCTTCTTTGAGAGTGATTCTACCATCTTAGACCATATGCAAACACACCCCATACAGACAAGCTACTTACTTATTTACCTAAATGGCCCTGCAGAATTTAAGAGATGTGTAGCTCAGGGTATATATTTATACATAACTCCTGATACTCTAATCCAGGGTGAAAGGAAGAGAAATCTAACAAGGTTGATTTACGGAGTCTGTAAAGTCCTATTTTAATACGTAGCCATTGTCCACTCTTTGTGACTATCTGAGAGAATTTCCAAGAGTTTTATAAAGTAGGAACTAGTTGTACACATTAGTTAGTGAGAAGGAAGACTCCACCTCCATGCCTTTACGGTGCCAGCTGACCCAAGAGTAGCCCGATCCATTCAAGCTCAATTCAATTCAAGCCAATTCACACTTACTAATAGGCAAAGCCGTCTACTAGAGGTGGAGACGTGTAAGACAAGCACACACTAGGCCTAAGGAGTTTCTAGACAAAATAGTACATTTTATCAAACCTGGAGACACAAAAATCTGCTTATGCTAAAAGTAATCAGTCTTCTGTCTAGTTTTGCATGTTTTCACATCTCTTCCAAATACGTTCTGAGGACAGAATGACGTAATTGCTAACGAGCAAACCAAGACACATGACGTGCCTGTGGCTTCCAACTGCATAATGGTATATGTCTTGATATAAAGTAAGCAATTACATTAACCTTATATATAAATTCTGTTTATTCTCAAAAAGTTCTGGTGGGAACTGAAAACCCCCAATTAAATAAATAGGGATATGACAGATTTCATTGTATTTGTTAACAAATAACATTGCCAAGTTTTTAAAAAAAATTTTTTTTAACAAATTAGTCTGTGTTTCTAACCTAAAGATAACAATTATTATTTATTTGGTTTTGAGAATGCAAAAATAAAATTCTGAGTGTTATTCAAGTTGGGTACTTAAATGGACAGTTCTTTATTAAGTTAAACTTTAAATAAACATTATGCCTTCATTAAGAACTATATTTTAAT
The DNA here is from genome assembly GCA_017311185.1 of Proteles cristata cristata. Classification (NCBI taxonomy): domain Eukaryota; kingdom Metazoa; phylum Chordata; class Mammalia; order Carnivora; family Hyaenidae; genus Proteles; species Proteles cristata. The sequence goes on from JAESUZ010003943.1 coordinate 319,708, forward strand.
TAGGCTTTTTAAATTAAAAAAATAGCTTGACTTAAAAATAATGAGGTGGTAGACACTTATATTGCTTTAAATATATATTGTGTATATTACACAACTTCCATTATTTCTTTCAAGTACACTTTACTAGGAAAATTGTTACTTTTTTATTATACCCAACCAAACAAAATATTATATGCTCTACTGATGCATTGGTTACTAAAAAATAATAAAGTCCCTGAACTTTAACTTTCGACTTCATATTTTCATGAAATTGTAAGTTACTGTAATGATCTTGAATCTGTGTTGTGACAGGTGAGTGATTCCTTTTAAGAATCATATGCTTATCAGCTTCTGCACAGCAAAGGAAACAACCCAGAAAATTAATAGGCAACCAACGGAATGGGAAAAGATAGTTGCAAATGACATATCAGATAAAGGGTTAATATCCAGAATCTATAAGGAACTCACCAAACTACACGCCTGAAAAACAAACAACCCAGTGAAGAAATGGGACAGAAGATATGAACAGACACTTCTCCAAAGAGGACATCCAGATGGCCAACAGACACATGAAACGATGCTCAGCATCCCTCCTCATCAGGGAAATACAAATCAAAACCACACTGAGATACCACCTCACGCCAGTCAGAATGGCTAAAATGAGCAAATCAGAGAACTCTAGATGCTGGCGAGGATGTGGAGAAACGAGGCACCCTCCTACACTGTTGGTGGGAATGGAAACTGGTACAGCCCCTCTGGAAAACAGTGTGGAGGTTCCTCAAAAAACTAACAATAGAACTCCCCTGTGACTCAGCAATAGCACTGCTAGGAATTTACCCAAGGGATACAGAAATGCTGAGGCATAGGAGCACATGTACCCCAATGTTCATAGCAGCACTCTCCACAATAGCTAAAACCTGGAAAGAGCCTAAGTGTCCATCAACAGATGAATGGATCAAGAAGATGTGGTTTATCTATACCATGGAATACTACATGGCAATGAGAAACAATGAAATCTGGCCATGTGTAGCAACATGGATGGACCTTGAGGGTGTTATGCTGAGCGAAATAAGTCAGGCAGAGAAAGACAAATATCATATGTTTGCACGTATAGGAGGATTAGGAGGAACTTAACAGAGGACGTGGGGGAGAAGAAGGGGGAAATGGTGGGGGAAAGGGAGAGAGGCAAACCATGAGAGACTCTTGAATGCTGACAAAAACTGAGGACTGATGGGATGTGGGGGAGGAGGGATGGGCATGGAGGAGGACACTTGTGGGGATGAGCACTGGGTGTTATGTGGAAACTAATATGACAATAAACTATTTGTAAAAAAAAAAAAAAAAGAATCATATGCTTATCCATGTAGTCATTTATCCAGCAATAGGTAGGTATTTAAACTCTACAGAAAGCATTACGCTTTGTTCTTGGGGACATACCATTTCAGCTAACAAATATTGATAGATCACTAAACACTCCTTACTTTATAAAAGGTGATCTGGTGTCTGGAGAAAGGAATGGAATTTGGGGAGTTAGAGAGGCCTGGTGGGAAGATTGGTTTGGCACACTTATTGGCTCCATGGCATGGACATGATACACCATCTCACTCCCCACTCTGCCACTCCCCTTATCTACAAAAAGGACATGCATTTTAGAAACTTGCAGGTTGTGTGAGGATTTAGGCTAATGGCTCCTCATGAAGGTGGCCACTATCGTTATCAGGAACACACGTGAGGGTCACCTTTGCAGACTGTGGAGAGACTCCTCTCTTCTCCCAAGCACATGGATGCTCACAAGGAAACTGTGTATGAGGAGGGAGACCACCCAGCATCCCCTGAGCCCCTGCAGGTATTTCTGGGCTGTACACAGCAGGTTGCTGGAAAAACAGGATGCTGTGGTAGGAAGATGAGTGGACAGAGGAGCTTGCCACACAGACGAGACTGTAACCACTGAAATATGCCTGCCTTTGTGCATCCTGAAATCTGGTTTTATTTCTTCAGTTAACCAGCATTTGGACTGAATAGTGTCTAAGGTTACTGCCCTGTGTTCTCATACTTGGTGTATACTGAAAGGGTCACCTGGATAGTTTCAACAAGGCACTAGATGCACAGGAAAAGTCTAGCACCAGGGAAAAAAATGTATATGTCCAGTCAATGAGAATACCTTATTAATGGCAATATAAGCTTCATTTTACATTTTATTTTGCATTTTTTGTGACTTTTTCACTTATTCTTTCTTGTTAGCTCATCTTGTGTCTCCAAACTGTTATAATTCTGGTACTTGTTTTTTCAGTTAGGTCTCTGAACACAATACTTAAGAGCCAAATTGCCAGTTCAAAGCCAGATATCTGACAACACCATCAATAGAGAATATATTTGTTCTACAAACACTTACTAAGCAAATTCCCATCAAGTAACAACTATAAATGAGGTGCTAGGCTTCATACAATGGGCAAAGGGGGAAATGATTCAATTCTGCTCTTGTGGAATTCCATCTAGTAAGGGCTACAGGCAAACCACCATACAGGTAGAGAAAGGCTATTGATGGATAAACCCTAGCCAGGTCTGGAATGCCAAGAGAGAATGTAGCAGGTGGACTGAGAGCTGAAGAATGAAGAAGAATTGGCCAGCCTGCACAAAATTCTGGCTAAAGTCTTCATTAAACTAACATACCTCACACTAGCAGTGTCCACCCATTACTTTCGCACCCATTACTGAGCGAATGGATGAATGAAAGAATGTGTGAGGCAGCTTGGATCAAGTAATATTCACTTTAGCCATGTCTGTTCCTTGTTAATATAAACATTCTCAATCCATTATAGCTACTGGAAGCCCACATCATACAAGGAGTCATGGAGAGCCATAAAAAGAAGAAAAATATACTCTCTGCCCTCAAGAAAGAGGCATTAATTTGACAAATATTTATTGTGCCTTAAGTTTTCTCCATATGCCTGGCACTGTGTAGGATGTGGAAAGAAAAAGTAATACATACATTAATAAATAGTTTTATTAAAGCAAGAGGAGAAACAGAAGCATAACAATTCCAGCATTACTAATTTTTAGTTCCGACACTCTCTTAAGTTTACCCTATAAATCTGCAAATTTCTTCTTAGCACTCTCCAAGCTCTGATGAACTATTATAAAGCAAAGTACTGTATGTATGTTCCAAAAGATTAGAGGACTCAAAATAAAAGTGATGTACTCAACATTAGCGTAAAAGAAGGAAATTGTGATTCTGATTCTTACAATGCATACCTTTCCCTAATCTTTGCAGTTCATTTCCATGCTGGCTCAGGTCAAAACAGCCCATTTATTCTCGTCCATATATGCCACAGCATTTACAAAGTCAAGACTGTTCACACCATTCCCAAAGTCTGGAATGTCCTTACTGCTCCTCTTTTCCTTATCCTTTAACACAGTTTATGTCCATTGGAAAGTCATACCAGCTTTCTCCATATTGGTTACCTACGTCTCTTTACTCACAGAGCACTGTCTGGTATATCTGTGACCACTTAAACTTAATGCCTTACTACTGACCCATGACACTCAAGCAAGAGTTCTTGAGCCTCATAGCATGTGGGTCTATCATAATCTATGCTTCAAAGTTCCTCGAAGGTTCTAATTTCAGGGTCGTGAAATACTACATCACACCAATCCTCAAGAGTTCTCAATGTCCTGTGGTTCCCATGTCACACAAATGTGAGATCACTGGTTTAACTCTTAGTCCACGTATTATCTGCTTCGGCAAATAGACTGTAGTAACTTCATTTTAAGCAGGAACTAAGTATCTTTTAATATCCCACTATACTTAAAACAATGTTAGAATTATAGCAAATTCTCAAAACTGCAAAACATTTGTAAATTATGTATTTGGAAGGGAAACAACAACAAATGACTGGTTGACTTTAATATAGGTTATTTGAATAGCTTTGTTGGTCTGGAATAGCTTCCAACTAAGATCTTCTTATGCCTTAGGTTAGGCAATCTTAACAACTATGTTAATTTTTTATTTAGTTTTTTAAAATTTTTTAGGGGCGCCTGGGTGGCTTAGTCGGTTAAGCGTCCGACTTTCGCTTAGGTCATGATCTCGTGGTTGTGGGTTTGAGCCCTGCGTCGGGCTCTGTGCTGACTGCCAGCTCAGAGCCTGGAGCCTGTTTCAGTCTGTGACTCCCTCTCTCTCTGACCCTCCCCTGCTCACGCTGTCTCTCTCTCTCCTAGAAATAAAAAAAAAAACATTTAAAAAAATAAAAATAAAATAAATTAAAAAAATAAAATTTTTTAATATTTTATTTATTTCTGAGAGAGAGAGGAAGCGTGAGCAGGGGAGGGCCAGAGAGAGAGGGAGATACAGAATCCGAAGCAGGCTCCAGGCTCTGCGTTAGCTGTCAGCATAGAGCCCGAAGCGGGGCTCAAATCCACGAACCGTGAGATAATGACCTGAGCCGAAGTCAGAGGCTCAACCGACTGAGCCACCCAGGCACCCTGACAACTATATTAATTTTTTAAATTACATCAGCCAGTCAGTCAGTCAGTAACTTTTCCTAAACACCTACTAGTGATACTACTCACTTTTCTAGAGAATTGTTTACCTTAATAAATTATAACTTGAATAAAATAAACACTGTCTTCCCTAGTATTCTAAAAAACATAAACTTAACAGGTATGAATATAAGCTTCAGAAAATTTATTTATATAATCAATAAATACAAAATATCTATGAACTGATATAAATATGCTATAATAAAAATCGCCATAGTTCCTAAAACTTTAGTAATTATGCAATTTTAGCTAAATATAGAATATTTGTAGAATATTTTAAAGTTCAAGGCAGCTCCCAAACTTTACATAAGGAATTCATTCAATGGTGGATTTGTTTGCAGTTGATACTATGTGAGAGGTTATTCACAAATACTCAGAAGTCAACTTCCAAGAAAAACCTTAAATTACCTAGAAACTTAAAAAAAAAAGATAGAAATTTGCCAGTAAGCTCTGCTATGATCTTTGATATCTTAAGAAAAAAATTCCTTTACTTTTGTCATTCTAAAATTTTAGAAATTTTAGAAAGCCTTTGCTCTAAAATGTCATAAAAATAGTATTCTCTATTCATTCCATTATGTTAAAAAACACTGAAAAGCACTGCTATATCCCAGTACTGTGACATGATTAGAAAATGTTATGAGTAATTACATTATAAAATACAAATGTAAAAGTAAAACTATCTTTCACAATGATGAAATCTGTATTCACCAGGACATTTGTAAGTGCAATATCCAGAAAATGTATGTATACATATATCTGTGTGTGTGCCTATATCTATATCTATCTAGATAAATACAGATATGGATATAAAATGTCCAATGAGTGGGTTCAATAAGACAGAAAAATAAACTTAGAGATCAAGACCATCATTTAAAATAAATGGAATGAAATCAATTTTAAAATATCAAAGGTATCACCTATATTAACAATAAATATTGTCTCTCTGAAATTCTTGTTTTACTGTGTATGTATATGTGTAAGTGTATATTTCCTGGATCAAATACACAATGAGATCCTACTGCAGTCAAAAGTGTATTTGGGGGGCATCTGGGTGGCTCAGTTGGTTAAGCATCAGACTTCAGCTCAGGTCATGATCACACGTTTCATGGGTTTGAGCCCCGCTTCGGACCCTGTGCTGACGGCTAGCTCAGAACCTGGAGCCTGCTTCAGATTCTGTATCTCCCTCTTTCTCTGACCCTCCCCTGCTCACTCTGTCTCTGTCTCTCTCTGTCTCTCTCTGAGCAATAAATAAAAAACATTTAAAAAATTTTTAAAAAGTATATTTGGTATAAACACACCTTATAACTTCCCTAAGTGCTGAATGAGCAAAATGACCAAAGTTATACAGCATGAAACACATGATAAAATTGCAAGTTACTGAAACTAACTAGAACAAAACAGGAAATGAAAAACAGAGAATAGAGCAGGGTTGGTGGGTAGTGAGATATAAAAATGGACAAGATAGGAGCCAGACACAGGGCCTTATCTTGGAGGCCGTGGAAACTATGTGAAGATTTTAAGTAGGTTGAGCAAGCACTTTGCATTGATAGATTCTTCAGGCAGCAGTGGAGGGAATAAATGGAAGAGGGCGAATAATGTGGGTCAAAAGACCACTTAACAGCGAGACTAATGCACTGATTCAGACAAAAGATGCTGATGGCATGCTATGTTGGGAAGATATACTGAGAAAGTAGAGACCACAGAGCTTTGTGACTGATTAAATACAGGAGGTGAAGGAGAAAAAAAGAACATCCAACAATACACAGGCTTTACTATGGAGTGGTATGCTGCTTCTAATCATTAAATCTGGGAATGCATTGAAGGGAAGAGACTTGGGGGTAGAGGGAATGAGTTTGGTTTTGCACATGCGCATTTTAAGATCTGTATAAGACATTCAGATTAATGTCCTGTACACAGCACAGATGAACCCAGAAACAAGTTTGAAATGGTGGTTAAAGGATACAGAGGTAAGAAAAGGACCAGGGACAAAAGACTATGGGACATCTGCATCAGAGGGGAAGGCAGCGGAAAATAAGATTCAAGGGAGACCAAAGGAAATGGTCGAAGAGATGGAGAGAGAAGAGACTCAACAACACCACCCACACAGAGATCAAGTTATTTAAGAACTGAAAAGAACCCACTGGATTTAGCAAGGAAGAGGGGCTTTGGTGCTAATTTGCAGGGCTAGCTCAGGAGACTTATTGCAGTGGGTTCATGGTAAATCAAAGGTTAAGTATTTGGTGATAGTAAATACAGAGGGTGTGTGTGTGTGTGTGTGTGTGTGTGTGTGTGTGATTGTGCGTATGAGTATGTATGTTTTAGAAGCCTCAGAATTAAAAAAAAAAAACAAAAAACAGCATATGGGAAGGTTGTTTCGTTTGTTTGGAGATTCTTGTTTTCAGGTGAAAGAAATGTGCACATCTTTATAGGTTGAGAGGAAACTTCTAGAAGAAAAGAAACTGAAAGACCAGAGAGAGTGAGAAGAGAGAACATGGTTGCATAGGAGACAGGCGAAGTTGGACCAACAGCATGAGCAAAAGTCTGTCTGTGCCAGTGCTGCCCAATGGAACTTGCTACAACAACATCAAGGTTCACTATACCATCCAATATAGTAGCCACTAGCTGTATGTGGCTACTGAACGCTTGAAATGTGACTAGAAACTGAGGAAGTGAATTTTAAATTTTGGCTAATTTAAACTGGAACAGCTGTATATGACTTCTGGGTACAGGGATTGAACGGTGCAGCTCTACACCAATGGAAAGGATATGAGGCTGAGGACCCATCAGTCCTGGAAGGGCATCTGAGCTGGTCATGCCTGATGGTTTCATTCAGGAAGGAGTGCTGCTCTGCTGAGAGCTGCGGTAGGGGCAGAGTAGGACCCCTGAGGGAAGACTAAGGTTTGGAAGGGAAGGAAGGGAAAAGATAAGAAAAAGCTGACCAGGATAACGACAAGCACAACACAGCAGAACTGAGGGTCCAGCTGGGACTGGAGACCACAAATATATGACAGGCAGCACAGGAACAACTAAGACGGGGGGCTGGCTTAATAAAAATTTGGGAGGCTGAATGCCAGAGGTCCTAACAAGAGGCCGTTGACATAAAACATGACTCCATGGATAGATAAGGAAGCAAAGCCACATGCTCAGAAGAAAAGAAGGGGGCAAGAAATCAAGGTCTCAATTGGGTCAAATAATTGACAGAAAGGGTGAGTGAGAGAGAGAGCAGGAGAGGATAGATGGGTTAGGACCCAAGGGGTCGGAGTAGTTCTAAGTAATGTCAGGGTTTGGGGCAAGTCCTAAAGGGCTTAAAAGAAGCAGGCAACAAGAACTTAGAAGCTTGGATGGTGGTTCTGGTGAGTATTGGCATAACCCATGATGGCGGCAGTGACTGGGGTTCAATGAAAGAACGTGAGCCAAGTACAAAGTCCCCAGCGAGTCCACAAATCAGTAGGCATGCTATCATGACACACAGGAAGAAATCCCATAAGAATAAGAATCTTTAGGAAAGGGTTTCCTCAGAACACTGCACCAAACTCAAGAGGGAAAGGAAGGAAAAGTGTGAGAAATGTGGTTTCAACTATGGCATATCAGGAAGTCCTGAAGATGGACTTTCCTGGAGAAGCAGAGAGAGATGACGGCTGACCAACCATCTGCAAAGATGATTATCTCCCAACAGGGAAGGGTCGCATTGGTTCCGTATGTAACCTTCCCGACCTGTAAGCTTCTCTAGGACTTTTGTTACACTTTTCTCCAAAGAGGCAGAGGAAGTAACCATGTTTTGGGCTATTAGTATTTTAAAATCAGATAACAGTTTTTGAAGCTCTTAAATGCAATTGTATTATTTAAAGAAATATTTTATTTTCCACTCCCACAGTTGTAGCTAGAACTAGAATTATCTAGCTATTGAATTTCATCAGGTTAAATTCCCCCATATGTACCCAGTGGGTTCAGTATCATCCATATTATAAAGCCGTGCCACACTACTGTATCCAAATCATTCTCATCCTCATTTTATATATATTAACACTTACTCTCTTTCTTTCTCTCCTTTTTCCTCTTTCATTTTATGACCTTTGTGGCAAAACTAGAAACTTAAAATGTCTCCTCTCTCCTATAGTACCAATAATGCCCATATGTGTACACACACACACACACACACACACGTACACACACACTCACTCACCTCTTCATGTCACAGAGAGACATTAAATCTAAGGTTGAACGGTGGCCTAACATATTAACTTATCATAAATATTCCAATTTTCTCAAGGGTATTAATATAATATACTTAGATATTTTAGAAATGGGCATTCTTAATAATAATTGGTATCAAATTCTTTAAACAGTATTATTCGCTTCTTTCAAGAACCTATACTCCCCCCTGTGGCAATTTGATGGAAAACAACAACAACAACAACAGAAAATGGGATCCTAAGGACAGAATCACAATTCATAAATCATTCAGAAGTGACATAACAATGGTATGTGGCTTGCCTGAAAAAGGCTGTCAACAGAAAGTCACAACATTCTTTTCATCCTGTGTAATCCACATAATTCATGACCCCAAAACCTACTGGGCTAAGGGCTCATTTTTGGCAAATGCTAAGGCAGAAATTTAGTATCTGAAAATATTTAGATAGGAGCTAAAAGGAAAGTTTTATTTTACTTTAACAAACATTTTTTGAGTGCTTATGCTATGACAAGCATTGTGCTTGATGCTTTACAAGTTTTGTGGTATTTAATCCTTACAAATTATCACACCAATCTTATGAGGTGGGTAATGCTAGTATCTCCAGCTTAAAAGGAGCCAACTGAGGCTTAGACTGAGAAGTTTGCTTGATGTCACACATTTAATAGACACAGCTAAATAATGGAACAAGGAAGAAGAAAGAAAAAAGCTCTCTCCTGAAGCAGTCAAAAACAGAAATTGAGACTCCAGCAAATTCTATATTCAACTCAATTCTATGCTACTCTATTATTAGAACATTTGAACTCCAAATAACAAAATGTTGGTCTGGCTAATGCAAATTAATGGTTAATTTCATGAAATGCTTTAAACTACAGAATTAGCTTACTTCAATGAACTTTTAATAAAGTCTCATACTAGAATACTAAACTAGAATTGTTGAAAAAAAGTCTTGTTTAATTAAATATGAACCAAGCTTATTTTGTCAGGCTCTACTCTTGAAATCTTAAAAATAAAATGTAAACATCTAAGTGTTTCAGTGTTTTCTTGTTTGTTTAGTTTTTTTGTTTTTGTTTTTTGTTTATTTGTTTTTAGTGATCTATTGGTGTCTTTTCACCTCTGCTCTTCCAGGCCTAGCCTGATTCAATACTGTGCTGCCTCAATGGGAAAACACTATTTCCCTCCCACCAGCACGGTCAGGAAAAGTAAAAAAGCCCAAGCAAAGTGACCCTCAGCAGTGCGTCTCTAAAGGATGCCAGGTGGTGCACCTGTCAATGCATTTGGTGCCTTGTGCTGCCTCAGATCATCTGTCCTCATAGAGGACTTCCTGTAGACAAAGTGGGCTCCAGGTTGCCCTTTGTACTCAACATAAAGTCATTTTCCCTTCTTCAAAATCTTGGTGGGATGCCTGACAAATATAGGAGTTTGGAGTTCCTGAGCCCTCTTTAGATTTAGGTCAGGCTTCCGCTGAGTGAGATGAGAACCTCGGAGAGGCAGAAGTGGTATCACCACACCGAGGGGCCCCTTCTCTGGCAGCTCCCCCAGAAGCTAGCTGGGAAAAATCTGCTTGACTGGTGAGGGAGAGGCCTGCCTGAAAAGTAGTGAAAGCCAACAGGGGATGCCTGGACTGCAGCAGTGCCCAGCCCTACTGCAAAATAAAATTGGTTCAAAGTCTATCTGAAGCTGGACCGGAAGTTTGCTTGCTCACCTACAGAGCTGAAAACAAGCAGAAAGAGTCTCGAGAATCAACCATATATGGGAATGGCAGGGCAAAACACATGAGCAAGAAGAATAAACAGAGAGCAGCTAGAAATGATGAAAATCACCACAAAAGATTCATGGGGACAAAATCAGCTTTCATCATTTGCATGTGAGAAATAGCTTAATGGTGAAATATGTCCAGACATTAGCAAGTCTATGGTCATATGAAAGTTTTTCCTATAGTTGTTAATTTTCACATACATGCATGGGTCAATAAGAAAAGTCCCTCATTATAAACCTGCCCTTCCTAGACAACACTCGTAACCGTGACTCTGCAGTTATGGCATGGACCTCATTCCATTAACATGAAATTAGTCAGGATTCAAATCACATTATTTCACTGTGAAGGGAGACAAGGAAAAAGCTGTAAGCCTGAAATATAAACTGTATTCAGTTTAAGGAAAGTGCATTTTTACTGAAGATGAAGTTCATAAAATAAGCATTATGTCAATAGCATGCTGGGATGCGTCTATTAAGGGCAACTTGCGAAGAATATATGTTTATGGTGGATACTGCTTCAATGCTGATGGCCTGAGGCTCTATCACGATATTTATTCATAAGGGTAGCTAATCAGTGAATGATGCAATTATTCAAGAAGACTTTCATGATGCCTGTGGTTGGTCTGAGACTCAGTCTAAACAAGACTGAACTGAGTTAGAGACTGAACATTTTCAGTGTGGGCTGAAGCTGATGTCACAGTGCTACACACCCTGATATTAAGCCTTCCAAAGCATATCCATCATCTTGATTCATTTTTCCTTTTTCAGCTACCTTAGTTCATCAGCAGATAACAAGCAACACATCTGTCTATACACCAAAATGACAAAAATCTTAACTGTCAAAAAACAAACAAACAAACAAAACCTGTCCAAGCCCAAGGTTCTCTCCTAATGCAGATCGGTAATCATTATCTTTATACTTCATGCTTATCTCATACCACAGCGTAATACTGACTTTGCCAATTAACCCAGTGTTTTATTTCATATGCTTTCTAGGGTGTGTGCTTTAAGAGTTGAAGAAAATTGGAGATAACTATCTTAAGAACATACAGTGTTCAGAGATCTCCTTATACCGAATGTGAAGAAAAGAAGCAGTGGCATTTAGAGGAAGGGTCAAGGGCGTTCCCTTTAGAAGAGCTGAATTCGGGGCGCCTGGGTGGCTTAGTCGGTTAAGCGTCCGACTTTCGCTTAGGTCATGATCTCGCGGTTCGTGGGTTCGAGCCCCGCGTCGGGCTCTGTGCTGACTGCCAGCTCAGAGCCTGGAGCCTGTTTCGGAGTCTGTGATTCCCTCTCTCTCTGACCCTCCCCTGCTCACGCTGTCTCTCTCTCTCTCCTAGAAATAAATAAAACATTAAAAAAAAAATTTTTTTTTTAAAGAAGAGCTGAATTCAAATTTGCGTGTCCCTGCTTGTGTTATGCCACGTGCCTTCATAGACCTCATTTTTCTTACCTGAAAAATGGGAGGATGATACCTCACACAGTTCTGATGAAGCTAAAGAGACACAATGTATGTGAGAGGGCTTTGTCAATGTAAACTGTCTACCTAAATGGACGGTGATAGAGCCATACAGGGTGTCCATTTCAGATGCTCAGACAAAGCTCTAAGGAGCATTCTTGTGAAATTGATCAGACAAAATCGGCATTGTACATTCCACTGTCAAATTAAACAATGCATTAGTTCACTTTTACTTCAAATCTGATGATGTCAAGAGTTTAAATGGAGTGTTCTTTTCTTCTTCACATAAGGTGTCAACTCTGACTTAGAAGGTAAGACACCGTCTGAGAAAGCCTTAACCATGTATTCAGATTTTAATATAGGATTTTCATAGGTGTAGTTATTTAAAAATCCACACACAGGAAAACATCTTGGAAACTCTTTGGGTAACTTGAACAACTTAGTTTTCAGCATTCTAGAATGTACCGGCTACCAGTTACCATTTAATTTGAAAACTTGCTTGTCAATATCATGGTCGCACAGTTCATGTTACAAAATGAAATGAAAGAAAAATGTTGATTCAAATGTGTGTAGAGTGTGAAATGTCTGTGGCCTTATGTTAAGCAAAAGAATGCCATCTTGGGTTTCTGAGAAATAAAAAATCTAAAGAAAATATCACACACACAGACAATAACAAATTTTTAGTTCTTTCTTTAATATTTACACACTGTATTCTTACTTAAGGATTAGTGGTAGCTTATGTGCTTTTCACTGAAGAAAAGAGGACTATTTGGATCTCCCTTCCCCATGAAAAAACTGGAATAAAAATTATAAAATGGAAATGAAGGGAGAAGATGCCATTATGTGACTAAAATAAGCTAAGTACAGAATTTTTTTATGTATCCTGAAAACTATAATTAAAAGAGAAAAAGAATGTGATATTTCTTTCATACAGATGATAGGTAATGGCATAAGACAAATAAAAAAGTTTCCTTTGTGAAGTGTCTTTGTCAATTCTGAGCATCTAATCGAAAAAATGAAGAAGTAGGATTTGATTCTGTCTGAGCTCTCACAGGCTTTTAACACTCTAAAATCCTTGCAAAATTGAATGGTGTTATAAAGTCAGACTGTGATGGGCTTTTAAAATTAAAACTGAGCTGGGCTTAGTGTTAAGGGCAAGGAAGAACCATTGAAGAACAGTCAGAAATTGGTAAATTTAAAATCTTACTATGTTATGTAAAAGTACTTTCATAAACATGGTGTCCTGGGGCTGGAAAAAGACCTTGAACAAGTGGGAAATTGGGCTCAGAGAGGACTAGTACCTTCCCTGAGCTTACATGGCAGGTAAATAACAGGTATGGAACTCACACCTCCAGCCTTCTGGCCAGTCTTCTGAGTCCTATCTAATTTTCTTTTTAAGGTTATTTATTTATTTTGAGAGAGAGAGCACAAGCAGGGGAGAGGTAGAGAGAAAGGGAGAGAGAGAGACAGACAGACAGACAGAGAGAATCTCAAGCAGGCTCCACACTGTCAACATGGAGCATGATAAGGGGTTTGAACTCACGAATCGTGAGATCATGACCTGAGCCAAAACCAAGAGTTGATGGCTTAACCGACTGAGCCACCCAGGTGCCCCTATCTAGTGTTTTTTCGAAATGTACTCCAGACAGCAGTGCCTGGATGTCAGTCAGAAGACTATTTGATTCCTGATCTCAAGTTTTTGAGTTTGAGCCCCATGTTGGCTATAGAGATTACTCAAATAAATAAATAATTAAAAAACAAACAAACAACATATTCCAGAGAGCTCTGAAGTGGGAAGAAGGAGCTCAGGCTTGTTGGTAGGAGGGGGAGCACGTTTCAAAGGGTGAAGTGATGCAGCCTTAGTGTGTCCCCACTGCCCCACACCTCACCACAATATCTAGGGACACATTCATTTATCTATTTTATATTGTCCTTTCAAAATATTTATCCTTCCCCTTACTCCCATTCTTTGAAACAAGTTATCTAGTCTCAATGTTCTGTTCTCCTAAACCTACTGATTTGCTTTCCCCAAATGACACATTTGAAAGAATGGTTACCTCCCTTCTTTTACATTCCTTCCCATCACCTAAAGCATCACCAAGGAGACCCTTCCCATTTAAGCTAAGAAAACAAAGGGCTGTAAGACTCAGAGTTGCTAAACTGTAAAAAATTGGAGTTGCTAATATGCCAGGAAAAGTGCTGGAGACCCATCTCCATCCGCAGGAGCATCCATGCTCTCCAGCACCATCTCAGATTAATGCAAGCAGACTAGAGGCTGCACAGGGTCTCAATTAAACTAATCAAATAAGGGAGACAAGTAGTAAACTGAAGGAAATATCATTTTTTAAAAATTACTTTCCCTCTCACTCTCAGCTCCATCTACAAGCAAGCAAATGAACAAGTAAACATAAATACAGACCGCACGGAACAGTCTTAACTACATTCTGAGAAACACCTTTGCGTTAGCAAATATCCCAAGAAAGTCAGAGAACTAATTATAAGGAGGAAAGAGCAGGGAGGAAATGAATGTAATTTAGATAGTAAACATCCTCACTTCTTTCCCACCTCTGAACTCCCAGGGAGCACGCCCTCTCTTTAACCTTCATCTTTAAGCAAATACAAGGCAATGGAAACCGAGCCAGAGTCCCTGAAGTTTTTAGGATAATATTTATGATTAGTTTTCAAAAGACCATCGGGCACATCATTTTTTTGGTGGAATTCATTTACCTGATTGAATTTGAGGCATGCTAGAAACACCCGAAGCCCACTCCCAACTCACCATAATAAAAAACTGGTTCACTGTCCAGATGCCCTTATACGGCCAGACTTCCTATAAATCTGACAGCTCAGTGTATGCATTGCGTATGGGTCTTGGCACTGAGCCACATTCCTCCAGTGTGTTTCCCTGGGAGCTCTGATTTCTGCTTTGAGGGCTGGCACAGACTCCTACTTGCTCTTATAAGAAAATGTCTATGAAAGTTGAAAATGTGCAAGATTCCTTCTTTAAGTACACAAACACTCCAAAGTCTGGCCACTTTCCTGTAGTCCTGCCAGCTTTTCTCTAGGTCTGATACCTGATCAAGTAACCTTTTTTCAGGGGGAAAAAACAACAAAAAACATAAGAGAAAGAATGTAATACATCCACAGCTGAACATCTTACAAGACTTAACCAAACGACCTGGACAAATGATGCCTGAGTCGACACACACAGACCTTATATAGCTCTGTAAACAGGACTTAGCGGCCAGCTTAGTGAATTCCTCATTTTACCAAAAAAAAAAAAAAAAAAAAAAACTCTCTAAAAAGCCATTGCTAGATAAACACTTGCTTACAAGACAAAATTAGTGCATTTTAACCATTTCACACATAAATTCAAAGATCTTTTTCTCCCGATTCTAACTTGCTGTCAATCAAAAGGGTTGGGGAGAAGGGGAGACGTGAGAGTTGGACAAAGTTATAAGAAGCCACTATTTCCACCTTACCTCCCAGGTGCACACAAACATTTGCTGAGTCATTTATAATAGTGTAAGAATTCAGATACCATGGCATAAGCTAAGGACGGAGCATAAGCCTTTCCCTTTGAATTTCCTGGAACTTGATGGTCCCCATAACACAATGTAAACACACTTTTGAGGCTGTGAATGTCTTGGGTGGCTTTTCTTTCTCTCTGTGTCTCTTTGTGTGTCTCTCTCTGTCACTTAGTAATCTTTTATGTTAAACTCTTCAGAAGAATTTTGATAAAACCTCAACCTAACCTTATAAGGCACAGCATTATTCTTCTATTCTGAGATTCCATGTTCTCCATGAAATATATATTTCAGTACGCTTATTTTCTCCCAGTCAATATTAAAGCCATCCATTTGGAGCTCACTATGGACTTTTTGAGACTTCGAGGGACCATGTGAATTTTATAGAAAAACCAAATTCTTTTTACAACATGTCTTGATATTTTTAACAAGCCAGCAGAATGCTGGTATACATACAACGTTCGTGGGGAAAAAAAGAAAATCAGGAAAGCAGGGGGTGGGAAGGAGCACCAATTCCCTGAGAACGTTAATCCAATGAATCATCATTGAATCCTGTGAAATAAAACATTCCCATTATCATCATTTTAATAAGGTCCACTAGAAATATGGCTCTTATTTGTGACTTCTCTAAGATTTGTGAATGGCAGTTCCAAGAATATAAACCAGGTCACCCAACTATAACCCAGCCCAGCAATTTATCCCTTTCATGAATGAGAGTCTCCACTCTGCTGTACGTGAAGCTATTGGTGGTGGCTCGCAGACTCTCCAGAGCATTCCAAAGTTCCCAACCATTCTCCCATCTACCTCACCCTGCAAGCCACAAGAGATCACCACGGAGCCCACATCCCACCTCAGGTGAGGCTCCAACTTCACATCCCTCCCCTTCTCCATCTACCACACCTTTCCAACCATTAGCGGTAGACATAATTCGAGGTTTAGGTCTTGAAAGATTTCACTGTGGCTTCCCACATATTTCGGACTTTTAAAATCATCCACAAGGGAAGAGAAAGTTGGGGGCTAAGTTGCCTTTAATACACATGTGGCTATTAACATAACTTGGAATGTTCTGTCTTTAAATAGGAACTGTTAGGCCTCTTCTCTTTGAGGAATGCTTGGAAAGAACATTAAATAACAATGTTGAAAATTCTTCCTGAGCTTCAGAGGCATCACACACACACACACACACTGTTGACATGCAACTACACTGTACAACATGTGGATTGCTTAGGGAGGTAATTGTGCACAGATGATGTGGTCTATGCTGAAGTTGGAGTGGTTATTTTCTTCTTGGCTCTTTTTCAACAGAAAGAATTGAAACATTTAAAAAAATGCGGCCAGTTTAAACAAGCTGTTTTCAAATTATAAATCTATAGTGCTGTTCCTGAATGCATGTCTTTGCATCAAAAACAAGTATGTTTGTCTTAAACCTATACAGTGAAACATCAGCAACAGAAATGAATTTACTCACTGGTAACACCAGGGCCAAATGAGGTGGCATCACAGTCGAAAAAAATGGCCTGACCCTGGAATCCGTCTCTTCACAGAAAATGATAACTGGAGTTATTAACCACAACAACAAAAAAGCAGTTAATCAGTAGATTCTAAATAAAAGCATGGTTACTTAATTAAGTCCTTAGTGAAACTAGCAATATTGAGAAACAGAAATGTGCCTAGACTTTATTGGCCGTATTTCACATCTGCACACAAGCGAAGAGAACAAAATATGTTGTTTCCTTGACTTGATCTCACGCGACTAGGCTGCAGGCTCCTTGGGAAGTAAGAAGTCACAATCATTGTTCACAGATACATGAAGAGTCACTATATTACTTATAGACATTCTTTCTTAGTTTATAACCAGATATAATGGGGTACACTGTTCTTGTTATATTATCAGATTTTTTACTGCAAGACAACCCAAGTCCAATCCACATTTGAAGATTATAAGTTTTGGTATAAAAAATAAAAATCACTCATTTCTCAAAGACCCAACCTGTGTTTACAACACCCCAAGTAAACCCCAAGCTTCTCGCTGTCCCTCCTGTCGGATTCCCCTCTCTTCCCAACACCCAGAGTCTACCTACCCGACACATAATCATTTGCTCTGACCTAACAACAGACCCACTTTTCTGGAAATGCTGATGCCCATTCACCTCTTTTCTCTCCATATACCCCCAACACTAAAACTGTTACATATATTAAGAGAAAACAAAGCAAGAGTGCTGGAAATCTCCCCCAGAAAACTGCATCCACACTCCTCCAACCCCTGTCTTTGTTCTCTTTCTCCTCTGGCAATAGGCATCCAAACCAGTATCTCAAATGACACATGATCAAATTCCTACATCCCCAATATAGAACTTGAAGTTTACAGGTAAGCTTCTTGGGGATTCCAGCTGGTTAAAAGCAACTAACTCCTTCTCTGCTCTCTGAAGAGTTTCAAAGCCAGACAGCCTCTAAGTTTAAAATCATTACAAAAATAATAAGAAGGAAAGAAACCCTTTCGAATTTTTTAGGAATCCCTGCTGTTAGCCTCTTGAGCTATGCTACCTCCTAAAAAGCATTTATGTCAGTGGGTAGAGCCGGCACAGTTATTAGAAACAGAAGAGAGTGGTACAAAAAATAACAGTGATTGCTGATGTGTTTTTCACTGCTGTAAATCAGGAGTGGTGCGAAGAAGCAAGGGGGAAAAAATCCTATTTGGTGCTGGAAATACTGAGCCTTTTTTTTTTTTTTTTTTTTGGTGAGCTGGAGTGTGCCAGCTTTTTCAGACGGGAGGAATGCTGAGTGTCAAGGGGTCAGGATCAATCCGGTGTGAGTTGATGAGGCAGGAAGGTGGGGAGGAATGCGAGGAATGTCCCTGTTTGTGTAGGACTCCATTCAGCTCATTGGCGAGCCGGGGCCGCCCGGAGCGTATAAAAGCCGCGGGCCGCGCGCCGCAGACTCACACAACAACTCTTCCCGCTGAGAGGAGGCAGCCAGTGCAACTCCAACCCCGGCGACCGACCGCCTCCCCCCGACGGCAGCCGCCCCGGCCGACAGCTCCCAGACCTCAGCCCGGTGCGCCCCGGCACCCACCTCCAGCCCGAGCCCGCGACCCAGCGCCGGGACCGCCGCGCCCGCCCCGCCGCCGCGCTCCGCCCGCCGTCCGCCCCGCCCGCAGCGCCAGACCATGTCCGCCGCCGGCCTGGGCCCGGTCCGCTGCGCCTTCGTGCTCCTGTTCGCCCTCTGCGGCCGGGTAAGCCGAGGAGCCCCGCGGCGGCCGGCGCCTGGAGGGGGTTGTGGGGGGAGTGGGGGGGAGGGCGTGCGGGGCGGGGCGGGGCCCGGGCCGCCGAGCGGCGTGCGCCCGCTGACCGCCTCCTCCTCCCCGCAGCCCGCCGCCGGCCAGGACTGCGGCGGCCCGTGCCAGTGTGCGGCCGCGCCGGCGCCGCGCTGCCCCGCCGGCGTCAGCCTCGTGCTGGACGGCTGCGGCTGCTGCCGCGTGTGCGCCAAGCAGCTGGGCGAGCTGTGCACGGAGCGCGACCCCTGCGACCCGCACAAGGGCCTCTTCTGCGACTTCGGCTCTCCCGCCAACCGCAAGATCGGCGTGTGCACCGGTAAGCGCCGCCGCCCGGACCCCTCGCCCTCCGCCGGTGTCCCGGCCGCCCCCCCACCCCGCACACCACCCCCGGAGCTCGGCTCCCCGCGCATCCCCGACTCGCCTCCTGCAGCCGAGGTCTGACCTTTGCATCCCCCCTCCTTGTTCCCTTCCTCTCCTTCAGCCAAAGATGGTGCCCCCTGCGTCTTCGGAGGGACCGTGTACCGGAGCGGCGAGTCCTTCCAGAGCAGCTGCAAATACCAGTGCACTTGCCTGGACGGGGCGGTGGGCTGCGTGCCCCTGTGCAGCATGGACGTCCGCCTGCCCAGCCCTGACTGTCCCTTCCCGCGGAGGGTCAAGTTGCCGGGCAAATGCTGCGAGGAGTGGGTGTGCGACGAGCCCAAGGACCACTCCGTGGTGGGCCCCGCCCTCGCCGGTGCGTTCAGTCTTCCTCTAAGTCAGTGTTGGGATCCTGCCCCCCCGGGGCGGACTCCTGACCCTGCCAAGGGAAGGGGGAAAGGTCTTGTCCTGGCGTCTCACCTTGTGTTTGTGTGCTCTGCTCTCACAGCTTACCGACTGGAAGACACATTTGGCCCAGACCCAACTATGATTCGGGCCAACTGCCTGGTCCAGACCACAGAGTGGAGCGCCTGTTCCAAGACGTGTGGGATGGGCATCTCCACCCGGGTTACCAATGACAACGCCTTCTGCAGGCTGGAGAAGCAGAGCCGCCTGTGCATGGTCAGGCCTTGCGAAGCCGACCTGGAAGAGAACATCAAGGTACATTTCCTGTTGACTGACTTTCATGGAATGGTAATGGTTAGGACTAAAGTTGGGTCTCACCATCCTTGTTATTATAGACCTTTCATCTCCGGAAATATCTACCCATTGGGCTGTCTTGCTGGAATGAGCTGTTGTGTAATAGGAGCCACCAGCTTTCCACTATGAAACTCTCCGTGGGGGTTAGTTAATTCAAGACATCCCGAGAGAGGCTGTGGCTATTTTTGGAAAACTGGCAAAGGAGACTCCAGCTTCCTCTCCTCAAAATATAAACCAAAGTCAGACAACATAAGGCTAAAACACACAGAGCTTGAAGAAAGCCACTCCCCTCAGAAAGTCATTGATTTTTTTTTTTCCTTCTGCTTTGTCTTCCTTAGAAGGGCAAAAAGTGCATCCGTACCCCCAAAATCTCCAAGCCGGTCAAGTTTGAGCTTTCTGGATGCACCAGCGTGAAGACCTACCGGGCTAAGTTCTGCGGGGTGTGCACAGATGGCCGGTGCTGCACCCCACACAGAACCACCACTCTGCCTGTGGAGTTCAAGTGCCCCGACGGGGACCTCATGAAGAAGAGCATGATGTTCATCAAGACCTGCGCCTGCCATTACAACTGTCCTGGAGACAACGACATCTTTGAGTCCCTGTACTACAGGAAGATGTATGGAGACATGGCCTAAAGCCAGAGAGTGTGAGAGACATGAACTCCTGAGGCTGTAACTTGAACTGATTCACATCTCATTTTTGTGTAAACATGATTGCAGTAGTACAAGTTATTTAAATCTGTGTTTCTAACCGGGGGTGGGGGGGTTGGGGGGAGAAAGTCCCGCCAAATTCAAAATATTGTGCCGTGTGACATTCAAATGAAATAGTCTTACCAACCCAGACACTGGTTTGAAGAAAGTTCAGACTTGACCCGGGGACCGCCTTAGCACAGAGCACCGGAATGTAGACGAAGGTGCGGCTTGAGGAGCAGGGGAGGGCACCTGAAGAAATGACTGTCACCTTAAAGTAGGTTGGGACTGGTCTTTGGAGTGCGCTAGAGAAGGAAGATTTTAGCATGCTCACAGGCGTGCCTGTAGCTCCAGCAGCAGCTAGGATGTGTGTCCTGCAGCCTTCACGAGGCAGGGTCAAGTTCTTCTTTAAGTCAGAACAGCAGATTCAGCTCTGACATTCTGATTTGAATGACACTGTTCAGGAATCAGAATCCTGTCTATTAAACTGGACAGCTTGTGGCAAGCTAATTTGCCTGTAACAAGCCAGATTTTTTTTTTTGATACTGTAAATATTGTGTGTGTGTGTATATATATATATATATTTGTACAGTCATCTAAGTTAATTTAAAGTTGTTTGTGCCTTTTTGTTTGTTTTTATGCTTTGATATTTCAAATGTTAGCCTCAATTCTGAACACCATAGGTAGGAAGGAAAGCTTGTCTGATCATTCAAAGCATGAAATGGATATTCAAATGGAAATTCTGCTCAGACTGATTAGTCCATCAAAACTGATTGTTTACTGAATATGAGGCAGCAATGTGCTTGGAAGTCTGATTTGTCAGTGGAAATGTGGTAGCCTCATTTTAACGAACCATGGCCTTTATTACAAAGTGAGTGGCTCTGTATAGCTGATCAGTTTTTCCACCCGGAAGCATTTGTTTCTACTTTGACTACGACTGTTTTTTGGACAGTTTATTTGTTGAGAATGTGACCAAAAGTTACATGTTTGCACCTTTCTAGTTGAAAATAAAGTATATATTTTTTCTATAAAAAGTGTGCTTATTTCCCTTACTCATCTAAACATTTCTGAGTTCTGTTGAGTTTATATATATATTTATATATATATATAAATATTTACATATAAATATATATATTTATATATATGGGAAGCTTTTGTTTTAAAATAATTCACCTATATATAATTTTCTAAGTCTCTTTTAGATTAGATTTTTACTTAAACCTATTTCGCACTGAATTGTCAAAAACTTAGTCATACACAGTATATATTTATATAAATATGCATATGCACACAGGCATTTTTTTGTTGTTGTTACATTCACAATACTTTATAAACATTTAAATTCAGTTCTCTCTAGGGGCACCTGGGTGGCTCAGTTGGTTGAGCATCCGACTTTGGCTCAGGTTATGATCTCATGGTTCATGAGTTCGAGCCCTGCACCCTTCATTGGGCTCACTGCTGTCAGAGCGAGCCTGCTTTGGTTCATCTGTCTCCTCTCTGCGGCTCCTCTGCTTGCTCTCTTTCTCTCTCTCTCTCTCTCTCAAAAATAAATAACATTGACAAATTAAATTCTCTCTAGGTAACTTTAGTCTTCCAACAACCCCTGTTGATTACACTTGGTCGTGTTTACATTAATACCTCTCTGGCCATTGTAGGTGTTTTAATTTCCAACCTTTCACATAACAAACTATAGTCTATATACCTTACACATAGAAAATGTTCTAAATATTTTTTAAGTTTGTATGCTCCACCATAGATCTATTTTTGAACTTCAAAACCCTTACTGGTAAATTCGAAAAGTATGAAATCTGCATCCTGATGGAACCATTTAATAAGTTGCATTTCTGTATAATTCTGTTTTCAGTGGCCATGATAACCATTCACAAACAGATGATGACCTAAGTAGAAAAGGAGGATAATTTCTACTAACCATAGAAATCTGTCTTATTTAAAAGCAGCCCCTCCATTGTCCCAAGCTTTTGACTCTAAGGTGTCAAGACCAATAGCTTACCAAGAGGTTGATAAATGGCAAAATGAAATTGTTCAAGAAGCTTGGAAATGATGCTGGGCCTATGCAGGCCCGTACCAAAAAGTGAACTGAAGTAAGTGGTACACAAAAATATTCCAAAGACAACTAAAAGCACAATTTTCTCCAGAATCAGTATCACTGTGGATTCTAGAGGGGAACAAAGGAGTTGCAGACAAACTAGCCCATCACCGGGTAATTAGCAATGTTGTAGTGCCAGTGTCATTCCAAGAGACAAAAATACATTTGAAAATAAAGACTAGTTCTACAAACAGTGCCCATGCCACAAACCAAAAGGAAAACTTCCCATGGTCAAAATGTGCAAAGTCAAAACATTGAACTTCTAGGATACGCCCACGTACGTATATAGCAACAGTCAGCAGCTGTACCCCACTTCCCCAAATAAGTCCACATGTGCACACTCACATACAGAGTATACTGTCTAGTTCACATGTTCTCTCTCTCTCTCTCTCTCTCAATTTACTCCTAGATACAAAGATGAAGTGCCATAGTAAGTGAGCCGGAATGTTTTAAAAGGAATTTGAGAATCCTGGGAAGATAGTAGTAACAGAAGCATAGATTTTTAGATATTTCCATTTTCCACATAAAAACAGAGTAACTGTATGGCAAAATCAAAATTTCATGAATAATATTTATAACAAAATTAGGTGGCAAGTCATCCCTTCAACCCCAAAATGTTAGGGGGGGAAATCGATAACCACCACAAGGCATGCCCTGTTTCAGCATACGTGTGGGAACAAGCAGAGATGCAACCAGATATCTGAGGCTTCTGAGAAGAACAGAGCTCCAAAATCACCAACAGTGAAATATAGGAGACCAATTTGAGAGTAAGGGTTGTGCCCACTGAAATAAATCTTACAAACCAGAGCTCTCTCCCAAGGGAGGGCTCCATGCTCTTGGAAATGGAATCAAAGTTGAGCTGGTCAAAGACAACAAGGACACTGAAGAGAAGGTCTAGATAAAAATGAAGAGAGAAACAAAAATTCAAAATCTGTGGAAATAAAGTGCTGTATTTTTCAAACCACATGAAAACAGTAAGAGTGTCTCCGTGAAGTTTGAAAAGCTGTCTAAATCAAGCGTCTTTACTGAACCAGGTTCAAGAAAAGCTAATTAAACATAAAAAATTGGAAAACAAAATTATCATAGCGAAATCCCATGCAAAATTGTTATATGAAAATAGTAAAGGGCAGAATAATCTTTACCGATAATAAAAGCATGTCAGAAATAGATGCCCAGAAACACATCAACACTATATTATTTCAAAAGAACATTAAGAAAATAAGAGTAGACATAAATTATATAAAGGAAACAACTAATGACATAAAATAAGAGTTAGTAAAACTTAGAATTATGTCGATAAAACTCAGGAAGGAATTAGAAATAAATGTATCAAACAAGAAGGAACATAAGAGGGGTGTCTGAATGGCTCAGTCAGTTATGCATCTGACTCTTGGTTTCAGCTGAAGTCATGAGCTCATGGTCCATGAGTTCAAGCCCCATGTTGGGCTGTGCTGACAATGCAGAGCCTGCTTGAGAGTCTCTATTATCCCCTCTCTCTCTCTGCCTCTTCCCTACTCATGCTCTCTCTCTCTCAAAAATAAACAAACACTAAAAAAACAGAGTAGATGAGGAGGAGGGAAATTTTTTAAATTAAAAAAATGAAAGAGTTTCAAGAAAAATTGGTAAGTATTTTAGAGAGACAAAGAAGATCCAACATATGGATAGTAGGAGAAGAAAAAGAAACCAAAAAGTATAAATCATGAAAGCTTTATGGAAATAAAAAGTGACTTGAAAGCACATATTGAAAGAGTATGCCATGGGGGCACTAGGATGGTTCAGTCGGTTAAGCGTCCAGCTTTGTCTCAGGTCATGATCTCAAGGTTTGTGAGTTGGTCGGGCTCTGTGCTGATAGCCCAGAGTCTAGAGCCTGCTTTGATTCTGTGTCTCCCTCTCTCTGCCCCTCCCCTGCTTGTGTGCTCATTCTCCCTCTTTCTCTCTCTCAAAAATAAATAAACATTGAAAAAAATATAAAAAGAAAGAGCATGCCATGTACCTGATAAAATCAACCAACACCAAGACATATTCTAGCAAAATTGCTGAAATATAAAGAAAAGTAAAAACCATGAGAACATCTAGGCAAACATGAACCTTATAAGTAAAAGAAAATTAACTCAGTATCAGACTTTTTGATAAAGCAACATTTTATCCCCCAAATTGGAATAACATTTAGGATACCCAAAGAAAGAAAATGCAAATTAAGGAATTTTTATCCTACAGAACTAACATTCAAGAATAAAAGACTCAGGGGCACCTGGGTGGCTTAGTCGGTTAAGCGTCCGACTTTCGCTTAGGTCATGATCTCGCGGTTCGTGGGTTCGAGCCCCGCGTCGGGCTCTGTGCTGACTGCCAGCTCAGAGCCTGGAGCCTGTTCCAGTCTGTGACTCCCTCTCTCTCTGACCCTCCCCTGCTCACGCTGTCTCTCTCTCTCCTAAAAATAAATAAAACATTAAAAAAAATTAAAAAAGAATAAAAGACACAGACAAACTGCCAAAAATATGCAAGAATTTACAGCGTATCATTCCTATGGGCCCTTTCTGAAAAACCTACTAGAGATAAAGCTCAGAAAACAAAAATGTTTGAGAGGTTTTAATATAAGAACTGACATATGAAGTTTAAATATAGCTTATATTTAGAACTAAGATAAATCAAGGTTACAGAGGAAAATGTACAGTGCATCGTGGCTATCCAGCATGCTCTGATAGTGTAGAGTGCAACTATTTTTAAAAGGTCGGGAAGAGAATGGACATAGAATATGTCTCTCCCCAAATATTTAACTGCTTTTAGTGGTGGTGGTGGTACTGTTATTCTGAGACTATTGGGTGTATAATGTGAAATAAAGCAAGTGAGTCATTATGAATATTCTATCACTAGTGTTGGCGATTACTGGGATTCTTAGTGAGGAAGTCTCAAAATACAGATGTAATATAAGTGGCTAAGTTAAATTCTGTAGTTCTGAATTTGAACTAGAAATATCAGCATAAACTTATGATCTATTTTACCTTTTAACACACACATACAATTTTTCCTACATCTGCTCACTGAAAAGGCTTTGATACAATGAAAACTCAGGAGGAATAACCATCCATAGGTCAATATTGTGCTCTTGAAATATTATTTTCCACTAAAAGAAAACTAAGGCTTATTCCAGGTCTAGCACAAGAAATGTGTAAGATAAACATTTATTCAGGGACTATGTTTTAATATTAGATAAAAAGGAAGTTAACCAAGACTGTTAAAATCATATCAAAAAGGTTCAGGAGGCAAATTTAAGACTCCTATTAAAGATGGGGCAATCTGAACTCCTATAAGAAAAAGAGCTGCAGAGTATTAAGCCTATCAATGTCCTTAAATTTGTAGTTCATTCTGATCGTTGAAGAAAAGCACCTAATTGGCCACCTGAGAATGACTGAGGATCTAGTCATTATACACAAAATCTCTGATGATTTCAGTATCAGATTTTTGTGACTCTGCACATTTCAGAGCCTCAGAACCAATCAACCTCATCTGTACAAATCCCAGACATAATTCTGAGATGAATTTTAAAGGAAATAAATTTCTTAATTTATGGTATTCATCTCAAGATGGTTAAAGTAATTTTATATTCTTTTATAATAATCTTCTGTAATTTTCCAAATTCTCAGAAATGAACATGCATTATTTTATAATTAGAAAGATTTTTTAAATAAATCTTTCATCTCCCCAGTAAAAGTTTTCATGATTTTGAATTTATATGAACTGTTCATAACATATAAATAAATAAATGGGTTAGCTATTCAAGCCACTATTCCTTAATTAGCCATGTGCCTCGAGCATGTGAAAGACACATGTACCCCCTTGGGAATTTATATATATACGTATATATATATTTTTTTTTTCAGTGTATTTCACTGAATATTTCACATATATATTCAGATATATTCAGATATATATTCAGTGTATTTTCTTACCTCATTCTCCCATGCCATAAGTGAAACCATGAAAACTTTTCCTTCGTAAGTTTTTTAATAGCTATTCTTTATCTCATGAATCATACTGCTTATATATAGACTGTTGCTAAGACTAAGAATAACAATGTAAAGTATATCCTTCAAATACTAAGTCAAATTCCATATCCAAACATAGGATCCGAAGTAACAGACATGAAGATCTATATCCTATATCAGATGTTTAAAGATAATGAAAAAAGAGTTAGTAAGAAATACTAATTATAATTTACATCTCAAGAACATAAAACATACGAAGACTTGCATTAGTTCAACAAATTCTAACACAGATTTTGTCAGTGCAGTTAACATATGTGATTTAGACACATATAGTAACTGGAAAGCTGTATGTCAGTACCTGTTAAAGCTAAATACAGAACTACCTATGACACAGTAAACTTTTCCTCTTTCATATAGATCCAAGAGAAATTTTGAAAATACATCAACAAAATTCTTGAAGCAGTTCTATCCATCCCCAAACCAAAAACAACTTAAATGTATATCAGCAAGAGAATGGAGAGACTGTAGAATATTCATACAGTGGAATAATGTACATCAATAAAAAAAGAGCCACTGACATTATGAAGAATGAAAGAAGCCAGATACAAAAATATATATACTGTAAGATTCCATCTATATGACATTGAAGAATAGGCAAAACTAATTAACAGTGATAGAATTCAGAATAATAGTTAAACTGGAGGGGAGCATGAGAAAATTTGTTATACATTTATTAATGTATATTATATTTCAATCAAAAGGTTTAATAAGTAATTCAAGCACTTCTTTTTAATTTTAAAAGTGTATTGCCCAAACATTAATAAGGATTATCTGGGGGTTCTTTTTTCCACCTGTATAGTAGTCAAGATTTTCAAAATTGTTTACAAAGAATAATTATCAGGGTGCCTGGGTGGCTCAGTCAGTTAAGCATCTGACTCTTGATTTCAACTCAGGTCATAATCTCATGGTTCATGGATTCGAGCTCCGAGTAGGTTTCTGTGGTGATAAGAAGGAGCCTACTTGGGATTCTCTGTCTCCCTCTCTCTGCCCCTCTCCGATTCTCCCCCTGTCTCTCTTTCTCTCCCTCAAAAATAAATAAACTTAAAAAAATATTTTTTATAAACAGAAAATAGTTAACTTATTTTTGATGTTTCAGATGATGAACTTCTGAAAAATAACAATTAGTGAATATAATAAATTTCATCACACAATGAAGCTAATATAGCACCATATGTATGGAAAACGAGATTGAGAATTAAATGGGGATAGAAACTCAAAGCTAGACATATCTATAAGAAGAAAGTCCTCCAAATGCACAAATATTTTAGGGAAGCATTGTATTTCTCTTTTAATGTCAGATGGACTCACACTAATTTTGATTTAAATCTCAGAGGACAGGTTGACCTCTTCCAACTTTTATTTTTATTAGCTTGTCAGCAGGCTCACTCATTAAAACATAATTCCAAAATAAAGCTAATGAATAGAAACCATGAAACTATATGTTTGATGTATAGTTAATGGGACTCAGTAAACATCATTTGATTATAGAGCACAACAAGATTTTAAAGTATCTGCAACCACACGTGAAAAGTACCATCTCACCATGTAAGTTTCTCTTTGGCAATAAGAGTTGTCAATACATTATGAGTATGTGCATTTCAGCAGATACAGGCAGTAAATGGATATAAAATTTTTATGACAAACAAAAACTGCTCCTATCCATACTGCCCTTACCAAATTAAAGCAAGCAAACAAACAAACAAACAAACAAAAAACACTGGTGACACCAGTTCATGAAACATCATGCGGCAGAGCAGGAGAAGCCAAGAGAAGGGAGGAGGAAATAATACTTTCAGAAAGTTTTACTCCTATGTGAATAAATAAAATTTTCAAGACAAGTACAGCTGTCTGAATTTTTAAAAATCATTACTCTGCGTAGACTCAGTTTCATACAAGAAACCTGACTTTATGAATGTCATTTAGGGCATCTGGGTCCTTTCCCTGAAAAAGTTTGGGTCATAAAATAAATACGATAGTAATTACATTTTTAGTCTAAGATGTAATAAAGACAAAGGAAATAATAATGAGGCCCATGAATGTAATTGGTTGAGAAGTATCCTGTAGTCATTATCTTGCATTTTTCAAGTAACCTCCAGTCCATCATCATCATCATGAAAATAATATACAAAGCACATGAAGTATCCAGATCTAAGTGCTGATGTGATGGGTGCTACATAAAAAAAGATAGAATTTAGGAAACAGACACATTTAACACAAAGCCATATATAATCCAGAATTCAGTAAAGTAATTTAAATTGGAAAATTTGGATCAAAATTTTGAATGTAATTACCCATATGAAAAAAAAAAACCCTTGAATTTGTACATCTTCATTTATTGTGAATAATATTGACTATTCTGTTTTCCAATACAATTTATACTGGCTTATTCCATTTGAGATTGAAGTCCTTTAAAATGAAAACCCTTGGCATGAAAAATAATAAAAGATAAAATATTATTCTTTTCATCTTTTTCTTCTTTTATATCATTCCAGAGGGATTCTTTTTAAGTTTATTTATTTTTGAGAGAGAAAGAGAAAGAGACAAAGCATGAGCAGTGGAGGGCCAGAGAGCAGAGACAGAGAGAGAGGGACAAAGAATCCAAAGCAGGCTCCAGTGTCTGAGCCTTCAGCACAGAGTCCGACATGGAACTCAAACCCACGCACTGTAAGATCATGACCTGAGCCCAAGTTGGACATTCAACCAAGCCACCCAGGTGCCCCAGGATGGTTTGTTTGGTTTTTTTTAATGAGAATAAACACAATTCCCTTTTTTTTCTCTTCCCAGTCTGAATTTCTCTGTAGCTCATTTTTTTCTGGTCTGTGGTCAATATTTCTTACATTTTCTCTAGTGAGGTATTAGTAGGTACTGTAAATCACATTAAATCCAAGGATTTGGGAAAATTTTTCTACAACATGACTGCTTTTTTTTTTTTTTTTTTTGCACTTCATTTATTTGTTGATTTTTAAACTTCACCCATAATTTGGGCTGATGAATCCCAGTGGATTATTTCATGTCATTCATAATTTTTAACTCAGGATTATTAACCAAGCTTGTATATTTACATTAAGAAGCTCTCAAAGGTCTGGGACAATTTCCAGGACTGTGTTTGCATAGATGTCTCAATGTAGAGGTGTGGTGGGAGACGGGATGCATTTGAGGCATGAGCCAGACAATGTAGTTCCAGGAACTTTGGGAGGGAGTCATGAGCTTAATAGTGTGACCTTTTGGAGACCAGCCTTCTAGGGAAAACAGGGACTCTGCTGGGACTCTGGGAAAGTCAATTCATATGTTCTGCCTCAGTAATGAGGAAAAAAATGGGAAAGGCAACAGAAACAGGGTCCTGAGTGATATTATATACACTTTTGGTTTACTCATACAATATTGGTGGCTTTCATTGTTTTGGGTGTGAGTCTTTGTCGATATTGTACAATCTGTTGTGGTAGCCTTTGTGTCTCACTATTCCAAACACGGCATAGTTGTCTCTTGTTATATCCTACACACACAGATCATTCCATGAGCTGGAGTACAGAGGGGACCCCACAATGAGAAAACACTAGTCTTTCAAGCCGGAAGCCCAACATCTCCATCTGTGGGATTTTTCTACCAGAGGTAGGCAGAGTAGCCAGTGGAGACACAATGAACTTGTAAAGAACAATGAGGCTTGGGGCGCCTGGGTGGCTCAGTCAGTTAAGCGTCAGACTTCTGCTCAGGTCATGATCTCACGGTTTGTGGGTTCAAGCCCCACGTCGGGCTCTGGTCCGACAGCTAGCTCAGAGCCTGGAGCCTGTTTCGGATTCTGTGTCTCCCTCTCTCTCTGACCCTCCCCTGTTCACACTCTCTCTCTCAGAAATAAATAAAACATTTAAAAATTTAAAAAAAAAAAACAAAAAACAGTGAGGCACTATAACTACTCCTATCGGCTGTGTAGAGAGCCTATTTAGAGGTGGCCTTGAGGAGTGCTGCTACAAGTCTAATGCTGCCATTAGCTACGAAGGGAAACCAGGAGCTTTTTTGAGGTCTTTGGGATTCAAATCCTTTAAAATTTAACTTTTTTAGATTTTAATGGGATTCCAAGGAAGTAGAAGTCAGGAGCTGCTGGCAATCACTGAGAGCAGTGCTCACCAGCAGAAAGATCTGCTGGGAGGTGTTGCTGCTGGTTACGATCTGTGACAATATGGGCGGCCCTGGGAAGCTGTTACTATGGTAACTCATGCTAACCACTGTTGGAAGTAGTGGCCAGTGGAAACTGTCATTGCCAAGAACAACAGCCATGAGACTTTACTGGGAGCTGTTGACTGGAAGCACCACTGGGTCTCTATTATAGAGCTATGGCTGGGATCATCTACCTGAGTGGTGGGGAGGAGGTTGTTTGTTTTGTTTAAACATGCTTAGCTGAATCATTCTTGATGTTAGGGGGAAAAAAGAAGTACTATAGGTCTTATTGTGCTCCATACTAAAGGCATCATAATTTCCCTCAAAATCAACTTCTCCATGTGATCCTGCATTTCTATTAATAGCACTATTAATCTATTTATTACCCAGGTGGAAACACTCTGTGATCATGGAATCCTCCACTTCCTTTTTACCCATGCTCAAATATTTTAACTTCTATTTATAAATTCATCTGGAGGGAAAGTGGTCCCAGATCCAATCACAAAGGGCTCCATGCTTTTGTGAGTTTTACCTCCAGGAGGTCTATGAATATTGAAGGAAAATCCCCTCTTGCTTCACTCAGAGGAAAGAGAAAATTAACCATTTTTGTGTGTGTTCATTTATTTATTTTGAGAAAGACAGTGTGAGCAGGAGAGGAGCAGAGAGAGAAAGAGAGAAAATCCCCAGCATAGAGTCCAACATGGGGCCCAACCTACAACCTGAGACCATGACCTAACTGAAACCGAGAATCTGATGCTCAACTGACTAAGCCACCCAGGTGACCCTAACCATTTTTAAATACACCAAAGCACTCTGTTCTTCTTAGCAAGGCCAGTCGTCGGGATAAATTATTTTACCAGGGCCCAATCTATTAGGGTTTTGTCAGAACCTAACCTACCTGGAGAAAAGGAAATACCTAACCCCAGCTTCCTCTCGCTATGTAGTCACACCTAAGGAGAGAAACACTGGGAAGTACTAATGAAGTTCCTAGGGCTGCAGGTTCACCAAAGCACTGAGGCCTAATCATAAAACTGTAGAATGCTTCCCCTCCCCCCACACTTTACTACTGCATTATTGAAGGCCTCTTTATTGTAGTTCTTTTCACTCAGTATATCCTGTGTACCTTTCAACAAAAAATTACAAAGCATACTAAAAGGTACAAAACAGTTTGAAGAGACTGAACGAGCATCAGAACCAGAGCCAGAGATGGCAGAAATGTTGAAATAATCAGACTAGGAATTTAAATATATACATAATAAGTATGTTAGGGAGTTGAATGGAAAAAGTAGACAACATGAAAGAAAGGATAGATAATGTAAGCAGAAAGATGAAAATTCTGATGAACGATCAAAAAAAAATGCTAAATACAAAAAAAACTGTAACAAATTAAGAATGCATTTGATGGGCTCATTATTAAACTGGATACAGCTAAACTTGATATGACACTAGATACTTCCAAAACTGAAAAGCAAAGAGGAAAAAAGGTTGATCAAAAAAAAAACAACAACAAAGCAAAAAAACAGAATATCCAAAGACTCTGGAACAATGACAAAAAGCATGGCATACACAGTTATGGGAATAACAGAAGGAAAAGAAAGAGAAAATAACAGAAGCAATATTTGAAGCAATAATGACTGATATTTTCCCCTAAATTAACATCAGACATCAAAACACAGATCCAGGAAACTCAAAGAAGATCAAGCTACAAAAAGCTACGCCTAGATATGTCATATTCAGCTTGAGAAAACCGAAGATAAAAAAAAAATTCTTCAAAGAAGCCAGAGCAGGGGAGAAAATGCCTTACCTATAGAGCAGCAGAAACAAGAATTCTACCGACTTCTTCTTATAAACTGTGCAAGAAAGAATGGACTGGAATGAAATAATGAATGACAGAAAAAAAATGTCTACCTTGTGAACCTATCTACATAAAGAAAGTATCAGAGAAGGAATGAGTAAAGGGAAAATAAAAACTTCATTTTTAGATCGTCTAAAAAAACAATTTGTTCAAAATAATAATAGCAAAACTGTATTCAGTTATGTATGTGTATATATAAGTGAAATGAACGACAACAATGATACAAAAGATTGGAGGAAGGAATTAGGATTATTTTGTTATTATGAAATACTTGCACTACCTGAAAAGTGATACGGTGTTATTTGAAAGTGGACTTGGATTAGTTGTAAATGCATCATGCAAACTCTAGGCAACGACTAAAAAATTTTAAAACATGTGTATAACTGATATGCTAAGAAAGGAGAGAAAATGGAATCATAGAAGATTATCAATTCAACTCTATTAATAATCACTTTAAATGTCAATGTTGAAAACATACCAATTAAAAGACAGGGATTGCCAGAATGGATCCAAGAAAAAAAACAAGACCCAACTACCCAGTGTCTATAATAAACCCACTTTAAAGGGATGAAATACACTTGAAACTAATGTCACATAGCACACCAATTATACTTCCATTATATAAAGTAAAGGAGTGAGGAAAGATATACCATGCTAACAGCAATCAAAAGAAAGCAGGAGCAGCTACATTAATTTCAGACAGAGCTGACTTTAGACAAAGGAATGTTAGGGATACAGAAGGCATTGCATAATGGTAAAGGAGTCCATACTCCAAAAAGACATAACAACCCTGGATGTGTATACACCTAACAACTCATGAGGATCAAAATATATGATATGAAAACTGACAGAATTACAAGGAGAAATAAATGAATCTACCATTACACTTGGAGACTTTGACGCCTCCCTGTCAGAAATGAACAGATCCAGCAAGCAGGCAATCGGTAAGGACAGGGTTGAATTGAGTAGCACCATCAAATAACTGGATATAATTGACATTTAGATTATTTCATCCAACAACGGCAGATTATACATTCTTCTGAGGCTCACATAGAATAGTCACCAAAATAGACTATATTCTGGGCCATAAAATATACCTTAACAAGTTTGAGATAATAGAGACCATACAATGTCTGCCCTCAGACTACAATGGAAATAAACGAGAAATCAGTAATACAAAGCTAGCTAGGAAAGCTCCAAATACCCGTAGATTAAACAACACACTTCTCCATAACACATGGACCAGAGGAACAATCTCAAAAGAAATTTTGAAATATTTTTGAGTAAATGACTGTCTAAGTAGAGCTTCCTGAAAATTCCAAGTTGTCACCAGTGGCTCTATCACTTTTTCCCTTCTCTAACTTCTCAGATGCTTCAGTTAACAGCGGAAACTGCTGAGGTCTTTCTTTCCTCTCTCTGAAGGCTTCATAAACTGATACTGGGTTGGCCTCTCCTCCAGCATATTTCCAGGTTTCACCATATTGGTGAAAGCTACTTCTGCAAGCTATCCTGTCTTCACAAATCCCTAGACAAAAAAGTAGGTACCAATCTCTTTTCACATGCCTCTGAACTGAAAAAATTCAAGCCATCTCCAACTTTCCATTTCCATCATTATTTCCATTCTTATTACAGATCTCATGATTTTTGCCAGCGATATTTGGATGGGGCTGCTAATTAGTTTTCCTGTTCCTCCACAAGTCTCCTTAATTACTGCCACCAGATTAGTATCTCCGGTCCCATAAGTTTGATGCTTCAAAATAGGAAGCAAAAACTATTGTCAAGGTAAACACTACCCTTCAGCCAGCATGGCATTCGAGTTCTGCAAATTGGTATCATACGGCCGACTCAGAATAATCTCCAGTTTCTCCTGTACACTTCTTATGCCAAAACCAAAGCTGGACTTACTCATATTTCCCAAATAGTTTTGCCTTGACTCACTCTAGTCCCTCTGTCTGCAACATTCTTTCCCTGCTCCTTCCATAATGTGTGTGTGCATACAATTATGCACACATTTTTTATTCAAGCTTTTCATTTAAATTCCAGTTAGTTAACACACAGTGTGATATTAGTTTCAAGTGCAGGATTTAGGGATTCATCACTTACATACAACACCTGGTGTTCATCACCTAATATGCCCTTCTTAATACTCATCACCCATTTAACCCATCCCTCCTGCATATATTTATATATAAATCAATCCTACCCCCTTTTAAGCTCTTCCCAAAAGTCACTTCCACGAATCCTTTCACAGGCAACTGCCCTTTTTTCCTTTAAATGCTCTACCAAACACTGTTTATAAATGTATTATATCACTTATACCCATATCCTAGTTCTTTTCTGTCCAGATGGTAACCATAGACAAACGTGACTATTGCATTTGAGTAATTAAAATTAAATAAAATGTGAAATTCAGATGTTTTTATCACACTAGCAGTGTATCAAATGCTCAGGAACAACATGTGGCCAGTGGCTTCCATGTGGGATGACATGAATGTAGAACACTTTCATTATCACAGACAGCTAGACTTGAAAGCACTGTTCTAGTTGTTTATAAGTTTGTTTTACTTCTCTCCCTGTCAGCTCCAGCGTTCTTGAGCTCAGAAACTCATCATTATTGAGAGTATATGAAATACTCTCAATAAACATGTGCTAAATTAGATGGATTATTTAATTTTACCATTAGATGAATACATAATATGTAATATATCTTTAAACATAAATTACTCTGTAAGGTCTAATGTTTATTAGCAGATAATTTAAAGAAGTTAAATATCTATTTAAAGACTTGATATTTTGCATTTAAATTCCAAAGCCAAAAATGCAAGACAAAACAACCAGGCGGAGCCCCTGGGTGGCTCAGTCAGTTAAGCGTCAGACTTTGGCTCAGGTCATGATTTCACAGCTTGTGGGTTTGAGCCCCGCATTGGGCTCTGTGCTGACAGCCATCTCAGAGCCTGGAGCCTGTTTCAGATTCTGTGTCTCCTTCTCTCTCTGACCCTCCCCTGCTCATGCTGTCTCTCTCTGTCTCTCTGTCTCTGTCTCTCTCTCTCAGAAATAAATAAAACATTAAAAAAAAGAGAGAAAACAACGAGGCATAGAATATATAAATAGCTCATGGAATGGACTGAGTTCAGTGGAATACACTTAGAAAATGGTTTCATTTGCCACCCACTCCCAACGCCAACTTAAATATGCTTTGATAGATATGATGATCCAATTTCTTTGCAACATTTGAGTAGATCCCAGAGCTTTGGGGTTATTGGAGTTATTATACTGTTTTTATCATTTAAGTACTTTTAAAAGATCAACACTTGGGGCGTCTGGGTGGCTAAGTCGGTTAAATGTCCAACTTTGGCTCAGGTCATGATCTCATGGTTCATGGGTTCCTGCCCCACATCAGGCTCTGTGCTGAATGTTTGCTCAGAGCCTGGAGCCTGCTTCTGATTCTGTGTCTCCTCTCTCTGCCTCTCCTCCCCTCATACTCCGTCTCACTCTGTCTCTCAAAAATACAATAAATGCAAAAAATAAATAAATAATAAAAGTTCAACACTTGAATCTGGCATCTAATTTAAATATTCTCTGCTTCCAGTTCAGAGACATAAGAGGAAAAGGTTGCAGAGGTGGCAGGGAAGGAACAGGACTACTAATCTTTTTCATTCAACCTTCTCCGTCTCATTTTGCCTCCTCTTTAATTGGTAGCCGCAAATTAAGCTGACGCCAAGGCACACTCATTGATTTGTCATATTTTTAGTCCTTACTACGGGAGTGCTGTGCATTGTATTAGGTACTAGGGGAAATGCCAAGGTAAGATGTGGCTTCTGCTCTCACAGACCTTAAGACACGTACAGAAGACAATTGCCTTCTAATAACCATGGAATAAAGTATAACATTTTATATATTCTAAGAATTGCATAGGGAAAAAATCCTGTGGGAAGATAAAGGAATGAAAATTTACTTTCAGCTGAGACTTTATGGCAAAGAAAAGAATTTGAGTTAGATTTTATAGGAAAGATAGAATATCCAAAGGCATACATTTTTTAATTTCATCTCAAATAAATCACACACATTACAATCCAGCATTATTTCCATTTATATACATCAGGTTTCTTTTAGATGCAACTGACAAAAAGTCAATCTAATGTGGCTTAAGCAAAAAGGAATTTATTAAGAAAAAGGAATTAAACAAGAAAGTCCTACGTACACTGGCTTCAGGCAGAGCTTGATAAAGGAACTCAGACACATGACTAGAATTTAGGCTTTTCTCTCTCTGTGTCTCTTTCTGTCTCTCTCTCTCTCTTCAGACCTCTTCTTTTCTGTCTTGTGTTAATGTAGGCCCCCCAAAAGCTGTACCAAATAGCTGCCAGCACTCCTAGGGCTTCATCCTCTAGACTCACAAGCAGCACAAAAAGCTAAAGTCTTTGTCCCTGAATTCCAGGCAAAATTCTGAGCTCTCATGGATTAGACAAGCTGAGGTCAACACTCGCCCCCAAAGGGATCACTCCTGCCAGTAAGAGGGAATGTGGAGTTTGGTTTAGCCCAGATGAACCTTGGCGTCTATGAGTACAGTCAGCTTTACCCAAAACAGGTGGGCTGAAAGCTGGGGGATGATGGTCCCACCAGTGCAGGGATCAGCAATCTTTTTCTGTAAAAGGACCAATAATAAATATCTTGCCCTTTGTGGGCCATACAGGCTCTGTCTGTTCCACTCTGCTATTATAGCTTAAAAGGAGTCACAGATATTGCAGCAACAAATAGGGATGGTTATGTACCAATAAAGCTTTATTTATAAAATAAATAGGCCAGATTTTGCCTGCAGGACATAGTTTCCAACTCCTGCACTAGTGAGAAACTGAGTACAATGATCAGGATGGAAGTCAGGCAACAAAAACAAATATGAACAGATGTCTACTACACGCATAATGTAGTATAGATATGCCTGCTTTTCTGGGTCTTTGAATCATCTCCTCCTTTATCGTGAGAATCTTAACAGATGCCTTTTAGGAGGCTGCTTTGCTTCCAAGTTTACCTGGCTTCAAATTAAAATGGTCTACTGGGTGTCCAGGTGGCTCTTGCAAATCTTAGAACCCAGGAGGAAAAGTGACAGCCATCATGGTAACAAGCCTGTAGGCGCTAGCAGCTCCAGCAACACATAATTTTCCTCTAGATATGACACTTTCATAGGCTAAGACATGTGATAGCTTCCCCTTGGCCTACCCGAAATAATATGCTTCTTTCCTAATCTTTCCCATAGCAGGTAACGGTACTGCCTTTTACCCAATCATCCACGTCAAAAACTGAAGTGTCATTCTTGACATTTTTCTATTCACACTGCAGATCCAGCCAGTCAGCCTTGAATCTGACCACGTCTTCCTACCTTCACTGCTACAACTCCAGTCTACGTCAT
This sequence comes from Proteles cristata cristata, assembly GCA_017311185.1. Lineage (NCBI taxonomy): Eukaryota > Metazoa > Chordata > Mammalia > Carnivora > Hyaenidae > Proteles > Proteles cristata. Next base: position 357,793 of record JAESUZ010003943.1, read on the forward strand.
CACTGAGCCTCTTGTCGGTTTCTCCAAGGGCCTTCCCAGGGGTCTCCTTCCTGCTTGCTCCTCTACTATCCTTTCTCTATTCAGCAGTCAGAGTGATCTTTCTCAAACATAAATCCTCCCATGGCTTTCCATTAGAATACAACCCAAACTCCTTAGCATAGTTCACAAGGCCCTCGTGATCTAGACTTTCTCAATCTTTCAGGCAAAACTGTCTTCTTCCATTCCAGCAACACTGTCTTCTGGCGATTCCTTAAATGCTCTGAGCTCAGCCCTGTCTCATGGCTGTTGAGTTTTCTATTCCCTCCACCTAGGCAGATCTTTTCTTACAAATTTCTAAATCTAGCAGAGTGAGGTGTCCTTTATTTTATTCTCCACCATATCTAAGGTACAGAACAGTACTTGACATAGCCACTAAATATTTTCTGAATGAATGATTAAGCAAATAGGGTAAAACAAAGGAGAGCAGATATATAGACAATGGGATAATGCAAAACTGTTCAGATGAGTGGGATAATTCCAAGGTTCCAAAACAAAGACAGACAACCTCTCTGTTTAAAGTTTCACTGCTTGGTCAGAGGGCTATACTAAGAAAATTTAAAAGTAGCATTCACTCAGTAACTAAAATAATCCAAAAACAGCAACAAAATACTAGTAGTTGCTACTTTACTACTACCGATGAAAGTTTACGTTCCTCTTCAAGATACTTCATTTATCTAGAGTTCAGAGAAGAACAGCTTGGCACCATAGAGAAATAAGTACTGTGCTAAATTAAGCCATTGGGAAATGAGTTGATTTAATTAATGCTAATTTTCTAAGAAGTGCAGAAAGAATTCCTAACACTAACAAAATTGGCAACAAACAGTATTTCACACTTGTAATTGAAAAGTGTAAAATGCCTACGTCAGTAAATCCCAAAAGATGTCATTAGGGACAGCTAAGCAACTTTATTGGCCACTGAAACAGCTCCATGACTTCACTTCCAGCATCCTGACGTGGACCCTTGTGGCTTTGTGATATGGGTGGCGCAGGGATTAACTTTAATGTTATCTTTCTAATTCTGTAAAGGTTCTAGTTGCTGTAAAGTATGCCCAACATAATTATGGAGAGTGGGACATGCTGGTTTTCTTTATTGCTGATTAATGAAAAAATCTTTTTTTTTTTTTTTTTTTTTCAAATTAGATCACTAAAAGGACAATGAGAATAGTCCTCTCTCTTGGGGGATCTTTCTTTCTGAACATCCGTATTAATCAGCTTTCCTGCAGTGACAAACGAGTCCCAAACCTCAGTGGCTTATAACAATAAAAGTCTATTTCTTGCACAATTCTGTTAGCAGCTGTACCTCGACAGCTGTGGCTTTCTCCCATGTGCCTTCTCATGCCAGGAGCCAGACTAAAAGAGCAGGCCCTATTTGGCACACGACAGCATTATTAAGCCGAGAGTAAAGGACAAGAGACAGAGCCAAATCACACAAGTGCCCTTAAAGCTGTTGCTTGGATGCAGCATTTGTACTTGTACTGGCTGAGGCCAAGTCATGTGGCCAACCTGCTATGGTGCAGGAAATGTATTCTACCCATAAGGTGGCTCTGCAACATACATGGCAATGGGTGGAAATGGATAATTACCCTTCCGGGAAGGGAATGAGTCAGCGGACATAATAACGCCACCTACCCCCACAGCCAGTAGCACACTCATCCTGAGTATATCCTTCCCCCTATAATGGACTATGCTGAATTTTATAAGGCATGAGGTTCTGAGGCCTCCTATAGTTTTAACTCCTTAATCAAATCATTGATCTTGAATTCCATTCTTGAATTCTGAATTCTGTTCAATTCTGTTCTCCCATAGGGTGCAAGGATTTAGCCCATCTCTTTTTTGTAGACTCTGCTACCAACCTACTAGACACTGTTACCAACCTAGTACTAGGTACTAGACCCACTTGTCATCTTACACTAGCCTCTGCATTTCACGTAAGTGGAAGTCTGAGAGGCTAATGAAATGGCCAAATTTTACACTGTTAGAAATTGGTGTGTCCAGGACATAAATTTCACTGACTTTCCTGACACATTGTACTGTTATGATGTGAAACTGCCTCATCCAGGAAAGGGATAAGATGAGTATAGGCTGGGTGGAGAGTTATTTCCAGGGTCATTTAAAAAACTTGGTAGGCTCTGAGTTCTTTTACTATAGAGTCTCCACTATAGTGCATCATATAAAACGTATCAAAATAAACCCTCATCTCACACTAAATTTAATTTTCAGCTGTAAGTTTTTTTTGAAAGGATGTTTTTACTTTTAAAATTATTTGGCTACAGGTAGCGTTTGATTTATGACCGGCTATGATACGTTAGCTATTACTATTTATACTTTGGAAGTATTTCAATGTAATGTATTTCAACTTCCAAAATTAAATTCAAATGCAATGAAATTTATATAAATACTAAAATTGACAAGACTGTTGGCTGCTGTTATAGATTTTAATTAACCGTTTATTACTCTCAGTTTTCTAGTTTCTTTACCTTATTTGAAGCCCATATGTATTTTGTTTTCAGGACTCAAACAGTTTTTCTGGTCTCTGTAAAGCTCCTAGTCTCCTGGATGTGTGCCTATGCCACCCGATGGATTAAATAGCCCTGAAGATGATTTATCCCAGAACTATTCTGGGTGACAAAAAATGCATCCTCAAAACATGGAGCCAAAGACAGAGCCTTGAGGAGAAACTACAATAAGTCAAATATTGTCCCAAGATCAAAGAGTAGAATCTATGTGTGAGACAGTAGGATAAAAGTGATAAATTTGAAATTAAACCTGAAGAATCTGAGGAACGGGAGGAAGGGGGAAAGGGGAATTTAAGCAGTGAGGCCACTGCAGGTATAGTGTTTCCGTGGCCTCTATGAAGGTGGGGGTTTCTAAGAAGCAGCATATTTTTGCCATTGACCTGTGGCAAAAAAAAAAAAATGTACCTTCACATTCTTGCCCCAAATGACTGCTCCCCTGGAGTCTAAAACTCCTACACTGACATTGTTGTTACCCTCCCCAGTTTTCTGAGAACTGTAGCTCCCCTTCCAGGCTCCTCGCAGGAAGGACTCTCTTCCCTGAGATCCCTGCCTTGGACCTTCGGCTGTGCTGCACTTTGAATGAAAGTCTGTTGGCTCTGATGTCGGAAAAGCCTGTATCTTTTCTGATGTGTTTCTTCCTTCTTGATTGGACTTGTCTAGTGGAAATTGTCTATTCAATTGTTGAGGCAGATTCCTTCTGTGGGTACAGCTGACTTCTGCTCCCAAGATTCAAAGTGATTTCCATCCACATCCATTTCTCACTCCCTTATATTTAACATTACCATTCGTTACTCATAGAGCCATGTGGCCTCAATGATTAAAGGGTTTCCCTTACTGTGATGGAACAGCTCAGCCCTCTGACTTTTCCTATTTCCCGCTGACTTCGTGTGTTCAGTCTGAAGAAGAGCACTAGGTTTTCATTTGATTTTGAAGCAGAGATGATTGATATACCATCAGTAAAGCTGTTTCCATAGGTTCTCTCTACTGGTAAAGTCAAATATCTGTTTACCTAATCCTTGCAAAAGCACTCCTGGAATATAATTGTTTTTTTTTTTAATTGTTTTTCACCTTTAGTAATGATACCCTGGTTGATGGGGACTCCCAGCCCTAACTTCATCCCTTCTTCATCATGGAGGGTGAGGACAAGATATTTTCTCAAGCTCTCTCTGACCACAGAGCCATTATGGAGGTGTCTGTCCATGGCAAAGAGCTCTTCTGGAGAGAAATATCATCAGAGACAACATGGGTGCCTGCCCCAGTCCTGGGCAGATTTGGAGGGAGTTTGAGGAGATGGAGCAGAGCCCGAAGGAGGCTGATGAAGGGAGAATCTGGAATTGAGGGTGCTCAGGATGCTTCACCCCATCACGCCACGCTTCAGGCAAGGAAGCTTCTGATCCAATATTATCACTGAAGGTCACTAGCCGTGCACTACAGTGTGAGTGGTGTCCCTTGAAATTGCCCAGTGCACCATCACACACCCCTGACAGAAGGAACTCGGCCTAGCAACAGAGAAATGGTGTTGGAAGCAGTATGCGCCAGCAGAGGGCAGAGCCTCGGCCATGCAGGGTTTCAGAATGAGTAAAGCCATCCTGTGAGGTCTGGAAGTGATCATGCAGCTGGAGACTTGGAAATTACTACTGCGACGTCCAGAATGGTGGTTGTTGAGCACTTGAAATGTGTCTAGTATGACTGAGGAACTAATTGTTACGCTTATTTAATTTTAATTAACTTAATTTAAAATTGCTACTCAGTACGGTGTGTGTGATGAGAACAACTTGGGTTATGAATCTATTTTATAGCGATAAGTTTATGTAATCTAAACACATTAAATATTTCTCCCCAAAATTTGCACTAGATTTCACAGACTAAGTAGGAAAGAAATGTAAAATATAGTAATCATTTAGTATTAATATCCTGTTAAAATAATAATATATTGGGTTAAATAAAATATATAATTAATTTTTTTAAATGTTTTATTTATTTCTAGGAGAGAGGGAGAGAGAGAGACAGTGTGAGCAAGGGAGGGCCAGAGAGAGAGGGAGTCACAGACTGAAACAGGCTCCAGGCTCTGAGCTGGCAGTCAGCACAGAGCCCGACGCGGGGCTCGAACCCACGAAGCGCGAGATCACTTCCCAAGCGAAAGTCGGACGCTTAACCAACTAAGCCACCCAGGCGCCCCTATAATTAATTATTAAAGTGGAAATGAATTAAAAATTAATTTATTGTTAAAATATATTTTTATACATTGACTTAATATATTTAAATATGAATATGTTAAACATAAACATTAAACATTCATAAAATATGTAATTATATACATAAAATTAATCTATTTTAGAATACATTAATATATAATCACAATTAATTTTTCTTATTTCTTTTTACTTTATAAATGTAACTTCTAGAAAGTTAAAAATTACATATGTGACTCATATTTCTGTGGAACAATGCTCCTCTATTACATATTCATATATGTCCTCTAGATTGTTTAAAATTTTAATGGTAAACTACTATATGAACTATTTAATAACCTCTTCACTTCTTAACATGTCAAGATCATTTTGTCCTATGAATAGCTATCATCTGAAACTTCATCTGGACTAAAATGAATGAGAGATCCTTGTTTACTGGCATGAGCTTATTGCTGAGAAGACTATGTGAGTTGAATCTCCATTCTTTAGACTTTTTCCTAAAATATTGAAGGTGAAGATATAACAGGTGGCCGAGCCATGGACCATTCAATGAGCTGTGTTTCCAGGAACCAGACGTCTAAAAGGAACGTTTATGAGCTAAACCTTTACATTTGCCCTCGCTGAGGTAAAAATAACAGAATACTGTCTGTCTGTAGTAGCTATGCACTATTCTTTCACACAGGCTTATGAGCAAGCAATAACACTATTTTTAGGAGGTGACTCTGTATACTTGACAAATCATGCAAGAATCATAGACTGCCTCTAAGCAACCAATACAAAACAGGTTGATGAGACTTGGGACGTTAAAGTCATATAAGAGAACAGGGAGTAATAAAGTCTCAAAATAGATTTTCTTGTAAGAAATGTTCCCTTTAAATGTCAACTTCTGAAGTTTAATTCGAATATACCAAAGCTGGACTTCTCATCCACAAGGAATAATTATTTTATACATATACCTACATATACTGACATGGAAAGGCTTAATTACTTCACAAATTTCCATGTCCCAAAGCAATAGTTAATGGCACAAATATTCCTTACGCAGTAAAAACTGTTCAGAAGCAATAGTCACTATTAATTCTACCTCTCAGAGAGGTAGCAAGGTAGTGTGGGAAAATCATGAGTTTCTAGTGTCTCAAAGGCTGGCATTTAAATTCTGGATGTACTTGGGGCGCCTGGGTGGCTTAGTCGGTTAAGCGTCCGACTTTCGCTTAGGTCATGATCTCACGGTTCGTGGGTTCGAGCCCCGCATCAGGCTCTGTGCTAACTGCCAGCTCAGAGCCTGGAGCCTGTTTCAGAGTCTGTGACTCCCTCTCTCTCTGACCCTCCCCTGCTCACGCTGTCTCTCTCTCCTAGAAATAAATAAAAAAATTAAAAAAAAAAATAAATAAATTCTGGATGTACATTACTGGTTATATTACCTTAGAATATAATTTAAGATTCTTAAACCTCAGTTTCCCCATCTGTAAAATGAAGCAATAATAAATGCCTTGTACTTCAAGATGAACATCAAATTTAGTATTGCATTCAGTTGATTCTCTTGAGCATTTATTATGTGCTAGGCATATAGTAGCCGATATATAATAAGAAATCAGTAAATATTCTTTTTTTTCCCCACCTCAGGTTACTTAAACGTTTAATCTAGTTAGAGAATACACATGGAAAAGAGCAGAGATAAGAACAAAATTGAAATCGGGGCACCTGGGTGGCTCAGTCAGTTAAGCATCCAGCTTAAGTGCAGGTCAGGATCTCAGGGTTCATGGGTTTCAGATGCGAATCAGGCTCTCTGCTGTCAATACAGAGCCTGCTTCAGATCCTCTGTCTCCTTCTCTCTCTGCCCCTCCGCCACTCACGTTTTTCTCTCTCTCTCTCTCTCTCTCTGAAAAATAAATAAAAACATTAAAAAAAGAAGAAGAAGAAGAAGAAAATTGAAATAAAGCACAACACTTTTGCCAGTATAGAATAATAGGACTATATATAGTCTGGGGTTTTTTTTCCTCATTTTACTTACAATAATTTAGTTTTAAAAGATACTTTATGGAAGCCCACTGAAATATAGTCCTTTGCTCTTTTCTTTAACTATACTGGTGTTTGTTATCATTTAAACACATTCTAGAAATTGACAATTATCATTCCCATGTATTAAATCTTAATCTGCCAAGTTGCCATATGAGGAATTGAGCCTCTATATTCAAGAATTAAATAACAAAACAAGATGAAAGTATACACATATTTTGGAGGCTTTCTTATACATATCAAACATATTACAGTGCATACACATTCCTAATTAAACACATTATATTGATAATTATAAGAACTGAAATTAACTAATGGACATACTGTTTTGTGTTACAGACAGTTAATGAACTATTTATTAAATATTACTTACAGCATGGTATTTTCTTTTTCTGACTTGGAGATAAAACTCGCTCTTCTTCTTCTTTTTTTAATGTTCATTTGTTTTTGAGAGAGACAGAGACAGGGTGAGAGGGGGTAGGGCAGAGAGAGAGGGAGACACAGAATCAAAGCAGGCTCCAGGCTCCGAGCTGTCAGCACAAAGCCCAAAGCGGGGCTAGAACTCACAGACCTTGAGATCATGACCTGAGCCGAAGTTTGACGCTTAACCAACTGAGCCACCCAGGAGTCCCAAAGCTTGTTTTTCAAATTATAAACATTGTGTAGGCCTGCAAAACCTTTTGCCCCGGGCAAGTATTGTTTATGGAATACCTAACAGATAAAAGCTTGTAAGGTGTTTTATTATTTTTTTTTAATGCTTATTTACTTTTGAGAGAGAGTATGTGATCAGAGGAAGGGCAGAGAGAGAGAGAGAGAGAGAGAGAGAGAGAAAATAGAGACTTGAAGCAGGCTCGAAGAGCCTGATGCAGGGCTCAAACTTATGAACATTGAGATCATGACCTGAGCTGAAGGCTTAACCCACTGAGCCACCCAGGCAGCCCAGCAGGGGAGTCGTCCTAATTAAGGCTTCTCCTACGTTAGTGATTATCAGAATCCCTGCAGGCCTTGTTAAAACAAAGGCAGCTAGTCGCCACCTTCAGAGGTTTTGACTCAGGAGGTCTAGAGTGGGATCTGAGAACTGCATTTCTTTTTTTTTTCTTTTTCTTTTATAATTTTTTTTAAATGTTTTATTTATTTCTGGGAGAGAGAGAGAGAGATAGTGTGATCAGGGGAGGGTCATAGAGAGAGGGAGTCACAGACTGAAACAGGCTCCAGGCTCTGAGCTGGCAGTCAGCACAGAGCCTGACACGGAGCTCGAACCCACGAACCCCGAGATCACGACCTAAGCGAAAGTCGGACGCTTAGCCGACTAAGCCACCCAGGCGCCCCTGAGAACTGCATTTCTAACCTGTTCCCTGTTGATGCTAAATTCTCCTGGTCTAGGGATCACACGTTGAGTACCTACTAGAACCCAGACACCGTCCGGCAGCCCCTTAGTGAGGGGAACTACATTTATAAGCAAGGATGTGTGTACATTTGCAGAGGATATTTGGTTTTCACCTGTGTGGCAAGAGTTAGTGCCTGAAAGGGGCGCCTGGGTGGCTTGGTCGGTTAAGCGGCCGACTTTCGCTTAGGTCATGATCTCGCGGTTCGTGGGTTCGAGCCCCGTGTCGGGCTCTGTGCTGACTGCCAGCTCAGAGCCTGGACAGAGTCTGTGACTCCTCCCTCTGACCCTCCTGCTCACGCTGTCTCTCTCTCTCTCTCCTAGAAATAAATAAAACATTAAAAAAAAATTTTTTTTAAAGAGTTAGTGCCTGAAAGACACGGGGCAGGACCGGGAGAGTTCCGGTTTTTCTGTTTATTTGTAGAATTCTCTTAGGAAAGCCACTTGCCCTCTCTGGACTTCTGGGCCACCTGCACAGAGTGCGTTTTGAGTGTCAGCGGATTCTGAAATGGTAAGGCACTACATCCCTGAAGCTTATTATTTATATTAGTATTGAAAATGAAAAGAGCGGACAGCTTAATATTCTTGGAAGAATGAATGCAGTCTAAACACTACTGCAAAGCAGAAGGGAGGGCGAATCTGGGTGAGAAGGAGCCGGGTTGGCACAGCGCTTGGCTGAGGCTCAAAGGCCCTGTTCTGTCACAGCTTCAGAAAACAGTTGCTGACAATCGGGCAGTGAACTAAAAAAGCTGTAACCTCGCTGTCCAAGTGAGGGTACCAGCAGGGAAGAAACTGGAGCGGTCAACGGCTGGCTCCAGGGTGAGCAGGACCCATGTTCAGCAGTGACACCACGTGACCATGACTGACAATAGCTATGCTGAGGGACAGAACAGTTTGCTCTGTGCCGGGCTTGGAAGAGGACTGCCCACCTTTGTACTAAATAATCCCTCGGAGTTCTTGAACGATTTGCTGGAGAGAATGAGGCCTCAAAAGAGAGCCATTGGACTCTTTTAATAAAGGCATTCGGATTGAAAGTGATTATGCAGATAAATAAAGAAAAGTGGCTCTATTTGTACACTAAAAACTCGTGACTTGGTTCATGCCTGAAGTATGTTGTTTGTTTCTGCCATGGGTGAAAATCGGCAGGACTCCGTGTTCCATACCTCGACCTGGAGAGAGGCCAGTAATCAGTCAGGGAAGGAGCAGCTGTGACAGGTGTCATCCCGCTGTCACGTGTGTCGAGGGACGCTCAGGACTGCTTGAAGGATGCTAGGTATTAAGGATTTGCTGGGAAGATTTCTGATTTTGGACAGTAGAGGATAACGTGAATATTCTCCCACTAAAAAGCTAGAAATGCTGGGTAAGGGGCGCCTGGGTGGCTTAGTCGGTTAAGTGTCCGACTTTCGCTTAGGTCATGATCTTGCGGTTCGTGGGTTTGAGCCCCGCATCGGGCTCTGTGCTGACTGCCAACTCGGAGCCTGGAGCCTGTTTCAGTCTGTGACTCCCTCTCTCTCTGACCCTCCCCTGCTCACGTTGTCTCTCTTTCTCTCTCCTAGAAATAATAAATTTAAAAAAATTTAAAAAAAAAAGAAATGCTGGGTAAAATATAAGTGACATTCTTTAAAATGTATGGTTGAGCTTTCTAGAAAAAAAAGGGAATTCTATAGTGCCTTCAGGTAGTAAGAATTTAAAAACTAAAGCTGTGAGTGCAAAATAACGCAGAGGCTACCTTAGAAGGGGAGGTTTCCAGAAGTCTGGGATCTTATCTACTACAGCAGCACAGAAAATGAAGCCCCGATACCAGGAGATAGAGAGGAAAATAAGACCACCACCCTATGCTTTTCCCCCAAAAGCCAGAATGCTTAGAAGGATGACCTGGGGGAGGAAAAAAAAAAAAACTTCGCGCGGGAGGAAAAAGTTTCTCTGCCTGAACAGGAAATAATCTCTCCTGGCATTTGTAGCTGTGGGTCTTCCCATGAGTAGTTTGAGGTTTGAAAGAACACTACTCAGGGTGCCTGGGTGGCTCAGTCGGTAGAGCTTCCGACTTTGGCACAGGTCATGATCTCACGGTTCGTGGGTTTGAGCCCCACGTTGGGCGTTGTGCTGACAGCTCAGAGCCTAGAGCCTGCTTCAGATTCTGTGTCTCCCTCTCTCTCTGACCCTCCCCTGTTCATGCTGTCTCTCTCTCTCTCAGAAATAAAAAGAACATTAAAAAAAAAAAAACACTACTTACGTAGTCTGGGAACCCCCAAGTCAAGAAATTAATGTAAAGTTAGTTCTAAAATGCTAATATGTGCCCAACTAAAACAAAATGGAAACCTTTTTGGAGACGCATATTCCCAAGCCAGCTGCGGAGAATTTCCATAGACACAGATAAATTTCCAATTCAAAATTATAAAACAGATATTAAAATATCTCTCATGAGGGAATGTTAGGGCACAAAAATAGGACTTTTAGACCCCTAAGAATTAACAGAAAAGAGCAGAACATGATTTTGGGATAGAGTGTAGGTGAGAAATAGGTCTCTCCTCTGCAAATGGTAATGGCAGCTCATGGCTCCCCTGAGCTCTGTGTAGAGAGGATTCTGAGGCCAAGACCAGGCTCAGTGGAAAAGCCTAATTGTCAAGTATAGGGTTCTCTTCCAACCGGAAATTGATTTTGTCTCTCTGATGAGGATTGCCAAGAGTTTTCAAACAGGATGAAAACATCTGTGACTAAAAGAGGAAGGAGTAGCGGTGAAATGTTACGTGCTTCCTCAACTTACTCCTGCCTGTGTGTTCCCACTGCACTTTGTACACCTGTTTATTATAACATTTCAGGGACTAAGGTTACAAGTTTATGAATCTGTCTCCAGGGCGAGGCAATGAGCCCCTGGAGAATAATGAACAATGTTTCATTCAAGTGTGTATCCCTTGGGCCTATCGAAGTGCTTAGCACATCAGGTTTAATAAAAGTGTGCAAAATTGAATTGAAGAAGAGGGGCAGGCAGAGTTATAAGTCAGGAGACAGAATCATTTGTAACATAAGCAATCCCTTCATTCTTTACATTGTCTTCCCAGACAAATGCGAACCATTCACTCTATCCAGAGCAACCAAAAAAAATCATATTTATTTTTACATCCTTCCCCTCCCCCAGGACCTGTCATTTTTCTTGGCACAAAGCAGGTGTTCAACAAAGTTTTGGTCAATGATTGATAGGTCAGCTTTCCCGAAACAAAGCCTTCTTTAACTCTTTGCTCAAAGACCTGTCTTTCTGAAATCCTAGAATCGAGGACCTGAGGGGTGACACCAGTGGGTTAGAAGCATCAAAAGCAGCAATCGGCCCTCACAGAACAGTCCCTGTGGCGCACAGGAAGTCAGCTAATGAAAGGGTTAGCAGCAGAACTGCCTCAGATGCCATGTAAAAGCCACTATTTTTACTCCTCAAGATATTTTCCACTTCAGAATTGTTGATTCCCCCCACCCCCCGCCCTTGATCTATCTCTTGTTTCCTAATTAAGTTCCAGGCTTGCTTTCTTCCCGTTTCAAACCCAAATTCCCTCCCTAGAGATATCTCTCCAAACATGGTTTTATGAGGAGGGCTAACAGACCTGGACTGCGGGGTGTTAAGGGCACCTTTGATATGGATCAGAGCACAAACAGCCCTCGCGCCTCCAGGGAAGGCTGCCATATAGGCAGCCTCTTTAAATAGACAGAACCCGGCCGTCCGGCCTTGCCCTCCTCCCGTTCAGCGTGGCCCACATCCGAAATCTCTATCCATCATTCGCACTCCTGTTTGGTCTGGACAAGGGAGGGACTTTGGCAAGTCTCTCAGAATATTCCTCATGACCTCCGGCATTCCTCCTTGCGGTCTAGCCAACCACAGCGGATTAGTTCAGTTTCCCATTTTAACAAAATTTTAGGAGTTAGTGGACCGATTTCAAGACTCTTGCTGTTGAGAGATCAGATTACTTAGAGTGGTGGAAGCGAAAGGATAAGGAGAGAAAAGCTCCATGGAAAAAAGTGGCATTTGAGCGGGAGCCTGAAGGAAACGGGGAAGGACATGCCACGGAGAGGGGGAAAGCATACTCAAAGATGGAGAAGACCAGAGGGGGCTATGGGCATTCCAAGGGCCTGAGGAAAACGTAACGAATAAAACAGGATGAATAAAGGTGATGAATAAAATATAATGTTAGTAAGTTGGCTGGGGCCAGAGGTGAATGTAAAAAAAGTACAAAGTTATTTTGTGGCGATAACCAAAACCACAACCATCTGAGTATCTACTAGGTGCCAAGTTCTACCATAGTCACTGAGGTTACCACAGGGTCTCAGACACAGTCCTCATAGTTCCCTCTAGGGGCTCACCGTCTACTGTATAGTCACTAGAGTCTTGAGAAACACACATTATTACAAAAAGGCTATTTTAACCCATAAAGAACAAAGCGCCTCCGGAAGCGAGGTTCAGTGTCACTGCAAGAGGAGGTAAATTTTGTTTTCACTTTTACATTTTGGCCACCGTCACTCATTTTCCCCACCCCCACCAATGTGTTCAGTTCTTTTAGATTTCACATCTAAGTGAGATCATACAGTATTTCTCTTTCTCTGTATGATTTACTTTACTCAGCGTAATACTCTCAATGTCCATCCATGTTGTTGCAAATGGCAGGTTTTCTTTCTTCTTTATGGTTGAATAATATTCCACTGCATATACAGTAAAACCCTGGATTACAAGTAACTTGTTCTGTGAGTGTTCCGCAAGACGAGCAAACATTTCTAATACATTTTAACTCAATAAACGAGTGATGTCTCATGTTACAAGTAGTATATGATGCCAAATGTCACATACTCACAACTGAGCCAATAATTCTTGAAATTCACTTTGATATATAAGTGCTTTGGGTTACAAGTATGTTTCCAGAATGAATTATGCTCAAAAACCAAGATTGTACTGTGTGTGTGTGTGTGTGTGTGTGTGTGTGTATTTTTTCTTCATCCATTTATCCATCAATGGACACTTAGGTTATTTCCATGTCTTGGCTATTGTAAATAATGCTGCAGTAAACATGGGGATGAAGATATCTCTTTGAGATAGTGATTTCATTTCCTTTGGATATATACATGGAAGTGGGATTGCTGGATCATATGATAGTCTATTTTTAATTCTTTGAGGAAACTCCGTACTATTTTCCATAATGGCTGATCCAATCTACACTTCCTTTTTCTCTACATTTCCTTTTTCTCTACATTTTTCCAACACTTGTTATCTTGTCATTTTGATGAGAGCCATTCTAACAGGTAGAAGGTTTTGTGTTGTTGGGTTTTTTGTGGTTTTGCTTTGCATTTCCCTGATGGCTAGTGATGTTGAACACCTTTTCATGTACCTGTCGAATGTCTTCTTTGGAAAAATGTCTACTCAGATCCTTTGCCCTTTTTAAAATTAGATTCTTATTATTATTATCACTGTTAAGTTTTGTGAGTTCCTTATATATCTTAGCTACTAATCCCTTATCATATATATGGTTTACAAATAGTTTTTCCTATTCCATAGGTTGTCATTTTATTTAATCAATTGTTTCTTTTGCTGTGCAGAAGCTTTTTAGTTTGATATAGTCCACTTGCTTATTTTTCCTTTTATTGCTTTGTGCTTTTTTTTTTTAATTTTTTTTTAATGTTTTATTTATTTCTAGGAGAGAGAGAGACAGCGTGAGCAGGGGAGGGTCAGAGAGAGAGGGAGTCACAGACTGAAACAGGCTCCAGGCTCTGAGCTGGCAGTCAGCACAGAGCCCGACGCGGGCTCGAACCCACGAGCCGCGAGATCATGACCCAAGCGAAAGTCGGACGCTCAACCGACTAAGCCACCCAGGCGCCCCTATTGCTTTGTGCTTTAGGTGTCTTATCCAAAAAATCATTGCCAAGACCTGTTGAGAAGCTTTTTCCCTGTATTTTCTTCCTGGAGTTTAATGGTCAGGTCTTACATGTAAGTTTTTAATTCCTTTTCAGTTTATTTTTGTGAGTGGTATAAAATAGGGGTCCAGTTTCACTTTTTTATATGTTAATATCCAATTTTCCCAGCACTATTTATTGAAGAGACTGTCTTTTCTCCATTGAATATTCTCGGAAAATATTGGATGGCCACAAGTATTAGGTGAATTTGAACTGGGTTTTGGAGAGTGAGATAATCAGAGGTTTGGGAATTTATAGGAGATGTGAGCAGTAGAAGAGATATTGTTAAGGGACAAAGTAACTATGTTTGCGTCAGTGGAATACTGGTGAATATTTAACAACCAGCTGGAAGATCCTGGTTTGCAGCAATAGAAAATTTCTACTGTAAATGCTTCCATGATAGCCAATTTCAAAGTCCACCAGCTTGCAAAATCTCTGACAAATTATCAGTTGGCTCTATTGAGCCCCTAGAGGCTAGATCCAGTACACCATTGCTTAGGTGGAACAAGTTGAATTTGAGATGACTGTCAGACACCTAAGTGAAGGTGACGAGTAAGAATTACAAGTCTTTTGTTCCTATGGGAAGCTGAGCCAAAGCAAGGTTGTCAAAGTCTCAAAGGTCTGCTATATTTGGGGAAAGTACCGCTAAGAAGTTAAGCTCTAGGCTTCATGCCCCTATTCAAAGAAAGTAGCTCTGTTGTAAATCTGTTTTATGCTTAAACAATAGATCCTCCCTCACCAATTCAGAGGGTCCAAATAAAACAGTATTTCAGGTTATATTCAAATTAAACACTAACTTCAGATTAGCATCATGTCCAGTATGCTCTTGGAATTACCTTTCCAAATAGCCCTGGTTTCTATGTCCTTTACGCTGATACCTTTTACAGTGTTTTCCATAATCACTTACTGCCACCTGCTGGTGAAGAAGTACAGCATTCAAGGTCAAATTATCTCTAGTATCTACATAGCTACAACCTCTGGGCTATTTGTATCTGCTCTGGTGTCATTGTTATTGTTAAAGTAAAAGCCAGTTGAAGGATAGTTCATGCAGTTCAGAGAAACAAAACCAGTGGCATCTTGAGCCATTTCTGGCCATTCTCAGAGCTTCTACATGCCTGGTGAAGATCTCTGCTGATTTGGCCAGACTTCAGTGACCTTTGAGATACAAGGGAAGGCACTTCTCACATATGATTTTCCTGTAAATAGTTCCTCTTTGTGTTCAGTGCTCTTGATGAATACTCAAACAGTCCATGTCTCCCAAGGAGCTTCTATGGCATTTGTATATTTAGTTCACATATCCCTAGTGTTTCCTAAACTGAAGTTACCTACGGTTGTATCACTGAGATCTAATAGTGTTTTTAAAAGTTCATATTAACCACTTTATCTTATCAATAAGATGAGAGTCCTTTTTGGCAAAAAACAAAAATACAAAAAAATTATCAATTCTGCATAAACATAATGGCAAGGCCAACTAAGGCCAATAGGTTGCTGACTTACTTTATTTTCTATAATTCACAAAGATGAGAACTTCATTATGAAAAGAAAAAAAAAACAGCCAAAAGAAGACACAAAGATATTTCAAATTAATTGGTTATCTAACTATTAATGTGATCACTGCTTTTCATATAAGTCCTGCAAGGTGAAATTTAAAATTATTTATGAATATATCCTTATGGTTACTATAAAATTTGACTAAGAGTGCAAGTTTTTTGTGTTACTTATTATTTTTTCTAACTTTTATTTTAAAACTTCCTGTTTTCATACAAAACAGTCAATACTTATCATAAACGTAGCAACTGATGTTCAGATTTAATTTGATTGAGAAAAACTAAGTAAAATGGCATTTCTGGCACCTTAGAATTGTAGACAAATTAAACAGTTACATGCTTCTATCAGGAGAAAATACCAACATTTGCAAACAAAACAAAAAGAACAAACAAACAAACAAATCTATAGCTAACGTTACTGTTAAGGGTAAAAGACAATGTTTCCTTGTTAAGATTGAGGACAAGGTACACATTCCACTCACCACTGCTATTTAGCATGATGCTGTAAGTTCCAGTCAATGAAATAAAACAAGCAGAAAAGAAATTAAAAGGATGATAGATCGGAAGGGAAGAAAAAAGCATCCTCATTCACAGATGGTATGATTACCTTCATAAAAAAATCCCAAGGAGGGTACCAAAAATGTCAGACAGAAATTACGATGTGTTTCTGTAAAGTTACACTGACTATTCCTCCCTCTCTGCTCCCCTCCCCCCTCCTCCTTCTCTTCTGCCTCTTGAGAAAGCAAGACCACCTCCCTCCTTTATGATGATCCACTCCCATTTATCAGTAGTACATAATCATCATACCATAGGATTGATCAATTTATCTGCCATGTGTGTGTCTTCATGTGAAAATATCTATGGCAAGAACTGTATGAGACATTTTTGTGTCATTAACCTCATCTCCTAAGTATTCATTGTATAGAACATTGTGTACAAGACTCATATGGAAGTGGAAAGCCTTTCCTTACATAAGCATACACTAACTTTTAATATAAAATTAGTAATATGTTAGTGTTGTTACTGTTTATAACTTTGCTTTTAGAGAATTACATTACCATACTGTATGCCTCTCTCATAACTGGGGGAACAGGGCATCAGCCTATCATCACACATAAGATACATATGTGGTTTTTTTCAAAGACTGTAACAATGTTTCCAATGCTGTATTATAGATACGACTGTAATATTGTATGCTATAAAATTTTCTAATGACCATTAATAGATAAGCTAAGTTACTGTGAAGCAATCATGTTGATTACTATAAAGTAATCATATTGCTGCTTCTTAATTATCAATGCATGAATCATTATACCTACAAATATGAATTTTCAATTTTTATGTCTAGTGTTAGTAATATGTGTAACATCTACAGTGTTTTGTATCATAAAAAACAGTGTTTATGTTTTATTGACATACTGACAAGGATTTATCTCATAAACAGATGACATATCCGTATAGTATGGATAAAGCTATGCTATAAAACTACAGTTTTATAGTATAAAACTATACTGTAAGTGTATTTTCCCTTCCTTATGATTTTATTAATAACATTCTCTTTTCTCTAGCTTACTTTATTGGAAGAATACAGTGTAGAATATGTGTAACATACAAGATATGTATTAACTGTTTATACTATTGGTAAGGCTTCTGGGCAATAGTAGGCTATTTCTAGGTAAGTTTTGGGGGAGTCAAAAGTTATACGAGGATTTTTTACAGCACTGCAGTTGGTGTCCCAAACCCCTACATTGTTCAAGGGTCAATTATACTTATCTCAAAATAAAAATCTGCTTTAAAAAATCCAACTAGAAAAAAATGCTTACTGACAATGAATATATCTGTGTACCTGTACATGACCAGATTACCACTTAGTAATGAATTCCAAGGGCAGAAATCCAAGTTCCTAATTATACTCCTGCTGAATTGCTTTACTGCCTTATTTATGCCCCAATTATTATACTCTAGTACATGAGCAACTATCAACTAATAACTCTATACAGCATTTGATTTAATGATTTACATGTGTATAATATTCTATTAAATGTCAAACCCAGGTCCATGTCAATGTCACCTTTTGAAACCTCAGTGTTTACTCAGTGTTCCTGGCACCATATAAGAATCAATGAGTGAGCTATATCCAAATAAACTGAATGTTAATTTTAATAAATGGAAGAACAAATGAGTGAATAATTGTGGATAATGGCTACGAGAGTTTACAGGAAATATTTTTGTGAATGAAAGTGTCTACATATTTTTCAATTTATTTATTTATATTCAAGTTAATTAACATACAGCATAGTATTGGTTTCAGGAGTAGAGCCCAGTGAGTCATCACTTACATCTGACACCTAGTGCTCATCCTTAATGCCCATCACCCATTTAGCCCATCCCTCTACCTGCCTCCCCTCCAGCAACCCTCAGTTTCTTCTCTGTATTTAAGAGTTTCTTGGTGTGTCTCAGTGGCTCAGTTGGTTAGGCGTCCCAGTTCGGCTCAGGCCATGATCTCACAGTTCATGAGCTCGAGCCCCACATCGGTCTCTCGGCTCTCAGTGCAGAGCCTACTTTGGTCCTCTGTCTCCCTCTTTCTGCCCCTTCCCTGCTCTTACACACACTCACTCTTTAAGAAGAAAAAAAATTTTTCTTATGATTTGCCTCCCTCTCTGTTTTTAACTTATTTTTCCTTCCCTTCCCCTACGTTAATCTGTTGTCTACGTTTCAATGACAGCAAAATCTTAGAGGGCACGTTCTCACTTCAGCAGTCCCAGGTTTTCCTAAAACTGAATAATTCAAAGATATCCAGCAGGGGGAGAACTACTCCTCAGTTTAGAGTCGGAATCCCAACTACTTAAAGTTATCCCCTACTTTTCCACATTTACGGTACGCCTTTTTGCTTTTACAAAAAAACCAACATTACTACCTATTTTCACTAACCAAAAGAAACATGAAGAAGTTTTTTGTTTTTACAAAAAAAAATAAAGTCCTAAAGCAACTTTTAAGTAAAGTTTCTTCACTTTATACCATTTCTCCGTAGGCTAAGGTTCACAGGAATGCTCTACTTTCAGAGAGTGGGGGAAACCTGTGTTTGTGGCTATGGTAGTTTCCTATGTTTGATTTTATCCAATGCCTGCATCTATAGAGCTAGCAATGTTTCTGAAGTGGCAATTGTTTTTGTTGTTTTTACTACTGTTATATTTATTAGTGCTGTAAAGCATGTTCACAAACCTGCAAATTCCCCATGTGCAATCAAGACTTACGATCTACTCTGTCACCATCTCCTTCTCCCTCCTCCATTTTTCTTTACATTGTGGTAAAATCGGCAAATAAAAAACATATAGCATACAACTTGCCATCTTAACCATTGTTAAGTGTACAGTTCCATAGTGGCAAATACATTCATTCTGTTGTAGAACAAATCTGCAGACATTTTCCATCTTGCAAGATTGAAGCTCTGTACCTAAGAAACTGCTAACATATCCTTCTCCTCTCCATCCTCTGGTAACTACCTCTACTTTCTGCTTCTACGAGTTTGACTCCTTTAGATAGCTCGTCATATACGTGGAGCTGTACATTATTGGCTTTTTGTCTGGCTTATTTCACTTAGCCTGATGCCCTCCAGATTCTACTGTATTGCCGCACGTGATAGATTTTCCTTCCTTTTCAAGGCTGAATAATGTCTAATTGTATGTAGAGATCATATTTTGTGTATCCATTCAACTGTCCATTTAAGCTACTTCCACCTCTTGGCTATTGTGAATAGTTCCCTACAAGCATCGTGCGCATCAACATGGCCTTTTAAATATGAATCAATACACACACACACAAATGACTTGGATCTCAATTTTTAACTCAGCCTTCTTGCCTTCATAAACAACTGGAGATAGTTTTTGAAGAATCCCAACATGATACAGCATATAATAAAGGCAGTCCTCCTTTCCTCTGCCTTCAACAGTATGTCTCTCTACCATTTTCCAGCCTCTGCCCACACTCTGGTGTCAAAGTCAATACCATATGGTTCAAGTAGCACTTAGTAATACCCACTCTCAGGTTTCAATTATATTTTGTTGCATAAAAACATCCCAAGACATAGTAGCTTAAAAGAAGGACTTAATATTTCTCATGATTCTGGTTGTGCTCAGCTGAAGTGGCTCTTCTGGGGGCCTCTCGGGGGCCATTCACACTGCTCAGTGCAGCCTTCTGGCAGCTCCATTCCACCTGGAGGGCATAAGATGGCCTTACCCTGTCTTACGGGGGGCCTTGGTGACAGCTGTAGGCTGAACCTCTCTTCCACATAGTCTCTTATCACTCAGTGGGTTAGCCCCAGGCTTCCTTACCTGCAGGTAGGAGACTTTTCAGAGCCCAAAGAAAGCATAAGGTGCAAGGACCCTTCAGGACAACTTCATAAGCGAAAAGATGTCACTATGGCCATATTCTAATGGTCAAAGCAAATCACATGGCTTTTGTACGTTGGAGCAACAAAGTCACACTAAAAAGAAGCATGCAGGACAAAGCAATCTACTACAGTGGTGACCTGGCAGATGTAAAGGAAACTGCTCTGGGGGAAAAACAAGTGAAACAGGGAAAGAGAAAAAGGGCAGACAGAGATGTGAAATCTCCTGGGCGTGCACTAAACTGAGGAAATGAAGCAAAGTCCAAGAGTGTCCAACACTGGAACTGTTTACACCCCAGATGACGTGACCATTTGTATGGACACAATCTCAGAAGAGGGAAGGAGCCCAAATATCAGAGAAAGTCTAAGACAATCTCAAACCATCTTTTCTCCCATAGCTACTCTACCCCTTGGGCTTCAAAAAAGTAGATAGGAAGCAAAATTTTCCCCCTGAAACTGTGATTTAAAAGAAAAACACAAGCGACTCTCAGATACAATTAGAAGGTGGTTATCTACTTGGTCTCCGAGTAAAAGAGAATGACAGGCAGGAGTAAGATAAAAAGAAATGGCATTAAACTCAGCAAATATACTACAGGCTAGAAAAGGAGTAAGGGCTGTGGGGAGGAGGAAGAGAAGAAGAAAGGAGGAAGAGCGAGAGGGAAGGAAAGAAGGCTTTTTCCATGAATTCCACCTAGAAGAAAACAGGTGAAACCAGAAGAGGAATAGACGCATGAATCCAGTAAACAATCTCAAGGAAGATATGATAAAACCATAAAAGGAGACTTTCAAAGAGGGGATGGCAGGCCTAAAGGAATAATAATACAGAAATAATAACTTACAAATAGCAGAGAAGAGAGCAAACACTCTGAAAACTGCAATCAGGGACATGCGGGGATGTTTGAGACAATCATAGTGATTGAAAATGTATTTAAGAGGGGCGCCTGGGTGGCTTAGTCGGTTAAGCGTCCGACTTTCGCTTGGGTCATGATCTGGCGGTTCGTGGGTTTGGGCCCCGCGTCGGGCTCTGTGCTGACTGCCAGCTCAGAGCCTGGAGCCTGTTTCAGTCTGTGACTCCCTCTCTCTCTGACCCTCCCCTGCTCACCCTGTCTCTCTCTCTCTCTCTCCTAGAAATAAATAAAATAAAAAAAAAAAAAGAAAATGTATTTAAGAAAGATGAATGCCATAATCAAGAAGCTAACAAAGGAGCCGGGATGTTAACACTGGGAGGCTGTGTGGGATGATGGTTATTTCTCTCCTTATAGTTTCCAGCATATTTTTTCATTTCCAGAATAAAAATGAAATCTGTCAATGAGGAAATCATTGTTCTTTTTAAAGAGGAGAGGTTATGGAGGTGGGGGGGCGGTGAGGGGAGGCGGCCATAAACCGACTCATCGGAGTTTCAAAAAAGGGGAGAATTTATCAAGGAAATAAAGTGAGGAGATGTAGACCAGGCCCCTACTGGTCAAGCCTCACTGTGAGAGCTCGAGGGCCACACACAACAAGGCAGATGCTGTTGGAAAACGGAAGGACAAGTACCTACTCAAAGCAGAGGGAAGGCAGGAGCGCACGGTGGGAATCACAGACGTGTGGGTGTGAAAGAAGGGTTAGTAATGAAGAAAACAGGGTCCTGGAGGAAATGAGAACTCAGGTCTGAAAAACAGCAAAAGAATCACTTTGTCTGTGAGGGACTGGAAAGAAGGTGGGCAGGTGTGCTCACCAGAAGCTTGGAAAGGAAAGGAAAATGACAAAAGACAAAGGTTTTGTATAGTATGGTGGAATTTTTTAAGTCCCAATGGGCCTTTGGACTGTGTTCACATCAGCAAGGCGAATAGCAATGTAATGACGGAGTATGACATACACTATTAATCTGCACCTAAGTGATATCCTTACGTACCAGACATTTTCTGCTGTTTGGATGCTAATCACCACATGTATAGATAAGGGTAAAGACACTTCAAATACTTTATGATTGAAGAGTATTCTTTTGTCTGAACAAATTTTACTAGTGTTTTTTTTTTTCCAGCTTATAAAAGTAATGACTTATATGGGAACAAGAAAGTGAGGGCCACCCCAAATGCCAGCACTCAGATATAATCAATGGAACATTTTACCACATTAACTTCCAGAGAGAATGAGAGGGGAGAAACTGACCAGGAAAGATATAGAAGAAAAGGGAAAAAAGAGGAAGGAAAGGGATTTCATTGTTCCTTTCACAAAAATGGATAAATTATCCTGTCATTTTCCATCCTTCTATTGTGAAGTGTTCCACTTTAGTAAATTTATTGTTTTTTAAGTATTTTGAGAGAGAGAGAGAACAAGGGAGGGGCACAAAGAGAGAGGGAGAGAGAGAGAGAATCCCAAGCAAGCTCCACACTGTCAGTGCAAAGCCCGACATGGGGCCCAAACTCACCAACCATGAGATCATGACCTGAGTTGAAACCAAGAGTCAGATGCGTAACTGAATGAGCCAACAGGCGCCTTTCTACTTTAGATAAAGATCACACTTTAAGAGAGTATTCTATTGTATAACTATACTCTACTATTACTCTTTCTCTAATAAGAGTCAGTTATTTTAATTGACTGTCCTTTTAAGTCTTTATACAATTGTACAATGGCTTCTTCAGATATAAATTTGAGGAACTGAAATGAGTCATAGTTTATGAACAGGTTTTAGACTTTTGGAACACAATGATCAAATTGCCTTTATATGCCACAACAATTTGTGTGCCTCCCTCAAGGTGTGTGTACTGCCAATTCACGTTGCAACCAGGGCATCTGCACCTTTTAAAACTTTTCCCATGTGGTAAATGCAAAAATGTCATTTGCACACCTTTAATAATTTATGAGCTCACACATGCTTATAAATTAGTTTTCTACAGTTCTTTCCTATGAATGTTTTATTCCAGAGTTTTGCCAGTTTTTCATTGGAGAGTTAACATTTTTTTGATGCTTATTTATTTTGAGAGCGAGAGAGAGTGAGATAGAGCAGGGGAGGGGCGGAGAGAGAGAGAGAGAGAGAGAGAGAGAATCCCAAGCAGGGTCTACACTGTCAGCAAGGA
Source organism: Proteles cristata cristata (assembly GCA_017311185.1). Taxonomy (NCBI): domain Eukaryota; kingdom Metazoa; phylum Chordata; class Mammalia; order Carnivora; family Hyaenidae; genus Proteles; species Proteles cristata. The sequence continues at coordinate 380,855 of JAESUZ010003943.1, forward strand.
GTTCGATGTAGAGCTTGATCCCACAAACCATGACAGCATTACCTGAGCTGAAATCAAGAGTTGGACGCTTAACCAACTGAGCCACCCAAGCCCCCCTTTATTTTGTTTATAAGTGTTTTTTAAAAATGGTGGTATTTCAAGCTATCAACACACTATCAATGAATTTAATTCAAGAACTGGCTTGGGATTCAACTGCTGATGGAGTTGATGAATTGAACATTTTCAACGTGCTTTTCAAGGAGGCAATGTGACATGCTGTTTAAAAAATGAGCTTTAGCAAGACCTGGGCTCAAATCCCTGTCAGGGATAACCTAGTAGCCAGGGTTTGGATTAGTATTTTCATATTACAGAAATGTTGAGAAACTAATTGAGAAAATATATGTCAATCACTTAGCACTATGTCTGGAACCAAATACACACTCAGTAGAGGGTAGCCATTGTTTTTAATCTTTTATATGTTTATTTATTTTTGAGAGAAAGACAGAGTGCGAGCAGGGTAGGGGCAAAGAGAGGGAGACACAGATTCCAAAGCAGGCTTCAGGCTCTGAGCTGTCAGCACAGAGCCTGATGCAGGGCTGAACCCACAGACAGTGAGATCACGATCTGAGTCGAAGTCAGTTGCTCAACCTACTGAGACACTCAGGTGCCCCCAGGTAGCTATTATTTTAATTATCATCATATTTGATCTAGTTTCACAGATGTCTTTGTTATCATAATAATGTGACTGATTCATTGGGTATATGAATATTTGTTTACTGTCAACCTTCCATGATGGAAAGAGATGACTTAACATCACTAACACCTGTTAGTTCATTACTATCTCAGCCAACGCTAAATTCTGTTGCCCTGAATTTCAAAGATAGTAAGAAGGGGTATATTTCTCCTTTTCAGTAGAGTGAAGTGGCCTGAAATGTTTGTTCTAGCATGGTTCTACCACTGACTTATTCTCTCCCAGACTGATACACTTTTCCTCTCAGCAGATGTGTTACCTGAAGTTGATGGATATAAAAACTGACAGATGTTTCAGTGATTTCTCTACCTTTTCCAGTGAATGTTTACGACAGCGGTTGGTTGCTGGAGATACACTATATGCTTAGGAGAGAGGTTTTCATCTGAAATGTCAAAACTCTGAAAAGTTCATCAGGCATCATACTTCCCACAGGATGTAGTCAGTGAAAACTGTGAATGGCCCTCAAAGGGCATTCTCAATTTTATATGTATTTTTATTTTTATATTTGCATTATGTTTGTTATATTTTTAAAATTCTGCCTTGTACGAGGAAGATACTGATAGATGCACTGCTTTTTAAAAGTAACCCCACTGATGGGGCGCCTGGGTGACTCAGTCGGTTAAGTGTCCGACTTTCACTTAGGTCATGATCTCGCGGTTCATGGGTTCGAGCCCCGTGTCGGGCTCTGTGCTGACTGCCAGCTCAGAGCCTGGAGCCTGTTTCAGTCTGTGACTCTCTCTCTCTCTCTCTGACCCTCCCCTGCTCACGCTATCTCTCTAACTCTCTCTCCTAGAAATAAATATAAAAAAAAAAGTACCCCAAATGAAAAGACCACATAGCACTTAAAAAGGTGGGGAGGCAAAGACTAATTAGTGTCAGTGTGACTGTCCTCTAGCTACATTTCTGTAACCTGTGATTCCTGAGCTGTCTTAGATGGATGTTTTTGGTAGATCATCTTATTGGGTTTATTCAACTGGATGTTTTTTTTTTTAATTGACCAACTACTATGTGCCAGGGACTGTACTAGAAACAGTGGCTATAAAGATTTTTTCTGTTGTCAGTGACAGATGACTTTGGAGACAAGACAAAGAAATACATGAAAATAAATCTATCAATTCAAAAAATATATGCTCAATGTTAGATGCGAGTTACAACCACTGGAGGAAAAAAAAATCGCACAGGATTGAGTTGTATTCCTTGTGAAACAGCAGACTCTTGACGTAAATCACATCAAAGTTATAGTTTTAGGGAAGAAATTCAAAGTGTACAGTCTTAGCAAATTTAACAGAAGACCACAGGCTAGGCAGTGCTCAGATAGTACAGCTTCTTGGGACTTTTCAAAATTTTCTTAGGAGGTTTGTGGAACGTGTTCTCTTCGGGATAAGATCCTGCTAGGTCCCTGGAAGCCAACAATCCTCATATACCAATAATCACACCACCCTGAAATTATTTCCTTTTATGGTTGCAGACTACCAGTAGCAAGCCATGCATTTGGATCTAGAATCAAGGGCTGAGTACAACTTATTAGTAGGGTGCAATGTCAGCTAACGACATTGTATACAGACTATAGGGCAGTAAGATGCATCACACACCAGTTGGTTGCAACAACACAATGACTCAACTGAGGGCCTGTGCTCTGTCACCTGCAATGTCTTGGGAGGGTCTGACCACCGATCACATGACCATGCCACAGAGGGTACAGAGAAGATTGGTGTCAAAAGGATATAGGCCTTGGGCTAGATCTTGAAATCAAGGTGAACTATTGCTGAGTAAGCCCCAAGGGGAGGTATCCCATCAGTCCTGTTCCCTGGATTTAGCCCTAATGTCTATTTCCTTGACATAGAGTAAACACAGCTTCAAAATCTGTTGTCAGTCTTGATTTAGTTGAATCTAATCTAGTTGAATGTGTTTAAGTGTCCTATTGAGTTAAACAGACATGGGATCTTAGAAACACACAAGTACACAAACCAAGGCCTCACAGATGAACCACTGTTTGGACCTTCATAAAAGTGAGCAACTCTTCAAAACAGTGAAATTGTGTTAAGGTCTAGAATAGGTTATGTTGGAAGATTCAAAATTATAGGTTTTATCTGAGATCTTTTAAGTGGTAAAAATTCGAGCAATGAGATATATTCATCGAACTGGAAAATTTTGGTCTCTTTAAAAATCCTCTCCAGTCTCTATGAACTTAGGAACTTTCAGTCCTGAGATCTTCGTTTCACTGTCTTTATATTATACTAAGCACAATGTTATCTAGGTGTAGGCATGAAACATGTTGATACTAAGAGATTACCTGGATGCCCTAGGGCAAAATAATCGAGAGATATAAAAATCTGATTTCCTGGATATTTATTGTATTCCTTTATATCTCTGTTCTGTGAAAGCTGAAGTCTATCCTAATTTTGAGATCTGAATTTGACATGCAATGAAATCCTACAAGCTTAAAGACTTACTACCTGGGGCACCTGGGTGGCTTAGTCGGTTAAGCGTCCGACTTTCACTTAGGTCATGATCTCGCGGTTCGTGGGTTTGAGCCCCGCGTCAGGCTCTGTGCTGACTGCCAGCTCAGAGCCTGGAGCCTGTTTCAGTCTGTGACTCCCTCTCTCTGACCCTCCCCAGCTCACGCTGTCTCTCTCTCCTAGAAATGAAATAAAAATTAAAAAAAACACAACATAAAAAAAAGACTTACTACCTTTATTTTTAATGTCTTTTATCTTTGAAAGAGAGAATAAGCAGGGGAGGGACAGAGAGAGAGACACAGAACACAAGGCAGGCTCTGAGCTCGGAGCACAGACCCTGACAGCACAGACCCTGACACAAAGCCCAAACTCACAAAGCACAAGATCATGACCCGAGCCAAAGTAAGACACTGGGCTGAGACACCCAGGTGTCCCAAAACCCTACAAGAGTTTTAAGAGAGAATGTGTTATTGTTAAAATCCTGCCCCTGAGTTGAAGATTTACGGGCAAGTATGAAGTGAAATTTATAATGATGTTGTGGGGGCACCTGGGTGCCTGTGTCTGTTAAGTGTGCGGGCTCTTGATTTCAGCTCATCATGATCTCCTGGTTCACGGACTGGAGCCCCATGTAAGGGTCAGCGCTGACAACATGGAACCTGCTTGGGTTTCTCTCTCTGCCCCTCACTCAGACTCTCAAAAATAAAAATAAACATTAAAAAAATGACACTGGGGTGGAATGAAAGGTGCATCTTTTCTGTTGCTTCCTTTTGACTTCTTACGAAGATAAATCCTGTTCATTTCTAGCAGACACACTTCATGTATCTCTAGTTTCTGCCATGGCTATATTTTCCATTAAAATCTTTATTTTTCCTGCAATTGCTGTTTATGTACAATGGAAAGGAGAAGTTCAAAAATTCCAGGTTGAAAAAAATCTGTTGAAATTACAATTTGAATGCTTTCCCTCTGGTTTCAGACAATTCTAAATACTGGAAATTGAGAAGTGCTTGCCTTTTGGTTTTCCCTGGAAGTATGATTGCAAGTAATTAAAATACAAAAACAAGAATATAGGTCAGAAGCTGGTGTTTACTGTGAATTTGAAATGAACTTTGGAGCTTTTTTCTCCTTCCAATAATACAGTTGTGGCTAATTGTCTGCAACCCCTGCACTCGGTATCATCCCTGGGAAAACACCACCACCCATTCCCTGTCCCCACCCTCCAAGCATGTGCACACACCCAGACCCCACATCCACACAGACTTTAGCAGCCAAGCTTCTGTATATACAACTTTTATTGGTAAATCCACATTTCTTAGAGACTTATACTGTCGAATCACCCCTTATAATACTGAGACTGCCAAAATACAAGGAAAGTCCTTGGACTGTAACCATGTTAAAATTTTACTTAATGGTTACGAAAGCACCCATATACCAAATTCCTGTGATAGGTTTCAGTATTAAGTGTAATCACCACATTTGGTTTCAAAGTTCAAATGTCTGTTCCTATTACAGATAAGCACGTACCCACAGGGCAAGGCAGGACAGCTACTGTAGCTAATGACAGAAAAAGTAAGGGGGGGAGGGAGCCTCTCCTGGGTAAGTCAGTGGTTTTAGCTCCAATCTCATCTAAAACAGAACTGGACAGAGTCTAACAGTCCTCCACATTGATCTGCCTTCTTGGGACCTGAACATTTGCCTTCTTCTCCCTAAGGTTTGCCGTCTTTTCTCTGAAACTTGGAAACGTTTTTAAGTCCAACCTGGTGGTTGGCTCTACCATGAATGAGCCAACTTAGCTTTGAAACTTACATGGAAGGTCCCTACCTCGTTTAAGAAGTACTGACTGATCAGAGGCCTGGCAGTAAAATTAGGGATGAATAAAGGTTTTGCTTCGCATGTGAAAAGCAAAGAATAGCCTTCATTGTACATGGTAGGGTAAAGACATTTTCAAAGATAGTCATGTGAATTTACCATTCAAATTGGGGGAGTAGGCCAGTCACATGTTTCCAATTAAATAGTAAGAAGAAAGAAAAAGAAGACTGTGTTAAGAGCAACTGAAAAAAAAGCTAAGTAGGAACAGATGTGGATGCCCTTTATTTAAAGAGTCAGCACAGCTTTCATTTATGGTTTGACATTTAAGGAGATTAAAATAACACTGTAAGAAAAGGTTGTGTATCATAAGTTGGTCATAGCAATGCATGTAGAAAATATTAAATGTAGCAGTAAGTGGGGAAACGCCGAAAATATATCTATCCAAGGGACGTCAGAATGCCCTTTCTTTGCCAGGTTACCTGAAGAGCTCCAATTCATCCTTTAAGTTCTAGTCCAAATGCCACCACCCCTAGGAAGTTACTGCTGAGACCAGTCAAGCCCCACCCAGTGTCTCCTTTGTCCTCCCTAGTACCCGGCCCCATTAAAACATCTACCACCTCTTAGGAATCATATGCTCTCCTCTCCTTCCTCCAAACTGTGATTATTGTAACTTGTCATTCTCTGTAGTCCTGGCAAAGGCAAGAGACACCTACCCACTTAATTAATATCTGCTAAAAGGCTTTACATAGAGGCGATTATGTGTCTGCACGTTTTTGCAGAAATAAAACCCAACGAGACATTTTTATAAAAAAGTATATATCCTTCTGCTAAGTGCAGATAAAAAGCTTGGAGATTATATATGCAACAAAAATAGGAAGGTTCTGAAAGGTGGAGAGAAGGCAGGTACCCTAGGGACCTTGGAACCCAAGGAACAAAACTGTGCCAAGTTCCTGAGTTTGCTTTTGTAGGTCAAAGGTCCCAGACTTGGAACTGAAGAAGTCAAAACCTGTAAATGCCACCAGGGCAGATAAAAATAAGTCCTAAGACAGGCCTGCTCTCTACAAGTAGCCAAGCAAGAGAGAGAACAATTGCTCCACTCTAGCAAACCCCACCCCACAGGAAATGCCATAGCCTCACCCACGCCAGCGAAGGCCGTGTGGGGAGCCTAGTGGGGAGCTTAGACTTCCACTCTTAACAGTGTTAAGTGCCCTCACTCTCCTGACAAGGTGATGTCTGAGAGTCTGAGAAGGCTGAGTAGGACACGGGTCATTTCACCCTGGTATGGTCATAATAAACCCTTTGCAGCTTTCCTGCCAACAGTATCAGCGGACACCACATGAGAGCAGTGACAAGGTACCTGCCCATCCTGGCCAGGGAGGCATCAATGGTGGTCCAGTGGGGAACTGAATTCCCCACCTGCCAGCAGCGACAAGGGTTCCGTCTCACCCCAAGTGTCAATGAAAGCTGAATGGAAAACCTGGACTCCTAGACACACCTGAAAATAACTAAACAGTGCCCTCCTTACCCCCACGGGCCCCTATTTCCTCACGAGGCTGATGTCAGAGAAAATCTGCTAAAACAGAAGGTTTAAATAAGATCCATAGCCACATAACACCTAAAATATTCAGGTTTCCATCGAAAAGCATTCATCATACCAAGAACAAGGACAATCTTTATCAATGAAAAAAGACAAATGATGCCAAGATCTGAGATAATACAGATGCTGGGATTATTTGAAAGAATTTTACAGCAGCCATCACAGAAATGCTTCTGTGAATACTTACAAAATATGCATGTAATGTAATAAGTGAGAAATTAGAAATAATCAGCCAAAATAAAAATAAAAATTCTCAGAAAAGAAATAAAAAGAACCAAATGGAAAGTTTTAAAAAAATGAAAATAATAACTGAAATACAAAAATCAATGGATGGGCTCAACAACAAAATGGATTAGAAAGAGAAAATAATCAGTGAACTTAAAGACAGAACAATAGAAATGACTCAAACTGAACAGAGAAGACAGACTGGGAAAATAAACAATACAATGTATAAACCCTCAAGGCCAATGGGACTAAAACAAACACCAATGAAATTTTCTAAATTATTGAATATTTTTTAGATACAAACTGTATTATCTAAAGGATTTTGTGGCCCATAGTCTGTTGAAAAATGATCATCATATGAAAGGCAAATAAAAACTTTCATTTTTTGGTATAGTAATCAAAACCCAGGTAAATCAAACCCAGGTAGCCAAATGAAAGTAGCCATTGAAGGTCCACAGGCTGGAACTGACAAGTCTATAGAGTGGATCAAGTTTATTTATCATGACCACCAAGAAGTTGTAAAGCAATGGCTACACATTCTCTTCAAATCTATGGAACTTCGGGGTGCCTGGGTGGCTTAGTCGGTTAAGCGTCCGACTTTCGCTTGGGTCATGATCTGGCGGTTCGTGGGTTCGAGCCCCGCGTCGGGCTCTGTGCTGACTGCCAGCTCAGAGCCTGGAGCCTGTTTCAGTCTGTGACTCCCTCTCTCTCTGCCCCTTCCCTGCTCACGCTGTCTCTCTCTCCTAGAAATAAATAAAACATTAAAAAAATAAAAAAAAAAAAAATCTATGGAACTTCAAAATGAACATTTCAGCATTAATTCTGTTGCTGATGGGGTCATTTTTATGCATAGAGGAATGTTCTTACCATCGTGATGAAAAATGAAAAATGCCACTTTGCACAGGTTGACAAGTTTCGTCAAGACATTTTTTTAACAGTCAAAAAAACCCGCATTTAGAGATATTTTCGACCTATGTTAATTACCAGTGAGCAAGATGGGAATATCTTTCTTTTCTTTATACAAATGTAGGGTAAAATTTTACACCAGGTAGATACGCTCACTACTCAATTCACAGATGTTGCCTCAGAATTTAACTTGTTAAAGACATTAAATCTGAAATTAGCAAATCACAATTTAAAAAATAAACCCACAGGATTACATACTTTGGCTTTTGAAAGGGTACACAGAAAAGACAGAAAGAGGGCCTTACAGATATTTTTGATTCCACTAATTTTTTTGGTTAAAACTAAACCAAGTTAAAAATAATCCAGGATCACTTTGAAATTCTTATAAAAATACTGATGTAATGATGTAACACAGATTATTCCAATCCTATCCATTAGTGCCGTGTTTGCCAGTTCCAAAAAGTTTATTAATGAAAATAAGGTTCAAATATCTGGTGTCCAGACAACTTTCACAGCTACTTCTGCCCTTAAGAGAATAGAAGAGCAGTTTTAGGTACAGCCTGTCTTTCGTCTTTCTTCCCCAAATTGGAACAATTCTTACACATTCAAACATGTGCGAGACTCGAGAAGAGCATTTTCCTACTGCCAGTGAGGCCACAGGGTTCCCTGAGATGGTCGTATCGCAGAGGATTCTCAGCTCTAACTCTGGTCGACAGTTTCAAAATAATGCGACAGCGCGGAGAGAGGACTGTATAAAACAGCAGGTTCTTTGAAAACCATTTATGATGTGTTTTTGGAGTAAAAAATATCAGTCTTCTTGGTTAAAAGTTGGCAACTGTGTTTTCAACTTCAAAATTTCTGAAATTGGCTCTTTTCTTTCTTGATAGAAGCTGAGTCCAGTGAGGAGTTCGACATCTACGATCCGAGCTCTGTGTAGCTTCAACAACTCTTCAATCCATGAGAAGTCCTGCTTCTCATGCTGTGAAGGTGGGAAATTAAAATAAAAGGTCATTGGAGAATAGTCCCTTCACTTTCCCTTCAAGCACTTTGTCTTCCCCTTCCCATTTCAATCAGCAATGACACTGGGTCCCAAATGGCAGATGTCACAAGATATGTTAGACATAATCCCTGCTCTGGAGTAGCTCAGCATCTAATATATAGAATGCATGTTTGTTTAATTATATGTCTCAAATTTGGGGAAAGGAAAGTACACCTGGAATAGATGCTCATCTACTGCATTTCTGCACGAAACATGAACAGTGTAAGGTTAAAAAAATGTTGGAAAACAGAAGCAACGTGGCATGGCAGAAAGAATACGGGAATTAGCAGAAAGAAACTTGGATTCAAGTCCTGGTTCTATCATTTTCATACCACGTAAACTAAGGCAAGTTGATTCACATATGAATCCTGATTCTCTTACCTGCACCCTCATAGTTTTGCTTTGAGGATCAAATGTCATGATACGTGCAAACACAGTATAAAACTACCAGCTCTTATCAGAATCCGTTATCTACGTAGTTGCAAGGAAGAGAGCACTGGGGGAAGTGGTAAAACGCAATTTCATTTCTGGTGTGACAGTGAAGTGTCAGCCAACATGAGATCAGACAAGAAATAAAGGTATGTCCCCTGGCACATGGAAACAGAAGGGGTAGCTGAGGCAGGTAACAGACAGAAATCATACATTCATGTGTAATTATTTTCCTGCATCTGGCTACTGGAGAGGGTCAGGTGAAGAAAGCATCCACGGTTGGTGGGCTATAATTGTACTTTTTGTTTTTTATCTTAGAGAGAGAGGGGAGGGGAGAGGAGGGGAGGGGAGGGGAGAGGAGAGGAGGGGAGGGGAGAGGAGAGGAGAGGACAGCAGAGGAGAGGAGAGGAGAGGAGAGGCAGGGAACAGTGGAGACAGAGGATCCCAAGCAGGCTCCCCACTGTCAGCATAGAGCCTGATGTGGGGCTGAAACTCACCAACCATGACATCATGATCTGAGCAGAAATCAAGAGTCAGACACTTAGCTGACTGGGCCTCTATGATTGTACTTTAAAGACAACCTTGGGGCGCCTGTGTGGGTCAGTCGGTTAAACATCACTTTCGCTCAGGTCATGATCTCACAGTTTGTGGGATTGGAGCCCTGCGACGGGCCCTGTGCTGACAGCTCAGAGCCTGGAGCCTGTTTCAGATTTTACGTCTCCCTCTCTCTCTGCCCCTCCCCGACTCATGCTGTCTCTGTCTCAAAAATAAACTATAAAAAATGTTTTAAAAGGACATCTTTTAATAAAGATTCCTGTGCCCTTAGGAGATTTTTAGTTGGAAAGGGTATAGACTTTTCACATAAAAGGGGAATGGACTCATAATTTCCATGTTCCCATTAGACAGCCTCCAATCATCACTATACCTATACTAATTACGGCCCCACTGACTTTCTCTGCAGCAATCTTGAGTCTGGCCCTCAGAGGAATAGTCTGGACTCAGTGGATTCCTTGGCCAGTAGATATTTTCCATCTGTCCCAACATACAGAGGAATAGATAAAAAGTACATGCAAGACATGTGTTTTCTCAGGCAACATCCTGTTGATCCTTAGTGAAACCGAAGGAATCAGTAAGTATGCATGATACACCTTCAAATAATCCTCTGTCTAGTTCAAGTCCAATAGTGTTTTCAAGGCACATTGCTATTTGCCTTGAATTTGGTAAAATGTTTGTATAACAGCTTTTGGAATGATAGAGATTGAAAAAGAACTCGGTGCCTAACTCATGACACCTAATATTTTGTTCATGAGATGTAAGCGTAAGTTGGTTACTGCCTTCTTTTGGGGGGAGGGCCCAGAATTCAGACATGATAGAGACCATTTTTAGCCCACATATGCCACATGCTAAGAATGTCAGCAAAGGAAAGGTCTGGGTCCCCACTGGTGCTGCTGACCAAGACTGTCTACCGGTATGATACATAGACTCCTGTAACAAGGAAGGCAACACATCCCTATACCCCACTCCTGGGCCCATAGCAGAAAGCACCATCTGTTTTGTTCACTGCTGTGTTCTCTGTCCTAAGAGTACCTGGCAACACCTATTTATTAAAGGAATGAATGTCTGAATCCAAGAAGGGATAAATGAATAAATAAAGGGAGGAATGAATGACCAATCACAGGACTCTCTCCTGCTGAGCTCAGAATCCTCCTTTTGACCACAGGACTTCAGGTATCCACCACCCATTCAAATGAGGATGGTAAGAAAGACGTATCTTTGTTAACTTAGAAATGTGTAGCTTCATAGCTTCGACGGACCAAAAAAAAAAGGGGGGGGGTTGGAAAATAATCTACTTGGAAATCTGGTAAGTATTCTGAAAGAAAAAAAATTGTCTCACCATAAGGAAAAGCTTTAAAATTCCTAAAATTTTACTGGAGTCTTGATGTTCAAAGATTAATTTAGGTTTTGAAAATTCTGAGCAAATCAGGTAACATAAAACAATTATTTTTAGACACTGAATGACCACAGAATAAGAAAAGATTAATTAAGGACAAACATGGCTTTTATAATAAAGTGATATATAGAAAATTGATCTGAAATACTACCTAACTATATCTTCAGGACTAATTTATAACTTGACACTCTGGGAATTATAAATCCAGTTTGGAAACGAGTAAATTCAAAGTTCAAATAAACCTAGAATCAGGAACCCTTCATATGCCATATGAGGGCGCTAAGTTTTGATCTCTTGTGTGTGTGTGTGTGTGTGTGTGTGTGTTTTGAGAGAGCACAAGCACACATGTACACAAGAGTGAGGGATGGTCAAAGAAAGAGAGGGACAGGAGATCTCAAGCAGGCTCTGTGAGGACAACAGAGAGCCCAACACGGGGCTCGGATCTCACAAACCGGGAGATCATGACCTGAGCCGAAGTCAGACACTCAACTGATGGAGCCACCCAGGTGTCCCTAGTTTGTGTTTATAACAGAAAAGGGTCTGTTTTCCCCCAGAGAGTCAGATTTAAAACCATTCTGCAAAATTCATGTAAAGTGCATCCGTTCAAAGTATATGCATATTCAAGTTCTGTTTTTGCCCAGAGTAGTGTTGGACATGACACACCAATATACTTATATCCGTATTTTCAGCGTGTCAGGTACCCAACCAAAGGCTACTTACCACACAGCTCTCACTGTTGTCAGTCCTGTGAGGCAAAATGAAAGCTAAGGTGCCTAAATCTTCACAGTGTGAGGGAGTCTGGAATGTGTTTTTACAACTTGTTAGCACAATGAAGAAGTGAGTTGGGATCAGAATTTCTTGATTACGGATGCGTCTGCGGTTTCTGTAAAATAGGGCAATGTTCAGTTTAAGAAAGAAATAACTATTTTTAATGAATATTGCAGGAAAGTATATTTTTATATAATGAATCTAAAAATATAATTCAAATAATTAAATGTTAGTATGAAGTTAGTAATAGTGATACCTCAATACATCCTGCCAGATTGAGCGAATTAGAAGACACTCAGAAAAACATACACTAAATAATTTTTAGTTTACATAACAATTGATTGAACTTCAGATTATCTTTAGTTACACCTAACATTAGTATGGAGAAGCTAAAGAAAAAAACAGTATCATTCTCAAATACCTGCAACCAAAATTCTAAAGCATTATTGATAGTCTTTTCAACACTATGCAACTGTGCACAGATAGTAGACAGAAAGGAAACTAGACTTTTTTTTCTGTTCCAGCCCATCCAGAAGTCATTTGTCTGTGAACTCTTCTTTGTTTTAAAGGCATTTTCTTTCCAATCCCACTCACTTTAAAATTGTAGCATAGCAACACCTTAACCTCATCTTAATTCTATTTCCTTGGGGTTCAAAGCGAGGTTTGTGTTTCAACATCTTTAAAAATTTAACGTAGTGGGCGCACGGTTTTCAATTATAATCTTATGTGGAACCATAATATTCAGAAGACTGATTAAAACAGAGAGCTCTGGTAGAATACACAAAGTGTAGAGTTCTCTTCTTTACCCATTTTACTGCTGTGACCTCTGAGGCAGGGACGTTGGGACCCTTATTCCTCAAGGGATACGGTAAAACAAAACGAAACAAAATACAAAAACAACTGTCATTTTACAAGCTACATTGTTACAGATGTGTGTGTGTGAAGAGTAATCTCTAGGCTTGCCTGAAGAACAGTTCTCGGGGAGTGAACCTCAGCACACGTCTCAAATTTCTTTATCCTGGAGGATTAAGAGCAAAATTGCTTCCAAAAATCATGTTTTTAAGAAAGATCAAGCGCCATCTAAAATGTTCTCTCTCTCCTTTATACAAAGGGCAACCACTGTTGGTTTTTCTCAAGATGGTCACTCCATCTCCCTCTAAACAAAGTTGGGTAAAAGCTATGACATTCACAAGGCCTGTGCTTGGCCACTGCAGCGTTATAACCTTGCGGGTTCTTTGACTCAGGATGCCTCTAGCCACAGCACATGCTTATTCCCTAACCAGCACTATGTTAATTAAAACAGTATCTTAACAATTAGCCACACATAGAGATCTTAAACATGGATATTACCTTCTTGCTCAAGAAATACTTATCTTAACTGCATGGGAGAGAAACGCTCCTTCTTTCCTCTAAAAAACATTTTATTGCACACTGAGCAAAACATCAAACTTAATCACATATCTCAAGGGGCTTTCAGTGTAATCAGAAATGTCATGTACATCAATATGAATACTATCAGACAGAAAAGGTCCCGCTGACTCAACTGGACGGTAATCCCACTTGACGGCTGTTTTTAAGAGGAAATGAAATATGTTCTTACTGCTTCAGGATCTCTGAGGAATCATAACGTCCATCATAATCAGAGTCAAATACAGGGCCACTGACAACGTTGACACCGTTTCTTTCCTCTGCATACCTTGGCAGTAGGGTGCCGTGAAAGTAGTGCCATATCACTGAAACAAGAAGGAAGACAGGAGTTTCAGGTGCCAGGCTGTCGTGTTTTAAAAAAAAAAAAAAAACTCAAACTCACTCAAAATCATCATCTGTAATAATTAGAGACAAAGTCAAATTTGGCTTCAGTGTTGGTGTGGCGCCAAAACTCCATTGTTCAACTTCGGCCTTTGGCAGAACTAATGGACGAATGCTGAATTCAAGACTATTTTGGACATCACAGACCATGTGCATCACCATGAACCTGTGGTCACAGATCACCATAAAGCAGAAAAAACCATGAACATAAATAAACAAGGCAGGTCATTTCAGATCTATTGTTAATATCTGAATATCCCCTTTGAAATACTCACAAGTATTCTAATGTAAATTAGAGTAAAAATCTCTCATATGTTGTTTTGAAATCCTACACGTGACATGAAATATAGATTTATAGGGGCGCCTGAGTGGCTTAGTCGGTTAAGCGTCCGACTTTCGCTTAGGTCTTGATATCACAGTTCGTGGGTTCGAGCCCCGCGTCGGGCTCTGTGCAGACTGCCAGCTCAGAGCCTGGAGCCTATTTCAGAGTCTGTGTCTCCCTCTCTCTCCGACCCTCCCCTGCTCACGCTGTCTCTCTCTCTCTCTCTCTCTCTCGCTCTCTCTCTCTCTACTAGAAATAAACAAAAATATTAAAAGAAAAAAAGAAATATAGATTTATATTTATCCTTTTAAGAGCCAAATGCTGCAATAATTAATAATGCCATAAAATCTATACATTTTAAGATCAAAAACAATTATCGAGAACTTCCAAAAGTTAAATAGGGAAACATACTGAAGGATCATGTAAGTTTAGTAGATTATATTAGCTGGATAACTTAGAAGATTACATACTTTTTCCACCAAAAAATGTCATTTATAGAGATTTAAATACAAAGTGGAATAAACGATATTGGAATATATCATGATTCTAATAGTTGTGAATTTTTGTGTACTGGTGTTGTCAAAGTTAAACCAATAAAAACTTCTCAGATAGTCATTTAGAGGGTCAGCCTTATTAATGTAAAGTATACCTATAATATACAGAAATTCTTTGAAATTATGAGATATAGGGTTAAAATTTTTTTACCTTGAAAACTCGGGTACATTGGCACTATGTTAGTATTAAGCAATGCCTCAGAATGTAGTTGGCTTGAACCTTTTTTTAGTTCTACAAAAAAAATAAAAAGACAACTATTTCATTCATCATGAATAGCATTAGGAATCATACTTTTTCATGGGGGTGACATTTGAAAAATTAGCTATCACCTTGAACCCACAAAACTTTCCCAGGTACTGGGTCAAGGGAAAGTGCAATGTGGTCAAATCCCTTTAAAAAAGTAAAATAGTTGTGTATTTTCTTCCTCAAGATGAATTCAGCAAAGAAAAAAAAAGCTTAATAAGAGCCCCAAATTCAACATATTCAAATTTTACCTTATTTGCCTTAATTCAACTATAACGTATTATGTGGACAGCTCTCTTTCCTTAAACTCTTTTACAGTGAAAGGGAAAAAGAAAATATCTGGCCTCAGAACACTTCCTATCCTGATTTCTGCCTCTTGTGATGAAATGCTGCACAGCACTCCTTTGTATGGACTTTCAGCTTGGATCTGGTCTATTTTTATAAGGCAATAGCCAAGTTCTGACTTCAGACACTGACGCCGGGGACTTGACTGGATACTGAAAGTATTTAAGCACCTGGAGACTTCTGATTGTTGCCTTTTAAGGCCAGGCTCAAAATGTCTTTTAACACACAAATCTACCACATCAAAAATAGAACATGTAACCCCCACCCCACCCCCCCACCCCCAAAAAAAGGCAAAAGACAAAAATTCCCCCAGAGGCCCTGTCTCCATGAAAGGGCAAGCACACATAGGCTCTGCCTATTCCTAATTCTCTGACAACTTGTTTTTCTTTTTAAGGAACAAAAAGATATCTCTCTCTGAAGACCCCTGATGTATCCTTCTGACTCAAGTTTCCTCAGAATCTGTGTGCCTTGAGAAATGTGTAAAATAAATGTAGGAAAAAACGAAGAATGTCTTGTCTACAGTGCCAGCACTAAATCAACTATCCTCCAAACAAAAGCCCAAGGTTTTGGGAAATTCAACTTTTAGATGCTTTAAAACCTTTCCCCTAATAGTTATGCTTCTCATTCGCAACAGTCAACAAAAAGATGGGTGTCCACTGCCCCAAAAGAGAGAAAAGAAGGAAGAAAGAAGACAAGGGAAAGGGCAGGTCAGGGGGAAAGACACTTACGAGGTGGGTAGAGGAACCCGTAACTTAGTTCAGCGTTATCTTTATAAAATGAACACTTATGGATAGGATTGAAGGGAATTCGGAGATCCTCATGGAGACAGTTGGAAAAGCCTTCTGTAGAGAAACTGTCCTGAAATCCAAAATGAAAAGAGCCATCAGGTATCAGGCACATGAAAGAAAAGAAGACTGCTTTATGAAGAGTTGAGGGTGAACCGCACCCTACGGTTACGGGGCCCTAGTTACCCCTTTAGGTCCCACTCCATTTTCTCCTTTTTCTAGCAGTGTAGTCATCTTTTTTTCTAACTGAAAGGCATAAACTCTGTAATATTAAGGATATTAATCATTTGCCATATGTGCTAATATTGTCCTATTATGCTGGGCTCATTTTGCTTACAGGTTTCCAACTTTCACATGGCAGAAAGGCCGATTTTAGGAGGACCTGGGCCTATCTTCCAAATGCAACTACACAGACTTGAAAGCTGGGGCTTTAGGGAGCCACTGAATTAACAATGCAGCATGAAAACCTTAGGTGCAGTGATGACTGAATTTATCCTGCTCTGATTATACTATGAAACAGAACATTCAAACCAAATCAAAGAATGTCATAATTAAGGCATTAAACAATAAATCTGACCAGGACCTACAAACTACTAGGTAGACTCCTATATATTACAAAGTCAAGTAGAAAATGTGTTTGTAATGTTTGAAGATAGTCTTCAAAATTAGAACAAATTTACCGCTGAAATTTTACATAAATTATGTGAAAAACTATGGTTTTTTTTTTAACAGAGAAATTACATATATACACACATATATCCCTATCTTTTTTATTTAGCTTTCTCGATATTAACAATAGTCGTATTTTTTCAAAGCAACTGCTACACTCAGCTAAGCTCTCTCAAATCCCCTTTCCATCCCTTAAGGGCATCCTGTAGCTTGCCGGGCATTCAGTTTTGGAAAATCTGGTCAGTCTGGTTCAAAACTTCAATTTGATCAAAATCTCATCCCCTTTCCCATTCTCTCTTTCAAGACCTCTCTTCTGCTTCTCTTTCTACCACAGTAGCCAGAGGGCAGAGGTGAGGGGGAATGGTGGTCTAATTCTGAGATATTCTACACAAGCTCTCCCCCTCACTCCTTTCAAGGGTTTCCTGTGGTCTGGGAGGTGGACAGACTCCCCATACTTTGATTTGGGGATCTTCTTGTAGGTGTTACACACAGAGAAGTGACCGAGCTTTAGCAGTGAGGACCCCCTAAGGTGAGCAGGGCCAAGGAAAATCCTTGTACTCACATAACTAGGCCTTTAGAGATGAATAATTGTGACTGATTGCAAAATTGATCACATAAAGTGAGAAATCAGAATCATCAAATATGAAAACAAAACACAAAGCAAGGGGGACATGGTCATGCACATTCCTCATTTCACAGAAGAAATTTGCACTCAGAAAAAAGTAATTTGCTCAGTGTCTCAAAGTCACAGAGCTAGTCAGTGGCAGAGCTATAACCAGCACTTAATTCCTCAGATTCCCAACTCAGTGACCTCCTCGTTTAGGGACTGATTATAAGGCTAAGATTAGTTGGCCCAAATTAACCATGCTTCCAATGTTTTCCTTAGTTATTTTGAAATAATCACATGTAGCTAATGAGGCGACCAATACTTGCATTTCTGTCAACTGTGTAGGATGTCCAACGGGGCATCAGGATGTCACGGCTGTAAGCACTCACAAACTGGTGCTGGTAAAGAAGGCAAACGGTGCTGTCCCTCTGGAGAACTCTGGGTCTGCCATAGGGTAAAGTGCTGCGCTTCATAACCTTCTCTTGGATGGCAGGGGAAAAATGAAACCACTGTTCAAACATACTTACTCTGAACTTATGATAATATATAATGATACATTCATCTAATTTCTTTCCCCTCCTTAGGCCCTACTGAAAAAGTGCTTTTATCTGTTAAAAAAAAAAAAACTAATGACAAAGAGTAGAACCATAAATGATTTAGAAAAAAAAAAAGGGTTGGGGCACCTGGCTGGCTCAGTTGGAGCGCCTGACTTCGACACAGGTCACGATCTCACGGTTTGTGGGTTCGAGCCCCACGTCGGGCTCTGTGCTGACAGCTAGCGCAGAGCCTGGAGGCTGTTTTAGATTCAGTATCTCCCCCTCTCTCTGATCTTCCCCTACTCACGCTGTCTTTCTCTCTCTCAGAAATAAAGCATTTTTTTTAAAAAAAAAAAAAAGGGATTCACTGCAGTTTGCCTATGAAGATTCTGAGAGGTCAATGTAATAAAGATATCACAAGGGGACACTATGAAATTGGTAGAAATGTTGGCAATTAGGTCTTCAATAATATTACCAAAATTCTTTATTTTAATGATTTATTCTTTAGGGAATAATCTCTAGGAAAAAAAAGTTGTGGGATGCTGTATGTGCCTGGAAAGCAAAGATTCTGAACTGAAATTATGAGACGAAGCTGAATGAAACAGTAATAGTAAATACCACATACTGCACTTTATCCAAATGTCAAGTGCTTTGTAGAGTCCTTGATAGATATCATCTAATTTAATCCTTAAATAGCTCTATGAATTAAGGTTATATGCGCATTGGACAGATAAGAAAACAGCAGTTTACAGGGAGTAAATACTTTTGCCATGGACATACAATTCCTAAGCTCATACTCAAACATGGATCGACTCAACTCCAAGTGTCATTCTTCACCACAATGCTTTGTCACCATGGACCATCAAAGATTTCTCTAAACATATACAGAGATTGTTACATAGGCAAATTCTAACATAGGGTTCACCTTTTTATTCCAAGGAAAAAACTGAGCCAAGTAACTGAAGGATCAGAGACTATATCAAAGTCACACTGAACATCCCAAGTCTCAGCTGACAAATGATCTCAATTGTCTGTGTAGGAAACCTGCTTAATTTTCATTCAGAAGTTATGAAGCGGAGCATCCGGTTGGCTCAGTGAGTTAAGTGTCTGACTGATTTCGGTGCAGGTCATGATCTTAGGATCATGTGATCTAATACTGTGGCCATGCCAGCATGAAGTAATCAAGATTCTCTGATTCTCGTCTCTCTCCCTCTGCCCCACCTGGCTTGCACTCTCTCAAAAAACAAAAGTTATGATGAAATAACTTTAGATAAATGAATCAACTCATAACTTTAGATAAATGAATCAACTCATACTCTCCTGTAATTAACTAAGAACCAGGTATTTTCAATAGAGGGTCTCTTCTAAACTTCTAAAAATCTTCGAAATCTCAAACCCCCTCAACTCTGATCATAATTACTCAGCTTTTAGTAAACACATGATGTGCTGTAATTATCCCTTCTTTCCTTATGACTCGCAGGCTAGACTGTGGAGCAGGACCTCCCATGGGTCACAAGGTGCTCCTCCACTACTACCTTTATGTTACTGGTTATTCTCAGCTATGTTCCCAGACCAGTTCCGAGTGGTAGACACTGTTGAGAAAAAGCCTGTTTCCACATTTCAAGCTCAAGAGTAAGGATGCCTTACCTTCGGCCATGGTCAAATTCAACTGTATCTCAAAGTCCACAACTGGCAAAACCTAAAGAGTTAATAATACTATTTTAAGCAATGAGAGATCGTTTTTCTGTCTTGAGACGTGTTTTAATTTTGTCAACAATTTCTACAGCCTAATTGTTTCATCGTGGGACAATGATAAAACATCTTGTACAAAGGAAAGTTATTTTTTGAGGATAAAAGGTCAGATGATGGCTCCAAAAAGACAAAATTCTTATATAAACACAACAATATCCGTGAAACATAGAATTGCTGCTTTGTAATTTTTATCACTACTCTGACAGTCGTTCTAGGAGCCTAAAACAAAATGGAAGGCATAAAATCAACTGCTCCCCAAACCATTATCGTCATGGACATTACCAATTTTGTTCACTTGTCACACTTTTTTCTTAAAACTGTATGTTAAGATAGGGGTAAAATGGTAACAGTGCGGGGGGGCCGGGTTGCTTCAGTCCGTTAAGTGTCTTGGACTCTTGGATTCTGCTCCGGTCATAATCTCATGGTTCATGGGAACGAGCCCTGCATCAGGCTCTGCCTTGACAGCTTGGCACCTGCTTGGGATCTCGATCTCGATCTCTGTCTCTCTCTGTCTCTCTCTGTCTCTCTCTCTCTCTCTCTCTCTGCTCCCGCCCTGTCTGTGCTGTTTCTGGCTCTATCAAAATAAATAAACTTAAAAAAAGAATGCCATTTATCCATTTCATACCAGAGAAATGTTATTTTGCCTCTAAACTTAAAATCTCTCTCTTTTTGAAAACAAATAATTAAGCATAAAAAAATACTTTAAAATAAACTGAGATATATTTTAGGAAAAGAATACTGTGGTTGGTTTATAATTAAGACCTCACTGCTCGGTTAACAGCACAGATTCCATGATTCAGGATGCTGCGGAACTTAGCTGCACTTCTCCCGACCTGCACCCAAGTCAAGTCACAGCGAGGCCCATCTGGGTGAACCTCTTAGGTTACCACCTCACTGTCCATGGGTTCGAGCCCTGTGACAGCCTCTGCATTGACTGTGTAGAGCCTGCTTCACACTGTCTGCTTTGCTTCCTACCCTTTCCCAACTTGAACTTCATGTCTCTCAAAACTAAATACATTTAAAAAAAAAAAAAAAAACCCGGGGGCACCTGGGTACCTTAGACTAAGTGACCAACTTCTGCTCCGGTCATGATCTCACAACTTGTGGGTTCAAGCCCCTGTGCTGACAGATCAGAGCCTGGAGCCTGCTTCAGATTCTGTCTCCTTCACTGCTCCCGCCCTGCTCTGTCTCTTTCAAACATAAAGAAACATTTAAAAAATTTTTTTAAAAATCATGGGATTCTGTGTCTCCCTCTCTGACCCTCCCCCGTTCACGCTGTCTCTGTCTCTCTCTCAGAATAAAACATTAAAAAAATTTTTTTTTAATTGTGAAAATAAAAAGACCCGGAAGAGGAAAAATAAATAATAAAAGGGCTGCATGTGTTACATTAGAATTAAACATAAATATATATTATGCTCACTGATACATTTGAAATTTGATGAAGTGTTTCTATACTACATGCTATGCAGAGGGTGCTGTAAAAAAAATCACAAAGTAGGCTAGGCTTTTGTTGATACTTACTGAGGGATCACATGAGCAGTCAAGGTTATATCTGGACGTTCTTGTGAAGGGGCACTGTACCAGGGACTGGGCTTCTTTGGGATTTTTTGGAGTGTAGACAGGATTCTTTAGAAAGTGGTTAACACTTCCACGAGTTCCATTATTAGGGGCAGGTATCAAATTCAATAAGTCTGCATAAATGCCAAAAATGGTAAATGGTTACTTAGAGGTTTCAAAACCAAATAAATGGTAGACTTATACTATTTTTTTATTTTTTAAAAGCTAAATGTATATAAGAGTTCTTTACTCTCTACCCAAAATAAAACTATAAAACTCTCTTGAATTTGAGGGAGTTCATGACTACACTCTTCTAATGGAATTACTAATATATATGCTGCACTTCTCTATGGAACTTCTGAAGTCTAAAGTGTATAATAACTATAGTTACCCCAATTACATACTTATGTCAATCACTGTGCTAATATATTTTTCTTAATTAATCCTCAGAATAATTTAATAAGTTTTTGTCAATATTTGGTAGATGAATAATCACAGTACTTTGCTCAAGGGCTCAAAGCTACAAATGTGGGAAGACGTAGGATTCAAAAGCAGCTTTGTCTGAGTCTAAACCTCATGCTCTTGATAATAACAATAGCAAACACTTATATAGTAAAGCACTTAGGATATGCCTGGCACTATCTTAAGAGCTTTAAGATATATTAATTCATCTAAGTAGATAGACTCTCACTGAAAGTAAAACTTGGGACACATTTCAGGTTTTGCAAATGCCCAGTGTCATTAAAGAAGTAATATTTAAAATATAATATCCAACCATAAAGGTATTAACTAAGAAAGTACAAAGTAAATCAATAATGTATCTAATGGGTCTTCCTCCATCTCTACAACTGTGACATCGTCATCCACTATGATTGATGCCAGAGCATCTGCTTGTTTTGTGTTCCCTTCACAGCCTCCAAACTCTTTCTCGGGCTCCACCCCAAACCTGAGTCAATTGTCAAATAATTAAGCCGAAGGCCTGTCAAAGTACTAGACACTGGGTATATACAGTCCCCACAACTCTCGGTGTTGCAGTTTACCTGTGTGCATACCAGTGCAAGAAACATCGGTGATCAAATGGCATAAGCTACCTATTTTTTTTTTTCCCAAGGACTCCGGGTCAGGAAGGTGAAGATTTTAAATGTGAAGATCTGTCTCACCTCATCACCATCTCTACAAAGGTCCCCACAGCGTGACTTCCTTTTCAGAATCCTATTCCAGTTCCGTTTTCAGAAGAAATGAAAGCCTATTCACACTTACCACACATTAAGTTATAGACTTCAATATTTTCAAAAGAGTCAACTTCAAAGCTGTGCTTGAATCCAGGTCCATAGCCGATAAAGAGGGCCTAGATGGGCCAGAAAAGTAACTGTTTATCAGTTCATATCAGCTAAATATGTAGCTGGTGAAAATAATTATCAACAGTGAACATACATAAAATGGCTATTATTAAGATATCAGAAAAATATGGTGCCCACAGACTTCATAGGATACTGTGTTAACCTCTGTTGCACACATAATCTAAGGACATGGAGAATATTTCTCTCTGCTTTACTGTAATTCCTGCCTTGACACTCAGAAGAGATAGATGATGAAATTGTTCCTCACCTGTGAAATGGGAAATAAATGTCACTCTGCCCATCCTGCACAGTGCAGTAAGGATCAAATTAAATAATCGTGCGAGTGTATTTTGAACTTTTAAATTGCTAGAAGAAACTAAGGCATTATCTTCATTTAGAACAAATAGGATATCTTTTCTCCTATTAAATCACCAGCTTTCATTTACTGGGGAGCAATATTCTTAACGGAACACAAACATAAGCAAGCTAATTATTAGAAAGTTAGTATGAGGTATAAGTCTTATAAGTAAGTCATATGTGCCTGAAACATGAATATAAGATTTTAACAAATTCAATTAATATAATGACCAAAATAAAAGAGGGATATAAAACCATATGCTTAATTCTCATCCAAGACAGAATCACAATCTGTATCTCTAAATCTAAACTTTGTATATCAGTTTTTCTTCAGATACAAACTTATTTTTTTTAAGTATAACAGATTTACTTACTTGCATATTTGAAATTATATTGTCAGAACCATGGAATCCAATTCCACAATGTTTCCCTTCTGAAGGACTCCTAATTTTGACATAATATGAATTAATGATGTAGAGTCTATTCATAGTGCAAAATTTAAAATCACGACAGTATTTCTGTTAATAAGGAGTTAAGTAACTATTTTGTTTAAAAAAACCAAAACTGGCAAATAAAACCACCTGGCTTTGAAAAGCATTGAGTGACCACCCTTATCTTTTTCAGACAAATCAACTAGAAACTGCAATATAGCATAGAAGAAGAGAAAACCACTTAGCACTAACACAAAACTAGCTTTGAACCCTGACTATGCTATTCACAAGCTGTAACACTGGCAATGTAGTTATCTTTGTTTCAGTTTTGTCCTATTGGGTTGTTTGGGTGGCTCAGTCGGTTAAGCGTCCGACTTCGGCTCAGGATATGATCTCAGGGTTCATGAGTTCCAGCCCTGCATCAGGCTCTGTGCGGACAGCTAGCTCATAGCCTGCTTCAGATTCTCTGTCTCCCTCTCTTCTGACCCTCCCCTGCTCACGCTGTCTCTCTCTCAGAAATAAAACACATTTTTAAAAAATTTAAAAAAACAACAACAAATTACATGGTTTAGCCTAAAGAAACCTTTAGAATATAGTAGATATTTGTTATTGTTTCTTCCATGAGGGTCAGGACCATCCCTTCCGAACACAGCTATTAAAAGCAGGGACAGTGAAACTCTTAAGTGAATCCCGGGTCATTGCTTAGGTTTCGCTTGACAGGGGTTATTTATTATCCCTGGCTTCCCAGCAACCATCCAAGAGTTAATCATCAAGTTTTGAGATATTAACAATATTAACCATCCAAATAATTTTCCAATACATCAATAAACTGAGATGAAATACCAACTCTGTAAAATAAAGAAAACCATTGCTCATCATAAAGGGGCTTTGCCAATTATTTACTGGATCTAAAGGTATTACTAGGATAACTGTAATGTGCAGAAGATATACGATGGCAAGTGGTAACACTAATGTAAACAAAAATAATCAATATAAATGTGAGCAGAGGACTGGTTCCCAGCTGGGGGTGGATGGCTTTCCCCAGGGAATCTCTGTCAATCTCTGCAAATGGTTGGCCCAAGTTTAGAAAAGGTGCTTTTTTGTCTAGAGGGTAAGAAGCCAGGGGTGCTTTCCCACAATGCACAGGACAGCCCTCCACAACAAAGAATGCAAAGAATGGTTTGATCCCAAAAGGTCAATCCCAGATTGAGGACCCGGGACACAAAGTGAAGAGAATCATATTCGCACAGTTTTCATGTAACAACATTGTTGAAAAGAGCCCAAAAGTTACAAGAGGATAACTAACATATCAGGCTTGGTTTGCCTGGAAACCATCAGAACTTACAATGCAAGTTGCCACTGAGGATCCAAATAGAATGTCAAGGGCTCAATCCTATCGTTTTTGGCAAAGTGCAAACGCTTCGGTAAGAAATGCTTCAGGTAAGGTTTGAAGTGCTGGTTTGGTTCCCGGCACTGGAATTACAAAAGGTAAAGAAAAACTTATTTCCATAAACTTCTCTTGAA
Source organism: Proteles cristata cristata (assembly GCA_017311185.1). Taxonomy (NCBI): domain Eukaryota; kingdom Metazoa; phylum Chordata; class Mammalia; order Carnivora; family Hyaenidae; genus Proteles; species Proteles cristata. The sequence continues at coordinate 405,597 of JAESUZ010003943.1, forward strand.
ATGGTTTACTAATTCTGTAAGATTTTTTTTTCTGATGAAAATTATACCAGCCTGCTCTGTAAGTCACAGATACAAAAATGACTGACTTCCTACTATTTGTATAATGTACACTATTATACATTATGTATACATTATACATATACATATTACATTATTATGACTATTCCCAACTATTCAGTAGTTATTTTTTTACAGGAAATAATTGCTACATAAAAAAACCCAAAACTCTTAGACTTTGTCACTCAGTTATATTTGAGTTACTACTATTTTCAAACATTCTTATCACTGCAATGGTAAGAATGGTCTTTAATATTTAAAAATATAGGGGCACCTGGGTGGTATAGTCAGTTAAGGGTCTGACTCTTGATTGTCGGCTTAGGTCATGATCTCACAGTTTATGAGTTGGACTCCACGTCAGGCTCTGTGCAGACACTGTGCAGAGCCTGCTTGGGATTCCGTCTCCCCTTCTCTGCCCCTCCACTGCTGTGCTCTCTCAAAATAAATGAACTTTAATGAGTAGATGAATAAACAAAACAGAAGTTAAAAAACGTACTTATAGATAAATCATCAAGACAAAAATTTATTATTTTTCTTAATGTTTTATTTATTTCAGAGAGAGAAACAGTATGAGCAGGGGAGGGTCAGAGAGAGAGGGAGACACAGAATCTGAAGCAGGCTCCAGGCTCTGAGCTGTCAGCACAGAGCCCGACACGGGGCTCAAACCCACGAACTGGGAGATCATAACCTGAGCTGAGCTGAAGTCAGGGCCATTCAGGTGCTCCTTTTTTTAATGTTTATTTATTTTGAGAGAGAGAGAGACAGACCATGAGCGGGAGAGATGCAGGGAGATAGAGAGGGAGACCCAGAATCCGAAGCAGGCTCCAGGCTCTAAGCTTTCAGCACAGAGCCCCATGCGGGGTTCAAACCCACAAACCATGAGATCATGATTGGAGCGTAAGTTGGACACTTAACCGACTGAGCAACCCAGGTGCCCCAAAAACTTAATTTTTAAGTGGGCATAAAAACTGGTAGGAAATACATAATAATGCTAACAGTACAACAATGAATTCTTAAAAATTTTCAATGCTTGTTTATTGGGGTATATCCGTAAAAATCTTTTAAAATTATAGGGCTTTTAATGTTGGCCCACATACTCAAAAAAAATCTAATGGAAAAAAATCATAAGAACAGATACTGTCCTTTTTTATATAAATATATATTAAACAAAACTAACAATAACTAAATAAGGGAAAAATGAATACACTCACAGAAAGATTTCTGGCAAGGTCTTCATAGTCAACTGAAGGGGGACAAAGATAAGAATCAATCATTGATCGTGTGCTACAATTGAAAACAAAAATTCAACGATATCTAAATATCAAAGCAGGTTCCAAACAGCTTATTTGAATTAGTCATTGGCAGTAATGAGATCATTAGGAACCACCCCATGCCTGTGAAATCATGTCACAGTGTTAAATGAAAAGTTAGAGAATATCTATCCATCCATCTGTTCATCCATATGTTGTGTCCACTCATCTGGCCATCCATCTATATGTCCATGCATCTAGGTCTAGTATGATTTCCTAGTGTAAAATTTGTTTTAAAAAAAGTAGCAGATACTTGGGAAGACATTCCAAGCCTAACAGCATTTAATCTCTAGACAAAGGATAGGAGGTGGGAATTAGGGCGCTTTAGGGAAATTGTTACTTTATATACTTTATATATTTTGATATTTGATAATTCCAGAACTTACAGGACAGGGCAAGTAGAGGAGTTTTGTAAATGAATTGGCATAGCAAATTTGCATATATGAATTTGCAGAGCACATGTGGTTGAGAGATTGCTTAGTGTCTTCTGTGCTACAAATCAATGTAGGTCGAGCTTTGGAAACATTCTTCTAGCCATACTTCACAAAAGTTTCAGAAAATTTTCAGAAAAAATAAAATGTTTTGCATACATATTTTACGTATGTAAAGTAAATATACATATAATTTTTGCTTTAATTTTAGTCACAGAGGCCTAATAAGAGAAGGGTGCAGTCAACGTTTAGCCATTCCAAAAGTCTCTGGGCACTGCCTCAGTCTGTATGGTTTTATAACAGGTTTTATAACAGTTGTATACTACTTTCATAGTTTAAAAACCCACTATTTAAAACTTGCCATGCATATATATAAAGTCTATGTTTATGTCACTATGTTAATACAAAGATTAATATCTGCATAACCACTCTCCTGCAGTGAATCTATTTCTCCTCATGTATATTCAATACTATCTACTGAAATATTCTACACTGCAGTTTCCAAACCTAACCACTTCTGATAAATATCAGAAAAGCTTTTCTTCCCTTTCTGTTTCAAGGTTAACTGTAACAAAAAGATAAACAAGACTCGCTCTAGGTATGTGAGAATTGCCAAGGACAGCAATGAAAAAGCAGGATATGACAGAGGTGCAGTTAGGAAATAGACTTGACTTGGAAAAGAACTAATAGTTTAAAAGATTTCTTGGCAGTTTGGGTTGCACATGTAGTCAAGACAGAACTGAAATTTCCTCTCTGTTTACGAAACACTTTCTGATTCTGTTCTGGAATGGTAAAGGAAAGTCATTTCTGAAGACAGAAACAAGCTGTTTATAGAATTAGAAGAATTATGGAATTTCCTGCATTCCTCCTTGTAACAGAATATTATAAGAGCTCTAAGCTATTTTAATGTAATATCATTAATTAAACTTGAATAAACGCAGCTGAACTTTTTCTCGTTTTGTTTTGTTTTTTGTACAAGTTATCTCAAACCCAATACCAGTAAAACACATACTACAACATAAAAATGTACTGAGCGCACACAAAATATGCTTAGCGATAAGTGGTTAGACCTGAGTCCTGTATAAAATCCCTCTGGGTGCAGAAGATATGCATTTGAGATTTAGTCATGAAAAGGAAATTCGCTAGATGCACTTTAATATGGAGACACAATAATTTAGAGGAATGTATTCTGAATGTAGTCATATCCAAAGTTAGTGTCCATGTATACTTACATGAAAAGTACTTATCTGGGACATCAATGGGTCTCAAGCGGGCTGCAGGCCCATATACAATTTTAATATTTTTAACATCTCCCAAATATTTATTCAGATACACAAATTTCTTGCAATTGCCTTGTTCCATGCCTAGAGGAAAAAATCCCCAAACATGTTACAACACATAGAAGAGAATTTCTTTCACTTCCAGAATTTAATTCAATAAATATGTTGTCGGTGCTCATGTGAGTTAAACATCTAGTTGGTAAGACACATAATTTCAGTTGTATCTACCACTTCAATTTAAAAAAAAATATTTCCTCCTTCATCCACAATTCGTTTCATGTTTCTTTGTATTTAGGTATTACAGTATCTTTATGTGAGTGAGGAGGGATCAAACAGCTTCAGACTAAATAGCAAAGCCTAGTTTTCCCAAGATCACCTCAAATATTAACTGGTAGGATAAAATTCTCGGTCTCATTCCAGAATTGCACTTTCTTTGGTACAGAACTTTTCACAGCTATTTCTAGAAATAGCTTTTACTAATTATTTCTGACACAAACAATAACAAGAAAAAACAAACAAAAAGGACTTATTTTCTTTTTTCTTGTACACTCAATGCTTCTGTACTGCCAAGGGTGTTACACAAACATGTTCTAAAGGTCAAAATAAGTAAAAATGAAATTAACAAAGTGCTAAAATTAACTATTCAAAATTCCTCGTATAAACCTTCCTGAAACCAGGAGATGGCTGCATTTTCATTGATAGATGTGAATTCTGTGCTTTATTTGTACTTTATATTCTATATTTTTTTCTCCTAGACACTTTCCACAACAAACTACATTTTAAAAAAAGGAAGTAACTATAAAAATCAGAAGAAATGATGAAATAATAACCAATCAAGGAAGCCTTTTCTGGGGGGCACCATTTAACCTGACAGGTAAATGATGAAAATTCAGGTTACCATGATCTGAAACAAGGATGAGGTTCAGGCATTGATGCAAGTTCAGCGTCTTTAGACCATCCATCAGCATACCAACCATGTTGTCAACCCTCTGCAATGCTCTGATGACCTAAGAAAGGGCACCAATTTCATGGGATGAATTCCTTCCTAATGGCTATTTCTATGTAAAACCATTTCTATTAATAAAGGAAAAGTTCAGTGGATGCAACTCCTATGATGAATTGATTTCCATTAGGCTGGGATACGTCAGGTAAGATAATAACAATTAATAAAAAGAGGGTTCCAAATTCCATACATACTCAATCCTACGTACTGGATATGTCACTGGCTGATTTGATTGTCTAAACTGCCAAAATGTTAAAAATTATTCATGAAATGCTTCTTATAATTATGTTCAACCAGTTAGTTGGTTAAGCCTCTTACTTTGGCTCAGGTCATGATCTCAAGGTTCATAGATTCCAGCCCCGCATTTGGCTGAGCCTGGAGCCTGCTTCAAATTCTGGGTCACCCTCTTTCTCTGCCCCTCCCTCCCTCATGCTTAGTGTGTCTCTCTATCAAAAATAAATAAACACTGAAAAAAAATTTAATTACAACTCCTAGGAATACAACCTATTATTCCTTAAAAAGGTGTGCGTGTGTTTTACACACGTGTATCACAAGGATACATAGAACAGCAAATGATTTTAGCAACTTGCTTTTGACATTTCTCTTTGGCTCTCTTTGCAAAACCACCTGAGGAAAATTCTTTGCAGCTTTACATGTGTTTTCTATAATGTATCAATCAATCTTTATCTCTAGAGTTAATTTATTCCACTGTATTAATGAAACAACCTCCTTCAATATGGTCTTTCACTCAAAGGTACCCAAGTAATGAAAGTTGGAGTTTTTAAGTATTAAAATAAAGTGGGTTTTGATTGCCAGAAATATGTGTATTTTACAGAGCTTGCAAGCTGGTTACTATGATATGAAAAGTAATGGGCTCAATCTTGAATGAAGATGAATCATAAAACTAGTCCTTCAGAAAATCTTCAGTGAAACAAGAAAAAGCAGCACCGGCTTTTTCTATGATCTTTTTATATGAACTGATGATCAATTATAAAATGATCCTTAGACTTACTAAGAGGACAACTGACCTAGACCCAAGTCGTGTCAGTGAATTTAGTGAAATAAAAATTATACAACAATCTGGTTATCAAACCAAGATAACAGTGACACAAAACTTCCATGTCACCAAATGCTGGCCATGTGTCTTCCTTAGCCCACCTCTAAGGAGCATTTTTGCTTAGTTGAAGGACAAAAGCAGAGCAAGGGCATGTGGAATTACTAACTACATTAGAGCTCCTGGGGATGGATTTTGATGGAAAGAACATAGAGAGTAAATAGAGACCTAAATGGATGGTTGCCTTCCCTTTCTCTCTTCTCTCTTATATCTGAGAAAGATGGCACACGAGAGGCACCCATTCTTTAAAAAGGGCAAATCTGGAGCAAACCCAGGGTAAGGGAAACCAGGAAAAGATGGTTTAGGCAGGTGTTTTAAATTCAAGTAAGAAAATGGGCATATGTTCTCCCTTCCTTCTGCTGTTGCTGATGTAAGCATTGAGAGCAAGTAACACTGAAAACCAGAGCACACAGCAGACATTTGGAATAGGCTCTGGTCTTGACTGCGCTAAAGAGACCCAGACTCACCAACTATAAAGACTGAGGTGAAATCCTAGCTATTCTTTTATCTTAGGGTCACATGGGGGATTCTGAGGTTAGGGACCCAGGCTAACCTCTTCTTCCTTTCATCATGACCACAAATATTCATAGATCCTTACTTCTTGTTTCTTGATCTTGGATCACAGATAAAAGATACATCATAAAAGAAGTTAGCTCAAAAGTACAAAGAAAGAAACTCAAATCATTTTTTGATCCAATGCTTCCTCTACTCTAAGATACAAAAATTCTACGGCCACACAAAACTGAAAGCAGTATTTGATCTTTCAAAGCACTGTACTGATTACAAACCTAAACCGGGGTGGGTTAAGTTCCTAAAACGGTGTCAGGTCAAATAAGATCTTATGTTGACAGCCTTAGTCCATGAGCTGTTCCTCCATTTCTAGCTTCCTAGTTCAATAAAACCATGGGGGCGCCTGGTTAAGCGTCTGACTTCAGCTCAGGTCAGGATCTCACGGTTCATGGGTTCGAGCCCCATATCAGGCTCTGTGCTGTCAGCTAGCTCAGTCAGTTAAGCATCTGACTTTGGCTCAGGGCATGATCTCACAGCTCGTGAGATCAAGTCCTACATCAAGCTCTGTGGTGACAGCTGAAAGCCTGGATCCTGCTTAAGATTTTGTGTGTCTCTCTATGCACCTCCCCTGCTCGCTTTTTGTCTCTCTCTCTCACAAAAAATAAACATTAAAAATCTTTAAAAAAAAAAAAAAGAAGAAGAAGAAGAAGAAGAAGAAAACAAAAAGAAACCAATTTACGTACAGGCTGGAATCCTAGCTATCTGAACCTTTGCTATCCACACTCTTGTTTAACACAGAATGAAATAAATTAAGATTTAAAAAAGAAAATTGGAGTCTTACACATTTATAAAACTTCCAAAGACCCTTTTGGGCCAATGTAGGGAAAAACTGGATAAAGGCTTTGGAAATGAGAATACAGAATTTATGATTGGTTCAATTTAGCACTGTGGAAAAGTATACACAAAACAGATTCTCCCTACTGTTATTTTTAATACAGTATATCCTTTGTTTTAGTAAAACTGTGCTTAGTATTCTTCCCAGAATCATGGAATCTTGCTAGAATAGTCTAGAAACCTGCTTCAAAGCAAAGTTACGTCCGATTACACCAGGTTTCATTAAATAATCACTGATAAAAAGGTACTTACCTCACTGCTGACTGGTCCATATGAATGACCTGAAGAATCTGGTTCTTCTAAATACAGAGTGTAAAAGTGTGGTCTAAATCAAACAGCATCAAAATGTAATATTTTATAAACACATTGTAAAATAGAATGGAAAAGTATAATTTAACAATCGATAGTGATTAAAAAGTCTACAACACTGGGGTTAACATTTGAGAAATAATTTGCAGGTTTGGAGTTATTCAAAATGGCGTCTATAAGAGCTCCCTAAAGAGTTCATTTGGATATAAAATGCCAGAGCCAACTGCAAAGTTTTCTTGCTGCTTATTTTTAAATATTTTTAAATAGTGTGATTTCTATAAAACAAAGGAGTAAGTTAACATACAAATTAATAATCTACATACCTTTCACCTTTAGGAAGCTGCAACCACTTAAGAACAGCCAAAATCCTTTCTTCAAATGGTATTGAACTAAAATTAAACATAAACAAAATGAAACCGTCTGTGACAATTGTCTTGAGTTTAAAATGTCTTTCTTATTGAAAAGCACACTGAAAGACTAAAGCAATCACATGTGTTACTTGTGTTTGAAACAATGTAAAAGTTTTATTTGAAAACACAAACTTGTTTTCCCAATAAAGAGACAAAAGTTAAGCTTTATACTGGGGAAGCTTTAATCTGGGGAAAAGAATGAAGACACATGTCTAATTTGCTGACATTTTTGTTATATAAGTGACATTTATTAATCATTTATTGCCAATTACAGTTCTAAATAGTATCCCCCATAAGCATTCCAATGAAATCAGCAACTAGGTTTAAAAATGTGCTTCTTACACCTACCTGATAACCTTATTCCTGTATCTGAGAACAACAATTGTTACCACATGAATAACGCGTGTGTCTGTACATTCCAGAAACAGTACTTCATGGAGAACTCACTTATTTGTGACTCTTTTTAAAAAGTTGGGAGTCAATCACCACAGCCTCATTTTTTTATTCCTGCCCAAAGACCTAAATGCAAACTCTAACATGTAACCAGCACTTTCTAGAAAACCTCCATCCATCTATTCAAAACTCATTTATCTTCCACCTAAAAGGTACCTGAGATAGAGTTTTGATTCTGACCACCCTCATTTTTCAGCCTATCATGCAAACGTTAGAACTTAGCACTTGATAAAAAGGAGAAGTTGAGATTAAAAGGCTGTGCATCTATACATACCTATTATACATTTTATAGATGTCTGGGCGAATTCCATTAATTTCCACATCTGATCCTGGCCAAAAAAATGAGGCACTTTTCAGGCCTTGAGATTTAGCAGTGATCCAAATCTGAGAAAGAGAATGAAGGCAAGTCAGAAAAGTACACAACTATTCATCTCTTAGGACAGTATGTGTTCATGTAACATCAGTGTGTTTCTCAAGTGCTAGAATGTTTGAAGTTAGCAAGCTCTAGCAGTGAGACTATAAAATAATCACTTAATATGACTCTGAACAGCAGCAAAATAAAACGGAATAATTAGAGCTTAAGTTAACCTAAAAGATATAGACAGTCCATTTTTGGAAATCTCTGCAAGTTTCAGAGCCACAACCATACTTAATGGGGTTCCCCTTGAAAGAAGAAAAACTTCCCAAATATACATGTGTTTAGTTTTCTGATATTTGTTATGTAACTAATATTTATTAAGCAATTATTGCCAATTACAGTTCTAAATACAGGAAAACAGGAAGTTGCCCAAAGTCACATAGCTTTAAGTATCAGCACTAAATTTTGAATTTATACCCTATAAAATATTATCATGTTTTTTCTTCTAAAAGAAATATCAAGAGATCCCAGGAAGAATTTTTGAAAATTCTGAAAAATACAGAACATATCTATCATGGCCAGAAAGAATACTTGTGTTAGCAAATAGAAATAAAGTCAAAGTTTATTTCTTTCAGAAATAATTGGTTTTATATGAATCAAAATATTGCCCCCTGACTACTACTAGATGGTGGAATCAAACAGAAATGAAAAATGGTTCAGAACTACCAAACCCAGTTATGACATAAGCTACTCATTACACAACGATACAAGAGATTAAGCTTATCCGCATCTATCTCCATTTACAAAAGGATGGCCACAGACACAATAAATGAAGTAGGTTAAAAGCTCCAGAGAATTTGGTATTTTACTCTGAATGAAACAGAGAACAATTGGGGCGCCTGGGTGGCTTAGTCGGTTGAGCGTCCGACTTTCGCTCAGGTCATGATCTCGCAGTTCGTGGGTTCGAGCCCTGCGTCGGGCTCTGTGCTGACTGCCGGCTCAGAGCCTGGAGCCTGTTTCAGTCTGTGACTCCCTCTCTCTCTGACCCTCCCCTGCTCATGCTGTCTCTCTCTCTCCTAGAAATAAATAAAACATTTAAAAAAAAAAAAAAGAAACAGAGAACAATTGAAAACAAGACTATCTTAGTAGCGAAAACAAACAACTCACTGGTTCTCCTTTGTACCACTTCGGATTATAGACCTCTTTACTTTTAAGTGCAAAGAAAGCATTTATCTTGGGATCATAGATTTTGTTGTCGATTATGCCATGGGATTCTGGATAAAGCCCCTAAAAAATATAAAAACAGGTTTTCTTTACGCAAGTTGTAAGTTTTTTCAATGTTAAATAAAGTCACAAACCAAAACCAAAGACAAACACTTAACTGAAGCTATAAGGAACTTAACAGAGTTTAAGGGGAAGGGAGGACAAAGCCATGATATTATTAAAATACAACCAACCGCTCAAGAGTTTGTAAAGTATTTGCGCTTTAAATGATGTAGCAGGAGAAAGTAAGTAGGAATGCTATGCATAAGGGCCTGTGTTAACAGGCAGCCTTCTCAATTTCTAAAAAAGTGCTCCATTTCCCCTTTGCATCGCTGAGTAAAGCATTTCTGTACAACAAACTGTTTTGGTGGAGTCTGAGAAGAGCTTACATTAATGCAAGCAAACAAATTGGTTTCCTGGCTTGAACCCTAATGCCTAATGAACCCTTGAACCCTAACGCCTGACTCCAATTAAACTGGCAAACTTGAAACAAAAACAGGGCTGTAGGCCTAGCGTCAGGCAAAGTGGCCTGCTTAAACTCATCCATCAAGATGACTGGCCCAAGTTGAGAACCTGTGAGTGTAGGACAGATCTGTACCAACAACGCAAGTTACAAAACCGTAAAAAGAAATAAGACATAAAAAAATCGGAGAATCCTAAAGCTGAAAGAAAACCAAGAACTCATTTCTTGGAGTCTTTAGTCATCTCCTTTCAAATGGAAAACCTGAGACCAGAAGGAAAGAGACCTTCCCCCAACTATAATTAGTTAGTGGCAGAGGCAAAGACCAAAATGTAGGTTTCCCTGCTCAACTACATATTTTTCCAATCTGATGTCTAATTATTCCCTCACAAAATGTAACATTTACATCTCACTTCTGTGAACATAAAGAAGTTGAAACTTGGAGCTTACGGTGACAATGCTGTAGTGATTGGGAAACGTTTTTGTTGGATATACTGGTCTCATGTTTCTGGCATACGTTCCACAGTTTTCTACAAAGGAAAAAAATTGAAGATTGTTATTAAATGCAATTGATAATCTGTTTACTTCATCTAGCTTTGGTACCAAGTAAGTATAAATTAACCCAGAAAGGATTTATGACCGTATGACAATTTGGGGTTAATTATAAAGCAACATTGTATATTCAAATTCAATGCTAATTTTCCTCAGACAAATATCAAACAAAATAAATAATTAAGTATGAGATAATTATTTCACAGGCTTATCAATAACATTAAATTCCAGATGGACAATTTGTGATAACGGCGCTTACTAGATCTTTGTATTACGTTACTTGGTGATCACATACTTATTATGGAGGGAATTTAAAAACAAACTGCATCATATGATGTCACTCATATGTGGAATTTGAGAAACTCAACAGATGAGCATAGGGGAAGAAAGGGAAAAATAAGATCAAAACACAGAAAAGGAGACAAACTGTAAGAGACTCAGATACAGAGAACAATCTGAGGGCTGCTGGAGGGGTGTTGGGTGGGGAGTATGGGCTAAGTGGGTGAGGAGCATTAAGGAGGGCATTTGATAGCATGAGCACTAAGCATTGTACGTAAGTTATGAATCTCTGGGTTCTATTCCAGAAGCCAAGACTATGCTGAATGTTAACTAACTTGAATTTAAATTTTAAAAAATAGTAATAAAGGAAAAAAACAAATCGCAAGAGTAGCAAAATCTGCAAAGTTAAAACAAGGGTGAGGCAGTAGCTGGGGTGGCAAAGTCCCAGTCTGAAAATCCAGAAGCAGCTCACTCCGGACACTCAACAGTGCTCGTGAGACCAAAAGGCATCTTCTGGCTTCAAGTCAGAGATAGAACAGAAGTCAAGACTGTTCCAGATTCAGCCCTGGTGTCATGCTCATTTTCTCCTGCCTCTACTACTAAAAACAAAAAAACACATAAACCTAATGATTCTAGCATTTTAATATATCGTTGCCAAAAATGTTCCTCAGATTGTCACATGTCTCTCTATCTCAATGCCATCCAAACAGTGCAGAATTAGAGTATATTCTCCAATTATCCAAAGCTGGGGGCTCAGGTAAATGGTATACTGATTTATTTTAAACTTCACATATATGTAGCTACAACCCCTTAATTCTGAACTCAGGATATGATATTTGGTGCCACTGAAGCAAACTTTCCTCTTAATGGTAACTAAGGGCCAGATTCAAGCTTCAAAGCACATAGGTCTGATCAGAATAGAGCCTTCCTTGCCCTTGCATGCTTTCGGTTAAATATTTTTTTTTCACATGTCAAATGATTATTTATAAAAACTATTTTCTTCTAGATCAAAATTAAAAGCTGAAATTTTGGGAACTTGGGTGACTCAGTTGGTGAAGCATCCGACTTCGGCATGATCTCACAGTTCGTGGGTTCAAGCCCCACATTGGGCTCTGTGCTGACAGCTCAAAGACTGGAACCTGCTTCGGATTGTGTGTCTTCCTCTTACTCGGCCCCTTCCCTGCTCACACTCTATTTCTCTCTATCAAAATAAACAAATATTTTTTAAAAATCTGAAATTTTAAAAAGATTTCCCAATTATTTTGGTTTCTCATAAAAGAAGTATATAGTAAATGTAGACATGTATTTACCGAGAGTGATTTTAAGGTTTAAACTAATCTCATATACTCAAGCCTAATAAATAGTATTTTAGAATTCAGAACTCTAAAATAGTTGTATTTACTTCCATTTCAGCTTAGGGTTCCACTGGAATTACTGAACTATTAAAAAGACTATTCTACTATTGCATCAATAACTTACAGAATAACCACTCAGTTAAGCACTTTTGTGAATCAATTTCTTTGAAGAATGCTACATGGTACTATAAGATAGCTAGCAAATATTCCATGTCAGCACTACTAAATTCATATCAGAAATATCTTCAGTTTTTAAAATTCTATTTGAAGATATAAAATGATTTTCCACAAAAGTAATCCAAAATTCTAAGAAAAAACACATACAAGTTAATGTGTGTATGTATATATTTATATGTAACTGTGCATCTACATATTATGCATGTGTGTATATGTGTATGTGTGTATATACATATACCTGTATTATCTTAAAAGTATCTAAAAGGCAACTTCAAAGAAATTACAATATTGGAGACCAGTTTCTTATCAGCTTCAACTACTTCACCAAAGAGAGGTTTGGTAAAACACATTCTGCCAGTATTTTTCCAAAAAAAGACTGTCTCCCTAGTCTGTTTCACTGAAAGTGACAGTGAACTCTAAAGTTACTCACTTAGTCGGCTAATAACAGGAAGAAGGCCGCCCCAAGTGTGTAAATATTCTGCCCTGAAGCCGTCCAAAGAAAATAAGAGGGTAGGAGGCATTTCAAACCTGGGTAATGAGAAAGAAAGGGGGGAAAAAAAAAAAAAACAATGTTTAACGAAGCAGAAGGAAGATACACATCCATTGAAGAACATGAAATTTTTTCACTGAGGTCAGTATATAATCTAAATTAAGCTAACAAGCTCAAGAAGCATCCTCATAAAGGAGACTTTACATTTATATTCATATATATATTTGACATTTCACTATATCACATATACATATATCTACCTATATCATCTAATAGTATTTATCAAGCATTTATAGCATTTTGAACCACCATATGGAGAACCATTCATGGTTCCTACTATTCCAAAAGCTGGACCAAATGGTACTAAAAATGTAATAATATTTTCCCAATTTGCAGGAGAATAAATGGTAAAACAGCATTTTCTAAATTATGTTTCTATTACCATTGAGCTTTTTCCTGAACAACCACTTTTGGATACTGTCTCTACATGTATCTAATAGATGGTACCTCATATCACAAACATTATATATAATATTTGATTTTGAAATTTACTATATTTGAAATACATTACTATTTAGTAGAGAAGTCTGACATGTATTCACTACATTTAAACAGAACAAAGTGATCCAAAGCTAAAAATGAACAATGAGGGCACATGTGTGTACGAACGTGCGCGCGTGTGCGCGCGCGCACACACACACACACACACAAAATGTGGTGTGCAAATCCAAAGGAGGCAAAAAAAAAAAAAAAAACCAAAAAACAAAAAAAGCCCACGGAACAATGAGGTGCTCAGCTCAAAGTGAATAACTATGGTAAAGAGACATGGCCAAACCAGAATGGGCATGATTCAGAAATTTTGAACTTCTAATGGTATCTGGTAGACAGTAGGGGGTTGAACACTGCAGGATAACTGTGAAAAAACTTTCCACTTAAAGTTTTACTCAGTAATTTAAAATTTGAGAGCAAATGCTTAACTCTCCTTGCCGTTTTCAATTCTACCTCCTCCTAGCTTACCCTCGCACGCAAACACAAAAGGAAGAAAATAAAAATTCGCATGTGATTTCCACTAACTAGTACTTGTACCATAGCTCAGTTGGAAGATTCCAGAATCAACTGCCTAGGGTCTCAGTGGTCCATCACAGTGTAATATTTGTTTTCAATCAATATACAACATAAAGTTTATTGCACCATTAGCAAAATAAACTGGATAACAATTTCTAGTATAACATGTTCGAAATTATGATCTTATTCTAAAGAATAGTTACATTTCCACTAAAAGGATCAACATTACAACTGAAAAATAATAATCAATACGTAGAAGGAAAAGACAGATTCAAAAATCACAAAGTCTGAATTTTCCAAGATACTTTGAACTTAAGACAGCTCAAGGTACAGGAGACTTCCCTTTGAAGAAGTCTCTTCTGTTAGAATTTGCTTTTTTGAGTTTAGTTTTTGCTGCTGCTATTACTGTTGTTTTAAACAAAAAATGTACTCTCTCATCTTGAAAAATACACATAAAGCAAAAATAATTATATATACAAACAAAATAAGCTAAAGTACAGCTTTAAAATTTTTAATAGTTTGGGAAAAAAATCATTACTATAAGAAGGTAAAAATATGTTTCTGAAGATGAGTAAGTCAAATTATAAAGTAGTAGATCTCAAGTGGAACAAAGATAAATGTGTTACATCTTCACGAAATTTCCCCCTTTGAATTCCACACAAGATTTTTTGATGGCCTAGTATACACAATGTACTGTGTAAAATACTTTAAGGACCAAAAAACCCCAAATACTATAAAAATGATGCAATATTCTCTCACAAACATGTTGCTTATCCCCCTAATTTGTAAGTAGATGAAAATATAAAAAGTAAAAAGGAAGCTGTAAAGTAACTTGTTACAGGTTTAACTTTCAATACTACAAATGAAAGTACAGGCCCTTTCTTCCTAAGGAGAAAGATAAAACACTTCCACTAACCCTCTTGAGTACTAAAGACTGAATAGCTGTGACCTCTCTTTTTTCCATTAACTTCCAGAGTGGGGATCATTCCATAATTGACTCTATACCAAAAATGTCCACCACAAGGCCTGACTAAAAAAAAAATATCGATTTTTTTTTTAATCTTTTCAACTTGGAAAGATAAAAATAGTATCTCAGAATATAATCTTACCCTGCTGGACACTTTGGCTCATTAATGTCCTCACAGGTTTCTTCCACCCAACTTTTCTCTCCTAAAATAGTTTCAAGAAATAAAACAAGGTGAACATATTGAACAGTGGCAGTAACCGTGATGCTGTGAGACATCTTAGGACAGATTCCAAAACAAATTATGTTAACACACATATAGGTAATACGGGTCATGACTCATATTAGGGAAATATAAATACATTAAGTTATTATGTTTCAAAATAATAGTTGATACCAGGAAGAAAAAAATGAATGAAGAAAAAAATGAAAGTAAGACTACATGCAAGACTCAAACATATTACTGTATTTGTGAGAACTTAAAAGGCATCTTTTCCATTTTCAAGTTGTTCCTATTTTCAACCAACATTTTACAACCCTCCATTTATCCACCTAGCATCTTCTAGTATAAAATTCTTGATGTCTTAGTTCCTCTCTTATCAGTTTCAAAGAACCCTGGGACGGTTGGACGCAATCTCACAATAGCACCAGTTTACATAATACCCTAGAACCTCGGGCAGTAATTTCACATCCAGTCTTTCAACACATGGCAGCCATTGCCCTCATTTACTACGAGGGACCTGGAACATAAAGATGGCCAGGACTGCAAAAGTGATCTTTCCACAAGGTGGCATTAAATATGTAGCTAATATCAACATAACATGAAGGGATGGTAGCAGGCGAGTGAGCAACTATAGATAGAACAAGATTTGCCCTGCGTAGATAGTGATTTTTAAATGGATTGATGGGTACAAGATTCATCACATAACTTTCTTTCTTTGAATTTAACTCTAATAAAGTATTTTTTCAAAATATTTTCAGTTAACATAGTTGGTCAACAAATGTGAATCCTAATGATAAAAAAAAACGTTAAAAGCACAAAACCCAGTTAACACCTAGGAGGATGCTGGGCTGCTGCAGAGCCTGATATGAGTGCAAGGGACCTGACCTCGGCACACAGAGCCGTAGTTGACACAGCAGTCACCCTTTTCTCTGCAGTCATCTGAACAGGAGCAAAGGCTTCTGGGCAATCTTTTCTCACCACACCTGAACTTGCTGCAAGTCCATATATGTTCTAGAAACAAATAACAAAGACGTGTTACGGTCCCAATTTAACACCTCTGAAGTAGACACAGAACTGTTCTCTTCTGAGACAATGAACTATTTCATAAGTCATAGTTACTCACAGAATCTGTCACCAGAGCGGTCAACCTGAACTAACAGACAGAAAGCATGCAAGCAACAACTGTTATTATTTCACTTAAAAAAAAAAAAAAAAAAAAACAGAATTCTATCACTTGAAAACATGGACAAACATGATTGTTATACAATTCATATATAGATCTTGGTTTTCTCTACCAGCCATTTTCAGGGTTCTCAAATTTTAATCTGAATCTTGCTTACTCCCATTTAAATAGTAAATATCCATATCCTATGTAGAGAAATCCAAATCAAATGGAACATTTACATATTCTAATGGGTTTATTTTAAAGTCTAAAGTCTAAGTGCACTAGTGAGTGCACCTGAAACTAATTTAACATTCCATGTCAACCATACTTCAATAAAAAGAAATGTATGTCTAAGAATTCTTGTTTTAATGAGCCCACCCACAATGAAAATCTCAAGAAGCCTTTTTGAAGTTTAAGTGCAAATTATATTATACAGGCTCTCGGCATACATTAAAAATGGCCACAGTTTTGCTCTCCATAAAGTGTTAACAGAGGCAAAATATGTATAATTTTTTCTCTAAGGAAATGTAAAGGCCGATTTTTTAAAAATCTCAAGTGAATGAGATAAATCACATTTCTAAAAGATGCAGACTTTTTTTTTTCTTTTACTAATGCCGATATCATCTCTTCCGCTGAGTATTTTCATTTACCTGGTTCTATACATGTCTCCTGGTAATCCAGACAGCAGTTTCCAAGGTCAACGCAAGCAACATCACAGCGGCAGTTTCCAAATGTTCTCTCAAAACAGCGACCTTTGCAACTTTTAACTGAAAATATTGACTGAGGAGTTAGATGTTTCTAATCACAGAATCATGTAGCAAACATCAACTATTACATCTAAGTTAGATTTAAATCCTAGTTGGAAAATACAGATGGGGCAATGAAGTTATCCAAGAATCTTCATAAATACACCTATAAAGTGGCAAATAGAAGATTCTATCTCTAACCATAGGAAAAAAAGAACTTTTCAAATTTATGACAAACCCTACTGGGTCTACTAAGTCTTCAATACTTATAGCATGGTAAAGAAAAGTCAAAATAAGGACTTTTTCTTTTTTTAAGTATATTTATCTTGGAAAAAAAATATTTATCTTGAGAGAGAGAGAGACAGACAGCAGGGAGGGGCAGAGAGAGAATCCCAAGCAGGCTCCACAACGGCAGCACAGAGTCCGATGCCAGCCTCAAACTCATGAACTGTGAGATCTTGACCTGAGTAGAAATCAAGTCAGGTGCTTAACCAACTAAGCCAGCCAGGCATTGCTCCGAATGAGGACTTCTTCTGAACATCTTATGCTTACGTAATGTTCTGTAAAATTTCAAACTGTGAGAAAAGATTTTAAAAGTAATTATCTGAATATTTCCGAAGGAGAAAGAATATGCGACTCACCAGTCTCACTCTTGGTGTATAAAAGAAGAATGGGGGCACCTGGGTGGTTCAGTCGGTTAAGCATCTGACTTTGCTTAGTTCATGATCTCACAGTTTGAGTTCGAGCCCTGTATGGGGCTCCATGCTGACAGCTCAGAGCCTGGAGCCTTCTTCAGATTCTGTATCTTCCTCTCTCTCAGTCCCTCCCCTGCTTGCTCTCTTGCTCTCTCTCAAAAAATAAACATTTTTATTTTTTTAAAAGAAGCAGGACATTCTGCAGGACTGTCCCTCTCACCATGACCTAAAATACCCCTTTCACCTTCAGATGCAACCTGGTTCCTACATTCTCCAGTCAAGGTCCGATTTCCTTTTTTACCTTCCCCTCAGTCACTTAATTCCATTTGAAATAGAGTATTTGGTTAATATCCCAGTCTCACACAGAACTACCAACTTCCTTTCATTTAGAGAGAGTGAGTGCAAATAGGGAGGGGGAGAGAAAGAGAGAGAGAGAAGACAGAGAGAGAGTGAGAGAGAAAGAGAAAGAATCCCAACTCAGGACTCAATTTCACAATGAGATTATTATTCGAGCTGAAATCAAGAGTTAGAGGCTTAACCAACTGAGCCAATGAGGTACCCGTAGACCAACCACTTCTTGAGAACAACCACACATGCATTTTGCCCAGCATACTGTATACCTGGCAGCCAGCAAGATGCTTGACTATAGTTGCTGCCAGGAAGTTTTTATAAAATGGATAAATGGTAGACGTGGGAGGAAAATTTTAATTAAATACAGTAATTTTCTGTGTTTACTGCACACCTGGAAAAGGCTAGGTTTTCATTAGATTACTAAAACATCAGGATGGTGAGGGTGAAAACTCCACTTGTAAAATAATGAATAATCCTAGCTCCTGACTTTAGTGGTCTCCTGACCCAAGAAGACACTGCCATGGAACTTAACTCTCATGAGACTGGAAAATTTGGCAATTTTAAAGATATGAAGTGACACAGTAATTTCTTTTTTTTTTTTTTTACTTCATTTTGGTTTTTTTTTTTTTCCAAAGAAAATCGTATTTTTATTTATTTCTATTTATTTTTTTTACAAATAGTTTATTGTCAAATTAGTTTCCACATAACACCCAGTGCTCATCCCCACAAGTGTCCTCCTCCATGCCCACCCCTCCTCCCCCCCAAATCCATCAGTCCTCAGTTTTTGTCAGCATTCAAGAGTCTCTCATGGTTTGCCTCTCTCCCTTTCCCCCACCATTTCCGCCCTTCTTCTCCCCCTTGGTCCTCCGTTAAGTTCCTCCTAATCCTCCTATACGTGCACACATATGATATTTGTCCTTCTCTGCCTGACTTATTTCACTCAGCATAACACCTCAAGGTCCATCCATGTTGCTACACATGGCCAGATTTCATTGTTTCTCATTGCCATGTAGTATTCCATGGTATAGATAAGCCACATCTTCTTGATCCATTCGTCTGTTGATGGACACTTAGGCTCTTTCCATGTTTTAGCTATTGTGGAGAATGCTGCTATGAACATTGGGGTACATGTGCTCCTATGCCTCAGCATTTCTGTATCCCTTGGGTAAATTCCTAGCAGTGCTATTGCTGGGTCATAGGGGAGTTCTATTGTTAGTTTCCTGAGGAACCTCCACACTGTTTTCCAGAGGGGCTGTACCAGTTTACATTCCCACCAACAGTGTAGGAGGGTGCCCGTGTCTCCACATCCTCGCCAGCATCTAGAGTTCTCTGATTGGCTCATTTTAGCCACTCTGACTGGCGTGAGGTGGTATCTCAGTGTGGTTTTGATTTGTATTTCCCTGATGAGGAGGGATGCTGAGCATCGTTTCATGTGTCTGTTCGCCATCTGGATGTCCTCTTTGGAGAAGTGTGACACAGTAATTTCTAAGGTCAGAAAAACTAACATCCCTGACCTGGGCAGAGGAACTACTTGAAGTTCATTAAAAAGTACCTAGTAATTTTTAAAAATACTAGGTATACTATGTTAAGTTTAGATTAAAATTGGTTTTTTTAATCCTTCAGTTTTATTTTTATGTGTTAAACTAACTCAAAGTGAACTACTTCATGCGTATGCCTAGATGAACATTAAAGGCTGTAGCTACTTAATTTTTGTTAGACAGTTTTGCTCTGTAGAGACTGCTGACCCAAAACATGAAATTACTACATTTAATTAATTTAAGCAATAAGTGAAAAATTAAAAGTCAGCAAATATTTTTAAATGACCAATATTATAATTACAGAAGAGTTGAAAAGGAAAATAATTTTTATTTTTCAAAACTGAATTCCCTAGGAAGACCAGTGATTTCACAAGGCGGGGGTGAAGGGGGGGAAACCTACCTGAAATCCAAAATAATTCAGTTTTATTATTTATAGTAACCTCATCAATGCTGGATAAATTTCTGCACTGAATATAAAGAAAAAACATGTAGAAGCTTTCACTATGGCTTTGAAACACCAATACCCAGAATTTTAAAAGCCATAGGAGCACGTAACGATAGATTTCCAGTTGCCCAGCGATGCTAACAGGTTACCAAGTAAACTTTCCAGGCTGCTTCAGCAACTCCTTGGGGAGTGTCCTGGGGTGCCCTGGAGAAAGTCAGGGAGAGGCTCCAGGGTGCAACGCCGGAACATAGTCATCCTGGCTTGTTCCACTGCTCTTAATTTACTTTTTGTTGGTTTAGGGTTTGCTTTGTTTGATTTTCTGGTCATAGCCCCTCTTCATTGTTTTAGGATGAAGTTTTACAACTAAATAAATATATTATATGCCTAAAATAATCAAAGAGCTTTCAGAAGACTCAAACCAGTATCAAATTTGCAATAACTCAGGAGTACCCACAGATTAGAACATGGCGCTTTTCTCAATCACATTGTGAAGAGGGCTAAACGGCAACACACACCCATGTGTGTACACAGGCACACTAAGTAGTGTAGTAATTACCTTCTTTGGCACAGCTTGGTTTCAACCCAAATATACAGCCAAGGATGGTTGTTAACACACAGACTGACAATACCTGTGGGGAGAAAAAAAGAAGATTATATAGCTTCAAAACTCTTCTATTTCTTCAAATGTTTCTAAGCATGCTGGTGCCGCTCTGTCTCCTGATGTGGGTGCAGGTCACGTGGCTGTGTGTGCTTTATGAAAAAAGCGCATGCCCACGCTTCGTGTGCTTTTCTGGATGTATATCCTACTTCAAGAAAAAGTTTGCTTACATGTCAGCAAAGAAATCTGTGCCATCCAAGATGAATGTTTACAGAAATTTCCCAGTTAATGCAAATGAATCCAGTCAGAGAACTTGAAATAATTAAGGGACCGAGAGAGGAAAATCAATTTAGGGATTCAATCTCCTACTTGTTAATCCATAAAAGGCAACATGAGAATATCAGCTGCTTCTCTGAGCAGGTTAACTACACACACCTTAACAATATCCTCGCGTGCCCCATGGCAGCCCATGGGAACCGGCACTGGACAGGGTTGGGCAACTGCACTGTGGCCCAAATGTCACCACAAACTGGTTGTGTGATTTGAAAAAGGTCACGTAAGTGTTCTGGGCATCAGATTATTCACCTATAAAATTAAAGGGCGAGCCTATATGGATCTCTAAAAAGTTTTCCAGCTCTTACATTTTGCCACTTTCTCACTCCCCACTCTTGTGACCTTCAATAGTTTAAAATTTGTTTGAGAATTAGGGGGGAAAAAGAGCAAAATAATCTGTAGATCTGTAGAACAACCCTCAATTTTGTTAGTGGGATGGAGTTTCCTTGACAGCTCTCTGGAATCTCACTTTGCAGGAAAATCCAAGAAACTACACATTCAGTGCCAACAATGTGTAATGACTATGTTATGCACAGGAAAGAGATACCTCAGGGAGCTGCTATTTGTGTGGGAAAAAGTAAAAATAACAGCATAAATGGCTCATATTTGGCAGGCTCCAGGAGGCGCCTGCAGGTACACGGTTGTTTAAAGAAGGAGAAAGGCTGAGGTGGCTGGGGAGAAGGAGAGGAGAGGGCTTCACGGGGAAAGTCGCAGGGCATAGCTGTGCAAGGGAGAAATGATGGTAGGATATTGCCAGGTAGAGAAAACTTGCAGGGGTAAGGCCAGCACAGGAAAGGCCCGAAGGAAGAAATAGAAGGCAGGTGATGAATTGTGAGCAGCCTACTTTGGCTGGAACAAAGAATATGCAAAGGGAATGGATGCAGTAGGAAAATATGTTCCCCAAAGGCCAAGATAAAGAGGTAACAGAGACCAGAGAAATGGGTGAATGGGACAGGGTGGATGTTGGGTGCAGGCTTTTAGGAACTGACTCCCTCAAATAAAACATATCAAGTACTGGCCATATATACCAGTTGCCAGGTTTAGGTACTGGATACTCAGTACCAAAACAGACATGACCTTTGTCCTCGAGGTGCTTAATGTCAAGTGACTGTAAAAACTGAAGAGAAAGTAAATAGTAAGTAACCTGAATCAGCAGGTCTAACTCATTTCAGAAGAAAATGGGGCAAGGGAAGGAAAAGCAAGAGTAGAGTGGGTCTCAAACACAACTGGTCTAGGTGAAGCCATTTTTTAAGGACATAAAAGCCTTAAGTGTATGTATGTCCATTCAAACAGGAAGTCATCAGAAGAAGAGCTCCAACAAATATGTAAATAATGGCAAACGGAACAAAGTACCAGAACACTAAGGGATGCTCCTAAACCTACTGAGGTATAAACTAACACAAACATATGAAAGGTTATGAAAGGTAATTTTTTAAAAAATTAATGCTTATTTATAGAGAGCAAGAGAACAAGTAGGGGGAGGTGGGCAGAGAGAGAGAGAATCCCAAGCAGGCCCACACTGTCAGTACAGAGGCAGACATGGGGCTCAAACTCAGGAACTGTGTGTGAGATCATCACCTGAGCCAAGATCAAGAGTCAGTTCCTTAACCAACTGAGCTACCCAGGCACCCCATAAGAGGTAATTTTTAAGTTTCTACCAAAAACATTAAAAACTATTACGGTCAATTATAAACATACAAGGAAACAAAAAAATTCTAAATCTATATTTACTATACTGTACTTTAAAACATGGAGGATTAAAGTTTTCTTAGTAATAAACTTAGAAAGAATAGTCTGAACAGTGCTTTATCTTCTTCTCATCCTATAACTTACAATCCCTAGGGAGAAACTTTTCTGTGCCTTAACAAACTGCCACATCACATTCCTTCCGAAGCATATATCAGTTCCCCATGTGGGAACCTGCACACTTTTAGTATCTCCTTTGCAGCACAACTGCACTCCTCGCTCGGTGGATAAACTCGCCATCACTGAGCTGGGGCTGCAGAGCTAGTCTGCTGAACAGAGGCGGTGTTAACATTCCCACACTTTGCTTTGCCTTCCATAACCCCATTTACATTTTTTTTTTATAAATTTTTTTTAATGTTTTATTTATTTCTAGGAGAGAGAGAGAGAGAGAGACAGCGTGAGCAGGGGAGGGTCAGAGAGAGAGGGAGTCACAGACTGAAACAGGCTCCAGGCTCTGAGCTGGCAGTCAGCACAGAGCCCGATGCGGGGCTCGAACCCATGAACCGTGAGATCATGACCTAAGCGAAAATCGGACACTTAACCGACTAAGCCACCTAGGCGCCCCTGACAGACTTTAAGACAAGCGACACTGGTCGCTGACCACCATATGCATCTGTTATATACACAGTGATGTGTGGACTGAAAAAGCTAGCAGCAAAGATTGTACCCTATGCAACTCCTCCCAGTGAATAAATCTTGGAGTTGAAATTTGCACCGTGCTGTTGGGGTACTGGTGTCATTTAAACTGTGGTGAGTGAAATTGAGCATGCCAGACAGTCGTGCAAAATGAGCGCTGCCTGTACTCTTACAAGTGAGCGATACAGTTGTCCAAGGATGGTTATTTCAAAGCCGTTCATATCCACAATGAACAAACACAAAAACAAAAAAGAATAACCCAAGTTCATTTTAGGAAACTGGCTTTAAAAAGTCAGTTTAATCAACACAATCTCAGGAGGTTAGCCTCAAGAGGCAGGCATGTCAGAAGTCAGAGAGGAAGATAAAGACCTCACCTCAAAGACAACAACAAAACTGAGACAGAGCCAGAAGAAGCTAGAAGCAGGCTGATGAGGGACCCCCTCAATCTTCTTGGGCAAGTAAGAAGATCTCCAGCGGGGTGCCTGGTGGCTCAGTCAGTTAAGCGTCCGACTTCGACTCAGGTCATGAGCTCATCTGGGTTCATGGGTTCGAGCCGGCGTAGGGATCCGTGCGGGACAGCTAGCTCAGAGCCTGGAGCCTGTTTCACATTCTGCATCTCCCTCTCTCTCTGCCCCTCTCCTGCTCATGCTGTCTCTCTAGCTCTCAGAAATAAATAAAACATTAAAAAAAGAAAGAATATCTCCAGAGATTGAAGAAGTCCAGCTGGGGCTCTGTAATAAGGAGGGGGCACAGAACATTCTAAGTGAGGCTGGCTGCAAATCAGTGGTTAACAATGGAGACAGAGTCAAGAGAAGAGCAGAAAGACCTGCAAGCTCTGGGAGCCCAGATGAACCCCAATCCATGGATTATAATGGGCCCCCAAGTGGCCTGGAATTCCAAGGCTGGGAGTAGAGGGATGGGACAAAAAGACAACCTGGCATGGGGGGTGGGAAAGCAGGGAGAACAGCAGAAAAGCTGATAAAAGTCAGAATGGGGCTACAATGGCTGAACAGGGTTGAGACCATGTGGACACAGAACCGGGAGAAGACGGGATCATCATTTTAAAAATGTTCCCATGTTAATAGCACAGGAGAGAAAAAAAGGAAAGAGTGGTGACTAAAAGAACTTCACAAAGACAGATTTGGAGACAAAGGGATTTCCCCTTCAGTCAATAAACAAATGTTCCAGTGTCTGAAATATGCACTGTATTTAGATTCTGAGGAGGGAGGAGTACAAAAATAAAATAAAGGCACTGTTCTCAGAGATTTACATCAAATTGTTTAATCTTCACATTATATATGACACAGGTTACTGATATTAACTCAGCTTAGGGAAACCAGGCTGGAGACTGCTGACCAGCAGCAGAGGCAAGATCTGAATTTAGGCAGTCAGGCTGTAACCCAGTGGGGTGGCTGGGGGCCAAGGGAGGGCTTGAGGGTCTGAAAGCGGGCTGTGGCCTGCGAAGCAGTCAGCAGGAAGCTGCTGGGGCATTTAAATATGAAACTGACATGACTGAATTTACGAAGAATTCTTTAAGAGCAAGAAGGGGAGGGGCAAACAGAGGAGAGGAGAGAGAGAGAGAGAGAGAGAACCCCGGATCTGCACTATCAGCTCAGAGCCCAATGCACGGCTCACATTTACCAACTGTGAGATCATGACCTGAGCAGAAACCAAGAACCAGACACTTAACCGCCTGAGCCACCCAGGCGCCCCTGGATTTACAAATTCTAAAGAGTCTTTGGCAACATTGTGGAAAGCTCTGGTGTGAGTCCAAGAATGAAATGAGAGCTTGGACTTACCTGCCTCTCCTTTTGCAGGAGAGGCTTTGTCCTCCTCTGTCTTTCCTCATCCCAATCACTACAGCCCACCCCATGCTCTAGGAGATCCAGGTCTCTGACCCGACTGGCAGGTCCAGGAGAGGTAATCTGCTTATTTCCTTATTTTCCACATCTAGCATGGTACTTAGTAGGTAGTAGACATTCAACAAATAATGGTTGAGCTGAACATCAACAAGTTGTGACTTCATTAAACATAATCTGGGGGAATACCATAAGCCTCCTTCTTTTTCTTCATATGACTTCACAAAGTCAGCCAGTGCAAGTACCTTTGTCTCTGCTTTGTATAAATGATGTCTCCAAGACATAGCCACGAAAAACATTTTTTTAGGAAATGGTAGGTTGCTGGATTTCGTATTCAAATGTGACAGATGTAACGTAAACGCCTATCCGATGAAGATGAATTAGCTGACCAAAGTCGGCCTTTGGCCAAAGCCGCATGCTTTCTGAAAACAGCTCTGTAAAAACTCAGATCTACACAGTGCTGAGTCTTCAGGGATTCACCTCCCCTCACCCCCCCTCCAACCCCTCGGGAAGATGAGGCATAGAAGATTGATTCAGAAGGAGATTCAAAGGAAATATCATACTTGTGAAGAACGTTTAAGTATTACAAAGTTTAAAGAACGTGTAAAAACAACTGCTTGACTGGATTAAAGAATCTTTTAAGGGAAGGGTTCTCACTTTTGCCTGGCCTCTTATACCCTCAATATCATTTTAGTTATGTTTGACTTAACTGAAGGTTTTCCCACATGACGGTGAAATTTTATGTAAACTAATTTATATAAATGAACAAATGAAAATGAGGAAAAGGGACATCAAACACTGAACAAGCCCTCACGTTGGGGCAAACCAAATTCAATCTGAGTAAAATATTAAACTTTGAGGAAGTTGACTTCTTCCTGGGAGAGTTTCAGGTTCAACATGGCTAGGGTTCAAATCCCACCTCTTTCATTTTTCGTCAGCATTCAACAAATATTTGGGAGCCTAGTACATGTCAAGACTGATCTAATGCTGGAAATACACCAGTGAACAAAGCGATTTCAGTGCTTATATGAAGCTTACATTCCAGTGACTTCTAGAAATTACAGTGAGATATGGGAATGCTTCATATCCTAATGAAACCTCGTTTTTAAAACATTTCTAATGTGGTGATAATACCTACCTCACAAAGTTGGCATGAGCTTTGGGCATAATGTACAGAAGATGCCTGGATTGGTGACAGGGGCGCAGAAGTGCTCAATAAATGACCATTCCTTCTAGGAAGAGCCACCTCACTAAGAGGACTGAGGGCACTAACAATTCTTTAACAGCTACAATATAACCAATGGTTAAGCAAACTACAGGGTATTCTTTTTTACATGCTGTTAAAAGAAATGCCATAAACTAGTATATTAATACTTTCTTCTTTTTAAATTCTGCAGTAATCTGTTTTCAACAGTTGTTGAAGACCATGCAGTGGTTAAAGAGAGATTTATCCAAAAGATGCAACCGAGAGAAGGCAAAGTGTTATTTTGTAGGGGATGATGGTAGTGGTAATTTTAGTTATATGTCTACAACAGTTCTGCAATCCATGCTAATGAAAAAGGGATGTATATAAACACCAGTCTTCCAAGTATTTTCATGGAACATTACTTACAAGAAAAAATTAGACACATACGCAATCTCCAACCATTGAAAATGGCTAAAGAAAATACTAAATACATATAAGAAATTTAACAGTATGAGGAAAGACGCATTGACTACAAATTGCACATTATAAAATAAAATGGGTCGGTCATAGAGTCCTAATTTTCTGCTACATGTGATATATCTTTTATAAATAGTCTTAGCTCTGGCTGATGGGCTCACAAGTGACTTTTTCCTTCTTGATACTTACCTTTATTTTCTAAAGTTTTCACAATAAACCCATATGCAGGAGAACTAAGGGGGCTAGCAGATGGGTATTATGAACCAGAGAAAAGTTTTCCCGTTTTGGAATTTTAGGGATCTTCAATATTACAGGAAGCTCCTCCCTGCCTACTTACTCTAAACCAAACTGCAATCAACAAGTTCTGCTCCCATTCAACTTTTTTTTTTTTTTAAGAGAGAGAGAGAGTGAGAGCTACCAGGGGAGCGGCTGAGAGGGGGAAAGAATCCCAAGATCCCAAGTAGGCTCAGCACCACCAGCACAAGGCCTGATGTGGTGCTCCAACCCATGAGCTAAAATCAAGAGGTCAGATCCTTAACCAACTGAGTCACCAAGGCGTCGCAGCACTCAACCTCATTCTTAAATATGCCTCATATCAGTCAATAGCCATGATTCACCACTCATCTGAGATAAGCCTACACTATGAGATAAACAAAAAGTTTAAGATCAACACAAAAAAAGGGAGAGGAAGAGAGAAAAATATTAAAAACAAACATCTAATTAGTATTCTCAGTGGGATTCAAGAAGATTTACGCAAATACTCAAATCCAAAGGGCCTAATATCAAATATCCGGAATGATACATCAAAGAAGGTTCATACTTACATCCAAATTCCAGAACACCAGTGACAAAAACACCTTAAAGTAAAAGCTATGCCAATTTCATTTAAAAAACAAAACAGTAAAGATGAATAAGACTGGAGTTAGTTTTTCTTTAGAGGTTTAGTAGAACTAACGGATAAAGCTCTCTGGGCTCAGAGCGGCTCAGAGCTTGAAGTCGGCTTTGGATTCTGTGTCTCCTTCTCGCTCTGCCCCTCCCTCACTCACACTGTCTCTCAAAAACGGACATTTAAAAAAGGTTTCTACAAATTTCTACAAATAAAAAAATAAACTTAATTCAATGATAAGTTTCACAGTTTTACAGTGGGAAACAGAATTAGTAAACTGGAAGACAGATTAGAAGACATTACCTACTATGCATCACAAAAATAAAGATCACAAGAAACTACCCTTCTTCTAATTCACTATTATTTCTTTAGTCAAGACTTTTATAATCTGTGTCTGATAATATTTCCATCTGCAGTATTGGCTTGTCCACTTCTGCTGTGTGATATTTCTACTCAAGGTGCCATTTCCCTCTGTGTGTCTGGTTGTTTTTAACTGCATTCCGTTTATTGATGGTAAAAATTTTCAAGAGTTTTTAAGCCTGGGGTGAAAGTGTTTTCCTCCAGAAAGGATTTATATTTGCTCCTGCCAAAAACATTAAAGAAACTTCAAGTTTGAGACCACCTTCACAATGTGAGGTAGTGAGATCAACTTGCAGATGTCCTTATTTATGGGAAACACACCATAAATTACACAGTAGCTAGGCCTTTAACAGATTGTTCTAACTACATACAACATAATACACATGCACTATATTTATAACATAATTCAGAGCATGATATGTAGGCATTCCCAATTTCTTTATAGAAGGACTTCAAAACTTTATTTCTGATTTATGATATGGTTCAGAAAAATACTGACTTTATTACCTATGGTGAAGCTCAAATTCAGTTTAGGAAATATTAATGCGGGGGGCCTGGGTGGCTCAGTTGGTTAAGCGTCCGACTTTGGATCAGGTCATGATTATCGAGGTTTGTGGGTTTGAGCCCGACAACGGGCTCTGTGCTGACAGGCAGCTCAGAGCCTGGAGCCTGTTTCAGATTCTGTATCTCCCTCTCTCTCTGACCCTCCCCTGTCCACACTCTCTCAGAAATAAATAAAAAACATTAAAAATTTAAAAAAATATATTAATGCCTGCCTGTGCTTATCAGGGGACAACTAATAAGTTAACTGTCTTAAGTAGAATGTCCTTTATCCACATAATTACGTCAGTTTTAGCAATTACGGAAATAGTGATATTTTTTATTATCTCATTCATAAGCCTCAATTAAGACTCACAGAAATCATCATAGTAATATGTATCATCTTATGGCTAATATAGGTGGAAGACTATAAGGACAGGTGCTAGAACAAAAGATATAATAGTCATTTTACAAGTCTTAAGGAATAACTAGCAACTTATTAAACCACACACACCCATACACACACATACACACATGGACAACAGAACCCTAAAAGTCCCTAGGGTCTTGGACAAAACCATGTTATCAAACCACTGCTTCTAAGAGTAACTGGAAGGACCAATCAGAAGACTGATGACAACAGAGGGTTCTTTTGGATCTACAAAGATCCGTGCATATGAGGTACACCTCAGTACTACCTCCTCGAACTCAGCTGCTAAAGTACTTTTAGGAACACTCTATCACAAACAAGCTAAGATCACAAGCCACAGCACTGTCTCTCAGAGCATTCCTAGTACTGTGGACTTAAAAAAAAAAATCTGCTCCAAAGATACCAGTACAGCACTTTCCACAAACATAAAGGGGGAAATATTGGTTTTAAAGTGAGAGATGTTGGGGTACCTGGGTGGCTCGGTCAGTTGAGCATCTGACCGGCTCAGGTCATGATCTCGCAGTAAGTCACACATCGGGCTCTGTGCTGACAGCTCAGAGCCTGGAGACTGCTTCAGATTCTGTGTCTCCCTCTCTCTCTGCCCCTCCCCTGCTCATGCTCTCTCTCTGTCTCAAAAATAAACATTAAGTGAGAGATGTTAAGACAGGAGGCCACAAAAACAATCTTCAAAGACATATCACAGAAATTTTCCATCATCAGCACATGTTTTTTACAATACTGATTAACAGAATTGCTGAGTGTATGCCACCATTTCAAACAGAAATCATGCTATGAATCTGTTGCATTTTTTTTTAATGGCAAATACGTCTCATACTTAGTAAGTAGGGGAAATAAGGAGCAGGCTTAGTTTAACAGACTTTATCAAAGTAGCTTCTAGTTGTTAAATAAGGGGAAGTATATTCACAGTGAAAAACCACATACTCTTCTTTGGAATATGTGGGTTCTTTTTTTAGTATCTTAAAAAAAGAGAAATAAAGTCAGAAGGAGGTAGAGCAGTTTAGTAGAACACAAAATAGAAATCCTTTAATTATTATTATTTTAAATACTGGCTCCCTTAAATGCTACCATGTGTCACTCCGGGGCTTTTCCTAAATGAGAAAGAAAGAAAATAGCAGGGGCGCCTGGGCGGCTTATTCGGTTAAGCGTCCGACTTTCGCTTAGGTCATGATCTCGCGGTTCGTGGGTTCGAGCCCCGCGTTGGGCTCTGTGCTGACTGCCAGCTCAGGGCCTGGAGCCTGTTTCAGTCTGTGACTCCCTCTCTCTGACCCTCTCCTGCTCACGCTCTCTCTCTCCTAGAAATAAATAAAACATTAAAAAATTTTAAAAAAAAGAAAAGAAAATAGCAAACAGATATTTTAGAACATTGAAGTCTGACACTATGTATATAAAAAACAGAAGACAATGCTCAACATCTGACATAAATCTGTTGGGAACTGCTGATAAAATATGCAGTTCAAAATATGCTGAATAAGCAAATTTCACAATTGCTTGAACTAGTCTTTTGGGCTGATAAAACTATGAGATTCTTCCCTTAACTAGAATTAGTAGTCTAGAAAAGAGCTTTTTGGCATCTTTGATACTTAAGCAAATAGTCATTTCATCAAATTCTCTGATTTTCAAAGACCTTATTCTCATTAAGCAAGCATTTGAAGAAAAGTCTCAAAGAAAGCTCATATTAATAGCGAATAGGGACTTGTGACAATAATTGAAAAATAATGTTTTCAGAGCAGGTTAAAATAAAGTACCAAATTAAAAGTCTTGCTTAAGACAACAAACAATGTTAGTACTTTGCCATAAACCATAAGGAAATTAAAATCGTACCTATTTTCAATTAAAGATGTAAGTATGGCAAAATTGTGGCCCTGATCACAAAAAGACCAATAACTCTCATGCTTTTATATTCAAATGACGATGTATATTAACATTCGGAGCTCTGTGGTACCAAGGAAGCCACCTCATCTATAGTCCCCACATTGGGATGGAATATTTTCTATGGTGCCTGATAAACCTAAAATATCTATGAATCTACTTCTCTCTGACAATTGATCCTACCTTTACTTGGATCACTCCTGACCCCATCTCCTATACCTCTTCTCTTAAGGAATATTACCACAAATATGTAAATGTATTAAGATTCTTGGGGCACCTGGGTGGCTCAGTCAGCTGAGCGTACAACTTTGGTGCAGGTATTGATCTTGCAGTTTGTGGGTTCAAACCCCGCATCAGGTTGTGCTTTCAGCTTGGAACCTGGAGCCAGCTTTAGATTCAGTGTCTCTTTCTCTCTCTCTCTCTCCCTCTCTTTCTCTCGGCCCCTCCCCTACTCATGAGGTCTCTGTCTCTCTCAATAAATGAATAAACATTTTTAAAAAAGATTCTTGGCTGACTCTGGAAAACAATATGGAGGTTCCTCAAAGTTAAAAATAGAACTGCCCTATGATCCAGCAACTGCACTGTGAGGCATTTACCCAAGGATAGGAAAACACGGATTCAAAAGGACACAGGAGTCCCAATGTTTATAGCAGCATTTTCAACAATAACCAAATTATGGAAAAAGCCCAGATGCCCATAAACTGATGAATAAAGAATTTGTAGTATATGTACACAATAGAATATTACTCAACCATAAAAAAAGATGAAATCTTGCCATTTGCAACAACTTGGATGGAACTATAGAGTACTGTGCTAAGCAAAATAAGTCAGTCAGAGAAAGGGAAATATCATATTTGCCCATATGTGGAACTTAAAAAACCTAACAGATGAACATAGAAGAAAAAGAGGCAATCCATAAAACATGCTCTTCACTATAGACTACAAACCATGGTTTGCTGGAAAGGAGGTAGGCAGGAGTTAAATGGGTGACGGGGATTAAGGAGGGCACTTGTGATGAGCATTGGGTGTTATGCTTAAGTGATGAATCACTAAATTCTACACCTGAAATTAATATTAAACTTTTTATTAACTAATTTAAATAAAAACTTGAAAAAAAGTCTTGGCTGAACACTGGCCAGTCGAATAATATTAGGACTGTTGTCATAAAAAGAACTGGAAAACACCATCCCCAGAGCCTTACTTCTGCAGGCAAAGCAGAAGGGGGCTCAGAAACTCACCTGAGGAATATCCTTCAGAGTCAAAATTTTTCCTGGGACGCTATAAGGCCTCCAGAGAGCTGAATTATCAGTTCTTCTTTCTTTCCTATTATGTTCATTTAAAATTTTTCCAATTTCATTGAGAAATAATTGACATACATACATCACTATAGAAGTTGGCTAACATCCATCCATCATTTCACATATATAAAAGAAAAATCTGTTCATTTATTTTTGTTTCACAAAGTGCCAGACACTACAAAGGGAAGAATATCCAGCAAATCACTTCTCTAAGATCTCACCAATTGCTCTCACAGACCATTTCTCTCTGAAGTTAAAGGTCAAGGGTAAAAGAATCATTTGATGCCTTTGATGGCTGTTTCAGTATTATAAAGTGACGGTTCCAAGAGAGATCTAGCTCAGATGGCAGCCTTCACTCCATGACCTGTAGGCCCTCACTGAATCTTGAACGTAAGCACCTAATGAACAAGGAACAGAAAGGAACAGAAAACACCTAAACACAAAGCAGGGGTCACTCTCCAAATGTCTGGAGAGTAACTCCTCACATACAGCCTCCTGCCACTAGGGCTTCTGTTTACACCCATGCAAGTGTCATGCCCACCAGTGATGATACAATTATTAGATATCACTCTGTTCTTGGTCTGATGGCTTATTTAACTGTCGCTTACCTTTGTCGCTTACCACACATTTTTGTGGCTTTTCTTTATGTAATCTGACTTACTTTGGTCTCGAAAGAAAAGCAATTGAGAAAAGATCTTTAGAAATATGTTTAATAAGCTGGATTTCTATCTCTTGCCTTGTAACAAAACAAAATGACTGATGGAGCCAATATTTAAAGGTTTATCATGAAATCACTAGAAGAAAACTACTGGCAAATATTTTATAATTTTAGGATGGTGAACACCATCACAAGGATGGCACAAAACCCAAAAATTAGAATGGAGAAGTTAATATATTTGATCCATAAAAATAGGAAATGTCTGTAATGTCAGTCACAAGAAAAACTGGAGGGGGAGGGGAGTGCCTGGGTGGCTCAGTTCAGCTCAGGTCGTGATCTCGTGGGTTCGTGGGTTCGAGTCCCATGTCGGGCTCTGTGCTGACAGTTAGCTCAGAGTCTGAAGCCTGTTTCAGATTCTGTATCTCCCTCTCTCTCTGACCCTCCCCCTGCTCACACGGTCTCTCTCTCTCTCTCTCTCCCTCTCAGAAATAAATAACTCTCTCAGAAATAAATAAAACATTAAAAAATTAAAAAAATTAAAAACTAGAATAAAACACTGTCAACATACGACAGAAGGTAAATGTCCAGGATAGATAATGAGTGAATAAAAACCAAGTAGGAAAACATAATCCACCGTTTTCAAATACCAAAAATAATAAACTACGCAAAAAAGAAAAACAGCTAATAAAAATACAACATTCACCCGCATTAAAAATCAAAGAACTAAAAACAGAGTCCCTTTTTTAGCCAACGAAATTGAGGATCATTAAAAAGATTATTACAAATGTTGGCAAGGATATGAGACAAGTACTTTACCACTGTCTTCATAGAAATATATGTTCCTTCCCAAAAGGTCACTTAATCTACCTAAACTCAAAATGCATAGATTCACCGCCCCTGCCATTCCAAATTTAATAATTCATCTGCTAGAAATCTTCACATAAGCATATACGGATATGCATATAGATAGTTCTTTATTGCAGCAGTATTTATAATAGCAAAAAATATGCAAAGAACGTAAAATTTCTGTTAAGAAACTGAATAAAAATACTGCATTATGGTAGACCTGAATAATAGAAAACACTGACCAATTATTTTGAAATTACAGAAATCCATTACCAGAATGCTTCCTCTTAAAGCTTTCAGCCTCCATGTACACAGTCTACTCGGAGGCTATCACGCTCCAAGTCCAATCTATGCTGTGCATGCATACAGACCACAGGCAAAGGCCCCACCCGGGAGCATGATGCCTAGCCACCTTCTAGATGCCCCCCCTCCATGCTGCTGCAACTCAGCCACTGACTGCAACTACATGACAGACCCTGAGCCACATCTGCCCGGCCAGGCTTTTTCCAAATTCCTGATTCATCAAATACCATGACAGGGCTTTGAATCTACACAGCTGATGACCAGATGCTGAAACTGATGACCAGATGCTGAAACAGAGATGAATTTATCAAGTTGGTAGTACCAACCAGTATGCCACTTTGACCACAGGAGAGAATACACTTCCTTTTTCTAAGATTTTGTGCCTCAATCATTCCCAAGGTAAAATGATAAATGAAGGAGTGGAATGGTTGACTCTGCTGAAATATACAATGGCCAGCCTCATGCAGTCATGATCTGGTTCCTCAGCACTTCCCTGGAGGAAGAAAATGCCTAAAAATCACTCCATTCAGTGATGTAGGGATGTGAGCGATGTGATGTGCATTTTGCTCCCTTTGCTAGAGGCACAGAATTTAGGCACAAATATTTATGTAAGTTCACTTCTAATTTTCAAGTGGAAAAGTAGACAGGTTTATACTCACTAGTTTATAGTGTTAAGACTATTAGTAAATGTTCAGGGGGGAAAATAGGATAAAATGAGCCTGAATGTCTGGATCCTCTTGTAGTACCAAAAAGTAAAAGGAAGTGTTAACACACACACACACACACACACACACACACACACACACACACACACACACACACAGTAATAGGGCCCCAACTCCCAACAGCCAGAGCGGGAACAATTTGGGCTAAAGTACAAATAACATATTTTTGGATTACCATCCAAAGTATAAATATCAAGGAGTTCAAATTGATATAAACAAATGACTGTAGAAATAAGAATAGACAAATCTCCGGTACAGAAGATTTCCAAATAATTGATGTAAATGAACCACCTCCAGAGTAGAACATACTCTACTCTGTAAGTATGGGCGGGACTTCCAAAGAGTACAGGATGGAAAAGTACAAAAAAGAGCATCTGTACAGTGGAGAAAGCTGAAAAACACCACCTCAGTGGTCTGCCTCCCCGAAGTGAATGTTCCCACTCTACCCGTGAGAAAACCGTCGGACAAACCGCAATTGCAGGACATTCCACAAAATACATGACTAGTACTCCTCAAAACTGTCAAGGTCATCCAAAACAAGGAAAGTCTGAGAAGCACAGGC
This sequence comes from Proteles cristata cristata, assembly GCA_017311185.1. Taxonomy (NCBI): domain Eukaryota; kingdom Metazoa; phylum Chordata; class Mammalia; order Carnivora; family Hyaenidae; genus Proteles; species Proteles cristata. Next base: position 440,827 of record JAESUZ010003943.1, read on the forward strand.
AGGAGGAAACTACGGAGATGAGACAACAAAACGTAATGGTGTTCCTGGACGGGATGAGGGAACAGCAAACAGAAAAGGAAAACTAAGGAAATGCGACTAGAGCGAGGACGCTAGTCAGTAAGGCTGTATGTATCAGTACTGGTTCCTTAGCTGTGACAAATGCACCAGACCAATGCAAGCTGGTCATCATCCAGGCTCCGGCTGCTCCACCTTCTGTCTTTGCCCCTCCTGCCCTCCAGGGGCTGACAGCTCCTTTCTGCTCCCATTCAGGGGGCTGCCTCATTGCCACACTATCCCCCTCTGGCTTTCCTGCACAACTTGTTTCTCATTAAAGTCTCTTGGTTAAATTACCAAGTATGGCCTTTTTCTGATTGGACCCTGGTGAACAGAGCAAGTGATCTCTGTCTCTCTGTCTCTCTGTCTCTGTCTCTCTCTCTCTCTCTCTCTCTCTCACACACACACACACACACACACACACACACACACACACACACACACCAAGGCCTATTCTAAAGGCCTAATATAGGGGCACCTGGGTGGGCTCAGTCGGTTAAGCATCCAACTTTTGCTTAGGTCATGATCTCCCGGTTCGTGTGTTCGAGCCCCGCGTCGGGCTCTGTGCTGACTGCCAGCTCAGAGCCTGGAGCCTGTTTCAGAGTCTGTGATTCCCTCTCTCTCTGACCCTCCCCTGCTCACACTGTCCCTTTCTCAAAAATAAATAAAACATTTTTTTAAAAAAAAAAGATGCTTAAAGGCCTAATCTAAAGTGAATATAGGCAAAGAACCTTACATTTTGAGAATTCATGTTTTTCATTCTCAGTCTCCTAGAAACATACATACATACATACGTACGTGTGTGTTAGATCTTGCTTCAGTTGGACTACAAGAAAAAAAAACACACTGCCAAAATAATCCTGAAAACAGGGTTTCTTTTGAAGTTTCGATCAAGAAAGACAGGAGTCATTAAATAAAAGTACCAGTAAATGATTTTAGAGCAAAAAAATTTTAAGTCTGTTAAGCCCGTGAGATAGAAAAGGGAGGAAAAGCAGTTCATTCATGGTGCAAGTCAGCTCTTCCTACCCTCAGGCTGCGGACAAAACAAATGGACTGAAAGGTAAGGAACTATGGGTTTTTATCCAAGGTATGCTGTTTTTCTTGCCTGGGCAGGTATCTTGCCTTCACAGATGGCAGATCAGAGATAAAACTCAAAAGGTGGAGAAAGGACATTGTGCTCAGTTAAGTTCACGTGATTTGTCCCTGTTTTTTTTCCCCAAAATAATTTTTCGAACCTGATGATCAGAAGTGTACCTTCCACTTATTCTTGAAAGATGGGCTCAGAGGGAAATCAACAACAAAAAAGACGACCCAGAGGATTCCTGGTAATTCTTCCCAAGGACAGAAAATGGGATAACCAGGAGATAGCAAACAATCACTTTCAGAAGAGACAGGGTTACTGGTCACAATTACAGTGGAAACTTAAAAGACAGAACTCAAAAATTATAAGGGAATATAAGGATTTATAATTTAGGAGGGAACATAATTTTAGAAATGTGTCACCTTTTAATGTGTATATTTAGGCTTAAGTCACCATCATTACACTCATTCATTTGGATTAAAAAAAATCTTAAAATTATATTTGTACGAAATCACAAAATTAACCCTTTTGAGCAATTTCTTTGGTTCTAACAAATGTTTCTTGAACAAGGAACATTTGTTCCATGTACATTTTCATTATTACTTGCTGGAAGAACTATAAAAGTAAAACAAAACCCTATAATATTACAACCTTCAAGTCCTAGCAACAGAAGCTTTTAAGACGCTAATGCAGCATTTGCCTGCATTGTCCCATTTGGTAGCCTCACTGCTGAGCCCTTAAAGTGGCTGGTGTGACACTTCTGAGGAACTGAGTTCCTTTTTATTTCGTAGAACTTTAGTTGATGTAAATTTCAATTCAAACGGCTACATATGGAACTTATGATCAAGCAGGAAAGAGAAAGCAGTTATGAAACACCCAAGTAAAAAAGTAAAAGCATGTCTTCATCACCTGCCATGCTCTTTAATTTGTTCCTACCATTAAAACTAAAATGGTCTGGGGCACCTGGGTAGCTCGGGTCGGTTAAGCATCCAATTTCGGCTAAGGTCATGATCTCACAGTTCATGGGTTGAAGCCCCGCGTTGGACTCTGTGCTGAAAGCCAGCTCAGAGCCTGGAGCCTGTTTCAGATTTTGTGCCTCCCTCTCTCTCTGACCCTCCCCTGCTCACACGCTCTGTCGCTCTGTCTCTCTGTCTCTCTCTCTCTCTCTCTCTCTCTCTCTCTCTCTCAGAAATAAAAACATTTAGGGGCGCCTGAGTGGCTTAGTCGGTTAAGAGTCCGACTTTCGCTTAGGTCATGATCTTGCGGTTTGTGGGTTCGAGCCCCGCGTCGGGCTCTGTGCTGACAGCCAGCTCAGAGCCTGGAGCCTGTTTCAGTCTGTGACTCCCTCTCTCTCTGACCCTCCCCTGCTCACGCTGTCTCTCTCTCTCTCCTAGAAGTAAATAAAAACATGTAAAAAAATTTATTAAAAAAAAAAAAATTTAAAAAACCCAAAAAACTAAAATGGTCTTTCCAAACAAAATGTAAACCAGATTTTGTCACTAAGAATGAAAACAGAAACAAGAACAAACAGAAAAACACTTCAGTGATTTCCAATTGCTCTTAAAAATCTTGTAGAAAAAGCAAAATCTGCAGAATAGTCTGCAAGGCCCTGCCTGGGCCTGGTCCCCAGGCCCCCTTTCTAGCCTCATCGCCCATCACACACCTCTGCACTCCAGCCTCCCTGGTCTCCTCCCAATTCAGGGATGGACCCTACTCCCTGCTATCCTGGGGCCTGTGTACCTGGGGCTGCCCACCCCAGAATCCTCTTCTGCCCACCAGTCACTTCCCCCAGAACAGCTTCAACCTCTGTGACTAAGTCACCTTCTCCTTAGCAGTCCCCCTCAAGACCCTCGCATAGCTTCTAGGCAACACTTATCACCTCTGCAACTTGAGGCAATCTTGTAGGACTCTTCGAGAACTCTCTGGTCCTGTGGGGGTGGAATATGAGAACCGAAGTCTTTCCCTTCCCCTAGCCTCCATTTAGCCTCCAGCTTCTTACACAGGATTGCTCTCACAGTAGGAACTCTAAATATTTGTATAGTAAGTTACCAGCTCCGGCAATAACAATAAACCCTAATCTAGCATCTACACTCTCTCAGGTACTTTTCTAATTCGTTTAGATATATTAATTCCTTTAACCTTTAAAACAAATCTCTGAGGTAGCTGGCTACTGTTATTATCCCCATTTCACAGATGAGGAAACTAGGGCACAGAGAAGTTAAAGGACTTGCAAGTTAATGGATCTGCACACAAAGGCTATTGGCAAAGACAGGTAATTCCAGCAGTCTGGCCCTTAACCGCTAAGCTCTATGACTTCTGTATGACTGAGTAGCAACGGAGACCTTCAGGGACAGGGGAGATGGAGCCAAAGAGTAGCTAAGGGAGGTCTTCTGTGAGAGGAGAAACAGAGTTGGGTCCCAGGGAGGGTCTGGTGTCAGGTAAGAAACAGGGAGTTTAAAAAAAAAAAAAAAAAAACAACTCCCGGGGTAGAAAACAGAAATAATTAATACAAAGGGTATTTGGAAACAGTACAAGTCTGAGCTGACGATACTGGAAGGTATGTTTCAGCAGAGCTGAGACCCAGTGTGTGTGGGGGGGCATCTGCAGACCCTGTCCGACTCTCTGCGGGCATGGTACCATAAGGTCAGAAGTTGAAAATGATCTGAGTCTTAGAACATCTAAATCCAAATTAGGCAGATAACGTACGCACGTCCCATCTTACAGAAGGGACACAGAGTCCCCCTAACATGTGGGTCCCAGATCGGACTTACCAGCCATCAGATGTGCTACCTCTTACATCATACAACTGGGCCAAAGGAGAAAAAGTGCTTCACGTCAACTCCATAAAGGCATGTATAAATTCACCAAACACCCCCAGAGCTCAGACCTCGCACAAGGGTCTACTTTAAGTGCCTGATAAATATGGCCTCATCCATGGCCACACATGTCACAGACTTTCAGCACTGCTCTGACGGGATGGAGCTGACAAGTCCAGTCCCCAAGTGGTAACACCGGTATTCAAGCAATGAGAAATAGGCAAAAAGAAGGTTGAGTTTAGGGGTACACATTTCCCCTCATGTATTATGTTTAGGAGAAACAACCGAACCATAAGAAAGAAGCCTGAGCAGTGGAGGTAAAGCTGAGGCATGAAGAAAACAAAAAAACGTGTTCTAAAAAAAATTCTTTTTAATTATTGGGGACGAAGCCTGAGGTATGAGTAGAGGCTTTCAAACCTTCCCTCATGAACTAGTAAAATAAAAGTCTAGAAATCCTATCTTGAAAGGATAAAAAGCTGTCTAGCACTGACTAAACCTCCTCATAGAACATAAAAAAGAAATGGAGCAGTATCTATAGCGTGATCTCAGTTTTGTTAAAAAAGGAAGTGATATGTACACATGGAAATGTCCTGAGGTTAAAAAATATTATTAATAGTAGATAAGAAGGCTGCAATCTCTATTTTCTTATGCTTTTTCACATTTTCTGAACTTTACATATCTGTAATATGTAGTGTTTTTAAACACGGGGAAAATTAGAAGCTCTCTATGCAAAGATTTTAGACCTAGAATAAAGCCACCTAGTGCTCGCTTCGGCAGCACATATACTAGAATAAAGCCACCTACTTCAAATCCCTTGTATTTAGGGTCAAAGAAACAAAGTCAGAGAAGAGCAAATGTTCAAAGGTCACACAATAACTACTTCCTAGAACTTCAAGTTTCAGACTTTTTACATGGCCCCTGTCTCTTAAAACTTGCTTGAATCATCCCCAAAAAAAAAAAATCAATGTTCTCTTTTCCTTTAAAAGTTTCCAGACATGGGGCGCCTGAGCGGCTCAGTCTGTTAAGCGTCCTGCTCTTGATTTCATGATGTCATGGGTTTGTGAGTTCAGAGCCCCACATCCAGCTCTGTGCTGACAGTGTGAAGCCTGCTGGCGATTCTGTCACCCTCTTTCTCCGCCCCTCCCCCACTCCTTCACTCTCTCAAAATAAATATTTTCACAAAAAAAACTTTCCAAGAGATGACGAATATATAAATACTTTTATATGCCAACATTCTTCATGTTTGCTTCTTTTGAGCTGACTGGTAAGGTATTTTAGTGTACAAGCAGAGTTGTTTTGTACTTATGTCTTTGGTTAATTCAAAGAGACAAAAATAACATAATCTATTCATAATGCTCCTAACCTACACCCTTCCCACCTGAATATACTCCATTCACCTGTTTCCTAGTTTCCAGGAAATTCTTATTTAAATCCTGCTGGATGGCACTCTACAGGAGGCCTACGGGTTTGTTGGATGACAAGTATTATGGAATAAACTCCATGCCCAGGACCCTTAACCTGATTCAATGCCACCTGAAAATGCACTGGCCTAAGATTTGTTTTGGTTTTGTGTCAAGTATGTTGTTGATTGTGGAGAAGGTACTGGCAGTGGAAAGTCTGAACTGAAGAGTTCTATTGATGATCTGATGTAAACAGTGAAACCTGCTTGATATTCGTATGGATGTTTGAATTGGAAGGAAGTCCAAATTTTATCAGATCACAGCAGAGGCAGAAGACTAGCATGGCTGAAAGCAATAAAGAGCAATTAAAGGACAAGCCAGGGCAGAGTAAGGAAAAGGCAGTTAAAAGTACAAGAAACAAAATGAGAGCACAGGTCGGCTCCTGAGAGACGGAAACTGCACACGTGATGGAGGGAAGAGACAGTATATGTCAGGTCCTGTACTCGCAGCAGTAACAATGAATGGGCTACTTCAATCAAGGCACCTCTGAGGTCCAAGGAAAGAATGGGCCAAATGCAACCGGCAGTAGCGCCATTTCAACCCAAAGCCAACACACAGTTGAGGTCATGAAGGAATATTCAGTAATTTTTTTTTAAATCACAGCACCATGTATGAAGTCTGTGTAAGAACAAGTTAATTAGCACCCCGAGCTAAAGAAATTCAGGCTGGTATGCCTTCTCCACCATGTCATGGTCCTTTGGAGTGCTGCTTCTCAAACTGAACATGTAGACCAATCCCCTGGTGATCTGCAAAAATGCAGATTCTGGTTGGGAAGGTCTGAGGGCAGGGCCCAAGATTCTGCATTTTGCACAGGTGCCAAGGAGGTGAGGCTGAGGTCTGCAGAGTAGCAAGGATGTGAATGTCTTCTGAGTAAAGAAAAATAAAAAAATCCAGTCACACTAAAGTTTATCAATAATCACAGGAAAAATGACACATTCAGGGCACATTTTGTGTCATGCTTTGCATGTTATCTAACTTAATTCTCTTAATAACATCCATGATGATTTGATCATGTCTACCTTATGGATGGTGATATTCAGGAAACTTAAGTTATTTTCCTACATTCAAGCAGCTAATAACAGATCAAGATTTAAATCCAAATCTGTCTGACTTCAAAACTGTGTATCAATAAGCTACAGGGATAAGATTAGGAGAATTAACAGAAACTCTTAGAAACTCCTCCAAATATCTGAGCATTGATTTTTCATCTCTAAATGGAGGTAATGGCAGAGATGTGGATTTAGACCAAAAGAGGTAGTAGATGAAGTATTTTGGAATCTAGAAAGATAGTCATATTTATCATACTGCAAAGATACAATAGTCATAACTGGCCCATTCTTTTTATGACTTAATATCCTTTCCTAAAATAGTATTGAGTGTACACCTTTCCTTAAAGCAGATATTCTTACGGGTTAAGTGTTCGACTTCGGCTCAGGTCATGATCCCATGGTTCGTTGGGTTTGAGCCCTGTGTTGGGCTCTATGCTGACAGCCAGCTCAGAGCCTAGAGCCTCTTCAGATTCTGTGTCTCAGTCTCTCTCTGACCCTCCTCTGCTCACAGTGTATCTGTCTCTGTCTCTCTGTCTCTCTCTCTGTCTCTGTCTCTCTCTCTCTCTCTCTCTCTCTCTCTCAGAAATAAATAAAACATTAGGGGCGCCTGGGTGGCTCAGTCGTTAAGCATCTGACTTTGGCTCAGGTGGCGATCTCAGTTCATGGGTTCGAGCCCTGCGTAGGGCTCTGTGCTGACAGTTAGCTCAGAGCCTGTTTCGGATTCTGTGTCTCCCTCGCTCTGACCTTACCCTGTTCACACTCTCTCTCTCTCACACAGAAACAAATAAAACATTAAAAAAATTTTTTAAAAAAAGAAAAACATTAAAAAATATTTTTAAAAAGCAGATCTTAAAACTTTTGCTCTCAGAATCCCCTTATACTCAGCTTCTGCACAGCCAAGGAAACAACCCAGAAAATTAATAGGCAACTAACGGAATGGGAAAAGATAGTTGCAAATGACATATCAGATAAAGGGTTGATATCCAGAATCTACAAGGAACTCACCAAACTACACGCCCGAAAAACAAACAACCCAGTGAAGAAATGGGCAGAAGATATGAACAGACACTTCTCCAAAGAGGACATCCAGATGGCCAACAGACACATGAAACGATGCTCAGCATCGCTCCTCATCAGGGAAATACAAATCAAAACTACACTGAGATACCACCTCACGCCAGTCAGAGTGGCTAAAATGAGCCAATCAGAGAACTCTAGATGCTGGCGAGGATGTGGAGAAACGGGCACCCTCCTACACTGTTGGTGGGAATGTAAACTGGTACAGCCCCTCTGGAAAACAGTGTGGAGGTTCCTCAGGAAACTAACAATAGAACTCCCCTATGACCCAGCAATAGCACTGCTAGGAATTTACCCAAGGGATACAGAAATGCTGACGCATAGGAGCACATGTACCCCAATGTTCATAGCAGCACTCTCCACAATAGCTAAAACATGGAAAGAGCCTAAGTGTCCATCAACAGATGAATGGATCAAGAAGATGTGGTTTATCTATACCATGGAATACTACATGGCAATGAGAAACAATGAAATCTGGCCATGTGTAGCAACATGGATGGACCTTGAGGGGGTTATGCTGAGCGAAATAAGTCAGGCAGAGAAAGACAAATATCATATGTGTGCACGTATAGGAGGATTAGGAGGAATTTAACAGAGGACCAAGGGGGAGAAGAAGGGCAGAAATGGTGGGGGAAAGGGGGAGAGGCAAACCATGAGACTCTTGAATGCTGACAAAAACTGAGGACTGGTGGATGTGGGGGGGAGGAGGGGTGGGCATGGAGGAGGGCACTTGTGAGGATGAGCACTGGGTGTTATGTGGAAACTAATTTGATAAACTATTTGTATAAAAAATTAAATTAAATTAAATTTAAAAAAATCCCCTTATACTCTTAAAACTTACAGAAGACCCTAAGAAGCCTTTTTAGATAACTGAGGACACTCTTTAAAACCACACCAAATTTTTGTTTTTACAATTTTATTCATTTTTTGCGAGACAAAGAGAGACAGAATATGAGTGGGGGAGGGACAAAGAGAGAGAGACACAGAATCTGAAGCAAACTCCAGGCTCTGAGCTTTCAGCACAGAGCGCAACCCCATGAACCCTGAAATGATGACCTTAGCCAAAGTGAAACACTTAACCAACTGAGCCACCCAGCTGCCCCACCCAAATCCAAGTGGTAATTTCTTAAAGGCAAAGTGCAACATGAAACTTGAAACAACACTAATAAACTTTTCATACTGTTACATGAAAATCCCTTAGTCTATCTTGCCCTTTGAATGAAACTAACACCCATTCACAGTTTTGTAACTCATCCAATGATTCCTTGGAAAATACTGCTTCACTGAGTTACATAGTTCTTTCAAATATTGACACATCATTATACCTTATGAAAAAAAAAGTCAAACTCTTTACTATCTCCATCAATTTCTTCAGAAAAGTCTTAAAAAGTTTGGGAAGCTATCAATCATACAACAGGTACAACTGTTTCAAAATTCTGATTTTTACTGAAAAGACTGGATTTTACCACAGGCAACAGGTACCTTAATTTGTTTTCCTTGAAGTGAGAAGCGAACATTACTCATCTTGATAAAATATGGGCCATCTAAATAACCAGTGCATGTCAGTTGTTCTTTCAAAGAAAAATGAAGAAGAAAAGAAAAAGAAAAAATGCAAACTGGTGTTTCATGAAAAAAAGGAGCCAGTCCGGGTCACTACTCAATCACAGAGTTAGTTTTCCCTCCAGAAAACAACAGCACTTTAGGACACAGCCACGCATACTTCCAATTTCCCACCTATTAAAGAGGTAGGTAATTTAAGGTTGAGATGTAATAAAATCTGCTTCATCAAGGACATTTTTACTGCCTCATCCAGTACATTTCTTCTCAGTGAAACTGACTTCGTTGTGTGCTGGGCAGGACTACGGACACTGCCGGTGCCACTCACTGCCTTGGCTCCTGCTAAGGTGACAGCAGTGGTCCCTGCTATTGTTTTCATGCCATCAGCTGCAAGGTCACCATGGTGAAATGGGCAGATGACATCTTAGTTTTGTTGCTAAAATTATTTGGAAGCCATGGGACCCATTCACCACAGGTGGAGCGCTGCTGTCTGAAATATGTGGGGCTTTTGAAACTTGGTTCTGCTGGTGTTGTCTTTTGCTTATAAACCTATTTTTTTTTCAAAAGAAAATTACTCTGGAGCAACTGGAGACTATTTGGAAAAATTTCATAATGACAGTTGTATTTTATTTTCCAGCACAACAGCATCATAAAAAGCTACTCGAGTTCCTTTCCATTTCTCTCTCCATGACAGACCCTACGTAGGCCCCAGATGTCAAAAACCTTTTCGAAGGAAAGAAATCAGCTCTAGGAACAAATTACTTGCTCTGAAATAATTCCTGAAAACCAAGATAGAATACTCTTTAAGAATCTCAAACCATGCCTTTGATAGAATGTCTGCCACCTAAATCTATGTAAAATCCTAAGATTCGGTGAGAAAACGATCAATCCACAAATGAGACACGCTTGTGAAAATTCACTCCCTTCAAAATGACTTTCTATCAGGACTCTTTTCCTATTCTAGTATATTTAAAAATGTATTAAAAAGGAAACTCAAGGGTGCCTGGGTGGCTCCAGTTAGTTAAGTGTCTCTTAGATTTTGACTCAGGTCATGATCTCTTGGTGCATGAGTTCCGGCCCCATATAGCACTCTACTGACAGTGTAGAGCCTGCTTGGGATTCTTCTCTCTCTCTCTCTCTCTCTCTATCTCTCTCTCTCTCTCTCTCTTTCTGCCCTCCCATGTGGTCTTTCTCTCCCAAAACAAAAAATAAATAGAAATTAAAAAAGAAGGAAACTCAATTTAAAAGATGACATCACTTTCCTCAAAATTTGTATACATTGGAAGCTCAGAATAACACGTGATTATTGACATCACACTGATAAAAAAGGCAAATAAATGGGATGGCCATTAATCCAGAATAAAAATCTGTAGTGAAAAGGCCTAGCATAGTTTTCTACTTACTTTGGCATATGACTTTCGCCTATAAATTTAACCCACTCTTTCTAGAAATAGACTAAATGAACCAACTACACCTTAACAACTTAAGGTAATTGTTAAAATTATGCAGATTCCTTGGGTCCATTCCTATCTTAGTGCCACTCAAAATGCTGTCACAAAATGTCATAGACTGGGTAATCTAACAAATTTCTCGTGGTCCAAGTCTGCCAAGTCCAAGATCAGGGTGCTGGCCAAATTGCTTCCTGGTGAAGACTCTCTTCTTTCTGTCTTCGTCTTTCACTATGTCTTCACAGGACCTTTCCTCAGTGTCAGATGGTCATGGGGGAAGGAAGGGAAGGAGATGGCTCAGATCTCCTCTCTTCCCCTTCCTGTAAGGCTCCTTACTATAGTCCCACCATGACAGCCTGCCTTCACAACCTCATCTGAATCACCTCCCAAAGACCCCACTTCCAAATATCATTGTATTAGGCGCTGATGACTTCACCATATGAATGTAGGAAGGACATGGACATTTACCTAACAATTTCAATCCTTCTGAACCACAACCTCTGGGATTGGAGCCCAGTAATCTGTTGTCCTTAACAGTTTTCCTAAGCACTCTGCTGTTTGAGAAACCTGACTGCATGCCTGTGAGCCTCAGTTTCCTAATCTGTAAAATAGGATTAATTGACACCATACTTCACTGTTTCAGAGTTGCTGAGTATCTGGGAAACTGCTTTCTAAAATCACAAAGTGCTGGGGCACCTGGGTGGCTCGGTCAGTTAAAATCTCCCACTTAGGCTCAGGTCATGATCTCGAGGTTCGTGGGTTTGAGCCCCACGTTGGGCTCTGTGCTGACAGCTAGCTCAGAGCCTGGAGCCTATTTCAGATTCTTTATCTCCCTCTCTCTCTGACCCTCCACTGCTCTCACTCGCTCTCTCTCAGAAATAAATAAAACATAAAAAATTTTTTTTAAATAAATAAACTCACAAAGTGCTTTGTGAATTGTAAACTTTTACTGCCCACATTTCCACCAAATCTTATTCTAAAATCTAAAAGCTAGAGGGATTAAAATAAAGATTATAGATGTTGCCTTAATTCTTGTAATTAAACCTCAGATAACTAAATACTCAGGGAAGAGTGTTCTAGTCAAAATTTAGCTGAACATTCTGGTCAACTTTAAAAAAGCCCTTTCAAATAAATTATATTTTCTCATAACTATAAACTATAAAATAAATTTTATTTGGTGTCAAAGGATTTTTATTTGAAGTCTGTTTTCTGAAAATCAGTTCCTGTTAGGCTTAAAGTAATCTATGTTCTGCCTTGAACTCATTTGCTAAACGACTTTTTTATTTCTTGTTTGGGGATATTTCATGGTAGATAAAGGCATGTTTATTTTAACCAAAGGTAGATCATTAATTATAAGTTGTATTCCAAAAGCTTATTTGTTCCTAAGTTGTTTCAAACATGAAATGCCTCTCCCCTCACTCCCCCAATTATAAATCACAATTAAGTTTTCTAACTTGTCCAAAAAGCCCATAAACACAGATGAAATACATCTGCTAGGAGTTAAAAGTCACACAGATATTTTACAATGGAATTTATTAAACTCAAACTGAATATAAAACTATTTTCATTTACCTTTAATATTAGTATCTGAGAAAAACGCTAGCTGGAGGAACTCATGGACAGAGTGGTAAAAATTTCTGCAAATATCGTAAATGAGGCAATGATCCTCAGTTCTTTATTAGATAGAATTTATAAGGTCTCTCAACATGGCCACTAGGGGCCGTGATTAGGAATCCTGGTCAGATCAGCTCAGAATCATTAGGAAATAATGAAGGTGGGAGACAGCACCACTGAGTGTCCAGAGTTACCTGAACAAGTGGAATGAATACATTGGGAAAAAGAAAATGTTGAAAGGATGGCTGTGAGGGGCGCCTGGGTGGCTTATCGGTTAAACGTCCAACTTTCGCTTAGCTCATGATCTCGCAGTTCGTGGGTTCGAGCCCCGCGTTGGGCTCTGTGCTGACTGCCAGCACAGGGCCTGGAGCCTGTTTCAGTCTGTGACTCCCTCTCTCTCTAGCCCTTCCCTGCTCACGCTGTCTCTCGATCTCTCTCTCTCCTAGAAATAAATAAAAAAATATTAAAAAAAAAAAAAAAAAGAAAGGATGGCTGTGTATCAATGGAGTGAAAAATAAGTGAGGTATCGATGGTAAGTCAGAGACAAAGAGATCAGAATATGACTCCAAGCAGAAGAAAGGAAGTAATAGAAAGCAATGCTGGAGAAAACAGTACCCCACAAAAGCCACAAAGACTGAACTTGGGGCATAACAAAGTCACCAAAAACAGAAGAGGCCTCGATACAAGTGAAGGAGACTTTCCTTTGACTCTGCAGGATGACCTGACTTACACATGCCAGATGGCCACGCTTGGGTCATGTGTACCTGAGAGAATGCCCAATAGTGAGATTTCTCTGAATGCAAATGATGACAGAGGCTTTGTCTGGCCTGTCCCAAGGCAGGTTGGCCTTGGCTGGAAACTTGGTTATAGCTCATTCACTGCCTCTTTCATCTCCCAAAGCCCTAATGGAATGATTTCCCAGTTTTATTCTTATCCCTGAATTTACACCCAAGCTCCGTATGTACCAGTGCGTCTATATATAGATTCCTGAAATTCCTGACCTTCAACTGGTCATGTGGGTCTGGATATATATACAATCTTCCCATCCTGCCCTTTTCCAAGGCAAAGTGTCACTTGGTCTAAGTAAAAATGTAGTGCATTCACTCATTCAACCAAAAGCCGATGTTGGGTGTTAAGGCACCATCTTAGGTCCGGTAGCAAACACAACCATCTTACTTGGCTCCTAGAAATCACTGATGCATTTTATCACATGTGAAACAAAAACCATAAGAGGCAAATGGGGGACTTTTCTGACCTTTAAGATGCTCTCGTCATTTTGAAATATGCTAAACTGTGGCTGGCTGGATGTAAAATTTTACAAACCAAAGAACAATGCCAATTCCAAGTCTGATTAAGAGCAGAGAGAGAACTGAATGTTCTCCATGATGTATTTCAGAGATAAGAAACAGTGTTGTAAAAAGGGGAGAAAAGCTAACCGAATTAATAATTTCCATACCCAAACTTCTGATTAACAAGCCACAGCCACTTACAAAGACCTTTCACTGAAAGGTAAAAGTGGTTTTCAATCACTACCACCCATCCATAAAGCCCTGTGCACATACACAGGTGGATGTATTCATACGCACAGCAGGTCACGAACACAAAAGCAATGCTGTAGAAGATGGCACTGGAGACTGGGGAAAACATACTGCACTGTGGTTGAAAGTTTTCTGCTCTTGGGGTGCCTGGGTGGCTCAGGCAGTTAAGCATAGACTCTTGATTTCCACTCAGATCATGACCTCATGTATTGTTTGGGAGACTGAGCCCCGTGTCAGGCTCTGTTTGGACAGTATGGAGCCTGCTTGGGATTCCCCTCTCCCTCACAATAAACTTTTTTTTTTTTTTAAAGAAAGTTTACCTTTAAAATGATACCAGGAACAAGTTTTTTTTTTTCTTTTCCAAATCTTCAAGTCCAACCTCGGTTTAAGTCAAAATTTCAGTTCAAAATTTATTTTGGAACCAAGGAAAGGCATTCAGTATTTAACACATCTACTAAAGCATATAGAGAATACTACCTGTATTTGCCCTGTTAAAGTTTTCCACAGTCTGGCTCAGTGCCTCTAGGCAGGAGCATTTCCAGGGCCCAGGGCCAAAAGCCACCAGAGCCTGCAATTCTTTCCCTGGAATCAAACACCATACTTCAAGAGAAGGGAGGATAGAGCAGGATATTCCCTTCTTTACTACATCATTTAATGTACTTAGCTGAAGTATTTTCAGAAAGATTCAAGAGTTGCCTCTGGAAGGCAGCTCTTGTGATTATCTGCCTAGATTAAAAAAAAAAACTGTGTCTGACACCCATAACAGTGACTGGCCTCTAGTAATCTCAACGCCAGATGCAATTAGTCCATTTCTCCAACTTTTTGATCTTTAACTTGAAAAACGGAATGCCTAAGTGCCATTCCTTTCTAGAAGACCTGTTCCAGAACTCTTTGATGTCACTGTCAAAATCCTTTTGGAGACTTTTCCCTATGGAAGTTTATCATTTGGGGAAAGTCAAGGAGGAGGGGTTGGGGGGGAAGAAGGGTACTGAAGTAGGGAAGAAAAAGAATGGGTACAAGGTTTCACATACACTTGAGTTACTAATTAAGAGCTCAAAACTACAGCAATGAGTTTAGGTGTATTTAATTTCCCACAGTATTTCATCAAAAGTCTTGAGGTAAGAATTCTCTGCCAATTCAATTATGTTACAGCAAACACCCTGCCTAATGGGATAAGAAATATTCACGATCGTACTACTTATGGAAGTAAGACCTAAGACTTCCATATCCAATAGCAAGAGTTGCATCATGAGAGCATAATGGAATGCTATTTAGCTGATTGCATGTGTCAAAGACTGAAATGCAGGTTTCAAAGATAGGACTTTGCGGATACCTATTATGGATATAAGTAAACGAGTAGGAAAGACTTAAAACCTGAACACAGCCAATTGACAATTTAACAACCTTTCAAGACTGTAGGCATTTAGAAATGATTTAACATTAGTTACGCACAAATTCAATGTACAATTATTTGACACCCTGTAGTGTGCTAAACAAATACTGATAGTAAATCTTTCAGTGATCATGTTCTAAAAGCAAAAGTCTCCCAGTAACAGAAAGAAAAAAAAGGTGACTTGATCGATCAAAACGAAGTTCTCATCAATATCATGTGTTCTAGACTCAGTGATATATGATGCAAAAATATATGCTGATACAAAAATTATGTAGTTTGCGAGTATTTGAATCTTAAGACTTAATTTGTGAGTACTAAGCATATGATACCATGTCTTTTAGAATGTTGGTTCCTCAAACTATAACCTCTCCACCATACCTGAAACATAGTGAAAATGGAAATGCTTATGAAAGTAGTTTTCATATATCGGAAAGATTTTCGACACAGCACTGCTCAATCATAGTCAGTGATAATGCTACTTTATAATAAATACTATACATACAATAAAAATTATGGCTGCTTGCAATTTTCAACTTACTGCCACACAGAAATTGCTCCCATTGGGTCCTCACAATAATCCTATGCATTGGGCAATGGAGACGATGTCCTCATTGTAACAAATGAGAAATTGAGGTTTGGGAGAGTTATCCACGATCTTGACAATTACTAACTAAATCAAGAACTCTGGCTCTGACTCTCCATACAGCACTTCCCACTATGGATCTAGAATGAATCTCTCCCCTACCCCCAACATTTCAAATAAGGGACTGTGGACCTTGCAACTGTCCTAACAAAGAAGCGGAGAAACGATGGCTACTTTTGTTGGCAACAAAAACCGTGTAACCCATGGTCAAAAGAATGGACCAAGAATCTCAAACGTTTCTTCACATCGCCTAAGAATATTGATGGAATTTCTGAACAGTTGCAAGGAAATTCCTCAGTGGAGCCAAAAGAAAAGGCATTTGGTTAAGTTCCTGATAAAACTTAAAGAGCTCTGTTAAATCTTTTCAAGCGAAATCAGTTAATGCAAAGAAAGGCATGAATTATACAGAGTAGCCAAAATACAAACATGCAAATGGAATGTACGTTCATAAGTCCCAACAACTTTCAGGTTGGCCCTTTTTCCCTTCTAAAAACTTCGTACCCTCTCGGGGGGCGAGGGGGTACTTCCAAAGAGGACCGTTTGAACACTGGGATTTCCTAAGCAGGCCCTTAGAAGCATCAGTGGCGCACGTGAACGTGAACTACTCCCCGGGGGCAAAGCGAAGACCAGTGCGGAGCGCGTGCAGGCGAGGAGCCGCCGGAGAAACGCCGTTTCTCTCCGGCCCCGGGGTGATGACCGCGCACGGGGCGCAGGAGCCGGGCGCCGCCCTCCCCGCCCTCCCGGGCGCCGGACCTACCAGCGAGAGCACCTTGTAGGTGTTAGGGTCCTTGGCCGTGCGGGCGTGCGCCGCCTTCTCCAGCGGCTCCTCCCCCACGTCCATGGGGGCCAGCAAGGACGCGGCCGCCTGCCGGTCCCCGGGCGCCTGGGCTGCGCGGCCGTGGCTCGGGTCGTGGCCGTTCCCCGCCGGGCCCTCCCGGGAGCCTCGGCCGCCCTCGCCGCCGCCGCTCGCGTCCCCCGCGCAGACGTCGCGCTCCATCGTGGCCCCTGGTGCTGCGGGCCCGCCGCCCCGCTGCGCCTTTAATAGGCTCCGCGCCGGCCCCGCCCCGCCCCGCCCCGCCCCGCCCACCGCCGCGCCCGCCCCTCGCCGCCAGACCCTTGGCCCCGCGCCCGCCGCCCGGCGCTCGAGTGAGGGGAAAGCAACTCAACGCCCCGGATTATTTGGCTTCCTGTCTGATTTCGGGCACTCTGCGCGTCGGTTATTTTGGGTCCTTTATGTGGGCGCGTCTTTAACTTCCCCTCCCCGCGCCCCGGGCACCTTCCGAACACTTGCAGGAATCGCCCTGGACTGGAATTGCAGAGTGTGGTCTGCAGAGGGCATGAGATCATGGGGCCCCAAAATAGAGCGGGAGGAGGAGAAGGATGCAGCCCAGGCTGGTGCAGCTTCTTCACGCCGGGAGAGTGGAATCTGGCCGACCCGTGTTTCTAGATGGACGTGCAAATAGTCTGGAGGCTCAAGGGTGGGACAAGGCGACCTTTCTCTTCGGCGTGGGAACTAGCGAGGGTTCCCTCAAAGCCCTGCTACCCACTACTACTCTACTCTGAGAAAGGAATAATCAGCCTTAAAATGTCTAGTTAACAAAAGTCCGCATATATAATGGATACTTAGCTTTCCACGGTTTTATGTGGTTTCTGAGTTTTTAGAGCTGATCTTGCTTTAATGTATTTACTTATTAATTCCTTCAGGCTTTCTGTGTTGAAGGTTTCAATGCCCATGTTGCTTTATCCTGAAATTGATGCTGACGCTTGGTTAGCACTATTGAACATTTACAGTCTGAAATACTTTGATACCTTATTTTTGAAGTAGGACACGAACGGTAGGCTTTAATTCTTGATGGCTTTTGATTCGCCTTTGATTCGCAATTTTTACATTCCCTTGCTCATCAGTTAGAAAAACCACAAGTGTGTAGTGAAGTGATTTTTTTTTTCTGTCAAGGTGAAACCAGTGACTTTCAACTGCCTTGCAATACCAGGGACAGACTTCAGTGACCAAAGAAAGTTCTACAAACACAATTCATTTTCAATTCACTTTGATTACACAAATGTATGCAAGTTTTTAAAAACTAAGGATGGATATCTAATAGATATAAAGTATGTGTTGTTCCCTTTAAAGTAGTCAATTTAGAGGGCGCGTGGGTGGTTCAGTGGGTTGAGTCAGACTTCAGCTCAGGTCATGATCTCTCGGTTCCTGAGTTGGACCTGGTGGGCCCTGGGCGCCACTGAGCTCTTTGCTAACACCTCAGAACCTGGAGCCTGCTTCAGAATCTGTGTCTCCCTCTCTCTCCCTGCCCGTCCCCTGCTCACATTCTCTCTCTCTCTCTCTCTCTCTCTCTTTCAAAAATAAATAAGCATTAAAATAGTCAGTTTAGGGTCCTTTCCATTTATATCGACTCATTAATTCATTCAATAATGAATTGTTCAACTCAATCTTTTGGCCTCCAACTATATATACCATATTGAAGATGAATAAAAGTGCATATTTCTCTCAGTCTGGTCGAAGTGGATAAAGAAAATAAACCAAAAAATATAAAAGCCCAAGTTTTATGTGCATAATAGTCACAAATAGAATATTTTGGAAGTTTAGTGGGAAGGTAACTGACATCTGGAAGAAGTAAAAGCCATCCCTCAAAACATTTTGGAGCTTTTTTTTTAATTACCTTTGAGTCAGCTTACAACCACCCAAGAGAAACAGGTTTTCACTATTTCATAGCCACACATATTTTTTACCCCAAGCTTGGCTCCAAATTTTCCTTTAACTGCTTCCAAAGATTGGATTCAAGGATAAATATCTGTGCCACAGAGACTGGTCAAATGAGTGTCAAATCTTCTATGAGAAACTCAACAGAGACTTCCAAAGTGGCTTTGAACCTGACAAAACAAATGGAATCAGTATATTCACTGTAGTGTCTCAACGCAAAGAATCACTTTGAAACCTTCACCCATGGGAAAGGTCAGCTTACAGTCTGCAGTCACAAACTCAAATGCCCTTAAATAAGGGAGGCAGCCCCCCTGTGGGTGAACTGAGTGCCCTGTTATAGGGATGAGGCATTTACTCAGCAGGACTGTGTGCCCAGCGTGGCCAGATAGATTGCTCAAGAGAAACAGGAAATTTAGATGTTTGTGTGAATTCTCCAGATTGCAAAACTTTGTCTACAAAAATCAGAGAAACAATTTCTTTAAACACTAGAAAGGCCAAACAAAATGTAACACATCTGCAGGGTGGGTCTGACAAACAGGCCACCAGGATGTGGCCTCTGACATTGCTCAGGCTTCTCCTGTGCCGGTCAGAACATCTATGGGTAACTATAAAAGTCTAATTGAAAGGTTAAAATCGGAGAATTAAGAATGGCTCAAGTATGCCACTCAGATTATTTAGCTATGGACATCGCAATCCCTGTAGTAAAAACTTGTTTATATTCCAAAGAGTCTGAGAGACAGCTTTATACTCCAAAGTACCACTAAACATAAATCTGCAACTCAACTTTTCTGGTTAGTGCAAGGTTAATAATGAATGTTTCGGGGCCTCTGAGTGGCTCAGTCGATTAAGTGTCTCAAGTCATGAGCTCGTGGTTCTTGAGCGGCTGGGAGCCGCACTGGCTTCTCTGGATGACAGTCACAGCGAGGAAATGGTAACATTTGCGCGTCTCCTGCCAAAAGAAAACTGGTATCTCCTTCTCCTACTACTGGCTCACGTTGGAAATGAGCCTGCGGGTATTGACCAGGCCTCACAATATTCCAGATCAGACAGATATTCCCCACACAGATTGCTCATAAGGAATATGACAGATTGCTCATAAGGAATATGACAGATTGCTCATAAGGAATATGAAAGCATATTCCTGCCTTTTCAAAAGAGATTTCAGATGAAAGCATCGTGGATGATTGTTAAAAGGCTCTTCCTATGGGCCTTGACTTACATAATAAAGATCCAAGACTTACATAATAAAGGGGGCTAAGAACATGACTTACAATTGAGTCTGGCCCTGAGACAAAAGAGCCTAATTTAGAGTTAAGGGCAGATATCCACTCCCACCCAATTGTTTCTGCTTGAAGCACACACCCCCCCCAAGGCATTTGTGATCAGACTTATTCTGGCCTTAAATATACGGATTGCTCCCTATAAAGGAACCTATTGAGGAACTTCTTTTGTGATTATGGGAGCAGAGGTGTTTCCTGAAAGACCTGTTTGACCCCTGCTCACAAAGAAGTAACTTCACCCTTTTTATGCTAAAAACTTTGTCTTGTATGCTAAACAAACCTTCCTTCCCCATAGGATAAGCATCTAAATCCCCTACCCCTATCACTATTGATAAAGGTTATGCAGGAAATTCTTACATACTAAAGAAGTTTGTCATCAGAAATCATTGTCTAGGGGCACCTGGGTGGCTTAGTCAGTTGAGCGTCCGACTCTTGCTTAGGTCATGATCTCGCGGTTTGTGGGTTCGAGCCCTGCGTCGGGCTCTGTGCTGACTGCCAGCTCAGAGCCTGGAGCCTGTTTCAGTCTGTGACTCCCTCTCTCTCTGACCCTCCCATGCTCACGCTGTCTCTCTCTCTCTCTCTCTCCCCTAGAAATAAATCATTTAAAAATAAATAAATAAATAAATAAAATAAAAATAAAAATAAAAATAAATCATTGTCTAAGGCAAATGCCAGTTCTGTGCCATCCCCCAAACACTTAATTATAAAATAAAGTTGAGCCCCAGTCAGAGCGGAGATGCCTGGTGATCAGAAAGATTCTTGGGCTTTCTCATCCCTCCCTCGCCGACACCGTCCAGCCTTCAGGGACCCCTGGCCCCCGGCCGGAGCTGGCCTCCGACATTGAGTTCAAGCCCCGCATTGGGCTTTCTGAGCCCACTTTGGATCTTCTGCCCCCGCCCCTCCACTTGCTGCTCCTTCTCTCTCTCTAAATAAATAAATAAATATATAAATATTTAATATATATTAATATATTTATAAATATATATATATATATAAACTTTAAAAATACTAATAAATGTCTCATCCTTGGTCCTAAACCACTGCGCTTTAATGATTGAAGACTTATCTAATATAGAAGTAAAGATGAGAGTTTAAGATTTTATTCGATTCCTCAGGTTTTACTCTACAGAAATATTTAAACGTTTCTCCCTTGCTGCCTGGAACTTGAGACACAGATAAGACCAAAACACCAGATAAAACCAACTTCTCTATGTTTGAACTGTGACTTCTCAACATTGAGGAACAGCTCTTCTTGGCTTTTAAAAGGGAAATATGCTGCAGAGTGATTCTTTTACCAGCGGCCCCTCAGCTTCTCCAGCTTTCTCCAATTCTCCAGCAAAACACCAAAGACCTCTCACCCAGTCTAAAAAGAAAAAAACTTCATGGTTCTTTAATCTTTGCAAGACTTGGAAAAAATTTTTTGCCATAGTGTTAACTTATTATTAGGATTTTGCATGATATCCTTTCTCTTTATTTTTTGTAAGCACAAAAATAGGCTCCCTGGGAGAAGCTTGGATAACTATGTGACCTTATCTAGAGAATTGCAGGAACTTTGAATCTTGGCTTCCTTGTTTATAAACTGGTACCACAAATAATACCATAAAATCACACCGCTATTTCCAAATGCCAACAAAGTGTTTAACATTTCCCCAACTTACATAAAAGTTTAAATGTATTCTTTCCATATTTAGGGGCACCTGGGTGGGTCAGTCAGTTAAGCTTCTGACTTTGGTTCTCGTCATGATCTCGCAGTTCATGAGCTTGAGCCCGGCATAGCGCTCTCTGCTATCAGCACAGACCCAGCTTCTGATCCTCTGTACCCTGCCCCCCACTGGCCCCCCAACTCATGCTTTCTCAAAAAATAAAAAAAATGATGAAACAAATGTATCCATTCCATATATAAATATCTCAGCTCACACTCCTAAGAGAATAAAGCAATTTAATTTTCACATGAATAATGCATGATTTAGGGGCACCTGAGTGGCTCAGTTGGTTAAGTGTCCAACTTCAGTCCAGGTCATGATCTCTTGGGTCTTGAGTTCGAGCCCTATGTAGAGCTCTGTGCTGACCACTCAGAGTCTGAAACCTGCTTCAGATACTGTGTTTCCCTCTCTCTCTCTGCCCCTCCCCCACTCACTCTCTGTCTCTGTCTCTCTCTCTCTCTCAAAAAATGAATAAACATTTAAAAACTATTTTTAAAAAAATAATGCACGCATTATACGTAATTTCTGGAAAGGTTTGAGAGCTGCCACTGAAAATGCATCTATACAAGGAGACCCCGTGGGGTCCGAATGGGATGCCTGCCTCTCAGGGATGGAGGAGCGAAGGTTTGTTATCAAGCAGATAGCAAAATGAGTGAAATGTAAACTGGAACGGAGAGTAATGTAAACTGTGGAAATGTGGAGAATGCATGCCCCATCTAGAGGGAGCTGCTCTCCAGGCCACACCTTTGCTTTCTGGTTGTCTGCAGTCTCTGCCACTTCCGTTGTCTCTTATATCTCGTTTCCAGCAAAACCTCAAGTTGCCAACAATCTGAATTCATGTCTGCCACTTTGCTATTTGCTTTCTATGTGCCTCATGTCTTTTTTCCCCTCTGCTCTTTCTTTGCTTCTTTAAATTTGTGTTAATTTATTTAATTATACTATGCCAATTCCTCTGCTCAATTTTAACTTTTATATACATATATTTTTAAAAAAATTTTTTAACGTTTATTCATTTTTGAGAGACAGAGTGTGACCAGAGTGTGATCAGAGAGAGAGATTGAGAGGGAGACACAGAATCCGAAACAGGCTCCAGGCTGTGAGCTGTGAGCACAGAGCCGGATGCAGGGCTTGAACTCAGGAGCTGTGAGATCATGACCTGAGCTGAAGTCTGACGCCACCCAGGTGCCCCAGAATTTTAGGGTTTTTTCAAAGGTGTTTTTCTTAGTAGTTACTCTAAAGATTATAATATGCATCTTTAACTTACCATCTACCTCAGATTAATACTGACTTAATTCTGGGAAAATATAGCTTTTTTTCTGTAATACGTCTTCATCTCCTCATCCTTTTCTTTTGCTCTTGATGTTATATATATCACTCTATATGTGTTATAAAGCCAATGACTCAGTGTTATCATCATTGTTTTAAATTTTATGCTTTTTAGAGAAATTAAGAGAATAAAGTATATGTACACACACATACACACACACACAGATTTTTTTCCCTTTATTCAAGGGTATCACTTTTTCTTGTTTCTGTGCATGTATTATAATTTGGGGTTGAGAACTGGACTGTCAGGTAATGTGTTTTAGCAACTCTGGATTTCGATTATTTTTCTGACGTTTTTTAATACTCCCTTGGACTTATAGCTACAGATTTGTCCTGCTTTCTACTTTTGCCATTTTCATACCTCACCACCACCTCACCAAATTAAATCCATCCCCATGGTGGCTGAAAGGTACAAACTCTCACTGTACTTATCCAAAACTGTAGCAGTTTTTCAAGAATAAATACTTCTCAATTTGTCTGCCATCAGTCAATGTATAGAACCCTAAAACCATTGCTATCGAGAGATCTGTCCATTTTCATACTTGCATTTTGTAGCGATGAATTTGCAAATCCTTTTATGCTGACATAGCTGGAAATCGTTTCAGATTTTTTAATTAATGATGGAACTTCTGATATCTATTTAAAATTTTAAATATTGACAACTGAGTCAATATTTTTAAAGATGCTGTGGAAGCCAACAAAACGTACCTGAAAGATTCATTGACAGATAGGCTCTCAATTTGCAAACTCTATCCTAAGAGTATGCAAAATGAGCCTGCAAAGCACTGAAATTCTTCCTCAGTTTTCATTTTAACTCCAGGCTACGAATTCCCTATCTGTGCCGATATCCCCTCCATAGAGACTTAATCACAGTATCTCAATCCCTTTATTTCTTTGGGGTAGCTCAGTGACTGGGGTGGTATATAAAAAGTCAAATGTAGCGGTGCCTGAATGGCTCAGACGGTTGAGGATCAGACTTCGACTCTCACAGTTTGTAAGTTTGAGCTCCGAGTCGGGCTCAGTGCTGACAGCTCAGAGCCTAGAGCCCGTTTCAGATTCTGTGTCTCCTGTTCTCTCTCTGCCCCTCCCCCACTTCTTCTCTCTCTGTCTGTCTCTCTCTCTCTCTTTTCTCTCTCAGGAATAAATAAACATAAAAAAGTGAAATGTATGTTGAGCTAAGATGTGAAGAAGAGACTGGTGCCCTAATATGTAATCTTGTTTCAGAAGAAAGAAAATTGGATGCTAGATAACAAAACAACAAATACCCTCTACAACCTCTGTAGTGCTGTATTCTCTAAGCATCGTGAGTCTCCGTGGTCAGTTTCGTCCAAGGTAACAAATTGCTACATAAAATTGTGAGCATTATGCCTGCTCTTTGAAAGCCTCTTGCTATGTTAGGAAGGAAATAAGTGTAGAAAAGACACAAAGTATAGAGTAGTATTCAGAAGCACAACGTATATTAAATGAATGATCTTGCCTTTAAAGCCTTCGTCTCACAGGGTAACTAGGGATTGAGGTGATCTTGCGGCAAGCTGGATCATAGTCTCAATCCATTTCAATATCTTTGGAGTAATCAGTGTGTGGGGGTAATTGTGCCCATTCTTTCTGTTGGCTCCCATACCTCTATTCCCAAGGATGTGGTTGGACAGGGTTGGACAGGGTTGGACAGACAGAGTTATTATTAAGTAGTATGGGAGAGACCTGCATTGGCTTGCTTCTTTGGAGGTTTTTCTTTAGATTCCTGCTGATGTATGTGGGCAGTGTCAGGTCTGATCTAGTCCCTGGGCACATTGACTGGTGTCTTCTGAAGTGCTGTTGGTAAATGTCTGACTTGTTTTCTTGGCTCCGACAAACCTAAGAAATTCTTTATATTTGATTAAACTCTACCTCAATCCATGGTAGGGCTACAGACGCCTCTTGGTACAGACACATCCTCCATCCTGCCATGGCCTGAGCTCTTCATATTTGACTCTCTGAGTTAGGGTCACCTTATCTCTAACTGTAAAGTTTATGTCATAACTCCAGTAGCTCTGAACTCAGTTCTTTCCATTAACTCCAAAATGCATGCAAGAACTTGTGAATTGTTCCCTTTGTACAAGAAAGCCAAAGAAAGCTTCAGAGTGCTACTCAGATATCGCCTATATTAGTCAGGGAAGCATTCTGTTAATGCTTGATTCCAGGGGGCTCATCAGAAAGTAGAATAAAAGCATCTGTACTTTATGCTTTCTATATAACCTGCAAATACTGACCCCCATCTAGGATTTCAGCTCATAAAAAGTAGAGTCATCATAAAAGTATCTAACTGAGGGCTCTCCTTAATGCTCTCACTTCTCATGTCCACACTATACAGAGTCAAAGTCAACTTTCTCTCATTCTGGCATAAAAGGGACTTCTATATCGCCCTCTGAGTTTTCTCATGATTCCTTCTCATGAGAAGGAATACAGCTGTCACGTATTTCCATGATTTACACTAAAATTAATATTCAACTCTTTCAAGCCTCACTCTTAAATGTTTGTGGAAGTTTAACAAATTTAGAAATCCTTTTCATTCTTAACAACACCTGGCTTTGGAGACTGTTGCCTTGCTAGGTATTCAAATTATACTTTTTGGATGAAAGATTATAATAACATTTATATTTTGTATCTTTGTATCTTTTCATTCATCTTTGTATTTTTGAATATTTGGAACAATAAAGCTAAGGATCCCTACCTTACTTTTCTCATCCAGCTCTGAGGCAGGTGGATAATTCTAGTTGATCAGAAATCAGGTCACTCACACAGGAAAAAGACAGACAGAAAGAAAGAAAGGAGAAGAAAGAGAAAGCAAGGAAAGAAGAAAAAAGAAAACTCATCATTCTTTTCAAAATTATTATCCATTTATATGCCTACAAGTATATAACCACATTTGATATGAGCATATGAAAGATCTGACTTTTTAAAAAATTCACCAGTATGGGGCATCCCATTTTTTTCTACTGATGTGGTCATCAAAGTTGGTTATGCATGATCATGGGACCCACAAGACCCAAAAGCCTCTTGCAAGCACATGGCCTTTTTTCTCTCCCACATGAACATTTGTTACAAAGATGCCATCATTTTAGGATAGACTGAAGTCTTGGGAGAAGGAAAGAATATTGCAGTTGTGGGTCCCTAAGAATAAGAATGTGCTGGTGACATTATCCAGGACATCAGAGGCTGGGGTCTGGCCTAGCGTATGACAGAGTATTTAATTCTTATAATTTGGAGCATAGTGGGGCAGAGGGAAGCTCTGTACTTCTCTATGCCTTAAGCCACCTGAAAGCAAAACATTACAGAAACAGAATAAAAAAGGGATATATAACATTTTATTTCAAAATAAACTTACAAAAAATAAAGTGTAAACATACCCACACAAAGAAGCTCACAAATGCATATGAAGAAAATAAAGATGATGTTTGAAAAAATTATCTCATAGTTCTTGGCCTTTCAAATAAATGTTTTTTTAAAAGAATGAATGAATATGAGAGATCAAGTATTATCTTCCTTAATATGCAATGACATTTATAATCATTTAGAGTTGATGACATTTTAAAAGTTTTATACTGTAAAAAAATAATAAACGACTCACTTATTTATTTTTAAGATATCCATTTAGTGGAATAGAAAATCATATGGCCAAGAAAACATTAAACGCATTGTCCTCAATAATAATAGAATTTTCAATCAAAGAAACACTGAATTGCCGATGCAATAAAATTAACAAAACATATTTAAAAATGCTTTATTCATACTGAGTAACAGGCAGGTAAGAACTGCTATCCTTTACATAAAAAAAGCAGAGTGATCTTTATATTTGATCAGCTTATAACCTAAAGGCAACTTTGAGGCCACAGAGAAGGCAAATCCAAACTAACCCTATGGTGTCACTAAATTTATGAGTAAAATATTGATATTCAGAGAAGTCAAAACAGTCATAATCTATGGGGAAAATTATCAGATAGGAAAGAACTAAAAGGGACAGAGAAAGGGTAGGTGGAGAGAGGGCTACCCTGAGAAGCTATAGAGGTGCTTTTAAGACCTTGGGGATCATTTGTATTCTTACTGATCAAAGTAGAAAAGCCTTAGAAAACACAAGTGACTATAAATTCTTCAGAAGATTATTACCTTGGCAATAAAGTTAAAATAGACCCAGCCTAAGCTAGTCTGGATCCATCATATAAAAGCTTCAAAGTAGCCTTGATTTCAAGTAATCTAACTGTCTTAAAGCAAAGTTCAGCACAATTTAAAGGAATACAATAAAATTTAGTAACAGACAACATAAAACACACCATGTCACGCATCCAGGCAAAAATTACCAGACGTTTAAGGAAGCTGAAAAATATGACTTAGCTATGAGAAAAACTAATCAATAAAAAGAGACCCAGAAATGACAGAGATGATGGAGCTGCAGATAAGGGCTTATTAAAATGTAACAAACAGGGGCGCCTGGGTGGCTTAGTCGGTTAAGGGTCCGACTTTCTCTTAGGTCAGGATCTCGGGGTTCGTGGGTTCGAGGGTTCGAGCTCCACGTCGGGCTCTGTGCTGACTGCCAGCTCAGAGCCTGGAGCCTATTTCAGAGTCTATATCTCCCTCTCTCTCTGACCCTCCCCTGCTCACTCTCTCTCTCTCTCCTAGAAATAAATAAAAAACATTTAAAAAAATGTAACAAACATAGTTCTTTTTTTTCAAGTAGCCACTTAAGAGAAATAACAAAGCATATTATAAACATAATATATTTATATGCATATAATACATTTATATACATATTATAAATGTTCTTCATATATTAAAGAAGTTTATAGAAAAAAATCAACATGATGATGGAAGAAATGAAAGATGTTGAAAAATGTAACTTCTTGAGATGAAACGTGCAATATTTGAAAAGAAAAATACACTGGATAGATTTAAGAGTGTATTAAAAATAGTATACAAAAAGAAGAGTGAAATTGAAGACAGCAATATAAGTACACAAAGAAAAGTACTATCCAAAATAAGTACACAAAGAAAAATATATGACTAAAAAATAATGAACAAACCGTCAGGGACCTGAAGGACATTTAATTAGCACAAATGTGATTAGAATTTCAGAAAAAGATTGCAGGGTGGTGGTGGGAGGGAAGTTTAGAAAAAAATATTTGAAGAAATAATGGAAAAAGTAATTTATTCAAAATGGATCAAAATTTTCCAATTTTAAAGGAATATGTCAACTCACAGATTTCAGAATTTGAAAAAATGCCAAGCCAATTAGACACACACGCACAAAACTATTATCAAGGCACATCATAACTAGATTGCTGAAAACTAGCATTGAAACATTTTTTTAAGGGCACCAGGATTATTCAGCTGATTAAGCATCTGACTCTTTATTCTGGCTCAGGTCATGATCTCACAGTATGTGAGTTTCAGCCCCTTGTCAGGCTTTGCACAAAACTTGCAAACCCTGCTTGGGATTCTTTAGCTCCCACTCTCTCTGACCCTCTCCTACTCCCACTCTCTGTCTGTCAAAAATAAATAAATAAATATTTTTAAAAAGTTTTTTAAAGGAGCCAAAGAAAAAAAAATGTATTATATGTAGAGGGGTTAGAGGAAAGATAAGAATTACAACTGACTTGTTAAAATCTTTTGCAGCCAGAAGATATGAAGAGACATCTTCAAAGTACAGAGAGAGAGAGAGAGAGAGAGAGAGAAAACACTTGTCAAACTATAGTTCTTTACTTAGTGAAAAATATCTTTGAAAAATAAAGGTAAAATAAAAACATATTCAGACAAACTAAGCTGGGAGAATATATCCCCAGCAGAATTGTACTACAAAAAACTATTAAAAGAAGTTCTTCAGCAAAAGGAAGATGATATCATAGCAAAATTTACATCTATACAAAGGCACAAGAAGTACAGGAAATTGTAAATATCTAGATAAAGACAAAGATTTTCCTCTTAATTTCTTTAAAATAGAATTCCTGGGGCTCCTGGGTGGCTTAGTCGGTCAAGCGTCCGACTTTCGCTTAGGCCATGATCTCGCAGTTCGTGGGTTCGAGCCCCGTGTCAGGCTCTGTGCTGACTGCCAGCTCGGAGCCTGGAGCCTGTTTCAGCCTGTGACTCCCTCTCTCTCTGACCCTCCCCTGCTCACACTGTCTCTCTCTCTCCTAGAAATAAATAAAACATTAAAAAAAATTAAAAAAAAAAAATAAAATAGAATTCCTTTGGGGCGCCTGGGTGGCTTAGTCGGTTAAGCGTCCGACTTTCACTTGGGTCATGATCTCGCGGTTCGTGGGTTCGAGCCCCGTTGGGCTCTGTGCTGACTGCCAGCTCAGAGCCTGGAGCCTGTTTCAGTCTGTGACTTCTCTCTCTGACCCTCCCTCCTCACGCTGTCTCTCTCTCTCTCCTAGAAATAAATAAAACATTAAAAAAAAAAATTTAAAAAAATAAAATAAAATAAAATAAAATAAAATAGAATTCCTTTGGGGTGCCCGGGTTGCTCAGTCGGTTGGGTGTCCGACTTCAGCTCAGGTCATGATCTCACAGTCTGTGAGTTCGAGCCCCACATTGGGCTCTGTGCTGACAGCTTGGAGCCTAGAGCCTGCTTTGGATTCTGTGTCTCCATCTCTCTCTGCCCCTCACCTGCTCACTCTGTCTCTCTCAAAACTAAATAAACATTAAAAAAAATAAAAATAAAAAAATAGAATTCTTTCAAGCCAAATTAATGACAACATACATAGAAGTCAAGGACATGACAATAATAACATGCAAAATGGAAGAATGAAATGGAAATTTACCACTATAAAGGTCATACCCTATGGGCAAAGTGTTATAAAATTATTGGAGGATAAGCTTATGACATGTTCAAAGATGTATAGTGCAAACTTTAGGTCAACTACTTGTAAAATAAAACAAAACAAAGAGATAATATGCCGATAATGGAAATAAAATAGGATCATAGTTAATTATTCAAATTAATCCAAAAAAGAGGAAAAAAACAAACAAAAGACAGGAATATAGAAAGTAAATACTATGGTAGATATAGATCTAATAATATTGACGATAAACTTAAAAACAAGGCGTCTAGCTGACGAACAGACACATGAAAAGATGCTGACGAACAGACACATGAAAAGATGCTCAACATCACTCATCATCAGGGAAATACAAATCAAAACCACAACGAGATACCATCTCACACATATCAGAATGGCTAAAAGTAACAACTCAGGAAACAACAGATGTTGGTGAGGATGCAGAACAAGAGGAACACTTTCACATTGTTGGTAGGGATACAAACTGGTCCAGCCACTTTTGAGCCATTTTTTCCTCAAAAACTGAAAAATAGATCTCCCTACAAACCAGCAATTGTACTAGGTATTGTTACAGGGGCTACAAAAATCTTTTTTCTTAGTAGTTTATTGTCAGGCTGGTTTCCATATAACACCCAGTGCTCATCCCCACAAGTGCCCTCCTCCATGCCCATCATCCTCCTTCCCTTCCCCCACATCTGCCCTCAGTTTGTTCTCAGCATTCAAGAGTCTTTCATGGTTTGCCTCCCTCCCTCTCCCCCACTATTTCCCCCCTTCTTCTCCCCCATGGTCCTTGGTTAAGTTCCTCCTAATCCTCCTATACGTGCAAACATATGGTATCTTTCCTTCTCTGCCTGATTTATTTTGCTCAGCATAACACCCTCAAGTTCCACCCATGTTGCTACACATGGCCACATTTCATTCATTCTTTCTCACTGCCTTGTAATATCCAAAGTTGGACACTAATCAACTGAGCTACCCAGGTGCCCCTTAAGTAGCATACTTCTCTTTAAAAAAATTTTTTTAAATGTTTTACTATTTCTGAGAGAGGGAGAGAGACAGCGTGAGCAGGGGAGGGTCAGAGAGAGAGGGGGATACAGAATCCAAAACAAGCTCCAGGCTCTGAGCTGGCTGTCAGCACAGAGTCCGACGTGGGGCTTGAACCCACGAACCATGAGATCATGACCCGAGCCGAAGTAGGATGCTCAACCGACTGAGCCACCCAGGCACCCCAAGTAGCATACTTCTAAATAACCCTTGGGTCAAAAAAAAAAAAAAAAAAAAATCAGAGGAGAAAATAGAAAATATTTTTAATTTAATGAAAATGAAAATACAATGAATCAAAATTTGTAATAAGCAGCTAAATCAGTACTTACAGGAAATTTTCTGACATTTAAGCTGACATCAGCAAAGTTCCAAATTAATGATTTAGAATGAAGTGAACAAATTAAATTTAGATAAGCTGAGGGAAGAAAACAGTGATGAGAAGAATAGATATTAATCAAATTGAGAACAGAAAAAAGTGAGGAAAATCAATGACACTAAAAATTATTCTATAAAATGTATTAACCTCTAGTTAGGCTTACCAGGAAAAAAAAGAGAGAGGCCATAAATTCCCAGTATTGAAACATGTGAGACAAACACTGAATCCTCCAAATATTAAAAAGAAAATATTACAAACAATTTTACGTGAAATTCTAGAAAAGCGAAACTATAGTGACAGACACAGCATGGCAGCGTTGACTGTAAATGGGCACAAGGGGGCTGTATGGAGTGACAGAAATGCTCCATATCATGATGGTGGTGGCTCCATGGTTCCATGTACACATATGTCAAAACTCATGAAACCACACACCCAAAATCAAAGAATTTAATTGTATATAAAAAGTGTCTCGGGGCACCTGGGTGGCTGAGTGGGGTAAGCGTCAGACTTTGGCTCAGGTCGTGATCTCACAGTTCATGGGTTAGAGCCCCCGTGGCTCTGTGCTGACAGCTCAGAGCCTGGAGCCTGCTTCGGATTCCGTGTCTCCCTCTCTCTGCCCTTCCCTCACTCTGTCTCTGCCAGGTGCCCCAATAAAGCTGATTCTTAAAAATTAAGCAATGATGTGAACAAGGACTTCTGGGAAAAGGTGATGGGTCAAGTATATATATTTTCTTTCACTTTCTCCCAAACCACACTAAATAACAGATTGATTGTTGTAAAGGCATAAATCCAGGGGTGCCTGGGTGGCTCAGTTGGTTAAGCACCTGATTTCGGCTCAGGTCATGATCTCACGGTTCGTGGGTTCGAGCCCCGCATCCGGCTCTGTGCTGACAGCTCAGAGCCTGGAGCCTGCTTCAGATTCTGTGTCTCCCTCTCTCTCTGACCCTCCCCTGCTCACGCTGTCTCTCTCTCTCTCTCTCTCTCTCAGAAATAAATAAAAACATTTTAAAAATTAAAAAATAAAAATAAAGGCATAAATCCACAAAGACAAGAAGTGGAGAAGAGATGACAAGCATAACATAACATTAGGTGGAAAAACAGACCCTTGGTAACAGCTTTAGGAGACCAAAGAAAGTTTAACTCTAAACCAGAATCAAAGAAAATCAAGATGCAACTAGATATATACCTAGAATGAGCTGCACCTGTTATCTCTGTAAGAGAGCATAAAGGTTGAACTTAAAAAGAGGATAATTGGTTAAAGGTCTGTTTAAGAATTTAGAGGGGCGCCTGGGTGGCTTAGTCGGTTAAGCGTCCGACTTTTGCTTAGGTCATGATCTCGCGGTTCATGGGTTCGAGCCCCGCGTCGGGCTCTGTGCTGACTGCCAGCTCGGAGCCTGGAGCCTGTTTCAGTTTGTGACTCCCTCTTTCTCTGACCCTCCCCTGCCCATGCTGTCTCTCTCTCTCTCTCTCCCCTCTAGAAACAAATTTAAAAAAAGAAAAAGAATTTAGAGGGCCGAATTCTCTCCCAACTCCATATAATTGGCCCGTCTCTTCCTTCTTTGTCAGCACAAAACTGAATGTTTATTCTGCGGAGAAAATAATTCTATAGGATTAGGATGGTATCCTTTCCAGTGGTAGGATGTGGTCAAAGAAGGATTCCCTGAGGAAGTGATGCATGGACCAAAATTTGAAAGATAAGTAGGGTTTAACTAGAGGAAGTGAAAATAAGACCACAGACCCAGAAGATTTTGAAAAATGACTTTCCTGATTGTGTAACATCTGTATAGAGGAAAAAGTGAGATAAATGGACCATGAACTGGATACCATTCACATATCAATTACTTATCTGCCAATTTTATGGGTTCCCTTTTATACACGAGAACAATTCAAAGTACTCCCAACATTGATAGAAATATTTTTCGGATCCAGATAGCAGGGGGACACTTGAATTTACAAGAGAAAAAAAAAAAATTTCAAAAGTGTGATAACAAGAATACATACTAGAAATGTGATTCGGGTATATGCATTTTGAAAATAGGAAGAGAAATAGTAAATTAGACAAAATATACATTCAAAAACAGATTCAAATATGCATTTTGAAAATAAGGGGAGTCACATAAATAAGAAAAGGAGACTCGAAAAGAAAGCAAGTCGCAGAATGATGTCAAGGAAGGAAATCAGTAAAGAGATTTTTGTTTTGATTTAATTTGAGTCGTGAGGCCCTCACTGTAAGTAACAAGTGACCTAGAGGAGATTGGAACAGGAAGTGGAATGTCTTGTGCTTTTTCTCCTCAATCGTGTCAAGTTAAACTTTCAAAGACATTTCATAGGAATGAACGCTTGTCAAACTGAGGGGAAAAAAGCAACATAAAGATTTATTTTGTTTTCTTTTGTTTTTTTACACCTTGTTCAGAATAGAGGTGTTTGAGCTTTGTAAATCACAAATTGTGAAAGGTATCGAAATTTCATTTTATTTTTTTAAATTTTTTTAAAAATATTTTTTATTTATTTCTAGGAGAGAGAGAGAGAGAGAGAGTGACAGCGTGAGCAGGGGAGGGTCAGAGAGAGAGGGAGTCACAGACTGAAACAGGCTCAGGCTCTGAGCTGGCAGTCAGCACAGAGCCGGACGCGGGGCTCAAACCCACGAACCGCGAGATCATGACCTAAGCGAAAGTCGGACGCCCAACCGACTAAGCCACCCAGGCGCCCCCGAAATTTCATTTTAAAATTATGATATGTCTTTCGAGTCAGGAGGACAGGTACACTGTGGATCACAATGGTGGGCCCTTGTGCATAAAGAAGCAGTCGGCTTCCCAGCTCAGAGAGGAGCTGCCACTCCAGACAGATAGGCCTGCTCTCCAGCAATTGCTATATTATAAACACAAGTGAAGTATCCCCAAGGAGAGGCAGAAGGACTTTAAGGTTTCACTCAGCCATGTTCTTCTGCTCCCTGGAAGGAAGCCATAATTGAGATCGTCTGGAAAACAGCTGTTGGTGACAGCCTTATCTGGCGAGCAGCTGAAACATGAAGTTGCTCTTTTGGAGCAAAAGCTTAAAGCCAATGGTATCTCTAACAGGCATTGATGCAAACAACCATAGGAGCCTTGTTGCTCTGTGACTCTATGATATGGAAAAAACAAATGATGGTAAATAATAAAACAATACTAGTTACTGCTTGTGGGACTAATAAGGTTCAAGTCACCCCAGAATACGCCATTTGGGTGTATTATTTTTGAATTAAACTTACTTGAATAACAGCCAGTACAAAAGGAACTCTGACTCTCCTCTCTGTCTCTGTGACAGCAGAAAACAAATCTCCCATGAGAAAGGCACCCTCGCTGCACCAGGATACAGAGACATCCTCGTGCTAGCGACCAGAATTCAAAGCCAAGTTGGCTTTGTAAACAAACTGCTTAGTTTCTCATCAATTAGCACTCAAATCTAAGTTTCCTTGTCTTATCAGTTCTTCACAAATGTTTCATTTTTTGTTTTTGTCTAAAAGGCTAAAAGGCATAAAAGCTCTCTTCGTTGGTCATTTCTTTGGGTCTCATATTCTTATGAGGCTCAGAACACACAAAATTAAATTTGTTTTTCTCCTGTTAATCTGTGCGATGTTAATTTAGATATTAGACCAGCCCAAAGAACCAAGAGGTGTTGAGGGGAAACTCTCGTCCCCAACAGTTTCGGTACAGCAGGCAGGATACTTCACTGGCTGGGCACCATCTTTTCCAGGGCTACAAGTGGAAGATCCTAGAACCTCTGACAAGTACCAGCAGAAAGTAAGCATTCTTACCATGTCAGCCTCCCAGATCTCTATCTACAGAATTCGATGGAAGTGAAAGTAGTGAAATTCCTTTTGCTCTTTTTCGAAATTTGGATTATCAGGAGAAAATATTTGTGGAACCAGTTCTTTGGGTACAAGGATTGTGTAAGGATTTTGTAGGAGTATCCTCCGTTTGTATTGATCCTTTACCTCCCAGACATGGTCTCTATTTCTCTTTGTTTCTGTCTATTATATCTTTTATCATAAGAAGGAAGAATTACAGGGCAAAACACAGGGATAGGCCCTGGAAGCCTGCTGTTCGAGTTTGCCTCACACACTGGTGAGTTCACAGTTCTTACCGCACCAATGTCTGTTTACAACAAACTTCGCTGTGGGTCCCCTGTGTAAAAACTAAATGAGGCTTTTTAAGCTTTTGTCCTGTTCTATGTTCCGAGAGTATGGCTTTAGATCAACCGAGAATATTCTTTCTGATCTCCACCGTCCAGAAGGTGCACTCACCAGGGTACACTTGTGTGGCAGGTTAGATGGACCGGGATTCCAGGACACCAAGTTACAAGCAGCATTTTCTTTGTCTGGCTGTGCCGACTCTCAGGGGAATTTGTCAAAACAGATCCCAGCCCAAAAGGAGCCTTTGTCATCGCAGCCTTTGTTGTGTGTTGATGCTACAAAAGTCTCATTCCAGTAACACCTGCCCAATGTCACAGACTAATGGGTCTACGACCGGAGGTATCTCGTGTTCCCTATGAGAGGCCAGAGAAACTATTTTCACTGTGCCTATGCAACAAAGGCCTTTGCTTTTTTTTATTTTTTATTTTATTTTATTTTATTATTATTATTATTATTATTTTACAAATAGTTTATTGTCAAATTAGTTTCCACATAACACCCAGTGCTCATCCCCACAAGGCCTTTGCTTTCTTAAGCTGTCTGGATCTATAAGGCTTGTAGCTCTTCCACTGTCTTGTGCGATCCCTCCTGCATCCTTGGTTGAGCAATAAAAACAAACAAACAAACTTATTAGTCTGAGTTGCTATTTAGATAAGATATAAGATCCTCTTCATCAATGGTCATACAATGGATCCTTTGATTAGAAAAACTTCTACGTTGTACAGAGCAGTCATTCTAAACAATTGTCTCAACTGGTATAGATGGAAAGACCAAATTAAAACGTCAATACAAAAAATATGGGGCACCTGGGTGGCTCAGTCGGTTGAGCGTCCAACGTCAGCTCAGGTCATGATCTCACATTCGTGGGTTCGAGCCCTGCGTCCGGCTCTGTGCTGACAGCCAGCTCAGAGCCTGGAGCCTGCTTCAGATTCTGTGTTTCCCTCTCTTTCTGACCCTCCCCTGCTCACTCTGTCTCTCTCTCTCTCTCTCAGAAATAAATTTTAAAAAAACATTAAAAGAATTTTTTTTAAATATGATGGCGAGCCTTAGGGACTCCATGAACAAGATGAAAGAACAGAATAAACTTTAAACAAAATTAAAGTTCACATCCAACATAAATTCCCCTTCTTAAAATCTGTCCCCATTTCCTCAAATTCTCTTAATGCCTCAAACTCCTCCAACCCCCACCTTGAAACAGTCAGCTGCTTGTTTTAACTTCCTTTTCTCTACAGGATTTAGAGAGAGCACTCCAGCCTAATCTTTAGGCCCAGAGTCTACAGTTTACTCTTGTAAGTGCTAAAAAGCAGGAAATAAATTTCGAAGAAATACCTTGTAAGAGCAATAGGGCTCATTTTGCTGGGCTCTATAATCAGACTTTGCCAGCTCAGGTCTTCCTATGCAAGGTCCTTTGTGGATATATCCAAAATGCCTTCCCAAATAATTCATATTCCCTGGACAACAAAACATAGAAATCTTTTGATTTCCATCTTAGTTGGGAAATTTCCAAAGAATATAAAAAGGCAAATTCAAAATACAATGGGCAAATCAACCTATAAGTATTCTAAGGACAAAGGCTACCAATTCTTTAAAGATAGCTTGTGGAAGTTCAGATTTAAAAGAAGTTAAAATCATTGAATTTTAACTGAATTTATAATGACTCTTGAGAAAGGCAAAAGCAGAACTCTAAGAGCAGCTCAAAATCCCCTGAAACCCTTTCCTATTTGCCTTCAGACATTTGCAGATGTTATAAAGAAACAAAGATATTGAAAACCAAATTGTTCTGTATCTGAGAAAAAGAATGAAAATTTAAATAGTAGGTACTTCAGGCTTATTAATAGTAATTATTTATTAATAGTATTACTTCAGGCTTACTTCAGGTAATAGGAAAATATACCCCAAAACTCAGAGGAAAATCCTTGCATTCTTTCTCCATTCCTTGAGGCTATACATCTTATCATGTCTTTGAAATGGAAATACGATCACAGACACTTGATACTAAGGGGAGCAAAAAGAGAAAGAGGGCTTTTAAAAAATATAAACAGTTAAAAAGGCTCCCTTGCCCAAACTCTAGACCACAGCTCCTTAAGATCACTTCTTCTGACAAATACAAATCTTTAAAGTCTTTTCCACAGGGGTACCTGGGTGGCTCAGTCAGTTAAGCATTAAATTCTTGATTTTGGCCCAGGTCCTGATCTCACAGTTCATAAGATCCAGCCTTGCATCAGGCTGAGAGCGCATAGCCTGCTCGGGTTTCTCTCTTTCCTCTCTATCAGCTCCCCCCACTCCCTCTCTCTCAAAACAAATAAACTTAAAAACACAAAGTCTCAGGGCCCCTGGGTGGCTCAGTTGGGTAAGCGTCTTCAGCTCAGGTCATGATCTCCTGTTCATGGGTTCCAGCCCTGAATCAGGCAGTGTGCTGACAGCTCAGAGCCTGGAACCTGTTCCAGATTCTGTCTCCCTCTCTCTCTGACCCTCCCCCACACGTGCTCTGTCTCTCTCTGTCTCAAAAAATAAATAAACTATAAAAAAAATTTAAGACAAACAAAAGAAAAGTCTTCTTTGTAAATAGTAAAAAGCTTTAGCTACCTGAATGAATACACTTATTCCAAATGTTATGATAACCTAATGAGTTTTATATTGATATACCTGATTCACAACTAAAATTTTAAAATTAAAACTATAAGACCTCTATGTTTCTCTGTGTGTGTGTGTATAATATGTACATTACAATATGGTATTTTTTAATCTCTGGACAGTATCGCCAAAGTTAGCTCATAAAAGAGCTGTATTTAATCAGCTTAAAATCAAACACTTATAAATTATTTCCAATTCTCAAACAAAAGTAATAGAAAGTAACTCTATTGTTTTTCAAAATTACATGCCTTGGGAAACATTTGTTATTAAAGCAAGTTTAAGTTTGTTGGTTTAATTAATACAGGCATGTCTTTAGAGTTCTCAGGATTAAATATAATACTTTTATTCCACCTAGGTTTACTCGAAGTCATATAAGCTCATGTTATCTCTGTTACAAAAGTTGTCAGAAAGAAAAAAAACCTAAGGTAATGACTGACTGCTTTAATGTCTCAAGAAATTCTCATGAGTAATATAACTATGATTGTTAAGAATAAATGAGTTGATGGTGATGATGATGATGACGTACAAGTGAAAGAAGAATTTTTAGGTGATCTTTTTAGCAATGATTGCATTATGATAGGTCTACTTAAATAGTTTCCCAAATCTTTTTGATAACTTCCAGAATTTACACACTTAGGATTTTGTGAAGTTAAATTAAATTGTGAGAATTTATTGAGTATCTAGATCATTTCCAAATAAGATAAAATACCAAAACATTAATTGCTAAACAAGTCTAGGCTTACCTACTTTTGAACTTTTTTTTTTTCTACAATGGAACTAAAGAGATTTGGGTATTAGTAAACATATTTTGTGTTATGTTAAATAAATTGTGCTATAAGGAAATACATGCTTCTAGAAATTATGAGGTATATTCATAATTTTGCCAATCTAAGAATACTGATATAGAAGCTCATAATTGTTTACTTTTTAATTTTCACTAGAAATTAAAGTTTCTAATGGTTAAGAGTACTAATTAATATACGTAATTAAAGCTATTAGAAGTAAGGAAGATAACTATGTATGCAAGAACAGAATCATGTTTTTAGCAAGCAAATATATGACGAATAAAGATGCTTTTTTGTTAAGAGAAAAAAAGTAATTTTGTCCCAAAGTAAAGCTGATTATTTCTGAACAGAAAAGATAGCAAGAGACAAACTAAAATGGACATAGACAGTTGTATGTTTGGGGCATCTGGGTGGCTCAGTTGGTTGGGCATCTGACTTTGGCTCAGGTCATGATGTCACGGCTCGTGGGTTCTAGCCCCGCGTAGGGCTCTGTGCTAACAGCTAACTCAGAGCCTGGGGCCTGTTTCAGATTCTGTGTCTCCCTCTCTCTCTGACCCTCCACTGCTCAAGCTGTCTCTATCTCTCTCTCAAAAATAAATAAAATAAGACATTAAAAAAATAAAAAAATAAAAGCTGTAGGTTTATTAAAAAGGAATCTTAGGGAAAGAATTTCTATGTGATTAAGTTGGATGAGATTGAATTAATTTGTTATTAATATTTTAAAAATAACCTTGAGGGATGCCTGAATGGTTCAGTCAGTTAAATGTCCAAATCTTGGTTTTGGCTCGGGTCATGATCTCACAGTTTGTGAGATCAAGCCCTGCATTAAGACTCTGTGCTGACAGCAAGAAGCCTAATTGAGATTCTCAATCTCTCTCTCTCTTTCTCTGTCTCTCTCTCTCTCTTTCCATCCCTCCCATGATCAAACTCTCTCTCTCAAAAATAAATAAATGAACATTAAAAAAATAAGCTTGAATATTAATAGTGTACTTATATTAAAATAGAATTTAATTTTCTTTCATCTGTTCAAAGGACAAATAAGCTTGCTTAGACTATTGGTCTGTTCCTCACAAGAGTTTATGCTCCTCATGAGAGATTATAAAAGGTTTTTCTTTATTTTTTAAAGTAATCTGCTTAGAAAACAAGGATCCTATGTTTTTCCAATACAATTTCCTGTGTTTATCAGGTCTTTGATTACTAAATTAAACCTAGTCCTCTTGATACTAAAAGAGCTAAGTTTGGCTTAGAACTATGTAATCTTCTATGTTAGCTTATGAGGTCTGTAATTATCACTTTGGTTACATAGATAACTAAGCATTGTTTCAGAGTGACCCTATTTTACCAAGTGTTTTAAAACCTTTTTGATATTTTGGACAAACTCCCCCAAATCAAATTTTAAATAAAATCTCTTTGACCTCAAACTTTGAGAATTTAAGAGCGTGCCTGGGATATCTCAAAAGATTTATTCTCTTTTTATAAAATAAATATTATACAAATTAGGCTTATTTAGTATATTAAATTACATAGAAGCATTGTCAAATAAGCAATGGTAAATTTTCTTTGATTATATGATATAAATGAATGTTAATATGAGCATTCTAAGAATCATATAAAATTCCTAGAATTCTGATATGTCCTGTTATCAATCATAATTCCATTTATTGTTATCTTAAAATGTTATATGCCTCAGAAATATCCAATCTTGCCAAATTTTATTTGCATTATAATGAACTCTCATCAGATATTTAACCATGGCTCTTTGTAAGCCTTTTGTTATTTATAGACAGTTAACTGTTTTATTTGGATGTTTTTACAAAAGCTTCCTGAAAATATGTTTCATCTTCAGAGAAATTCATGGAAAGGAATCTAATTAGTACTCTGGAGTACAATTTTCTGATAACTTTCAGATGATATCACTAAACTAAATATGAATTTATAGAACCCTTAATGGAAAACAGATGGCTTCATAATGAAAGATCAACAAGAAGTCATCACAGGGGACTGAATGAATTGAGAATAATGATTATAATTTTTATGACTTCTTATTTGAAACATTGCTATTTTATTTTTGAAGTTATTTATTTATTTTTGAGGAAGGAAGGGACAACAAGAGGGAGAGAGAAAGTTTCAAGCAGGCAGCAGGGCACTGCACTGTCAGTGCAGAGCTTGACACGGGGCTCCATCTCACAAACCGCAAGATCATGACCTGAGCCAAAATTAAGAGCTAGACACTTAACCAACTGAGCTACCCAGGTGCCCAAAACATTGCTAACTTTTTAATGTTTGTTTGCTGGATCTAAAGAAACCTTTCTTTCTTTTTCTTAAGCTTCCTATGACCTAGGGCAAAGATAAAACATCTATCTTCCTCCCGCCCCACCTGATCCCTCCAAATTTGGCACCATCAGTGAATATTTTTCTATTTTTATGGTAATATAGTTATTTGCATATGTTCAGTAAAAATCCATGTTTTACATATTTTTCATTATATCATTTCTGTGATGTACTATAAACATCCTAAGTATTTTCGTGTCTATCCCAGAGCAGTCACAAGATCAATTTAAAAACACTCTTTCTAGGACTCCAACGTATTTTGTAAATCTGCCCCCTAAATATATTTACTCATACAACTTTTTCCATTAGCTGCAGATATTTTGGGGGGGAGGATTCTTTTTTGAAGGGCCAAGATTATCTTTGACAAGAAGGGACGGTGGAAGCAAGAAGGGAAGCACATGATCAGTTGTCCCTGATATCCATGGACCCCAATTGGACCACGCCCAAATATATTATTTTGAAGGGTCTGCAACTATTTGTAAAGGTAGTAAAAGAAGTATCCTTTTGTGGTAAGAAAAGACTTTGTAATCAGGATGCCTTTGTGGAAGTCTTAGTTTCTCTATTTATTTTTAATTTTTATATATTTCTAGAAGAGAGAGAGAGAGAGAGACAGAGTGAGCAGGGGAGGGTCAGAGAGAGAGGGAGATACAGACTCCGAAATAGGCTCCAGGCTCTGAGCTGGCAGTCAGCACACAGCCCGACGCGGGGCTCGAACCCACGAACCGCGAGATCATGACCTAAGCGAAAGTCGGACGCTTAACTGACTAAGCCACCCAGGCGCCCCATTAGTTTCTTTATTTAATAGTTGAGTGGCCTAGCCAAGTTACCTGACTTCTTCCTGCTTTGGTGTCCACATTTAAGAAATAAAGGTACTATCTGCTCTGCTCATCTCAAAAAGTCTGTTTGAAATATAATTAAGATTCTGGGGTTGAAAGCACTTTGTAAATTTCATTATTTTTTTTTTAATGTTTATTTAGTTTTGAGAGAGAGAGAAAGACAGAGTGTGAGGGAGGAAAGGCAGAGAGAGAGGGAGACACAGAATCTGAAGGAGGCACAGAGCTTGATATGGGGCTCAAACTCAGAAACTTCAAGATCATGACCTGAGCCAAGGTCCGACGCTTAACCAGCTCAGCCACCCAGGCGCCCTGCATTTTGTAAATTTTAAGGGACCATTAGAATTGATGATGATGTGGGGCGCCTGGGTGGCTCAGTTGGTTAAACGTCCAGCTTTGGCTCAAGTCATGATCTCACAGTTCGTGGGTTTGAGCCCTGAGTAGGACTCTGTGCTGACAGCCAGCTCAGAGCCTGGAGCCTGGAGGTTGTTTCTGATTCTGTGTCTCTGTCTCTT
Organism: Proteles cristata cristata; assembly: GCA_017311185.1. Lineage (NCBI taxonomy): Eukaryota > Metazoa > Chordata > Mammalia > Carnivora > Hyaenidae > Proteles > Proteles cristata. The sequence continues at coordinate 483,080 of JAESUZ010003943.1, forward strand.
TCTGACCCTCCCCAGCTCACACTGTCTGTCTGTCTCTCTCTCTGTCAGAAATAAATAAAAAACATTAAAAAAAAAAAAAGAACTGGTGATGATGTTCCTGTTATAATTACTGTGGAGCAATTGCAAACTGAAGCCAAATCATTTATTCCTAAAGGGTGAATTTGCCACTTTAGAGTAGTGGTTTGTTTACTCTAAAATTCCTAGGATTTTACTTTTTTGTTTCAAACGAAGCATTGGCAAACATAACTTGTAAACATTATGTTTTAAATTAATGCTTATTTTTAATTTTACACCAAGACCATTAAAATAATATTTTTACCTTGAAAGAAACTTTTCAGGTTAAAAACCACAAAGGAGGCAAATTGGTTTTTCTTAATTGCTCCAAAGGACATTCTATCCTGAGGTGATAGTTGTGTAAATTTACAGACCTGTCTGAGGATCCAAAGTAAATTTCTAAACATACAGAACTCTATGCAAGAAAATAACCCTTTATTTCAAAGTAAAATTGAGCTTAAAAATGAAAGTTCTTTTTTATAAGATCTGTGGTAAGATAAACAGACCTGCCCTCCCTTTCCCCTACCCTGACTATAACGACCCTCACTCCTAAAAACATCACGTAAGACTTCTTTGCCACTTAATATCACTTCTTTGTGATGCCATCCTGGTCGATTTTCTTTCAATCCCTTTGAGGCTCTTGTTCCAAGATGCCATTAGCCCCAGGTAAAATGCAATATTCAAATATCCTTTCATAAGGAAGATTCTGGATCTACCTTGATACTCTTGTTTTATCGTCAATATCCCCTGTGTTTTTTTTTTTTCCAAAGATGTATTATTATCATATGATGCACGTAATGCAATTTGTATATCATACAATAGTTTGGCTGATTTTAAATTAGTCTTTGGCTAATAGTAAAAAGAAGTATTTGAAAGATACCACACTGGGGCCCCTGGGTGGCTCAGTCGGTTAAGTGTCCGGCTTCGGCTCAGGTCATGATCTCACAGTTCATGGGTTCGAGCCCCACCCATATCAAGCTCTGTGCTGACTGCCAGCTCAGAGCCTGTAGCTTGTCTCAGATTCTGTGTCTCCCTCTCTCTCTGACCCTCCCCTGCTCACGCTGTCTCTCTCTCAGAAATAAGTAAAACATTAAAAAAATTTAAAAAAATAATAAAGGTACCATACTACTAAGAGACACAGCATTTTGTTTTCTTTTGTTTTTTATTGACGTATAATTGACATACAATATTATATTAGTTTTAGGTGTTTGACATAGTGATTCACCGTTTATATACACTACAAAAATGATCACCATAATAAATCTAGTTACCATCTGTCACCATACAGAGTAATACAATATTATTGTCTATATTTCCTGTGCTGGACATTACATTGCCATGATGCCGGGAGCCGCACCGGCCTCTCTGGATGGCAGTCACAGCAAGGAAATGGCAGTGTTGGCACAGCTCCTGCCATGAGAAATGAAAACTGGTATCTCCTGCTACTACTGGCTCATGTTGTGCTGGTATTGACCAGGCCTCACAATATTCCATATCAGACCAATATTCTGAACACAGATACCTCATAAGGAAAAGCATATTCCTGCCTTTGCAAGAGAGATTTTAGATGAAAGCTCTATGGATGATTGTCAAAAGGCTCTTCCTAAGGGCCTTGCAGATCCAAGACTTAGGGGGTTAAGAACACAAGAATTACAACTGAGCCTGGCCCCGAGACAAAGAGCCTAATTTAGAGTTAAGGTACAGATAAGGGCAGAACTTAAGTTGGTACTTACACCTTCTCCTAACTGGTGATGTAGGGCAGTCCCTTCCCCAAGGCCTACTTTCTGCAAACACCCTCCCTTACAGGTGGCTGGGATGAGGATAGATAAGAGTAGCTAAAGCATTACCCACAAACAAAAGGCTGACACATTTAGGGCCTCCATGGTGTTCACACATTCAGCATCAAATAGGTTTCCACAAACAACTTATTAACCAACTCAGAAACATTCTTTTGAGAGCCAGACAGAATGACTCTTAGCCCATCTATACACTTAACCTATGACCTAAACTTAGCGTGACTAACTTAGAACAAATATGTATCCTGTCTTTTACTAAGGATACCCTAATTCTCTAGTTATAAGATTTACTTAACCTCACTATAATTGGAATAGTTCTGCAAGAATATTTCTGTAAAACCTGCTTCTGTACACTTTCCAAAGCATCTTATCACAAAGAGCTATCCATTGTAAAAATTCCTTTCTCTGATGTCATGTTATCATTTGACCTATAAATAAAGACACCAAAACCAACAGGACAGAGATGCCTGCCTGGTGATCAGAAAGAATCAAGGGGCTCTCTCTCGCCGACACCGTCCATCCTTCAGGGACCCCTGGACCTGCTGGAGCCGGCTCGGCCTCCAGCACCATGATTTTATTTTATAAATGAAAATTTGTACGTCTTGATCCCCTTCATGCATTTTGCTCACCCCCAAATGCCCTTTCCTCTGGTAACCATCAGTCTATTCTCTGTAAAACTCTGAGTCTGGTTTTGTTTTATTTTGTTTGTTCATTGTTTTGTTTTATAGATTCCACATTTAATTGAAATCGTACAAAATCGTTTGTCTTTCTCTATCTGACTTATTTCACTTAGCTTAATACCCCCCAGATCCATCCATGTTGTCAAAAGGAGTAATGTTTCATTATGGTCGAAAAATACTTCATTGTATATATATATATATATATACACATCTTTTTTTTTAATCCACTTACTGATTGATGGACACATATAGCTTCTATATCTTGACTATTGTAAATAATGCTGCCATGAACATAGGGGTATATACCTCTTTTCAAGTTAGTGTTTTTGTTCAGATAAACCAAAAGTGGAATTTCTGGATTGTATGGTAATTTTATTTTTATATTTTTAAGCAAACTCCATACTGTTTTCCATAGTGGCTACCCAATTTGCATTCTCACCAATAGTGCATGAGAATTCCTTTTCTTTACATCTTTACCAATCTTTATCATTTCTTTTTGTTCATTTGTTTATTGCTTTTTTGATCATAGCCATTCTGACAGGTATGAGGTGATACCTCGTTGTGGTTTTGATTTGCATTTTTCTGATGATTAGTAATGTTAAACATCTTCTCATGTGCCTGTTGGTCATTTGTACGTCTTCTTTGGGAAAATGTCTATTCAGATCTTCTGCCCCTTTTTAAATCAGATTTGTTGTTTTTTTTTTCCTATTAAATTATATGATGTCTTTATATTTTTTGGATATTATCAATATGTGATATGCAAATATTTTCTCTTCTTCAGTAGGTTGCCGTTTCATTTTGTTGATAGTTTCCTTTGCTGTGTAAAGCTTTTTAGTTTGGTGTAGTCCTGTTTGCTTATTTTTGCTTTTGTTGTGCTTTCCTGAGGATTCAGGTCCAAAAAAATACCACTTACAGCAAGATCAAGAAGCTTACAGCCTATATTGTCTTCCAGGAATTTTGTGTTTTCAGGTCTTTATTTAATCCGTATTTGGAAATGGTGTAAAAAATGATCCAGTCTCATTCTTTCGCATGTAGCTGTCCAGATTTCCCAACATCAGTTCTTGAAGAGACTGTCTTTTCTCCATTGTGTAATCTAACCCCCATGTTGTAGATTATGTTCAAATGTGCATAGGTTTATTTCTAGGCTCTCCATTCTGAGAAATAGCACTTTGAAATAATTCTCCTCCAAACAGAAATATCTTACCATGGAAAATAATTAACCTCATAAAAAAATAATCACTTGGCTTGCATAGCATCCTAGGTTTCCAAATTTTCCACTGATATTAGGACCAGTCTGTGCACAAGTTTTAAACTTGGAAATCATTTAAAAAATTAGAAATCATGACTTTATTCCATAACAGGAGGCAAACTAGAAGGGAAGAAAGAAAATATGCTTATCAAATTGAATTATTCCAGTTGGTTGGTTTTTTTTTTTCTTTAAATCAAATCACCAGAATGACTGCCAAATCCATTCTTGGGGGGCATGCCACACACTCCTAATAGGACCAAACTACCATGACTGTTTAGAAATCCCCTCTAGGGAGGAGAACTAAGAAATTCCATTGTTTCTCTACCCCCAACCCCAACCCCCATTCCCAAGTCCCAAACCCCAGGGTGAACAGGACCCCTGGTGAAATACTCACACTTCAGACCAAAGACCTTCTGTGGGGTATATTAGACTTTCAGTGAAGCATGTGTATTTGAGGGGAAGTAATATTATGATACAATTTTATATTCAAAAAACCAAATAAAAACTTTTATTCTGAAATTTCAATCATTTATCATTAATTCGGTTTTCCAAGAGGGGAGATTTGAAACTTTGAATTCTGTCCATATCTTTTCCTCCCCTCTGCTTCTTGTGGGAATTTGCCTGACTTTTCATGCCAGAACCGAGATCTGTCCTGAGAGTCAGTGTCGATGAGACCGCCAGTTTCCCAGGGTGCTAGAGAGAGAATTCCAGCTTCCATCAGCTCCCTGATCACTGATGTTCCATATTTGCCCTCACTTTTCTCCATCTGAATAAGCCTTCCTGTAGAAACTATAAACATAATGCCCAAAGGTTCTATATGAAGGTTGAATTAGATGCGTGGAGAGTGAGCTGATGGAGATCTAGATGAGAGTCCGGCTACAAGGAGGGTCGCCATTTTGGACAGAGCAATTTTATTCCACACCAATCTCCTTGGAGAGAAGTAGAATGGAAGAGGGGGAGGAGAAACCTGGCCTGCATTTATCAGTACGGACTGACTTAAGCCTTTTGCTAAGTAACCAAAGAAAAATATGTTGAAACAACAAGACTCATTACGACAACCAGAAAGTATTTTTCATAATTTATTGGTTCTTAGTTTCTGACTCCTAGAATAGAGCTCTGCTAATGAGAATGCACTAATAGTTCTCCAAACCATGAACAAAGTTAAAATAACATATGCTGGAATTACCAGAACACATACATGTTGCTGTGTTGATGATTTCTTATGGAGAAATAAGGATGGAAGTCAGTTTACCATACAGAGTAACCAATGGTAATTGGCAAGCCTTCAGTGGTGACTCCAGAGGATTAAAGTCTAAAGATTTTGTGGTCTCCACAATCTGTAATCAGAAATGAAGCACTGGGGCACCTGGGTAGCTCAGTCAGTTAAGCGTCCAACTTCAGCTCAGGTCATGATCTCATGATTTGTGAGTTCAAGAGCTTCTTCAGGCTCTTTGCTGACAGCTCGGAGCCTGGAGACTGGTTTGGATTCTGTGTCTTCCTCTCTCTCTGCTCCTCCTCTGCTCATGCTCTGTCTCTCTCTCTCTCTCTCTCTCTCAGAAATAAATAAACATTAAAAAAAAATTTTTTTTTAATGAATCTGAAGCAGGCTCCAGGCTCTGAGCTGGCTGTCAGCACAGAGCCCGATGCAGGGCTCGAACCCATGAACTGTGAGATCATGACCTGAGCCGAAGTCGGATGCCTAACCGACTGAGCCACCCAGGCGCCCCTAAAACTTTTTAATAAATTTTTAAAAATGAAGCACTTATTGTGCATAGATCAGTCTCTCTAGAATCCCAAGGATAATCAGGCAGAGGAAGCACCAATCTGAAGATGGTGGCCATGGCTGACTGTATCTCATTCATGTGCTCACTTACATAGACTTTCATTTCAGAAACCAAAATCTCCAGGTTTGAGTATCCCAGCAGTTGCTGAAATAACACAATTACTACATTGGGAATGCTTTCGTGGGCGTAATGCTTTATTTACTTAATGCTTTATTTACTTTATTTACCAAAACGCAAATATTGTTGAGAGGGATAACAGAATATGTTTTATCTAGCATTTATATCTCAGTGGAGAAAGGTTAATGACAACCGGGAGCTGGTTCTGATAGGGAAGGAGGAGAGAGGATGAGGGCACAGAGCATCTGAAAGGACTGTGATAATAAAAATGCACACAAAGGGCACTGTGCCCTCTGAAATCAGCTTATTCATTTTCTAACCTTGTTTATTGAACCTTACCTTGACAGTATTCTCCCTTTGAGATGGCGTAGGTTATCTTGATAAAAGAAAGAAGCAGAGGGGCGCCTGGGTGGCTTAGTCGGTTAAGTGTCCGACTTTCGCTTGGGTCATGATCTCGCGGTTCGTGGGTTCGAGCCCCGCGTCGGGCTCCGTGCTGACTGCCAGCTCAGAGCCTGGAGTCTATTTCAGAGTCTGTGTCTCCCTCTCTCTCTGACCCTCCCCTGCTCATGCTCTCTCTCTCTCTCCTAGAAATAAATTAAAAATTTTTAAAATTTAAAAAAAAAAGAAAGAAGCAGAAACTAGCGAATAAGATAAACAAGATTTCATATCTAATGAGGTAAGTGACACAAGATGGAACATTCTTTGGCTAATAGGGAATTTAAAAATCCACAGTAAGTGGTTAGGAATATCTGGAGAAGGGTTTCCAGAAAACAGGTATGGAAAAGCTCTAAGAACACATATAGCTTTGGTATGAATTAATGTTCTATATTCCCCCAAATACTCCAGTTGTCTGGGTTTCTGCTGCTTCCTAGTGTCCTCTCTGCTCCCCATTCTCCTCATTCTGTGACATCTACTCCCTAACAGCCTGTGATGTCTTCTACCCTGCTCACCATCGGGTTCCTAGGTTGTTCTCTTCGGTCCTGTTTCTAGAAAACTGTTCTCTTAATCAGTATCAGTGACATGTTGCCTGGAAGTCCTCACCAGCCGTCTAATCCATTTCCAGTGTGGAGCTAATAGGTCGGAAATAGGTGTGGGTCACCTGGATGACTCAATTGGTTACATGTCTGATTCTTGATTTCGTCTCCGATCTCATGGTTGTGAGATCGAGATCAAGGCCCACAGTGGGCTGGGCATGGAGCCTGCTTAAGATTCTCTTTCTCCCTCTCCCTCTGCCCCGCCCCTGCTCATGCATGCATGGGTGCTCACTCTCTCTCTCTTTCAAAACAGAAAGAAAGATAAAAGGAGTTTAACCTCAGCGGACCTGTCAAATCCTCTCCAACCCTCAGTCTGTCCACCCTGCTACCTTGAGCTGCTTTAACCTCCGCTACCGCGACTGCTACCACCATCAAGGCCCTTCCAACTATTTTTTATGGACATCTATCTGTGTGCGTGACAGAAAGGTACTGAGGTCCTCCTACATGTCTGGCACTGGGAATGTAGCAATGACTGAAGAGACACAAATCCCTGCCTTTGTGACACTTACATTTTACCAGGGCGATGCAAATAACAAGGAAAATAAAACATATAGTGTATCAGCAAGTGGTAAGTTCTATGGAGAAAAACAAGTGAGGGGGATGAGAGAAGCACTGGGGAGGGATGGTTACAATTTTAATCATGGTGGCCCGGAAAGGCCTCACTGAGAAGGTGTCATCTAAGACCAGAAGAAGGTGAGGAAGGGAATCTGGGGAAGGAGTATTGAAGGAATAGGGCCCCAGCAGGTGCACAGCTCTGAAGCTGGTGCCTGCCTGGCCTTTCTGAGGAACGCCCAGGAGGCCAGTGTTGCTGCAGCAGAGTCGGAGAAGGAAGATGAGAGCACATGAAGCGACATAGGGAAGAAGGCTGGGCCTTGGTGGTGAGACACACCCCTGACCATCCCCGAGTCCCACAAGCACTGAACTGACTACCACCATGATGCTCTCTAGAGTTTCTTCTGGAACTTCATACCCTTTATACCCACGTGCAGCCAGAGGATTTACTATCTCAATGTTCTGCCCTCTGTTTGGAGCCTCTGCCCATTTAAGGCAAGATCCTCAAGTATTTCTTGGTTCCCTAGGTGGCAGTTATGTTGATAGGTTTTCATCTGGAATTGTGTTTGCTTTCAGTTACTACAGAGGTCTAAATCTGCGAAGATTTCTTCTTTTGCTGTTGACTTTTCTGCCAATGAAGTCAAGAGCAGAGAAGGTATACGTGAAGATTCACAATCAGGAATGTGGGCATTCCTGAGCCATGACAGAAAGAATGTGGCCTTAAGATAGTGACCTACAGAAGGTGGGAGAAGCAGTTATGAATTCTCAAGGGGACACATTGGCCTGCACCTGTTGCAAGGTGTCTCCATCTCCACTGCCCAGGTCAGCTCACTGTTCCTTGTTCTGCTGAATTGCTGGGAGCTGCACTGGCCTCGCTCGATGACAGTCACAGTGAGGAAATGGCAGTGTTTGCACAGCTCCTGCCATGAGAAACGAAAACTGGTATCTCCTTCTGCTACTATTGGCTCATGGTGGAAATGAGGCTGCTGGTATTGACCAGGCCTCACAATATTCCAGATCAGACTGATATTCCCCACACAGATTGCTCATAAGGAAAAGCATGTCCCTGCCTTTTCCAAAGAGATTTCAGATGAAAACATTGTGGATGATTGTTAAAAGGCTCTTCCTAAGGGCCTTTCCAATCCAAGACTTACATAATAAAGGGGGCTTGAGTCTAGCCCTGAGACAAAGATCTTAATTTAGAGTTAAGGGCAGATATCCACCCCAACCCAATGGCCTTAAATATGCTGATTGCTCCCTATAGAGGAATCTATTGAGGAACTTCTTTTGTGATTATGGGAGCAGAGGTGTCTCCTGAAAGACCTGTTTGATCCCTGCTCACAGAGAAGTAACTTAACCCTTTTATGTTAAAAACATTGTCTGATATGCTAAAGTTACCTTCTTCCCCATAAGCATCTAAGTCACCTATCTCACTATTGATAAAGGTTATGCAGGAGTCTTCTACAAATCTATGTTCTGGGAAATTCTTACATATCAAAGAAGTTTGTTATCAGAAATCATTGTCTAAGGCAAAGCCACTTCTGTGCCATCCCCCAAACACTTATAAAATAAAGTTGAGCCCCAGTCAGAGAGGAGATGCCTGCCTGGTGACCAGAAAGACTCTGGGGCCTCTCTCACCCCTCCCTCACCGACACCGTCCATCCTTCAGGGACCCCTGGACCCTGGCCTGAGCTGGTCTCTGACACTGAATAAATGCCTACTTTTCTTCTTTTTTTAATGTTTATTTATTCATTTTGAGAGAATGAGTACGAGTGGAGGAGGGGCAGAGAGAGAATCTTGATCTGAGCTGAAACCGAGAGTCGGGTGCTTGACTGACTGAGCCACCCAAGTGCCTCAAAATGGCTGCTTTTCAATAAGCTAGTAATAATTTGTGAGTTAAGACTTGCTATTTTTTGAACTATTTTAAACTATTTAGTGTTATATTTCACAGTACCTGGTTGCCATTGAAATTTTTTAATGAGGAGAAGCCTTTAAAGAAAAGCACAAGATTGAATCCAAGGGTAGGAAGCATACAGCAGCAAATGAAGATGGACTGACTCTGAATTCTAATCCCACCCTACTTTATTTAAAACCACAATGATGTTTCATACAAATTTTCTGTATTCGAAGCAATTATTGAGAACACTTCTGAACCAGATGCTATCATAAACATGCATTAACTCTTTCCATGTATTAGCCCATAAAAAGTTTCTGATATACTCAATTGGTAAACCAGTTTATATATTTAAAAAGTTGATGCTTAGAGTTTAAAACCTTTTCTCATTGTTGCTCTGTGTTGCTGCAAAAGGCACATATTTTTATTTACTCTGCAAAGGGAGGTATGAAGAACAGTAAAATATATTCAAACCTTAAGAAGCAATTAGCAGACTGATATCATTGGATCTGTCTGTGATATTTAATCTAGTTTATTCCTTGATGGATTTCTCTGATGAATGAGTGAAACACTCTGATGAATGAGCTGGTTTAGGTCAAGAAAGCCATAGGAAATCTTGGCTTGTTCAGAACGTACAAGCTTGCCAACTGGCCTGAAAACATTGTAAAAATAGATATAGACACATTATCTCACTTTTTCCATGTCTGTGTCCAGTTTCAACTAAGGAAGTCAGAATTATGTGTTTGGGGAAAATCATGGAAATCAACTAACTGAACACCATCAGTTCTGCTGCAGCTCATGCAACACTGTTACTCGGTGTGTGTCCCTTCTTTATCTTGGGATGAGAAATCCAGAAAGATCTCCAAGAAATGAATGAAGTAGGATATACATCAAGGATCTTGGCCATTTCTTTCTTTTTTTTTTTTTAACCACATCCAACAGAGGAGTAGTGGCTCAAAGACTCAAGAAAAGCTCTTCACTGAGGACACTGATGAATCCAAGGACTCATGATCTTTTACTTTCCTTGAGGTCAGGTCACTCAGGAGCAGAGTTCCAAGTGTCTCAAAGTTCAAACTTCTGGTGGTTTTTGTATCAACATCTTCCACCTACTGTTTCCCATCATTTCCTTGCTCTCATTTCACTGCCATTGATAGCATTTATTTAAAGTGAGTCTCAGGGCACCTGGGTGGCTTAGTCAGTTGAGCTGACTTTGGCTCATGTCATGATCTCATGGTTCATGGGTTCAAGCCCCACACTGGGCTCTGTGCTGACAGCTGAGAGTCTGGAGACTGATTTAGATTCTGTGTCTCCCTCTCTCTCTCTGCCCTTCCCCCAATCATTCTCGTTCTCTCTCTCTCTCTCTTTCTCTCAAAAATAAGTAAACATTTAAAAAATTTAAAAAAAATGAAGTGAGTTTCTCTTTACAAGCTTGAGGCATTCTAGAAAAGTTCCGATTTACTTTTTGCAAATTTTAGCAACCTCATTAATACTTTTGCTTGAGGCATTTTGTCATTTCAGACATGCAATCTCACTTGAGGAGCACAATTTATACATATATACATATAGTTTAAGTTTACACATATATATATTTTAATGCTTTTGATTTATTTCTGAGAGAGAGAGAGATTGAGAGCGTGAGCAGGGGAGGGTCAGAGAGAAAGGGAGACACAGAATTTGAAACAGGCTCCAGACTCTGAGCTAGCTGTCAGCACAGAGCCTGATGTGGGGCTCGAACCCACAAACCGTGAAATCATGACCTGAGCCAAAGTCAGACACTTAACCGACTCAGCCACCCAGGCACCCCATATTTATATATTTTTAATAAATATTTTATTTTTTCACAGGCTACATTAGTAGTCACATGCCATGATGTCTCAAACTTTTTGAAATGTCATATGTAATAAGAATACAATTTCTGATAAAATCATTTTTAAATTCTGAATTGAAGTTAGTGAAGATTTGTGGTAAAACAGTAGTAAAAAGGTAGTAACATTTGAAAAAGCTAAAAAAACCACATTTTTTATCTCTAAATATTTTCAAATCAATATCCTTGTTCTAAACTCGAAAAAAATACCCACTCTTTCAACAAGTATCAATTTATTTAATAAATATATCTTGAGTAGTTGGCACGTGCCTTGAGCACCTGCCACCTCACAGGCGCATTTGCTAGACAATGGGAACACAAAGGAGAAATGAGCACCAACAATCCCTGCCCTCATGCAGTTTAGAGTCTAATGATGGTGCTCAATGAACCACACCAACAAATATGATTATAAGCAAGTCAAGATGAAGGCAAGGTTTCTAGGATTTACCAATTATTCGAACCATGTATATTATAAATCATTTTATCAATAAACTATGTGAGGATGGATATAAATTGTTTGAGAAGTTTCCACCTGGTTATTCAACAATGCATTTAGGTATCTAATCAGAATCTAAATTTCAATATGGCCGAAGTAAGCCTCCTATCTGCTCCCTAGGCTTTCTGTTTTAGTGGATACCATGCTTAGGACAAAACCGTGGTGTCCTCTTGACTTTTCTTTTTCCTTCAATTCTTTTACCTACTCCTTCAGCAAATCCATGGCTCTTCCTGCAAAATGCATGTAGAATCTGACCACTTCTCACTCCTGTGACTGCTCCTGCTGAGGTCTGGATTATCAGAACACAAGCGATATCAAATCTTGCCCCAATTTTTACAAATACCTCCTAACTGGCCTGTCTTCTACATTTTTCCTGTAGACATTCAATTCTCAATGTGGGTGATGTAGTGACCCCACTTTGCTGCTCAAAACATCCCAGTCCATACTACCCACCTATTAAGTTCACAGCCCTCCAGGGGCCCCTTTCCACTCGGGCCTCATCTCCTGCTCCTTTGCTTTTCATTCCCTCTGCTTTACTCTCCCTGTCTCTTGTTCATCCCTGGACTAGCCAGGCACGTTCTTTCTTTTTAGAGCCTTTGCTCCTCCCCCAGTTCCCCCTCCCTGGAATCCCTCTCCTCAGAGATCTGCATGGTTCACTCACTCTCTCCCTTCCTTCAAGTCTTTGTTCAAATGACATCTTTCTTTCTTTCTTTTTTTAAATGTTTTATTTATTTCTTGGAGAGAGAGAGAGAGAGAGACAGAGTGAGCAGGGAAGGGTCAGAGAGAGAGGGAGACACAGACTCCTAAATAGGCTCCAGGCTCTGAGCCGGTAGTCAGCACAGAGCCCGACACGGGGCTCGAACCCATGAACCGCGAGATCATGACCTAAGTGAAAGTCGGACGCTTAACCAACTAAGCCACCCAGGCGCCCCTCAAATGACATCTTTCTAACGAGGCTCATCTTCTATTTATTATGGCAACCTGTCCTGGGCCCCACTGCCCAGCATTCCTAACTCCTCTGATTCTGCTCTCCTTTTCTCTGTCCCTTTTTTTTTTTTTTTTTTAATGTTTTTTATTTATTTCTGAGAGAGAGACAGCATGAGCAGAGGAAGGTCAGAGAAAGAGGGAGACACACAATCCGAAACAGGCTCCAGGCTCTGAGCTAGCTGTCAGCACAGAGCCCGACGTGGGGCTCGAACCACCAACAGTGAGATCATGACCTGAGCTGAATTTGGACGCTTAACCAACTGAGCCACCCAGGTGCCCCTCTGTCCCTTGTTAACAAGAATATACATTTTATATAAAATTATGTTATTTCTTTGTCTTTCCCACTGGAGTCTAAAATTTTAGGGCACTTGGGTCACTCAGTTGGCTAAGCATCTGACTCTTGGATTTTGGCTCACGTCGTGATCTCGTAGGTCATGAGATTGAACCCCATGTGTGAGGCTCTGCACTGGGCATGGAACCTGCCTAAGATTATCTCTCTCCCTCTTTCTCCTTCTGCCCCTCCCTCTTTCTCTCTTCCTCTTTCTCAAAAAGAAAAAAATTCATAGGACAAGAAGCTTTATCTTTTTTCATTCACATATCCTAAGCATTTAGAACAGTGCCTGACACTAAACATATATTTTTCAAATAGATAAATAGAAGTTAGTAAGCAGGGTAAGGTAGTGGAAGAGTGCAGGCGTTAAGCAGGCAAACCTGAATTCTACTACAACTTCACATGTTCTAGCCCGGTGAGCTTGGGTGAGTTACTACATACTTGGAAGCCTCAGGTTCAGGTTCCTCCAACTGTGAAGATGTAAACAATAACATTATTCTTTTTTTTTTTTAATTTTTTTTTTTATGTTTTATTTATTTCTAGGAGAGAGAGAGAGACAGCGTGAGCAGGGGAGGGTCAGAGAGAGAGGGAGTCACAGACCGAAAGAGGCTCCAGGCTCTGAGCAGGCAGTCAGCACAGAGCCTGACGCGGGGCTCGAACCCACAACCGCGAGATCATGACCTAAGCGAAAGTCGGAAGCTTAACCGACTAAGCCACCCAGGCGCCCCAACAATAACATTATTCTTGTCAGCACACAGGACATGGAGATGCTGCCTCATTTCCACCTCCATTTCCTACCTTCCATCCTCCCCTTCCCCACCTTCCATCCAAGCTGTCAGAGAAGCTGCTGGTCCACTCCTGCGTGCTGGGTGTCTGGGGACATTTGTACACCTCTGGACACTCTTTGGTGTTCATCCCTTCTTACGTGATCTTGGCCAAGTCACTTAATGGCAACAACCTGATTTGCACGGAGTCACAAAGTATCCTCCTCTCGTGATGTCACAGGATCCTCTAACCGGGCTCACTGTACACAAATTATCTCACTTGATCCTCATGACAACTCTGCAGGATGCTGTCAGTGCACCCACTTCATAGATGAGGAAACTGAGGTTGTAGAGAGAGGTGGTTATAGCTTCCTAAGGTCATATGGCTAATAAATAGAAGAACTGGAATTCAAACTTGGGTCTGTGGAAGTCCAGAGCTCAGCTCTTCTATAACCCCTGGATGCAGAACAGAACAGAGATTATCACTATTCTTGCCAAAAAAAAAAAAAAGAAGACTAGATAAAACAAGACATGAAGAGTGAAGAGTGGCAGTGTGAGAATTATACATGGAGCACCCAGTGTGAGATGTAGTTATCACCGATATCATCACAGTATTTTTATATGGAAAATAGTTAACAAAACATATAATGCTATATTTTTTTCAAACAGTGTTCTCTCAGTCATAAAGATAGCTTGGGTGCCCAAAACTACTTGCTCACTGTGTCACTCCAGGCACTACTCAAAAGCTCATCAATAACACAAGCTCTCTTGGGTTTTCCCGTAAGTACTACAGCAGGTTATTTAGTTACTGGAAGGTATCAGTAGCTGAAAGACACACTTGTCCAATCCTAGGTTTCTTAAGTCATAAACATTCAAGGACAACAAAATGGCCCCATTAATACTATACAAAGTTAGAAGGCTAGAAAGAACAAGCTCATTTCTTATAGCAAAGAGTACAATATTGACAAACAACTGAAAGAAAGCAAGAATAAAAATGTGTTCAGTTTTGCTTTTTGGTTTTCTTCCATGAAGAAGAGACTTCAGACCAAGAACAATAGAACAAACATTAATTAGAAGATATAGAAGCATAAATGTATGAGATATGTGAGATTGTAAGAGAAAGGGACACTACTCTGAACCAGTTCATCCCCACAAATTAAAGTGACAGGCTCCTAAGACTTCTCAGCCATCTTCAGTTACTTCTGAAAAGGGAACCGAAATAGACTTGCTGAGGGACAGAAGATGACAGTAGGGCTGCTATAGTTACAATTTCCTAAATAAACTGCACAAGCAATAGCTTGGCTTTATTTTTATTTAATGTTTTTATTTATTTTTGAGAGAGAGAGAGACAGCATGAGCAGGGGAGGGCCAGAGAGAGAGGGAGACACAGAATCCGAAGACAGGCTCCAGGCTCTGAGCTGGCTGTCAGCACAGAGCCCGACGTGGGGCTCGAACCCACGAACCGTGAGATCGTGACCGGAGCCGAAGTCGGATGCTTAACCAACTGAGCCACCCCGTAGCCTGGCTTTAAAACATATATGTTAAAACCAGTCCAAGAGAGAAACAGGGACCAATTAATTCATGAAGTACAAATTCATTCATTCATTTATTCAAAAGTCAACCAGTGGCATCAGTAAACATCTTCTGAATGAAAAAATTCCTACCCTCATGGAAAAATAACACCGTGGATTTTTTGTTTGTTCCTTTGTTTTTGGTAACCAGTCAATGAAGCTTATGCCATAGTCAGAGCACAGCTAAATCTCCATCTTGTTATAGATCAATAGCACACTGAATGAACCAAGAAGTGACTTTGGTCTGATAAGAGAGAGAAGTCATGTTCAGAGAGGATGTAAAGGCCACTTCCTTCTGTGAGGGTGTGAGTACTGAGTACTGAGTTCAGTACTGTGCGTCACAATTGAAATGAAAGGAAATATTGTTAAGCCCAGGACAATACAAATATGCTGAGGAGGTGCGCAGATGCTATTGTATGAGGAACACTGAAAAGAAAAGAGAGAAAAAAAAAAACACAGGTGTTTGTCCTGAGAGAAAAGAAGATTCGAGAAATACATAATAGCTGCTTCCATCCTACAAAGGATGGTGCAAGGTGGGTGGAATTGAGGAATATGGACCGCCTTGGAGTCGGACACACCTTTAGGGCATTATCACATTTAACCTTCATGTTTAGCTTTAAAGTGCCTGATCCCTGATGAACACAGGCACCTAATGTCTCTCCTGAGGCACAGGAGGGACACTGAAAAGCATCCCTTCTGGATGGCCAGTCCCATCGTCTCAGGCTCTGAATTATTGCTTTTGTCTTATTGTTTGTAAAAGTTCCAAGCAGCTGGGGATGCCTGGGTGGCTCAATTGGTTAAGTGTCCGACTCTTGATTTTGGCTCAGGTCATGATCCCAGAGTTGTGGGATTGAGCCCCACATTGGGCTTCATGCTGGGCAAGAGGCTGCTTAGGACTCTCTCTCTTGCCACTCCCCACCCCCCCAAAAAAACCCAAAAAACTTCCAAGCAGTTAAGTTCAGTGAAGATTCAGAAAAGAAAAAAGGTATTTGACTTTAGGGGAAGATGGAAGTGGAGAAACCACTCCTGGGATCGTAAGTGACTATAAAATCTGGAAGGACACGAAAAACACGACATGCAATGCCACAGCAGCCCACGCTTACAGAAAAGTATGCTGACACATGGCAGGAGCCTGTGCAGACACAGCTGTTCACTGATTTCCTAAATGGGATGTTGGGCCTTTAGGCTGTGGTGTCCAGGGCCATCTGGGTGACTGAGCTGGTTAATCCAACTCTTGATTTCCACTCAGGTCACGTCACAGTTTGTGAGTTAGAGCCCAGCATCAGGCTCTATGCTGACAGTGGGGAATCTGCTTGGAATTCTCCTCCTCATACTCTCTCTCTCTCTCTCTCAGAATAAAAAAGCTTAAAAATTATTTTTAAAAAAATGAGATGTCCACTTTGAAAATGAGCAGAACCAGTATGCCTGGGTAGCAAAGTCAGTTGGATTTCTGAATCAGGCTTCCAATGCTTCAAGAACCATCGTTACCTTCAAATTCATTTTGGTTTATAGAGGCCGTCGTTACCAGCTATGTTCACAAAGAAAGGAATCTTTTCAGGGAGATGTCAGAAAATATATGAAAAGGGTCTTTGAAAACTATCACATTTGAAACTGACTTTCAATGAGCTACTGCCAGCTTCAGTGATCGGTTCAAGTAGATTCAATGGTGTTTCTTTATTTTTACTATTTAATAGTTCACTTTTTCCTACTATTCTCTAATAATCTAAATATTTTGAGCTTTCTGGAAGGAGCATTCTTTTTCCCTGGTAAATGTTCCCAGCAGATTTCTGTACTGCTGAAGTACTGTGGTTGATGGGCACATATCTATAAGCATAAATTTAAGAATTATTCAGGAAAACAGACATCCAAAACATCACCTCCACAAAATGGTTGTGTTGTTTTAAATATTACGTTTGGAGGTTTAGGAGCAGAATGAAGTAGCAGCCTAGTTGACTGCTAGGCTGGGTGAGGGTGGGTGAGGGTCATATCCCCAACATGGTGGATTCTAGTTATAAATTCCATCCAGTATGTCTTTCCACTGCCTCTCAAACCAAAATCAGGTCAATCTTTAGCTCCCCCCAAAACTGTTCTGTGCTCAGGTTTACTTTTATTAAATACTTATTATATGCCAAGCATGAAGGTGTGAAAGGGGAAATAAAAGAGAGCCATCTATGTTAATGGATATTAAAATGGAGTCAGGAGACCATTAAGAAACTGGGCCTCATGCAAGTCTTTACCAGTGGGAATCTTGAACTTTTGAACTGAGCCAAACAGCAATTACTCTGGTTGGAAATCTGCTCCAGACATATGCAATTTGCTATAGTAATGGACTTCTGCTTAGTGACAGCTGTAGCAACCAATTATGTCTAGCTAGGATTAGTTTTTTGTCGCCAACTCCAATAAAAATTACTTGTAAACAGTGGATGCAAGTATTTCCTTTTTGTCTTTAAAATCTACCCTGACTTTTGCTCCCCAATGAAACACTTTTACCCTGAATTGTGATTCTTTGATCCCAAATGAATGTTTTTTGCTTATCACCTTCTGACAATTTTAGGCTGACAAAGAACATAACAGAATTTAATTTTCACAGTATCCTCTTGAAGTGGGCTCCATTTTTATTCCCATTTTACAAAGGCAGAGACTGAAGCTTAAAAATTCTGTTTAAACAGTTGGCTGGTAGGGTAGGTGGGGACTCAGGCTCAGATTATGTCTAAATTTAAATCGGAATGTCTAAATTTAAATATCTACATTTAATCCGAAGTGTTCTAATGGACAAGAAAAATCCCAGGGAGGAAATGAGTCGGTGGAATATGGACTCTCTGGCCACGAGAACCAAAATGACGCCCCTCAGAAATAACAATGAACATTGGGTGTGAGATCAGTTACTCGGGCTGGTTCAGCCATAGCTGTGACCACATCCTCAGCCTGGAAGAAGAGGTCAAGGCTGGCCATATAAGCACAGAGGAGAGACTCTAATGCTTTATTGTTCTTTTTTATTTTAACTTTTCGAGATTTGTGGGCTTTGGAAATCTGGCAGATAAGCCTGAGGAGAACTGTTGGCAGTGTCCCGGGGAGTTGTTGGCCAGAAGCTTCCAAATCTTCTCATCACCAAACTTGTCTGTTGGGAGCAGTCCAAAGATAATCTTTCACGCAAGATAATTAGTTTAGCAAAAGGGAGTCATTGTGGTTGAGAGAGCTCACCATTGATTATAAGGTCAAGATAAGGATTGTTCTCTCCTTTTTTCCCTCCCGAGATCTTAGATAGCAAAGTATTTTGACCTTGTGCAATAAAGATTCTCTTTTCCATTGAGAATTATGTAGGGGGGAAGGGGAAGGAGGTGGGAAGAAGTCAACATTCTCAGCACTCATGTTTACGCTATCAGCCTTAACCCACAGGCATGTGGCCGGTACCAGTAGAATCAGAAGAAAAACATAACATGTCTAAGACCAGCCATGGCTCTGAAGCATTCAGAACATGCCACCCCAAGGTATGTTGCTTTGGCATATTTATTATTTTAAGTGGAAGGCCCTTGAGAAACAGCAGATGCAGGAAGGAACCCCCTCTTTGTACCTAAAAACATGTCATGAAATATGCCATGAGAAAGACACCATCCCTACACCAGGAAGAAAAGATTCTTATGACCAGAGATGAGTGTACAAGCAAATTAAATAACTTACTTTCCATTATTTTTTCCCATATATTTTCTAGTCATTGTCACACAATTAATTGTCCTAAGCCCAAACCCTTTTGTCTTATCACATCTCCAAAATTTATCATTATTTTTTTAAGCACTATTGTCATTTTTTAAAAGTTTATTTTCAAGAGAGAGACAGAGACAGAGACAGACAGAGAAAGAACGAGCAGGGGAGGTGCAGAGAGACAGAGAGACACAGAATTCAAAGCTGGCTCGAGGCTCTGAGCTGTCAGCACAGAGACTGATGCAGGGTTCAAACTCACAAATCGTGAAATCACGACCTGAGACAAAGTCAGATGCTTAACTGACTGAGCCACCCAAGTGCCCCGGTCATTCAATATTTTAAAAAATACATAGACTTTGGGGCCTAATGGCTTCTTCTGGTCACCAGTTTCCTTTTGAAGAGTCACATGTACACAATAAAAATATTAAACAAAACTTGTATGCTTTTCCCTTGTTAATCTACCTTCTGGCAGTTTACTTTTTAGTCTCAGCCACAGAACCTTCTAGGGTGGCCAGAAGTTTCCCCTCCCTGAGAGCCCTCTTGGGACTTAGGAAAATATTTTTCCAAATAACTTAATGACAAAAACTAGCCAAACTGATGAAATGCTTCTTTAAAATATTGTTTTCCTTTTTTGTTCTTACACATTCTATTCACAATCATTGATGAAAATTTAGAAACTATAAAGAAAATAATAAGTAAATTAAAACCACCCAAAATACCAGTATGCAGAGATAATTACCATGAATATTTATATGCAGATTCTTCCACGCTTTTTCTATCTAGGTATAAACATAAATTACGTCTTAAAAAAAGGGATCAAAGTCTACACAGGTTTTTGTAACTTTTTTTTTTCTTATTTTGTTGCTGGATAGATTGCAATACATGAGAGCACCATCATTTAATAATCAGTTCAACATTTAGGTAGTTCCTGACTTACCACCCTTACTTTAAACAACTATGCCATCACTCATACATTTTTGGGCATTTGCCAATTATCTGAATATAAACTGGCAAAGCTGAAACCAGCATAATTGTTAAGTTTCCGAGACACTGCCCTCCAGAAATACGGTATCCAACAACAATTTCACTAACAATGTTGGAAAGTGCCATAAAGTCCTTAGCGTAGCAAGCCAACGAGTCCCTAAATGATGCCAGAAGAGGGAAGAAGAGACACATTTACTGCTTTGCCGGGAGGTCTCTCCACTGGGGCTGTTGCGCTTCACTAAGAGAATGCAAACGATTGTCATTCTGTTGCCCCCATCGTGAGACAGCAGCAAAGTTAGACTTTCATCCCAGATCAATGAAGAGTCCTGGGGATCTTCTGAGAAGGCATTGCTGTGGTGCGCAGTGTTGTTCAGAAAACAGGCCAAGAGCCAACATTTGGTGTAGAGGCCTGTCTACAGCAGTTGATAAAAATTGATGCTTCAGAGACACAGAATTGTTTATTTATTTTTAATTAATTAACTTACTAAGCATTTCAAGCTTTTATTTAAATTCTGGTTAGTTAGATATAGTGCAATATTGGTTTCAGGAGTAGAACTGAGTGATTCATTACTTCTATAAAACACCCAGTGCTCATCCAGGGCCTACTTTAGTACCCATCACCCATTTAACCCTTCACCCCCCCCCCCACGTCCCCTCCACCAACCTTCAATGTGTTCTTTATAGTTAAAAGTCTCTTATGGTTTGTATCCCTCTCTTTTTCTTTTTTCCCTTGTGTTCATCTGTTTCTTAAATTCCACATGTGAGTGAAATCATATGATATTTGCCTTTCTCTGACTTATTTCACTTAGCATAATACACTCTAGCTTTATCTACATGGTTGCAATTGGTAAGAATTCACTCTTTTTATGGCTGAGTAATATTCCATTGTGTGTGTGTGTGTGTGTGTGTGTACATATATATATATGTATATATGTATATATGTATGTATATACAACACATCTTCTTTATGCATTCCCCACTTTATAGCAGCATTATCAACAGTGGCCAAATTATGGAAAGAACTTGTTTATTACTCTAACACTTGTATAGCACTTATTATGTGCTAAGCACTCTACATGCTTTATAAATCTCAAATTACTTAATTCTTATTACAATCCTGCAATAAGGCAATTAGCACCTTTATCCTCATTTTTACATGGAGGTGAAGTAAGTTGTTGGGATTAGTTCTAGAGTTTGTGTGTCTAACCACACAGCGATGTTGCCCCTCAGGGAGTATCTTTGATCAAACTGAGGCATCCCCAACCACTCCCACATATACAGGATAGTAAATACTCAATTTTCCAGTCAAGCAGAAAACACCATTTAACTGTTATTGGAAAAGTAAAAACAATGAAAATGAAAATTTGCACTCAAAAATACATAATACCTAAAATAACTAAATAAGTTTAGGTACTAACATGTTTTCTGTACCTGATTTAGCCCTGGTTTCAACTGTCATTTGTTCATTTATTTTTTTCCAAGGAAGTTTCAATTTTTTTCTTCAATAAATCATAATTGGACTACTTAAGGCCATATTTTTCCTAAGGTCCATGACATATTTCATATTATTAAATCTCCCCAAACAACTATTTGGGAAGGTACTGAAGCTTAGAAAGGCTAAGTGATTTATTTGTGGTAACAGAGGCAGGACATGAAAATGTCTTCCAACTATTTCCACACTTCCATCATATCTCCTGGCTTCTGTAACCTTACAATGGGCATTGAAATCAAGCAAAAATGTGTGGAAGTATGCTGATATGTTAACAGATAGGTAATTAGATAGACAAATAAATATCTAGATTCATACATATGCTGTATTTCATGCATATTGAATTCAATCATCTGGTGAATTTATCTCCCAGAACTCAAGATCACCTAATCATTTTATGTACACATGCATGCACTGATGTATATAATATGTATGTATTTGCTCACCTTTGGTCAGCTTCCTCTTGTTTACCCCACAGAAATGATCGTGTTTTTTTTTTTCAGTATGGTAAGTGGACTTTGTAATCCCCATCATCCATTTCACCCATTCTTCTACCCACCTTTTCCTCTGGTAACCATTAGTTTGCTCTCTATAGTTAAGAGTCTATATCTTGGTTTGTCTCTCTCTCTTTTTTTTTTTCTCTTTGCTTGTTTGCTTTATTTCTTAAATTCCACATATGAGTGAGATCATATGGTATTTGTCTTTCTCTGAGTTATTTCACTTAGCATTATACTCTCCAGCTCCAACCACATTGTTGCAAATGGCAAGATTTCATTCTTTTTATGGCTTAATAATATTCTATTATATATATATATGTGTGTGTATATATATATACATACAATTGTATGTGTACATACAATATATATACATACACATACACACACACACACACACACACACACACACACATACACACACACATACCATATCTTCTTTATCCATTCACCTATCAATGGGCATTTAGGCTGCTTCTATAGTTTGGTTATTGGCTATTTGTAAATGCACTAAACATTGGGATGCATATATCCCCTTGAATTAATGTCTTTATATATTTTTGGTAAATACCCAGTAGTGAGATTGCTGGATCAGAGGGTGGTCCCATGTTTAAATTTTTGAGGAACCTCCACACTGTCTTCCACAGTGGCTGCACAGTTCGCATTCCCACCAACAGTGTAAAAGGTTCCTTTTCCCCCACATCCTCACCAGCACTTGTTGCTTCTTGTGTTGTTGATTTTAGACATTCTAACATGTGTGCGATGACCACAGAATTAATTCTTAAGTTTCACACCGCAAGCTCTCTGGCTTTTTTTCTCTCTGCTGTTGGCAGAGAAAGTTAAGAACCATTTTTCATTCATTTATTCATATGTCACTCATATGCATGAAACTAGCCTGGAACTGTCCACACAACTTATGAAAGCATCCTCAGTGTCCTTCAACATAAACACACACACACACACACACACACACATACACATCCATGCGCACACCTACCTTCTGCAATCATGAATTCTCTCTGGTTTTAAAGCTTACAGATCTGATCTCAAATTCTCCTTTTAGTCATTAAACATTATATTATTTCAAACATACCCAAAGGACCATACTAATCACCTAGGTTTGACAGATGTTAACATTTTAACATTTTACCTATTTTTCTCTTTTATTATAGGAATACAACATTATACATACCGTTGGAGCTCTCATATGCCTCTCCCTGACCTCTTTCTTTCTCTTCCTCACTGAAGATAACCACTAACATGACTGTATCATACGGAGGTTATGTCTTTTATGATTTATAGATGGATTAATTAACACTATTTAATCTTTCATATTTTTAAAATTTCCTTTAAATGGAACACTGAAGTATCATTCTGAAACTTTCTTCATTCATCCACCATTGCTTTTGGAACTTATCTGCAACAATACATGTAGTCAGTTCATTGTAACTGCATTGTAACTGCAGTTCACTGTAACTGCATTGTAACTGCTTTAGTAGTGGGTTTCTGTATGTACATGTTACCATTTGTTTATACTGCTGTCTCTTTATGAATATGTAGGTTGTTCCTAATTTTTTTTTTTTTTCTAGGAGAGAGAGAGAGACAGCGTGAGCAGGGGAGGGTCAGAGAGAGGGAGTCACAGACTGAAACAGGCTCCAGGCTCTGAGCTGGCAGTCAGCACAGAGCCCGACGCGGGGCTCGAACCCACGAACCCGAGATCATGACCTAAGCGAAAGTCGGACGCTTAACCGACTAAGCCACCCAGGCGCCCCTAATTTTTTTTTTTTTTTTTAATTACAAGATCCCATCTCCTGCTTCTTTGTGGAAAATAAGCTCGCAGCACTAACACTGGTACACTCCCCAGGGTTAAGTTATCACTTTGTGTATGGGCCATGGGGATATCTCATACTTTTTGCAAATTCAGCTACACATTAAAAGTATGTTTGTCATATTTTATTAAGTGTTACTTAGCAAGGATGTTTTCTGGTTAGTGGGTCCTTATTACTACCTGATATGGGAAAGTTATGCTTTCTTTTCTAAACTTTTCTTTTCATTGGTGTCACCCCATTCTATAGCTTTTCTCCCGTTTTGCTCCTCTTTGTATATCTTGTCTTTTAAATATCAACATTATCGGGGCGCCTGGGTGGCTTAGTCGGTTAAGCGTCCGACTTTCGCTTAGGTCATGATCTCGCGGTTCGTGGGTTCGGGCCCAGCGTCGGGCTCTGTGCTGACTGCCAGCTCAGAGGCTGGAGCCTGTTTCAGTCTGTGACTCCCTCTCTCTCTGACCCTCTCCTGCTCACGCTGTCTTTCTCTCTCTCTCCTAGAAATAAATAAAAATTATTTTTAAAAAAGTCAACATTATCATAGGATTTGTCCTGATCCTTCTCACTCTAATGAATACTTCTTAGACATAACTGACCATAGCATGCTGATGACTCACAAATCAGGAGCCCAGAATTCTCTGAACAGAATCTTCTTTAGTTTCAGCTCTGTATATCCAAATACCTCTTGTTTATTTTCACCTGAATGGGCCACTGGCTCTTTAAATTCACCACTTCCAAAACTTAACTCATTCCTTTCCCCCTGCAATTTTCTCTGTCTTGTATTTCTAAGAGACAATGTCATCCACCCAAGTCAGAAAACCTGAAGTCACTCTGTACTCCTCCATTTCCCTTAGATCTTGGCTTCTTGTATCCCACAGAATCAACAACTACCACATTCACTCAGGCCCACCTTCCTTTTCGTCTACTCAGTCCTCCCCTCCACCCACCTTGTTTTTTTTTAACCTTTCGAGGTCTTTGCCATCTCTCTTTGATCAATCACAACAGTCCCTTATCTCTGCTCTTATGCTTTCCAATGAGGGTTGCCAGATTTAGTAAATAAAAATATTGAAAGACCAGTTAAATTTGAATTTCAGGTAAACAATACTACTTTAGTGTAAATACTTCCCAAATATTGATGGGAACCTATAATTTATCTGGCAACCCTACAAACACACCTTTAATATTGCCATCAAAGGGAGCAAAAGAATTTTACCATAATATTGCCAGCTTAAAGTCATCAAATTTCCCCATCGTCCACAAGACTGTCTTTGGACAAATCTTCACCTGGCACGCAAAACCTTCCATGACCTGGCCACTCTATACTTTTCCAATTTTCCTCACATATCTATCCCCTCATTCACTGTGTTTCCCCCTACACACTAGACTTTGGTCCTGGAGTGCATGGAGCTCTTTGTCTTAGAACTTGCAGATCCACCTACCCAGACCACTGTTTCCCAGATCTTTGTATAGCTAACTGATTCTCATTCCTCTGAACTTAGCAAACTGTTACTTCTTCAGAAAGGACTTCTCTGGGCATACTATCTATAATAGTTCTGTAAGGCCACAAGTCTAAATGTCTAAACCAAACTGACTCCATGACAGGCTTTAAGTTTCCCCTCTAAACTAGAAGGCCTGAGTTTCGGCTTCCCCGAAACTACCAGGTAGTTACACATTACCCAAGGCAGGAGTAATCACACTTGCAACACCCAATCAGGAAAGGCCAGCGACCACCCTCCACATTGTTAAGGGAGAGGCCTGGAGATAGAAACTATAGATGGGACCCTGTTACCTAATGTTAAAGTTAACCCGTTAGTCACCAAATAAGACTCTAGGCTCGCTCTGTGATTGGTTAAATTTAAAGGTACTTTAATGTTGTAATTGGATCCCGCCAAAAGTAACGAATACTCTAGACAATGTGTATGGTCAAATCCGCTGTCAATGATGTTGTATAATTATGATTGGATCACTGTTCCCATGTCACCACTTCTGTAACTCCCCTGTCACAAACCCCATAAAAACCCTACTCTGCCCTTGTTCGGGGCTCTCAGCACGCATCCACTGCGTTGGTGAGGTCTGGGAGCCCGAGTTTAAGCCCATAATAAAGCCCTTTGTCTTTGCATATGACTCGGACTCCTTGGTGGTCTTGGGATTTTGTTTTTTTGTTTTTTTTTTTTTAATTTTTTTTTTTTTAATCTCTAGGAGAAAGAGAGAGAGACAGCGTGAGCAGGGGAGGGTCAGAGAGAGGGAGTCACAGACTGAAACAGGCTCCAGGCTCTGAGCTGGCAGTCAGCACAGAGCCCGACGCGAGGCTCGAACCCACGAACCGCAAGATCATGACCTAAGCGAAAGTCGGACGCTTAACCGACTAAGCCACCCAGGCGCCCCATGTCTTGGGATTTTGGGGAGATCGCGATCGGGGCATAACAGTTCCTGGTGACTCTTCATCTAATTCTTGTTTCTTTTCTTGATAACATTCACATAATCTGAGAGTATCTTGCTTATTTGCTCATCACTTTGTTATCAATCTTTTCATCAGAACATAAGTCCTATGAGATCAAAGACTTAACTTGTTCACCACTGTGGTCCCCAAGATTAATATAGTAACTAAAACATAGTTGGTGTCCAATAAATATTTATAGAACAAACGAACAGGTGAATGAGTGAATGAGCAAACAAATAAACAAATGAATGAATAGTTAAGCTTATGAGTTCCCCTTGAGTCCTTGTTTCATGGACCTTATGCTTCATGGCCTATCTTAGTCAGTTTTGGCTGTCATAACACAATATGGTGGTTTAAACAATAGAAATTTATATTCTCATGGTTCTGAAGGCTAGAAGTCCAAGATCAAGGTGCTAGCGTGTTAACTTCTGATAAGGACTCTGGCTTACACATGGTTGCCTTCTTACTGAATCCTCACATAGTAGGGATAGACAGAGTGAGCAAGCTCCCTAATATCTCTTATAAATACCCAATCCATCATAAGGGCCCTACTTCATGACCTCATCTGAATCTAATTATCTCCCAAAGGTTCCATGTACAAATAACATCACATTGGGGGTGAGGGCTACAATATCTCAGTTTGAGGGAGACATAATTCAGTCCATAACATGCCCCAAATGTATTGCCCTCTTTTCCTTCTAAATGCTCAAGTATCACCATCTATACAGAGATTCCAAGTAAAATAGTCACTTCTTTCATTGAAGCTCACCAGTATTCTATGTACTTGTTGTACTTGCTGTAATTAGTTTTTTACATGACTGTCTCCCTCTCTGAGACTGTAAGTTCCTTGAGGGCTGTACCAACACCTCACTGAACCATGTCTGGTATGATGTCTGGTAATATATTCCCAAGGTTTAATACAGTCCAACAAATGTTCATTAACTGCATAGATAATTGGATGAATGAATATTAACATCTAAGAAGACAATATAAAATGACTGGGCTTTGGGTAGCCAATAGTTATATTATATAGCTCAGAAAGGCTACTCCTAGAAGATATATTCCTGGACTATTTCAAAGTCTGTTTATAGTTAGCTCTCATGGTATTCATTAACTTGGTCACATGATTTTCAAATCAGCCTATATTAGTTTGCTGGGGCTGCCATACCAAAGTACCACAGACTGGATGGCTTAAACAACAGAAATTTATTCTCTCACAGTTTTGGAGATTAGAAATCCTCAGTAAGGAGTTTGGCTGAGTTGGCTACTTCTGAGGGCTGTGACAGAAGGATCTGTTTCTGACCTTCTCCTTGGCTTATAAATGGCCATCTTCTCTCTGTATCTTCACGTCATCTTCCCTCTGTAAGTGTCTGTGTTCAAATTTTCTCATCATATAAGGACCCGAATCATATAGGATTAAGGTTTACCCTAATGACCTCATCTTAACTTGATTCCACTTGTAAAGACTCTACTTACAAGCAGAATTACATTCTGAAGTATTGGGGGTTAGAACGTTAACACATAAATTTGGAGAAGAACACAGTTCAGCCCAGAATGCAATCTCTGTTATGCAAATGAGAAAAGTGGCAGGCAAGGCTGATCGAAGCAGCCACATAACTGCAGGGGAATAAGTGACAATCAGTCACCTGAAACCAACGGACAGAACGTGGTGGGCATGGGGTGAGGAAGGAGTTGCAGAGGGGAATACAGTGAGCAAGAGCACGCGTGCACTCACACACACACACACACACACACACACAATGGCTGACCAAAGGGCAGAGTGAACTGCTGTTCATGATAATAAACAGAGTCTGTAGGATAATATTTGGTTATGTTCAGCATAGTCTGTTTAAAGGGACAGGAAAGGCTGGGTACATTTTATAAAGTGATCCTTCAAGTAAGGTTAAGTGGTTCTAAATATAGCTTCTTAAGGTAAACATCCAGACACATGAAAAAATTCATTATTCAGCCCTCCTGTGGCCCCAGTGGTTTCGAATAACTCCCATTTGAAAGTGAATTACCATAGATCATATGGTAGAAATGAAAAAACAAAATGTCAAGTTGTTCCCCCAAATGGGTTAAAATACCAGGAATATGCATTCAGGCGAGAAACACTACGTGTAAAATAAGACACATTCTATTGTTTAATTTTTATGTTTGCCCTTACTTTCTCCTTTGCCACCCACCTTCTAGAGCATCCTGGAAGAGTGAATCACCATGTGTTAAGGAAACTCAGGAGTATTGGTTTCTTGGAAGTCTGGCAAGTGACTCATATTTCATAGATTTTGTATTAAACAATTTCATTTGGAAAAAAATCTTCATATTTCCCAAATATACAGTGTGTCTGTTAAAAAAGTTAAACATAATAAAATAATTCATAGCTTGTTAAAGCTGGAAAGTGTTATATACTTTTTGTAGCATAAGATATTTTCACTTAATCATCTTCTACACTCATGATTTTAACCATAACTACAATCAATAATTGTATTGGTCATGGTAATGCTTATTGTTTTGGTGAATACATGACCAAAATCATGTTTCTGTTCAAACACAACCACTTTGAATATTTTGTTTTGCACAACTCAGCCATCTCTTGGCAATCCCACCACCTCTATATTTAAAAATGAGCTGAGTATGAGGACACTTTCTGTTAAATTTCAATCAACAAAAAAAGAGAACTCAGTACATTGGATATTCCCAAATTCTCTCTTCTGCCGATTAGATGGTTTGGTCTTGGTCTGATTTCTTTACATTCCTGAAACGTCCTTGTGGAATTTTTTATTTTAATCAAGTGTCTGGACCAAAATAACAATGGAGCTTACCCATTTAAGGCATCATAAGCCATAAATAAATAAAAAGAGTGCCATTGGAGAACTCTCAAAGGAGTTAATTTCTACTTCTTTAAACAGCCAAGTATATCCACACAAATGAGATAGCATTTATTTTTTGGTATAAAAAGAGGTTTAATGAAATGCTTTGTATAGAGCATTTAGCACAGTACTATTGTATGTAGGAGACTGAGAATAATCAATACACAGAATATGAACTTACACAAGCAGCTCTTAGAAGAATATGCATCTGGATATTAGCAGTGATTTGCTCTGCTTGGTCATATTTCAAGTGTTGTTTCTTTTTCCTATCTGTATTTCTCTGTTTATAGAAAGCATTTACAGCTTTGTAACAAGATTCATAAGTGATTAGTTTTTAAGATAATATTTTAAATTCAGTGTGTTTATTTATTCATCTCTTTTTACAGCCAAAATTCCCTTGTTAATTGGATAGTCCAAACTACACGTTTCCACAATGGGTCCCATTTCCCCATTAAGAATTTCACGTGTTTAGGGGCACCTGTTTGGCTCAGTTGGTTGAGCATCCAACTTAGGCTCAGGTCATGATCTCACAGTTTGTGAGTTAGAGCCCTACGTCGGGCTCTGTGTTAACAGCTCGGAGCCTGGAACCTGCCTCAGATTCTGTGTCTCTCTTTCTCTGCCTCTCCCTCACTCACACTCTGTCTCACTCTCAAAAATAAATAAACATTAAAAATATTTTTAAAAAGTTTCATGTGCTTAAATCGTTGTTAGTAACAAACAGATATAATTATAAGGCATAAACAAAAGGAAATACTTCTTGCCTAAAAAAGCAGTCATCCTCTTTGGCTTCCACATGCTAAATTTGGAGGAAAAGATTAACAGCAAATAACCTGATAATCATGACAGCATTTTCCATTAGGATCACTGCCTGGAAGTCTGGGGAAACAGATGTGCCCGCATCCCCCTTCTGTGCAGACTCTGAAGCCAAACTCAGCTTTTTGCCACATCCCCCAAATAAATCCAACACTACAATGTGCTCGTAAGTAATAACCAACTTTACTGTTGATTTCTCGGGGAAATGAGGAAAAGAAATTATGTCACATACCACCCAGAAGAACTTAATGAAAGTTAATCTTCACTGTTTGTCCCCACATTCTCATCCCTCATCAGAAAAAATCTTTAAATTATCTTCACATTCAAAGCCAACCTTTGGCCAGAGTTCTTCATTTATTAAGAAGAAACCCAGGCAGGTGACCAGCAATGCCGTCCACAGACATCAGCCACCATCACCACCACAGTGAAAAAACAGATCAGTTAATATTTAATGTTAGTCATGTTTGGCCCATGGGTGTTTCATGCTCCATCACAAGCAGATTACCAAAATATTCACCCACAAAAGTAGTGTATATGTTGGTGGCAGTAATGAAATTCTGCAGCTAAGAGAGTATTATTTTCACCAGGTAGATAAATATGTAATATTGTCATATATCCATAAACACTTATAGATAAATATACAACATGAAATTGACAAGGACTCTTTGACTTTAAGTCCCCTGTATGTCAGAGCCATCTATGTGCCCTCTCAGCACATAGCAGTGGCTTCTGAGGACACATGGAACCTCCCAGTGCAAGTAGTTTTTAAAATAACTTAAAAAAAAATTTCCCCTATACCTTTATATAGTACACTTGAGTGACCTAGATGAATTTTAATTGGAAATACCAAGCAAACCTCTACCTTGCTTCAATAGTCATGGGTCTTGTTGGTATATAAAGTTATCTATAACATAAGAATAAGAAATCTTACCTTGACAGCTGTCACAAATCCAAATTCAAGCTTTTTTCCAACTATTGACGCCATCACTCAGCAACCAGTTAGTAATTGCCTAGTTACTGTTTCCAAGTATGTGGGCTCTGGCTTATAAAGTCGGAGTGGGAAAAGAGGAAAGCCCAGCCTACAAAGTTTCCATCAAATAAGTACGAACTCCAGACATGTCTTGAGTCACTCTGACTCTACTTGGTTATTGAAATTATATGGAAACTTTTTCTACTCGTTGGCACCACTAAAACTTCCAGACAACTGGTTTCCAGCCGTATGGTGTGGTGTGCTGTTTTTCCCTAATTGCATCTTGAAATGTAAGACAGTCGAATTCTTCCATTCTCTTCCTTTCCATTTTGAGGTTTCAAAATTCATGCTTGCCTGTTATCTAGGTTATTCTTATTTTAAAATAAAGATGATTGCAATTTTAGATTTTAATATTGTGCTTCTTCATTGGTATTGCTTCTCAAATCCAAAGTTACCTGGCTTGTCTATGGTGCCTACATTCCATGGTTGTCCCAGAGGTTCTTGATGAATTCAAATACATCTTTCCAGCAGAAGTCTGTGAAGGAGGAGTGTTTGCCCTGGATTTCCCCAGGTTCTCCTTCTGTGGGTCTTTCCTCATTATCAGCAGCCATCTTCCAAGTTTTACCCAGAGCTCTCAGACAACTGTCATCTCTAGAGATCCTAGAAAGAGAAAAAGAGAGAAAGAAAGAAAGAAAGAAAGAAAGAAAGAAAGAAAGGAAAAGAAAGAGGAAGAGGAAGAGAGAAAAGAAAGAAGGAGAGAAAGAGAGAGAAAAGAAAGAGAAAAGAAATAAAGAGAGAAAGATAGAAAGAGCTGAATGAGTTAATCTCATAGAGATATATACAACTCAAAATAAGGCACAGAGATTTAGGATGAATTTAGCAAATCTCTGGTGGGAATAATTAAAACGACAAAGGAGAGCATGTCAGAACATACTTTTCAGAGGGGGAGGGCATCACACTGGGATACGAACAGTACTCTAAATTTTCTGATGCTCACTTGCTGCACCTCTACCTACTCTCAGGATTGCATAGAAAATGAGATTGTGTAAATAGAAATAAATAATATTATGTTAATGTATGTAAAAAAGTGGTGAGGTCTGAATAAGGCCAATAGGCTAGTTAACAGTATTATACAATGGCATTTCCTGGTTTTGATATTTCTCTATAGTCATGTAAGATGTACCACTGAGAAGCTGGGAGTAGGTTATACTGTACTCTGTACTGTTTTATTCAACTTCCTATGAGTCCGTAATTATTTAAAAAATATTTTTTAAAAAGGTGAGAAAGGATTTTAAAGTCTTCCTAGAA
This sequence comes from Proteles cristata cristata, assembly GCA_017311185.1. Classification (NCBI taxonomy): domain Eukaryota; kingdom Metazoa; phylum Chordata; class Mammalia; order Carnivora; family Hyaenidae; genus Proteles; species Proteles cristata. Next base: position 515,143 of record JAESUZ010003943.1, read on the forward strand.
AGGTACAGTGCACTAAAGAAATAATATTAAAATCTTATATCTCATTTCCAATTATCTTCTACGTCTCAAAGAGCAGTGCTATCCCCTCAATACAACTCATAAGCAAGAAACATCTCCAATTCTCAAAAAATAAACTCTGTTTTTGAAAAAGTTAATGCAATTTTTCTCTTGTGCCTATTTTGAGCACTGTTATTCATCCTGACTTGCCCAAAGGTGGATGAGGGTGAAGCAGGGAAAATTAATATGTTTTTCATTCTTCAGCAAATATCAAATGAAACGCTTGTGTTCTGATACTCAAAACTAGGACATTGCCCAGAGACATTAACCTTTCACCACAGATTATTATTTGGGGAAATGATTATGTAAATTCCTTGGTCTCCTCTTCAACATATTCAAAAACTGACTTGACTGCCAAAGCACAGAGCTTTCAGTGCAGAAGATCCAGAAGCAGAAGAGGGTAATCCAGGGCAAAGTCTGGAGGCTCAATTTTAGCCTCACTGAACTGTGGAAAGAAGGAGAAAAAAGAAAATGGCAGCAATTAGATGTGCATGTCAGTTTTTACATCCCTAGGCTACAGACCAAACGTGGTAGGTTTATGAGGAAATAACTTATGAGGATACAGGGAAGGTGGCCTTGCATTGTGGGCTTGGGGAGGAAGCTGCCTGGTAACAACATAGGGAAATGGGACATGATCATGGAGACATGGAGCAGATGGAGACCCATGATTCAGGCATGGATCCTGGTATTCGTGTGTGGGAAGAAATCCCACATTAGGAGGTAGGATTGGATTTCAAGGCCAGCTGAGTAGAAAAGGTGTGGTGGGAGACTCAGAGGCTGAGATGCCTAAGCCAAGGAGATGGACCTTGAGTTTGGACTGGTAGGTTTCAACAATGGAGACCAATAGGGCATTTCCATGGCAAGGCAGAGAGGAATTTACCTCTCAGCATAGAAGATGCCAGCCAGAGTGCTCTCATGGACAATAGCAGGCCAGGGTTCTCCCCCCATAACACTACCAGGTCACTGTTTTTACTTTTAAACCTGGACTTCATCCAAGAGAGAAAAAAAGGAAAGAAGTTATATGAGAATGAAATATTTTCATCCTGGAGTGTCTGAACACTACCCAAAATGATTGCTTACATTATAAGCTCATAGTAGGCTGTAACTAGGACGAGACTTGGGTTCAAGTTTCTCCCTGTCAACCAGCAGATGGTGACTTCTCTGCACTTATGAATTCTAGTATAGTTATTTATGAGAGATTTTGTTTTTTTAGTCTGCTATGTGTCTTATAAACTACAAGCACTCTACAGTGTACCTGGGAAGCTAAGGAAAATAAAACATTAAAATTGAGCAGAATGTATACTCACATAGATTTAAATATACATCAGGACAAATCATGTTATTGCATCATCACAAGTAAAGTAAAGTCTCTCTGAGCATAGTTTAGTACAGCTGAAGCTCTTAGCACTTTTCTAATGCAAGTTTAAATTTTCTTTAATGTTTTTTATTTATTTCTGAGAGAGAGAGAGAGAGAAAGAGACAGCGTGAACAGGGGAGGGTCAGAGAGAGAGGGAGGCACAGAATCTGAAGCAGGCTTCAGGCTCTGAGCTAGCTGTCAGCACAGAGCCTGATGCGGGGCTTGAACCCATGAACTGTGTGATCATGACCTGAGCCGAAGTCAGATGCTTAACTGACTGAGCCACCAGGTGCCCCTCTAATGCAAGCTTAAATGAGTCCAGATAGGTTTACTTAATATTTTCTGAGTTGCTTCCCAATCAGACACCCTGGTGGTTGCTGGGATGAAGATGAATGAGAGAAGATTTCTACTCACAAATTGCTCACAAGCATATAAAAAAATATTGTGATATAATGAATATATGCACTAAACTTACTTTCAAGAGCAATGGTATCAACAGAAGTTCTTGGAGAAAACAAAGTTCCATCAGCCAGCTTTTCACTATGACTCTATCCAGCAGTGTCACTGAATTAATAATGTGTCTAGTAATGGTACCATCCATAGTGGTTCAAAGAATTATATCTTAAAATTTGTGGATGGTTTTATATTTTCAAAAAAAATGCATTATTTTTCAGCAATCCAATTTTTAAGGCTAGACTAAGTTTTTCCACATTGGGATCTATAATCCCAAGGTTAATTCTCAGAGCAAGTAACAGATTATAATAACAGCAATTTTCCCTTTTTGGAGCATGTTCATGTGTTAGCTCACTTAATCTTTACAACAGGTATTAATCTATCCAGCTTCACCATCAAAAGTGAACCACACAGAGTTCCTGCAGTATGATACAAGAGCCCCACCTTTTAACCATTGTGTTATACTTCCGGTTCCCTGTGCTTTCCCTAAAGCACTTGGCAGACCGTTCCATGTAGTACTAGGCTTACAAATCGACTCCACTGCACCATATTTACAAGTATATTCTTCACAACACTAATACTATATGCATAGCTTATTGGTGCCTTTTGTTTTTAGTTACAAAGCTTTTTTTTTCTTTTTTAACTGAAAAAAGTCCTGGGAGTCTTTGATATATTAATGTGCACTATATATACTTTCAAAGGAGATAACAGTGTTTAATGCTTCCCAAACATATAGACTAATAGGTAATAGAGGATTCCAGGTTTGTTAAATTTCTCCAGAGAAACAAAACTGCTAAAATATTCACACATGCGTGTGCATGCACACACACACACACATCTATATTTATAATAAGATTTATTTTAATAAACTGAGTATGCAGTTATGGAATCTAGAGAATCTAAAATCTACAGGGTGTTCCTGCATAATGGAAACCCAGCGAGGAGCCAATATGCAATTCAAATCCAAAGAGATAATGTTGTAGATGAAGTCTGAAGATAATCTTCTGGAGAATCCTCTTTTGTTTGGAGAGGTCAAGCTTTCAGCTTGATTGAATGAGATCCACCCACATTATAGAGGGCAGCGCACTTTTCTCAAAGTCTACTTTTGTGATGCAAATTTAATCCAAAAACATTTTCTCAGAAACATCCAGAATAGATCCATCCAAGTTAACACACACAATGAGACATCATACCTGAAGATCAGGATTCCATAGATATCACCTTAGAAAACACTGCCTTAGTTGGATTGTCAGCTCCTTAAAGCAAGACCTGAGTTTTGAGATTCTTGTATTCTTCAATATCATCATTAGTTGATAGTAATAGACTGTAATTATGGTAAAATGGAATGAGCACTGAACTTGGAGTTCAAAAACCTGAGGCCAATCCTGGCTTAGCATTCCAGTAACTTTGAGGTCTTGAATAAATAACTCAAATTTCATTCTTACCAGGTTTGTTATGTGAAATGGGAACAATAATAACTGTGTCAAAAGATTGTGGAATTGAATGAGGAGATAATGTGAAAGTGCGTGGTACATTTTATGGATGGAAAAGTTTCATAAAGCAAACAATGATAACTCCATGGCCAAAGATTATGTCAAAATATGGCAATGTCAAAGTACATTTCTGAAAATCAAAATGTTTCATTTTATTTTATTTCAATGTCACCGAAACAGGGTATAGGTTAAACCATAGGAAATTGTCAATGTTTAGCAGATTTGTAGTTACATAAATGGCAATTCATATGGCTTATCCTGATACTATAACATGAATAGAGCATAAAATGCAGAGTTATAATTCTTGGGGTTATTGCTAACAGACTTGTTATTGCAAACCAGAACTTGATATACCTATTTGTCCACAAGGAGATTTTATTCTGGAACAGGTTGACTCAGAGTACCTATTAAAAACAACAAAAAGAAAAAAAAAAAACCTGATCACTTTTTTGAGTTGGTTGCCAACTTTGAAAAGTGTATCTATTTTTTTAATTTGTAAGGTGGATCTCAGGAAATGGTTAGAAGTCTGAGAAGACAAGAAATTTTTTCTAACAGTCATTCTGGCTTCTTACAGCTCCCTGAACATACCAGTCATGTGCCTTTATAGCTTCCCCCATGAATCTGCCTGGTTAATACCTCATCTTCAAGTCTGCTCATATCTCTTTAGCAAACTGCCCTCACACCCCTTTTTCCTGATGCTTTTTACCCTGTTTTTCTTTTTCTTCCTTCCTTCCTTCCTTCCTTCCTTCCTTTCTTTTATGTTTTTTAATAGCACCTATCACTTTCTAACACATATAATTTAATTTTCTTATCTGTTGTATTTATTATTTATTGTTTGTCTGACTTGCTAGAATATAAGCTTCTCAAGGGCAAGGGTCTTTGTCAAGTTTGTTCATTAATTATCCAAGGCGCCTGGAACAGTGCCTGGAACATAGGAACTCAATAAACATTGGTTGAATAAATACATTTAATGAGAAGATTTTGAATAGGCAAGATATGTTGCTGAATGACTAAGAAAAGGTAGTTGGTTCCAGATTCAAAGGGAAAGCAAGAGAAGGTGTTTAGTATCAAAATAATCCATTAAAGACATGATTCTAAATTTCTTATCTTCATTTGTAAAAAAATTTGCTTAAGTGCTTTAAGAGGCCGAAGTTGGAATCTGAAGTGATACTTCATGAAATCTCTGCAGAATAAGCTTATTTTCTGAGATGAGATTCACACAAATCTGGAAAAATCTCATGAATCTACTGCCAGTGCCAGTTGACCCGAGCCACTGTGGTCAATCTGTTTCCGGTTTCTTTTCTTTTTCTTTCCAATATCCCAGAGTAACAGGATTAAGCATGCCATGATTTCTTTTTTTTCCTCCCTAAATTGCTTATGCAGCCATAACTTATAAAAATATTCTTGGACCTAACTAATGGATAGGGATTGTAATAGAGGCAGGCCAAATATAAAGATCAGGGAGACCACAAACCATGATGGAGGATGCTACTAATGTGACTAACTCATCTTGGCAGGAAATATAGGAGTCAAACCTACAAATCACAGGGCAAAGACCAACCTGACACAATCCACAAATCTGAGTCACTAAGATTGTGCTAAACTCAAGTGAAGCAGTAGCAATTGCCTGGTTAGTTCAAAATGAGTGCTTTCTATATTCCTTAGGAGACTATCATAAACAAATCTCATAAGTATCACATTAAATAGACAAGACACTGTTGTAATCATTAGACAAATTTCTGAATCTCAGGAAATAGGAGAACATTTTTAGGCCTTTATCTCTTAGAGACATAGAACATTATTCCTTGATTGATAAGCCTTAAGAGAGAGACTAGCTGGCCTCTCCGGATTTCTTCTAGACCTATGAGTCTTTAACTTACACATTAATAAATATATTATCATAGGAGAATGGAAATAGTATAGTTCTAAGTACTGGTCCTGCTTTACTAGTCATCAATTAACTGTCTCGATACTGTGGATTTGGGAGTCAAAACTGCATGAATTCTCTATCACTGGAAGACTGAGGTTTGTTCCTGTCTGGAAGTTTGTTCAAGCGCGAGTCCACTGATTGAGGGAGTGATTGTGGTCTGCCGAGGGTGCTGTGTAAAAAGGAAGTTGTTTCTTCCAACAGCCTTGTTTGTGTTTTCAAAAACTGTTTCAGTTTATGTTCTGTTTCCATTCCCATGCCCAGTCCTCCCAAAGTAAACAGATGACAAGTAGTGGTGGTGGGATAGTGGTGATGCAGGGGTGGGATGGAGGTGGAGGAAGGAAAGAGATGTCCCCAGGGCAAGAGGATTTTCAAAGAACCCAAATGTAATTTGGAAATGAACTCAAATGCCAAACCAGATGGGATTTATACCAACAAGATCAGCCCCATCTATAAGCATAAAAACAGGCTCCTAGAAGTTCCATTTACTTATGTGAAAACGACCAAACATTGATGGACATTCTTATACTAAACTTCAGCTAAATCATTGGCTAAAGATGAATCTTTGGCACATCAAAAGGTATATATCTTTCTTCCATTCATCCCACCCATTCACTTCTACCTGTCCAGAAAACTCATTTATTTCTCAGAATTTCTAGAAGAATAGACTCTGAACTCTCTTAACTCCAATGATGGCACTAAAAACTCTGAAAGGTTAAAAAAAAATAGAAAACAGAAGGAAAAAGAAACAAATGTGCTGAAAAAATAAACTTCCATAATTTTAACTAAATCTGGAAAATAAGCCAAAATTCAGAATTTTCCTTCCTTCCAAGTTTACTCCCAAGAACTTAGCTGACCTCACTTGGATTAGAAAGTTCTTTTTCTACAAACAAAATTAATTATAATCCTTGATTCAGTAATATTGGAATTCATAAAAATCTTCCTTTTATATGCCTGTCTACCAAAATACATAAAAACCATAAAAAGCAGTGATATGTTGTTCTTCTATTTAAAGGCAAGCAATTCTATTGTATTAAATTATAATTTATATAAAAAACACTTGCCAAAATTTAGTTGATCACATATTCCTATCAGCAGAATAAAAGAAAAGAAAATCACATCACCTGAGATGATAGTTCTATTGCCCAAAATAGCTATATATATATATATATATATATATATATATATATATATATATATAGTGTATATATATAACTACATATATAGTATAACAACTGTAACTATAACTATAAAACTATAACTATATATACATAGTTTTTGTAGTGTTATAGTGAGTATGTGTTACTTTTATGATTCAGAAAGTATAAAGTATTTCCCCACTTGGTGAGGGAGAACTATATCTCATTAAATTCAGGTTTTGAATACACCATTTTAGAAATTAAAGTTGTATCAACATTGTACTTATAGTTTTAGAAAATAAAACTACCATATAGATTTTTGCCCACTTCTAGGAATATTCGCAAGAGATATTCTTCCAACAAAATTGCATATGCGTAAGGTTATACATTGATGTATATTTGTCATTGTAAAACATTGGGAAATCTAACTACTCTTAAACATAGAAGATTGATTTAATAAACTATGGTAGTCCACAGGTTTAATAACCTAGATGAGATAGACCAAGTCTTTGAATGACACAATCTACCACAAGAAGGAATAGATTATCTAAATAGATCTATATCTTTTTAAAAATTGACTTAATCATTAATGATCTTCTAAAACATAAAACACCAGGCCTAGATGGTTCACTGGTAAATTCTACTTAAAGAAGAAATTATACCAATTCTCTACAGCTTTTTTCAGAAGATAGAAGCAGATAGCAAACTTCCTAACTCATTTCATGAGGCTTCCATTACCTTAATACCAAAACCAGAGAAAGACATTACAGGCAAAAACGCTAAAGACCAATATTTCACGTGGAGATAGATTTAAAACTCCTCAACAATATATTATCAAATTGAATTCAATAATATATGAAAATAATTGTACTACATGACTAAGTGGGATTTATCTCAGATATGTAAGGCTAGCTAAACATTTGAAAAGCAATTAATGTAATCCATTACACCAAAAGTCTAAAAAAGGAAATATTAATTGTTATATCAATAGATAAATATAAATAGAAAAAAAATTAGAATAGAATAGACCAAAAAAATTTAACAAAATCCAGGACCAGTTCATGATAAATAAGTCTCAGTAAACTAGGAATAGAGAACTTCCTAAATTTGATAAAAATATCTACCCAAAAACTACCACTAACATCATACTTAATGGTGAGAGACTCAAAACTTTCCCACTAAGGTCAAGCACAAGGTAAGGCTGTTCCCTTTTACTTCTCCTTTTCAACTTCATACTGGAAGTTCTAGCTATTGTCATTAGACAGGAAAAGGATATACAAGAGGTACGGATTGGGAAGGAAGAAATAAAGCTGTTTTGTTTCTCAAATGATATGATTGTCTATGTAGAACATCCAAAAGAATCAACAAAAAAACTCTTGGAACTCATAAGTCATTTTAGTAAAGGTTTAAGAATCAAGATAAATTTGTAAAAGTCAATCATTTTGCTTTATGCCTGCAATGAACAAGTGGAATTTGAAATTAAAAACTCAATACCATTTACATTAGCAGCTCCCAAAATGACATACTTAGGTATAAATCTAACAAAATATGTACGAGATCTAAATGAGGAAAACTATAAAAGTAGTAAACAAACCAATTAACTAAATAAATGGAGGTATATCCCATGTTCATGGATAGGAGGATTCACTATTGTCAGTATGTTAGTCCCTCTACTTGATCTATAGATTCAATGCAATCTCAACCAACATTCCAGCAAATTATTTTATGGATATGAACAAACTGATTCTAAATTTATAGAGAGGCAAAAGACCTAGAATAGCCAACATGACATTGAGAGAGAAGAGTTGGAGGATTGACACTAGTTGACATCATGACTTACTATGAAGCTAGAATAATCAAGAGAGTAGTATTGGTGAAAGAGCAAATAGATCAATGGAATAAAATAGAGAGCACAGAAATAGACCCAAATAAATATAGTCAACTGATCTTTGACAAAGGAGCAAAGGCAATACAATGGAGCAAAGATACTCTTTTCAATAAACAGTCCTGGAGCAAGTGCATTTTTCCACATGCAGAAAAATGAATGTAGACACAGATCTTACACCCTTAAAAAGGTAACTAAAATGGATCAGACATATATGTAAAGTGCAAAACTATGAAACTCTTAGAAGATAACATATGAGAAAATCTAGATGATCTTAAATTTGGTGATGACTTTCTAGATACAACATTGAACGCACAATCCATAAAGAAGTAATAAGTTATATTTCATTAAAATTAAGAACTTCTGCTCTGCAAAAAGACAGGAAAACAAACCACAGACTAGGAGAAAATATTTGTAAAAGATACAGCTGATAAAGGACTGTTATTCAAAGTATACAAGAATTCCTAAAACTCAATAATAAGAAAACAATCTGATTAAAAAATGGGCTGTAGATCTTAATAGACACCTCCCCAAGAACATAGCAAATAAGTATATGAAGTTTCACCACATCATATATCATTATTTGAATTAGAAAATTTGAATTAGACCTATAAATTCAATAATAGTATTGTACCAACATTAAACCTCCCACTGCAGTTGTATGAGTTAATGTCTTTGATCTTAGGAAATATACATTGAAGTTTTGGGCATAAATGGGTGTGATGACTACTATGCCGTCTCAGAAAGTTCAGGGAAAAAATAAAGATGTATATAAATTATATCGTGAGAATATGAACAATTGGTAAAGTTGGGTGAATATACTTTTGTTTAACCTTATTTATTTATTTGTTTAATGTTTATTTATTTTTGAGAGACAGAGTGCAAGTCAAAGAGGGGCAAAGAGACAGGGATACACAGAATCTGAAGCAGGTTCCAAGCTCTGTGCTGTCAGCCCAGAGCCCTACCCTGGGCTTCAACTCACAAACAGTGAGATCATGACCTGAGCCAAAGTCAGTCGCTTAACTGACCAAGCCTTCCAGGTGCTCTAACCTTATTTATTTTTGAGAGAGAGAGAGAGCACAGTGGGGAAGGGACAGAGAGAGGGGAACAGGATGATCAGAGGTGGGCTCTGAGCTGACAGCAGCAAGCCAAACACGGAGCTCAAACCTATGACTCTTGAGATCATGGCTTGAGCTGAAGTTGGACACTTAACTGAGCCACCGAGGAGCCCCTAAAATCCAGGTGATCTTATCTAATTTTCATGCGATGGTGGGGCAGAGGAACATGACATGGAGAAATTCTGTTTAAATTCAGGGTATTGGTTTTTTTTTTTTTTAATTTTAATTTTTATTTATTTCTAGGAGAGAGAGAGAGACAGCGTGAGCAGGGGAGGGTCAGAGAGAGAGGGAGTCACAGACTGAAACAGGCTCCAGGCTCTGAGCTGGCAGTCAGCACAGAGCCCGACGCGGGGCTCGAACCCACGAACCGCGAGATCATGACCCAAGCGAAAGTCGGACGCTTAACCGACTAAGCCACCCAGGCGCCCCAATGTTTTACTATTTCTGAGAGAGGGAGAGAGACAGCGTGAGCGGGGGAGGGTCAGAGAGAGGGGGGGATACAGAATCTAAGACAAGCTCCAGGCTCTGAGCTGGCAGTCAGCACAGAGCCCGACGCGGGGCTCGAACCCACGAACCGCGAGATCATGACCTAAGCAAAAGTCGGACGCTTAACTAAGCCACCCAGGCGCCCCAGGGTATTAATGTCTTTGCCATGTAGTTGGGAATAGTTTTTAATTCGTGTCTTACATTTTTCACTGCACAATTTTTTAAACAAAATCCTACAAGTGGAGAAAAATATGTTTACAAAACTCCAATGGCACTTAAACTATCATTTCAATTAGTTGTAGTTAGTGATCATACTTCAATTGACCTCTTAATAGAATAGTTTATTAATTTACTTATTTTTTTGAAGCTCATGTCACAGGATATTTCATCATTAGCAAAGCCTCTGTCCCCTAAATGAGCCGTTCTTTATATCAGAAAATAATATAGAACATTGCTAGTCTAGTAATCCAAAGCTCTGACCAATGGCCTTGCTTTTCAAATAAGTATGGGATCTCTTTGATTAATAACTATATTTTGAAAAATTAAAGATAAGGGCGCCTGGGTGGCTCAGTCGGTTAAGCATCCGACTTCAGCTCAGGTCATGATCTCACGGTTCCTGGGTTGGAGCCCTGCGTCAGGCTCTGTGCTGACACCTAGCTCAGAGCCTGGAGCCTGTTTCAGATTCTGTATCTCCCTCTCTCTCTCTGATCTTCCCCTGCTCATGCTGTCTTTCTCTCTCTCAGGAATAAATAAAAGATTTTTTAAAAAAGAAAAATTAAAGATAAACATATACAGAGTGATTTTTAAAAAATTTTTATATAATCCCAAAGGTTATAAAATAAAAATTTTATCTCCTTTTTTCTCTTTACTATTAATTCCTATCTCTCCCCACCACAGCTTTATTATGGACATCAGGGGCTGATAGTCTATATCCTATGCATGGGTTTGTGTTTCTTTATTTTGTTTTGTTCTTGCTGGGGTTTTTTTTGTTGTTGTTGTTTTTGCAAATAAAGTTTTATTGGAGCCAAATCTTGCTCTCCATGGTGTTTTTTGTTTTGTTTGTTTTTTGTAAATAAAGTTTTCTTGGAATACGGCAACCCCATTTAAAAATATATATATATTATCTATGGAGGGGCCTGGGTGGCTCAGTCAATTGAGCATCTGACTTCAGCTCAGGTCATGATCTTGTAATTTGTGAGTTCAAACCCCATGTCAGGCTCTGTGCTGCCAGTGTGGAGCCTGGAGCCTGCTTCTGATTCTGTCTCCCTCTCTGCCCCTCCCCAACTCGTGCTCTCTCTCTCTCTCTCTCTCTCTCTCTCAAAAATAGATATTAAAAAAAATATATTGTCTATGACTACTTCCTTGATGTAATGGCAGAGTTGATTAGTTGTAACAGAGACTACATGGCCTAAAAATTTTATCATCTGGCCCTTTAAATCAAAAGTTTGCTGATCCTTAAAACATGATAGAATGCTAACACATGCTATTCTACCTTGTTCTTTATTTAATAAAGACATACATTCATTATATAGATCTATTTCTTTCTTCATCATATTGGAATGCATTCCACTCATACTGTTTGTTTAAACAAATTACATAACTGTTCAACCAGTCTTTTAGGTTGTTTCCTAGTCTTTCCTACAGTAAAACACATGTTGGTACAGTTTTTACAAGTGAAATTACTGAATGAGATGACGTGGTTCTTTTAATAAATATTGTCTAACTGTCAAATGTCACATTTCTTATATAACCTTCACCAAAGTGATGCTTAACTTGCTCTCCTTTCTCTTTAGATAATGCTGGACAGAAAATATTATATAATATTATAATCAAAGATTATAAACAAGATAACAAATATAATACGGTAGGTATACCACAGCACAATATTTGTGCAACAACAACAACAAAAGGAACTTTAAAATAATACATTTGTAAACATGAAAAAGAGAGAAGCGAATGATGAAAATTATGTGACATTGCTTTTTAGAGGAGTTAAGGAAAAACAATACACTTTATTGTGTGATTATTTAATAGAAGAAAAATCATTTACATTCTGTCTAAATTCACTTATATATTAGGTTAAATAACAGTTTCAAATGTGGGTAAATATGTCTTTAGTTGCAAAATTTCAGAGACAGGCTGTGCTTTTTCCTGGTAAAAGTCCAGCCCAGTAAGAAGTTCCACATCACGGACCCGGGCAACATGGGCTTTCCATCTCTCTTCAATCCAAACAGCTTCTGGTTTATCGTTCTGTAAATGAGAAACAAAAGACTTTTTCATAGGGCATTATTTTTCAACAGAGGGATCTTTCATTATTTAGAAGTTTTCCTTTTCCTTCTGTTTTTTATTGCCTTAAATCTTAACTTGATATAGCTAATTTTTGTTGTTTACTAAAATAAAAGGAAAACAGAAGTACAAAGTATGTTGTAACAAATATAGATCACCACAAAGTCATAAAGCTTAGCTATTTTAATATATACTTTGGATAAAAAAGAAATAAGACATTACAGATGAAGTTAAAATCCCCAATGTCCTGGGGTGCCTGGGTGGCTTAGGCGGTTAAGTGTCCGACTTTCGCTTAGGTCATGATCTCACGGTTCGTGGGTTCGAGCCCCGCGTCGGGCTCTGTGCTGACTGCCAGCTCAGAGCCTGGAGCCTGTTTCAGTCTGTGACTCCCTCTCTCTCTGACCCTCCCCTGCTCACGCTGTCTCTCTCTCTCTCCTAGAAATAAATAAAACATAAAAAAATTAAAAAATTAAAAAAAAAATCCCCAATGTCCTTCTACTCAGACCTACTAATTAGTAAGAGTACATGTTTCTAAACTTTTACTGCACATCAATCTACAATATATACCATTGAGTTATGAGTGTTCATATTTACATAAGTGGTATTGTAAGTGGTAATCTATAATTACTTTCTCAATCAGAATTATGTGTGCAGGGGCACCCGGGTGGCTCAATTGACTGAGCCTCTGACTTCAGCTCAGGTAATGATCTCACAGTTCATGAGTTTGAGCCTCATGTCAGACTCTGTGTTGACAGATCAGAGCTTGGAGTCTGCTTCAGATCCTCTGTCCCTCTCTCTTCCCTTTCCCTGCTCATGTTCTGTTTTTCTCTCAAAAGAAATAAACATTAAAATTTTTTAAAAAAAGAATGTGTGCAGTCTATCCATAGTGATATATCCAGAGCTAGTTAAATCAGTTGTTTCTAGCTGTGGTTTGTGGTAGCACAGTTTATTTTCTCTTATTGTCATATTGATAATATTATGTATAATACTGTAATGAATAACTTGGCTCATGCCTCCTGTATCCAAGAATATGAGTTTCTAGGATATAAATGGAATTGCTGGATCATAGAGCACATGCAGCTTTAACTTTGTCAGGTATTAAATCTCATGCTCCTCAGATAGTTTATACTTTACACTTGCATTGACAGTGGAAGAGAGTACCTACTTCCCCACATCCTTGCCAAATCACAGTGTGAAATGGTGTTTTGTTGCTTTGATTTTATTACCCTGAGTATCATTAGAGTCAAGTTCTTTTCAGATGTTTCTTGACCATCTGACTTTTTCTTTAATTTTTTTAAATGTTTATTTATTTTTTAGAGATAGAGAGACAGAGTGCGAATGGAGGCGGGGCGGGGGGGGGTGGGGGGAAGGCACAGAATCAGAAGCAGGCTCCAGGCTCTGAGCTGTTAGTACAGAGCGTGATGTGGGGCTCGAACTCAAAACCCACAAGATCATGAGCTGAGCTAAAGTCAGATACTTAACTGACTGAGCCCCCCATAGGCCCCTTGACCATCTAACTTTTAATAGTTTTTTTTACTATATAAAAATTAGTTCAATCTTTTAGAGCCATGGATTTCTATAAAATTTCTTATTCCATATATATTAATTTTCTGCTATTCATATGGTTTTGCTAATTTCCATTTAGATTTTTTTTAAAAGTAAGAAAGTTCAAAGGTTTGTTTAGATGAATGTGTTTTAAAAACTCTCATTTGACTTCAGCATTGTAGTTTGTTATCTTTTTAACTTTTTTTTGTTTATTAATTTTTTGAGACAGACAGAGACAGTGCGAGTGAGGGAGAGACAAGAGAGGGAGACAAAGAGAACCCTAAGCAGGCTCTGCACTGTCAGCGCAGAGCCCACATGGGGCTTGAACTCACGAAACCATGAAATCATGACCTGAGTCGAAACCGAGAGTGGGACACTTAACCTACTGAGCCACCCAGGTGCACCTAATTTACTTGTTTTTTTAAATAGGCAAGCTGGAAATAGGCAGCTATCACTTGAGCTATAGGAAGTGTAAGAAGAAACTACTTCTTGTTTCTAACCACTAAAGCATTTCTGTGTGTGAGATTCACCATGTGCATTAATTTTTAAAATAAACACACAGTGTACTAATTTGAGCTCATATTTCCAATGAGAATCTAATTGATTCTCTTTTTTTCTGCCTTGAACTATTTCCCATTTCAGCAGCATTCACTATTTTTTGTCACTTTTTTTCATAAAGTTTTCTCACACTTGATTTATATCATTCTACTCAGTCATGGGTTCTTTGGTATGCATCCAACTAAAGGCTCACTCAACACCTGACTAGGTCTACCCTCTTTTATTTTTTTTTATTTTTTTTTAATTTTTTTTAATGTTTTATTTATTTCTAGGAGAGAGAGAGACAGCGTGAGCAGGGGAGGGTCAGAGAGAGAGGGAGTCATAGACTGAAACAGGCTCCAGGCTCTGAGCTGGCAGTCAGCACAGAGCCCGACGCGGGGCTCGAACCCACGAACCGTGAGATCATGACCCAAGCGAAAGTCGGACGCTTAACCAACTAAGCCACCCAGGCACCCCATTATTCTTGGAATTTTATATGAAATAACTTATCTAATGCTCACAGCAACTTTATGAGGAAAGGTGAATTTTTTTTTTATACAATTGAGGAGATTGACATTCAGTTATTTACCCAAAGAAGCCATATCAATAACTGAACACAAAATGTCCAACTCCAAAATCCATGCATTTAAGGTCTATTCTATATTGCTTCTCATACATCCTCCTAGATAATCAACTAGCCTCTCAATTTGAAGACTACACAGAGTGAATTCATCCTTCTCAAAACAACTGATTGTTTTATATATGTCCAGTCAGTTATGCCTAAAGTTTCAGTTACCTTTCACCCTTTCTCATCCTGCCTCTCACCTCCTTCCTGTCTGATAGCTACGTCTTGTTCACAATCTCTCTCAGAGCTTAGTTTAAGTTTGCTTTACACTCATCATATTATGTCTCATAATTACCTTTATAAATGTCATGCCCTTATTACTATATTGCAAATTCCTTAAAATCTTAGATAATGTCCAAATCATTAGTGTTGATGTCTTATTCCACAGAGATGATGCCCTATTAATTTTGAGATCATCTTTACTTTGGATCTCAGAGGTTTTATACCATTTGTTCTTTATCTTGAAGCATAGGTAGAATTTTTAGCGGATGGAAAAGAAGGGCATTCTAGGAGAGAAAAGCATGAGCAGTGATGTTGAGGTAGGGAAACCCAGCATGTGTCAAGTAGTTTCAAGGACTTCAGTTGGCCCAGAACTTGGGTTTGCAGGTCTAACTGAAGATAAATTGTGAAGAGTCTTAACTGCGGGCTGGGAGTTTCCTGTTTGCTTGTTTTCATCTTTTATTCTGGGTAGATAAAGTTTTGAGATGAGACAGTATGTCATAATGAAAACCTAAGGTTTAAGGTAAACTGGTAGTGGTATCCAGAGGTGGAAGGAGGACAAGAGACAATGAAGCTACTTAAGATTCATTTTCAGAAGTCCCGATAGGAGGTAATAAGAGCCTAGAACAGGGATATCCAATAGGTTCTTCTATCTAGAACCCCTTATAAAGAACTATTTAATTCCGATTCAGCAGTAGCCTGCACCATCCTGCACTAGTCACCACTGTCAGCCACTGGAAGAATGATGGCTTCCCTTTTTTTGGAAACCTTTCCCCACTCTAAGACTATGGGAGATCCACTGTTTAGCCTCTAACCTGTGCCCTCCATCTTCAGTCACTGAAAGACCATTCAAACATTCAAGTTCAAATCCTATCTTCAAGATCCGGCTAGAATGTTACCTTCCGTACTAGGAAATATTTCTCCTTTGAAATCCTAGAACGATTTTATCTGTCCTTCTTTGTGCCACTTTCCTCTTCCTTCTTCCTTCTTCTGTTTTACTAGGTATCTAAGGGCTAGACTATGAGCGGTTTTGATAGAATTCATGTCTACTTCATCTGTGTATCTCCCACAATATATTGTATGATGAAGGCAGTTATGTGTTGAACATCTAAAAGAATAGAGATCCCAATCTGGCCTAGAACCTAAGCTTTTTCCAGTCTCTACTAGCCTATGGGATTTTCCATGTGAAGGACACTTTCCATGTCCTCTAGGCATTCCGCAAAGGACATGCCTAAACTTAGCTATCTTATCTACCTGCCAAAATAGTTCTCATTCCTAACTTCCCTCTCTGGTTTTTTCCTAATTACCTACATTTAACATCTCTGATTCATCTTTGAGTCTCCCTTTTTCTTTGGCTCTTGAATTCAACCAGCTACCAAATCTTTCCTCCATTGAAGGTTCTTCTTAGTTCTTCTTAATCCTCTCAATTTGTTCAAATCTGCCCATTTTCGGGGCCCAGTCCTACTCCCTCTTCATTTTAGTAACCGTTTATTGATTATTCCAGCCAAATGTGTTTCAAATTTGAAACACTAAATTCTTATAACAGTATTTAGCAATCAATCCTGACTTTGTGACATCTCTTACTTTTATATTTTTAAAATAATTTTTATATTATCTACTGACCCATCTACATGTCTGTATTTCATTTATCCTTATTTATATTTCATTTTTATGTCTTATTTATTTATTTATTTTTAATGTTTTATTTATTTCTGAGAGAGAGAGAGACAGAGAGAGAGAGACAGAGAGAGAGAGAAAGCATGAGCAGGGGAGGGTCAGAGAGAGAGGGAGACACAGAATCTGAAGCAGGCTCCAGGCTCTGAGTTAGCTGTCAGCACAGAGCCCGACACGGGGCTCGAACCCATGAACTGTGAGATCATGACCTGAGCTGAAGTTGGACGCTTAACCAACTGAGTCACCCAGACAACCTGTGTGTCCTATTTATATATCAAAGTTATAGATGAACTCTTTGAGGGAAGAGATAATGTATTTCTCCTTGGTGCATTTTAAAAAGTTTCTTTCACAGTGCTGTACACTTAATAAGTACTCAATATATTCGTTGAATGCTGAGTAAGACCAAATTACAAGAATACATATTTTTCTATAAAAATATAAGCAATTTTAAGTAACTAGTTACATACAATTTTCCTTGATCCTTAAAGATTTTAAAGTAGACTAACACACAATGTACAAAAAAAAAGAGTTACTTTAACTCATTGTGTGTATGTAGATGTAATTAATTTCAGACCTCATGTTTCAAGTTGATGGAGTTTTTTTTACATATTCCTTCAGGAAACATTAACTTAGTGCCATCTTGACACAGCACCTTAAGGTTTCTATGTTAAGAATCAAAATATTAATGAGATACCACCCCTTCCCTTCTGAGTGTGAGTAAAATGTATATGAATAAAACACATAAGATATGCATATCTAAACACAACGTAGGCATGTACATATTTAAATTGATATCTATTACAGAAAGACTGATAATCTAAAGAAAAGTTTAAAAAGAGGTAATTTTTAGTACAGCTCTACCCAGGTTGTCGTCAAAGCCACTTTTATAAAAGTCTGGAGGAGATCCGACTAATGATTTTCTCCGGTGCTGAGGACCCTCCAGGAGCATACTCACAGGGCAGCTCTCCACGTTGGTAGGTCGGTGAGGAATAATAAAGGGAAGGACATCCAACCACCCAGGACAGGCATTGGGGGTGTGGCTCTTATTTTTGCAACTGCTCAGCACCACAAAGTAGTGCGTCGGGATGGGAACACTAGTGTTCTTGATGTATCTAAAAACACAATGGAAAAGATTTGATGTTGTTATACATTTGCTTCTAAAACTTATAAATGACATTACATAAATAGTTTAAATGCCAAGGTAAAAATATAGTCCATGAGAGTACATGAATAGAAAGGACAAAAATCTTATCACATATTTTTAGACTTCCATGAACCAGAACAGAAATTTACAGAAGTCCAAACTTGGTCAGTTTAGCATAAATGGAGAATATTAGAATCTAAAGAAAAGCAGACTGTGACGTTATGCCTCCTGTGTTTCCCAGCTGTGTTGACTTTATATGTCACAGAGGCATTTTCCAGGAGAGCAAGAATTGGGACAAAGAAGCCCCAATTCCAACTCTAGCCGTGCACTTCCGCTAGATGTTTGGGTGGGTGCTGATCCTCTAACATTCTATGACTTAGTAAGTTTCCTCAACTTGAACCTGGAGGTGATCCTGTGCTGCCCACTTCACCGTGTGGATTTGGGGATAAATCCATACAACTGATAGGACAGTCCTTTAGATAATGAACATGAAAGTGCTTTTAAAAGTTTTGAGAGAGGATTACAGGAAAGCTATTATTATGAGCCCGTTAAAAGAAATATGA
Organism: Proteles cristata cristata; assembly: GCA_017311185.1. NCBI lineage: Eukaryota > Metazoa > Chordata > Mammalia > Carnivora > Hyaenidae > Proteles > Proteles cristata. Next base: position 533,651 of record JAESUZ010003943.1, read on the forward strand.
GCTGCTATAAGAAGAGATATTACTGTGATTTTAGGATTTCTACATGAACTCAGAGCTAAACTTCAAGGTTTATATTTGGCTTTGCCCTTTACTAGCTATGGAACATAGACAAGATACCTAACCTCTCTATACCCCAGTCCTCCTCTCTAAATAGGGGCTAACAGAATCTAACCTAAGAATGTTTTGTGGACTCAATGAAGTATATGTGTATAGAAAAATACTTGGCATGTAGTAAAGCGCTATCAAAGTGTTTGCTAGAATCATTAAATGGTGAAATATAGGATTAATAAACACTAAGATAAGAACAAGGCAAATGAAATAGAAAAAGGCCACCCACTGAGTCATCATAAAGGTTAATCAGAACCTATAGGTAGAAATTGTTGTGTTACCTAACCCAGGCTTAGACAACACAATTATTTAGTTTGTCTTTCGTACATTTTGATAATAAAGATAAAACTAAAATTCTCTATGCCTGTGTGATGCATGCAAAGGTAGTTCTTAGCAATGTATTATGACCAGGTTTAGAATGAAAATGTACAGGTTAGTAGGACTGCTTTTCTAGGGGAAGCCTATACCTTCTCCTGGAAGGTATTTTTTGAATCACTCATTATTGGGCAATATTGTGAATCATTACTATTTGGCATTTTATTTCTTTATTGCTGGACTGCTTCTATATTTATTGATAGTGCAATGAGTCTTTCTTATCTCTTTAACTTTTACAAAATCACATTTTCCCTGTGTTTGTTTAGAAATTTCCAAATAAAAATTCTGCTAAACTTTTCCTGGACATTTTTTCTTTTCCCATTAGTTTAAATGTTTGCCATATAAAAGTTTTGCTATATATTTAGACTGATTGAAGATAGTCAATGGTAACAACACTATGTAAATACATTGTGTACTATTTGAAATACGAAGCTTTTATTTAGAGTATTGAGGTTTCCCCTCATGATATCCTACTGCTAAATCAAAAAGTCCATTTGTTTTCAAATTACTTACTCTGTAATTTCATTTGGAGCATCAAAATGACCATCATAATTATAATCAAATATTGGCCCACTAACCACATTTACTCCATTTCTTTCCATGGCATGTTTTACAAGAAGAACACTGTGGAAATAATCCCACATCTCTAAAAATAACAGAATAAGACGTTAAAAATATCAACCCCTTTTGAACATGGAAATATTTTCTATTATTGATAGATACATTTAAATAACATCAGAGTCTGCTTCAGTAATTGTCCGTGGTAATTAGGTAATTCTGCAAAATAGTCCATGCACCAACATTAAATAAATAGCCTCATTGATGATATTTCTTGTTGCTGATGTAGTTGCTGTTGTGAAATTACAGTAAAATTTGTTTCCAGATTCCTCCCTTGTGCTGAGTTGCTTTGGGAACAGTGATATTAAATAATGATCAGAACACGCAGACTGCTTTATTGATTATGATTCTAGGGACAAAGCACCAAACACTTACTTACAGTAAGTGCCAGTAAAATTTTGTTTTGGGAATACCCATTTATAGCTAAATTAGGATTAAAAACAAATTATTGAAATTCTAGTCATAAGGCACCCAAAGTTGAAGTAAGGATTATGCCAGAGGTCTTTCCTGTTCCTAAATTTAAAATAGTAGAACATAATGACCCAATATCATGGAGAAATTGCAATAAAAGATGTGTTTAGTTGGAAGTTCACAAAGTCATTTAGGTACTTAAATTAATATAAATGTATACTTACATTTTGTTTTTATAAATAGTTTATTGTCAAATTGGTTTCCAACCACACCCAGTGCTCATCCCAGAAAGAGCCCTCCTCCATGCCCATCTCTCCCCTCTCCCCCCACACCCATCAGCTCTCAGTTTGTTCTCAGCATTCAAGAGTCTCTCATGGTTTGCCTCCCTCTCTCTCCCCCACTATTTCCTTCCTTCTTCTCCCACACAGTCCTCCGTTAAGTTCCTCCTAATCCTCCTATACGTGCAAGCATATGGTATTTGTCCTTCTCTGCCTGACTTATTTCGCTCAGCATAACACCCTCAAGGTCCATCCATGTTGCTACACATGGCCAGATTTCATTCTTTCTCATTGCCATGTAGTATTCCATCAATGTATACTTACTTTTAAATGCTTCATACATAGGGACCAAATTACTTGTGATTAAAGCATCATATTGACTATCAGAAGTTCTATTGTTTGCTGCAAAACAAATGAATTTGATTAAATCAAACTAGAATAGAAAATATACCATACTCCATACTAAGCAAACTACAATTACATACTAATGAAAATTCGTTAGCAGTCAAAACATGGGGATACTAAGTACTCTCCAGCAGAGGTTACCAATAATGCAGGCAATTTTACGTATTTGATGCCTGTGGGTTGAATGGTGACCATCAGAAAGATATGTCCAAGTCCTAACCTCACTGTACCTGTGAACATGATATACAGGAAAATTGGGTCTTTACAGATATAATTCAGTTATGGGTCTCAATGAGATTATTCTGGACTTAGAGAGGACCAATATTTTTATAAAAAGAGAGGGCACTGAGAAGAGGAGAGAGTCAGGGGAGAAGGCAGTGGGAGGATGGAGGCAAATATTAGGAGGAATGAGGCATGTATCAAATGATGCCTGGAGCCCCCCAAAGCTGGAAGAGGTAAGAAAAGAATTCCCCCCAGATTCTCTATTTCAAAGGGAGCCTGGCCCTGCTGACACCTTGATTTAGATTTCTGGTGTCTAGCTCTGTGAAAGAAAACATTTCTCTTGTATAGGTCTGTGGTAATCTGTTACAACAGCCCTAGAAAACAAACACTACACCAGCAAGAATGTATAGTTACTCAATGTGCACAAAATAATAACACTGTTATAAATAACAATTCTAAAGTAAAATTTTCTTAGATAAGTGAGTTTTAACTCAATGAAGACCGCTAATGACACCACACATGACTGATTCTGAGGACTCATGGATGTGCTGTGTAGCACAGTGAGTGCTGGGCATAGTATGTTCTAGAACCAAACTGCCTGGGTTGGAACTCCAGCTCCATCACCTACCAACTGAGCCACTAGAGCAAAGTGCTATGACCCTCTGCATTTCATTTGTCTCATGGCATCTATATCACAGAAATATCCCGAGCGTTAAAAAAGCTGCAAGCCTGTAAATGTTTATTATAATTATAATGCTTTGTGTGTTTAAACATACACTTGGGTGTGTTAACTACTATTTAAATGAAAGGCTAATGAGGGAGCACCAAAAGGCAAGGAAAACAAGTTGTTGGGTTTTTTCCTTAAAATTTCACTTGCTATTTACAGTCCTCAGAACCCCTAGAAGCCTTTTCTACTTTTTAAACTAAGCCCTGAAAATTGGGATAGCCATCAATATAGCATTATTTCCTTTTTAGAGAAAAGTAAGATTAATTTATAATGGACTTTTTAACAAACAGAATAGTGGAGACATAGCAGAGCTTCATTTCATCGTTAAATTTTTTGAGGCAAGTTATTTAGTTATTAATTTTATTTCCTTGTCAAGGCAAACATTTATATATCAACCAATGCCTTATGGCTCAACAGATACAATATTATATGCCAATTTAAAAAATGTATTAATAAAATGTTGCAACTACTTAAGGTTTATCCTATGGTTTGCATGAGTCTGGGAGCTCTGTCTGCAGACATTTTAATAAGATACATCATTTATTTATTTTAATTCTATGTTAGGAATTTAAACTGACATGCTACTTGGTCTCATTAAGCTTTTCTTTCCAACTCTAAGAATCCCTAAATTATAAATCTCTAAATTAGCCTCTTAGGTCATGGTTTCCAGAAAAATGAAGCCAAAGAGCAGAAGTAAACCCATTCCCAGAAGCTGAAATTGTTGAAAATCTCACAAGTAAATTAATAAAAATGACATTTCCTGTTGAATAGGGAAGAGATTTGAGTTTAGAAAAAATGACACGGGTGGGGCATCTCAGTGGCTCAGTCAGTTGAGCATCTGACTTCTGCTCAGGTCATGATCTCACAGTTCATGAGTTTGAACCCCGCATCAGGCTCCCTGCTGTCAGCATGGAGCCCTCCTGGGCTCCTCTGTCCCCCGCTCTCTCTGCCCCTACCCCACTTGTGCTCTCTCTTTCTCTTAGAAATAAAAAATAAACATTAAAAAAAAAAAGAAAAAATGACATTGGCTTTTCTATGTTCCTAAGAGAGGAAATGTTTTCTAAAACAAACAAAAAACACAAAGTTCATTCAGCTATTTAATCCACGGCGTGAAACTGTTGGACATGAGCACGCCCCATATGTGACAGGCCAGAATTCCAGCCTGATTTCTTGCCACAGACACAGCTGCATGCTCGGTGCAGGCCTTAGCTGGGGTGGCAGCCAGAAAAAATATTGTTTTAGACGCTTTGCATCCATCTCCAAAGAGTCTTCCGTTTTAAAATTAAACTTAAACCTGACAAACTCTCGGAACATCTGGGCCAGATTCGAGCAGATGGGTGGGTCCCACTGCACAATTTATTAGTCTTTATTATAGCTGTTACACTGTATCAGGTCAGCCCGCAACCACTGGAAGCCTCCTGGGCAGCTAGCTTAGCCCAAGCAGGTCGTTTCCGTGGTGAGCATATGTTTAAGGCACATGCCCACATCCAGCTGATGAGGGCTTTCTAAGTTGTTGCCCTAAAAAAGAGTTATACTAACCAGGAGGATAGAGGAAGCCGTGGGTGATATTCTCGTCTGCTAAATAAAAGGAACATTTTTGGCTTTCAGAAGGAGCAACCCTAACATCAGCCCGCAGACAGTCTGGGACAGTGGGAGGAAGAGGCGATGTGTCTCCCTGTTGAAAGAGAGAAAAAGAAAAAAAAAAAGTTACACCCACAGTTGTGGCTAACCCGTCACCTTATATGGTTTGTAACTTCCCTAGAATGTTTTTCATTTAACCTTTTCCTATTTTCTTAGTGAATCAGGTCTACGCAAGCAATGGAAATGGATGTCTTCAGCAATGTTTTCTTCTGTGGTTCCCTTCTGGTTATGGACACTGGGAGGGTAAATCAAATACATCTTGGAAAGGAATAGTTACAGAATAAAATTCTGAGCTGGGAGTAAAAAAGGAATAATGGGAGCTACTGCTAAAAACCAAAATTCTTTTTAGGATCTCACTTTTAGGTGGTGATATATATTGTGCTTGCAAGTAAATATTGAAAATAAATAAAAAAAAACAATTCATTTTAAAAAATACACATATGAACTAAGGATATTATTCTTCAATAGGGCAACCTGAGATTAATTCAAAGAAGCTATGGCTGTCTGATCTTACTTATTTGGGGATTTATAAGAAATTGTAGCCATGCTTCATTTATCATGAAATATAGGAACAAATTTCTTATCATTGTCTTTGTAGCTCTATGTAAAGACTAATATAATAATTTATGCACTAGCAGGCATCCTATAAATATTCTGCCTAACCCAAGTGTTTAAGGTAATACAGTAGTAAATCATCATATTTCAATTACGTTGTCATCATGAGTGAGTAAATATTTTGTTATTTAATTCTTTTCAGATTTTGATTCATATGCCCACCACTGCCCACAATGTATATATTTCTTAACAAAAATGTTTTAAATAATTTATTTTTAAAAAGGTTAAATTAATTTAGGATATCCTTCTATTCACTGCATTATGCTAAAAGCAAAAATCAGCGATGGTGTCTAAAATGTATATGGTAATCATTTTACAATATACAAATCATGTTGTACACTTTAAGCTCATACAATGTTATGCATCAATTATATCTCAATAAAGTAGGAGAAAAAGAAATAAAACGCATAAGTTTGATTCACAAAGAAAAAGGCAAAAAACACTGCACTACAATCATAGGCAAGAGAGTGTGATTAAGAATAGGCATAGAAGGGGCGCCTGGGTGGCTTAGTCAGTTAAGCGTCCGACTTTCGATTAGGTCATGATCTCGCGGTTCGTGGGTTCGATCCCCGCGTCGGGCTCTGTGCTGACCGCCCGCTCAGAGGCTGGAGCCTGTTTCAGATTCTGTGTCTCCCTCTCTCTCTGACCCTCCCCTGCTCATGCTGTCTCTCTCTTTCTCTCTCTCCTAGAAATAAATAAAAAACATTAAAAAAAAAAAGAATAGGCATAGAATAGGTATTGAATAGGTAGAAGATAAAGATGAGGGAAGTCTGGGGAAAGCCAACCAGAGAATGTACCCCCTAACATACTACAATGTTTTGGGTGGCAAACACTAATCCAGAAATTGAGTAGAACTTCTCAACTTGATTGAATACATTTACCTCTGTGTCTCCTCTCTCTGCCCCTCCTCTGTTCATGCTCTCTGTCTCTCTCTCTCAAAATGAATAAATGCTAAAAAAAAAAAAAAAAAGGAAAGAAAGAAAGAAAGAAAGAGAAAAGAAAAGCAGAAAGAGTTCTTGGGATATAAAACGTATGACAACAGAAACAAAATATTCACTAAGAGATATAAGACAAAGTTGCAAATATCTCTCAAAAAGTAGAATTTAAGACAAAAGATAGAAAAAAGATTAAAAAATCAGTCCATGATGTCTTATGTCTTATTAATTTGAAGAAAAATTACCTCTAAAATCTAAAGCTAACACATCAAGTAAGTGTATAGATAGACTAAGAATCTTTTAAGATATACAAAGTCTCAAAAATGTTCCTTTCCTTCTTCCTTTCTCAGGAAGTTCCTGAGTGATATAATCCACCAAACCAATAAGTAAACCAAGGAATATGAAGGTTTTTATGTTAGAGGCAGTGAATTAGCTCTTACCATTTATTTCACTCTCCTGGTGGCAGACACGGGAAAGCTAAAAACATCTGTTTATATTCTTTCAAAAACATACCCTAGCAACAGTTCTGAATGACCAGATTTCTTCACTCGACATAAAGGGGCGTGTAATGATGTTGCAGACTGGGAGAATCGACAATATTGATTGTCAGCCCCGTAAACAACCAGAATATTGTGAGTTGATGTTTCCTTCCACACATCCTTATCACTTTACTCTAAATCATCACATGCTTTGTAAGTTTTTCTTGAAGAAATGTGCAATACATAAATGTAGCCATGGATGCATTTTCTGTAATGTAAGCAAGATGAAATGGCTGTATTCAACAGTTAAAATTATAAACATGTTAAGGAGGGAAGTGTAATGTCATTTTTAATGATTCTTCAGCTGTAAAAGTTGTATTTAAATAATGGGCAGAAATATTTACTATCTTCTCTAAGTAGCATAGATTTTGAGTTGGGGGAGGTGGATCAGAATGGGTTCAGTCAGAAAGTACTAAAAAAAGTACTTTTGCTAACTGAAAATCTTGTTTCTTACATACCAAACTTGAACCCCAAACATAAGTGCCGCAAGACGAGGAAAGACAGGATGTGGCCTCCTGCGTGAAGGTGAGGGTTATGCAGTCGGCAGCCCTTTAGAAGGATGGAGGGGAGGCATGGTAAGGTCATTTCTGTGTCCTGGGTTCCTGAGAGAAGACACAGTGCACCGTCCCCCCACCTACACATACAGAACCAGTGTCAGCCCTTCTAGCTTTTCAGAATTCCTTAGAGTTTTTTAAACCAGGGGATAGAGAGGAAAACAATAAATAGAACTCAGACACTCAGATAAAATCTGAACTCCTGAGCTCTCAAAATTCTTCAAGAGAAGATGATGAGCACAGACAGGAAAGCAAAATACTTTCATTTCTAGTCTGGCACGGGGTTACAGCAGATAAAAGTATTTTTATTGAAGTTATAGAATCTTTTTTACCTATAGGCTGATCAAAAAAGCTAGTTATGTATTTGAATATTGGTTTGTTACCATTTGAACGTACAGAAAGAATATATACTTTTTAAATTATTTTTCTGGTCATATGGCTTTTTTCTACAGGGAAAAATATTCCTTATAGTTAAAAAATTGTTTGCAATGCATAATAATGTTCCTAGCTTTTTAAAGAATCACAAAACATGATTAAGTCATGATTTGTAATATTAGCAGTAAGAAACTTTGGAAACAAAAAAAGGCTATTTAAAAATCCAGTGAGGGGATGCGTGGGTGGCTTAGTCGGTTGAATGCCCAACTCTTGATTTTGGCTCAGGTCATGACCTCACGGTAGTGAGATTGAGCCCCTCCTCCCTGACCCCCCTCAAAAAATAAATCCAATGATAAGTGGATTTTTTAATCTATACACAAATATAGATTAAGAGAGAGAGAAATATTTTTCAAGTGTGCTAGATTTTCTTCTCTGAAAAAGTTTTGACTTACTTTAAATTTATAAGGGATACATACTAAAACATAATCATAGGGGTGCCTAGGTGGCTTAGTCGGTTAAGCGCCCGACTTTCCCTATGTCATGATCTCGCGGTTCGTGGGTTCCAGCCCCGCGTCGGGCTCTGTGCTGACTGCCAGCTCAGAGACTGGAGCCTATTTCAGAGTCTGTGTCTCCCTCTCTCTCTCTGACCCTCCCCTGCTCACGCTGTCTCTCTCTCTCTCCTAGAAATAAATAAAAATATTTGAAAAAATAAAACATAATCATAGTTCTTGCTCTTAATTTCAATTTTTCACCTTGCAACAGAAAAAGCCATTCACCTGGTCCTACAGAGCAGGCCCGGAAGCAAAACCCATATATATAGTCTAATAAACCTTAATGGTTTTTGAAACAGTTGTTGTTAGGACCATGATTTCAAATCACAGCTACTTCTCCAGAACTCTTCTGAGATAATAACAACAACAAAAATTAGAAAACCCACCCAAACCACAGAAAAACAAAAGCTCCATAAAACTTAAAGGCACAGGCCAATTGGGCCCATGCTCCAAAAAGTGCTTATTTAAAGTCTGATTTTTTTTTTTTCAAACACAGGGCTGATTTACAACATTTTTATGTGAATCTCAAAACATCCTTGTATGTAATTTTCTTGAACCACAACATACTAACAGAGTAATTTCTGAATTAGAAAGCAGAAAATTGCTAGAATTCCATCCTGTCACATGGAGGGAGAAATATACTAGTAGTTCTGAGGGATCAGTGAAAGGGCAGGAACTTTTCGTAACAATGAAGCTAGTTTTAAAACAATAACAAAAAAGAATTGTGCTAAACTCCTGGTCTGAGCCCACTTAAAATCTCTCTGCCTCTGATTTCCGCTAAAGCTCATATAAATTCAGGAATGCGAGACAGCAGGGGAAAGTCTTAAAAACAGAAACATTCCCCTTAACTTCAGAGTCCCTGACACCTGGACTTTTCAAAATAGAAAACTGAATAGTAAGGCTGGCCTTGAATATACTGCCCTTCTCAAAAAGCAAAAACACGTAGGAATTATTTTAAGGAATAAACAACTTCATTTTGTTGTTCCACGGTATGCTGAAGAAAATCACAAACAACATGTTGCGTTTTAGGAGAGTGACTCTGCCACTAACCATACACATGAACTCAGGTAACTGTTGGTAAAATATTTGTCCACATTGGGAAACATCGCTGCTCTCCTACCACTGACCACAATTAAACCATTGTCAGCAGCAGAGCTGCTGTCCAGAACACACAAAGCTTCAATTAATAGTGGGAAAATATGCTTATTTTTCTCCAGAGATCTTGAATGGGAACAGCTGAAAAGTAAATAAACCAATCACTTCCTTCGCATAAATAGAGGTGAAATACCTGTACCCTTCCCTTCGCAAGAACAGTATAGGCTGACATTTGTCCTCAGAATCTTTGTATCTAAGATATCAAGACTTTCTTTACAAATCAGCTTCTTGATTATTTATTTACCCTGCTGGTTGAAAGTACTGCATTGTACAAAAGTCTTTAAAAATAATGGTTGGGAGTAATCTAGTCAATGCATTCATTCATGCAGTAGAGTACATTAGGCAGGACCATCCTGAAGGGCGGTTTTGACTGATTTTTGGCAGACTGATTTTTGCTTTCATTTACATTTCCCTGATTGCTAATGAGGTTCAATTGCTTGGCTCATAGTCTTTGTCCATTTATTAACTAAGAATTTTATCATTCTCTTGTTCTCTTGTTAATTGGAAGAAATTTATTAGCTATTCTAGATCCTGATTACCATTCTGGACACTCATCTCTTGTTTTTGTTTTGTTTTGTTTTTAATGTTTATTTATTTTTGGGACAGAGAGAGACAGAGCACTAGAGGGGAAGGGGCAGAGAGAGAGGGAGACACAGAACCCGAAGTAGGCCGCAGGCTCTGAGCTGAGAGCAGAGCTCGACACAGGGGTTGAACCCACAAACTGTGAGATCATGACCTGAGCCAAAGTCGGACGCTTAACCGACTGAGCCACCCAGGCGCCCCACTCATCTCTTGTGTCTTATATGCAATGCAAATATACGGTCTCATCCATAACTTTGTCTTTTGTCATGCATTGATGTTAACATGGTCAAATTAATAATTTTTTTTTCTGTTCATGTGTCCTGAGAAATCCTTCTCTATCCCAAAGTTATAAGGATATATATACACAATGGAAAAATACAGATTTGCTGTTCACATCTGGGTCTATAAATCTACCAGCGATTTAGTTTTGTATATGGTGTGAGATAGAGATCTGACACTTTCTTTATTTTGGTAGCCACATGTCCCAGAGTCACTTATCCAAAAGGTGTTTTCAAGACAGTGAAAAAGGAAGAGAATTTAAACAATTGGATTCTCAACTATGACACAGCACACCTATACATATAAGTCTAGCCTGATTTATTAGAATACTGGATCCTTTAGGGAAGGATTACTTTTTATTCACATTGTGTCCCTTGTGCCTACCATAATACACAGCAGATAGTAAGGCATCTGTTAAGCAGTCAAAAAAATATAAATCCCCTTATAATCTAGTTACCATCACCTTGCAGGCACACCCACTGTGTACTTAGGCTGTACAAAATAAATGCCGTGCCTCTTTACTTTCTGTTGCTTCTCTTTGAACTACTTCCTACTTGCCTTACCAGTTGGCTTGAAAGCACCTTCTAATTTCTCCAGGCAAAGCTAGTGTGTTCCTCTTCTGCACCCACAGAGCACCTATAAATACCGTTAAGCAATACTTGGGATATTGTCTTATAAGACAAACTGACTTCGGGATCTCTGCTGAAAATCAAAATTCAATTCTTAGAATAGTAGAGAACTACACACTTTTCCCAGCCTTTGGAGATCAGTGGACACAGGAACTTACTGGTTTGGGTACTGTATATGAGCTCCAAAGAGGCATCCTGAGATCTTTCCCAAATCCGCTGACATACTCCCTGTGATAGAGCAGACAGTGCTGCTTGCTCTTCTGCATGACCCTGGGCCTCCCGAATGGCAAATTGAGCTTCTCTGTGGCTGTTACTAAAATGAAAATCACATAAAATTAAAAAAGGTTGTGAAATTAGCAAATGTTTCTATGCATAAAACTATCATTCTCAGGGCGCCTGGGTGGCTTAGTCGGTTGAGTGTCTCTGACTCTTGGTTTCAGCTCAGTTCATGATCTTACTGGTTGTGTGTTTGAGCCCTGCATGGGCGCTCCACACTGAAAGCACAGAGCCTGCTGGGGATTCTCTCTCTCTCTCCCTCTCTCTCTCTACTCATCCCCCACTTGCTCTCTCTCTCTCTCTCTCTCAAAATAAATAAAAACTTTAAAAAGACTACCATTCTCTGGTGGCTTATTAAATGCCAGTTACTCTGATAAATGTTTTACATACTTAACTTCTTAATTCTTACAACTCTGAGGTAAATGTAATTATTCCACTCTACTTATTACAAACCTAGGGCTTAGATAAGGTATTTAGCAAAGCTGCTAATAGCTCACAGCACATATTTTAAGAGGGACAACCTCAAAACCAAAAGGACATACTTTGTAACAAAGATGACCTATGTTAATAATTATCATTAGAAGATGTTATAATTTTATTTATAAAGAAAAGTATGTCCTAACGCGTTTATTTATTCTTATTTGCCTGTTAGTATATTCTAAAAATCCATCGGGGCACCTGGGTGGTTCAGTTGGTTAAAGTGTCCAAGTTGGGCTCAGGTCAAACTGTGGTTTGTGAGTTTGAGCCCTGCGTCAGGCTCTGTGCTGATGGCTCAGAGCCTAGAGCCTGCTTCGAAATCTGTGTGTCCCTCACTCTCTCTCTGCCTCTCCCCCTCTTCCACTCTGTCTCTCAAAAATAAATAAACATTAAAAAAATTTTTTTTAATTGAAAATCAAAATAAAGATCCATCAATTAATGATACTTTAAAAACCTGCAAGGTATTCATGCCATGGAATAACACTCAATTGATTACAAAACGATTATCAACCAACCAAGACATGTACCGAACTCTTACTGTGTGCTAGGCACTATTTTAAATGCACACATAGATTAACTCATTTAATCTTCATAAAAACTCTATAAAGACGGTATTCCCATTTTATAAATGATGGAACAGGCCTAGTGAATCTAACACAAGAATACTGAAAAGATGACAGGTAATAATAATATTGCTACAGGCCAGCTACTGTTCTAAATTCTTTCCATGGGTTAACTCTTTCAATCCCTACAACTGCATGAGGTGGGTACCATTATTATAGATGAGTAGACCAAAGCACAGAGAGGTTAAGTGATTTGGCCCAGGTTACACAGCCAAGAAGCAGTAGAGGTAGGACTTCACCCCAGGCAGTTTGGGCTGTTCACATCTAAGAAAGGGAACAGAGGACTGTAGACAAGGCACAACCATTTCAAGGAATTTGTTGTGTTCCTGGAACCATTATAACTACCCAGGCTTGCAACTGATCTTATTAGATCTAGTTTTGTTTTTTCCCCCTCCTATATATTGGCAATACAATCTCTATGTTCAAAAGAACCTAAAAAAAGCAATATTGTGTTTTGTTGGGGCTAAACATCAAAGACTTGACATGTTTTCTACTGACTTACTTTCATCTTGGGAGAGATGTAGCATTTGATTCATAAGTTCTAAAGTAGCATTCTGCAAAACAATGTGGGAAAGGGAGAGAGTAAGTCAAAGTGGTAACACATGTGGTAAAAGGTGATCAGGATTGTTTCCTGATCAAGACTGCAATAGTCACAGGAATATTTCACTACTTAACAAAGAAGCCAGCCTAACGAGTTTAAATGCCAATTCTGCCACTTACTCAGAAATACAGAGATACTATTACTCCTTAAAATACTTTGTGTGGGAGTTTGCAATGATACAATTGATGATAGGGCAAAGCATTTTGACCACAGCTAGAATGAACTACTAAATTGTTAGAACAACATCCCTGCACTTCTCAGGCTTTACTAGGAGTACAACCCACTGAGGGTCTTGTTAAAATGCAGATTCTGATTAGTAAACCTGAGCTCGGTGGGGCCTGAGATTCTGGATCTCTAACCAGCTTGCAAGTGAGACATATAGATGCTGATCCCGTGACCACACTCTGAATAGCAAAGGGCTTTCTTTACAGAGAAGAATTTGGAAGTTGACAGTCAGGTAGACCAAACATCTATGACCTGGGACAATTTACCTAACTTCTCTGACCCTTCTTTGTTCCTAAAATGTGGACTAAAACACCCACATTGTAATGTTTATTATTATTATTTATTATTATTATTTTAAATGGCAGTTCCATCAAAGTTATCTATAGGTAAGAAACCCACATCCATACTTTGATCTTGGCTGTGGATTGGACTTTTATTGGGAACCTTGACGGGACATTTACCCTTGAAAGCCTCTTTTGGTTGGCATCTATTTATATAGTTATTGATATATGTGGTGTAATGTCATTTTGAGGAGTAGAGAAAGTTAAGTCTTTGCTGACTCCAGGTTATAAGGAATCATTCTTGCGTGAGGTAGCAGGTACTTGTTTAACTCTACAACAACATTTTGAACTTGCCATCAAATGCACCTTGACATTGGTTTTCACTTGAGGGACTCCTGGTAACTGGGCTCCAATTCCATTCTGAAACCCCAACCCCCACCAACGTGCTCTAGCTCTCACAAGGAGAACTTGCATTTTGAGCGCCTGTTCTGACTCCTTGCTTTTTGGGGATGAGAGTGAGGGCTCCTAGCACTAGAATCTTGCCTTTACTATGCGTCTCCTCGGATCTGAAGTCAGGCTCCTGAACTCAGCCAAGTGTCTGATGCACTTGAAAGACCTATAAGAGGTCTTGTAGTTGTAAGAGGGATGGTTTACCAAGGAAATCAAAGAGAGCTCCAAGATTCTACTATTTTGAATGGATAAGGACACTTAGCTCACAAAGGAATTAATGATTTCCAAAGAGTGCTTTCCAATTTACAAACCATAGTCACATACTTAATTTACAATGCATCGCTCATCCCCAGACAAGGTTCAGAGAAACCACATACACTTACTTAGTAAAGAGCCTAACTAGAACATGAGCCCGGTTGTCAGCTACCCTGTCTATAACCCTGGTTATGGAAATTAGTTTGCCCCTTTATATTTTTACGGATATGTAAAGTTATTACTCACATTTTGTAGCTGAGGGCATGAACAATTGAGAGTATCTGTGGGCAGTGGAGTAGTAAAGCCACAAACAGAAAACTTCGACACTTCCTCCGCATGAGATGGCTCATAAAAAGGTACCTTCAGAAGATGGTTTAAACTACCATGGGTGCCATTATTTGGTGCTGGCTGAATGCGTAGAAGATCTGTTTTTAGAAATAAGTTTAAAGTAGTTTTAAATCAAAAGGCAACAGTATCTGTCTAGGAGATGGAAGAAAACAAATTTCCATTAATAAGTTCCATCAAAGGGTGGGGCACCTGGGTGGCTTAATCAATTGAGCCTCTGCTCAGGTCATGATCTTGCAGTTTGTGAGTTTGAGCCCCACACCAGGCTCACTGCTGTCAACCTGTCAGCACAGAGCCTGCTTCAGATCCTCTGCTCCCTCTGTCTGTCCCTCCCCAGCTTGCACTCTCCCCTGCCAAAATAGTTAATAAATAGATAAATAAATAGATAAATTCTGCCATAAGACAGTCCTATATTGCATGTGCCATTGGGTTTCCTGACTGTGGGTTTCTACCACCTCCTCTTTCTAGAGGATGGGGACAGTTGCTGTAAAAGCTATAGGAATTTTCAGGAACTCTTTCTGCTCCTCCAGAGAAAAATATCATTGCTTAAATGGTCACTTTGTTCTTTAAGCATATCATGGGTTTCTAGCATAAAAGGGTATAGTTTTATCAAAAAACAATTTTGAAGAAGTTAAATAATTTACAATCTTATTTTTAGTATATTTACTTAGTTATATGAAACTTCTCCAAGGACAGATACCTTTAAAAAATAAACTCATAGATTTTGTTTAATATTTAGATAACTTTTCTTATTTTTTTCTATAACAATATACAAATATTTTATAAACATAGCCAAGTGGCTCCTGCAAAATACCACCAAATAGATCTCTTCCAGAACTGAAATCATACCAAGTTCCTCCTAAGCTTCCCCACAAAGGGCCAGCATCTCTGACCACACACTCAGCTTGGGAACCACGAGTTGAAGTTGTTAAGGCTACAACACATTATTTTTAAATGGATACTCTTTGGTTTCTAAGTCATATTCAATCACCACACACCTTTGGCAAGATTAAGAGTGACAATTGTGGGTATATTTATGCAGGATTCTAAGGCTCAAGGTGAAATTGTAACTTACCCATTGCCTTGCCTAAATGATTTGTTAATACAATGGTTTGAAGTATGCATGTAGACAGAAAGGTAGGGGAGATCCCTTAAAGTTCTAGTTCTTTAAGGCGTTTTTAAACACTGAATATAGTAATAAGCATCCATCCAAATAGGATTTCTATCATCCTTTTATGCCAGAAGCTTTTTCTCTGTAATTACAAGAAAATACTTGTGCTTTTAGGGGTTCTTTCTCTGCTTTGAGAAGTTGGAAATGTAATTTTATTTATCTAAGTTTTATTTAGTTTTCAAGTAATAACTAACTGATTGGAAAAGCTGGTCTCCTGAGATCTAATGTTTATCATTACCAGCAATCAGAAACAATAATTTCCTATTTATCATGTCAGAATAATTCTGAATGGTGTGATTTGTTCTTATCTTTTCAATTTTCTGTCTTCTTAGTGCAGAGCAGTCAACTCTGGGATTCAATTTATTACCAATGTCAAAATACATATTTTTAAAACTACATCTATGTGTTGATGTTAAGCTTATATAGATATACTCACCACACATTAGGTTATAGACTTCGATATTTTCAAATGGTTCAATTTCAGTCTTCTCTTTAAAACTGGGCCCATGTGCCAGAAAGATAGCCTAGGTGATAAGAGTCCTACTGTTACTAGATGCCGTCTAACCTCAACAACAGATGGTGGAACAGACACAATTTCTTTCCATCACCACTCTCCTAGCTGTGTCTCGGGCTACTGTAAGGATTTCTTTTCAGATTTGAAAATGACTTTTATATCATTTCCGCCTGTGACTGGGATGCCACCAATCCCAATAAAATATAACCTATATTGTGTTTATTTTTTCTAAGTGTACCCACTTCCACAGCACCTTGCGTGCCAACAGACCAGGAAAAAATAAGCAACAATGGACAACCAATGTCAGCACAGTTCTACAATATCTACACAGTATGAATTATAAATTCACCATCTAACATCAGGTATTCTTTTGATTATCCTTTCATATCATGGTTCAAATATGTTAATACATGATGAAAAAATGCTGAAGTTTATAACAGTAAATTTTTTTCACAGCTTATACTAACCCACTGATTTCTCAAATATATCTTTGAGATATTGAGATATTTCTCAAATATCCCTTTACTTTTAGGAAGCAGAATTCTAAATATTTTTTATTTATATTCAATTAATGTTAACTGAATTGTATTATTCATAACAATATAACTCAGATTGCAAATAACTAGAAGAAAAGTGTCAAACATAATTATTTTTTGGTAACAGGACTATATTATACATATATCCTTTGTTTTCCCAAGATAACCAGCAAATAAATAGAGACATAGGTTTTATTTCTAGTAATTAACTTAATTATGAAATAGTACTCTATTTGATAGAGAAGAATTCTGTGTCCAGAGACTTTTCAAATGTTTACAAGGAGATACATCACAACAATGTTAAAAGGCAGTATATTCATAAGGAGCCCAACGGATTTTCTTTTTTTGGGAAGGGATGTGTGTGTGTGTGTGTGTGTGTGTGTGTGTGTGTGGTGTGTGTGCGTGTGCGCGTTTATTAATGGAAACAGGTAAGACAATGAGGTTGCCTGTTAGAATGGCTAAAATTAACAAACCAAGAAACAACAGATGTTGGTAAAGATTGGAGAAAGGGGAATACTTTTCCACTGCTAATGAGAATGCAAGCTGGTGCAGTCACTCTGTAGAACAGTATGGAGTTTCCTCAAAAAATTAAAAATAGAGCTACCCTAGGACCCAGCAATTTCACTACTAGGTATTTATCCAAAGAATACAAAAATGCTGAATTGAAGAGGCACATGCGCGCCAATGTTTATAGCAGCACTATCAACAACAACCAAATTATGGAAAGAGTCCAAATGTCCATTGACTGACAAATGGATAAAGAAGATGTGGTATAATACTGCTTGGCGATGAAAACGAATGAATTTTTGCCATTTGCAACAATATGGGTGAAACTAAAGAGTATTATGCTAAGCGAAATAAGTCAGTCAGAGAATGACAAATAACATGATTTCACTCACATGAACTTAAGAAGCATAACCGATGAACATAGGGGAAGGAACGGAAAAATAAGATAAAAACATAGAGGGGAGAAAACCATAAGAGACTCTTAAATACAGAGAACAAACTGAGAGTTGCTAGAGGGGAGGTGGGTAAGGGGCATGGGTTAAATGGGTGATGGGCATTGAGGAGGGCACTTGTGGGGTGGGATGAGCACTGGGTGTTGTATCTAAGTGATGAATCACTGGGCTCTACTCCTGAAGCCAAGGCTACACTGTATGTTAACTAACTTGAATTTAAAGAAAAAAAATTTTTTAAAGATAATGAGGTTGCAAAAAATCATAAAGTTTGCCTAAGTGGGAATATCAACTATACTTCTCCCGCGGACTCTTCCAGAGTCTTTTCTCTGGGCTTCCGGACACACTCTGCTCCCAGTTTTCTTCTTTCCTCACTGACTATACTTCTAGATGTCTTTGCCAGTGATTCCTTTTCTTTCAACCTCTTCAAGTAGAATTGGTTAGAACTCAGTACTTGGTCTTCCTCTCTATGTATACTCACTTTCTAAGGATCTTTTCTAGTTGCATATCTTTTTAATAATTTATATACCTAAAATTCAATTTTTTATTTCCGGGTAGACTCTCTTTAGGTGCCTATATAACATCTCTACTTACATGTCTAATAAATATTTTAAACTTAAAATGCCCAATTGAGCCTTCACTCCTTCTTCTCCAATCACCCACACACCCTTACATCCTTCCAATAGCCAATGAAGGCTCTGCTGCCCTCAACACATCAGGCACACTCCTACCTTTGGGCCTTTGCACTGGCTTTTTCCTCTATGTGGGACACCTGTTCCCTGAATACTTGAAAGGTTGATTCTTTCACCTTCAGGTCTCTGTTCAAATGTCATCTCAATGAATCTTACCATCTCCACTTCATGTAAAGTTGCATACTGCCCCCAAGACACTCTGAGCCATGCCCAATTTCCTCTTACTCTGCCTTATCTTTATTTTCCATGGCACTTATCCCCTAATATACCAAATAATATATTTTCTTATTATGCCAATTGTCTATATCCCTCTGTTAGAATGAAAGCTTCATAAGGGCAGGGATCCTTATCTGTTTTGTTCACAGGTGTATTCAAAGGCCCTGAAGACTGCCTATCACAAAGTAGGTGGTGAATAAATATTTGTTAAAAAAATAATAAAGCAGTCAGTTACCTCCATGCTCTTAAACTCATTGTTATAACCATGGTTGCCTCCTCCACAGGTTGAATATGCTTTACTCCTTTAAAGAAATGATATTACATTGCAATCAATACATTAATATGAGACCTTATTGTAAACTGACTTTTAACAGATTTTTATGCAGCTTCTGCTTTTATATAAATAAATTTTCTGCCAACAACTGCATAAAAATAATTGTTTTCATTCTCAAATTCATAACCATAGACGAACAAGCATAATGGTAGGAGAGAAGGAAGGAGAATTCCAGAACCTATAAGTAGAATTCGAAAGCCTTTGACTCTTAGACGTTCACAAGACAAAAACAAAGGCATAGATTAAAAAATTTTTAATATAACTTCAGGTCAGCTATGTGTCAATAAAAATTAATTAATTGATTTAAAAATGTAAAAAATCATCTTCAAGCTTACCTGTGTCTTTATACATTAATGTCTGTATGAGTAAGAATAGCTTAATTAATATACTACTTAAGCATTTCAGTGCTTTACAAATAAGTCTTTGAAACTGGGAAAAAATATTGATTCCTATTTTACAGTAGAGATATGTACAGAATTATTGTAGAAGTATAAAGGACATTGAGGGGAAGTTCATTGTAACACTTGTTAAGAAGAAGCCAATATATTCTTATAAATCCAGAATTTATTTTTAACTTTTGGGCTCTTTTTCCATAGACTGTTGTTCTGATATTTGAATGGCTTTTCAAATTTAATTGATTTGTCTTTTACCCACCTTCAAATAGTTTAGTATTTGAATTGAGGAGTGTTAGCAGTTTTACACATGGTTGGTTTTTATACATGAAAACGAAGTGGTGATAAATAATGTAGATTTTTTTTTAAACGACAATGTCATACTGGTTCAAATTAGGTCTCTAATGAAAAAAGAGACTCTTATTTCCAAGAGTTGGCCTTAAGAGATTTGTCTCATTTGCTTTCCCACCCCCCACCTCCCACTCCTCAGGGTAAACACACACACATAATGTTTTTGTTTTTATGTTGTAGGCAGGACTTTAATTTAGTGTCCTAAAAAAATGAGCTTCTAAAACATTCATTACTGACTCTCAGCTTAAATAAAAACAAATCACAAAATTAAAAATAAATCATAACACTGAGCAGGCTACCCTCAACTGTACCCAATAGAGGGAAGAAAGGAGAGGCTAAGTACTTACAAGCTGGAATAGGGAAAGAAAGAGAGTCCTATTTATAAGGGGTTTAAATTCAATTACCCTAAGGTGCCAGCTCATTACCTTAGTTAATTCCAGTAAAATGTGGGGCATAAGAGTTGTTTAAAAAATATGTGTATCCTTCTTGCATAGGTATTTGCTTCCTTCAAGATTACTGGAAACTAGGGGTGTCTGAGTGGCTCAGTCAGCTGGGTGTCCAACTTCAGCTCAGTTCTTGATCTCCCAGTTTGTGGGTTTGAGGCCCATGTCAGGCTCTGAGCTATCACAGCCTGCTTTGGATTCTGTGTCTCCCTCTCTCTCTGCCCTTCCCATGATTGTTGTGCACACACACACACGCACATACACACACACTCTCTATCTCTGTCAAAAATAAATGAATAAACATTAAAAAAAACCTGGAACTATTTAGGGATAATTCAGTTTTAAATTCTGTATGGGAGGCTAGAGTATTCATTAATGAAAGCACAAAAAGGTTTTTAGAACTAAGTCATTGGTAAAATTCTCTGGAATTTGGCCTTTTATATATCTGTTTTCAGAAATACCTTTTTTTGGAATATTTTCAACTCTTAACCCAACTCAATCAGAAAACTTTAGTCAATATTGCAAAGCTTTATTCAGAAGTAAAAGATAAAAATTACTGTTTGAAAAAGCTCTATGTTCTACTCTTCTCAAGTGAAAATGTTATAGATCTGCTTTTGTAACTGCTCATGTTTATGCACTCCAGCCATTAATTCAGCTCTGGAAATTACATATGGAAAAATCGAAGCTGGCATTTGGAAAAGATGAGTTGATTTTATCTGTCATGATTTAGTCCAACTTCCAAGTACCATATGAAATCTTCTGGAACAAATTCTCTTTTATCTTCTCCATGTCTAATTAATAAAGTCAAGATCAAGGCCGGTTTCTCTGCCACAGTTGGGTAATGACACAGATGGGAGATGAGTAAGACTTCTTTCCTGACCACTCCCCACGCCTTACTCTGCCTGTGAAGTATCTTTCACATTTTCCCTTGCTTTCTTACTCTGCCACCATTCTAAGCTAGATCCTTATGACTTCTGGCCTGAACAAAGTTCCTAATTGGTTATCCTGACTCTGAACTTCAGAATCTTCACACACACACACACACACACACACACACACACACGCACACACCTAATCATATTGAACACTGTGAGCTCTTAGAAATGCAAATCCACATAACCACAAAGTCACCTGCAGCCATCTTGTATCTACCAATGGTCTAATTTCTTTCCAGGCAAAGTCACACTTTTTAGTCATGACAGGTAAAGTCCATCACGGGGAGAGGAGCTTCATTTACCTGGTGCTCTAGCGACACAGAACTGGTGCAATCGCCGCCATCTAGGCCTTCTGCCTGCAACCCCCGGCCCCCCCCACCCCCCCGGCCCCCACTTTGTCCCCAGAGCAGCTGCTGCCCATTGCTCTGGGCAGAGTATTTAGAGAAAGAAGAAAGAAGCACCTCTGAGAAGACACAACCGGGCAGTGCTCAAGGGTTGGCAAGAAGAGCATGCCTTCCAGCAAAAGAAAAGTGGTCCATCGCCTCCTGCAGACATGGCTCCCCATCAGGGCTCAGCGAGCTGAGCAAGGGTTACGTTTCCACTGCCTCTCATCTTCTTGGATGAGTGCCTCTGTACAGTGCACAGACTGCGCAACAGCTTGGGGCAGACTGCTGTGTGTGACAACATCTAGCTATCCCATCCTTAATTTTCTTTTTCCTTTACTTTTTTTTTTAAATATTTTTATTTATTTCTAGGAGAGAGAGAGAGAGAGACAGCGTGGGCAGGGGAGGGTCAGAGAGAGAGGGAGTCACAGACTGAAACAGGCTCCAGGCTCTGAGCTGGCAGTCAGCACAGAGCCCGACGCGGGGCTCGAACCCACGAACCACGAGATCATGACCTAAGCGAAAGTCGGACGCTTAACCGACTAAGCCTCCCAGGCGCCCCCATCCTTAATTTTCAAGGCCCAGAGCAGGAATCATACCTATCAGGAAGCATCCTCTGATGTTCTCTGACATCCAAGGCAAAACTCTGACATCCACACGTGGGCTGTGTAATCACTCTTATTGTTTCCTTGTACCTTGCACTTGATCCCAGTGTGCCCGTCGTTATGCCTGATTATAATTGTTGTCTTCCTCCCTGCCTGCGCAAAGATCCTGAGGGTGAGGACTGGGTCTATCCCCATTATTAGAAACGTGCCTGGCAAACATTTGTCACTTTCTGATCATAAAATAAAAAGCTATTATTCGTGTTCTCTAAGGGGGCAATTACTTCAGCTGTAGTTTCAAATAATTGGGTTTCCTCAAATTAGCGAAATCCAACACATTTTAGGCAAAATGAGGATGGTGATGATGATGATAGATTATACTAAATGACAAAGTTTGCTATAACTCTAGGAATGGAATATAGTCTAGTTATCAAATATTGGTCATTATAACCAAAGACAACATAGTTTACCTACTACCAGAAACGAGGTAGCCTCATGAGTTAAAAATTGGAGGTAGAGTGACTTAATCAGATGAGACTCCTTGGTTGCTCTGGTTAGGGCTATAATCTACATTTCTTTTGATGTTAAGTTAGTTTCCTTTAACATCAAGAGAATAATAAAACCAGGCTAATCTTGTGTTACAGATGATGAAAATGAAGCCCCAAGACATTAATTTGTTTACATTCCTCCAACCCAGGCGTGGTGGCTTGCTGATCTTTTTACATCTCACTGCTAGCTATTAAACATAAAAAGCTCATAATTTGAGACTGGGTGTTATGTAATACCCATAAGAGCCCTGCCGGCTAGATTCTCCTTCTATAACCCGTAGGGCATGTTATACGATGGATGAGCACTTTCTCATTTTGTACCAGTGGCCTCCTAACTTCTTTGATCTCATACTCTCAACAGTAAATATTTGGAGAATTTACCCACATTTGGACATATATAGTAAAACTTAGTCTTTTTAAATCTTCTGGAGAATGCTATGGTGAGCCACACAGTGAAGCCAAGGACCTTCACAAAGGGTTATGAAATGCCTTATCCCAAGAAGAGAGGCCAGTGCCATCTAGTGGCCAGGTGTGAATATGCACACTCTCTGGCCCAAGCGGTGTATCGCTTGGGGTTCCTGGTTACCTCACAGAACAAACTCTCCCAACTCCCTCATTTTTTTGTCTTCACTTTGTTACATATATCTTCCAGCCTCTGTAATCCCATTGTCCTTTGTACCCCCCGACATTACGTAGCATGCAAATAAGGCCAGAAAAAAATATGATCCTGATTCCATTTAAAACTACTTAGGCACATGGAAAAAAAAACCAACAAAACACTGGCATGAAATACCGAAAAAGGAAACATTAGTTAAACTATCAGAAAGTGTATATCTTTTGGTTTGCTGGTTTATTATCAGTCTTCTTCATTTGACAAGGAAGGCGGGAATCCTGTCTGTACCCAAGTGCCTGGAACGAGGCCTGGCCTACACAATAACAAGCCTCAGTAAAATTTTGTGAAGCCAATAAATTCATTGGCTATCTTGGGATGAAGCAATTCAGAATGGCTTTCATTTTCTCTAAATGCAATTGTAATTTGCTATGCTCAACAATCAAAATGAATTAGAACTAGGAAAAGAGAAATAAATGTTACGCCTAATTGGTTAGCTTGGCCTTAGAGCCACAAATGTGCTCTTTCCTAAAAACCACAAAGATGACAAAGATCTTAATCAATTACTTACTGCCAACCTGGAAGACAACTGATATCATCTTTACATCCTGTCAACTGCCTGAAAAAGATCTGAGTGAGGGTTAAGAATGCGCTGGTACTTATGGTTTCTGGAACAGTCAATAAACAGTGCTAACTTTCTTCCTCCTGCGCATCCATATTGAGATGATTAGGACACTAAGATTGGCCCCTAATAACAGGTAGTTCAAATGCAGAAATGCTGGGTAGCATAGAGAAAGTCAAGGATTAGGGCACCTGGATGGCTCAGTTGGTTGACTGTCTGAATCTTGAATTCAGCTTAGGTCACAGTCTCACACTTCATGAGATCAAGCCCCAGTTCGGGCTCTGCGCTGTAAGTGTGGAGGCTGCTTGGGATTCTCTTTCCCCTCTCTCTCTGCCATTCCCCTGCCCAAGTGCACCTCATGCTCGCTCTTTCTCAAGACTTAAAAAATACGTATTGATAAAAAGGAAATATCATTGTTCAGGAAAAATTGCATAAATTAAACACAGTAAAATTAAGGCAATGAAAGATGGTTGTTAAAAGTATTATGAGACAAGTAAATAGGCACACATACCTCACAGCCAGCCACTGCCGATCCACCAAAAGATGAACTTTGTCAATTCTGACATTTTTGGCAAAGTGTAGTCGTTTTGGCAAATCAGGAGTCAAATAGGGTTTGAAATGCTGATCAGGTTTTCGGCACTAAATAATAGATTATTTGTGTAAGTTATAAAATAGTAAGCTAATTCAACAATTTCATTTTCTAAGACAATCAAGCACTTTTTAAAAAGTAAGAAGATTTAAAATTGGTTAATAAAATGAGGCTATTAACCCTGTTATCAGTGTGGCCAAACTCCCCAATTATGTTGCTTTTATTGTTGCAACAATACTTAAAATTACAATTAAAATATGATTTAAATTATGATTTGATGTTTGATGTTCTAAGTTTTTATTCCTGCATTTATATTTTTAGCCAGTATAAACCTCTCCTCCTTTTTTTGACAGACAATAGAAAGGGTCTAGATTTCAAGTGGCAACTACAACTTTTGAATTTAAATTATGTATGTGTATTATAAACACGTTAGTAAATATCAATAAAGATTTTAAAGCTCAGCTTAATTGCACCAAAATCCTTTTACAGTTGATTCAATTTACGCTTGAAATAACCTACATTCGCTTAATTCTCAAGGCAAAAGGTTTTGAAACCTAGTACAGTCTCCTCGTTTGTGAACAATTCATGGATTTCTGACAAACTGGAGTGAAATTTTGTGTCTTTCATAATTACTGCTGTAATTAAATGGCATATTTTAAAACTGTGTCAAGATGCAACTCAGTCGTCTAAAAACAGAAGTGAGGAAGTGAGAAATAGAACTACAAAGGAACTTTTTCTCCCTTGTGACCTTTTTTGAGAAGCAAGAGGAAAAAAATACAGGTAAGAATATGGGAAAATAAATTTTTTTCTACTTCTTCATTTTCTTATTTATTTCAAGCTTTGATAATCTCACAAATATTTTAAGACTGTGTCACTATTATTTTGTATTCAATTTATGTAAGGAAAAAGACACTATGAAATTGAAAAAAAAAAAATTTAAAAAGAAGTATGGGCAATAGAGCTAGGAAAGTAATAGAATGAAAAGGGGAAGAGAAATGATTTATTGCACAGATATGTCAGCCAGTTTCTTTTCCTTGCTTATTTTGGTATCTTCACTGGGCTTCTTTCTCTTTTGAATTCATCATTACTCCCTTTTGAAGCCAATATTTTTGTAACATCCAGGCAATACATTGTGGCAGTCATTGGTTATGCAGCTTCTTCAAAGATACAAGGGACTGGAATGTGCCCTTGAGGACCACAGATCATCTGACAAGCCACACTTTCCTAGCTGGTGTATAGCCAGTGTCAATCCAGAGGAAAGTGGAGGCATACTGTCAATTTCTGGAGCAGTACAGGGTTATCCTTTGCATTTGAGAATTTAGGATGAAGACCCTAGAGTTGAGAAGACTTTGGTCATTTTATCTAAGAACAAGGTTGATGCTGTTGTCTGTCATGCACCCAGAATGTTGGTGAACTTACAGAGTCACCCATTCATGTTTGATTATCTCTGTCCAATATAAGCTCAAAATAGGCCTATTGGGAATACTGTACCACCAGAATACTGTGCCACCACATGGAATATTTCCTGGGAATAATGCACTACTCATGAAATGATGGTCCATTTCTGCGGGGTTCTATAAACTCTAGGCCCAGTCTTTATCTGAAATGCCATTAATGGTTTCCAAAGCTGGTGGTATGCAATCCTCATGCACTACAGGATCATTAGAGATTTTTCCTTCCTCAGCAACAGGGATTCTGCTATATGGCTCATGAGGTGACGGGGAAAAGGACAACATATGTGGTTTTAGAGTCCACCTGTTGAAAATTCTGCCCATCCAATCAGCATTACCACACTGCCTGTATGCCCTTCACCAGTAGGGGGAGACATTGCCTACCGTGTTTACTTAAGACCAAAATATCAGAAAGTGTAAGAGAAAAAAGAAGTGATTAACAGTCTAAAGAACTGCTGCTCTAATGGTCATTTCTGCATCAGACTTGCAGTGGGTCCCAGGTTACAGTTAACATTCTTCACGTGCTGTTTTCTTACCTTCAATCAGTCCCATTTCATCCTAACAATTTTTACTATAATTGCACACGACCTATATACTTAAATAAACCTGGCTCCACCCCCAAGCAATGATAAACTCACGAATTCCGTATCACAGATAATATACTTGTGAATATACCTTAAATACAGAATTATTAAAACTACATGTAAGAACATTTCAGGTCTCTGTAGGAGCAGTGAATTCCACGTTGAAAACCCCAGATTGCTTTAAGCTCCGTATTTGGAATTTGCCCCACTAGTTTACTCACAACCCGGGATGTGGGAACCAATCAAAAGCAGTGGGAATCAGACTTAGAGGATAAAGAGATCATTTTGTGCGCCTGTAGGAAAAGATGTGTAAGAGTTCATGATGCACTCTTTTCTTACATTAAGTCACACAAAACATGTGACTGGCAATGCTGCCTGAAGCTCACTGGCATGGCCCTTTTGAATGGAACATCAGCCCACTCGGTAAAATCCAGGAGTCAGGGCCACTGTGGCCACAAACTAATCTCCTCTAGTGGTAGCGACTGCCAATGAAAACACCTAAGATAAAAGCAGCTGCTCTGCAGGTAAAGTAAAACAACAGAGGGTTTAAGAAATAAATTACGAGTGGCTTGGACTCAGAAATGTAGAATATAAATTTCTTCAAATCCAGATTTTAAGGACACTATATTAACTTAGATATATGTATTAGGACACTGTATACTTACACTGAGGTTCCTAACAATTTCTTCAGAATTAACTGTTATGAAAGATAATAAACAAATAAACCACGTTACAAATGTGAACAACTCAGATGTATTTGACACATACATTTATTAATGACTATGATCTGGTAAAATTAATAAGAATTCTTTTAGAATGTATTTATTGGTTTTGAGAGAGAGAGAGAGAGAGACAGGGAGAGAGAGAGAGGGAGAGCATGAGCTGGGAAGGGGCAGAGAATAAGGAGAGAGAAAAATCCCAAGCTCCGGGCTCCATCTCACAAACTGTGAGATCATGACCTGAGCCGAGATCAAGAGTTAGACATGTAACAGACTGAGCCACCCAGATGCCCCTAACTAAGAAATTATCTTAAGCAAAGAATTATTTTAGAATTTAAGCTATAATTAGAATATATTTTAACCTAACAATTAAGTAGAGTATATTCATATTTTAGTCATATTAATGTTTAATTGATTGAACTTTTAATTAATATAACTAGAATGCATTAATATGGAGAGTATATTGCATTATACATTATTTATTATGAATAGAAGTAAAATATATTTAACCTAACAAATACATGGAAAATATCAATATTTTATTAATAGTAATATTTTACTTTATTAACATGATTAAGTAGAGCATATTTTTATCTAACAATATTTGATATTACTA
Source organism: Proteles cristata cristata (assembly GCA_017311185.1). Lineage (NCBI taxonomy): Eukaryota > Metazoa > Chordata > Mammalia > Carnivora > Hyaenidae > Proteles > Proteles cristata. Next base: position 561,447 of record JAESUZ010003943.1, read on the forward strand.
TAGACTTTATAGACTGATGATATTTAAACAAGGAAGGAGATTTTTCATTTGCTTCTGTGTGGTCCTTCCCAAGAAGTCAGAAGAGGTCTTGTGCCAACCCCTATTGCCTCAGAATCAGGAAGTTATGGTTACTCACTTTCAATTTTACCCTTTCTTTTCACATGGGTGTCTTCATACTTACAAGTGTAAAAGTCCTGAGGTATATTACGGGTCCTGATACGAGGGGCAGGCCCTTCATACATGTAGAAGTTTATTCGAGGAAAATAATTAGTCATATACTCTATCTTGTCACAGTAAGTCTTATCCATTCCTGAATAAAAAAGAAAAAGAATCCACTGAATGTATACAGATGGTAACAGTTAGTTGTCTTTGATCATGTCACATCAGAGATATTTTATAGCGGCAGATCTCAAGCCAAGTTTCACTAAGAATCTATATACTTTATCCTATTATTTCACTCTAAATGGCAGAACTTGAAAATCCTGGCAGTGGAGGAGAAAGCATATGTTTATCAGAGAAGAATAAACAAGAATTATAAGCAGATCATTTGATAAACATAAATCAGTTAATTTCAAAGAAAAAATCCTCTGTAAAGCTAATTAGACCTTAGGTGTATTATTAAGTTTATACACGTAGCATGTGCTTAAAAAAAAAAAGATTTGATAGTTAAAACTCTTCTATTTGAAGGTTCTTCAGACTACTCTTAAGTTTTTATTTTTATATTTATTTCTAAATTTATTTCATGTTTTATGATTTCTTTTGCCAAAACGCACATTAAGATGATTCCCTTTAATTTTAAAACAGTAAGTCAATGTGTTAAAAAATTTCTAAATTTTTTTTTTAATTTTAGAAATTTTTAAATAAATTACTCTATTTCTCATTAACTTGATGTCCTAAAATATGAATAAGAGTTCTGTAGATATGGTCCTTTTCCTCCTCTCTTCTTTGCCTGGTTTCTTAACAGCCTTTGGAGCTTAGCTTGACTAATGTAGAAAGTATCAACCCATCTAGAAAAGGCCTATATCTGCTTTATGTACCTCCACACACCAAATTTAGTAAAGTACTTGACATCAAATAGACACTCAAAAAATATTTGATTGAATGACAACCCAATCATATCTTTGTTAAGTACTATGAATTCCAACTTCACAGAAAAGTAATTAATGGATGGATTTTCAGAATGAATGTTAGAATAATTAAACTAGAAATTTTAGTTTTAGTATTGTATTCTAAATCAGTCTACCACATAACGTATTATTTGCTTATTCAAGAACTTCTAGGTCAAGAAGTATAGACTTTATACTATCACTATCCTTTTTGCATGCTCCTTGAAGTGAGAAGATATAATCAATGATAAAATATGATTTCGAGGGAGAAAAAAAAGCATACCATGGTCAGCTAAAAGGATTATATTGACACAATTGTCTAAGTTCCGCTGTTTTAGGCCTTCCATCAACATTCCAAAAGTCTTATCTACCAACTGTAAGGCTTGAATTACCTAAGGAAAAAAAAATGGAGTTAAGATTGTCTTCATGAATTAAAATTTAATTAATGAAATCATTATCTAAGGGAGTGAGTAAAAAGTAAACACATTTCCTTCTCTGAATCAGGATTTTGAAATAGGACATTAGAACCCAGCACTGTGATACCACATTTACCAAATACTAATTCCCTAAATTTCTATAAACAAAAAAAATTAAACCAGGTTTTCTACAAAGGAATATAGACTACTGTCCAATTAGTATCTGAGAAAAATGTTCAGCCTCAGCAAATATTTAGCTGCAAAGGGTTTCATGATAATACCCAATCCTGGGGAGAGGAATCCACAGACAATTCTATAGAAGTCCACATGGTTACCCCCGTGCTGGGGGATCATGCTCTGCCTAACCAGAGTGTTAAAAAGCGTCTACCCTGCAACCTAACAATTCTCCTTCTGGGAATTTGTCCTCATAAACACATAGTACAAATGGCGATTTATGCCTAGGGTTATTCATCACTTTGTTTATTCATTCATTCATTCATTCACTCATTTATAATTTCAATATAGAATTTCAGTAAATTTCGATTTCAATATAAAAATAAATATGGTACACATATTTACAAACATTTCAAAATGTATTTTAAAGAACCATGGCATGGGGAACTGCTCATTATACAATGCTAAACATAAAATATTAAAACCAAACTGTATATACCCATAGATATTTCATAATCCTCCTTTCATGTCTAAATATATTTAGCACTCCTTAGTAAACACGCATGCACATAAAATGAAAAGGAAATGTATCAAGGGACTATTAACAGTGGTTGTCTCTGAATAGTGATTTGGAGTTCATTTTTATTTTATTGCTTATATTCTTTTATGTTTTAAAATTTTCTACATCTTATCAGTATAGTACATTGATCTGACAAGGTTTAAGTGTATAATTTTTTTTAAGTTTATTTACTTTGATGTTTATTTATTTATTTTTTTATATTTTTTATTTATTTCTAGGAGAGAGAGAGAGAGACAGCGTGAGCAGGGGAGGGTCAGAGAGACAGGGAGATACAGACTCTGAAATTGGCTCCAGGCTCTGAGTTGGCAGTCAGCACAGAGCCCAACACGGGGCTCGAACCCACGAACCGCGAGATCATGACCTAAGCGAAAGTTGGACGCTTAACCGACTAAGCCACCCAGGCTCCCCGAAGTTTATTTACTTAGAGAGAGAGAGAGAGAGAGAGAGAGAGAGAACATGAGCAAAGAAGGGGCAGAGAGAGAGAGAGGGAGAGAAAGAATCCCAAACCGGGAGCTCGATACAGGGCTGGATCTCACAAACTGTAAGATCATGACCTGAGCCGAGATCAAGAGTCAGATACTAAACTGACTGAGCCACCCAGGTGTCCCTTAAATGAATGACTTTTAATTGACTAACTGTTCTTTCTTTTTCGGTGAATGTAAGAGCAAATGGATTGGGGGGAAATGTATAACCTTTTGTAGTACTATTATAAAAATTATTGCTTTTTTTTCTTTTTTGAGAGAGAATTTGAGGTCTTAAGGTGACCATGCACTCTGGTTTGCGAGCATGAGTCATGGTACCCGCTCATTGTCATGGCATAATTATGCCCCTTTTCACAGTCACCCTACTCACTCCTCCAAACTACAGAACCTGGCACCTGGCACCATTGGACTGCCCACGGATTTGAAATCACCTGTGCAGATGTCTGCCTCCCCAGAAGAACGTGAGCTCCTGCAGGGAAGGAACCGTGCGACCTAACTCATCACACACTTTCCAAGCACTGAGTTTTTCACACAGTATCCACTCCAGGGATGGTACATATCACTGAATGTCAAGTGACCAGATGCAGCCCCCTACTCTAGCCCAGACAAAGGAAAGAAAAGAAATCCCCATGACAGGCAACAAGTATGCAGGTTTTTGGGTGGTAAGATAATAAATAGGAATAGAAATGTTTGCAGCTTTGGGATAAACCAAGTCTGGGTAGGAAATCTTGCTTCTTTCACGTGGAATTGTGAGCCTTTACTTTCACAGTGGATATTGCAGAAACAGTAAAATCAGTCCTGATATAATGAGTTAAACGGTAAGATCCTCAGTAAACAGCTGTTTGGGGGGATCCAAAAGTTCCCTTTTGTAAAATGAAATTTAAGATTGAGAGGATCCTGCTAGTAGAAGGCTCTGTGCAGCATCAACATAATGGGCTTTTCAATAGGCACGACATCCTTCTTATGTATTCTACCTCCACATGTTTTCTCAAAAGTCGAGGTCCTCAGTGCTGTAGAATCATTCCACCATGTACATGAGCATTATCAGCAATTAAGTTAATCTGAACTTAATTTCAATTGTCTTTTCTAAATTGAACTTTTCTTTCCATCTAACATGTAATCATTTGTTTTTCAATAATGAATTAACAGCTGAATCTTGTTAAAGTATTAGACGATTATTTAAGGTTATTCAGAATCCATCAGGACATTCTATGCCTAATTCAACTTCAATACTAGAGAATCATCGAAACAAATTTGATATCAAGAAGTTTCTGGGGGGTGCCTGCGTGGCTCAGTCGGTTAAGCATCCGACTTTAGCTCAGGTCATGATCTCATAGTTCGTGGGTTTGAGCCCCGCATCGGGCTCTGTGCTGACAGCTAGCTCAGAGGCTGGAGCCTGCTTCAGATTCTTTGTCTCCCTCTCTCTCTAACCCTCCCCTGTTCACACTGCCTCTCTCTCTCAGAAATAAATAAAACATTTAAAAAAAAAAAAAAAGAAGTTTCTAGGGTGCCTGGGTGGCTCAGTTGGTGAAGCATCCAACTTTGCCCAGGTCATGATCTTGCAGTTTGTGAGTTCAAGTTTTAAAGAAAACGTAGGTGTGAAAAAAAATAAACATTTGTTTCTGTTTTTGCTTAAAAAATATTTTTTTTTGAGAGAGAAAGCATATGTACACAGGACTGCTAGCATGTGAGTGGGGGAGGGGCAGATGGCAAGGGATAGAGACAATCTTAAGCAGGCTCATCACCCAGCATGGAGTCCAACACAGTCTGATTTCATGACCATGAGATCATGACCTGAGCTTCAATCAATAGCCAGTTGCTCAGCTGACTGAGCCAAGTGTCCCTAAACACCATTTCAGCTATCAAATTTTTATTTTTATTTTTTTAAATGTTTTTTTTTTTTAATTTATTTCTAGGAGAGAGAGAGAGACAGCGTGAGCAGGGGAGGGTCAGAGAGAGAGGGAGTCACAGACTGAACAGGCTCCAGGCTCTGAGCTGGCAGTCAGCACAGAGCCCGACGTGGGGCTCGAACCCACGAACCGCGAGATCATGACCTAAGCGAAAGTCGGACGCTTAACCGACAAAGCCACCCAGGCGTCCCTTAGCTATCAAATTTTTAAAGGTTTCTTAAAATAGAATCTTGTTATACATTAACTCATTATTTATTTTATTTGCCCTTTCAAAATAGTTTCTGGGTAAAGGCTTCATTTTTCTTCACCTATAAGAATGCCTAGCACAACATCACACCCACCAGAAACTATTAAAAGTAAATCTTAGGGGCGCCTGGGTGGCTTAGTCGGTTAAGCGTTCGACTTTCTCTCGGGTCATGATCTCGCGGTTCGTGGGTTCGAGCCCCGCGTCGGGCGTACTGCAAGAGCTCTGACCCTCCCCTGCTCATGCTGTCTCTCTCTCTCTCCTAAAATAAATAAAACATTAAAAAAATAAATAAATAAAAGTAAATCTTAAAGGGATACCAGAGCAAGAGCAAGAAAGTATTGAAGACTGAAAAATCTAGAAGTTAATAAGCTTTCAAAAGAGTGAGTGAGCAAACAAAGTAAAATAGTCTTTTTGCTTTCAAATTATGTCATATTAACTCTGAATTAAGGTATATGATTAAAAATAACAATAATAGTAAAAGCCATAGAGCTTTCCAGGTTCTCTATCCACTTTGCCTCTTCTTCTAGGACATGGTCTTAATCCTTCTTCTATTTTTACTTTTCATTCTCTCTTTAGAACATCTTCATTTCCATGCACCACCTACTTGCTGCCAAGCTGCCTGATCTTCATCTCCTTTGAACTTTCAATCCATATTCAATTGCCTTCTGGGCATCTTCATTGGACACCACAAGCACCTTAACCACAACATGATCTTCTCCAAATTAACTGCCCTCAGTGGCCTCACTGATGTAAATGAAAACGCCTACCAGCTAATGATAGCAATCTGGTAACTCTCCTTAATCTCCGTCTCTACCACCCAACTCCGCACATGCTGAGTCCATCTCCCAAATGAATCTCAAATGCATCTCCTTCCTTCCATGATGGTTGCCACTACCGTAGTTCAAGGTGCAACTATCTCTTTTCAGGGGATGCTGCAAACCTAACCCATCTCACCCTGTTTTCCCAGGTTGCCTCAAACACACTCCTCTTACACAGTAAAACATGCTTAAATACACCCAGATCTGATCATGTCACTTCCTTGATTAAAATGCCTCAGTGCTTCCCTTGCACATTACATGGCCAACAAGGATCTGTATGATTTGGGGCCTGTCTCCTTCTCTAGGCTTCTTTTTAGCCATTGCCCCTGGATCGCAGTGCTCCAGACATGAGTGGGACATAATCCTCATGCAGAGATCCAAACAATACCTGGCATGAAGGAGCACACAAGCGTTAACTGCCCTTACCATTCTTACCATTACCACCTTGTCTATTGTTGGAGGCCGGCTCCGGCAGCTCCAGGGGTCCCTGAAGGATGGACGGTGTCGGCGAGGGAGGGAGTGAGAGAGCCCCGAGATCCTTTCTGGTCACCAGGCAGGTATCTTTGTCCTGTCGGTTTTGGTGTCTTTATTTATAGGTCAAAGGTTAACATGGCATCAGAAAATGGAATTTTACAATGGATAGTTCTCTGTGATAAGATGTTTTTGGAAAATGTACAGAAACAGGTTTTACAGAAGTCTTCTTGCAGAACTGCCCCAATTATGGTGAGGTTGAGTAACTAAGAAAATAACAGGGGGTTCACATTTTAATAACACTAAGATTAAGTCATAGGTTTGTAGATACCCTTATCCATCCTCATCACAGCTGCCGATGTCAGGGAAGGTGTTTGTGGAAAGCAGGCCTTAGGGAAGGGGCTGCTATACACTGTCAGTTAGCAAAGGTGTATGTAGTAACTTATGTTCTGCTCTTATCTGTTCCTTCTCTCTAAGTTAGGCTCTTTGTCTCCGGGCAAGACTTGATTTTCCAGTTATATTCTTTATGGCACCGGAGAGCCAACCATACCTTTAAAGAGTTTGGCTCATTTCCAATACATAGAACAGCCTCTTCAAGTGCATATACCTTTGTGTCTAGTTTTATAATTTCTTGAATAGCTAGGGCATGAGAGATATTTTTGGTTAGCTGATTTACATGTTGAGTTGTACGAATATCTTGGACTAACGCAATGGTAGAAACAGAATTGTACATGTAAAGGTCAATCTTTTATGAGTAAGGGTCATTAGCCTGTTCATAGCTCAAGGGAAAGCATGGAGGGAAACAGGACCTGCTGGAGACATGATGTCTGTTCCCATAATCAAAAGAAGAAGTTCCCACAATAAGTTCCTTCACAAGGTGCAATCATCATACCAGGGCCGGAATAAGGGGACAAGTCTCTCCCGATATTGATCAACAAGGTACCTTAGGGGTCAGTGCTCAAGCAGAAATAATTGAGTGGGGGTCGATATCGGTCATCATCTGATTGGCAAGAGACCATGCAAACTTGCTTTAACCTCACCAGGAGTTTTCTCGACTAATGGGCTCAGAATGGCTCCCAACAGTCTATCTGTCTAACCATTGGGCCATTTGCCTGTCTGTCCCTTTGTTCATTCTGTGCATTCCTCTACCATGCTCACCTGCTCCCTCAACCAGGCTGTTTGTGACCTTGTTTTCTTTTTTATTATTCAGAGAACTTTCTAACCAGTTCCAGTCCCTGCCTCACCCCAGACTAATTAGGACCTCTTCAATCACTCCTCAGGGTACCCTGATCTTTTCCTTTGCAGCACTTTTCAACATTATACTAGAAATTTATTTGGGGGGCACCTAGGTGACTCAGTAGGTTAAGAGTCCAACCTCGGCTCAGGTCATAATCTCGTGGTTCATGGCATGGGTTCGAGCCCCACATCGGGTTCTATGCTGACAGCTCAGAGCTTGGAGCCTGTTTCAGATTCTGTCTTCCTCTCTCTCTGCCCCTCCCCCACTAGTGCTCTGTCTCTCTGTCTCAAAAATAAAGCAAAAAAATTAAAAAAAATTTATTTGGGAGCTAAACTAGAGCATTGACTAGAAGAAGAAGAGAGGGTGCCTAATACTAAGTCAGCTGCAGGGGTCAGACTAATGCAGATTACAGCGTGTCCTCTCAAACAATTAAGTGTGGATAAGAATTAAAACAGAAAAGAAGTGGTGAATGTACTTCAGATAGTTACTATGTCACTCACCATTAAAATAGCCTGATTAAATGTTAAATTCTGGGATAGACCCAAAGCGGTGTTGGAACATGGAGGACTAATGGGTTAAAAATGGTAGGACTTGAGCAAGGCCTTGTATCAGGAATCATTTTGGTTTAATGGGAAAAAAGAAGGGTATTTCTTTTTTTAATTTTATTTATTTTTCAGAGTGAGACAGAGAATGACAGAATGTGAGCAGGGGAGAGACAGACACAGAATCTGAAACAGGCTCCAGGCTCCAAGCTGTCAGCACAGAGCCAGGCGCAAGCTTGAACCACGAACTGTGAGATCATGACCTGAGTGGAAGTCGGACACTTAACCGACTGAGCCACCCAGGCGCCCCAGGGCATTTCTGATAAACCGCAAAGTCAGGTTACCAGAATAAATATGCTTGTCTTCCAATGGAAGACAACTGTCAAATAAGTTTCCATGAAGCAGGAAAATGCCTCCATACTCACGGTGGCCTTCCTAGCTTCACATGGTGTCCAGAACAATATAGGCTTCAGTGTACTTCAGAAGAGAGATGACTTTTTTTTTTAAGTAATATTTAAGATCTTTATTTCTATAGTAAAAATGTAACATAATGGTTTATATAATGGCAAAACTAGTATTTAAAAGTCTACTTCAATTATAATGGAGGCCCAGGAGAGGAAGGACTCTGCTGGGGGCACTAGCATATTAAATCCAATTATAAGGATCTTATGAATGGAACATAGTGTGTGAACAGAGAGCTGGATAGTTCACAACAGACTTGCAGGTGACTTAGTTTGGAATGAGCTATGTTAACATGTTCATTTGGCATGTAATATCTAGCCCTGATGTCTCCACTGTATGAAATAACAGTGCTACATCTAAGTTTTCAATGAATGTTTATCAAATGAATCAAGATGTAGTTATAGGGGCGCCTGGGTGGCTTAGTCGGTTAAGCGTCCGACTTTCACTTAGGTCATGATCTTGCAGTTCATGGGTTCGAGCCCCACGTCGGGCTCTGTGCTGACTGCCAGCCCAGAGCCTGGAGCCTGTTTCAGAGTCTGTGACTCCCTCTCTCTCTGACCCTCCCCTGCTCACACTCTCTCTTTCTCTCTCCTAGAAATAAATAAGACATTAAAAAAAAAAGATGTAGTTATAAAACAGGTATATCTTTTAGACTTTTCATGTTTTGTGGTAATTTTTAAATTTTTTGATAAGGTAGATATCCTTTTAGTCTCTTCACTGTTTTAATGTCTTCATGTTCATATCAGATACATTTATATTCAGTGAGAATTAAAGAATATTTTACTTTGTGGGTTAGGGCTAGATGATTTTACATTTGTTCAATAAAATCAACTTACTCCGGCACTGACTGGCCCACTTTCATGTCCTGCAGAATCAGGCTCTTCCACATAGATGGTATAAAAAGCAGGTCTAAGGGTAAAATCGAAACAGAGAGAGACATTGTCAACTTGGAATAAACCCACAGGTTGGATTTGGGGAATGCATAAGTTTAGAACTTGGTGGCAGTTTCTTTCTTTTTCTCTGGCCTCCTTGTCTTCATCCAGGCCCAGTCATTCCACTTGGCCCAGTGGGGAGGTACTCCTAACAGGAAATAAATAAGACCTTCCTGGGTATGAGTGTTGGTCTGACTCACTTATGAAAATCTGCCTTGTTCTCTATACCAAGACCTCTCTTGGTGCGCCTCGGCCTTCTATATTTCCCCATCTCTGACTTTCCACTCACTCTTTGTTCTGCCATTCTAATTCTTTCTTTAGATGGCTGGTTTCTGATGCACTTTTGACATGTTGCTCTCTTTCAGGATGCTCTGACTCTGGACTATGGACAGGGCCTTGCTCTGGCACCTTTAGATCCATGAATCCAGCCTCATGATGAAGTGTCAGATCCTCTCTCCATTCTGCCTCAGGTCTATATCAGGTTCTGTGATACTTGTCTCTACTCTCTGGTACTGGCTCTATCTCTATTGCCCCATAGTGCCAATCACATTCTCAAGAGCAAAACCTCGACTCAACTGCTCTCAGAAGTAATTCTTGAAAAACTTCTTAAAAAAGAAAATGCCAAGTTTCTTTCAGAAATGCCCATTTAAAATAAAGAAATAATTGCATTGTATGCCCACAAGTCTCCCAGCGTGCCATCACTTTTCTGATTCTAGATAATACCTTTCAGCTTTGGGCAGGTCCAGCCACTTTAACAATGTAAAGATCCTCTGTTCATATGAGATACTTCTGAAAAGGAGAGAAAAAATAATTTTCAAAAATTACCCAAATAAAAAATAACTCCATTATATTCCTACTCAGGAAGACAGTTAATATTTTCAGATATCCATTTTGTGGTCATATGTGATCAGAATACTGAGGGAGATTTAATATTACTCAAAGGGAGTCCTGTTTTCAATACTCATATAGAGATACATTTGTGTCAGTATAAATTAAATATATATTGTTTTTGCTCTCGCTCATCCTTCTATCTTTCAATTTTTCCCCCAGCTGAAATAAGGACCATTAATTATTCAATTTGCTTATTTTTATTTTGTTCATTTATACAGTTGTGTATATTTGGCACTTATTGCCACACACTATTTGTTCATTTTAAACAAAATTTATCAGTGGGCAAACCAAAGATGATTTCCTTTCTAAAGATGACATTCTAGTGAAGACAAACAATAAACGAGAGATCTGATACATAAATAAATTCTACTGTGTATCACAAGGTGACAAATACTAGGGATAAAAGAAACACCAGAGCACAGTAAGGTGAGAAATTAGGGTGAGGAGGGGGTTGGAATTTGATACCTCAGTTTGATCCGGCTAAGACAATATTGAGAAAGTAATTTTTGAGCAACAGCCTGAAGGGGTTGAGGGAGCAGGATACACAGGAGGGGTCATCTCAGGCAGAGGGAGCAGCCCACACAAAGGCCCTAAGCAGACAGTCTTCGTGTGTTAAGGCCCACCCAGGGGGTCAGCACCAGGTGCAATAATGGAAGAGGAGGTCTGAGAGGCAGTGGGGTGGTAGGGCCCTGCAGACTTTTACTGTGAGCAGAACAGGGAGCCATTGAAGTTTTTGGTGCAAAAGAACGTCATAGTTGGAACTTATTTTTTTAAGTTACCGTTCTGGTTGGTGGATCGAGAATAGATGGTAGGAGATAAGAGTAGAAGCAGGGAGATGGGGAAAGAGGCAAGTGCCATAAGGCAAAAGATGATGGTCGCTCCAATCACAGCAGTAATGCTGAAAATAACAGAAGTTCTCAGATCGCATATATTTTGAATCAGAGCCACAAGCATTTACTGACAGACTAGGTGAGTGATTAAGAGAGAGGAACCAATGATGACTTCAGGATTTTTGACCCAAACAACTGGTAAAATAAAATTACTACCAAGGTTAAGACCAAACACATCCTAATCATGCCTGCCTAGGTGCGATCATACTTCACTATTACCTGTTATAACTCATATATACAGAAGGAAAGGAGTCATTGATAGCCACGTCTGATCCAGGCCAAAAGAAACTACCAGCTTTTAAACCTTGATACATTGCTGTCAGCCAGATCTATAAAAAGATAAAATTTAAGGTAACTACAAGTCAAAAGAATAATCTGTTTGGATAAACTGGTAGAAATGGTGCTATTTTTTTTTCAAACTAAACAGTATTAACATTTGCAAACTTTAATTGCCTAGGGACCCACCCTGAAAATCAAGAACATAGCAAGGTAGTATGAAAGATCTTTTTTTTTCAAACTGGTAAAATTGTATAGGTCCTCTTTCATTTTTAAAGAATCATTAAACAGAATGGGGGATGGGGGAATTAACAGAAATTCCTTCTGAGAAACTTCTGGATTGTTATGTTTAGAATACTACATCCAAGTTTCAACAGAAGGTAAGTTAAGTGAACAAAAACGAGTATTTACAAGATTTAAATTATAATTATAAATGCTGAAACACCTTCCCATCGCTCTGCACCCTTAGAAATTAGAAAGATAATATAAAAGTGTAGAGAGAAAAGTGATCCACTGTCACATTGAAAAGTGGAGATTATTTTGATGCCACATGTAGAATGCTACCTACTGGCTGCCCTTGCCACCAAGCTGGATCGTTTTTCTCCTTTGATGAAAGTGAAAAATTCATGTTGAGGTTTACATCATACATATTATTATCAATGATGCCATGGGATTCTGGATATAATCCCTAAAATGATGATTTCAAGAAAAGATTTAAAATAATATATCAATAAAACACATTTAAATTAAAATAGCATAATATCTATAACTCATATCTTAGAAAGATGTCATATACTTTTCAATATAAAACCTGTGGGTCTGAACCTAAATACCAAATATATATACATGTATATGTATATATGTAGGTATAGGTGTAAATGTAGGTGTAGGTCTGTGTAAGGGTAGATATAGGTATAGGTATAGGTAGGTGTAAGTGTAGGTATAGGTGCCAGTGTAGGTATAGGTAGGTGTAAGTGTAGATATAGGTGTAGGTATAGGTAGGTGTAAGTGTAGGTATAGGTGCAAGTGTAGGTATAGGTAGGTGTAAGTGTAGGTATAGGTGTAAGTGTAGGAATAGGTATGGTTCCACCATGGTCTAGAGCAGCAAATGAATGATATTAGGCAGATGGCTTGTGCTAATGACATTAATATGACTCTTACATGATTAATAACTGTTAATTAAAGTTTATTACATGATAATAATGATCAGCCACTGGTTATACTGGCAATAATACCAAGAAATGCACTACTTAGAAGCTTTTAAGTATCAAATATCTTGGCACCTAAAGGGGTTAAAGTGTGTTATCAGCACTTTATTATTTTTTAAGTAGAATATAATTTTTATTTTTAAAATATTTAATATATTTTTTAATAATTTACTGTCAGATTGGTTTCCATACAACACCCAGTGCTCATCCCAACAAATGCCCTCCTCAATGCCCATCACCCACTTTCCTCTCTCCCACCCCTCCCATCAACCCCCAATTTGTTCTCTGTATTTAAGAGTCTCTTACGGTTTGCCTCCCTCACTCTCTGTAAGTATTTTCCCCTTCCCTTCCCCCATAGTCTTCTGTTAAGTTTCTCAAGTTCCACATATGAATGAAAACATATGATATCTGTCTTTTTTTGACTGATTTATTTCACTTTGCATAATACCCTCCAGTTTCATCCACGTTGCTGCAAATGGCAGGATTTCATTCTTTCTCATTGCAAAGTAGTATTCCATTGTATATATAAACCATATCTTCTTTATCCTTTCATCAGTTGATGGACATTTAAGCTCCTTCCATAATTTGGCTATTGTTGAAAGAGCTGCTATGAACATTGGGGTACATGTGCCCCTATGCATCAGCACTCTGTATGTCTTGGGTAAATTCCTAGCAGTGTTATTGCTAGGTCATAGGGGAGTTCTATGGTTAATATTTTGAGGAAGCTCCACACTGTCTTCCAGAGGGGCTGTACAAAAGATCAGAGGAGAATGGTATTTCTCACATCCAAGAAACTATCCTGGCCTGTCACACAGGTGAATTAGCGTACTGCTGGGACATTCATTCATACGTAACACCTCAGAACACTGATGGCCTCACAATGAGATGCTACTTTCTAGCCTGAAATAAGCCATATGTGCTTCTGAAATGTTTGTGTGACACTTCCTCTGTAAGCATGTCTGTCATGGTCAGTTGCCTATCTATGGCCTCTCAGTCTTGACACTGAGCCAAGCACTTACCGTGACAATAGTGTAATGGTTTGGGAAGGTTTTGCTTGGATAGACAGGTCTCATGTATTTTGAATGAATTCCACATGTTTCTGCAACAAAGCACAGTGAGAAATTAAAAGTTGGTTTTTCTGATAAGTTTTTTTTAAGTAAAAACCTAAACCTAAAGTTTTTTACAGGGAAATAAGAAGCTAACTAAAGAGTGGATTGAAGACAGAAAGAGGTTGAAATTCTGATGCCTACAATTCCTCCATTTCAAGGAATGTCAGTTTTTAATAGAGAAGTGGGCCAACTCAATGCTCTACAACATTTCTCTATAAAGGCCAGATCATGTATGTTAATCTTTATAAGTCCATATGGTCTTTGTTATAACAACTATGAAACAATAATATATAACAGCTATATAATAACAATAGCAATTCAGCTATTGAGGCCCAAAGCATCCATAGACACTATGCAAACAAATAAGCATGGCTGTCCTCCAGTAAAACTTTATTTATGGACATTGAAATTTGAATTCCACATAATTTGTACATGTCACTAAATATTATCTTCTTTCTTTCTCAACCAGTTAAGACTGTAAAACAATTCTCACCATTCAGTAGGCCACACAAAAACAGAGTGGGCCACATTTTGTCCACGGGCCACAGCGTGTGGACCCCTCAGCTAAGCATATCCCAAATTACACACTGCCACCAGCTTTGTATGTTTGTGCTGCTACCTTCTTTCTGACCCAGGTCATTATGATAGACTTTTTATATAATATTTTCATCTCAGCTAATAGTTCTTATATGACAGATCCAATATAACAAAACTCAAAAGCTATCCAGGTAACTAAAAAGGGATTTGACTTGTATAAGAGCATAAGCCTATGTCACGTAGTAACATTTACAAAATGAGATAACTTTACTACTTATTGTTTTCAGTACAGTTTCCATTTGATCAGTGAATTTTCCTGTGATCTGTTTTCCAAAAAAGTGCAGTATCAACTTTGCTTTCAAATGTTCTGCTGTTTTTGATCTGTGCAATAACCCCACTTAAGGTCAGAACCACTCCAGCATCGCTATTTCCTCTGCAACAGTGAAGGGAAAGAAATTTTCCATTTCAAAATCCTGTCAGCTCAAATTTGAAAAGAAATCTTCACCATTATTGATTCTATTTAAATTAAGACAAAAAAGCAAAAATGATTGTTTTCCAGCAAGTCACAAAGTTTACAGTTGGAAATAATGAATGTTTTCTCAAATAGGCTGGGAGTTGGTCCAATATGCCATGTTTCCAATATGACCTAGGGATTATATCCTTCAGAACTTTCTTGGGCTCTGTATCAAGTTTACTAAATAGGACTCTGGTAAGAATGAAGGAGTAAGTATAAGATGAAGAAAAGAGAGTTGGGGAAAAAAATCTACATTTATGACAAGCCACCCAAAGTGGTTCTGATGTACCTAAGTTTGAGGCCTGCCCCAGGATTTGATTTCTAAGTATAATTAAAGATTAAAATAACCTTTTTACCCTTTTTCTCAGTCAATACTACCATAAATCTCATACTTAATCAGAGAAAGATAACATTTATTATTGTTAAGAAGTCATATGATAAGAAAATAAAATGAGGTCCAATTCACTTACATAATTAAAAGAATTTAAGTAGGGGAAAAAGCATACAATCAACAGAAATATTAAAGTCAGTTTCTGTTTTTATTTCCTTCAAACATGCATAACATAAAATTCTTAAAAGCCTAAAGGCATGAAGTATGAAATAAAACACAAGCTAAGCTACCAGTAACACATGACATTAGTTGGGATGTCCCAAACAGGACACACCTGCGGACTATCCATGACTCATTCTACCTTTTTGGATCACCTGCCTTTGAACAAGAGGTGTTGTAGAATAGCTCACAGAAAGCAAACTCTTCTACCATTGTTTCTTCCAGAACTATATAATCTAAATTAAAAAAGAGAAATTCTGGAAGGACACACAAGAAACCAACAAGAGTAGATGCTTCTGCAGAGATAAAACTAGAAGATCCAGAAAGAGTTTTTTTGTTGGTTGGTTGGTTAATTGTTGTTATTTTACTAATGCATTTTGATATTATTATTATTTTTTTTTACAAATAGTTTATTGTCAAGTTGGTTTCCATATAACGCCCAGTGCTCATCCCCACAAGTGCCCTCACATTTTGATATTATTATTTTTTTTATGATATTTTTTTATTTTTTTATAGGAGAGAGAGAGACAGCGTGAGCAGGGGAGGGTCAGAGAGAGAGGGAGTCACAGACTGAAACAGGCTCCAGGCTCCGAGCTGGCAGTCAGCACAGAGCCCGACGCGGGGCTCGAACCCACGAACCGCGAGATCATGACCTAAGCGAAAGTCGGACGCTTAACCGACTAAGCCACCCAGGTGCCCCTGATATTATTTTTAAAAGTTTATCATTTGTGTATTTTACTCCTCAAAAGACATTTTCAAAAAGGAAGTACCAACCAAAAAAATCTGAAAACATAAATGGAATAAACACATATCCTTAGAAACAATAAACTCTAAGAAAGAGCAGAAAACTAAATGGGCTGTAGGTGAAACAGCTGACAGATCCAGCA
Source organism: Proteles cristata cristata (assembly GCA_017311185.1). NCBI lineage: Eukaryota > Metazoa > Chordata > Mammalia > Carnivora > Hyaenidae > Proteles > Proteles cristata. The sequence goes on from JAESUZ010003943.1 coordinate 577,686, forward strand.
AAGGCAGTACTAGGATGAAAATGTATAGAAACAAACTCCTACATTAAAAAAGAAATTTACATAAATAACTTTATACCTCAAAGAAGAAGAAAAGGAACAGACTAAATGCAAAGTTAGCAGGAAGAAGGAAACAATAAAGATTATAGCAGACATAAATGAAATAAAGAATAGAAACATACATATAAAATCAAGAAAACTAAAGTTGGTTTTTTGAAAAGATAAAATTAACAAACCTTTAGACTACAATTCAACAGAGAAAAACCTAGGATTAAAAGGCTTTACTAATGAATTCTATCAAACATTTAAAGATGAATTAATGCATTGAGTGCCTGGGTGGCTCGGTCAGTTAAGGGTCCAATTTCAGCTCAAGTCATGATCTCATGGCTCATGAGTTTGAGCCCTGGATCAGGCTCTCTGCTGTCAGCATAGAGCCCACTTGGGATCCTGTCTCCCTCTCTCTCTGCCCCTCCCCTGTGCATGCCTCTCTCTCTCTCTCTCTCTCTCTCTCTTTCTTTCTCTCTCTCTCTCTCCCTCTCTCTCAAAAATAAGCATTCCTATGAAAAAAAGAAGAATTAATGGCAATCATTCTTAAACTCTTCCAAAAAACTGAAGAGAAGAAAACCATTCCAAACTCATTTTATGAAGACAGCATTTATCCTGATATCACAAGAAAAGGAAACTACAGGACAATATGATAAACATAGATGAAAAAACCTTCTACAAAATACTAGGAAACTGGATTCAACAGCACATTAAAAGAATCATACATCATGTCCAAGTGGGATTTATCCCTGGGATAAAATATGGCTCAACATATGATAATCAATTAATGTGATATACCTTATTAATAAAATACAGGATAAAAATCACATGATCATCTAAATAGATGCAGAAAAGGCATTTGATAAAATTCAATACCCTTTCATGATAAAAGCTCTCTCAACATACTAGAACTGGAGAGAAATTACCTCAACACAATAAACGTCATATATGGAAAGCCCACAGCTAACATTATATTCAACAATGAAAAACTGAGAGCTTTTCCCATGAAATTAGGAACTAGGCAAAGATCCTTTCATACATTATAAACAATAACTAACTCAAAATGAACTGAAGACTCAAATGTCTTAGAAGTACAGAGGATGAGGGGCACCTGGGTGGCTTAGTCAGTTAAGCGTCCGACTTTCGCTCAGGTCATGATCTCGTGGTTCGTGGGTTCGAGCCCCGCGTTGGGCTCTGTGCTGACTGCCAGCTCAGAGCCTGGAGCCTGTTTCAGTCTGTGACTCCCTCTCTCTCTGACCCTCCCCTGCTCACACTGTCTCTCTCCCTCTCGCCTAGAAAAAAAAAAAAAAAAAAAAGAAGTACAGAGGAGGAAAGACTTATGATACTGGTTTTAGTAATGATTTCATGAATATGATATCAAAAACTGAAGCAACAAAAGCAAAATAAACTAATGAGACTGCATCAAACTAAGAAGCTTCTGCATAGCAAAGGAAACCATCAACAGAAACAACATACGGAATGGAAGAAAATATTTACAAACCATATACCTGGTAAGGAGTTGATTTCTAAAATACATAATAGATTCTTGCAACTCAATAGAAAAAAAAACTAATAACCCAGTTGAAAAATGGGCTAAGGATTAGAATAGATATTTCTCAGAAGACCTACAAATGACCAATACATAAAAGATGATCAAAGTCATTAAACATCAGGAAAATGCAAGTCAAAACCACAATGAGATATCACCTCACACCAGTTAGGATGGCTATTATCAGAAACACAAAAAACATGTGTTAATGAGGGTGTGGAGAAATTCCAACCCTTGTGCACTGACAGTGAGAATACAAAACAGTACAGCCACTGTAGAAAACTGTATGGTGTTTCCTCAAGTAATAAAAAAATACAACTACCATATGATCCAGCAATCCTACTTCTGGATATTTACCCTAAATAATCGAGATCAAGTTCTTGAAGAGATATTAACACTCCCATGTTCAATGTAACACTATTCACAATAATCAAGATGTGTGAAAACAACCTAAATGTCCATCATCAGATAAATGGATTTTTAAGTGGTATATACATACAATGCAACTTGATTTGGCCTTAAAAACATGCAACCATATAAATGAATCTTGAGGACATTAAATGAAACGAGTCTGTCACAGAAAGACAAATACAAATCATTCAACTAACATGAGATATCTAAGAGTCAAGGTCATAGAAACAGAATAGAATGGTGATTTCCAGGGATGGTGGGGAGGGAAAAAAATGGAGAGTTGCTAATCGATGGGTGTAAAATTTCATTTGCACAAGATGAATAAATTCTAGACATCTGCTGTACATCATTGGGCCTATAGATAACAGTATTTCATTATACACTTAAAAGTCTGTTAAGTGGTTGTATCTCTTGTTTAAGTGTTTTTACCACAATAAACTTAAAAAGAAAAAGAAAGCGGAGGAGGAGGCGGAGGAGGCAGACAGCAAATGACATTTGCCTTGGAGAATTTAAGAATTCTATTGTTTGTGAATGTAAACCTTGCTAACTAACTCTAACCTTCAAAAATATACAAATTTTACCTGTCCTATACACCTGTTATGACTACTTTTAATCTATCCCCAGTTTCCTACCAACTTTCCAGGTAGCCTGACCTATAGTGCAAGTCAAATCACTTCTATCTCACCTGACAGTTTCCTGTTCTTGGGCATGACACTTTTTTTTTCTGTCCCCACCTACACTAAGACAGGATAATGACCTGTTCTCTCACTAGAGTTCAGTCTGAGTCCTTTCAAGTCACCAATGTGACTCACTGTGCTGCGGTATTAGTTCATGCTCATTTTCCATGACTGTGGTCACCCAACCCAGGCAACGTGTTGGGATTCTGGAGATGGGGTTCCAGACTTCCTTAAAATGATGTCTGTTGTCACACACCTCACCTCAAGCCTACTTTCCCTGGGAAGCCCTAAGCCTAAGTCTCATCACATATGTTCTTAATCAGGCCTCCTGAAAACTAACAGCTCATTTTCCCTGAGTAGACCTACTTAGTGATGTCTACACAATTAAAGAATCAAATGTTGTCTGCATTGCTTAAAAAATACATAGTAGACTTTAAAAAGGGAACATTCTCAAAGGCCCAATATTTTATTGGTGTTATTTCCAACCCTGAGTGGGATAAGCAAATCAAAAAATTCCATTTCAAAAGGGGTTCAGTTCAGCCTGGCTAGCTAAATTCCCTTTTGGACACAGAATTTGATATCCGGATTGTCAAGGAAGATCCAGACAGGGAAATAGAAACTGGGAAGTGTTCATTAACTTTTCAAGCCAAAGCAACTCAGCAGTTAAATGACAAGTCCTGAATTTGAAGTCAATTGTGTCTGAGGCCCAAACTCTCAATGTCTTTGCAATAGGTCTGCCTTGGAGAGTAAGAAAAAAGCTAAATTGACAAAGTACCTTGTGTTGTAAGGGGAAGCAGTTCATCTTTCTATAGTCATGGAATTTTAAAGCTGGAATTAACAGTAGAATTCCTTAGAGCTAATCCTCTCATTTTACAAATGAGGAAACTAACACCCAGATGAGGTAATTGACTTACTCAAGCTTAAACAACCCTTTTTTTTTTTTTTAAGATTTTTATTTATTTCTAGGAGAGAGAGAGAAAGACAGCGTGAGCAGGGGAGGGTCAGAGAGAGAGAGGGAGTCACAGACCGAAACAGGCTCCAGGCTCTGAGCTGGCAGTCAGCACAGAGCCCGACGCGGGGCTCGAACCCACGAACCGCGAGATCATGACCTAAGCGAAAGTCGGACGCTTAACCGACTAAGCCACCCAGGCGCCCCTAAACAACCCTTTTTTAATAATTTGGAGAAAAATAAAAACAGGACACCAGTAAAATTGTGATAAACTTTGAGAACCTTAGAGGCAAAAGAAGGTCTAGTAGAAAGGGGAAGAAAGAAAGCAATTGCCAGGCAGTGAAGAATATAGACTCTGGAACCAACCCTCTGGTTCTTTTATTTTTTTTTTAATGTTTTATTTATTGGGAGAGAGAGAGAGAGACAGCGTGAGCAGGGGAGGGTCAGAGAGAGAGGGAGTCACAGACTGAAACAGGCTCCAGGCTCTGAGCTGGCAGTCAGCACAGAGCCCGACGCGGGGCTCGAACCGAACCGCGAGATCATGACCCAAGCGAAAGTCGGACGCTTAACCGACTAAGCCACCCAGGCGCCCCCCAACCCTCTGGTTCTAACCATGTTCTGATACTTCTTGGCTCCGTGTCCGTAGGTACTTAGATTCTCTTTATTAATGACTTTGTAAAATTGTGTGAAAGCCAAGTGTCCTAAAAAGAAGTGCGACATCCTGATAAAGATGATAATAGAAACGATAGTTATAGTCATAGCTTAAAACCATTCACTGTGCACTACTTTTATATTCTCACAGTATTCGTGTCAGGTAGGAAGTGACCATTTTACAACTGGAGAGAATGAGCACCAAGAGGTGAGATAAGTTTGCCCGTGCTCTCCCAGCTAATTAGGGGTGGAGCCAGGTTTCAGGCAGCTTCGTTCCAGAACCAGACAGAGACATTAGACTTTTTGCCTTCTGGAACGTCGGTATGTGCGGGCTCTGTTCTGCCACTCAGGCTCCTTCAGGATGGTGTCCTTGCTGGTCATCTTCTTGTTGCTAAGGCCCAGAACCCCAGTGTGACAAACACCACTTCTGAGACAGTATATGTGAACAGATTTCCATAGCGTGGAAGTTATATTCAAATACAAAACAAATCACAATAAACAAACAAAAAGATGAGCATGCTACAAAAAAGAGTAGGAGCCAACAGAATCAAACAAGGTATCATGAGTGATAAAGTCCTCAGGATCTCCAGAGGACCTGGGAGAAGACAAACTACTAACAGGCAAGGTCAGGAAGAAAGGTACACATCTACGGGTTGGCTAACTAGGGTAAAGGTCCTCATCATTTGTGTGCCTGTGGTTGTAGAGGACTTACTCAGTTTATGAATATTAGGTAGGAGAGTATCCCAAGTCTGCAAATATTCAGCTCTAAATCCATCCATGGAAAACAAAATAACTGGTGGCAATTCAAATCTGAAAATGGAAAACAGAATCAGTCCACTTTTTTATTGTAAAAAAAAAAAAAAACAAAGCCTCTGTACTACTTATAATTCTCTAAATTAGCAAATGCTTAGAAAGTACATTGAGAAAATAATCCTGTTTTTTTCTTTCTCTTCAAAGCTTTATTTTTTAATGTTTATTTATTCTGAGAAAGAGAGTGAGCATGAGTGGGGGAGCGGCAGAGAGAGAGGGAAAGAGAGAGAATCCTAAGCAGGACCTGCATTGATGATGATGTTGACTTAATTCCCACATGAAATCTTCTGAACTTGGCATTATTATTGTTATTGTTATTATTATTATTACTACTATTTTAAATGTTTTTAATGTTTTTTTTTTTTTTCTTTTAGAGAGACAAAGAGGGAGACAGAGCCCAAGCAGGGGGGGACAGAGAGAGAGGGAGAAAGAATCCAAAGCAGGATCCAGGCTCTGAGCTGTCAGCACAGAGCCTGATGTGGGGCTTGAACACATGAACTGCCAGATCATGACCCGAGCTGCGGCTGGACGCTTAACCAGCTGAGCCACCCAGGTGCCCCTCTACTATAATTTTATAGATGAAGTTCAGAGAAGTGACTAGTGCAAAGTCTCAGGGGCAAGACCAGGACTTAACTCAAGTATCCTTTTTACTCTAAATTGTTGGCTTTTCTACCCAGGAGCTGCTGAACAGGGCAACTGGATCTGAGGACTGGGGTAAACCAAAGTGGCACGGTACAAAAACAGACATTATCCACACACGTTTTTTAAATAAAATAAAGCTATATAAAAATGATTCCACTAGTTCTTCCTATAGCCAGGTATTCCTTTTTTTCCCACCTCATCATCTTCCTCCCACTGCTCGGGCCAGAAGAATGAAGGAGGTGAAGGGCAAAAGAGGCCACTGAAGAGGAAATCTACCTTGACTGGGATGGGATACATTTTCAGGGCTGGAAAAGTCCAGGAGCAGCCATCACAAATGTGTGGGGGAGACACATTGGAGGGGGTGAGTGAGGGGTTTTACCTCACATGTTCATCACTCATGTACAAATAACGAAGTCCTCCTCATCCTTCAAAGCCTACCTTTCCTTGTGAGGTCTTCCATGGGCAAACTTCTTTCTCTTTCCTCAGTAAGTATAAATTCTATGTTCCAGGATGTCAATAGAAAAGAGTTCTGACTGGAGTAATTCAGATCTAAATTCCAGCCCTGACCATAGGACCTTGGGAATGTTAGTATGTAATACCTCAACAAGTCTTTTTAATTCATTGTTGTAAGACATGAATATAAAAAATTAATTTAAATATGCTTTGTTAACAAAAATCTGAGTTTGAAGTCACAAGAATCATCATTGTTTCTTAACTTTATTGTTTTAAAATATAAATATAGAAGAGGAAATTCCACCCTGCATCTCAACTATATTCTATGCGCCATCTGTTAAAGGAGAATAAAAACTCCCCCTATGCTCACCCTTCTGGACACTGAGACTGCTGGGCTGTGCTGCACTCTTCTTTCACCCATGGGGTTTGTCCTGAAAAGACGTAAGACAAAAATCTTTAGACAACACCATAACAAAGAGAAAGGAATGTCCAATGACCTTGATCTTTCCAGACTACTTAGTTCATGTTATTCCAATGACTCAACGCTTCCAGAATAAGTTTGTCCAGATATTTGCACAGATCGAATACCAAGAAATTCATCATTACCAAGAAAAACAAAGGCAATCCGTTAAACCGGAGAGGGACAATTAGAAAAAATGAGTTTAATAAATACAGGTATACCAGATATACCATCTTAAGAAAGGAGAAAAGAAATCATGGTAGGGGGTGGGCAGAAGCAGCCAATGAGAATAATTGATATCAATTGGGAAAAACTGAACAAAGACCTTAACTAAAAATATTTGCCATCATAAATGTTTCTGTTTATAGAACATTCCAGCAAATTAATGAAGTAGAAATGATAGCATAAATGTCATCATGCATCCTTGCTGGATATAGGCAATGATCATCAATGGCTAACATCCCAGGAAAGGCAAGGAGCAGTCAAAATGTGCCTCTTGGAAGTAATACCACAGACTATGGAGTATACTTGCAAAATAAGTAAATAAGTAAGTAAGTAAGTAAAGAAATAAATAAATAATAAGTTGCACCTGAAATCTGAACAATTATCTGAGTCTGGTTTTAACTACCAATTTTCAGAAAATGAGATGACAAACTGCATAGGTCACAGGGGATGCAGCCTACAAAGCTCAGACTAGAAAACTCTGTAGAACAAATTGCCTCTTTACTGCAACAGGAAAATTGCAAGGGGAAAAAAAGAAACAGAAGCTACTTTTAAAGGACTTGAAATATATCAGGCACTTGCAATGGACAGAATCTACTTGGATCCTACTTCAGACAATCTTTTTAAAAAATGTTATGAAACAAGCAGAGAAATCAGAACGTATTTGGATACTTGAGGACAATAAACAACAATTGGTATTTTTAGATCTATTAATGGTATTATAATTTTGTTAAATACTTACATTTTTAGTTATATTATTCTTTGACATGTTCACATTATATTTATGTGCTTTTATCTTTTTGAAACTTATACTTGGTCAAGATGAACAAGATTGGCCATGAGTTGATAATTGTTGAAGCTAGGTGCTGGGGAAATCACTATACTATTATCTTCTGTATATATGCTGGAAATTTACCATAAAATCTTTAAAATTCTAAATTTAAAATTTAAGAGTAACTGGCTGCTTTCTTCCAAAATTATTCAGATGCCTTCAAACTACTGCCTAAAGATTTAATTTTGGCAAAAATCATGCAACCTCCTTAAATACAGTGCTGAATCCTTACAGTAAGAACACATCTACATTTATTTTGAAAAATAAACTGAAATGATAAAATTAACTCTATCTAATACCCAATTAGTGGTGGCGGTAAACTTCAACACTGCTTAAACAAGTATTTTTGTTTCTATTAAATTTGAACAATATTGTGCAAGGAATTCAGCAGGATATTTTACTATATGATCTGAGGATCAGTCTTGAGATAAAAAGTTAAGAGTTATATATTTGGGGTATAAGGTGGGAAAATATAGAGGTCAGAGGCAGTGTGGTTAGTCAGCTTATAGAAATTAGAAAGCAAAAATTATGCTTGGCTTCATGAATGTAACAGAATTTTTAATGATACAATATTAAATGTCATACAATAATCATTTGGAAAAGAAGTTACCATTTCAGGCTTTTATTTTTCCTTTTTGATAGCTCTTTTTAGTTGATTTTCAATTACATTTTGTAATTTTTGTAATTACCTTTTGTAATAAAAACTGATTCACCCATTAGTGTGAAACTTGTTTTCTAAGAGATTATAATTAATGTTTCTACTATAACATCTTCCTCCTGTTCCTATGAAAACAGGGTTGATCGCTTGAAGCAATTCTGTTGCTGTGTGTTTATGTGCATTTTTATAAATTTCATTAGGTGTTCAGAGGGATTGGGAATTAAAAACAAATCTACAGTATCTCACTTATAGCTGGAATCAGAAGTTGAACCTGTATCCTAATCTTGGCTCTGCATTAAATTCTGACAGTCCTTAATCAGTAATTTAACCGCTCAGGACACCGTCGTTTCAACAGTAACATTGGCTTAACAGACTGAAATACAAGCCAGATAATCTCTTTCCTCAGGTTTTAACTTCAGGATCTGGCATCTGGTGTCTCAAACTACAGGTATTTCTATCATACTTATCGGACTAGAGAAGACCTTGCCTTACCGAGGAATATATAACTTTCATCATTTTCTTTTCTGTAGTGTCTATGTTATGAGCTCCCTCTCTCTATAGCACACAAACCACATTTCTTGCCACAGTAAACACACTGATCATTTCTTCTACATGGAGTAGCTGAAGATTCCCTGACTTGTTTTAATTTATGGAGCCTAGACCAGTCAGCTGTGGGGTCACTGAAGCCACAGAAGCAAAGAGTTCAATCCCCTCTGCTTACCTTGACAGACACTGCTATAGTCGGCACAGCAGTCTTTCCTCTGCAGACAATCATCTGCACAAGAGCAGAGGCTGGACTCTAGTCTCGTCTCCCCACAACGAAATCTATTGCATGTCCATATTCGAGCTGCAAAATTACACAGTTCAGTTGCCAGCATTTAACTTCTGGTAAGTATCCAATATCAAACATCAATTCCTTGCACTTATCCCTGTATTGCTGGACAGTCAAATTCTTGGCTTATCTGCATTAATAACTCAGAATATGTAACACAAACAAGGGGCAACCCACCCCTTTACTTCATTCAGCACAGATGCAGTCCTTCAGGTGGCACCTCTGGTCTACCTAGCAGGTACGCCTCTGCGTTTGGAGAAACTCTGAACACTGGCTCTATCCTGGCCCAAAAGTAGGAGCTCCCAACAGTGATGAACTGCTACCCCCGATTGATTGTTGCCACGCAAGAGCAGTTCTGTTTAAGGACAGGCAGCAAGGAAGAGGCAGTGACAACAGAAGTAACAGGAACACAGTCAGGTGTGTAAGAATGTAGGCAGGTCAGGGCGCCTCCCAGCCGAGGGTGACAGAAGTGATGAATGGGCCTCCACCGTGCCTCTGCTATTCTCCGAGGCTATGTGCTCAGTATGACATCGGTGTAAATAAACACCTGTGTTAGAAATGGCAAGAGGCAGGGGCACCTGGGTGGCTTAGTCGGTTAAGTGTATGACTTTCGCTTAGATCATGGTCTCGCGGTTCGTGGGTTCGAGCCCCGCGTCGGGCTGTGTGCGGACTGCCAGCTCAGAGCCTGGAGCCTATTTCGGAGTCTGTATCTCCCTCTCTCTCTGATCCTCCCCTGCTTACACTGTCTCTCTCTCTCTCTCTCCTAGAAATAAATAAAAATATTTAAAAAAAAATTAAAAAAAAAAGAAATGGCAAGAGGCAGTCCTGGGGTTGTTTCCTAATGCCACCTTCTAGGAACCAGTGTCTAAAATCAACATCAGCCCTGGGCTTAGACAAATGCATTGAACAGGTGACTGCTGTGTTCTTCCATTGTGCACAGAGTTCTTCATTGTCTGTTATTAATGATTTACTTAAAAAAGATTTAGAGAGATTAAGTCAAGGGAATACACATCTTATCTACAGTACGTGATCCTTTCCCCTTGCCCTTTTCAGAAAGCATAATGTAAGGAGTTCTGTTCTTATTCTCCTTGAGCCCTAGCCACCCCCATACACTCAGGCCTTCACTGATTTCTTAAAAAGGAAATGTTGCGAACTGTCTCTTCTCCTCAAACAGTAGTGCTTTTCAAGTTGTGTTTCGTGGAGAACTGGAATCAGAATCACCAAGAATCACCAGATTTCCAAGTAAGTCTTGTGCAACCTGAAATCTGAGAGCCACTGCCGAGGAAACTAAATAAGATGACTAACATGAATCACAGCGAAACTCCATTGTGATATGTGTGCTCTGTGCAGCGATTATAGCATCTTGTCTGCTAGAGACTAGTAGTGGTCTCTGCATTTAGTACTGTAAAGGGAGGGGGTGGATGATAAGCATAGATCCTGTACACAAGCTCTTCTGGGTTGAATACTGTTCCCACAAAGTGTTCGAGTCCTAGCCCCCAATGCCAGAAATGCGACCTTGTTTAGAAAAAGATCTCTCTAGACGCTCAAGTTAAAATGAAGTCCTTAGAGCGGGCCCTATGCAGTGTGGCTGGTATTCTTATAAAACGGGGTAAGCTGGACACGAACTCACACACAGGGAAGACTGTGAAGACACGAGAGAACTCTCCGTGAAGACAGAGGCAGAGTTTGGCGTTCTGCGACCACAAGCTAACAACTGCCAGTGACTGCCAGCAATCCACCAGCTAGGACAGGGGCAAGGAGCACAGGCTCCCCCACAGCCCTTAGAAGGAGCCAACCGTCATAGCACCTATATATAGAGGCTGTGTAGCCTGTAGAACTGTGAGAAAATGAAATTATGTGGGTTAGGCTTCCCCCCGACCCCCAGTTTCTGTGTTATGGCAGCCCTAGCAAACTAATATGCATCTGGACATGCATTAGCGATAGCGCAACGAGCATGTCACAATGAACTTATCCTCAGAGTCCATACTTGATGCCACACAGGTGTCTTCAAAATCCCAGCAACAGTCGCCCCGGTGTTGACATTCCGTATCGCACCGGCAGCTCTCCAGGCCTCTGAACGAAGAATCAAAGCATTTCTTCCTGCAGCTGCCTGCAGAGTGGAGGAAATGAGAAGACCAGTGCTTAGAAGTTAGCCAATATCTCAGGGCTAAATGGTAGGAGCACACAGAAGAGATACCTAGCGCAGACCAGGACAGACAAACAGGCATTTTGGTATTGTGTGGAATGATTCATCAGTGCAAAGTGATAAATAATAAGTGATTCTTCCCCAGGACTCCAGAAAGGTTCCAGACTCAGAAATACTAGGCACCATTAGTTGAAGGTAGGAGGGACAGGCAGAGGCTAAATATAGTGGAATTGGTTGAAAGTCTGGAGATGAAACAGCAACTATCCACCCCACTTCTGTCTTCAGATTGAAGACTCATAACCTGGAGAAATTTAGGGAAAGTAGCTTTCATCACAGAGGCAGACACAGAGGACAGCTATGAGAGGAAAAGAGGAACAAGCCACACTCACAAACATGAACAGATGGGTACCAGACATTTGAGGACAGCAAGATAATATCCAACATTAAAAAACACAGACCAAAACAAAGAAGAAAAAAAAAAGGAAAAGAAAAAGAAAAACTTAATTGTAAAGGAAACAATGCAAGGAACAGAAGAGTTAAACACAAACACACACTCACACAGCTAATGGTGAGATCCTCTGAAGAGACAACATTGTATTCACGAAATAAGAAAACTATGAGACACCTGGGTGGCTCAGTTGGTTAAGTGTCTGACTTCAGCTCAGGTCAGGATCTTACAGTATGTGAGTTCGAGCCCTGCATCTGGCTCTGTGCTGACCGCTGGGATCCTGCTTTGGATTCTGTGTCTCCCTCTCTCTCTACCCCTCCCCTACTTGTGCTCTGACTCTGTCTGTCTCTCAAAAATAAATACATTTAAAAAATGAAAGCCATATTTAAAAAAAAAAAAAAAAAGAAGTAACATTCTGGGAACAAAAAGATGAGAAATAAAAACAGAAGAGCAGTGATGAAAAATTCAATAGAGGGGTGTGGTAGGCAGAATTACAGTTCCCAAGACAATTCCTTCCCCAAGACTGAATATATTACACTGTTTTACATGGAAAAGAGACATTGCAGATGTAATTAAGGCTACTACTTAGTCGACTACTTAGGAGGGTGGTACCTAAAAGTGAAAACAAAGGAAGTGGAGATGATATTATTAAAGAATTCACACTATAAAATTTCCCAGAACCGAAAAGCTTAAATTATTACATCAATGTAATTATTACATTAAATTACTACATTTCCAAGGCAAAACTCACATCAAGAAGTTAACAGAAATAAAGAGATCTTGAAAGCTCACAGAGAAGAATCATAAACAATCTATAAAAGATTACAAGTCAGAATGTATCACATTTCTTAAAAGTACACTGAAATCTAGAAGATAGGAAAGTAATGTTTTTCATATTTTTAAAGGAAAATTATGTTCCTCTCAGAATTCAATATCTAGCCAAACCATCAAATGTTAAGTTAGGATGATGAAGATATCTTTAGATAGGTAAGAACTCAAGTTACATTCCTTAAGCATCCTATTTTAGGAAGCTACTAAAGATATTCTTTAGCCAAATGAGGAAGTTAAACAAAGAGATTCAAAGAATATGAGATCCCACACAGTGGATAGAATAGGGAAATACTAACCATATGCCAAACAAAGAGAGCAGCCAACACACAGAGCAGCAGGACAGAGGAATAAAAACTAAAATAAAGGATATCACTCTATACCTAATTTTATACTATCAAAAATGAGAGAGCCAGATAATGCCAAGGGTTGGTGGGGATACATGGTAAAGACAGAGTACGCTGTAGCAGCCATTTTAGGAAGCAATCTGGGACTACTCACCAGAGTAAGAAGACAACCCCTAATGACGAGGGAGCTTGGGGCAAGCTGAGGGCAAAATATAGGTTGGTACACACATACAACCAAGTGGAATATGTGGGATTCCTTGGACACTCTTGGATTCTGAACAACAAAAGAAAGAGGTTTAAGGGCTTGCCATGGTGATATGGGAAACTCAGGCAAATGAAAAACTAAATTCCCTTATTGCCTACAGCCCATTGACAAGTCCCGGAGACCAGCAGAGTGATCTCCCTCTAGGAGCTCAGCTGCCTCAAGGATGACACATTGCTGGGGTCAAAAGGGAATCTCGGACTAACATTATCTCAACCTCGAGGATCCTGTAAGTCTACTTCCTTTATCCCAACTGCCTAAGATATATGCTGACAGTCATACTCCAAGCTTACGGCCCCTTGATATGCATCTAAAGGGTCTCATGACTGAAGTTTTTTTTTAATTTTTCAAAATGTTTTATTTATTTCTGAAAGAAAGAGAGAGGGAGATAAAGGCAGCATGAGCAGGGGAGGGTCAGAGAGAGAGGGAGACACAGAATCCAAAGCAGGCTCCAGGCTCTGAGCTGGCTGTCAGCACAGAGCCCAACATGGGGCTCAAACCCACGAACTGTGGGATCATGACCTGAGCCGAAGTCAGACACTTAACCGACTGAGCCACCCAGGCGGCCCCTGAAGTTTTTAAAAATGGCATTTCCCTAGCAACAGCTAGCCCCTCAAAGTCCTGGAAATCTTGCTCCCAAAATTTCTTAGAGACTTACTCTATCCTTGAACCCCTCCCAACCTCAGGGTATATAATAAATGAGTTACCCAATAGGACCTCAGTATAGATCTTCCTGTCCAGGGGTGCTGTCCCCATGCTTCCATAAAATCACCTTTTTGCACCAAGATATCTTCATGAATTCTTTCTTGGCCATCAGCTCTGAACCCCATGAACCCCCCTTGCCCAAAAACTTCATCACTAAGACCCAGGAATTCTATTCCTGTTAGATAACGAAGCAATCTCATACAAGTCCATAAGAGAACCTAAAGCACATATGTGGTGTAAAGGAGCTGAAGTCAATCAGGCACTGGGGGAGGGCATAGGTTAAATAGTATATTAGATACATGCTAAAGGGTACTAGGTAGTAAGTAGATAGATGCATAAGAATAGATGCATGCATAACAATGTAGATAGATCTTAAGAAACATCCAATGAAAAAGTAACACAAAAAATGTTTATACCATTTATATAAGGCCTTTATAAGTAAGGCCTTATACCATTTACATAAAAGGCATTATGTATTTACTAGCCTACTTTGAAACATTTTCTGCACATGGCTTTTAGGAAACAACAATCACCTGACTTTCTTTCCACATTCCTGACAAATTCTTCCTAAGCTTCATCTGTGGGTTTTCCCCCACCTCATACATCTAATTTATTTTTCCCCACAGCGGCTCTCTCTTTCTCTCTCTCTCTCTTTGTTTTTATAGTTTATTGTCAAGCTGGTTTCCGTATAATACCCAGCGCTCGTCCCAACAAGTGCCCTCCTCCATGCCCATCACCCACTTTCCTCATTCCCCCACCCCCCATCAATCCTCAGTTTGTTCTCAGTATTTAAGAGTCTCTTATGGTGTGCCTCCCTCCTTCTCCCTAACTATTTTTTCCCCTTTCCCCTCTCCCATGGTCTTCTGTTAACTTTCTCCTGTTCCACATATGAGTGAAAACATATGTTATCTATCCTTCTCTGCCTGACTTACTTCGTTTAGCATAACACCCTCGAGTTCTATCTATATTGCTACAAATGGCCAGATTTTATTCTTTCTCCTTGCCATGTAGTATTCCATTGTATATATAAACCGCATCTTCTTAAACCATTTGTCAATTGATGGACATTTAGGCTCTTTCCATGATTTGGCTCATGTATCCAATTTTTTAAGGTTAGTGTGTTCCAGTCACATTGCTTTAAATCCCACATATGATGCTGATAATTGCCTCATTGCATGTCTATTTAGAACTTCCCTTCAAAAGACAGCCTCATATATCCAACTGCCTTCTTGGCTTTTCCACTCGGACATCTAGTAGATATTTCAAATTTAACATGTCCAAAAATGAGTTCCTGATTACTCTCCCCAAAGCAGCTTCTTCTACAGAGTTTCCCAACTCAGTTATGGAAATTCTGTATTTCCAGATGTTCATATCAAAAATCTTGAGGTCATTCTTCTCTCTTTCTCCATATCTATCCTGTCAATAAAATCTATCTACCACATCAAAAGATATCCAGCATCTAAACATGTCTCACCAGTTACAAAACACTGCCATAGTTCAAGACATAAAACTTGTATGATCATGGCAATAATTTCCTAATTGGTGTCCCCACATTTCCTGGGTTCAATCTGCCATTTATTCATAACACAGTAGCCTGAATGAGTGTATTGAAAGCAAACCACAGCATGTCATTTCTCTGCTCAAAACCTCCAATCACTTCCCATCACTCTCAGAATGAAAGCCTGTGGCCATATTTGATCTACCAACCTCACTGATTCCGCTTCTCTTCAGTCCTTTGGTCCATCTCATTTCATGACCACCCTCCTTGTCTTCTCAGTTCTAGCTCGCTGATCTTGTTACTCTTTAAATGAGCTTCCCAGGCAAGCTCCTGCCTTAGGCCTTTGCACTTGTTTTTTTCCTCTTGCTTGGAATGTTTCTCCAGCAAATATTCCTGTTCCTCCCTTACTTATTTACAGAAGTTATTTCACATACACCCCCCCACCCCAGCTCCAACTCAATATTGTATAATCCCCTTTTCAGTTTTACTTACTCCTTAGCACTTTCCTTATCATATATATATTTGACTTATTTATTTTTTAATTGTCTGCCTTCCATGCTAGAACGTAAACTCTTTGAAGTTTCCCAGTAATTAGAGTAGTACCTAGCATACAGTTAGTGCTCAATTATTGAAGAATAAGTAAAAAGTATGTACACATGAAAGAATACATTTGTAAGAATATATACAAACTAAAACTAGAAGAGTTACTTTTAAAATTCACACACTAGAAAAAAAGTACTTTGCCTATGAAAAGACAGTTCATTGGAATAGAGAATGGTGAAAATGGTCCAGGGTTGGGGATTAGGAATTACTGGTAGAAGAATGAGGAGGTGATTATTTTAAGGAAGCTGGCAAAGGAAGGGCTGGAGTTCAGTACCAATGTCCTGGGTGGAAGGGGGAGGGGTGGTGCCACATCAGGGCTGACAGACTGAGATAAAAAGACAAGAATAAGGAACAATGACACTGGGAAGCCAGCCAGTAGGTGCAGTAAAATAAAGAAGAGAAAGAGCTAAAACAATCAGAGATTTTGTTCAGATTTTAGTATGTGCCTCTTGCAATTAATTTACGTGATTTGAGGATAAGAGAACCAAGAAGTGATATACAGCTGTGCACGCTAACATCGGAACACTACTATGAAAGTGGCCTGCCAACACTGGTTAGATCTAGGACTAGGATTCTGTAGTTCAGAACCATAACCTGTAGCTCTGTAGTGTAGTACAGAAACAGCCAAGTGACTCAAAAAAAAACAGTAATTTTCCAGGTAAGGTCCATCTTTTCAGTTCTGCCATGCTCCCGTGCTATACTGGGGGTACTGAGTATTGAATTCTTAAGTGAAAACATAACTGGAAAATTGTTTCTCAATCTCACCAAGAGCCTCCCTAATGAAGAAACAATAAGACCTTCTCCAAGGGAGTCAAACTAAAAGTTAAGTGGCCAAGTTAAAAAGGAATGTACATGTGGGGCGCCTGGGTGGCTTAGTCGGTTAAGCGTCCGACTTTCGCTTGGGTCATGATCTCGCGGTTCGTGGGTTCGAGCCCCGCGTCGGGCTCTGTGCTGACTGCCAGCTCAGAGCCTGGAGCCTGTTTCAGTCTGTGACTCCCTCTCTCTCTGACCCTCCCCTGCTCATGCTGTCTCTCTCTCTCTCTCTCTCTCCTAGAAATAGATAAAAAACATTAAAAAAAAAAAGGAATGTACATGATCTAATATTTGACCTCCTACTTCCCCTTAATAAAAGTACCAAAACAATACATAACCAGACTTAGAAAATGCGTGTATAAATGGTTTATTTACTGTTCATGTTGACCAGATATTGCAAAAGAGATGTGTTTTGATATTTTGCAGCATCTTTGTCCAATTTTTTCTTTGCCTCTTAGAAGGAAAAATAAACAAATAAACACAGGGGCACCTGGGTGGCTCCGTTGGTTGAGCGTGAGACTTCGGCTCTGGTCATGATCTCATGGTTCGAGGGTTCGAGCCCTGTGTCAGGCTCTGTGCTGACAGCCCAGAGCCTGGAACCTGCTTCGGATTCTGTGTCTCCCTCGCTCTCTGCCCCTCCCCACCTCAAGCTCTGTCTCCCTCTGTCTCAGAAATAAATAAACATTAAAAAAAAAATGAAGCTTCTAGTCTGCACTACATTTCAAGAATGTGGCATTGCCTAGCCAAGAAATACTGAGATTTCAAGAAGAAAGTGATACTCACATAGCAGGAGGTCCTGGGAGGGGAGCAACTAAGACTTTTGAGGCCAAGTTTATCAGCGGATAGGAATGACTAGAGTAGGTACTAAGACAGAAGGAGTCTTTCATCCAGTTATTAAATCCTCTACGAAGGTGGGGACAAATCAGGGGGGAAATACAGGAATGATATGAACCTCAAAGGAGCAAGGTGTGAGGGCAAAAAAGTAAAGCCCAGAAATGACATTGGATAATGCTGACCACAGACGTGGGCTCCTGGTAAGTATGGTGTGGGAGAAGGAAAAGCCTTCGAAAAGTGTGCTGCATGCAGGAGAGAGGGGGCTCCAGAGAGGGGACAAGTTTCAGAGTTGAAGGTGAGGAGAAAGGAGAAATCAGGAAATGTGTTGAGAAAATACTGAGGGGTATACCTTGTTCTTCTTGTCGCCTGAGTCCAAGCCCCAGGCCCAGTCCAAGTGACACAATCACCAACAGTGCAAGAAGAACCTATTTTTTAAAAAAGGAAAAGTGACCTTTACAATTTTTTAAAAATGTACAAAGGTACAAAGATACCCCTCTCCGTCAGTGACTCTTAAAGGCACACAGCATGCTAGTTATTCATATTACCAGATCAACAGTGACAGAGGAAATTATATTTTTAAATGCCTGAAATTAAGAAAGCTTTGGGAACGAGTTTAAAATGCTATTTATTACAGATCTTTAAACTCAAATGTATCAGTCCTGGTTAGCTTACTCCCAGATTGAGTTAAAATATGAATGAAACCGCCACTGGAGTCATTTACCTTTGCCCATTTCTCACTCTTAACTAGGTACCTGTTTGGAGATCATTTATCTAAGAGCATTCCTGACTTGTGAAATCGTTAACCACCTCATTCCTAGGGAGCAGGGGATTCCCTCCTCCCCAGCTCTGTCCTGTGGAGGGGAATGAGAATATTTAATACATGTAAAAAATAAAATATTCAAATAATTAACTGGCAAATGATCTGCTTTGATCTACAGCTCAGACAAATGATGTGGAGGTTCTGTGACCAAAGATTGTGTATGTTACTCATCATCACTACTGCTGACAAGGCTCTTCAGTGTAGTGGACTTTATGCAATGACTAGAATTAAACTGTGATATAACTACAGAGAATCCTTCCCACTGACCTTGTCCTCCACCCAGTAAGTCCGATGATAAGCATGCTGGATGACAGAGCTTGAAAAATATATACTGCCATGAAATATACACACACAACAGACACATGAATTATTTAGGAATGTATTTTTCAACACCAATAGCCTTTGTAATAAAGCTTATTTTTAAAAATCACTTTCAAAAAAACCACAATATTAAAATTTGCTTCAATAATACCATAAACCACTGAGTTTGTTTTTATTCTGAAAATCAACTGGAAAATTAACATACCTAACTTTTTTACAACAGACATGGTTTCAGTGACTGAGAAAATATGTTAAAATACTATGAAAAAAATCTTTTTAAAATGTTTTATTTTTAAGTAATCTCTATGCCCAACATGGGGCTCAAACTCACAACTCCAAGATCGAGAGTCACCTGCTCTATAGGCTGAGCCAGCCAGGCACTCCCTATGAAAACAATTCTCAAATAAAGTCTGAAACTTAGCCCCCAGTTTCAGTGACCTTTCAGCATTCAGTGGAAAGAATGGAGAGGGAAAGTGAACATAAATAGCTATTAAATAGCATCACTAGCACTTAGTCCCTTATTACGATGCTCAAAAGCCACACATGACCAGGATTAAGAATACAAAGCAGGGAAACACTGGGAAGTAGTCCTGTGGTAAACCTTATGCATCATCGATTTGCAAATGGGTTTATACCTTCTCGTTAATCCTTTAACCATTCAAATTTGATGGAAAAATAAACAACATTTGGCTATTCGTAGAATCCTCTAGAACTTTCGCCTGTTAAATCTTAGTGTCTATTTCTTCATGACTCTACTTGCTCATGTATTTTTGGCTTGCTCTCTGCATTATTCTGTAAGTTCCCCGAGAAGAAGCTTCATTTATTTAAAAATTTTATATATTTTGGGGAGAGTGCAAGCAGGGAGGGGCCGAGAAAGGGGGCCAGAGGATCTGACAGGCTGTCAGCACAGAGCTGGATGAGGGGCTCAAACTCACAAACCATGAGATGATGACCAGAGCCGAAGCTGGACACTCATCCGACTGAGCCACCCAGGTGCCTCAAAGAAGCTTCATGTTTAATCTCATATAATCACTTCCTCTAGATGAGTAATTTTGAATTAGCTTCTTGATATTGAGGTGCATATGCATCTTTAACTATTTATGCTAGCTACAAAATGGGCAGAGGAGAACTCCAGACTCCAAAATCACCACGATTTGGCTTTAGATAGCTGAATAAAGAATGCCAGCAACACAGTGGATACAGCTGAAGTTTCTTAAATGAAACCTATGTTAAAATTTAGAAACAGGGTATTTCAGAAACTATGATTTTAAAATACTGAGCTTCTATTACACATACTAGTAAACCGCTATAAGGATACAAGAAAGAAAATAAGTGATGCACAAAATTTTACTTTCAAGGAGTTTAGAATTTCTTGAATTTATAGATGGAATAAATCTAATAAATGGCATAAGAGCTAAAAGAGCATTCTAAAGTTCCCAGAAGGGTAATGACTAAATAGAATATATTGACAGTTTACTTTGTTATACTTCCTCGGCTCAATGTTTACATACATTGTTTCATTTACTTCTAGAAACAATGCTTGAGTGACAGAACGGTGGTGACATTAATTAAGGCAGGGAACTTAGGAGAAAACTGCAGCACGATATATCGGTGTGAGAAATGATGCAGTTGTTTTTGGCTGGAGTTACTGGATGAAGAGCCAGCAAGCAGGCATTTGAAGTCTTGTGACAGAAACTCAGCAAGAAGTCAGATCTACCGGCCTACTTGAAATTCTTGGTTGAAAATATGACTTTTACAATCATAAAAAGATAAGGTTGCCTAAAGAAAAG
This sequence comes from Proteles cristata cristata, assembly GCA_017311185.1. NCBI lineage: Eukaryota > Metazoa > Chordata > Mammalia > Carnivora > Hyaenidae > Proteles > Proteles cristata. The sequence continues at coordinate 598,289 of JAESUZ010003943.1, forward strand.
ATATTCAGACAAGGTTTGGTGGAATGCTATGTGCAACGTGCAAGAAAGAAGAATGCAGATAAAGAGAAAAGTCATAAAAATGGGAATATCGATGCCACCATGGAGCAAGGACAGAGAATAATTCAAGACAAGAACATAACAATACGCATATATTATTGTTAAGGAGACAGATCAGGAGGACAGAAGAGAAGGAAAGACTTCCAAGGAGATGACTTCAGGTGAGTAAAATCAAGCAAGGGAACGGAATGGGTGGGTGGTGGGAAAACGGGGGCAGTGGATGCAGCTCTCCTTCCCCAAACATTTGAGAGAGTAATACAATCAAGGAAAGCTTCTTTTTTTTTTTTTCCCAGGACAGGGAAAATCTTAACATACTAAAAAAAAAAAAAAACAGAGAAAATAGGCTAAAGGAACTATCTTTAGGAGTAAAGAAAACTAAGATAAAAACAACAGTCTAACAAAGACTATGACATAGAGTGATTTTTAATTTTCTAAATTAAATATTCAGGCAATAAAATGGTGCTCTATGTTGTGATTATAATCATGCTAAAATCAATGTTGCAAAGTGTTTTTGGTCACAAGATCCCAACTTTTTAGAACTGATCAAATGCTAATTTGTTATTCAAATTTCTTAGGCAACAGGATTAAAAATATTAACTTGGCATCAGAGCTGTCAGAAGGGATAAAACTGAATGGAATCACTTAAAACTTTACACTTAAATAGCAACACAAAGGCAAATGGGGAGTTATACAGTTAACGTTTATCATAAAGCTACAAAGATTAAAATTAAAAACTACTTACAATACAAATTATTTTATATTTCCTAACAGTGTTCTTCTGGACAGGTTCTTCCATTGATAAGATCCGAGTAGAGTCCATTAGCCATATAAACCTGTTTTGCTAGATGACAGTAGCACTCCTTCCTTTTCCTAGTCTAGCAAAGAGAAACTGAATGAGTTAAGTCACTGTGAGTAACTTTTATATGTTTGGAAGGGCGCAGCTCTTTAGTGATTGGACAATCAAAAGAGAGGAAGAAAGGTGTAATAACAATAGCATCAAGAGATGAAAGTCCTTTTCCAGGACATTGTAGACAAATACTAAATACTAATCAAAATATATGGAACAGGAATAACATAATAATCAAATTTGAATACATTTTGATCATTTGTTTCTTCAAAAATAACCCAAAATAAAAGCCTTTGTTATAAAAATCCAGGGAGTTTCTGCATTTGTATAAACTTCATTTTACAGTTGAAAGTCAGCATATTAAAAATGTGCTTTAACTATATAGGAATCCCAAAACTCTGTTGAATTTATATAAAGTACTTAATTATGTAAGAATATGTCTTTTTTTTTTTTTACAGGTTCACAGTTTGAAATGTTTTCATACATTTTATCTCATGTCAAACTTAACATCCATTACAAGCATTTTATTGCTATTTTGTAGTTGTGTCAAATAAAGGTCTGATTATTCGAATTCAGTTCTGTGACTTACTTGCCCCAAGTCACATATTTACTAGATTCCAGAGGTAGAAATGAAACCCAAGTCATCTTCTAACTCCCCAAATTCAGTCAACTTTCATTAAGCAATTAACTCCCTCTTTTCTTAGTTATATAGACCAGTGCGTCCTGGTACATGCACTTCATGCTGATAAGGGGTACAAGTTTATGATGAAAGAAATAAATTAATAGCAATGTAGCCAAATTCCTGGGAACCTGAGTCCTATGATAACCTCCTTGATCACAAAAAGCTTGGGAACTCTTTTCTAATGTAAAGATTATTTAAAAAAAAAAAAAAACGCCTGTAGGTTGCAGTATATTCCTTGGAAAACACTAATCTAAACTATTACAATCTTAAAAGCAGTGGAAAGAAATAGGAAAACAATCTATCCTAACATACATATATATAAATATGAACATTATTTCTGAAAGTCATGTCAAAATCCCTTTTCTATTATGGGAGCCCATGTGCTTAAGGAAAAGCCCTGCAGAGTAAGAGCCATGTTCCCTTTTAAGGGTTTGTGCTGTTCTTTCTCACTCCAGGAGACCCCTCAACCTTACCTTCAGGCCTAACCAGTGGAAGTACCTGCATGAGTTGCTGACACAGAAGAAGTGAGTTTTAGAGGAAGACGCCATAGAGATAACCTAAATCAAGGTCCAAAGACTTCTTCACGTGGACAAAAAAGAAGTAAACAAAACTCTGTTTGGTTACCTTGGCAAACAGTTCTCTGCAGTGGATAAACTTAGAAACACCTCAAGTAGTCTTTTAAAATTTTAATTTTAATTTTTCAAAATCTGAAGCCCAGTCCACTTTCAACTGAATTAGAATCTTCTGGATTTGGGGTTAAAATATCCCTTCAAGCCACTTTATATTGTAGCCGCGTTCAGTGTAAACACATTGCTTTGAGCAGTACGTACACTTTTGAATTCTCTTTTGCAAACATTTACTATGGGGTCTACTTACACTTTAGGTTTAAGATAAGACAAGAGGACCTCTAGAGCTTGACTACTTGCCCAAGATCACCATGGTTGCTGCTATTTCAGAAGTAAGATTCTGCCTGGTCTTGACGCTGCCACTTTAGGGAGTACTGTTGTCATGATTGCTGCTGTGGCAAAGAGATTGTAAGAAAGAAAAATCAAGTCTACGCCACAATTTGTTTCAAAATTAGGAGATTCCTAGGCATTGTGGCTTCTATCTAGTCATCTGACATAGAGCTTCAACTTTTCTTTTTTTTTTATTTAAAAAAAATTTTTTTAATGTTTTATTTATTTCTAGGAGAGAGAGAGAGACAGCGTGAGCAGGGAGGGTCAGAGAGAGAGGGAGTCACAGACTGAAACAGGCTCCAGGCTCTGAGCTGGCAGTCAGCACAGAGCCCGAGGTGGGGCTCGAACCCACGAACCGCGAGATCATGACCTAAGTGAAAGTCGGACGCTTAACCGACTAAGCCACCCAGGCGCCCCCTTTTTTTTTTTAGAGAGTTTTTATTTTTTTTATTTTTATTTTTATTTATTTATTTTTTTAATGTTTTATTTATTTCTAGGAGAGAGAGAGAGACAGTGTGAACAGGGGAGGGTCAGAGAGAGAGTGAGTCACAGACTGAAACAGGCTCCAGGCTCCGAGCTGGCAGTCAGCACAGAGCCCGACGCGGGGCTCGAACCCACGAACCGCGAGATCATGACCCAAGCGAAAGTCGGACGCTTAACCGACTAAGCCACCCAGGCGCCCCGAGCTTCAATTTTTCTGCTTGCACTTATGACAATCTCTCTAGTCTGCCTTGACTCTCATTAACGGTGCTCTTACTTTTACCTTCCTCTCTGTGACGGTAGTTTTGTGTGTCAGTTTGGCGAAGCTGTGGTACTCAGTTATTTAATCAAAAGCTAATCTAGGATATTGCCATGATTTTCTTCGTAAATGTGTTAATATCTACAATCAATTAATTTTTAACAAAAAAAGATTACCCTTAAGAATATTGTGGCTTTCCATCCACCTCAGTTTGAGGCAAAAGAACAAGAAATTTTGCCTCAAAATTACAACATGAGCCCAAGTTTCCAGCCTGTCAGCTCACCCTGACATATAAGTTTCAGGGTAAGTGTAAGTTTCAGACTTGTTAGCCTCCACAATCGAGTCAATTCCTTTCCCTTTTCTCTCTCACTTTCTCTCTCTTTGTCCTCTCTGTTTTCTCTGTCTCCCTCTCCCCCCACCCCCACCTCCACCTCCACCTTGTTCTGTTTCTCTGGAGAATCTTGACTGATACATCCTTTGAACATCTCACATTTTTAGTTCTTTATAAGACTTCGCCTCATTTCAACCTCTCTTCCTTATTTGGCCCTCCAGAATCTACTATCTTGGTTTCTGTCTTCTTGATTCTCAACTCTTTGTCCTGATATTTTCTATAATAATTTGTATACCTTGACTCCAGAATGCTTACCTGGTACTGATACCCCAGCTGCACTCAGATCCTGCTTGCTGGTTCTCCATGATGTCACTTGATTCTATACCAGCTTTGTTCACCAGAATACCACTGACTCTGGCTCTGTTTTTTTGTGATATAATTCTTATCACTCCCCTCTGCCCAAGCTTCCTTCCTCTCTGCTGTACCTCATCTTCCATCTTTTTTCAACCCTGAGAACACAAAAACACTAGATAAGGAAGTCAAGTGACCTCTGATAACATCTTGCATTGCTCACTTATTGGCTAATCCCTGACATCAAATTCTTCTCATCAAGGTGATATTGAATTATCTAAAAGTTACTAAGTTAATGGAAAAATATCTTAGTCCTTCAGGTCCTGAGGCTAGTAAACCTCAGGAAATTTACCTGAGGTATTTACACAGAGGTGTAGTAGAGATGTTAGATTGTCCAGTCTCTGGTCTTAATTCCCCTAAACCCCAACCTCTTTTGAGTGTCTCAAGTCTTAAAACTCATTCCCAACAGGGGCACCTGGGTTGCTCAGTTGGGTAAGCATCTGATTTTGGCTCAGCTCATAATCTTACCATTCATGAGTTTGAGCCCCGTGTAGGGCTCTGTGCTGACAACTCAGAGCCTGGAGCCTGCTTCAGATTCTGTGTCTCTCTCTCTTCCTGCCCCTCCCCAACTTGTTCTCTCTCTCTTTCTCTCACTCTCTCTCTCTCAAAAGTAAATAAACATTTAAAAAAAATACCTTATTCCCAATAGTTCACCTGAGCAGGGGACTCTGGCCAAATCCACATCTTCCATGCGAATAGGCTTTGGAATATACCGTCTAGTCACCTAGATTTTGTCCTGTTACTCTCTAAATTACTTGAAATTTGTAAGCCTCTATATTCTTTCCCCCCATAAAACTTAGAACAATCTGCACCTTCTAGGTTCTGAAAGCTTCACTCTGCAGAATGTAATACTTAACGGCCTAGAACATATGTGCTCTGAAAGGCAGCTATCATTACATCTCTCACCAGTCATAAATATTTCTCACACTCTACAAGGTCCTTGTGCCCACAGAATTCTGAGACCTTTTCTAAAAACAGAGAAAAGGCAGTAAGTATGCTGTTGTCTTGGGAGAGACCCAGGGGCATGCCAATATCACCTTCCTTAAGTCTCATTAACCTGTCCTTCATGGTTCCAGCACTAGCACTTTGGTGACAGTTGGACAAGCCAGACTGGGAAGGCCCAGGGAAACTAGATACACTGGGTGTGTGTGTGTGTGTGTGTGTGTGTGTGTGTGTGTGTGTGTGACTGCTGAGGCCCAGCAGCAGGAAGGAGTCTGTCTGTCAAGGTTGAAAGACCTCAAATAACACAGTAACAGGGAGGCCGGTGGCCAACTTCGAGGAGGGCCTGCTATAAGGAAAAGGCAAGAAATACCTACAGAGAGATTGATGAACATAACTAGGAAGCAAAAAGCTGCCGTGATAGGCTGTTAGTACAGGAATGCCAGGCTTTGGAAAGTGACGGTCCCGTATTGGAGCCGATTCTAGGACTGGCCGTCCAGGTGGGACTGGCGTTAGCAATGCTGAACCAGGGCTGGGAGGCAACGTTTTACCTGAAGGTCAAGGCAAAAGCTCAGCATGGGCTTTAGGACCCAGGTTTTTTTTTTTTTTTAATATTTTATTTATTTCTAGGAGAGAGAGAGAGACAGCGTGAGCAGGGGAGGGTCAGAGAGAGAGGGAGTCTGAAACAGGCTCCAGGCTCTGAGCTGGCAGTCAGCACAGAGCCCGACGCGGGGCCCGAACCCATGAACCGCGAGATCATGACCTAAGTGAAAGTCGGACGCTTAACCGACTAAGCCACCCAGGCGCCCCTGGACCCAGGGTTTTGAAACTGATATATAAGTAAAGTGGGTTACTGGACGTCCAAATGATTACTATGATAAAGTAAAATCAATGCCTATAGCTTGAGATGGATATGTCACAGTGCTATGTGTGTGAAAAGACATTTCCTAAGATAAAACACTTAAAATCTCATTGCTAATAAATACAGTTGAACATTTATAATCAACTTGGAGGTAGGGAACAGTCATTTTGAACCTTAGTTAAATAAAACATTTTCTGTTATTATTATATTTTGAATTTTATCAATGTGCAAAAATTTATTTAACGTATTATATAAATATGCACACATCTCTGATTTTATATACATAAGTATATAATATCTTTAATTTTCCTTCTTGGCTCACAAAGTCTAAAATGTTTACTAACTGGACCTTTGCAGTATTGCCAATCTCTAATCTACCCCTAAATTCTTCCAAGCTTCAAAGTCTGGCACTAATGTGCTTAACCAGAGAAACTTGCACCAGCCTGACATTTGAACCACCAGTTACCACCTCTTGTGATTCAGAAGTCAGGAACCTGGTCTGATGCCTCCTATGGCATTGCAATTATTTTCTAGTGAACAGTCAACATTTCCAAGGTTGTCTCTAGGTCCTGGAGCACTATTTTTCCTCCTTTGTCTCAAGTGCAGAAATATGCCCCAGTAATATTAGAATTCTAAGACTCTTACTGACTTCAAAACTCAGAAATAATCTTACTTCCAAAAATTTTCCAAGCTTTTATAGGCTCTTCTTGTTCTCAGTGTTCTCAAGTGGACCTCATTTGTGAAATTCTAGAGACATCTCCAGAAAAGACATCCTAAAAAACTAAAGGGTTATATCATACTACCTGAGTCCTCCAAGGCTCTCCAAGGTCCATGAACGTATAGGCTATGGGTCCATTCTACTTCTCTGAAGCCTGGCAGGAACTGGATTGTTTCCCAAAACTGTGGAATTTCTCTGGCATGTCAGCTTCATGCAAGCAGAAACAAGGTCAGTTTTGGCTTGCCTTTTGGTTCATTATCTATTACAATGGCCAGCACCTAGAAGACATTCAATAGACACTTGTTGAATAAATCATTAATGGTTTCAGAAATAACCTGGGAGGTCTAAGCCCACCCTCATAAATGTCTAATGAACCAAATTATAATAAATTATAATAACTTTACTAGATATAACTTTGTATATGATCCAAATCTTTTCCTACATCTATAGCATTTCAGAAATAGCTGTCACTTAAAAGGTAAGACTTGCCCATGAAATAAAAGCCCTTTGGATGCTTTCATTCAGTTCAGAGTAACAAATAACAACTGAGTACCATCAAGCCCTAGATTTTATGCCAGGTGATGCAAGAATGTTAAGAATCTACTCTAAAGAGCTTCAGTCTGGTACAAGAGACATTTTAAACTATAATACAGTGTGATATGTGCTATCTTAGTCATATTAATGAAATGCTTTAGGAATGGAGGGGGAAATAATTAAAATTTTCTCAGAGATGGGGCACCTGGGTGACTCAGCCAGTTAAGCATCAGACTTCAGCTCAGGTCATGATCTCAAAGTTCATGAGTTCAAGCCCTGCGTCGGGCTCTGTGCTGACAGCTCAGAGCCTGGATGGAGTCTGCTTCAGATTCTGTCTCCATCTCTCCCTGCCCCTCCCTTGCTTGCAATCTTTTATTTATTTATCAAAAATAAATAAAAATATTGACAGTTTTAAAAATTTTCTCAGAGCATTCAGAAAGGAATCAACATTTGTTTCCTAGGGCTGCCATGACAAACTACCCCAGACTGGGTGGCTTAAATTACAGAATTTTATTGTTCTCACAAGTCTGGAAGTTAGAAGTCCAAGATCAAGGTGATGCAGGGCTGGCTTCTCCTAAGGCCCTTCTCCTTGGCTTAGAGATGACTACCCTCTCCCTATGTCTGGCTCTCTGTGCATGCACCTGTCTGATGTCTCTGTCTGCATCCCAATCTTCTCGTCTTAAAAGGACACTAGCCATATTGATTACAGCCTATCCTAATGATCTCATTTTAACTTAATTACTTTTTTAAGGACTCTGTTTCCAAATACAGCCATATTCTACAGTACTAGGACTTCAACGTATGAATTTTAGGGAAACAATGCATAACTTAAGAGGTAACGTTTCTAATAAATATGTGACTTAAAAAGTCACTCAAGCACTATTGCTGAGGAGCAGCATCATAAGTCCCATAACCCATGCCACTTATGTTTAGAGGACAGTCTTTGCCTGGGTTTTGTGTACCTGCAGGTAGAGGCTTCAAGGGAAGGTCTGTGAGCCACTTGAAATTATGTACAAACTTGAATTTGTGAATATGTTTATGTATATACATATGAATATGTATATATTTGCCTTATCTATAGCTTACATCAGGCAAAGGCTTAAACTTTCTAGAAAACAACACTTTAAAGGAGATAAATATGGCATGAGAAATGAGACAAAACCCAATTGAATGACATTCTGGAAAACAATTTACCTGGAATGTTAAAAAAAAATGTCAGTTTTATAAAGTGGGGACTGTAATTTGAAAGGAGGCTACAGAAAGCTAACAACTAAATGTAATACAAGGTCCCTAATTGGATCCTGGAAGAATAAAATGGGAAAAAAGAGAGAGAGAGAGAGAGATCATTGAAGGATAGCACTGACACAATGGAGGAAATATGAGTATGGATGCATTCCAGATAACAGTATTATATTGATGTGTAATTTCCTGAGTGTAGTGAGTATATTGTGGCTAGGAAATTCAGGTCCTACATGCATGACTTTCAGAAGGCACATGGTGAAATACTTCAGGTTGAAGTTATGAGGTCTGTAAACAATTCTCAACTAGTTCACAGGGGGATAATTAGATTGGTGCAGAGAAGGCCAAGGGCCTAGAAAAGAGAGAGAGGAAGAGACAGATAAATAGTAAGTGTGGTAAAGTGTTTAAAATATATGTGTTGATTGAAAAAGTCTTCAATTTTTCTCCAGGTTTTAAATTTTTCAAAGTAAAAGTTCTGGGGAAAAGAAATAGTCTCCTGAGGAAGCTATAGAAGATGTGCTCTCCTCCATCTTCCAAGAGATGCAGTAAACTGAGGAAGCTAAGCACACAGAGGATATTACATAGGAGAGGGCAAGAGAGAATCACCAGGATGCTACCCCCTTCCCCCCCCACCCCCCCACATACGGGGTAGCTGTGTGGCAGGTATAGACAACAGCCAATCCAGACAGGCAGGGGAATCAGGAGGACATCTCTAACCGGAAGATGAAGTTGATAAATACCTTATGTGTCTAGTTGCTGGGAGGAGATTTACATCACAGGCAGAGGTTTCTGGATGAATTAGCAATAGGCACACCCAAAACTAAGCAAAGAAACAAAAGCCCACAAGGCAATGATCAACTCCAAAGACAAAAAAATTGCAAAGAAAAGGAAAATGTAATCACAATGCACTGTGTTGCTAAATTGTAAATAATAGCTACAGAGTCAGAACCGTATTATCTGCACAACAAATTCTGATATATGAGTAGGTTGGAGAATGAGGAAATGTGAGGCGTATCCAGGAACACTATATATTTGTCTGTTATGGTGAGAAGTTGAAATATAATATCTAAAAGTGAAACAGCAAGAAATAGTTGCATAAAGCATAATATTTAGTAAAAGAATTGCAAGTGGCTAACTTCTAAAAATTCTTTTTGATGTTTTTATTTATTTTTGAGAGAGAGAGAGACAGTGTGAGCAGGGGAGGGTCAGAGAGAGAGGGAGACACAGAATCCGAAGACAGGCCCCAGGCTCTGAGCTGTCAGCACAAAGCCCAACATGGGGCTTGAACCCCGAAACAGTGAGATCATGACCTGAGCCGAAGCTGGATGCTCAATCGACTGAGCCATCCAGGTGCCCCACAAGTGGCAAACTTCTGAGAAAGGGGAGTTACATGTGAGCAGGAGTTATTTTTTTAACTTACTTTAAAACTTATGATTTTAGTACAAACTTTGGAGAATTATTCATTGTTTAATATATATAGTATTTTGAAAAATAATACCAGTAAAAAGCAGTTAAGAATTATATTAACAGTATCATCAATTGATTTCACACGGTTTAACCAGAAAATTAAAGCTTTTAATTCTGGATAACACAGTGAACACCACTCATATGAGTTAGAGTACTGTTTGAATCAAATTATCTCTATACATATAAAATGATCCAGGAAAAGTGAGGCTTTTACATGGCAAAAATAAATCATAAAAATCAAAATCCTTTAGGCTGTGAAATCTATGTGGTATGATTTAGAAATAATACATTTGGAGTTAAAAAGCCATTCTTTCAAAAGAAAGTTAAAAGAAGTGAAGTAGCTGGGAGTGAAGACATTTAAACTGTGAGTCTGTGGGAAGGGAAAAGCCAAAGAAGGATCGAAAACCACAAAGTTACATGTGGAAGATGTGCTCTCAGAATATTTACCTGGTTCTGAAGAATGGACTGAACCGGAGTGGGGAGAGATGAAGATAGAGAGGCCAGGTAGGTGTGGCTGTCGCACTCCTAGAGCGAGGTGACAAGCTAAAGGAAGCCAGTGGAAACAGGGAAGTGTCGCATTTGAGAAGTATGACAGCAGCACCTCTGAACTTAGAGACCGATTGTAAACTAGTAGGAGAAGAGGGGGGCCCTTAGCAGAAATCGGCACCAAGAGAAGAGGCTGTTGTTCTAGAAAGATGACAAGTTAGATTTTGGACCTAGTACGATTGAATTTTTTAGGAAACATACGTGTTGAAATCATCAGCATCAAAAGTGAAGAGACCATCTTCTAGGAAAGAAGACTCTACTCTATTTTTTTCTTTTTTTAATATTTTTATTTATTTCTAGGAGAGAGAGAGAGAGAGAGCATGAGCAGGGGAGGGTCAGAGAGAGAGGGAGTCACAGACTGAAACAGGCTCCAGGTTCTGAGCTGGCAGTCAGCACAGAGCCCGACGCGGGGCTCGAACCCACGAACCGTGAGATCATGACCTAAGCACAAGTCGGACGCTTCACCGACTAAGCCACCCAGGCGCCCCGCTTCTCTATTTTTTTAAGTATCACTTTAAAATAAATACCTATCTCTCTTAGGTAGCCAATATTGATACTTAGGTATTTAGATTAGTTTTCTGCGGCTGTTGTAGCAAATTGCCACAAATTTAGTGGCTTAGTACAACACAGATTTATTTTACAGCTCTGTTTGTTACAAGTGTGATCTAGGTTTCACTGGGCTAAAATCAAGGCATCAATAGACCTGGGTTCCCTTCCAGATGCTCTAGGGGGAGGACTGGGTTCATTAGCTTTTCTAGTTTCTGGAAGCCACTCACGGTTGTTGGCTAATAGTTCCCTTTCTCCCATCTTCTAAGCCAGAAATCTTACATCTGATGGGTTCTTCCTTAGTAACATCTTCTGATTCTCCAACTCCCTCTTCTACTTTTCAGGGTCCTTTTGATTACATTCGATCTATTCAGATAATCCAGGGTAATCCCCCTTGTTTACAACCAGCTGATTAGCAGTCTTAATTCCACAGGCAACTTTAATTTCCCTGTGCCAAAAATCTAACATCTTTTCAGGCTCTGGGGATTGGGATATGGACATCCTTGCGGGACAATTATTTTGCTCATCAGAAGCAAAAATACTTCCATACTTTGTCCTGGTATGTGCAAACACATACCTATACAGATAGATAGTGGTTGACGTTTTCTTTCTTCTCTTCCTCCCTCCTTCCCTTCTCCCTCTTCCCCTCTCAGGATTTCTCCCTTCTCTCTTCCTTTCTCTACTTTCCAAAAAAAGTGGAATTGTGGTACTTGTAGTTAAAAAGAGCAGTCATCAAGATTAGCCTCACCTTTGACACCCATTCCAAGTTTGGGAATCCCTACGACAGCACTTAGGTTTGATAATTTTCTAGAAAGACTAGTGTTATACCAATGGGTAAGATTTATTATAACGAAAAGATACAGATAGAAATCAGCCAAGGGGGAAAGGCACACAGCACAGAGTCCAGGGAAGTTCCAGTTGTTCTCCCCCCTTGAAGTTGGTGGACAGCGTTACTTTCCTGGCATCAATACTTGACAACATACATGAAACATTGGTGACCAGTAGAGTTCGCTTGAGTCCAGTGTCCAGAGGTTATTGGGGATACAACATGCAGGTATGGCTGATACTCATGTAGCTGAATTCAATCTCCAGCCCCTCTAGAGGTTGACGTCATAAGCCAACCTTCCTCACCCCAAATCACACTGTCAGACTGTGTGGGGCAACCCAAGGGCTCTAGGAAAACTGAAACACTTCTATCAGGCATGACATTCAAAGGGTTTAAACATTATCCTTCAGAAGTCAAGGGCAAAGGTCAGACCTCTTTTTGGTCAAAGTTAAATTCTTTTACTATAGAGGATCATACAACACTCATTATTGCACAATGTCTCCTGTCCCCACTCCTGCATTACATCACATATACCTACACTGAGATGATTAGATGATGTTCCTTTATAGGATTTCCCAGAACAGCTCCCCAGTGATATCCTTCCCAGTCTTACAACAACAGGATACTTTCCTCTTTAACTATCTGTGTATTAAGCAATGTCTCCACCAAAGGTCTTATCCATGAGATAAGGATTTGTTCTCATCTTTTTTTTTTTAAGCAATCTTTTTTTTTTTTTTGAGTTTAAATAAACTTATTTTGAGAGTGACAGAGACAGCGTGTGTGTTGGAGGGGCAGAGAGAGAAGGAGACAGAGAATCCCAAGCAGAGTCTCTGCACCAACAGTGCGGAGCCAGACATGGGCTCCAACCCACAAAACCATGAGATCATGTCCTTAGCTGAAAGCAAGAGCCGGACACTTAACTGACTGAGTCACCTAGGCACCTCTCCCATCTTTTAAACTTATATTACAATTTTCCTATACAACTTGAACTATGTTAATGGTCCCAGCCATCTTGGAGTGAAAGGGTTCTAAAAAATACATAAATTAGCAAGAACTATTGATCTTAGATAGCTTACTGTATGCCAGATGCTAGACTGAACACATTCGCTTTTCTTACCCACAGGACTTAGCTGTTTTGCAGAAAGTAAAATGGAGGTTCCAAGAAATTACGGGGTTTGGCACATGTTTACTTAAATGGGTGTGTCAGGCTGTAAACCTAGGCTATCTAACACCAGAGTCCATTTGTCTGAGTGAGTATGTGTGTAACTACGACTATATGTGTAGACACAGGTCACGTAGAAAGATTGATACGGGAGCTTAACAGACTCTTCCAGTATTCACGTCATCTCCATTCCAGGTGAAAACCCCATCTCTAGCTTTCACAGTGTAGAGATTGGTCTCATGTGAGTTAACTTTACTTCTCACTCTAGAATCTAGAAAAATAGGCTTCTAGCATTCTTGGTCTGTACTGAAGTGGAAACACTAGCATCTTCTACCCCTCGCTTGTCATGCATGTGCATTGGTTCATTCTCCAGAACTTGGTCAAAGTTGCCTTCCTCAAAAACCACTGACCCCTGATTCCTCAACAATGGGATTTTTATGGTTAAGCTAATGGGATTCTCATTTCACTGATGACTCCATTTAGATAATTTATCTGATTGGAACCTGGAACCCAGACTACTCTCCACACCGTCCTTTATGATCTCAGTATTCTTTTATTCATCATTTATTCTTTCATTCATTTTTATGACATTATACTATAATTTGGAATAGAAAACACGAAGGTACAGATGATATCCTTATGGTGTTCACATGCTGATGGGGTGTTCCTCCTCTCTACTCCCATCCTCTAAATGCCCTAAACTACTTCATCTCCACCCTAGACATGTAGGGTTTCCAACTTCCCATTACATTTGCTGTCTCCATTCCTTAGGGAGGTAGGTTACCCCCAAAACCCTCAAATCTAGCCCAGTATTTCTTCTAAACCATATGCTTTTTTTTTTTCATTTTTTTGGTCTTTCTTATAATTTACAAACCCAAAGCAGTCATCTCATTAGCTGCTGACTCACACTACTCACTGTGGCTTTCAGGGCCCTCCGATTCTGAAAGGTGTCTACCCTGGCCTCACCATCCAGGCTGATCCAACTGTTTATCTTGGGTCCAGCACTAGCAATGATCTGAATGTACCAGGATTTTTTCAGAGACATCCCAGGTATTCTCAGTCTGTTTTAGTCTTGCTGGCCACCGCTATTTCCATTTCTGCCTTTCCTTGTTTCCTGAATTTCTGACTTAGTTCCCATTCCCAGCACCAAGCCTTCACCTTGAACCAATCTAGTTGCACTGATTTGACAATGAGCACATTTCCTTAGGTGCAGTTTTACGTTCGCACTTTTGCTCAGTCCGTTTTGAGCTGATCTAGGTGATTTTCTTCCTCCTGAAGGCTTGGTCATCTTTGAGAAAAACTAAGACAGTTGATACATTATTCATTCATGCATATTGCCAACCAGTCCTTTCCTTGTATGCTCTCCCCGCCATCCTCTCCCCTCCTTCTAGTGAACACGTAGTGATTTGACATTTTCTAGTAAGGAAATTATATGCCATTTTATAGAAATTGCAAGCTAAGGATTTAGAGCAATATTTTAACTAAATGGATTGACTCTTGGCTTTGACATACAGAATTAACAAAACCACACTGTCGTTGAGGACTGCTATGATTAAATAAAAGAAGATCTAAATAAATGGAGAGATCAACTGTGTTTGTGGACTAAAAGACTCATATTGTTTAGGTATCAATTATCTCCAAATTATTCTACAGATTCAATTTAATCCCAATAAAAATCTTAGTATTTTTTGGTGAAATTGAGAAGCTGACTTAAAAATTTATATGAAAATGCAAAGACATGGGGCGGCTGGGAGGCTTAGTTGGTTAAGCAACCAACCCTTGTTTTCTGCTCAGATCATGATTCCAGGGTCCTGAAACAGAGCCTTGCTTTGGGTGTGCTGGGCATGGAGCCTATTCTCACTCCCTCCCTCTGTCTTTCCCCCACTCACATGTATGTGTTCTCTCTCATGCTCTCTCTCTCAAAAATAAATAATAATTTTTTTAAAAATTCAGAATGAGAAATGAATGATATATTTAGGGCTCCTGGGTGGCTCAGTCCATTGAGCGTCCAACTCTTGATTTAGGTTCAGGTCATGATCCAAGGGTCCTGGGTCCCAGCCCTGCCTTGGGCTCCTCGCTGAGCATGGAACCTGCTTAAGATTCTCTCTCTCTGGGAACTTGACAGAGGAACAAAGGGGAGAAGAAGAGGGGAAATGGTGGGGGAAAGGGAGAGAGGCAAACCATGAGAGACTCTTGAATGCTGACAAAAACTGAGGACAGATGGATGTGCGGGGGGAGGAGGGATGGGCATGGAGGAGGACGCTTGTGGGGATGAGCACTGAGTGTTATGTGGAAACTAATTTGACAATAAACTATTTGTAAAAGAAAAAAGAAAAAAGAAAAAAATATAAATAAATAAAGCAAGTTTTTGATCTAAAAAAAAAAAAGATTCTCTCTCTGTCTCTCTGTCTCTGTCCCTCTCTCTCTCCCCACCACCCCACCCATTCTCCCCCACTCTCTTTCTGTATGTCTATAAACAAAAAAATTAAAAAAGAGAAATGAGCAAAGGACCTAGAATAACCAAAATAAGCTTGAAAAGAATAATAAAACTGGAAAACTTAGGTTACCCCATTTTGAGACTTGCTAATGACCTACAGCAATTGAGACAGTAGGATATTGGCATAACAGTTGGAACCCTCACACATTTGGAGTATTAAAATATAAAAATGGTAAAAACCAGCTTGGGGGATTGCTTGGCAATTTATTGTGAAGTTAAACATATATGTCCTATATGATCCCAAAATTTCATTCCTAGGCATTTACCCAACAGAAAAGATAACATAAATCTCTGTGAAGACTTGTTCAAGAATGTTCATAGCAATTTTATTCATATTATTCAAAAACAGGGAATAATTTGA
This sequence comes from Proteles cristata cristata, assembly GCA_017311185.1. Classification (NCBI taxonomy): domain Eukaryota; kingdom Metazoa; phylum Chordata; class Mammalia; order Carnivora; family Hyaenidae; genus Proteles; species Proteles cristata. Next base: position 614,009 of record JAESUZ010003943.1, read on the forward strand.
ATGCCTCCCAACAGGTGTGTACTACAAATTCACATACATGGATGGATCTCAAAATATAAAGTTGTGTGAAAGAAGCCAGACACAAAAGAACACATACTGTGTGATTCCAATTATATAAACTTCAAGAACATGCAAATTACTTCATGGTTACATAAGTTGAAAAGTGTTTGCCTCTAGAAGGGGGTGGGGCTGCAGAGGAACATCAAGAACTTCCTGGTGCGGTAAGCAGACTCCATCTCTCTTCACTGAAGTGTCAGTTAAACTCGTGTAAATATTTGTCAAGACTCACTGATCTGTACATGTAAAATCTATGTATTCCATTGTTTATAGATTACACATCAATTGAAAAAGTTGATATCGGAAGAATACATTAAGGTCTAGGAACAGATGGTCAATTTTTATTCAATGGATGGAGCATCAGCAAGCATGTTATAAAAATTAATTTGTTTTTGGTTATAAAAACATAATTCTTTATTGACCATTCTTCCTTTAAAAAAATTTTTTTACGTTTATTTATCTTGGAGAGAGAGACACACAGAATCTGAAGCAGGCTCCAGGCTCTGTGCTCTCAGCACAGAGCCTGAAGAGGGGCTTGAACTTACAGACCTCCAGATCACGACCTGAGCCAAAGTGTGATACTTCACCGACAAAGCCACCCAGGCGCCCCATCATTCTTCCTTTTTAACTATACAAGCCCCGGTCAATATTAGTATTTCGAGTATTTGCTGAGAACACACTGATTTGGAAACAGAGTAAAAGCCTGGAAATCTGCCCGACGGTAACTGAAAACGGTCTTAGAAGTATATCTGGGGGCACCTGGGTGACTCAGTTGGTTAAGTGTCTAACTCTTGATTTCAGCTCAGGTCATGATCTCACTCTAGTCAATATTAATATTTCGAGTATTTGCTGAGAACACACTGATTTGGAAACAGAGTAAAAGCCTGGAAATCTGCCAGATGGTAACTGAAAACTGTCTAGAAGTATATCTGGGGGCACCTGGGTGACTCAGTTGGTTAAGTGTCTAACTCTTGATTTCAGCTCAGGTCATGATCTCAAGGCTTGTGACATCAAGCCTCACATTGGCTGTGCTGACAGGCTGACAGCGGGAACCTTCTGGGATTCTCTCTCTCCATCCTTCCCCTTGTCTCTGCCCCTCCCCACCACAAATAAATAAATAAACTTAGTGCATCTGATTAAAAATAGTCTAAAATAAGATAGTCTGTTTAGCACACACAAAAAAGAACAATAGATTGTTAGGCTACTTAGATTTTAATAAATCTGTCTCTGTCACTCTTCTAGCTTGGATATTTTACAAAACTGACTACTGCATTATGGCTCATTAAGTGCCTAAGGTTGTGTCTAGCACTGAGCAAAGGGTGAACAAATATTTCATAAATGAAGTACTCTACTACTTATGCACCAAGGTGTTAAATGAAGATAAAGAAGAGACCCTAAAGCAGCTTGATTGAGAAGGGCAGGCTTCCAGGAATATGTCAAGCTGATGCTTGAAAAAATAAGTGGTGAGGGGTACACTCCACAGCGCACTTAGCCACTGATCTGACCTTGCCAGTAGATCAGCCTTCCTATTTGCCGACCCCTCTCCACCCCTACCCTCACCTAAGAGGTTACGTATTCAGTAATAGATAACATTTATTATTTTATATGATTATAACTAAAAATGATAGACATTATTGTTTGATTATTTTAATTAAAAATTAGTAATAATGCGCTTATTTATTTTTTTCATTCTTTTTTTGAAAGCCTGTTATGTGTCACACAGTATGCAAGGCACTGAGGTTACCGTACTTGAGAAGACATAGTCCCTGCCGTCAAGAAAAGTGTGGTTTCAACTCCAGGCTCCAAAAAGTCAGCAGCTGACAGACATCACGTTGACCTAGGTTGCAGGAGGAGCATTTCTCCCTGGCTGCCATTCCCCGGGCTCCAAGCTTTTTTCCTTCCCAGGAGGCTAAAGCATTAGCCCCGAGCAGGAAGCATCTCCCGCTCCAGCCGGCAGGTGGCGACTTGCAGCCGACGACGCCTCGGGGTACTTAGGCTCAAGGCTCCACTTGGGGGCGCTCTCGTCCGGCTAGCCGGCCGCCCTTCTCCTTGGGCGGAACCATCAGGCTGGGGCGGTCGTTTCTGCAGGTTTCGTGATCCGCACGCACCCGGAACTTCCGGGCTTCCGGACAGGCGCCCTTGGTTGGCTGGGCCTTGGAGGGGATCCTTTCCGCTGAGCGCCAGAGAGAGGAAGCGACTCTTGCGAGCCGAGGTTTCCGGCGGGCGTCTCCGCCCTCCTCCTCCTCAATTCCCGGAGCTCGGGTTTAACCCGGGCGGCGCGCCGGGCGTCCAAGGAAGGCAGGGGCGATGGTACAAATGGAGACCCAACTGCAGAGCATCTTTGAGGACGTGGTGGTGAGTGGAGCCGCCAGGGATTCAGGACGGTGGCTGGGCGAGGGGGACACTCGGTGGCCGTCTCGTGAACCCGGCCCAGGCAACCTGTCCCCCACCTCTCCTTTGTTGTGACACCGTGTAGTCTGCAGGCGTTTAGCGACTCTCCACCAGCTGTCAAATTCAAAGCCTCCTTTGAAATCCACAATACGCTTTGCGATAGGCCAGGCCGGAATTGTTATTTTGTGCGTGTCTCTGATTAAGGCGATCTGTCCTGTGTTACGTTGTGTTTTTCTCGAGGAGTTTCCTCCTTTTTTTTCTTCTTCTTTTGTTTGTTTGTTTGTTTTACATCGTTTGCTTTTTATTTTTTTACAGAAAACGGAAATTATAGAAGAGGCTTTTCCTGGGTGAGTATATGCATGGCAGATTTTTGTATTTTTACATGAGTGTATTTTTGTAAGATTTTACTTCGGTTTGCCTTGGAGGTATAGAAGATCCATAAGATTCTGGTTATGTTGAATTTAGAACTCGCGGCAAATAATCTGATTTTTGTGTTTTAGAATGTTTATGGACACCCCTGAAGATGAGAAAACAAAACTAATTAGCTGTTTGGGGGCCTTCAGACAGTTTTGGGGTGGTCTTTCTCAGGTGAGCACTGCATTTTTATGACATTCAGCTGATGATTTTTGATGCCTTCTTTTTTTACGTTATTTTGATGTTGCTGTTAAGGTCTTTCTGGAAAGGGAGACATAAAATTGTCGACATTTTTTTATTTGTATACTCTGGCTTCCATTTGTTTCGATTTATATTTATCCAGTGGAGAACTGGTACTGAGAGATCAAGTTGATAACAGCACAGTGTGAGATGTCTTTAAGTCTCTCGCATGTTATATTATGTAAAACCATTTTCATCCTATTCTGATTTATTTGGTACAAGGGAAAAGAGCTGTAGTAGAAGTGTAAAAGATACAAATTTCATTTTCTCAACAAGGAACTACAAAGCATTGATACAAAGATACTATGATCAAAGATGCTATAGTAAGGATACAAAAAGAAATGCCACAATTGGGGTGCCTGGGTGGCTCACTCTTTTAAATGACCCTTTCTTGGTTTCAGCTCAGGTCATGACCTCATGGCTTGTGAGTTCGAGCCCTGCATCAGGCTCCGCCCTGACAACACAGAGCCTGGCAGAATTCTATCTCTCCCTCTCTCTCTGTGCCCCTCCTCTGCTCTCTTTCTTTCAAAATAAATAAACGTAAAGAAATGTTTTTTAGATTCCACAATAAGGATACTATAATAAAGTACTAAGATATTACAATAAAAATGAGGAAAGGAGCAGTAAAACTTAGTAACAAAGAACAGTCACCAGAAAATATGTCCATGAAAAAGACAAAATGTGTAATCCTTGAAGAGCTGGTGTTCCAGTAATGCATTATCCTCTCATGGTGCATTAATTGTAGGAAAATGAGAACTGTTTGCATTTAAACCACTGGTGATAAGACTTGCTACTCAAACATGGGTTACATAGTGGCATATATTCTTTTAAAAAAAAAAAAAGGTTTTTTTATTAGAGAGCCCAAGAGGAGGAGAGGGGCAGAGGGATGAGGGGGAGAAAGAGACAGAGAGAGAGAGACAGAAAATATATCTTAAGCAGGCTCCATGCTCAGCCTGATGCTGAACTCGATTCTTTGACCCTGAGATCATGACCTGAGCCAAAGTCAAGATTCGGAACGCTCAACCGCCTGAGCCACCCAGGCGCCCTGGCATATATTTATTTTTTTACGAAAATTGTTTTAATTGTCTTCTAATAAGTAATATATTCATATGACTCCAAATACAAAAGGTACCAAAAGGGGTGACCCTATGAATAGTCTGCCTTCTATCTTTCTTAACTTACTCATGTACTTTTTCATGTCAGCAACCAGTATCCCCAGTTGGTCGCCTTCTGGAAGTATTTTACACTCATAGAATACATTTTTATAGAACATTCATATAATGTGTACACTGTTTCTTAGTACCTTTCTTACTCTTACTATTAAAGTCTGAAAGTAATTCTCCATTAATCCATTGAAAGTTACTTCTGCCTTTCTTTCTTAAAGTAGCATAATGCATTATTGGCTGCACCTTTCTTTATTTAACCAGCCCCCTACTGAGTGACATTCAGGTTATTTCTCACCTTCTCCACTTTAAACAATACTAGAACAAACAATATTATGCACAGGACACCATGCAGAATAAATTCCTGAAAATGGTACTTCTAGGTTAGAGGGTATGTCTGTCTATAATTTTTATGCAAATTCCCTAATAGCTTTCCATAAGGGTCCTACCAGTTTATTCTCCCCTGGCAAGGGGAGCATAAACATACCTGTTCCCTAGAGCCTCACAGTAGGTGTTAATGAATTTTTTGTCTTTGATGTTTGCCAGTCTAAACCAGGAAAGATTATATCTCATCATGATTTATTTGCATTTCTCTAATGTTGAGCATCTTTTCAACATATTTTAATTTTTTAATCATTAAACATTTTATGGGTTAAGGATGGCCTGTGTATTCAGGAAATGTATATTCTAATGGAGGGGCAGGAAGAAGAGAGAGATTTCTAAATCAGCATTGTATTTTCAACAATAGAAGTGTGTTTGAGGGACAGTGTAGTGCAGAAGAGGAGGACACGTGGGTTCTTCCTGAGGGTATCCTGGAAGATGAACTGTTATGGGTACTACATTTTGGTGTCAGATTGTTCAAGTCTAGAAATTTGATATGTCATTGGATTCATAATTAGGCTCTTAGGGATTAGATTCACACAGATTCTCACGAGGCTGATTATAATTGACTCACAGTGGATTTTCCCCCCAGTGACAGGAATGTTTATTTTTTGCCATTAAGGGCATTGCTTACAGTGTCTTACATAGTCTTTGTTAGAGCTTTCTACTGACTGTGAATATATTAAACTCTTACCCCTTTTGGCGGTCTCATGTTATAAAAATAGTGGGGCTTTAATCTATAGAATTGTATTGATTTTAAGCTTAATATGACTGAAATTTTCATTTTGTCTTTTTTTTTTAAATTGTTTTCATTCATGAATGGTTATAGTGGAGTATTTAATTCATAGTCTCAATATACTCCCAGGTATATTAGCTATTTGTTAGACATAAAGTATCACTTTGGACCTAAAATATAATCATTTTTTAATTTTCCAGGAATCTCATGAACAGTGCATCCAGTGGATTGTTAAGTTTATCCATGGCCAGCATAGTCCTAAAAGAATTTCTTTTCTTTATGACTGCTTAGCAATGGCAGTGGAGACTGGTCTCCTTCCCCCCAGGTATGTTTGCTGATAGATAGAGCAATCCAAAGAATTTATTTATTAATGTTTGGAAATTGGTCACGGTTTGTTGTCACAATAGAGTAAAGGAACAAAAAAAGAAGTTAGGCTCAGCAAGTAATCCTTCATAAGATGTCAAGTTTTAGTTTCTAGGATATAGTATTCATAGAATTGTGTACATAAAGGCTCAAAATGAGGTAGGCTTTGCCTTTCAGCTGAGGAGCTAGGATCACTTCACTTTTCCTGCACTATGAACTACCTGAACACATTGTGGCTTAAAAGAGTAATAGTCATTTTATTAACATGCATGGTTACAGTGATTGGCTGAGCTCAGAAAGCAGTTATTTCTCAGGATCTTGTGATTGCAGTCAGATGGTAGCTATGGCTATAGTTATCACAATGGTTTTCCCATGCATGTCTGGTGGTTGATGTCTGGCTGTCATCTGGGCCTTTCGCTGGGGCCATCAGCTGGAATCTACACATCCCTCTCTGTGTGACCTGGACTTTCTCACAGCATGATGGCACCCAAGGCAAGCATTCAAAAGAAGGCTAGACAGAAGCCACATTACCTTGCCTTGGATGTCAGAAGCGTCCCTTATGCCATAATCTGGACCTGCCCAGATTTGAGGGAAGAGAGTATAGACCCTTCTCCTACCTTTTCATGGGAGAAGTATCAGTGTCACACTTCAAAAGAGCACGTGGGTTTGAAAATCTTGTTTCAGCCATGTTGGAAAAATACATCTACCACAAACTGATAGGTAGTAAACATTTAATCTATAGCTTTTGGTAGATTTCTTTCTAGTAAAAATACAACACAATATTACTGTGTTCTGTTTTGTGTTCTATCTTTCATGCAAGTGAAAAAGACATAGCATACTACATACATAGTTTTTTAAAGCACATTTGAAAAGTAATATGCCTTTCTGAAAAACACTGTAACAAATATCCAGAATACATGGACCCTGTTAGAGAGTTTGAAAAATTCTGTCATGTAACTGGTATGGGTATTCTTATTTTCTAGGATGGTTTGTGAATCCCTAATAAACTCCGACACACTGGAATGGGAAAGAACGCAGCTTTGGGCCTTAACGTTTAAACTAGTTCGGAAAATAATTGGGGGAGTGGATTACAAGGTATTTTTTCCTAATTATAAAAAGTGATCACTTTCTTTGTGGGGATGAGCACTGGATGTTATATGGAAACCAACTTGACAATAAACTATTAAAAAGTAATCACTTTCAGACAATTTAATTTTTAGTGTGTGGATCTTAATTTCAGATGGGAAGAATGAAGTAGAAGGATTTGCAAAGTTTATTTTTTGTTGTATTTCATAGAGGGACTTAAAATTGTTCAGTGTTTCCCACAGCTTCTCTGCTCTCCTCCTAGCATTCTTCAAAATGCCAGTCCTAACATATATGATGAGTAGCTAAGTCACCAGTGGCCTCTGTGCCCTTTCATATCACAGATCTTACAATGTTGTGGCCTCTTTCACATGAAAGAGCACAGAGCAGGGGCGTGTGAAGCCATGAAGGGATGTAGGCATCAGCTGATAAAGGGAGCAAGCCCTGTTTCACCTTGACCACGTGTGCTTCCACGCTCTTCTCTTGACCCAAAAGAGCAGCATACACCCTCTGTCTCGTAGGACAGCTCAGGGTCTCCCTTGCTGAAAACACCGTTCTCCTTCATTCACACTACCTGTCTTACTGTTCTTTTCGAAAGAATTGCCACTGTCTGACCTTAGGCTTTATATCTGTATTCTCTCTAGTCTGAAATGACTTAACTACTTAATTATTGATTTGAATCATGATTTAATACAAAATCAATTCTAAGAAACTTCTTTTTTTAAAATTTTCTCTTTACTTTTACTTCACTTTCCTTAGCAAGTTTCCATGGAGTTTTTGCTTTCTTATTTGTAGGGTGCCTTATAATTGTTGCTCATTTCTTCTGTGTATATGTTTTGTTTGTCTTTTTTACAAGACTGATCACACAGTTTATACTCAATAAAATGCAGGTTGAATGAAATTTCTTCTCTGTATATCAGATTCTGCTCTGAAGTAATGCAACTGGTAATAGATATGAGGAGATGACCAATTAACAGAATAGCCTTATTGGATAAGTGTGAGTGATTAGGTATGTGATGGATGCGAAGGGGAAGTAAAGTCGGCATATGACAAAGGGAGTAAGCAGAAGGGATCACCTGCCAGAAAATTTGATATTATTGCCCATGTCTCAGAGTGTGTTCAAATTCTTTCAAATATATTTCTGTAAGCTCAGATTAAGCTTTTTGGACCCTCGTAGGAATAGAAAGTCAAGTAATGTTGTGAGGGTCCAAAAAGCAGAGTGTGGAAAGATTTTTATTTGTAAGTGCCTGTCTTTGTTCATTCATATTATGGGCCATTCTTTAGAGTTCTGTTTTGGAACATGACTCTTGTCTTGGGTTAATGTTAGGGACTTGAACGTTAGCTCTGATTCAGAAAAATTGAAAATGTGACATTGAAGGTTACATTTTTTTCTGAATATGTGATGTTGAAATCTTTAGGTGTTTTAGCTAGCACAGGGGGCACTACTTAGTTTTAACCTAAGAGTTTTTTCTTCTATCAGGGTGTTCGAGATCTGTTAAAAGTGATTTTGGAGAAAATCTTGACAATTCCCAATACAGTGAGCTCAGCTGTTGTACAGCAGCTTCTAGCAGCAAGAGAGGTAATTTAGGACAATTCATTGATCATAATCTCAAAAGTCTATTTTTATATAGCTCTGTGCCTTTCAAATATATGGTAGTTTGTGGACTGTTTCATTTGGGTACTTCTACCAAAATCACTTCGTTTTACTGTTTATTATATTTTTATGATATAGTAAAAATATATTTTAATTTTATTATGTTTCTAATGAAAATTTTAAATTAAGCCATGGCTTTTAATTCTGAAAACAACTATATAGACAAAGTATTTTCAAATGTTACAAGATTATGGCCTATGGATCACTTAAAAATCTTTGTGTTTAGTAACTAATGTTGCAAGAATTATTACTCTGATCTGTTGCTTTTCTCATAGAGGCTATCAATATTTAAAGCAATGGATTGTTATTTACTAACATCCATTTCATTATTCATTAATCTTCATTTTTAGAGATTCTTCACATATACATGAATTCTTTTATGCTACAGTTTAAGCCTATTAAATCCATGAAATGATTTCTTTGCTTTTAATAGATTTGTTCTTGTTGCCACTGTTGCATTTAAAGGGCTTATCTGTGGAACTAAGCAAGAACGAAAACATTGCTCTTTTGTTTTTCTTAGGTTATAGCATATATCTTGGAAAGAAATGCCTGTCTATTACCAGCCTATTTTGCAGTCACAGAAATCAGGAAACTGTATCCTGAGGGAAAACTTCCACACTGGGTAAGTCTGATATTTTCCATGTATTTTGATAGAAATTTTAGTCAAAAATAGTTTTTTGATCTAATTTTTGTGTGCTTATTTTTAAAATGGTCACTTTTATCCTGATGTAAAATGTACTTTTTAAAAACTCATTATAATGTGTTTTATTTCTTTGCTATCTTGTTGAGACAGTTTCTGTATCATGTGTTAAAATATACCAGCTTCATCAAATAGCTAAGGACATGGTGTTATGATTTGGCTTAATTCAGGGACCGGTGAACTGGGAAGTAATTGTTTGTAAGGAAGTATAAGAAGACTAACTTTTGAGTCATTTTTATATGCCAGGTATTTTATTAAATCTTTACATATTGTCTCATTTTGTATTAACAGTGGTTATATTCAGGACAGTCTTGATTTTATTTTTATACTTATTTATTTTTGTTTTGTTTTGTTTTTAGTTACTGGGAAACTTGGTATCAGACTTTGTGGATACCTTCAGGCCCACAGCAAGGATAAACTCCATTTGTGGTAGGAATATAATTTAAAATATACTAAATAGAACCTGATTTTTAGTCAACTATTGAACGGAATTTGCAGATGTATCTTACACATGTCCTGTAGGTTTGTCATTTTGGTAATTCTGTAGAAGCTTATTAATAACCATTGCCTTGTTTTCAGGTACTTTGTGTGCTGAGTGTAGGAAGGAAGAAACAGTTGTCTGGACTGGGTCTAAGCTTCAGATAGAATCATTCTAGAAGATGTTTTTTCTGATGAATAGGAGGAACTTTTAGTAGAGCTAATAAAGCACCGTGAAATCTCCAGGCAATGGGAAGTCTCAACCGATCTGTCCCTCTGCAGCCATAGCACACAAGACTGTCAGGCACTTTCAGCCCCTTCCAATTCACACTTTTGCTCCATATTTCATTTATTTTGTTTTCATTGTTTCATGTTTTGTTAGATTCTCAGAATTTTCTTTTAAAAATAATCATGTGATTTGGCAATTTGTGCAGTGCCCAGCAGTGTTTGGGCATATAGACCATCGTTTAGTCAATGGCCAAATTTTCAGCACTTCTTGTGAGTTGGGTGCTATTCCAGATTGGAATTACAAAAATAAAGCAAGCAGACACTAAACAGATAATTCTCAGACTTCTAGCTTTTGTAACTAAGTGAATATTGGTGTCATTTAATGAATTCTAGAAGTGGTGCAGATTTGAGAAGCATGAGTTCAATTGAAGATGTGGAACATCCATGTGACAATATTCATTAGGCAATTGGGTATATGAGTTGACGGTCATATGGTACATCTAAGGCCTCTTGGAACGTGATGCATAAAGTTAATCATGTTGACCCTCGACTAGAGATCTATAAACTTTTTCCACAAAGGGTGATATAGCAAATATTTTATTTAGGCTTTGTGAGCCATTCAGTATGTTGGAACTACTCAGCCCTGTTACTATAGTGCAAGAGCATCAAAACACAGGCAGCAAGCAGCATCTGGCCCATGCATTATAGTTGATGCTTGGATAAATGCAACATTTTTGAGTTTGGTATGTCTCTGCAATTGGTCTCCAACCATCTGGACTAAAAATAATCAAAGAAAAATCCCAACATTTATATCTAACTAAAAGCTTCTTCCAGTCAGTGTCTGATTCAGCACAGATATTTATTAAATATTCATAGAGTGAACGCAGAACCAGGCATTTCTGTGTTCATATTTACTTAAAAACATTTTTTTTGTTAATACATACAGGCCGCTGCAGCCTTCTGCCAGTTGTAAATAACTCAGGAGCCATTTGTAACTCATGGAAATTGGATCCTGCAACTCTTCGTTTTCCTTTGAAAGGCCTCTTGCCGTATGATAAGGTATGTTGATAAATATAATGGAACTTCTGATCCATCTAACAGTCTTTATCCTGGATTATTTGATGTGTTGTGCTAAATTGTCTCTTCATAGGCTGAAGAAATAACAATGGTTTGTGGTTTATCATGTGATTCTAGTATCCAACTGTTCCCTGTGGTTTGTGATATTGTGGATGTTTAGGCTCCAGTAGACAAAGCACTTAGACTAAGAAAACTGAATCTTTAAGTAGAATCCTTATTTTTATTCTTCCTTTACAAAGTGAGGACCAAAAATGAATTTGTGTGATTGTTAAAATTTGAAGAATGAGCCTCTTGTTCGTTAGATTTTTTATTTTTATTTTTTTAAGTTTAGTTTATTTAAGTAATTTCTACACCCACCGTGGGGCTTGAACTCACAACCCCAAGATCAAGATCAAGAGTTACACACTCTTCTGACTGAGCCAGCCCGGTGCCCCTACTTTTGTTAGATTTTTTAAAGAGGGGATGCAGAGGGCAAAAGTGGAATAGAGTACTCCCAAAGGAAAAAAATCTACAGTATCAATAAAATGAAGTATGAGATACAGACATAACACTATACTGAAATTTGGTAGATTCATTATAGTATCTTGGGAGTTGAAATGGTTACAGAGCAGGGTATGGGGAAGACTAGATATTTTACATGTAAATGTTTCATGTCAAAAATGATGTAAAGATTGATTAGGAAACTTGCTCAGAAGTGAGGAGAGTAAATAGTGAAACTAAGGTCACAATTAGTTGGCATATTAGTCAGCAAACTTTGGAATGTGAAAGAGTGATGAACTACATGGAATTTATAGTTATCATGATAAGCAGTGGTATTGAAAATAAATAAATATATTATGCACTTATTGTATGCCCAGCACTACTATATGAACTTTTTTGCAATAACCCTTATTCTCAACTATCATCTTAGTGTCTCCATTATATATGTGATGAAACTGAGACAGAGTCGGGTAGCAACTTGACTAAGGCCCCTTATTTAGGAAATGGTAGTCAGTATTTGAACTCAGACTATCTGATTCCTGAATCTACACTCTTAACCTCTTTACTATCAAGTCATTTTCCTCCAAATTTGGAAGTAGTGTTTATGTTAACACTTGTATGAAAGTGATTGGAAACTGCCTCCATTCCTTTGGTTAGATTTCTGAGCAGAAAATCCTTTCCTTACAGGATGCTTAAGACTATCATGTGACTGTAAGCAAAGTCATTTCTAAATTTAGCCTCTCTATGACCTTGGGCATGTCCCTTCATCTCAGTTATATCACCTATCAAATGAGGGGTGGGGTCAGATTAACTATAAGCACTAAAATCCTATGATTTTTTTCCACTAGATACTGCCTACTGTGTGAAGGTAACAGGTGCCTTTAGTGGATTTTTTTTATCTCAATTTCAAATTATTTGAATTAATATTTACTTTGATCTTGAAGCAATAATTTTTTTTATTTTCTTTAAAGGATCTGTTTGAACCACAGACTGCTTTGTTGAGATATGTATTGGAGCAGCCTTATTCCAGGGATATGGTCTGCAATATGCTAGGTTTAAATAAGCAGGTACTGTACTATGCTGGAAACCTAGTAAATTCTGCATAGAATCTGCACTATTCTTTTCTCTTTTCTTTGCTAGAGCTAACTGAGCAAAACAGTTAAGAACTATTTGGTGATTTTTTTTAATATATGGTTTATTAAACAACGTATTGTTCCTACCATTTATATATTGCTTTAAAAATGTGTAAATTAAAAAGGAGATATTTTAAAAGTTGGTTTATTTTGCATTGCTTTTTTTTCTATAAGGCCAGTTTCAAGTATACCTTTTGCCAGAGAAACCTACACATGACTTAACCATAATTTTTGACTTTTTTGTTGTTTGGGTGCCTATTTTTATAACCCTTGGTATTTTCAGCGTGGCCTGACTGCTGATTTTTTTTCCCCCTTCTTGGTGTATGTTCGTTTTTGGTGGTTTAACATGTGGGAGGGTTTGTGCTGACTCTGGGTTCCTTGAGGCTGGCCTCATAGTCACTGTTTTGTCTTTTCTTTTTTTCTTCCTTTATTTTTGTTCTGTCCTGTCTTGTCCTGCCCATCCTCCAATGCTCTAGACCTTGAACATTGCTCAGGTATGTTCACAACCTTACTGTTGTATTGTGACTAACGATACGCTGGCCGCTTTGTAGCCACTGATTCCATTTAGAGAATACATGTATGGTCGGGGCTTGAAATTGGCAGGACCATGCTGAGACCAAGGCCACTAAAATGAATTTCTTCTTGGGATATGAGAGTTGTTTTTGGTGGATTGTTTTTGGTTTTGGTTTTTGGTGTTTGTTTGTTTTTTTAATATTCTTTTTTTCTTTTTTCTTTTTTCTTTTTTTTTTTAACCAAAGAGACAACACCTGGCACACAAGAACACCTGTCATTTTTTGATGGGTGGTTTTTCCTTCCCACTCCATTTTACTCTTTTTTCTTTTTTTCTTCTTTAGGGCTAAAGCTCGCCTTGTGGAATTTTCAGAGATGGAAAGATTTGTGGTGGCCTTTATCTTTCCGGATTATTAAAACATAAATAAATAACATCTATAAAAGTATTTACGTTGCTTTGCCTTAAAACAAAAAACAAATTAAAAACAAAACAAGAGTAAAAAGCACTTTACTAGAGATACGTGATTTTAAAAGTTGGAGTGGTAAATTTATACAGGGAAGGTTTTTTTGGAAACATGGGGATTGACGAAGAAATGTCACACTCTTAGGTGACCCCACACCTGCTTGACAAACACCCTTCTTTGTCGGTCTTTGCCAGAAGTGTCCTCCTCCTAGAGTGGGCTCCTTGCAATTGAAGCTCATCTGCGGTGGGAGAAAAACACTGTGGCCAAACTCAATAAACCAAACTCTTATACAGTCCCAAGTCTGTTCCAGGACTTTTCACCTTTGAGATTTTAAGCAAAATAGTGGTTCCAATTATTTTTGTTAAAAATTTTTGAGCCCAACATATTAAAATAGACCAGCTTTTTGATTTTAAAAAGACGTTCTTGTCCAGGTTATATAAAATAGCGTTACTGTTTGCAATACTATAGTGAAGGTTGTGCCAGTGCTTCCATTTATAAAGCCCTATTTTTAAGGACATATAGCTTGGCCATAAAACTTGCTCAGTGTTGAAACTTTGCATGCCAAACCTCACCCTAGTAGCAGTATCTCTTTTATTATTTTAAGTTTTTCCTTCTGAAAAATTTACCAAGTTTCCTTGTTTGGACAAGCCTATGTACATGTGAAACTGAACTGCCTCACACTACAGAATCTGACAGTTACTTCACATAATCTGTCAATTTAACATCCTAAATGCCAAGTCATTAATTCTGATCAGCTTTCACTTGAGTTAGAGGTAAGTATTCAGTCAACTTGGAGAGAATGCTTCATGCTATGTCTTAAAACTAATTTTTGCAATGAACTTTAAGTCATACTTGACTCCATTTTTTTTTTTTTTTTACAGTTTGGTGGATAAATGTACCCATGGTCATTTGAGCTGCGAGTACCTTCCCTCAGATATCCTTAGCTATCATTAGCTTTTTACTCTTGGGATGCAGCTCTTCTCAGACTAGAAATTGACAAAACAATTCATACAAGAGTATTTCTGATTTGATTATTTTAATAACAAGTTTCAACCTAAAAAAAGTTTATGACTAAGACATAAATCCGTAAAAAATAAAGTTTATAATGGAAATGCTGACAGAACATTATTAGTATTGGTCCCACTGTAAACATTGTCAAAAGTTCACAATTCATCAGTAATTGTTTTGGTACAAAGCTCTGTAGTGGATGGACTTGTAGATGGAAGATATATGCTGAGTTGACATGATATTATTATTTTTACCACCTGGAAAGTAGAGTAGAAGATGAGAATACAAAGTAAAGCATATGATTAAAGATAAACAAGTTATCATATCACATCTTTTATCATTACAGAACTATATCCTGCACTATACTTTCTTGTCCTTTCTCTAGCAATGCAATAATTTACTTAAAGCTTGAAACTCTTTAAGAGCTGTCCATATTGCATTTTCCAGTAGGAATTGGGCTATATTTTATCCTAAAGTCGGTCACATTCAAAGAGTCATAAATAGCCCAGTTCTGTGACCAACAAGGTGGAGTGTTCACAGTGGAAGAATCCTGTTTTATATGTTTATACAGCTTCGTGTTCTTTCTGCCCATTAAGAACATTATGAAACAGATACACCCCTCAAGCTCGTATGTGGTGGTGTGTGAGCTCTGGCTGCTCTGAGATAGTGATAGATTGATCACTCAATTATCTTTGAAAGGCACCATTGAAAGTGGTATCAACTGGCATAGGGCTGATTGGCAGAGAAGATGATAAACCTGAATAGGTATTGCTCTAAAATTGATTTCTAGCACTGAAATAATGATTTGAAATTAACTTAAGTCCACCTCAGTACAATATGTTAAAATTTTACCACAAAAGCAGTACCAGAACTATTACATCAAAAGTGTTCAGGGGCTACTTAATCTAGGATATGGTTACCTGGACTGAAAAGCATTATCATTTGCCATTTGAAACAGTGGTGAGAAAGAATTGGGGGCATGAGTGGAGGTCAATGTTAGTATTTCCATTAATGCCTTGTGCCTTATTTGAAATAAATTTCCAATGCAGTTTGAGCTATTATGCATAAATGGAATTGGTAAAATATTGAACTTAGATTCTTAATGTTAAAACACGTTTTAACTAAATATGCATATACATGTGACATAAACTAGCTGATTCAACTAAATGCCTAGATCTCGAAGAATTAAATTTACAAAAGCTTTCAGAAAACACCTTGTAAATATCCATAGACAGAGTATCTGTTGGCTTACAGAAGTATCATAGCCCAGTGATTGATCATCTTTATCAGATCATTAGACCACTTTATATATTTTCACTTGTTCCACTTTGTAAAATAATCTACATGGTGGAGAGTATTCATTTTAAGGTATTTATTTTTTAGTAATGAAAACTAAAGCCAAACATATTATTCTAAAGTAGTTAGCATAGATCATTTTATATTTCAGCAGGTTTTTTTGGGGAGGGAGTATTAATAAAAATGGCAAATAAACAGAGGAACTAAGCTCTTCTGAAACTTGGTTTGAAAAATATCCTTGGCTTTCACCCAAACACCTGGAAAACATAGAGTTAAAGTATTTATTCAGTATTACTCCTGACAGATGTTCTGGCACTCGCAAACACCAGGACATTAGATGTCATAGAGATTCCAGACTGATTTAATTCTTAACAGAAAATTTAGACGTAATTTGAGTTGTGGTATGTATTAGCAGATCATCAGCTTTAACTGTAAATTTCCTAGTTCTTACTTTGTCAAAATCTTAATATTTTTGGTTTTCCTCTTTAAATCATTAACTGCACAGCTATTACTACACCCCTAAAAATATGTAGGTAAAAGTCTGTTTTATTTTTTAAAGACACAAAGCTACTACTGAAAAGGGAAACTCCTAAGTGACTCAGGTGCTGAAAACCAATTTTATTTAGTTTGCTCTTTTTTCCTGAAGCAGACTGATGGAAGACCATCACGAATGGAGGAATAGATGACAAATTGGTTAGTTTCCAAACTAGAAGGAAATTCCCATCACTAATGAAAAATTCCTACTGGAAATCCTGGCTTTACTTCTTTTCACAAATTTTTCTGACTCTTGTATACTTTGAATGATTTCACTCTAAATTTGTGTTGTCTGACACATTCCTTAGGTTGTTGGTGGTTGGCAGAACTAGTGAATTTCAAGCCCTGTACACAGTAGTTTTGCATGCTAATTTAAGAAATAGTTCGTAGTGTTGTCTGTTGCACTTTGCTCTGCTTCATAATGATAATTACATTCAGAGGAAAAGTACTGTAGTCCCAACTGGTGGTGTTAATATTGCTATTTGTAAACCTGTAATGTGGTTGAACTGTGATCATGGCATTGTGTTTTGGAAAAAATATGAAACAACCATTGATGCTTACTGTTTCGGATAGATGTTTGTTTTATTTGCATGCGTTAAGAAAGTGCAGCGATATTGGAGCTTTACAAGTTTGGAGCTGGCAAAGAGCATGCAAAAGAGGGGATGCTATTCATTATGTTTTTTTTTTTCCAAATCTGTCCCCATTTTGCATTTTTCCCCTAAATTTAAAGAAACCATATCCCTTTTTCATGGCAAAAGACTAATAATCACATCTAAAGCTTAGAAGGAAAGTATCTGTATTAGTAATTGTATTCGCTAGAAAGGCTTCCAACTGCCTGGCTATTAAGTCATATAACATATTTTATAAAAGAAATATGAAAATGGCTTAAAAATGGCTTAACATTTCTTTTGGGAAAAGCATATTTTTAAATCACTTTAAAAGCATAAATCTTTTTGCCTCTAGAAAGGGAAGTTGCATTCTCATTTTTAGTGTTTAAATTCAATTCTTTTTCTTGTTTTAGATTTCAAAATAGTCTAATTTAAAATTAAAGCTGCATTATGTTTGGCTTCTAAGAACGCAGAGCAGAGATTAACTTTGAGATCAATTATTCGGTAGAGGAAGTTTCCATTTCAGTATCAGGATCAATACCACACATTGAAAAACAGATACTGGGTATAATCTGGCAGCTATTTAGATATACCTCTGTATGTAAAGGTAGCATAAACCTGTGGTGGTTGCTTTAAAATACATAGATTCTCACTGCTTTGTTTGCTCTCTTCACAGTTATTTGATTCTTGGTAATTCAAGGGTTTTATATTTTGAGTTAGAGTAGAAAATTAGTACCACTTTCCTCATTTCATATGCTTTTTAAATTATCTTTTTTTCAATGGATAAATAACAAAATTTTCCACTGTGCAGTACCCTTTGTTGATTGAAGCACCCGTGGCTGTAGTGAAAGTTAAAAGTGAATAGGAAGTCTGCTTTGTGTGAGATCTGAAAAATAATCTTTGTAATGGAACTCATCCTCTATGATAATGTAACGTGATGCAGCTTTAATAGACTAAATCTAACCTTAACTTTCTAAGTTCAACTTCATTCCATGCTTCTCAGCCTCTTGTTACAATTAATGCCCATTAACCAGTAACTTCTGAAACTAACCGGGAGGCTTTTGGAATACTGTATCTAATCTCTGCCCTACAGCACAAGCAGCGCTGCCCTGTGCTGGAGGACCAGCTGGTGGATCTGGTGGTCTATGCCATGGAGCGGTCCGAGACCGAGGAGAAGTTCGACGATGGGGGAACGAGCCAACTCCTGTGGCAGCACCTCTCGAGTCAGCTCATTTTCTTTGTGCTTTTCCAGTTTGCAAGTTTCCCGCATATGGTCCTCTCTCTTCATCAGAAGGTGAGTATTCAGTCTTCTGTCAGAGCTCCTTCTCCTGTTGATTGGTAGGCTTTAGACTGGAACGAACATGGCCTAGTGATTTCAGCAGCGGCTGAAGTCCTGAGCCCTGATGGCTCTTTTGTTCAGTGCTTCTATGGTTTCTAAACTTTTCACTTTCTTGTCACTGTAAATACCGGTTTCAGTCATTCATTCCACATAGAGTGTGAGGACCAGGGGGAACAAAATACAAAGGCACTAGAGTAACCTCAAGGAGCTCCTCACTCGTGGGAAGATATAGGTATAAACAGTTTGATTATAATAATAGTTTGCATAATGGAAGCATGTTTTCCTCCAACAGGAATGAAGGAAAATAGTCCCTATAAAAGACATCAGTAATGGCTTTAGCAAAGAGATATTGAAGCTCGCACTTGAAGGACAAATAGAAATTTGCCAAGAGGAAAAGATAGGAAAGTGTTTCTGTAGCAATAAGATGATCACTTGGAAAGGATAAAGGTGTGTGAGAGAACTGGAAAGAAAATAAAAATGGAGATGTGTTGGTGAGATCAGAAAGGCAGCAAGGCAAGACCAGACAAGGAAAGGGTGTTTGTTCTATGGAGTCTAGGTTCTCTTTGGGAGGCGAATGACATCATCATAAATACGTTGGAATAATTACTGCCAATTGCCACATGTAGGAAGATGAGGACATAAAGATGGATGGGACCAAAATCAGGTCAGGATGTGGGTAAGGGAACCTTTGCAGTGATCTGGGTGGGAGACGCTGATGGCCTAAACCAGAAAAGAGAGGAGGACCCGAGACCAGATATGCTGAGGCGTGAATCGGGTTTGGTGACGGATAGGTAACAGAGGGAGTAACAGGAGTCTGGGATCTCTTGCGGGTCTCTGCTTTGGCAGTGAATGAAAAAGTGGGACAATGAATCCAAAACAGGAAATACAAACAGATGAGTAAATTTGTGACAGGGTTGGTTTTATTATAATGTTTTAGACATGTTGAACGGAAATAAATGCTATAACATCTCTATAGTCTGATTATTTGGGGGAAGATTTTTCGTAAGCATTGTTAAAATCCTTCCAACCACTCATTCCCCCCACTGCCATCCCCACTGTGATCCCCACCATCACTGATTACTGTTATAATCTATAAGAAACCAGGAAGAGTGTTGTTGTTTTTTAATGTTTGTTTATTTTTGAGTGAGAGAGAGACAGCACAAGCAGGGAAGGGGCAGAGAAGGAGACACAGAATCCGAAGCAGGCTCCAGGCTCTGAGCTGTCAGCCTGCCCAGCATGGGGCTCAAACTCATGAACCATGAGATCATGATCTGAGCCAAAGTCGGATGCTCAACCAACTGAGCCACCCAGGCACCCCTGAGTGTTTCTTAATAACCACTCCTCAAGGATTTTAAATTTAAAGAAAAAATCCTTTTGGTTTAATGAAGTATTTCTTGTGTTTTGATGAGAGATTTTTAACAGTTATCTCATATTAAACTTGATTCTCTTGCATTCATGGTCAACTTAGTTATGCTCTAAAGCATTTAACTTTTGATATGTATAGTTGTTTTGGGGTCAGGGAAGAAATCTATGTATAATATTAAAATAATTTAAAAGGCTTTGCTTAGTGTGTCCTAAATTGAGATTAAGTATTTTGTAAATGCCAAAGTTGGATAATAACTTTCGGAGTACAGAGTTTCTCCTGCTTTTTGGGTTTTTTGAGTTTTTATTCCCTTAAACTTTATCCATCTCTTTAACCAGCTGTGTAGATGTGTATTTAAACATCTTTTACAGTTAGCAGGGAGAGGACTGATTAAAGGCAGAGACCATCTAATGTGGGTTCTCCTGCAATTCATTTCTGGAAGTATTCAGAAAAATGCACTCGCTGATTTTCTCCCAGTCATGAAGCTCTTTGACCTTCTGTATCCGGAAAAAGAAGTAAGTTTTACAAAATAGTTAACTGTGTGATAAGAGGGTTATGTCTAATTTATGTTTAAGTATTTTCATATGATTTTATGAAAAAGGTACCAGATTTGGAAGCTGGAAACCTGGGTTCTTTCCCAGTTCTATGACTAAACATCATGAGATGGACCTTAGTCTCTCTCGACATTAGTTTATTCATGGAAAGTAAAGAAAACAAAGTAGATTATTCTGAAGTTTATCTTAAATTACAATTGAACATCTATAGCAAGCTCTTACTCTTTTTTTTTTTTTTTTTGAGAGGGAGAGCATGAATGGGGAGGGGAGCAGGGAGAGGAAGAGTGAGAATCTTTTTTTTTTTTTTTACAAATAGTTTATTGTCAAATTAGTTTCCACATAACACCCAGTGCTCATCCCCACAAGTGTCCTCCTCCATGCTCACCCCTCCTCCCCCCCACATCCACCAGTCCTCAGTTTTTGTCAGCATTCAAGAGTCTCTCATGGTTTGCCTCTCTCCCTTTCCCCCACCATTTCCGCCCTTCTTCTCCCCCTTGTTCCTCTGTCAAGGTCTTCCTAATCCTCCTATACGTGAAAACATATGATATTTGTCCTTCTCTGCCTGACTTATTTCGCTCAGCATAACCCCCTCAAGGTCCATCCATGTTGCTACACATGGCCAGATTTCATTGTTTCTCATTGCCATGTAGTATTCCATGGTATAGATAAACCACATCTTCTTGATCCATTCATCTGTTGATGGACACTTAGGCTCTTTCCATGTTTTAGCTATTGTGGAGAGTGCTGCTATGAACATTGGGGTACATGTGCTCCTATGCCTCAGCATTTCTGTATCCCTTGGGTAAATTCCTAGCAGTGCTATTGCTGGGTCATAGGGGAGTTCTATTGTTAGTTTCCTGAGGAACCTCTACACTGTTTTCCAGAGGGGCTGTACCAGTTTACATTCCCACCAACAGTGTAGGAGGGTGCCCGTTTCTCCACATCCTCGCCAGCATCTAGAGTTCTCTGATTGGCTCATTTTAGCCACTCTGACTGGCGTGAGGTGGTATCTCAGTGTGGTTTTGATTTGTATTTCCCTGATGAGGAGGGATGCTGAGCATCGTTTCATGTGTCTGTTGGCCATCTGGATGTCCTCTTTGGAGAAGTGTCTGTTCATATCTTCTGCCCATTTCTTCACTGGGTTGTTTGTTTTTCGGGCGTGTAGTTTGGTGAGTTCCTTGTAGATTCTGGATATCAACCCTTTATCTGATATGTCATTTGCAACTATCTTTTCCCATTCCGTTGGTTGCCTATTAATTTTCTGGGTTGTTTCCTTGGCTGTGCAGAAGCTTTTAATCTTGAGGAGGTCCCAACAGTTTATTTTTGCTCTTAATTCCCTTGCTTTTGGGGATGTGTCAAGTAAGAAGTTGCTGCGGTGGAGGTCAAGGAGGTTGTTTCCTGCTTTCTCCTCTAGGGTGTTGATAGTTTCCTGTCTCACGTTCAGGTCCTTTATCCATTTTGAGTTGATTTTTGTGCATGGTGTGAGAAAATGATCTAGTTTCATTCTTCTGCATGTTGCTGTCCAGTTCTCCCAACACCATCTGTTAAAAAGGCTGTCTTTTTTCCATCGGATATTCTTTCCTGCTTTGTCAAAGATTAGTTGGCTGTATACTTTTGGGTCCACTTCTGAGTTCTCAATTCTGTTCCATTGGTCTATGTGTCTGTTTTTGTGCCAATACCATACTGTCTTGATGATGACAGCTTTGTAGTAGAGGCTAAAGTCTGGGATGGTGATCCCTCCCGTTTTGGTTTTATTTTATTTTATATTTCAGGATTACTTTGGCTATTCGGGGTCTTTTGTGGTTCCATACAAATTTTTGGATAGTTTGTTCTAGTTTTGAGAAGTATGCTGGTGCAATTTTGATTGGAATTGCATTGAATGTGTAGAGTGCCTTAGGTAGTAATGACACCTTAACTATATTTATTAGGAAGAGTGAGAATCTTGAGCCGGCTCCACGTCCAGCACGGAGTCTAATGTGAGACTCAAGTTCATAGTCATGAGATCATGACCTGAAACGAAATCAAGTGGGATACTTAACCAAATGAACCACCCAAGCATATTTCTCTGTATTCTAAGTAGGTTTACAGTTTCTTTCTTTTTTTTTTTTTTTAATGTTTTATTTATTTCTAGGGGAGAGAGAGAGAGACAGAGTGAGCAGGAGAGGGTGAGAGTGAGAGGGAGTCACAGACTGAAACAGGCTCCAGACTCTGAGCTGGCAGTCAGCACAGAGCCCGACGCGGGGCTCGAACCCACGAACCGTGAGATCATGACCTAATCGAAAGTCAGACGCTTAACCGACTAAGCCACCCAGGCGCCCCTAGGTTTACAGTTTCTTAAAGCACTAAACTGTTGATCTATACAAATCATTGAGTGACCAAATAACATCAGTGTCTGTTAATATCTTTTTTGGTTTGCCAATTGAGTGTGTTCCCCCATTGTTTATTAGATGAGGTATTTGAGTAAAATATGGTATATATTGACGATTGTCATTTCTTTAAACACATTTTGTTATGGAAATTTTTAAATGCACAAAAAAGGTGGAGTGAATAGAACAATAAACTTCTGTGTACTCATCACCAAAAAATATCTTTTAAGTTTTTAATTAGTGCAGATATACAATATAGTGATTCAGCAATTCTATATGTTACTCAGTGTCATCTAGATAGGTGTGCTCTTATCTACATCACCTGTTTTACCTATCCTCCCACCCACCCACCTCCCCTCTGGTAACCATCACTTAATTTTCTGTAGTTAAGAGTCTGTTTCTTGATTAGTCTCTTGATTTATTCTTTGCTCATTTGTTTTGTTTCTTAAATTCCACATTTGAGTGAAATCATGGTATTTGTCTTTCCCTAGCTGACTTTTTCACTTAACGTACTCTCTAGCTCCAGCCATGTTAACAAATGACAAGATTTTCATTCTTTTTTGTGGCCGAATAATAGTCATCGTGTGTGTGTGTGTGTGTGTGTGTGTGTGTGTGTGTGTGCGCGCGCGTGTGTGCGCGTGGTCATATACCATGTCTTCTTTATTCATTCATTTGTCAATGTACATTTGGGCTGCTTCCATAATTCAACTGTTGTAAATAATGTTGCAATTAGGATAGGGGTGCATGTATCCCTTGAATTCATGTTTTTGTATTTTTTGGGTAAATACCTAGTATTCCGATTACTGGCCTGTAGACTATTTCTAATTTTAACTTTTTGAGGAACCTCCATACTGTCTTCCACAGTTTGAATTCCCATCAACAGTGTGCAAGGGTTCCTTTTTCTCCACATCCTCACCAAACCCTTGTTTCTTATGTTTTTGATTTTAGCCATTCTGACAAGTGTGAAGTGATATATCGTTGTAGTTTAAAAAAATCCTTGTTTCATCTTTCCACTCACCTTTTTTTAACACTGGACAATTTTAAAGCAAATTCCCCATATCCATGTCATTTCCTCCATCAGGATACAATATGTATAGTGTGTATGATGATATATATTGAATACAGTCCTTATTTAGATTGCATATTTCTTAATTTTTATGTGTTCTTGAAAAGCATATATGTGATTTTTAGAAATTCTGTGCTTACAGTATATTTATCACCTTCAGTAAAATTTCATAATGTGTTTGTTTTTTAAAGAATGCAAATTTTTAAATGATTGCGAATGCTCTGTAACAGCTCCTGTGAATTTCTGTTAATTCCTTGGCAAGTAAACAATCTTGTAATAGTTAATTTTTTTCTAGCTGTTAGATCTTCTGATCTGTATTATTGAATAGTCAAAGAACAATTGAAGCTGAATTAAAAGAGTATTTTAAAAAGAATTATATCGACAGTGGATTATTAGAATACATATTTATTAAAATATTTATAATGTATTAATTCTTCTCTTTCTTATAATGTACAAATTGTTTTACAGTATATTCCAGTTCCTGATATTAACAAACCCCAGTCAACTCATGCCTTTGCAATGACTTGCATTTGGATTCATCTCAATAGAAAAGCCCAAAATGACAACTCCAAGCTACAGATTCCAATACCTCATTCCCTAAAGCTTCACCATGAGTAAGTAATTTGTAGCTTAACAGTTAGTTTTTTATTTTTTATTTTTTAAGTTTATTTAATTAAAAAAAATTTTTTAATGTTTTATTTATTTCTAGGAGAGAGAGAGAGAGAGACAGCGTGAGCAGGGGAGGGTCAGAGAGAGAGGGAGTCACAGACTCTGAAACAGGCTCCAGGCTCTGAACTGGCAGTCAGCACAGAGCCCGACACGGGGCTCGAACCCACGAACCGCGAGATCATGACCTAATCGAAAGTCGGACGCTTAACCGACTAAGCCACCCAGGCGCCCCAACAGTTAGTTTTTTAAATTAATAAATGGTGTATTATAGACTAATATCACTAGCCGGGCAGATATCGGTATTTGTATGAAGTATAGAAATCTCCCCACACCCACTAGAGGTAAAGGTGAATATTAATTGCATGTCCTACTAGAGAGACTGACCAATACCTGCATCAGAAAACAACTAGAAAATTAATTCTGTCTATATGTATGCAGATCTATCTATCTATCTATTTATCTGTGTATTTAATTTTCATGTCTGATCTTTGCTTTTACATGTTTTACCTTAATGTTCTTAATTTCCAAAAGTAGGTGAAAATGTTTCAAAACTTCCTAAGCGTTCAGGATTTGAGCATGATCTGACAGATCTTTTTCACTTCCTTGGCTGCTAGGATTGTTTGAGTTTTCTGGCTGGTGTGCTTCCTTACATCATTTTTGAGCTGTGATAGCTCAAAGAAGATGCTCTTTTTAGATAGGATTTGACTTTAGATGGTCACAGGTATTAGGTAGCAATGTGTGAACTTCCCACCTATAACTTCTCTCCCAAATCTCTTCATAGGAGACTGTAGGGGAGTCAGATTCCACATTGCATTTGGCTGTCCCTTTATGGTACATTCCTTAATCATCTTTTCACACTGACATCAATAATGAAGGCATATTGTTGTGCTTAGCCAGATGGATAAGAAACAGAATTTGTGTCTTATTTCTTCATTATTTGAGTCTTAGTGCTGTATATGCAATAATACTTAACAGATATTCATTAACTGATAACTTATTATTAAAGTTGTTTTTGAAATGCTACTTAAACTTTTATATGTTAACCACTCTGTATTTTGAGCAGAAACTTTAATATCTGTAGGACTAAAGATAGTATTGGTAAATCATTTCATGAAAGTAAATGTTTTTTAAAATACGAAGTTAACTTTCTGGAAATTGTTTGCATTTTTTACTGTTTGATGGTACTTGAAATTGTAGGTTCCTACAGCAGAGTCTTAGAAATAAAAGTTTACAGATGAATGACTATAAGATCGCCCTGCTGTGTAATGCATACTCTACAAATTCAGAATGTTTTACATTACCCATGGGAGCTCTGGTAGAAACTATTTATGGAAATGGAATTATGAGAGTACCTCTTCCTGGAACAAGCTGCTTGGCTTCTGCATCTATTACTCCCTTACCCATGAACCTCCTGGACTCACTGACAGTTCATGCCAAAATGAGGTATGTTCTTTTTATTTATTTGGTCCTGTATTGGAGAATTGATATCAATGTAGTATAGGCATGATTTCACGATTATGTTTGTGTTTTTTATGGTCAGTTACATTTTTACCATGATTCGGTTTTTATTATAAAAGTTATTTATTATAGGAATTCTAGAATATACAAATAAACCTGAAGAAAATAACTGTTATAATCTCATCATGAGAAATAAGCATTGTAAAATTTTTTGGTATATGTTCTGAGTCTTTTTTTCTATGTATAAATATAGGAATTTATGGGTTGGGTTTTTTTTTTTTAACAAAATGGGTTCTTACTATAATACTTTGTTATAACCACCTTTTCCCCATAATAATCTATTATACGCCTCTTTAGGTCTAGTGTTTTCCAGAAACGTCTGTATTAATTGCTACAAAGAAGTCTTTTCTGTGGCCATATATGATTATTTAGCCAGTTCTGTGTTGTTGAGCATGAGTTATTCACAGTTTCTTAGTATTATAATGATGGCTATGAAGACAATCTTTATGTCTTTACATGTACCCATAATACATTTTTATTAAATAATTTGCTGGAAATAGAATAGCTGAATCCAGGAATGTGAAAATTATAATGCCTTTGCTGTATTCATTACAAATAGAGATGCACTTAGAATTGACATTATGGCTTCTAAAAGACAGAAAATCCCCTGTTGGGTGTGATTCTTGAACCTCAGGTACCTCTAGGAGCCAAACTGACAATGTAAATGAGTGATGCATCCCTCTGAGTGGAAGAGAGCCAGTATGAGTGCACATGGAAGTGTGTGTATATAGAAGGAATTGAGGCTGATTGAAGCTTACCTCATGGTGCTGGCTGCCATTTTAGCTAATTTTTATAATGTAAGAAAGTAGACTAGTGTAACTAGAGCTTCTCTAGATTTTTTTGAGAAAGGCTAGAAATCCAGATTCTTATTTCTGGTCTTTCAGCTCTTAAGTATTGGCTCAAACATCAGACATTGTGGGCGAAAGAGAATTTATGTGTGGGACATCAGTTCTAGAAAAGCCATGCTCTTTTTCTCATGGTAAACATTGTCATAAAATTATACATGTGCTTTACCTGCTCATGTGATGAAGTTGAGGGAAGCCTTATTAGAACCTAACATTTGTATCTTAGCAGTGATTTTTTTTAAGTAATTCCATAATAAAAGTTATTTAATTTCTCAAACAGTTTTAGCTACACGTTTGAAAGAGAAAAAGAGACTAAACCATTCATGCGTGTTAATTTTTAAAAATATTTTTGGGGTTGTTTTGGGGCATTTTGTCTTTTTTTTTTGTCTTTTTTTTTTCTAATGTTTATTTATGTTGAGAGTGCACAGGGGAGGGGCAGAGAGAGAGGGAGAGAGAATCCCACGTAGGCTCCATGCTGTCTGCACAGAACCTGACACAGTGCTTGATCTCATGAACTGTGAGAGCATGACCTGAGCCAAAATCAAGAGTTGGATGCTTAACCAGCTGAGCCACCCAGATCCCCCTAGTTGTTTTTTTTTTTTTTTTAACTCAAGTGTATTCTTATGAGTTATACCCAAATTTTGCTTTTCTATGAGCAGAGGGATCCTAACTGAAAGCACCATGGAAACCAGAATTCATCTCAGGTTATACAGTGTATCACTACTATCACTGTCCTGTACAGCTGAAATGATTAAAATGGAGCTCATTCGTTTTATGTACTTCAGTTTAGATTTATACCAAAGTCCTATAAATAGGGTAATCCCCATGTTTATGTCAAAATATGGATTTTTATTTTCTTTCCCTTGGTTTCTCCTCAGCCTTATCCATAGCATTGCTACCAGAGTGATAAAACTTGCTCATGCAAAATCCAGTGTGGCCTTGGCTCCAGCCCTAGTGGAAACCTACAGTCGCTTATTGGTCTATATGGAAATAGAGTCCTTGGGCATCAAAGGATTTATCAGTAAGACAGGACTTTCTGGTGTTTGTAACCATTAACCCATTCTTTAATTCAACAGGTATTCTTTAGGTGCGGAGGATACAACAGTGTAAAGATGTAGCTGCCGTCATAGAGATTACCTACTAATGAGGGAGGCAAAGAAGTAAATAAATGTAGTATAGAATATGTCAGATGATATGTCTTATGGAGAAAAATAAAGCAAAAAAGGCGGGTAGGAAGTATGAGAGTCAGGAGAGTGAGTTGCATTTTTAAGTAAAGTTATGATAAGAAAGGGGTATTATGTTAAGTGCTTGGGATACAGTGAGCTAAACAGACATGGGCTCTGTCCTCATGCAAGAATCTGTGATCCCATGTGCTGCTTTTTCTGGTTTGCCCCTGGCATTAGGAAGGAGTTTTCTTACATCAGAAGACAGCGTATGATATCTGCTAGTTGCTCTGCAGGTCTAAATAATAGATTCTTTCTCATATAGAAGTTTTTTCTGATTCATGTTAATTGTAACTTTTCAATAATATGGTATAAATGTAATTTTAACCATAATTACTCATCTTCCCAGATAATCAAGGGTTGAACAAAAGGTTTTGGGGAGAGAGGAAGGAATGGAGATGGTTGTCATGCAAATAGTGTATTAAAAAGTGATCCTCATGCTTCCAAAGATTGGGAACATTGACTTTATAAAAGTAATTTAAAAGACAACTAAGAAGTGAGGAAGGGTAATTTTTTATTCGTCTATTGTCTCTTATTTTTCTAGATGAACTTGAGTATCATTTGTCAAATTCCAGGAAAGAAAAAAAGGGACAAACTTGGGCTTATAATTAGGACTTGGACTTTTTTCATTACCATTAACGGAGAAATTATGGAGAAAATTTGGAAAATTGTGTGTGTGTGTGTGTGTGTGTGTGTGTGTGTATGTTCATGATCAAATCTTTACGTAGATTTTATTCCATGTGACTCTTCGAATGTCTTAATTCATAGCTTTTCTAACTGGTGCCTTATATGGTCATATCTCTCAAGGTCAACTTTTGCCAACTGTTTTCAAGTCCCATGCCTGGGGGATCTTGCACACACTTCTCGAGATGTTCAGCTACCGGATGCACCACATCCAGCCTCATTACAGAGTGCAGCTCCTGAGCCATCTTCATACTTTAGCTGCAGTTGCACAGACAAATCAGAACCAGCTCCATCTCTGGTGAGCTCCTTGGTGACTGTCTTTCCTTAAGATTTATTAGAAACTTTATTGGAGATGGGAACTTAATCCTTTATAGTGTTTATTCATCTGTCATAAAACTTCTGCTTCTTGAGTATCTTATTTCCAATATAGAAGGAGTAGAATATAGCTTTTTAAATAGAAAGTTATAAAGATAGTAGAGTCCTTGCATTAATCTTTGGGGTGAGAAAAAGTACATCCAAGGCCTTTGACAATATGTTCCAATTTAGCCCTTTAGAATATTGGATTTAGGGGTGCCTGGGTGGCTCAGTCAGTTAAACATCTGACTTGGGCTCAAGTCATGATCTCAGAGTTTGTGAGTTCAAGCTTCGAGTCAGCCTCTGTGCTGACAGCACAGAGTCTGGAGTCTGCTTGAGTTCTATGTCTCCTCTCTCTGTGCCCCTCCCCCGCTCATGCTGGCACTCTCTCTCTTTCAAAAATAAAAATAAACATTAAAAATAATTTAGAATATTAGATTTAAATATACTTCAGATAATTGGTTAAATTATCATGTCACTTTGATTTTGCTTTAACTGAAAATATATTCGCGATTTTAAAATGTAAAATTTTTTTAAGGGGCTCTTCGGTGCCTCAGTTGGTTAAGCATCCAACTGGAGCTCAGGTCATATTTGTGAGTTCCAGGCCTACATCAGCCACTCTGCTGTCAGCGTGGAGCCTGCTTTAGATCCTTTGTCTCCCTATCTCTTCGCCCCTCCCCTGCCTTTGTGTGCACATCGCACATTCTCTCATTTGTTAATGAATAAACATTAATAAAATTAAATTAAAAAACTTTTTTAAAATAAGAGGCTACTTTAAAGTTTATTTATTTTGAGAGAGAGAGAGAGTGCACAAGCAGGGGAGGGGCAGAGAGATAAAGGGAGAGAGAATCCCAAACAGGCTTTGTATAGTGCTGCAGAGATCAAGGTGGTGCTTAAACCCACAAACTGTGAGATCATGACCTGAATGGAAACCAAGCGGATGCTAAACTAACTGAGCTACCCACACACTCCTAAAAAATGTAATTTTTAAATCTTATATATCCAGGTGAAATTGTGTAGTCCTATAAGCTACAAGCTGTCTTTTTCAAATGTAAAAAATGTCAGATGGTTTTTTCTATAAAATTTGGTATCCCAGGTTTTTAAAACAAAGTTCATTCTTACACAAAGAAGGAAGGGTTGTTTTTTTTTTTTAATCAAAGAAGAGGAATTCATAGTTTGCATGTTTTCCATTGTAATTGACCTAGAATTAGATTTAATTTCTATAATTCTGAAATTTTACATGCCACTTAACTTTTTCATATTTCTTTTTGTTTTCCTACCTTTTAGTGTTGAGAGCACTGCACTGAGGCTTATAACAGCATTGGGTAGCTCGGAGGTACAGCCACAGTTCACACGCTTCCTGAGTGATCCCAAAACAGTGCTGTCCGCAGAATCTGAAGAGCTGAACCGAGCCTTGATATTGACCTTAGCTAGAGCAACTCATGTAACAGGTACAGTGAATACGCAATATCAACATCAAAAACAAATGAATTAGAGCATGCTGTGTTCCTGGTGATTATTAAAGGGACAGCATTGTGAAAACATCCTTTTCATTTATTTTACAAAAAAGTTGTTTTAATACCTTCACCATTTCAATCATTAATGTAGGTTCTTCTGTGTACTATCATTTTAACTAGGTTGAGCTTCTGTTTTCAGCCATTTACATCATTTTTAAGTAGTGGTTTTTGATCTTTTTCATTTAAGGACCACTTAACATTCATAAAAAAATTTTTTTAATGTTTATTTATTTTTTGAGAGAGAGAGGAAGACAGAGTGTGAGCAGGGGAGAGACAGAAAGAGTGGGAGACATACAGTCTGAAGCAGCTCCAGGCTCTGAGCTGTTAGCACAGAGCCTGACATGGAGCTTGAACTCACAGACTGTGAGATTATGACCTAACCCGAAGTCGGATGCTCAACTGACTGAGCCACCCAGGCGCCCCAGGAACACTTAACATTCTTAAAAAAATACAAATTCACAAGGATCTTCCATTTATATGGATTTTATCTATCAATATTTACCTTAATTGATATTAGCATAGATGCTTTTTTAGTATATATTTGATTTACTTAAAAATAATAAACATATATTAATATAATTGGTGTATTTTTATGAAAACTAAACTATATATTCTCCAAACAAAACTTCAGTGAGAAGTGCTATTTTTTCACATTTTTTGTATCTCTCTTTAATATCTGATATAAAGAAAGCTTTGCTAGATTCTCATATTTACTTCTGCATTTCATCTATCACAATATGTTATTTTAGAAATGAAGAAAATATGGCCTCACCCAGGTGAAAGGTTGGAAAGGAGAGGAGTATTTTAATCGTCTTTCCAATAATTGTGAATACTCTTCAGTGTCACACAAAATCAGACAGGTGATGGTTTCTTACATGTTAGGCGCAAGGTAGAAGGGAATCCAAAATCCTGTCAGTGAACATGTTGTACTCCATTACATTGTAATTCATTGATCTGTTTTGCACATTTAATGGATTTTTTTATCCATGTATATTTTATAACTTCATGAATTAGTGTTTTGGAAGACATTGGTCCAGTGAGATCTTATAAATGCTGGCACACTTAATTATACAGTATCATAAAATTACATTTGTTCATATCACTACAGATTTCTTTAGGAAAATCTTTAAAGTTTTGGAGAACTATTAGGCTTGTAGTAGTACATACAGGTTTTCCAAAATTTTGATGTTTCACTTGAAGAGTCAACTTTTGTCATTGGCAAAAGATGTGGTCATTTGTTTTCCTTGAAGTAACAGGCTCCCTTTGTTAATTTTCAAGAAAATGTCTGCTTAATGCCCAAGTCTGAATAACTATAGTTTTCTGTCAGATGTTCTTTTAAGTAAAAATGGATTTCCATTTTTTAAAAAAGCTAATTTCACTCAATATTCACACAATTGCACAAATAATTTTCCTTAAGATACCCATCATACTTTGATATGTAGCTAGAACACTTTATTCATACTTCCATTTTTATCACACAGAATATTAAGCTTAGATGTACCTAAGGAGCTGAGATACAGTCCTTTTCACTACTTCAAGGATATTCCTAAGTAAAACTGGCTCTTTCTCCCCACCCTCACTCCCAACTGAGAGCATAGTGAAGATTACAATGGCTGTTAGTATAGTTTGATGCCACAGTTTGATTTGTTCTGTGGGCCAGCACTTTTACCTGTCTTTACCTTTGCACTATCGGCGTGCATGTCAACACAGTAAAATGGTCAGTCCTATCTTATTATTATCATTTTAATAGTTTTTACCTCATCAGATCCATAAAAGGATATTAGGGACCCACAGACTCCACAGACCACACCTGGAGAACTGCTGTTTTAAAGAAATAGTTAACTGGATTTAGCAGGCTCAAACACATCTGTGTGAACTCATTTTATATAAATTAACCTTCTTGATTTAGAGAGTTATAGTCTATAGCTGTTTCAACCACTAGAAAAGATAGCTGCTTTCTTAATTGTATTTCCTTGGCTCAATGAAGTGCTGATACCTCATTGTCAGAGTGAACTACATGAGCATTCGTGTCGGACCTGTATCACTGTCGTTGCACTGGTGCTCCGTAACCTTAAAAAAAATCAGATTGCATTGTCTTTTGTCTTTCCACTAATTGTGTTCTTACTTACTAATGTAACCATTCAAATCATTCATAAACTAAAAAAATTTAGATCCTAAGCTGAATATAACTAGTTATGCAGTGAGTGTATTGCAGTGAAATTCCTTGGGTGGGCATAATTGTTTGTTGCTTTCTCTATGATATTTATGAATTGTGGTTATGCTCATTTACATCTGGATTACATCTTTTTGTTTATGTTCAGATTTTTTTACAGGTTCTGATTCAATTCAGGGAACTTGGTGTAAAGATATACTTCAGACCATCATGAGTTTTACTCCTCACAATTGGGCATCACACACTCTTAGCTGTTTTCCAGGCCCACTGCAGGTAATCTGGTCTTGAATTTCATATTGAATTTATAAAAGTCTTTCTTCCATTTAATATATAAAGTCATTCTTTCCTACCTAGTGTTAGTCTAGAGAGGTTTTTTAGTGATATCCAAAGGAAATTAGCTTTTATTTCTTTTTTAAAAATTTTTTCCTATTCCAGAGTGTCTTGAGTTGTTCCTTGTCCTACCTACTCTAGAACTAGATATATTCCTAAAAATTTAATTGTGATCTCATATTGTTAACAGTTTTAGAATCTTGTGAGAAATAACACATTACATAAAAAATTCTCTCCTAGAACTGAAATGGGGAGAAATACAACTTTAATGGAGCTGCATAGAATACAGATTGGTGCACGGACTGAATTTTTTTAAATCACACAGAGAAAAACTGTAAGCTTGGCTTTTATAATATAGAGAAAGGAGAACCTCATCTGTCCTCTGCTTTGCAGAGAAAAGTTTAAGCGTAATGAACATCCGCTTTCTATAATTTCCAATAGGACTGGAATGGTAGTTCTCAAACTTACCAGAATCACCTAGAGGGCTTGTTCAGGTACAGACTGCTGAGCCCCAGGTGTGGAATTTCCAATTCAGTGGATCTGGAATGGGGTCCAGGCTGCAATTCTTACAGTCCCAGGTGGTGCCAGTACTCACAGTCTGAGGCCCATTGGGCTGGTGTAATAGATTTTCCTTATAGAGATGCTAAAATATGTAACCACAGGATACATAAATTTCTTTTTTTTTTTTTTAATGATGAACAGAAGTATCAACAGATGATTAAAGAAGCTTTGAATTAAGGCTTGCTTGGATTTCTGTTTAGGAAATCTAGAAAGGGAATATTAGAGATAATCAAATCAAGCCTGTGTATTTTCCCATTATAGAAATTCAGGCCTTGATTACTACTAAGTTGCTTGAGGCCACCTAGAGTTTATTAGTGTCAGAATCAAGCTTAGAACTGTTTTCTTACCTCTGTAGCCAGTGTTCTTTTTAGTATAACCCTTGAAGTAAACTTATGATCTTCCTTTTAGGCATTCTTCAAACAAAATAACGTACCTCAGGAAAGCCGTTTTAACTTGAAAAAAAATGTGGAAGAGGAGTATAGGAAGTGGAAGTCAATGACCAATGAAAATGACATCATTACCCACTTTTCTATGCAAGGCTCTCCTCCTCTCTTCCTTTGTCTTCTCTGGAAAATGCTCTTGGAAACAGATCATATTAATCAGATTGGCTATAGGTAAGCCAAAAACCTAGATCTGCGTTCCATTTGACGATCCATTATCATACAGCAATGAAACTTATTTTTTACTCTCTGATTTCCAGAGTACTAGAAAGAATTGGAGCCAGGGCCTTGGTTGCCCATGTGAGGACATTTGCAGATTTCCTAGTATATGAGTTCTCTACATCAGCTGGGGGTCAGCAACTCAACAAATGCATTGAAATTCTTAATGACATGGTATGGAAGTACAACATTGTTACATTGGACAGATTAATTCTCTGCCTGGTAAGAATACGCTTATAAGTTTCTAAGCCACCTCATTTTGTTTTGGATCAGTGTGTGTGACTGATAGACTTGTGCTCATCTAACTATATTGCTTCTAAGGATTTAATGAAATTATACTATAATCGAGTATTGCTATCAATTCCCTAAGGAACTAGAGATTTCCAAGGGTCTTTATTCATTCATTCATTGAATTCAGTGTACATTCATTCGGTGTATATTGAATATTTGCTATGTTCTATGCACAGAAAGTATAGAAGTAAATAAGATAGACATGGTCCTGATCTTGTGATGCTGTAAAAGTTCAAGCAGATAGTTAAACCTGAGTTGATTTCCAAAGGCTCCCACTAGAGGCAAGAAGTGGTAAAAGGCCATTGTATTTCTTCGCAGAGTGCTAATAATCATTTCTGTACATTTTGGTAGCCACAGTCAGAACTGAATATTTCTCATAGCCACCCAGTATTCCTCAAATTATTTTTTTCTCTTGACTTTGAGGTCTATTTCAGCAAATTTTAAAAGAAGATAGGGAACAAGGCTGGAAAATACTTCTTTTTTGAATACTATAGTGTTGGGACATCAGGGTGGCTCAGTTGGTTAAGTGCCTGATTTCGGCTCAGGCCCCGCGTCAGGCTCTGTGCTAACAGCTCAGAGCTTAGAGCCTGCTTTGGATTTGGTGTCTTCATCTCTCTCTGCCCATCCCTCACTCATACTCTGTCTCTCGCTCTCAAAAATAAATAAACATTAAAAAAATATAGTTCCGATATTTGGGGTGGCTTAGTTGGTTAACCTTAATCTCTTAGCTGCGGAACATATATATGGTTATGATACGATAGGGGAAATAAGCTAAGACTATAAATCAGTAAAGTAGAAGGATCAGATAGAGGTGTGAGGAAAATATCACCAATCAGTAATGAGTGCCCCCATGTATCCAGGTGATAGATCTTGAAGAATAGATTAAATTTCAACAAAAGAAAAAAGAGTGACACTTCAGACAGAAGGAATGGTGAGAAGCAAAAATGAGTGAGAAAGTTAAATATGCTTAAGGAATTCTGAACAGTTGGTTAGGATTAGACTCAACATATAATGAAACTCTAATAATAGATATTACTGTATTCGAATTTAGACTGTCTAGTGGAAGAGCCATGCTTATGCACAGGTCAAACATTTTAATATCATTTTTCTATTTTTCTCTGAAGGCTATGCGTAGTCATGAAGGAAATGAAGCCCAGGTTTGTTATTTCATAATTCAGTTGCTGTTACTCAAACCAAATGATTTTAGAAATCGAGTGAGTGACTTTGTGAAGGAAAATTCTCCAGAGCACTGGCTACAGAACGACTGGCACACCAAGCACATGAATTATCACAAGGTACTCATTCAAATCAGTGCTTCCGTGACTCCTTTTTAAGCCAGACTCAAATATTTGGCTAATTGATTTGGCTGTTTTCTCTCTGGTTCTACTGTTTTCTCTCTAATCCGTATAGAAGTAAATTAGCTCTCTAAATTTCCTCAAGGTCCTAGAGTATCTCTTCTGTTAAGAATATATTGAAACTGCGATTTTAGTAGATGTGAGTACTTACGTACAAAATGAAAAGGTTATCACAAATTCTTGTATACATAGATCTCTTATGGTATACCTTTGGGATAATAGAAATTTTTATCAAGTGAAGGACTCTGGATTTCATTGCACTGCCAAAACAAACATGTTTTCTTTTTTTTTTTTTTAATGTTTTATTTATTTCTAGGAGAGAGGGAGAGAGACAGCATGAGCAGAGGAGGGTCAGAGAGAGGGAGACACAGACTCAGAAACAGGCTCCAGGCTCTGAGCTGGCAGTCAGCACAGAGCCCGACGTGGGGCTCGAACCCACGAACCGCGAGATCATGACCTAAGCGAAAGTCGGACGCTTAACCGACTAAGCCACCCAGACGCCCCAAAACAAACATGTTTTCATATGCTTTTAAAAACGACAAATTTATTTAGCTCTGTTTTTTAAGAGAATTTAAAAAAGATGTCCTAAACACTTGCCATTTTCTCACTTCCACAGAAATACCCCGAGA
The DNA here is from genome assembly GCA_017311185.1 of Proteles cristata cristata. Taxonomy (NCBI): domain Eukaryota; kingdom Metazoa; phylum Chordata; class Mammalia; order Carnivora; family Hyaenidae; genus Proteles; species Proteles cristata. The sequence goes on from JAESUZ010003943.1 coordinate 650,502, forward strand.
AACTATATTTTGAGGGCCTCGCGGAGCAAGTCGACCCTCCGGTGCAGATCCAGTCTCCCTACCTCCCCATCTATTTCGGCAATGTGTGTCTTCGATTTCTCCCAGTATTTGATATAGTAATCCACAGGTTCTTAGAGCTGCTTCCAGTTTCTAAGTCACTGGAGACTTTACTGGATCACCTTGGTGGCTTATATAAATTTCATGGTGAGATTTTCCAAATTTTAATTCCATCTGACAGCTCAATAAACAAAAATAGTCTGGGTGTGACCATATGGGTAATCATGGTTCTAAATATTTTATGTTAATTGGTTTTCAACAAAAATGTTTTGGGAATAAGTGCTATATTGTGATGCCATGAAGAATAAAGTAGATGACATAAAAAGATGAATAGGTAGGTCATAGCAGATGTACTGGATTGCAGAAATAAAAATGATATGCAAGAGAGTCCCCCTCCCCCTTTACCTAATGTGTGATTAATTGCCAAATGTGCAGAGAAGGAGAAGCATATGGGTTCAGAGCAGACTGACGCTGCTGTGAACTGATGGGTCATGTCAGGCTTCCTGGATGATAGGATTTGAGATGTGAGATATGTGATTTATATTAACAGAAAGGAGAGAACATTCTAAGCAGAAGGAATCTTTGGAAAAATCATGGCATTTTAACAGCAGTCTCCTCATTGGCTAACTTGAAAAGTTAAACATTGTACCCAACAATGTAGATCACCTTTAAGTGCCAGGTTGAGAAGTTTCAATTTTATAACCTGCAGATAATTAAGAACCAATTAGATGTTATTGAGTAAGGCCATGGCCTAGAAAGCATTATTTTAGAAAGTTAAATCTAGTTGTAGTCATCAGCATGTTTTGGAAGGATGAAGCCATTTCAAAAATGTCAAAAAATTCAGGTGTAGGATTAGTATCTAAACAACTGTGATGGCTTTGGGAATGCTAAAGAAGGGGTAGATATTCCAGGAAGAAGGAACAGGACTTGATTGCTGCTTGTAGGGAAGGATATATATTCTGTCCAATATAGAAAGAAAGGAAGAGAACGCTGAAGTTTGAAACCAGGTGACTGGAGAATGGTCGTCCTAGAGTGGCCACTGTGGAGACAAAGTGTATTTCTCTGGGTGGGGGGAGGGGGTGTTAGTTCTTCTTGGTCCTTTATCTAAGATGTTTTCCTCCTAACCAGAAGTCTGAATTGCATGTTAGCACTACAGAATAGGTATGAAGTTCAAGTGAGCATTCCTATAAAAACATTTGTTTTTTTGGGTTTTTTTGTTTGTTTTGGATTAGGTAGCATGTGCATGGTACAGAAGGGTATGCAGGAAAGAATAGTTAGTCCCATCCCTGACCTCCAGCTAGCCAGTTTCCTTCTCTGTGGCAACCACTGTTACCCTGTTTTTGACCATTTAAGGCTATTCTAATCTTTTTGCTAGTATAAACAGTGCCACGATGGTTATTCATTTCCATGCCATGTATATGGTATTAGAAGCCTTCTGCCTTGTCCTGAAATAAAAATATTCATTGTATATAGCTTCCCATCATGTGAAATAGTTTCATGAGCTTCTGAGCTGTGTCTTGGTAATCTTGAAAGCAGAGGGTTAGTTTTTCACAGTTCTTGGTAACTGGATAAACTCCGTGATGATTGTCTTCTTCTTGGCAGATCGCCCAGTGACTTATTTGTATAATACTCTGCACTATTATGAGATGCACTTGAGAGACCGCCCACATCTCAAGCGAAAACTTGTCCATGCCATCATTGGCTCACTCAAGGATAATCGACCTCAAGGCTGGTGTCTAAGTGACACATACCTAAAGTGTGGCATGAATGCACGAGAAGAAAATCCTTGGATTCCTGATGACTCCTACTATTGCAGATTGATTGGCAGACTAGTAGATAATATCCTTTTCATTGTGATTTTTCCAGACCCTTCAGAAATAACTATATGTTGATTTGGGAGAACACATATTATCTTTTCAAGTTAATACTTTTTTTTAAGTTTATTTATTTATATTGAGAGAGACAGAGCACAAGCTGGGGAGAAGCAGAGGGAGAGGGAGTGAGAGAGAATCCCAAGCAGGTGCCCGCTGCCAGGAGAGCCCGACGTGAGCCTAAACTCATGAACTGTGAGATCGTGACCTAAGCCAAAACCAAGAGTCAGATGCTTAACTGACTGAGCCACCCAGGCATCCCTCAAAGTAATATTTTTATACATTCCAAGACTTCAGTTCTTTTAAGATCATTCTTATTTTTAATTTTGTAAAGGTTTTGAAATCTTCGATTAGCAGCATCAAATTAGCTGCCATATAGGCAACAATTCTCTCCATTAAAATTTAAATTGAAAACAAACTTTACAAGATTTGTTTCAAAGAAAAAAAATCGATCTCTAAAAAAAAATATACTATATATTATAGTAAATGCATCTGTTTGCTACTGGAGAGTATAGAGTTTTGTTGCTTTCAAAAAATCCTTGAATGTTTTTTTAAAAATATTAATAGGTAATAATAAAACTTTTTATCTCTTTTGATGAAAAAGCTGCTCTATTTATATTTTTATTTCTTTATTTTGATTTCATGTTATAAGTTATAAGCACACTGTGTTTAGTATGTCTGTGTACCATATCACTGTTTACTAGGTAGAGTAATTTTACATAAATGGGCATGATTCATTTTCCTACACAAAGGAATTTATTTCCTGAAGTAAAAGAATTACTCATCATAGGGGCGCCTGGGTGGCTTAGTTGGTTAAGCATCCGACTTTCGCTTAGGTCATGATCTTGCGGTTCGTGGGTTCGAGCCCTGCGTCGGGCTCTGTGCTGACTGCCAGCTCAGAGCCTGGAGCCTCTTTCAGTCTGTGACTCCCTCTGACCCTCCCCTGCTCATGCTGTCTCTCTCTCTCTCTCCTAGAAATAAATAAAACATTAAAAAAAAAAAAAAGAAGTACTCATCATTAAATAATGTCCTTACTACCTACCTTACAACTATTGAAAGCAATAGGTAGATGAAGCCTGGGGCTACTTTGGTCGCATCTATAGCTGTCCTGTCACAGATGTAAAAGCACACCTATAGAAGACCAGGGTTTTTTTGTTTCCTTTTTTTTAAAGATGTTTTATTTATTTCTGAGAGAAAGAGACAGTGTGAGCAGGGGAGGGTCAGAGAGAGAGAGAGATACAGAATCTGAAGCAGGCTCCAGGCTCTGAGCTAGCTGTCAGCACAGAGCCCGACGCAGGGCTCGAACCCACGAACTGTGAGATCATGACCTGAGCCGAAGTCGGGCACTTAACCGACTGAGCCACCCAGGCGCCCCAGAAGACCAGTTTCTTAAACCTTACGTTTATGTGTTTCAGTTACGTCAGACGTTTGTGTATTTGGTTCGTGTTATTTGCCTCTTAATTTCTGTTCACTTGTTAAGGGCTCATAATCAGATACATTGATAATCAAATGAAATGTTTACATGTGAAACATTTTGAAAACTGTAAAGCACTCTACCAATATGAGCCATTAATCTCAAAAAATAAAAACCAAATGGTTATTGCTTTAATCATCTGCACCGATGGCTGGCAAGTCTCCTGGTCCGTTCCCAAACTGCGACTGGAGATTCAATGAGTTTCCCAACCCAGCTGCCCATGCCCTGCATGTTACTTGTGTGGAGCTCATGGCCTTGGCCGTTTCAGGCGAAGATGTTGGAAATGCTCTTCTAAATGTCGTCCTGAAAAGGTGTGTATCCTGTTTCATGCAGTAAGATGCATTGTTTTTTTGTAAAGAGAACGATATTTTATTAGGAGATGTTAGACAAATCTATTGTCCCAAGGCTGATGCACATGGGACAGTAACTGTCTTTTGGTCCCAGATTTTGTCTTTGTGATAGAGATGTAATGGGGTAAGCCCTGGATAGGGTCAGAAGACCTGGGTTCTCAGCTCTACCCTTTTATTTTTTAATATATATTCATTTTTGAGAAACAGAGACAGAGTGCAAATGGGGGAGTGGCAGAGAGAGGTTTACACAGAGTCTGAAGCAGGCTTCAGGTTCCAAGCTGTCAGTGCAGAGCCCGACATGGGGCTCAAACTCACAAACCCCGAGATCATGACCTGAACTGAAGTCAGACATATAACTGACAAAGCCACCCAGGCCCCTACCCCCCACCACTACTCTTTAGTAGCTGTTTGACATTTAGGTTAGGAATAAGGTTAACACCTCACTAAAGATAATCTTTCAAGATTTCTTTCTTGAAGATCACCATAAGGTAGGGGATAATGATTGAAGAAGTGGAAATAATCTTACATCCCAGCAACCACTGTTAAGGGAGAAAACCCAAAAAAAGAAAAACCTTTTTTAGCTTTTAGGTATATTAAACTTTTACTCAATGAAAATCCATTGTTGTTTTATTGGAATAAGTCAATTGTTAGCCCCAAATGATATATGTTCTCAAAATTAGTTCCATTGTTAACCATATAAAAGTGTTTTTGTAATTTCACATTTTTCTTCTTTTTTCTTCACTTATAGTCAGCCTTTAGTGCCAAGAGAGAATATTACAGCATGGATGAATGCCATTGGACTGATCATCACTGCACTACCAGTGAGTTAATAGTTTTGATTTGTACCTAGTAATTGAATACAATTGTTTCCTGTAAACCAAAATAATAAGATGCATGTAAGATGCCATTGTACAAGGATGTCATGCAATTAAGGAAGTGTTTCGTATTTAAGTTTTCTTCATTATTGCTTCAGGAACCTACACTGTTTTGTTTTCCTTCTGCCTCAGATCTAAAAATATGCCTAACCAATAGGTCTCTGTATCCTTTGGTCCCACCTTATCTATCCAACCGTAGTTCTTATATTAAAATCTCATCTCCTTTTGACCACTTGACATGTTACGTATCTAGAGCCTCTCACTCATGCCATTAGCACTTGTTGAGATATGCTTGGGTACTTCTTATGTGTTCCAGAATGAACATTATGCAGAGCCCATCTTCCTTCTGTCAGCTTCTCTAAAATCTGTTCATTCTTTGCCAGCTCAGGTCCTGCTTTTTCAATGAATCCTTCCTGGACCTCCCCTCATGTGAACTCTCTCTTCTATGACCTCACATGTGTCTATTTAGCACTATATAGTTATCTATTGTGATATCTTTCAGTGTCAACAACATCGTCTGACTGTGCTCTCCAGACTTGCTTGATTATGCTCCTCTGTGAATCAATCATTTTTTCCTTGCACACCTCCAAAATACCTATATATGTATTTTTTTTTTCTGGAAACACAGGATGAAATGCATTTTATTTTTTTCCTTAAATAGTTTATTGTCAAGTTGGTTTCCATTATAACACCCAGTGCTTATCTCAACAAGTGCCCTCCTCCATGCCCATCACCTCCCTTCCCCTTTTCCCCACTCCCATCAGCCCTCAGTTTGTTCTCAGCATTCAAGAGTCTCATGGTTTGCCTCCCTCCCTCTCCTTGACTGTTTTTCCCCTTCTTCTCCCCCATGGTCCTCCATTAAGTTCCTCCTAATCCACCTGTATGTGCCAACATATGGTATCTGTCCTTCTCTGCCTGACTTATTTCGCTCAGCATAACACCCTCAAGGTCCATTCATGTTGCTACAAATGGCCAGATTTCATTCTTTCTCATTGGCATTGTATAGATAAACCACATCTTGAGCCATTCGTCAGTTGGTGGACACTTAGGCTCTTTCCATGTTTTAGCTATTGTGGAGAGTGCTGCTATGAACATTGCGGTACATGTACTCCTATGCCTCAGCATTTCTGTATCCCTTGGGTAAATTCCTAGCAGTGCTATTGCTGGGTCATAGGGGAGTTCTATTGTTAATTTTTTGAGGAAACTCCACACTGTTTTCCAGAGGGGCTGCACCAGTTTACATTCCCACCAACAGTGTAGGAGGGTGCTCATTTCTCCACATCGTCACCAGCATCTAGAGTCTCTTGATTTGTTCATTTTAGCCACTCTGATCCACGTGAGGTGGTATCTCAGTGTGGTTTTGATTTGTATTTCCCTGATGATGAGGGACGTTGAGCATCGTTTCATGTGTCTGTTGGCCATCTGGATGTCCTCTTTGGAGAAGTGTCTGTTTATGTCTTCTGCCCGTTTTTTCACTATATTTATTTTTCAGGTGTGGAGTTTGGTGAGTTCCTTATAGATTTTGGATACTAGCCCTTCATCTGATATGTTATTTGTAACTATCTTTTCCCATTCCGTCGGTTTGCCCATTAGTTTTATGGATTGTTTCCTTTGCCGTGCAGAAGCTTTTTATCTTGATGAGGTCCCAATAGTTCATTTTTGCTCTTGATTCCCTTGCCTTTGGGGATGAGTCAAGGGAGAAATTGCTGTGGTTGAGGTCAAGGAGGTTGTTTCCTGCTTTCTCCTCTAGGGTTTTGATGATTCCTGTTTCACATTCAGGTCCTTTTTACATTTTGAGTTTATTTTTGTGTATGTGTGAGAAAATGATCTAGTTTCATTCTTCTGCATGTTGTTGTCCAGTTCAACAACAGCACCGTCTGTTAAAGAGGCTGTCTTTTCTCCATTGGATACTCTTTCCCGCTTTGTCAAAGATTAGTTGGCCATACATTTGGGGGTCTAATTCTGAGTTCTCTATTCTATTCCACTGGTCTGTGTTCTGTTTTTTTTGCCAGTACCTTACTGTCTTGATGATGACAGCTTTGTAGTAGAGGCTAAAGTCTGGGATTGTAGGGACGCCTGGGTGGCTCAGTCGGTTGAGCTTCCGACTTCAGCTCGGGTCATGATCTCACAGTTCATGGGTTCGAGCCCCGCGTCAGGCTCTGTGCTGACTGCCAGCTCAGAGCCTGGAGCCTGTTTTAGATTCTGTGTCTCCCTCTCTCTCTGACTCTCCCTTGCTCACGCTATCTCTCTCAATCTCTCTCTCAAAAATAAATAAAACATGGGGTGCCTGGGTGACTTAGTCGGTTGAGCGTCCAACTTCAGCTCAGGTCATGATCTCACGGTTTGTGGGTTCGAGCCCCGCGTCAGGCTCTGTGCCCACAACTAGCTCAGAGCCTGGAGCCTGCTTCAGATTCTGTGTCTCCCTCTCTGTTTGCCCCTCCCCAGCTCATGCTCTGTCTCTCTCTGTCTCTCAAAAATAAATAAATGTTAAATAAACAAATAAATAATTTAAAAAACTTTAAAAAATAAAGATAAGAAAATAAAGTCTGGGATTGTGATGCCTCCTATTTTGGTTTTCTTCTTCAATATTACTTTGGCTATTCGGGGTCTTTTGTAGTTCCATACAAATTTTAGGATAGCTTTATTTATTTGTGAGTTATATACGTGTACCAGTGTTGTCTGTATAATAGGTATTAGTAAGGGTGATTTACTCTACACTAATATCAAGAACTAGCCCTCTAATTCACAGATACTTATCTCCATGTTCTTATTAACTATATTTGACTTACTGTGAAGCCACTCACTTTTGCTTTCAGAATCTCCATTACACAAAAACATAAACTATATAAATAAAAAATTTTAAAGAATGAGAATGTGCCATTATGTTAGGCTTTGGGGTAGAATATTAGAAATGGGGTGAAATACTGGATAAGTGATATTTTTCAGCAGGCTTTCCTCCCATTTTAAAGGAGCCATATTGGATTGTCCTTCATGATCGAATTGTCAGTGTTATCAGCAGTCCAAGCTTGACATCTGAGTCAGAGTGGGTTGGCTATCCATTCCGCCTCTTTGATTTCACTGCTTGTCATCAGTCCTACTCGGAGATGAGCTGCAGCTATACATTAGCTCTTGCGCATGCTGTGTGGCACCATTCCAGCATTGGGCAGCTTTCTCTCATTCCCAAGTAGGTATTATGATTTCTTAAATAAATGGGACTTTTTTCATTGTGGGTGTTTTTAACTCATTTACACATGGAGGTATGCATCTCATTCAGTAGAACAACTTGCAAAGTGAATTTTAATTACATAGAGTTTCCAAATAATGAGAAAGTTCTTTTATTTCAGAATTGTTTGTAAAAATTGTACATGCAAGAAATAATCTAGTTTTCCATTATAGTTTCAAGAGATTTGATCAAATGCATGCTTTTTCCAGAATATATCCCACAAGTTGTATTTGAACTGAATAGCTCATATTAGCCTATTTTCTGATTATTTTTCTTAACTGTAAGGTTGGTTTTAAAAATTCAGATTTCTTGAGAATGTCATTTATATTAGATTGGCTGTTCTCTTTTTATTTCAAATACAGGTGTTTCCTACTATTCAAAAGTAGAACATTGCTGTGAAACCTTCTGTAAGCCCAAATGGCATAAAGTGAAACGTATCCCACTCTTTCTAAAAGTTCATGTGACACCACGTCACTTTGATGGAAGACCTACATTAGTACCTATTTTTGCTAACTAAAAGGTGACCAAAGAGAATTTTTGCTTTTACAAAAAAGCCATTGCTGTAATAATGTGGGTCTTTCGTAAGAGCAACGTGGTGTAACACCAGACTTCCAGAAAGCAGACAGGAGCCGAGGGGTACCTGTGATTCCCCTTCTGTCATTCAGCAATCGTACTGTTGAGAATGGCTCCTAAATCTGAAGTAATTTATTTTGATAATCAAATGAAAATAATAGCTTTTGAGAAATGTAAGATTAATTAGGAAAAGAAATTTTAAAAAGATTGCAAAGTTTACAAATGCCTGGGTAGGCTGTATCAACAAAGTTCAAATAATTTGACTGATTTAAAGTCACAAGAAATTTTTATTTTAATCTTCGAATTTTAGGTTTCTCACTGAAGTCCTTCTTCCTATAGTGAAAACTGAATTCCAGTTGCTTTATGTGTACCATCTTGTGGGACCATTTTTACAAAGATTTCAGCAAGAGAGAACTCGATGTATGATAGAGGTAAAATATAATCTGGGTTTTCTGTGATAAGATTAAGTCCTAAAAGATCTATATAAGTTTCTTCCCCAGTGTTTTCCAACCTGCATATTGTAACCATTAGTAGTGAAATTCGTTTAATAGACTCTAAAAGGAATTTTAGAGGATTTAGTGTGCCTGTAACTTGGCATGCCTGTAATGAGTTTGGTGTGGGATGTATTGAATTGGATATGCAGGGCAAATAACTATTATCAGATCTGAGAAGAAAGTTAAGAATGGAGAAGTGCATTTGAGAGCCTGCACTATAGTGCAGGAGAATTGATTAAAATCATAATGGATTAAGTCAGTCACCTCTAACAAGAGTATAGAGAAAAAAAAAAAAAAGAAAAATAGTATAGAGAAAAGAAAATGAGACAGGAATAGAACCCTAAAGTATGACCCACCAGATGGAACTAAGAAGGTACAATCTGAAGTATCTCTGAGACTGTGGTTGTCTTAAACATTGAGAAGTGGTTTCTACAAAGGAGATCATCTACTTCTTAATTTTAAGTGACATTACTGAGTTATGAAGAGAAACTGCGTTTAAGCCCTATTAGGGGGGAGTTTTATAGCACTCTGGATTCCATTATTAATGCAGACCATATCATATGCTCTATACACATAGAGGTTTGTATGATCAGCAACAGTTCTTCAACAAATGTGTTATCCCTCTGTGTTTGTCTTATAATGGAGTCCAACTGCATCATTCTAAACTACTGAATATTTTTGCCCACTTAAATAATTTTATATTATTTGTTAAATAGATTGGTGTGGCATTTTATGACATGTTGCTGAATGTAGACCAATGTAGTGCTCATTTAAATTACATGGATCCCATCTGTGACTTCCTGTATCATATGAAGTATATGTTTACTGGTGACAGCGTAAAAGAACAAGTAAGTTAACTTTATCTTTTAATGATGTTTAGTTTAGAAAACTTGAATATGTGATGATACACTTTTGCTTGAGTATTTTTACTGTTTTTCTTTTAAGGGGAAAAGGTTGATATTGTTAGATCTTTGTAGGCTATATGAGCACGTTATTCTGCATGTGTAATTAAAGTAATGGTGAATACATGTTATAATTTCTCAAACCTTCCCCCCTTGGTATTTGTAGCAGGACATCTGAAAAAGACCTAGGTGGGTGATTAATAGTAATCTCAATAGAAATAAACAGTACAGTATGACTACGTTTTAAAAAGACCAAAGAGGTGCAGTGTAAAGAGTGAAGTAGGTCCTGCTTTTCCACAACGTGATTAGGATACACTCTTGGGGACATTAGACATATTGCAGCGTGACTAGAAGCCTGAAGCCAGGAGGATCGCGAGAATCATTCATAAAGGGTATTTAAAGGAAATGGAAGTACTTAACTTGAATTTTCAAAGTCCCAGGGAATTGTTCGTGTTCTCACTATTTGGAAGATTGCCATTTGGAATACACATTAGATTTGTTCTGTGTCACTTCAAAAGGCATATAAACTCCAATGAAGTTAAAGGGAAGCATGTTCTGACTCAACATCTAAAGAGCTACTTCCTAGTGAAGTCATTGGAAAGTGGAAAGGATGTCCTTGAATCATAACTGAGTTTCCTTGTCTGTAGAAAACAGAATCTTGACTCTCTTAGAGGATGGAGGTAGGGCAGATAGGTGAAGTTAGGTGAACTCCTCTCCATACCTTAATGTTATTTCTTCCTCTGGTAGGAAAGGAAGGTAGGTTGATATATAAACACATGAAGCCTACTAGCCTACTGGCTTGTTTCCTTGGACCTAGGGACATGGGCTGGGGAGGATGTTGATTTCTTTATGCCTCAGCAAGATTATCAAGAAGATTTGAGTGGGAACCAATACAGAAATGTTTTATTTAGCATATCCTTTATATGTAGACCTGAAAAAATATATATATGTGGGACACCAGGGAATACAGAAAGGAAAAATAATTAATGGACTGATCTTTCCTGGTAAGGTCAAAGAGCATTTGAATAAAGCTAAGAAAGCCATGGAACTGCTTGATATTTTTACTTCTAAGTAAAAGTAGATTTTTTTTTTTTAGTTTATTGATTTATTTTGAGAGAGGGTGTGAGCAGGGGAGGGACAGAGAAAGGGAAAGAGAGACATTGCCAAGTAGGACCCATGCTGTCAGCTCAGAGACCAGTGGTGGGGCTTGATCCCACAACCCGTGAGATCATGACCTGAGTCGAAACCAAAGTTGGATGCCCCTAAGTAAAAGCAGACATAATATTATTTTGTTTCAATACCAAGTACTAATCAAAACCAAAAAATTAGCTGTGTTGATAAATGTTATAAGTTATTCAGTGAACTTCAAAATGTAATCCTGCTTCATACTTCTGTGATGGTAGCATTTTTAAAGGATGAAGAACTGGTTGAATACGTAAAATTTCCAGTGTAAACTATACTAGCTTTTGACAGTGGGATGACTGGCTGGCTAGGTACGTGGGTATGTTTCTGTAAGCATATGCACGGATACACAAATGCACATACACATATATACACATAGATAATGTGGGGGGAGAATGCATTTTTTTTTCCTCATGTAAGAGAGAAATAATTTTGTTTGCTTTTGTTAAAACATAAAACACGTAAGAAACTTCTCGTGCAGCCCACTCCACTCCCTAGTGTATCATCTCCAGATATGCAGAAGTCACTTCTTTAAAGGTGGGAAATTGAAGTTCTCTGGTGCAAATATTTTTTAATGTCTTTATTTCTTAGGTAGAGAAGATTATCTGTAACTTAAAACCAGCTTTAAAACTCCGTCTTCGATTCATCACACACATCAGCAAGATGGAACCGACGGCAGTGGCCCCACAAGCCATAAGCAGTGGGTCTCCAGCACCTCAGTCTAATCAGGTGCCAGTGTCCTTACCAGTGACTCAGTGAGGCCATGGTGCGCCGCGATGAGAAGGACACACCTCTGTCTTTGCAAGTGAACTCAAATCTATTAAATCTGAACACGATCATGCTGCGTAGAGATACAGTAGAAGCAGTGATGTTCAGGTTGTTTTATTTTGATTCAAATGATGAATCTGTTGATACTTTATAACTCCCTTCTCCCTACCTGTATTTTTGTCTCTAAGAGATAAAGGAAGCTACATGTTGCTTATATCCATGACAATTTATTGGCGCTACCTAGGAATACTGAGGTATCTACGATCAAATGGCTTTTACTAGATACTTTCAATCTTTCCTATCTAGCCCCTGGTTTTATTTTTAATTTTTATTATTAATGACTTCAGCCTTCAAATACATTGTTTTAAAGGCAACACACATGTAAAATAGTTACTACAAATCATTTTATACATCAATCTCTTTCGGCTTATCTTTGGGATAGATTTTTGTCAAGAACTCTAGACTTCATTGCATTGCAGGAGGAAACATAGTTTCCTATTCTTTTAAGCATGGCTTAGCATTTTTACCATAGATTTCCAAAGAAATGGGCTAACATTTCTATTAAGGCAGATTGGCAAGTTTGTGCTTTTGCTGTGGACCTGAACTTACTGTACGAAATGAGTTTTGAAGCCATGTAAGAAAATAACACAGAAAGGCATAAACTTAATAAAATAATACTTAAATGGTAATTCTCCAGTCTCTTTCTAAACATAAATTAATTGCTTTTCCAGGTTGACACTCTCACCTGGTCAATGATGTGATTCTTTAAATTTTTATAATACTGAAATTTTTAAGTATTTGTATTTTTAATTATAGCATACATTTTGGTTCTTTATGGTTTATCAGATTTTAAGAGGCAAACTGTTAATTTGGGGAGAGTGGGGCAATGGCGTTAAGATTGTGAGACTTGAAAATAATTATAAAATCTGTTGACTGAATAAACTGTCTGATTAATTACTCAATCGGAACTAGTGTCTGCTGTGTTCCATGCAGTGTGCTGGCTAGGTTGTAACAAGAGAACTGGACTCTGTCTGCGGGTGGTGCACTACAGTTGGCGACTGACATTGACCTTGCAATTAAGAGCTCCTGATATATTTTTTTTTAAAGAATCAGAAATGTGACCAACTGTATTTTAGATTTTTATTTCTGAATACATTTCTCTTAGACCTTTATCTTCCTTGTGGTTCATATTATTGTAATCACTGAATCTTTATTTGCCACGCAAGTCTGGCTTAAAATGTATATGATGGTATAAATAATTTTTCTAGACTAATAATTTTCTTAAAATTCTCCAGAAATTTTATACTAGAAATGATTTTAAGTATTTCTTTTGACATAGTTTCACTATATTCTTGCTGAGTTGAAGAATATACTGCTTTGAGATACTAGAATGGGAATAATTGTAACAGTGGTATTATACAAACAGAATAAATTAGCATGACTGTCTCAAGGACAAATACATTCGAGTCAGTTTATTAAAAATTCCACTTTTTCCTCTCTAGCTAAAGATAGGGGGATATGATTTTCCCAAAATAGGTTTTTAAGAGAATTGTTAATCAGAGACATTAGAAGAAGATAGAAGCTTTATTTGGGTTTAGAATGTACCTGAGGGAAAAACAACGCCTTTATATTCATTGTATCCTCAAAGTTTTTCTTTCTGAAAATTATTAGTAATTTAGAGTGGCTCTGTCCCATAGGGCTTTCTGCAGTGCTGGAAATATTCTGCATCTGTGCTGTGCAGTGGAGTCAGAAGGTCCATGTGCCTACTGAGCACTTGAAGTATGGAGCTGAACTTTTAATTTTATGAAGCTTTAGGTAATTTAAATAACCCCATGTGGCTATTGTATTCAACAGTATACTTTACAGTAAGATCTATCATAATTGCTCTTACCTAAAAGTAATTCAGTAAAATATGTATCTGACAGAGTTTATAGTGTCAACAGTTAGGTTTAAAATTCTGGGTTGCATATGAAAAATCAGATGCCAGAGGCTCTTTAACACATAGCTGTTACAACAACAGTAATAAAAAATCCTTTCACGGGACCTACCTGCCTCATAACAGAGTCCACTTGAGTTCTTTATAAGCTGGAGAGAATGGGAAGGGTATGCTTCCCTGGTTTTGCTTATACACATGACCCTTGAACAACACAGGGGTGTGGGGTGCTGACCCCCTCACATAGTCGAAAATTTATAACTTCTGACTTCCCAAAAGCTTAACCACTGATAGCCTGCTGTTGATTAGAAACCTTACTCATAACATTAGCAGTCAATTAACACACATTTTGTCTGTTTTGTATATAATGTACTGTACTCTTAAAATAAAGCTAGAGAGAAGAAAATGTTATTCAGAAAATCATAAAGACAAGAAAATATATTTCCAGTACTGTATCAAAAAAAAAAAATTATGTATAAGTGGACCCATGCGGTTCAAACCCACGTAGTTCAAGGGTCAGCTGTAGTTTACTCTTATTTTTTCCACTTCTCTCACTATATTCCATAGCCAAGATGAGTTTTCAGGGTGTTTAAGGATTTCGGCTAATGAGATATACTCTAATTGGAGTGAGTAAAGTTGCGAGTGTTGGAAGCCACAGATCATTTTAGGTGAAATTCCTATCTGAATTAGATCTCAGAAACAAATAGCAATTTGACTTCTTTTTTCTACCACCAGAGAGCCTACCTGAATAGAAGCCTTGCTTAAAATATAAACCAATACCATGTCTGAGCTTTACAAAAGTAAAACATGATCATCGAACATTTTGATGATCATCATTACCCATTTTACAGTTGAAGAAACCAGAGCCAGATTTTCATGTCACCAGGCTTACAGAATTTTGAGGATGATGATTTCACTGTGGCTTTGTAAATCCTGGGTAATTCCATGTATTTAGAAACATGTAGACATGAGAGAACCTCAATATAGAGAGTTTATTATAAAAATCACATCTTTTGAACAACATAAGAATATGATCCCTTTCAGGAGGGTGCCTTTATCTGCTGATATCAAGGAGTCTCATTCTACATATGTGTGTGTGTTTTTAATGCCAGCAAATTTTATTTGGAAGTTAAGGTATCCTTCTCCAAGAATGTCTTTTGCCAAAATGGGAAATAGAAAGTTTTCAATTTCACAAAAGTTAGAATTCCAAATCTTCAGTTTATACCAGAGAGAATTGATAGTTTATACTGATTGTAATAGTATTTACCAAGGCAGAAGATTTTTCAGAAAGATCAAATCATTGGGGCGATAACTGTAAGCTTAAGTAAATTATTAGATTGGCTATTTATGACATTAGCTGTGAGATTTTTACATGGCACTTCCACATTTACTTAGGTGGGTTAAGGTAGTCAATAGGCTTATGATTACCCTCCCGAGCAACTCCAAAGCAAGCCAAGGTTACTGCTACTGCTGTGTTCACTGTTCGAGTTACTTCTTCTGGTGTCTTCCCCAGAGATGGGTTCACTTCCATTATATCTAATCCTGAGAGTAGCCCTGTAACAACAAATGAAAATAATGTAATTTGTTAAGTAGTTGACATTTTTAATTCAGTACCCTGACTTGAAATGTTATCCAGGAGTCTGAAGAAGTGGGGATTCCATCATGTGAAGGGCATTCTGGAAGTGTCCAGTGGGCCTTGACTTTCAGATCAGGAGGTATAAATCTATATTGGCCATGTGTATACTTGCTTCTTTATTCACCCCAATTTTGACCTACCTGTTTTATAAATTTCTTCTGTAATGTAGAGACCTTCTCTATAAGTCAGACCTCCTGGAACTGGTGTGCCCGTAGCTGGTGTGAAGGATGGGTCCAGTCCATCAACGTCAAAGCTCAGATGAATTGGCCTTTTCTTTCTTTTAAGAGGCGGGAGGGAAACTCAGTTTAAAATTAGCAGTTTAATATGTAGTACATAAATATAGTTCTTGCCTTGCTTTATCAAAGTAACAACCCAGTGAAGTTCCATGATTTTCTAGAAAGTCTTTGTTAATAACTTACATAGATCGATATCAGTAGTAAGTCCTGTTAGTAACATTTACGTTACACACACAAGGATCATACCTTCCTAGTAGGTAGCTGAGTGCTTCTTCCATCACCCTGCCAATTCCCAGCTTATCCACTTCAGTCATAGAAAAATATTTAATACCCAGAGTTTTCAAAATGTAACTATAAAAAAAGGAGATATTAATATAACCTACAATTAATAAAGAGTCTAGCTCTCTGCACTATTTTTTCCTTTTAAAGAAAAGGTCATCGTGGTATGATACATGAAATATTTAAGTTCTGCAACCTATACATATATATCAATGTATTTTTAACAGCAAGTCAATATAAAACCTGATTTATATACATAAATGTTTATATGGATACATAGATATCAATATATATACTTGGTGCTTAAAACACTTTTTTTGTCACAGGTTTGACCAGCATGCATGCAAAGTGGAGCAAGTGAAGGTAAATCACGTCAAGGAATTAAACTTACTGTTCCCCAGGGTCCACGTCTCTCAGGCCAATATACACAATATCTTTGGCAGATATACAGGGAGTTACCCAGGAGAATCCTGGTACATCAGGGATCTACAATTGCAATGTTTCCACACAGTTATCATATATGATTATTGAGCAGATCTTACATTAGAAGCTCAGGGCACTTACTGGACTGCATACATCTTACATTTTGAACATAAATTTTGAGGAAGTCATTAGAAGACAATATAAAACTCAGAAGAGAATGCCTGCCTCCCCTTGTGATGCTCTAGGTTGCTTTGACCTTACCCACTCTCACCCAGTGGCCCAGACCTGAACTGAATCATTTGTCAGCATTTACCTGCTCTGTGCCCCATTCCACTGGGCCCTATTTTCCCAAAACTCTGCTGTAAAGAAATCAGTGTGCTTTCATTACTTTCGTAGCTCCCTTCTTACTCTCATGAGTAAGGATTTAAACCCAGAGGTTGGCTTAGAGTGACTGGGGGAATTTTCTGGCGGCCCTTTGGTTGTTTTCCAAACGTCCCAGAACCAGGGATGGGTGTTCCCCTGCAAGTCTGTAAACTTCTCACTTGGTCATCAGTTCTGAGCATTTAACAAGGGGATTTGCATCCCCAAGGATCATCATAAAGACTGACATACTATGCCTATATCAATAATTGTTTTATTGATACGCTACCAAATATCAATGAAATTTATGAACCACAATGTTAAATCTTAATCTAGAATGTCATTTCACATCCATTAGAAAAGAAGTTTCTAGGAAACGAGGAGGTAGTTCTTCCTCCTATGATGTAGGTAGGAACTTCTTATGGTAAAGGTGTTAAATAATAAGCCATTGTAATCCACATTTTAAAACTCTACTTTTGAAAGTTCCCATGAGGCAAGGGAACACTTGGTAAGAATGAGATGCTGTGTGGCATGTAGTAGAAAAACGTAGGTTACTGGAGACCAATTTTGGCCCTTGCCTTGCTCTGTACTTGGCATGTGATCTTGAGAAAGTTATAACCTCCAAACGTCTGCTAACTTGCTTACAAAGGATTACCCTCTGCCCCACCTAGTAAGAAGGGTAGTTTAAAAATCAGAAGGGAAGATATATGTGAGGTCAGTTTGCAAACTATCACGTAAGGTAGAGGCACAGAGACTCACTACCTTTATCCACCACCCCTTTGCTTTTTGACTGCTGACAAAATGGTTTGACGTCACACCCCAAATCAGATAGCACAAGGTTCTTCCTTCCCTTCCAGCTCCTGAACTTCTGCTAAAGAGATGATTCTTTTGTAATAGAGTACCAAGCAGCCTTTTACCTTTCCTTTTAGTTCCTTCAGGAGGAAAGACACAGGTTGTCCGTGCAAGTTACCACTTGTGGTTGTCAGTGGAGTGTTGATATCAGTATGAGCATCCACCCAAATGACACAGAGGTCCGGGTGGACCCTGGCGTGGCCAGAGATACTTCCGATAGCCATACTACACAGGAAAAAAAGTTTGTGTAAACCTCAGGTTTGCAGTTTATTACATCCATCATATTATTAACTCAGTGCTCTCACTTCGTTTTCCTTTAAGTCAAAATGGCTGGTATTTCTGACAGATATTTAATTGGAGATGCCAATTATAACATAAGAGAAAGCATGCCTTATGTTAAATTGCTAACAAGTTATGTTTGCATCAATGGTCTTGCTAAAAAAACTTGTGATTTGGGGAGGGGGAACCACCTCCTAATAAAATTGCAAATTATTATTTTATCCAAAAAAATTAAGTCTGTATGAAAACACTAATCACACAAATTCCTTAGCATGAGACACTATTTAATGCTCAATATTACATCAGGCTAATTTTCTGTACTGTCGTCTCTCTTGGTGAATACTTCATTCTCTCAAGTGAATTACCACAGAATCCTTCCATTTTTTCTAAAATCCAATTATTTTACAATTGGAGAGTATCACTTGGAAATCCTTGTATCCACTTCAGCCGGGATATTTGAGTGCTTACACGCTGTTCAATGCTCATATCCTCTGCTTCAACTTTCTACTCTCCCACCATACATTTAAAGACCCACTCTTAGCCCCCTCCAGAACTCTCAAAGTTCACTCCAAGCTCCAGAAAATTTGCTGGACTGGAAGAGCTAAGTAATGTCTTACATAAAAGTTCAGAGATAGAATTTGCCACACAGCACCCATGTTCTCCCACCTGCAGATGGTCACGTTATCATTCAGAGAATTGTGAACTTGTAGATGTTCAACGTGGAAGCAATCTGCCTTGAAGTTCGGGTATTGATCATTCAGCCTGATGTTTGATTGCCCTTCAGATTTCTTGTCTTGTGGCTATTTGCCCTCTTAAATCTCCACTTAACCAAGTTTTCTACTTAAAAAAGAAAGCAAGCCCTAGTTTCTCAACTGAGTTTTAGAGGAAGACAAGGAGCTGAAGTGATTGACTCTTCCACCAAGAACCGTTGTAACATTTGTACTTTCTAATCTGATCAGACTTCTGATAATGTATCCAGGGACCTTGACAGCAGACATTAAAAAGGCTCATGCACAAAAATGGTTTTTGCCACATTTATAATCGTGAAAATTACCTGAATATCTGACAATATGGATATGTATAGTGACTTAATACCTTGATGAAAAATTATGCAGCAGTAAAAATTATGCTTACCTCTATCACGAAGTAACATAAGGAAATTAGTACTTTAGATTCAGTACAATGTATAGGATAACACACACACAATTATTAAGCAGAAAGCAGGTACAATGAAAACAGTATGGCAGGAAAGAAAAAAGCCAGAATTTTAATTTCATTTGAAATGGTTGTTAGAAAACTAAAATTACTACTATTTTATTTACGTGTGTGCATCTCTCAGGAATTTGAAATTACTACTTTTATAATGGGAAACACACTTTTAAATGTTGACTTAAATACGTGTTCCTAGTATCCTATTATTGTATCAAGTACAATAAGCTGGCTGTGAACTTCTTCATCCTTATTTAGGAATGTAAGCTTGTGCTGAATAATTTACTGAAATCCTTTCCTGCCATTTATTTTCTGCTGTAATAAACATACTGCAAGACTTCTAATAGAGGTAAGTCTATGTTTCCAAAAGAAAAGAGTAACCAATGCAATTAAAAGGAAAAGAAGCCAGAAAATTTGGTGTAAAGTATTGATCAGTGCTTTCCCTTTCATATTTTCTCTCTCCTCGTGGTCTTGGTTATCCGCCCCTCTCCGCCCCCAATGCCATTTGTGCCAGACTTCATGGAGAAGAACGTTAAGTAAGACCTGTGGTCTCCGCCCAGCACCAGGCTGGTCCTTCCGTTCTTCTTCACCTCCGCCACCACACCAGCCAGCTGCTCATTAGCTTTTCCCACAGACCTTGGATTCTTCACAATTTCAAAGGGAGGATCATTAGGGACATCAGCAAAGGGCAGGTCCCCATAATCTTTCACATCACACTCTATAATTAAAACCAGACGTTTCAGGTTACTACATAAACAAGGATAACGGGACAGTCTGTGTAGGATGATTGCAAATTTACAAAACAGAGCACTTTTATAAGCAAAGAAAGCATCTAGAAGGACAAAGGTGCAAAGGTAGAATCCGTGTCTACTGTTGCCTGACATCATCATCTCAGCTGTACACTGGGCTCTCGGTCAGTGCTTGTGGAATCAATCCAGTTAGGCTGGACACTAAAGTATGACAGTGATAATCTTCTAGTTTGGGCTTAATGAGTGGCCTCGCTGTCTTGATCTCTGTGATGGGCCCTCTCTGCCTCGCTGCTTTCTACCTTTCCTATAAGCATGTCTTGTATTTATAATAAAAAATAGTTTTTTAGAAGAATATGTGTGTGTGTGTTTATGCCCAGAAGGAAATACACTCGTATTTTCTAAGTTTCTGAATTCTATAATTAACAGTCCTTGGTTTCAATCCAATCTGTCACTTGCTGAAGTAGCTCGGCTCTGTCCTCTGTGTGTTGAACCTGCCTCATAGTGGCGGTATCGAAATTCAGTAAGCACACGATCAGCGGTGAGCCTTATACTTCGGTGAACTCAGGAAATAAAGGCTTTATTATTATACTTTTATGACAGGGAGCGATTGCAGGCAACCCAAAGTTCCTAAGGACATGGGTGCACTTTCTCGAAAGCCTTTACATTAGGCTTCAAGGTACATAGCTTATGTAAAACTGACATGGGATCAATTTGGTGTTCTGAACTAACTAGTCATGGTACGTTGTATTTATTATGCTTGTGCATATCCATGATTCAGTAACACCTTTAGGAGATTTAACTTGATATAAAATCTCACCAATTCATGCCTGTTTACTGAGAGACTAGTCCAATCCATTTACCCAATATTTCCATTCTCTATCTTCTTCCTTTTTTCAGCTTCATGAGGTATAATTCTTATCTACTAAAATTCACTCGTTTTAAGTGTACAGGTCAATGAGTCCTAGAAATATCTATAGTCTCGTAACCACCACCACCATCCAGATTTAGAACACTTCCATTAGTCCCCCAGATGCCCCCATGCCCCTTGGCAGTCATGGCTGTGCCCACCCCAAGGCAACTGCTGATCACCTTGCCATTGCTATGCTTCAGCTCTTCTAGAATTCCATAAAGAAGCAATCATACAGCAGGTAGTCTTCTGTGTCTGGTCTCTTTCACTTAGCTGTATTTGAGGTTCCTCCATGTGCTTGCCTGTGTCAGAGGTCTGTTCCTTTTTACTGTTGAGTAAAATCCATACTATCTTACAGTACGGATGTACTAGTCATTTATCCACTCACCAGTTGATGGGCATTTTTTTGTTGTTTCCTTTTTTTTTTTGGCTATTATAAATAATGCTGCTAGAAACATTCAAGTGAAAGTCTTTGTGTGGATGCGTTTTCATTTCTTTTGGGTAAAGACCTAGGAGTAGATTTGATGGATCAAAAGGCGAATGTATGATTATTGAAGAAACTGCCTAACTGCCTTCCAAGGTGGCTCTATCCCCCATTCCCACTGAAAGCGCGAGCCCTCCAGTTGCCCTGTGTCCTCGCCAATACATCACCAGGATTTTATATACAAAGACAACATCTGCTTTAGCCTGTACTTTTAAACTCTATATCATTTTTCCTTTGCTCATGTATGTGTATGTAAATGTATATGTATATGCATACATATATACACACTAGGCAAACACTAGGTACTGTCGTCATCATCATCTTCTTCTTCGCTCTTTTATTTTCTTTTACAAATAGGGGTCCTCTTGCTAGCAATGTACTGCCTGCTGCCCCTTACTTTTCATTTGCAATCCCCCTGACTCTCTTACCACCCAGCCAACCCCAGTTCTTGCACACAGATTCTCTTATACGGTAAGAAATTTGGCTGGAAAGACAAAATACCTGAGTGTGGATATTCATCCAACGATATTTATTGAGAATATTTATTGAGTTTGAAAAAAACCTGCTTTTTTAAAAAATAGGGCATACTTCTGAAGTTATCACTAGTGCTGCAATTCTGTGTGATAAATGTCATTCCATATAAACCTCCTTTCAGCAGAAGCCTGTGCCTTCCTTTTTTTTTTTTTTTTGAGAGAGAGCACATGAGCGCACAAGTTGGGGGATGGGCAGAGGGGAGGGGGAGGAGAAAGAGACACAGAGAGAGAGAGAATCTTAAGCAGGCTGCACACTCAGGGTGGAGCCCAACTCAGTTCTTGATCCCACATCCCTGGGAGCATGACCTGAGTGAAATCAAGAGTTGGTGCTTAACCAGCTGAGCCACCCAGGTACCCCAGGCGGATCGTCTTTCAATGGAAAAATTACCTTGTTCTTTAAGTTTCTCAAGCAAGCCAGCCTTTCTCAATATTGTAGGGCCTTCTTCTACGCCTCCTCGTGGCTGAGCAATTAAAAAATAAAATAATTCAGACATGATCAGATGCCCACAATAGAAACTCCTCTCGTTATTTAATCAGTTGAATAGTAACTATCCTTTTTTGAGTACCTACAGAGCAGGAATTTACACCATCTCATTTAATCATCACAGCAAGGCAGACTGAACTAGTCCTGTGTTAAGTATAAGGATCTAGAATCAGAGAGGTTATAGAATTTTCCTATGGGCGCACAGCTAACAAGTGGCAGAACCTTAGTTCACATCTAGGTTCTTTGGATTCCAGAACCTGTGTCTCCTTACCCCATGACAGACACCATGCTATCAACATGGCAAGAATGTATTTTGGGCAAAAGCACTCTGATAGAGATGAAACCATGAAAAAGAGAAGGCTTCTTTTTGGGGTAACTCATAGGTTAATAGGGAATTTGTATATTGAACCCCAAT
Organism: Proteles cristata cristata; assembly: GCA_017311185.1. Lineage (NCBI taxonomy): Eukaryota > Metazoa > Chordata > Mammalia > Carnivora > Hyaenidae > Proteles > Proteles cristata. The sequence continues at coordinate 673,050 of JAESUZ010003943.1, forward strand.
TATGGGACTAGGAGCGTTGCTTCCGTGTAGATACAAGATGTCATAAACAACAAAACCAGGCTGCTGCTAGCTCAGCTGGGGACAGAGCGTGGGTCAGGTAAGGCTGCATGCAGTAGGGGACATTTCAACGGCGTCTTGCAACACAAGTAGGTTTTCAGGAAGATGGATGGTGTGGTGGAGAAATTTTGAAAACCCAGGGGAAAACTTGGGTAAAAGTATTAAAAAAAAAAAAAGCAAGCAAGGCAGGGGAGCCCTACAGGCAGGTCCTCATGCAGTGAGTTAACAAGCTCCTGGAGAGAAAGGAGGCAACAGAAAATCATCACTTGGGAGCTGAATCCACAAAGACCAACCCAGTATTTCAGGTTTTGACCTGCTGAGGCACCATGGACAAGAATCCTCCCTGTGCTGTTTTTACAGCAGAAAAGCGAACACTTCCTCCTTGCAGCACACCCTCTCTGGACTCCTGGCAGAATAGAAGTCTAAACAGACAGTTTTCTTAGGTTTCTCTCTGATACTAATTTCCAACAAGGCTTTTAGACACAGAATGTTATTTTGCCTTGTCCAATGAGATGTTCCAAAAGACACATTTGTCTATCCCTGGGATTGAGGCTGCGGCACCAAATGAAGCAAATATTCCTACCTAATCCAGATGACTTACCCTGGCTGCCAGGCAAATCCTCAATGTCAAATTCCTGTTCCTGACATATTTTGCTCCTTTTCTCCATTCCCTTCTTGCGTGACCACACCCCTGCCCCCTCTCCCCCCCCACATGCATCCTTCATCAAGCAGATATAATTTCCCTTTCTTTAAACCGCAGTGGAGTGCTGCTTGGCTCAAAGTTTGCCTTTGGTTTTGTATTTACTTGCTTTGTCTTTCCTCCTTATTAGATTTCAGTCCAATGTTCTTTCCACTTGTGGTGCTACATGTTGTAGTATAGGGCTGATGCTTAGTAGGTGCTCACAAATTGTCACCTTGAGAAAACTCCCTGGCCTTTCTAGCCTTCCTTTCAAGCTTTGGAATAGTCTTATAGACCCCTTGGTTAACACTATATTTGCTCTAATACAGTGGTTAAATTGCCCAGAGGGATTCTTTCTTTACTCGTTTGATTCAAAGTGTTTCTCACGATTGGTATCTTCTCATTGCTGGGTTTATCTGCCCAGTTTGGACATCACTTTGTTAGCTCTACTGACTCTGAAGCTGGGTCCTGATCCCTAACCGCCCACAAGTGTGAAGTCTGCTATGGCTCTACAGACATCAACTCAAGTCAGGTGCATAGGCTTTGAATCATACAATCCTGTCTAGAACCACACAGTCAAGGCGACCCATTTAGCAAATTACTAAACCTCTCTGAAGCTCAGTTAACTATAAAATAAATATAATACCTCATTTTTGCCATCACCTCTCATCCCACCCCACACTGCCTTGTGAGGGAGTGAGGCAGGGGATGGAAGCTTTTCTCAGACTCAACGGTCTACTCATCCGCCCCTAATCCTCTCCTTTGCCTATTTGTTAAACTTCTACCTCTTTTAGGTGAGGAGTGATGCTAATATGTTGGCCACTGTTTCCCTCTATGCAATGGCTTAGTGCAGAAACATCTCTGAGCCCTTACTATAGTGAGACAGTAAGCTTCATTCTCATGAGACCAAGTTTTAATAGGGAAAGAGCTGTAGGGGAAAACAAAAAAAGAAATACCAAGAATGGAAAATGCATTAGGCTGTATTTCAAAATACTATCCCTTTGAAGGGCAATTACTATCAGCATAAGGTCCTCTGCTGAGGTCCAGGGGCCAGAGTCTGCTCGGGCAGTCACCTCCCTCCCCCACTCCCTCCCTTCTGCCTCTCTTCCTTCCTTCTGAAATTTTTGTTTTCCTCCCTCCTTTCCATCCTTTTAGTCAGTTAGTTTAATTCTGTCTTTGTTAAAACCTGCCCCAAGAATAGGTGAGTATATTGTGGGTTTTGCAATTAACCCCAGCACTAGAAGAAACACTTCTATGTCAGCCAAATGTCCCTGTGATCCAGGAGAGGGCTTTGAAAGACGAGGAGGGGCAGTGCTGCAGTATTTACCGACAGTCCAAATGCAGTTTGGGTCTCTCCCCTCTGACCTCTCCCAATCTGTTTTGCAATAAAATGCCGGAGTGCCAAGCTCGAGTTCAAAACTAAGAGGAGTGAAATAGCACTGCCTAGATGGGCAAAGTGACGCGGAAGACCCCACTTGAAATAACAGCAGTGACAAAGTATCAGCCCTAGGAGTTTCAATTCACACTTTGTCAGGTTGCCTTTGGTTTTGTTCTTTATTTCCCCCTGTAAGCACAGATGCATACTGAAGTCTAAGGTGTCCGTAATCACATTATATCTGCCGGCAGGAGTGTGCTCAGGCAGAAGAAAAGACGTGTAATGAAATGTTCCTGACATGTGTTGGCAATCTGGGAATTTCATAAATGCACGAGTCCTTTAAATGCTGCCAACTTCCATTTAGATTTTCTTTTTTTTACTTTTTCCTCCATGGGAAACAGATACACAAAGGATTCTGCCTAGCCCATGAGCCTAGCCCATGAACTAACACAATTTCACAGAACCAGTAAAGCCCTCAAATAATATGAATCAGTCACAAAGTTGCTTAATAAAGCAATAACATTTAAGTTATGCAAATTACAAGAAGCCTGAAAATTGCTGCCAATCTACGAAATGTCTGTAGACATTAGTACATAATGTAACCACTGTGTTTTAAAATCCTCTGGCCTTCTACATATGCACTGTTAAACCCAAAGCCACAAGAACATGGAAATCTCAGTGAGTAGCTGTAATACAGAAATAGTCCATTTCCATTCACATAAAAGTATGTTCTCTTAAACAATACGAAGAAAACTTTAGTAGGTTCAAATAGAATGGGCTGAGATGACATTGTGATCGTAATTCTACAATGTTAAAAAGACTTAAAACATATATTTCAGGCCCGGTTGCACCAGGGAACTGAACTAACCAGACGTGGACACCTTACCAATTCTAAAGTCTGAAACTGTGTGATAAATCGCAGTTATTCAAAGCCAGGCTTTTTACTCACCTGGCCCTTTGAGAAAGGCGCTCCGATGATCCCAATGGATTTTGACTTGGAGCTCATGCTCTGCCCCTTCTCTCTGCTGCACCGAGTTCTCCCTCCAGGCACGACTCTCTACAGCCTTCAGTGACAGAGGACACACATTTTTTTTTTCCCATTTATAACTGTGTTGAATCTGTTTACCTTATTCTAATGAGGTATACTGGCTCCACCCACTGCACCAAAGCATTACAGCCAACCGGAAGCCTTGCCAACCGGAAATTCTTCATACCTGGAATAACCACAAGTCTTTTGAGTCCAGGTCTGTAATTAAATGAGATTATTCATGTCACCAGGTCATCCCATTTTACAAAGTCAGCTGGATGACTTGACTCCTTCCTGACCACAACCTTGATTTCCTAATCATGATTATCTTTTCTAATCACAACCAATTAATCATAACCACATAAGTAGCACCATAGCTCTAGCTGTGGTAACTTGAGGCAGGGCACTTACCTCCTCTAGGCCTTTGAATCCTCTTGTGCAGGACAGGGTTGAGCCTGGGGAGTGGGTCTCTCACATCCCCTCCAGCCCTGCAACCCTGAGTTCAGGTTTCCCACACTAGGATTAATGTTTAATCCAGGAGACACATGTCATACAACACCAGGGTACAGAGGCAGAGAAAGCATATGATTGTCTTTTCTATTACTTAAAAGGAAAGTGAATTACCTGATTTATAGCCCAAAGATATTATGATCCTCATTTTGAAATATGGGGTACAGGAACATAACAATTTTTGGAATTGTAATGTCATAATCAAGACATAGAAGGATAAAGAGCCAACATTAAGTTTTTATCATGTGCCAGATGCTGTCGTGTCTTATATTATTTAATCCTTATACCAATTTCACAGCAAGTCTGACCATTAGTGCCATTTTACTGATAAAGAAACTGAAGCTCAGAGAAGTGGGCCAAATGCCATGCACAGGTTATAGGGAAGAGCCATGATTCAGTCTTAGGCATTCTGGATCCACCTAACCACTAGGCTTTACACTCTAAACACGAATGAGGTGTCAGCTTTCTGTGCTGGTCAAACCTGTGTGTCCTTGGAAGTTATTTATCATCATGCAGAAGTATGAATTTTAAAGAAATGTACCCTAAAAACACCTTCCACTTTAAAGTGATACCATTGGCATTTAAAAGGAAATTTTATTTAGTAGAAACTAATGTCTTTTTCCTGTTGATGGAAGAGAGTATTGTGGAGTATTTAAATGCCATAAGGGCAGGAAATGTTGTCTGTTGTATCCCCAGTGCCTGGAAGAGTGCTATGTGATAGCCACTCAATAAGTATTTATTGAATGAAAAAATGAGGAAACCAAGTTCTCACAGGTCCATTTTGATAGGACCTTTTTCTAATTAAGCTTCTTCCTCTTCTTTTTTAATGTTTATTTATTTATTTTGAGAGAGAGAGAGAATGCATGGGAGGGCCAGAGAGAGGGAGAGAATCCCAAGAAGGCTCTGTGTCATCAGCGCAGAGCCTGATGCAGGGCTTGATCTCACGAACTGTGAGATCATGACTTGAACCGAAGTCAAGAGTTGGATGCTCAGCCGACTGAGCCAGCTAGGTGCCCCCTAACTAGGATTCTTATTTTTCACTTGTGAATTGGTCTGTGTATCCTAGATATTTACTTGTGGTATTTTGGATAGCTAGGTATTAACTTCTCATGGTGTTCATGTTGCAAATAACCATTTCAATCTGTCAATGTTTAATCTGATAGCTTTACATACGTTATCACTGAAAAATCTTTCATTTTGAAATAGTTCGATATTTTCCCCTCAGGGCTTTGTATTTTGGCAATTTCATTTAAGTCCTTCCTACTCCAAAATTATAAAATGTATTTCTATATTTGTTTTCTGTTTGCTTTAGAGTTTCTTTCATATCTAGTTCTACATCCACTTCTACACTAAGTCTTCCATCTACATTTATCCCCATATAGCCCATCAGTTTCCTCAACAACACCCATTGAACAATCCATTTGTTTGCCATTGAGTTGTATTTCCAACATGCACCAGGTTCCCCAATGGCATGAGTCTCTCACTGAGTTCTTTCTTCTTTTCCATTGGCTTGTTTCCCTGTGGCTGCAAGAGCTCCCCTCTGTTTTTATTATCATGACTGTGAGGTATATTTTACCATTCTTTGGGCAAGAATAACATTTTTGCTTTTCTTTTTCAAAAGTGATTTAGCTACTGGAGCACCTGGGTGGCTCAGTCGGTTAAGCATCCAATTTCAGCTCCGGTCATGATCTTTGAACCCCGTATTGGGCTCTGTACTGACAGCTCAGAGCCTGGAGCCTGCTTCAGATGCTGTAACTCCTTCTCTCCCCCTCTCCCATTCATGCTCTGTCTGTCTCTCTCTCTCTCAAAAATAAATTTTAAAAAATGGTTTAGCACCTTACAGTCCTCTATTCTTCTATATAGTTAGACCAACTTCTTAGATTCCTAAAAAATAACCCTACTGGAATTTTTACTAAATTTATAGATTAAACCATAGAGATTTGTTTTCTTTCAAATTTCGTTGTCAGCATTTTTTTATTTTACTCTAACATCTTGAAAGCTCCTTTTATACCAAGTTGAGGTTGCCTTCCTATTATTTGTTCTGTTGTTCATAACCCTTTAAACCAAGTAAGACTATCTCTTGACTGTCATGTCTTTCTTGAGTCCTCCATTGTTTAGCCTGAATATTCCCAAATACCTCATTTGGCTATGTGTGTGTGTGTGTGTGTGTGTGTGTGTGTGTGTGTGTGTGTGTGTGTGTGTGTTACATGACTTCTACTCTCCAGGTTACCAACCTGGTCACTATTCAAAACATCATCTGGCTTTCCTGTGCCTTCCTTAGGTATGTGGCTCCATTCAGAACCACATACATACATCTAGATACAGATGGAGTCATCTGACCTATCAAAGACAAAATTGGCAATGCTTGACTTTTCTAGGTCACTGATAAAAATGTGGAACAGGGTAGCACTTATGTAAGAGCTCCTTGGCATTCCACTGGAAACCTCAACTCAGAATCAGCATCCATCAGTGCCATTAATGAATCACAAATCCATAAGTATTGCTATTCTCAATTCCCAACTCAACCACTTCATCTTGTCCATAATGACACCATAAGGAAAACTACCAAGTGTGTCAAATTCTTGTTATGCTTTGTCCACTACCTTTTGTCTGACTTCCCTGTCAAAAGTAATGAATTGACCTTGATGGATACTGTTTTTGGAAAATATACTGACTTCTAGTGATCCCTGCTTCCCTTTGACTATAAACACAAACCATGTTTTCAGTCTCCAAAGTTGTCATCTCAGGACTTCTAAAGGAAGAAGATAGAGACTATCTTACCTGTGTCATCCCATCAGAGCTCCACTTTTTCTGGCCAACCCTTTTATTTATTGTAGAGTGTGTGTATAATATATACCTCTCTCTCTCTCTCTCTCTCTCTCTCTCTCTCTCTCTCTCTCAATTATATATATATATATATATATATCATTGTTTTATATATATATGTATATATATGTGAATACATATATATATATACACATAGTGTTGTTAACGCCCTTTTCCTAACAATACAAATCTCTTAATCGATCTCTTTCTCTCTCTGTTTTTAAAATCCTATCTGGTATTTTCCTGAGGATGAGACCACATCTTATTTGACTATGATCCAAAGCCAGTAGAATGAGATTTGACACATGGGCCTTTGTATTAGTTTCTTATGGCTATCATAACAAAATGCCGCAAACTTGATGACTTAAGACAGCATAAATCTACTGTCTCATCATTCCAGAAGCTAGAAGTCTGAAATCCACGTCTTCTTTCCCTCTTCCTAGCTTCTGGTGGTTTTCCAGGAATCTTTGCCATTCTCGTTTTGTAGATGCATCACTCTAGTCTTTCCATGGTATTCTCCCTGTGTCACTGTGTTTCCACATGCCCATCTTTTTATAAGAGCACAGGACATGTTGTATTAAGTGCCCATCCTACTCCAAGATGACTTCATCCTCACTAATACCAACTGCAGTGACACTGTTTCCAAATAGGGCCACATTCTGAGGCACTAGAGATTGGGAATTCAAAAAAAGTTATGGTGTAATCCAATTCAGCCCTTAGTTTTCCTCAATGGATATTTTTGCAATAACAAAGAAAGGCTGAATACATAAGTTGCATGATGAGAGGAACCAAGAAATGACATAGCTCCTACTCTCTACCTTTTTCTCCTTCTGAGGCTCCAAACTGTGACCTATTTCTTGCATTAACTTTTCATCAGCCAGCTAACAGATAAGATCCTTTTCAGATTAAGTCCAATAATCCTAGCACTTTTATGGAAGGCTGGAAAATACACAAAATCCAAAGAACTAAATCTCTAATGGAGTAATTTCAAGGTTCATTGTCTGGACTCTTTAAGTCCAATGCAGTAAAGACAGGGCTGCTGCTGGAACACTTCAAGTTTATGGAAAAGTTTACACTGGATGATTCAAGTTACCTAGCAATATCTCTAGGTAATGACTCTCAACCCTTTAAGGCATACTGGAAGCCTAAGCAGAGTGAGCAGCCACAAAAAAAGGTTTACTTTGAATGTCTGGCTCATGTTGTTTCATGTTGCTTCATGACATTTATTTATAATCTCCTCCTCTCTCTTCACCTTCCTTTCTCTCTTTACCCCCCGAGACTTGAAGCAGCCTTCTTGAGAGTTTGGAGGCTATAGGAAATAAAATACCAAAGAGTAATTACCATAAGAGGGTTAATGATATCTCTAGGAGCGGAAGGAACTCAAGACCACATTGCACCAGGTGACATAGGGTAACCCAAATATGGGGGCTCCGCCCACTTTGGTTCCCTGGGGTCTCCAGAGATAGCATCCAGTGTCTCACAGGACCCTGAAACGTAGCCTTAGTGTCAAGAGAAAATATTCAAGTTCCATTTTGGCAGCTGCAACTATATACTAAAGAGACTCTAAAATAGGGAGAAAGAAGAAAGTAATCAGAGGAAATTAAAGTCACTAGGTTCAGGGGCACCTGGATGGCTCAGTCAATTAAGCATCCCACTCTTGGTTTTGGCTCAGGTCATGAGATCCCACATTTCATGAGATCGAACCTCACATCTGTCAGTGCAGAGCCTGCTTGGGATTCTCTCTCTCCCTCTTTCTCTGCCCCTCTTCAACTCATGCATGCATGTGCTCTCTCTCTGTCTCTCTCAAAATAAACAAATAAATTTTTTAAAAAAATTAGTAGGGGGGCGCCTGGGTGGCTCAGTCAGTTGAACGTCCGACTTTGGCTCAGGTCATAATTTCACTGTTCGTGGGTTGGAGCCCCGCGGCGGGCTCTGTGCTGACAGCTAGCTCAGAGCCTGGAGTCTGCTTCAGATTCTGTATCTCCCTCTGTCTCTGACTGTGCCGTTTCTCCCCTCTCCCCCCCAGCTCATGTTGTTTCTTTCTCTGTCTTAGAAATAAAAAACATTAAAACAAATTACTAGGTTCAGGAGCACATGAGTCAGCTCTGGGTGACGCCTGGAAGTAGTTTGAGGACTTAATGTCCTGCACTAATGTGTAAAGATTGGAACCAGAGAATAATACCCCATTATTTCAACCTAGATTTACTCTGAGGTAAATGTAGAAAAACCCAGAACATACGATGATAGACACGGAATAACTGTGGCCCCTGCGGTAAAGTGACTTGTCCAAACCACACAACTAATTGAGTCTAAATTGAGACTGGGTGGCTTAGTTGGTTGAACGTTCGACTTCAGCTCAGGTCATGATCTCACAGTTCGTGGGTTCAAGCCTTGCATTGGGCTCTATGCTGACAGCTAGCTCAGAGCCTGGAGCCTGCTTCAGATTCTGTGTCTCCCTCTCCCTCTGACCCTCCCCTGCTCATGCTGTCTCTCTCTCAGAAATAAAACATTGAAAAAATTTTAACAAATAAAAAAAATAAACTGAGACTTAAATCCACATCTTTGGGATCCTTCTAATGCTATTCCTGCTTCCTTGGGCCACTGCTCTTCACTTATGAATAGCTTCTTTATTCTTATAAATGAGACAGTCACCCTATAGCTTTTAAAATATTAAAGGGATTTTCAGAATCTTTCAGATGCTAAACCTGGTGAGTAGTAAAAAAAAAATACCCTCAAAAAACTGACAAAAATGTCATCATGTTCACCCAAATCCAGAGAATGAACCCAAATTTTTATTTTATGTTTCTATATTTTCTTTCTTTTGATTTGTTTTCAGAGTCCAACTTCTCTAGAAATTTAACAGAAATTAAAAAGCACAATTCTTTCTTTGCTTAGGAATTTTAGTATGTCTGTATATTATTTGGCCCTGGATATCAATTTCCTATAATCGTTAAAGGAAACCAGAATTGTGTTAATTAAAGAGATGGCAAGTTGGTTTTTGTTTTGTTTTGTTTTGTTTTTTGTAAAATAAAATATTTGGGCTAAAGCTCTGAGAACTGACTTACATATGTTTCCACTGAGGCATTTCTGGAGGAAAATGTGTTTTCGTTTAGTTGTTTTTAAGATTCTTCTCTTTGACATTGGTTTTCTATGATTTTAGTGTGCTGTATCTAGCTGTGGATTTCTATATATCTTTCTTGAATTTGTTAGGCTCTTGAATCCTTGGGTTAATAATATCAACTTTTAAAACTTCATAGACATTTCTATGTGCTCATGTCTCATATTCTGTACCTCATATTCTCTCTTCTTTCCTCCTGAGATTAAAGTCAAAACTATGTTAGGCCTTCAAACTTTATTCTCTTATCTCTTATTCTTGTTGCCTTTCCATAGTGCATTCTGGAGAATATCTTCTGACCTGTTCCCTGGTTCAATAATTCTTCAGCTAAATCTGTTCAATGAACTCTCAATTTCAGTTATTTTATTCTATTTTTGGTATGGTTTCTTTTTTTCTGTACTTATTTTCAAGTCTTCTTTTATTTCCTTAAACATTTTAAATGTAGTCAGATTGTAGCCTGTATCTAGTGATTTTATTTTTCTGTGTTTATTTATTTATTTATTTATTTATGTTTTATTCACTTCTAGAAGAGAGAGAGAGACAGACACCGCGAACAGGGGAGGGTCAGAGAGAGAGGGAGTCACAGACTGAAACAGGCTCCAGGCTCTGAGCTGGCAGTCAGCACAGAGCCCGACGCGGGGCTCGAACCCACGAACCCCGAGATCATGACCTAAGCGAAAGTCGGATGCCTAACCGACTAAGCCACCCAGGCGCCTCTCTGTGTTTATTTTTTAAAGTTTATTTACTTATTTTGAGAGAGAGAGAAAGATAATCCCAAACAGGATTGGTGCTGTCCGCATGGAGCCCAATGTGGGCCTCAATTCCATGAACCACAAGATCATGACCTAAGCCAAAATCAAGAGTACGATGCTTAACTGACTGAGCCACCCAGGTGCCCTGGGATCTGGTGATTTTAGTATTTGAAATCTTTGTAGGTCTTTTTTTGTTCTTATTGCTTGTCTCTTAGGGTGACTTGTTTTTTGTTATCCAGTCATGTTTGTTTCTGTGCTGATCATCGTTCATGAAAATATTTTCAGGAATAATGTGAGAATATGATGAAGGTATCCTCCTCTAGACGTTTGTATAGTTTCAGGGTCCATGGGGGTGAAATAAGTCAAAGATCACCTTAAATCAAATCTGGAGGCTGGGATTCCCTGTACCACCCAGGTGAATTAAGATTTGGATGTAAATCTTTGTGAAAGCTGGTTAACTTCTTACTCATCTTACTCTAAAGATCTAGCTCCTTAGAGTCACAAGTTTTTCTTGTTTGTTTATTGTCTTTAGCTCTCCTCTTCAGTTCTGGACTTTCACATGTCCTGAGCTTTGATTTATGTTCACTTCACTCTACAAGGCTGTCAAAACAAGTTACAATTTATCAGAATTGTCAAATGCCTCCTGCCTGGGTGGCTCGGTCAGTTGAATGTCAGCTTCTTGATTTCAGCAGGGTCATGGATCAAGCTGTGTATCAGGCTCCATGCTCAGCATGAGCTCCACGTTGAGTATGGAACCTGCTAGATTCTCTGTCCCTCTGTCCCTCTCCCCCTCTCTCCCACTCAAGCAGCTCACTTGCTCTCTCGCTCTCTCTCTCTCTCAAAACAAAACAAAACAAAAAACAAATTGTCAAATGTCCCAGAAGCAGTTTCTGTTCTAACTTACTCCTTGGGGATCCCGTTCTCTTTTTTAATTTTGGCTTCACAATTCTTTACTGTTATGTAGGTCATCGCTGCTTCTAAGTGATTTTTGCCCAGTATTTTTAGTTGTTTTCCTCAAAAGAGATGATCTCAATAGCATAACCCACCATTCTTGAAATCTGAAAGTGTACAGATGGATTTTTTAGAGCACTCAGGCAAAGTACAGTGGGAATTTTAATTTTTGATCTCTACAATGACATTTCCCAAAAGAATAAATAGTAAAGGTATCTACTCTCAGGATCGATATGTGAACCACGCTAATACCATCTTGGACAAACATGCCATGATGACCACTCTGTGACCTGAAACGTTCTTGAGCACAGCCTCCCAACCCATTATTTCTTTTTGTTTTTTTACACCCTTAAGTACACCCGTGGGGCACAATATCTTTATCTATTTTGTAGATATGACTATGATTCTCAAATATTTCCTCTGGACAGTCTCCAGTTATAAAAGCAGGCCTTACAGAAGGTGGGATTGTGGAGATCTACTCATCTTGTAGCCACCCAAGGCATGCTTCTGTCCATAAGCCCTTTTAATAAACCATTTCTTGTCAAGCTGAATTCCAGTGCTTTTTCCTTCAGTCTTATGGCTCCTTCAGCCTTAGGAGGTCATTTTGCATACACCCTCCTTTCACAGAACAGTAGATATTCTAAGATGTGGACTAAGGACACATAAGCAAGGGGCCCTGGCTCTTTAGCTCTCCAAAGCCAAGAACAAATGAGTCAGAGTCACCTCTGAGATCATACAATATCTTTACTTGGCAGAGTCTAGCAGTTTCAAGGCAACTGTTCAATTTTTTTTTTAGCCTATGTCTATAAATTCTCTGGTGAAGGACAGAGCACCTCTGGCATGCCTAAATGTATCCTATGCTCTATGGATGGTTCAGAGCATATATTTCTACTCAGAGAAGGAAGAACTGATAAAGTCAGAGGACTAGTCATTTAGATTCATTCGTAATCAGTAAGTATGTACTAAAAACCATTGTACTTAATGCTTGCTTCTATGATTTTTGTTATGTGGGACCCAGAAGTATAATATATGACACCACCATTAACTCAAGATGGATCTAAGATCACTGATTGCATGAACTAGTCATGTCTCATTAATTTGGTATAGTTCTCCAGCTTTTTTGTCTTTCATGAACTTCAGATTTTTAAGGTCTCTCATTTTAGGTTTGTCTGAAGTTTCCTCTAATTAAATTCAAGTTTTGCATTTTTTAATAATACCACAAAAGCAATAGTGTCTACTTTTCAATATATAATAGTAGAAAACGTGTAATATCAATGTGTCCTATTACTACCAATGTTAACTTTAATCACTTGTGTAAGGTAGGATCTGCCAGACTTCTCCACTGTAAAGTTGCTGTTTTCTCTTCATAATTAATAAGAATCTTGTGGAGAGATACACTAATATTATACACTTTTCTTGTTTCTCATGATACTTTGACTTACTAAGTTTAGTATCTGTTGGTGATTCTTGACTTAAACAATTATTAATCTGATATTTGCCAAATGGTGATTGTTTATTTCCATTATTTTTTACATGTATTAATTCCACGCTAAGAAAGAGCTTTTATTTCTCTCCCACTTGTTCAGTCATTCAATTATTTACATCACCATGGATTCGTGGATTCTTATTTTACTCTATGTTTATAATTCATTATCCATTATGGGCTGAATATTTGTGACCCTCCAAAATTCATATTTTAAAGCTCCAATCCCCAATCTGATGGCACTGGGAGACATGAGCCTTTGGGAAGTAACTAGGTTTAGAGGAGGTCATGAGGGGGGAGGGCTCTCATCAGGGGATGGCCCCAGTAAGAAAAGACACTGGAAAGCTCACTCTTGCTCTCTCCTCACACATGCACAAAGAGGGCATGTGAGACCATGGTGAGATGGCAGCCACCTACAAGCCAAGGGAAGCTTCTGAATGAAAACTACCTTGTCAGCAGCACTTTGATCTTGGACTTCAGAACTGTGAGAAATAATTTTTGATTGTTTAAGCCACTCAGTCAGGTATTTGGTTACAGCTACCTGAGCTAAGACATCGTTATTAATTACTCCAGATTTAGCCGATGTTTTAAGTTGACTCCTATACCTTTGTTTATATGACCCCCACATTTATTGAGCACTTCCTTTCTGGCACCACAAGATATTCCAGGCGTATCTTGCACTTCATTTTGTACTTGCCCTACTATCATCCTTTTTCCAAGGAGTCCCAGGTCCGTTTAGAATGGTATGTGAAAAATGAGGTGTATGCTAGAAGTGCCCATTGATACTGCGAAATCATTCCCCCTCTGGGTTCTGTCAGCACATTGAGCTAAAAAATAAATATGTGTCTACACATGTACACACAATCACACACATCCTATTCTTGTATCTATCCACCTGAAAATATTGTAAAAATCACAAGTTTTTACCAATTGAAATATATTGGATTGTACTGATATTTCAATCCAGTCTCATAAATTTCAAGAATTTGTTCTAGCCTTCTGTGTTTCTGTATTCATAACTCCCTTTCTGACAGCAAGAGACCTGGCTTTTGTTATCCACAGTTTATTCATTTATTTATTCATTTTTTTGTTCTTTAAATATTTTAATGTTTATTTATTTTTGGGTAGTTGAGCTGGAGCAGGGCAGAGAGAGAGGAAGACACAGAGTAGGCTCCAGGCTCTAAGCTGTCAGCACAGAGCCCGATGAGGGGCTCCAACCCACAGACCACGAGATCATGACCTGAGCCGAAATTGGATGCTTAACTGACTGAACCACCCAAGTGCCCAGCACATTTATTTTATTTTTTAAATTCATCAAGTTCTTTGTCCATCTTTTGTTCTCCTTTATTCCTCCTTAATGACTTTTACTAGCTGCTTTTATATTAAGACTATTAGTCCTTTATTGGTGAAATGTGTTGCAAATGTATATATTTTTCTTTACCTTTTTATGTTTTGACTTTATAGTAGTTAAAAATACTTTTCTTTGAAACATAAAATTATGTTTTATTTTGAGAAATTAACCAGTGTTTATTTTCTCATAAATAAGTATATTTTTGAGAAAAGGGAAGAAAGCAATGTGCACTGACCAGCTTTACTAAATGTATCCTTCAAGTGAATCATGCTGAATTTAGCATGATTTCACTTCCTGTGTAAATGCAATCCTTCCCTTTGGTTTAGGAAAAGCAATTGTCATATAAATGGGAAAATCCACATGCAGTAACAGCTCACCAGTCCTACTACCTTGGAGGAAGGCCAGTCTGAATAATGAATCTGAAGTATGAAATCATCCCCAAAACTGATGCTTTCTGGGATGCCTGGGGGGCTCAGTCTGTTAAGTAACTGACTTAGGTTCATGTCATGATCTTATGGTTCGTGGGTTCAAGCCCCCTGTCAGTCTCTGTGCTGACAACTCAGAGCCTGGAGCCTACTTTGGATTCTGTGTCTCCCTCTCTCTGCCCCTCCCCAGATCATGCTTTATCTGTCTCTCTATCTCAAAAATGATTAAATAAACATTAAAAACATTTTTAATGTTGCTTTTTTATCTTTTCATATAATAGTAACTAAAAGAGCTGAAATTTTAAAAATTATACATATATAATCAACATATCAAACAGAAGCAAATACAATCAGATGATGCTGTTGAAGTGTTGTGTTTTAAATTATCTTAACTAGGTTAAACATTCTGATAAATAGCATGTTATTTATGATATTGACATGTTTGGCCAACTCCTTTGTTCAACTGTGAACAAGCCCAGAAAATTACTACATGTATTAAGTGGGAACTAAAATTATTTACATATGTATTTATTATATACACTGATTTATGACCTGTATATTTAGTTGTACTAGTTGGATTTTTCAAAGCATCTTATTGAACATCACTTTTTGTTTTTAATTATCAATAGCTCGTCATAATGTTGAAATGGGCTTTATATAAACATTCAGTATAATTATTACTTGGTCTTTGCACTTCTAAGTTAGGGCTTTTGTTCCCTCCGTGCTGTTTAGGTGAGAGTTGGTTGCAGAAAGAAGAATGTGAAATCATTTTTTGGAGTCAGGCCATGACACGCTCCTACTTATTATTATATTTGACGTTAACAATTGTGGGATGGTTGTGAAATGCATTAATAAATATTAAGCAACTTAGGGGTGCCTGGGTGGTTTAGTTGGTTAAGCATCCGACTTCAGCTCAGGTCATGATCTCACAGTTTGTAAGTTTGAGTCTTACATCAGGCTCTGTGCTGACAGTGCAGAGCCTGGAGCCTGCTTTGGATTCTGTGTCACCCTCTCTCTCTGCCCTTCCCCCACTCACACTCTGTGCTTCTCCCTCTCAAAAAAAAATGAACATGAAAAAAATTTTTTTAAAAATAAGCATTAAGCAAATAAATAACTCATAAGTGCCCTGTGCATTAAGTTATTAAGTAAATAACTCATTTGAAGTGCCCTGTGCATCAGTAAAATTATAGGGGTCAATGCTCTGCTGGGGACAGCTGAGAACTAGGAGATGCCTAACATGATCTATGCTGTGCATGGTTGCTTTTGGGAAACACTTGAAAAGATAATTCTTGAATACCATATAACATCTAAACTCATCAAACCTCATTATCTTTTAAGATCTGAGCTCAGGCAATAAAATTTAATCTCACATGGAAACGAATACAGCTTTCAACCCTGGGGTAATTTTTAAAAGTTCTTCTTTGGACATTTTATCAGTTGCTAATTACTTATTAATGAAAACTCTGTGACAAGATCACAGAGGGCTTGATAAGAAGAAGTGCCCCATGCTGTCTTTTTTTCTTGGAAAGGCCTCGCTGGCAGTCCATGATTCCTTCAGCTCTGATAGCTGTTGACAAGCAGATAAGTTATTGTCAAGGAACACTTACTGCACCATTAAGTGGCATTCTAACCCCCTTTGTGTTAAGGGGCATGCTTCCATTTTGTCCCACCAATAGCATGTGCTAGGTACTCAAATACTTGTTAAACTGAATAGGTGAAGAATTTTAGGGGATGTCATAATCAGAACCTGTAGTCAAAACAAAGTTCTAATGGTCCCTAATAAAATGCTAACAGATGTAATAACAATCTTAGACATTTGGTTGGTGGTTTACAATGTACAATGCCCTTTGAAGTTATTTATGTTATTTGACCCTTGATCTTTGATTAAATATTCCCATTTTTCCAAATGGAAATAAGCTCAGAGATTCTGGTTAACTTGCCCGATGCCTCATTGTTACTGGTGAAGCTAACTTTAGGCAGGCTTAACTTTTAGTCCAAATGCTATCATTCAGTGGATAACTTGAAATATTTTCTCCCATTTGGTTAGAGGTTTATCCGATACAATTGCCAAGTGTCACTAGTTGACATTCTTAAAACTATGTCTTAAAAAATTTGGTTCAAATGTAGTCCCCAAATTGTTGTTTGAATAACCTTCTAACTTTGTAGAATAGCTTACCCAGATAGATTGGTTTAACTTTCATTTTATAAAAGAAAATCAACACTATTTGGTTGATCTTAAAGTATTTGACTGGAATCTCCTTCAATTAACGTAACTTGTACTTGCATCTACTGAGACAGAAATGATCTAAGGTGAAGTAAGTCATCAATTCTGATTTTTTATGCAGGTTTTTTTCAGGGGTTGAAGTAAAATCTAAGAAAGCAACATCCTTGGGCATCACTTAGATTCACAGGATACCGGTTTCCCTGAGTTGCTTTTTACTATCATGAAATTGACATTGCGGGGAAGACACAACAAGTAGCCTTATAAAATCAAGATCTGTATTTGTTGCAGAAATATTACTGAGGTCATTATGTTCTTTAAGTGTTCCCTACATGCAGCCCGCTGAGTAATTTCTTTCAGAACTGAGTTCTACAAAGTCTTTGCTTGGCCTGAGAAACTCTAAATCTTCTTCTTTGGGTCAATAAATACAATGCAACTGATTTCTCTCTTAGACTATATTTTCCAAGAACTCAAAGCCAAATTTGTGTCCC
Organism: Proteles cristata cristata; assembly: GCA_017311185.1. Taxonomy (NCBI): domain Eukaryota; kingdom Metazoa; phylum Chordata; class Mammalia; order Carnivora; family Hyaenidae; genus Proteles; species Proteles cristata. The sequence continues at coordinate 690,313 of JAESUZ010003943.1, forward strand.
ACCTGCCGCCAATTACATTGAACAGTGTTTCCTGACTATTTGCAGGGGGTGGAAGGGGTGTGTGTTTGCACTGCACTTTCATGTTATCTGGTCCTGATATTTAATTTATTTTTGACTATTATATTTTATGTGTTGCCTAAAAGCACCCTCAGATTCTGTATCCTCTCAAAGATGAAAAAAACATCAAAAAAAGCAATTAATTTGCAAATTTTAAATGTTTTCATATACTTCTTTTTCTTAAAATGCTATTGGCTGATTTGGTGTGTATCTGTTGAAAAAAAAGACCCTACATTGGTTGTGAGAGTTACGAAGAGCCTCAGAGCTCCAAGAGTATAAAAATACAACTTTTGTTTGACAAGTGGATTCTCAATTGTGTGGGTCTAGTCCCTTTTCTCAGATTTAGGGATATCCATTGCCTTCTTTTCCAACTACGATCCAGCTTCTGCACATGGTTCTTCCAGAATTACAAAATGTTTGCAACGAGGCAGTTGGCAGCAGGGCTATAAGTGGTGTTTACTGTGTTGTGTCTATGGACTTGGTTGCCAAACTATTACAAGTGAACATCCAGGAGGGCTTCTGCTACTGGGAGGAGTTTCCACTGGTTTCGAGACTTTGAGACAATTATATGCAACTTTAAGATCCGATGATTTCTTTTCCATATTTTCAGGAAGAAGTCACACCCTCATTAAGATGCATGTAGTTTTAGTATTAGTTGTATTCATATTGTTGTTATAAGCACATTAAAGCGAATCCTTCTAGAGATGGCCTAGAGAAAACTATGGTTAAAGTATCTATAGGATAAATGTTCATAAGCATACTTGATGGTTGGTTAAAAAAAAGAATCTAAGATTGCAGCAATAAAAGAAAATGGGCAAATGGTGACCTCACTCATTACAACTTGAGTAATTATTCCTACTATTTCCTTCATCCGACAAATACTTATTGATAACACTCTTTGTGCCAGCCAACTTCTACTTTCCTTTCAGCATGAAAACAGTGGATATTTACAAACCAACATCTTATAAGACTAAACTCCCAAGGAAGGTGTTAGGCTCCTGTGGTTTCTATAAAACAGACATAATTTCATAAAAGTTTTAACTCTAAACATGAATATCTTTTGTTATTATATTTAAATCCAAGTTAGTTGACATATAGGGTAATAATGATTTCAGGAGTAGAATTTAGTGATTTATCACTTACATATAACACCTAGTGCTTATCCCCAAAAGTGCCCTCATTAATACCCATCACCCATTTAGCCCATCCCCCCACCCAACACCCATCCAGCAACCCTCAGTTTGTTCTCTGTATGGCTCAGGTCATGATCTCACAGTTTGTGGGTTCAAGCCCTGCATCAGGCTCTATGCTGACAGCTCAGAGCCTGGAGCCTGCTTTAGACTCTGTGTTTCCCTCTCTCTCTGCCCTCCACCCACTCCTGCTCTGCTTCTCTCTCTCTCTCTCTCTCAAAAATAAATAAACATTAAAATAAGTCTGACTGACTTATTTTGCTTAACATAGTACATTCTAGTTCCATCTACTTTGTTGCAAATGGCAAGATTTCATTATTTTTGATTGCTGAGCAATATTCCATTATATGTATATACCACTTCTTTTCTTTTTTATCCATTTGTTAGTTGATGGACATTTGGGCTCTTTCCATAATTTGGCTACTGTCGATAGTGCTGCTATAAACATTGGGATGCATGTGCCCCTTCAAGTCAGCATTTTTGTATCCTTTGGATAAATACTTAGTAGTGCAATTGCTGGGTCATATGGTAGCTCTATATTTAATTTTTTGAGGAACCTCCATACTGTTTTTCAGAGTGGCTGCACCAGTTTGCATTCCCACCAGCAGTACAAAAGAGGTTCCCTTTCTCCCCATCCTCGCCAACATCTGTTGTTTCCTGAGTTGTTTATGTTAGCCATTCTGACTGGTGTTAGGTGGTATCTCGTTGTGGTTTTGATTTGTATTTCCCTGATGATGTGTGATGTTGAACACATTTTCATGTGTCTGTTGGCCATCAGATGTCTTCTTTGGAAAAATGTCTACTCATGTCTTTTGCCCATTTCTTCACTGGATTATTTGTACAGAAGATTTTTATCTTGATGAGGTCCGAATAGTTCATTCTTGCTTTTGTTTCCCTGGCTTCTGGAGAAAGTCCAGTAAGAAGTTGCTGCGGGCAAGGTGAAACAGGTTCCTGACTGTCTTTTCCTCTAGGGTTTTGATGATTTCCTGTCTTATATTTAGGTCTTTCATCAATTTTGAGTTTATTTTTGTGTACGGCGTAAGAATTCTTCTGCATGTCGCTGTCCAGTTTTCCCAGCACCATTTGCTAAAGAGACCGTCTTTTGTCTGTTGGATATTCTTTCCTGCTTTGTCAAAGATTAGTTATCCATATGTTTGTGGGTCCATTTCTGGGTTCTCTATTCTATTCCACTGATCTATGTGTCTGTTTCTGTGTCAATGCCATACTGCCTTGATGATTACAGCTTTGTAGTACAGCTTGAAGTCTGAAATTGTGATGCCTCCAGCTTTGGTTTTCTTTTTCAGTATTGCTTTGGCTATTCGGGATCTTTTCTGGTTCCAATCAAATTTTAGAAAAATAAAATTGTTTATTCTAGCTCTGTGAAGAATGCTGGTGGTATTTTGATAGAGACTGCACTGAATGTGTAGAATACTTCTTATAGAATTGACATCTTAAAAATATTTGTTCTTCCAATCCATGAGCTTGGAATGTTCTTCCATTTCTTTGTGTCTTCTTCAATTTCTTTCATAAGCTTTCGACAGCTTTCAGCATACAGATCTTTCATCTCTTTGGTTAGATTTATTCCTAGGTATATTATGGTTTTGGGTGCAATTGTAAATGAGATAGATTCCTTAATTTCTCTTTCTGTTACTTCATTTTTGGTGTATAGAAATGCAACCAATTCTTGTACATTGATTTTTATATCCTAGGACTTTGCTGAGATCATGTATCAGTTCTAGCAGGTTTTTTTTGTTTTGTTTTGTTTTGTTTTTGTTTTTTTTTTGGTGGAATCTTTCAGGTTTTCCACAAAGAGTATCATGTCATCTGCAAAGAGTGGAAGTTCGACTTCTTCCTTGCTAATTCGGATGGCTTTGATTTATTTTTGTTGTCTGATTGCTGAGATTAGGACTTTCAACACTATGTTGAACAACAATGGTGGTCATGGACATTCCTGTCATGTCTTTCATATATGGCCTTTATGATATTGAAGTATAAATATGCATATGTTTAATGACACTGACTGGTGATATTTATCATTTGAGTTAGTTAACTCTTATTTATTTCATGATTCCTGAGATTCCTGAGAATTTTAACTTTCTTCCTGCTGATAGACCAAAATAATATTTCTTCTTATTAAAAAGTAGATATGTGCTCACTGAAAATATTTACAATATTGAGAAAATGAAGAAAATGAACATTACCCACAACCCTAGCTCTCATAGGTAAATACTCCTAATATTCTGCTCTATTACCTTCTAATATTTTGCATATTTACATATTTTTGTTTGGGGGGAACAATTTTGCTCTTTAGGAACAATCTTATACCATGCTTTTTCTCTTGGAATTATTTTCTGGACATTTACCATATTATTAAAAATTCTTGAAAGAATGTTTTTATTTATTTTAAAAAAAAATTTTTAAGTGTTATTTATTCTTGAGAGATAGAGACAGAGCACGAGCAGGGGAGGGGCAGAGACAGACACAGAATCAGAAGCAGAATCCAGGCTCTGATCTGTCAACACAGAGCCTGATGCGGGGCTCAAGCTCATGGACTGTGAGATCATGACTTGAGCAGAAGTCAGACACCCAACCGACTGAGCCACACAGGCACCCCAGTAATGCTTTAAAAATATATGAATATCGTATCAATTAATACTTATCAAATACCATAGTTTATTTGAATAATAAATATTTAGATTGTATCACTCTTCTTTACTGTTAAAAATACTGATAGGGCTTCTGAGTGGCTCAGTTAGTTGAGTATCCCACTCTTGATTTCATCTCAGGTCATGATCCCAGGGTCATGGAATTAAACCCCATGCCCAACTCCATGTTGAGCTCCCCTCTGCCCTTCTCTCCTACTTATGTTCTTTCTCAAAAAAAAAAAAATACTGTGAGAATTTCAACATCTGATCATCTATAAACAATATATAAATGAATGGCAGTGGCATCTGGTATAATAACTGCTGAATTTAGGCATTTCTCTTTTTACTTGTACCAAGAACTTTGATTCCTGATGGAATAAGTGTTTCATGGATTAAAAACTCTGATTTTCTGAAAATGTATGTTGATGTAATAAATCAACACTTACACGTGGATGAAGAAAGCAATATTCCTCGCAAGCAAAGCATCATCTCTTTCTTAAACATTTGGCATTTCCAGGCCACCATGAGATATGAGCATTTAAAGACCATAGTTGTGCTGATGAAACAAGCAATGTGGGCTAAAGTCATTTTTATCATTTTCGCTTGAAACCTCCCTTTCCTCTGAGATGGTCACTTTACTATTTTCTATTTTTCCTTCTGATGAAATGCGTTTGTATAATCCAACATGATAAAGCTGTAAGTTAAAAATTATCATTTATAAATCAGATTTGCAACATACAGGGAGTAAAGCAGGCTTACGGAGGGAAATGCAGAACTGTGTGTCTCCCACATGTGAACTTGAACCAGTAATTAACCTGGTGGGATGAAAGGGCTTCTGCTGTCTTTCTCTGGGGGCTTGACAAGCAGTCCTTCAGACTTCCAAGAGAATAGAGGGGTAAATGTGAAGTTCTATGAAAGAAAGACTTTGCACGTATTGCTTTTGCCTACAGAACACAATGTGATGATTTTGTTATAAGCCAAATAAGTTGTTATGATCTGTAATACTTGCAAGAATCATAGTGTTGTTGAATAGCAAGCACGTGCCAAAATTCTGTTTCACCTAAAGCTCTTCCCATAGGCTGTTGATCATGTAACCAAGCCAAGTGGAGATTTGGCAAATGTCTGTTTATTCTCATTAATATAAAGACACATCACATCCATTGGGCCCTAAATGGATAGTTTGTTGCTTCAACAATGTGCTTAATTTTTCTTCAACTTACCAAAGAAAGCAGATCATTCTTAGAGCAGTATTTTATTCAGGTGACTTCAGTGTACTTCTAGATGGCTGTGTGAGTCCATCCATTATACAGGCTCTCATACAAATGCAAGATTAACCTCCTATTGAATAAGAGTGTTTTCCCAGCTTTAAACTGGAGGCAGCTCTCACAGCAACTAGAACTTGGAGACCGTGAGCAATGTGCAGATAGTTTCTCGAACAGTTTACAAGGGCTGTTACAAAAGGAATTTGGAGTTCTGTCATATGAGTCTTTCCCCAAGGTCATTTAGGGAGCATATGACTGTGAGGACTCTGTGCATCGTTATCAGACTGAGGATCACGCAATGTGGTGAGAAGTCCATAGACTCTGGAATCAGAAAGACTTGGGTTTGCATACTGAACATTTGACCTTGAACAATATCTACAAAATGAGGATAACAATAACTGAGTAACTCTTGTGAAAATACATTAAATAATGTATACAACGTATCCAGTGCAGTGCCTATCCACATTAAATGCTTGATTAAATGCTATTATTATTTTAAATTAATAGATATATTCCATTATTTAATGAAAATTACTCTAATAGGAAGGGCAGCGACTTCTATCTGACTTTTGTGACCCCATGTAGATATTCCAGAGGGCAGTGACTTGCAAAAATTGCTTCTCATGTAAATCAAAAGCCTACGATCTCTTCAAAGCAAAGATTTCTCCATTCATTGTGAAATAGATGTCTTAACAGAAACTGTTAGCAGAGAGGCTGATCAGTAACAAAAATTGATCTATTTGTTGCTAGGGATAGCAATTGGAAGGTAAGAGCTTCCACCCCCGAAATAGATGTCCTATCCTCAAATTTCATACAGACAATTCAGAGATGGTCTTTTATCTTTTTCATTAAAAAAAAAAACTTAAAGAGAAATTTAATATTTATTAATTAACTAGAAAGCAGGATTTGGAGCTCCTGCTCTTCAACAGTAAATTAGTTGGGGGGAGATGGGGCATCGGAACATAGCTTCCAAAGTGCCCTGTGATGTAAGCAGGGCTGCCTAGTTCTTTAAGGCTCCCAGCCTAGTGCCACAGTGCATGCTGGGAGCTATAACAGGTGTAGACCATGGATTTACTTCCTTTTGGGGCTACAGATGTTTATCAGGAACCAGAAAGCATATTCCAGTGTTTAAACCAGTAAGTCTCCACTATGCTGCATATGAAGGTTTCCTGGAGATGCTTTAGGAATACCAATGACTGGCCCCCCACCTCAGACCAAATAAATAAAAGCCTACCTCCAGGGGCAGGGCCTGTGTATGGCATATTTTGGTTTAGGGTGTTGGATATCAAACATCAGCATGTGTCAGAATCACTTGGAGGGCTTGTTAAAACAGATTTCTACCCTACATCTAACATAGTGCTTTTTCATAGTATAAGTGCTTTGAAAATATTTGCTGAATAGTATCAGATTTATATTTGAAAACAACAGCCTTCTAGAACAGAACTGGTTTCCTGGTGTCCACAGATGGGTTTGGTCATCCTTGAGCTCCTAAAACTATTTGCAATATTTCACAGGCTTGTGCGACGACAGTTCCTTATTCATCAGATTCTTCAGGGGGTGTGGATGGGGGCTCATGACCCAGAAATGTTTTAAAACACTCTAATGAGAATTAAGTGTTATTTTCCTTTAGGCTTTGTTTTCATGAAGACTAAAAAGAGAAGTAATCTTTTGTTTAAGAAAAATAAACTTCAGTATTCACAAGCACAAAAAGCATTTCATCTTGTTAAAAATAATAAATTAGCCGCTAAACACATGAGCCTCTTCATGTAAGAGCCTTTTGCCCATCATTTGTTCTGCCCATGCTTGTTTTTCTTTGAATAGAATTTATTGCAGGTTGAAAACTAAAGAGTAAGACTGTTGACCCCCAAGGCAGAGATATTATCTTGTCATCTTTGTCCCCCTAGGACCTGCTCAGGAGAGGCACGCCATGATGGGCTAAAAGTAGAATGATAGCGATTATACACATTACCCAATTCTGAAAAAGCATACAAGAAATGTTAATACATTATCATCTTATGGTACTTCATAGTTGTGAATTAGAAAACTTCTTTGACTTTTTCAAATACGTGACTATTTCAAATATAGATTTTTTCCTTTCTTCCAGCCAATACTTGCCCTTCAAGAGTCAAAGATTCACCTTCTCCAAAAGAAAATCTTCTTCCTAAATGCATTTCCCTTTGCAAAGTGTACAACAATTTTTTGATTTTTAAAAATTTTTTACAGTGCTTCACTGTTATAAACTAATACCTTCATTATATTACTATTTTGGGTACATACATTAATGTTACTCTGTTATATCATATGAAATAGAATAGCATTATAATTATAGTTAAGAAAAGAGTTGTGAGGGGCACATTGGTGACTTGGTAGGTTAAGTGTCCAACTTCAGCTCAGGTCATGATCTCACAGTCTGTGAGTTTGAGTCCCACATCTGGCTCTGTGCTGACAGCTCAGAGCCTGGGGCCTGCTTCCAATTCTGTGTCTCCCTCTCGCTCTCTGCTTCTCCCTGCTCATGCTCTGTTTCTGTCTTTCTCAAAAATGATAAAATAAACATTAAAAAATTTTAAGTGTTAAAAAAAGAAAAGACTTGTGATTTTTTAAAGTTTATTTATCTTGAGACAGCAAGAATGGGGGAGGGGCTAAAAGAGAGAGAGAGAGAGAATCCCAGGTTCCACATGGTAAGTGCAGAGACCAATATGGGGCTCAAATTCATGAACCTTGAGATCATGACCTACACCAGAATGAAGAGTTGGACACTTAACTAATTGGGCCACCCAGGCTCCCAAAGAGTTGTTATTTGAAGGAGAAGAGGCCCTAACTAATGGCCAAAACCCTAATGCAGTTCTCTCTATGCCAAATATGTCTCAAATTTACACACAACTTAATTTAGAGAAATTATCTCTTGTGCATTCTGTTCCATAAGGGGTCAAGTGAAGGCTCTACTGAGTAGTGTTGTTCCAATGGCAACTATTCACCAGGGTGCCAAAAAGATAGCAGTAATCTGTACCTTTCACAGTGCTCTCTCTCTCAATGCCTCTCTCTCTTTCTCAATGTGTAGAATGAAGGGCCTCAAAGAATTTTAAATTTTTAAATAAATTTATTTATTTAAATTTAAGTTAGTTAACATACAATGTAGTATTGGTTTCAGGATAGAACCCAGTGATTCATCACTTTACATATAACACCCAGTGCTCATCCCAACAAGTGCCCTCCTTAATACCCATATAGCCCATCCCCCACCCAAAAACCCTCCAGCATCTCTCAGTTTGTTCTCTGTATTTAAGAGTCTCTTATGGTTTGCCTCGCTCTCTATTTTCATCTTATTTTTCCTCCCCTTCCCTTATGTTCACCTGTTTTGTTTCTTAAATTCTACATATGAGTAAAATCATATGATATTTGCCTTTCTTTGACTTATTTTGCTTACCATAATATGTTCTAGCTCCATCCACGTTGTTGCAAATGGCAAGATTTCATTCTTTTTGATTGCCAAGTAATATTCCATTACATATACATACCACATCTTCTTTATCTGTTCATCGGTTTATGGACATTTGGGCTCTTCCCATTATTTGGGTAATGTTGATAGTGCTACTGTAAACATTGGGGTGGGCCTCATAGAATTTTAAATTCATGCATATTTTTTTCCATAAAAATAATCATTCTCTACATCGAGTTCTGTGATTTCTTTTAAGACTTTACAATACATCACAAATATTTTTTCCCATTAATAAAGGTCTACCTTTTCCTTTTGAAAGACTACAGGATATTCCATTATGTGAATACACAATATTTGGATTTTTTAACCAAATCCTTATTTATCAACATTTAGATTGTTTCCAATTTCTCCCTGTGGTAAACATAGCAATGGACCTTTGTGTAAGCACAGCTTTATGCCCTTGTCTTTCATAGGATTAGTTGTCTATCATTAAAAGTTCTTCCTTCTAGCTCCAGTGGTCAGAGGTCCTGGATATTATCCATGTCTATCTAGCAGCCAGAGAACCTTGGAGAAATTACTTAAATTATTTTATGTGTGAAATGGAAACACCAGTCACTGCCTATCACATATGTGACATGGAGGGGGGGAAGTGGATGTGAACATGCTTTGAAAACTCTCTATGCATCAGTATTTTGTATCTTTCTCATACTCAGAAGACCAGTCCTTCCACAATATCCAACTTTACCCTGAACACTCAGTAAATGCTCACTGAATGAAAAAAACTGTGAACAGCATCTATCAGCACTTTCTTAAACTGTGTTCTGTGCACTGCCTGCCAATGAGTCACCTGGCGCACTACTTCCTGGAACCATTTCCCTGACCTAGTGCATTTAAGACTTATGTGTAAAGGTGAGGATAGAAGTAGGGAGACCTGAATTCTTTTTTTTTTTTAATTTTTTAATGTTTTATTTATTTCTAGGAGAGAGAGACAGCGTGAGCAGGGGAGGGTCAGAGAGAGAGGGAGTCACAGACTGAAACAGGCTCCAGGCTCTGAGCTGGCAGTCAGCACAGAGCCCGACGCGGGGCTCAACCCACGAACCGCGAGATCATGACCTAAGCGAAAGTCGGACGCTTAACCGACTAAGCCACCCAGGCGCCCCTGGGAGACCTGAATTCTTATCTGACTCTTATCAAACTTCCCAGGTGATTTGGAAACAGACAAAAATTTGAGAACCACTGGACCAGGCTAGCACTGTCATTGTCCATCATCATTTACAGCTCTCAAATAGGAAAGGGTCACACTACCTCTTTGGGTAGAAGACAAGCAAGTTAAATACAGGAAAATGTCCCCTACATGTTTTCCTGACTTAAGTCCCATCACATGGTCCTTAGAGATCCATCACAGAATAGGCATAATACCCAAACAGACAGTCAATTTCCTGTAAATCAATTTCCCAAGAGGTGCCTCAGCTTTTTATTAAGTTTTAGGGTGTGTGGATGTCTGGATCTGGATGAATAAAGTATTACCCACCATGACTGCTAACAGTCACACTGAATGTGAGCTGTGCACAATGTCCCTGTGGAAACAGGAAACTAGGCCAGTCCTTTCTGAGTAATGAAGGCCATGAATAATGCACAGAGAATGTAGTTTCTTTTCATATAGTTCTTAATCTGCTAATATTTGTGACCACTTTAGAAGGTAGAAAATGCAGGAAAAATAGGAAGGGGGATACATTAAAAATATATGAAGCAAAAAAATACCAAATCAAGCAAAGTTCAACAACTAGTCATTGCTTTCTCACATGGTGTGGTAAATGGCTACATGAGAGAATGATGAATAAAATTATTTCTCTGAATATTAGGTAACAAGAGTAGCTCACATTGGGAGAGCTTGACTGGTGTCAAAGCTGGGTCAAGTTTCCATGTAGTATTTTATTAAACTGCATTAATTTGCCAATCAACACAATGTTTTCAATAAAATTAAGTGTTGAACAAAGTTAAGAAAACATGAACAAGGGCTCCAGATACTTCAAGCCAGAAGGTGAAGCCAGAAATCTTGGTTTGTCCTAAAGGTTATTAGCTTCAGCATCTGTGATGTCATTTGCCAGATGATGTTATTGGACAAGGCTGTGGTTTGGTTAGCCACTAGGTGAACTACTATGGGAAGTGTAAGGTAGCTCTCTTGGGAAAGAAAAACAAACATGTTTGGAACATCTAGTGCTGTTTAATATTGTCACCAGTGACGCTGAGGACAGAGCCGTGACATTCCCATCAGGATTAAGGGAAATAGATGTCAGTCAGTTAATAATTGACTACCCTGTTTGTGTAGTACATAATATAAGGCATCTTGTAGCAGGTGGGTTCTTATCTCAACGGAGCTACTATCTATGTGGGGTGGGGGTGGGGTGGGGTGAAGTCTATTAATTCCCAAATATTTTTATTTTTAAGCTTGTATGTTAATCCTAAAAAGCAGCCCAAGCGTTACAGACTAGTGAATAGAAATCAAAAGGTGAAAAACGAAGGTATTGAGACTCATGGGCCAGTTGGAAAGGGCCCCAGCCTCAAAGGGGGATGATTAGGCATAAAGCTGGATGGTTAGCTGGATGGAGAGCATCTGGGACCAACTTTGCTGGAAAAGAGCACAAGAGAAAGAGAAAATTAAGTTCCTGGTTACCAATCTTGTCCCAGTCACATTATGCTTTAACCTCCCAGATCTGTCTCTGGGGCTTTAGTGCTGTCTTCTCTCTGCACCACAGCCCTCATAGGAGCACCCTCCTCCCAACCTTCCTATTCCTTCTTCCTGAATCTATGCAGCCTGACTGCAGCTCCTTCAATGCTAGTGCCCATCAGAGTCACCAGCAAGGCATAGCATCCCCAGCCTCCCAGAATCCAATGTTCTACTTCCTTCCCAACTTTGACCTTCACCGGAAGTCTGAGTGTGCCCAAGGTGCCACTATGCACTGATGTTCTCTTGAGAGTCAGCCATCTCCTCTTTTCAATAGCCTATTATAACTGGGTAGGGGTTTGGGGCGTCTGGGTGGCTTAGTCGGTTAAGCGTCCGACTTTCGCTCAGATCATGATCTCGCGGTTCGTGGGTTCGAGCCCCGCGTCAGGCTCTGTACTGACTGCCAGCTCAGAGCCTGGAGCCTCTTTCAGTCTGTGACTCCCTCTCTCTCTGACCCTCCCCTGCTCACGCTGTCTCTCTCTCTCCTAGAAATAAATAAAAATATTTAATAAAAAATATTAAAAAAAAATAACTGGGTAGGGGTTTGAGTCCAGTGGTGACCGAGGACTGCTCCTGCGTATTCATATTAATGGTGGTGACAAACGAAGCAAAATTATTGCCCCACTCCCGTATTCTGAGCAGTGAGCTAAGTGCTCACTGGGACAAGGATCATGGTATCAGAAGCCGGCAAGGGTCTGTCATGTGGTCACTCCTGCTGATACTCATTGTTCCTTTAGTTTCTTGGCTGCTTCTGCTCCTGGACAGCCAGATCCACAAAGCTTGTTCTGTCCTCCTGTGGCACCCTGAGGCTTCTCCAGGTCCACTCCCTCCTCAGCCATGTCTCCTTTAGAGTACAATTAAATCCAAACCTCTGCTTATGACATCCTCCATGTTCTGTTTTGGCATAAACACGAGAGTGTGAGTTCTCTCAGTCTGCCTTGATTCAAAGATGAGATTTTTGGACTTCGAATACACAACTCATTGAATTTCTTGGTACTCTAAAATATCTGGATCTTGAACTTGAAAATTGTGTTTTGAAGATTAGCATTTCCCTTATGTGGGGGGGTTAAAGAATCTCAGTAGGAACCCCAAAGTCAGTAGTTTGTCTTTTTGTACCATCCCTATCTTGAGAGAGGTCATACCCAAAGCCATCTTTGCTGCCAGAACAAAGAGGGAAGATTATGGATACTAGGAAATTCTGACATTGGGTAGAAGGTTACACTTCAACTGAATATTTCCAATGACCATTCTTGTGCACAAGGGAGAAGCAAAACATGGAATTCAAAACTTAATTACTTTTTCTTTTCTTTTCTTTTCTTTTCTTTTCTTTTCTTTTCTTTTCTTTTCTTTTCTTTTCCTTTCTTTTCCTTTTCTTTTTAAAGCAAAGTAATGAGGATAAAGAAATGTCAAGGCCAGGCTGAGAGAGTGGGTCAAAGATAATTTATTACAGATGAAGTAAGGACAGATGGTACATTCTTTTCCCTCACTCTTTATATTTAGTATTGTTTAATTATTATCTTTGCATAAAGAGTATTTAGGTCAGAGTTGCTAGTTGTAAGCAGGAAAAGCATACTCTGGCCAATTAAGCAGAAAAAGAAATTTATTAAAGAATCCCAGGCAGCTCAGAGAAATGTTGGATGAGCTGGACAAACAGGCTCAAGGCTCTGGGCACAAGGCTCCAAACATCACTGTAGAGGGGGCCTGACGAAAAGATCCTCCCTGTGACCACTGCCCACAGAGACCAGATGCTACTGGTCACCCTGTTGCCACCACGTGGATTTTATCAAATCTGGAAACGACATAGTCACCCACCCCACTTCGGCGCCACAAACTGATCTTTGAAGAGCTCAAAAGCCTCATGCTCCCGTAGCCACCGACGCCAACAAAAGGGATATTACACAGAATTTCTTCCCCAAATGCTTTCTGCCAGCTCGGCTGGATTAGAGGAATCCAAAAAATATGCCAATGCCATTCTCCAAGAGGAGGGGAACCTGAGAACCAATTTTTCTGGTTCTATCTACCCTTGTGAGGATACACAGTCACTAGAATATAGTAAGACTATACAAAGCGTGCTGGATTAGGGAACTCGATACTCTATGCAGTTAGAAAAAGGCAGAGCCCTTAACCTCCATCACAAGAAACATGACAGCTGCCCTATGGAAAAATTCCCCCATCAGCACCAAGAGTCAGGGAGTGAAGGATCAAGCAGGCAACATCGTCTTGAAGGTGCTCATCTCTTTTAAAGCTAATGATATTGAAAAGGCAGTTCAATTCCTGGGCAAGAATGGTGTGGATCTTCTAATGCGATGTATTTATAAAATGGCTTCGAGAGCCCGTCTGACAATGGCAGTGCTCTGTGACTGCAATGGCCTGAAAAGGCACTTGCCGCCAGAGGAGCGGGTCCATTATTTGAGTGCTGACTGCAGGGAAAACCATGTAGCCCAACAGGGTCTGGGTCTCTCCTGTGGCTGTGGCAGTTGCTGGCACCAAGACCAAAACAACCAAATGCCACCGCTGCCATGGGGAGAAACATGTTTTTCTCAGCTTGGCCTTCTTGCTTCCGTTTTCAGATCTGTAAAGAAGGAAACTACATACCAATTTTCCTTTCATGAAAACTGGGATAATATAAAAGAATCATTTCAACAGGAGTGTTTCGTGCTGTCAAAACTATTTTGGTGATGTGTGTACCTCTCTATATAATCATATAGTTTGCCTTTCAGTTTAATTGTGAAATTTTAACCCCTATTGGCTGGTGGGGTTTTGTTTTGCATTTTTTGAGGTGTTTTGCTTTGTTTTTGACCAGTAGTGAGAAATTTGATCTGAATTTGAGGCCAGTTTCCCAACTCCTTGCTAGCCAGGAAATGATATTTACAAAAAATATCTCTGAGAAACTGGCAGCCATTAACTTTGCAAAACTGGACCGTAATTCCTTTCTTTAAGCAAAATGTGTTTCTGGAACAGGTGGTGGGTGAACCACACTACCGAGTTCCAGCTTTGTTTTCGCTTACCTCCAGATCACGTGAGCTTATGTGTGCCTTTTCCTCTCTGCACCCAGTAAGCATGGCCTCTCGATTTCTCTGTGGTCTCCAGGGCCCAGAGCAAGACGTCTTGCTCTACAAAAATATTTATTTGAAATGCCAGAGCCTGTTTGACATGAGCATAAAACTTTGTTCTAATAGTATGACCCTATTTGGGGAAACTACTACAAGTCAGAAAAGATGCGAAAACTTTGATGAAGTTCAAACTCTGGGCAGCCTCTGAATGAAATGCTGTTTTCTTTAGAACTATAATAGCCACCTTAGCCATTATGAGGTATGTAATGAGTGTTTGATATGCCCTATATATTTCTTTAGTATTCCTCAGGGTAATTAGGATCTTAGAAGCTTTGGTTCAGATCCAGACACATGCACATTGTATATTTTAGCTCAATGGTTTATAAAAAAGCAAAATGCTTCACAGCAAAAAGTGTTTACTTGTTGGAAAAACCAAATGGGTTCTCAAAGAATGACTGGTGCTTATAAAAAGTTATTATTCAGTAATTCCAAAACAAACCACCTGAATGCATCTGACCAAGAGCCAAGAGGGAAATCAGCCTGTGTTTCAAATGTACATTGGACACCAGTTTCATAATCACTGTCTTATGTGAAAACTGGTAGGGAAATTCTATAACCTCTTTGCTGTTTTTGATACCTGCTTTTTGTTTTGTTTTGTAAAAATTATAAAGTTCAGAAACTAAAAAAGAAAAAAGAAGAAAGAAAAAGGTAGAGATACAGCCCTGTGGGGAGATACCCAGAACATAGAGTTATGTATAAAAGCAAGAGAGAAGAAAAATACACTAGATGCTACATTTTGTGTAGGAAAGGAGGGCAACAAGAAAAAAAAATGCACTTGCAAAAATGAACATTGGGAAAATGAAGAAGAAATCATTAAAAATGATCACCTCAGGTGGGAAGAAATGAGGAACAAGATGGAGGATGGAAGTGAGACTTCTCATCTGGGTCTGATTTCTGAGTCGTTGCCTACTAAAAATAACATTTCATGTAAATCTCAGTGGCTGAAGTGGAAAGCCAAGCAAAACAAATGAATCTAATTGTATATTAAACTACTAGGGTCATTCAGTTGAAGAAAGATGTATTTTTTTTAAGTTTTATAAAATGTTTATTTATTTTGATAGAGAGGGAGAGAGAAACAGACAGACAGAGCAAGGGAGAGAGAGACAGAGATGGAAAGAGAGAAACTCAAGCAGGCTCCGGGCTGTGAGCTCAGCGTAACACAGGGCTCAATCTCACTAACTGTGAGATCATGACCTGAGCAAAAATCAAGAGTCAGATGCTCAACAGACTGAGCCGCCCAGGTGCCCTAGGAAAGATGTATTTTAAGTAACTTTAAAATAATGTACCTTGACTGCACATTCTTACTGGGATGCATTCTAAGAAAAAATAATCTACAAAAGTCTTCTCAAATTTCTTTTAATAGTAATATTGGTATTGTTTTTAAAAACATTTGTTTATATTGTAAGATAAAAGATAAGGGGACAGAGGTAAAGAATTAGGTAAAAACGCTGTAGCATTAAGATTCAACTGAAAATACCAATATGAACTCATGTTTGTTTGTTTGTTTTACAAATAGTTTATTGTCAAATTAGTTTCCACATAACACCCAGTGCTCATCCCCACAAGTGTCCTCCTCCATGCCCATCCCCCTCCCCCCCACATCCATCAGTCCTCAGTTTTTGTCAGCATTCAAGAGTCTCTCATGGTTTGCCTCTCTCCCTTTCCCCCACCATTTCCCCCCTTCTTCTCCCCCTTGTTCCTCTGTCAAGTTCCTCCTAATCCTCCTATATGTGCACACATATGATATTTGTCCTTCTCTGCCTGACTTATTTCGCTCAGCATAACACCCTCAAGGTCCATCCATGTTGCTACACATGGCCAGATTTCATTGTTTCTCATTGCCATGTAGTATTCCATGGTATAGATAAACCACATCTTCTTGATCCATTCATCTGTTGATGGACACTTAGGCTCTTTCCATGTTTTAGCTATTGTGGAGAGTGCTGCTATGAACATTGGGGTACATGTGCTCCTATGCATCAGCATTTCTGTATCCCTTGGGTAAATTCTAGCAGTGCTATTGCTGGGTCATAGGGGAGTTCTATTGTTAGTTTCCTGAGGAACCTCCACACTGTTTTCCAGAGGGGCTGTACCAGTTTACATTCCCACCAACAGTGTAGGAGGGTGCCCGTTTCTCCACATCCTCGCCAGCATCTAGAGTTCTCTGATTGGCTCATTTTAGCCACTCTGACTGGCGTGAGGTGGTATCTCAGTGTGGTTTTGATTTGTATTTCCCTGATGAGGAGGGATGCTGAGCATCGTTTCATGTGTCTGTTGGCCATCTGGATGTCCTCTTTGGAGAAGTGTCTGTTCATATCTTCTGCCCATTTCTTCACTGGGTTGTTTGTTTTTCGGGCGTGTAGTTTGGTGAGTTCCTTGTAGATTCTGGATATCAACCCTTTATCTGATATGTCATTTGCAACTATCTTTTCCCATTCCGTTGGTTGCCTATTAATTTTCTGGGTTGTTTCCTTGGCTGTGCAGAAGCTTTTAATCTTGATGAGGTCCCAGTCATTTATTTTGCTCTTGATTCCCTTGCTTTTGGGGATGTGTCAAGTAAGAAGTTGCTGCGGTGGAGGTCAAGGAGGTTGTTTCCTGCTTTCTCCTCTAGGATGTTGATAGTTTCCTGTCTCACGTTCAGGTCCTTTATCCATTTTGAGTTTATTTTTGTGCATGGTGTGAGAAAATGATCTAGTTTCATTCTTCTGCATGTTGCTGTCCAGTTCTCCCAACACCATCTGTTAAAAAGGCTGTCTTTTTTCCATTGGATATTCTTTCCTGCTTTGTGAAAGATTAGTTGGCTGTATACTTTTGGGTCCACTTCTGAGTTCTCAATTCTGTTCCATTGGTCTATGTGTCTGTTTTTGTGCCAGTACCATACCGTCTTGATGATGACAGCTTTGTAGTAGAGGCTAAAGTCTGGGATGTGACCCCTCCCATTTTGGTTTTATTTTTCAAGATTACTTTGGCTATTCGGGGTCTTTTGTGGTTCCATATAAATTTTTGGATAGCTCGTTCTAGTTTTGAGAAGTATGCTGGTGCAATTTTGATTGGAATTGCATTGAATGTGTAGAGTGCCTTAGGTAGTAATGACATCTTAACTATATTTATTCTTCCTATCCATGAGCATGGAATGTTTTTCCATTTCTTTGTGTCTTCTTCAATTTCCTTCATAAGTTTTCTATAGTTTTCATCATACAGGTCTCTTGTATCCTTGGTTAGGTTTATTCCGAGGTATTTTATGGTTTTGTGTGCAATTATGAATGGGATCAGTTTCTTGATTTCTCTTTCTGTTTCTTCATTGTTGGTGTATAAAAATGCAACCGATTTCTGTACGTTGATTTTGTACCCTGCAACTTGGCTGAATTCTTGGATCAGTTCTAGTAGGCTTCTGGTGAAGTCTGTCGGGTTTTCGATGTAGAGTATCATGTCATCTGCAAAGAGTGAAAGTTTGACTTCCTCTGCCAATTCCGATGCCTTTGATTTCCTTTTGTTGTCTGATGGCTGATGCTAGGACTTCCAGCACTATGTTAAACAGCAGTGGTGAGAGTGGGCATCCCTGTCGTGTTCCTGATCTCAGGGGGAAAGCTCTGAGTTTTTCCCGTTGAGGATGATGTTAGCTGAAGGCTTCTCATAGATGGCTTTGATGATGTTTAAGTAGGTTCCTTCTATCCCAACTTTCTCGAGAGTCTTTATTAAGAAGGGATGCTGTATTTTGTCAAATGCTTTTTCTGCATCTATTGACAGGATCATATGGTTTTTATCTTTTCTTTTATTGATATGATGGATCACATTGATTGATTTGCGAATGTTGAACCAGCCCTGTAACCCAGGAATGAATCCCACTTGATCTTGGTGGATGATTCTTTTGATATGCTGCTGGATTCGATTTGCAAGGATCTTGTTGAGAATTTTTGCATCCATATTCATCAAGGATATTGGCCTGTAGTTCTCTTTTTTTGCTGGATCTCTGTCTGGCTTGGGAATCAGAGTGATGCTGGCTTCATAAAATGAGTCCGGGAGTTTTCCTTTGCTTTCTATTTTTTGGAATAGCTTGAGAAGAATTGGGATTAATTCTGTTTTAAATGTCTGGTAGAATTCCCCAGGGAAGCCATCAGGTCCAGGGCTTTTATTTGTTGGGAGATTTTTGATCACTGATTTGAATCAGTGGGGTCTGTTCAGGTTTTCTATTTCTTCCCGTGTGAAATTTGGTAGTGAGTGTGTGTTTAGGAATTTGTCCATTTCTTCTAAGTTGTCCAATTTGTTGGCATATAATTTTTCATAATATTCCCTGGTAATTGCTTTTATTTCTGAGAGGTTGGTTGTAATAAGTCCATTTTCATTCATAATTTTGTCTATTTGGGTGCTCTCTCTCTTCTTTTTGATAAGTCTGGCTAGAGGTTTGTCAATTTTATTTACTTTTTCAAAAAACCAACTCTTGGTTTCATTGATCTGTTCAATTGTTTCTTTGGTCTCTATGTTGTTTATTTCTGCTCTAATTTTTACTGTTTCTCTTCTTCTACTGGGTTTAGGGCATTCTTGTTGCTCTGCCTCTAGTTCCTTTAGGTGAGCTGTTAGATTTTGGACTTGTGCTTTTTCTAAACTCTTGAAATAGGCCTGGAGAGCAATGTGCTTTCCTCTTAGGACTGCCTTTGCTGCATCCCATAGATTTTGAATTGTTGTATTTTCATTTTCATTTGTTTCCATATATTTTTTAATTTCATCTCTAATTGCCTGATTGGCCCATTCATTCTTTAGAAGGGTGTTCTTTAACCTCCATGTTTTTGGACGTTTTCCAGACTTCTTCCTGTAATTGATTTCAAGTTTCAAAGCATTGTGATCTGACAGTGTGCATGGTATGATCTCTATTCTTTTATATTTATTGAGGGCTGCTTTATGTCCCAGTATGTGATCTATCTTGGAGAATGTGCCATGCGCTATATTTGTGGCAGTTTGAATAACCAGCCCCCATGATTATAGTTCACTAAAATGCATTGAAATTATAAAAATCCACGAGTCCATATTGATCCTAACAGAAGGGAAAGAAAAAAAATCTCTCCACCACTTCAGACAGTTATTAAACTAAGTCTTGTAGGTGAGAAAAAAGATTTTTCCCTCCATCCTTCTCTATTCTTGGCTGAGACACCCCCCTCCCTTACAAATAAAAGGCACATTAACAGCAAACAGAACATATAGGAAGTTATAAAAGTAGGAAATCATTGTTTTGCAACACTTAATACAATCATTGATTCAAGCAAGGCACTGACACCACTAGGAGGCTGATCGATGGGGAACTGGATGCCTGTGTGGGGTCACAATAACAACACAGGGATCAGTTTCTGGTCATCATGGATGGATCAAGATGTTGCCACCACGTTGAGCAGCCTCATTCAGCATCCCATGGGTGAGCAACCAGATACCATGAACCCCCTGATTAGTCCAATATGAAGTAAAACATAACACCTATGATGTACTGTTGCCAAAAAGATTTGGATCTAATTGAGCCTTTGTATCTAACTCCAGTTATATGGAAAAAGTAAATGATACCACAAGGAAACAATCAGATAAATGCATAATTTGAGGTATTTTCTTCACTGTGAGCCATTGTCAATGGCTCAGAAAGACAATACCTGGGGCGCCTGGGTGACCCAGTCAGTTAAGCATCCAACTTTGGCTCAGGTCATGAGCTCATGATTCATGGGTTCGAGCCCCGTGTTGGGCTCTGTGCTGACAGCTAGCTCAAAGCTTGGAGCCTGTTTCAGATTCTGTGTCTCCCTCTCTCTCTGACCCTCCCCTGCTCATGCTGTCTCTCTCTCTCCCAGAAATAAATAAAACATTAAAAATTTTAAAAAAATAAAAAAAGAAAGACAATACCATTAAAATGTGACTGGCCAGATTAAGAGAGTTAAAGAAACAACAATCAGATGCAATGGCATGGGCTCAAACTGGACCTTATTTTGGAATTAAATATGATTTGGGGGCATATAGGGAAATTTAAATGTAGACCGGTTGATAGATAATACTAAAGATTTTTAAACAGTGTTTTTAAATGAGACAATGTTATTTTAGCTATGTAGAAAATGCTTTTATTTTTTTTAAAGATGTAACTTTTATGTTGGAATGTCTTGATGTCTAGGAAATGATGAGCATTGGGTATTATATGGAAGTGATGAATCACTGTATTGTACTCCTGAAGCTAACATACAGTTAGCATGATATATTAACTAATTGGAATTTAAAGAAAAATTTAAAAATAGAAAATACGGTAATTCCACGTAAAAATAAATATTCAGAAAACTTCTGGTGTAGAGGAGGAAAAATAGTCTAACTTACAGGAAGTGATCAGGCAAAGCACAATAAACAGGGTATGGTTGCCAAATTAAGTTCTTGTCTTCTGCATTGATGAGACTTTTAAAAGTTTATTTACTTATTTTGAGAGAGAGCACAAGCTGGAGATGGGCAGAGAGAGAAAGGGAGAGAGAGAATCCAAAGCAGGCTCCACACTGTCAGCACAGAGCCCAACGGGACTCAGCTTCAGGAACCGTGAGATCATGACCTGAGCCAAAATCAAGAGTCAGACACTTAACTGAGTGAGTCACCCAGGCACCCCTCACACTGATGAGACTTTCTAGAAGTGTAGTCATGCTTCTCTTTTTGGCATAGAAATGTAACTGTCCCTTACAAAAGGGTGACTTCTACTCCATTTTCAGAGCTATTCCCGTGTCTGTTTCTTCAAACTAACCAGCTGAAGATAATCCTTAGGCCAAAGAGGAATATTTTGGGGTGGCATACTCTCCTCCCCTCCAGGGGCAATTTCAAAACATATTCTTCACTGAGCTAATTACTTTCCATAATAGAATATTTAATTGCATTGTATTTCAAGGTTGTCATATCTCTGGGCAAGACAGGGAAACAAAGTGTTTATTTTTCCTTTGCTTCTTTTCCTGCCTCTGTTCTTGCTAGGACTTGCACCCCCACCTTACACATGACTTAATGTGTGCCCACCTCGTAAAGGTCAAGAAGTTAATGATTTACTTTGGAGTCTTCCAGCACAACAGATGCCATCTAAGGAGTGTCTGGGTGAGGTGGCCACGAACGTGTTTCAAGACCACTGACTCCAAATACCTTGATGTCAAGACCCTTGGCTCCAGGGTGTAAGTGACTTATGAAGGACACCTGAGCACTCGTCCTTGTTCGACCAGTTCCTGGATGCCTGAGAGGTCACGTCCACCAGATCACCATTCTCAGGAAAAACTGTAGATCCCAAACAAACACAGGATTCATCCTTTTTCTTTCTGAGTCTTCCCAACCCTCCATCTGTATCTGCTCTATCTCTTCAATAAACTCCGCTCTCACTTCCTGCCAGCTCAAGTTTGATTTCCACCCTGTGTAAAAGCCACAGACTCTCTTGGTTGATTCTGCCCGACCCCCTCTGAGCCCCTGGATCTGGCCCGCTGCATCATGGGGATTTTTTTTTCTTTCTTTTTTTTTTAATGTTTTATTTATTTCTAGGAGAGAGAGAGACAGCGTGAGCAGGGGAGGGTCAGAGAGAGAGGGAGTCACAGACTCTGAAACAAGCTCCAGGCTCTGAGCTGGCAGTCAGCACGGAGCCCGACGCGGGGCTCGAACCCACGAACCGCGAGATCATGACCTAAGCGAAAGTCGGACGCTAAACCGACTAAGCCACCCAGGCGCCCTATCATGGGGATTTTCAATTGCTCAGGCTAACCCTTAAGTCTATGTTGGCGGTGCTACATCAGGCAGCAGTAACAACCCACAGTGCCACTGACAGCAAATGTGGGCTGTTAGTTCGTTAGGGCTCCAGTAATAAACAAGTGGCATCAACAAAAGTATGTTCATTCTGGAGGTTAGAAGTACAAGATAAAGGAGTCCATAGGGTTAGTTCTTTCGAAGGCTGTGAGAGAATCTGGTCCAGGTCTTTCCCGTAGCTTCTGGTGGTTTACCAGAAACCTCTGGTGTTCCCTGGCTCCTGGTGCAACACCCTAATCTCTGCTTTCATTGTCACAAATCCCCCTTTTTAAAAGAACACCAGTCATGTTGGATTAAAGCCCACCCCAGTGACTTCATGTTAACCTGATTATTTCCGTGAAGACCCTATCTCCAAATAAGGTCACATTCTGTGGTACTGGGGGTAAGGGCTTCAACATATGATTGTGGGGGGCACAATTCAACCCTTAATAGTGGGAAAGAGCAAAATCTGTAACTGTGATGTCAAACCATTGTGGGTCTGAATCTGTAATTGTGATGTCAAACTATTGTGGTTCTGAGAAGCCTGAGAATTCAGAGAATACACAGCCTGAGTAGAGACTCACAGGATGCCATTCACCCAGCCTTAGATTAGAGCAGCACTGTTTATACCTCTTCACATACTGATGTGCACATGGAATTTCCTGAAAAAGGAAAAATTGTCAGAAAAGAGAAAAGAGGAGTTGTTGTTCAGATGGCATAGGGTTTCCATTTTTTTGCAAGATGAGAAAGTTCTAGAAATCTGTTGCACAACAGAGCTCATATAGTTAACACTACTGTACACTTAAAAATGGTCAAGGTAGTATATTTTATGCTACATGCTTTTTACAACAATTTAAAAAATTGTCAGAAAATCATACTCTGACCAGTCAGAATGGCTAAAATTAACAGCACAAGAAACAACAGGTGTTGGCAAGGATGTGGAGAAAGGCGAACCCTCTTACACAGTTGGTGGGAATGTAAACTGGTACAGCCACTGTGGAAAACACTATGGAGGTTGCTCAAAAAATTAAAATAGAACTACCTTATGACCCAGAGATTGTGCTGCTAGGTATTTAACCGAAGGATACAAAAATATTGATTTGGGGGTGCTTGGGTAGTTGGGACTCAGTTGAGTGTCCAACTCTTGATTTCAGGTCATGATCTCAGGATTGTGGGATCAAGTTCCTTAAATCAGGAGACTGCTTAAGATTTTCTCTCTCTCCCTCTGCCCCCTCCCCTGCTCATGCTCTCTTACACGAAAAATACTAAAGAAAAATACTGATTCAAAGGGATACATGCACATGTTTATAGAAGCATTATCAACTATAAATGTGTGTGTATACATATATATTTGACTATTACTCAGCCATAAAAAAGAATGAAATCTTGCCATTTGCAGTGACATGGATGGAGCTAGAGAGTATGCCATATGATTTCACTCATATGTGAAATTTAAGAAACGAAATAGATGAAACCTGGGGTCTGGGAAAGAGAGGCCAAGCAAGAAAACAGACTCTTAACCATTGAGGACAAACTGATGGCTACCAGAAGGGAGGTAGATGGGGGATGGTCAAAGAGGTGATGGGCATCAAGGAGGGCACTTGTTGTGATCAGCAGTGGGGTTGTATATAAGTGATGAATCACAAAATTCTGCACCTGAAACTAAGACCGCATTGTAATTTAACTAGCTGGGACTTAAATAACAACTTGAAAAAGAAGGAATAAAAGAAATTCATGCTCAGTATGAAGCACTAACAACGCCCATCAGCCTGTGCCAGCCCCACACAGTGACAGCAGCATTTACACAGGAAAAGTGCCAACCCTAAACTGTCCCTCGCTAGATCTCCACATTTTATTCTTGCCCTAAAATTCCAAGAATCTATGAGAACTAATTGTCCTGTTTTAAAAAAATTATTTTTCCTGTTTTACAAAATTATTTTTCCTTGGTATCCTTATTGTTACCCTGATTTTCTTAAGGAACATCCTGATTCATAAATGTATTTTTTGTTTACTGACAGTCATAGGCATAGCATAAAACCTGCAAATTTCAGACTTGCTCCTTTCTGTAGATTTTATTATATACGCCTTTGAAGACATGAAGAAAAAAAACCACAAAGACGATAAAATAATGCCACTATCCAATGACTGTATCCTTTAGAATTAACAATCAAAACAGTACAGAAATACTCCCAAAGTTTGTTATTAAAAATTATTACACAAGGGGGCACTAGATTAACATATAACAGAATGTCTGACTGAAGGACTGACATTTAAGTTAGCTTTAGTATATAATTTAACCTAAAATGAATTTTAGCCATCATTTTTTCAGAGCTGAAAATTGGCAGTATTTACTAATTAGAGTCTTTGCACATTCAACATAGAATTTAATCTCTCTTCACTGCTGAAATTCCAAGTTTCTTTGAATGAACCCTACACACATGCACACACAAATACACAAACGCTTGGCAAATACATGCACATATCTCTCACCTGATCTGAAACAGCAATGGGGTGTTATATTATTATGCATTTTCCTTACCCATGTAATGTGTGTTATATTAAGAAATTGAAGCAGATGTCAAAATAAATTAAGTAAACTCTATTAAGGTGATGGATGTCCTTGAAAAGGTTGTTCATTTATATGGTTGCTTAGTTCAAATATATAAGGGGATTCTGTGTTGTCAGGAATTCACAGTTCATTCTGGCAGGCCTCTTCCTCCCAACCGTACACTTAACCATCCTCAGAGTTATTTACAGAAACTACCAGGCCAGATCAACACAATTTTCAGGAGTGAGAAGAAATATCTGGAAACATTCATGTCCTCATTTCAGATTTGTCCAAGAAATGTCCAAAGCATAAAATTTTGAATTTATGTAGCAGAAAAAAATCATCAAACTCTAATTAAAGTTCAAGAGAAAAAAGTGCTCACAATGCTAAATCCCATTCTATTCTACAGACTAGGTATTCAACTGATAACTTTGCAAAAATAACCAGAAATGTTACTAAGTCTCTCCCCACTCTTGTCACATAGATCAAGGTAAAAACAGAGTGGGGTCTGAGGATAGATGTACATGGCCTTAAATCCCAGATCCTGAGTCGTGGTTTCTAGCTCTAAAATGGGATCAATATTCTCAATGTATTTGCTGTATTGTGATGACATTTTAAATAAGGTAATGTTTGTACTTCTTGAGGGTCAAATAATATTTATAAAGTATCAGATACTCTTCCTCTCCTTTTTTTTCCTCTTCCATTTTTCCTTTCTTCTTTTCCCTGTCTCCTCCTTTCCCCCCTCCCAAATTTTTTCATTTCAAAAGGTGTCAGGCTTCAAAGTGTAGCAAGCTTTATATGTACTTTTACCACCATGTTTAATATTTGATTATTTTTATCTATAAACCTCTTCTTGCACCGTCCGTGGTCTCCTCATACCCCACACTCATGTTTATAAACGCACATGGGGAAATCCTTGGGGTCTGTACTGCAAACACTTTGCATAGCATCTGGTGCAGACTATATTTAAATGTGTATTTCAAAGGTTATATTCTTTTCCTGTTGTTAATTTCAGCTCCGCTTAGAATGCAAGGATCTGTTATAATCATCTGTCTTTGGTAGGTTTTTAGTGATTGGCAGCAAGTTCCACTCCACCAGCATTAAGACAGATTTTTTATGGGATCGAGGCAGCTCACAGAATTGTTGGGATGACTTCAGAAATGGGCTGGGCTTCCAGGAGCTGCTGCCTTTTCCACAGGTGGAAGCTGTCAGATCAGATAGCCATTGATTGCCACAGCTGCAGACACAAATGTGCCACCTCTGCCACAATCTCCGATGACAAAGTAGATGCCCCAAGATCTGCCTTTCCCATCACACAACTCAATTACAAGTGAGAAACTACTACAGACAAATCAATAACAAAAGGCCTGAAAAGGAAATTAAAAGCAAACCATTGCATATCACTCACACACCATTGCTTTTCAAAATATGTAAAGACTTTCCATAAATTATTCATTTCTTCAGTTTCATCAAACTACACACCAGGAATAAAAGGATTGATAGATTTGATTATGTTAGAATTGACTATTGCTTAACAACAGACATAATAAAGAAGTGACAGGATACAGACAGATGTCCCTAACAGAGTATAGCTGACAGAGGATGAAGTTTGCAGAATACTGAACAAAATTCATATGCTTGCTTAGGATTTTTAAATTGGTATCACTCTGAAAATCAAGTTGACAGCCTCTAGTAAAATTGAAGATGCTTATACTTTCAATGTAGCAATTTCTAGATATTGTCTTCAGAGAAATTCCTAAACTTGTGTGCAAGAAGATATGTAAAAGAATATTATTGCAGC
Organism: Proteles cristata cristata; assembly: GCA_017311185.1. Lineage (NCBI taxonomy): Eukaryota > Metazoa > Chordata > Mammalia > Carnivora > Hyaenidae > Proteles > Proteles cristata. The sequence continues at coordinate 716,839 of JAESUZ010003943.1, forward strand.
ACTGTTCATAATGGTAAAAAAAAAAAAAAACTTTAAAAAATCCAGTTCATCAATAGGAAAATAAATAAATAAATAAATTGTGGCATAGTATACACTGAATACTACAGAGCAATGAAAATGAATGACCTAGAGCTTTGTGTCTGAGCATGGATATACTTCAGAAGACAATGGATAGGGCTCCTGGCTGGCTCAGTCTCTTTAAGCATCTACCTACTACTCAGGTCTCACCAGTTTGTGAGTTCAAGTCCTGCATTGAGCTCTGTGCTATCAGCATGGAGCCCATTTCAGATCCTCTGTCTCCCTCTCTCTCTGCCTCTCTCTCTCTGGAAAATAAATAAACATTTTAAAAAAAAGGAAAGAAAAGGGATAAACCTCAAAATAAAGTACTGAGGTAAATTAGTGAAGGGTACACATAACTTGATATTTTATAAAGCTTAAAGGCTTATATGATACTTTAGATTTTTTTAGGCTAGCTACATGTATTTGTAGTAAATGTGTAAAGATATGCTTGGGGAGGGGCGCCTCGGTGATTCAGTTGGTTAAGCGTCCGACTTTGGCTCAGGTCATGACCTCACAGTTCATGGGTTCGAGCCCTGCATCAGGCTCTGTGTTGACAGCTAGCTCAGAGCCTGGAGCCTGTTTCAGATTCTGTGCCTCCCTCTCTCTGACCCTCCCCTGCTCACGCTCTCTCTCTCTCTCTCTCTCAGAAATAAATAAAACATTAAAAATTTTAAAAAAACATAGATATGTTTGGGGAAAAAACCAGACCAGATTCAGGATTGTAGTTACCACTGGTGAACATGGTTTGTGGCAGGGAACCAGGATCAGAGAGTAGACCAGAGGGGACTCCAACTACATTGGTAGCATTTGATTTCTGAAGTTAAATGATAGGTATATAGATATTTATTCTATTATTCTGTACATCTTTGTGATGTCTAAAATGTTTCATTATTAAAAATAAATCAAATGAAAAACGATGACAGTGTAATGAAGAGGCAGTAATAATAAGTAATAATATTAATAATAATAATTAAATAGTGAAAGAACACAGGCTATGAAGTTCAGCAGATATGGTCTTAAACTCCAGCTTCCCCACTCTCAAGTCATGTGATCTTGATAAGTGATAGCCCCTCACCTGATAAGTAGGAGTATTAATAGTATCCATGTCATGCCACACGTACCCACTTCCTGCCATCCTCCAGGGAAAGAGCTTAGCAGAGTGCCTGGCCTATGGTAAACTTGCTTCCTGTGGTTCAACCACACTGATCTTTCAGAATGTCTACTGTTTTCTTTAATCATAGGACCTATGCACATACTATGCTATATACTTTACTTCATAGCACTCATCTGACCAGGCCATTGTGCACTATGTGAGCAGTTATTTGATTACTATCCATCTCATCACCAGGCTGCTAAATTACATGACAGCAGAGTCACTATTATTTTGTGATCTCAACGTAGTACCCCTAGAACCTTGTAGATTTGCTGGCTCCTTCAGTGCATTCTGAAAGCTTTCACATTGAAAAGTGAATGCATAAACACTTAATAATACCTACTGATATTATTTTGTAATTTGATGAAGGCCATAGCTATCAAGAGAAAGAATTGGAGTTCAAAGTTATCTGAATGACTGTAAAGGTCCTTGGCTTGATCTGTGTTACCAGATCTCCTGAAGGAGAGTCAGCTGAGTCACCAGACATAACAGGAACTTGAAAATGAAATGTCTAAGTGACTGATTCTCAGCTGGGTGTGATTTTGCTGAGATACATGAGATACATGGCAATGCTTGGATGCAGTTTAGATTGTCGTGACCGAAGGACAGGGAGTATGCTCCCAGGACCTAGTGGACAGGGGGCAGAGGTCAAGTTGCTACTAAACACTCCACGGTGCCCAAGGCAGCCCTCATAACAAAGAATTCCCTGGCCCAAAATGTCACTGCACTGATGGTGACAAACTTGGGTCTAGGTTCATCCAACCATGTGTCTGATTTAGGGCCATATTTTTAATCACCCCTGGAAGACAAAAATCTTACAGAGCAGCTTCCTTTTTTCCCTAGCCAGCCATCTTAGATTTGAGCAATTAGGCTACACTGTATTCTCAGACTTCTGGATGTTCAACTAAGTTGCTTTCAAGTGGCCAGCACTTTGGAGGGTTACTTATGAACTCTGAAATCCCAAGTGGCTCCCCTTTCTTTCTCTTTCTTTTTCTCTTTCTTTCTTCCTTTCTTTCTTTCTTTCTTTCTTTCTTTCTTTCTTTCTTTCCTTTTCCTTCCTTCCTTCCTTCCTTCCAACTTTGATTTTTCTTCTTAGCCCATTTACAGGACTCTGTGTGAAACCTATTTTTTTCCCATTAATTTTCAGTTTTTCACTTCAGGTTTTTTTCTTCTGCTTTAAATGTTAAGAAAGACTTCTCAGTCATGGAAAGCTGAGAATAAAATATTTTAATGAGTATTTTACAGTATGGGGTTGGAAAGGGAATAATAACCATGCCTTTCACAGTCATACGCCCAATTCTTTCTGTTGCTTTAGTGTAGAATGTGCCTTTTTACTTCATCCCAAACAGAGTATTGTTTCCTCTTCCACCCACAGCAGTGCCGACTGCTAATGGGCTTATTAACCAAGGCCTCTTACATCATTGCCACCTGGAGCCATTAGCATGTGCTGTGAGTCAGGGATGCAGAACGGAGCTTGAGGAGAAGGAGATTAAATAGAAACGTCAACATCACAATGGCCTCAGGGGTACTGTTTTGGGTTCCAGAGGCTAGCGGGAGATATTTTGGTATTGCAGAGTGAGAAGAAGTAGGTTTCATTCATAACAACAGACCAGTAAATAACCCAAGCTATGTGGCAAAGGACTAGAAATGCTTTGCTTACAAAAAGATTTACCCGTGGTAAAAATCCTGCTACAACTGTTCTACGTGACAGTTACCTTGAGAACAAATGAAAATGGACCTTTTACTAATGAAGATGAGTACGAATAAGGTCTAGGAATTCCTACACTTTGCCTTCACCATTTAGGAGCTGAACAAATTACTTAATCTCTTTAAGTCCCAGATGCCTCATTTTTAGAATGAGGCTGATGATGGCACACACCTCACTAGGTTATTACGAGAATTAAACAAAACAATGAATCTAAATGGGCAGATTACTAGGCCTACCACAGACTAAGCGCTCAGTAACAGCTATCATCATCACCATTATTATTAGCAATCCTAGTCAGTTGTGAACACTTCTCCTCCCCCAAGAAAAATCAGAAAATTGATCATTAAGATGAATTATAAAACATAATTAACTAAAGTGGAATTTTATTTTTCTGGAAACTTTCCTGAAGCACATTTTATTGCCTGAGGTTAAGGACAATGTTTCTTCACCAAATGTATTTTGAAATATACCAAGAAGACAACTCATTGGTTGGAATTAATGTGCTGTCTCTTTTTTCCCCTAACTTGGCTGTCCTGTGATCTGACAAGTTACAAACCTTTCAGTGTTATAAGCTGAGACTCTCAGATTAGAACCTAAAGCTAACAGCAAAGGTAAGAAGACATTGACAATAGGTTGTCTTTGCATTAGAGGAAGTGATGGTAACACTATCTGACCACATTATCTCTAATTTAAGTTTACAGGTTTATGCATCATACACATGAGTATATCAAGTGTTGTGTTGTTAGTGTCCTGAGGGAAGAAAAACTGTCGTTTATCTTTGTGTTTCTGACACCTAATTTTACACCTACCAGATAGAAGGTTCTCTGCTACTTGTTAAGGCAACAAAATAGTTTCTAAGTGTTAAATACTCATGACAAGTCTCACATCACTATATGAACTATTAAATAAAAGTCTCATGAAAGCACCATATTCTGCATTTTAAAGCAAAACTTAATATGTTGTTTATTCTCTCTGGTTTTATTACAAAAGAAGTTGAGGCAAAACTGGGTGGAATGTAGCTGAATATTCTATTTATAAAGTATGTCTAATGGTCTGAATGGGACTAAGGACAGTGGGTTGTCATGGTGACAGTATGTGGTGTTGTTCTGCACAAAGACATTATCAGTGTATAAAAGGAGATTATTTGGAAATATATTGAATTATTTTTCTCTTATTCAAAGATCCTAACAGCCATCATCTAAGGATGACGATAATGTAGTGAAGTGGCCAGGATTTGAGTTCGAGGTGATACACTATGAAACCCAATCTAACAATTAGAAGACATTGAGTCAATAGCTCAAACATTTAATGAGTGCCCCTGTGTGCCAGGCACTGTCTAGGTTTGAGACTAATACCTAGGATTCCCTACTAACCTAGACTGACTTACTGCTCTTAGTGAAGGGTTATCTTAGTCCATTTGGGCTGCAGACTGGGTGGCTTATACACAACAGAAATTTAATTGCTCACAGTTCTGGAGGCTGGGGGCCTGAAATCAGGTTTCCAGCATGGCTGGATAAAGGCCCTCTTCTGGATTAGACTTCTCATTATATAGTTACATGGCAGAAGAATGGAGGAAGGAGCTCTCCAGAGCCCCTTTACAAAGGCACTAATCCCATGCCTGAGGGCTTCACCCTCAGGACCTAATCACCCCCAAATAAGGGTTAGGCAATCACCTTACCTCCACCTCCTAATACATATCACCTGATATGTTTATATATCAACATATAAATTTCAGGGGTTCAGAAATGTTCAGACTATAGCAAGGGATAACATTAGAAAGTTACTTGGCTTCTTTGAATCTCAGTTTCCTCATTCCTTACATTATTATACCTAGAACAGTGAATACAAAAGAATTAAACAAGATATATGTTGCATATTAAATTGTTGCATATTAAACAAGATATATATCACAGCTACTTTGTGAAGCATGTGTTCATAATTATGATGCTGGTTATTATAATATACAAGGTCACAGGTAACATACACCAAAAGAATGGCATAGGCTCTGAAGACTACTGGAGTCCAGACATAAAGGGAGTCTGGTATAGCCCTGCATGGATTCTAACAATCGTTCTCTTTGACTTTTTTTTCACTCTCAAACATTTATTATCTATTTTAGAAACATCATCCTTCACCTCTTGCCCCTTGTCATTATATGGTAGTGTTAAGCTACAGAAACATTTTATGGAGGGTTTTTTTTTTCCTCTTGAAATCAGCTTAACTCCATGATGTATGAACTATGCTCTGAAGTCAAAGAAAAGTCAACTATCTCTTGGGCAGACTATCACAGTTTTTATGAATAATGAGATTAGTCCAAATTTAGCTGTAGTATTTATTTGTAGTGTTCAAGAGCTGAGAGACAATTCATTTTATACCACACACATGATGCACTTATTAGGATACTTGAGCTGCATTTTTGATAATGAAATTGGCTTAAGAAAGAAGGATATTTATTAGCTCACATAATAGTTGGACAGATTTCTGTGTTGGTTAACTTCATAGCCTAATGGTATCAACAAGGACCTAGGTCTTTGCTGGGCAATCTCCAGTGTCAGCTTCATTCCAAGGCTGGCTACACTCATATTTATAAGACATAGATCTGCGGTAGTATGAATTTTCTTGTTCACACTGAGTGGGAAAGACAGAAAACTTAGCTTCCTTTCCCATAGTATTCTCTTAAGAGCCTAAAAGCTTCATTTCCAGATGACTCTGGTAAGCCTCTCCTTGCTCGTCATTGAAATTGTCCTGAGTCTGCTTCTGTTAAACCTTAATTGGCAGGGAAATGGGATTATTGTGGTCAGTTTAGGTTAAGTACTTGGGATGGAATGGATGCTGGTGAGTAAACAACAGTGTGTAATACATATAGAAGATTTGGGATTTTATTTTTTTAATCTTTAAGCTACTCTTTTTATTTGATTTTATGAATTGGCTTGGGTCTTAACTTTTTTCAACATGAAATAAAAACCTTAACCAATCACACCTGTGACAATTAGCATCTACAAAAGATTCAACCCCAAATACATCTGAAATAGCAGTGATTCAACAATATAAGAGATTGTGGGACCTCTTTTCTTTTCCATATAGACTCTTTTAATGAAGTCATCCAATCTCGTGACTTTAAATATTAACCATTTATTAAGGACCCCTGAATTTTTCTCTGGCCTATATCTTCCCTGATACCAGCTTCTTATCAAAGAGCTAAATACACAACCACTTAGGTGTCTAATAGATATCTCAAATTTCAGACATTCACAACTACACTCCTGCTCTTCCTCCCAAAACTGTTTCCATCCAAAATCTTTCCCATCTCATTAAAGGTCAACTTTTTTTCCTCTCTGGATAAATGAAGATCTTATCATATCTCCAGCCTGGTCTGGATGCTTCAACCTCAGACTTCAGCAGAGCACTTGCCTTGGGACAGTAGGCCCAGGCAAGTGCTTATCACGGGTGCTTCAACTCACAAACTATTACTGATATTTGAGTGTTTAATTCCCTCAGGAACTCCTGGGGAGGAAGATCCTCTGGCAGGAAGATCCATCTACCAGGACGAGATTCATGCATTTCAGGTATCATACAAAAGCACCAACATTTTACCATAATTTTGACAATATTAACTCCTACAAAAGTAATTATCCAAAGTCACTATTTGAAAGAATACAGAGAGCACACAAAAAAACCCCAAAAAGATCCCTTCAGAAAGACTACGGGGAAAAATTCATTGCCCTTGTAGTAGTATGCTCAGTACAGCTCATCTTGATTTAATTTCAGTATCTCTCCTCCTCCATATGTTCACGCCTCCTCAACTCTCTGCCAACAAGAGCTTCCAATCTAATAAAGGAAGTACGCGATTATCTATAATATAAATCAGACCCTTGACACAAGGGAATAAAGCAATTAATTCTAAAACTCTAGTTGAGGGAAGATGTAAAGGCTTTACAGGGAAGCCAAGCCAAGAATGAGTAGGTAACAGGGGTGGCAAAGTGGAAACATGCAGCAAGAGAAAACACATTCCAAGCACAAAGCAGTGGAAGTCTCAGAGGACGTGAAATTGGATTTGAATGTTTTGGGTTTCAGAGGGGATCTCCAAGGTGATAACAATAGGTGACAGTACCCTCCCATTGAAACAAAGGGCTTGCCCATCCTAAGAGGTGGGCAAAATTGGTTCCATAGCCAGGATCCTTCATATTAACTTGTTTGTTTGTCTTTTTTTTAAATTGGAGACACACCTGCTTAATATTGTTTCACCTAGCATTTCCCAAATATATGGGATCCAGAATCCTTGCTTCGCTCTGGTAACATCTATTGTTCAACAAACCAAGGAAGTTCAATATACTGATATGAGGTGAAGGACAGGAGGAGGGCTCACAAAGTAGAGGACTATTCATATGAAAGCACAATGAAGAAGGCAGGGGAGGTAATGAAGAAAAATAGAAAGAACGAACTAGAAAATAGCAGTGGTTGACTTGAAACAGTGAGATGGAAAGAAATTTCTTCCCAACATATGCTTATTGTTGTATTTCTGCACTCCAATGCTTATGTGTTCTTCTGGGCATTTTTTCTTCTCCTTCTCTATTCGTTTCTTAATAGACTATTTATTTTTTAAAGTTTTTATTTATTTATTTACAGAAAGAGAGAGAAAGAGAGAATAACAAGGGAGGGGCAGAGAGAGAGGGAGAAAGAATCCCAAACAGGCTCCATGCCATCAGCCTAGAGCCCAAGGTGGAGCTCAAACTCATGAACCATGAGATCATGATCTGAGCCAAAATCAAGAGTCGGATGCTTAATGGACTGAACTACCCAAGTGCTCCCAGGCTTTTTGTTTTTAAATAATCGTAGATTTATAGGAAAGTTGCAAAGATAGTAGACAGCTCCCATATACCTGTATCAGCCTGCTAGGGCTGGCATAAGACAGCACAGATTGGGTGACTCAAACAACAGACATTTATATTTTCACAAGTCTGAAGTCTAGAAGTCCAAGATCAAGGTGTTGAGGCTTGGTTTCTGGTAAGACTCTCTTCCTGGCTTGTAGATAGGGACCTTCTCATTGTCTTCACATGGCCTTTCCTCTGTGCATGCGCGCACACACACACACACACACACACGTGCATGCAGGGTGAGGAGTCTGATGTCTCTTCTCCTTATAAAGGCATTAGTCCTATTGGGATAGGGCTGACCACTTATGACCTAATTTATCTTTGATTATCTCTCTAAAGACTCTACCTCCAAATATAGTCACAACGAGGTTAGATCTTCAACATATGAATTTGGGGGGCGGGTCAGGGACGGGGACACAATTTAAATCCTCATTCAGGTTCCTACTGTTGTCATCTTATATTATCATTTACAATACCTTAAAAAAACGTCATCTCTTGCCTGTCTTCTCCTTACTCATCCCATTCTGGAACATCAGATGCATTCCTGGCTCACACTTTTCCCCTTGCTGTTCACTTCCTTCAAATCTTTGCTCAAATGTCACCAGCCACCTCAAGGATATCAGGGATGAAAGAGGATTCTTTGAAGAAAAATTGTACCAGTAAAGCACTGTAGCATTTTCTCTTATTATCTCCAACTCAGGCCTAATGAGAAATCCTCACAGAGGGGCTGTTCTGGTTAGGAGTACCCAGAGAGTGCTTGTTGCCCTGCAGAAACCTGTTAGCCTGGTCTTACAGGAAATGCATGGCCTACATGGCCGCTGCCTCCTTTATACCTCCTAGAATGGAATATAAACAGACCTTGGAAGACTCTGACATGTGTCCCCATGAAAATGAGTGTGTATGAAATGAAGATAGAGGGTGGTTGGAGCCATCCCTGATGACAGCAGGAGGAGAGTAAATTGTAGTAGAGGGAAAAAACTATAATTCCATGGACACGGAGTAAGGTGTGTGACTTATATGCTTGTTCCTGTCGTCCTTAGGAGGGTAGCCAGGCTGTAGTCAGCTGAAAAAGACCTGAACCCAGAGAACTGCTTGTTGGGCCAAAGGGATAGCAAGAAAACTGGGTAGAAGGTACCACTGTCTGGGCAAGAGTTGAAGAAGAGGTATCAGTTAGAGAGTGTGTCACTAGTGTCAAGGTACAGGTTGGAGGCCATTGCTGAAGAGGGGGTGTCCACAGAAACTATAATATTACTTCTAGAGAAGTCAACAGTTCAAAGTCTGTCCTGGGAGGAGGCATTTCAACAGTTTCATTCGAAGGACCAACAGCACCAGATAAATAAAAAGGCATTTGCTCTTCAACTCTCATCTGTTTTCCCTGATCTGATCCTGGACAAGTCAGAAGTAGCCGAGTAAAATAGAAAGAGTAGAAGAGTCTTATGGGCTGAATTGTGTCTCTACAACCTCCCCTCCCCCACAAATTCATACATTGAAGTCTAACCTGCAGAGCTTTCGAAGGTGGGTGTATTTGGAGATGGGTTCTTTAAAGGGGTGGTGAAGTTGAAATGGTCATTGGGGGGGACCCTAATCCAGTATGACTAGTACCCTTATAAAATAAGGAAATTGAGACAGATACATATAGAGGGAGAACCACATAAAGAAACAGGAAGGAAAAGATGGTCACCTACAAGCCAAGGAGAGGAAGCTTAGAAGAAACCAATCCAGCTGACACATTGATCTTGGACTTCCAGCCACCAAAAACTGTAAGAAATCCAAATTGTTGTTTAAGACCCTAGTATGTGGTATTTTGTTATAGCAGCTCTACAGGCTAATAGAGCAGAGTTGAGGACTACGTATGCAGAAGCATAGAGCCTGTATGTGCCAGGAGAGAGTAAGAAGCTTCCATTTGACAAAGAGATGAAGTTTTGATACGACATTGGACTTGAACTCCTCTAGGCATGAATGTGAATTCATAGTCTAGGCCAGGTGTTGGCAACTTAAAAAAATTTTTTTTAATGTTTATTTATTTTAGAAAGAGAAAGAGAGAGACAGAGTATGAGCAGTGGAGAGGCAGAGAGAGAGGGAGATACAGAATCTGAAGCAGTTTCCAGGCTCCAAGCTGTCAACACAGAGCCTAACTAGGGCTTGAACTCACAAACTGTGAGATCATGACCTGAGCCGAAGTCTGAGGCTCGACCGACTGAGCCACTCAGGGGCTCCAGGAATTTTTTTTCTAAAGGGCCAGAGAGCAAACATTTTCAACTTTGTGGGCCATACCGTCTCTTCATGACTATTCAGTGTACTTATGGTAGCCTGAAAGTAGCCAATATGTAAACAAATGAGTGCAGTGTGACGTGTTCCAATAAACTTAATTTACAGACACAAGTTTGAATTTCATGTAATTTTTCTATGTCATGAAATATTCTTCTTTTTCTAGTTATTTTTACCAGTCATTAAAATATATTTTAAAAAATTGGGCCACTGAGGAGTTTCCAGGTGCTGTGTCAGGACAGTAACAGAGTAGAAAAGAATAGTGTAAGAGGTTTGAGGGATATCCATGTGGTTGGGGTCAGGGGATTCAAGATGGTGGATATAATTAAAATTGTTGGACTTGGCTGAGAGCAGTACATATAAATGCATGGTAATTTGGTTTACATGAAATACTGGGAAAAGTTTTACTTCCTCTGCATTAAATTCAGTAAGACAGATATTATGATCCTAGAAGATGGCAACTGAGGAATTACTTGTCTATACTGGTATTTTAGCTTTTGAAGCCCAAGACAGAGCCCTACAATCCTAGTTCAATCTGAGTTATTCCTCCTAAGTGATGAAAATTAGCGGGAGGATAGTTTGCTTTCCTACTGACCTAAACATTTCTTTCTGTCCACTAGAAATTTGCCTCTGTCCCAAGAAGTGAGAGATTCCACATCATGATGTGGGAAGGTCATAGCACTGATGGAAGAAAAAAGTACCACTGAATAATAAGACATTTCATAAATCTGAATTTAGAAATCTAACCTTCTAAGTGATTCTTCTCCTAGAAGCCATGAAGCTCTTAATTGCTTTAAAGCAATTTTACAGTGATCAGACCAGGGTAGACCCACCTGACCACCACTAAGTGTGCTCATTTTATTCCTTTTCTGTTCTTTATGCTCCACTTACTAAAAACGTCTTTAAATTATTCATTACACTGCAGGGAAATCACTCAAAAGGACTATCCATTGATGTCTTTCATAATAAATGAAAAGTGGTCTCCACCTCTTCAAACTTCACCTAGTGACCTTTTGGAAGCTCCAACCACATCCAACAGCCCTTCATCTTCACCATGTCTCCTACTACCAATGTGGGCAACCATAATACCCATTATCAGTAGATGGAGAGTATCCACAAAGCCAAAGAAATTAATAGAGTTAATGAATTAGAAGGCAAACAGAGGAGTAGAATTTATAATGAAAATCAGGGCTATTTCTTCCCCCAGAAAGGCAATAAAAAGAGAAAGAAAAGCTAAGATTAATCAAGGAAAAAGAGGCTAAAAATGTACAAATTTATCAATGAGAAAGGCAGTAATATCACACACAGGGATACATTGGAAGATTAATAAATATTATGTGTAGCTTTTTGCCAATAAATTGGAAGATCTAAATGAAATTGCTGATTTTCTAGAAATACAAATTTTAAAAGTTGACTGAAGAACAAATATAAAACCTGGATAGACCAATTATGACTGAAAAAATTGAAAAAATTCCCAAAGATCTACTTCTAAAAAATGTGCTGTGCCCACGTGATTTTACAGATAGTTCCCCTCTATCTGATCTTCGAAGAACAGGTGCCTCCCCTGTTATTTAAATTAAATTACTGCTGAACATACAAAGATAGAAACCTTTCTAGTTCATTTTAGAGAACTAGCATGTTTCTACCAAACATGATAGAGATAATACAAAAAAGTAAAACAGAGATTAATTTTTATGATGAAGGTGCTTTCCTAAATAATGACATTTTTTAATAGCATTTCCATGTCCAAAAATCCCAGGTTTCTTATTCTTCTCCCATAAATCCTGTATTCCAATGCTGGGGTATAAACAAAGGTTAAAGGAAAAGCAAGTGGAATTTGGAACTTCAGGAAAGACCAACGTAGACCCAAAATGTAGTCATAAATAAGTTCTGAGGTGTTTATAAATGCCTTGTGAATTATCACAGCCAGTCTTTAAAATCTAAGGGTGTTTTGTGATTTATTAGCTTCCAAAGTAAAGTTCATATAGATTCTAGAAGTTGCAATGTAACCAAATTAAACCAAGGCCTTTGGGGGAAAATACTCTCTCCTCTAGCTCATTTCATGTGCACATGATGGACCTACCTACCTGGCTGATTCTCAGGCTTGGGGTTGGCACATCACAATAGTCAAGTCAGAGAATGCCCCTCAGCCTTACGTCAGACAATCTATTTTTTTCTGAATCATCCTCAGAAAATGTGATCCCAGAAGGAGTAAATGGCAATATGGACACAGAAGTACTTCTTAAGAGCTGGTTCAAAAGTGAAAAAGGGAGGATTCTCAAAATCAGGTGAGAAAGCATTAGAAACAAGACACACACACACACATGCGCGAGTGCACACACACACACACACACACACACACACACACACACACACACTCCAAATCATGCCCTGGTTAAGATGTCCCAAACAGAATTTAGAAGCCTGCTAGTATCCTGCAATGTATCTCATCCCATCCTTCATGCTCTCTTGCAATATAACTTGTCATCCCCTATCAAAAGCTTGAGTCCATTTCCCTTCCTCTTACATCTGGGCTAACCCTGTGACCTATTTTTTGGTAAACTTTTAATTTTAAAATGATTTTAATTTATAGAAGACTTGCAAACTTAATATAGTGGGTTCCTATATACCCTTCATCTGGCTTCCCATAATGTGAACACCTTACACAACCAGGATACATCTCTCTGCAATATTTTGATCAATAGAATTCAGTGGTGGTGGGTAGCTTCTTAGACTGGATTTGGAATGCTCTTTCTTAGAGTCCAAGTTGATTGTGGTAAAGAGTATAGGCAGCCACCTGAGACTCACAGAGAGAACCAGTGTCCCCAGTCAACAGTCCCAACGGAGCAGTGGGCAGTTGGTGCCGGCTGCCAGCAGTGTGAGTAAGGCTATTTTGTCCTCCTAAAGTCCAGCACCCCAGCTGACACCTCAGAACACAGGACAATCACATGGTCAACTCACAGAGATGGGGGAAATAATGAATTGTTATTGTTTTAAGCCACTAAGCTTTGGGGTAGTTTGTTATGCACCAATACGTAACTGAAACTCAACTCTAACTCTTTTGACATTTGTACTGTATGCTAAATAAAATTAATCCAGACAGGTTGGATGCCAAAAAAAGAAAAAAGTTTAGATAAGCAATATTGTATCTCTAATTCAAGCATGCAAATCTCTTTTTTATCAGCCTAAATATAAACCAAAGGTGTTTTTCAGTGATAAAACTCAGCTCTGACATTAGAAGTTTCAAAGATCTAGCTAGCTGGTGGAGAAAGGATGATAAGGAGCCTTTTAAATTCTGATTTGAATGAAATAATGTGCACATTTACCTATTCAAAAACTACATTTAAATAAAGAATCTGCAGACATCCGAACTAATTTGGCTAGTCACACATTTCCTCTAAACTTAGTTGTGAATTTAGCAGTTACAAAAATGCCTCATATTTCTCTCAATTACCTAGATCAGGAGCCAGCAAACATTTTCTGTCAAGAGCCAGGGTTTCAGGCCAAGAGGCAAAAATCAAGAATGCTTTATAGGAACTTACAGAACAAGAAGTATTTTTAATTGAAGAAATTCAAAGAATTTCAATAATAATTGGGGATACTTTTTTGTAACACAGGTCTACTAGTGAGATGAATAAAATTATCTTTTGTGGATGTCATAATTTTCTTATTTAGGGTTCAAATGTAAAAACCATTCTTACCTTATGGATTGTACAGGAATAGGTGGTAAGCCAGATTTCAGGCAGTCTATAGTTTTTCAAGGCTCTGGCATGCTGGGAGAGGCAATTTTGCCATGGACAAAGTGGGCATTCCTGTACATTGTTGGCTGGTAGCCATGAATGCACAGCTCTGACTGCTGTTTACCAGGCCATTATCAGGATCATGTTCGTAGGAAACAACCTTATGGGATAAGGTATGTCTCCCTCAGACTAGGAGTAGGCTTATTATAAAAGTGGTGAATTTCCCCAAGATCAGTGTCCCTCTTCTGTAATGCACAGAGCCGGACATGGGATTCAATCTCATGAACCATGGGATCATGACCTGAGCTGAGATTAAGAGTCAGACACTTAACCGACTAAGCCTCCCAGGTGTTCCCAAGTTTATTACTTTTGTGTTTTAGCCAAAGATGTAAAATATCCTACTGATAATCCTTGAGTACGAGAATACTAGAATAAAATTCTAAGCCGCACTCCAGAAAGAAATGCTAGTTGAAGAATCAGTTACTCAACATTTAGTACACTGAAGAGTAAAGAGTTTCTTTTCTCTCAGGAACCTGAATCTTTCCTGGTACATTTTCTATGGCATATAATAGAAGATAAAACGTATATACATACACACACACGTATATATATATGAAGGTTGTAATAGTTTCCTTGTGATGCCATAATGAAATGCCACAAAGTGGTGGCTTAAAACAACAGAAATGTACTGTCTTGCAGTTCTGGAGACTAAGAAGTCTAGAATCAAGATATCAGCCTGGCCATGCTCACTCTGACACCTGTAAGGGGGATTCCTTCCTTGCCTCTTCCCAGCTTCTGTTGGTAGCTGGCAGCCTTGGCATTCCTTGGTTTATAGCTGTGACACTTCAGTCTCTCCCTCATCATCACATGAAATTCCCCTCTCCTGTGTCTGTATTTGTCTTCTTCTCATAAAGACACCAGTCATATTGGGTAAAGTGTCCTTCCTACACCTGGATTACCTCACCTTAAGTCCACAATCTGAGATAATCAGGTAAGTCCACAAACTGAGGGGCTAGGGCTTAGGACTTTAATATACTGGGGTGGGGGAGGACACAATTCAACCCATAAAACAAGGGTCTACAGCTCACAACATGGCTGTGTTTATTCAACATAACTGGGAGAAAACCATGCTGCTTCTCTGTGTTCTAAAAGGTCAGCAAACCAAGGTTCATTTTGGGCTGTTCATTTCATTTCTTTTTTTTTTTTTTATGTTTTTTTTTTTTTTTTTTTATTGTGGAGACAGAGAGAGAGAGAGACAGCGTGAACGGGGAGGGTCAGAGAGAGAGGGAGTCACAGACTGAAACAGGCTCCAGGCTCTGAGCTGGCAGTCAGCACAGAGCCCGACGCGGGGCTCGAACCCACGAACCGCGGGATTATGACCTAAGCGAAAGTCGGACGCCCAACCGACTAAGCCACCCAGGCACCCCAATTTCTTCATTTCTTTTAAAGACATGACTCACGGGGGATGGGTTACACTGGCGACAGAACAATTGGCCTGACTCACTGCTTATGTGGCATCTACTGACCTAAACTCCCAGCACTGTGAACTCCGAGATGGATGCCAACGTGGCCGCTCTCGGCTTGAAAGAATTCCTGTCTTTCCACTTTGAAGGAAGGACTTTTAGTGCTAAGAACTATTTCCTGCTACCATGTGAAAATTCGTGAAGAAGAGGGAAAGTTTATTGTTGTTTGTGGGTTTTTATTTTTGTTTTTGCCTTTCTAACCTTTGCAGTATGTTGTTGGCTTTTCCTCTGACGCCACATACATAATGTCTTCTCCAACACCAATTCTCCAGTTCTGACACTATCTGCCCAGAGTTAGCATCAGATCCCGCAAGTTGAAGGACTCAGTCCCACCACCAGGTTCCAGATGCCAGCAATAAATGAGGTGCCCAGGCTACCCACGCTTTTGCCTGGCTGGCTCTAAACGTGGTGATTCCCACAGACCACCCCTACCTCATGTTCAATAATTTGCTGGAATGGCTCACAGAACTCAGGGAGACACTTTGCTTACATTTATGGGTTTATTATAAAGAATACAACTCAGGAACAGCCAGATGGAAGACACACATAAAGCAAGGTGTGGAATGGTAATTCAGAGCTTCCCTGCCCTCTCTGGGTACACCACCCTTCCTGCGTTTCTGTGTGTTCACCAACCCAGAAGCTCTCCAAAGCTTGTTGTCCTAGAGTTTTTATAACCCGATCCCTAGCTCCGTTTTCTCCCCAATGGTTCACCTTCTCCTAATGGGTTTAATCTTTCTGGTGATGTGCCCCTATTCTGAGGCTATCTAAGAACTCCATTCTGTGTCATTTCTTCAGTATCAGTTCAGGTGTGATATAAAGGGGTTCAATATGTGTAACAAAAGACACTCCTATTATTCAGGAAATTCCAAGACTTTTAGGAGCTCTGTGCCAGAAACCAAGGACAAAGATCAGATATATAGAATATACCGATCTTCCTCAACTGACAACGGGTTACATCCAATAAACCCATCATCCATTGAAAATATCGAAAGTCTAAAATGCATCTAATGCACCTAACCTACTGAATATCATCTTAGCCTGGCCAACCCAGAACTACTTACATTAGTCTACAGTTAGACAAAATCATCTAACACAAGGCCCATTTTATAATAAAGTATTGAATATCACATGTAATTTATCACATCTTATAGTGAGAAACAGAATGATTGCATGAATACAGAAGTGTTGGTCCACCCTTGCGATCACGTGGCTGACCAAGAGCTCTGACTCCTTGTCGCTGCCCAGCATCATGAGAGAGTATTGTACTGCATAGCGCTCACCCAGGAAATGATCAAAGTTCAAATTTTGAAATATGATTTCTACTGAATGTGCATCACTTTCACACCATCCTAAAGCCAAAAAAATCATTAAGTTGAAACACGGCAAGTCGGGTACTATCTGTACAATATGTTTATTTTATTTTTATTATAGTCCATGCAGTCAATTTATATGTTCCTTTAAAAACCTTCTGGGAATATGTACTAGACTCTTGATATGATACTCATGATACTTTTGATATACTCTTTTATTCATTATTCTATAATGAATAAAAATGAGACATGGCATATCCATTTTCTATAAGCCATCCACAAGGGCAAGTCTGAAGTGCAACCGCAAAGGGGTTGCCTGGGTGGCTCAGTCAGTTAAGAGTCTGACTTTGGCTCAGGTCATGATCTCATAGTTCATGGGTTCGAGCCCCGTGTCAGGCTCTGTGCTGACAGCTAGTTCAGAGCCTGGAACCTGGTTCGGATTCCGTGTCTCCCTCTCTCTCTGCCACTCCCCACCTCAAGCTCTGTCTCTCTGTCTCAAAAATAAATAAACATTAAAAACTAGATTTATTGAAGTGCCATGGCAAAGATGGCCAAAGGTGTCTATGTCACCCACTCTCCATCTCCCATGCCCACCAACTACCCCTGCCCCCAGTGATGGTGACAGGTCCTCTCCTCCAGCTTCTGCTCATGCCATTGTCACTGCTCCCCTCCTTTCTTATATTTTCTCTTCTTGACCCACACTCTTGTCAACTTACCCCAGGTACAGCCCTTTTCCCTGGACATCTTGCAGCCAGGACTGGCCTCCTTATACATTTCTGACCAATGAGTGGAAGTGTGTGGAGTGGGACATCTAGGAACCTTTGCTTACATAATAAAAAAAAAGGACATGCTCAGTTGACACATCCCATTTGCCTCTTCTTATAGATTTGGTGTGGATGGGATCGAATCACTAGCAAACTTAGCATAAAGAATTCCCACATAAACCTTAGTGCACTCCAGGGCGAATGCAAATTGGTACAGCCACTATGAAGAACAGTATGGAGGTTCTTGGCAGGTTAAAAATAATGAACATGAAATACCTACGACAATGTGTGGTTCCATAGTGCTTGTTGAGTAGATTATAGATCTGTTAATTTTTAAAAAGTCACTGACTGTTTGATGATTTACTTTGGGTAGCCCAGCATATGAATATATTTAATCTGGATAGTCCAGCAGGTTTAAGCCCATTAATCCTGAAGAACAGACACAACACTGGAATAAGACAATGTTTTACTTCGTGTGTGTTAATACGTGTATCTGTTTGAGTTTTACACAAGTGATGGGCATTGGAAAGTCTGTGCTTCATTCAGTATTGTGATTATAAAAAGAGAGTTACTGGATTAAAAGGTTATGTAACAAGTTAGTGTAGGGAGCAACCTGCTGGCAACTTGGAGCCCTGAAGCGGAACTTTAGGAAAATTGATCAGTGCCAAAGGACAGCGTAAAGAGGAGAAATAACACAGCAGTTATTTGGGGGTGGAGATGAGGGTAATAGATGTCAGGGCAACATCTCTCTTATGTAATAGGCTAAGGTAAGGCTGGTTGTGTTCAATCTGCAAATCCTATCTGATAAAAGAGTTTAAAATGTTTGGTGAGTTAGTGCCTTTCTTTTGTAACTTTTTCTGTGTAAATCTTTTTTTGCAAGAGAAAACGACTTTGCATCTAGGAAAGAGAGCACTGCCAGGAAACATGTGGGATGGTGAAACCTGGAAATTTCTGGAATCTTAGAAAAATACTGCTCTCCATAGGCTGGCATGCTATTAATGGAGGAAAACAGCGGTATTTACTTTAAAATGGGCTGTTGTTGGGGTGGCTGGGTGGCTCAGTTGGTTAAGCGTCTGACTTCGGCTCAGGTCATGATCTCACGGTTCGTGGGTTTGAGTCCCGCATTGGGCTCTGTGCTGACAGCTAGCTCAGAGCCTGGAACCTGCGTCAGATTCTGTGTCTCCCTCTCTCTCTGACCTTCCCTTGCTCATGCTGTCTCTCTCTCCCAGAAATAAATAAAAAACATTTTTAAAAAATTTTAAGTGGGCTGTTGTTATTCTCCTTTTGAGTGACAATTTAGGAAAAATACTATTTTGTGTGTTATGATTCACTATGGCATAAGGTTTTCTGGCATATGAATATTTTGTATTATTTTAAAAATCTTTATTCTTTGGGGAAAAAAGGTACATATTCATTGTAAAATAAATTCATCTCTAGAAAACTACCAAGAAGAAAGCAAAAAGCATGCAAACTCTACTGCCTAGAGACAGATTATTACAGATAATATTTAATACCTTTGATACTTCCAAGCATCTCTCTAGGAGGGTGTATATGCATACATCTCTCTTTTCTCTAAATGTGTGTGTATATCAACATGTATGCACATATATGCATATACATATATGATATGATATACACATATTTGTATGATATATGATGTAGCATCTTTCTGAATCAACAAATATGAATGTACATCTCAGTTTAACCAAGAAACACACCTACAGAATACGTAGCTGTAGGAAAAAAACTCTAAATAAATCTTTTTAAAAATCAAGAGAAGTGTATTCTTAATCCTCTTTATTTTACCCATCCTCCCACCCCCTTCCCTCTGGTAACCATCAATTGTTCTCTGTATTTAAGAGTGTTTTTTGTTTCTCTTTTTCTTTGTTTTGTTTCTTAAATTCTACATATGAGTGAAATCATATGGTATTTGTTTTTCTTGGACCGACTTATTTCACTTAGTATTATAGATCCATCCACGTTGTTGTAAATGGTAATATTTCATTCTTTTTCATGGCTGAGTAAAATATTCCATTGTGAACATATGAACGTGGTATATACGTAACACATCTTTATCTATTCATCTAAGGATGGGCACTTGAGTTGCTTCTACATCGTGGCTATTATAAATAATGCTGCAATAAGCAGAGGGGTGTATATATCTTTTCAAATTATTGTTTTCATTTTCTTTGGGTAAATACCCAGTAGTGGAATTAGAACTGGATCATATGGTAATTCCATTTTTCACTTTTTGAGGAAACTCCACACTGCTTTCCACAGTGGTTGTACCAGTTTGCATTCCCACCAACAGTGCACATGGGCTCCTTTGTTCTTAAAATAAATTCTTTAAAACCATTTTTAAAAACTACTAACAAATTGTTTTCACATCTATATGTGTATATATATAAATATATATTTGTTTGGCTATTTGGGTTTTTAAATTTTGTGCTGTTTATTTTTCAAAACATTTTTGTGCTTAAATTCAAAAAGTACAAATCTCCTCTGACTCCTGCTGCAGCGACCTGGTTTCCCTCCCTGAAGGCAAAAATGGTCATGATTTATTTGTTTATCCTCCTAGAGATGGTTTACAAATAGCTGAGCAAATGCATATATTGTAGTTATGTAACATAAATGCATATAAACACCAAAACATATTATTGTCTCCTTCCTATATAAATGGCAGCACATAATATACACTGCTCTGTACCTATTTTTTTTCCAGTTAAACTACATGTCTTGTATATCATTTCTTATACAAAAGTCTTTGTATAAAGAGCTTTCCCTTTTTTTTCAGACTTTGATAGTATTCCACTGTACAGATGCCCCATCATTTAATTAACTAGCCCCCTATACTTAGATGTACAAATTATGTCCAATCATTTACTACTGCCAACAATACTGAAAGGAATTAGTCATGAAAATACAAGTTTACATGAGTGAGAATATGCAAATATTGTTGAAATATTTAAACCTATTTTAAAAATAGGTTTTAATGTTATTTTAACTGTTTCCTTAATTTGTGGCGAAACAGAATACTCCAGGCTCACCTTTTTTGGACTTCTCTGTCCAGCCGTGAATTCAATCATTCTATAAGGGTATTTGCTTCCTTTTAGTGAAGAAAAGATTTAGAAACCAATATTTGGACAACGAGTCACACATTAAATCAAGGACACAAGTAGGATAAAAGAGGAAGGTTGAAAAAGTTGTATCATCCGAATACCAGTCATTAGGAAGCTAGCGTGGTTATATGAATATCAGATAAAATAGATTTTAAAAATAAAGGCTATTACCAGAGAGAAAGTGGGATATTTCAAAATTATAAATGTGTCAATTTATTAGAAACACGTAGCGATTCTAATTATGTATACATCTAATAACGGTGCTTCAAAAGAAATGAAGCAATAAAAAGAGGAAGAAGAAACAGACAGATCCAGGCATCAGAGTTTTTTGTCTCTATCTTTCAGTAACTGATAGAACAGGTAAGCAAAATCATCTGGAATATAGCATTTTTGAACAACATTAAACAAGTTAACTTAATTGATGTTATAGAACACTGCAACAAAGAGCTGCAGAATATACATTGTTTTCAAGTTCATAAGGTACATAATAGCAATGCAGACCAGGGAAAGGGTCATAAGGAGAAATTAACATTTTGAAAGTATGTTTTCTGACCATGATAAACCTATAAAGAAACAGAAGCAAGAAAATCTCCCAACACTCCCTGTTTGGCTAGTAAATAACACATTTTTAAGTAAGCTGAGGGTCAAAAACAAAATAATAATGAAATTTAGAAAATGTTTTCGGCTGAATAATAATTAAAATATATCATAGCAAAGTTTTTGAAATGCAGCTGGAACAGTGCTTAAAGGGAAATTTATAGTAATAAATACATACAAATTGGGGAGGAAGAGCATTAATACAAGTCATGTAGACTTCCATCCTCAGAATCTAGAAAAGGAAGAATAAATTAAACCTAAAGAAAGCAAAACTTCCCTATCTATAAGGATCTTTTAAAAAATACTCTATGTGGGGCGCCTGGGTGGCTTAGTCGGTTAAGTGTCCGACTTTCGCTTAGGTCATGATCTCGCGGTTCGTGGGTTCGAGCCCCACGTCGGGCTCTGTGCTGACTGCCAGCTCAGAGCCTGGAGCCTGTTTCAGTCTGTGACTCCCTCTCTCTCTGACCCTCCCCCGTTGACGCTGTCTCTCTCTCTCCTAGAAATAAATAAAACATTTAAAAAATAAATAAATAAAATAAATAAAAATAAAAATACTCTATGTTTTTCAGGTCTCAAAAAAGAGTGCTGTAGGACCCATCTTTGATTTGTCTTTGTCCTGTGTCCCAATGGCCATAGCTATGGTTCAGTGAGAAGCACTTCCATTATCCAACCTGCATTGTTTGCATGCAGTTTCCTTTCAGTTATGCTTGTAAATTAGCCAGTTTCCCTCCCAGAGGTCATTTCTTTCTGACAACAATGTGCTCGTGCTCTTTTGCCTAGAAATACCTTTCTAATCCCACAAGTTCAATAGGCCATTTTCTGCCTTTTAGTGTATGGCAGATGATAGTTTGGCCAAATGCTTCACCAGTACATAACTCAGATCATAAGTTTTCTAACTTCCTTTTTTGGTTTTCATACCACCTGGCCCTTAGGCCCATAAACAATACCACATATATTAGGTTCATGGAAAGGCAACAAGCCACTTCTAGTGCCACTGTCTGTATTAGTCAATATTTGCTACCTAATATATAGACTCAGAACTTCAGTGGCTTTCAACAGTGAACACTTATTTTCATCATCGTGGGGTCTGCACGTTTCAGTGGTTTGGGTGATCTAGTCTAGGCTGGGTGGTGCCAAGTCCAGCTCCAGGTTTTTGGATCCACTTTATATTGTTACAAGTGTCTTCATTCTCAGACCTTTACAAGGGGGTGCTAGCTACCTGGGGCAGATCAAAGGAACACTTCTAAAGACTTTTCGAGTCATGTACATCAATATTCCAATGGCCAAAGCAGGTCACATAGCCAAGTCCAAGGGCAGGGAAGTACATTCTACCACCATGATCCGGTGTGGACATGTACCTGGGTTGGAGGAAGTACTAGGAATGGTTATCTAATCTACTATCCAAAAGCAAAGGAAACATCAATTTAAATAAAAACATACTGAATCCATTTCCATTGAAATCAGAAATAAGGTGGTGATCACTGATATGAACAATATTAACTAATGCAGCATCATGAAATAAATTTAAATTTAAAAATTTATTGCTGCATTACTTGAGTAAAAACCATCTGGAAAATTAGCTGAATCAGATACATTCAGATTCCATGGGAAAGAAGGCAAGATCAGGATTAAAACGTTTGGACATGAAAATACTTAATAGATATATTACAGTTGTAGGCACACTAGATCAGCAATCCTCCTGTGTCAAACATTATTCTTCAAGGAGGGGAATAAAAGAGTTTTATTCTCCCCCAAAAACTTGATTGCTAAAACCCCATGGACCAGTTTGAAAAAATGTTCATGATCAGGTGTCTGTACAATTTACAACGATGAAATTCTAGGAAATAGAAGATAGCAGAGACTTTGGGCTTTCCAAATGGCCACACCTAGTTTGTCTTAATGCTAAAACCGATGTTATTTATGCATACGAATGAATCATCTTGTAGAGCTACTGTTCTTATCTGCCCATTTTCATTTCTTCCCGTTGTTAATTTCTAGTGTCTGAAAATTAGGTAATAAATCAAAAATAGCTAGAGGGCCTCCTACCAGGAACCCTTTTTCATTTTAAACGATAGTGAACATTGACACCCCAGTCACTTATCTGCAATAGCATAAGGAGAAAACATACCCATCCGCCCATGCTGCTTGCCCTGAATTGTTTCCAACTGAGACACAGCTCCTCCTGCCAAGGTAGATGACTGTGAAGCTCATTTCACATTTATTCCTCCTCTGTTCAGCACTCCTTCTGGACTCTTGAAAGCGAGAAGCCTGCCACAGCGGATCCCATTGTAAACACCTTTTTTCAAGCAAGCAAACTATATTTAGAGGACATCTGAGAATTGAAATCATCACTCTAAATCGTGGGAATAGCTTTTCCTCTTGGGCCCCCTAAATGGAAACAGGTTATTTTCGAGAGCTCCAAAGACAAAGCAGAGAGAACTCTGTATCTGGAGGGTAAAGAGGAGACTAATGTGGAGGTAGAACCAGCTGATGAGTTGTAAAACGTAGGGCAATCTCGCAACTTTATATAAATCCCTGGCAGATCAAGTAAATCTCTCTCCAGACGCACAGCATAGGACACAGCTGAGTGAGATCAAAAGCAGCTGAATTTAGGGGAGGGAGATTTTGTAATACTATCTTGCCTACACTGTACATCAAATATTGTGCTCTCTTCAGTGCGTTCTACTGGAAATGAGCAAGACTTTATTCCTATGGATATTTTATTTCTATTTAACTATAGTAGCCACTGAGAAGGGCTGGTGATGGCTTGCAGGTTGGTGAGCTCACTCTGAATTCTTGGAGTCCTGATTTTCTACCATCTTACTTAGACAGAAAACCCAGTAGGAAAGAATTATAGTACATGTCTTTTTATCTGGAATCAAAATATTCAGAAAAACAAGGTAAGTCAACTAAGGAAAACAATGATAATTGATTATTTATAATGATGACCTCAAGGCAATACTAGACAACCTAAAATCCCTTCTGATTCCTGAAAAATTAAATCATGAGCAGTACAAATTTATTTTAATTTTAATTTAAACTTTATTTAACATACAGTGCAATATTGGTTTCAGGGTTCAAATTCAGTGATTCAGCACTTACATACAACTAGTGCTTATCACAAGTGCCTTCCTTAATACCCAGCACCCATCTAGCTCATCCCTCACCCACCTACCTCCATCAACCCTCAGCTTATTCTCTAACATTAAGAGTCTCTTGTGGTTTGTTTCCCTCTCTCCTCTTTCCCCTCCTTTCCCATTTGTTCATCTATCTTGTTTCTTTAATTACACATCCGAGTGAAATCACATGGTATTTGTCTTTCTCTGATTGACCTGTTTTCATTTAGCATAATACATTCTAGCTCTATCCATATTATTACAAATGGCAATATTTCATTCTTTTTGATGGCCAAGCAATTATATTACATTATATACCATATCTTCTTTATCCATTCATCAGTCAATGGACATTTGGGCTCTCTCCATAGTTCAGCTACTGTTAATAATGCTGCTATAAACATCGGGTACATGTACCCCTTCAAATCTGTATTTTTGTATCCTTTGGAAAATACCTAGTAATGCAACTTTTGGATTATTGGGTAGTTCTATTTTTAGTTTTTTGAAGAGCCTCCACAATATTCTCCAGGGTGGTTGCACCAGTTTGGAGCAGTATAATTTTACTGTGAAGAACTGATTTATCAGATTCAAATTCTTTGAAAATTGGTCATTCATTTATCCAGTCAACAAATACTTATTTGACACATACCGACTCTTGTTCCAATGAGGGGCTATGGACATAATCACCCAAATAGTAGAATCAAGATTAAGATCTCTACAGGAGTTAACCAAAGAATAAGACACAAAAGGAACTTGGACCCCAAACCAGACTGAAGCAGGTTGCATCTTTTCTTAGCATATTCATCCTCAAGCATGTTGAGTGATTTTTTACTTCAATTGCTCATTTTGTTCCATTTATCTTCAATGAGTTCCTAACCGCCAACACCTGATAAAATCCAAACCTTCCATGAATATGCATCTCACTTACAAAGATACTTATTTTGTATCTGTTGAATTGAATATATAAGAGCATAAAATATTTTTCATAGCACATTTATCATTTAAGAAAATTCAAGAAATCATTCATGTAAAACCAGGATGTTTCACACTCTGAGTTCATTTCAAGAGACAGCAACTGTGGCTCATCAGTGAATAAAATACAGAAATTTCTTATAAATGATTCCATCAAGTAGAATCATCTTTCAAGGTCATTTTCCCCAAATAGAATGACCTTTCAAAGTCATGACCATGTTGTCAGACATTGCCTTGCAATATATCTAGAATTTAATCAGATATTGTTTTGATAAACTAAATGTTTGTAAAATACAAGAAGTATTTGAGAAGGCACATCAAACTCAAAGATCTTTTGATATAAATGGAAAAGATCTTTAAATATTTTAAGAGATTTGCGGCAAAACGTGATCACATATTTGTTCACATTTTTGTCATAGAAAAGAAGGACTGTGTCCCCTCCCCTACTCTTGAATATGGATGATGCTTATGACTTTTCAACTAATCAGAACCAGTGGTAGTGAACCCTATGTGACTTCCAAGGTTAGATCACCAAAGATCACACAGCTTCCACCTTGCTTATAGGAACACTTGTACTTTGTGCCCTCGAGTGTCCATGTAAGAAGTCTGACTACCCTAAAGTCACATTGCTAGAAAGGCCACATATAGGCACTTCAATTGATAGTCTGAGCTAAGCCCAGCCATCCAGCCATTCTCCCAAAGTATGAGACACGTGAATAAAACCACCTTGAACCATCAGACCATTTTATTCTATTTCATAGTTTTATAGGTCAGGAGTACTACAGGGTTCAGTTAGATGATCCTTCTATTTCACATGGTATTAATGAGGGTCACTTGGTATAACAGAAAAATAAACCAGCTGATTCCTGCCCAAATTCCTGACCCACAAAATTTTGAGATATAATAAGATGGGTTTTTTTTAAGCACTAAGTTTCAGCCTAGTTTATTATATAGAAATATGTAGCTGGAACAAGACACCTCTGCCAGCACCACCTAAAAGAACAAAAAGAACATAAGAGAATAATTTATGTAGCTACTGAATAATAATCTCATATTCTGTGAGCAAATACAAGAATTGGGTTCCATAGAGCCTAAGCATGAAAATATGGACCTTGAGAGCCATCAGACATCCCTACTTGAAAGTTATAACAGATGAAAACATGTCCATCAATGTTATCAATAAGAATCCAATCAATGTTCCAGCCTAAATCTTCTACTCTCAGGAATTTCAACTGGCAGAGAAAATATCCTTCAAAATGTATTGCAATGGTATAATTATTTCCTTGATAGTTAAGCATTTCTCAATTCTGTAAAGATTTAGAATTAGATATAGAAATGTGCAAGTAATCAAAACTGTAGTATTAATATTTGTGTTAGTTAACCTATACATTTTTAATATTTTTGTACTAGTGATGTTTACAAAAATTTGCCAAAGAGAGGAACAGATCAGCCTTGTAATTGCAATTTAAAATGTATAATTGAGTACTTAATTTGGACTTGTGATTTCAAACTGAAATCTTACTAAGTTTATGTACAGTTTGAATACCTTTAAGAAAATCCAAGATTTTTCAGTATTACAAGTTTAATTTTCATATTTTAGAATACTTAGGAAGGTTTCTTTTGGTGAGGTCAATATAGTTTATGTACCAAATGAATTTAAATTAACTTAAAATATTTGAAGACATTTCACTAAGTTTTCAAAATGGGACAAACATTATTTAAAGTCAATATATTTCCTAATTTAAACTCCTTACAAAAGAATTTCCTCTTGCCATAAATTTGCTGAGAGCTATTCTTATTCTTTCTCCCCTGGTGATTTAACTAAGCTGAAGAGATGTATGGTCACCGCCAGGGGCGAGAAAGAAAAGGAAAGTCTTCCTGAGCAGGCATAAAGAGTCTATTAATTATCAGCAACAGAGATCAGCTCAGCAGTTTACACACACACACACACACACACACACACACACACACTTTGGTCTTGAAAACCAGCCATATAAGCTGTCGGTGCTCTGAGTTACCACTCTGCTACAGCTGGGTAAGTAAATGAGCACATTTAAATGAGGGGCATGCGACAACACTCAGGGAGATTACCTGAAGTGAGTAAAGGATCTGATATACCACCTTGCCCTTTAAGTAACAGTAATAACATAAAGCTTTATTCCTAGAATGCAGTAGTCCTTTCCACTCCATCTCTAGAGAAGGAAAGAAATACAAATTTAAAAATAAGAATAAGAAAATATATTCTTTTTAAAAAATATTTGTTTATTTTGGGGAGAGCATAAGGGGGGGCGGGGGAGGGCCGCAGGTAGAGGACAGAGGATCCTAAGCAGGCTCTGCACTGGCAAGTTGATGTGGGGCTCGAACTCACAAACCATGAGATTATGACCAGAGCTGAAGTCTGATGCTCAACCAACTGAGCCACCCAGGTGCCCCAGAAAAAATATTCTTAAAATCATCACTATCCGATCCAGTTTACCTTTTCCATATGCTTTTAGAAATGTGCACATATACTTTTGTGGACAACAGCCCAATGTCTGGCATGTCGGACTCACACCACTTTCCTTATATGTCTCCTAGCTTCTTCAGCCAGATCCCTCTGTTCTTTCAGCTCTCAATGTTTAGCTCAAGTGAAGTTGTTCTAATGATACATTTAGATATACTTTGATTGTCTTTGGTTTAGAAAGCCAGAGTACTCAGGCAGATTCACTGCCAGTTGCTACTTCCAGATGCAGAGGCTCAAGTTACCTGGGAAAGAAGCACACAGCTTCCCCCTCACCCAGCAGAGCAATAGATGACCTTTATCTTACCAGTCTCCTTTCTCCGTATGTATCTTAAATATTAATCTCCTTAGAATTCTTTTGACTTTATATGAACAAATGTTAATGCAGTGAACCTATAATATTATCTGACCAGGTCCCCTTCAGTTCCTAGGAAATCACACAGACCCCATTCTGCACCTCTAGCACGCTTGGCAATCTTCTTATCCCAACCCAGTACACTAGCCCCAGCTGACTGGCCCAGGAAGCACCTGTCTCAATCTGGGCCATTAGAGTCAGTCTCCAGTTTGCTTTCTAACTGGAATTGAGAAGAAAAAAAAATAATTCCTGCTATAGATTCAACTGTGTGGTTTGAGAGTGTGTTGACTAATTTCCCCAAATTTGCCAATTTTCCAGTTTTCTTTCTGTTACTGATTTCTAGTTTAATTCCACCGTGGTCAGAAAAGACACTTCGGATGATTTCAAACATTTGGATGAATACGAACATTTGTATTCTAACATATGGTCTATTCTGGAGGACGTTCCATGTGCACTTGAGAAAAATGTGTATTCTGTTGGTTTGGGGTAGAGTGTTATATATATGTCTGTCAGGTTGGGTGTATTTATGGTGCTGTTCAAGGCCTCAGTATCTTCACTGATCTTCTGTCTACTTATTCTGTTCATTAAAGAAAGTAGGGTATGAAAGAAGTGAACTATTATTGTACAACTACCTGTTTCTCCCTTGAACTCTGTCCATTTTTGCTTCGTAGATTTTAGGGCCCTGTGGTCAGATGTGTAGATATTCATAACTGTTCTATCTGCTTAATGAGAAGGCCTCTTCTCATCCATTCAGAAACTTAAAGGAACCATAACTTTTTTCCCAAGGTACTTTGGAAATGTAATAATAGATCAGGTAGCCCTCTGTTTTACAGATTAATATTTAATATAATATTTGGGATATATATGGTAGTTGCCACAATGCAGGTTCTAGAAAGATTTGTATAGTTCATGAATTCACATGAAGGAATATACAATTTCTTAAAACAGGAAAAAAGAATGACTAAGACAATGAAATGGATTTCTAATCACATTAGAAATAAAAATCAATTACAAAGGCCTGGCAGAACTTCCTCCTTTATGAAAAATGCTACACAATCCAATTTTTATGTATACATCTCAAAAGATTCTTTGTAAGAGGCACCAATCCCAGTACATAAATTTACTTATAGCCTGTCACAATGGTCGTAGTAATTTTTAATCAAAAAAGTGATTTATATTCTATAGAATATAATAAAGTACATTCCCTAGTTGTCAATCATGAGAAAATAATTTGATCTAGTTCATGGCAGCAAATATCAAACAACTATGCTCTGTTCCTTTGCTGTTTCCTTATAGTGCTCTCCCATGTACGTGATTCCAGTACCCAGATGTGAGGGCTGCTATTTCTCCAAAACTTTAAAGAATATGGAAGATTAGTTCCCTATGCTTTTGATGCCTGTCATAAAATTTCAATAGGTTAGTTAAGAAGCCTAAAGGAGTCAGAGAATCTTTAAATAAGAAGACAACCAAAGTTAGAAGATATTATAGCCGTTTTTTTAAATAGAAAATATAAAAATAAAAGGTCCCTTTGATATTTAAGTATGGACTATATGGTGCTGCAAATGGGTGGAAAAATCCCCAGGCTCACAAATGGACTACATGATCCATAAATATGTACTGGTTTGATTTTCTTTCCTTACTAAATCTGCTCAGTCCATGGTTCCTCCATCTGGAAAGGCAGTGTCCTCTCCCTGGAATAGTAAGAGAGGGAGGGCCAGATATAGTGAGTAGGCTGATTCTTCCCTTGTCTATCACCACATCTCCCAATACACACACACACACACACACACACACACACACACACACACACAGATGCACGCACAAGCACACAGGCACATACACACACATGTCATTTCTAATTAGCCCTCATGGGAATGGGAATGAAAGATGGCTCCAGAAATGGGGCTGAGGAAGTGGGCTGCTTTTTAGCAAAGTGAGTTAATCTGGGGAGGGCAGATTTGGCCTGAATCCTCCAGGGCTCCACGGAGCTGCTGTAGCTGACCTGCACTGCCTAGAAGCAAATAGATGTAGACAGCAAGAGCAGAGAGAGCGCTAGCCAGATCTGAAGGGAAACGGGAGAGGCAGACTGGCCGAGCCTGGTTAGGCAACATGGACATTTACATAACATTTTATAGTTTGTGAATGTTTTTCATCTTCACTGTGCCATTTATTTTTATGCAACTGAATTATGTAAGAGATAGATAATATTATTCTCAGATAATAGAAGTGTCCCCATTTATTTTCATAAATGAAGAAGTTGAAGCTTGCCTAAGATCACAATTTAAGTAGGGATAGAGTTGTAAGTCAGACATCACTTCGTGTCTCTTAAATTTGTGTTCTTTAAATTATCAGCCCCAAATAGACCCACATAGTTATCTGTGGATCAAAACTCAAGGCAGTAACGTAAGTCTTTCCATACAGCTGGCGCTGAGTCGATATGGAGGTGGATGATAAGAGGTCTGGCTGGGCTTGTAAGCTGTTTACAAGATTTTGTAACATATCCTAAAGGCAATGGGAAGAATGTGTTTAAGTTTATGTTTCAAAACAGGGATAATAATAAATATTATAATTTTTTATTTATATAAATAAAATATAAATATTATAATTGCCGATAAAAATGATCAGCAATTTATGGCTGAGGTTAATCTGGTCTGCTGTCTGTTTCCTAACTAGTTTTATTGACTCGCATTCATGCCCATTTATTTACAGATTATCTATGGCCGATTTCATGCTACGATGATAGATTTGAATAGTTGCAACAGAGACCGTAGGAATCAAGAATCCTAAAATAATTAGTATCTGGACCTTTACATAAAGTTTGTTGGCCTCTATTTTAGAAAGCTTTCTCTGGCTGTGACGTTGATTAGAGGGAAACAAGATGAGAGGCAGTAAGCCTAGCCAGATGTACACCCCAAAAATCTTAGTAAGAGATGACACGACTCTGAGGCTAATTTTGGACAATGGCAATAATTTAAAATATGCTGGTGTGAAGACTTAAAAAGACTTGGAGACTGGAAGGTGAGTTGAGGAACTGGAAAGGTAAAATACGACCCAATTACACTATTAGATTTTTTTAAAAACGGCAATTTGAAAGGAAATCTTTCTCTGTCTGACTTATTTCACTTACTTCACCCTCTATGTCCATCATGTTATCACAAATGGTACAAATGGCAATATCTCAACCTTATATGACTGCATAATATTCCACTGCGTGTGTGTGTGTGTGTGTGTGTGTGTGTGTGTGTGTAAATACATATGCCATATCTTCTTTTTCCATTTGTCTATCTATGGACACTTGGGTTGCTTCCACATCTTGGCTATTGTAAATAATACTGCAATAAATAAGGGTGCATATTATCTTTCCAAATTCATGTTTTCACTTTATTTAAGTAAATAGTAGTAGAATTATTGAATCATATGGTATTTCTATTCTTAACTTTTGGAGGACCTTTCATGCTGTTTTCCACAATGGCTGTACCAATTTACATTCCTTCCAACAGTGCACAAAAGTTGCTTTTTCTCCTTGCTAACACTTGTCATTTTGATTTTAGCCATTGTGACAAGTGTAAGGTGATATCTCATGGTGTTTTTTTACTTTTTTTTTTTTTTTTTAATTTCTAGGAGAGAGAGAGACAGCGTGAGCAGGGGAGGGTCAGAGAGAGAAGGAGTCACAGACTGAAACAGGCTCCGGGCTCTGAGCTGGCAGTCAGCACAGAGCCCGACGCGGGGCTCGAAACCCACGAACCGCGAGATCATGACCCAAGCGAAAGTCGGACGCTTAACCGACTAAGCCACCCAGGCGCCCCTTATATCTCATGGTTTTGATTTGCACTTCCTTGATGATTAGTGATGTCGAGCAAGCAACTTTTCATATGTCTGTTGGTCGTATGTACATCTCCTTTGGAAAAATGTCTATCTTAGGTCCTCTGCCCATTTTTAATAGAATTGTTTGAGGTTTTTTTGGTGTTGAGTTGTATAAACTCTTTGAATATTTTGGATATTAACCTCTTATTAGTATGTCATTTGAAAATATATTCTCCCGGGGCGCCTGGGTGGCTTAGTCGGTTAAGCGTCCGACTTTCGCTTGGGTCATGATCTCGCGGTTCGTGGGTTCGAGCCCCGCGTCGGGCTCTGTGCTGACTGCCAGCTCAGAGCCCGGAGCCTGTTTCAGTCTCTGACTGCCTCTCTCTCTGACCCTCCCCTGCTCACGCTGTCTCTCTCTCTCTCTCCTAGAAATAAATAAAAACATTTAAAAAAATTTAAAAAAAAGAAAAAAAAAGAAAATATATTCTCCCATTCAGTTGGTTGCCTTTTTGCTTTGTTGATAGTTCCCTTCACTGTGCAAAAGCTTTTTATTTTCATGTAGTCCTAATAGCTTATTTTTGCTTTTGTTTCCCTTGCCATAGGAGACATAACTAGAAAAATATTGCTATGGTTGATGGGAAAGAAATTACTGCCCATGTTCTTCCAGAAGTATTATGGTTTCAGGTCTCACATTTAGGTCTTTAATCCATTTTGAATTTATTTTTGTGTATGGTGTTAGAAAGCGGTCCAGTTTGGGTGTGGAATCTAAAAAGCAAAAAAGCAGAATCACGGGGTGCCTGGATGGCTCAGTCGGTTAAGGGTCCGACTTCGGCTCCGGTCATAAGCATGCAGCTTGTGTGTTTGAACCCTGCATCAGACTCTGAGCTGACAGCTTGGAGCCTGGAGCCCGCTTCAGATTCTGTGTCCCTCTCTCTGTGCCCCTCCATCACTCATGCTCTGTTTATCTCTGTCTCTCAAAAATGAATAAACATTAAAAAAAATTTTTTAAATAAAAAGGTAGAATCAGCCTATAAATACAGAAAACAAACTGGTGGTCACCAGAGAGAAGGAGTGTGGGGGGATGGGAAGAATGGGTAAGTGGAGCAGGAGATACAGGCTTCCCGTTATGGAGTAAATAAGTCACTAAAATAAAAGGTACAGCATAGGGAATATAGTCAATGATAACATATTAGTGTTGTTTGGTGACAGATGGTAGCTACATGTGAGGTGAGCATAGCATAAGGTATAGAGATGCTGACTCACTAAATTGTACACCCGAAATTAATGTAGCATCATGTGTCAACTATACTCAAATTTAAAAAAAAAATTTAAGATGATAATTGAAGGCACAGGATTAGATTTTTCAGTCACAGAGAGGACGAAGACTGAGAGAAGAGGTTCTAGGCAAAACCTCAAAGAACACAGATGTATAAAGGCCAGACAGAGAGAAGTACTCCAAGATTTCGAAGGAGCCCCCAGACAGGTGAGAGGACAAGTAAGAGTCAGTAGTGTCAAAGATACCTCTGGATGGGGGCGGCCGGGTGGCTCAGTAGGTTGAGCATCATCCTCTTGATTTTGGCTAAGGTCATGATCTCTCCATCGTGGGACTGAGCCCCACATTGGACTTCACGCTGGGCGTGGAGCCTGCTTGGGATTTTCTCTCTCCCTTACTCTTTGTCCCTCCCCCACTCTCTCTCCTTCTCTCAAAATAAAAAATAAATGAATATTAATTAAAAAAAAAACATACCACTGGATGGAGATGGGGACTCAAAACTTGCCATCAGATTTGTCAGGAAGGAGCAGTTTTTGCGAAAAGGCAAGAACATACATCAAAGATGGTCACCAGGTCCTCATGGGCTGAGGAATAACAGAAAGGTGAGAAAGTGAGAAAGGAAGTAGACACCTCATTTTCAAAATGCTTAATTTTGAAGGGAGAGGTAGAGATAGAGAGGTGACTGCAGGGAGACCTGTGAGATTGAGCAGCAGTTTTATTTTTTACTCTTTTTTTCTTTCTTCTTTCCTTCTTTCTTTCCTTCCTTCCTTCCTTCCTTCCTCTCCTCTCAGCCTTCTTTTTCTTTCTTTCTTTCTTTCTTTCTTTCTTTTCTTTTTCTCTCTTCTCTCTCTCTTCTTTCTTTCTCTTCTTTCTTTCTTTCTTTCTTCTCTTTCTTTCTTTCTTTCTTTCTTTCTTTTGCTTTTTTCTCTTGACAGAGAGGCAGGGGGAGAAAGAGAGAGAAAGAGAGAGACTTAAGCAGTCTCCATGCCTAGCACAGAGCCCAATGCAGGGCTCAGTCTCAGGACTGTGAGATCACTACCTGAGATGAAATCAATAGATCTATTTCTTCTACCCTCATGGTAGTTTTAAACCTGGGAGTAGATTGCCTTTGGGCAGGGCATGCACTAGAGTTTTGCACCAACACCACTAGTCCACCAGTTACACCACTCCAAACCTCACATTCCTGTTACTCACTGAGAACACAGACACATTGGGTTAATGACCCTGGTTTGAAGATCCGTGTAGCTCTGATCTCCATGGTCTTACTGCAGAAGTCCAGACCTTCATTCTTTTTTGTTCTTGGGACCTAAGATTTTCAGAGGTCTTACTGCCTTTCTGGTACCACTGCCAGGAAGCAGAGCATGAGGCATCAGATCTCTTTCTCTATAGCCCTGGGCCTTGGGGAAGATTTCTTATCTTGAGGAATCCTTCACCTGCCACACTTATTAAGATCACTTTTCTTGGGGTCACAAATCCTAAATCCCTCCAGGGTTTGGAAAACAAAAGCCAGGATTTCCAAGTTTATCCTGTCCCTTCCTCTCTGGAGGCAAGGAGGGACAGACCTATGAACTGTTTCAACAAAGAAAATATAGAAAAGAAAAAAATATGATAATAAAGAATAAAATATCACCAAAATAGTATCAGGTCACTTTGAGTTCTTTAAAATAAAAATGCCACTCAACTGTAAGGAACGAAGTATGGAACAAAGGTCCTTGGGTGATTTGAGTGAGAGCTCCACTAACTTATTTTCTGGGACAAACACAAAAACTGCACAGAAGGGCAGAACATGCATAATACGGCAGAGTAAATTTAATATGCAAAAAAGTTAAAAGTTGAAAAATCTGTGCTTTGTTACAGCATCTTCACATAAGGGCAATTGCACAAGCCTTTTTCCAACACATTTTTGGGCCGCCTTCGGATAGCCTGCCTATTCACATGGTGAAACACTTTCTTGCGGCTTGAGGTCGCAGAGTGCTGACACCATTTAATTCATTGTCCCATTTCTAATGTGGGCTGTGTCAACCCCATCAGGAGTCATTTTCTTTTTAAATTACAGGTCAACTTTCTGTGTCCTCTTTGCTTTCCTCTTTCTCCCAAAATGGCAGCTGGAAATAAAGAATATTAAAAAATGATGAAGGACCAAATATATGGACAATGTAACATGGCATTTGTAGTTTTTTGTCTATTTTTATCCAAGTATGGCTCTGTAAGGTGGAGTCTCATGAGCGTATCTATTCTCAAGTCCTGTTTATGAAATGTTTTCTCCTGAAAAAGAGATCTGATCATTGCATTTCCCCCTGCAGTCAAGCACCCTCTAAAAGCCCAGATTAGCTTTCACCTTCAGACGATGCTACTTGTACTAAATTGCACATGAAAATATATTCCAAGCCTGTAGCTTGGATTCAAACATTTAGAATATGGTGATGAAAGAGGTTTGAAGGGCAGGCCGAGTGTGGAGGTTGGGTCATGTAGAGAAAAGGCAAGTAAAGGTGGGGTGGAGACACAGCAAGGGTCTAGGTGGGAAGGTAGGGTTTAATCCCAGAAATGCAGCATTAGGGACTAGAAAAGAAGGAAGGAGAAACAGTGAGAAGTGTCTTAGGCAACAAATAGCAGATGATACAGGAGACAGGACCCATCCACGGAACAATGGAAAGCTGAAACGTTAGCCATGGGGCTGAGAGATCTGAGCCATGGTGAAAGCTAGTGGGCAATAATACCTCACAAATGTTGTTTTATTTAACCATACACTACCCTTCTAGGTAGTCTTCCCTGAGAGCTGAGATGAGGGAACTAAATGTCAGAGGAGTAAGTGATTCCCGGTCATACACTTAAGAAAGTGATTCAGACTCGATTTGACCCCAAGTCCATTCAAGTTTGCTTTAGAACCTGAACGTTTTCCAACCTCACCAAGACTGACAGGGTATACATCTGAGGGCTTTTCAGACAGCATCCTGTCCCAGACAGTTTTGGAGCTTGTAGTGTTTCCTAAAACACAATCTGTGAACCCTCTCAATAAGAATCACTCTAGCAGCTTATAAAATAAAATACTATCTCTTGCAATTCTTCCTCAGATATTCTGCTTCAGGAGGTCTGGATTGGATTGGATTTCAAGAATTTTAATTTTTCTTAGAGCTCCTGATCCAGGATGCCCAATGATACTGCTGTATCATCCTGGCCACTGCAGTTGAATAAGCATAAGACCCAGGCAGGGCCAGTTGGTAACTTTTCTAGGATTAATGTATGTACGCTTGAAGAGAGAAATATTCTTTCTACTGATATTACTAAGGTTTGTGGTTGTGAGCTGGGTGGCTGGGGGTCATCTCATCTACCACATAGAAGAGATTCTCTATAGAAATTTGCAAATCAGGAATATGCTTCTGAGCCCCCAGGATGTGCTTATGTCTAAAGTCTACTTTGGATATCCTACTTTGAGCCCATGTTCCTGTTTTCTTCTTCTTAAACTAGTTGGAGTTGGGTATCTGCTGTTTGCAACCAGGTAGCTTCTCTAGAGTTTTTGTGAAATAGACCAGAAGGTTTACATGAGTACAGTATGAATCACGAGTTTAAAGAATTCTCACTTCACTGAGGTCATCCTTGGGCTTCAGAGCAAAGGGTCTAAGTTATATAGTTGTTTTTCTTGTTCTTCTTGATCCTCACACTGTCTTTGGCTGATATGGTTCACTTCCATGCCTTCAGTTATCACATGATTCAAAAATCATTCTCTCCACCTACATGACTCTTCTGTGGTTCTTATCTTCAGTTGTGATTCAAATATCTGCTAGAAATATCTACTTAGGAGTTCAATTCAACAGGTACAAAGGTGTTTTAATGGTCTTTTCTCCCTCATATATGATTCATCTCTTGTTCTCCTTGTTTCTGTGAAAGGCACTACCATTCTCCCATTTTCAAAGCCAGGAGGCTGGGCCTTTTCCTTAACACCTCCCTTTCCATCACCATCCCTACCCTTCCTTTACCACTTCAGGTTGGTTGTGCCATCTAAACTCCAAAGGCACATCTAAACTTCCACAGATAGCTTACAAAGCTATTCATAATTTGTCCCATTTTTGTCCCCTTCTCTTTTTGGATTTTATGTTCCAACCGTATTAAACATTTTCAGTGCCTTAAAGCACCTTCTCATACTCCCTTTTGCTTCCTTCCTATAATTTGATCAAGTTGTCTTGAAGTCTCTTCCCTCATCTCTGTCTCTGCCCAGAAAACTTCTGTTCATTCTCTCGGATCCAACTGAGATATCACTTTTGGAAAGACTTGCCATAATCATGAATATGCCTTAAATTCCACTGTAATAAATTCTCACAGTATCCCAGTAACTCCCAATTGTAGAAATATTTCTTTTTTGTTTGTTTGTTTGTTTTTTACAAATAGTTTATTGTCAAGTTGGTTTCCATATAACACCCAGTGCTCATACCCACAAGTGCCCTCCACCATGCACATCTCCCCCATGCCCCCCACACACCGATCAGTCCTCAGTTTGTTCTCAGTATTCAAGAGTCTTTCATGGTTTGCCTAGAAATATTTCATATGTGTTGTCTACTATTCAATTTATTGAGAACTATGTAATTTGTTTAAGTGGAGAGAAAGAATATGCCAAGAACAGGAAAAGTAAGTCATTTCTTCTGAAATTAATTTTAAAGCTTAACGCAATATAGTCATCAGCAGTAGGGTGGATGAAATTATTCAAAAATTAATCTATAATAATATGAATTAATATGAATCGAGCAAAAATGAGCTTAAGACTTTTCAAAAAAAAAAAAAAAAGAAATGAGGGGAGATTGGCCTTATCAGATATCTAGACCTGTTAAAGTTATAAATGTTAGAACATTGTTAAAATGCTTCAATGGCTTGTTATTGCTTTGATAAAACTCATTAGCAAACACCTATCTGAGTTGTATTTATTTGGTAGAACCTAATTTCATCCAGAATCCTACCTACAAGACAGTCTAGGAAGTGTAGTGTTACCTTCCTGGCTATGCAGAAAAGAAACTAGAAGAAAGTGAAAATGGATAGAGTCCAGTCAGCCATATCCACCACAATACATCTCAAGGCTTTGAATTATTTTATTGGATTTTTGTAACTTTCTTTTGGGAAGAGTCTTCTCCATGCACCACTAACATTCCCAAACATAAGCTTTATAAGGATAAGAATTATGTCTATTTTGTTCATCATTATATCCATAGTGCCAAACACATAGAAAATACCTAATAAATTCCTGTTTGATTAAAATTTAAATAAAAAAGGTCTAACTGTGCTTTAAACTATTAGACCCACCCCTTAAGTCAGTGATCCATTTTGGGGCATCTGGGTGGCTCAGTCCTTTGAGTGACCAACTTCGGCTCAGACCATGATCTCAAGGTTCGTGGGTTCTAGCCCCATGTCGGGCTCTGAGCTATCAGCTCAGAACCTAGAGTCTGCCTCAGATTATGTGTCTCCCTCTGTCTCTGTACCTCCCCCATTCACACTGTCTCTCTCTCTCTGTCTCTCAGAACTGAATAAACATTTTTAAAAATTCACTTTGAAGTCTACGTTTTAAGAGAAACAGTAACAAGTTAGACTTGATTGCAAGAAGATAACTCTGACAATGAAAATCTACATATACCATGTCATGTAAGGAAATATTTTAGCTAAAGACAGAAATTCAAGAAAAATGGGAGTTCAGACATCAATAATTTGAAAGTCTGTCACACAAAAGAAAGAATAGACTGATTTTATTACTTCAAATAATAGGACTAGAGCCAACAGATAGATGCTATAATGAATCAGAGTTCAACTCTATATCAGGAAGAATTGCTGCCTGACATATTCACTAGGAGGTGGTGAATATCTCACCTCATGGGAAATGGCCTTAGTAAAGAATGTGGCTCTTGTACACTGGCTCCGGGTGTTGGGGGATGAGGCCTCTAGGATCTTAGACTAAACCAGAAGTAGTATTTCTTCCAAATTCTTATTGAAATGCCTGCACATGCAAGTGTTAATGTCTCATTGCTTTAGGGCTAAAATTAGTTATTCATTATCTTAGCCCATGGTAAAGCCTTCAAAAGACTTCCAAGCTGCAGTGTGGCTGAACTATAGACCTAGATATAAGGCAGGCTGTCATCAATTCACCTTCCAGTCATCCTACACTGAGTAGGGTTATCAGTGGGTGCTTCATAAGGCTCTTCACACAGTATTTGCAATGCATTTTCAATTGTATTTATTTGCTATTTACCCCCATACTCTCTTGATAGGAGGCTGACCTCTATCCTCTCACCTTGAAAACAAGCAGAGGCACAGACACTTGAAGTAATTTTCACAAGGTCACTAAAAATTAGATGCAGGCTCTGGGACTTGAGCCCTATGCTTGATTCCCTGAGTCACACAGCACCCCACCTCCTCATTGCTGCTCTGCAAGAGACCTGGGCTGAACCTCAGGAAAACATGATGGTTAGCTCGATTTCTACTTTTCTGTTCATGCTTTTGAATGGGTAAAACAATGGTTGTTATCTTAAAACTTTTCTAAGAAATAAAGAAACTCAGAACCAGGAGTTAATTCTTTGACAGGAGGCTTATTTTGTAACACAATTCCTGGATTCTAATTACTCTGTCCTTGTTCTGTAAGGTTTCAGAGACATATCGCTTTGCTGAGAACGATTTTAATAAATCCATGTAAATGTGGTATTTTAGTGGAGAAGTTGATTGTGTTGATTCTTCCCATGTGTGGCTTTAACCATGATGGAACTGAATAGGGAATATTTCACAGAAGAATGCTTATATGAAGGGACACTCAGTTTGTAGCTATATGTGCACTTCCATCTGCCCATTCGTGAATTATTCAGACAACATGGAACAGCACTGTTTAGAGGGTGGGTTTTTTTTAAGTGGTGAAATTTAAATGAGTTCAATTCCCTGAAATAACTAAAAAAAGGAAACTCCATCAGCACCTCCAACACAGGCAAAGCTGGCCAAGGGCTGTATTTATCATCACCAGCTCTGCAGCGTTTTAAATTTTTTCCAAGAAAACTAAAGGAAGTTGGTTTTCAAAGAAAAAATACATTTAAAATATAGCTATTCAAGTCTTAAAGGTATTATCCAACATTCATATCTTTATCCCCCTTGGAGGAAAAGAAATCATAGATGTTTATGGATGTTTAACTCTTTGGGACTATGCTAATGATATGAGAACAAAACATGAACTGAATCTGTCCGTTTCCATAGGAAGCATCTCGGGGGAGCCACCACAACTGTGCCCACAGACCTGGCCTCTCATCCCAAAAATGATTTTTAAATTTTTGGAGTTAAGTAGGCATATCACATAAAGGTGAAACCTTCCTGGAATTGTAATGTTGAGATAACAGAGGATGATGAACCAAAGACGCTCAAAAACGAGACAAAGAAGCCAAGGGGAAAGGAATGAGACAAAGGAGTCAAAGGAATGGGCTGAGCACACCTTTATTGTAAAGAGCTCTCAGGCGAGGTTCTGTGGCTTGGGGGTAGAAGCAACCCGGGGAAATCGCACCCCAAGACTGGGGAGAGGGGCATATATAGGACTGTAGTTTCCTTATTTGGTCTCACTTTTCCTGGGTTGGGTCTCATTTCTGCTGAGGTGATGTGTCTTCTGAGAAACCAGTGGTGGGAAACTGGGAGCAGGAAGCTGGTGGAGAGAAAGTCCTGAGACAGTCATAAAATGGAGTCCGATCTGCCATCTTGGTGTCTTTTTCCAGACCCGTCAGACCCACCACTTTGGTGTCCTTTCCCAAACCTGCCAGACCTGTCAGGAATAACCCCAGTTTTAAAAATCAGAATGATGTTTATCTTTAGAGTCACATAAAATGCTATCCAAACAACATCTATTATTGGCCTTTTTCAAGGCCTCAATGACACAATTTTATAAGTGTGACATTTAACTGCTCATAGTGTGAAAAACACCTTGTAAGATTAAGAAAATCAGAGATCAGTCACAATTACATATACGTTGAAGGGCAGTTTATTGAGATTACTTTTGTCGTGCTTTATTGTCTGTTTGCTACTTTTGCTTGCTTTCTAGTTTATTTGTTTGCCTATGAAAGATCAGAAGGAATGAGGAGGATTAGTCCTTTCCCAACAATCCTTGATAACAAACAAGGATTTAAGTCTAGAAAATCTGTGGCTTCCTTCACTCCTGCTGTAGAATTAAAAGATTTTGAAAATATCTGCCTTATGGGAATGGTGGGTGAGGAATGGAAATCTATGGGGTTGGGAGTAGGAATGCAGAATGGCCTCCACTCAACGAGCTTTCTCTGACCAGTAAAGCAGGTGGGGCTGAAGGAGGAACAGGGATGTTCCTCACCTGGGCAGTGGCAGTGGGCAATGAGGCGACAGAGCCAGAACAGCTACGTCAGCATTCTAGAGATATGGCAGGACTCCTGGGGAGTGAACCTCAATTCTTTTTTTTTATATGTTCTTCTTCTTCTTCTTTTTTTTTTTTTTACAAATAGTTTATTGTCAAATTAGTTTCCACATAACACTCAGTGCTCATCCCCACAAGTGCCCTCCTCCATGCCCATCCCTCCTCCCCCCCACATCCAGCAGTCCTCAGTTTTTGTCAGCATTCAAGAGTCTCTCATGGTTTGCCTCTCTCCCTTTCCCCCACCATTTCCCCCCTTCTTCTCCCCCTTGTTCCTCAGTCAAGTTCCTCCTAATCCTTCTATACGTGCAAACATATGATATTTGTCCTTCTCTGCCTGACTTATTTCGCTCAGCATAACACCCTCAAGGTCCATCCATGTTGCTACACATGGCCAGATTTCATTGTTTCTCATTGCCATGTAGTATTCCATGGTATAGATAAACCACATCTTCTTGATCCATTCATCTGTTGATGGACACTTAGGCTCTTTCCATGTTTTAGCTATTGTGGAGAGTGCTGCTATGAATATTGGGGTACATGTGCTCCTATGTACATACAGCATTTCTGTATCCCTTGGGTAAATTCCAAGCAGTGCTATTGCTG
The DNA here is from genome assembly GCA_017311185.1 of Proteles cristata cristata. Lineage (NCBI taxonomy): Eukaryota > Metazoa > Chordata > Mammalia > Carnivora > Hyaenidae > Proteles > Proteles cristata. The sequence goes on from JAESUZ010003943.1 coordinate 758,958, forward strand.
GGTTATAGGGGAGTTCTATTGTTAGTTTCCTGAGGAGCCTCCACACTGTTTTCCAGGGGAACCTCAATTCTTGGTGAAGACCTCTAGCCCCTTTGTTAAGAACAGCAGAACTATCCTGGTGCCTGGGTGGTTCAGTTGGTTAAGCATCTGACTTCAGCTTAAGTCATGATCTCACAGTTGGTGAGTTTGAGCTCCATGTCCAACTCTGTACTGACAGCTCAGAGCCTGGAGCCTGCTTCAGATTCTGTGTCTCCCTCTGTCTCTCTGTCTTCCCCTGCTCATGCTCTCTCTCTTTTTGTTTCTCAAAAATAATAAATTAAAAAGGTTAAAAATATTTTTAGAAAAGAAGAGCAGAACAAATAATCTGCCTTCTATGTGCTACCACTATATTCAACAGTGACCAGGAAGATCAAAGACCAGGGAGCCCTTCGTCTAAAACCTGGCCTGAATAAGAATTTTTAGACCTTTGAGTAACCCTAGTGGCACTAGAGGAAAAGGAATCTAATAATGAGTAAGGTTGAATTTCCCACCATTACAGCAAAAAGATTTAGAAAATACATTATTTAAAGAATGAAAGAAAATGACACATTTTGCATCTTGATGTTGAAGTAAAGGATTTATGTGGTGGTGTATATATATTTTTTCTTCCAGATTATTAGGAGATTGCAAACCAAAAGTCCAATTCTAATAATAATTAAATACTATGGAACTATAACTGCATTTCTCTATACTTAATTGAAAAAATTTACTGTAAAATATTATATATTTACAATGGAAAATATTATTGCAATATGGTAATTAAATAAAAGAAGGAAAAGTTGGAGCCAAGCTTTTATTGTTCTTTATTGTGAGTGCTGGCCCTTGAGGAAAAGCAGATTATTAAGATTGGTTTTTGTTGTGTCTAATTTGCTCAAGAAAGTAGTGAACAACTTTTCAGGTTAGGTGGTTTGTAGCACTAGTTACCAGATGGTGATACTGACCCAACACTGCTTGGTTGCTACTTAAGGAAGGTCATAGAAATATCATCTGTGGGGAGTATGGTGGAGTATTCAACTCAGGGGCAAGGGGCAATCATCCAGTGTCCTAAATAAAGAAACGTTGACATGCACTCCACTGGGGAACTCGGTACGACCCTTTTTACCCCTATGAGTTGCAGATCGTACACTGTTTGACCATCAGAGTTTGCACACAGACCTCCACTTTCACTTGGCTAAGCATTCAGGTCAAACTTTTTACAAAGACAGAGTGAGTAGCCATTCTGCTGTGTTCTTTGAGACTCATTAGACAAGAATCTTGCCCAAAAAAACCCCACCCTCACCAACCCCACAAGGTATAAGAGATACAGTATTGATGTCTTTGGATCAAGGCCCTTGGTAAAATGCCTATATTTTCTAGGAAGATAATCCCTTTTTTAATGTTTATTTATTATTTTGAGAGAGGGAGAGAGAGAGAGAGAGAGTGAGTGGGGGAGGGACAAGAGAGAGGGAGACACAGAATCTGGAGCAGGCTCTAGGCTCCAGGCTCCAAGCTGCCCGCACAGAGCCTGACGCGGAGCTCAAACTCCCAGATGAAGAGATCGTGACCTGAGCCGAAGTCAGATGCTTAACTGACTAAGCCACCCAGGGGCCCCAATAATCCCTTTCTTTAAAGAATTTGAATTATCAATTTACTTTCATATAGACTGGAAATTTTTAAATGCACATATTAGATGACCAAATATCAAGAGCGGCTATGTTAGAGTGAAAATTTCCTTCTCAGAGTTAAAAATAGCATAAAACTACTAACTACGTTTTGTGAAGACATCTTTTCCTACCTAAACAATATAAAATGGTGAGGAGAACCCATAATAATAGTAGCACCCCCTGAGAAGCACCTTCCACAGCCAGAGACATGGGCAGTCTTCAAACCCCCAGGAGGGGTCCAGCCTCCTGCAGCATCCTGGGAGTTACCAAGCATTCCTTCTGCTCTAAGATGGAGCATGCCTCACCTGGAGCAGGGAAGGTGCCCTGTTGGTGGGGGAGGGTACATACCAGTGAGAAGGAGGAGGAGGATGAAATATAGAAAACTCATATTTTCATAATTATGAATTATGAAATTATGAATTAATAAATTCATGTGAGACAATTACTCCAGTCTTAACCCTATGTGCATTATTCTCACAGCAGGATTCCTGTCTTCTTAAATCATGTTTAAATAAATACTTATATAGCTTCTTTATAGGAACTAACATAGTCACTAGCCAATTTGAGATAATATAAATAAGCCCTTATCTTAAACTATTACTCATGCCTTCCCCTGCCTCAAATTTTAAAAATTTCTCCTAAAGCTTTTCTGGAGCTCAAGCAAATGATTAGCCTTTTGTTGCATTATTTTATATTTTGCTAAAGTACTGAGATGAAAACACAGATAGCAACCAGGAAGGTAATGGTGAGATGAGAGATTCTGCGTGCCAAAGGAAAGGAGATAGTGTAGCTTAAGGCTGTATTCACTTCCTAGGGCTGCCATAACAAAGGGTCACAAACTGATGGCGTAAAAGAACAGAAATTTATTATACACTGTGAAATCACAGTATCAGCGGGACTAGCTCCCTTCTTTGCCTCTTCCTAGCTTATGGTAGTTAAGCAATCCTTGCTTATGGTAGTCATGGTAGCCAGACATTCCTTGGCTTATTCCAGTCCTCCATCCTCACATGATTTTCTTCTCTCTGCACATGCCTGTTTCTGTGTCCAAATTTCTTCTCTTTATACAAATACTAATCCTATTGGATTATGGCCCAACCTAATATAACTTATTTTATAACATATTTTATGTAATAACCTCATTTTAACTTGATTATGTCTCTTAAGATTCCATTCCCAAATAAGATCATACTCTGATACAAAGGGTGTGACAGTCATATACATTTTTGAGGGGACACAATTCAACCCATAACAGGGATGTCAATCTCTACCATATAAAAATCTGAATTGCAAAAAGAGAGAGGGGGGGGGAAGGGAAGGAAAGGAAAGGAAAGGAAAGGGAGGAAAAAAGAAATAAAAATATAGCCATACCACACCAATAAACACTACTAAAGGAAGAAAATAAAAGCAAAAAATGTCTCAATGAATATGAATGGCAAGATTAAAAACATGCAATACGGTTTTGAAAAGCTGCCAGTAGATTCATACAGCGTAGAATAGGGAAGGTGTGCTGCTAAAAAGGAAGTGGGATAACAAGAAAAGGCAGAGGCAGACTGCCTGCTCATACATTTACAAAGGGCTGAGTTCAGATGAATGTTTAGTGTGTATGATGAAAAGTCAGCTTAAGTTGGGGCACCTGGGTGGCTCAGTCAGTTGAGCATCTGACTCTTGATTTCAGCTTGGGTCATGATCTCACAGTTAGTGAGTTCTGGCCCCATGTCAGCCTCTGCACTGGCAGTGTGGAGCCTCCATGGGATTCTCCCTCTCTCCCTCTCTCCCTCTCTCTGTCTCTGCTCCTCCCTTTTTTGTGTTCTCTCGCTCTCAAAATGAATACATAAATAAACTCTTGAAACATCTTAAGTTTACTCCAGTTGCTTAAATATCAAATTGCATTTGTACCCTGTGGCTTAGATTAATATTTCCTTTAAAAAGTAGGTTTTTGAAATATTAGTATCTAAATAGAAGTCATGGACCTAGTAAGTTTAACTATGAATCAGAAACACTGAACATTTAGCATTATTATCTATTGTGGACCCCTAAAAAGTATGTCCATGTCTTAATCCCCAGAACCTATGACTATTACCTTAATGGAATAACTCTTTGCAGTTGTAATTAAATTTAGGGTTTTGAGATGGATGAGGTGATCACCCTAGTTTATTCAGGTGGGCCTTCAGTCTCAAAACAAGTGTCCTTATAGCAGTAAGACACAGACACAAAAGAGAAGATGATGTGAAGACACAGACACTGGATTCACGGAATGCCAAGAGCTACAAGAAGCCAGAAGAAACAAAGAAGGCATCTCCCTAGAACCCCTTAGGAATGTGGTCCTGTCAACACCATGATTTGGGTCTTCTCGTCTCCAAAACTGTGAGGGAATAAATTTTTGTTGTCTTAAGCCACTGAGTTTGTGGTAATTTGGTAGCCATAGGAAACCAACTCCTAATCGTTTGTGTAGTTTTGAAGAAAGGCACTACACTGGATTTTTGTAGCATCAATTCTGATGGTCCCAGATTGGCTTTAAGACTTTCTCACAGTTTAGCTTGTAACTCACACTATCAGACTTCTGTGCCTATAAGATACATCACCTGATACAAACAAAAATGAAAAGCAAGTGGAATAATACTCATTAATTCAAGAATATTTATGGAAGACCTACTAAGTGTTCAAGGTGCTGTGAAAAGCCATAAAGTTCCAATCCCAATCAAGTGAGGACCCCAGAAAATGAGAAAATAGACAGATAAAAGTTAACACATCAGCTGGGAATTGGTGCACCGAAATGCAGAAGTAGAAGCTGTTGCCAGAGACCAGCTCCGGCCGGGTCCAGAGGTCCCTGAAGGATGGACAGTGTTGGCAAGGGAGGGAGTGAGAGAGCCCCAAGATTCTTTCTGATCACCAGACAAGCATCTCTGCTCTGTAGGTTTGGGTGTCTTTATTTATAGATCAAATGTTAACATGGCATCAGAGAATGGAATTTTTACAACAGATAGTTCTCTGTGATAAGATGTTTTTGGAAAATGTACAGAAACGGATTTTACAGAAGTCTTCTTGCAAAACTGCCCCACTTATAGTGAGGTTGAGTAACTAAGAAAATAACAGGGGGTTCACATTTTAATAACACTAAGATTAAGTCATAGGTTTGTAGATACTCTTATCCATCCTCATCACAGCTGCCGATGTCAGGGAAGGTGTTTATGGGATGTAGGCCTTAGGGAAGGGACTGCTATACATCATCAGTTAGCAAAGGTATATGTGGTAACATATGTTCTGCCCTTATCTGTTCCTTCTCTCTAAGTTAGGCTCTTTGTCTCCCGGCAAGACTTGATTTTCCAGTTATATTCTTTATGGCACTGGAAAGCCAACCATACCTTTAAAGAGTTTAGCTCATTTCCAATACATAGAATAGACTCTTCAAGTATATTTACCTTTGTGTCTAGTTTTATGATTTCTTGAATAGCTAGGGCACGAGAGACATTTTTGGTTAGCTGATTTACATGTGAGCTGTATGAACCTCTTGAATTAACGAAATGGTAGAAACAGAATTGTACATGTAAAGGTCAGTCTTTTATGAGTGAGGGTCATTAGCCTGTTCATAGCTCAAGGGAAAGTATGGAGGGAAACAGGACCTGCCGGAGACACGATGTCTGTTCCCACAATCAAAAGAAGAAGTTCCCACAATAAGTTCCTTCACAAGGTGCAATCATCATACCAGGGCCAGAATAAGGGGACAAGTCACTCTTGATACTGACAACAAGGTACCTTGGGGGTCGGTGCTCAAGCAGAAATAATTGAGTGGGGGTGGATATCAGTCATCATCTGATTGGCAAGAGACCGTGCAAACTTGCTTTAACCTCACCAGGAGTTTTCTTGACTAGTGGGCTCAGAATGGCTCCCAACAATCGGTGCATTGAAGTGGATGGGGTAAGGATGCCGGGAGTTACTTTAAGTAAGATGGTCAGGGAAGATCTCTTTGAGGACACAGTAGTAGAGCAGAGACCTGATAAAAGTGAGAGAGTGAGCCAGGCATACATCTGGGGGAAATGGTTTCCAGGTAGGGAGGCCAGCAAGTGGCAAGGTCAAGGAAGACATGAGTTGTCTTGTTTGCATAACACCAGGTAGGTCAGAGTGGCCCTAACTGGAAAGAGGGGTTGGGGATGACAGGGATATGGACTTTGAGGCACAGTAGGGTCTTTGAATCCACTCTCAGTGTGGTGGGGTAGGGACCAGCCTCCATCTCCAGCAGGAAAGTCATTTGCAGGTAATTCCTTCTCTTTACCCAGCAGCTCACCTCATCCCAACTGTGGAGACACATGTCGGTTACCACTCCCAGTTCCAAAAACTGCTGCATGCGGACCAGACATGTCCTTAGATCCCATGCGCAGCACCCTTCCAATGCCCTGATTTCTTTCCAGTAGGGGTCTGAACAAGCCTGATTATTAAGTGAAATTTCCCTTTTACCAACTGATTGGAGGGTTATTTAGCAGCCGGGAGCCAGAACAAAAAAATGGTGAGTCAGGCTTTGAATCCATTTTCTCAGAGCCTAAAATGCTCTGATGAATGAATTACAGAATTCAGGGGAAAGTAAGATAAAGAGAGTTAGTTCTGGAACAGGAAGCTCTGATTTTTTTCCCCCTCAAGTTTAGCAACATTGGTTCTAGAGACTAGGTTAGAAAATGCTGTAACAGCCTTTATTCCCTGCTACTGATCTCAGGGAAGGTAACCCAGACCCCTTCTGACAGGACAACCTAACCCAATCCGAAAGCTCCATGGAAAAATTTCCCATCATCTATCATAACCACTTAATCAAATTGTGTCTACAAGCAGGAAATGCGTATGAGCACATTTATTCAACATTCAATCAATATTTAATAAGCACCTACACATGCAAACACAAACCAATGAATTAGGTAGGCTTTTGTTGCCACTTCAGTTGTGAAGAAAAAAAAAAGAAAGAAAGAAAAAGAAAAGAAAAACAAAATGACTCAAGGGGAAAGGGTGATTTACGTCTCATCTGGGTTGAAGATCCAAGACAACAGATGTCACAGCACAAAGTAAGGTAGGAAACCACTATGCAAGTTTTGAGTAAGGGATTTATGAAAATGAAGTGTTTTGAACCCAGATTGATCTCCCTCCTACCTTCAGCCTAGAGGCTGGAGAGGCCAGGAAGGGTTGGAAACAGAGAGAACATTTGGGGGTTTGGTGGTTAATATGATGTATGGCCCGCCCTTAAAGAAGGAAAACTGGGGAGTTTAACAAGTGTCCCCTGCACACTGGGTGCCGCCCAAGATCTGGTGTCCAACTAGTATCAGATGAGAAGAAGCGGGCTGGCCAGCTGCTCTGATACTGCAGCCCAGAGGTCACTGCACTGGAGGTTACCTGTGTTCTCAAATATTTTCGGGGAAATGATTACATGAGTGTGTCCTTGCACGTGGGCTATGAGAGGGAGCCTGTCCAAGGTGACCCTAACAGGGACACAGACTACCTTACACCCAGAGGCTAAAGAAGAAACCACAGGTGTGCAGCCAGAGGAGATACAATGCCCCACAACAGAGACTGTGGTAGAGATGTCTCCAGTGATGGGGGAAGATGGTCCTGGGAGAGACACAGCCTCAAATACCTCCCAAACTCAGGGAAAGTTTGTGTGAAGTAACGCTTTTTCCCTTTTTTCTACACAGCTGCGATCCAGGAGGTGTCCGAAATGGAGGCAGCAAGATGGGAACGTGGAGAAGGCCAGCCAGGGGAGAGTGGGACAGCCACTCTCCCACTATTCACAGCCAGCCTTCAAGAGCCCTGATGTGGGAAAAGAGGGAAGCTGCACCCTGCAACATAAGGTTGTCTTTATTGCCCAAATATGATTAGAGAGGCCTGTGACTTTCTTTAAGGTAAGTATGACTTACCCTAAATTTCTGTCAGACAGGGGAAGATGCAAAGCTATGGAATTTAATAATAAAGTTACTTTTAACTAAACCCATGGATTTTACTCGTTCAGTTTATGGTATCTTAGTGGTCAACTATAATAATTAAAAATTTTTTTTCTGATTGTCCATTTTCAACAGAAAAAAGTGCTTAAATATTATTAACCTATATGATTTGCATACACCTCTCCTTATTAGTAGGGACCCACTTTATTTCTATATTGCCAGAGTATGGTCATTTGGGGGTAAGCATGTGATCATCTAAGTCAGCAAATTATTTTGTAACACAATAGAACTTAAAAAAAATGAATCTTCATAAAGCACAGCTATTTCTGTTTAAGGCCTTGAATCCAAATTCTGTATTAATGACTAATAACAATAGCGACCATTTAGTCTATGTTTTCTAAGTCATTTACATGTATCATCTAATTTGATTCTCAGAACAACCCTATGAAGTAATAATTATTAGGTTATATCTGTCTGCACATATTTATATGTTCATGTAGGTACACACATTCTTCTCAATGGACAATACATAATTTTGGCTACACACTCAAATGTTATTTCCCAATGGCCTTCCTTATTCATTGTGCAGTCTGTTTATTTTCCTTCTCTACTGACTCACCTTTATTGAGGAAGTGTTCAACTTTTCACAGAAACCATTCTTTTTTTGCACTCAAATGTCATTAGTTTACATAATACTTAACTAAACCTTGAATTATTAAAGGAATAAGTACAATAAGTTTAGTTTCAGGTTTGGTAGCAAATACAACTGACTTGTAATCACACGCTCTAGTGAAGGGAAGACATGCTGAGCTTACTAGCAGAGTGTCCAACGCTCAATGGGCATCAGTCAGGAGAGTGAATGAAGGGAGTGGTGTGTGTCAGTTAACTCAGTAAGTCAGATCAAAGGAAGTCATTTAAGACTCTAACGCTGAAAATATTAGTATCCATTTTTTCTTGGCTGTTACCCCACAGGCAGGAGTTCAGCTTTCTGAAATACTCCATCTCTCCAAAAATTTCATTTCTCTGTGAAGATATTTTCATATGTCTTAATGAATGAGTCTCATCAGTTAACACACATACATAACAGAATTTAAATCACATATATTCAACTTGAAAGATTATGAAATGAAAACATTCATTTTACTGGACAAAAGAAGAGAATATAACTGAAATCCCAGAAGACCCCCTATACTCCACATCTCTATCCCCTTTCTATTCTCCAGAGGTAAGCACTATCCCCTTCAGCTTGTCTAAAACACTGTCAAATCTCCATACTGAGCTCTTTATTTAAGTTATTAAAATTTGCAATTTCATAGTTTACTTTTGATGTTTTTAAGTCTATTTATTTATTTTGAGAGAGACACAGACAGCATGAGCAAGGGAAGGGCAGAGAGAGAGAGAGGGAGAGAGAATCCCACACAGGTTCTGCACTGTCAGTGCAGAGCCTGATGCGGGGTTGGAACTCACAAAACTGTGAGATCATGACCTGAGACAAAACCGAGAGTTAGACTCTTCAACAACTGAGCCACCAATCTGCCCCTGCTTTTGATTTTTTTAAACACAGCTTCCTGGTCCTCTCCTGAAATTCTCTATTACATCATATCGTTCCTTGAACTTATTAATAACAGATATTTACAATTCTGTGTCTGAGAACTCCAAAACTATAGATCTGTTATGGGTCAGTTTGTATTTTCTGTTTTTTCTGTTGGCACTAAGTCATTTCATGTTACTTCTTATTATTCCTGATAATGTTCTTTAACTGAACATCAGATGTTGGATATGAAAAAAATCTAAATAAAATTTAAGGTTTGTAATGGTGCTTTTCCTTCTGGCAAACGATTAGAGTAAGGACAGCTCACCTTAACTGGGGCTTCTCCATCTCCAGCTGCTCCTGCTCCCAACATATAGCATTTTCTAGGTCTCAGCCGAAAGCTAAGGGCTGTCCTCATTGGTAGATTTGGAATCCATATTTTACTGCCAGTATCATGACTGTAAGCTCTTGATTTCAGTTTCTCAGCGATGTTCGTAAATTGGCAAATGCTGTAAAAGGTAAAGCTGGGCAAATGTTGGGCTCATATTATAGTGCCTTTCTTCTCTCTGGGAGTTTGGCCCCCTAATCCCTATATCTGCCTTGGTAGGTGTCTTATCCTTTCAAGTAGATATCTTATGATATTTTGTCCAGTGTTTCTAGTTGTTCTTGAGAGGAGTGTTCATGAGCATAAAGCTAACAGAATAAAAAAAATGCCTGCTGTTATTTGTGATTTCTCATGATTTTTCTCAAAATACAAGTTCTTTAGTGTTTAAAAACAGATTTTCTTCCGTGAGTTGTACTTACTTTGAACCCTGATTCACCATGTCATGGTTCTGCCCTCACTGGAGTTGGGGGTGGGGGGTGAGGGAGTAAAAATCCTTTTCTCCATACCACCAATACTTATTTGGGAATTTCTGTTTATTTCTCATGATAGAGTTCACTTCCAAATTTCTTGCTCCAGTGCATTGCCTGCAAAGTGATTAGGTTTAAGTGTCCAAAGAAATAGTAGACTTAAGGATCCAGTCAGTCTCCTGACAGGCAGGTGAAGCCCAGTGATTCCTTGTGTTTCTGCCACTCTTGATTAGTGAGTTTACTAGTACACTCTCTGGTGTGAGCCTTCAAGAATTTTATTAGCTATGCCAGAACTTTTAAGCCAACAATTAGGACTGGCCTTGAATTTATGAAGTTCAAAGCAAGAAATAGTACCTCATTTGAAACTAACAAAGTGCCAGGAAAGCACTTCACTGATACTTTCCTGTGCTTTGCTGTTTTCCTTTTCTGTGCTTTTTATCTCTGTCAACCAACTTTCTTTTAATTATTTGTTCCCACCAAAGTGACAGAATTGGGTCATTCCGAATTCTATGCAGCAGATAAAACAGCTCTTGTGCAAACCAGAGAAGGAAAAGCCTTTGAATCCCAGGTGCTTTCAATAGAACAAAATTAACATTCAAGGCTGCACTTGGCTAGATAGTGTGCCTCTTTCAGTGAGCAGAAAAATTAGGGTGTTTATTTATAGCTCTTTGAAAAGAGCAGTGTCCATTTTTGATCCAAAAAAAAAAAAAAAAAGGTTCTCTTTCCAGCTTGACATATTTTTCTTTTAGACCAGTACTCTTTCCTAAATTAATATTGATTGCCAATTACAGCACATGTGTAAACTCAAATGTCAAGTGATATGACAACATTATTTAATATAGCAACAAAGTATAAGGATAATCTATTTTATTTAATTCAGCATACTTTTGTGGAGTCTTTATAATGTTCAAAGACACTTTTCTAGAAGGTTTTGAAGGATGCAAAGATAATAAAATGATTCTTCATCTTAAAGAACTTACAATATAATAACATGAGGCCTAATGTAATTGAAATAACATGTATAAACAAAGGGTTGTAATACGGACTGGAAAGAAATTATTTTTGTTTGATAACAGAAATGAAGAATGTAGGAAGTAAAATTTGAGCTGGATCTTAAAAGGGTGGGTAGGATTTCACCAAACGTGTCTTCACAGTCACTTTTCCATGAAGCGTTTCCTGATACTTCCCTGAAGTAAAATGTACCTCCCCTACCACATGCGTGCACACACACACTTCCTTTATGCCCTACTCTTCTCTGAACATACATCTACCCTAGGACCTATAGCTTATTTGTTTAACGGTATACCTCATCTAACTAACTGTAGTCCCCTTAAGGAGTCCCCAGAAACTAACATGGACTAGGGCTATTCCAGCCCAGAATAAACATTTATAAAGCATTAGTTGATGCAGAGATTAAAAAGGAAAGAGACTGAAGAGTCTAATTTCATAGTTCCTATTATAGGCTGGGATCCCTAGGAAGTGGACTGATTGTACATTAAAATCACCTAGGACACTTTCATAAAAAACATTTTATTATGGAAAATTTCAAGCATTTGCAAAGTAGGCTTAAGAGTATAATGAACTCCCTTGTACTCATCACCCAACTTCAATAATTATTAAGGTTAAACTTCTTTCATCTATATCTTCATAGCATCCCACCCTCTCCTCTGTATCATGTTAGCATTTTGAAGCAAACTGGAAAGTTTTTAAATAAATACTGATGCTAGAGATTCTAACTTAAATGGTTTGGGGGTGAAGTTTAGGCTCCTCAGGTGATGCTATGTGCACCCAAGGTTGAGAATCTCTGGTCTAGAAGAGCATGAATGCGCACAGGTAGAGTACCAGAATTAAGAAATTTCACGGTGAACTTAAGGGTTGGTGAATTCCCCGTCTGGCCAGAGCCTATTTTATGTCTGAGATAACAAGAGAACTGGCAAAAACAAAACAAAACAAAACAAAACAAAACAAAACAAAACAAAAACAAACAAAGGAGTCCAAGTGAGTGGGGGAGGAGGGGAAACTAGTCTCATCTATTGCACAGATTTGGATTTTACCCTAGAGTTTATCATCATCATCATCACTACCATCATCACCATCTTGAGTTGATTATTAATATCACAGATAGGAAGCCTATATACTAAGTAATTGAATGACTTAGCTAAGCATGTATATAGAATTAACAGTGAGAGTCAAACAATTAACCCAAGACTTCCCATTTCCAGGAAATCTCAGATTTTTCATGATTTTTACAATGATTTCTTGTAAAGGAATTATTTCACTAAAATAAGTTAAAAAGTGAATGTTTAGAGTATACAAGTGGCTAGGTATCATGGGCTTAAAAAGCAGAGGCTCCAGAAAGACCAGCAACCAAAGGAAAAGAGCAACTAGCATACAGACATTGGGCAGAGAGCAGTCATAGAGCAGCCATCTTTTTTCAGCTCTTATCTTTTTTTTTTTTTAATGTTTTATTTATTTCTAGGAGAGAGAGAGACAGCCTGAGCAGGGGAGGGTCAGAGAGAGAGGGAGTCACAGACTGAAACAGGCTCCAGGCTCTGAGCTGGCAGTCAGCACAAAGCCCGACGCGGGGCTCGAACCCACGAACCTCGAGATCATGACCCAAGCGAAAGTCGGACGCTTAACTGCCTAAGCCACCCAGGCACCCCTTTTCAGCTCTTATCTTACCTCTTTTACTTACTAAGTTCTACTTAGTGGTAACATTTTATTTACTTTCTCCATTCAGAGTTCTTTAACAAATTTCTTTTGCATTTTTCATACTTTTTTACTTATTTTATATGTTAATATGGGCCGTTATATATGTATTCCACACTTCTTTAAAAATTGCATGACAACACATTGATGAATTGAAGTTAATTATAAATTTGCAGTCATAACAGTTCAGGCATAAAAACAGTTCAATCTTTAAAAACATTTAGTAATAATAGGTTTCAAACTTATAATCATAATAGAATGAATAAATTTACATATCACTAGATATTGTTAAATGAAGATATTTTTGAGGTACTGTCAATTTCAAAATAGCCAAAAAAGAGAATGTTTCCTTCACATTTGTTTCTATATGTAACCTCACATCAAGAAATACTACAAAAAGAAAGACTACAAAAGTCCATTCTTCAAAAGCAGTTTTACTTTTAGAATATAAATCAACAAATATTTATTGACCATGTATTATGTGCGAATTGAATTCTTCTGGTTTCTTCTCAGTATTTTCAAAAGTCATTAAAGTTTCTTACGTGTTTTGCACTACCAATTAAGTATTTGAGTGATATTATGGCTTTGCCATCTTGTCAGATTCAAGGATAATTCAATTTTCATACTGTTATTTCATTCATGATTTCAGACAGCAAAAAGAAAAAAAGCAGAGCAACATGATTGCAAAACAAAAACAGATTGCTTACACCCTGCAGTGGTGTCTTAGACTTGCAGAAAGCTTTACTTCCTTCAGTTTTTAACCAGTAAGTTGTTCTCAGAAATGTCCTTTAAAATAGCATATTTTATCAGCCTAGACGTCATTTGATAATCCATGTTTTAAGTGCTTTGAAACCTTTAGATGAAAATAACGTGATGACAGATTTTTTGTTAATGTGTGAAGGATTTTGTTGCAAGTGCCTTCGTTTTGAAATGTTCCCGAAAGTACTATTACTGCTTCACATGATGGCGGTTTTAGATCCAATAGACAACTGGGAGAGTGGCAGATGCACTACCTTTATCTCCTTTTTCAAAGCTTAAAGCAGATGAAGATATCAGTCAAAAGTCATCCTCCTTTAGAATCTACTGTTAATTGGAGGAAATAATGGCTTGCAATGAGAACTGGCAATCTTTATGTCACCATCAGCTATAGAGGAGAATTCTACATAAAGGAGGCCGTCTGGGATCATATCTTACAAGCTTAGTGAAATATTTCCTCTTTGCATTAGAAGAAATGGGATTGCATGAGTGCACAGATAGATTCACAAGGCTAATGAAGCTTAAGATAGGGCATTCCTCACATCCATGAGCCCTTTTCAAAGTTCTGGGGGAGGACTTAGCAATGTATTCAATTAATTCTATGCTTTGTAACATTTGTAAAATTAAGCTATGGTAACTACAATTGCTTAAGATTAAACTCTTTTTCCATTTGACATCCCTTTCCCTTTTGAAATGTTCCAATAGTACTATTAAGATGTCATTTACAAGTTCAAGAGACTAGGACTTGGTATCTTTAGATGGCTATTATTCAACCTACCATGATGTTTTTTCATCTAGATAAAATGCTTTGAAAATAAACATCCATTATTTGAGGCATCAGTAAGAGGCTGAAAAGAGAAATGAATTTAAAATATGTAAGGCATGGACAGGTCGGCACTGTTGAAGAATATTGCATACCTGTGTGACGTAGGTGCACCCTGTCCCAACTGGGTGACTGACTCCTTCAAGGATGCAGATTTGTCTCTGTCTTCTGACTTCCATTTAGTGGCTCTGGCAGCATTTTGCCCAATATGAGGTTTAAGGTCTTCTCAGAAGTAACAGCCTCTAATTGCCATGACACCACATTGTTATAACACCAGTTAAAAGAATGAGGGTTCCAAGTCATGTGTTGTTCTCTTCAGTTATAATTGTAGAATTTCACTGTCAGCATTAAATATAAAACAAACACGTGTATACATGTGTTATTTATTGTATGTTTCTGATAGAGCATTTGTTTATAAAGCTGTGGTTCAGTGTTAAATGAAAGAAGGATGCAGTTTACAAAACTTTTCAGTAGCCAAAACGCTATATTGTAAATTTATAATAGGTTGAGAAATCATATTGACAGATGGATAATACAATATTGCAGTTATATTTAAGTCTATCTTGGAAAAAACGTTAGGAATTGCCTCTTTATATGGCGTCATCACAGTTTAAAATCATATAAGCATTTCAAAAGTGTCCCGTAAGTGTCTGTGTACAGTCACTATTGATTATTTACTTTGTGTAGCTCATGAAGAGAGTGTTTAAAACTCAGCCAATTTCTTTTGGCACAGAATTTTATTAAATCATTTCCACCAAGAGATAAAGATGCTAAGGATGATTTTGGTATTTGCCTAAAAAGTATAATTTAGTTGTAAATAATTAAGAAGCAAATATATCACAAAATAGTCTTTCAGTGCTTTCAAGTTCAACATAACTTATTTGAAAGCAATAAACAGATACTCATGCAACGTTTCCCAAAACGTGTCTCTTGAAACACTAACTGTATGGTTGGTAATAAGTAGAATGTAAAAACAGAGTTCTTTTTTTGCAGCATTACTTACAATAGCCAAGAATGAAAGCCACGTAAGTGTCCGTTTATAGATAAATGGGGAAAGAAGATGTGGTATATATATACAATGGGATATTACTCATCCATAAAAAAACAATGAGATCTTGTCATTTGCAACAACATGGATGGACCTAGAGGGTATTCTTCTAAGTGAAATAAGTCAGACAGAAAAAGACACATACCACATGATGTCACTAATTTGTGGAATCTAAAAGCTAAAGCAAACAAACAATAATAAAGCAGAAACAGACCCATGAATACAGAGAACCAACTGATTGCCAGTTGATTGCCAGAAGGGATGGGGTTGTGGGAATGGGCAAGATGGGTAAAGGGACGTGGGAGATCCAGGCTTCCACTTATGGAACGACTAAGTCAAGGGGATGAAATGTACAGCATAGTCAATGGCATCTTAGTAGCACTGTATGGCAATAGATGGGAGCTACACTTGTGGTGAGCACAGCATAAGGTATAGAGATGCCAAATCACTACTACACACCTGGTAACATTGTGTGTTAACTATACTTCCATTAAAATTAATAATAATTAAAAAAATAGTTCTGTGACCAAGAAGAAATGGAAAACACTAAAAAAAATCTTAGCGAGGACTACCTCTGAAACTTTAATATAAAAATACATGTTTAATATAAAAATACATGTTAATATAAAAAAAAAGAAACGTGGTATTTCTCAAAACTATATAAGAATGAACTCCTCACTGAATTAGTATTCTACATACACACTGGAAAATGCTGGCAAAAGGAACAACATTTTTACCAATAGATCAAGATTCGCCCATGGAGGCAGGGACAGTTCACTTGCTGAGCACCTGCCCTGTGCTCAGGTGGAGCCACCACAATTCCCATTTTGCAGATGATGAGCTGAAGCTTTATACAAATATATTCAGCTCCTAAAAGGAGAGTCCATTCCGCCTACACCAGCTGGCTTTGAAACTCCTAATTATCCTGTAGTGTACTGCATTTTGGTATAGTAACAATGGTACCATTATTCTTTGCTGTCCTGAAAGACTGCAGTAGTTTTTAGGGGGAATTTTAAGTGAGTTCTTCAACCTGGAGACTGAAGAAGGAGGTTTTGCCATTCTAATAGACTTTGATTGCTTTAATAGAGAACAGTTTTCCTTACATATTTAAAGAAGTTGGGGTGCCTGGGTGGCTCCGTTGGTTAAGTGACTGAGTCTTGTTTTCAGGTTATGATCTCACGATTCATGGTTTTGAGCCCCCCATCAGACCCTGCACTATCAGTGCTTGGGATTCTCTGTCTCTCTCTCTGTTTCTCTCATTCTCTCTCTCTCCCCCTGCCCTCCTGCTTGCTCACTCACTCTCTCTCTCCCTCTCAAGATAAATAAATAAACTTTAAAAAATAAAGAAACTATTTCTCTTTTTATTAACAATTAGAAATAAATGCATTTTTAAAATCAATCTCATTTTCTTTCCTTCCCCCTCTCTAAGTTGGTCCTAAGCTTCAATCAATTGTAGTGACCAAACCAAATGTTATAGCATAAATGCCAATGTGGAAAGGAACAGGATATTTGAATGAAGTAGACTTGTTCATAGCAAGAATAATAAGAAAAATAAAGCTATAGTGTTATACACACCACCATAACTACTAAAGATATGAGAAAATCCTAATGGTGATCGTTCAGATTAATTAGCACAGAGGGTATTAATTTCATAGGCTAAAAACTGAGGTTATTAAGAAATGTAGCTACTTGTAATTTTCTGTAGTTGGAGTTAACTCATTTCTTGGCTACCATTTCTACTAGATGGTGGAAAACAACCTGGTCACTTCTGCAACAGTCTGTCCAGAATTTCACAATGACGCAGTGTTTTCCCTTTTCCATTTTCTTTTATGACAAATAAATAGGACCCTGGCTAAAAGCATTCAAACTCAACTTTTAAAAAAGCTCGATGCTGGCCAAATGTGACACATCTCAGGTTGCATTTGGCCTCCCTGCGAGTGTGCCAACCTGGTCATCATTTTTGAGATATGAAACTGACTTATGGCTTCCGCTATAATCATACACAGACACACAAAAATAAAAAACCTGACAGAGGTGTATCTGACTCCAGATTCCAAGCCCTTTTCTCCGACACCTTGCAGTTCTTATCAGCTATGTCTCTTCTATCCCTTTATCTCTCATTAAAATGTACTTGTCGATGCCTCGTTCCTCCCTTAGATTTCCACGCATTGTCACAGACGTAATGGACTGTTTTATTTGTTTCAAGTAAAATACTTGAATCCACAAGAAACAAGCTTATTCTGAGACCCTCGTGTACCTAAGTTCTATGGAAATTTGTATAAGACGTGATTCTTGCCTTTAGATAGAACAGCCTATGTGAAAAGTCTTTACAAATTGTAATGCAGCCAAAAACACTTTTTTTTGTCTTCACTGAGTCTTGGCCATATTTTACAAGGAATGAATAGTCTATTCCAATATGTGTCTGAATTAAGTTATATGCAGCCAGTTTCTTCCAGACATACGTCTCACTCTTCAGTCAAGGGAAGGCAGCCTCACCCTCTGTTACCATTCCAGCTCTTACTTCCTGCTGACTCCTCCTAATGTGGATTTCTTCCACTCCTCTGCATTATTCTTGCTGGATTCTTTGATTTACTGTTAACATCCCCCCCCCCTCCTTTTCTGACTTCTAACTTTTCTGACTCTTTTTTCATTCACTTCACTTTCCTGCCTTAAGTGAACCCTCACAGCCTCCATCCATCAACCTTTTCACTTGTCCTAGGTTAGTATGTCCATTCCCTTTAATAACTTTTTGAGATCTTTGCCAATCTCTTTAAGCTCCTTTTTCAACTCTGCCTCAGTTTACTCTCAGTATATGACAATTAATACTATTAGGCATGAACTATGTCAACTTCCTGCCCTCTTTACATACAAACTTGTCTACATCCATTCCCATCCTACCTTTTTCTCAGAAAATGAGATACCTTTGTCAAGATCCAATCCCTCTGTTAGGATTTTTTGTTTTTTGTTTTTTCAAGATCAACTCCTCTGTTGGATGGTGCCCTCCAAAAAGATAGGTTGATGTCCTAACATCTGGTACCTGTGAATGTGACCTTGTCGGAAATAGGGTCTTAGTAAATGAAATCAAGTGAAAGCGAGGTTATTAAGAAGGAAATTTGGGAAGGGGGCAAGATGGCGGAGAAGTAAGGAGCTCCGTACTTGCACTCACGCCCATACATCACACAGAAAAGATTTGAAGCCATTGGAAACCTTACAAAACCTGAGAGATTGGAAGAAAAAGGACGCAGAATCCACTGAGAGAGCCTTCTAACATAAGTGCGAACCGGGGAAGATAAAATCGGGCCGGGATCGGAGACTCCAGGGTCAGAGGCGATCCCCCTCTACCCTCTACAGGGAGTGAGAGAAGAAAAGGAGAGAGTCCGAAACAGAAAAACCTCCGCTCGGGGGCGGGGGGGGGGAACCTCCGCTTGGTGCATAGAAAGACCATACTTGCCAAATACTTGCACACCAGGTCCCTTCACGCCAACTGGTCCTGGGGGGAGCTGAGCACACAAACTGCTTCTTTGTGCTGGTTCCTGGAGGCAGGACTTCAGAGTGGTGGTGCGCCTGCCGCCATTGTAGCTCCCGGGCGGCTGGGGACCCTGAAAGAGCCACGCAGACACCGGGCGTCCACGCTCCTGGCTGGCTGGAACTCCAGAGGGAAGGCAGAGAACTAAAAACTGGGATATTAGCCTGTGAGTTCGTGTTCCGGGTGACGAGCCATAGAGGGACCCGGTTTTCCTCACTCCAGTGGACTCCGGCTCAGAGCACCCGGCGGGCAAGCCCCCGCGCATGCGCGCCAGCCGGACCCAGAGAAGGAAGCAGCGATTCTGACTCCACCCCCAGAGCTCGGCAGGGAGCCTGGAATTGCC
This sequence comes from Proteles cristata cristata, assembly GCA_017311185.1. Taxonomy (NCBI): domain Eukaryota; kingdom Metazoa; phylum Chordata; class Mammalia; order Carnivora; family Hyaenidae; genus Proteles; species Proteles cristata. Next base: position 778,143 of record JAESUZ010003943.1, read on the forward strand.
CGAGGGGGTTGCCTGGGAAGCTGTGTCTAAGGCAACTTCAGCGGGGTGTGCGGACTGGGATTTGGAGATTGGAACTGCCCTGGGTTGAAGAGTGCAACCAACTTTGGCTGCGCCCCCGGTACAGGGAGTTTACACCCCCAAAAGAGCGAGGTGCAGCTCTTGGTTCAAGAAGGGACTGGAGCACCGTCACTCTCCTCCCCACAACCGCCAAAGCAGAGCTCCCTCCTGAGGCATCGGATCACGCCATACCCATCCCTGCCTGAGAGGTGCCCTCGTCCCTTTTTTTTTTTCTTTCTTTTTCTTTTTCCTTTTTTTTCTCCTTTTTTGGTTTTTTCTTTTTTTTTCTTTCTTCCACCCCCCCTTTTTTTTCTCTTTCTTTTTTTCTTCTTCTTTCTCCTTTCTCTCTTTTTTCCCCAGAACACTGACCTGACTAACTCTGGTCGCCAGCTTGCTTAAACAATCACAACGAGTCCATTCTGTAAATGTAAATTCTACATCTACCGACATTTTCAGCTATTTCTCTCAGGAGTAATTAGACTATATAGTTTCTCTGGATAATTCCAGCATCCTTCTTTCACCTATCCAATCATATTATACCCTTTACCTCTTTGAAAAAATCTTCTTATCCCTTCTGCCTGTTCATTCTATTTCCAATTCTTCCTCATCCCGCCCTGCCTTCTCTCTCTTTCTCTATGCTCTTCAACCAGCATTGCATACACACGGCTGTTTAACTGTAGCTGGGAAATCCAGGTATATGCTTTAAACTGTTCTTTGTCCATCGGTTATCTTCTTTTATTTTTTCCTTTTCTTTTCCCCTTTTTTGACCCATTTATGTACTTTATACTCCATATTATTCGCCCTCCCTGCTCCATCTTTTCTCTTAACTTTTTCGTTTTCCCTCTCGCTTTGCATGTTAGTTGAATTAGCCTGTGCGTTTGTGTGCTCCTGCTCCCTGTGTGTTTGTCTGTCTGTTTCTTTTCCAGGGCTACCTCAAGAAACAAGCTAGAGTACACAAGGTGGAGAGTCCCAAATATCACTACGAATAGGAAAATAAAATAACCAAGGTCCCAACAAGAGAGACCAAGGGATACCATTCAAAAAAACACTCTCTGAAAGGATAGGCCCTGGAAAGTCAAAGAGTCTTCTTGGATATAGCAGCGCTCATAGAAACAGAGAGCATAGGGGCGCCTGGGTGGCTTAGTCAGTTAAGCGTCCGACTTTCGCTTGGGTCATGATCTCGCGATTCGTGGGTTCGAGCCCCGCGTCGGGCTCTGTGCTGACTGCCAGCTCAGAGCCTGGAGCCTGTTTCAGTCTGTGACTCCCTCTCTCTCTGACCCTCCCTGCTCACGCTGTCTCTCTCTCTCTCTAGAAATAAATAAAAAAAATATTAAAAAAAAAAAGATAAGAAAAAGAAACAGAGAGCATAACAGGTCTTTAAAACCAACAGAGCCAGAAAGCTAACTAAAATGATGAAACGAAAGAGCTCTCCTCCAAAGAAACTCCAAGAAGAAATGACAGCTAATGAATTGCTCAAAACAGATATCAGCAGCATAAGTGAACAAGATTTTAGAATAATAATGGTAAAATTAATAGCTGGGCTTGGAAAAAAAAAAGGGGACATCAAAGAAACTATGGCTATAGACAGAATGGAAAATAAAAATAGGCATGAAGAATTAAAAATGCGATAAATGAGATACATAATAAATTAGAGGCCTCCAATGCACGGATTGAAGAGGCAGAAAGGAGAATAAGTGATTTAGAAGACACCATTCTAGAAAAACAAGAAGCTGACAAAAAAAGAGACAAACTGATCCAGGAACAGGAAAGAAGAATTCGAGAGCTCAGCGACACAGTCAAACGCAACAATATCCGTATCATAGGAATCCCAGAAGACGAAGAGAGAGGGAAAAGTGCTGAAGGAGTCCTGGAACAAATTATAGCAGAGAACTTCCCTGACCTGGGGAAGAAAGTCAATGTGGAAATACAAGAGGCTCAGAGGACTCCCCTCAGACGTAACTTGAATCGATCTTCTGCATGACACATCATAGTCAAAATGGCAAAATATAAGGACAAAGAGAGAATTTTGAAAGCAGCTAGGGAGAAAAGGGCCCTAACATACAAAGGGAAACCTATCAGAGTGGTGACAGACCTATCTACTGAAACTTGGTAGGCCAGAAAGGAATGGCAGGAGATTTTCAATGTGATGAACAGTAAAAATATGCAGCTAAGAATCCTCTATCCAGGAAGCTTGTCCTTCAAAATAGAAGGAGAGATAAAAACCTTTCCAAATAAACAGAAATTGAAAGAATTTGTCACCACGAAGCCAGCCCTACAAGAAATCCTGAGGGGGATGCTCTGAAGGAAAGGTTGCAAGGAACAAAGATTCCAGAGACACCACCACACACATGAACCCTACAAAAGATACAAAGACTCTAAACCCACATATTTCAATAATAACACTGAATGTAAATGGGCTGAATGCACCAATCAAAAGACATAGGGTAGCAGAATGGATTAAAAAACAAAATCCATCTATATGCTGTCTACAAGAAACTCATTTTAGACGGGAAGATACCTTCAGATTAAAAGAAAGGGGATGGAGAAATATATATCATGCTACAGGAAATCAAAAGAAAGCCGGAGTAGCGATACTTATATCAGACAAACTGGACTTTAAATTAAAGACAATCACAAGAGATGAAGAAGGGCACTACATAATAATTACAGGGTCCATCCATCAGGAAGAACTAATAATCATAAATATCTACGCACCGAATATGGGAGCACCTAAATATCTACAACAATTAATCACAAACAGAAACAAGCTTATAGATAGGAATGTGCTAATAGCAGGGGACTTTAATACTCCACTTACAGCAATGGATAGGTCAACCAGACAGAAAATCACTAAAGAAATAACGGACTTGAAAGACACATTGGACCAGATGGATCTGACGGATATATTTAGAACTTTACATCCTGAGGCCAGGGAATTTACTTTCTTCTCAAGTGCGCATGGCACATTCTCCAAGAAAGATCACATACTGGGACATAAAGCAGCCCTCAATAAATTCAAAAGAATACAGATCATACCATGCACACTGTCAGATCACAATGCTTTGAAACTTGAAATCAATTACAGGAAGAAGTCTGGAAAACCTCCAAAAACATGCAGGTTAAAGAGCACCCTTCTAAAGAATGAATGGGCCAATCAGGCAATTAGAGATGAAATTAAAAAATACATGGAAACAAATGAAAATGAAAACACAACAATTCAAAATCTGTGGGATGCGGCAAAGGCAGTCCTAAGAGGAAAGTACATTGCTCTCCAGGCCTATTTCAAGAGATTAGAAAAAGCGCAAGTGCAAAATCTAACAGCTCACCTAAAGGAACAAGAGGCAGAGCAACAAGAATGCCCTAAACCCAGTAGAAGAAGAGAAATAGTAAAAACTAGAGCAGAAATAAACAACATAGAGACCAAAGAAACGATTGAACAGATCAATGAAACCAAGAGTTGGTTTTTTGAAAAAGTAAACAAAATTGACAAACCTCTAGCCAGACTTATCCAAAAGAAAAGAGAGAGCACCCAAATAGACAAAATTATGAATGAAAATGGACTTATTACAACCAACCCCTCAGAAATACAAGCAATTATCAGGGAATACTATGAAAAATTATATGCCAACAAATTGGACAACTTAAAAGAAATGGACAAATTCCTAAACACACACTCACTACCCAAATTCACACGGGAAGAAATAGAAAACCTGAACAGACTCATAACGAGTGAAGAAATTGAATCAGTGATCAAAAATCTCCCAACAAATAAGAGCCCTAGACCTGATGGCTTCCCTGGGGAATTTTACCAGACATTTAAAACAGAATTAATCCCAATTCTTCTCAAGCTATTCCAAAAAATAGAAATCGAAGGAAAACTCCCGGACTCATTTTATGAAGCCAGCATCACTCTGATTCCCAAGCCAGACAGAGATCCAGCAAAAAAAGCGAACTACAGGCCAATATCCTTGATGAATACGGATGCAAAAATTCTCAACAAGATCCTTGCAAATTGAATCCAGCAGCATATCAAAAGAATCATCCACCAAGATCAAGTGGGATTCATTGCTGGGTTACAGGGCTGGTTCAAGATTTGCAAATCAATCAATGTGATACATCATATCAATAAAAGAAAGGATAAAAACCATATGATCCTGTCAATAGATGCAGAAAAAGCATTTGACAAAATACAGCATCCCTTCTTAATAAAGACCCTAGAGAAAGTTGGGATAGAAGGAACCTACTTAAACATCATCAAAGCCATCTATGAGAAGCCTTCAGCTAACATCATCCTCAACGGGGAAAAACTCAGAGCTTTCCCCCTGAGATCAGGAACACGACAGGGATGCCCACTCTCACCACTGCTGTTTAACATAGTGCTGGAAGTCCTAGCATCAGCCATCAGACAACAAAAAGAAATCAAAGGCATCAGAATTGGCAAAGAGGAAGTCAAACTTTCACTCTTCGCAGATGACATGATACTCTACATCGAAAACCCGACAGACTCCACCAGAAGCCTACTAGAACTGATTCAAGAATTCAGCCAAGTTGCAGGGTACAAAATCAACGTAAAGAAATCGGTTGCATTTTTATACACCAACAATGAAGCAACAGAAAGAGAAATCAAGAAACTGATCCCATTCACAATTGCACAAAAACCATAAAATACCTCGGAATAAACCTAACCAAGGATACAAGAGATCTGTATGATGAAAACTATAGAAAACTTATGAAGGAAATTGAAGAAGACACAAAGAAATGGAAAAACATTCCATGCTCATGGATAGGAAGAATAAATATAGTTAAGATGTCATTACTACCTAAAGCACTCTACACTTTCAATGCAATTCCAATCAAAATTGCACAAGCATACTTCTCAAAACTAGAACAAACTATCCAAAAATTTGTATGGAACCACAAAAGACCCCGAATAGCCAAAGTAATCCTGAAAAATAAAACCAAAACGGGAGGGATCACCATCCCAGACTTTAGCCTCTACTACAAAGCTGTCATCATCAAGACAGTATGGTACTGGCACAAAAACAGACACATAGACCAATGGAACAGAATTGAGAACTCAGAAGTGGACCAAAAGTAAACAGCCAACTGATCTTTGACAAAGCAAGAAAGAATATCCAGTGGAAAAAAGACAGCCTTTTTAACAGATGGTGTTGGGAGAATTGGACAGCAACATGCAGAAGAATGAAACTAGATCATTTTCTCACACCATGCACAAAAATAAACTCAAAATGGATAAAGGACCTGAATGTGAGACAGGAAACTATCAACACCCTATAGGAGAAAGCAGGAAACAACCTCCTTGACCTCCACTGCAGAAACTTCTTACTTGACACATCCCCAAAAGCAAGGGAATCAAGAGCAAAAATAAACTCTTGGGACCTCATCAAGATTAAAAGCTTCTGCACAGCCAAGGAAACAACCCAGAAAATTAATAGGCAACCAACGAATGGGAAAAGATAGTTGCAAATGACATATCAGATAAAGGGTTGATATCCAGAATCTACAAGGAACTCACCAAACTACACGCCCGAAAAACAAACAACCCAGTGAAGAAATGGGCAGAAGAGATGAACAGACACTTCTCCAAAGAGGACATCCAGATGGCCAACAGACACATGAAACGATGCTCAGCATCCCTCCTCATCAGGGAAATACAAATCAAAACCACACTGAGATACCACCTCACGCCAGTCAGAGTGGCTAAAATGAGCCAATCAGAGAACTCTAGATGCTGGCGAGGATGTGGAGAAACGGGCACCCTCCTACACTGTTGGTGGGAATGTAAACTGTACAGCCCCTCTGGAAAACAGTGTGGAGGTTCCTCAGGAAACTAACAATAGAACTCCCCTATGACCCAGCAATAGCACTGCTAGGAATTTACCCAAGGGATACAGAAATCTGATGCATAGGAGCACGTGTACCCCAATGTTCATAGCAGCACTCTCAACAATAGCTAAAACATGGAAAGAGCTTAAGTGTCCATCAACAGAGGAATGGATCAAGAAGATGTGGTTTATCTATACCATGGAATACTACATGGCAATGAGAAAGAATGAAATCTGGCCATGTGTAGCAACATGGATGGGCCTTGAGGGTGTTATGCTTAGTGAAATAAGTCAGGCAGAGAAGGACAAATATCATATGTGTGCACGTATAGGAGGATTAGGAGGAACTTAACAGAGGACCAAGGGGGAGAAGAAGGGGGAAATGGTGGGGGAAAGGGAGAGAGGCAAACATGAGAGACTCTTGAATGCTGACAAAAACTGAGGACTGATGGATGTGGGGGGGAGGAGGGGTGGGCATGGAGGAGGGCACTTGTGGGGATGAGCACTGGGTGTTATGTGGAAACTAATTTGACAATAAACTATTTGTAAAAAAAAAAAAAAAAGAAGGAAATTTGGACACAGATACACACACACAGAGAAGAGCGACAGGTGAAGACTAATGGCCGCCATCAGAAGCTAGAAACAGGCAAGGAAACGTTATACCCAGAGTCTGGGAGAGCATGGTCCACCTTGACATCATACTTCTAGCCTCCAGAACTGTGAGATATTAAATTTTGTTGTTTTAGGCCATTCATTTGTGGCATTTGCTTCAGTGGCCTTAGGAAACTGATATATTCTCTATCTCTTCCTCTTAATCCATCCCTTTCTGCTACTTCATGGTCCTTATTCAGTCATCCCCACTTCTCTCTGTTTAGTAATTCCTTCTCAACAGCTTATGAACACATCAGGTCATATTATGAAAATGCCCTTCTCTGAGCCCGTGTTTTGCTTAGATTACCATTAGTCTTCACCTTGTCCTTCCCATCTGAGCATCTCAAAAGAGTGGAACAAACTCTAGCTTAGTTCACATCTCCTGTTCAATGCATTTATTGGTACTCAGGCTTTTTCCTCCATCAGTCTTCTGGAACCATTTTAGCTAAGGTCACAAATAATCACTTAATTATCAAATCCATTGGATATTTCTCAATTATTTCATATTGAATTAGCAGGCTACTTTGGCAATATTGATTTTTCTCTCTACTTTGAACATCTCTACTTTCTTGGCTTTCATTACATTTCACTTTCCTTGTTTTTTCCTCTCTTATATTTAGTTCCTTCCCTGTTTCTTCTTTGGCCTTATCTTCTTCTGCCTACCCTTTAAAATAGTACATTTCCTAGGATTCCATCCTTGTCCACTGCTTTTATTCAACACAATAATTTTGAGAGGGTGATCTCACCTACTTTCATTTTTCCAATGGGTACCAGTATACTAACAACTTCTAAACCTTTACCTGTACTGAAGATTCTTCTCTTGATCTTCTCCAATGTATGTCTCACTACTCACTTCTATCACCCTATTATCACAAACTCACCCAGTCCCAGACTGAAAAGATCCGCCTTTCCCCAAACCTTCCTGTGTTCTCCTAGTGCTGTTGTCATTTATGAAGTCATCCTAGAGTCATTTGGAGACTCGACTTTGGTTCTTCCATCACCTTTATGTTTACTCACTTACAAATCCTGCCAATTTTACAAATCTGTCCCCATCACTGCCGCCTTAGTCCATGCTCTCATCATCTCCCCTAACTGATCACCTGTCTTCTGTTTTCATCTTCAAGTCCATCCTTCACACAGCAGCCAGATTAATACATCTAAAAGTAATATGACATCATCACTCTTAACATGAATAAAAGTTCCTTTCTCTCTCACCTCTCCAACCACATTTTCTATTTTTACCTTTGGAACATAGAAATGACCATAGTTCTATGCCCTGAGATGGCTCATGGCTCTGTAACATTTTAATGTGAATCCATCTCCTTAGGACATGGTCACCTGACTTGTAACCTAATTAACTGCTAATCCTCCTTTGTATTCCCTGAACCTCCAAACTGCCTTCAGTATCCCCTTCTATTTCTATATTCCCCAGTATAGAGCTCTATTATCGCTTCACTGTGTTGTATTATAATTAATAGTTAACCTATCTGATTCTCGCACTAGTTAACTCTAGAAGGGAAGGAATGCGTCTGTTTCATCTTTGCATTTCATTACCTGGCATATTGCTGGAAGATGAAAAGAGAAGTAACTGGAATGTTGGGAATCTCTTATTCTAAAGCAGGTTGACCAATACGCTCCCCTGTAGGGAGAAAGTCTGGTACCTTTCAAGTTACACTACACAACCTAATTTGTGACTTTTCCTACTAAGCACAGAAAATGCAAAATCCAATTACATTTTAGGTTATCTTTTTTTTAAAAATATTTTTATTTATTTCTAGGAGAGAGAGAGAGAGATAGAGAGAGACAGCGTGAGCAGGGGAGGGTCAGAGAGAGAGAGAGATACAGACTCTGAAATAGGCTCCAGGCTCTGGGCTGGCAGTCAGCACAGAGCCTGACGCAGGGCTCGGACCCACAAACCGCGAGATCATGACCTGAGCGAAAGTTGGACGCTTAACCAACTAAGCCACCCAGGCGCCCCACATTTTAGGTTATCTTAACCACACAGTGTGGGAATGATAAACTTGTGCTTTGTGATGAGCACCCCTTTTCCTAGGAGAACATGGAAAACAAAACACCTCTTTTCCTTCTGAATGGTAATATGCTGCTGTTTTTAGAAATGCTGTTCTCTTTTAATAGAGCAACTTCATTGCCAGAGCCATCAGTTTCACAAGGTCATCTATAGCCCAGTGGACGATTCAAAGCATAATTCATAGTGGGACAGCCTGTCTTCTGTCTGCAGATTTAGGGGAGTGGGGATTAGACAGACACCAGGGTTTGTATCAAACACGTACATGCATACACAGTTTTAATATTCAGAAGAGGTCAAAAATAAAATCAGGCAAAATGTTTATGTACGAGGTATGCTAAATAAGTGTCCTGAAATACTTCATACTGTAGCATTCTTAAGGAAGAAAAACAGTGCCAAGAAGATGCATTGCCTTATCCTGGTACATACCTTATTTTTGACAATCTTCCTGGAAATAAATGTTATTAGGCTATTATAGTCTGAAAGGGTGACCCCAAACTGTTGTTTTGGCCAGCATGGCACAATGATTAGTTTAACTCTTAAAAAGTTGTGAAATATAACATAAAAATCATAACGATGCCTAGCACACAAATATGTAAATTAGTAAATAATAATACATTCAATACCACTGAAACCACCCACATGTCAAGAAACAGAATATCAGAACCTGTTAAGAGGTGAATTGTGTTGAAGCCCTAACCCCCTATATCTCAGAATGTGACTGTATTTGGAGACAGTGTTTTTAAAGGGATTACTAAGGTTAAATGAGGTTGTTAAGGTGGGCCCTGATCCAATATGACTGGTGTTCTTACCAGGAAAGAAAATTCGGATGCACAAAGAGAGATACCAAACATGTGCCTGCACAGAGGAAAGACCATGTGAGGACACAGTGAGAAGACAGCCAGAGGAAATCAAACTTGCCAACAACCTTCATCTTGGACTTCCAGCCTCCAGAAATGTCAGAGAGGAAATTTCTGTTGTTTAAGACAGCCAGTCTGTGGCATTTTGCTATGGCAGCCCTGGCACACTGCTACAGCATCCCAGAAGGACCCTGCCACCTCAGACATAGTCACTTGATGTACAGTCATTAGTAAACACGTCATCACTTTTTACTGCAGCTGTACCTGCATCCAAAAGATGACACCTGTTCTTGCATCCAGAAGATTACAGCTTAGTTTTGCTAGGTTTGCAAGGTATTTAAAAAAAAAAAAAAACTAATTTGAGTTTGAATGCCTTTAAGCAAACCATCCATTCTCTAATTCACAATATTCAATATGTTCTATTGTCTTCCCCTGACTTGTCCATGAGCATGTGTGTTTGCCACTCCTTGGCCTCATGCCCAGCCTCCTGGAATGTACCTTTTTTAATGGCCAATTATCAACTCAAGAATGACTGCCAGTGACTTTAACGATCACACTCCTTCACTCCCACCTGTTACAAGGTGCTAAATGTCAAGTTTTTGGTTTCAAATTACAATTGAAACTGTTTTGAGAATTTCATGACACCTATTGAAATAAATAGTGTCACCCAGAACTGTCACAATGGAAGATAAAAATCGCTAGTTTAGCTAGGGTGAGCTTCATTGAAAGAAGTAGAAATATCAAAATCATTTTCTCGCCTATATAATTCAAGATCCCAACAGAAAACAGATGGACAGTCAAGTTAAACTAACTCAGGAAGAATTGATTTACAAAAGAACTTATTACATAAGTAGAAGAACCATAGGAATTGTGCAGGAACCCAGGTAGTGCCGGAGACACTAGAAGCCAGAAACAGAGAATTGCCTAGAAAAGAACTCCTTGAGAGTGACTTTAAAAAGTTTTTTTTTAATATTTATTTATTTTTGAGAGAGAGAGAGAGAGAGACATAGTGTGAGCGAGGGAGGGGCAGAGAGAGAGGGAGACACAGAATCTAAAGCAGGCTCCAGACTCTGAGCTGTCTGCACAGAGCTCAAAACAGGGCTTGAACCAAAGAGCTGTGAGATCATGACCTGAGCCAAAGTCAGATGCTCAACCAACTGAACCACCCAGGTGGCCTGAGAGTGACTTTTGATGAAAACACTAGCCAGCCTGAGGCAAACTGCTCAAGCAGGAAGCTGGTAAATATCCTCACTCTTCTCTCTCTGATGTCCATGCTGACTCTTCCTTTCCTTCTTGACCTAACCAAACCGGAAGCCAGATGTTTGGGGATCTGCAGAAATAGCGTACAGAGGTCTCAAGGCAGAGAACAGAAGGAACGTAAATCTGGAGGGAGAAATGGAAAATTTCTGACACTTTGCCTTTGGAATGGCAGTGTGAGAGAATGTGGATGCTGATTTCTTCCAGGCAATTCATCGTTCAAAACATCACAGTTCTCCAGGGATGCCAGTGCTTGAGAAACATGAAGCCTTACCAGTATCCTTCCTAAAAGTTCACAAAACCAGGATGACCAGATAGTAATAACCAAGACAATACAGAGCAGGTCATCTTTATTTCTAGGTTACTTTTATTATAATGTAATATAATAAAATTATATGCTATATAACAGCATATAATGATAAAATATATTAATCATCTTAAATAATTGTATATTTAATTATATATTATTCTATTAAATAATTGTACATTTAACATATTTATACTATATTAAATGAATAATTACATAATATATAATAATACATATAATTACATAATATATATCACTGTAATCTTATTTGTAAATTTTAAACTGAGCATGAGGAAGGTCTATCTTGACATCTAGCCATAAGATTTTAGCTATTCAAACACCAGAGTAATTACTCCAAGTGTAATCTACAAGCATCGATGTGAAGGCAAGTGATTAATATATCTCCTTATCTGTCTTCAGAAATGATTGACATTTGTAGTTCAATAGAAAAAGTAGAAAAAAACAACATATCATAGAATAAAGTATGCCAAGAGCAAGTGTTAGGTTTAACAATAAACCAAATCCTTTAGAAGAGTTAAAAATGAAAATCAGATTCCAAATTTATCTCCAGCACTAAATTGGAGCCCCAATAAAATGCTGATAAAATAAGAAATGGTGCAGCCACTGTGGAAAGCAGTGTGGTAGTTCCTTAAAAAGTTAAGCATAGAATTCCCATCTGATCCCTCGAAGCCCACTCATATGAATATATCCAGAGGAATTGAAAACAGGGACTCGAACAGATGAATGTACACCAATGCTCATAGCAGCATTTTCCACAACAGCCAAAAGGTGGAAATAACCCATGTGTCTTTCAACAAATGAATGGACAAAATGCAGTATATATATTGGGGCTCCTGGGTGACTCAGTTGGTTAAGCGTCCGACTTCGACTCAGGTCATGATCTCACAGTTCCTGGGTTCGAGCCCTGTGTCAGGCTATGTGGTGACAGCTAACTCAGAGCCTGGAGCCTGTTTCAGATTCTCTATCTCCCTCTCTCTCTTACCCTCCCCTGCTCATGCTGTTTCTCTCTCTCTCTCTCTGTCTCTGAAATAAATAATAAAAACATTTAAAAAATCAAAATGAAGTATATACCTACAGTGGAATATTAATTAACACTAAAAAGGAATGAAGCAGTGATGAACTTTGAAAACATAATGCTAATGAAATAAGCCAGACATTAAGAGACAGCTATTGTCGTTATATGAAATGCTTGGAATAGGCAAATGCATGGAGACAGCAGGTAGATTCGAAGTTACCAAGGGTTAAGATGGAAGGAGAGATGGGGAGTTCTTGCTACATGCGGACAGAGTTTCTGTTTGGGATGATAATTTGGAGGGGCACCTGGGTGACTCAGTCAGTTAAGCATCTAATTTGATTTCGGCTGATGTCATGAGCTCACAGTTCGTGAGATCAAACCCCGAGTCAGATTCCGAGCTGACACTGTGAAGCCTGCTTCTCTCTTTCCCTCTCTCTCTGCCCCTCCCCTGCTGGTCTCACTCCCTCTCTCCCAAAACAAATAATAGAAAAATAAACTTTAAAAAAATGTTTTGGAAATACGTAGCTGTGATGGTTACACAACAGTGTGATGGTAATTAGTGCCACTAAATTATACACTTAAAATTATTTAAGTGGAAAATTTCATGTTCTATATATCCTAGAACAATTTTTTAAAAATTTTTATTTATTTCTAGGAGAGAGAGAGACAGCGTGAGCAGGGGAGGGTCAGAGAGAGAGGGATATACAGACTCTGAAATAGGCTCCAGGCTCTGAGCTGGCAGTCAGCACACAGCCCGAAGCGGGGCTCGAACCCACGAGCCGCCGCGAGATCATGACCTAAGCGAAAGTCGGACGCTTAACCGACTAAGCCACCCAGGCGCCCCTATCCTAGCACAATTTTTGAAAAGTTTCCTTTATCCTCTTCCTCCACATAGCATTTCATTTTAACTGAGGATCTCAAAAAAGCCTCCAAAACACCGCACAATACCAGAAGATGGACTTGAAAAAAAGCTGCACAGTGAGTGAGACTGTCAAGAGAACTTCTAAAAATGTTCGCTTCTGGTTTGTGTTCAAAACAGTAGAATGACATCTCTTAGGCCTTAGTTATCAGACGGAGGATGTTACTAAATCATTAGAACATTAAGAAGAGTTGAAGAACCTGACCCTACCTCGGTATTCCTAAGTCAAAGACTTGCAGCCCTTTTTGCTAAGACCTTAACATAAACTGTGCTCCCCAAAAGTCAAAACAAAACCATAGCATCCAGATTACTAGAGCCCGAACAGGAAAGAGGCCATATTAGCTTCCCAGACCTGACAGAGGTCCACCATTTTATTGGAAGCAGCACTACTTCTTCTCTCCACTGCGGCCATGCTCTGAACTTGTCATTTCAGTCTCGCACACCACCATATAATTATCAAGGCACATAGATTTCATTTTGTTAATAAGCAGAAGTTTTGTCAAAGATTTTGAAATAGTAATTATTGATGTATTTCTTATTTAAAACACAGCATGCTTTTATTGTAATGATTTTAGAGAAAAAAGAAAACAGAAGCTCAAAGAAGGAAATATAAATTACCCATAATTTTATCATCTAAATATAATTATGATTAGTATTGTGATGTGTTTGTGTGAGACTTATGTGATTAATTTTAGTCAACTTGGTGTCTAACTTTTCTACATTATGAAAGAAATAGTTTTTCTTTGAGAAATATGTGGAAAAGTTTAATATACATAGAACAGTCCTATCACATGAAGACACTCCCCATTACCCTGTCGATGTGTTCTAGCCCAATTAACCAAGGCCATTAGCAGACAAAGCGATAGTTTGAAAAATCACATTTGTTGACTCTTCTGTAAGAAGACAGACCACAAGCCAGAGCACCCATGGGCTGTCTCATGGAAGAAAGAAAGAACTGTGGTTATTACAGACTTTAAGAGAAGCAGTGCTTTTAGAGGCTCAGAGCAAAGCAGGATTGGGGTTAAAAAAGTCAACATGAAGTCTGCACTGCAAAAAGGACCCAGAGTCCTTTTTTCCTGCAAAACCACAAAGTTGAGCTAAATGTGAAATGATGTGCCCAGAAATCCCTTACCTGAATTACTGTATGTACATGGGTTGGAAATCAAGGCTGCTTCTCTGTGTCAAAGGACTGAAATCCTCCCAACAAACAGGGTGGTGTGCTTCACTCTTATGATTCCAAAGAGCAAGCTTTTGACTGCCTAGATATTAGAAAACAAGATTTCTCAGTGAATAAGAGATTAAGAGTCCCTTAAATAAGAGGATGTTTATGACACTTTATATAGCTCTAGCCTGGCCTTGGGAGAAATATTGTTTCCTGTTAACTTAGCACCTGGTTTGATCTTGATCTGTGCCTGTTATCCCAGCCTGATAACTGGCAGGGCACATATTTTACCTTCCAGTGCAAGCTAATTTTTTAAATATGTTTTCTCCCATTGTTTTTTTCTATGGCTTTTTATGTCTTTTGATCTAAATTGTAGCAATTTTATCTATCCAGAGGTAGATCTAATTTTTTAACTTTATATTACTTTAGTATGATGTTTAATTAATTACCTAGTCTTCAATAGGTATCATTTTAATGACTAAACAAACCATTCTAGGAGCCAAGAGGAGTCTGCCCCAAAGTGTACCACTCTGGCATTCCCACCTAAACAGGGAATAATCTTTTAACTTTTTTAAAAGTTTATTTATTTAGTTTTGAGAGAGAGAAAGTGAGAGTGGGGGAGAGACAGACAAACAGGGAAAGAGAATCTCAAGCAGGCTCCATATTGTCAGTGTGGAGCTAGATGTGGGGTTCAAAGGCATGAACTGTGAGATCATGACCTAAGCCTAAGTCGAACACTTAACTGACTGAGCCACTTAGGCATGTCTCTTTTAACCTTTTTAATAGTTAATCCCAAGGCCATAAATAGAGTAACTCCTTGTTATTTTCATTGCATATTTTGAACTATTAACAAGATTAAGGGGCGCCTGGGTGGCTTAGTCGGTTAAGCGTCCGACTTTCGCTCGGGTCATGATCTCGCGGTTCGTGGGTTCAAGCCCCGCGTCGGTCTCTGTGCTGACTGCCAGCTCAGAGCCTGGAGCCTGTTTCAGAGTCTGTGACTCCCTCTCTCTCTGACCCTCCCCTGCTCATGCTGTCTCTCTCTCTCCTAGAAATAAATAAAACATTAAAAACAAAAAAACAAAAAAACAAGATTAAAATTTTCCCATACTCTTTACTAATTCTAGTTCATCCTATAACCTTTCATAAATGTTTCCTAGATTATGTGTTAAGAAGCTTAGTGCGTTTCTCATCAAACCATCTTAGCTCTTATGTTGTAAAAGTAACATGTATTAAAATACTGATTTTTTTGTTATTTTAGCAGCAACATATTCTTTCTAGAATGTAGTTTCAAACAAGTCTTTGTGAGCTTATTCTTACTCTTTTGAAACTCTCCTTACTTGCTTCAAAACCTGAGGCTGGCAATCAGAAATCTAAATCAAGTTTTATTAATCTCCTATTGATGGAAACTGGCTTTTAATGATCAGTTCTGATGTCTGACACCAGCCATGTGTTACAAGTTACAAAGTACCAGCTTTGGACAATGATTTCTTTTAGAAATAAATTCTAACAAATTCAAGCTATCCAATAATATTGTTACACATATTCCAGTTTTCATTCCTAAGAGCAATGAGCATAATTGCAGCTGGTATGCTACAGATGCAGTTAATAAAATCCAAACCATCGATACTAATATGAATGGCAACTGTGAAATAGCATTTTTCCATATGAAATTCATTTTTTGTGTGTATCTCAGACAAATAAGGGGAAAGTGCTGAGTTGAATCATAATATACTCCAAGACTGAATCAATGAGTAACTCAAAAAAGGAAGGCTTAATGAAAGACCATTACTATCATTGTAAATACATATTCTGATTATTTTTTAAATCTCTTATCTGGTTCTTTGTAGGTCTAGAATATTTCTTTCCAAAATGACCCTTTGGGCCATGGCTAATTTGGATCATTAGCTCAGTGATTTCTGTGAAGTCTGGAAGCCTGCATCATTTTACTTGTAATGGTGAGTTTAATTTGTTTTCTCCCCAGACTCTTCCAATCCCTTACTATCACTCCAAACTGAAAATAGAAAGTTCAAGAACATAAAATGCCTCAAAATATCTTATCTTCATCTTCTTTAGTGCTCTTTCTTTGATCTATTATAACTTGATCTATCTTGTTCTGTTATAACTTATTGTCAAGTTGGCTAACATACAGTGTATACAGTGTGTTTTTGCTCTTGGGGGTAGATTCCTATGATTCATTGCTTACATACAACACTCAGTGCTCATCCCAACAAGTGCCGTCCTCAATGCCCATCACCCATTTCCCCCTCTTCCCTGCCCCTCATCAACCCTCATTTGGTTCTCTGTATTTAAGAGTCTCTTAGAGCTTGCCTCCCTCCCTCTCTGTTTCTAATTATTTTTCCCTCCCTTCCCCCATGGTCTTCTGTTAAGTTTCTCAAATTCCACATAAGAGTGAAAACAGATGATATCTGTCTTTCTCTGACTGACTTATTTTACGTAGCATAATACCCTCCAGTTCCATCCACATTGCTGAAAATGGCAGGATTTCATTCTTTCTCATTGCCAAATAGTATTCCATTGTATATATCAACCACATCTTCTCTATGCATTCATCAACTGATGGACATTTAGTCTCTTTCCATAATTTGGCTATTGTTGAAAGTGCTGCTATAAACATTGGGGGTACATGTGTCTCTATGAATCAGCACTTCTGTATCCTTTGGATAAATTCCTAGTGTGCTATTGCTGGATCATAGGGTAGGTCTAGTTTTAATTTTTTGAGGAAGCTCCACACTGTTTTCTAGAGCAGCTACTTCGTTCTGCATTCCCAACAATAGTGCAAGAGGGTTCCCGTTTTTCCATATCCTCACCAGCATCTGTTGTTTCCTGAGTTGTTAATTTTAGCCACTCTGACTAGTGTGAGGTGGTTTCTCAATGTGATTTTAATTTGTACTTCCCTGGTGATGAGTGATGTTGAGCATCTTTTCACGTGTCTGTTGGTCATTTGGATGGAAAAGTGTCTATTCATGACTTCTGCTCATTTCATCACTGGATTATTTGCTTTTTGGGTATAGAGTTTGGTAAGTTCTTTATAGATTTTTGGATACTAACCCTTTATCCGATATGTCATTTGCAAATATCTTCCACCATTCCATTGGTTGTTTTCTAGTTTTGTTGACTGTTTCCTTTGCAGTGCAGAAGCTTTTTGTCTTGATGAGGTCCCCATGTTTTATTTTTGCTTTTATTTCCCTTGCCCTTGGAAACGTGCCAAGCAAGAAGTTGCTGCAGCTGAGATCAAAGTGGTTGTTGCCTGCTTTCTCCTCTAGGGTTTTGATGGTTTGCTGTCTCACATTCAGGTCTTCCATCAATTTTGAGTTTATTTTTGTGTATAGTGTAAGAAAGTGGTTCGGTTTTATTCTTCTGCATGTTGCTGTCCACTTCTCCCAGCACCATTTGCTAAAGACACTGTCTTTTTTCCATTGGATACTCTTTCTTGTTTTGCCAAAGATTAGTTGGCTGTACACTTGTGGGTTCAATTCTGGGTTCTCTCTTATATTCCATTGGTCTATGTGTCTGTTTTTCTGCCAATGCTATACTGTCTTGATGATTACAGCTTTGAAATACAGCTTTACGTCCTGAATTGTGATGCCTTTAGTTTTATTTTTCAAAATTACTTTAGCATTCAGGGTCTTTTGTGGTTCCATACAAATTTTAGGATTTTTTGTTCTAGCTTTGAGAAGAATGCCGGTAAAATTTTGATTGGGATTGCATTGAAGGTATAGATTGCTTTTGGTGGTATTGACATTTTAACAATATTTGTTCTTCCAATCCATGAGCATGGAATGTTTTTACATTTCTTTGTGTTTTATTCCATTTCTGTCATAAGTTTTCTATAGTTTTCAGCATACGGATCTTTTACATTTGGGTGAGGTTTATTCCTAGGTATTTTATGGCTCTTGGTGCAATTGTAAATGGGATCTATTTCTTGATTTCTCTTTCTGTTGCTTCATTATTGATACATAGAAATGCAACCAATTTCTGTGCATTGATTTTGTATCCTGCAACTTCGCTGAATTCGTGTATCAGTTCTAGCAGCTTTTTGGTGGAGTCTTTCAGGTTTTCCATGTAGAGTATCATGTAATTTGTGGAAGCTGAAAGTTTGACTTCTTTGCCTATTTGGATACCTTTTATTTCATTTTGCTGTCTGACTGCTGAGCCTAGGACTTCCAACAGTATGTTAAGGAACAGTGGTGAGGGGGTGCCTGGGTGGCTCAGTCGGTTAAGCATCTGACTTCAGCACAGGTCATGATCTCATGGTTCTTGAGTCCCATGTCAGGCTCTGTGCTGACAGCTCAGAGACTGGAGCCTGCTTCAGATTCTGTGATTCCATCTTTCTCTGCCCATCCCCCACTTGTGTGCGCTGTCTCTCTCTCTCTCTCTCTCAAAAATAAACAGACATTTAAAAAATTTTAAACAACAGTGGTGAGGGTGGACATCTCTGTTGTGTTCCTGATCTCTGGGAGAAAGCTTTCAGTTTTTCCCAATTGAGGATGATATTAGCTGTGGGCTTCTCATATATGGCTTTTATGATTATAAGGTGTGTTCCTTCTATCCTGACTTTCTTCAGGGTTTTTATTAAGAAACGATGCTGTATTTTGTCAAATGCTTTTTCTGCATCTATTGACAATATCATATGGTTCTTTTCTTTTATTAATGTGATGTATGGCATTGATTGATTTGCAAATATTGAACCATCCCTGCAGCCCACGAATGAATCCCACTTGATGGAGCTGAATAATTCTTCTGATATACTGTTGAATTAGATTTGCTAGTATCATGTTGATAATTTTTGCATCCATGTTCCTTAGGAATATATATTGAACTGCAATTCTCCTTTTTAGTGGGGTCTCTCTTTGGTTTGGGAATCAAAGTAATGCTGGCTTCATAGAATGAATCTGGAAGCTTTTCTTCCGTTCTTATGTTTTGAAACAGCTTGAGAATGGGACGCCTGGGTGGCTTAGTCGGTTAAGCGTCCGACTTTCGCTTAGGTCATGATCTCACGGTTCGTGGGCTCGAGCCCCGCATCGGGCTCTGTGCTGACTGCCGGCTCAGAGCCTGGAGCCTGTTTCAGTCTGTGACTCCCTCTCTCTCTGACCCTCCCCTGGTCACACTGTCTCTCTCTCTATCTCCTAGAAAAAAACAAACCCCGCCCCCCCCCCCCAAAAAAGAGTAGTGAAACAGCTTGAGAAGGATAGGTATTAACTCTGCTTTAAATGTCTTGTAGAATTCCTCTGGGAAGCCATCAACCCAGGACTTTTATTTGTTGGGAGATTTTTGATAACTGATTCAATTTCTTCACTAGTTATGGGTCTGTTCAAATATTCTATTTCTTCCTGTTTGAGTTTTGGTAGTATGTGGGTGTCTAGGAATTTGTCCATTTCTTCCAGATTGACCAGTTTGTTAGCATATAACTTTTCATAGTATTCTCTGATAATTGTTTGTATTTCTGTGGTGTTGGTTGTAATCTGTCCTTTTTCACTTGTGATTTTATCTATTTGGGTCCTCTCCCCTTTCTTTTTGAGAAGTGTGGCTAGTGGTTTGTCAGTTTTCTTTATTTTTTTCAAAAAACCAGTTCTTAGATTCATTGATATGTTCTACTGTTTTTTTGGATTCTATATTGTTTATTTCTGCTCTAATCTTTATTATTTCTCTTTTGCTGATGGCCTTCGGTTTCCTGACTGTTTTGCCTCTCGTTCCTTTAGGTGTGCTGTTAGATTTTGTATTTGAGATTTTTCTTGTTTTTTTTTTTTTTTTTTTTTTTTTTTTTGCGATAGGCTTGGATTACAATGTATTTTCCTCTTAGGACTGCCTTTGCTGCATTCAAAGGGTGTAAGCTGTCGTGTTTTCATTTTCATTTACTTCCATATATTTTTTAATTTCTTCTTTAATTGCCTGGTTGACCCATTCATGCTTTAGTAGGATGCTCTTTAACCCCCATGCATTTGGAGGTTTTCCAAACTTTTTCCTGTCATTGATTTCAAGTTTCATAGCATTGTGATCTGAAAATGTGCATGGTATGATCTAAATTCTTTTACATTTATTGAGGGCTGTTTCGTGACCCAGTATATGATCTATCTTGGAGAATGTTCCATGTGCACTCAAAAAGAATGTATGTTCTACTGCTTTTTGATGAAAAGTTCTAAATATATCTATCAAGTCCATCTGGTTCATGTATCATTCAGGGCCATTGTTTCTTTCTTGATTTTCTGCTTAGATGATCTGTCCATTGCTGTAAGTGGAGTGTTAAAGTCCCCTGCAATTACCATATTCTTATCAACATGATTTCTTATGTTGGTGATTAATTGATTTATATATTTAGGTGCTTTCAAATTGGGGGCATATACATTTGTGATTGTTAGCTTTTCTTGATGGATAGACCCCATAATTATGATATAATGATGCTTTACATCTCTTGTTACAGCCTTTAGTTCAAAATCTAGTTTGTCTGATAGAAGTATGGCTACTCCAAGTTTCTTTCAACTTCCAGTAGCATGAAAGATGGTTCTCCATCCCCACAATTTCAATCTGAAGTTGTCCTCAGGTCTAAAATGGGTCTCTTGTAGATAGCATATAGATGAATCTTGTTTTTTTAAATCCATTCTGATACCCTATGTCTTTTGATTGGAGCATTTAACCTATTTGCATTCAGGGTTATTATTAAAAGATGGGATTTAGTGTCATTGTATTTTCTGTAGGTTCATGCTTGTGGTGATGTTTCTGGTCCTTTGTAGTCTTTGCAGCATTCCACTCACAGAGTCCCCCTTAGGATCTCTTGCAGGGCTGGCTTAGTGGTCATGAACTCCTTCAGTTTTTGTTTGTCTGGGAAAGCCTTTATCTCTCCTTCTATTCTGAATGACAGCCTTGCTGGATAAAGGAGTCTTGGCTGCATATTTTTCCTTTTCAGAACATTGAATATTTCCTTCCACTCCCTTTTGGCCTGCCAAGTTTCAGTGGACAGGTCTGCTCCTACCCTTACGTGTTTACCCTTGTAGTTTAAGGCCCATTTGTCCCTAGCTGCTTTTGGAATTCTCTCTTTATCTTTGTATTTTTCTGGTTTCTCTATGATATGTCATGCATAACAACTGTTATGTCTGAAGGGACATCTCTTTGCCTCCTGGATTTGGATGTCTGCTTCCTTCCCCAGGTTGGGGAAGTTATCAGTTATAATTTGTTCAAGTAAACCTTCTGCCCTTTCTCTCTTTCTTTTTCTTCTGGAACTCCTATGATACGGATATTATTACTTTTCATTGAATCACTTCATTCTCTAATTCTCCCCCTAGTATTTTTTAATCTTTTTTTTTCTGAGCTTCATCATTTTCCATAATTTAATCTTCTATTTCATTTATGCCTCTTCCATCCTCACTGTTCCCACATCTAGTTTATTTTGCATCTCATTTATAGCATTTCTTAATTTCTCATGACTATTGAATTACCTCTGCAACAATAGATTCTCTGCTGTATTCTATGGTTTTTTTCCAGCCCAGCAATTAATCTTATGACTATTATTCTAAATTCTCCATCAGTTATATTGTTTATATCTGTTTCAAGCAATTCTTTAGCTGTCATTTCTTCCTGGAATTTATTTTGAGGCGAATTCTTCTGTTTCATCGTTTTGGCTAGTTTTCTGTCCCTTATGCATTTTAAAGTCTTGTTATGTGTCCTGCACCAATGAGCACTACTATATTAAAAAGGGGTCATAGACTGTCCAGGGTCTGGTCCTTCAAGAGGTGTTTTTGAAGTGTGTTACATGCTCTCTCTTGTGTGACTCTGTTTGCTTTATCTCCCTACTCATAGTGGTTGTTTGTTTGCTTTGCTTTGTTTGTTGAAGCAACCCTGGAAAAAAACTTTTTTTAAAAGGGGGTGGTGGTGGTGGTGGTGGAAGAAGCCTTATCGCATTACAAAGTGAAAAATGACAAAGGAGGGAAAAGAAAAGAAAATTGACCAATCAGAGAGACTATGCAGCATAATCCAGAAAAAGATAGGAAAATAAAGAAGAAAGAGATACAGAACAAGTGTAAAGACAATAGACTAAATATGCTTTCTTAAACAAACCAACAACCAGAATACCCAGACTATAGAAGGGAAGAAATAAGAAGAAGAAAAGGAAGAAAAAAACATATACATATTTGTATAATAAGAACTGACCAAGAATTAAATCAGAAAATGCATGGCCTTAGACTTGGTGGCAGCGCTGGCCTGGTGGAGGGGCTGTACGGTCAGTGTCAATCTTGCTCCAGTAGATTCACAGTTACCAGACTCAGAGAGGCGTGGTTTGGTGTAGGCGGGTCCTGCCTCCACTGACAAGTGGTGGGCCCCTTGTCAGTTCCCTGAAACCCATCTTGTTGGTGATTGGGAGAAAAATGGTGACACCTCTGTCTCTCTTCCCCAGATGGGGTGTCCCAACCCACTCTGTTGAGGTCATCTTCATGGTGCTGAGCGGAGCCAGTGGGCCTTTTTATTTTTCACTCCAAGTCTCCCACACCTCCCAGGTACTTGGCTGGGATTCAAACCTCGATGTCTTACAGTGTCCTGCTCCAAGCACCCTGGTTCTGAGGAAGTGTTGCTCCGCCCCACCAATAAAGGGCCTCTAGCTGGCAGGTGCAGACAGGGTTCTTTGTCCTTGGGATTATTGTATGCCTTCACCTGACAGCACTCAAGGGAGGGGGTTGCTTTTTCCCAGTGCGGACTGCACCTCTGAACTAGTTACTGAGCCCAGGGCTGGCTCCCCTCCTCTGCAGGTGTATGAACAGCTGGGGCAGCCGGCCCCAGCCCAGGGAAAGCCTTGCAGTTAGATATTGGACCTTTGTCTTTTTTTTTTGATCCCTGGTCCATGGTTTTTCTCATGTCCAAATACAATCCTACACTTCCACAGCCTCTCTTTCTCTTCCTTTTGTCTCTCCTCAGAAGGGGATCCCTCCCCTCCATGCCTATATCACCCGCTTTATCTCTCCCAGTTCGCAGTCACACACCTATGGCCTGTCAAGTTGTCCCTGTGAGTCCTTGGAGATGTCTCTGTCGCTTTGCAGCCCAGACTCTTGGAATTCCAAGTCCTCTGTCCTCAACACTGCTGGGTTTGAGGGACGAGGAAACTTCAGGTTCACCTATCTCTCTGGAATGTTGACCGCTCTCTCCTTTCCTTGATCTACTTAATAATTGATGGACTAAAAGACAGCTTTGGTCGATGGGTGCCTGGTGGCTCAGTCAATTAAGCATCTAACCCTTGACTTCAGCTGAGATCATGATCTCACAGTTCAACATTTGACTTGATTTCAGCTCACAGGTCAGGATCTGATGGCTCCTGAGATGGAGCTCTGCATCAGGTTCTGTCCTTCCCCTCCCTGTGCTCTCTCTCAAAATAAATAAATGTTTTTTTAAAAGACAGCTTTGGTTAAAAAATCACTTTGGGAAGCCACATGGCCTAATAAAGGTGATGACTGACCTATTGAAATTGCTGTTTTTCTTTTATGCTTAGCCTCAATATTTCTCTCATTGAATACCAAATCCATGAGTGACACCATTCAAACTCTTTATAGAATGGCTGACAAACCTGGAAACCAGGGAGCACTGCAAGCTTATTTAATAAGAAAATAAATATGAGGTTTGTTTAGCTGGGGAGGCAGAGTGGGTGGTGGTGTTTCTCAGTCTGTATCCAGGGATGTGTGGGATGCTAAGCCAATCCTGAGCGTCCCTCCCTCCCCCCCCAACTCAATATCTTTATCCAGATGAGGTCACTTAAATGTGACCATCCAAAGTGGTCTTGAAAGAGAAAGGAGGACGAAAAGACATCACAAAGGAGTAAAATAAGCAGTTTTAAGACTGGAAAAGAAAGATGAGGAAAGGTTGGCCCTGTGCTCTTGGTGACATCATCATGGGGTACAGCCAATGCCACCACCTGCTCCTGTGCCTTCCTGCTTGTTCCTCCTTCCTGAAAATCTGACAGTGGGAAGCCTTTGAGATTGAAGCTGCTTCTATAGATTAATTACATAAATGCAAGGCTCATTTGAATTAGTTTTCTTTAATTTCATAAATCTGTTTGAAGTCATAATAATGACTACTAAGTATGAGTCAAGGATAATGATAATCTTTATTTTAAGAAAATTAAAAATACAGCCAAGTACACAGTTGAGAACTGTTAACATATGCTCATATTTGCTTTTCTTTCTTATCAAAGGAAGAAAACATTACAATATACTTGAAATCTGCTTTATCCCACTTCCAATCTCATTACTCTTTCTCCCCAGAGCCAACCGTTACCATTATCATTTCATATGTGTACATATTAGCAGTCTGTTTTTCAGCTGTGTGTGTATGTGTGTGTACATGTATATACATTTTAGTTTATACACATATATGTATACATATCCATTCATAGTATAAATAATATATAATATTGTTTTGTATGAAATAGTATTTCTAACTTACATAAATTGTAATTTATACCTATAACTGGGCAATAACACTAAGTTTTTAAAATTTATCCTTGTGGGGGTGTCTAGGTGGCTCAGTCAGGTTAGGGTCCGAGTTTGGCTCAGTTTATGATCTCGTGGTTTATGTGTTCAAGCCCCATTTCAGGCTCTGTGCTGACAGTGGAGATCCTGCTTTGGATTCTTTCTATCTCCCTCTCTCTGCTCTCACTCCTTGTGCTCTTTGTGACATTATCGTTTTAAAAAAAACTTTGAAAAATTTATCTATGTCAAAGTACACTATTTTATAAATACTATATATAATCATATTCATTCCTTCTACCTGCTGTATTTAGTTATATGAATATCTATCTCTTTTTCCATATATTTGGAGTTTCAAATTTTTGTTATTATGAGAAGTATTCAAGTAAATATTCTCATACATGTTTCTTTGTATTTATATATAAAAGATATTTCTAGAATGCACATGAAGTAGAATTGTTAGGTTGTAAGAGAATACATTTTTTTTTTATGTTTTTTATGTTTTATTTATTTCTAGGAGAGAGAGAGAGAGAGCGTGAGCAGGGGAGGGTCAGAGAGAGAGGGAGTCACAGACTGAAACAGGCTCCAGGCTCTGAGCTGGCAGTCAGCACATAGCCCGACGCGGGGCTCGAACCCACGAACCGTGAGATCATGACCTGAGCGAAAGTCGGACGCTTAACCGACTAAGCCACCCGGGCGCCCCTAAGAGAATACATTTTAAAATTTTCTCAATATAAACAGATTGATCCCCATTGGAATCATATCAATGAAACTCTGTAACAGTGAATAATAATTCCTATCTCCTCACATGTTGACCAGAATTCAATATAGTCGTACTTCAAAATCCTTGCCAATTGGAGGCATATCTTGTTGTTTTATTGTGTATACTTATTAGTGCAGTTGGTTATTGTCTGATATGTTCATTCACCAGTCAGGAGATTCTGGGGTTTTTGTTGTTGTTGTCACTTTATTGTTTTTTGTTTGTTTGTTTTTTGTGTTTTGTGTTTTTTTTCTTTGTCTATTCCTTTGCAATGATCTTCCCAGGATGAGCAGGGTTACTGTTTGCACTTAGGAAATAGAGCTCTGAGAGGCCATGTGACTTGCTTTAGCTCAAAGCACTGGTGAGAACTGCAGGAAAGAGTTTGTCCTCCATCTTCCAATTCAAATCATCTCCCTTTCCCAATTCTTGTGCTTCTCAGGGCACTGTTCAACCGATTTTTTATTTTATTTTATTTATTTCTAGGAGAGAGAGAGAGAGAGAGAGAGAGAGAGAGAACGTGAGCAGGGGAGGGTCAGAGAGAGAGGGAGTCACAGACTGAAACAGGCTCCAGGCTCTGAGCTGGCAGTCAGCACAGAGCCCGACGCGGGGCTCGAACCCACGAACCGCGAGATCATGACCTAAGCGAAAGTCGGACGCTTAACCGACTAAGCCACCCAGGCGCCCCACTGTTCAACCGATTTTAACCCTTTTCATCTCACCATACTTGACTTCCTGATCAGGGAAGATTATTTTAGCAAGCAAAGTGAGGAGCCCCTACAAGGTCTGGTTTGGGGATTCTGGCAAGAAATCCTGCCTGAACAGTCCCCCCGTGGTGCCTGGAGTCCCTCAGGGGTTTTGAAGGCTTTTCTACTTCTGATCAAACCTTCACATCAACCCTTTGCCATATACACTATTATAGTCATCATTTTACACTTGAGGGGTTAAATAACTCCCTTAATGTGACAGGACTAGGAAGAAAAACTGAGAAAAGCATTTAAAGCTCTTCTCAGTTAGAGGAAGGGTGACCAGATTCATCCAGGGAAAAAACTGTGGGGAAGATGAAAGTGAGAATTGAAAGATGATTTTCTCCTTTCTCCCACTTTTCCCCAGAATCAGCCTTTGTAGGATCACAAAGCAATGTAGCTATAAAGATCTTTCAGAGCACATTGCTGAATCTTTTGTCTCTTCAGTGAAGAAGCTGAGGTCATTATCTAATCTATAGGAGTCAAGTAATTGCAACAAAACACTGGCAGAAAGCCTAGCCAAGAGTGATGTGAAGAGGTCTCAGAAGAGGAAATGCACATTTCAAAGCATGGAGAAGCTTCACCTTATGGTATTTTTACTGAACTTCTTATAACAAAGACTTTAGTTAATAAGGAGCACAGCCATATTTTAAATCTAAGTAAAGCATAGATAGTGAGCTAGAGTCTTAGTGTGTGTGTGTGTGTGTGTGTGTGTGTGTGTGTGTGTGTGTGTTGTGTCTTTACAGATCTGCAATAATCTTCTGCATGCTGTTGTGTATCCTGGTATCTTAGTCTTTTGGTTCTCCACCAATAAGAGCTCACTTCATTTATTCTTATATGTACTTTTGGTCCTGATACTTCCTTTATCAGGAGACTGATTTCTCCTTTATCTCCGGGTCTCGTCAGCTCCCATAGTCCCAGGGAAGGGAAGAGGTTGATTACGACCACTAAAAGGCATAGCATGAGATATAAGAGGATGTTGAGAAGGAGGAAGGGCAGATAGCCCACCCATTCTGATTCTGGTAACTTGTGAGAAGAGGAAGAAAGGAAAAGGGAAGTAAGTCCATGGTGAGACATACTGCTATTTCTCATCTGTGGCCAAAGTCCTAGGAGGAGGAGCCAGGAGAGAGGACTTGAGGGCAGAGGCCATTGCCTACTTTCCATTTGGAAGTATAAGAGAGATTATCTCCCAGGCGAGCCCCATCACCTACTGAGATAAACAGAGAGGGGACCTGTATTTGGCTCTCTCAAGCCATCTTCAGTTTCTATATGGCATAGAATGGGATCCCAGAATCTCCTGAATGCACCCAAAGGCTATTCAGAAATGAGCCAGCAGTTAGATGTTTGGTAGAAGAGATCACCATCTTTAGGACAAAGAAACTCTGAAACTGAGGAATATACCACTAGAATAAGAGACACAGATATCAGAGGCCCACAACAAAAGCAAAGCTGAAGAAGAGATGGGTCAGTATGTAGGGCTTACCAGGTTAACTAAACCAGGACAGAACAGACAGAGCTATGTTAGCTGTGTGTTTCAGCAATGGATTCCAGAAGGACCTTGAGTTGCTGTAAGCCCTCTGAATACTCAGACACCATTTTGGAGGAAACAGTGAGTGGGAGCTAATCCAAAATATAAAAATACTAAGTTATCCATAGTATATGAGTTATCTGCAGAGACTCTTTAAATCATTTTGAAAGAAGACTTCAGCTGCCTCCATTTTATCTCAAATCTTTTAGCTGAGTTTTTCTTTTCTGCTGTTGTCTTCCTGAGGAAGAAGATTCTGAGGGCAAAGCATCCCTGATGGGAATGGAAACTACTCCCTCAAGCAACAAGGACTGCCCAGAGCCAGCAAGACCCCATCCATGATCGACTCCAAGACAATGATGGATTAAACGTTCACTGTCTACCTGCACGCACCCACCCACCTTTGTCCTACATTTTCCTTATATGACCCTGGTAGTATTCTTGGCACTTTGGAGACAGACTGAGATGCTAGTCTGCTCTCTTCCTGGTGTTGGCCTCACTGAAATAAACTTTCCTTGTGTTACCCCCACTCTCCCTCTGCCTTTGGATTTTGACAAAGGAGAGGGACCCAACCTGGTCTGTTTGGGCCCCCAGAGCTGGGTGCTCTTGCACCCCTGTGTGCCAGCTATAATTGGATTATATTGCATTTACTGGGTATGCCTAAAATACAATTTTCCCAATACCCAAGGGAGCTTATAAGGAATATGAGGTCTATTTTCAAGATGAAATGTGTACATTTTCTTTACTTGTCTAATTGTAATGTGAGTAATTTTTCAACACAAAAACATTGGCCTAAATGGAAATGGAAAGAACTGAAGTGGTACGGTAAGGGCCCAGATACAGCACCTGAAGCCATCAGGAATCTAGGCATCTACTAGTGTCTTTGTCTCTGTCTCTGTCTCTCTCTTATTCTTTTTCTCTACCTCCATGTGCACCTTGCTACATTTGTGACCAGCAGAGAAAAGTATTTTTCTATCTCAACTCTAATCCAAAATTCAATGGGTAATGAGTCATAGTCACAGAAAGCAAATACAGCTTCTGGCGGGCAGCTCAGGTGGGAGGAGGGTATAGTTATTACAGAATTGAGATCATTATCATGGTTGTTTGGTAGTCCTATCTTTTCTTCTTAACTGAAAATTTTCCATATTATTAACTATTTCATGAAAACATTTTTTATGCCTACCTTATAGTCCATTCTTCGCTTGATGGTTATTTTGGTTTTATCCCAAAGTTTGTGGGGTTTCTTTTTTTAGTAATATATAAATAATACTATGTTGAATATGCCTATACTTAAGTTTTTGTTCTCATATTTGATTTTCTCTTTAGGACAGTTTTATTGAAAAGTAAATGCTGATTGGTAAGAATCTGATGTTTCTAACAGTGTAATAGTGAAAATTCATACACCTGTCCTGTTTATAAAATGTCATTTATAAATAAGTCTAGTAATTCTTGAGACAAAAATATCTAAACTATTCATTCTGTCACACATACAATGAAATTATTACATTAGTTTAGGTTTGTAATTTGGTGCAAATCGATGTGTTTTTTTGTTTCAATGTAATATTTTGGATTTGTGGCTGTCTCTTGATCATGTAATGTTAAGTATTGCAACCATCAAAAGCTGTTACTTTTTTAAACCCTAGAATAAATTATTTTCATTTCTAGACATTGCTATAAATATCAGTAAATATGATGCCACATTAGTCAGATCTGTGAAGATGATTAGTCTTGGAGAAAGCATCTTCTGGAGTAAAGTATCACCTTGTTTAAACATGAAGAGGTTTACAGCATCTAAGAGATTAAGAGATGCACACACTTAAAAATGTAAATACTTCAAGATCTATCACAAGGCACATATGAACTCCAAATGAACACTATGCATATTTAGGAAGGAGAAAGCACTGCACCACCAACAGATTATATTTAAATGTATCACTTATCTTACTAGATACGTAGTATCTCCCTAGTACACAGGCATCCTGTCTTTTTTATCTATGGATCCTTCAATGAGAGTGGGAATCCAATGTGCTTGCCAAATTGTTTGGTAGGCCAATGGCTAGGACAACAAAGAGATGGTAGTGATCGATGAGGATCTAAATAATGCTCCATAAGGAGCTGGGTGTTAACTGATTGATTATGGTCAGACATACATGGGAAATCTGGAAAAGAAAGAGAAGAATGTGCCAATTCTTCCAAACCACACCTTTGACCTTTGAGCTCCTTCAAAGGAGTCAGCTACCACAGGACAGATAGAAGATAAATATCTCCATGTCTCCCATATATCCATTGTCTTGCACAGATACGCATTTTACATTTGTTCATTTCTAGAATTGGTGAAAATGCCAGGCTCTGGATTCGGGAGTGAAATCTTCAACCAAGAAGGCTCTTAACTTTATCTATCTTTAAAATAAGAATAACAGGGGCGCCTGGGTGGCTCAGTCTGTTAAGTGTCCAACTTTGGCCCAGGTCATGATCTCACGGTTTGTGGGTTCGAGCCCCGCGTCGGGCTCTGTGCTGACAGATAGCTCAGAGCCTGCAGCCTCCTTCGGATTCTGTGTCTTCCTCTCTCTGTGACCCTCCCCTGCTCACGCTGTCTCTCTCTCTCTCTCAGAAAAAAAAAAAACATTAAAATAGGAATTACAACAACCCTGACCACATAGCGATTTGAGGATTGAATGAGAAAAGTATGCAGGGTGCTCAGGTTAATGCCAGGTCCATGAACAGTAAGCACCAGCCTTCATGATGTCTAGGATAAATATGGCTCTTGCTGCCACTTTTCAAAGCTTGTAAAATATTTTCAGCTCTTTTTCAGGTCACAAGTCCACGCTGACTCAACTGAGGGAGGTTGAATTAAAATGGTAATGATATTTGATGACTCTTTTTATTGTCTAACAGTCATGAAATGCTGAAAAGTGTTTTTAAATATCTAAGATTTCTTTCTGACTAGATTCAAAAATTCTCCCAAGTTTGTATGGAAACCTCTAAAAAAATTAAGTACCCAGGAATTATTTTCTGCCTCCAGATCTTTTTAAGAACATACATCTAGGGGTACCTGGGTGGCTCAATCAGTTAAGCATCCGACTCTTGGTTTCGGCTCAGGTCATGATCTCAGAATTCCTTAGATCAAGCCCCATGTCAGGCTCTGCGCAGTCAGATTTGTTCCTTGGGATTTTCTCTCTCCCTCTCTCTCTGCCCCTTTCCACTCACTCATGCACTCGCTCTCTCTCTCTGTCTCTCTCAAAATAAATAAATAAACATTTTTTAAAAAGAACATACATCCACTATCTAATGCTATTATTTTCTTGGACATAGTGCACTCTAAGCTCTTTTTTAAAAATAGGTAAATCTCTACATCCCCATATTTTAACCAATGGCACATTGGACATTCAAGGTAAAGTCTACACAAATTTCCTTCTCAATAAATTGTAAATCTGGGCTTAAACTAATAGCTGTGGCTGTCCTGTTAGTAGTACCTCATAGAAAACTCTGCTAAAGGAGAAAGTTTGTTCATTTTTGCTGATCTTTACTCAGCCTTTGATGCCATAGGCTGGTATCAAGTACTGTTTTGAATTAAGCTCTTTGAATTAAAATATAACCCCTGTTATTGGTTTTAATAAAGAACTAGCTCCTTATCAGTATGGGACCTGTGGGAACATTCTTCACCTATGTTTGATAACAATGTTTACTGGGATAAATGGGTGTTCCCTTGTCCCCTAGACCCAAAGGACTTGAAATCACTTTCTGATGAGCTGAATGCATAAAGAACAAAACAATAAGCATTCTTCCATGTGCAGGCAATATGATTCATTGTCACACATCAGTAATTATCTTAACAGAGGCTGACCCTGCTATTTATAGTACTGTTAGAAGTAAGAGCTAAAACTCAATGTTTCCAAAATAAGAGCTCTAAGTTTTGGAAAATGACTTTTAATGTATTGAGAATACAACTCTTTCAGTTAAGGAAGGGTATATTTTACAAGTATCAAAAATATTTAACAAGAAGTCATGTTAATTAAATTTTAGCTTCTGAAAGTACTTTGTTGGGGATGTTTTTAGTGACATGAAACAGACCTGTTAATATTGATTTTGAACTTTTCTTTAAAAAAGAAAGAGAGTACAAGTAGGGGAGGGTCAGAGAGAGAGAGGGAGAGAGAGGATCCCAAGCAGGCTCTGCACTGCCAGCACCAGCGCAGAGCCCGATGCAGGGCCTGATGTGGGGCTCAATGTGGTGGTTGATGCAAGGCTTGAACCCATGAACTGTGAGATCATGACCTGAGCTAAAATCAAGAGTTGGACACCAGCCATCTGAACCACCCAGGTGCCCTCTTCTGTTCACTTTTCAATTGGATTTTTGTTTTCTTTTTGTTGAGTTTTAAGAGTTCTTTGTATATTATCAGATATGTTTTATAAAGACTTTCTTCTAGCCTGTAGTTTTTCTTTCCATTCTCTTAGCTAGCCTTTCACAGAGCAGAACCTTTTAATTTTAATCAAATCTGACTTATTAATTTTTTCTTCCATGGATTATGCTTTGGTGGTGTATCTAAAACATCATTACCAAACCCAAGATCACCTAGATTATCTCCTATGTTGCCTTTTAGACTTTTATAGTTTTGCATTTTACATTTCAATCTATAATCCATTTCAGTTCATTGTTTTTTTTTTAGAACAATTTAACACTATAAAATTCTGGTTTATTGTTGGACAACATTGTTTCACACATACATGAAACAGGCCCAAGAAAGAAAGAACTAAGCAACAGCTTCACAGACAAAAAAAAAAAAATAACTTTAGCCTTTATAATGATCTCATACAAAGCAACTACTTAAAGTACAGGTAAGTGCATACAGAGAATAAGACTGTTTTTTTGGTTTTTTTTTTTTAAATAAGGTTTTATTTCTCCTTTGAGATTATAATGAACATGGACACAGCACAGGTAGAGTCAGAAGGACAGAGGATGTTCTGAAGGCTACTTTGGTCATCAGAAATCATTAAAAATGGCTTAGCCCTAACAATATGTGGGAGGGGCAGAGAGAGAGGGAGAGAATCCCAAGCAGGCTCTGCGCAGTCAGCGTTGTGCCCAATTGGGGCTTGATTTCATGAACTATGAGATCATGACCTAAGCCGAAATCAAGAGTCAGACACTTAATCAACGAGCCACCCACATGCCTCCTTTTTTCTTCAGTTCCTGAAAACTATGAAGTCCTTGCAGGCACAGCTCATTTTTGCAGATTATTTTCCAAACATGTACAAAATGGAACCAAAACGGAGACTCGCTTAAGAATCTGAAGAGGTGCAATATTTAAAGCTACATTATCCAGTAGCAAGTGTTCCAGCCTTCAGTTGCCAGTCACTTCCTCATCCTGTTCCCAATAGTTAGCTGGATGAAAGCATCTTCCCAGTGATAATTTTCATTTCTTTCTTCTTGGAACCTGAGCATACGCAGTTTAGCACCTTGAAGAAGTTGGACATGTTTGCCCGCACACTTGTGTGAATATTGGCCTGAAAGCCCTTGTTGTGGTCGTGCGAATAGTCCCAGAAAGTGTGGATCAGGTTGATGGTGTTGTCTCAAGACTGGCATTGGTGTGGTAGCTAAGGTAGCACATGTTGTCACCCACGGCAGCATCAGCGTCTTTCAGAGCTCCTACATGAACACTTTTCCAGTGGCCACATCATCATCCTTAAACACTGTGCTGAAGACTACTGTGACTCTCTTATTTTTATTTTTTAAGATTTTTAATGTTTATTTATTTTTAGAGACAGAGCAAGAGATAGAAAGAGAGAGTGCAAGAGGGGCGGAGAGAGAGGGAGACACAGAATCTGAATCAGGCTCCAGGCTCTGAGCTGTCAGCACAGAGCATGACACGGGGCTTGAACCCACAAACCATGGAGATCTTGACCTGAGCTGAAGTCAAATGCTTAACCGACTAAGCCACCCAGGCGCCCTGACTCTGTCCTTTGTAGACTCAGCATACATCGTCTCATCTTCCCTCCAATGGATAGCTGTCCTGTTCTCTCCTTCCTTACCTTCTTCTTGGAATTGGAAGTATTTCTCAAAGACGGAGGCAAAACATTTTACATTTCACCATGCCAACCTGATGCAATCCAAGATGGAATCTTGGATTTTAATTTTAATGCAAATTTCCAAGATCATTATAGCAAAAAGATATTGTATCCTGACTCAGGATTTACCAAGAAACTCCCCTACACTCTAATAACTCACCAGCACTATGTGCCTGAAGTTCCTTGCTGAATATCAAAGAAATACTGACCATCACTTTTGTTTTGTCTCCATGAGGATTTGAAATATGATAGAGGACTCCATCGAAATCTGCAAACGTGACTACTGCTTCTGGTTTGCTATGAGAGGCTGTGTTCTCGAAACTGAGCACCAGCATCTCCTCAATGATGCTTGTTCACCTCCAGAGGGATTCTGGCAGCAGTTGGCCCCAAAGCCTGAATCCACCTGCCCAGCCACTCAGCCTCCACCGCTGCCACCTCACCCACCTATACTGATTGATTTATTGTTGTTGTTGTTGTTTTTAACTGCTTTTGAGTTTACCCCGGTGATTTTTTCAGAACATTTTTCATCTTACAGCCTTTCAGATTTAATCATTGTCTGATTTCCTGAAGCTGGGATGGCTTCTTTGTTGAATTAGCCATTCTGTAGTATTAATCATACTATTCATATTTTCTCAGTGGTGTTTGCTTATTCTATCAAAAACTGTTAGCTATATCTTATGTTTCTGCCAAGCATCTTGTAAGCAACACATATTTGAATTTTGATTTTAAAAATAATTTAAAAATCTTTGCTTTGCCCTTTTCCTTTTATGACATAGCTGTTCCGTTTGGTCCAACTTCAATCATTTTATTGGATGTTTCCTATTTTTTTTAATGATTTGCAGTTTCATTTGCTTTCTGCCTTGTAGTATATGGACTATTGTTTATCTAAATCTGTTTTCTGCTCTTGTTTTGCTTTATTTCTCGTTATATTTTAGCCTTTTGCTCACTTTCTCCTTGAAACTCTTGATTCCTGAAGCATCCATGAAGCCGTATATCTCCTGAGTTTTCTGTCTTCCCTCTGGCACTTTCTTCTCAATTATGATGTTAGGTCCCTCTCTCTCTTCCCATTCCTCAACTGTTGATGCTCTTCAGAGCTCCCTTTTTATTCCCAACCCCCTTTCCCCAGGCCATTTCAGCCAGTTCCTTGGATTTAACTATCATCCATACACTAATAATTCCCAGTCTCATAGATCTATCTTAGATCCCTCTCCTGTACCCAAGCCCATAGACATATAACTGCCAAATATCTCCATTTGGACACCCCACAGGCACATTAAACACAACGTGCTCAAGATGACACTTATTTCTTTCCCAGTAAACCAGCTCCTCTGCCAGAATTTTCCCTCCAAGAATTGACAGCACTATTCACCTCAGACCTAAAGCCAGAAAATCTAGGAAGATCTTTAACCTTCTGGTTTCCCTCAGCCCTCATAGTGCTCAGCCACATCCTTCAGTATTCTTGATTCAGGATTCTACATAACAATGGAATTCATCTTCATCTCCCTGTCGCCAGAGCTTCTGCTATGGAGATAAGTGACTACCAGCTCTTACTTGGATCCTACAAAAGCTGCCTAATAGATCTTTTTCAATCTATTGTCTCTCTTGCAAACAGATGAATCTTTAAAAATGCAAATCTGACTGTGTTGCTCCCACACTTAAAAATTTTCAATGGATCTCCATTACTTTTAAATAAATCTTGGAAGGCCCTCCTTAATCTTGACCTAACTTATCTCTGCTACCTTTTTTTTTTCTGCCACCTCTCCTTGAGCCACCCTCTCTATCTCGCTATTTTCTCCAGCCATAGCTATACTACATTTATGTTAGCTCCTTGAACATGCTATGTACCCTATGGCAGCCATTGTAAATTGCCACCAGTATCCATTTTCTTCTTTTTAGTTAAAGAACTTATGTCACTCCTGATTTAGTAGAGTGCCTAACTGCTAGTTACTACTTGTACCAGTCTCCCCTGCTGCTTGGTGTGACCCTGTGACCAGGCTTTCATGAATGGAACATGTGGAAGAGTGATATGTGCAACTTTAACTTCACTTCCTTAAAAATAAGTTGATTGCCCTTTGTTCCTTTCCAAGGGCTGGAATGTGAATATGGAGCTGGTGAACAACTTTTGACCATGAGAATGAGGAAATACTCAAGAAGGATGGGAAGGCTATAAAATGGAAGGAACTTGTGATCATGAAGGCCTATGTGGCATATACATATTTGAGTTCTTAATTATAGCAGTTTAGGCTATATATCAGTCACGATAATTTGGGTTATGCTGCAGTAACAAACAACCCTTAAAGCTTAGTGGCTTAATACAACAAAGGTTTATTTTTCCCTCATGCTCCAACTCAAGCACAGATCAGTAAGGTGGCCCTGCTCATGGGGTCATTCAGGAACCCAGTCTAATAGAGGGCTTCATCTAAATATATTCTTTAATGAGCACACAGGAGAGAAGGGCACTTGGCAAACTGTGTTTGGTCTCTTAAGGCTTCCAGTTGGAAGTCAGGCACACTATACTCCCAATGCAAGTCATAATTTCCCATCTAATTCAAAGAGGATTGAGGACAGATAATTCTATCATGTTTCCAGAAGGAAGAGAAAATCAGAATAGATGTGACTAGTTCTGATGACTATCTCAGCTTCTACCTTAATGTGTCTTAACCTGTATTCCCTTGTAACCTCTGTTTCTCTTGCTCAAATGTTTGTAGGATTTTTTCTTTACATTTCAAAATATGTATTTAAAAGATCTCACAAGACTATATCTTCTTATTAATTCTTCCTGCAATCATTACTCTTGGGAATCCTAAAGAAACTATTCCCTATGCATAATATTTTCCCAAATATTTGTCTCAATATCTGAACTCTCTGCAAAGCTCCAGTCCTAGATTTCTAACTGTCACTATCAATCAAACTTGGCAAGCTAAAAACAATTGACTGCAATTACTTAAATCTGATTCTTCTGAGTTTATATTCTTGTTTTGTTTTGCTTATCTCTGTATCTCTAGGCTCTAGAATTAGTGCCTGGCATGGGAAGGGCCACTATATACTCAATGAATGAATGAATGAATGAATGAATGAATGAATGAAAACTATAAAGATTTTTATTTATTTTAAATGTTTGTTTATTTTGAGAAAGAGCGTGAGCAGGGGGAGGGGCAAAGAAAGAAGGAGAGAGAATCCCAGGCAGGGTCTGCACTACCAGCATGGAGCCTGACACAGAGCTCGATCTCATGAGCTGGGAGATCATGACTTGAGTCAAAGTCAAGAGTCAGGCACTTAACTGACTGAGCCACCCAAGTTCCCCTATAAGGATTTCACAATGGCTTACAAACCTGGAATCTTCCCTCACTCCAATTTCCTCCTTACAAGTCTACACATGGCCCTTCTCCCTGCCACATTTGGCTAGCCCAGTGCTCACTGCCTGGCAACTAAATGATTACACAGTTATCCCCATCAACAATTTTTTTTCATTCTTCTACCTATCTCATGCAATGTTCCCATATTAATTTCCTCAAACCATGTGACATTCCATCACTCATTCTACAACCCTATATGGAGTGCATTCACATGCAAGCACTATGGCATGTTCTGAAGGTAAGCACAAACAAGGTGCAGTCTCCACGCTTGAGCAGCTCACAATCCAGTGGGAGACAGTCATGTGTCTAGAGATACAAAACAGGGAAAGCAGAGCCAAAAACAGAGGAGTACAAAGGTGGAGCGACAGATGTGACAGACGCTGAATCCACCATGGAGTCACAGAAACGGGGACATTTACTCCATGTCCTAACAGATAATTAGGCATTTTCTAGAATCAGCATTAGATGGAAATAGGAACCATTCATCTTTTGACTCAGGAGGGGGAAAACCTGGGCACCAGCTGGGGTTAGTTTGGGAGTGGGCAGGGATTGAGGCAATTTTATCTGAGGACCTCTGTTTTCTCTCCAATGCGTGAGAAGGACGAAGGATGAGTCACTGTGCTGTGTAGTCTTCCAGGACAGCGTGGATGTGCTGCCAGCTGGTGGGGATGGCCTTGACTCCCTGTACCTGCTGGAAACCTCTATGTCCGCAGCATTCCATTTAATTCTACAAAGAGGTACTGGTGTATTGGGACCAGTGTTTGGCTACATTAGGCAGCTGCTGTTCCCTGTCCTTCCTTGTACATCTCCACAATTCAAGCTGCAGTTTGGCTTTCACAGGAATGCTCAGATATACACTGCTTTCCAGGGGAGGGAGCCTGAAATCAAATGAATTGCTGCATGGATTTTGTAAATTCATAGCAGACCCAATTGCTTAGAAGCAAAGCACGGCAATGTTTTATTTACATGAGCCAGGCTTTTTTGAGAAAGCAAATAAGAGGGTTTGGGTGGGGGAAGGGGCCTGGGAGGAGTATTATTTTTGGAATTCTAAGGGCTGAATAAGAATATAGAGCCAAAGCCTGGAAAATGAAAAGCTTAGATTTGGGGAAGGGATAGATCACAAAATGGCAGTTTTTGCCACATGGCATCATCATCCCACTCTCCTTTCCCCTCTCCCCCTCTCCACACACCCCATCAAAAGGACACACAAGCAGGAAGATGCAGAATTTTGTAGTTTACTTTAAGTGTGCTTTTTGTGCAAGGCCCTTGGAGAATAAAAGAAAATCCCCTTTTAAAAACAGATCATATAATCTGATGAAAGGGATGGAAATCCTCTTAACAGAAAAACACAGGAGGAGTGTTCTTTGTCTTCATACTGACCTAGACTTTGCCATGATTCCTGGCTCATATGCTTGGGATTCCAGAGAGCATACAATTTTTTGCAAGATCTTCTAGAAATGTTCACGGGCCTTTCCCTGAAGAATTTCCAAAAGGGCTAGAAATGCCACTTAGAAAATACACAGGAAGCTGAGGTCATGTACATGAGCTGCCAAACACCAGCAGAGATAGGGGATGGATTAAGCAGAATCGTATCCCCCCCCCCCATTTGATGAACCCTTGGAAGAGAGAACCAGAGGCTTTTTGAAAGAGAAAATCTAAGCTTTTGCTTATTTCCAAGACGCCCCCTAGAAAAGACTTTATAGCTAAATAATAATTATTAGGCATTTTAAATTACCTTTACAATAAGAAGCACACCACTCTTGGGGCGCCTGGGTGGCTTAGTCGGTTAAGCGTCCGACTTTCGCTTAGGTCATGATCTCGCGGTTCGTGAATTCGAGCCCCGCGTCGGGCTCTGTGCTGACTGCCAGCTCAGAGCCTGGAGCCTGTTTCAGTCTGTGACTCCCTCTCTCTCTGACCCTCCCCTGCTCACGCTGTCTCTCTCTCTCCTAGAAATAAATAAAACATTAAAAAAAAAAAAAAAAAGAAGCACACCACTCTTACTTTACACTAAGAACTGCAGAGGATTACCTTGAAATCTCCTTGAAATTGGTCTAGAATTGCTTTATGGTAAAGAATACCTAAAAGACAGGTTTTCTTTCTTTCTTTCAGGCAGATTTGTAAGAAAAAAAATTAATGCTATGAAGCAGCTATTTCTTTTCAAAAGATTGATCCTCCCCTGCCCCACCTATTTTTTTAAATATAGAACTTTAGTATTGCTCAAAAGGATATGAACATGCCAGGTGGCCTTTAAAAAATCCTTTTAAAAGAAAGAAAAAAATAATCCAGACAGATGGGAAATCACCAGAATTCCTGTAACTCTTCATAATTTCTGGAACCTGGGTGGCTCTGTCAGTTAAGTATCCACCTTCAGCTCAGGTCATGATCTCACAATTCATGAGTTCCAGCCCCACATCAGGCTCTCTGCTGTCAGCAGAGTCTGCCTCATAACCGCTGTCCCCCTTTCTCTCTGCCCTTCCCCAACTTGTTCTAAATAAATAAATGAATAAACTTTAAAAATAATAATAATTTCTGGAACTGAGAGAAGAGCTTAGAGTATGGTTAACCTTCCCCAAGGAAATGCCGAACTCTCCTCAGCAGAGAAGCCTTTTGCCAACATTTAGGACGCCAAGGTGTGCAGGAACTTGAGGAATTTTATAAGTTATTCCAGTTACTTGATATTTTGTCAAGCAAACCAGACCAATTCTGAACATGTGGGCTACGGGTGCAGCCGGTGCCCCCCTGGATCCTGTCATCTGGCTGCAGTGACCATGCCCCAGCTGGTGTGAGTATCAGCCTCTGATGGTTCACGCCCGCCTCTGTCACAAAGGCCGGGCCCTCAGCTGCGTGTGAGTCCCCTGCCTGGGAGGTCACGCCCTGCCCCGGGGATGGAGGCTGGAGCAGCTGGCATCCAGTGACTGCCTGACACTGAGGTTCAAAAGGCTGGCCTCTCCTCGGGGCGTGACAAACTGTGGGACAGCTGTGGCCAGAGCGTCCCCTGTGGGGCCTGGCTGAAGTGAGGCCACAGCCCATCCTGGCTTAGCTTTCCTTTTTGTCAGTTACCTTGCTTTTGCAACTTTCTCTCTCGGGAGAGTGCTTCCTCGACAAACGTCTTCCATAAGAATCCTGTCTGAGGCTCTGCTTCTCCAAAAGCCAGCCTCACACGGTGCAACAGAATAAAATCTGAGACTCTCCTGTGTCGTTTCTATAAGGCCCCTTTCTCCCTTTTCCTCCGTATGGCAGTCAGTGTTCATGCTTTTCACATTTTCTTTTTTTTTTTTAATCAAAATCTTCCCCCAGAAAAAGATCTGACAACTTCAGCCTCGTACACGTTGATGACATATTAAGTTTAAGGGTCTCTCTCCTGGCTCATTGGCACCTTAACGTGACGCAAAGAACAGAGCTGGGATTAAGGCATTCGTTATTGGTGGCTCAAGAATTCTGAAGGGGTGAGTTAACTTTTCAGCACCCAGACTATCACATCACAGGTCATTACGTGCTCTGCCTAAAGACATTTTACCTTAGTTAGAAAGGGCCGATGTCATTTGCTTGTGCACAATTAGAACCCCTGACATTGTCACAAGTACTCCAAGGGGCTCCTCCAGGCTCCCTGTTCCTGAGAAGTCATGAAGGGGATTCTGCAAGCAGGAGCCAAGTGTCTCTTTCCCCACTGCTGTATCTCATGGCCTCATTCTTTCCCTGGAATTACGGAGAATTAGACCTGCTAGTTCAGCATTTCCCAAAGAATTCTGTGTTCAAGCACCTTTGGAAAGTGTCATTTATTATCCCCGTTTTAGGGGGATTCACGGTATGGTTAATATATTCAGTCTAAGAAATAAGATTCAATATATTAAATAAATATAAATATATTACATAAAGAATCCTATTGAATTTTCTAAGCCGAGGTTTTTCTAAACTCCATATTCAAATCCAATGTTTATGGCTTACAGTTTAGGAAATACCCATATGTTTCAATCTCCTTATTTTGCACATAAGAACGCGAGGCCCCCAGAGTTAAGCTGCTCTGATTTTCCAACTCCCTGGTGACAAGCCACCTCAGTGATATGACACGTCCTAGAGGCAGAGCTGCCCCGACCCACACTGACAATGTGCTGTGTGCTATAGTGTATCTGTATAAACAGGCAAAACTGTCCCAGGTGCAAGCTGACTAAACAAGTGACCTATTTGTTTTTATTGGGTGTGATTTTTGGTGGAGGCGAAGTGCGCCTTGGGGATCCCCAGATTTCACCTGTTTTAATTCACAGAATCTTGCAATTCTAGATTCCTTTACTTTCTGGTTTAAAGCATCCATGTTCCCTATATAATAACAGTTTGTCTTTTTGATCAATGAAGTCAAATTGAAATCTTATTCTGTGAAAAGCCAAAGGGTTTACACTCAAATAGGCTTGTCTTTCAGCTCCAAGCATGAGAAGGGGACTCAAGCGTCTTCAGAGACATGTCACAAAGCCTCCATATGTATAATTAAATTAGAGCCGTGGGGGCGTGTATTCCAAAATAAATCCTGGGCTTCCTGCTCCCTTTTCAGCTCAGCTGAGGAAACTAGCAAAGGGCTGCTCTCGCTGGAAAGGAAATCAGCCATTTTATACCCTGTTCAGTATGCAGGCTTTTATCTGGGTCGAAACATGTGTATAAAGAAACCATTAGGACAGCTTACGTCTGGGCCACTCCATCTGCGGCCTCGGCAGGCGATGACACACCGCAGAGAAACTGACCAGGCCAGTCTGGCCACGCCCCCACTGCTAAGGGAAGCCTCCCGCGCAAGGCAAGTGCGCTGCCCTCCCGGCCCTCTACTGCCTCTCAGCTCTGCACCAGCGGTAGATCCGCCTGGGGCATCAGTAGCCCTCTCCCCTTCCAACAATACCAGTGAGAATGCATCCTGCTTTCCCAACCTGCCATCCTCCTGGTTGGTTCTCACTGCGGACCAGTGAGGAGCGGAGCAAAGTAAAAGGAATATTCCCATAACTATATGCAGAAACGTGATGTTTCAAAGTTAACGAGGGCCTTAAACATCATTGCTGTGCATCGAGCTTCACCGGGAAAATTCTGCTATTCCGGGAAGGCTTGCCATCATCATTTCTCTCCCCATGCTTTTGGAGCAGGTGTGTTTTGTAGCCTGTAGCAATGCAGTCTTTCCCTTTGCACAACCTCTGAAGTGATTTAAGCTTCCATGTGTGTGTGCACACACACATGCTGACTAGGGGGCTGGGAGCGGAAGGCAGCATAAAATGGAAGGGAGAATAAAGGGTGGTGATGATCTGAGTTCAGAGTAGTGAACAACATTTTGGATCCCATGTTTGATTCCAGAAGCCCCATGTTATGGGCTTAGGAGGCCACTGGCCAAGGCCAAGGCCCAGCAGGCTTCAGCTGGAGCTACAGCTGGAGCAACCCCTCTCCCCAGCGTGCTGGGGGGGGGGGTCCTTTCTGTTCCCCACCCCCACATCCCACCCCTTTAATTAAACACATTTAAAGTAGTGCACATGGGTCTGCAAGAAAATTGTTAAACAACTAGAAGAACAGATGTTATCGCCTGAAAAGGAATTTATTCGTTTTCATAAAGTAAATTTGTGCGTATGTGTGGCCAGAGCTAATTCTCAGCAGATTTTGTTTCCTGCTTCTCTGGGAAAATATTTGTTTTTTCTATGTGGAGTCATTGCTCATTCCTGGTAAGATTCAATTGTTCACTTGTGTGACTTTGCTAGGGCTGCCATAGCATAGTATAGCAGCCTGGGTGGTTTCAACAACAGCAATGTATTTTCTCACAGTCCTGGAGGCCAGACATTGGAGATCACAGCACAGTAGTCTCCCCCCTCCCCCCCTCCCCCAGTTTTGCTTTCTGTGGTTTCGATTACTGGAGGTGAACCTCAGAAGCAGATGATCCTCTGGCGTGAGGCTCGTGGTGGCCCGAAAGCTGCAAGGCAGTGCCCACATCATTCACCGCGCCCCAGCTCACCATCTCGAGGAGGCGTTTTATCATCTCACACCCTTACAAGAAGAAGAAAGGTGAGTACAGTACAATAAGATGTTTTGAGAGAGAGACCGTATTCCTTTTTTATCACAGCATAGTTATAATTATTCTATTTTATTATTAGTTACTATTAATCCCTTACTGTGCCTGATTTATAAATGGAATTTTTATCATAGGGATGTCTGTATAGGAAAAAAAAAAAAAGAACCTACAGGGCTCAGTACTATTTATTGTTACAGGCATCCAATGGTGGTCTTGGAACATATCGCCCACAGAGAAGGAAGGACCACGGTACTGGCCGGTCTGGTTTCTTCTGAGGCCTCTCTTATTGGCTTAAAGGTTGCCATTTTCTCCCTCTGTTTTCACATGGCCTTTCCTCTCTGTGTGTCCTCATTCCCTCTTCTTATCTTCTTATAAGGACACAAGTCATATTGGAATTAGGACCCACCTTCATTTTAAATTACCTCTCCAAAAACTCTATCTCCCAGTACAGTCACATTCTAAGGTACTGGGGGTTAGGGCTTCCAAGACATGAATTTTGGGAAGACACAATTCAGCCCACATCATCACCTGATATGCTAAGGAAGAAAAAACCACAAAATGAATTGGACTCACTCAGGGCGTCTCGAGCTAAACAATGATCTTATCCTCTGA
This sequence comes from Proteles cristata cristata, assembly GCA_017311185.1. Lineage (NCBI taxonomy): Eukaryota > Metazoa > Chordata > Mammalia > Carnivora > Hyaenidae > Proteles > Proteles cristata. The sequence continues at coordinate 821,808 of JAESUZ010003943.1, forward strand.
ATAGTGATGCTATTCATGACCAGAATGTACCGATGTTAGATCATTGTATTCTAGAGCAATTCTATTGAGCAAGAGGATGTTGCTATGAGCGAAGGATGCGGATTCACCTGAAGGGACTGAATGTTCTCCCTGTAGGTCATGTGCAGATGTGTTTTGCGCAGAAGAGGAAATGAAATCCAGGAAAGCAAACCATAGACCAGGAGAGTCTCTGGAGAATTGGGTCTGAAGTCGAAGACACAGACACAGATTCACCACATTCTCAGCACTGGGATAAGCCAGCCTCTGACACCCGGATGAAGTCATGTAGCATCTTTGTTGGTCAAGTCACTGTTTAAAAGGGCCTTACAACAGCTTCAGCGTAACCACTGGGGTTAATATTTACCACCCACATTTGCCCGGTTGCTAGAATGGGGTGGGCAGGAGTGAGGGGTCCTGGACCACAGGAACGCCAAGCCTTCTGCTGGATTTTCATCCACTTGCTGAGGCAACAGCTTAATTTTTTCTTTTTATGTGTATGTGTGTGTTTAACTGTAGTGAAATCATATAACATAAAATTTACTATTGTAACCATTTTTAAGTGCACAATTTGGTAGTATTAAGTATATTCACATTGTGGTGAAGCCAATCTGCAGAATCTTTTTATCTTGCAAAACTGAAACTCTGTACTCATTAAACAACTTCCCATTCCCCTTTCCCCTCCACCCCTGGCAACCACCATTCTACTTTCTATTTATAGGAATATGACTCTAGGTACCTCATATGAATGGATTCATAAGGTATTTGTCTTATTTCACTTAGCATAATGTCCTCAAGATAGTTGTAGCATGGACTTAAAGTTCCTTCCTTTAAGACTGAAAGAGTATTCAATTGTATGTAGATACCACACTTTGTTTATCCATCCACTGATGACCGTTTAGATGGCTCTCACCTCTTGACTCCTGTGAATACTGCTGCTATGGACGTGGATGTAAGAAATATGTCTTTGCGACTCTGCTCTCCATTATTTTAGCTATATATTCCAAAATAGAATTGCTGGACCATATGGTAATTCTATTTTTAATTTTTAAAGGATATTTATTTTTAAACCAAATAACATATTCACTTGGTCCCAAAATGGAAATGATATCAAATGCTTTACACTGAGAAGTCTTAATAATCCATGCCTTTTCATCATCCCAACCACCAACTGTAGGTAACCACATATATCATTTTTTGTATCCTTCGAATGTTCCTTTATGCAAATAGGTGTATATGTCCTCTTTTCCTTTTTTTTTTTTAAAGCTTATTTGTTTATTTTGAGAGACAGTGTGAGCAGAGGAGGAGCAGAGAGAGAGGGTGAGAGAGAGAATCCTGCACTGTCACCGCAGAGCCTGATGCAGGGCTCAAACCCATGAACCATTAGATCATGACCTGAGCTGAAATCGAGTCAGACACTCAACCAAGTGAGCCACCCAGGCACCCCTAGGTGTCCTCATTGTCCAAGGTAGCTGTGGTAAGCAGGATTTTGGCTCCCATGATCTTCACCCCCTCGTGTCATTATCTGTGAATGGGTTTCATTACATAGCAATATGGACATAGTGGAAGGAATTAATGTTATGGGGCCTAAAATAAGGAGATTATGTTAGATTACAGAAGTAAGGACCAAGCTAATCACTTGAGCAGCAGAAGAGAGTGGACAACTAAAGTGGAAGTGGACGTAAGAAAAGCAAGACACAGGAAGGACTCAGTGCACCGTAGCCTCTGAAGACAGAGAAAATGGGCCACGAGCCAAGGGGTACAGGCAGCGCTAGAAACTGAGAATTGTTTGGGGTTTTGTTTTGTTTTATCTCAGAGTGTTTACATTCTGGTGATGAGCTAAGGGACACAGAGACAATCAATAAGGAAACAAGTACATGGATAGCCTGTTATGGAGAAAAATAAATCAGGAATAAAAGTGCCAGATGGGGAGAGGACAGTGTAATTCTACATAAGATGGCATTTGAGCAGACACCTGAAAGAAGAGTATTTGGATATTTGGAGGGAGATACAGTTCATTTCAAAGCTCTGCTCCAATTCATTTCTTAATGATTCCTCAAATGCTTATTAAGGACCCACTGTGTACCCAGCACCAAACTAAGTAGTGACAATGCAAAAAGGAATGTGACATAAAGCACTCTGCCTTTGAGGAGTTTATAGACTAGAAGGGAAAGATTGGCAAGGAAACAACTATCTGAAGAGTTCAGTGTGTTTGTGCAGAAGTCCATGGGAGAGAGGGGATCCAGAGAAAATCTGATCACACCTCTGAGAAAGCTTCAGAGAATGTATCATTGGAGCTGAGTCTAAAAGGAGAGCAATTGTTTACTGGGAGCAGGGAAAGGGCATTCAGGGCTCCAGGGAGCAATCTGACAGAGGGCCAGGGGAGCTGTATGTAGGTCATCCAGCAAGGATGGGGCCGGAGTTCCGGAGAGGATTGGCAGAGGGAGGGAGATTGGATAGGAAGCTAGAGCCCCATGTGGAAGTCTTCACATGCGGTACTGAGTTCTACCATGTTCTGTATTTGATGAGGAGCTTCCAAAGGATTTTAAGTGGGATAATCGGATAGTAGAAGTTACTGAGGCAACAAGAAAAAGCCAAGATTGGAGCGAGTCAGAAAACAGAACTCAGGCAGAAACTTAGCTTGACTTATCTCTAGCTTAGTAATATGGATGGAACCAAAATTTGAGAGATAAATATTTAATAGAAATATTGAGAAACTGCTGTTGAAATTCGGTTTTATAGTTTCTCTTTTTTACACAAATCTGATCAAAAGATACATTTAAATTTACAAGTACCCAACAGTCTGTGTCATTACAACTACCATGTCATTTACAGTTAAGTTACCAAATTGGAATTCTTGGGCCTTATGTTCCTGGTTTACTCAATGGATAGTTTCTTCAACTTTGGATTCTTCAGTGAGAAATGAAAGCTAAACTCTCTGGCATCCATAAAGAGTTACCTTTTGAAGTGCCTTTTCATATTGCAAATGTGTCTTTTCAGGACCAGCTTGCTTTGTGTCTACAAAGGTATTAAGCAGAAATGCATTTCACACTTGATAATTGGTTTTCCCTTGGGCTGACCTTCAATCTGCTACTTAGCAGAGTATATCTATGCTTTCAATTGAAAGATGATGTTAGGGACACAGTTCTGTTGGGGGTGGCTGTGAAGCTAATAATCCTTTCCATTAATCAACACACCCAAACTTTGTGTCAGAGATCACCTTTTGCAACTTTAACGCTTGCATTCAGTTGGGCTTTATTGTGTATTGTTCCAGGAGTAGTTGATACTTTTTAAAAACCTTTTGGGCAGCTCAGATGATGTAAGTTTTAAAAATTGTGTACAGGTATTTTATAACAAAAAAATGTGTATTTCCTTTTTGGTATTTTATCCTGAAAATGGAACATATTTCAGTATTTGTGTAGGAAATAAAAGCAGCAGCCCTAAAGCATTTGTTTTCACTTGTTCTGGCCCCTTGTACCTGACTGTATCCTGTGTCATGTCAGCAGTTGTACCAGTGACATCCTTGAACTGTGAGATGAGACTAGGAATGTGGTACTTTTAAAGCAGTGTTGGATTTTAATCAGTAATCTTCCTGGTGGATTTGACTTTAACCAAAAATAAGAATTACCCCCAATTTGTAAATTTAATCAGTTGATTTTTTAAAATGTGAACCATAGGATCCGACTGTTAATATGTTATTTCTTATACTTTTTGTGAATGATTCTTTTATAATGAATGCAGTGTCTGATGGTACCTACTTGGAAGGTATATGCCACTTATAAAATAAAATACAGCAGGAAAGCACAGAAGGAGAAAACTGGTTCAAAAATCCAGTGAGTAAATGAATTATGTGCTGCAAGAGAGAGTATGATTTTTATTGAAGAAAGCTTTTGAAGTTTTATATTGAGATATAAAACCACAATAAAGCAAAATAACTTAGAACCATATTAGAAATGTTGCTTTCTTTGTAAGTGCCATTTATGTTGTAAAGAGAGTTTAAATCAAAGTATAACAAAGTATTGCTTCAAATTTTAATTTTAAATCTGCTAATTTAAGGGTATGGGGGTATGTTTTGGAGTGTTTCTGTTGATTTTTTCTGTATAATACGATAAAAGAGAAATGAAAAGTGCTAGTCACTATGCGGTGTCTAGGAAAATCACAGTACTGTTTTTTTGTTTTCTTTCCATGAAATAAAATCATTAATTATGGAATCATTAATCAGTAATAATGGAATTAACCATTAAAAAAAAGAGGGAGATCTTTAAGAAGCCATAGTTGGGTGAAGGAAGGTGAGAAATGCACACTGTGTGATATTTTGGGATACTATTGACTCTTCCCACCCCTGTGGAAGAGAAGGTACGAAAACTCATGAAGGCACTTGCCACAGCCTCTTCCAAGGCCCTCTGCCTTATTTTGTGTTTGTGCTTCCCGATCCTTGAAGAAGGCCTCCCAATTGTTCATATGCAGACACTATAAAAGATGGACTGTTGAGTCTGTACAGATCAGGCCACACCAGCCTGGGAGTGAGGTCAGACAGAAAAGAGTTTGTCTGATTCCATGGCAACTTGTTCTGCAGTCATTTCAGTCCTCCTGAAGTTCCTTCCAAATATTTCCAGAAACTTCCAGGAGGATCTCATACATTCCCCAGGCTAAATTATTTTAATAATGACAGTTGTCATTTTCCTCCTGCTTGTCCCACTTCACAATAGAGAGGAGTCTTGTCACTGTTGACAGGAAATGTTGGAACTCAGTTGTTGACACCAGCTCATCTGCTAGGTACCCACCATTCCCCAGTTAAAGCCTTCAGGGCCAGCGTCCAGCAGGGAGACACTTGAGGGCTTTCGGGTCCTTAACTTGTCACCATCTCCTGAGACTGGCACTTTTCCTTCTCACAACCCTTTTCCCTGCTCACCCTAGGTCTCAGCCTTGGTGCCACCGCCTGAAAAACAAATCAGAGAGAGACATTAGGCTGTCCTTGAACCAGTTGAGTTCTTCTTTCCCCTACCAGGTGTTCTTTTTCAAGAGGACTGCGGTCCCTCCTGTAAAATACACTTCCAAAGATTCCACCCCACTAGGCTTACACAGACATTCCCAGAGGGAATGGAGGAGACAGAGGAAAGCCATGGGACAATGGCATGTCACCCACAGCAGTAATAGGTGAGGCAGGGTGTGCTGTGGACTGGGGGTGCAGGCTTCAGACTTGGCTGTCTGAGCTCTGATCCTGAGGTGCCACTTACCAGCTCTACAGCCTTCAGCAAGTTATGTGATCTTTCTGTGCATCAGTTTCCTCATAAAAATAACACCTACCATATCGAGTTGTTGTAAGAGCTAAATGAGTGGGCACCTGGGCGGCTCAGTCAGTTAAGCGTCTGACTCTGGATTTCGATTCAGGTCATGATCTCACAGTTCATGAGATGGAGCCCTACATCAGGCTCCGTGCTGACAGTGTAGAAACTGCTTGGGATTCTCTCTCTCCCCCTCTCTCTGCTCCTCCCTACACCCCCCCCAACAAAGTAAATAAATTAACTTAGAAAAAAGAACTAAATGAGTTGATATATATACAATGGTTGGGAAATGATGCTTTATGGAAAAGTTATGGGAATTTGGAACCCCAGATTGAAGCACAGAATTAATTTCTGTATTTAGATGATAATTTTATGTGCTTGATATTTATGTTTTTTTGGAGTAATAGCAATACAAATACATTTAAATATTTAAAATATTCAGAGGCACCTGGCTGGCTTAGTCAGAAGAGTATATGACTCTTGTTCAAGGTGGTGAGTTCGAGCCCCACACTGGGTGAAGGGATTACTTAAGTAAGCAAAAGAAAAAAAAGTAAAGGAAGATTTTAAACATTAAAAAAGATACAAAGTGAAGAGAACCATCCATTTTCCCTATTCTCCAGCCAGGGAGACCTCTCCAGATGCAACATTACTGGTTGCTGGTGAGCCCTTCTGGGGTACACTGTGTGACTACAAGCATCTATAAGATTAGGTGGTGCAGGTTTAGCTTGTTAGCAGACTCCAGCTTTAGAAAAGCGACAGCCAGGATACTGACCAGCTCTGCTACAACCAGCCCTCAGGGAACTGACCGTCTCTAGGAAGAACAGATTAACAGCAAAACACAAGGGGAGAAGGCTGCCACGGGGACCCCAGGGAAGTGAAGTGGGGGGAAGCACAAGGAATTCTGCCCAGCTGAAACAGCCAGTGGGCATTATGGCAGAGGCTCAAAGAGCGATTTGGAGCCTCGTATCTGTGCGTTTGTACTTCTGATAAATCCAGTCCGAAAGGTGTAAGCTTTGCAAAGACACTTTAGGTGGCTAGGATGATTTTGCCCTATAATATTGGATATGTACAAATCGCATTATGGTTCTTTTTCTAAATTAAGTTAAATTGTGCTTTGAGCCTAGAGGATGATGCCTGAGATCTGTTATTGTGCCCAAACCCCTCTTCACAGAATGCTTGACGATACTTGAAGAAGACTTTCTGGTCTCCAGGCTGCCATGGCCCCACGGGGCTGCTCTCTGTCCTAGCCCACTGGTCCATGCACATGGGGCAGCCCTGCACCTTCCAGGCCCTGGCCATGAGGATCTGGATCAAGTACACAGACTGGCTGGAGACGTAGTGCTCAGGACCCAAGCCTTCCCATCCGGGGCTCTCCTACTCACAGAAACTGAGTCCCCCCCACCTGCACACACTCTAGTGAAGGGTTGCATCTCCTGTGTTGGCGCCTTGCAACTACTCTCCCGTCGGAGCCAGAATGGCCTTTCTAGGTTTTGTTCGTTGTTTGTTTGCTCTTTATTAACAGTTATATATATAATATAACCATGTTGGTTATATTATATATCAACATCCGTGTTGGTTAAGGCAGTGCAATTTATTTGAACTTACTCTTTGCAAATTTGAACTAAAAGGTGTCCATAACTTAAGTTTAAAATTAATAAACAAGGGGTGCCTGGGTGACTCAGTCAGTTAAGCATCAGACTTCGGCTCAGGTCATGATCTCTCAGTTGGAGGGTTTAAGGGTTCAAAGGTTCAAGCCCCGAGTTGGGCTCTGTGCTGATAGCTCAGAGCCTGGAGCCTGCTTCAGATTCTGTGTCTCCTTCTCTATCTCTGCCTCTCCCTTGCTCATTCTCTCTCTCTCAAAAATAAATAAACATTAAAAAATTGTTAAAATAATAAATAAGCAAGATTTATTTCATTTAAAAAATCTATTACAATAGGTTAAAATCTGTATTTTTTTTATGCTGCTGAAGCAGGCAGCAAGAACCATGAGCAATTTACTGTTGGTTTGCCTTTTTGAAAAATGGGAAAAGAAAGCCAAGTGCAAAACTTAGTGCAACAAAGCACTTTTGTAATGTATCAACGCCAGCTGGAAACTTTTCAAGAACTGCCGCGTACTTTAGGAGGGTAGGAAGCCGGTTTGCACCCCTGTATTAGTTTCCTAGGGCTGTCATAACAAATTACCACAAAATGGGTGGTTTAAAACAGCAGAAATGGATTCTCTTATAATTCTGGAGGCCAAGTGTCCAAAATCAAGGTGTCAGCAGGGCTTCCCCTGCAAAAGGCTCTAGAGGAGGCTCTTTCCTTACCCCTTCAGCTTCTGGTACCTTCTGGCATTTCTTGGCTTATGGCAACCTAACGTCTGCTTCTGTCTTTGCATGCCCTTCTTCTTTCTGTGTCTCTAGCTGAATCTCCCTTTCCTCCCTCTCTCTCTCCTCTCTCTCTCTGTCTCTCTGTCTCTCTAGTTTATTTATTTTGAGAGAGAGAGAGAAAGCATGAGCACAAAAACAGGGGAAGAGCAGAGAGAAAGGCAGAGACAGAATCCTAAGAAGGCTCTGCCCTGCCTGGGCAGAGCCCTCCTAGTTCAGAGCCCAGTGCAGGGTTTGAACCCACAAACCATAAGATCATGACCTGAGCCAAGATCACGAGTTGCATGCTTACCCTACTGAGCCAGTGAGGCACCCCCATCCCTTTACTCTCAAAAGAAACCAATCCCTGGATTTAAGGCCCACGTTACACCCAGGATGATTTCATCTGGAGATCCTTAACTCCGTATCTGCAAAGATCCTATTTCCAGTAATGTCACATTCTGAGGGCTGGGAGAACACTGTGCAACCCTCTACAACCCATAAAACAACTTCCTTTGTGTGCTTAGTTAGTATTGCCTGTAGACTATAAACATACGTAAATCAAGATCCAAGTAATTTCCTGAATCTGAGTTAACGACTTCATTCATCTGCTGAGATTAACAAGAGAACTCGACTTATTGGCTGATTTTTACTTTTAAAAGGACATTTTTACCATACTTTTTCCAAGTCCAGGCAGGTAAATTAACTATAGCTCTAATAAAAATGTCTCTGCATTCAAACATGAGTCAGATAGCACGCTGTGAAATCTACCTGGGTTTCAGTTCATCAGCACAAAGTGATCAAAAACAAATCTGATTTTATCACATCCTTAGTAAACCCATCGGTAATATGCTCATTAGTCATAGACAAAGACCTAACACTAAATGCAAACTTGGGTTGTCTAACCCCTATCGTGGCCAAATCCCAGACAAGGCCCGTGATCCTACCCCCTTTTATGGTCCCCTCACGCTTGTGCTCTTATATTTATTTGAGTGATTATCCAAATAATGCCAATGAGCCCAATGTAGGTGGATATGAAGTCTGTTTGCCACTGTGTTTCCAGCATCCAACACAGAGTACTGCATAGAATCGATATTCAGTATACATATTTGTGGAATGAGTTACCAAATGAAGTTATGACCTTACCCGTCTGTATGTTCTCATCCTGCTTGATTGGGTGTTATCAATACACACAGTCCCTGCAGACCCAGATTAAATTCAGAGCAAAAATCCCTCGGTAATCAGTAGCCTCATTCCCTCTGAGAAAATGATAAAGCTGAACAAAAGCTGAGGCTGTAAGAGTGAGAACAAACACGGCTTTCGCACAGTCAACAGAGATTTTCACAGCATGTGATCACTTTTGCTCCTTTGGAAAATTGGCGATCTTCTGTTGCCCGAGCAGGAGGTGTGCAGTGGAGAGAATCGACCAGGAACTGGGCAGCGGACCCTGCGGAGTAGCAGCGTATGATATCAGCTGACAATTTCGGAGCGCATCCTCAGGGTCCCCCTGCCAGGTTGTATTTGAATTGGTCACATCTTTCCGGAGATCTGGTGCCCCCTCCTGTGTGAGAAGCTGCCAGCCCGGGGTTCTGCAGCCCCCCTGCCAGCTCTGACCCAAGGCTTTGTTGGCCAAAGCACCAGGGAGCGCTGGTCTCTAAGGCAAGCGACTCGCTGTTTAAATTTATGTTGGCCTTCACCTGCCGCAAAGGCAATCTGCTGAAAAGTTTATTCCAAGTTGAAATGAAAAGGAAACATCTTAAATGAATCCAGCTGTTTGTTTCAGTTCTCCTTCTTGACCAGTGGAGCCAAGCACATTGATTTTCAGGGGGGACCAGGGCCGCAGATGTGTACCAGCCCAAGTTACTGATGTGGAGGGGAGGGGAATTCAGTCCAATAAACCAAACGTCAGTTCTGGGTAAGAGTCCCCATCTTTTTGTAGTTTAATTGGGAAATAATGAAGTCCTCCATCTGACTGAGGAGGAGATAGGAAATGATTTTCCTCCTTCGCATGAGCAAGGGGTGGCCCATTAGAACCTGGCTGGAGACAAACTCCTGAGGGAAGCTCTCATATTTTTAAGGCCATTCTTCTAAATAGCTGTCACAGGCTTCCTCAAACTTGTTTATGTCTTGGCACACATTGCCAATGATTGCCATTCACAGCACACTGTAATAAACAGAAGGGGTCATCTTCTTTTTTTTTTTTAATTTTTAAAAAAGTGTTTATTTTTGAGAGAGACAGAGCATGAGTGGGGGAGGGGCAGAGAGAGAGAATACAGAATCTGAAGCAGGCTCTGGGTTCTGAGCTGTCAGCACAGAGCCTGACATGGGGCTCAAACTCACAGACCATGAGATCATGACTTGAGCCGAAGTCAGACGTTCAACCAACTGAGCCACCCAGCTGCCCCAGAAGAAGTCATTTTCTAAGGGTTAACTGAAAGAAAAAGAAAAAGAAAAATTCCTGATAATCACAGTACTTTTACTAATAATTAACTGAATTCTCCAGAGAATGAAGCAAATATGAACTTTGCTAGAGGCTAGGGAGCTACCGACTTTTCCACCTACCCCTTCACAGGCATCTAGACCTACAACCGCCACCAGCCAAGCTCTCCTGAATTACTAGATGATTCTGCACTAGTGGACAGGGTGGACCCCAGGCAGAGATGATAGCCAATGAACTATATGTAGACCAAGAGCCCCTAGCACTGTACATCGTGATTCTCAACCGGAAGTGATTTTGTTCCACCACCCCCAACCCAGGCCAGGGGACATTTGGCAATGTCTAGAGACATTTTGGCTATTGCCAGTACTTGAGTAAAGACCAGAGATCTATTAAACATTCTACCATGTACAGACCAGCTCCCCACAGGGAAAAATCATCCAATACAAATGGCTATTGTAAAAAGTTGAGAAACTTTGCCTTCCCTGAACATGGAGGAGAGAGATGTCCAAAAAAATGAGAATGTTCTGTTTCTGGGAATGACCATGTCTGGCCAAAGAGACCATTCTTTGTTAAGAGGTCTGCAAAGCAGTACACATAGACAATATTATCTGTGCACCGATGCTTACATAGTGTATCAAATTTAATGCTGCTGGTAATTGTTTGGACCTCTGTGTGGTGACTCTGACCCTCTAACTGCAGACCATTCCCACCAGGACCTGGGCACATCAGCTCTTGGCGCACAAGGCAGAACCACAGAGGCAAGTGATAGTAGTGGAATGACTGGTTTTTGGTTTTTGAAACAGCAGCATTTCGCCTTTCACAAGAAATAAGCACTAAAACTGGTTGAAGAAAACATGTATTTTTTTTCCAGTTTTATTGAGATACAATTGTATAATTGACATATGTGTTAGTTGAAGGCATAGAACATAATGATTTGATATATGTATATGCTGCAGAATGGTCACCGGAATGTTTGGTTAACATCCATCACCACACATAGCTAACACACTTTTTTATCTTGAGATGAGAATTTCTAAAGTCTACCCTCTTAACAACTTTCAAATGTACCATATAGTATTGTTAACTCTAGTCTCCATGCTGTACATTACACCACCGGGACTTACTTATCTTGTAACTGGAAGTTGGTACCTTTTGACCACCTCCACCCATTTCACCCACCCCCATCCCTCCCTCCTGTCCCCCACCTCTGGCAATCACCAATCTGTTCTCTGTTTCTATGAGTTTGGTTTTTTAGATTCAACGTATAATTGATATAATACAGTATTTGTCTTAAGAATGTGTATTCTTTATACTGGCTGAACACCTAAAAATTTGCCATGCTAGTTAATGCTTCTGAAGGATATTATGAAATTCCTTACTTTCAGAGTGAAGAGATGTCCTCAAAATAAATTTATAAAAGAAAACCCTAGTCACTAACTAAATTCACTAACAAAAACAGAAAGGTATTTTGGGTCTTCTGGGTGGCTCAGTTGGTTGAGCGTCCGACTCTTGATTTTGGCTCAGGTCAGGATCCCAAGGTCATGGAATCGAGCCCACGTCGGGCTCCACACTGAGCATGGAGACTGTTTGGGATTCTCTCTCTGTCTCTGTCTCTGTCTCTCTCTCTTTCTTTCCCTCTGCCTCTCCCTCTCATACTGTCTCTCATTCTCTCTCTCAAATAAAAAATAAAAATGAAACCAGAAATGTATTTTCACAGGGAAAAAGCAAAAGCATTCAGTTACACTTACAATTTCCAAATCTAAATCTCCCACTCTGCCCCCTATGTATCTTCTGGGTCCTTCCGTCCCTCTGGAGCCCTCAGTTTAGGGGACACCAGCAAATTCCCAGCCAGGCCTCACCCTGTCAACAACTAAGTCACTCAAGGTTGTGAAATGAGGTCCCTCCCTCTGCTTAATCGTGCCCTGCACCGAGGTTTTGAAGGACAACTCAGGACAGGGCTGGGCCAGGTCAGGGGACACTGCCTTCCAGTCTGAACACAAAGGGAGGGAGAAGACCTTCTGTTTTGGGGCCTGCCCACATCCCCATGGCCTTGAATTATGCCTCAGAAGGTGCAAGAAGAAAACTAAAACTCTGCATCCGCTCTTTTCCTCCCCTTCCACTCCCTGCTATTGCCCTTCAAGCCAGAAGTTTCCGGCTGCACTTTTACTTCCCAGTTCTATGGATAGGTTCTTCCTCTATCCAGCTCACAGCCCCGAGGACAGGCTGTGGCCCTTCCTTTTTCTTCTTCCTCACCCCAGCCTCAAGGCTAAACTAAATGACGTCTGGAGAGCAAGAGGGGGAACCCATAAGAGAATGTAAGATGAGAGACTGTGTTAGCATTATTCCATTACATTAGGTACGACTATCGCGTCTTTACATCTCAGAAAAGGAAGGTCAAAAGGACATGGTTACAGAGTTAGTGGGCGGTAGAGTCCGGATTCAAACTCAGTTCTCTCTCAGCGAACATGTGCTTCTCCGGTACTAGCTATGGCAAAACACGGTGGCAGAATTACAGTCCGCCTCTCCCGAGCTCTGTGATCTCTTTGTGCCTCAGTTTTCTTATCTATGAAATGTCGGTCCTTATAATAGGGCCTGCTTTCAGGGAACGCTATAAAGATCAACTGAGAACTGAGTTAATATATGACAGCATAGAGCATGAGGCAGGTGTCAGAAGGAGTTATTGTTGTGATTAACGCTGCACCCACCACGATGGTGATAAGGTAATGCTGGCATTCTGCTCCTCCATTGTTTGCAGAAATTAGGTTGCGTAATTAACATCTCCATTCACTGTATGAGTGATTAGCCTCTGAAGTCATTATCTAAAGACATGTTGCTATTACAGCCCCACCTTCTAGACTCCAGACGAAGTGACTGTTCAAAAGCATAATCTCACTCCTAAGAGCTGCAAGTTGGGCTGCTCTAGTCACTGCAATTACTCCTAAAAGCATATGTCATAAAAATTTCTTTGTCTCCGTGAGTACAGTGTGAGTTTTCTTAAAAAGAGGCTTACTCTCCAATTAGACTTGATTTTGTCTATTATTAACAGAATTGTGTATTACCCCAGCTTGTGTCATCACCTGTCTTCTCTGGGAAACTGTTCTAGGAGTCCCATTGTTATTCCTTTCTCTCCTTCTGTATGTTATATTCATGTATATTATCTGGTTAATACTCAGGTCACTGGCACTACTTCCCACAGTGGACACGTGATGAGCACGCGCGCGCGCGCACACACACACACACACACACACACACCCTCCTTCTGTCAATACTTCACCCGTTAATAGGACACCTCTTCACTAAGAGTGAAGCACTCAGGGTGCTTTTCAGGTGGTCAGGATGGTGCTGAATCTCCGACAAGCCGGATTCCCTTACAACAGTGACTGGCTCAGGAACAGGCACATGGCAGAACCTAGAGAATAAGGGTTTTTTGCAGGGCCTTTTCCTCTAGAGATTTCCAAGGAAACATCTTCAGGGGGTTCCTAAACAGTAGGCGAGGGCTTTGATTTCTGGCAGCCATCTTGCCAGTTATCTGGGGAACACCTGCCCAAGGAATGAATCCGAGCAGAGACAAAGTGAAACAGAATGACTGAACAAGAGCCCCGACAATATCTGAGCTCTGAGAACCGGGCCAATCTTAAAGCCTGCTACATCCCAGTTATGTTTCAATAAATTCCTCCTGGGGGCTCCCGGGTGGCCCAGTTGGTTAAGTGTCCCACTTCAGCTCAGGTCATGATCTCGCAGTTCGAGAGTTCGAGTCCTGCCTCGGGCTCTATGCTGACGGCTTGGAACCTGGAGCCTATTTCAGATTCTGTGTCTCCCTCTCTCTCTCTGCCCCTCCCCAACTTGTACTGTGTCTCTGTCTTTGTCTGTCTGTCTCTCTCTCAAAAATAAATACACATTTAAACATTTTTTAATAAAACTAAAAAAATAAATTCCTCCTCTACTTCTAATTTATTTATTTTGTTGTGATTTGAGATGGGTCTCTGTCAGTTGCAAATGAAAGCATCCTAATTCACAGCCCAACTGACCAATTGTCATAAGGTCAGCAGTAGCCTAACATTACATCATAGTGCCTACATCATCATACCCCTTCATCTCATCACATAGGCATTCTGTCACCTCACATCATCACAAGAAGAGGAAGGGTGAGTATGGTTCAATAGGATATTTTCAGAGAGAAGATCACATTCACATAACTTTTATTACTTATTGCTTTAATCATTCTATGTATTATTAGTTATTGTTGTTAACCTCTTACTGTGCCTACTTTATAAACTAAACTTTATCATAGGTATGTATGTATTGGAAAAAACATAGTGTGTATATGGGGTTTGGTACTACCTGCAGTTTGACGCAACCACTGGGGGTCTGGGGATGTATACCCCAGGTATAAGGAAGAACAACTGAAACTCAGCTGAGCAGGATATCATCAATGAGATCGTTTCAGTGGTTGAGAGCCCACAGACTCCATGTATCCCGAAGAAGAGTCAACGCCCAGGGAATGGTCATTAACTAGCTCCCTCATCCCATTTTTCTTTAACTCTTTCGCGGAGGGTGCTGACCTTGGTTTCCTCTTGGATTTTGAGTAGTATCCTGCATTTACAGCCCAGTTGAACCAGGATACCTGGACTTTGTGCGATACTAGAAAGATCACTTTTCACTTAGCTTCTTTTTCTTCCTGTGTCAAACCAGAGTGATGGACTAATCTTGGATATTCAGTATTACTCTGATGAAATCACAATGATTCTCATGTCTTACTTGTTCCCTACGTTTGTCTCATTCTCCCACATAAATTATAAGCTCTTTCTGTGCAGAAATAACACTTGCAACTTCTTTTGTGTCCTCAGCATGTTTGAATTCTATCACTTAGAATATTTTGTTGGGCCAGAGAAAATGTTTTTGAAATAAAATTACTCTTGTTTTTTTAAATTAACGAAGCAAATGAAAATAGAGTGATGAGAAAGTAGTGTGGTCTGTTAGCGCTCTTGGAAAAAGGGTGTTGAAGATCTCAGAAGCTTCATTATTAGAGTAAAATCTCCCAGACTAACCAATAGTTGGACTCTGCCAAAAATACAAAAGCATAAACCACAGAAGGATAATCAAGGATAATAACGTCTCAGCATAAGATTACTTAATATAAATCTTAAGTTTTTCCTCTAGCTCTGGAAACTTTTATTTTAGAAAAAAAACTTTTATAATAATTTTATGCATAAAAGAATTTAATATTATAATTCAATCGATTCTTTTTGGTCTTTTGGGGAGGGACTGCTATTTTTCTTTCAGCCCCAAATAAGGAGCAAATGGTATGCCCTACAACTTGTTTTCACTTAGTATTATGAACACTTTTTCATATCGTTTGTTTTGAAATCATTTTTGATGGTTACAAAATATTCCGCCCTGTGGGCAGACTGTAGTTTGGTTTTTCCCACCATCGAGAGACATTCAGAGTCATTTCTGATTTCTTTCTTATTATAAATAACACGTCAGTGAACATTCTAGCATATGAATCTTCATGTACACCCTGTCTTATTTCCTTAGTTGGTATTAATTAATTAATGAATTCATAACTTAATGACTGTAATCATCCTGGATGGTAATGAATTATTTAATTTACTCAGATGGAAAAAACTGAGCTATTTAAGTTTCTGAAAAGGGTTTCCCAGCACACACAGAAGCAGTTTCCATGTTGCTTCTTGTAGGAACCCTAATTTATTTATTTAAAAATTTTTAACATTTATTTATTTTTGAGAGACAGAGAGAAACAGAGCATGAGTGAGGGAGGGGCAGAGAGAGAGGGAGACCCAGAATCTGAAGCAGGCTCCAGGTTCTGAGCTGTCAGCACAGAGCCCGATGCGGGGCTCGAACTCATGGGCCTCAAGATCATGACCTGAGCTGAAGTCGGACGCTTAACTGACTGAGCCACCCAGGTTTCTGTGTAGGAACACTAATTTAAAGCCGAGCGTGGAACATTCATGTGCAGTGTGGCGAAGGCAATTTTCAGAAAGGCATCAGTGATGAATTCCTTGTCACGGACCTGCAGAATCTGGCAGAAATATCTTCAGGATTAAATCTTCAGACGCTCCTGATGTTCAGAAGCCCAATATCCCCCCTCACAAGAGTTTCATCATCTGGTGTTATTAGCCTGTCACATTAATAAATATTTCACATCTACATCTTGCTGCACAATTTACCAGGCACTTTCACAGACACCATTTGATTCCTACAATACATGTCATGTCAGGAATATTTCACCTCTTTCCTAGGTGAAGGAAATGAGTATCAGCATTATCTCTCAGAAAAATAAATCTATGTCAAGCCCCATTCTCTCTTTTTGAAAGTCTCTGTGATGGGACATTGTATTACATATAATCTTAACTTCTGGCAAAATCCTCCATGGTAGAAGTACTCTTCAGTGGGTGGCATAAGACCCCTTGCAAGCTGATCCCAGGCTCCCTCTCCACCCTCTTCTCCCACCTCAACTTCTCTCCTGTCCCACCATGTGCTGTGCACCTCTCCGTGGACCCTTTCCTGTCCTCTGAAGCCTCTCCCTCCATGGCCTGATAAACCACTCTCACCTCATAGACCATTTCAAAAGGTACTTTTTCAAGAAACTCATTTGAACTCTTGAAGATACAAGTGTTTTATTAATGTCCATGGCCTTGTATCATAGCACTTGCTGTCTTATCTCTGTATTGTGTCTGATTACATGAGCTTTTCTCCAACTAAATGAAATCTCTTTTGCAAAAAATAATTTCTTACTTACTTACCTCTGTCATTCTGGTACCTGGCATCCTGCCTAGGACACGGTGGGTGCCTTGTTGAATGAATGACTTGGAGACTGGACCTCCAAAGCTCAGTGTGCACTGATGTGGTCTAGGAATCCCATGGAAGCTCCCAAATCACCACAAGAATAAAAACATTTGGAAAAGCAGTGGTGTACAAATACAAGCATCTGAGTTCAGTTGGTGTATTCCTGCCCTCCATCAAAAGTTTTATAATTTGAAGAAAAGCTGAATTTTTATAGAGTGAATTCTTAAAGGAATAAAGGCAAAAGCTAAAAGTATTGAGGAATAATTTCACATGGGGTGTGGTAGAAAGAGTCCTGGGCAGGAAGCCACGATGCTTGGTTTTCATCTTGACTTTGCCACTGCCTAGTGATTAATGAATTAATTGGCAAGCACAGTACCTTTCTAGGCTCAGCTTCATCATCCAAGAGCAAAGAGGCCAGAGTAGGTGACTCTAACATGCTCCCAAATCTATTAATTGTCTATGAAAACACTCTGACATGTTCCACATAAAATTGATCAGTTGATATTATTTTATGATTTGGTTTTCCAATAATTTTTTGTCACGATCAATTTTCACTGAAATTACCTCCTTCATATTTGTGAAAAGAAAACAAAGTATTGTTTCTCAGCATCTCCTTCTGAATTCTCTATAGCACTTCCCTCTGCTCAGGCCAGGCAAGAGTCACCTTTCCCTGTATTTTAGCCAGACTTACCAACCTAGGATATTGTAACGAAGTCCAGTTGCCGGCCACGTTAGCATGGGGGATGCCCAGGACACTGATCTACAAGTAACCTTAAATCATCACAAAAACAATTTAAATATGCATTGCCAGTCACCTCAGACCGCACACAGGCCTCCCCGAATACCTGAGGAAATGAACATTGGTTCCATCACTGAAGTGGACAGTGCATTTATGCAAGGACAAGGAAAATCACACATCAGTTATCTTTGCACTGTATCCGAGAGATGTGCTGTGGCCCCACCATCACACTAAGCCAGGTGGTGGACAATTAAGTGACGTCAGCAGAGCCAGATGGCTGAACTTCTCGAAGATAATGCTACACGACTGTTTATGGAAATGAATCACTTATGTTAATATTCCAATTTTGGAGAATTTACTGTGCCCCAAGAAGTTGCTGGTTTGGAAGAATTGCTTAGAAACCCTGTCTGAGTTTCCAGCCTGCAGATTTTAGACTCGAGACTGCAATCCCAACTTTTTTAATTTCCAACCTACCGGCTTGCTTTACAGATTCCAGACTTGCCAGCTCCCACATTAGCGTGAGCCAGTTCCTGAAAATAAATCCCTCTCTCCTTTATACATACATATATATATATATATATATATATATATATATATACACACACACACACACACACACACATATAAAAAATGTGTTTTTATATATAATGTATATTTATAATGTGTGTATGCATATGTGAAGTGCCAAGAGATTTATATACAGATATAAATATAGATAAGATAGATATATACATACATACTGAATGTATATTGTATGTATATGCACTGTATTGGATTTATACAATAGTGCATCCTATTTGTTCTGTTTCTCTGGAGAACCCTAAATACACTATACCCCTGCCAAATTCAATCTGAACCAATATTCAAAGAGCTCCTGCCTTCCAGGACATTAAGGAAGACCCTGTACAATGGAGTGCCTCCACTCCATGAAGGAGTGTGGGGTACAGGGTGGTGAAGGCAAGATTTGAAAGCAGCAACTATACTAGAAGATAAGGGACCAAGGTGAATTTTCTTGAGAAGAGCCCCCAGAAACAAGGTAATCTGTACATCTGTCTCCAACAAATAGCTACGGTCCCTGCTGAGCGCTTTTCCAAGGCCAGGCACAGCTTTAAGCTCTTTACATATAATAAATCTTTCATCAGGACAGCAACCCCTAATGGAGGTAGGCAATAGTTTTATCCTAGGACACAGATAAGGAAAGTGAGCTTCGAGGAGACCAAGTAAATTGCTGCCTAATTGTGGACCCAGGGTCTAGACCTAAACTGCCTGATTCCAGAATATAGCTTCTTAACTATATGATGCTAAAATTGTTTCCCCAAAAAGAAACAGTGTCTGTTGAAAAATCAGCTGAAAGGAAAATAAACATTTTAAGTGTAAAGGGATTAGAAAACGTAATGGATCTTCTGGTATTTGGGGCCAAAGCTCAGCTAATCTTGTCTAAAGAAAGGCTTTTACATTCTGAGCTTACTAAAGCTTGTGAGCTTGTGAGGAGTCAAGGGTATGGAAGAAAAAGAAAATAACATATACTGAGTAT
Source organism: Proteles cristata cristata (assembly GCA_017311185.1). NCBI lineage: Eukaryota > Metazoa > Chordata > Mammalia > Carnivora > Hyaenidae > Proteles > Proteles cristata. The sequence continues at coordinate 840,976 of JAESUZ010003943.1, forward strand.
GTGCCATGTGCTAAATGCCTTACATATATTTTCTCGTTAAATCCTGACGATAGTTCCCTGGGGCTGGAGGAGGCATATTATTATCCTATTTTTCAGATGACAAATCTGAAATTCAGAGAGATTCAGTAATTTGCTCCAGGATGAACGTGTTGGCATAGCAGATCCCAGGTTCAAACCCCAGTCCCCTGACTTTAGTTTACACGTTTTCTAAACATTACAATACAACCCGTCTATAGAAGGGCACAGTTTACCATCTACTAGTTAGGATTCAGGTGTCTGACTATGACTTGGTGTGGATTTCTTTGAGGTTAGCCTGCTTGAAGTTTACTCAGCTTCTGGAATCTACAGAGTTATGCCTTTTAACAAATATGGGGACTTTTCAGCCATTATTTCTTTGAGTATTTGTCTGTCCCCACTTTCTTCTCTTCTTCCAGACTTCTAAGGAAACAAATGCTAAGTCTTTTGTTCTAGTCCCACAGGTGCCTGAGGAATATTTTATTGTGTTTTTTTTTTTCCAGTCTGTTTTTTCTCTGTCGTTCAGATTAGGTAATTTCTATTGTTCTGTCTTCAAGTTCATGAGATTCTTTCTTCTGTGCCCTCCATTCTGCTGATGAACTCACCCACTAAGTTTTTTTTTTTTTTAATTTTGTTTGTTATATTCTTCAGTTCTATAGTTTCCAGCTGGTTCTTCTTTATACCCCCTTAATGCTTTGCTGAGACTTTTATTTCTTTGCTGAGACGTTTTTTCATTTGATTCAGGTGTGTTCATAATTTATCATTGAAGCATCTTTATGATGCTACATTACAACTTTTGTCAATAACTCTAAAGTCTCGGGCATCTTGATGTTGATATTTATTATGGGACGGATTGTATCCCCCTCGAATGTATTTGTTGAAGTCCCATTCTCTGAAACTTCAGAATGTAACCATATTTGGAAATAAGACCTTTAAGGAGGGAATTAAGGTTAAAAGGAATGATATGGGTGGGCCCTAATTTTTGTGACTATGGAGCCTTCAAAGCAGTGATTAAGTCAAAATAAGGCTAATAGGATGGGGCCCTAATCCAATACGATGGTGTCTTTAAAAGAAGAAAAGGAGACACCAGGGATGTGAATGCATGGAGGAAAGGCTGCATGAGGGAGGACTCAATGCAAGCAAGGAAGGAGGCCTCAGGAGAAACCAATCAGGGGAAACCAAACCTACCAACACCTTGATCATGGACTATCAGTCTCCAGAGAAATTTTATTTTATTCTGAGAAATAAATTTTCATTGTGCAAGCCACCCACTCTCTGTTAGGTGTTTTGTTAGGGTAGCTCTATCAAACCAAATACAGCATCCATTATTATCTTTTCTCATTAAATTTGAGATCTTCCTAGTTCTTAGTATAATGAGTGAATATCAGTTAGAACCTATACAATTTAGAAGTTATGTTATGAGACTCTAGAAATTATTTAAACTTTCTGTTTTAGCTGGCTTTTTGGACACCACTCCGGCATGGGAAAGGGAGGCACTGCCTTATTACTGCAAGTAGGGGAACAAGTCCAAGTTTTCCATTGCCTCCATTGATACCTGAGGGGTTTCTTCACTACTACTGGCCAGAACTGGGAGCCCAGTTCCCCACTAGGTCTCCACTAATACTTCTCCAGTTGGTAGAGTCGGAAAGGGGGGGTGGTGTTATCGCTGGACAGTAGTAAAGGCCTGCCTCTCCTTTAGACCTCCTCTGCCACTACTCTAGCAGGGAGAGGGGGGAGTCCATTTTCACTACTGGGTTGGGGTGGAAGTCTAGGCTCTCTGCATGGTCTTCGCGGATACCATGGGAGGAGTCGTTCTTGTTACCAACCAGTGGGGATGAAAGCCTTGGTGTCCTAATCAGCATTTTCTGACACCATCTTGATGAGGAGATTTGGGCGTTATAGTCTAACAAGGAAGTGTAGACCTCCCGCTCGAACTGCAGGATGGGCCAGGGTGAGGCTGTAGTACAGAAACTATTGCCTAAAATTTTTCTGTTTTGCTAGACTGCCCCTTTCTTGGTTCGCAGGCTAGAGGGTGCCGGCTTTCATTGGGGTTGCTTTTTTGTCGTTTTGTTGTTGTTTTTTGTTTGTATTCATGGACATTTAGGGGTGATGGCTTCTTCAACTCCTAGTCCTGGGTATATTAAGCTAAAAGAAAACTCAAAGAACTCACCATTGTATCTGTCGTGCCTCGTGTTCCGAAGTGTCCAGAAAGTCTTGCTTTCTTCTCTCCACCTCTCCACCTCATAAAGGCCTGCTTATGTGTTTTTTTAATATTATTTATTTTTAAAAGATGGAGAGAGAGAGAGAGAGAGAGAGAGAGAGAGTTGAGGAGGGGCAGAGATCTAGGGGGACAGAGGATCCAAAGCGGGCTCCTCACTGATAGCAGTGAGCCCAAAGTGGGGCTCAAACTCACAGATCATGAGATCATGACCTGAGCCAAAATTGGATGCTCAACCAATAGAGCCACGCAGGTGGCCCTGCTTGTGTGTGTTTTATATATAATGTCCAGAGCTTTTAGTTGCACTTAGAAGGAGGAATAGGAGGAAATATGTGGACTTCATCTTCCTGGAAGTAAAAGGTTTGACTCATTTTCAGTACTCGAAAAGCCAATTTGTCAAACCATTTTATAAGTAATTGTAAGTAGAAGAGTGGTGTCCACACGTTCAGAAATATTTTCAACTCCTTGGTGGGCATTTTCACATAATCTAGTCTCAGTCTAGCACCATCTTTTTCGATTTCTCTCTCCCTTGCCCCTTTTCATTTAGAGAAAACCCAACAAATTATCTTGCCCACCCTTCCCTGAAATCTTGTGGTCTGTTATGTGTCCCGTAATGATTATTTCAAACTCATTTCACATTATCTTCTAAAACGTGTCCATTTTAGAAGAAGTCACTGTACACTCTAAAAGATCAGCTACTCAAAGTCATATTTAGAAAAATAGCAACAGAATGAGATAAAGGTCTTGAGATTTGTGCTCGGCACCTGCTTTGCTTAAGTACTGTAATTGAACTAATGGATTAAACTTTGAAATCTTCAATAATACATCTTGCTACTGAAAGTAATGGATATTAGTACCTTTTAATCTATTTGGAACATATTTAATATGGTTTTCCTCTAAAATAAGTAGAGAAGCTGGCATAACAGTGATTAAATCTATAATCGTATCTTCTAAATGATATATTTAATATACATAAATTACATAATACTTCTGCGTCATTTCTTGTGTACCACAAGGAGGGTTGTCTTATTTTAAAAACCACAAATTCAGAAAGATGTATTTTGTGAAACTCAAAAGCCAATATTCAAGTCCTCATATTTGGGCATTTTAATAAGAAAAAGACGTTGGAATTCTTACATGAAAAAATCAAATGAGAGTCTTAAAAAAACCTGATTAAGTACTCTTTAGAAACAGTTGAGGTAAGGGGTGCCTGAGTGGCTCAGTCAGTTAAGTGTCTGACTTCAGCTCAGGTCATGATCTCACAGTTTGTGGGTTCAAGCCCCACGTAGGGCTCTGTGTTGACAGTTCAGAACCTGGAGCCTGCTTCAGATTCTGTATTTCCCTCTCTCTCTCTTTCTCTCCCTCCCCCACTCATGATCTGTCTCTCTGTCTCTGAAAAATAAATCAATGTTAAAAAAAATTAAAAACAGCTGAGGTAAAAATGTAAAGCATTCCAATTAAATTTCCCATAAAGAGAGGTCAATTTGGAAAGTGAGGGAAATAGGCAGTGAAGTATACTCGCAGAAATTCTGGATGTTATGTTTAAAAATCTCAGTATGAGTGCAAACAAGTGTTCATGGATTGTCTCCATAGTGCCAGCCCGGTATTCCCATGGGAAGTGAATGGCGACAGGACAGACAGCTCCTTCCTTGATAGTGGGGAAGACTGAGATACACATATAAACAAATAGGTAAGATCATTTCAAGTGTTGTTAAGTACTATGAAAAAAATAAAAGAGAGTGGTGTTTTGGAGAATGACTAGAAGGAGAGAAGCACCTTCAGAGAGGGTGGTTAGGGAAGGTGTCTTGGAGGAGACGGCTTTGAAGCTGGGGCCTGAGGGGTGTGACAACTCTTCCAAGCAGAGGGAAGAGCAGGTGCAGGGCTTTTGGAAGGAACGTTCTTGACATATTTTGGAACCTGAAAGATACCAGTGCCCTAGAGCCCAGTGAATAAGGTAGGAGTAAAAGAAGATGGTCCAGAGTGGCGAGCAGGTGAGAATGACTCTTCACACGACAGCAAGTACTTTGCATATCATACCCCACACCAATAAGAATACACTGGAAATTGGGGCACCTGGGTGGTTCTGTCAGTTGAGCGTCTGACTCTTGATTTCAGCTCAGGTCATAGGATTAAGCCCCACATCAGGCTTTGTGCTGGCCATGGAATCTGCTTAAGATTCTCTCTCTCCCCCTCTGCCACTCTCCCCTGCTCACATGTGCTCTCTCTCTCTCTAAACTAATAACAAAGGGGCACCAGTGTGGCTCAGTCAGTTAAGCATTGGACTTTGGCTCAGGTCTTGATCTCACAGTTCATGAGTTCGAGCCCTGCTTCGGATGCGTTTGAGCCCTGCCCCAGGTGACCCCTACTTTCTCTCTCTCTCTCTCTCTCAATCTCTCTCTGTCTCTCTCCCTCACCTTTCTGTCCCTCATAGGATTCTCTCTCTCTCCCGTTCCCTCTGCCTCTCACTCACTTGGGCACTCTCTCCCTAAAAGAAAATTAGTTAATTTAATTTAATAATTTAATAATAATTTAAAAATACACTGGGAGGAACTTGAAGAGAAGCAGGTTAAACAGATTCCAAGCTCTCTGGTATCCCCTGTTCAGGGTGAGCTGTTTGTAAGCATTTAAACACACATTCAATCAGGAAGTTGTATGTATGCAACAAGAGCTCAGTAGAGAAGTCTGGACTGGAGACACACTGATCAGTGACCTGCATGTATAGTTTGTACTTGTCTTGGTGTAGGTTCTGCCAGAAATAGACCCTAAGAGAGGCAACTGGGTACAAATAGATTATTTGGGAAGTGCAGAAAACAGTAGTAGGGAAAGTGGGAAGTGGTTCAAGCAAGGGAAGGTAGCCTTTTAAAGAGGCAGTAGTGGGGCACCTGGGTGACTCAGTTGGTTATGTGTTTGACTCTTGATTTCAGCCCAGGTCATGGTCTCATGGTTTGGTGTTTGAGCCCTGTGTTAGACACCCCTGTGTTGAGCTGACAGCATAGAGCCTGCTTGGGATTCTCTCTCTCTCTATCTCTCTGCCCACTTCCCTGCCTCAAAATAAATAAATAAACTTTAAAAAGAGAGAGAGAGAGAGAGAGAGAGAAAGAGACAGTAGTAAGCCAGTTACTCAAGTGGGTGGTGACAAGGAAAGTCTTTATAAAAGTACAAAACACAGGGCCCAGTATTCTCCCATCTAAAGGCTAATTCCCAGAAGTCATTGGTCAAGGATACCCTCCTGGCCTGCTGCATGCATAAGTAGAAGAGACTTCATAGTGTCAGACCCAAAGTTGCAGGTGGAAAGTGGCCAAGCTTCACTGGAAGGTTCAAGGAACGTAGGAGGGTCACTGACAATGTCTGCAACAACCTTTTAAGACCATGAAAGCTGGAGCAATGCATGTGAATCACAGCTCTACCACGTACCACTTCTGTGACCTCAGAGAAGGGCACATGTAACTGAATCTCTTTGAGCTTCCTCATCTGTCATATCGGGATTGTGTCACCTAGCATTGGCCAAAAAACCAGAACCAATTAGATAGATAGATAGATAGATAGATAGATAGATAGATAGATAGACAGACAGACATGCATACATACATATATAGATTGATTGATAAGAGAGAGAGAGAGATTACAAAGAATTGGCTCACATAGTTATGGAGGCCCAAAAGTCCCATGATCTGCCAGCTGCAAGCTGAAGACCCAGAAAAGTCAGTGGTGTAATATGGTCCAAGTCCAAAGACCTGAGAACTAGAGTTGCTAATGGTATAAATCCCAATCCAATGGCAAGAGAAGACCGCTGTCCCAGCTCAAGCAAGCAGACAGGAGGAAAAAACGGGGTGAATCCTTCCTTCCCCTTTTGTTCTATTCAGGACCTCAACAAATTGGATGATGCCCACCCACATGGGAGAGGGCCATCTGCTTTCCTGAGTCCACCCATCCAAATGCTAATCTTGTCCAGAAACACCCTCACAGACCCACCCAGAAATGTTTAATCAGGGTATCCCAGGGCCAGTCAAGCTGACACAAAATTAACCATCATAGAAATACAACTACCACCTCGTAGCTGCTGTGGTAAATTAAATTACTTAATATAGGTAGAGTGCTTACAACAGTACGCAGCATATAGTGCTAAGAAAGTATTTTCTATCATTATTATCACCACCATCCTCACTATCATTGCTATTACTACTACATTATTTATGATTCGGGGATTGATTAAGATTATCTAGATCATTCATTTGATCATATAAATAAAGATGAAGGCTCAGTGCTGAGAGCACTTCAACACTTAGAAAAGCAAAAGCTGCAAAGAAGAACGAGAAGAAGGGAACGAGTGGTAGAGAGAAACCAGACAGGTTTGAAGACATGACCCATGGGAAAAACAGCTTTTCAAGAATGAGCGAGAATTACACATGCTGAATGATGCTGAGAGTTGAAGCAACATGAGGATGGAGATGTGGACACTGGAATTTAGAGCGAATCCTTGTACACTGGGAGCAGCAGGATTCCGCCTGGTTTGCCAGTGTAGACCTTTCTTAAAACACCTCTGTTAGCTGACAAGATCTTTGTGTAGCTACCTCATGATTTCAACTGTCAGGTGTCACTTCTTCTTTCTTCTGGTAGCAGCATCCTACTCTTCTTGTGAGATTCACATGCCAAATTTACTATACAGGCCCAGTGAATCTGTCCATTATAGTGCTCTACCCTCTTCCACCATGAGCCAGCTCAACATATTCCTCCCCAGAGTGGTCTATTTCAGAGCTTGGGGGATATATTGTACTTTTGTTATTACATTGGTAGGATATTAGTCTGGGATTATTCACAGACAACGATCTTGGCTGGCAAATGGAGAGACCCACTAAGGGGAAAACAACAGAGCCCTGATTACACTGCTGGAGTGTAACACTACACATTATATATTATATATTAATCATATATTATTTATTAATTATATATAGGTAACACTACCTTAAGATTGAATCAAGTGGATCATAGACTCATTAAGAAGGAAATGAAAATATAAGTTAAAGACCTAGCATAGTGTCTGGCACACAGTAATACTCCATACATTGTAGCTGCTATTGTTATCAGAACTGGATTAGAAACCCAGAGAATGATTTATAGCAAGAGTGCTATGCTGTCAGTAGTCACTTGAGCTATTGAATTAGAACTTTGTAAAGGCCTCTGCAAGAGAATAGGATTGATGCGAAATCTCGAAGCAAGGTTGAGCTGAATCTGCTGGCAGGCAACTGCAATTCCCTTATCCTCATCTTCCATCTCCCAACCAGAAAGCAAAAGTCCTTGTTATGAGCTGAACTGTCCACCTTAGGGTAAGGACAAAACATGTTGAAGCCCTAAGCCCCAGCACCTCAGAGTGTGACTGCATTTGGAGACATGGCCTTCAAAGTAGTAATTAGGGTAAAATGACATCATTTGGTCATTAGTATTGAAAGAAGAAGAAATTAAGTCACACACAGACATGTATTAGATAAAAACCACATAAAGACATCCATCTATAATCCAAGGAAAAAGACCTTCAGAAGAAACTAACCCTATCAACGCCTTGACCTTGGACTTCTGGCCTCCGAACCAGGAGGAAATAAGTTTTTGTTGTTTAGACAGCCCACCTGGGTACTGTGTTATGGCAGCAGTAGCAAACTAATATGCCTCTGAATTGACAACATCAAAGTTTAGTGCATGATCAGTGTGCCACAGTTGTACCTGGCCTTTGAGCTAATGAGGCAGAAGGTAGGAGCTTAGTAAGTGCTGGAGATATTACCTATGTTGGCAAGGAAATAATCTTATAGAGACTGTTAAATGGTAGAAATGAGTTTGGCAATGCTCACTGATAATCATAATCACCAAGAAATATTAAAATTTCTGATGCAGAGAGTCCATCCTATTTTTAAATGCTTATTTATTTTTGAGAGAGACAGAGTGTGAGTAGAGGAAGGCATAAAAAAGAGTGAGACACCAAATCTGAAGCAGGCTCCAGGCTCTGACCTGTGGCACAGAGCCCAATGCAGGGGTTGAACTCACGAACCATGAGATGACCTGAGCCGAAGTCAGATGCTTAACCAACTGAGCCATCCAGGCACCCCAATCCTTTTTTTTTTTAAGTTATTAAGCAAGAATTAATCATATACCTACCAAAGGTGCTGTTATTTTCCTGTATTAAATGTATTTAATGCTCACAACAACCCTATCAATATTAAAATTTTAAAACATGCATTGTTAATGTGAATATAAACAACATTCTAATTATATCCTTAACATAAAACCCCTTGCATATGGGGCACCTGGGTGGCTCAGCTGGTTGAGTGTCTGACTTTTGACTTCAGCTCAGTCATGATCCCAGGGTCATGGAATCAAGCTCTGCATCAGGCTCTGTGCTGAGTGTGGAGCCCACTGAGATTTTCTCTCTCTCTCTCTCTCTCTCTCTCTCTCTCCCTCACTCTCTCTCTCTCGCTCTCTCTCTCTCTTTCTCTCTCTCTGTCCCCATCCCTTGCTCACACACACTCTCTCTCAAATAAAATAAAATAATTAAAAAGAAAACTCTTGCATTGATAAATAGATGAGCCTCACCATATAATGTGTTTATCACAAAATATTTAGAAAATACTGAAAAAACATTTTAAAAAGTGAAAAGTATTAAGAGAGTCTCTGAGTGTGTATGTGTAAACTTGTGGAATCTTGGTAAACTTGGAAAGTAATTCTGCCACTTGAATTCTTTACCAATCATAAGTCTATCTTTTGACCTAATTAATATCAGTGTGGCTTTTTTTTTTTTTAATCAAAAAGAGGTTAACATTGTTCCTTTGAAGAATGGTCAGTGGTCAGGGCGCCTGGGTGGCTTAGTCGGTTAAGCATCCGACTTTCACTTAGGTCGTGATCTCGCGGTTCGTGGGTTCGAGCCCCACGTCGGGCTCTGTGCTGGCTGCCAGCTCAGAGCCTGGAGCCTGTTTCAGTCTGTGACTCCCTCTCTGACCCTCCCCTGCTCATGCTCTTTCCCTCTCTGTCTCCTAGAAATAAATAAAACATTAAAAAAAAAAAAAAGAATGGTCAGTGGTCAGGACAGAGAAATCATCCCATGCTGAGTTTCAGTGACCTTCCCATGTAACTCAACTCCATTGTCATCCTTTCCTCAATATTAAAATATTCATCATTAATGTGAATATGATTAGCATTCTAATTATGTATTTACATAAAGACTCCATTTTTCCTTTTTTTTTTTTTCTCATCCACAGTTTTCAGTATTTGGCAGTCCTGTTGCTGAGGGTCAAGGTTTGAAAGCTGCTCTGGACCCCCCATCAGCTTTATTTACAACCTCATACAGTTCTTACATAACTACAGATGGGTCCTTAGGTTCTAGTCTATCACAGATTTCTTTCGGTAAAGCATGAGGAGTGACCCAGATTTTTTAAATGCCTACAATCTCTTCTGAAATAGCAGCTGCTTCAAAGGAAGCATTTATTATAGAGAACACAAACAAACTATTTCAGCTGGGAGCTACTCAGAGATTTTATAATTTGCCATTAAATGGGATTCTTTGCATTGGCAACAAGAAGGCAGTCTGCCAATTTCAATTGATCAGAGCCACTGTCCCATGGCTAAGAAGGCAGAAATAATCTAACCATCCAATCTAGCTAAGTAGATCAGCCAGAACACTTTATGATTACGACTCCAGAGTACTAAGCAGGCTGTGATAGAAGATAAGGCCCTTGTGCCAACCGAAACCACTTAATTTTTCCAAGTCCAAGCTTGGTCAGATCATTTCTTTCCATGTACTGTCTTAGAGCAAACGCCCTATTTCTAAATTTCTTCCAAAGTGTGATATAAAAAATACCCATCTTATTGGAAATATCCAGAACACTAATTTACAACAGTGCAATATACCTCTAAGACAAATAAAATCGATAGACTATGACTTTTTCATCTTAACTACACAACTGTATTGGGAAAGATACCTCAAATTCATTATGATTTCAAATTAAAGTTCACAAATTGCTCATGCATCCTGTGCAAAACCATCTACTCCCTCATACTTACCTATTAAATATTTACACTGTGATTGCTGGAAGTCACAAGATGCAAGGCTGTTGTTCTTAACTAGTATAGACTTTTAAGGTGAAGAATATATTCCATTTTTGGAACCCAAGTTCACTGTTGGTATACAGACTACATTAAAATCAATATCAGAACATCTTTAGTGTAAGCACCTTCAGATTGTAGTTAGTATTTTACATAACTTTCAATATTCCTAACTGATTGGGGGAAAAAATCCTTCCCATGATCTGGCAGCAGCAGATATGAAATCTAAAAGATGCCTTTGAGATGTCTTCCTCCTGACTCTGCCTTAGAATTCCACTATGTGAACACACACTGCCTACATCTCTGCCTTAGCCTGGCCTTCTCCTTCCTGGCTCTCTCCTCAGCTTGGCACTCCCCCTGCCTGCCCTCCCATTTCTTAGGTTTAACCTGACTCACATCCTAGCCCTTGGGTAGGACTATGCAGGCAACTTCTATATCCCAACTTGACCTCAGTCCCTGTGAGAATTCTCTGCCCTTTTTCCTCAGCACCACTGCCTCCACTGCCCTCTTCCAGGTCCCCTTCTCATGCTGTGGAATTTCCACTGAGGAGACAAAAGTCTGGGAGACCAACAAACAAGTACTTTGTAAAAAATTTTTTAGTGTTTATTCATTTTTGAGAGAGACAGAGACAGAGAGACAGTGGGTGGGTGGGGGAGGGGCAGAAAGGAAACAGGATACAGAGTCCAAAGCAGGCTCCAGGCTCTGAGCTGTCAGCACAGAGCCTGATTCGGGCCTTTAACCCACTGTGAGATTTGAGCCTTGAACTGTGAGATCATGACCTGGGTTCAAGCTGGATGCCTAACTGACTGAGCCACCCAGGCACCCCTTAAGACTTTGGATTAGACAAATGGAGATGAGCAGAAATCACCGGTGTACTTTGTCACTTGGGCATCAAGGACAAGTTGCTGAATCATTCATTTTCCACAGTTCATAGCACAACCATCTATACAAAGGGTTCCCTTTTGCATTGTTTAAAAAAATAAAGCATGGCACATCTGGATGGCTTAGTTGGCTGACTGTCTAACCCTTGCAGGTCATGATCTCACAGTCATGGGATCGAGTTCTGTGTTGGGCTCCATGCTAGGCATGGAGCCTACTTGGGATTCTCTCCCACCCACCCCCTCTCTCTCTCTGCTCCTGCCCCACTCATGCACGCTGTCTCACACTCTCTCTCAAAATAAATAAATAAACTTTAAAATTTTTTAAATTAAATCATGTATATATCTCTTTATTTATTTTTACTGTCTTATTATCAAAATCAATTCCACTTCCTGGACTCCCCTCTGTAAAACTATTCTCATATGTTTGTGTATATTCTTTTGATTAAGCACTTCCTGGACTCCCCTCTGTAAAACTATTCTCATATGTTTGTGTATATTCTTTTGATTAAGTGTTTTGCTATAAAATGCTCATTGGTCATTGGCCAGGGTGTGTGTGTGTGTGTGTGTGTGTGTGTGTGTGTGTGCGTGCATGTTACAGATCTCATTGTATATTTCTTCTCACTCTGGCTTATTCTTAAGATTCATTATGTAGCTATATAACCCAATCTGTTACTTTTAACTACTGCATAATACTCCCTGTGCCCATTCTCCACATTGTGTCTATTTTCTCTCCGAGTGATTATCTCTAAAGAGCCCAGTACTTCCTGACATTGCAATTAATGCTGCAAATGCAAAGAACATTCTGGTACATGCCTCCTATGTACTTTGTGATCAGTCCTTTAGGTTTCTACTAAGGAATGGAATTCTGAGCCATCCTCATGACAGCCTCTGTGAGTGCCATACCGTATCTCCTTGATCTTACCATTGTGCTTGCACACACACACACACACACACACACACACACACACACACACACACACATTACATACACAGGCCTCTTTACCCACTGCCAGCATCTGCACTTCCTTGCCTGTGGGCTCTTTCATCAGGCCTCGAGCAAGTGAAATCCCTCAGGTGAGCAAACTGTGAGACTCTTATTCTACACTGGCTCCTGGGATTCCCAGTCAAGCCCCATTAACCCACAGTGGTAACTTGCTTAAAAACAGACCCTTTATTGAGTGCCTTTCCTTCTCTGTCTCACTTCTTCACTTCCCTACCAGGGTTTCCTGGGCTCATCTCTCAAAGAAACCACTTCCTTTTGAATCCTTATCTTGGTGTCTGTTTCTGGAAGAACCCAGGCTAAGACATAGGGGGTGTGTTTATTTACCTTGACTGAGTAGTGGCTAGTTGCTCACCAGAATGACTGAATCTCACTCCCAAAGCAGTGGTGAGGGTGGTACCCATCCTCCCCAACACTGGCATCCCCTAACTCTCTCATTTGTGCTTGCCTAATTTGTTTAAAGTCGTGTCTCATCATTATTTTAATTTCCAGTTTTCTGGCTACAAATCTTTGTGAGCTTTTCTTTATTTGGGGGATTTTCATCTCTAACTTGTCTTCACCTCCTGCAGCAAAGATTAATGATACAGCTAACTCTAGATCATCCCTGCATATTCTGAGGCCATATTTCAAGAGTTCTCTCTATATTAATTCATTAAATCATGACACCAACCCTAGGAACTATTCTTGCCACCTGCATTTTGAAGATAACTAAAACACACAGATGTTAAGTAACTTTCCCAAGGTCACATAGCTGGTAGGTAATCAAGCCTGAGTTGAAAGCCAGACTCAGGCTGAGAATCTGTGCTCTGAATTCCCTTACTCTGCTGCCTTTCCTCCTTCAACATTTCAAGAAATGTTCCCCCTTCCATTCTACAGAGTTTCCTCTGAGCCTGATTCCCTTCCCAAGCAAATCAAAATGCAAGGACTGAGTCTTAGAAACAGTGGGGACTCACTATCCGAGGAACTGTAAACCAAGCGTCTTCAATGGCATGATAAAAAGAACACTTGGTTAGCACAATCATTACAAAGTGAAATGTTCTACTCAATTAAATACTCTGGCCAACTGAGGATGTCATTGCCACCATATTAAAATATTCAAAAATAAGGGGCAGCTGGGTGGCTCAGCTGGTTAAGCATCTGGCTTCGGCTCAGGTCATGATCTCCCAGTTGGTGAGTTCCAGCCCCGCGTCAGGCTCTGTGCTGACAACTTAGACCCTCTACCCCCACCCCCTCTGCTCACACCATCTCTCTCTTCCTCTCAAAAATAAATGAACATTAAAAAAATTTTTTTAGTAAAAATAAAATATTTTAAATTGTATCCTAAAAAGATACCATTTATATTAGTTTGCATCTGTAAAAATTACCATAAACTTGGTGGCTTACAGAAATGCAGATGTACTATCCCACCCATCCTTAGGCCAGTTCCCATGAGCTCAACTGTTTTCTCAGCTCTGGATCCCAGAAGGCCAGCCCAAGTGCTCATCTGAAGCTCTCACCTGAAGCTCCCTTATCTAGAAGGAGAATCTGCCTCCAAATTCGCTCAGGTAGTTGGCATAGTTCATTCTGTTCCTTGTGATTGCAGGTCTGAGTTTCTAGTTTCTTCACGCATCGTCAGCTGGGAGCCCCTTTCAGCAACCTAAGGTCAGCTGCATTACTCATGCAGTGACCTCCATCTTAGGACCAGCAACAGTGGGCATCAAGTACCCCTCATGTTCCTCATCCGACTTCTTCTTCTGCATCCCTTTGTCTCAGTCAGAGAAAGTTCTTTCCTTGTAAGAGCTGATAGGGATAGATTGGACCCATGTCAGAAATCCAAGATAGACTCCCAATTTTAAAGTCTCTAATGTTAATTACATGTACAAAGACCCTTTGCAATGCAATAACATTTCCCTCGATTCCAGCAAGTTGGGCATGGATATCTTTTGAAGGGATGGTGTTGATCACCACAAGATCTTAGCAGAAGCCCGGGGTACCATTCCAAGTTTCAATGGCAGTAATAGCAATACCTACTGTACAGGGTGATAATGAGAATTAAATGAGTTAATATTTGTAAAGTGCTTAGAACAGTATCTGGAAAGTGCTATATAAGCACTTGCTGAACAAACAAGCGAACAAATGCATAGGTAAAAAATAAACAAATAAATAAATACAAATATTCTGACTGCACTTGAAAGACTGGAAGTTATTGGTGGGTGGGAGGAGCAAGAAGGAAGAATTATTAGAAAATCCCTGCTGGAAGCTTATTTCATTGCCATTTTTAATAGGCAATAGTAGTGTTATTTATGGTATTCTGGCTATATGAAAAGTTATTGAGAAGGTAAAAATGTGAATATGGTTCCTTATATACCTATTTTCTTTTAAGACCAGTTAGTCAACAAATCTCTGCTGTTGCAGGGGCTTGACCATAGATAATCTTGTGTGTCGCTTCACACACTGTGATGTTGTCAGAGAGCCCCTGAGCCCTTTCCCTGGTATCCCTAGAAACACAGATTTCCTGGCACAAGACCATCACCCTGGAAGTTGAGAAGTAAATACAGGCTTTTTCATACACTCGATGGCTCTTCTTAATCTCCATATTCCCATTACTCTCTCCAGTCCCTTTTGCTGTGCCCCGGATATGAGTAATGAACAGGGACCATTTGCAGTAATAAACACTTGGGTATTCTCCAATTTCAAAATGGGTTCATCAACTAAAGAAGCAGCATGATATGGTGGATTTGAATCTTAACTCTGCTATTTACAGACTATTTGATTTTGGAAAACTTCCACATCCTAGATGCCAAGTGGGATTAGTAATGACTGCCTTCAGCCACTGTTAGGATGATAGCCAGTGTAATTGAAGTACCTAGCAGTTCCTGCCACAGTGTTCAGTGAAAAGCACTGAACAAATGGCTATTACTATCACATATTATTTCTAGGAATGATAGGAAACTATAGGATGCCAGGTGAATTTTAATTTCAGGTAAGTAACAAAGAATGTTTTAGTATTAGCTGGTTTCAAATATGGCATGGGGCACGCTTGTATTGGCATTATTTTTATTTGCTAAATCTGGAGACCCTAATTATTTCATTTGATCCCAGGACAACCATCAAAGTAGACATTGTTTCTATCTTACAGAAATGTAAATTGAGAAATGTACAATGAGAAAACTGAGGCTCAGAAAAGGTAACTGATGTAAAAGGATCACAAACGAATTAAAACAGTAGAGTTTATCTTGTTTTTAACACAGGTTTGGGTGTTTTTTTCTCTCTCTCAAAAAGAATGCTCTTTTGTGTCTATTACTTTCCTTTCTCTTTGTTCTCATCTCACTCCCCAAATGTTTACCACAGTCACCCAACACAGGTGCTCCATGCATGGGCTGTTGACATGAACAGAGAATAAGGGCTGACGTGGAATTGCTGTGCTTGAGTGCACATGGATCCTGTCTCACTCCAAATAGGAGAAATGACTTTAAACACATGGGTTGAGAGCTACCTGGGTAGCTCACTCAATTAAGTGTTTGACTTCAGCTCAGGACATGATCTTACAGGGTCATAAGTTCAAGCCCCGTGTCAGGCTCTGTGCCTGGAGCCTGCTTCAGATTCTGCGTCTCCCTCTCTCTCTACACCTACTTCTTTCATGCTCTGTACTCTGTGTCTCTCAAAAATAAATTTAAAAAATACGTTTAATAATAAAAAATAAATAAATATATGGGCTGAGATGAGTTAGATTAAAAGGAGAGATGGATATTAAATTATTACTATTATTACTACTGACAGAGTACTCGTTGACTTCCAGGCAATATTTAGTAAGGGTCTACAATGTGCAGCCAGCAACCAGCTCTGTGTGAATGTGAAGTGGGGTGACAGGGAGATACCTTAGGTACATCATTAAGCTTCTCAAGGTCAAGAGCTAAGATTTTTTTTTGTGTCTTATCCACCCACCCCTACCCACCTCTTTTTAGTTGCAGCTTGTTCCTCAGGGTGCATCAGCATCCTCACCAAAGAATGAACAGAGAATATAAAGTTCAAACTAAGTATTGACTCTTAAGTCAATACAGCTTAGGCCTCGGCATCTGAAATTTCACTAAGCCAGATCAGAGTTTCCATAACCATCAAGGGTGAGTCTTCCAGTAATGATAATGATACGGATGGGGGGTTGTTGAACACCTCAGTCCTTGTCTTCTCAAAGGAAAAAATTCAGTTGAGGGACACCATAGAGAATTAAAGTAGCAAAGTTATTTATTTATTTTTTTAAATTTATTTTTGAAAGAGAGAGAGAGAGAGCGAGCATGAGCAGGGGAGGGTCAGAGAGAGAGGGAGACACAGAATCTAAAACAGGCTCCAGGCTCTGAGCTGGCTGTCAGCACAGAGACTGATGTGGGGCTCAAACCCACGAACCATGAGATCATGACCTGAGCTGAAGCCAGATGCTCAACCGACTGAGCCAACAGGTGCCCCACAAAGTTATTTTATTTAGCAAAAAGGGACGCTACACTTCAGAGACAGAGGAGAAGCTGACCGAGGATGGCTGGAAGGGCATTGAGTTTCATTGTCCTCCTTTATGGGAGGTCGTTGGCTCTCCTCCCATCTTGTTGGATACACCTTGGTTTCCTCCCCACCAACACTTTACACAAGTTTGTGTTAGTCATCTTCCCGCGAGAGCCTAAGCGCAACCCACCAACCCATGGAGGGCCCAGACCGCAATGCAAATGACATTATAATGATATTATAATAGCCTTGGGGTTTCTAGCAGACTCAGCCTTTCTTAAGTGCGCATGCTCCAAGACGAGCATGGGGCCTTCGCTGCAGCCTGAATCTTTTTTTTTTTAATTTTTTTTTTATTATTGACATTTTATTTATTTATTTTTTTACAAATAGTTTATTGTCAAATTAGTTTCCACATAACACCCAGTGCTCATCCCCACAAGTGTCCTCCTCCATGTCCGTCCCTCCCTCCCCCCACATCCATCAGTCCTCAGTTTTTGTCAGCATTCAAGAGTCTCTCATGGTTTGCCTCTCTCCCTTTCCCCCACCATTTCCACCCTTCTTCTCCCCCTTGGTCCTCTGTTGAGTTCCTCCTAATCCTCCTATACGTGCACACATATGATATTTGTCCTTCTCTGCCTGACTTATTTAGCTCAGCATAACCCCCTCAAGGTCCATCCATGTTGCTACACATGGCCAGATTTCATTGTTTCTCATTGCCATGTAGTATTCCATGGTATAGATAAACCACATCTTCTTGATCCATTCATCGGTTGATGGACATTTAGGCTCTTTCCATGTTTTAGCTATTGTGGAGAGTGCTGCTATGCACATTGGGGTCCATGTGCTCCTATGCCTCAGCATTTCTGTATCCCTTGGGTAAATTCCTAGCAGTGCTATTGCTGGGTCATAGGGGAGTTCTATTGTTAGTTTCCTGAGGAACCTCCACACTGTTTTCCAGAGGGGCTGTACCAGTTTACATTCCCACCAACAGTGTAGGAGGGTGCCCGTTTCTCCACATCCTCGCCAGCATCTAGAGTTCTCTGAATCTTTTATTTATCAGTCTGTGCTAAAACGCAAGAGGGGTTGGTTGGTTTAAGGGACACGGGGCGTCGGGAGAAGAGCTTCAAAATCAGCTTTAACTAGGTGGCTCAGTCAGTTGAGCGGCCGACTTCGGTTCAGGTCAGGATCTCACGGTTGTGGGTTCAAGCCCCGCCTCAGGCTATGTGCTGACAGCCCAGAGCCTGGACTCTGCTTTGGATTCTGTGTCTCCCTCTCTCTGCCCCTTCCCCACTCGTGCTCTGTCTTTCAAAAGATAAATAAATGTAAAAATAAAATAAAATCAACTTTAAATTACCTTGCTTTAGGGACCTGCCAATTTATTTATTTATTTTTTTATATTTTATTTTATTTTTTTAAATATTTTTATTTATTTCTAGGAGAGAGAGAGAGCGACAGAGCGATCAGGGGAGGGTCACAGAGAGAGGGAGACACAGACTCTGAAACAGGCTCCAGGCTCTGAGCTGGCAGTCAGCACAGAGCCCGACGCGTGGCTCGAACCCACGAACCGTGAGATCATGACCTAAGCGAAAGTCGGACGTTTAACCGACTAAGTCACCCAGGCACCCCAGGGACCTGCCAATTTAAAACCATTCATCATAAACCTAGGGCCAAGGAGAATTAATCTCCTCGATTCCCATTGTAGCTCAAGGAGAAGTGTGATCGAAAAGTGTCCTGCCTCAGGCCTTCTATCTTCTCTTTAGAAAAGCTAGGACTTCTTATTTCTGCAAGCACACCAGAAATTGTCTCTCAATTTTAAATACACACTCAGAAGAAAAATCACACACTAGTACTTATATATGGTGTTAACCTGAGTGGCTAATGCAGGATTTACCCACGGAGAAAATGGAGTTCTTTGGACCTTCAGGTTGCCGCTGTGCCCAGAAGGCTGACCCTTCTTTCTCTACAGTGCATTTTGCTGACATTATCATTATTCCCAAAGCATCTTTTTTACTGTACAGTGGTAACCTTTTCTGCCTACTTGAGATTTTATTTTCATTGGTTTACTCTCTTCAGTAGAGAGACTAAACTTGGCGCATTATTTTTAATGTGCATGAAAAATTCTCCTTTTTTCCCTTTCCATATTTATACTAGTCTGATTTAGCATCTCCAAGAAGGAAACCACTATAGGGGATGGAAAATTCTTACAGAGCCTGAAGAGTGACAGGCCAACTGGGCCAAAAAAAAAAACAAACAACCACACCTGCTTCTCAACAACAGCTGTATCTCACCTCATTTCTACACACATGGACTGGCAATATCTGCCATGAAATTTCCATTGTTTACTCTCTAATAAATCTGCAAATTGCTTGGCTCAGGAACTGGAGTTTCCTTAAAGCAAAATTTCTCAAATTATGGGCCATGGACCACCTATATCAGATTCACGTAAGTTTCTCATCTAAAAGGCTAATTTCTAGGTCCCACTGCAGACCTACTACTGAATTGAAATCTGTAATTAACTACTGTGGGTCTTTAAGGCCTTGCCTTAGAGAATGCATAAATGTAATTCAAATTGAAGTCTATGACTTATTTCCTCAATTGATTAGCTAACATGACCTGGCTAATAACCACGTGTGATTTCATCACTTCCCTACATTCTCTGGGCCAGGCGCCTGGGTCAAGAATGGACGAGGATGCTTCAAAGTGACCGACCGCATCTGAGAGAACTAGTGGGCAGTGCTGAGGACCCAGTTTGGGTGAGGCCAGCGGTCTGGGGCAGCACCCATGCGCATGATTCTGTGATTTCTCTATAATGAGTTCAATCCCTGCAGGACATTCTCGACTGAGACGGCCTCCATTTGATCTACATCTGAGGAGGGAGATACAAAGGCATAATTCCACACAAAGATGGAGAATTACATAAAGCTCATTTGAAAAGTGGCCCAAGCATGAATATATATGCTAACATATTAAAACTACAGATTAAATATCCCGTGGTTTTTCTATTAACTTCTAGTCCCTTCTCATTGGGAATCAGGAAAATCATTAGTCAGATATGGTTGATGGAATTATCCTTTTCCTGGTCTGATCTGGATTGTTTTCCTTTGTCTGACAATTGCACTGTGCCCTGTTCATCTTCCCTTTTAGGCTGGTCTCGTTGAGATGGTCATCCTCATTATATGACGCTTGATGCCAGCTCTCCAACATTTTCAGGCTTCCTCTACTTGCTCCAAGTCTGGATCTTACACACCAAAACAGCATCGATTGGATTTCTGTGCTCCAGCTCACTCCCTAATTACACAGCATTAGAGTAGTTCCCTCTCAGCTGCGATCTCTCTGAAAATCGTCTGTCCCCAGAGGAGAATGTGCCGTTCACACTCTACCCCTTGGCTCTGAGCCTCCCACGGGCTGCCTATCACTGTCACAAGAGGGCTGCATGTCGCCTCATTCTGGCAGGTGTGAAGACCTTCTCAATTAAGCCCCTCTTCCTGGAAAAATTCCCTGTCAACACACAAAAACTTTGCATTTTATCATATGTCCTGTTACCAAACACTCTCAAAGCCACCAGAGTTACATGACCATGACCTGCACGACCCTCTCAACCTGTCTGCAGGTGGGAGAATAAAGTGAACCCTCCATTCCTAAAGGGGCACAGCCTTTCTGCAGTGCACCCAGACCAGGACAGGTACAGAGAAATGGGGAAAGCAGAAGCTTATGGGGTGTTTCTTTGTCTGGTGGGTGTTCTGCATTCACGGAGCAGCCTAGGAGGAGAGGCACAGGTTCATATATTATCTGCAGAGAAGATTCTGCTTCTTGCTGGGTGAGTGATAAAGAATTCACAATCCAGGGGCATCAGTAATAGGCACTTTGGGTGCATAAAGAAGAGGCAATAATGTTGAAGAAGCCACTCTGCCCCTCCTCCCTTAAGAATAAGTATAGTTAGGGGTGCCTGGGTGGCTTAGTCTGTTAAGCGTCCGACTTTCGCTTAGGTCATGATCTCGCGGTTCGTGGGTTCGAGCCCCGCGTCGGGCTCTGTGCTGACTGCCAGCTCAGAGCCTGGAGCCTGTTTCAGAGTCTGTGACTCCCTCTCTCTCTGACCCTCCCCTGCTCATGCTGTCTCTCTCTCTCTTAGAAATAAATAAAAATATTAAAAAAAAAAAAAGAATAAGTATAGTTAGGGTGCCTGCATGGCTCAGTCAGTTAGGTGTCCAACTCATGGGTTCAAGCCCTGCCTCGGGCTCTGTGCTGACCACTCAGAGCCTGGAGCCTGCTTCAGATTTTGCCTCTGTCTTGCAGCCCCTCACCCTCTGTCTCTCTCTCTCTCTCTCTGTCTCTCAAATATAAAATGAAACATTAAAAAGAAAAGAAGGAGTATAGTTAGTGGCCACCAGATAATAGAGATAATCAAGTGGTGGAAAAAACTAAATCTTTCATCAAAACCTGAACCATTATTATAATCAAATGATAAAAGTAATGCAATGAATAGAAATATAGGCGTTTACTGGGTACAGGATAAGTATTGATAGATCCTCCAAAGCAGGAAATTGAATTTTAAACTGTTCTTGGATTTTGTTCGAATTCAATTTTCAAAAAAGATGAGGTGTTGTATTTTTTTAATCACTGCAGAAAATTAGGCTCAAAAATGGGCTATTCCTTAAGGAAAACATTCTATAATGAAAAGCAATAAAGATACATAATTGCATGAAATGAGAGTTTTCTAGTTAATTTGAGCAGACAACTGAATCAGGTTGAAAAATCTATGCACAAATCTTTGATCTTCTAAATACAGGAGCAGCGAAGCCATTTACATTCATTCAGTGTGTTTTTTGTTTCGCTGGAATAATTTTGACAATACTACGGAGGCTTGAATTGTCAAAATAGAAACTCGATTTACTGGAATAACCTTCCTCATGGGAAGAACAAAAAGTATTATCACTATGATTAAAAAAAAAAAAGAAGAAGAAGAATTTAAGTGTAGAAACTCCAGCCTCCCTCTAAGCAGAAAACAGACTTACATTAGTGAAGGGATGATTCCAAGATATTCGTTCATTCATTCAACAGATATTTATTTGCACCAGGAGCTAAGCTAGCCAACACATGTAATGGTCATTCCTTTCTTTTAGTCTTTTGGATCAAACAGCAATACATGCTTCCAGAGACATTTCCAAAGATAAATATGTTTATAAAGGAAAATTGTTACGCTTCCTGTCTCTCCAAATGGGCCTTAACAAGCCTTTATTAATCCCACTAACAATTTCAAATGAGTCCCTTTATACATCCTTTAAAAAATTTTTTTTAATTTGTATTCATTTTTGAGAGAGACAGAGACAGAGCACAAGTGGGGCAGGGGCAGAGAGAGAGGGAGACACAGAATCTG
Organism: Proteles cristata cristata; assembly: GCA_017311185.1. Taxonomy (NCBI): domain Eukaryota; kingdom Metazoa; phylum Chordata; class Mammalia; order Carnivora; family Hyaenidae; genus Proteles; species Proteles cristata. Next base: position 863,019 of record JAESUZ010003943.1, read on the forward strand.
AAGCAGACCCCAGGCTCTGAGCTGTCAGGACAGAGCCTGACGCGGGGTTCAAACCCACAAACCTCGAGATCATGACCTGAGCCGAAGTTGGTTGCTTAACTGACTGAGCCACCCAGGTGCCCCTTTATACATCCATTATTTAACTAATCATATGCACATGTATTTATTATTTTCTTTACACTATGTGTATTATTAACTAAATAATAGATACATATTAGTAACTTTTTTACTTTGTGATATCTATATATGTTTAAGACATACATAGAGATATATCTCATTATTTTACTTAGCTATAGTCTATAGACTACAATTCCATAATTTAAAAATTTCAATCACTGCTTTATTGACAAGGCTTCAGTTTTTTCTAGTTTTTATAAATAAGAAAACTATCATAATAAACATTCTTTAAGTACATATTAAATTTACAATGCAAAGTTTTTTTCTGCTGAATGTATTCTCAAAGGTATATATCACTCTGTTAAAGATATATGCATTTTCCAATTTAATAAAAATACTCAGGACACCTGAGTGGCTCAGCAAGTTAAATGTCTGTTTTTTTGTTTTTTTTTTTTAATGTTTATTTAGTTTTGGGAGAGAAACAGAGTGCAAGTGGGGGAGAGACAAAAAGAGAGGGAGATACAGAATGAGAAGCAGGATCCAGGCTCAGAGCTGTCAGCACAGAACCCGATGTGGGGCTCGAACCCACAAACCAAGAGATCGTGACCTGTGCCTAAGTCACATGTTCCACCGACTGAGCCACGCAGGTGCCCCTGATTCTTGACTGCAGCTCAGGTCATGATCTCAGGGTTTGTGTGTTCAAGGCCCTCATTGGGCTCTGTGCTGAGGGTTTGGAACCTGCTTGGGACTCTCTCTCTTTCTCCCTCTCTCCCTCTGCCCCTCCCCTGTTTTCTCTCTCTCTCTCAAAATAAATAAATTTTTAAAAATAATTTTAAAACATACCAGATTACTTTTGTACAAGTTCTGGCATTCACAATCACACCAAAAATGCTTGTGAGCTCCTCACACCCTAGCCAGCATTTGCTATCGCCATTCTTTTTAATTTTGGAATCTAATAGTTGAATACGGTCTCTCATTTTTGTTTTAATTTGTATTTCCAGATGATAAAGTTTCATATATTTGTTGTAATATAAATATTTTCCCCTTTCTTTTCTGTGGACTGCCTGCTGATATCCTCAGGCCACATTTTTGCTGGATTGTTTATAATCTGCCCACACGTTTGCTAGAAGCTCTTTGAAATATAATCCTTTGTTATGTGTGCTGCAAACATTTTTTTTTCCAGCCTGTTTGATTGTCTTCCGACTTTTTAATGTTTGCTTTTGTCATACTGCAGTTTTTAATTTCTGTAGAAAGAAGGCCTCTCAAACTGTTTATTCCTTTCTCCTGTCTAAGAAGTTGATCCCACTGCAATCCATACCCCAAACATATACAGTCTGCATTTTGTAACCTTACCACTATGATATCTTTCAAGCCAGCCTTTGGCTATTTCTCCCCCTAGACCTTTTCTATGTCTTTCTACCTACTCTCTTCCTAGGCTCCATTCTCTAAGCCACCCTGGATTTATTTTGTGGAGAGTTTATTCTGTTTGTGTCTTTTTTGCATGCACACTCGATCTGTTTTGTCAAAGAAGAAAATAATACGGGAATATTATTAGTGAGGGCATGTCTGTCTTACAAAAGGGCTAGAGGGAAGAAAGTGCATAGTGCAGGAAGGGCGAATCCGTGACACAGGCCCAAAGACTTCTCTGCTCTGCCACACGCACAAACGGCCACACATCCCAGCGCGCCAGCTCTCCCCGGCACCATGCGTGTGGCCTGGAACCCTCAATAAAGCACCTGTAGAAGATGGTATTCCTCCAGGGGGGCCACAACTGTATTTTTCTTTCCAGGAGCCTTCGAGCACCATATTGCTCCCCAACCAAGAGGTGGAGGCTGATTTCCCCCTTCTTGAGTCCCCACAGATTCGTGGCTCACTCAGAGCCAACAGAATATAGCAGGAGCAAGTGCCCTGGCCTTCCAAGGTTAAGTCATAAGAAATGATTCAGCTTCTGGCTTCTTAGCAAAAATGCTAGATCTGAAAGGTAGAATACGTGTCCTGGAAGTCTTCAGCCATTCAATTACCCTAAGGCCACCGTGCTGCGAGGAAGCCTTGCAGAGAGACTATCTATGGATAAATCAGTTGCTCAGTGGATAGACATAGATGGATCTATAAAGAGACATTGATGACCTGTCAGTACACAGCTGCTCCAGATCCCAGCCGCCCCTATCACTGTCTGACTGTCCTTTATGGAAGACACTCACGTGAGCCCTTCCTGAATTCCTGACCTACAGAAGCCAAGTCATAATAAAATGCCTATTGTTTTAAGCCACTCAATTCTGGAATGGTTTGGTAGACAGCAATACATAGTTATAATGGCACGCTAGACAGAGACAAGCGATGGAATGGAGATGCCCATGAATTGAAACCTATTTGCTATCCCCAGCCTAACTATAAGTGACATTTTAGACATTTACAAGTAAGATTTTTTTATGCTTTATTTATTTTTGAGAGAGAGAGGGAGGGATGGAGGGAAGGAGGGAGGGAGGGGCTGAGAGAGAGGGAGAGAGGACCCGAAGCAGCGAGTGCAATTCAAGGCTACAGCTCATGAACTGTGAGATCATGACCTGAGTCGAAAACAGATGCTCAACTGACTGAGCCAACCAAGCACTTATAAGTTAAGATTTTTTTTTTTCAAGAGACAGAAAGGGCACACTTGAGCATGGAGCAGAGAGGAGGGGAGACGGAGAGGGAGAGAGAATGAGGGAGGGAGAGAGAGGAGGGGAGAGGCAGAGACAGAGGGAGAGAAGTTGGGTTTAACTGAAGCATGGCTCATGCTCACCCAAAACAAGGCTCGAACTCACTCACGAACTGTGAGATCATAATCTGAGCTGAAGTCCAATGCTTCACGGACTGAGCCACCCAGGTGCCCCCAGTGTAAGATATTTTTAAACAGAAAGTCTATATAGATTCCTAAAATCACTCAGTGGTATTTGTTCATTTGTTTGTGTTTGTTTGTTTGTTTATTTGTTTTCACCTTTAGGTATAAAGCTGTCCTTGATATGTTTCCAGGAAATTACCTCACCAAGGTTTCCTTGCCTTACCATCATGCCTCACCCCCAACCCCCTAGAAAAAGCGTAAGAAAACTGTGGGAAAGGAACCTACAACTGAGTACTGGGGCAGCCTTAAAACAGCCTACAGGCACAGCACCTGTCAGCAAGTACCAATGCTAAGTCAGCCCCTCCAAAGTCTGAAGGAGAGTTCATTGCTTCCTACATCTCTTTATACTCTTAGAGACATTCAAAACTGTGATCACATACATGCTTCATCTTATTTTTTCTTGGCGCCCAAGTGCCTCTCTCCTCTCCATCCCCCACATACACCCCATCTCCAAGGTAACCCTTAACTGCTTGTACATGTATCCATGCATCTTTCCATATTTCCATCTGTGCTCAAATAACACTATATAGACAGAAGCACATGTCCATTACCATATAAAAAGCTAATGCTTTTAAACTTGTTAGTCACACAGGCTGTAACTGCCACACAGCTGACAGCGAGCCACACCTCGGTGCCTTTTTCTTTTCCTTCTCATTTACCCTTTGATGCAATCCCGCTGCCTTTCTCTCCCTGTCCTGGGGCTTACTTCAATTCAGATCATTTGGAGCCATGACAATGCTACTTATGTTTTCACCTCTCCATCCCTCTTTCTTTCCTTCCATCAAGCTCTTCCTAGCAAGGCTTGTTATTCTTTTGATTGCTTCTCGAGGAATTCAGGAAGTAAACCCAGTGAAATGCTGGACCTTTAAGCGGACACTGGAGAGGAATGGTTCGCAATGGCTCTTGTCCTTCTTGATCTGAAGAGACAGTGCTCGCTGGACGGGCTCATCACTGACCTTGCCCTTCAGGAATCGCTTTGCTGCTGCTTTCTTGTCTGCTACACATTCCGGAAGGCATGTTAGAAAAACACTTTCCAGCTATCATTGTCCTATTGTCACCATAGCGACAGATGTTATGTGAAATCCACCGCTTTATTGTGAAAACAATGTAGGTTGAAAACTAGCCTTGGGGAAGTTGCAAAGAACAGGAGATTTAATCTGATCTACTCTCCTTGCGGGCTCTTTCCTATATTAGCTTTTCTTTTAAATAAACGTTATTGCACCACAATAATATAAAATAAAATGAAAAGTCAAAGGGTCATCTTTTGAATTTCTACAGTGGTTATTTGATTCAATTGTATGAGAACGGATCTTGGTGGCAGACATGAAAGCAAAAGCCAATATGTACAAATCCGAAGAACTTCAAAGCAGCCAAAGAAATGGTAATGGTTAATGTGTCGTGTCTTGAACGTTGGCTGAAGTCATTTTATTCTTCTGAACGTGAAATTCTATTTCTGAACCAAAATGAGGAATAAAAATACACTTGTAACCTGATGCCATCCAATTAACTAATCAGAATCCTGATTCATCCTAAATGAGACCATTCAGAATCCAAATGGCAGCTGATAAATCAAACTGAATCATGGCACAATCAAATTTTTAATCCCAAAGAAGATATATACATACCCAGAAGGGAATAATGGAATGGGGTCAAAAGAAAAGAGTAAGAAAGCTGTGCTATCCTTCTCTGTTTGTGTCAACAATGTATTCTATTACCTAGAGAGCATGTTTCTGCAATTAGCTCATTCATTGAACAAGCCATCAAAATCAGAAGGAATTTGGACTAGATCTCATTTCAACGATATGAAAATTGCTTGGGTTTTTGCACAAAATTACCCAGGAAAAAGATAGGTATAAGATGAAGATGTTTACACCATCTGGAAATATGGAATTAGAAAAAAACTAATTAGGTAGTAGGTAGACATGAGTGTAGTTTCAGTACCTAATCATGCTGTTACAACCACAAATTAGAATTTAGGAATATTGTGGGGCGCCTAGGTGGCTCAGTTGGTGAAGAGTCTGACATCAGCTCAGGTCATGACCCAACGGTTCATGAGTTTGAGCCTCACATCCCACTCTGTGCTGACAGCTCGGAGCCTGGAGCCTGCTTCAGATTCTGCGACTCCCTCTCTCTCTGCTCCTCCCCTGTTCGCTTTCTCTCTCTCTCTCTCTCTCTCAAAAATAAATAAATATTTTTTAAAAAAGAATTTAGGTTTATTACAAAGACAAATTTTATGAACTTCTTTAAAATCTTTTTTGAAGTTATTTATTTATTTATTTATTTATTTAGTTAGTTAGTTAGTTATCAGCAATCTCTATACCCAGTATGGGACCCCAACATATGACCCCAAGATCAAGAGTCACATGCTCTTCCGACTAAGCCAGACACCCTTTTCTGAACTTCTTTAGACACTTATGGATATCAGGGTGTGTACTCACACCATCTATCAGCATATTTCCTTGACGCTAAACAGCATCATGTATGGGTATTCATATACACAAAATTTCAAAGTTAGAAATCAAAAAGTGTGGAAAGCCCAAGAGGGAGATCTAATGAATCTTAAGGAAAAGTAGTACTACCTTTCTATATGTAGGATGAGAGACATTCTAGGAGTATAAATCTTTGGGACCAAAACCTGAGTTCGGACCTTGAATCTGCTATTAGTTGAGTGATGGAGATAAATTGCTTAATTTCTAAACATCAGTTTCCATACTTGTAACACCCACTTCCCAATGCCTTGTGAGGACTATATTAAAGAAGGCTTGCAAAGAGCTTATTCTAACTCAGAACTTTTATTGTTATTGTTGGCATTCAGCTGTACAATTCACCTACCACCTTCAACAGCTTTTTTCAAACCTTAGGGACTCATAGCTAATAATGTACATGACTTTATTAGTGTTTCTTTTGGAACTGGTGTAAAAGATACGTCCATTGGTCTTCAAGTTTACTTATGATGCCAAAGGAGGCCTGAAACCTATATTTCATCCAGTATTTCTGACCAGAATTAGAAATCATCATAGGAAACACAAATCTGAAAAGAGGTGTTTTTTTTTTTTTTTTTTAGGAAGTCTGCAATAACCTGGAGATACCCAAATAAAAATAGGAAATAAGAAATAATGAGAAGAAAGGACATTGGAAATAAACCCATGTGTTTGAAATACTTGTTTCCATGATAAATTTTAGCCTTACATTTGCAGTATCATATTAAAAGAATATAAATGTCAATTTATTTGGAAACTGGGTTGCCTAGGATTTAGATCAACAAGCTAATGTCATGGATAAATGTGCTCCTTCAGCAGTCAGAGGCAGAAGAAGAAACAGGAAATAGTGAAGAATTATGCAATTATATTACATTTGTTTAATTTGTGAAGTTGACAGACAGCTATTTACCTCCGAAATTGGTTTCTGAGAAATGAAAAGAACACAGGAACTTGCAGGAAAATCAAATTAGGTTCAGTTAAGAGCTTTTCAAAAGGCAGGGTACTTCTTTCTGTTCAGAAAGCCTCTCCTACCCTGAGCCTTGTTATTGCCCAATCGTGACTTGCAGGATCCCAAGTAACATGATTTGAAACAGTGGTTCTCAGACTTTTTTTAATATCACAGTTTTCTAAAGATGTCCCCAAATGTCCTCTGGATCCAGCCCTCCACTCATGAGAAAACATTTTTGACATTTTCTTCAGCTTCTCACATCAGATCTTAGAAGGCTGCAGAGAAGACGTTTGGGAAGGGTGCAGAGACAAAGGCCTGTCTCCAGTTCCTGTTACCCAAGATGCGTGGCTGGCTCTGCAGGTCATGGAGCACTGATCCGGAGCACTCTTCTGTGGACTCCCAGAAGCACTCCCGGAGCACTCCCAAGGACTCTTGACCACACCCCTTAGGCCCAGTCGTCTTTTCCAGCAGTCCCAATCAGAAAAGTGCCACTTCCCTCCCAATTTCCATCCTTCACACTTGTCTTCTCTACTATCCCAGAAGCAGGAAGGTGTAATGCATCCGTGAAATTGAGTAATTGTCCAAATATCTAAGGGTGAAGTTAAATCTGATGTCTGACCTAGGAGAAAGCACACTCAGATACTTGTTTTGAAGCAAGCCATCTCAACTTTCACCACCTCTCTCACAGAGGCAAATCCCGCTCTTACCTAATCCTGGGATGAATAGCTATTATTTCCAATACCCACGGGGTACAAGCACATTATATATAATTCCAGTCAGAAAAAGATTTCAGGAGTCTGGATTGGCCCAGTGTCTCCTTTAAAGTATCTCTTCTTGGGGTGCCTAGCTAGCTCTGTCAGTAGAGCACATAACTCTTGATTTCAGAGTTGTGAGTTCAGGCCTCACAGAGGGTGTAAAGATTACTTAAAAATAAAATCTTAAAAAAAATGAACAATGTCTCTTCTTACAGCTATCCTACAATTGTTCAGCCTGGTACAATAGCAACACCCAGCAGACCCCAAACTGTGGCAGCTCTAAGATTTCTCTGGACCCCTCATGGCTTGTAATACCTGGGCTGGAACATTAGGCTGGTACTTGGGCATGAAGAAGTGAGGAGTGTCACATCAGACAGATTCTGGGGAACACTAAACTTCAAAGAAAACATATTTCCCCAAGGAAATCAACCGGAGAAGCTTAGGAAAATCATTAGACTATATCCTCCATTCTTCAGTTAAAATATTTTTCATAGGACTATAGGTATGCAGGGTACTTAAATTTAGCATGTTGGGGAAAGTGTGAATTATAAAGATCAATGCATATTTATCCACTGACCTTGTCTGTTCATTGCATGAAAGCTACACTCATGTGTCCTAAAACTATATTCTAGAGTTGGCAGGAAAATTCAAGTCCACCCTTGCTCTGGACTCAATTTTAATTTTTTTTTTTTTTTTATCTTGAACATGTCTCAATTAGAAATCAATCTTTATTATTTTATTTTATTTTATTTTATTTTAGAAATCAATCTTTAATTTGTAGGCCTGAGGTCTGACCCTTTTGTCAAAGATGATGATCTTGGACGAATTTCTAAGAAAGCTTTTCCAGCAACACCCATAACCTGTGCCAGAGTGGTCTGGCTCATTAACGAAAATTTCTGGTAAACATCCTCCAACATCTGGATAGTTGATCACCAAGGTTAATGACTCTGGCAACCCTTTTGTTGTTTTTCACCTTAATGGCTATGAAAACCTGGGCGGTGTTTAAGGACCAGAAGGGGCTAAGTGGTTTCAGCGGAAATTCAGTAAACACACAAAGAAGAATAACACATAGTTCCTGGAATAGCATGCTGAGAATGGTTTTTTCAAACTCACATCTGATATCAGGTTAGCAATTTGGTGAGATGTGAGCACTGCTCACTGTAATCTCTGATTCTTCCGTGATCACCTGCTTGTCTTTCTCTTCCTCTTTCCACATGGTTCTTGCCTCCCTGGGGAATCTCAGAGACTAGGGCAAAGGCTGTCTAATTTACCATCAGACTCTTAGGTTTGTTCACATTCAAGCTTAAGTCTAACAATGACTTTAAATAAGTTAACATATATATATATATACTTCCCAACTCTAGATCACTCTGGGACTAATTAGAAAGCTATGAGGTGTTCAAGACAAATTGTCAATGCTCTCCCTCTATTGGGAATTCTTTGGTAGCAAGAAGACAACGCATTTAAGTTGTTTCTGAAAGCACTGGATTCTCTTTCTTGCATCTACCTCTCTTCCTCCTCTTAGTCCTTTGAGCTGTAAATAGATTTCCAGCAACCCAGTCTGTGTCTGGGCTTAGTGACATCACTCCCTAAACATTAAAACAAATATTCAAAAGCACTAAAGTTTGTAAAGCGAGTAATACTGAGAGCAATGTTTTGGGACTTGCTCTCACAGTTAACTTTAGGAAACCACAAGCTTAAAGAATTTACATTTCTGATGTCTTGAAAATAGAATTAAATTCTAGATAAGATAAAATAGTGGAAATTGCCATGTTCTATATACTTCAAAACATGTATGTGTTAAAATCTTTTCAAATGCTCCTAGCTTTTTCCCCCTTTTTATTTAACTTGAGGAAATAAGTTTTAAGTTCCACTACAAGAATAGATTATGTTTGGGGCACCTGGGTGGTCCAGTTGGTTAAGCATCCGACTTAAGCTCAGGTCATGATCTCAAGGTTTGTGGGTTCGAGCCCCACATCGGGCTCTGTGCTGATGGCTCAGAGCCTGTTTCGGATTCTGTGTCTCCCTCTCTCTCTGCCCCTTCCCCACTCATTCGCTGTCTCTCAAAACTGAATAAATGTTAATTTTTAAAAAAGAATAGATTATGTTTATGTGAAGGAAACAGTATGGCTTAAAATTAGGTATTCGCTAGGCATAGTTAGGTGTTCATAATAAATATTGTATTTTCTATACTGAAATTACTGTTGTCCTACTTGATGATATAAAAAGTTGCTTTTATTACCCATTGTTTTGTAGAGCAACTAGATATGTTTGGAGGAGGGAGGGATGGAGGGAGGGAAGCAACAAAGGAAGAGAATTAAAGGAGAGAGGAAAAGAAGATTCTATGAATAATCCATTGCCCTGTCTTTAGCCAGTCATCCAGCTACATAACTTACATATTGCCAAACATACTCCATTGATTCTTAAATCATAAAATTTGCCCTTAATACATAATGCAGCAAATTGTTCCCAATTCTAAGTCCTCTTTCTTCAAAATTTTAGTCATACATTTTCACAAATGCCTGCCTTTTTATTACATGTATGAGTCACTCTTGCTGGGAATCATTAGGGAAAAAGGGATGTGCAAAGTGAAAGTGGATATTTTCATATTCTGTTGAAATATAAACTGGTGCAAACTCTCTGGAAGGCAAGTGGACAATGTGTGCCAGAAGTCCGTGAAGTGTGGATAGTGTGGGCCCAGACATTTCATTTGTATGGTTATAATCGAACAAACACAAATGTTTAGCTACTAAATGTTTAATATATAATTTTTTCTCTTTCCTTTTTTCAGCATTTTATTTCTAAAAAGAAAAATATTAGAAGCAACCTCCTTACCCAACAATGGGTGAATAAATTGGTTGAAGTCCACACAATAGAATAATACACAATCATCAAGACGTTATAATGCAACACACCTAGGGCCAAGAGGGTTAAAAAAAGTGATTGTGTCGCGGGTTTCATTTAAATCATTAGTTAATGAGGAAACAGGAAGATGATAAAAATGGTCCAAAACACATTTGAGAAGGTAGGCATTTATAGGCAATGCAATGAACAAATGTCCAGATAAAATTGCAGGGTTAGAAACCAAATTGGTTAATGTCCAAAAGGGTAATGGAGCATAACCTTTGGGATTACCACTCACCCCCACCAATGGCTCACCAGCCCAACAACCCCAGAGAAATTCTATGCACCGCATCACAAAACTACAAGTTGACCTCTGCCTCCTCAGAGTTGTAAAATAGTCCGTCTGAGCAACAGAAAATCAAGACAAGTTGCAAGCCCAGCAATGCTCTGGAAAGCCACCTACTTAACTCTTTTCCCTATTTCTAAGTTGCAGATCATGTTTCTGACACTACCTTGATATGAGAATTGCATGTGTTTATACATGCAAAGCACAGAAAAACATTCCTGGCACAGAGGAATCATCAGCTACCATCATCATCATCGTCATGACCATCATTGCCCTCATCACAGTCGCACTTACAGATTTTATTCGTTACTTAAAAACCATTTGCTTATAAAAGGAAAGGAGACAAAGTAGATGACAGAGTAGGAGTTTTCTAATGAAACTGTATGTGAGACATTGAAAGTTGTCTTAAGAGGTACTAGTTCACTCTATTTGTCTCTAGGACATCGTGGGCCGGGGAGGTGGAAATCAACATCTTCTAGTGACAAAACGTAAAAGATCTTGAACGTTTGGACCAAGAATGAAACAAACTAGGTGGTAGGAGGCAGGGAGGAGGAGGATTTTTTAGAATACATATTATCAGCAGCAAAGCAAAATGAATGCATTTTGAATGCAGCCCCATGGGGGATGATGAATAAGTTCTGCCGAGTTAGGAATGGTAGATGAGAATTAATCTTATAACGCCTATCATTAGCTCTTTTAGGATTTATGAAATGTCACTCTTGCTTGCTTTATTTAACACTTTGCCCCATTTATGTTGTTTTAGCAGGTTGACAGCCTATTTAACAGCTTTCAGGACTTTACTTGTCTCGTTAATTCCCTCCTAACTCTGTTCTCCTTTCAACTGTTAGGTTCCTCAATCACGAATTCTACCATCAAGATTCCAAGAGCCCTCACAGTTTGGCAAGTCTGATTTGCATCTCAGGGTCTATGCAAGGGGTCACAGCCTTACAATCACTATTTCTTAATTTCTGATAAAAACAAGAGTTGCAAGAAATAATCCTCATGGAGGGTTAGCTAAAAGTTAGGAAAGTTATTTACTCCATTTGCTCTTATATTTGAAAAACAGACTCCTAAAAATGTGATCAGAGTTTTGGGCCTCCTCCCCAGAAAAGAAATGCACATATGTTCATATAGATAACATTTTGTATACAAGTCCAGGAAGTTTATTGAGCCACTTAAATCCCTCTGTGGGTCGGTTGAGCCTATATTAAGAGCTGCTGTTTTAAGCTTTTTTAACCTTTTCTTATAGAGAATTCCAAACACACAAGAATAGACAAGAATAGGCAGAATAGTATAAGAAACCTACATGTACATATCACCTGATCCCAACAGCCATTAGCTCCCAGGACAATTCCATGCTGCTTTCATCTTAACATTGTCTTTAAATCAAGCTAGACCATCAGATTAACCTTACATCTGAGATAAATGATTAGCCTCTAGACTGCTTTCACCAAATTATCCTTAGACATGGTTATAACTTTGGAATGCCTTGATGAATACTCAAAGTGACCCCTAGAAAAAAGTTGCTTTTGCACCTCTTATAAATTCACATTGAGGAAGTTATACACTCCTTACACACCCACTCCTGTCCTAGGGCTCATTACTGGGACAATCTGTTCTTCTCCTAAACTGTTTCTTTGGGATTATTTTATGAATGTTAGGAATCTTATAACTAATCATTTTCTACTAAAGTTTTTTTGGTGTGTAGTTTAAATATTGGTTGCAGTTATGAGTGCCACTTCTTTTTTTGTTATATTTAAACTCATTTCTGACTCAAAGGTTGATTTTTGGTGTAATTATCATGCATCCTGCCATTTCAATGAACTTTATGATTAATTTCTAGAATTTTTCTGTCAAGTCTTTTGAATTGTCTATGTGTGATGATGTATAATAAATAAATGATAATGTCATCCAAAAATAATCGCGTTGAGACTTCCTTTCTAATATACCTTTCTATTAATCCAGTTTTTTATCCTATAGCACTGACCAGAAATTCTATACTGTTATTAAATAATAATATTGATAAAGGATCATATAATATATTTCTGATTTTAAAGGGAATGAGATTGAGTTTCAAAACTAAATAGGCTCCTGGTTGTTGATGTCAAATTTATATGTTTTATCAATTTAGGGAATGCTTTTTCCATTTTTGCATCACACAGAGGTTTGTTTCATTTTATTTAAATAAAAAATGAGAGAGTTCTCTCAAACACTTATAGAACTACTTTGAGATGAACTTACTCATTAACGTAATTCAGTAAGTTTCCTAATATTATATTTGACCACCATTGTATTTCTAAAATAAGACTCCATTGCATATGATCAGGTATTATCTTACATACTATTGAATTCTGTTTGATCTTTTGTTTATAAATTGTCATATATAAATCATTAAGTAAGACTGGCTGTGGCATTCTTGTCCACATTGATTTGATATTGGGGTTGTGTTTATTTCACAAAATAAAGTGAACAATATTTAATATTTTTCTCTATTCCAAATTCATTTCTATAACCTGGGAATTAATTGATCCTGGAAAGCAGGAAGCACATACCTATTAATCAATCCACATTTAAAGTCTTTGGAGGAATATGGACAGCTTTTTCAATTTATTCCATATTTATGTATTGTGCAATTAAAAATGTTAATAAATATTTTTACTTTTTAACTTATTTTTATTTTTGTTAAAATATAAAGACCTAAATTATGCCTTAAAATGGGTGAATTTTACAATATGTGAGTTCTACTTTGATTTAAAAAGTGAATTGGGTAGGGGGAAGCATAAAAGGAAAAATGTGAACTCTTTTGAAATTCCTGATGCTTAAAAAGTTTTAAAGTATTTACATTTAAATGTAGTCTGATGGTGTTTACAGATATTTCATTTTTCTTCTACGATTATAAGCAGGAACAACTGGGAAAAAAAGAAAAAATACTAGAGAGACTGTTGTTTAAAATAGTTATAATAAATTTCATGGTAAAAAAACAATGTGTCTTGTACAATGAAAATGAAAGCAGGGACGCCTGGGTGACTTAGTCGGTTAAGCTCCGACTTTCCCTTAGTTCATGATCTCGTGGTTCCTGGATTCGAGCCCCGCGTCGGGCTCTGTGCTGACTGCCAGCTCAGAGCCTGGAGTCTGTTTCAGAGTCTGTAACCCCCTCTCTCTCTGACCCTCCCCTGCTCACGCTGTCTCTCTCTCTCTCTCTCCTAGAAATAAATAAAACATTAAAAAAAATTAAAAAAAAAAATGAAAGCAGCACAGAGGTTGGAATATACAGGTGGCCAAACTTTCACTGTCGTTTGTTAGCTACTATAGCGTGGAAGAAACCTAAATTTGGTGCTCAGTCCTAGTACTAATTCTTTTTTTTTTAAATATATTCCTTTTTTTTTAATGTTTTATTTATTTCTAGAAGAGAGAGAGACAGCGTGAGCAGGGGAGGGTCAGAGAGAGAGGGAGTCACAGACTGAAACAGGCTCCAGGCTCCGAGCTGGCAGTCAGCACAGAGCCTGAAGGGGGGCTCGAACCCAGGAATGGTGAGATCATGACCTAAGCGAAAGTCGGACGCTCAACCGACTAAGCCACCCAGGCGCCCCCTAGTACTACTTCTTTTGAGTCTGTGCCAATGTATATTATATTAAAATCTATGGTACCTGGTATGTATTCAGTGATTTTGTATTGTATTTATTCATTCACGTCATTTTGGTATTCTATTGAGGAACCTGTTGTCGAAATATTCAGAAATGTGTCGAAGGAAATGGAAAAACTAATTGTTTCCTTTAGTAAACACATAGTGAATCACGCAGAGAAGAAGGACATCTGAACTTGCTCTTTCCATTGTTAACACCAAATCTTGAAAAAGAGAATTGATAACCTGATTGGACAGAGAGCAGAATTCTAACTAAAATAAATTGTATTAACCTTGTGCCTGGTGCAGAATTTCATATCCAGTGTCTGACAAATCTAATAAAATCCAGACGTCACCCATGATTTAAGGAGTCAGTGGAGAGAGTTAAGAAAACACTTGGAAGACCTATGTAGCCTACCAAGAACTGGTCAGAGATGATCTTCACTATCACCAGCTACTGAGGAACGCCTCCTGACAATTTACTGTAGATCAGTAGATCACTGTAGAAAACATACGCTCTATAAGAGATATAGATGTAGCCAAGGCTTTGTGATATCCTTTGGAAGGTTTCTGATGACAAAGAAAATTTTGTCTCCCTACAATTTTATAACTAATATTAAGAGCATACAGGATTACTCAGTTCACTGAAAAATCATTGAATACCTTAGCACAGACTGGACAAGATCTAAGAATAAGATGAATTGAGATCAAAATTATTAGCCCAGGATCTGGAAAGGTAGGACCCAACAGAGACCTGTATCCAAAGAAAGTAGAAAGGAGCATTCCTGAGAAAGGGAAAATGAGGGGGGTAGGAGTATCCAGTGGAAATGGGGAAATTTGTAGAATGATGATCTTTGAAACTCGGTACACTTTCTTCAACTCATCACAGGATATAGACCTGTAATCTCTATGTTGAAGACCTCTCTTACAAGGTACCTGAATTTTGACAATTCTCTTGGCTTGAGACCAGACAATCAATAACTACATCTTACTGAAGAACCTACTGCAAATTCTCTGTCCACAATGTATTAGTCTCCAGACTAGTGGAGACTGGTAGCTAACAAAATATCATGTGTTCTGCAGAAGAAAAACTTGTCAACCAAGACTGCAGCTTCTCAGAGTATCACATAGCTATTTCCCAACATTCTTTGCAGTATGGACTTATAGGATCTCTGGGGTAATCTCACACTTCTTGGTTGGTTTGGTGAGTCATGCAGACCATGCAGTTCCCCACTGGCATCTAGGGAACCCATTTTTCCTGGGGTACTCTAGGAAAACCTCAGGACCTCATCCCCTCCCCATAATCTGGCCAGGTTTTACAATAGAAGAGTATGCCCTTTCACCTAAGATAAACTCTACATGTGCTTTATATCCTGTATCTCAGCTAGTGAGAGTCCCATCCTTTCTCCTTTCTGTCAACTTCTGCTTGCCATTCTGTCTTCTCTCATTAAAAACAAACAAACAAAAAACTCAACCAGGTCTGTACTCCCACCCCATCTATGCTTTTCTCTCTCTCTCTTCTCCTTTTCACTAACAAATTTCTCAAAATGGTACCCATTCTCACTACCTCTGTGGCCTCATCTCTCGGACAATATTCCACCCGCTCTGTTGTGGCTACCACCTCATCATTTCTTCAGAAGGGCTTTACTCAAACTGCACAATGTTACTAAGCCCAAAGAACAGCTTCTGAATGAACTTACTTATCCTTTGAGCTGTGATCAGGTCTCTCAGCCCAACCCTACACACCGCTCCTCATCACTGTCCCCAACCAATCACACCTGCTTCATTCAGTTTCTCCAGTTCTAGATGCTGTCCTTGCTTCAACTAAGGGGACTTATCACTAATATATGATAACTTTTCACGCAAACCTGTTTTGTTCATGCCATATCCCCAGGGCCTAGCACCCCAGAGGCATTCCATATACATTTGTTGAATAAATATTTTAAGTTCCAGCACTATGGGCAGGAGCCATTATTCTAGCAGTGTTTCTTTAAGCACTTTCTTTGTTCATAGCTCTTAGATCTCTGCAAACCCACCACCATAACTGCATGGGAAATCCGAAAAAAAATTATTTGAGCAATTGAAAAGAGAACGGTGGTTATGCATGGTAAGATAAAAAAAACAAACAAACTATTGGCCATCTAATATAACCCACACCCCAATGGAGGATACCAAAGTCTGGAAATGTTCAGTAGATTGCATAAGATCTGATTGATATTGGATGGTAGAGTGGAGGCTCGAACCCAGCTGTCCATCCAAGGCTGGATGGTCTCAACATGATGCGCATACATGATGATGACATATCGGGGACAGACCTCAAGGACTGGATAATGGCATGAACATTGCATTTCCGGTTACAGTGCCTTTTTTTTTTTTTAATGTTTGGATTTAAATTTTCATCAAACTTAAATTCAATATGGTAATGGAATTCCAAATATGAAATCAGCCAGGTGTCATCCACAAAACAAGAGGTCTAAATCTGGTTTTCTGATGCCATTTGTTGGAACTGATTCATCTCAAGATTTTGCTATTAAGCTGAGCAGCAACAGGTTTGTCTCTAGATCTTCAAACAAGAGCCTTAATTCTGCTATTGCTTCACTCTGTTCTCTCCATGTGATCTTAGACATATTACAACAGTTTTCATTCTCCCATTTGTTCTTCTACCCGGTTGTTCACTTAATAGCCCTCTTTACGGCACTTTGTATTTGCAGGACATTGTGTTGGGTGCAATGATGTGTGAGATGCAGTCTAGTCCTCAACAATCTTGTAAAACAAATAAGGGAGGGAAAAAGCAATTAGCGCACTTTAGGATGTAAATGAGCATGTAATCTGAAGATGTGCAGGAAGAGGGTGAAGCATTAAGGAGAGGAAATCCTAAGAAAGAAGGAAAAAGTACACCCTAGAATTGATTCATCTTAATAAGTAGTTACTCCCAAGAACTGGGTCCTGTTGGTGCTGTACCTGAGTGTGATCAATGAATTCTTTAAGTATGGCATAACAGAAAGAGCATAAGAGGACGGAGTCCCACGTTGCTGCACCCTTCCTTTGCATCCTTTAGGCCAGTCACTTACCCTCTCTGAGCCTCCCTTTCCTCTTCTGTAAAACATGGTTAATAAGAAACTATTTTATAGGATTGCTCTAACGTGTGTAAAAAGTGGTCATGACATTCAAACAGCACATTCATGTATTATTTCATTCTATATATTGCTAAGATATAGTAAGATCTTATAAGATCTTGTTAGAAGCAGCTTGCAAAGATTCTGCTTACTACCAGTCAAGCACAACTCTTATAGGACAATCTAGGTTGAGTTTCAGGGGACTGTGCATTCATTTTTTCATTTATTATCGATGAGGCCTTACCTTGTGTAAGGCACTAGAGTCTATGCATCTCTGCCGTCTCATCTGAAAAATACAAGTAATAATGCTTATGCTCACAGACTCATGGGGTTGACATGAGAATCAAGATAAGTAATGTTTAGAATGCTTTAAAGTGGAATAGAACTGTTAAGTGTTAAGGAACAAAAAAAAAAAAAAAGGAAGTTCACCTGCCTTCAAAAGGAGAAATATTTTACCTTTAAGTCTACTCATTTTCTGTTGGCCAACCCCCATGAAATGGCACCATTAACATTTTGATGGACATCTTTTCACTGAATCTCTTTATGCCTATAAAGCCTTACACACACACCCTCCGCACACATACATAGTATTTCACATGAATGGAGTTTAACAATGTATGGTTTTTAAAAAACTCAGTCACCTTCCTTCATCTTTGACCCCTCACCAAAGCTTTTTTTTAAGTCAACTCAGGCTGTATCTCCTTTTTTGAGTCTCTCCTAAACACTGCCTCCCCAAGGTGGAGTTTCTCCTTAGCTCCTGGACCCTGCAATGCCTCAGTCACAGCACCCAATGCATTACTATACTTCCTTCATTGCCAGCTATTACCTTCCTAAAAGTGGGGACTGTGGTTTAGGCCCACTTCATGACACTGGCATTCAGTATAGTACCTGGTACATTATAGACACTGAATAGATAATCAAGGAACAAATGAAAGAACAGATGGATGAATGGATGAATGAATGAATGAATGAACGAGTGAACTGCTACCTAAGATGTACACACAAAATTTTTTAATGGTTTCTTCCTAAATTAGGAAGCAAATAATAAAATTGTTTTCATCATCAGTGTCCCAATTATATATACAGACCTCATCGAAGCATATACAATTTTAAATTTCATATGTAGTTGAATCCAAAATATAATGCTTGTGAAAGTTCAATGATACATTAATCAAGAATAATTTTTTATGATTCAAAATCTTCTTTTTCCCCCTTGATTCCATTTATATGATGTATCTGAAATAGTTACACTCATAGAAACAAAGTAGAATGGTAGTTGCCAGGGTCTGGGGTGGGGGAGGGAAGGAAAATGAGGAGTTGCCATTCAAATTGTATAAGGTTGTAGTGTTGCAAAATGAGTAGATTCTGGAAACCCATGGTACAATATTGTGCCTACAGTTAACAATACTGTATTGTACACATAAAAATGTGCTAAGAGGATAGATCTCATGTTAAGTGCTCTTACTACAATAATAAAAAAAAAGAGGAGCTGTCATCACATAACATATAATTAGATTATTCCATTTACTCAAAGCTTTACATCTCTTCCTTTGATATTCAATAATCTGCTAAACTACAGTCAGCCAATTCTTTTTTAATCTCATTTTTCCTTTGTTTAGCTCCTTGCTATACTTTATAAAGAAGCTCAAATGTTTTAAAAAATTAAAAATAAATCTAAAGTCTACAGGTGAATCAAGAGAAATTATGGAGCCCACAGCATTTAGTCAGCCCTGAAAAGCCTGTCTCAAATGTCACCTCTTCTGCAAAGTATTCCCTAAGCCCCAAAGCAGGATGAATCTCTCCTTCCTCTCTATTCTTACGTCCCTGTGGCTGTGGGTTATGTTAGTCTTAATATACTAGACTATATTACATTTCTAACTCAACTAAGGGAGGAAATGTGTTATAACCAGCCTTGAGTCTGAGCCTAGCACACCTGGCAAACAGTAAGTGCTCAATAAATATTTGCATCCTGAATGAAGGTAAACACTTTCAGATGTGCTTGGAAACTTTGTGTTATTTTGTATATAAAGTAGCATCCTTCAGTTGATTAAGTAGAAACTGAAACTGACAAATACATAAAGATTAAGCAATGGCTGATTGCTAATTAGAAGTCTGCTCTAATAGTCCTTGTATTTGTTTGCTTACTTGGCACATGTTTTTCAGAAAAACTCATAAGTGATTTTTGAAGACATTGATATTATCCTTTCAATATATTTCTCCATGGGTTTTTGCAAACTCCACCCACACCAACAATCTTGATGAATCTACTAACAGGTTCCTCATTTTAATTCCTATAGTACTTGACAGATTAAAGCAGTTTATAATTCTGTCCCATGAAGCAATCTAAATATTCGTGTTTAGCTCTTTAACTCAAACTCTTGTCAGAGAATATAGTGAATCAAGGTTATTAGAGATTTCATGTGTCAAATTTGAGAAGAACAGCTGGACCAGTGAGATTATAATATATATTGGTGGTATCCCTGCTATTTCCTTTCTCTCTGGGATAAAATGTGCCAGCTCAGGTTAACTGGGGATTTTGTAAAGGAGAATAAATGTGCAGCACTTCTAAAATTTTAATTTACATGGGAATCACCCTATGAGTCATGTTAACATGCAAATTCTCATTAAATCTATCCTGGTGGGATCTAAGCTTCTGCATTTCTAAAATGCATCCTGGGGTTGTCCATTTTCTTGGCCTGTGGACTGCCCTTTAAGAAGTAAGTCAATAAAGAATAAGAAAAAGTAATTGACAATATCCTTGGTCTTAAATCACTATGAACTTATCCACTGCCCATTGAAACCCCAGTTATTGAACTTGTTTTATGAAAAGGAAAATACTTATTACAGTTCACTCACCCTTTTTTATTTCTTGAATGGTTTCTATGGAGAAATAATTTAAAACCAGAAAATCTTACAGAATTTAATTTTGACATATCACCTTTGCTATCAGAGAAAACATTCCATCCAATGAAGCATATTTCCAAGTTATCAAATTTAATGGAAGAACAAGTAAAAAATATATATGTTCTACTGCACACAGACCCCAGAGACTCTGAGCTCAGCAGTGGCATTCCAGCTCAGAACATACGGATGAACCATCGCAAAGGGAAAACTCCCCTTCCTAAAGTGAAAGCAAATGCTACCTAAAAAGACTGTGTTGAATCCACAGATCAATGTGGGGAGAACTGGCATCTGAACAATATTAATTGTTCTGATTCATAAACATGGTATCTCTCTCCATTTATTGAGGTCTTCTTTAATTTCTCTCAGTTTCGTAGTTTGTACTATACTTATCCATGTTTTATAAAAGTTATCACTAAGTATTTCATGTTTTGGGATGCTATTGTACATGACTTTTTAAGATTTTAGTATCTAATTGTAATTGCTAATATATTAAATGCAATTACATTTTATGTATTGGCTTTGTATCCTATGACCTTGCTAAGCTCACTTTTGAGTTCTTCTAGCTTTTTAGGACATTCCATGGTAATTTCTATGTATATAATTATTTTATAATTATACACATAAAACTTTATACTCATAGAACTATTTTAGTTATTTCTTTAACATGTGTATTCCTTTCATTTTTTTCTTTGCTTTATTGCATAGTCTAGAACCCCTAATACACAATGAATAGAAATCATCGTGAGAGTAGGCATCCTTACCTTATTTCTGATCCTATGGTGAACACATAGTTAGTGACAGCTTTTTCTTTTTTCAAGTTTTAATTTAAGTTCCAGGTAGTTAACATACAGTGTAATATTAGTTTCAGGTGTAGAATTTAGTGATTCATCACTTATACCCAACATCCAGTGCTCACCAGTGATAGTTTTTTAATAAATACCCTTTATCAGAAAGCTTTTTCTTTTCCTAATTGACTGAGAGGGTTTTTTTTCTTTCTAATGACATGGTGTTGAATTTTGTTAAGTGCTTTTTCTGCATCTCTTGAAATAATTATATGGTTTTCTCCTTTATTTTAGTAATGTAAATTACATTGATTTTCAAATATTAAATCAGCCTTTCAATTGTAAGGTGAGCCATACTTGGTCATAGTTGGTACACACACATATAGACACATAATCACAACTAGATTTTATTTGCCAAGTTTTTGTTACTTATTATTATGTCTGTTCATGAGTAATATTGGTCTGTAGTATATTTTTCTTCTTGTACTTTCCTTCATTTTGGAATCAAACCTGTTCTGGCTTCATAAAATGAGTTTCAGAATATTCCCTCTCTTCCATTATTTGGAAGTATTGTGTAGACTTTGTATGACTGGTTTCTTAAATATTTGTTGGAATTTGATAGTGAAGCAATCTGAGCCCAAAGTCTTCTTTGTGGGGAAGACTTTAAGTATAAATTCAATTTCATTAAAAGATATGGCACTGTTCAATTTTCTATTTTTTTCTTGAGTCAGTGCTGGTAATGTGTGTTTTTAAAGAAATTTGCCCATTTCATTTAAGTTTTATCTTTATTGGCATATTTTTTCCTGCTTTCTAAAAAAATTTTTTTTTTAATTTACATCCCAGTTAGTTAGCATACAGTGCAACAGTGATTTCAGGAGTAGATTCCTTAATGCTCCTTACCTATTTAGCCCATCCCCCCTCCCACAGCCCCTCTAGTAAACCTCTGTTCACCATATTTAAGAGTCTCTTATTTTTTTGTCCCCCCATTTTTATATTATTTTTGCCTCTTTTCCCTTATGTGCATCTGTTTTGTATCTTAAAGTCCTCATATGAGTGAAGTCATATGATATTTGTCTTTCTCTGACTCATTTCACTTAGCACAATACCATCCATGTAGTTGCAAATGGCAAGATTTCAGTTTTATTTGTTGTATCAGCATGCATTTTTATTTTTTTTATTTTTTTATTTTTTATTATTTTTTTTTTTACAGATAGTTTATTGTCAAATTAGTTTCCACATAACACTCAGTGCTCATCCCCACAAGTGTCCTCCTCCATGCCCATCCCCCCTCCCCCCCACATCCATCAGTCCTCAGTTTTTGTCAGCATTCAAGAGTCTCTCATGGTTTGCCTCTCTCCCTTTCCCCCACCATTTCCCCCTTCTTCTCCCCCTTGTTCCTCCGTTAAGTTCCTCCTAATCCTCCTATACGTGCACACATATGATATTTGTCCTTCTCTGCCTGACTTATTTCGCTCAGCATAACACCCTCAAGGTCCATCCATGTTGCTACACATGGCCAGATTTCATTGTTTCTCATTGCCATGTAGTAGTCCATGGTATAGATAAACCACATCTTCTTGATCCATTCATCTGTTGATGGACACTTAGGCTCTTTCCAGGTTTTAGCTATTGTGGAGAGTGCTGCTATGAACATTGGGGTACATGTGCTCCTATGCATCAGCATTTCTGTATCCCTTGGGTAAATTCCTAGCAGTGCTATTGCTGGGTCATAGGGGAGTTCTATTGTTAGTTTCCTGAGGAACCTCCACACTGTTTTCCAGAGGGGCTGTACCAGTTTACATTCCCACCAACAGTGTAGGAGGGTGCCCGTTTCTCCACATCCTCGCCAGCATCTAGAGTTCTCTGATTTGCTCATTTTAGCCACTCTGACTGGCGTGAGGTGGTATCTTAGTGTGGTTTTGATTTGTATTTCCCTGATGAGGAGGGATGCTGAGCATCGTTTCATGTGTCTGTTGGCCATCTGGATGTCCTCTTTGGAGAAGTGTCTGTTCATCTCTTCTGCCCATTTCTTCACTGGGTTGTTTGTGTTTCGGGCGTGTAGTTTGGTGAGTTCCTTATATATTCTGGATATTAGCATGCATTTTTAAAGTTTCCTTTATTAGTCTTTTAATATCAATAAAATCTGTAGAGATAATCACTTTTTTCACTCCTGGTATGGACAATTTTGCATGTTCTTTCTATTTTCTTAATGGTCTGGCAAGAGCCTTGCTTATTTCATTGTTTTTTTTTCCATAAAATAAGGATTTGTTGTCTTTTAAAATGTTCTCAATTATTTCTCTATTTTCTATTTCATTGATCTCTGTCTCATTTTATTATTTCCTTCTTACTTTGGATTTAGTTTCTGAGCTCTTTTCTAGCTTCTTTTTTTTTTAATGTTTATTTATTTTTGAGAGAGATAGACTGTGAGCAGGGGAGGGGAAGAGAGGGAGAGGGAGACACAGAATCCGCAGCTGTCAGCACAGAGCCCAACACTAGGCTTGAACTCACGAACTGTGAGATCATGACCTGAGCCAAAGTTGGTTGCTCAACTGACTGAACCACCCAGGCGCCCCCTTTTTCTAGCTTAAGGTGGAAGCTTAGATCATTGACTTGAGACCTTTCATTTTTCTACTATAACATTTAAAACTATGAATTTTCTTCTAATCTCTATTTGAACTATATCCACAACTTGTTGTCTAATGTCTGAACACAGTTGTATTACATATTTTGTCCAATTTTCAAACTGTTTGTGAGAGAAAGTTATCTCTGGTCATTGACATTTTATCATGGTCAAAAGTGGAAGTTTGAAGTAGTTATTCATGAGTGACATTGTGAAACTAGGTAACGTGTTTAACAGTCCAGATAATAAAGTGTGACACATTACTGAGGTGAGGGGAATACTCCCCATTTCTGTGAGGAATAATCATGGCTTTTTTCATTAAGGACCGATGGGAAGGCAGTACCACTTTGTCATCTCAATTTTTCCACTTTTGGGATGGAACAAACAATTCTACCCTGCTCAGGACAGCATTCTTCCAGAGAGACGACAGAGGCATGGGTGACAGAGCATAGGGAATGAATGATAAAACTTCAGAAGCTGATTTTGGGGCAGCCCCTTGGTAGAAGAATGGCAGTAAACAGCACCTAGGGCAGAAAACACCTGATGAGTTGTCTCAGATATTCTTACAACACAGGGAGGAATGACTTGGAAAATGACTGACTTATTTTTACAGAAAATAAGATCTCTAAACCTTCATTTCCAAAGCCATAGCATATCGGCTTTTAGATTTAGAAACAATAGAAAAAAACTATAATTCTCAATATGTAAATATTTATTCAGAAATATTTATTGAGAGGGTGCCTGCGTGGCTCAGTCAGTTAAGTATCAGACTCTTGATTCAGCTCCGGTCATGATCTCATAGTTTGTGGGTTTGAGCCCTGCATTGGGCTCTGCGCTAACATTGAGGGACCTGCTCAGGATTCTCTCTCTCCCTTCTTCTCTGCCCTCCCCTGCTTGCATGCATTCCCATCTCTGTGTGTCTCAAAAGTAAAATTAAATTAAATTAAATTAAATTAAATTAATAAAAATGTATATTTACTGAGACTTCATAGGTACAAAGAAAAAGTTCCTATTGTTGCAGTCCTCCAAAACACCAGAAAGAAAGACAGCTGCAGTAAGCCAATAATTAGAAGAGTATGTTCAAGATGTAATGAGTGCATAAAGAAAAAAGCACTTACTACTGTTTGGGTGACAGCCAGACATATACAATTCAAAAGAGATTTTTCATTATGGCATTCCTGAATTCAAAAGAGGGGAACCCAGCCAGAAGCAATGTAGTCAACTTGATTTTCCCAGTGAAGTACATATAAACAATGGCACCCTCATTTTTTTGTCTTTACTACAGTACTTTACCTTTCTTCAGTGTGAAAGACAAACCAGTGAGGTGTCTCCCAGTCTCATCAGCACAGCAGTAGCGATATAAATGGACGTATTTCAGGGGGTGCCTGGGTGGCTCAGTTGGTTAAGCGTCCAACTCTTGATATCAGCTCAGGTCACGATCTCACAGGTTCATGACTTCTAGCTCCATGTCAGACCCCATGCTGACAGTGAGGAGCCGGTTTGGGATTCTCCTTCCCTCTGTCTGTGTCTCTCCTCTGCTCATGTGCATGCATGCTCCTTATCTCTCTCTCTCTCACTTGCTGTCTCTCTCTCTGTCTCTCTCTCTCCAAACAAATAAATAACCTTTAAAAGAAAAGAAATATTTCAATGCTGTGCTTGATTATTGAACTACTTACTGAACTACTTACTCTGCTTCTTGGTCACCAACTTTTCATCATTTTAAACAAACAGAGAATAGCCAACCTCAAAGGAAAATGCAGTTGAAAATTAAAATGGAAAATAAATCCAATGGTAATTATAACACATTTTAAAGAAAGCCCTAGGAAGTACAGAGTTCATTGGAAAAGAGCAATTCAAATACCCTGATATTAACCATTTGAAGAAATCAACCAAATTTTCATATAGCCATTCTCTAGGCTCTACTCCACCTTATATATCCTACAACATATTTGCTTCTTTGTGGCAAAGTATCATTAAAAACACAATAGCAAACCAGTTTGCAATGTAGATTATTTCTGAGGACCACCACTCCCTGTCCCCCACAGCACATATGAGTATGCATGTGTGTGTGCGAGTGTGCATGTGAGGATAGCTGGAAATGGAGGTTGCTGCTTTTATTCACTCAGCAGGTACTGAACTCTATATCTGCTAAATATGTTCATCTCGATGGGAATTCCAAAGCACATTATTAATTCCCTCCCTAAATAACGGTTTCCATCATATGAAAGAGCAGCACTCAGCACCAAAAGAATGCACTGCTTATAATGGAAGTGGGAGCACATTGATCGCAGCTGGAAATACCCCTCAGGCAGGAAAATGCAAGCCTTGGCTCTTCTCACCTCTTAAAGATCCAACTCAACTCTGCGTTGCACATAATTGTGCCGTGCTGAACAGCCTGTGCTGAATCAGCCTCTGACAGCTTGGAAGGTCAGCAGTTTTCGAGGGAACAAGGAAATACACTGCTAAGGACTATCTCACCAGCAATGGAATAAGTTCAAGTGCCCAACTAACTAAAAAATTTAATTAAAACCCGAGTAATTACGGGCCCACATGCAGAGACTAAGAGAAGTCTGGAGTGAGGTGAGTTTCCTTCTACCATACCTCTAGAGGACGTGCATTTGAACATGCTCAAAATAGAAAAGGCAAAATCAGAATGCATATGCTTTAAATAGATGAGGCTCTCATTACATATGAAGGAAAACAGTGTTTCAGCAGTGTCTGAGTGACTTCTCCAATTCTTTTTTTTTTAATGTTTTGTTTCTGAGAGAGAGAGAGAGAGAGAGAGAGAGCAGGGAAGTGTCAGAGAGAGAGGGAGACACAGAATCCGAAGCAGGCTCCAGGCTCTGAGCTAGCTGTCAGCAGAGAGCCCAATGCAGGGCTTGAACCCATGAGCCATGAGATAATGACCTGAGCTAAGTCAGACACTTAACCAAGTGAGCCACCCAGGCACCCCCAAATCTTTTAAGATGTCAAGACACAATCCATGTAAGTTCTAGAGTAACTGAGTCTTTTCTGTATTCTTTTATCTTGTATTCAGCAAAGATAAACATTCTTTTAAAAATTAAAAAAATGTATTATATTCAGTGAAAGAACTTAGTCTCAAATGGGTGCATACCGTATACTTCCACTTATGTGACATTTTGGAAAAGGCAAAAATGTAGGAACAAAGAACAGGTAAGAGGTTGCCAGGAGCTCAGGGTGGAGGGAGGGTTCGAATACAAAGGGGCAGTGTCAAGGTATGCTTCAGGATATGAGAATTTTTCAGGATCTCGTCCGTGGAGGTGGTTATAAGAATCCATGCATGCATGAAAACTCATGAAAGTGTACACCAAAAAAATGAATTTAGCTGCATAGAAATGTTTGAATTGGTTTAGAAATTACTTGAGTGCTTATTTTGTACCACGCAACAATGAGGCTTTCCTGGTTATTACAATAATACTGGGTTTTCGGTATATCTCCTACAATCTTCATCAGCACCATTATAGTCTTCTTACTTGAGTATCATTAAAGCGTTATTACAGCATTCTGATCTCCAGTGTCATTACATGGTGTTGCTTCAGTGTCACCTAAGCATTCTAAGCCGCTTGCGTGAGTGATGAAACTCAGACTGAAGTCATTAAGAGTGGGCATGAGGCACCCACTTCTCCCATTTCCCCAACTTTCATTTTGTGTCTTTAGCTCTGGGCACTATTTTTATTTAAAAAAAATGTTATAGCAAGTGTTTTTTTAATATTTATTTACTTTGAGAGAGAGAGTGCACGCACATACATGCATGTACATGAGCAGGCAAGGGGCAGAGAGATTGGGAGAGAGAGAACCCCAAGCAGGTACTTGGCTCTCAGTGCAGAGTCACCAGGACTCCATCTTGTCAATCGTGAGATCATGACTTGAGTTGAAATCAAGAGTTGGTCACTTAACCAACTGAGTCACCCAGGTGCCTCTCTGGGCACTATTTTTAAAGACACACCAGCCAAGGCATGTAACTTATGAGATAAATAAAGAACAGGATGTTTTTGTTATGCCATAAAGGTGTGTCTCACCACAAATTCTCTTCATTTTTCCCTTATGCTCTTCCTTCTTTAAAAGAATAACCAGAAATTTTAAGAAAATTTTACTAGTTGCACATTGTTAAAAAAGTGGTTTGTTCTGTAACTGGGCACCAGTGATGCCATGACATACGATCCAGGAGGTTCATTGTGCTAAGTGAAATAAGCCAGGCTGAGAAAGGCAAATACTGTATGTTACCACTTATATGTGGAATCTATTGTTTTTAAAAGCTAATTTCATAAAGATGAAGAATAGAATGGTAGTTTCCAGGGACTTGGATTGGGGTGGGGGGTGGGAAGATGTGGGGCAAAAAGTACAAACTTTCTGTTTGCAACAGAATACATCCTGAGGATGTAATTACAGCACAGTGACTATGGTTAATGATACATGGGGTACTTGAAAATTGCTTTGAGCAGATCTGAAACATTGTCACACTCACACATACAGAAAATTAGTTACGTGAGGTGATGGATGTGTTAATCATCTTGATGTTGGTAATCACTCCACAATGGAAATGTGTATCAAATCACCACACTGTGCACTTTAAATATAAATAATTATATTTGCCCATTATTCCTCAAAAAAGTTGGAAAAAATAAAATCAGTCTTTCAAGTTAAAAAAAAATGATGCTGTGAACAGAGTTCAAAGAAGACTCTCATATATGGCTCCTGTCCTCATTCTCTTTGGTTTCCTTACCCCTTTGTCATTTTGAAGATGCTATGAAGCCTAGTATGGTACTTCATGACCAAATACACACAATTGCCATTTAGTATTGTTGTCTTCAAACCCGGATTCAGAATCAGAGGGAAAGGACTTACCAACTCAGTTGACTGTAGATTCAGATGTCCACACTCTGTCTAATGTGCCCACCTGAAACCCTTTCCTGGGTGAGCATTTATGTTTTGCTGTGTTTCTGGGAATAGGAGTGTCCATGCCATCTCTTCCACTTACGTGTCCAATCCTTTAAATCCTGTACTAATAGCAAATCTCTGAGATAAACGTGAGGAGGAGAAACTTTCCTCTCATCGTGTATCTTAGGGTCTGTCACTGAGGGTCCTTGGACACCTACCATAATAACTGGTTCTTCATGCTTAAATATCTGCAGATCTGCCCTTGAGAACTGTATTCCTACCTCTTCCCATTTACCCCCCATCCTTGCTATCTTGTCCTTGTCTATCAGGTGACTCCATTTATTCCCTGCACCAGAGACTGAACTTTTCTTTAAGGCTTTTCTCCTCTGAATTCTGTCTTCCAGTTTCATAGTCTCTGACATCAGTTGAGTCCCTTGGTCTAAGAGTTGCTAACATTTCCTAGTGCTCACTGATGGAAAGTGAATCCCAGGGCTCTTTCAGACCTTTTCATAATTTCCAAAGAAGGTATCTTCAATCATTTCTTGGGTATCCTTCCAGAACTTTCCTGTTCATATAATATGTTCTACACACACACACACACACACACACACACACACACTTTTGAAAAACACACGAATAGGAATATATGAGTGTTGTCTTGTACTTTGCATTTTACTTAACATACTTACTTATCTTTATATTTCACAATAACTATATCCATTTTATACTTTTTAACAGTGGCATGATTTGTGTATATCACAACTTATTAATCAGACCTATATTGATTGAGTTTGTGACATTTTCTTTTTCCTTTTCTTTCTTCTTTTTTCCCTGTGGTTGCCATCATTACCCATGGTACAATCAACATCCTTGTACTTATATTTTTGGAAACACAGGCAAATATCATTATAGGAAAAATTTTTAAGTAGAACTGATTTCTGGGTCAACATTTTCGGCTTATTCATCTTCATAAATTTCACCGAACTGTCCTTCCAAAATGTTGTACTTCCAAATGTTCATATTCTTACCAAAACAATTCAAGAGTTCCTGACTGAGACAGCTTCACCAACCTCATATATTATCCCACTTCTAAATCTTTACTTAACTCTCTGTGCTCTGATTTAAAAAGGCAACTCATTATTGTTTTAACTTGTCTTATTTAATCATTAGTAGGGTCTGTATATTTGTATACGATATACAGTTTGGCCAATTTCTGTTTTTCTGTGAACTATGGTTTTTGCCCATTGTGGGATAGGTGAAGACCTCTGGAGGCTCTCTGGGTCCTCAGAAAATTCATCACACATTGGAGGCAGCTGCTCTCTTCTGCCTCTTCCAGCCCAAGTAAGTCCCAGCACCTTTCCTATTCTTACAGATGACCTTGGGGACAGCAGCAAGTGTCACTTCTGTCCTCGGTGCCACCTCTCTGGCACTTCAACCAGAAAAGCAGCAAAGGCGCTCCCTACTCTGGGATTCTCCAAACTCAGATGTGGGAGCGGTCCTAGCCACACCCAACCAACTGTCCAGGGCAACACGGAGGAGGCATGGAGGACACCAGCCCAGCCATCCCCTCCATGACATACTATTCTGCCCCCCGCCATTCCAAAACTAAGCGCTCTCATGTGGCCCAGGCAGAGGAGATGGGAGTCTGTCAGAATTCGGTCATCTTGCTGTGACCAGTTTGTTGAACAAACAGAACTCATGACATTATCCAAATACAGCTTTGCTTTTGCTTCCCAGTCCCTTTCAACTTTATTTGATGCAGGTACTCTCCTTCGCCAGGACGAAAATCCTGGCAGTCCTTTGGATTTTGTGTTTTCTCATTTGCATAATATATATTCCACCAGTCACTTTATTTTTATTTTTATTTTTTTTTCATGTTTTATTTATTTTTAGGAGAGAGAGAGAGACAGCGTGAGCAGGGGAGGGTCAGAGAGAGAGGGAGTCACAGGCTGAAACAGGCTCCAGGCTCTGAGCTGGCAGTCAGCACAGAGCCCGACGCGGGGCTCGAACCCACGAACCGCGAGATCATGACCTAAGCGAAAGTCAGACGCTTAACCGACTAAGCCACCCAGGCGCCCCTCCACCAGTCACTTTAAATGGCACACACGTCTCTCTTCAGCTGTCAGTGTCCAGTCCTGCGAGTGCCCAGCCGTGACTTTTTGCCTGCTTGTGCTCCCTGGGGCAAGAGCATGCAGTGGGGGCATGGGGGGGTCCCCCTGCCCTACCCTCACTCACTGCCCTTTCCCTCCCACAACGGAAGGTCAGGCCAGATGTGAGGGGAGGCAACAGTGCTTCCTTGGCTGGGTGGCATGAAGCCACCTTCCCCAGCTTCCCACCTCTGCTCGCCAAGGCCGTCTTCCCTTCCCAGCCCCACAGCAAGCCCACCTGTCCCCTGGCCTGTGGGGAGCAGGTCAGCACCTGCCTGGGAGCCAGGTGCCCCCCCTCACTACCAATCTAGGATATTCACTGGTTTTTCAAAAATACTTCATTATAGAAAGCAAAACTATAGGTTTTATGTATCATGAGCCTAAAAGGCAGACATTCTGAATGCAATAAAGACTGGTCATTTCTCTTAAAATATAACGTTTGAATCTCCTATAATCTATAGTTAATGTGATGTACTTATTTTATTCCTCATGTTTATTACATTTCTCTGCTGTGAATGCCCTATTTAAACTCTTCTGTATATTTCCATGCATGTCACTTGACTCAGCGTCACCTTCCTTTGGGGTTCAGTGGAGCCCCATAGGGATAGCTCTTTCTCCTTTTTATGGCTGAAATCTTTCCAGCATACTTCTCAGGGAAAATTAATATTTTTCATATATTAAAGCATTTCTAACATGTCTCTAATTTATTACATTAAAATATGCCTATATCTGTTTATTATAAACTTTTCCTCTTAATAATGTAAAATATCTAACTTATGTTTTTATGAAATGAATCAGAAATAGCCCTGTTGTTATATTCCCCATCATGTGATATTGTTTTAGAATTTGGAAGTCATCTTTTTTCAATTTCTAAGTCGCTCCCCCAATTTATACAAATCATCAAAACTCTTTCAGCGATGACACCATTACCATCACAACTGAACCTTCCAGCCATTTGCCGTGTACAGTAAGTAGGTATTTTGATCCATGTCGCATCAAATGTGCAGGTGGTTTTGTTTTTCTGGTTCCATCCAGATACCTGATAAATTGTGGATAGAACTGTGGTGAGCATGTCCTTTTCATGGCCTAAATGACTTGTAAAAATGACCATGAAAAGGAACACTGACTCCTTTTCTTAATATTCTTTTTTTTTTTTTTTTTTGAGAGAGAGAGAGAGCATGCAAGAGCAGGGGAGGGGCAGAGAGAGGGAGAGAGAGAGAGGGAGACAGAAGATCAAAGCAGACTCCATGCTGTCAGCACAGAGTCTGATGCGGAGCTCAAACCCATGAACCAAACTGTGAGATCATGATCCGAGCCAAAGTCGACACTTCTGAGCCACTGAGCCACCCTAGAGCACTAACTCTTTTATGTGGCTAGGAAAGCACTGTTCAGTAGTGAGCTCTCCAACTGGAGGTTCTGTTGCCCAATTGGAGGGGATTGGGGAATGTATGGGGCACATTAAGTTGTCACAATACCTGAAGTCTGCTACTGACGTTTACTGCCTGGAAACCAGGATGGTTACTTCCCACTCGACAGAGAAGTGTCCAATTCAAAATGCCAGCTGTGCTTTGTGTGGAAACACTGATTTAGTGGAGTGTAGCTGGTATTAATCAAGATTTTTAGTTGCAAGCAAGAGAACCAACTCTCACCGGTTTAAGTGGAAAAGGAACTTTATAGTAAAAGATACTCGATAGCTCACAGAATCCCCAGAAGGTCCAGAGAATTGGGCTGGGTGGCCAAGCAGCAGGAAAAATGCTCCATTACACCGCCAGCTGCTCCAGGGGAACCCTGTGGCCGCTACCCTGTGCCACCGTGTACTACCTTCACGGGGTGGGGGGGCCCCCAGATAGTACCTGTGCCACTACTATTTCTGCAGGCGGGATATCTCTCCAACGTTCTCACCAGAATGGATGGATTCCATGCCGAGTCACCCTCTTGCTTGGTGGAGCCCAGGTCACGTGTGTGAATCCCAGTGACAAAGAAGGCTGAGAAGGTGAGTTTCTGGCCTCCATCTCAGGGCCTCTACTCTGGGGAAACAGGGCTCACAAGGTAGGAAGTTCCCCCAAATTAGGAAGGTGTTCAGAAGGTGCTGGGAAGTCGCTAGGTGTGACAAATATCCATGAAATCATCAAAAGCCCTAATCGCACACCCCTCCAGAGAGATATTTCTCAAGCATGAACTTGACAAAAATAGCTTCCAAATTTGCCTTCCAGAGTCTTAAAAAGATATACTTAGTTTCTCCGCACTGTTACATATTCCTTCTATTTTTCTACCTCAATTACCATATCAGATATTTTTTGGATTGGTGCATACATATCACTTTTGTTTCCTTTCTCAGCACCGTCACTCCTGTCCAGCTATAAGACTTATTCTTTGTTCTCTCACCGCTTACAGCTTTACATATCCTGCATGAGCATTTACAAAAAGAGAGTTTTTTCAATTATGGACAGGATACCATATATGTGGTTTAAAAATAAATAAAGAAAGGACACGCACTTTGATTCAAAGACATAATCATGGCAACTTTGTGCCCACATGGTTTTCGGCAGGAAATGTGGGGAGTGATCTGAAGAGTTGTGCCAATTTGTGCTATTTGTTACTTAAGAACAAGAAGCCTAGCTACTGGGTGGCTCAGTCAGTTAAGCGTCTGACTTCAGCTCAGGTCATGATCTTGTGGTTCGTGGGTTCGAGCCCCGCATCGGACTCTGCGCTGACAGCTAGCTCAGCCTGGAGCTGCTTCGGATTCTGTGTCTCCCTCTCCCTTGGTTCCTCCCCCGCTCATGCTCTGTCTCTCTTTCTCTCAAAAATAAATAATAAAAAAAAATATTAAAAAAAAAAGAGCCCCATCTGTCATACAGCTGCTTAAGTTGACAGGACTGCAAGCAGATGGGTCAGAGAATGCCGTAGAACACATAAATATATAGGGTAGTGTCACAGGATAGTGGTTTTTCAGAAATAACTTGAATCACTAAAGAGAAAGTAACATAAGCTTCCTAGAAAGCATGAATTGATTTCTCAGTTGTATTATTCCTATCTTTGATGCTATAACAGAACTTAACGATCTTCCAATAAGTGACTAATAACTGAATACATAGAGGAATAACTACATTTACATTTTAAGATCAGCCCAATATGCTTCGATTTATCAGTAGCACTTAATAGATGCTAATAAGTAGTTTTGAGTGTATTACACTAGTGATGAGTATAGCACCTTCCTTCAGCTCTCAAATTGCCTTTTTATTCCTGGAACAGTGATCCAGGGGGAAAAGTGCTGTAGCTAGTATCAGAATTTTAAATTCACTGAGTCAAAGTTAATTTCTCTAGTATTCATTTTCACTGTGAATGAAATAATCCAAGGCTTTGTCTTGTTTGCATGTGTGCTACCATCAAATTTATGCAGGGACTTGGGAACTTTTTTTTTTTAAGTACACTGGGTCTATTTATTTTTTATGTGGATTCTCTTTACATGGGAAAAATTGGAAATCAAAAGCATATCTAAAATTTGTTCAAAGATAACATTATAGAAGAGTTTGAACATGATGGAAACAATGGATGACAATAGATTTTCCATTCAGTTTATGTTTGGAGATTCTATAGGCTTGTTGTCTTTACTTATATAATGAAATAAATCTTAATTTGTTAACATAATATGGTAGCTGGCTTATGCATCTGTGATTAAGTACAGAAATGTAAGCCATAGGCCTGAAATGATGTCTAGAATATAAAGTTAAAACTGCTTTATTTACCTCCTTAGGAGAACATCCAGCTGCTAGAATTCCTGGGTGGAGACACATTTGGGATTTTGGAGTGAAAAGTTTGAATCTTACGTAAGCTTTCTACATAAAACTAATATATAGTTACTCTAGACTGAGAAACAGATTAATACAATAATATGATTCTATAAATGGGACCACATTCAAAGCCGACAGAATCTTGTCCTGCTGTTGAAAATAATTACTTTTGGGGGCACCTGGGTGGCTCAGTAGGTTAAGTGTCTGATTCTCAATTTTGGCTCAAGTCATAATCTCATGGTTCATGGGATTGAGCTCTGAGTCAGGCTCTGTGCTGACAGCATGGAGCTTGCTTGGGATTCTCACCCTCTCTCTCTGCCCCTCCCCCACTCGCACGCATGCATGTGCTGTTTCTCTCTCAAAATAAATATTAAAAATGTTATTTTTTAACATCCCTCAAAATATTCATATACAATCTGCTATTCTTCCAGTGACTGTAAAATGTTAGAATTTTGTTATAAAAGTAAGTGTGTACCATTGCAGTTTCCCTACTTCAAGTTGAGAACCAACATAAACGGAACAGAATGTAATGCTAAGCATCTTATTAACAATGGATACACTGAGAGTTGCCCAGTCACAATGGCCTCACACATGGGTGGCCTGCTGAGACAGTGGTACCTACCAGCATGAGCAGCACTGTGGGACAGTCACAGAGTCTAGGATCCCTGGAAGTCACCTGGCCAAACTGTGTTCGATTCTAAATCAGCAACAGAGGCTCAGAAAAGTGAGCCGGTTTGCTTGAGATTGCTTCTCAGTGGGGGAAGGTCTAGGAGCCACAAGCTACCTCCTGGACCAAACTGAGACTCTTTCACCAACCATGCGACCTCCCTGTCAGAACACACGGCTACAGAACACATAATACCATTTTAGGTCAACATATTGTGGTGATAAGACCCAGCGAGGGATTATTCTATGAGTCTGATCGGTGGGGGAAAGGTCTTTTGAGTATTTCAGATCCCAAATTGAGATTTTTGCAAATTCTTATTTGGTTTTTAGAATGGAATCATGTAGAAAATATGTTTTATTGTATATTTTCCATTATCTTTGTAAACCCAATTAAATGAAGATCTCACTGATAAGGATTAGGACTGTTAATCCCTAAATTAACTATCTGGGTTATCTCCCCGCGCCCCCCCCCCCCAGTGCCATCACATCAGCTGACAGCTCTCATGTACATTCATACCACATCAGGGCTACAAGGGAGCTGGCTAAGTCAAAAGAAAGTGACCCCCTTTGTTACCCATCCTTAACTTGTGAAATGTATTGTACTTGGTAGAGAGAGGAAGTATTGCATTGTGGAGAGACTATGGCTTTGAAGTAGAAGACCCAAGTCTAAATTTAGCCCTGCCTTTTATTAGCTTTATAAATAGCCATTTAGCTTTATAGCCATCTAACCATTTACAGCTCCAATTTCCTAGTTTCCTTAAAGGACTTTTTAAAAAATGTTTATTTTTAAGAGAGAGAAAGAGAGACTGAGCACAAGTGGGGGAGGGGCAGAGAGAGAGGGAGACACAGAATCCAAAGCAGGAACCAGGTTCTGAGATGTCAGCACAAAGCCTGAAGTAGGGCTCAAACCCAAGGACCACAAGATCATAACCTGAGCAGAAGTTGGACACTTTACAGACTGAGCCACCCAGGCGCCCGGAGTTTCCTAGTTTCCTAATCTGTAAAACAGTCCTAGTAATTTCCTAGGAGGGTCACCAAAGGGAAGAAGTGTAACAGCGTGCCCCAATCACCTGGCACATGGGTATCTAACCAATGGAAGCAATGATTATTAACTAAAGTAAGACCTGTAACCCCAGACTGCAAAAAAGACACTATTTGAGCCTTTCAGGATGTTTGGAAAGATTGGAACAGCTCCTTGAGAATAAAGATATTTATGGAAATAGGCTGAGAAGAACTATTTCTCCTGAAATACTGTTACCCTAGATTAATGGAACAGTGAAAATAGCTCTGGAATGTTGAGATGGAGCCCTTGGGTGTACTTTGGGACAAGTTCCCTAATAGCAATGGCCTTGGATAAGGCACTCAGCCTCCTTGAGTCTGTCTGTTCATTTGAAAAACAAGGTAAGTCCCAAAATATCTTTGCTTCCTATCTTAAAGATTTATTTAAGGAAAGTCCTCCACCCCACCAAGGGATTTCATGGTAAGCAGCTCCTTGTCTTTGCATCTGGAAGGTTCTGCTCCTTTCATCTTCACTCCTGCTGTCACTTCACTGACACATAATTAGCAGTTGGTGAGATGCTATTTAGATTTTCTCTGGTTCTGTTGTTAATTCTCTGTGAGGCTGACTGATTTGAGTTGATTTAAAAATCTAAAGCTGAAGGTCCTCTGACAACAGTGCTATCTTAGCATGAAGGATGAGGACATAGATAAAGGTGAAAAAACACTAAAACAGAGCTCCTGTTTATGACTTCGTTCTACTGACACAGATCCAACAATCTCCAAGAATGAGAAAAAAAAAAGGGAGGAGAGGCAACAAGGGAAAACAATACATTTATTAAGAGGCATGAAAATGCATAAACTCATTTATAAATAAATGTAGAATTTACCCCGTGAAAAAATAGCTAAAATCCATGAGTAAGCTGGATTTTGTATTTGAAATGATTACATATTTATCTCCAATAATTTCCTCTCCAACATGATCTCTTAGTAGCAGCCACTTGACAATGACTATAGAAAAAGCTGTTACCAATGATTATCATATGGGGGGAAATTTTTCAAGAAATTTCTTTAAAAATGAACCAGTGCAAACAAATTCAGATTATAAGGGATACAGTAAGACCTACGGCTTATCTTCAGAAAAGTAGAAAATAAAAATCCCAAACATTTATTCATTAAGAAATGAAAAAGCAAACTACACTTTGATCATTGAAAAATAATACATATGGATATTATAAAACATTCTTAACCAGTAATTGTAATAATTACACTTATAAATGTTCATTCAAGTACTAATGTTCAATAAACATTCAAATTCCCATTAAAAGTAACACGAGATACAGACGTGTGAACAATACTACTTCTGATTTAATGACAACAAAAATCACATCAACAGAAGGCAAGTGATCTTTAAAATACTGCATTTTTTGTATGTAAATGATTTTTCACAGTCTGTATATTTTATCTGTGAGAACCCAAGAAACATCTCACAACAGCTAATTAAGAAGTCCTTTCTATAAGTTAACTCTTGATATTACAGAAACATACTAGACCCCAAGGTGAGCTTAAGACAAAACAGGGCAGAATCCATTTTCTTTGGCAGGAAATTGTTCATTCCTTACCAAATGTTGGTTTGCTGTTGTGTGGACCCTATTAGAACACTCCTTTGGTATTTACCAAAGACCTAAGAAATCATCTGAAAAGGTTTCATTAACTATGGTACCGTGATAACAATGTAGTGCTTACGTCAAAGTTGCACCGAAACCAACCTGGTTTCCTTGATTACTGTTAACAGATCTTCCTTCAAAAAGCTCCTTCCTAATCCTGGCCTGAGTCTCAGGCTTTAACAAAAGTTCCTTTATCTGTTTCACTTTGGACTTCAGACCCATCCTTTCTCGACGCAAAGCTTCATTAATTAAGTCCCGGAATCCAATAGGTTTCTTGCCTATGGGAAAAAAAATTATATAATACATTTTACATACAAATGCCAATGAAAAACATTAAGTATGGCACACTGACTTATCAAAAGAAGGTTAAAAGAAACCTTTAAAATGCTGCTCACATGTTATAGAAAAGTTTGCATTTTGCCAAAAATATATAATTTGCATGAAACGAATTTACGGTTAAATAAAAATCAGTGCATAGCCATAGCCAACATAGGACAAATGTGAGACATTATGGACTGACAGTGTGGAAAACAATTTCAACACTAGTTATATTAAACTTAGCACTTATTAGCTGTGTGTGTGTGTGTGTTTTGGCCTCAGTTAAAGTGGTCAAATGCCCTGCTAAGCAATATAAATGGCAGTATTCCATTTATGACAAGGCCCCGTCCAAGGCCTTTACTTTGAGTCCATGAGGCATAACCCACAGTCTCCTCTCCCTCAGCCTTGGCTGAGGGCAAGTGAAACTCGGGCCATTCTTTCATAAATGGATTTCCTCTGCTAGCCCCGGAACTCCATTCTCTTCTGTTGTGCTTCCGAAATGCAAACACATTGATCACGAAAGTATTAGGCAATCTCCACAGTTTGGACAAGAGACACTTAAACAGCACAATGCAAAGTAGTCCGTTGACTCAGCAGAGGGGAGCCGGATGCTTCTCACGGAGCAGCGGGGGGGCCTGCCTGCATTGGGGTCTCATTTCCTGTTGTTGTCATTGTCAGTGCCATTCCTATCAGCCTCTTGAGTTTTCACAGAGCTCCCATCCCCTGGCTTGCTTTTGTTCTGTGTTTCTTCCAGATACTGCTGGACAGCCTTGAGCACCGCGTTCTCCACCAGCCTCTTACTGAGCCTTACCAGTTCAGCATCATCAGGCTCACCTCCATTCTTATCACCTACATTCCACAATAGAGAAGAGAGGTCACTGAGGTCATATTGCCATAGAAACTTGGCATGCAGGGGCCGGCTAGTTCAGTTAGCTAAAAAGAGCAAGTGTCCTTCAATCTGGTAAACTGGATCTGTAAATCCAAGAACACTGGTGTGGCTTTTCATTAGGTATTTGCAGAAACAGGAGACTGCCTAGGCCTGGGAGACGTCAGGTTGAAAAGTAGTTCATTAACCCCACTCCAAGAATATTCCACCTTGCAATGCTGGAACCTTCCTACTTCTACATGGAATTTTTGTTCTTCTCTCATCCATGGCTATTTGGTACTATTAAAGCCCATGCACCCACCACCCGGAGACTGAAACATGTGCATTCACCAACTAGATCTGCGTCTGCTTTTCCTTCGCCGCTGCTAAATGTCAGGTGTTCAAGGTTTCCCAATCAAATAACTAAGGAGGGTCACTAATTGTTTAAATGTTCAGCTCATGGATTGGTTGTTATAAAACTCGCAGCAACCCCATAAAGACAAAGGCAGTTACTATCACTAGGAACTGGTTTAAAATAAGCTTGTAAACGTAATATTCTATGTAATCTCAGTGCTATCAGTGCAATTTCAGAAATAAGAAACTCTTCAGGAGTTAGGATGATGATAGTAAATTACTAGATGTTAATATTTTATAGCCATTTTATTTCCCTGTTGCTGATGATCAAGGTTTAATTATTCTACCTTTCATTTTACCTTAAAAGGGCTGGTTCTCATCTATTCCCATGCTATACATTTCCCACTCACTCTTCCACGTCTCCATTAATAGGGGAAAAAGAGCAGGGACCTCATCTCTCATGCCCATTCATTCTCTCATCTCCTTCCACCGAGCTGTGGACCCAAGAAGGCACGTGACTAGAGGCAAAGACAATGGAGCACTTAAATATGGTAAACAAATAGTACCAGGTCTCAAGTGAGTGACGGACAGCAATACAGTTAATAGTAGAGAACTTCAGTATTCCACTTTCCACAATGAATAGATCATCCAGATAGAAAAACAGAAAGGAAGCATTGGATTTGAACTATATTTTGGACCAAATGGATCTAACAGACACATACAGAACATCCAGCAGTAATCAAAACAGTATGGTATTACCATAAAAGCAGACACATAGACTGACTGAACAGAATCTAGAGCCCATAAATAAGCTCATGTATATATGCTCAACTAATATTTGACAACGGAGCCAAGAAAACAGAATGGGGA
Organism: Proteles cristata cristata; assembly: GCA_017311185.1. Taxonomy (NCBI): domain Eukaryota; kingdom Metazoa; phylum Chordata; class Mammalia; order Carnivora; family Hyaenidae; genus Proteles; species Proteles cristata. Next base: position 903,005 of record JAESUZ010003943.1, read on the forward strand.
AAGGACAGCCTCTTTGATAAATGGTGCTGGGAAAGCTGGACATCGACATACGAAAGAATAAAATTGGACCCCTATCTTGCACATACTCACAAAAATTAACTCAAAATGGAATGAGGACATAAACATAAGACGTGAAACCAAAAAACTTCGAGAAGAAACCAGAGGAAAAAAGTTCCTTGACATTGGTCTTGGCAATGATTTTTTTTTTTTTGGTGAGATGATACCAAAGAACAAACAATAAAAGTAAAAATCAGCAAGTGAGACCATAACAAACTAAAAAAGTCTTCCACACAGCAAAAGAAACAAACAACAAAATGAAAGGGCGATCTACAGAATGGGAGAAAATATTTGCAAGTCACATATTTGATAAAGGTTTAATATTCAAAATGTATAAGAAACTCCTGTAACTCAATAGCAAAAACAAAGAATCCAAGTTAAAAATGGGAAGGGGACCTGAATAGACATTTTTTCCAAATAAGACATATGATAATGTTTAACAAGTACATGAAAATGTGCTCAATGTCACTAATCATCAGAGACATGAAAATCAAAACCATAGTGAGACACCACCCCACACCTGTTAAAATGATTGTTATCCAAAAACCAAGAGACAACAAATGCTGGAAAGGATGTGGAGAAAAGGGAACCCTTGAGCACTGTTGATGGGAATGTAAACTGGTGTAGCCACTGTGGAAAACAGTATGGAGGTTCCTCAGAAATTTAAAATTGTAGTTACCATATGATCCAGCAATACCACTTCTAGGTATATTTGAAGAAAATTAAATCACAATCTCAGATATCTGTACTTTCATGTTCATTACAATATATTTCACAATAGTCAAGACATGAACACAACCCAAGTGTACAATGATGAATGGATAAAGGAAATGTGGTATTTATATAAAACGAAATAGTATTCAGCCATAAAAAGATGGCAGTCCTGCCATTTGTGTATGATGGAGTGTGAGGGCATTGTGCTAAATGAAAGAAGGCAGAGAAAGAAATACTATGTGATCTCATCTACCTGTCAAATCTAAAAACACTGAACTCAAAAAAACAGAGACTAGAATGGTGGCTGCCAGGGACCAAGCAGGGGCAGAAAAATGAGGAATCCTGGTCAAAAACATTTAGTTACAAGATGAATAAGTTCTGAGGATCTAATGGAAGCACAGTAACTACAGTTACCAAGTTACAGTTATCATTTACATGAACAGTTGCTGTGGAAGGAGAACTTTAATGTTCTCACTACAACAAGATATAATTAGGTAAATGTAAAGGATGTGTTAACTAACGTCTCTGTGGCAAATATTTTGCAATGAATATGTATATCAAATCATCACATTCTATACCTTAAACTTACACAATATTATATGTCAATTATATCTCAACAAGCTGGGAAAGGAAAAGAAGTAACTAGCATGCTCACTACATTAAGGTCAACTCATTTTTTGGAATGTCACTCCTGGCCTCCAGGAGGCAAGAGCCCAGTGTTACACTTGCATCCGTAGGTCTGGGACAGGTAGATACTGAGGGTGTGAGCTGGAAGATGGATATGGTTTTCTATGCTTACACGTAATAGGGAATGAAATACAAAAGCACATAAGCTAAGGGAGAGAACTGGCCTCCAGCCCTCCTTCTGAGCCCCACTTCCATGAACACATGCCCAGGACCAACTTTGCTTATAACCATCATTCCTAGCACCTCCAAGCAGATGAGAGATAGGTTAAAGACCCATCTAGATTTGCTACCATTGGAAGGCCTTCCAATTGCTTTCCTCTCAAAAGTGGCAATTTGACACCCTAGACCCATGATCAAAAGTTCTAGATAGAACCTTTGAAATACAAAACATACTTAGAATTGAGTAAGCTTCAACTCTATGATATCTACATAGAAGGTAATTCAACATAAACGTCAGGATATTATTATTAAAAGAAGGGTAAAGAAATTAATTACTAATTCCACATTTGGGGGCAATTTAAGACTATTCTTATTAGTAAGAACGAATGAGTATATTGTGTAATACTCAAAGGATTTTAGCTTAATCTTACAAGACAATGTTTGTAAACCTGATACCTCCAAAGGTACTACCTATCTGGAACTATTTGTATAATGGCTCTTCAAACTTAAAAGGGAAAATCAGACACTGCAAATGAAGGGACACTTTTTAAGCACCCCCAAAACACTGGGAATGATGGCAGCTGCCACCCTACTTGTGCTCTGCGCCCAGGCCAGAGACTGCATTCCTCCGGGCTGTTCCTTACTCTGGTCAGCTTTCAGATACCATCAGTTATCACATCACTGATACTCACCCACTGCATTTGATCCTAATTGCTACTCACTCTCTAAAATGCCTCCGGTCATATAATCTGTGTTTCTGAGATTTCTTCCTGCCTATGAAGTGCTCTTGTTACTTCAAACACTCAGAGATTTAAAACACAAAAACTTCCCCACAAAAAGTTAATTTTCCCTTCTGACTTTCCCATTTCTGATTATGCTTTTATTATTATCCAAGTCAACCTAGCTCAAAACAAGACCGGCGCTGTCACTGATTCCTGCATTTCCCTCATCAACCCATCTACTCGCCAAGCTCCATTAATGTGCTTTTCACATTCTGTCCTCTCCTCAATGCATCTGGTATAACACCTCTAGATTAATATTTCTAAAATGTCCCTTTTAGTCACATTGTCTCTACAGGAAAGTGTAAACTAGTCTTCCTAAGCTTTCTAAAATTTTCCTTTGGTGATCACCCACCACTGCTGGGCTTCTGCTGTCAGCTTCCAACATCCCCTCAAGGGCCTCCACATCATCCTCTACTTCTAGATGGCCCTTCTTTTCTCTAGTTAAAATCCCACTACTCCATGAAGCCTTCCCTGACCAACCATGATGGAAGTGATATGCTTCCACTAGATTCCAATAACTTTGGCTGCACGGGCAGTACATGGTCATTTGGTCATTCATTCACATATGCACTGAGGACTTAAGATACACCTGGCTATTCCAGCCTATGGGGGTACAGCAGAGAACAAAACAAAGTCCTACTGGTTTTTCTTTCTTAGTTTCTTTACAAATCATGAGCATTATTTATCTATTATTTATTTAGTGATTTATTTATTCAACAACTATTGATTATCTGCTCTGCTAACGACACAGACTTGAGTATACAAACCATGTCCCAAGTTCTCAGTTATTCCCTACTCTCCTAATGTGTGGCATGCTTACTAAATACAATAAGAGCTTGATCAATATTTGTCAGTCCAGTAAATTGTTGATTAAAGACCCTGAAAGGGGTACATTTTAAAAATGTTCATCTCTTGCTCTAAGCATAGTACATACACCTTGGCTAGAAATTTAAATTTAATAAATTTAAAGCAAGGGCAGAGAAGTCCAGAATAATCCACAGTCATATAAAAATCTCTAATCACTTTACTTGATAAACCTGTCAAGGACAAAATACCCAGCCTATGGGACAAGTATTATCATCTACAATTACTAACCAATCAACCAAAAAAGCAAAGAAATTTATAAGTCAATCTTCCGCATATGTCCTGAATTCCAGCTTCCACATTATGATTTCCACAAAGCATCCTCAGACTATCCATGTTAGCTCAAGGAAGACTCTACTAGAAGGTTCATCACAGAGCCCTGCAAGTATGCAGCAATTCAAAAACTGTGTATCTTCATTCCAGTAAAGACCTTATTTGTATTCCCACTTTCAACAGACTTAATTCAACTTAATTTACATGAGGCATCTTAAGATTGAAGTTCTACAGTTTTTTCTTCTGCCTAAGACTGAATGAATGTATCTGTCTCCATAGTGACCTCTAAGATAAATGGCTAGCTTCCTTTTACCTGAAGTATAGTTAAAAATGGCAGTTCAACATGCTATTGCAAGGTACACAAACTATCTTTTAATATTTCAATAAAGGTACACACGAAAGATATTCCCAATGTGTGTAGCAAATTCTTGATAAAATTTTCTTTCTTGGTCTATTTGGGTTATTTAATATCATACCTACTTAAAGTGACAGATCAACCTTTGTCTTTGACACTGTTATTTTAGAAATCTCCCCAGAATATCTTCAATCAATTTCTTAGAATAATACTAAAAATATCAAAGAAAGGCAATGAGAAATTCTGTTAGGCCCACCAAATACAGTACTGTCCCTAAAAGAACAGACTTAAATTTTCAACAAATTTCAAGTAAGCAATTCCACACTCTTAGAATTGTAACACCATTAATCCACTGTGTGTACCCATGATTCTATTTTTGTTTATATTTGTTGGCTCTCTGATACCAACCCAATGTAAAGATAAAGTTTATTTTCATAATCAAAAAAAGAGAGAAGTAAATCCGTTTGCGGCAAAAAAAATATTTTTTTCTACCTACTAGAATAATTTAAGATCAACATTAACATGGTTCATCTATTCTTATGTGTGAGCTAATTGTTTATTTGACATCACACAATGGGCCCCAGGAACCATCACCATCCTCCACCTACCACAAACATCTAGGTCTGGACAAGAATAAATCATGCTAATATTTTTTAAAAGAGAACAAAAGAAATTTTGCTTACAATGCCATGTAAGATCAAGGGAGAAAGAATAACTACATTAAAAGTACTTACTTATCCCAATCAAAATCCCAGCGAATTATTTTGTGGATATCAATGAAATGATTCTATAAATTTGTTTATAGTTGTTTTAAATTTATTTTTGAAACAGAGAGAGACAGAGCATGAGTGGGGGAGGGGCAGAGAGAAAGGAAGACACAGAATCTGAAACAGGCTCCAGCCTCTGAGCTGCCTGCACAGAACCCGATGCAGGGCTTGAACCCACAAACCACGAGATCATGACCTGAGCCAAAGTCAGACGCTTAACCAACTGAGCCACCCAGGCGCCCTACAATGAAATGATTCTAAAGTTTCCATGGAGAGGGAAAAAAATAACATAATAACCAATGCAATACTCAAGGAGGAGAAACAAGTTGGAGGAACTAACACTACCCAACTTCAAGACTAACTATAAAGCCTTAATAATCAAGACAGTTTGGTATTGACAAAAGAATAGACAAATACATCACTGGAACAGAACAGAGAGAGCTCAGAAATGGACCCACACAGAAACAGTCAACTGATCTTTGAAAAAGAAGCACAAGAAATACAATGGGGGCAAAGACAGTCTCTAACAAATGATGGAGCAACTGGACACCCACATCCATGCACTTTAATGGATCTAGACACAGACCTCATTCCCTTCACAAAACTAACCCAAACGTATCACAGACCTAAATACAAAATGCAAACCTATAAAACTCCTAGCAAATAACATAGGAGATAATTTAGATGACCTTGGGCATGACGATTACTTCTTAGATAACACCAAAGATAACACCAAAGATTGTTCAACAACCCATGAACAAAATAACGGATAAGCTAGACTTCACTGATGTTAGAACCTTCTGCTCTCTGAAAACAAAAGAAAATGTCAAGAGAATGGGAATACAGGCCACAGACTGGGAGAAAATATTTTTAAAAATAACTGTTGTCCAAAACATGGAAAGAACTCTTAAAACTCAATAATAAGAAAACAAACAACTCAGTTTAAAAACGTGGCCAAAGATCTTAATAGAAACCTCACCGAAAAAGATATATAGATGGCAAATAAACATATAAAAAAGATGTTGCACATCATATGGCATCAGGGAAATGCAAATTAAAACAAAAATCATACATCACTACACACCTATTAGAATGGCCAAAATCCAGAACACTGACCACACCAAATGCTGACAAGGATATAGCACAACAGAAACTCTCATTCATTGCTGGTGGGAAGGCAAAATGTTTCAGTCACTTTGGAAAATTGTGGATGGTTTTTTATAAAACTAAATATATTCTTATCATACAGTCCAGCAATCAATCTATGTCCACGGAAAAACCTACACGTGGATGTTTACAGCATTTCTTTCATGTTAACTCTTTTAGTTCAATTTTTAATTTATTTTTGTTTATAGCCTCTTTATTCATAGTTGCCAACATTTGGAAGAAACCAAAATGTCCTCCAGTAGGTGATGGATAAGCTGCGGTGTGTTCAGATAATGGAATACTGTATGGTGCCAAAAAGAAATGAGCTATCAAGCCATAAAATGACATGAAAGAACCTTAAATGCATAATGCTAAGTGAAAGAAGCCAACCTGAAAAGACTGTATGATTCCAACTACATGACACTCTGGAAAAGGCAAACCTATGTACACAGTATAAAAAGATCAGTGGTTGCCAGGGGTGGGGGAGGAGAGAGGTGAATAAGCAGAGCACAGAGGATTTTTAGGGCAATGACAATACTCTGCATGATACCATAATGAGGGATATGCGACATGATACACCTGTCCAAATCTACGTGGACATGTACAATACCAAGAGCAAACTATAAAGTAAACTGTAGGCTCTGGGTGATAATGAGGGGTCAACACAGATTTATCAATTGTAACAAAGTATCAGTGGTGGTAGATATTGGCGGGGTTAGGGGAGGTTATGCATATGTTGGGGGCAGAGGATATCCAGGAAATCTCTGTACCTTCCTCTCAATTTTTCTGTGAACCCTAAAACTGCTCTTTAAAAAACACTAACATCTTAATTTAAAGAAAAAAAGTTCTCACTTGCTCACATCCTAACTATCCAGGATGTCACGTGCTATCTGAACAAAGGCTTCCTAAGCATCTTCCCTTCACTTGCACCATTTTGCCCTCCACATTCCTGTCGCATAAAATTATACCCTCCTTAGCGGCAGATTTTTTTTGACTGAGCTCACCATTTCTTTCATCTACCCAGATAAAAAGAAACACTCATAAAGATCTGTAGGCTATTCAAAAAATTGGGTGACATATGCAATTTCTTTGCATACCACCTGCAACTCATCTATGATGAGGGACAGATCCAGAATTGTCCCCAAGTGCACATTTAAACTCACACTGTCTGTGGGCACTCATCTACCCAATGTATCAGCGGCAAAATCCCAGGAAATAGAGTTCCTGTAAACAGAGCTACCCTCCTCTTGCCAAATACCAAAATTCCTTCCCACCCTCGATATACATAAATACACACCAGAAAATTTTAGAATTAAAACACCAAACCATATTTAAAATATTTTCTAGAATATAAGTTTAAAAAGGAAAAAAATCAGGCCTCTGTAAGTTTTATTACACATTCAGTAGCACAGAATACATAGAAAATGATGATGCTTTATGTGAATAAAGGACAATCCCTCCCACCCCCTCAGGGATTCTTGAGATCACTGTGTGTCATTTTTTTTTTAAAATATTTTGTATTTATTTCTAGGAGAGAGAGAGAGAGAGAGAGGCAGTGTGAGCAGGGGAGGGTCAGAGAGAGAGGGAGTCACAGACTGAAACAGGCTCCAGGCTCTGAGCTGGCAGTCAGCACAGGGCCCGACGCGGGGCTCGAACCCACGAACCGCGAGATCATGACCTAAGCGAAAGTCGGACGCTTAACCGACTAAGCCACCCAGGCGCCCCGAGATCACTGTGTGTCTTAACACTGACCTCACTCTCACCATTTTCAAATTGTTGTTGGGGGGCAGGGTACCATGCAGTTATACTGAATATCACTAATAGCTTTGCGGGGAAACAGAGGGGAGATAAAGTCCCAATTGGTAGTGGACCTGCAGCCTGAGTGGGACGGGCATGACCCATCCACACAGCCTCGGCCAAAGCTGTCATGATGACAAAGAGTTATGGGTCCCTCAGGTCTTTTCTTAACACAGCTGGGGCTGGTACCTCCAGAGTCTTCACTTCCCCCATTGTTCCCCAAGTCACAGCCTGAGGAAGTCTCCCCCCCCGCCCCCACCACCCCATCCACATATCCTCGTAGGAACGTTGTAGAATCCTTGAAAATACTCCAAATCACATGGCTTAGGATGCTTTCTATGACATGTGCCCTCAGGACTGCCTTTGTACAGTCATATCCGAGAAGGTACAAGACATATTTGCTGCATGTTTATAGGTCAAACAGCCTACCAAAGAAATCTTGTCAGACATCACATAACAGCCTCACAGAGACTTCTCATCTATCTGTAACATCAGTTTTCTGAGTCCATATTATAATCCACACTGTTCTCTAAATAATCTCTGCTGTAATGCTGTCATTTCCTCTTGGAAGCTTTGGTGATGAGCTAGAACTACAGGTGGTGGGTGATAAGAAAGAACTCATAATATGTGTGTGTGGAGGGAAAAATATATACATAAGAGTCTGAAATCCAATTCTGCCACGTCTGTACAGCCTTGTTCACAATCTCCCTAAACCTAAATTTCCCTTTAATGGGCCATTCATGAGGATAATATCCCTTGCATTGTTTTCGTAAGCATTAGAGATAAGGTACAGAAAGTACCTAACATTGTACCTGGAACATAGTAGGCTCTCAAAACATGGTAGCTATTTTATTAGTACATTTTATACATGTATTATGAATAGACCTGAGTTCAATTTATTTTAAGAATGAATTCAATGCCTCCTATGTGCCAGTCACTAATTTACTCATTCTATTAAGTACCTACTATGCACCATTGCTAAGTATTTAAAAATAAATAAAATCTAGTCTCTGACCGCACAGAAGTCACCCTAGGAAGACCAATAAACAATGATTGCAAAACACTAGGTTAAGTGCTGTAATAAAATATGTTCAAAGTCCAGTGGAACTGGGATAGGATAGCAAGGTTAATTTTCACATAGGAGATATTTTGGCTGAGTCAATAGGACTTTTCAGGCAGGGGGTAGAGGGAGTAGGAAGGTTTTACCAGACATAACAAAGGCATGAGTGTGTGCTCTGAAGAACGAAAATACATGACGCACTTGGAGAACTGGAGGCACTTCCACGGTACTGGCGTAAAGAGTTCAGAGTGTCATGGGTAGAGTGGGGGTGGCAGAGGAGGCAAGAAGAAAGGCCTGGACAGCAGGTACAGGTGAAGGGTCCTATGTACCATACCAAGGAGTCTAAGTTCATTCTATAGGCAATAGGCAATTACTGAAGAATTTCAAGCATAGCCATTTTTAGAAAATTTACAGTAACAGCCATGTGGAATATGGAAAAAGGATTTGAGAGGGGGAAAAATAGAGACAAGTTTTTACAGTAGACAAAAAGAGAAACAATGAGGACCTAAACTATGGCAGATACAATAGGAAAGTAAAGAGACATATTACAGAAAGAATTAAGAAACAGGAATATTATTGAGGCGCCTGGGTGGCTTAGTCCGTTAGGCGTCCGACTTTCGCTTGGGTCATGATCTCGCAGTTCGTGGGTTCGAGCCCCGTGTCGGGCTCTCTGCTGACTGCCAGCTCAGAGCCTGGAGCCTGTTTCAGTCTGTGACTCCCTCTATCTCTGACCCTCCCCTGCTCATGCTATCTCTCTCTCTCGCTCCTAGAAATAAATAAAAAACATTTAAAAAAATTAAAAAAAGAAAAAGAAACAGGAATATTAGAAGAGAACCAATTTAATTAAGAGAAGGTTTTAAGGAAAGAGGAAAGGGAGTGTAAAAAAAAAAATATATATATATATATATGAAGAAATATGCCAAAAATGTTTGAGATTCAATAAAAACTTTAAATTCAAGAAGCTCAAAAATATCAACCTTAAGAAATGCGAAGAAAATCACACCAATGAACATCATGATCAAGATGCTAAAACCAATATTAAGAGAAAACCATAAAACCAGCCAAAAGAAAAGGGAGGCATTATACACAGAGGAACAAAGACAAGAATGATAGCAGACTTACTCATCAGAAACAATGCAAGCCACAGGATAATAGTACAACATCCTTAAACTGCTAAAGAAAAAGAAAAGGCAACATAGAATTCTTATTCCAGACACACTATCTTTCAAAAATGAGGGTGAAGGACTTTTTTTCAGACATATAAATGCTAAGTTAATCATCAGCCAACAAGTACTAGAAGAAATGTTAAAGGAAAAACGTTAAGAAGCAAAAAATGATACCAGATGGAAATCTGGATCTACTTACTCAAAGACATGAAAGAACTAAAAACTGTACATATGTAGGTAAAAATTAAATACTTTCTCTTTCTTAATCTCTGTAAAAGACAACTGTTTTAAATAGAGTTTATAAAATATGTAGAAATAAAGTATATGGTAACAATAGCACCAAGACTGAGCGGGAAAATGGAAATAACCGTTCAAAGGTTCTCATGTTAAGTGTGAAGTGATGTATTATTTGAAGGCATACCAATCGTAAGTTGAGACTATATATTTTAAAATCCTAGAGCAACCACTAAAGTAAAAATGAAAAAGAGGCATAACTAATAAACCAATATGGAATATTCCAACATATAATAAATAAACTAATATGGGAGATTTAAACTCACCCATACTGGCTCATCATATAAAACACATATAAAAAATAAGAATCAACTATGATGTCTACCAAAAATCTACTTCAAATATAAATACATAGAAAGGTTAAAGGTAAGAGGACGGATAATGATATATCCTGCTAATGCTACTCAAATGAAAGCTAGAGAATAAATATTAAACAAAGCAGATTTCAGAAAAAGAGTATTACCTGAGATACATAATCATTTTATAATCTTAGGGAAATCAGTTCATCAAGAAGATATAAAAACCCTAACTGTGTATGCACCTAATAGCAAGAGCTTCAAAGTATCTGAAATAAAAACCGATGGAACTGAAAGGACAATAGATAATCCACAATTAGAGTTTGAGGTTTCAAGACCACTCTTATAGCTGATAGAACAAAGAGAGAGAAATTCAGTAAAAATACATAAGACTTGAACACCAGTAACCATATCCACTGAACTGACAATTAGAGAACACACCACCCAACAACCACAGAACACATGTGCTTTTTAGTACAGAAGCCTTTACAAAAGGAGATCATGTTCTGAGCCATAAATCAAGTCTCAATAAATTTAAAATTATCAAATTTCTCCAATACGTGTTCTCAAACCACAGTGGAACCAAATAAGAAATCAATGATAGAAAGATGAAAAAGTCCCCCAATTATCTGGAAATTGAACAACACAATTCTAAATAATCCATGGATTAAAGAAGAAATCAAAAGAAAATTAGAAAGTATTTTGAACTGAATGAAAATGAAAACACAACATATCAAATTTGTAGAATACAACTAAAGCTATACTTAGAAGGAAATTTATACCATTTTATGTTATATTAGAAAATAAGAAAAATCTGAAGTCAGTTATCAAAGCTGCCATATTACAAACATAAGAAAAGTGAAGCAAATTAATCCCAAAGTAAACAGAGAGAAGAAAATAATAAAGATAATAGCAGAATGAAACAGAAAACAAATACAAAATAGAGAAAAACCAAAGAAACCAAAGGCTAGTTGTTTGGGGGAAAAAATCAATTAAATAATCTCTATCCAAATGGATCAGGAACAAAGAACAGAAGATATATATTACCAATATCAGGAATAGGAGAGAGAATATCTCCATCAATTGTATAAACATTAAGAGGATAATAAGGAAATACTATAAACAATTTTATGCCAGTAGATGTAACGAACTAGATGAAATGAGCAATTTCCTTAAAAGAAACTACCCAAATGTTCAAGAAGAAATGAATAATTTAAATAACCCTATTAAAGAAACTGAAACTATAGTAAAAAAGAGTATCTTTCAACAGATAGCTTCATAATTGGTAAATTCTATCAACTATTTAGGAAGACATTTTACCATTCACAAAATCTTCTGGAAAACAGAAGAGAGAACACTTCCCAATTCATTCTACAATACCTAACCCAGACAAACACTGTGAAAACAAATCTAGAGAAAAATACCCCTCACAAATAGAAATACAAAAACTCATAAGAAAATACTGTCATATCAGATATAGCAATGCATGAAAAATATAATACATCATAATTAAGAGGGGTTTATTCCAGAAATGCAAGATTGCGTTAACATTTGAATATTGGTATAATTCACCATACCAACAGACTAGAGAAATACAATCATCTCAATATATTTAGGAAAAGAATTTGACAAACTTTAATACCCATTCATGATAAACATGCTTAGCAAACTAAAAATAGAAGGAAACACCCTTAGGCTTTAAAGGACTTCTATGAAAATCTACAGCAATGTCATACTTAATGGTAAAAGATGATTTTCCCCTTAGGTCAGGAACAAGACAAAGATCGGCTCTTACCACTACTAGTCAGTGTCCTAGCCAATGCAATTAGGCAATAATAATAATAGTAATAATAATAATGGTAATAAATTTAAAAACCCTCCTGATTGAAAAAGAAATAGTAAAATTGTCTTCGTTCATGGTATATATGATTATCTATCTAGAAATCCTAACGAATTCTACAAAAATATGTTCAGCAGGGTCACAGAATACAAGGACTATATATATTTTATTTTTTTTAATATTTTTTAAAAATATTTTTATTTTATTTCTAGGATAGAGAGAGACAGTGTGAACAGGGGAGGGTCAGAGAGAGAGGGAGTCACAGACTGAAACAGGCTCCAGGCTCTGAGCTGGCAGTCAGCACAGAGCCTGACACGGGGCTCGAACCCACGAACCGCGAGATCATGACCTAAGCGAAAGTCGGACGCTTAACCGACTAAGCCTCCCAGGCGCCCTAAGGACTATATATATTTTAATTACTTTTTTTTAAGATTTTATTTTTAAGTAATCTCCATACCCAATGTGGGGCTCAAACTCACAACCTTGAGATCAAGAGTCATATGCTCCACTAACTGACCAGTCAGACACCCCACAAGGATTATATCTTTAAAAGTCAACTGTATTTTTAAAAATTTTTTGAATGTTTATTCACTTTTGTTAGAGACAGAGTATGAGCGGGGGAGGAGCAGAGAGAGAGGGAGACACAGAACCTGAAGCAGGCTCCAGGCTCTGAGCTGACAGCACAGAGCCAGACACAGGGCTTGACCCTGAGGTCAGACGCTTAACCAACTGAGCCACCCAGGTGCTCCCCAAATGATTTTCAACACAGGTGCCAAGATAATTCAACACAGAATAATCTTTTTAAAAAACAGTGCTAGGACTGTGGTATAGACATATGTAAAACAGAACCATGACCCTTATCTCACACCATATATAAAAATTAACTCATAATGGATCATAGACCTAATATAAGAGCTAAGAGTAAAAAGTGTCTAGAAGAAAATATAGAATTTTTTAATGACCTTGGATTAGGCAAAGATTCTTAAATAGGACCCCAAAAGCACAGTCTACCAAAAAAAAAGGATAAATTGGATTTCATCAAAATGTAAAACTTTTAAGACACTGAACACTGTTAAAGAGGATGGGAAAAAATACTTGCAAGACATAGCCATTAAAGAATGTGTACCCAAATACAAAAAGAACTCTCACAACTTAGTAAGAAGATAAAGAAACAAAGAAAAAAAATTAAAATGGCCAAAAGATTTGAAGAGTTACTTCACAAAGGACATACAGATGGCCAATAAACATGTGACAAATGCTCAACATCATTAGCTATCAAGGAAATGCAAATTAAAATCACAGTGAGATACCATCAGTCACTCACTAAAGTCAAAACTTAAAAGATTGACAATATCGAGTGTTGTTGAGTATGTGAAGCAACTGGAACTCCTTCTTGGTGGAAATGCAAAAATGTTAGAGCCAGTTGTAAAAACAGTTTGGAAATTCTTATAAAAGTTGTTCTTCTGAAAGTTGGCCATATTCTTGCCATGTAACTAGCAATCTCATTTCTAGCGAGAATTGAAAACAAGTGAAATAAGAGCATATGGTCACACAAAAACCTACACATAAATGTTTGTACTAGCTTTATTCATAATTTCCCCAACCTTCAACTGGTGAATGAATCAACAGGCCATGGTACATCCACACAATAGAACAGTACTCAGCAGTATGAAGGAATGGATTCTCATACATCAACGAGACAGGTGAATCTAAGGTGTCTAATACTAAGTGAAAGAAGCCCCTGTCAAAAGACTGCATAATGTATAATTTCACTTTTATGACATTCGGAAAAAGGCAAAACTATCAGTCCTGAAACAGACCAGTGGCTTCCAGGGGCAAGGGATAAGGGGAGGGGGTGGCTTTAAAGGGACATAAGAGGATTGGGGGGCAGGGGGGTTACTGAAACACTTCAGCCTTGTTTGTCATGGTCATTATACTGCTGATTAAATTCCCTACATGCTGATTAAATTTCCAAGAGAGTGAATTCTGCTGTATGTCAATTATGCCTGAATTTTAAAAAATACTGAGAACAATTTCTTCCTCATGACGAGGGCCAATGTCAGGGTCTACTGGGGCAACATGTAGACTTGCAAACTGGAAGTCCCTAATGCCCTGTCATTCTTCACAGTTAGCATGTAGCTGATAACACAGAGGATTTCCTCAGCTCCTCTCCCTGTTCTAAGATAACACATCTCAACCCCAAGCTCTCAATCTCTCATAGCTGCAGGCGTCAGATTCTTAGTTGCTTTCCTCCTGAATCATATTCTTCTGTTGTGCTCAGTGTAAAAATTTGAAAAATAATTTTCAGTGTAATAAGGGTGGTTTCTGAGCATGAATGAAACCCAAAACATTTTAATAATCCCCATTAGCGTACAAAACATATATCCTTTGTTCCAATCTGTTCAAAAAGAGCAAACTAAATTGGTAGCCGGTACCTGAATGACAAGTGGTCACCACCAGTCTGTTGTTGAAATCTATTTCCAAGAGGCACTGTGCTCCCTGTAGGGTTGTTTTATTCACTTGTTTTGCCTTGTGTTGTTTCTAGGCTATTCCTTACCATAAAATGCTCTCTATTTCATAGAGACCATGGGCTGTTTCCCCCCTCAATTTTGATTCCTATAGTTGCCCAGGTTGGAATGTAAGAAGTTCTCAATATTCCTGACTGTTTGCTCAGGACGACTGCACATCATTTTGTACAAAACTAATTGGAAGGTGGTATTTGAGCAGTAATAAAAGCAGCAGAAATTTCAACACAAGCCCTGGTACGAAGGAGTATCTACAGCAGTCTGGTTACCCCTGGAAAATTATTCTTATGACAAAGAGGAAATACATGTAGTTTCAACCAGGTCAAAAGCATCAATTTTTCAGTAATCATGGTCAATTCAGCATGGGTAGAGGGCTAGAAAATGAGCATTGCTTTCAATGGAAAAACTTATTATGTTCATGTAAATTTTTTATAATCTACTTAAGAGAGTTTACATACAACTTAAAAGCACAACTAGCTGGGATTAATTTTCACTTGTATGAAAATGCTCATGGTAATACATACTTTTCTTCCTAGGCTGATATTCCAAGCTGGGAGTTGATTTAAGCAAAAATAAAGGTCACTTTTCTGATCTGAAGGCAGGCAACATTCGCCAAGGTTAGATCAGCAGCATAAATGCTGCCATCCATCTAATCAGGTGATATAAATCAGTTTTCCTCTTTTATAAGCAATGAGGACACACCCCGGTCAAAAGTTTCCACCGATGGAGAAAATCCCCATGGTGCCAGGTCACTAACAGCCATTACAGAAATACTTCCTTCCATTCATTTAGATAACACTTCACACTTTTCAAAGTGCTTTCAGAAACATTATTGTTTCTGGTCCTCAAAGAAACCTCTTGAGGTAAAATAAGTGTTATTCTTCCCATATTACAAGTAAGAACAATGAAACACAAGGGATTACACAAACTATGATCACATAGAAGTGATGAAAATCTATAGTTCTCACTCAAAATCAGGTAGAGGAGTTCATCCAGGACACTCTCCACCCCCAGGCTGATACACCATAGCCCTCTGGTGGACCCCCATCCTGGGGAAGTGAAGGTACACAGGAGAGAAACAGCATATACATTAATGGTTAGTTAACTGGGGGGAAAAACCCCAAGAAATCCAGAAAGTTTTGCTCTCAGATTAAAAATTTTATACTAAATAATGTATATTTATGGGGTGCCTAGGTGGCTCAGTTGGTTAAACATCCAACTCTTCATTTCGGCTCAGGTCATGATTTCATGGTTCGTGAGTTTGAGCCCCGCATTGGGCTCTGCGCTAACTGCATGGAGCCTGCTTGGGATTCTCTCTCTCCCTCTCTCTGCACCCCCCCCCCCAGCTCACGTGCTCTCCCTCAAAATAAATAAATAAACTTAAAGAAAGAGAAAAGCTAGGGGCGCCTGGGTGGCTTAGTCGGTTAAGCGTCCGACTTTCGCTTAGGTCATGATCTGGCGGTTCGTGGGTTCGAGCCCCGCGTCGGTCTCTGTGCTGACTGCCAGCTCAGAGCCTGGAGTCTGTTTCAGTCTGTGACTCCCTCTCTCTCTGACCCTCCCCTGCTCACGCTGTCTCTCTCTCTCTCCTAGAAATAAATAAAACATTAAAAATAAAAGAAAGAGAAAAGCTAAATAATTTTCATGAGGATATTATAATCCCTTCCCTCCACTTCCAAACTTTCCTTCTTCCCTCCTTTCATCTTTCCTTCCACATATTCTGCAAGCACCCTCCATGTGATAAGCACTGCTATGAAGACAGAAATGAATCCGATATGGGCCCTGCCTTCTCACACCTGCAATTTAGCATAGGTAGAAACATGTGCTAAGAGATAAATAAAACATCATGAATGTTCAGAAGGAAAGATGTACAATATAGGGTAGGTACACAAAGGAAAGAATGGTCAATTCTACCTAGGGGAAAATATCAGAAGAAAGTCTCCTGTAGGAAGTGGTACTTGAGCTGGATCTTCTAAGCGTTTCTCAGGGAGACCAGGGTAGAATTGCTGTGACAAGCGTAAGAGGCAAGACCAGGCAGCTTGCTCCAGTAACTGCAGAACTCAGATTGGTACAAAGTGAGTGTTAGTAAGGGGCAAGGAGAATGCCGAGGCTGGAAATGATCTCAGGAGAGACACTATGAAGTGAATGTCCTGTAGGACATACCAAGTAGTTTGCACATTATTTATTTCTTTTTTTTTTTTAATGCTTACTTATTTTTGAGAGAGAGATAGAGACAGAGAACGAGCTGGGGAGGGCAGAGAATGAGAGGGAGACACAGAATTCAAAGCAGGCCCCAAGCTCTGAGCTGTCTGTACAGATCTCTACGCAGGGACCACGAGATCATGACCTGAGCGGAAGTCAGACTCTTAACCAACTGAGCCACCCAGGTGCCCCTCCCATAAACCTAATTTTTAAAGTCTGACCAGTGAAAATCCAGGGAATCAGAACTATTTGGTCAGTGTGTTCTGCTTGTGAATACTGATCAATCTGTGGACCATGTCTATCAGGCAATAATAGTGGGTCAAACAGAGAATGTGTAATGTAAAAGAAAACCTGATGATGATTAATCATTAAAATAAAACCAAGAGAAAATACAGTTTAAGGTCATCCTTGGCCATTCAGGCCATGTGATAAAAATGAATGAACTGAGTACACTTCTGAGCACTGGAACCAGTTTCTCCAGCTGTAAAAGGGACCAGTCATCCTGCTCTGGTGTCCCCACAGACCACTGAGAGGCTCCGAGGGGGACAGTGTGAGTCCCTAAAGAAGGAAGAAGTGGGGCGCCTGGGTGGCTCAGTCGGTTAAGCGTCCGACTTCGGCTCAGGTCATGATCTCATGGTTCGTGGGTTCGAGCCCCGTGTCAGGCTCTGTGCTGACAGCTCAGAGCCTGGAGCTGCTTCAGATTCTGTGTCTCCCTCTCTCTCTGACCCTCCCCTGCTCACGCTGTCTCTGTCTCTCTCAAAGATAAAAAAAATAAAAAAATAAAAAAAGAAGGAAGAAGTACCAACACATGATATCTCCACTCACTTTCACCACCCCTACTTCCTCACACAGTCTTCGCCTGTATTGCCAACTTGTGTTCATTAAACACAGTGTCGTTACTCATTTAAAAAACAAAACATGGGGTACCTGGGTGGCTCAGTCAGTTAAGCGTCTGACTTCAGCTCAAGTCATGGTCTCCCGGTTTGTGGGTTCGAGCCCTTCATTGGGCTCTGTGCTGACAGCTAGCGCAGAGCCTGGAGCCTGCTTCAGATTCTGTATCTCCCTCTCTCTCTGATCTTCCCCTGCTTATGCTGTCTCTCTCTCTCTCTCTCTCTCAGAAATAAATTTAGAAATAAAACATTAAAAATTTTTTTAACTTAAAAAAATTTAAAAAAACAAACCAAAACAAAACTGAAGCGTGGTGAATTCCTACATTTATTGCATTAGCTTCAGGAAGAATGACCGAAGAAAGTAATTTAGGATATACTTTTCTCTTCTCAATGACCTATGACTATCAATTTACCAGAGGCTTCCAGAAAGCATTTAGACAAAAATCAAATGATTCTAAACTTCTCTTTGGTGATAATCTGTTGCTCATTAAGGTTCTTTGAATATGTGAATTCTTATAATAGGAAATTCAACTAGCATATAAACTTGTTGAGTAACGTGCTGATGGCACATAAATATTCATTCATTTCTTGGGTCAGTTGATGTTTGCTTCCCAAGCTCTTGATCTCCAAGTATGGAAGAACTGCTCCCAGCAAGGAAGTCTCAGTCCCACTATGTTTACCAGGGTGGACAAAAAACAATTGGTGTCACAATAGGTTCCTCTCCAGGCCACCCTAACGGCAAAGTTGATATCCCTGAGGAAAGCAGGACACTGAAAAGATGGTTAGAAGAAGGAGACCTGAGAGGACCTTGGTCTTCTCCCCCACCATGTCCATGTCTTTCTCTGCAGAATAAGCCAGAGCCTGCCGCCACATACAGCTGCTGAGAGTCTCTTCCCAGGAGCCTCAGAGACTAAGGAGCCATGTTCCTTCATCACCAGCTTCTTCAAAGACATAGTATGCTACATACTGAGTCCCCAGTCTCTACATATCAATGTTTTCATAACACCTCACATTACTTTACTTAGCTGTAATAATCATACTTGTAGATCCTTTTAATAACAATAAACTTACTTAATATTAAGTACCTATTATGTGCCTGGCTTTTCCCCCCACACATTTAAATCAAAAACTTAGCATTATTATCACTATTTTACCTATGAGAAAACCAAGGGTCAGAAAAGCCAAGAGACTTGCCCTAGTCTATATAACTAAATGTGGCAAAGCTGGGACTCAAATCACACTTCTGCCATGATACCATGTCAACTGGAAATATATTTCTATGACATTTTCTATATCTTTAGCACTAAAATGAGACTTCCAACCAGAAAATATAATGCTTTCTGTTAAGTTATAGGGTCAGAATACCAGGACTAGAATCTTAGCTCCCCCATTCACTAGCTTTGTATCCCTGTGGAATCTGCTTACCCTCTCTGAGGTTCATGTTCTTTATCTGCACATCCAGGTTAATAATAGCTCTATACCACAGGGCTGTTATGAAAATGAAGATAATAATACAAACACTTTGTACAGTGCCCCACTTCTAATAAGTATTCAATACAATTAGCTATTATTATTGTTTTGATTTAAGTGAAAGGGATATTAAAGGCCTCTTTCAACTTATAAGGTTACAAGGCTATTTGTTTATGATCTCCCTGCTAAACATCTCTGTAAGCAAACATGATAAGAGTAACTTTCTCATTTTATACTATATATTTTTTAAAACAATGTTGGAGTGATTGCAAATAAGAAATGTATCCATTGTTCCTTATAGCTTGCATTTACATTCTTTTTCAACTAAATGACATTCCTTCTTAGGCACAAAGAAAAGCGACTGCTAATTAATCTTGCAAAAGGCCTTTCAACAGACATATGAACAGATCGCAGTTGAAAACAGTGCGGTACAGATGGTTTTAGGTCTCTAGATGTACCACACTGAATGTGAGGCAGTGAAACAGTTATTTTCTGTAAATCACAATTGATAAAAATAATCACATAAGTCTAGTTTCTATGCAACCTTCCAGGAACACGTCTATTTCAGACTGTGTGTTATGCACGTGTGGTGAATGTGACCATTTTTCGCAGCCTCAGCTTTGCTCTTGTTTTCCTAGTAGGGCCATTTCGTACCTTCTTCAGCCACATGCTTCTTTCCATCATTCATCTGTTCATCATCCAGTCTCAAGAAGATTTGAGATAATTAGTGGCAAAAATATATATAGTAAAAAGTACACTATAAGTAAAAAAGTAAAACTCGGCACCAAGAAGAAACATAAATTGTCACAGCAAGAAAAGAACAGAGGGACGTATAGATCACAGAAGCGCAGATCATGAGAACTGCGAGTTGGATTGTGAGCTTCCCAATATTTAGAATGAAAGGGGATACATGGTGGTTCCCCTTGGTTCCTTTGGAATCAGTGCTGCTCCACTGGTGACCACTCCCACAGGGCTCCCAGCCACGTGGACTTTATAACAATTGGTCCTCAATCCTTTTCTCAACTACCCTCCACCCTTTCTGATAAGAGCACCCACTTCACTTCTCCGCTTCAGAAGACTGCTCATCTTTCATTCCACAGGACGCCAGAGGGGCTTCTGGTCTACCAGATGAACCACTGGTCTATATTGTGACCAGTGTGAATGTTTTTAAGAGCCCCTACCTCAAGACACTTCATTTCTTCCTCTCGGAAATTTTTCATAATATACAGCTTTTATTAGTATATCAAAGTACTTTATGGCATAATACACAAATTACAACATTTTTGATATATATATATGTATATATGATAGGTATATATCAACCATCCAAGGTTGTGTAGTTTATAATCTGTACCTTCCCTCAGATATTATATATGGGGATTAGGAAAGAGAAACACATTCTTCTCAAATATTGAACAGCAAAAATGTTCCCCAGAGCTGCTGGAAGTCACAGAGCCCGAGAAGGGACAATCACAGAAGCCGCTGGAAGAGATAGAGACTACAATGCCTGTCAGTCAGCCTCAAGGTCAATTCTATCTACCCTACTCTTGTTGTTTGCAGGTGTGCGCCAGTAAGTTCTCCCTTTTAATAAAAAAAGAATTTGACTTGATGTATGTGACTTTCCGCCATCTGACCCCTCACTGTTTTGACTCTCTTGACTGCCCTTTTCTATTTCTGTTCTGACTGGCTGATTCCCAGATCCTTTTAAGAATTCCTCAGACTTTGCAGAATATTCCAGAGACTGCCTTGGCCCCCTGTCATCTGAGCCTTCAGTTCTCTCTAATTTCTGAAGCCATGAGGGCACAGCTTATCCTTCCAAACATTAATCTCCACCTGACTGCCGGTATAATCCTGCCCCCCACACCTAATTCACCAACCCGTCCCTCTAGCATGGGGGTCTAGCATAAACATCATTAATTTTGGAATGAGAGAATTGGCATAAAAAACATTCACCAAAATTATATGTCAATTATATCTCAATACAACTGGGGAAAAAAGAAATAAAAAAAAATCGTAAGTAAGATTGGTAAGACTGCAGAACACATACTTAAACTTTAAAAGATAAATGATTTTTAAAGAATTGCATAAACTATGTATGAATTCGTTTAAAAATAATTTTGTTCTAAGTTTATTAAATTGGTCTGGGTGACGGATTTTCTTAGAAACATCTTAACAAGTAGTTTGATTACTACTACCTATTTTTTTTTTATTTTTAAAAATTTTTTTAATGTTTTATTTATTTCTAGGAGAGAGAGAGAGACAGCCTGAGCAGGGGAGGGTCAGAGAGAGAGGGAGTCACAGACTGAAACAGGCTCCAGGCTCTGAGCTGGCAGTCAGCACAGGGCCCGACGCGGGGCTCGAACCCACGAACTGCGAGATCATGACCTAAGCGAAAGTCGGACGCTTAACCGACTAAGCCACCCAGGCGCCCCTACTACTACCTATTTTTAAACCATATTTCTTTTTGAAATAATGTCAACACACAGCCAACCACTGTGTGCCAGTTTCTAAACGAGGGTCTCTCAGCTCTGAACTCACCTTCTTTATTCAGCTTTATGATACTGGAGCTGGGACTCAGCAAACCTATTTCTCCTTTGCCAGCTAGGTCTCTGATGTGATTAGTGCCCTCCGGGGTTGTAGAGTTTACAACCCGTACCTTCCACAGCTTTTACGTATGGTTCTTCTAAGAAGCAGCTCCAGAGGGAAACCAGACAGGTGCATCAGGGGAAAGGAACTTGCCTTTTGCTGTTTGCTCACGGTTCCGGTGGGTGTTACCCCACCTACAGCCCGACCCCTGATAGTGGCTGCTCGTTACAGCTGGTTCCAGTTTCCTTTTTAAAAAAATTTTTTTATAGTTTATTTGTTTTTGAGACAGAGAGAGACAGAGCATGAGTGGGGGAGGGGCACAGAGATGGGGAGACACAGAATCTGAAACAGGCTCTGAGCTGTCAGGACAGAGCCCAACGCAGGGCTCGAACCCATGAACCGTGAGGCCATGACCTGAGCCAAAGTCGGACGCTCAACCACTGAGCCACCCAGGACCCCTCCGGTTTTCATTTCTTTTCCCACTCCTGGAACCAGCCTCACTGCGTCCCCTCAGGGAGAAGAGCAAAGCAGGCCAGTGTCCCCTCCTTCAAGGCCAGAATCCAAGCTTCCCAGGGCCCGCTGCTGAGTTCTGGGGCACCTCTGGGGAGACACAAACCCCTCCTCAAAGGTCTGAGTCTCAGCTCTGTGGGATCCTTCTCCCTGAGTTAGCCCAGACTGAAAGCCACCACCTACATTTTTTCTCCGTATTGTCTGTGCAATACATTATTCCTCCAAACTTTGTTTCATTAATTCCCTGGGTGAAGTCCTCTCTGATAAAAATAACCAGTGTAATTCCAATTTGCTTGACCGGATCCTAAATGACACAAACCATTTCTGTATCTTCCCCCCACAATGTGGTATTTAAGGAAGACTAAGACATGAATGATAAAAAGCAAACAGTATGAAGTTAGGAGCAGCTGTAAGGCTGATTTTTTTTTTTTTTTAGAAAAACCGCATATTTCATGAACTTGCTTCTCTATGAAACAATTTGTTTATTATGCCTTTCAATTTAATATTTAAATTTAATATCGTTTCACGTATACATTTTTTAGGTTCTACAAAACCTACAAATCTGTAAATTTAATTCTACAGAGAAGATTAACGTATAGTGTACAGTATACAATAGTGGAACACGATAGCGTCACAATGAATTGTTATCTTAAATTTACTATACCCATATAAGGAAAATTAATTTAAAATAAATCTAAATTTGGAAAAAAATATTTTCATAAATTATGAAATTATAAAGACAATAGGCAACACACCTTAGCTTGTTATCGCTAGGATTTATTGGTACCGACTCCTACTGTTACTACCGAATTCAACGATCAACATTTAATGTGGTGCGTAAGTAATACAACAACATGCCTCGACAAGAGCCCAAAGTTGGATATCACATTCTTGTTTTAAAGCAAGTTTACTGATTCGAAAGAAATTGGTTTAAAATAGTCATTTTATGGTAATTATAAAATAAAAAATAATAGAGAGGCACACTCTTTTTTTTTTTCATAAAAACTTTGGTCCTCCATGTAAGGTGGCTTAAAATGAAAAATTATTAATGTAAAGTATGAGTATGATAATTTCTCTGTGCTTTAGGACTCCATTTCAGAATTTTCATTATTTAAAACAAGAATAATTACAAACATAATTAACATACTACTGGGTTTTATATATCTCAAATCTCCAGAAGAACATGTGTAAAAACTCACACCCACTGTCCTAATTCTGCCTCACTGGAATCATACAGAATAATTCTTCTTTTCCTTCCATCTTAAAGAGTCCTCCAAATATTTCAAGAAAATTAATTCATCTGCTTTCTTTCCTCCTAGTTCAGCAGCCATAGTCCCTCAGCCTTCATCTTTAAAAAATTTTTAACGTTTATTTTTGAAAGACAGGGTGTGAGTGGGGGAGGGGCAGAGAGAGAGGGACACAGAATCTGAAGCAGGCTCCAGGTTCTGAGCTGTCAGCACTGAGCCTGATGTGGGGCCCGAACTCATGAGCTGTGAGCTCATCCCCTAAGGTGAAGTCGGCCCTTTGACCGACTGAGCCACCCAGGTGCCCCGCTCAGCCTTCTTCTTTTTTTTTTTTTTTAATTTTTAATGCTTTTTATTTATCTCTAGGAGAGAGAGAGACAGCGTGAGCAGGGGAGGGTCAGAGAGAGAGGGAGTCACAGACTGAAACAGGCTCCAGGCTCTGAGCTGGCAGTCAGCACAGAGCCCGACGCGGGGCTCGAACCCACGAACCGCGAGATCATGACCTAAGCGAAAGTCGGACGCTTAACCGACTAAGCCACCCGGGCGCCCTTCTTCTTATGATGTGGTTCCCAGGCCCACCATCCTGGCCTCTCTGCAGGACACACTCCCACTTGTCAGAATTCTAAATAAGGTCTGACTGTTACAGACCTACATAGAAGGTCTTAGACTAACAGATCATCTGCTTGCCATTTTATTAGCTATCATAAACATCAATCAAAACTCTGAAAAAGCTGAGCTTCACAGTTAACTTCAGTTGAATATTTTAAATGCTTCAAAAGTGTTAATTTTACTTTTGCTCTAACAATCCGATGTGAGACATCAAATTAATTTACATGGCAAATGCCAACACCAACATTCTAACCACAAAGACAAAGGGGAGGTGGTGGGGAGGGGCTGTGGAAACATGTGAAAGAGTAGGTCACCCTTTTCCATCAGATTCCTTCTTCCCTCTCCCATCAACATTACCAGCGAGGTGAGCTCCATCTCTCTCGGGAATATGAAACCTCTCTATCTACTTCAAGCATCCTGTTTTCACAACACTTTCTCTCAGGCAGTATAATTTTTTCTGTATATATATCTTAGGCTTACAAATGTCCTTGAATACACTCATAAGTTTTGGAGGCAGTGTGTAGAAACAGAAAATTATAAGCCTCACATACCTTTGACTCAGATGTTGGTAAAATCAGCATCATGAATATCCTAGTTTACCACAGACTGTAAGTTAAAACTATATGTGTTCTTTTTTTTTTTTTAATGTTTTATTTATTTCTAGGAGAGAGAGAGAGAGAGACAGCACGAGCAGGGGAGGGTCAGAGAGAGAGAGAGTCACAGACTGAAACAGGCTCCAGGCTCCGAGCTGGCAGTCAGCACAGAGCCCGACGTGGGGCTCGAACCCACGAACCACGAGATCATGACCTAAGTGAAAGCCGGATGCTTAACCGACTAAGCCACCCAGGCGCCCCAAACTATACGTGTTCTTTGCATTTTCATCACATAGTTCATTTTTGTCTATGACTACTTGTCAAGGACAAAGAACGTGAAGATACAACGGAAAGGCTTGTTTTGATATTTCCAAGTTCTCTTAACTTATACCTTTGACATTGTTTGTTATAGGAAACTTTATTTGCTAAAATGTTTGTTGTAGAAACGGTGCTTGCCTGCGTCAAGCAGTAGTCACTACCCGTGATGGGAGTTTGAGGTAACTTCCACTCTCAGTGGTAATTAACTCACTCCTACTGGACTCGGCATGTGTAGCCGTCTAACTTCTCTGGTACGGAAGGGGTGTGGCTTTTCTCGTTCCACTGAGAACATCAAGATCTTTCATCTTGGCTATTTCCTTTCAGGGCATAATAAACACCGGGATCCAACACATCTCTTTTTAAAAAGTCACGTAAAAAGAAATCCTCCAACAATAGGGACTGCGTGTCATCATCGCACTTTTTATGACACCTTGCTCAGAACTTTCCAAATATATGGTGCCCAGCAGTACTAGGTGAAGCGAATGGATTACTCTTCAAAACAGCTCTCACTTAAAGCTAAATTTCACTGCTAATATGGAACATGAAAGTTCAGAAGATATCTGAGCTTTCACTTTTTTTTTTTTTTTTGAGTTTTCACTTCTTGGCCAGATTTGTAAACATATGTCCCAGAATGGGTCTACTCTTACAGATACTGAGCGTCTTCTGTTATAGTATCTGAAGCCTTCTAGTTGCAGGTGACAAAAAGTTAAGCAAGTTTAAGCAAAGAAAAAGGGGAGTATTTACTGCTTTATGTAATTAATAAAGAAGGTCTTCATCATGGCTGAACTCACAAGTTCAAATTATTATCATCAGGACTGACTCTTTTCGTCTCCTTCCTGGTCTCCTTTCTTCTGTGCTGGTTTTATTCTCAGGAACACTCCCACTGACTCCCTACCAACCAGCAGTCTTTCGTTTACATCCTTTCCATGCACAGCCTAAAAGGAAGACAGACCCTCTATGATATCTTAGGGAAGACCCTCAGTTAATTCTGCTGGAACCACATGGCTCTCCTAGGGTAGGGAAGTAAGGCATCCTGCCAGACAGGCCCCAGGGAGAAGGGGAGGGAGAGCCCCAAAGGAAAAGAATGCTACACAGATAAGTCTACTCAATAATTCAAGGTTTGGAATTTGTAAGTCCCTTTTCCCCCCTTCCGGGCATGATAGAAATAAAACCATAGTTCTGCCAAGCTGATTTCTAAGATGAGTACAATTATATTAACTGGGTCTATTACATGCTCATCAGAGTGTCGAGCATTTTATAGACGTTAGCTTATTTAATTCCCATAAGCAGTAGATATTTAAGATGAGAGTACAGAGGCTTAGAGAAGTTACATAGTAAACATTAGAACCAAAGACGTAAGCTGAGTCTATCATCTGCCTCCAAAATCCTTGCTTTCAGCACTGAGTTTTAGCACTCTTTTAAGTTTCTTGTCAGAAATCTATAGATGAAAGCTCAAAGACTTCTATATCAGGCAAGGCCAACTTAATTAACAAAAAGGCAATTATCTACAGAAAGTGATTTATCAGATGCCCTGAAAGAGTTTTACTTAGTGGCCCGAAATTCCTTCCTCTAGAGATTATTTTGAACTAAGTCATTACTGCTGCTTAATTTATTTCATTATTTTCCTACACATACTTCCCAAGAGCACTTGGGATAATAAGCCTCGTTAAAATGGAAATGCCCCAGGAAGGGTAATACATGAAGGTTTCTTCTATTAGCCAAGACCTTTATGTTCATCAGATTCTCCACTCCTTCTTCACATGGCCCTCACTCAGGAAAGAAGACACAAGAACAGGTCACATCACAGCACCCGACAGGGCATCTGGGTAGAGCTCAGGGCAGCCAATGACTGCACTAAGGGCGGGGAAAACTTCTACAACCTTTGTCCTCCCAATGAAAATTCCTCAGCATTTGATCAGAGGATCCGGGCGAACTGTAAAAAGGTCTGAGAACAGCAACAAAAAAATATACTCTATAGCCTATGAATTAGCAAAGGGAATTAGGGAGTTAAGACAGGAATAGTAACTATGAGAATATGCACTAATGTTCCTATACTTAATTTTAGAAACATAAACCTCTTGGGTATATGTTGTTTAGTAAAGGGGAAAAAAATCTAATCTTTAGTGACTATGGTTAAATGCTTTCTATCCCACATTACAGGTGTTACCACAACACTACCCACAGGGATCTTATCCGAAGTGTGGTCTCAGGTCACACAGGGCACGGCTGGCTTCGCTGTGCTTTGCTGCTTCAGAAAGGGGGCAGCAGATAATAAACTGCCTGGGGTCCCGGCCTCCTCCCAACTCCTGGCTTTCCCGCACATCCCTCTCAACTGGGAGGGTTTGGAAGCATGTAGCTTTTAATAGTTTCACTTCATAAGCAGTTTTCCAAATGATCCTCATGTAATACCTGACACAGAAAGCATTCAATGAATTAAAAAGAAGAAGAGATGAGGGTGGACAAGGAGGAGGAGAAGAAGAAGGAGAGAGAGGAGGGTGGAAGAGTGGGAAGTAGAAAGAACGGTCTTCTATCTATACTATTTATTTCCTAGACTCTTAGCTCTACGGGAGAAACGGGAAGAAGCTGAATACACTTTCAAGATCATGGCAGTTCAACCCCCGCTTCTTAAATATGAGGAAGAGGGGCCCAGAGAGGTTAGTGACTTCCCCAGTGTCACACAGGATGTTGGTAGCCGAGCTGAGTTTCTCACCCACATCTCCTTACTCCCTCTCCTGCGCTCTTTCTACAGGAGAAACTTCGTGCCAAGGGATATATATTTTTTAATGTTTTATTTATTTCTAGTAGAGAGAGAGAGAGACAGCGTGAGCAGGGGAGGGTCAGAGAGAGAGGGAGTCACAGATTGAAACAGGCTCCAGGCTCTGAGCTGGCAGTCAGCACAGAGCCCAACGCGGGGCTCGAACCCACGAACCATGAGATCATGACCTAAGCGAAAGTCGGACGCTTAACCGACTAAGCCACCCAGGCGCCCCCAAGGGATGTTTTCAATAGGCAGCAGCAGAACCAGAGTTTTACTGGGGCCCTGTATACAAATCATTTCTGCAGGCGAGGAAGGAAAATGAATGTTGTTGTCCACTGATGGGAGGTTCCCTATCACACATTTCCTGGGACATACGCTGTACCATCTAAGTGAGAGCATATTAAAATACTTCTGGTATATTCAGTAACCAAAGTTCTTTTTATAGGTTACAACATTAACCAGCATCATTTCAAATTCTGTACTCTGACAGACTGATTTCTACTCAAGGTCTCTCATAGTTGTAACAGGAAATGTGTATCATTCTTGTCATTAACAAACACTTAGAACATGCCTCCTCTGGGTAATGCACTATGTTAACCTCAGGGGCTATGAAGAGAGGTAACTGGTAACTGGAGGCCGGGCATGTGTGGTGCTTTAAATCTGTGAGGGGATGGAATACGCATATGAAAGATAACCTCAGAGCTGATGCAAATCAGTGCAAATGAGAAGAGCAAAGGGTAAGCCTTTGCTTATAGGCTTATAAGCTTATAGGATTTCTAGGAAGCCCTCCAGAGATTTCTAGGAAGTCCTCACAGACTTCCCTTAGAATAACTGAACAATATCCACTATGGTAATTAAGGCTCAAGAATATAAGTGTTCACAAGATGTGAAATTAACACTGTTTACCTCAATTTAAATATTAATGTTATATCATCAAATTCCAAATCATCAGAAACAAACTATCTTGAAATTTGGCTCACATTTATGAAACAAATACCATCCTGGTAACTCATGCCAAACAGAAAGACTATATTGACAAGTATTTCATATACACAAGCAAAATAAGTATGTACTGTTAAAACATATACTTATAACCTCCCAGCAAAAAGGGCCAGAGCTGTATAGCTTCACTGGTGAATCCTACCAAACATTCAAAGAAGATTTAATACCTACCCTTCTCAAATTCTTCCAAAAAACTGAAGAGAAAGGAATATTTGCAAACTGATTTTATGAGGCCACCAGTACCCTGAGGCCAAAGCTAGGCAAGAACACCACAAAAACAGAAAGTTACAGGCCAATACCCCTGATGAACATAGATGCAAAAATCCTCAACAGAGTTATTAGCAAATTGAATTTAAAAATCCATTAAAAGGATCATAAACCATCATTAAGTGAAATTTATTTCAGGGATGTATGGATGGTTCAACATCAATCAATGTGACATTAATGAAATGAAAGGTAAAAATCATATGATCATCTCAATAGATGCAGGAGAAGCATTTGAAAAAATCCAACATCCATTTATAATAAAAACTCAAGAAAATGGGTATAGAGGAAATGTACCTTAACATAACAAAGGTCATACATGACAAGCTTACAGCCTTTAAGACCAGAAACAAGATTAGGATGCCAACTCTCCCCACTTTTATTCAACGTCGTACTGAAAGTCCTAGCTAAAGCAATCAGACAAGACAAAGAATTAAATGGTATCCAAACTGGTAAGAAAAAAGTAAAACTGTCACTATTTGCAGATGACATGACATTTTATAGAGAAAAAACCTTGAAAACACTACCCAACATTATTAAAACTAATAAATGAATTCAATAAAGTTGCAGTATACAAAATTAAAATACAAAAATCTGGGGGTTCTGGGTGGCTCAGTCAGTTAAGCATCCGATTCTTGGTTGGGTTCAGGTCATGATCTCATGGTTAGTGGGTTCAAGTTCGTGTCCGGCTCTGCACTGAGACTGTTTGGTATCCTCTTTCTGTCCCTCTCTCTCTGCCCCTTCCCTGTTCGTGTTCTCCTTCTCTCTCAAAATAAATAAACTTTAAAGGAAATAAAATACAAAAATCTGTTGCATTTCTATACACTAATAACAATCAGAAAGAGAAACCAAGACAAAAATCTCATTTATAATTCCATCAAAATATACCTAAAAATAAACTTAATTAAGAAGGCGAAAGACGTGTACAATGAAAACTGTAAGTCACTGATGAGAAAAAAAACTGAAGAAGACAAAAATAAATGTAAAAATATTCCACACTCACCGACTGGAAGAATTAATATTGTTAAAATGTCCAAATTACCCAAAGCAATCTACAGATTCAATGAAATCCCTATCAAAATTCCAATGGCATTTTTTCACAAACTGGAACAAATCACTCTATTTCTTTTTTTATATACAAATAGTTTATTGTCAAGTTGGCTTCCATATAACACGCAGTGCTCATCCCCACAAGTGCCCCTCTAATAACTGCATAGAAACACAAAAGACCTCAAATAGCCAAAGTAATCTTAGGACAAAAGAATAAAGTTAGAGGCGTCACACTCCCTGATTTCAAACTATACTACAAAGCTATAGTGATCAAAACAGTATGATATGGGGATAAAAGCAGATACATAGATTAGTAGAAAAGAATGGAAATAAACCCATGCATACAGAGTCAACCAATTTATGACAAAGGAGACAAGAGCATACAATGCAGAAAGGACAGGATCATCAACAAATGGTGTGGAAACACTGGGCGGCTACATGCTAAGAAATGACTGAATCACTATATAAAAATTAATTCAAGGATGAGATTTGAATGGGAGACCTAAAACCATAAAATTCCTAGAAGGAAAGACAGGTGGTAAGCTCCTTGGCAACAGTATTAACAGTCTTAATGATTTGATTTTGACTCCAAAGGCAAGGGAAACAAAAACAAAAACAGACAAATGAGACCACACCAAACTTAAAAAGCTTCTGGACTGTACATACATACATACATACATACATACATACATACATACATACATACATACAGTTCCTGCACAGTGAAGGAAGCCATCAACAAAATTAAAAGCAATCTACTAAATAGGAGAAGACAGTTGCTAATTATATATCCCATAGAGGCTAATATCCAAAATATATAAAGAACTCGGAGAACTCATACAACTCAATAACAGCAACAAGAGCAAAATCTGATTTAAAAATGGGCAGAGATAGGTGTCTGGGTGGTCAATCGGTTAAGTGTCTGACTTTGGCTCAGGTCATGATCTCTTGGTTCGAGGGTTCGAGCCCCGTGTTGGGCTCTGTGCTGACTGCCAGCTCAGAGCCTGGAGCCTGTTTCAGTCTGTGACTCCCTCTCTCTCTGACCCTCCCCTACTCACGCTGTCTTTCTCACTCTTTCTCTCACAAATAAATAAAACATTTAAAAAATTTTTTTAAATGGGCAGAGGATCTGACCAGGCATTTCCCCAAAGAAGACATGCAGATGCCCAATAAGCACATGACAAATGCTCAACATCACTCATCATCAGGGGTATACAAATCAAAACCACAATGAGATACCACCTCACACTTGCCAAAATGGCTGTTATCAAAAAGACAAGAAATAACAAGTGTAGGTGAGGATGTGGAGGAAAAGGAATTCTCATGCACCGTTGGTGGGAATGTACATTTGTTCAGCCACTATGGAAAACAGTATGAAGTTTCCTCAAAAAATTAAAAATAAAAATTACCATCCGATCTAGCAATTCCACTTTTGGGTATCTATCAAAATAAACAAAATCACTAATTTGAAAACATACATGCACACTTATATTCACTGCAGTATTATTTATAATAGCCAAGATTTGGAAACAACCTAAATGTCCATTGAGATGAATGGATAAAGAAGATGTGGAATACACACACACACACACACACACACACACACACACACACACACACACTACTAGAATACTATTTAGCCACGAAAAAGAATAAAAGCTTACCATATTACAGTAACATGAAGGTATCATGCCATGTGAAATAAGCCAGACAGAGAAAGAGAAATACTGCATGATTTTACTCCTATGTGGAAGCTAAAACAAACAAAACAAAACAAAACAAAACCCAGACTCATAGATAAAGAGAACAGGCTGCTGACTGCCAGAGGGAAGAAATTAGGAAGTGAAATGGGTGAAGGGTATCAAGAGGTACCAAATTCCAGCTATAACATAAATAAGTCAAGGAAATATAATATACAACATGGGGAATACATATTATAATAACTTTGTATGGCAACAGAGTATAGTTATCAGTTCCCAGTGTATACACATGTCAAATCACGATGTTATACACACGCAATTAATATAATATTGTAGGCCAATTATACCTCAGTAAAAAGACACATATTGGGGCACCTGGGTGGCTCAGTCAGTTAAGCTTCTGACTTCAGCTCAGGTCATGATCTCGCGGTTCACGGGTTCAAGCCCCCCATCAGACTCTGCTGATAGCTTGGAGCCTGGGGCCTGCTTTGGATTCTGTGTCTCCCTTTCTCTCTCTGCTCCTCCCCCACTCATGTTCTGTCTCTCTCTCTCTCAAAAGTTAAAAAAAAAAACATTAAAAAATTAAAAAAAGACACATACTTGTAAAATTAAAATATGTGTCTTGTTGAAATACGTAGTGTTTTATTTTTAGTATCACAGAATATCAGGGTTACAAAGTAACCAAGCTGCCAATGTATCCATTCATTAGCCCTTCCATTCCCCCTTATAACATCCCTACAATGGCTTCTCATCCTATGTTGAATACTTCCAGTGACAGTAAACTGACTAGCTTATGAGCAGTATGGTTCATCTTTGAATATTTGTCTATTTCATTCTACATAAAAGCAATGTACTTCAAAATGGGAAAATCCGCCGTAGGGAAAGAGCAAGTAGAATGTTTTCTAATTAGTTACAGAAGTGTCTGCCTTTAGTTATTAAGTTTTCTTTTCAAGTCTACTTAATGAGATTGATAAACTCCAGTGGTCACTAAGGCTGTACAACAGCATCCCTATTCATGGACAGTCCCTTCAGGAAACTCACTATGAGAAATCAGGCAATTTCTCAGAGAAAACAGGGGTTATGTAAGAATTCAGCAAAAACTACTAGACTGAGAGTACTTACAACATCTGTTAATCCTACAATACCTGCAGTAATGTTTAATGTAAGTGTGTTCCTGTGTAGCAGAAAGAGCTTGGTCTTGCAATGAATGCATTTGTCAATCTTGTAAGAAAAGTGCATTTATTATCAGTACATTCTATTTATTGCGGCCCGAAAGTATACAGTTTAAGAAAATGTTCACTGCTGGGATTTAAACAAAAAGGGTGTTGTTGTTTTGTGCTGCATCAATTGGAAAATAAACCGTTTTGGGGTTCTACCATACTTGACTATTCACCCCATTGCCAAGATTTCTGACTATGCACGCAGTTAACTCTTCACACAAACTTAGGTCCCTGCACAACTCGTTGATTAATCAATCATTTTGTTTGCAATCAATAGATTAAAAGAGCGCTAACAAATGAATTAAATGGGAATATTTTCTATCTACCACCACCATCGAGGGTGAAAGCAGGATAAAGCAGCAGTGGGAGGGGAGAAGGGGTCACTTGACTCTTACCACTTGGCCAGCTGGGGGTATCCTTTCTGTACCTCTGCAGGACAGTAGCGCTCGGGCTTTCCAACTCACCTGTGTTTTGAGAATGACATCCACAAATTTAAACTTTCGCCAAAACCTCGTTTGATTCTCCATAATTTGAGCTGCCCTAAGCAGGTATGTTCCAGAGCCATCATCCTTTACAGCAGAACTGAAGGATGTGGGCATTTGCATTTTGGTGCTGTGTCCCTGGTAGGTCCCCACTGAGCTTGCTGGCTTAGAGGAGGCTAACAAGGGTACTAGGTGGGGACACAAAGATGATTATGACCCAGGAGGTTACTGTACAATCAGAATAATGATGGGCCCTCCGAAATGTCTAGGATGTATTCTTTAAATGTTATCAACACATCTTATGGACTGGCTAGCTATAGTTAGTGCTAATTTACTTATTTCTTGAGGCATGCTGGCTAATGAATTCTCTGCCACTTTTTTTTTTAAGTCCCTGTCGTAAGTACTGTTAGACATGTGTTACCAGCAGCAGAGCAGGGCCTGACAGAGAAGCTTCTCTTTAGAGAAGAGTCTGTTCTCTTTAGACAGACCATCCTGTAGCAGAGGAATTAAACACAGCATCAGCAAACAGCTGATGGAA
Source organism: Proteles cristata cristata (assembly GCA_017311185.1). NCBI lineage: Eukaryota > Metazoa > Chordata > Mammalia > Carnivora > Hyaenidae > Proteles > Proteles cristata. The sequence continues at coordinate 937,220 of JAESUZ010003943.1, forward strand.
TGCGTGCTGGAGTGCAGAGCAGATCATGAGGAGAAAAACGGTGAAGCAATGTCAAAATCAAAGACAATTGCAAGAATGGTAGGGGCCAAAAGGTCAGCAGCGGTGGGGGTGTGAGGAGAGCAGATGAGAGAAAGGGGTGCAAGTGCATCGAGCCCAGCCATAACCTGCCCTTCCGAGCTAGAATTTCACCTCAGACAGTGTCCTGTCCTCAGTTTCTTTTTAAAATTTTGGAAGTTGAGGAAGTAAGCCCCCAAAGCAGTATATACCACTTCCTATCAAGAGATATTAAGAAGCAATTATGTAAAATATAAGACTTTGTACCCCACAATCCCAGATGAAAAAGACAGAGAAGAGCAAATTCCTCAATGAGGTGAAACGTGACTTCTGTTAGCACCAAGAAGACTGCTTACACACGGGAAAGGAGAGAAACAGAATAGAAGGAAAGCAGGTATTCCGAGAGAAAACCTGGAGCAGTGGAACAGGAAGTGGAAAAAGGTAAAGAAGAATAAGGGGAGAATTCACTATCCCTACATCTGTCCACACCAGAGCTTTTCAGATACGGATGCTGTTTAAGCAATCCATCAATCAACCAAAACCCTCAGGAACTGCAAATAAATCATTCTGACAAATTAACCTGAAAAGTTTCAGGCTGCCAAACAAATGCCAGTGCTTATTGTTAAAAAAAAGAATAATTCTGTTGTGGACTCATCTCGGGTTTTAAAATCAGGTACCGACAGTATCATTCTCACAGGTAAAAATTTACAGCACACCTACTGGCTCTTGTTAATAATCAAATGCTCCCAAAGTCCCCCAACGTTTATTCCAAAGCATTCCCTATAAAAATTGGCTTATTTCCCAAGTGAACAGGTACAGGATGTATATTAATTTTTTTCAAAACCTGTCCTTGGTTGATTTCCCAGAGAACAACCAGCATGACATATGAGCCAGATGTGGACCCTTGAGTATCAGGATATTGTACAGACTTATTTAAATATATATAAGCCAAGCTCTGATGTGACAGAAATATGGCTGCAAATTTGGTAAGTATGGCCACAAACATTTTAGTGAAAAAGAATTAAAAATTCAGTATTTGGTGGAGGGGGGAGGGTGAGAGAGGCAACTAGCATAAGGCAAATTCTACTCAGCACACTAATTAGGCCAAAATGTAAGGGAATATACACAATCCAGTGAGGGAAAAACAATTAATGCAAGTGTCATCACTTTGAATTCTGTTTTCTAAACTGTGAGCAGATGTTGAATCTGCCTGACACTGGCTTAAAAATACCCGTGAGGTTCTTGCTGGCGAGCACCGCCGCAGCACCTGTTTGGAGTGGCCTCCCAGTTACACCTGAACCCCCCTCCACGAGAACAAAGCGGAGGACACGGGGAAATATCTGCAAGTGTGTAACATACGTCATTTTAGGGCCGGCGTTACTTCTCTGTCTGCCCTTATTGAGCACTGCTCCAGAAATATCCCAATTTCAGATAAGAAAAATGAAGTCTGCCTTACACAAATCTATCAGATCACGGGCAGTGATTTAAACAAAGTCAAAACTCAACTCTGACTCTAGATAGTGTGATGAGAATGAGCTGTAGGATTGAGCAACAGCCCAAAATCAAAAACGAGTTTTCACTATTTTGTATTTTTAACGTAGCCTATGTATTGAGTTACTATACTTTTGCCAGTTAATTATTAACGACACACCTACCCATCCTTTTCAGAAACACACATGAAAAACCATAGCTTGTTACTGTTACCTTTGCCATTAGAAAAAAACAAACAAACAAAAAAACCTCAAACTACCACTAGAAGACAACCACACAAAATAGTCAGGCACTCGGGATTCTGCACAGTACAATAACCGCACTTACTGATTTTTTCCTCCTCTCTTGAGAAAGGAAAGCAGCAAAGCTGGCCCATGGCACTGGCGCTGGCTTTCCTTCCCGGTGCTCTTCTCCCTGGGCACCCCAAATAGAAGCTGCAGTTTACACCGCGATCTGCGAGCACACCCTGCCTATTCCACTCCGAGGAACAGCACGCGTGGCTTGGGGAGCCAATGCACAGCCGGCAGAGAGCAGCAGAAGGAAAGTCTCTGCGGCGGTGAGCAGGAAGGCTCCACCTCCCCGTCCTCAGCCCGAGGCGGCTGCTCGGGATCGGGTCCCTGACCGGCAGTCAGTGAACCAAGTGGCCATACGCTGCTCGCCCGATTCTCACACACCTGAGAGCTCCCAGCTTCCCGGCCGGAGATGAGGGCCACCAGCACTGCCTGTTATCGTGTGTGTCTTTCAGAGAGATAATCAAGGACAAACCTGTCTCTTGCAGACAAATAGAGTAACTACACAGAGAAATTCAAAGACAAAAATCCCTTCGCTTTCTGTCTGCTATTTAAAGAGGAAGAGCTTTCTTTTATCCCCCAGGAGATTTTTGTTTCTTTGTTTTATGAATAAGGAACTTGACCTTGCAGAACACTGAAAAGCAACTTGAATGAAGTATCGCTACTCCACAATCGGCACGGACTGGGGAAATGACAGGGAAATGGGGGTAAAGGAGGATACCAATTGTTGGCTGCACTTTACAGCATTATCTTTTAAACATCTGCTTTCTGAAATACAGCTTTGTTTCTCTATTAAAGCATTAAATCAATACTATGAGTTTTGAAATTAGAGCATCAGATATTCAGTAGCCCAGAAAATTCCCCAAATCTAGGAGCATCACTGGAAAAAAAGATCAGAAATAAGAGCACCTTTCAGAATGAATTTCCAAGGTGGGTAAGCAAATTTGGGGACAGCACAACTAGTTTTAAAGTACAATATTTGTATTTCATGACATGAGATCACTGATTACAAGTAACGGCTCCAAATCTGTTCCCTCGAGTAGGGACGAGCCTTACTTTATGATACTAGAGGAATAAAAGATTCCTCCTAGTGCCAGAAATACCATCCAAATCTCTGCTTTCTTAGAAAGTTTTCAGTTTGTTGTTGCAAAGAAGTTAAGTGTCTGGGAGGAAGGGAAGAAGTAGAGAACAGATTGGGTATTGTATCTATTCGCACCTCAGTCTTTCTAGCACCAGTCTGCAGTCTCTCCTCCGCCTCTTCCAATTTCCTGCCCTATTGGCTGCCATCTTGAGTTACTGCTTACACATCTGGACTCCAAGCAAAAAGGCCCCTTACTCAAATGTACCATTAAGGGGATAATACTCTGTGATGAGCTCCATACTGACTCCAGTCTATTAATCAATTCCTATTGGTACTACTTCCAACAACATGCAATTAAGAATAAAATAGGGGCTCCTGGGTAGTTCAGTTAACCGTCCAACTTTGGCTCAGGTCATGATCTCATGGTTCGTGGGTTCCAGCCCTGTATCAGGCTCTGTGCTAACAGCTCAGAGCGGAGCCTCCTTCAGATTCTGTGTCTCCCTCTCTCTCTCTCTCTCTCTGCCCCTCTCCTGTTCGCACTCTGTCTCTCTCTCTCTCAAAAAATAGTTAAAACATTTAAAAATTAAATAAAAGAATAAAATATATAAAGTGTGTCATTACCTAAGTAACAGTATCTACCTCAGGATATTCTGCAATCTCAGGGGGAAATATATATATTTGAGATTTTTTTTTTTCATAAGCATTGAGTGAATCAACCATAATAAAAGATTAGAAAACAATTGAAAAATCCAAGACAGAAATTTTTAAAATGGATTTTAATTGTGCAAGTACTTAGCACATCACTTAAACTGAAGGAGTGGGTGGAGTCTGCTTTCCAGTCACTGAGGCTTCTCTCCATTCTGGAAACCTATAGTTTCAAACCATAGGTTAAGGCTACTCTCAACCTAGGACTTCCAGGAATGGTCTTCACATTGCATTCTTTCCTGTTTGGTTTTTTTTTCCAGTAAAGATGATTCATTAATCATACAATTAAATGTAATTTCATTTCTATAGATTTCTGAAGAGTTTCCATATACCCAAATTTTCAACTCAAAATAACAGACACATTCATGTGTCCAGATGTTTGTTTGTTTAAAAACAAATCATACATATATTAGGAATACTGGTGAAAAAACTGATTTTCTTCCCTACCATCACATGCCCCGCCTCAAATGTGAATAGTTACCATACAGATGGACCCAGGGATTAGCTATCATTTAAACAATTGTTACAGTATATAACTGACTTGAATAGTATAAGATATAAGCCCCTCTTCACCCTTCACTATCTCACAAAAACAACCAAGTAGTACACTGAACAAGAATAAACACTAGGATTTCCTGGACACTTACTGTATACCAAACCTTTGCTAAGTGTTTTCCATTTACCCATTCATTTCATCCCTACAACAGTCTTGTGAAGTAGGGAGTATTACTATTCCCTTTTTACAGATGGAAAAAACTGAGCTCAGCAAAATAACTAAGCCAAAATCTCTCAGGGAATATGGGACAATAAGGGGATTTGAACTCAATTTGTCTGCCTGCACAGACCCTGAGCTTCTTATCCCAGAACTCTGTATCATTTTTTTAATTTAATGTTTTTTAATTTATTTCTGAGAGAGAGAGAGAGAGAGAGAGAGAGAGACAGCGAGCGAGCGAGCAGGGAAGGGTCAGAGAGAGAGACGCAGAATCCGAGACAGGCTCCAGGCTCTGAGCTAGCTGTCAGCACAGAGCGCGATTTGGGGCTCGAACCCACAAACTGTGAGACCATAACCTGAGCTGAAGTCATACGCTTAACCGACTGAGCCACCCAGGCGCCCCTGGAACTCTGTATCATTAAGCACAATTTGTGTGTGGTTATCAGTATATACCTTAGGAGGCAGCTTACTATAATTTCAGAGTAATGTGCGGCAACATAGCTATTTAGCCAAGCTCAGCAGTGGTACGTTTAAATGTCTTGGTTTCTCGTATTTTGTCAGCAAATCCCTTTACTAATGGGGCAAGAGGAATATAATCCTCTTCTAAGGCAGATCACTTATTGGAGCTGGAGCCTAGTTCTGCCGCCTGCCATGCTGTCAAGAGATGATCTCTCTAGAGCACAGAGATGCCAGAATGGCCCCTGAAAGCATTCACCTTCCAGGAGAAATAGCAACTTATACCGGTCATGAGCAATCCCTGAGACTATTAATGGTGTTCTATTAGAGGGCAAACAGGCTCCTCTCAGTAATATAGAGAGATCTACAAATAGAAATTGGCCTCAGTGAGAAAAAATATCTGGTATGGTGTCATGTTCATAACTTTAATGCTATAACCTTTTCTCACGGGCCTGGCTGTGACCAAATCACGGTCAGGACAGCTGTCTGTCTGCTATAGTTGTTTGGATTCTTGTTCTAACAGCTAACACAGGAGGGAGGGAACCAACCAGTATGAGGGGTGGCAGCTGCCTCTTCTCCATGTGCTGTGAAATAGCAGCTCTGACAATATTGTCTCGAATGTGAAAAGATAATTCTTAACTATGACCAAAGCTCTAGTTCCTGTATCACTGGTGGACACTATTTTCCATCTGAGAACACATATTATTTGAATTTCTGAGCAACCTTGCTATATAAAAGTTGGACTCAAGAGAACAAATCTCATGATAAGATTCTGAATCTATAAAACTTTACAGATCTGCACCTCTTTTGAAACCTCCAATTCATTAAAGGAAATCTGAGTTTGACAACTTACAGAAATACATGAGAAGAAAGGGGAAAAAAAAGTATATATTCCTTTATTGAAAAGAGAAGAGAGAAAGAGGACATTAAATTGTGATGTGTAAAGAGAGGGGGAAAATTGCTTCATTCCATCAAATCCTGGAACCAAGGCCTTAGGAAGACATGCCTTTAAGCACAAAGACACACTTTAGGAAGATTTCATTATACAGCAGGTGGCACACTTATGGAAACTGTTAGGCCAGGAAATGTCACAGTTTTAGCAAAAATGTATGTAAGTTCAAGAAATGCTCGACAATTCATGAAAACACAACTCATAAAAATTGGGGGATCTTTTGGAATATATACTAACTTTTTTTTTTTTTTAATGTTTTATTTATTTCTAGGATAGAGACAGCGCGAGCAGGGGAGGGTCAGAGAGAGAGGGAGTCACAGACTGAAACAGGCTCCAGGCTCTGAGCTGGCAGTCTGCACAGAGCCCGACGCGGGGCTCGAACCCACGAACCGCGAGATCATGACCTGAGTGAAAGTCGGACGCTTAACCGACTAAGCCACCCAGGCGCCCCTATATGCTAACTTTTTATGTTGACACTGGGGTGCCAAATGATAAAAACTATTAATCTGGGCCTTACACAGGTTGGATGGACAATATTGTATTCTGCCTCTCTATGTTCGTGTAAAACCAAATTTCAATCCTCAAGAATCAATCCTCAAAGCATATACCACCCAGACCCAACAGACGTTTCTCTATTCTTTAGCCACTGTGACATCCTTGCAGCCATGTTGTGACCAAAGGGCAAGGTTCTGAAGCTACATGATTAAATGCTGATCTTTGAAAGTGGTTCTGACGAATGTCTGTCTATAAGGAAGAGATGCTGAAAAAGTTATAACTGAAAAAGTTTAAGGATTACCTGTTAATCTCACTGGTAAAGTCCTGTTTTTAATTAGAAGATGAAAGAATCTTGATCTAACTGTGAAATTTGGGAGACAAGAATATATTTTTACCATTATTCCTATGTTAGTCCTATTTTCAACAAAGACTTTTTATTTCTCGTTTCAGTGTTTTAGTTGTTTTTCTCTAAAGCTGAAAATTCTAGGTATTTGAATTTGCAATTGCCGTGTGCTATAGAATTTCAGTATGTAATTGAAGAGAAAATATGTTTTTTTTAAACACAAGGAAAAAAATATAATGTACCGTATACAGCGTATGTGCACTTAGGAAAGGGGAAGAAGCAAGCACATAACTTAAGTTAGAGAAGTCCTTCTTCTTTACCAATCCATAACAGTCACGCTCAGATCTCCGCTGCTGCGGGCCTACTCAGTGCCAATTTTCAAATCCCTCCTCCATGCTTATTATTCAGTACTTTCCTATGTGTGTGCCCTAACTTTAAACAATGTATGTAGTTGAGGCCTTTCTCTTAATTGGTAAGAAATAAATTAGGTTGGGGCACCTGGGTGGCTCAGTCAGTTAAGCGTCTGTCTTCAGCTCAGGTCATGATCTCGCAGTTTGTGGGTTCAAGCCCTGCATCAGGCTCTGTTCTGACAGCTCAGAGCCTGGAGTCTGCTTCAGATTCTGTGTCTCCTTCTCCTCTCTGCCCCTCCCCTGTTCATGCTCTTGTGGTCTCTCTCCTCTCAAAAATAAACAAACATTAAAAAAAATAAAGACAGAAATTAGGGAGAATTTATTTTCCTGCTCAGAGAGCAGAGAGCAGGAGAGCTCTTGAAGTAGGAGCTGGGAGGGTGGGCTGACAAATTCCATTCTCTACCTGGACACCCCCAATTTATATTATACCATTTTGTCTATTGAATTTGATTCCAGCCACTATTTATTAAACACTTAGTATGGGCTAATATGATAATCACATTGGCTCTTGAAGTGAACTTTTGAAACAAGGGGAACAACCAAAATAAATGAGAGAGAAGGCCACAGCCAGGCCAAACTGAATAGGAGGCAGAAATCTGTAGGCAGGAGCCCGAGGGAGAAGGGGGGGGCATTCACATTGTGGTAAATCCCATTCGACAGTTTTATTAAGGAAATGCAGTAATGGGGAGAACGAAGGCCAGTAACAGTCATTTATTCTAGTTAGCGGCTGTTCAGTGCTGCTTTTACTGTCTGTCCTTCTTTTCAGGCATTAACAATGAAATCACAAAAACTGACATGAGGTACTCAACTCAAGGACAAGTTCAATGATTGGCTGTTAAAACCTATTTAAAAAAAAAAAAAGAAAAGAAAAAGAAAAGCAAAGAATACATTTAATCTGCTGGCCAGTATTTGTATTATCTGACATAGCTGCTTTCTTATTCCACTGCTTTTAATCCTTTAATGCCCTGAGCCTTTTGGAGAGAAAGCAACATCCTTTACGGCAAGAAAAAAATGTATTTTAAAAAAAAGCCAAGGGGACCCAATGAGCAGATTATATTTGCAATTTAAGAAGGTCAACAACAAAAAATTGGTTTTAGTTTCTAATTTACTGGTTTTTTTCACAGGTAATGCTTATCCTTTACATGGAACATCCTCAGTGTGTATGTAGTTCTGAAAGTGCTCGGGTGCTTGACCTTGAGCAGTCACATTTCCTGCTACATAAAGGATTTGAAGACTTCAAATAAAAGGTGCTTTAGTAACTCAGTGCATTATTATTAAAGTTTTTTTTCTCTAATAGCAGTGAAATGGATAAGGAAGAATGAAAGTAAATCCCCAAAATAATAAAAAGAAAATCCACTTATATCAGATGAAAGGCAGTGAAATCAAGACTGTTTTTGGCAGGTCTCAGAATCTGTCACGATCTGCTGTGGCCCAGGGTAACGTTCATCTGATATGCTACGTCAGTATTCGTTCTGTTTTTAGAAACTTCTAACAACATTTGATAACTGTTGTTTAAATACCCATAAAACTGGGACACCTGGCTGGCTCAGTTGAAAGAGCAAGCAACTCTTAACCTTGGGGTCTTGAGTTTGAGCCCCATACTAGGTGTAGAAATTACTTAAATAAATAAACACATTTTTTAAAAAGTCGGGGTACCCATAAAACCAAAATATTGATGATGTGGAGAACAAAGGTGAATGAAATGTAGATAATATTAAATGTCTTTATACCTTGTAGCCTGTTGACACATAAGTACTTGAGACAGGCAGAGCGACACTCCTAAAGGAACTCACAACTGCCTTAATGTTAATGCTTCACTACAGGCAAAAAAGCAGCCTCAGCTGGACTTTAGCCAGGCCTCCAGGATCCTGTCAGTCTTCTTTAACATATGAAATTCCTTTTGGAAACGTACTTTATCTCTGCCCCTCACAAATTAAAATTATATAGTCAATAGCTCCTCATAATCCCAGTGCAGATCTTTCTGCTCATGGGTCCTGTCCCCATACTTTAATAAAACCACATTTTTGGGGACACATGGGTGGCTCAGTCTCGATTACGTGTCTGACTCTTGATTTTGGCTCAGGTCATTATCTCATGGTTTATGAGATAGAACCCTGCACCGGGCTCTGAGCTGACACCATGGAGCCTGCTTGAGATTCTCTCATTCCCTCTCTCTCTGCCCCTCCCCTATCTGCATGTGCATATGCATGTGTGTTCCCTCTCTTTCTCTCTCAAAAATAAACAAAAACTTGAAAAAAATACCTTTTCTGCACTGAAAACATCTCAAGAATTATTTCTTAACCATTCAATCCTGAACCCCAACATTTTCCATTAATATATTTCTTATTTCATATCCAATATGTATTGAATGCATTCAGCTGCAAGTAACAAAAAATTCTTGATTCAAATGGTTAAAAAGTAAAGAAACTCATTACCTCTTAGAATCAGAGACGGAGTTGCTCTAGGGTTGGTTAATTCAGTAATGTAACAAGATCACCAATCAAGATTCACTTTTCTAGTCTCCCATACACAGTACATATGCTTGTAGTCACCTAGTGTCCTCATGGTGAAGGTGGCCATTAAGAGCTGGCATCATATGTGTAACCAACAATCCCCAACTAAAAAATGATGGTCTCTTCCCTTAGAATCTCTAGGTCTCAGCAAACAAACAATAAACAAACAAACAAAAAACCTCTTCTCTGAAGTCTCAAGTAGACTTCCCCTCACATATCAGAACTGGGTCACATGCCACTTCCTAAACTAATCACTGACAAGAAGAATGGACCCAGTCATCAGCAGTACTAAAGCCAGGTCCATGTACCCTGAAGTTCACCGCCTCCCAGGGAAGGTGGGACTCTGCCAAGAGGGAAGGAGGGGAAGAAAACGGACTCATAACAGGCAAACCACTCATATCTGCTATGGGTCAATTAAAATTAATAAAGTTATTGAAAGGGTTGATAAATAATTTTGCCTAGCAAAACCAGGGGAAAAAAACCCCTAAAAAGTAAATCATTGAAAAAGAGTGCCATGCTAGTAAAACACAAAAACAAAAAACAAACAAAAATGGGGGCACCTAGGTGGCTCAGTCAGTTAAGCACCTGACTTTGGCTCAGGTCATGATCTCTTGGTTTGTGAGTTTGAGCCCTGAACTGGGCTCACTGCTGACAGCAAAGCCTGCTTCAGATTCTGTGTCTCCATCTCTCTCTGTCCTACCCCTGCTCATGCTCTGTCTCTCTCTCCATCAAAAATAAATAAATATTAAAAAAAAAAAAGATCATATATGGATGAATGTATGCCACACTTCTATATTAAATTCTTGCTAAATGCATAGTTGGAGAACAAGTATCAAAATTATTAACTGTCTTTCTCCTAAACCTTATTATGCTAAGATTGACTTCTTAAATAAAAGCTTTTGCTTTGATCAGAACTGTTAACAGTGAAAATATTTTTGGCAGCTATGGCTCCCTGATATGATATACGAAAGTTATGATTATCAAATGTAGTTTCCTTTACTCATTACCAGAGGCAAGACAAAATATTCACTTGAATACCCTCATCAATAGAAGATCAAATAGAACCACAATGAATGAATTGACAAAATGTTGTTCTCTCAGCCACAGTTACATGTTCTAGGAATTTCATGGAAAACATTTTGAAGTCAGATAAAATAGTAAAGGATCTTTATGAGTTAAGGAAAAAAAGAGAGAATTTAAACTTCATAAAGAGAAATGAGTATACTGTTTCTTCAGCCCTCATGATCCCTGGTTTTACCAGGACAAATTTCTCTGTAAAAGCAGTAAACTTGTGGGGTGCCTGGGTGGTTCCGTCAGTTAAGCATCTGACTTTGGCTCAGGTCATGATCTCACAGTTCATGAGTTGGAGCCCTGCAGTGGGTCTGCACTGGTGGTGCGGAACCTGCTTGGATTCTCTCTCCCCCTCTCTCTGCCCTTTCCCCACTTGCATCTCTCTCTCTAAAAATAAATAAATAAACTTTAAAAAAATGTTTTTTAAAAAATTAAAAGAGAGAGAAGCAAACTTGCATGGTGAAGGGGCATTTTTATTCCTTTGCTATCCAGACCCCGTAGACCAAGAAGAAACAATGAACAGATCTGTCATATTTGCTTACCCAATTTCTACCACCTTTTATTTTAGCTCTTGGCTTTAGATCTCCTTCCTTCTTCTACAATAGTCATCTCAGCTACCAAATAGCTACCAAACTAGTCTGATGTCCCAGGTTTTCCCAGGTAACCCCCAGCTACTTCATTCATACCCACAGCTTCAACTGCCAACTTAATGCTCCTGAATCCCAAATCGATCTCTCACATAGATTGTCTTCCATGTCCCAGACCTCTCTCGGGGATGCACCCTTTGACTGGGGCACAGCTGTTTTAATATGCCTAAATTCAAACTCATCTTCTTGTCACCAAAATCTGTTTGTCTTTTATCCCCTACATTGGTGTAGGGCACCATCATCAATGCAGCTGTCAAACCCCAAACCTGAGAGCCATCCTAGACCCCTCTCCTGACTATTAAAATCCACTGTAAACCTGAAAAGAGGGATTCTCCTGCCTCCCTAGATCTGCAATGCACCCCTCCTTCTCTGTCTCTGCTACAAATGCTCCCTGCAGACAAGTGTCAGGACCTGCCTAGGCCAGTGCCCTAGTCTCCTAATCATCTTACTGAGTCAGTCTCCTGCTCTGTCATAGCAGGCTTTTATACTACTGGTAGACTGGACTTTCTAGAGCACAAATCTGAGCATGTCATTCTGAACTCCAAAATTTTTGAAGGCTCCCATCCCCTACAAAATAAGATCTGAATTAAGGATAAGATCTGAAGGGTAGGGAATTCACGGGCAGAGTGCATTGCTAACACTCCTCAGGAAGCTACTCAGCCTGGAAAGCACTCTCCCTTTCACTTGTCCTTCCCACATGCTTGCTCTGCAGCTCAGACCTGCCCTCTTCTGTGCAGCCTTCCCTGACAATCCCAGGCCGAAGTACAAGTACACTAGGTAGGTTCCCATTAACCTCAGGCAGTCGTTATCACTTTAAATTGGAACTGTCTACAAGACTTGGCTCAGAGCAGAGGCCGTGTTGGCCCACCTTTGATCTTTCATATGCCGCATAATTCTTGGTACTTAGTAGGTTCCATAAATATCTGTTCAACAAATTGCACAACTAAAATACAACAAAATGAGGGGCGCCTGGGTGGCTTAGTCGGTTAAGCGTCCGACTTTCGCTTAGGTCATGATCTCGCGGTTCGTGGGTTCGAGCCCCGTGTCGGGCTTTGTGCTGACTGCCAGCTCAGAGCCTGGAGCCTGTTTCAGTCTGTGACTCCCTCTCTCTCTGACCCTCCCCTGCTCACGCTGTCTCTTTCTCTCTCCTAGAAATAAATAAAACAATAAAAAAAAATAAAAAATAAAAAAAAATAAAGTTTACTTATTTGAGAGAGAGAGACAGAGAGAGCACGTGTGTGTGGGAGGAGCAGAAAAACGGGTGGTGGTGGGGCAGAGAGATTGAGAGAGAGACACACACACAGACCTAAGCAGGCTCCATGCTCAGGGCAAGGCCGGAAGTGGGGCTGAATCTCAGAAACTGTGAGATCATGACCTGAGCCAAAAATCAAAAGTCAGACGCTTAGCTGACTGACCCACCCAGGCGCCCCTGTACAAAGTATATTTATGAGTGCTGAAAACACTGAAAGAGATACCTCGGCATGTTCACAGTGGGTATTTCTCAGGTGATTCGGGGCGCTCTTTCTTTCAGTGGTTTTCCAAGATGTCTACATGAACATGTATGGCACTACTTTTATAATAAGTAAAAGTAAGTTAACTTTCTTTAAAAGAAGAAATTTTCACTGAATAAAGCCAACGTTATCTGTCCCCAACTAGCTATGGAAAAACAACTGCTGTGTTAAGCAGAAATGATTCCATACCCTAACGATCTCAGTAGCTGAGATGTAACAAATAATTGTGCAGCCCTTTGTATTCGGTCCAGGTAGCAGCAATGGTTTGTGTTAAACCCTGACAAGAGTAAGATCTTTCAGATGTAAAACTCTGTGTTTTCCTTGGCTGAGACACATTCCCAGGAACACTTTGAGAAATGTCACAATTTTCCACATCTGAATTGGCCAACATGTGGGAGGCATTGTCAGGAACCACCGCCAAAGGGTTTGAGTTTTTTCCCCCAAGTTTCTAGTTCTTTTAGGTCAGCAAATAGACCTTCTCCCTCCACAAACTCCTTGTTCCCTCGGGTGAAGCCTCAACAGTACTGATTAGCATTAAATTCAAAGGCAGACTTACAATGTCCAGCTGACCAAAAAAACTCAGGGTTGAATAAGCTTACACTTGGATAAGTATTCAGAAGAATTAAGCTTTTCATATTCATGTTTGCCAAGTGAACTCATTGCTCAAGTGTTATTTGACATACTCTGTCTGTTTGCAGGCTTGCAAAACATGTTTCTGGGTGGAATGCCAGCTGTCAGCACAGGCCAGAACCCTGGCTCTTTTAAAATCTCTTTGAAGGCATTATACTTTAAGCGCATAGAAAGGAAGAGAGTGTCAACCTTCAGCAACGTAAAACTGCACCCCCCCAATTCTGACTCCTCAAAGCCTGCTCGTATTCACCCTGCGCTGGCTCACTTACCGCAAGGTGTCACTTGTGATGGGTATGCTGATTAAGTCCAATAAAGAGGTCCCTCCACCTAGTTCCCAAAAGTGAGCAATATCTTTTGGCTGGGGAAAAAAAAAAAACCACAGGCATTTTTCATATTAAATTTTTAAAATCTTTTTTGAATTTTATACACTCCTTACCCCTCATCAGTCTGTAATGATTATGGATACAAAACACTGTAGTCCTCAATAAACCTATTCCTGGCAGTCGAAGCTTTCCCCTTTCTCTATCCCATCTCCTAAAATGCACCAAAACATCTATTCCAAAATACAAAGGTGAAACATTAACATGAGAGGTGGGGAACAAGAAGAGACTGAACAACCGATTCCCTTTTTGTAGGATTCTTTAAGTATTAAGCGACTGAAAGGGTGAGGCAGCCGTGTAGCTTGGGAATAAGACCATCTACTTCACGACAACCTTCCTGGACAACTAGCTAATGGCGTCTCTGCTTCTGCCCTGCTGCTGAGGAGCCTTCTGTAACAGCATGATTGTGGGAGGGGCCGAGTGCTTCCATTTAGAACTCAGGGAACATGAGATCTAAGACAGGAATCTTCCAGAATTAATATGAAAAAGCCCAACTTGCTGACACACAGTGGAAACCAAAATCACTTTTTTAATATATCTGCTGCCATGAACTTGGAAGAGACAGTCATTAAAGCAGGTCTTAGTTAGGTGAGTACATAGATTTTTAACAAATTATCATCTCATAATCACTAAAATTGCTTTGCTGTTGAGATCTGAGTATTTGCTGTTGGTAAATGAATCATCAGTGTTTGTAGGGGAAATAGTTTTGCGCTGGAAAATCCCCCTTCACAGCTTGATGAAGGGTAGTTCTTAGAGCTCTATTCCACAGTGAAGCGGTGAGAGTGCTTTCAGAATTTTCAATGTAAAGGGCAATCTCATTTCTAGGTCACCACTCATGTCAAAATTCATGTGAGTCACAAAATTCTCACGCATCTCAATATGTTAATGTTTTTTCTCTTCTTTTTAATCTTCCAGTTTTAATAACCAACGTTCACTGGCTTATCTAGAAAGTGGCAACATGCAGTGTTAGTTCTTGCACACCAATGACAAACATTTGGACTAGATCGATCTGTAATGGAAGATCTGTGTGATGGAAGCGGTGGGGCCTTCCGTTATAGATGGGTGGTTCTTCCCTTCTCCTAACTATTTAAGAAATGACCTCCTTCCATGTGAGAACTCCACCAGAGGATTCTAGTTTGGATTTTTTTCAACCTTCTAACATATACCATGAACCCTCCTTCTGTTCGGAATAATCTCCAACTTTCCTCTGACGAGACACTCAAACAAGTGAAAATAGGATTGTAACGAATGAGGGTCTCAGTCTTAAACGTTGTTACTAACTTGAAGATACGTTTGTAAAAATGCTAAGAATCTGGACGCTGAATAGTACATTTTCATAAATATTTTACAAGTCAAACTCATATTTTTAGCAGATTTCTGGGAGACAGGATGTAATTCACAATCTTATTCCCACTTGAAAGAAGAAAAAGTCACATTAACACAACTAATATAAAAATATGCCCAAAAACTGTACAATCAAGTTACAAAGGAATCTCATTCCAGCATTTTAAGACACAATAAATGAGACGGCTAAATTACTTTCCTGTTCGGGCTGCCTTCACGTCTGCTGAGCTGAATTTGAAGTTTCAAAGTACGTAGTTAGGAGTGTACAACTGGGTACGTTTACGCATTACAGAGAAGACGAAAATATACAACAAAGTCAGCATCACTGCCTCCCCACCCACAGGCACAGCTCATCACTTAAGAAGACACTCACTATATTATGCCCCTTTGCTCTTCTTCCATACGTATATTCCAAAGCTAAGGTTGGTTTTGGTGGCTCGTCCCTGCAACAAGAAAGACAGGTAGTATTACCATCACGGGTTTTCTTTTTAATGTTTGTTTATCTATTATGAGAGAGAGAGAGAGAGTGCATTAGTGGGGGAGGAACAGAGAGAGGGAGGGGGAGAGCAAGAGAGGAAGGGGGAGAGGGAGGGAGGGAGAGAGAGACAAAGACAGAGAGACAGAGAATGGCAAGCAGTCTCCACGGTGTCACCACAGAGCTGGATGCACGGCTCTAGTTCACAAAATTGGAGATTGTGACCCGAGCCAAATCCAAGACTGAATGCTTAACCGACTGAGCCATACGGGTGCCCTACCCCACCCCAATCATGGGTTTTATCATGCTCGTATGACCCAATTCATTTGTGCTTCCTCTTAACAATTTTAATCTATTAGTAGGAAAGTTACTTTGTAGAATAGCACTGAGGTAAAAATGATAAAAATTTTATGTAAAAGACAAGCCCTCAAAAACCATATTTGAGGATTTTTGTCACAGCTGCAGAGATGGCTAATGACACCAGCACGATGGGGTAGTCCTTATGGCACTCCTGGGGAGAGGAGGGGACACAGCACGGCTGGTAGTGTTGGTGGCCGTTAGGGGGCAGCTCTTGGCATTCGGGCCATGGGGGGAGCACTGATAATCAGGTTTTGCTCAGCCTCAGTGTGGGGAGCTGTGAATCTTACGATTATTGACTTAATGAAGATATCAATGGAAGACTTTATTTAATACAATTCACTGTTTAATTTTTTTTAATGTTTATTTCTTTTTGAGACAGAGAGAGAGTGAGCAGGGAAGGGGCAGAGGGAGAGAGGAAGACACAGAATCCAAAGCAGGCTCCAGGCTCTGAGCTGTCAGCGCAGAATACAAGACTCAAACTCATGAACCGTGAGATCTTTACTTGAGCTGAAGTCGGACACTTAACCAACTGAACCAGCTGGGCGCTCCACAATTCTCTATTTTAACTCACGGCCCAAACACGGGCATCATTTAACTAGTGAGAGCTGCAAACTAACAAATTACATCAACAAGTCCTACAGACTGACAATGGTTTGATGAATTATTTCCATTGCAGCTTACATTGTTTGGCAAACAGTTTTATGGTATATATGCACTTATTTCAGTTTTTTATTGTAGTACAAAACATGTATCATAAATTACTTTCATCACCCTTTTTAACTGTACAGTTCAGTAATGCATTAAGTATATTCATACTGTTGCACAAACTCTAGAACTTTTTCATCTCACAAAACTATACCCATTACACAATAACTCACTATTTTCCCCTCCCTTCAGACCCAGACAAACACCATTCTACTTTCTGTTTCTGTGAATCTAACTGCTGAGATAACATCATATAAATGGAATCATAGAGTATGTGTCTTTTTGTGGCTGGCCTATTTCACTTAGCATAATGTCCTCAAGGTTCATCCATGTTGTAATGTGTGACAGGATATCCTTCCTTTTTAAGGTTGAATAATATTGGTATAGATCTTTTTAATTTGGAGAAGAGAAACAAGTTTTGAATTTGGGATTTATATATTTACCTTTATTATAAATATTTTGCATACCATCCCTACGTATATCTTTCTGTTTTGATACATATATAGACTATTTGGTTATATTTGCTAGAAGATACAAATTTTCTTTCATGAAACAAAATGCCACTTTGTAAGACAAAATTAATTAGCTCTGATATTCAACATATTATAGAACTGGTTTTTTTCTAAGTAAACTATCAAAGAATGGAAATGAATAATTCTGTTTAGTGTTGTTATTTCAAAGTATTTCCGGG
Organism: Proteles cristata cristata; assembly: GCA_017311185.1. NCBI lineage: Eukaryota > Metazoa > Chordata > Mammalia > Carnivora > Hyaenidae > Proteles > Proteles cristata. The sequence continues at coordinate 954,536 of JAESUZ010003943.1, forward strand.
GCGCCTGGGTGGCTTAGTCGGTTAAGCGTCCGACTTTCGCTTAGGTCATGATCTCGCGGTTCGTGGGTTCGAGCCCCGCGTCGGGCTCTGTGCTGACTGCCAGCTCGGAGCCTGTTTCAGTCTGTGACTCCCTCTCTCTCTGACCTCCTACTCCACTTTCTCTCTCTCCTAGAAATAAATAAAACATTAAAAAAAAAAAAGTATTTCCTCCTAAGCTGATGCTGTGTTAGAAGACTTGTTTGTACAAAGAAACACATATGGTGGAAAGAGAGTCATGCTTCCAGGGGACAGAAAGATACGCAGGTGTCACCATAAATGGTTCTTCTAAGAAACAAGTTTGTTGGTGAAAGGACTTATACAAAGTCAGGATTCTATTATTTGAATTCTTTAATAGTATTTTTCACATGGATGATGTTTCTTTAATGTGACCTTGAGACAAAATTACATCTATTTTTACATTTTTTGGAGAAGGTATAAGAAATAGGTATTGGAATGAAGGGAACAAGCAGTTTCCTGCAAGGTCCTAAATCATAATCCTCAATCTTAATCTTAGGACCATATAGGTTAGGAAGTATAAGAAACAAATGATAAGAAGGACAGTTTGAAGATCAACACTGTGCTTCAAAAATGCTTCCATGAGCGATTTAAAGATTATAGTTAATGTTCAAATAATCATGGACTAGGTAAAATAAAAGTAAAGAAAATACCAGAGTAGCACAGCAAAAAAGCAGCCAAGTGCTATCGGAGTCATGTTCATTGCTTACCCATATAATTGGGAAGCCCGGCATTAATCCTGTAGAATTTATTTTTTTGCTTATTGTTGGTTTTATCTTTAAAGGAGATTTTAAAGGCCATGCAGAGGGGCTCCTGGGTGGCTCAGTCGGTTAAGCGTCCGACTTTGGCTCAGGTCATGATCTCACTGTTCGTGGGTTCAAGCCCCACGTCCTTCTCTTTGCTGACAGCTAGCTCAGAGTCTGGAGCCCGTTTCAGATTCTGTGTCTCCCTCTCTCTCTGACCCTCCCCTGATCATGCTGTCTCTCTCTCTGTCTCAGAAATAAATTAAAAAAAGAAACATAAAAATAAATAAATAAACAAACAAACAAATAAATAAAGGCCATGCTAAGCATTCACTAAGAATTAAGGTTTCATTCGGATCTCAGAATTGTTCACACCCCCAAGTCTTTTGAACCTAACTTGCCCTGCACAACTAGAATAAACAAAAAATGTAGTCTAGAGGTTGACATAACACTTACCTGTCAAGGCACCTTAGAATAATAGTAGTCTTTCCCTGGAAATTGAAAAAGAAAGAATACTGTGTTAATGTCATCCACATGTAAAATTTTGTTATTCATAATTGCGGCCAAAAATAGCTTTTAATCACTCGAATGATAAATTACCTGGAAACCAGAAACTTTCAGAATTGTTCCTAAGTTTGAAAAGTGGAAAAAGTTAACTGTCAACTTTCCATCACAGTGTAACTACACTGCTATTATTATAATTATAAAGGCCTGCTGATGACAAATACTAGCAAATCATACCTCACTTTAGTGGTCAACTTGGCAGCTGTCTGAAATTTTCTCTCTATTCATCAATGCTAATTACTGGTTAAGCAGATGATTAGTGTCTTCTAAAATGTTTTAATTCCAATTGCTGAAGTGGAAATAAAGAAAAAAGGTAACATACAAATAAAGGACATACGGCAAATATGTTCAAAGTAGGCAATCCAGATACTGGGTTAGAGTATTTTTTGTCTTTCGTTTTATTTGTAGAGCATGTACTTGTTCTAAGCTTCTTGTTAGGAGTCAGAAAATGTAGGTTCTGGCCGTCTCTGCCACACAAAAGCTAACCTCACATTTGAGCCAGGGATTGGCTCAGTGGTTTGATCACTTTCTTTTTAATAGTAAAACTTAAAAAAAAAAAAAAAGATCTCTTACAAGAAAACAGATAAAAAAAAAGTGCAGCAGGGAAAGCCCTAAAGGAGGAAGCCTTTGGGTTCCCAGGAAAATAGTTTGAGAAATCCTGGACTGACAAAAAACACAGAACATTTGAGTAGGGATTTTTTTTTCCCCCCTGAAAACCTTTAAATTTTTTGCCAAAGAAAAAAAAATCACAAATAAGTTGCTCTGGGTTATATCTGGGATATTATCAAATTGAATGACTTTTTTAAAAAAAATAATGGGAAACATAAATAACTGAAATAGGACCCAAAATATACACTATTGAAGGATGTTTGCTGGCAGGGGTTCTTTCAAAGTGAAAAACTAGAAAAAAAACTAAATTTCCCCAAAAGGAGACTGGCTAATTTAATTATTATAATCCCTATAATGAGACAGCATGCAGCTATCAGTAATGATGATATAGGAAGATCTTGCTGACATGGTAAAATATTTTTAATCGACTAGCATAATACTGTTTTCAACTTTAAAGTAGCTTTTCCTGCTTCTTTGAGATGTACATACGTGCATACACATACACATTAATAGATTAAGAGATACAGAAACACACACACACACAAATAAATAGATCCAGAGGGATGGCACTAAGCTAACAGGAAATGTGTCTAGGTGATGGATTTGTTAGTAACTTATTTTTTTATTATTATTTAAGTTTATTTATTTTGAGAGAGAGAGAGAGAGAGAGAGAGAATCCCAAGCAGGCTCTGTCAGCACAGAGCCCAACGTGGGGCTCGATCTCGTGAACCAGGAAATCATGACCTGAGCTGGAATTAAGAGTTGGACATTTAACCAACTGAGCCACCTAGACTCCTCTGATAATTTTTTTGAGAAAATCAGGATTTTCTAATTTTCCTACACTGAACATGTATCACATGTAGCATATTTTAAAAGTTTTAAATCAATGAAGACTGTAGTACAGTAGTCTCCTCTTCCAAGATTTTGCTTTCCACAGTTTCAGCTACTCATGGTCAGCGGTGGTCTGAAGGCAGATGATCCTCTTCCTGACATGTCATCATCAGGTCAGGAGTAGCCTGACACTACGTCACAGGGCCTATACCACTTACCTCTCTTCGTCCATCACGAGGACATTTTATCATCTCACATCATCATAAGGTGGGGGAGATATTCTGAGTGGCAGAAAGGCCCCATACACATGGCTTACATTATAGTATATTGTTATAACTGTTTTATTTTTAGTTACTGTCATTAACCTCTTACTGTGCCTCATTTATAAATTAAACTTTATCATAGGTGTTTATGCACAGGATTCAGTACTCTCTGAAGTTTTAGCATCCATGGGGGGTCATGGAACATATCCCTCACAGATGGGGTGAGGCTACTGTACCCAAAAACTATTGTATTCTATGTACAAGAAAGCACAGAATCAGAATTACTCTTTCTTAGAATTGGAAGGAATCTTAGCTATAACTAGCCAATATTCTCAAGTTCTCATGGTCCCATCGTGTTGATTTAAATTTTGATTATAATTTCATGTAAAGGTACTACTTGGTGGCAATTCCACATAAACGTAAACTCAGCTCTGGGCACTGAAATACACTTTTAGACTATCGTTAAAATATGGTCCAAATTTTTAAAATTCCCTAGTAAACTGCTGCTCTCTGAGTCTCCTAGGGTTCCTGGTTCAATAGACACTGACCTAGTTCAAGTTCATTCAGGGACTATCGAAATGAATCCTATCTTCCCTCCCATTAACTCAGTCACATCGGAAGTCCAGTCTTTTCTTCTGGTCCGTGATCCCTGGAGCTCTAATTCCACAATCCTCTACACATCCCTTCATCTGGCACAATAATCCCCCTTCTACTCCCCCCAGACTCCCCAGTATCCACCTCTTCTTCAGAATGTTCTCTCCACCTGTCAGCCTTACCTAAAACATGGCTGCTTCTGGACCACTTCCTCTGGACTCTTGTTAAAGAAGGCTATTTTTTCCTACCACCCCATGCACTTCAGGGCCCTCCTTGCTCCCCAGTGCCACCTTTAAACAATTAATTCCAGTTCCCTCATTTTGCAAAAGCTTTACAGGCTTGTCCCAGTCTACCGGGACAGCTGTGGTCATCTCTTCCGGCTCAGGCTCCCTTCCTCCTCAGCTGCTGTCATTAGTCTTGTTAACTTCACATCTACGTGGGCACAGGCAACCCACCTAACACTCTGACCTCTCAGTGCCTCTGACTCCTCAGAGACCCTTGCCTTCACTCTGCTTCTGCCGTACGTCACCTCCAAGGCGATACCTTGAATCACTTCACCACTGGAAACTGCACCACTTCCAAAATCGCACACGCAAAGAACACATTTCTCCACTACTTCCTCAGGGATCCCCAGAGTAACCACTCTGTGGCCTTAGTGAGAGGCCTCAAAAGTCCACTGACCTCTCGACATTTCTCCTTCTCCATCAGCCCCCTCCTACCTCCACATCTTTCTTTTTCCATCTTAGAGGCCACAGTTTATCTTTACAATCATCCTTGCAAATACCACCCTCTCCCCATGGAGCCTGTTTCGGATTCTGTATCTCCTTCTCCTTCTGAACCTCCCCTGCTCATGCTGTCTGTCTCTCTCAGAAATAAACATTAAAAACATTAAAAAAAAAGCAAACTTGGTACAATACAAACACTGAAAACAGAAACAGTGATTTAAGTTTTACCATATGCATTTCTATTTTTTTATCTCTGCATTTAAAAAAATTTTTTTAATGTTTATTTATTTTTGAGACAGGGAAAGAGACAGTGTGAGCTGGTGAGGGGCAGAGAAAGAGGGAGACACAGAATCTGAAGCAGGCACCAGGCTCTGGGAAGGATGTCCATTTGTGGGGGGAGGGCCTTCTGGGGCACAGCCCAAGACAGAGGAGTGTTCTGGCTACCTGGGCACTGACATCACCTGGTAAAAATGTGGCCTCGTTGATGCAGAGGTCAGGTCCAAAAAGTCTGTCCATATGCCCCTCAATGGAAGCATGAAGCACAAAAATAAAAGCGTAATATGCACCCCAAATAGAGACAGATCATCTTGCCACATAAATTTCAGCCTATCGTGTGACCTTTCGTACATAGTGTCACCAGCAGTTCTGCCTTCCTGGCATGAACTTTGTGAGTCAGGCAGAGCTGGGTGAAGATAGGGTACATCTGTTCTTGCTCTGCACGGCCACTTCCAAAACGCTTTTGTGTCCTTCGCTAAATGAAACAGATACTCCCAGTGAGTGGGGAGAGGTCCCTTCCTACCCATCAGTGGCCCTGGGGACAGGCTGCCATATTTTCTACATGTTTTTCACAATTACAAATAACCCTTTGTCATTACATTAGTAGCATAACTCAACTATTCCTTGAACAACAATCCTAAATGTAAAGTAACTGATTCCAAAATATAAATATTATTAAGATAATGACTTATCAACTTAGATGCTGACTGACTTATTTATTTTTCTGACATGGATAGTTGTTTATTTTTTTAAATATTTATTTACTTTTGGGAGAGCACAGTGGGGGAGGGGCAGACAGAGGGGGACACAGGATCTGAAGCAGGCTCTGCACTGACAGGCTCATAGCAGTGAGCCTGGCGCAGGGCTCGAACTCATGAACTGTAAGATCATGACCTGAGCTGACGTCAGACAGTGCTCAACTGATTGAGCCACACATGTGCCCTCTGACTTGGATATTTAAATGAATCCTGGGGGTGCCTGGGTGGCTCAGTCAGTTAAGCATTAGACTTCAGCTCGGGTCATGATCTCGGGGTTCACGAGTTCGAGCCCCATGGTGGGCTCTGTGCTGACAGCTCAGAGTCTAGAGCCTGCTTCAGATTCTGTGTCTCCCTCTCACTCTGCCCCTACTCCATTCATGCTCTGTCTCTCTCTCTCTCAAAAATAAATAAACATGAAAAAAAAAGAATCTGGCTTTTATACTCAAATGAGATCAAAGATCTGAATGTTTTCAAATTATGAAATAAAAACAGTAATTAAAACAATGTTTTTAAGCTTCGTTTACTATAATTTTTCATAGATAAATAAACATTTTCTAATTCCTCTTAAATATGGTATTAACTAAGTAAAAGTGAGTTTACCAACTTCAAATTCAATGGCTCTGTTACCATGAATTTGAGCAAGATGTCTAAATATTATTTTTAAAATGTCGTTATTACAACATTAGATGAGAAAAATAGTAAAAAATTAATTCTTCATTTCACATTAAAATTTTTTCATCTGGATATTTTTCAATCACATATTTTAGTCAGAATGTTCATATGGTGATCAAAATTATTTCTTAAATTCCCACTTACGGTGCACAACACTTAAAGTCCTCAAATAACATAATGTGGTATTCATGTGAAATCAGCTCTCTGTTGATCTGAAGGATATGCTATACCTGTGCATATATCAACGTATGGATTTTGGCTGACTTCTCTTAACTGTGACATTACTAGAGTCAGGGATGATAAACCAATTTTATCTCATGTGACGACCCCTTCCTGGAATGTTATGGATCAGAAATCATCTTCAGGCTCAGTAGAAAAGGGTGCTGTAATCAATAAAATGTGTGTGGAAGATGTGGAACTAGTATTTGGCATCTCTTAAGGAATCCTGAAAAGCATCTTCTTACAACCAGATTGTGGAAACTGGAAAAAGGAAAAATTTCGAAGTCAAGATACTTCCTTCCCACTTTTCTTCTATCCAGAGGTTGAAGTTTGGGAACAGAAGGGAAGCTCTGGGATCTGGGAACTAAAATGCTAGTCAATGGGGCGCCTGGGTGGCTTAGTCGGTTAAGTGTCCAACTTTCGCTTAGGTCATGATCTCGCGGTTCGTGGGTTCGGGCCCCGCGTCGGGCTCTGTGCTGACTGCCAGCTCAGAGCCTGGAGCCTGTTTCAGAGTCTGTGACTCCTCTCTCTCTGACCCTCCCCTGCTCACGCTGTCTCTCTCTCTCTCCTAGAAATAAAAAAAAAAAAAAAAAAACATTTAAAATGCTAGTCAATGACTACGTTTCCTGGCCAATACCTAGGAATACTTGAGTGATTGTCACTTGATAAGAGAAGAAACCTATGTCAAGAGGATCATAAGACCATGTCTATAGACTTGACAATCTAAATCTGAGTGGAGAGAATCAGAGAAAAACATGCAGATAAATTGAGATGTCATTAAATATGACATTAAGAACACATTTAAGACAATAATGGAAGAGGACCCAAGTAATTTAGAAGAGAAAATAGCTTAGACAAAGCCTGGAAAGAATACTTACAACAAGAGAGTCACAAAAGTGCAGGTAATAATAAGTGCAGTATTATCACAAGGGAATAAATGACCTCATAAGAATTACCAAAACTTGCGGCATGAGATTTACGAGTGCAACATATTAAATATTTTTTAAGTTGATTTATTTAGAGAGAGAGAGAGAGAGAGAGAGAGAGGCAGGGGCAGAGAGAGAAGGAGAGAGAGAGAATCCAAGCAGGCTCTACACTGTCAGTCTGGAGCCCGACGTGGGGCTCGAACGTATGAAGTGTGAGATTATGATCTGAGCCAAAATCAAGAGTCAGATGCTTAACAGACTGTGCCACTCAGGCGCCCCTATGAGTTCAACATATTGATGTAAAGAGACAGAAGGGGAGAGAAAATACAGCATATTTTGTCTGTTTATATGGAAACTTACAAACATGCATGAAGGAATGCTGTACAAAGAGCAGAACGCATGTAATGTTGTCATGTAATTAGACTGTTGCCTGGCTGTATGAAACGAATTAACACATGGTATCTCATGGTACGCAACACAAGAGGAATACAGATAAAATCTAATAGTGAAAAAGATACCAACTATTCAAAAATTTTTTTTAACATCTATTCATATTTGGGAGATGGCGAGACACAGAGCATGACCAGGGGAGGGACAGAGAGAGAGGAGACACAGAATTCAAAGCAGGCTTCAGGCTCCAAGGTGTCGGCAGAGAGCCTGATGCAGGGCTCGAACCCATGGACTGTAAGATCATGCCCTGAGCTGAAGCCGGACGCTTAACTGACTGAGCCGCCCAGGTGCCCTGAGGATACCAATTCAAAAAGTGCTTCCCTCAGTTTGAATTGAGTTTTCTGTCACTCCCAAAAGAAACAATCCAGACTGAGATAGAAACTAGGACCAAGGGAAGAAGTGGCTCATTCCAACACAGAATTCTATACCCAGATAAACATTCAACCCAGAGTGAGGGAAAATAAAGGAAATTTTAGACATGCAGATGCAGCATCTCATAAATTTTACTTCCCATGTAAGGCTTTCTCAGGACACTACAAGAGAATGCGCTCCACCAAGATAAGGGAATGAAGCAAGAATAGGGAAGAAACAGGATCCAGGAAACGGAAGTTCCAACTCAAGAAAGGGGCAAAGGGAGTTCCCAAGATGTTGGGGAGGGACGGTGGCTGTGTGGCCGCTCCTGACAGCAACAGTGCAGACTAACGGAGGGGGTTAAAAGACGGCAGGACTCTGGCTGCAGAGGGGAAACTTCAGATGGTCTGATACAACTGCCTAGATGAAAATTATACTGAGTATCCGGTGGGGATTGTGGAAAGAGTTAGCAATCCAAACCTGGGGAGCAGGCTGCAAGGAGGGTCTCAAATGATCCCTACTTCCTGGTATTCACACCCAGGTGAGGTCCCTCACGCTGTACCAGAGTTGGGTCTTGGTGACCAATAGCTTATGGCAGAAGTGACGGCACGTCACTTCCAAGATTAGGGCATAAAAGACTGCAGCTTCTGTCCTGGGCACCCTTTCTCTTTTGGATTTCTTGCTTTGGAGGAAGCAAGCTGCCATGGTGGAAGCAGCCCTACGGAGAGGCCTCTATAGTGAAGAATCGAAGCCCGGCCAACGGTCAGCAAGGAACCGAGGTCTCTTGCCAACTACCATGTCAGGGAGCTTGGACACTGATTCTCCAATTTAGCCGAGCTGTGAGATGACTTTAGTCCCAGATGACACCTTGACTACAACTTCATGAAAGACCACATAACTAAGCTGCTCTCAGGTTCCTGACCCTCATAAATTAGGTGAGACGATGCCTGCTGTTTTAAAAGCTGCTAAGTTTTCGAGTAATTCATTATGTAGCAACAAATAACAAATGCATATAAAAACTGAGGTGTGTACAAAAGCTAAGCAAATAAAACAATGGACATTTTTATACTTTTGGGAAAAGTTGCTCAAGGAAAAGAAAGTAATCCACTTGGCCCAAGAGCAAACAAGTTTTAGAAATAATAAATTAACCCTGAATACCGACTTAGCCCAAAATTTTAATAAGAGTTATGTTGCAGACTAGGGCTGGAGGGGAGCACTTAAAAGAGGCAGAAATGGGGCGCCTGGGTGGCTCAGTTGGTTAAGCGTTGGACTTCGGCTCAGGTCATGATCTCATGGCTTGTGGGTTCGAGCCCTGCATTGGGCTCTGTGCTGTCAGCTCAGAGCCTGGATCCTGTTTCAGATTCTATATCTCCCTCTCTCTCTGACCCTCCCCTGCTCATGTTGTCTCTCTCTCTCTTAGAATAAATAAAATATTAAAAAAAAAAAAAAAAAGGCAGAACTATGGACTTCATGCTGACAGCGTGAAGCCTGCTTAGGATTCTCTCTCTCACTCTGTCTGCCCTTCTTCATTTGTGCACTCTTTCTCTCTCTCAAAATAAACTGTTATAAACAAACAAAGGAGAGAGAACTAGGGGCACCTGGCTGGCTCAGTCAGCAAAGCTTCCAACTCTTGCTCTCGGGACTGTAAATTCGAGCCCCACACTGGGTGTAGAGATTACTTAAAAATTAAAAACAAACCTTAAAAAAAAAAGAGAGAATTAAATACTCTTCTATTATCAAAAATTCAACAGATAAGGTCTAACATTTTTAGCCCACCAGCTATTTCAGAAATTAAGAGGCAAATTAAAGAAAAGAAGTAAAAGATATTAAGGAGGCTGTTTTGAGAGGCTCTGCACAATGTGGAGAAGTTTGTTACTTTATGCACCTTTTGAGTATCTTTGAGCTTATAAACGACATATGTGAATCACCTTAATAAAAATAATTAAAAACAGACTGTAACAAAGGGCCCAATCTAAGAAAATTAAGGACAAAAGAATGTAAATGAAAAAGGCTTACAGATCTCAAGCTCAACCTTAGTGAAAAGGGTTATGGGACTTGCTAGGATTTTCTAAGCAATAATAGGAGCACAGCGTCTGGTAAAAGAGAAGGTGGCAGACCTGGTCTATTGCAGTTCAGCAAAACCTCAAAAGCTCTGTTCCCTCCTGAGAATGACCCAGTAGAACAATTCCGGGTGAGAGTTACTAAATCATGACAGAACCTCTATGACTGATATGGAATCCATGACACAGAAGGCGTGACCAAAGGAAAGGAAGGTATTAACGCCGAAACACACTCAGGGAAACAAAATGGTTGCCTCTAACGGTCTGAAGGGCAATTTGAAATTACTTAAAGATGTAACAAGTAGAAGGGAAATCAGGCTTAATTTTTACAGGTGAGAATTAAGACCAAGGAGGGGCGCCTGGGTGGCTCAGTTGGTTGAGTGTCGGACTTCAGCTCAGGTCATGATCACACAGTTCGTGGGTTCAAGCCCCGCATCAGGCTCTGTGCTGACAGCCAGCTCAGAGCCTGGAGTCTGCTTCAGATTCTGTGTCTCCCTCTCTCTCTGACCCTCCCCTGCTCATGCTGTGTCTGTCTCTCTGTCTCTCTCTCTCAGAAATAAATAAAACATTAGAAAAAAAAAAAAGAATTAAAACCAAGGATCAGGCCTGGAATTAGGGCTCTGGAATTAGAAATACTGATTTGTATACTTTCATAGGTCAGAAATAGGGACAGTGGATGTTCCACTAAAACACTCAGGTTTTCCAGTAACTAGGAATTAACAAAATGAAATCAACCTGCTTTGTGAAAGACAACTCCCCCATTGCTAGAGATAGTCAAACTATAGAACCATTCTTTACAGTGGCTCTTAACCTTTTGAAGTGCTGGAACGCTGAGAGAATCTAATTTCCCATAAAAATGCACTGATACACAATCACACACACCAGCATACACTTCTAGAGAGTTCCCCTAAGAAGTCTTCCCATGAGTAGGAATTCCACTGTGGAAGACCAGGGTGTGCCAGGTTCCCTTCAGTTCCTATGACTCTAGTTAAGTGAAGGTTAAGTGTATCATATTCTACAAGTTTCATGTTTTTATTATCTATGTGTCTGTTTCAGTTGTACAAGTTACAAGAACCATGGGTCATCAGATTAGTATTTACAGCGCCTTTGGGTAGTCTGATTAGAAACAAGTGCTCCTTCCTCGGGGCTCCTGTGGCTCACGCTGGAGCACACCACTTGGCAAGAAATGCTGAGGCTGTTAATGCCCATTCAACTCCCAGCAGTCCCCCTCTCCAGAGAGGGCACAGCCCCGCAGGTAATCAGCAGCCCAGAGATTGGTCATCTGGTTAAAGAGTTGAAGAATCCAAATGTTTACCAGATAATTAAAACAAGTTTTACCACTGGTTGCCAAATCATCACAATACTTCAGGAAAAAAAAAAAAGTAGGAAAAACTGCATTACCCCATTTTTACTGCCAATGAAGAAAACAGATTTTTCTCCAATTTCAACTCCATCACCTTCGCCTCCACTGCTTCCCCGTTTTTCCACTTCCGCTTTTGCAATTTCCCAGAGAGTTTCACTAGAAGAGGCAGAAAAACAAAATTCAGACAATCAAAGAGAATCCTTCCCAATATCTGGCTCAAGCTCAGGGAAATCTTAGGTTAGTTAAATTTAGAAAGCAAATCAGCATCCTTTTCGGGGGGAGGGGGGAGGGTAATAAGCCGATAAAACCTCTGAGGATTGGTCATTTTCCTTGTACTGGTTCATACCAGACAGCTGAAAATAGGAAGCAGCACCTTTGCCATGAAAATGTGACGCTGCCTTAGTTTGGGGCTTTCGGCCAAGGTCGGAAGCTGTGTATGTTAGCTTCTCAGACGTGTACATGAATGTACACAGAATTCTGGAAATCTACAACTTGAAAACCACCAACATCTAGGAAAATGGGGGGCCAAATAACCTTTGCTTTCTGATAGTTCTTTTTTTTTTTTTTTTTAATATTTTTATTTATTTCTAGGAGAGAGAGAGAGAGACAGCGTGAGCAGGGGACGGTCAGAGAGAGAGGGAGTCACAGACTGAAACAGGCTCCAGGCTCTGAGCTGGCAGTCAGCACAGAGCCCGCCGCGGGGCCCGAACCCACGAACCGCGAGATCATGACCCAAGCGAAAGTCGGACGCTTAACCGACTAAGCCACCCAGGCACTCCTTGTCTTTTAAATTCTATTTCTGGCTCAAGATTCCCTGTTTTAATACATAAAATATAATGAAAGAAAAAAAAGTCACCTAAAATCACAGTTTGAAAACCATCCTTCCATTTATCTCTCTACAAACATATGTAATTTTTCACAAATAAGATTGTACCTTTTATGAAAGCAAAAATGAAAAATGGAGTCTTGAACTAAAAAAAAAAAAATGCAGACAAGATCTAATGCGTTCTAAGCCAGAATCTGCTGCTTTCTACATGGCAAATTACCCAGCTTCTCTGAATCCTCCATTCCTTTCATTAATTCAACAATTGTTTACTGAGCACCTAATACAGGCAAGCTTTTGTGCTTTTCCCCAGGCTTACTTCTGGTTCTTCATCTCGAAACTGCCAATTAAAGAAAAATACTAACCTTGTAAGGTTGTCATGATTGATTGTTAAAATGGGATAACTCGTTTCATTTAGGGCTTGACCTATATACAATTGTCTAAAATTATTGGAAGCTCATAATTATTATTCAAGAAACAAGGATGAAGGAAGGCGCTATACAAGACCAATATAGGTATCCCTACGTGTTTACGCTAAATGCATGCACTTCTTTCACAGGTGAATCCCCAGGAACTCAGCCCAGGCCTGTCTTCATTTATACACCTTTTTTTTTTGTTAAACATTTTTTTAAAAGTTTATTTTAAAAGGAAGAGAGAGAGAATCCCTAGCGAACTCTGCACTGTTAGCACAGAGCCCAGTGGCACCGGGCCCCATCCCGGGAATTGAGAGCTCCTGACCGGAGCGGAAAGCGTGAGTCAGAGGATTAACCAACTGAACCACCTGGTGAACCACACACCATTCTTTCAACCCGTGATAATCTGCTAGGCAAGTTCCCAACAGAGAGGTGACCAGGTGGTGCGGCCATCGGTCATGCCACTGGTGGAAATTTGTAAGCTTATAGCCATAACTTTATACCTGCAACCAATTACACCGCCATAGGCAGAGTCCTGACAGTTTTCCACATTAAGGCTCATAAACGCAACAGAGATCAGGCCATGAGCCACAAGGTGAGAAAAACAGATTTACCCTGCTCTGTGCTGGACTCCAGAACCCCTCTCTCCCTGACGTCCTTATAAACTGTTCAGAGAAGGTTTAGGCGTGATCTAGGGAGCAGGAAATGAAAACTGCTCATCACAGAACTGAAGAGCTAAAATGTATTTTGCAGGCCCCCTTTAAACGCCATCTTACACTTCACACAGCTTTCTCAAGTTTCCCTCATTTACTGTTCTCCTGAACCCCTGCGCCAGGAGAGGAGACGGGGCATCTCCGAGAAGGAGGTTTTGTGGTCTAATTCAGCGCCTGAACCCCTTCGTCTAGAACATTCCTTGGCCTGCAAGGAATTTTTACTAAGTGAATGGTTGCAGTTGAATGATCTTTCTTTCAAAATCTTTTCTACCTGGGGAACTTTTCTACCTGCTTGCGGCCGAACCCGCATGCCCAAGGGTAGTTCCTACGGATCCCTGACCATCCAGAGGTTGCAGGCAAAACAGAACCACAATTTTTTTCCACCAGCAGCTCCTGCCCGGGTTCCTCTCCCTAAATATACCCGCAGCTGCCCTCCCTCTCCCGCCCCTTCCTGGCTGGGGTGGGAAAGAAGGGAAAGCTAGGCTATCGAGGGGAGCGTAAGCCGGGCGCAAGCACGGCTGCGGGGATACCTGGGCATCTTGGCTCGACCACCCCGGTGTCGTGAACTCAGCGTTGGGACCCGCCTAAAATAAGGAGGCCCGTGATCTCCGAGGCGGACGGGATTGTGCGGGCTCTTGGGTTGCCATGGGAACGACGTCGCAGGCTGGGTTGCGTGCACACGAGGGGCATCGTGGGAAATGTAGTTCTCGGCGTTGCTCTTCAAGTCTTACTCAACGCCTTGAAGTCTAGGATGTCACAGAACGAGGTGCACGTCTGACAAACATGTGACCTAAAAGCTCTGGGCTGGGAGTGTTTTTTAACTTAAAACACATTCTACTGAGTACCAGATATATGCCAGGGATCTCTGCTCTCTCTCTACACTTACTTTTCTCTTTCCAATGACAGTGCTTTGAGAATGGAGGGTGAATCCAATTCCTGAGCGATTTTCTAGCGATTTACTAGAGGCAAAGTTATTTATCATATTAGTATCTTCCAACGTTCTGTTTGTTTAGTTGTTTCGGGTTTTATGCAATAGCACATCATTTATTAATAAGTTAATAAAGCAAATGCATCTCCACAATGCTTCGTTTACTTTATCTCTGAACCAGTAACAAACATTGAGTTATTGCTATATGCAAGACTCTGTGCTACACAGAGTAAGGAATGAAGTGATGAGTAAGATAAGATCCCGACTCTTGAGAAAGACGTTCACAACTAAATTTAATAACCCAAAGGAAACCAGTGACTTAAGCTATTGTAGAGAAGTATAAAAAATTACCTAAGAATAAGTAATTATGCCAAAGGGAGTTGTTGAAACATTCATGGCAGTGACCGTATTTGATCTGTTTTGAAGGCTGGGTAGACCAGCCTCTGTAGCCCAGGATGTCTTGACTATTTCAAGGAGATATTCTCCTTCTTCACTTCTACCGTTTGGTTTGGTGTGACGGATGGTGTGATGTTCAAGAACATGGGCTTTAGAGGGGCGCCTGGGTGGCTTAGTCGGTTAAGCGTCCGACTTTCGCTTAGGTCATGATCTCGCGGTTCGTGGGTTCGAGCCCCGCGTCGGGCTCTGTGCTGACTGCTAGCTCGGAGCCTGGAGCCTGTTTCAGTCTGTGACTGCCTCTCTCTCTGACCCTTCCCTGCTCACGCTGTCTCTCTCTCTCTCTCCTAGAAATAAATAAAAAACATTAAAAAAAAAAAAAAAAGAACGTGGGCTTTAGAGTGAGATGGATTTAGATTTATGTCTTCACTAAGCCACACTGGCTAAGCTGCCATATTGACACAGTCGGTAGATTACTCAATGTCTCTGAGTCTCAGTAGCTGATCCCCTAAGCCAGAGGAATTTTATGAGTTTTAAGTGAAATAAGTATATGTAAAATATAAATTATGTGTGTCTGATACTTATAAGTGTTTCATGCTTGTTATTATCATCTTGCAAGCTACTGATCAGCAACTTTGAACAAAGACAAAGATCACATTCTTGGAAATGAAACACATTTTTTGTAATTAAAATAAGCGTTTATTTTGAGAGGTGGGGAGGGGCAGGGAGAGAGGAAAGGGAGAATCCCAAGCAGGCTCCATGCAGTCAGCGCAGATTCTGACCCCAGGCTCAATCTCATGAACCATGAGATCATGACCTGTGCCAAAATCAAGAGTTGAATGCCCAACTGACTAAGCCACCCAGGCGGTGCCTGGCAAATTTTTTTCAGGAGAAAAAAAGTCATTTTTTGCTTGAGATATTTTGCTTGAGATAAAATCTTTAGGAACAAAATCCTCCCAACACCTTAGGTGCATTTTGAAGACCTAGAAGACTACAGTTGCACATAGAAAGGAATATAACAAGAGTGTGGTTCATTTTTTTTTTCTTTTTTTTTTTCAGTGTTTTTATTTCTAGGAGAGAGAGAGAGAGAGAGACAGCATGAGCAGGGGAGGGTCAGAGAGAGAGGGAGCCACAGACTGAAACAGGCTCCAGGCCCTGAGCCGGCAGCCAGCACAGAGCCCGACGCGGGGCTCGAACCCACGAACCGTGAGATTGAGACCTAAGCGAAAGTCGGTCACCTAACCAACTGAGCCACCCAGGCGCCCCAACAAGAGTGTGGTTCAATAGAGAGAGGATGATCACAAGTGAGATTCGTACATCTATCATTGAATCAGCATCTACATCCTGGACCTAGCTTGCCTATAAGCATGCAAACTGATGTGAGACAGACTGTAATAATTCCGGTTCTGGAGCTTTGGAACCCCTTTGCATGTTAATTAGGAAGCCCTGTTGATGTGAATAACAAAAGTGGTGGCAGCTAATATTTTTGCTTGCTATGTACCAGGCACACTATTAGCATCTTTAAAAAAAAATTTTTTTAATGTTTATTTATTTTTAGAGAGAGACAGAGACAGAGTGCGAGAGGGGGAGGGACAGAGAGAGAGGGATAGAGACAAAGAATCTGAAGCAGGTGCGAGGTTCAGAGTTGTCAGCACAGAGTCGGACATGGGGCTCAAACTCACAAACCTCAAGATCATGACCTGAGCCAAAGTCAGAAGCTTAACCAATTGAGCCACCCAGATACCCCAACACATTATTAGCATCTTAAACGTATAATTGTTTGCATAACTGGGATTGGAGGTTGAAGAAAGGTGCATGGTAACAAGGAAGGTAAAAGTTGTCTGGCTGGGCCTTGATCACCAGTATTAGTTCAGAGGTGAGTCAGTGGATTCTGCTGATCTCATTGAGCTGATGAGTTCTCTATTTTACCCTTATGCCTCCTGAGGCTTCATATTTGGACAAAGTAAGTGACCTTCCTGGATAGATGAAAATTGTTTTTTATTTTTAATTTTATTTGAGACAGAGAGAGAGCATGAGTGGGAGAGACAGGAAGAGAGAAAAAGAGAATCTGAAGCAGGTTCCATGCTTAGGACTTGACCCCATGCCCCTGGGATCATGACCTGAGCTGAAATTGACGGTTAGCCATCAATTTCATCAACTGACTGAGCCATCCAGGAGCCTTGAAAACTGTTCTTAAGGCTGAAATATGTAAAGATTTGTGCTTCCCTACTGGATCACCGCTAAAAGACTCACGGATTTCAGTGGTGGTGATACAGGAAAAGACAGTATTATGGTGCTTGCTGGATGGAATGAACAATAGTTCAGAAGAATAAAGATGTGTGCAGAGTGTATTTGGTGGAATTGCAAAGAGTCGAGGTGCAAGCACATAAAGTGGCTAAGGTGGAAAAGCACACCGGGCAGGGAGATTGGGCTACATTGAAGTATCTTGCAGTCTGGCTTGTACTGTGTTGGTTATGAGAAACCAGATACTATGTTAAAATAGGGGTGTTCCGTGACCGGACCTGAGTTTCAGCGAGATAATTTTTTGCAGCTGTGTGAAGGATGTTGTGCATCTGGAGGTCCATATGGAGGCTATTAACAATAGCCCAGACAGTGACAGAGTTTTTACATTTTTTCCCTTGTTTTCAAAATTATATAAGCTTCTTGTAGAAAAAAATAGCATACAGAGAAAATGAAGCACACCCCAAACTAATAACTATCAAGCACTTTGGTGTATTTCATTCTAATCTTTCCTTACAGCTGAGATTTTACTGTAAAGTTAACTAACGCTTTGATTTTAACATGTATCTCCCCACATCAACTTTTTAAAAGTTGTTAAATGTTTATTTAGTTTTGAGAGAGACACACACAGAATCCAAAGCAGGCTCCAGGCTCTGAGCTGCCACTCTGTTGTTTCTTTTGATACGCAGAATGTTTTAAAGTTTGGAGTTGTCCCAAACTTGTCTATTTTTTTATATTGTTGTCATTGCTTTTGAAGAGTTGTCTGATTTTAATAAAGCCACCAATATAACCTTACCACCACTTTCAGAAAGGGATGCCATCCCCCATTCACTACCCCACCCCCACCGATTGGATTATGTTAGCAAAGCACTGGAAGGAAGGATACCCTGTATCCAAGTGCTGCAGTGAACATTTGTCTCTTGTTTTGGATTTATTTGCTAATAGATGTTGCCCAAAAAGTATGTCTTTGTTTCTTGACTATTATTGGGCCTAAAAATACTTATAAAGTATACAATGAAGGTTTTGGATGGATATCAATTATAAGTATGCCTCCAGAATCACTGTGACTATGTACGATGTGGGTAAAATTAAGTTCGACGGGTAAAATTATGGTATAGAGCAAGTGTGTATCTCATCACCTCACCCCACATTCTGTCCAGGCCCATGCAACTCTTCATTGTAGGACCCAACTTCCCATGTAAGTGCCCAAGAGAAGCCTGGGTCTCGATTCAGTGGGACATGGATGAATCTTCCCTCACGTTAAATATCTATGTGTGGACTGGACCTTAGTTTGGAGTTTAAAGTTATTCCTATAGCAATAAAATCCCTTTCTTCTTTCAGGAAAAAGAGAAGAGGGAAGAAATGTATGAGGAGATACCCTTTCTACAGGACTGGTTAGCAGAGAAGCTTCTCCACCCTGTTACTGCTGCTGCTCACTTCCTTTCCCCCAGTCCCCATATTCCTAGAGCCTTTGATCCCAAAGAATCAGCCCAGAGATTCTGCACTGGGGAAGTCCAAATTCCCCAGCAGCCAGGGGGTAGGTGGACAGGTAAAGTACGTTCTTGGTAACCCAGGGACACGTAAAGTCCTTGTCTAGAGAAATATGATTATCTGTGGTGGCTGATTCCTCAGGATTATACTACAGTACAATTGCGTATTAAGTGTATTGTTCTAGGAACCTGGCCACCGTGTATTTTTTCCTCTGGAAAAAGTTTTTCAGATAGTCAACTTATAAACACATTTTGAGAACAAAGACTCCTTATAAGTTGTGACTAACTTTTCTTGTCAATTGAGAGTTAAATTCATTTCCAAGCTATGACACTATTTGGCTTTCAGGACGCACACATAAAAAAACCAGAACATTTAAAATACAATTTTAGAAAGCAATCCATCAATTCACCCGTAGGAAATCAGCTGCTTATGGAGTGTATTATGAAATCATGGGAGAAACCCACGATTTATACATATTGTATATGTGGCAATATGCGTACATACATCTTAAAGTTACAATTTGTCCAAGCAGCTTCCTTTTATATGGATAAAACAAAGCAACACTGGAGACAAAGCATGAATGCAAGAGAAGGAGGTAATAACTACCATTTTCACTAGTAGTTCGCCTCAGTTTTGACAATGAAAACATTAGGTATTTCTCGAAGATTATTCAAAAGATAATGCTCAAAACGGGTTTTGTAAATCATTTATTATGATTGAAAGGGAAGAAAATGATAGGAGACAAATATTACAATTAAACATGGAACGTTATTCTCTTGTAACCAATCATAATAACATACTTTGAATTTTTTAAATGGCTATATTAGTAATTTCCCAGAAAATGACATTTTCACATCATCAGTTACAGAAAATTGATTTCTTTCCATCAAAATATTTGATCTCTGTTCTATCAAAAATAAATGCCACCATTTAAGCTGAGCCTTCACTACTTGTTCCAATGGGAAGATCTGGAGGGGGGTGTGCTTACCCGATGGTGAAGTAACTATGGCCTGAGTATAAAGTCCTCACACATATGTAAACTCTTTGTTAAGCCTCCGACTTACCAACTAGGGATTATTGAGCAGTTTCTTGGGAATTAAAAACTCTGGTGTATGCCAGCCAAAAGACTCCCGAGAGTCACCTCAAACTGGTAACTAGTTTATTCTCAAAAATCAACTTGTTTTTGCAATGAGTGGTTGTGGCTCAAAAGACTCAGGGGAAATAGTAAATGAAAATCTATTTCTATGGGGTTTTGTTGACCTTCTTTTTCCCATTCGCAATAAAGTGAAAATCTTAGCTGACCAGTGTACTTCTTGGCTCTGCCCTTTTGAAGGATGTTAACATGAGATGGAATATTTTTAAAAGTCTTAGTGTGACAACGGTACATTGCCAGAGGGAGAAAGCAGCAAAGAAACTATGAAGGCCCTGCCAACAAATTAAATCAGCAGCTAACATTTTTTTAATTCAAATTGGTTAAAAAAAAATACCACACACAAAGTGATAAATACATGTCCAAAAAATAAATACAAATATTCTCTACATAAATAAAATTAAGTAGACTCATGATTACCATTGCAATGAAACAGTTTTATAATATAATTTTCATGTCTTATCACAGTTTCATTTTTATCATGGGTACTAATTACTTTGTTTTGACACAAACGGGAATGAACTGACCCGTTCAATGAACTGACTTACATACTCCAGCATAGTAACACATTTCTAGACTCTCTCGACTAAAAGTTTACTTCCTTTGACAGAAGGATTCTTTCTCTTTTCTTTGAAGAAAAACTTTTGGGAAATTTCTGTGAAAACCGTAATTAAAAATGACTCTATGAGGGCAAAGTTTTAAGAATCTGTTTGTTTTCAAAGATGTTATTTAACGAAATAAGGTCAAGATGACCCGGCACGAAACGCAGTGAAATGCGGGCAATATTCCAGTGATGTCGGGCTATCCAGTAATAGCCAAGGAATGTGAGGAATCACCGCCTCGGCTTAAACTTTACACTCCAGTGATCTGAAAGGTGACAGGGCATACTTTCTAAGGCCACACAGGAGGCTCTGGTTCCCGAACTCTCGTTTTCTCACAGTGATTCATTTAAATCAAGTCCCAGATTTACTGCACTCGCTCTAAAAATAAGCCCCTAACCAGCACCCTGCAGCTGTTGCTGACACTGTATACTTTACTTCCTTCCAAACACCATATCATTAATTAAAAGCACATTTAATTACAGTACTTAATTTTTTGGCAGTGAACATTTCCAAATAATTAACTGGCTTGCCAAATGAGAGTTTGGTATCTCCCTCTGCCAGAGTATTTTTTTGAAGAGACAGAAAAATGCCACACCGCATGATGTGTCTGAATGCCGGGGACAGAGGAGGGGGAAAAAATGATGAATTCTAACCCAGTTAATCTGAGAGGATGTCGGCATGTGGGGAAATTTTGTGTTTATGGATCCTTTGTAGCGTTCATTTGAATATTTAAGAATCAAATGAGAGAGAGAAATACCCACAGTTTTGAACTTTGGAATACTGGTGTGGGGGCGCCACGCTGCCCGGGTGTAAATGCACTTATTTGCAGCCGATGCAGCCCTTGACTGGAGGACAGGAGCGAATGTTGAGGCTCCAGAGATTTCAGAGCAGAGTGGGGCCTTTGGTGGGTCTGCTGCCTGACATCAGGGGCTGGCTTCCCACAGCCCTGGCTTCCGGCCCCCGGGTCTGGGCTGAAAGCAGAGCTGGCGCAGAGAGGTGGTGAAAGGCTGCCTTTTGCTGATGGAAGTTGTTTATGTAACTGGCGATCAAAAGAGTGATTTCAAGAATCTAAAGCAGGAAAAACAGAATCGTTAATACTCTGGAGAAGTTCTCATCACTTCCACAAGGGGAAAGGGCCGGGGGTCTCCATGGACAGGAAGTCCCTCCCCTCCAGGTCTGTGAAGCACCTACTGGTTCAGCACCATCAAGGCACTGACATGTTCTCCCACTGCTTAAACCAGCAGAAAAGAGTGGATCTTTTTTTTTTTTAATGTTTTTTTATTTATTTCTAGGAGAGAGAGAGAGAGAGAGAGACAGCGTGAGCAGGGGAGGGTTACAGAGAGAGGGAGTCACAGACTGGAACAGGCTCCAGGCTCTGAGCTGGCAGTCAGCACAGAGCCCGATGCGGGGCTCGAACCCACGAACCGTGAGATCATGACCTAAGCGAAAGTTGAACGCTTAACCGACTAAGCCACCCAGGCGCCCCAGATAAGAGTGGATCTTAAAACAACCAAATGTAGTGGCAATGTTAAAAAAATGTGACAGTAGCACAAGGTTGTCAATTCTCTTAAAGCCACACGTATGTATATGTGAATTAAAAACTTCAGTGCATAATATAACTTTTTATTGAAACTAAATGAAGTCCTGAGTATGTCTCAATCTTCTGCACTTACTGGCCTTTGCTTAAATGTCTGCCCTTAAAAAAAAAAAAAAAAAAAGTGTCAGGGGGTGCCTGGCTGGCTCAGTAGGTAAGCGTCTGACTTCTGCTCAGGTCATGATCTCACGGTTTGAGGGTTCGAGTCCAATGTCGGGCTCTTTGCTGACAGCTCAGAGCCTGGATCCTGCTTCTGATTCTGTGTCTCCTGCACTCTCTCTGCCCTTCTTCCGCTCATACTTGGTCTCTCTCTCTCTCTCAAAAATAAATAAACATTAAGAAAAAATTTTTTTAAAGTGTCAGATTCTAAAAAAGTAGTCTCTTTTAGTTGACAATTTTAAGTCAGTTAAAGTTTTAGGGAACTCGATGCTTCATTCTTTTTTACTAAACCTGGGATTACATACTAAAATATAGTCCTTGTACTTATTGTTTTTACTTACAGACATTAAAACTATAAAAGACAAGCAAAGTCTTAATTATAAAACCTTGCTCTTCCCACTATTGGGTCCATAACTTGCATTACCCCAAATATTTATAAGGTACCTGACAACAACTTACATCGAGACCACTTATTTTGAACCTTCTGTATACCAGGCACTGGGCTAAGGCAGTTTAACAATTCCATCATTTAATTCTTAAGCCAAAAAAAAAAAAAAAAAAGTAGGTAGCACCCTATAATTTTTTAGATGAAGAAACCAAAGCTTAGCAAGATGAGGTAAGCCAGAATTTGGACCTAGGGTTGTTTGATTATAAGTAAGTCTGTATTCACATTTGCAACCTGGTTTTCACACAATAAATGTGTTAGCATGAAAAAACTAGTATAAAAAGGTTGTAGGAACGCTTCTACTCACCTTGGGTTTTGCCATTGCAAAGACTAATTTCTCTGTCGGTTTGTCCTTTGAATGTGTATTGTGAATGACTATCATAAAATCATCTTGATGACCTCCAAAGGTCATTAGACTCTTGTACAAATAGCTGATTATTAACCTCTTGAAAGAGAAGAAAAAGTTAATATCTTATATACTCTTTACTTACAAAGAGAGATGAGAAATGATTAATAGCATATATTTCCATTAAAATGCTGATATTAATGAAACTAATTTAACATTATGTGTTAACTATACTTCCCTAAAAAAGAAAAATGCTGGTATTAATTAATTACATATAATACAAAACTTATTTTCTAAAAGATCTGTTGTGACTTAAAATAGTAATGTACTAATTTTGTGGAGGCATCATTTATTTATAATTAAAATATAGTTTGATTTTGAAGCTAATAACTCACTGCAGACAAAACAAAACATACAAAAAGAAAATAAAAAGCACCTATATTCGAGCATCCAGTAGAAGACCACTGTAAATATCTTTGTAAATGTCCTTTAAGATCTCTCTCTATATATATTAGGTTGAACCACGTGAAACTGATGTTTTTGAAACTGACACTTTCTAAGGTAAAAAGCGGTCAAATATCAGCAAATCCATATGGTTCGCCCTGATATATAAATTTTGATACACATAAACAGAAATAGTATCATGCATATTGTTCAGGATTCTGCTTCTTTCTGAATTTCACAACAAATTATACATATCTTTCCATGATAACAAATATACTTGTAAAACGTTATTTTAAATGATTTGATAATTCTTTTTTTTTTTTAATGTTTTATTTATTTCTAGGAGAGAGAGAGACAGCGTGAGCAGGGGAGGGTCAGAGAGAGAGGGTGTCACAGTTTGAAACAGGCTCCAGGCTCTGAGCTGGCAGTCAGCACAGAGCCTGATGTGGGGCTCGAACCCGCGAACCACGAGATCATGACCTAAGCAAAAGTCGGATGCTTAACCGACTAAGCCACCCAGGTGCCCCTGATAATTCTTTACTTAACCAATCTCCTATTGTAGGAAATGGAAATCACTTCTTATTTGTTTCTATCTTAAATATTACGTCAATGCATATTTTTTGACATATTTTGTAATACACATACCTAATCATTTCTTTAGTTGTAAATTTCAATTAGAGGAATTGCTACTTCAAAAAAGCAAGGACAATTTTAAGAATATTTCCAAACTCTCCTCTGGAAAAGTTATACCCAGTTACATTCCCAGCACTGTAGTCTTGCTAACACTAGATATCATCGTTCTTTTATTTATTATTTGTTTGAAGAAAGAGAGAGAGAGCAGGGGAGGGGCAGAGGGAGTGAGGGAGAGTGAGAATCCCAAGCAGGCTCTGTGCTGTCAGTGCAGAGCCTGACCCCAGGCTTGATCTCATGAAACATAAGGTTGTGGCCTGAGCTGAAACCAAGAGTTGGGTGCTTAACCGACTGAGCCACCCAGGTGCCCCTACATTAATCTTATCTTAAAGATTCTCATTTTACACAGGAAGCCATCTTCCTAACACTATAAATAAACAGTTGTTTTAGGAATACAAACATGGTTGCAATTTAGTCACGGTATTTGGTATTTTCCTCGTATACAATTTAAAACCATTCAGTCTTGTTTTAAAAGATTAAATTATAATCACAGTTGTATTTGTAAAATGACTATTCATTACAGTATTAGAAAGAATGTTATTGGGGTGCCCTGGGGGTTCAGTTGTTTAAGCGTCCAACTTCGGCTCAGGTCATGATCTCATGGTTCATGGGTTTGAGCTGTATGCTGACAGCTCAGAACCTGGTGCCTGCTCTGGATTCTGTGTCTCCCTGTCTCTCTGCCCCTCCCCTGTTCGTGCTCTCTCTCTCTGTCTCTGAAAAAAAAAATAAATGTTACAACTTTTAAAAGAAAGAATGATAGCTGGGTATGAGAAAAAGCATATGAAGAGATCATTACCGTCTGTGTATGTACACTGAACAACGCAAATAGGGGACTCAATGTGAAACTTAATCTTACCATGGAGCTGTATTCTAAGATGCTTAAGCCATCCTCATGGATAGCCAGCCACATGAAAGTATTTCCGAGCGGTGATGGAGTTATGGGCTGTGAAGAGATGAAAACACACGGTGTGATAAATGCTAAGCAAAATCACAGAAACAGTTTTTAGTCGAAATGCAGAGCAACGTTTGCAACAACAACTTATTATTAAAAATATCTCTTGGGGCGCCTGGGTGGCTTAGTCGGTTAAGCGTCCAACTTTCGCTTAGGTCATGATCTCGCGGTTCGTGGGTTCAAGCCCTGCGTTGGGCTCTGTGCTGACTGCCAGCCCAGAGCCTGGAGCCTATTTCGGAGTCTGTGTCTCCCTCTCTCTCTGACCCTCCCCTGCTCACGCTCTCTCTCTCTCTCTCTCTCCTAGAAATAAGTAAAAATTAAAAAAAAAAACTTTAAAAAGAAATAAAAATATCTCTTGAAAAAAAAAAAGAAAAAGAAAAGAGAACCTACAGGGGAACCTCCACTCCTCCTGGGGTGGAGACAGTGTCATGGAGTGGAAAGTGCAGTGAATCTGATAGGAGACCTGGGTCTGCGATCTCAATCTGCCATTTATTAGCTGTACAATTGGACAAGCTACCGAATCTCTCCGAGGCTCAATTTCCTCATCCTTAACATGGAGACAACAATGTTTACCTCTTATTTTTCTTTTGTGTTAAGAGGTTAATAGCTTGTAGGGTTTCTATGGTGACCAAAATCCTAATGAAACAAAATACATGTGTGTTTCCAAGGTGTGTGTAGTGATCCTTTTAAGTGCACACTATTTCTGAGAATTTATTAAATCTGATACTCAATGACTAATAATGAGAGAATTAAAAAATATGAAACTGTGTGATGAATGGTAATGAGAAATACCAAATTTTCCACTAAATTCCTTATTGTAAAAAACAATGAAATTATATTAATAAAAAGAATCTCTCACCACTAAGCCCCAACTCAACCCATGAATGTTTTTGAGCATTCCACAATGACTGCTTAACAATAATTGAATTTAACAATAACTAAAATTCTAACAACAACTTAACCACTCCTCTTAAACCTTATAAAAGTATGCTGAGGCCATAGATAAGTAACTGGGATGAATCTACAGTATTTATACATATACTATATTTGTACATGGTAAAAGTTATCAGAATCTCATGAATAAAAACTCCTGGCTTACTATCTACTGAGAGTCTGTTCGCTAAGGATAGGCAAGCATTATAAGGA
This sequence comes from Proteles cristata cristata, assembly GCA_017311185.1. Classification (NCBI taxonomy): domain Eukaryota; kingdom Metazoa; phylum Chordata; class Mammalia; order Carnivora; family Hyaenidae; genus Proteles; species Proteles cristata. The sequence goes on from JAESUZ010003943.1 coordinate 980,524, forward strand.
TGCTGGGGCGTCGGGGGGTGGCTCAGTCAGTTGAGTGTCCAACTCTTGATTTCGGCTCAGGTCATGATCCCAGGGATTGAGCCCTGCATTGGGCTCCATGCTGTGTGGAACCTACTTGGCATTCTCTATCTCTCTCTTTCCTCTGCCCTCTGCCCCTCCCCATGCTCATGCTCTCTCTCTCTTTAAAAACTTAATATATATATATATATACTTATACACACACACACACACACACACACACACACACACACACACACACACATCAGCAAAGGACGCCATTTAACCTAAGTCATTGAACTCCCCAGTCCTTTGACAAACAAAATGTTGTTTTTATTGTTCTTTGGTCAAACAAAATATGGCATATACATGCAATGGAATGTTATTCTGCTTTTAAAAAGAAGGAAATTTTGACACATGCTACAACACTGGATGAACCTTGAAGACGTTCTCTATAGAAAAATAAGCCAATCACGAGGATGTGGAGAAAGAGGAGTCCTTTTGCACTGTTGGTGGGAATGCAAACTGGTGTAGCCACTCTGGAAAACAGCGTGGAGGTTCCCAAAAAAATTAAAGATAGAACTACCCTACAACCCACCAGTGCACTACTAGGTATTTAATCAAAGGATATGAGTGTGCTGTTTCAAAGGGGCACACGTACCCCACTGCTAATAGCAGCACTACTGACAATAGCCAAAGTAGGGAAAGAGCCCAAATGTCCATCAACAGATGAATGGATAAAGAAGATGTGGTTTATCTATACACTGGAATACTTCTTGGTGATGAAAAATAATGAAATCTTGTGATTTGCACCAATGTGGATGGAACTTGAGTGTATTATGCTAAGCGAAATTAGTCAGTCAGAAAAAGACAAATATCATATGATTTCACTCATATGCGGAATTTAAGATAGAAAATAGATGAACATAAGGGAAGGGAGGCAAAATTAGAGAGGGAGACAAACCATAAGAGACTCTTAAATACAGAGAATAAACTGAGGTTTGCTGGAGAGGTGTTGGGTGGGGGGATGGGCTAAATGGGCAAGAGGCATTAAGGAGGACACTTGCAGGGCACCTGGGTGGCTCAGTTGGTTAAGCGTCTGACTTCGGCTCAGGTCATGATGACACAGTTCATGGGTCTGAGCCCTGCGTTGGGCTCTGTGCCGACAGCTCAGAGCCTGGAGCCAGCTTCAGATTCTGTATCTCCCTCTCTCTCTGACCCTCCCCTGCTCATGCTCATGCTCTCTCTCTCTCTCTGTCTCACAGAAATAAATAAAACATTTAAAAAAAAAATTTTAAAAAGGAGGACACTTGCTGGGATGAGTACTGAGTGTTATATGTAAGTGATGAATCACTAAATTCTATTCCTAAAATTATTATTATGCTATATGTTAACTTGGATTTAAATTAAAAAAAATAATTTTTAAAAAAGGAAAATAAGCCAATCACAAAAGGACAAATATTGTATGAATCCTCTTACATGAGGTTTCTAGAGCAGTCCAAGATACCGAACAGGAAGCAGAATGGCGGTTATGAGGGCCATGGGAGAAGGGAGAATAATTTGGAGGTTTAATTTGGGAAGATGAAGAGGCTTAATTTGGGAAAATGAAGAAGTTCTGGAGGTGGATGGTGGTGAGGGGAGCATAATAATGTGAATGTGCTTAATGCCACAGAAACGTACACTTAAAAATGGCTAAAATAGGAAAAAAAGTTAATATAGTGTATTTGATAGTATATATACTTACCGCCCCCAACAGATGCTATTAAGCAAACAAAGAAGGTGTCTGCATTGTATAAAGAAAGAAAAGTGAGTGAAGAAAAGATGCCGGTCATGCGACATGCAAACGCTACATCATTATTTAATGATATTGCTGTGCTGAAAAGCACAGAACATATAATCAAAGAAAAATATTTAATATTCCTTCCAATGCTGAAATTAGAGTTAAAATTCAGTGTAAAACGCTGATCTACAGTTCAAATCCAGTCCCTACATTCGTAAAAAACATGTCCAACTCCTTGCAAATATATTAATTTCACAGATGTTTGAGCATAATGACTTTATCACCCATTTACTCATCAGTATACAGCTTTCAGTACCAGGAGCAATATAATGCCTTACCTCACAATGATGGAATTAGATGGGCTAATTCCATTAGTCATTCATGGAATGAGAATATGAAGATACCCTAGATTTTACTTTACTAGTCCAAGTTGTCACTTACAGATGATAAAACTGCGGTTTAGAGAGGTTAAGTGACTTGCCCAAAGTGGCGCAGCCGTTCAGCAAAAACGTATTACGTGATATTTACATGCAAAGCATAACGGTGTGCGTGAGAAGATTTCAAGATCAGTGAGTCTACACCCTCAAGGTGTCTACAACTTATTAGTGAGGACAGACCACACACACACACATAAACACGACACAAGACAAGGAGCATTTTAGGCGGTTGAGGGAGTATAAAGTGACCTGGTTCCAAAGAAAGAAGAAGGATTCAAATAGTACAGTTCTTCCCTTGGGGAATGGCTGGCCGCCGGCTGGCGGGGCACACCTCTCCCTCCTTGGTGCTCCTGCAGCGCCCTGTCCCTGTTGCTATTAACTATGTTCACTCTGCAGTGCTTGTTTGCAGGCCTGTTGCAACACTGGACTGTGGGCTCCCGGAAGTTAGGGTACAACCCATCTGAAACCGTGGGCTTACGTATCCCCAGGTACGTAATGTTTGGCAAACAGAAGTCACTAAATACTAAATAAATGAACAAACGAGTGAGAGAGTAAATGATAAATGGGTGAGAGGGTGCCCGGATGCAGACATCAGCTGCTGCCTTCAGTCTAATGATGAGCCTGTGGAAGGCAGGCGATTTAAGGTTGAGGACAAGAAGGAGAAGCCGGTGGCACTCCTGCGTTTCCTTAGTGTCTTCATTGCTTTCTTTTCTTTTCTTTTTTAATTTTTTCAGAGAAGGAGAGTGTGAGCAGGGGAGAGGGCAGAGGGAGAGAGACAGAGAATCTTAAACAGGCTCCACGCTCCGCTCGGAGTCCAATATGGGGCTTGGTCCCATGACCCTGGGATCATGACCTGAGCTGAAATAAAGAGTCAGATGCTCAACAGACTGAGCCACCCAGGCGTCTCGCCTTTTTTCTTTTTTAAAAGCCAAATATACAGAACTTGGAGTCACCAAGGTCACGGTTTTACTTCAGCAAACTGCACAGGGTCAACTCTACAGGTGAACGTCTCTATTCTGCATCTGCCTCCCATCCTTTCTTACTTTTGCGAGAAACAACTTGGCACCAAAGAATGGCCACTTCCTGGCAACCGTCAAATAAATGCGCACACAGTCAGCAGCACTGTGTCCCCGGAGGGCCATCCACCTGGTTGACAGTCGCTGGCAGAGCTGCCTGAGAAAAGAACAGAAAGAAAAACACAAAAGCAAAAAAGTAAGCAGTGTGTCCTCCTCCCAAGGCAAAGCTCTCCTTGAGCCAATCCTAGGTACATCTGGGGTTCCGAGGTGGCCCCCCAGGAGGAGCTGTGATCATGTGACTCCCATCTCACCACTGTCCACCCTGTATCCTTTTGGAACATTCCTCTCACCAAATTCTCACACTATTAGTGCTTTCTGTATGACCTAGGTTCCCCACCTCCCAACCCCCACCAGGAAAAGTTAAAAAAAAGTCTGATAAGCTAACATTAAACCTTAGAATAAATTAATTTAAAAAGGGAATTTCTCATTGGAATAGCTTTAATTTTTAAAGAGAAGTACAAGTACATGACATTGAAACCAAAAAATGTATGTGTAACGAGGGAATTTTAGGCACTACCACTGCTGGGTAAAGAGATGTTGGCTGTGAGGGAGATGCCTTAAATAAAGTCACAGTGGAAATTGCTTACTTCTAAGGAGACAAGAGACTGATCTTACGTGTTTCTACTTTGGAAAACTCACAGTGAATCGGATCTGCCTCTATTTTTCAATTGAATCAACTTTTCTTTATATATTCTCTGAAACCAAAATTCCAAATCCCTTGTATTTATTTAAAAATTTATATTAAAAAAATCTTGTGTAAGAAGATAGTTTGTGTTTTATTCGAATTTGTTTATAATAGAATACCCCAAGAGATAAAAATTTTTGGTAAACCCTTCATAAAATTAAACACAGTACTGGCCACTTTTTTCTTTTTATTAGTAGGGCTAATTTGGACAAGAATGAATAAGATCAAATGAAAAGTAGATCTTTTAACTTAAGGCAAACATTATTTTCCTTAAAACTTTAAACATAGATTCTCAAGTTTCTAGGCCCATCTTAAATAAAAAAGATCGATAACCTCTTGGTATTCAACAGCATTAAAAAACCTTAAGAAAATGATCATGTATAATACATTTTCATCTTTAAAATTTGAACAGAAAATTATCATCCAAATGCTACCCTTAAAGAGTCACAAGGGCTTCCTTACCTTAACTGTTCTTCAGAAGTGTCATCTCTATACCTTTTAGGATAAAATTTTTCTATGACTTGTTTTAGAGTTTGATTTGTTTTGCACTGATTAGTAACATGCCCTGCTGGAGTTGAAAAGGGTCTTTCAAAATCTCCAATCTCCACCTAATTAGAAAGCCAAAAAGAAAAGAAAGGATATTGAAGAGTTTTTTTTTAAAAAACTTAGTTTCATTGTTTCTTACCATTCTTTATAATATACACACCTATTTGTCACGATTGTGTGAGCATGGAACTTATAATTGTACATAAGTATTAATAAAATCTAAATTTCATTTGAATTCTAATTTAGAGCAAAATCTGTAATTCAAACATCTCAATTCCATTTCTACATAAACTACTCTTGGTTAAAATTGCCATCTAGTAGTATTTGCTAAGGACCACTAATATGATTAGTTATAACAGCATAGGGTAATTTTTTGCCTTTAGGGTGCTATTTTAATTGCTCATAATAAAGCACAATGGAAGCCAGTAATAAAAGACAAAAGAGTTATGAAGCTATGAGAATTCTCAAAAAAGTATTATTTGTAGGATCTCTACTGAATATACTGTGTGTAAGAATTACATTCTCATTACTTTCTTCCTAGATTTTCTGCATAAATGGTTCTGTATCCATCCCCTTTTTCTATTATTCTGGGAATAGAGCCCGCTATTTCCCTTTCACCTTGAATGAAAGAATGCTCAATCCTTATCTGTATTAACAGGATACACAGATGCTATTCTCTACCCACCCACCCATCTCTCTATCCACTCATCCACCCATTCGTTCATCCAAACCTATACGGAGTCTCCATTATATGTCAGGCACATAGTAAATGAGGTGATAAAAGGAAAAAAAAAAACAGTTGAACACAGTTCCTACCCTCAAAGAGTTTATTGTCTAATAGAGGAGACTGAAGTATAAACAAGGTGAGTATAAGCAAGTTGTTTATACTTGCAATGACCCATGTCAAGTGCCTTATATAGGGTACCAAAGGGGGCTCAAGGAGGGAGATGGAGTGGGGACATGCAGATGCATGTCCTTTTGGTCATTCACATCCTTACCTACAGCACTCCCCGACGAGCAGATGGAAGGTTCCATCCAGACTAGGATGGGTCCCCATCACAAGGGGGTCTTGTGCCTCCAGGTAAGCTGTTAGCACAACCAGCCTCTGAGGTTCTGACCCCTGTGGCTTTCATTTTCAAGCTCTTAGTCTAAATTCCTTAGCTGAACTTTGCTCTTAGAGTGTATTCTACCTTTCCAGGTTCTCCAACCCGGTTTCTTAGTTGTTGGTTCCTTGGCTTGGCCCTGCTATTCAGCTCTCCTCCTTTCCAACCTGTTCCCTAATTGCCCCACACCAAATACAAGCTGTCCGTCTGCTATTCAAACATACTGAAATCCTTCCCCCAGAGCAAGCTTTTTATTGTCCTCACCTATCACCAGATCATACTCAGCACAGCTACCTGTGAACCTAAGAGCAAGCTAGGTTCCCCAAGGAGATGGCAGTTTGACAAACAATAGTTACAAACATAGGCCGTTCGAGGCAACCTTTCTCTTTAGGAAACCCTACAGTGGAATCTCCAAGGTCAGTGTCCCCTCTCTGGCACCTGGCATACTGTGTGGCACAGAATGAGCACATAAATGTTTGCACGACAACTGAAAATCAACTCAGAGAGCTCCCAATAGGAGTCACATCAACACGATGCCCTCCCAAGACACCGTGCACGATGATTAACGATCCGCTCCAAGAATTTCCTAAGATGGAGAATATCAACAGGGGCCTACAGATACTCAAATCTTCAACAGAAATAACTTTTCTTCTACAGATCTCAGATTAGCATATTTAAATTTCTTCACAAAGACTATTCTGAGGAAAAGAGATCAGAGATACTATATAATTTTCCCTTCATAGATGGAGAAATTATACTTTTCAGTTAGTAACATGTTCAGAATTTTCTAGGTGGACGTATAGTCTTACCTCTCTACTCATTCCTCAAATTCATCTAAAACATGTTAGAAGTACATGTCTCTAAAATACACTGGAGAATGGACTATGGTAAGGCACTGTGCTAGGTAGATGAATAGGGACAGCCCTTTCCCTCAGGGAGGCTACAGTCAGTGGTGCGAAGCAGAAACAAATGAATAATAATAAACCACTGAGGTAAAGACAGTACCGTGAAGGACGTGACAAAAACCCCAAGAGGGACACTTAACCCACACAGGCAGAATTCAGGAAGGCTTCCTGGAGTAAGTGATACCTCAGAGGAAAAGTAAAGAATAAACTGAGGGGTACCTGGGTGGCTCAGTCAGTTAAGTATCTGACTATTGGTTTTGGCACAGGTCATAATCTCGCGGGGGTTCTCTCTCTCTCTGCCCCTCCACCACTTGCCCTCTCTCTCAAAAACATAAATAAACAAACTTTAAAAAAAGGGATACATTGAAATTAACAGGCGAAGGAATGGGGGTATAGATGTTCCAGGCAGAGCAGACAAAAAAGTAAACAGAAGAGGTAAGAAAAAGTGAGCCGTATGCAAGTCAGGGAATTGTGCAGGGAACCAAAGCTTACATTTTGCTTGAGCATAAAGTTCAAAGCAGAGAATATTAACAGATGACGCTGCAGAGGCAGGCAGAGTGGAGCTCACAAATGTCGTGTATAAACAAGGGAATGATGGCGAGATCCACTCGGCGGCTAGATCTCCACCTCAATTCCAGAGCTTCCAAACACACCACCTTGGCTCAGCCTCCTGGCCCAGATTGTAAGAAACTGGTGGCCTCCACTTCCTGTCTCTCTTTTGGGATGTTGCCCTCATCATCCAGCCGCCATTCTGTGAGGAAGCTCACACAGCCACATGAAGAAGCCATGTGTCGGTGTTCCCGCTAATGGCCCCAGCACAAGTCCCAAATAACAGCCAGGGCCGGACACCAGACGTGTGACGGAAGCCTGCAGTGGCAGAGTCACAGCCAACCTTGGAGCAAGACCAGCCGTCATCACTCATCCCTGCCTGAACTATCACGTTAAGTGGCTGAGAAAGGCTTATGAGTTCGAAGCCTGCTGCAGGAGAGCAGGTGGGACACTTTGGTGGCCCGACCCACAGCAACGGGGGCCTACATGCAGAGGAGGGAAGTGGTGAATGTATCTTAGAGTTACAATGGGCGGGACCTGATCACTGAGTGAAAAGGAGGGCAGTCAGTGATGATTGCTGGACTCGAAGTTTGCATGGGGGGAGCCAGGAGCATGGTGAAGATACAGAAGGTGAAGGAAATGGAGGGAAGACAGTTCAGTTCTTGCTATGCCGAATTTAAGGAGCACATGAGGGAAGAGAAGCAGAGAGCAAAGATTTGGGAACTGGGGCACAGGAGGTAGATAAAGAGATGTCCTGGGGCGGTGTGCACTGTGCAAGGACCACAGACCTGCGGGGACCTAGGCCTTCGTCCCGATGACATATCAGAGAGTTGCCTTCACATTCTTTCTCACTTAGGCTGTGCACAGACTCAGTTGTGGTGGAGACTGGGGGCTGCCTCTTATGACTAGTCTCTCCTTGCTGAGTAATAAAGACCTTGGCTGTAGCCATGCTCCTTGCCAGCCAGCTCAGACCACATTTGCTGGTCTCCGTTGGAGGCTGGCAAGGCCATACGACCCAGTTCTGACCAGGGAGATATAAATGGAAGTGCTCTAGGTAACTTCTGGAAAGTTTCTCAAAGGAGGAAAGGCACGCCCTGCTTCAGGCCTTCCTCCATCCTTTTTTTTTTTTTTAATTTTTTTAATGTTTTATTTATTTCTAGGAGAGAGAGAGAGAGACAGCGTGAACAGGGGAGGGTCAGAGAGAGAGGGAGTGACAGACTGAAACAGGCTCCAGGCTCCGAGCTGGCAGTCAGCACAGAGCCCGACGCGGGGCCCGAACCCACGAACCGCGAGATCATGACCTAAGCGAAAGTCGGACGCTTAACCGACTAAGGCACCCAGGCGCCCCTGGCCTTCCTCCATCCTGATGCCCGGGACACTGATGTGATGTCTGGAGCTCGGCAGGTCTCCAGGACCAGGAAGAGGACATGCTAGGGAAAGAAGAATGGAGACCAAGATGAAGCCCATGCCGCTGATGACCCTGTAGAGGGGCCAGATCGCCTGTCTATCTATGTGAGAGACAAATAACACTTCTATTTGGATTAAGTCACTATTAATTTCTGCGTGCGTTTATGAAAGTCTGAACTTAATCCTACTGATACAATAGGTAAATAAGAGAAAGTGCACTAGCCTTTACAAAGACCCATTCCTCTTAGATTACTGGATGATTTTCAGCATGGCATCTTGAGCCCTGCGGTTCTGCACTGAACTCCTTTATTAAACACAGAGCCTAGTGGGAAACATTTAAGATAACTAAGAAACTAGGTTGCACGAGGAATATTGTCTCAGTTGACATCACCATGGTTGTCAGCAATTGTAATTATAATGCCTGTAAGTTTTAAGGCGTTAATCATAGCAAAGTGAATAAAGAATTACAAGATATATTGTTTGGCTATATTTAAATCAATGTACAAATTAGGATCTTACCTTTACAAAATATTACTGTACATAACACGGAAGTTACCTGAGCTAACAGAGCTGCCATTTCTAATGCCAGGTCCTTGTTCAGAGGAAAAAGTCCATTTATTATTTGATCATTTGTCTGATACATTAACAGCAACTTTTCTCTATCAGTCTCTCCACGAGCTTGCATTGAGAAATACAGTCTTAAAAAAAGAGGAAATCTTTCGTTACAGGCTATTCTTAAAAGGAAGAAAGGAAAGACAAATCCAGAGGACTGATACAGGGTTATTCTAAGGTAGTTTTCTAAGTGATACAAACTTAGAGCATGATTCTCAATCCTCTCTCTTTCTGTTTCATATTAGCACCTTCAGCAAACAGAGGAAAAGCTGCTTTGAAATTGAGGAATGCTTCTATGCTATTTTTTATACCCTAAAATACCCAATCCTTTACTAAGGAAGGAACTAAGGCACTGAGCGAAATTAAATATACCCTCTCTTGTAAGGAATGCTGAGGTAACCCTTCAATTCAATGGGCTGTATAAAAGCCATTTCCAAAACACTAATAATCTTTCCTAAATACCTTGGAAATATCAGGGAATAGAAAAATGAAGATTTGAATTCAAAATCAACATCAGGGGTGCCTTTGCCTGGGTGGCTCAGTTGGTTAAGCATCTGACTTTGGCTCAGGTCATGATCTTGTGGTTCTTGGGTTGGAGTCCCATATGGGCCCTGTGCTGACAACTTGGAGGCTGGAGCCTGCTTTGGATTCTGTGTCTCCTTCTCTCTCTGCCCCTCCCCCCACTCTTTCTCTCTCTGAAAAATAAACATTAAAAAAATAAAAAATATCAACATCAAGTTGGGGGTGACAGTTTTCTCTGGAGGGGGGGATCTAAAATATATTATTGGTACATTTTAATGTCTTAACTTTTTTTTTCCTCATCCAGGTAAGCATCTTTAGGAGCTCAAACATAGTTTACATGTTGGTATTATTACTTGTTGAAATAGGAGGTGTCTTCTGTTTGCCTAGGAGGACTTCAGCAATTCGGTGACTTTCTTTATTTATTCATTATGGTTAAATTCACTATTCATTATTCATTACTCACTATTCAGGAGACCTCGGGGGGCTCTGACTTCAGGCTGCAGACCTGGTACAGGGTGCTATAAATGCTGTAGATGTTACAACAGTGGGGTGAGTGAGCAATATGCTGTTGTACTTGAATGTCAGCAGGACATCAGAGTGACAGGGAAAGAGAGATTTAGGTCCAGAACGTGTTAGGCATGTGCCCAATTAGCTCTAAGTGGATTTTCAGCCCTTTCTTCCCAATACCCTTGAAGGAAAGGACACACTGGCATCAGTTACAATATCTTTCGCACTAATGATCTCTGTTGGCAGGCACTGAGAGATGGCAGGGAATCTCAGGGGAAGCAGGGTGGGTGTACTCTGAAAAGCTCTTCCTTCCTATGATTTTGATAATTCTTCCCACCCACCACACTTAGGAATCACAGGCCCATGCAGTCATTCAGAGTGGTGTCTGGAAAAAAACAAATCCTAAGCCCTACTCATCTGGGACTATATGATGAGAAACTTAACTCACAGAAGACTATGGCTGGGCAATCGAAACAGATTCTAAATTCAAAATGCTATCAGGGCGCCTGGGTGGCACAGTCAGTTAAGTATCTGACTCTTGATCATGGCTCAGGTCATGATCTCACAGTTCATCAGTTCGAGCTCCACATTGGGTTCTGCACTGATGGTGTGGAGCCTCTTTGGAATTCTCTCTCTCCTTCTCTCGGCCCCTCCCCTGCTTGTGCTCTCTCTCTCTCTCAAAATAAATAAGTAAACTTAAAGAAAGAGAGAGAGAGAGAGAGAACAAAATGCTATCAGCAAAGTGATATAAAACAAAAGGGAATCAAGTTTAAGAAGACAGCCCTCTTTTTGGCATAGCTTATTTCCTCCACCTGAAGTCAAGAAGTATGTCTTAACTCAGGTTTAACTAAGGTTCTTAATAAAAGCTTGAATTGATACTACAGGTAGAGGGAAAAAAGGACCAGATGTGCAAACAGGTGCAGGTAAGAAGACCTAAAGTGCATTTTTTATTCTTCCTGGCATGCCCAAAAGACGGATTCTGGAAGGGGAAATGAAGCACTATGAGCAAAAAGGGAAAAGCAATCCCAGGCACATATATAGGAAGACAACGTGTACAATCATTGACTCGAGCCTCTAAAGAAACAGTTTGTGCTCCAGCAACCATACAGGGACTTGGAGAGAATGCAGAGACGAACCAAAGTCACAAAAATGATCAAGAGTCAGAAACTCAAATCCGCGGTCTTGGACAGACGAGGCGCCAGGGGAATGTGGGTTCTGTGACAGTCCCCAGAACGACCAGCTTCTAGGCACTCACTGATCCTAAAGAGGCCTGCAGCTGAGGAAGTGGGCTTCCATCCTGCAGGCAGGGCTGGGTCAGACAGCAGGGGAGTGGCAAATGTCCACCTCCTCGCTTGATACCCGGAAGTGAACTGCTGTGGGATGGAAATGTTCAGGACCAGCTCGTACACCTGGTTCCTGCTTCTGAACATGGTAGGGCTCTCAGCGCTGCTCGGAACCCCTTTGTTTGCCTCCAACTGGCTCCGTATTTCACTCCTAGGAGCATTTATGTCCTACCGTCATCCGTCTCCTCCTCTTGTTAACTTAGTGAAGGAGCAGCCTGCCTTCCCCTTCCATTTACCTTCCCTTCACTCCTCCGTCCATCATGGTCTCCTGATAACACTACTGAACTGCAGTCTTGACCCCCCACTCCGCCCTTTGCCTGCTGCCTCTATGGCTACCATCTCAAGTCATCTGCTCAGAAAGCACCAATCTGCAAAGGCTGCCTCTACGGTCCCACAACGTCTTGTACAAATGCATGTTATATTCTGCTTGTATACACACGTTATATTCATGGTAAGAGCCAATATTGATGGGCATTTACTGTGTGGCTAGTCCGAGTGCCATATATGTGCCAACATACAGTCCTGCACACAGCCCTAGAGGTAGGTACTCTTTCCATTTCGCACAGAGGGCCTCTGAGGCACAGAGATGGTAAGTGACTTACTCAAGGCCACACAGTAAATGGGAGAGCCGGGATTCCAGCCCAGGCAGATTCTCTCCAGAGGTCCTGTTCTCCACTACTCTGCTCTTCTGTTTCTGTTACAGCATTAATTACACCCCTAAGATTTCATGTCTGTCTCTCCCTACAAACTGTAAGCTTCTTTTTTTTTTTAATTTTTATTTCTTTCTGAGAGAGAGAGAAAGAGAGAGAGAGAGAGAGGGAGATACAGAATCTGAAGCAGTCTCCAGGCTCTGAGCTAGCTGTCAGCACACAGCCCAACGTGGGGCTCGAACCCACGAACCATGAGATCATGACATGAGCCGAAGTCGGACGTTTAACCGACTAAGCCACTCAGGCGCCCCACAAAGTGTAAGCTTCTAAAGGGTAGGGGGATTCTATTCGCCTTTGGACCCCCAGGGCTCCCACAAGGCCTGGCACTGGCACCCACTGAAGAGACATTTACTGCACGAATGGGCAAATGAGTGGCAGTGAGAATTGCCAAACATGGGAATTATTTGCCAAAAAAGCCAGAAAAATCCCCTTCTGTGGTCTGGGCAGTGTCCTCACCTGTGAGATGGAGATAATAGTGATACCGTCTCAGCGGTGTCCTGAGGATTCCATGAGAGATGGAAACAAGGAGCTCAGCACCAGGCCTGGTATGTGGTAAGTGGTCAGTAAATGTTGGTTATTATTATTACTATCACTATGATTATTATTAGGGTTCTTCTCTAGAGGTCTTTAGAATTACAAGGATCTCTGCATTCTGGAATTGTTTTGTTTCAAAAAACTTTTCTTATCTTTATTTTTGAGAGAGAGCGAGAGAGACAGAGGGGGAGGAGGGAGGGGCAGAGAGAGAGGGAGACACAGAGTCTGAGGCAGGCTCCAGGCTCCGAGCTGTCAGCACAGAGCTCGATGCGGGGTTTGAACTCATGAACTGCAAGATCATGACCTGAACCGAAATTGGACACTAAACCGACTGAGCCACCCAGGCGCCCTTGTTTGGTTTTGCTTTTGCTTTTGCTTTCAGTACAACAGCCTTTACAGTTTGCAACAGGAAGTGGGAGAGGACCGGACACGGGACACGATGTCTCTGGCACCAGGGACAGTTTTCAAAGACCTATTCTGTCTCTGTCCCCCCAAAAAAGCCACTCTGGAAATGTTTTAGCGTGAACACGGCTGGAAGAAATAGGATAAATTAGATGGTCTGTCAAGATGTCTCTTGGCTTAATAGGCAATGGGTACAGGTGCTAAAGGCTGCAGAGACGAGAGTATTTGCCTATGCTCCAGAAAGTAAGAATTAAAAAGCAGTATTGAAAATAATCTTCTTAAAAATTGTTTCTTTACTTATTTATTTTGGGAGAGAGAGTGCGCTAGGGTGAGCAGGGGAGGGGCAGAAAGGGAGGAAGGGAGAGAAGCCCAAGCAGGCTCCATGCTGTCAGTGCAGAGCCTGACGTGCGGCTCCATCCCATGAACCGTGAGATCATGACCTCAGCAGAAATCAAGAGTCAGACGCTTAACCGACGGAGCCACCCAAACGCCTCTGAAAATAATCTTTTATTTCATAAAGTGGGGTAGGAAGAGTTGCTGTCTTCAGGGAAGGACCCTTGCCAGTTTCAGTTTGTTAAAAACATGTCCTGACTTATGCAGTTTAAAATACACAATAAGAAAGCAAGTTAAATAAGCAGTGTAAGCACAAATAGAATTCAAACGTTAGTTTCCAAAGGGTTGTCTGTGAGAGTAAGTTCAAACGCTATTAATTAGATCTTTAACCTCTGAATGTAAATAATTAAAATTCCACAACTTGCTAAATATAAATACAAATTCCATGATCGAGAGTGGGTGTTTAGTTTCGCTTGTTACAGCGCTGCTTGACAGATGAAGAAGTGAGTCCTTGGGTGCATGATAGGTCACAGCCAGTCCCCTTTCCAACTGTGTCACTGGAAATTAGGGCTCATTGTCTAAGCTATTTATACACATATGCAAAGCACAACCACATTTAGAAACGCAGTACTTTCTCATAGCTGTGGCTAACCAGCCATTTCAGACTTCTGTTAAAAATTAAACCTTTTGGTTGAATTACCTTTTTTTCTGATGTCAAAGATATTGTCACGGGACTTTTTATTTCTTGACAAGGCAATCTTTATTATGTATGATTCACAGCTCTCTTTGTCCTTCTTAGTGCCATTTGCTACCCCTGGGTTATTATTCTTATCTCTGTTTCGGACTACCTTTTTGCATTGCACCCAAATGTAATTTGGGTTCCAACCGTAGCTATCACAGACAGAATTCATATGTGTTAAGCATTCATAAGGCATACATTATTAGGAATAGTCTTAGACACGGATATGATCCCATTAAGTTCAAATAAAACCAGATGAGAATTCCTGAACCTCTCTCCATGAAGATACATGGCAGGTCAGGTCCAGGAACTGGCTCTCTTCAACAAAAGGTAAGATTAAGAGACAGGGCAGCAGGGGCGCCTGGGTGGCTTAGTCGGTTAAGCATCCGACTTTCGCTTAGGTCATGATCTCGCGGTTCGTGGGTTCGGGCCCCGTGTCGGGCTCTGCGCTGACTGCCAGCTCAGAGCCTGGAGCCTGTTTCAGTCTGTGACTCCCTCTCTCTCTGACCCTCCCTGCTCATGCTGTCTCTCTCTCTCTCTCTCTAGAAATAAATAAAAACATTAAAAAAAAAAAAAAAGAGAGATGGGGCAGCAATGGGGACCTCCGGGGGCTTCTCGAAAGTGGGCATGCATAAGAATTGCCTGGAGAAATGCTAAATCACAGACTCCCTATGTCCACAGATTCTGCTTGACTCAGTAGGTCTATAGTGGTATTTAATAATTTGCATTTCTTTTCTTTTTTAAGTTTATTTATTTATTTTGATGGGGAGGGGAGCAGAGAGGGGGAAAGAGAGAGAGAGAAAATCCTCAGCAGACTCCACACCATCAGCGGGGAGCCTGACGTGGGGCTCACACCCACGACCTGTGAGATCATGACCTGAGCAGGAATCAAGAGTCAGACACTTAACCAACTGAGGCACCCAGGAGCCCCAATAATTTGCATTTTTAACATGTTCCCATGGGATCCTGAAGTTGCAAGTCCAGGGTCATCTCTCGGAGAACAACTTGCTCCAGCAAATCACAGGACTCAAACAAAATCATCGGGAAGGTCCAAGTCTTCCAGCCTGCTATTCTTGACAGGCACCAAAGGACCACAGATAAAGGCTACCGTCAGTAGAAATGGGCTCCTCCAGGAGCAAAGCCTATTAGATTTCCATTAGCTAAGTAATCCTGCTTATCTCCAAGAAGTAGGATTTTAAAACCTTAGATATCAAAGCTTAACAGTCACCTTGTAACTCAGAACTTGTGCAAATTACCATAGGTCATGAGCCCCTGAACAGAGACACTCCAATGGCTTATAACTACCATTTATTCAGATCAAAGGAAGCCATTCAAATAGTGGGGGGGGCCTTTTGTGGCTGACTGTAGGAGAGGAGTCCTCAACAGGAATGTGCCACCTTTATTTAACCGCTCCCCTAATAAGAGGCATGTAAGTCCCTTCCAACTTATTTTTCACTGTTATAAAATACATGGCCAGGGAGATACTGAGGTACAACTGGCATACTCTCATTCGTGCATATGGCTATTTCTGTGGGACAGATCATTAGAAAAAGAAATTCCAAATTAGATCAAAGGCTATCATGTTCTTTACGTATACAGCATCTTTACTTCTTACATTCCAGTTTTAGGCCCATGACCATCTTTCAAAAATCTCTGGGAGAAGTAACGACTACACGAGCAATGCCACCAGTAATTCTTTCATCCTAGTATTTTAGATTCCTTATTTCATGGAGTGTAAGATCCAAATAAAATCATCACAATACCTTTTCATTTTTTTTGTACAGCTAATGTTACCTGGTCAGTGACCACTGTTTACTAAGTACTACCTTCTGCTCGTACATGGAAGAAAAGAAGATATTTTAAAAAAAAAAAAAAAAAAAGGAAAGAAAATCTAGTTTCTGATCATGTGCCAAAGTACATTAAAATTGTATCTGTTGGGGGCGCCTGGGTGGCTCAGTCGGTTACGCGTCCAACTCTTTTTTTTTTTAATGTTTTATTTATTTCTAGGAGAGAGAGACAGCGTGAGCAGGGGAGGGTCAGAGAGAGAGGGAGTCACAGACTGAAAACAGGCTCCAGGCTCTGAGCTGGCAGTCAGCACAGAGCCTGACGCGGGGCTCGAACCCACGAACCCCGAGATCATGACCTAAGTGAAAGTCGGACGCTTAACCGACTAATCCACCCAGGTGCCCCAGTTACGTGTCCAACTCTTGATCTCAGCTCAGGTCACGATCTCACGGTTGGTGAGTTTGAGCCCCACATGGGGCTCTGTGCTGACGGTGCAGAGTCTGCTTGGTATTTTCTCTCTCTCCCTCTCTCTCTGCCCCTCCCCTGCTAGCTCTCTCTCTCAAAATAAATAAATAAACTTAGAAAAAAATTGTATCTGTCAGGAAGATACGTGCTCCATGCTCACTGGTTTTTTCCCAATTCCTGAAACGCTCTGAGCAGCGTTCCCTCTACAGGCTTTGGAACATCCTTTTCTACTCATTTCCTCGCTGCCGCTTCCAGCCCCCTCGTGACCCTGGCACAAGTGTCATTTCCTCAAAGATGCCTCCCAATGCCTCCAGTCTAGGTCAGACTTCTTCCTATGCGCTTACAGGACCACATTCTTTTCTTTCAGAGAACTTAATGGGTAATTATGTATTCCTGAGAGTTACTGTGTGATTAACAAGACTGTAAATTCACAAGATCAGGGTACCATTTTACCCAGAGCATCTAGCCGAGTGCCTGGTTTATAGGTGAAGCTCAGTAATTATGGAGAGAAAAAGAGAGAATCTGAAAGAATGAGCATAAATGCATATGAATATGTGACTTCTTAAAAGACTTGAGTAAACAGAAATATTTCTTCTTTAAAAAGTTTTTAAAGTTTTATGTATTTAAATAATCGCTATACCCAACATGAGACTTGAACTCATGACCTCGAGATCAAGAGTCGCATGCTCTTCTGACTGAGACAGCCAGGTGCCCCAGAAGTATTTCTTCTCACTACAGATCTTCAGTAGGGAATTTGACTATTTAGTCTTTATGAGAAAATATATGGTTAAAGAAATTTTTGGAAGTGAAAAAAATCACCCTTGTACCAACCACCCTAAGAGAGAAGCTATTCTTTCTCAGAGTTTTTTTTCTAATCTTTGTCCAAATGCATATTTTTATAAAATATAGCCCTTCATGACATGAAGAGACTAGAGCTAGAAACAAAATTTTATGTGATATTTTCTTCTCAGAGTGGGGCGCCTGGGTGGCTCAGTCAGTTAACTGTCCAACTTCGGCTCAGGTCATGATCTCAGGGTTCATGGGTTCGAGACCCGTGTCAGACTCTGTGCTGACAGCTCAGAGCCTGAAACCTGCTTCAGTTCTGTGTCTCCCTCTCTCTGTGCCCCTCCCCTACTCATGCTCTGTCTCTCTCTGTCTCAAAAATAAATAAACTATTAAAAAAAAAAGTAGAGTCTCCTTTTACAGAAAAACGAACACACATATAAATATTGTAACTTACAAGGCTATTCAACAGAAAACCATAGCGCGTGATGAGAGCATAACGGTACACCCGTACTTTGGTGTTTGAATATGGCATTACACACCTGTTTTTATAAGTTAGACGAACTGTTCTCGTACCTTCCCATTTCCCAGGCTGCTGTTCTTTGGAAGCCTGTTCCCACTTAGAAATAATGTCACAAATCTAGAAGGGAAGAGGAAAATGGAGATTTGTAGCCATTTTCAAATCAGCATTTTTGGAAGACAAGCATGTCTGCAGGCTGAAAATTTTCCAGTGACTATCATCAAACCAAATGGACCGAAACCTTTTGTTTTAAGCTTCTGGGTACCCTCGGTTTTGGATTTAATTATACCTTGCTCTTTGGTCCACTTACCCTTTTGGACACCCATTAACTCTGAACTGTAGCCATGAATATCTTACTCAAAAAGGAATCTTAATGAAAGACTGCATGAGAAACAAGGAGATTCCAGGCATTATTTCATAACTTAATCACTGAAGAAGCAACTTTTCCACCTTCTGAGTTTATAAGGACTGGAATTACTGAAGTTATCTCAAAGAAACTTGAAATATAGTCTTTAGATTCTTTGATTGGGAAAGAATAAAAATTTTTCAGGAACCAAATAAATATTTGCTTGTTTTTTAACAAGTCACTTAGAGAATTATAAATAAGTCTTCAAAACTATGTGACAGGCAGTTATTCAGCAAACCCCCCACTGTTTACTCAGCTCAAGTCAACCAAAACTACTAGCTTATCTTCTTGACTAATTATTAACAGCAGTGCTCTAGGAATGTGTGTCTCAAAATTTACATTTGAATTTGCTGAACTAAATAGGATGTAGCTGGAGCTGAAGAGAAAATGACATTCACTTATCTAGATCTCTCAATATGTAGCCACATATGCAGGCAGGCAGGAGTGGGAGGCAGGTAGCACACCTACTAACCAAGATTCCTAATGAACTTCATAGAAGTGTGACCTTCATAAGTATGAACTTCAATAGTATTTTGTGGAACCCCTTCAAGCCCCAACAGGTTGATCTGCAAGTGAAGCTGGCCTTTGATAGTTTGATGAGAGAACTTCATATCCTCTAAACCTCTGGGAAGCTATTACTTACGAGTCTATTTCTTCTCCTATTCTGCTCCAATTCTTTCATCTTCAAATCACAGGAACACCTTCACCCCGTAACAAGGCACTTATTCCCAAGAGCAATCAAGGACCCTGTCAAGTAGGGAAAGGGGCCAGACCCAGTTCTAGCTGTGTGATCTGGGGTAAATCATTTTCTCCGCTTGGGATTCAGCTTCCTTGTTTGCAAAATAAGTGGGGCTAATTCCTATCAGGTTCCTTACAGTTCCATGTTCTCTACTTCTAACTGTTGTCTTTGCTAGATGGAAACTTTAGTAGTGCCATTTTACTATGACCTAGAAAAGATTTTTTAAAAGTCTTCCAATATTCTATCTTTGTTCATGATTTTCCTTATGTCTGGAATTCCTTCTTTATATCTGTAGGTCCGTTTTCTACACATTCTTCAAAGTCCAGTTCAGCTCTTCCTTATTTTCTAGTGCTGACCGTAATCTCTCCATCTGTGGAACATTCACAGCACTCTTAAAATGTGTATCATTTTCAATTCAAGTTTAAGGTTATTAGTGTATAAGGCTGTTCTTCCCCAAGCAAATTATAAGTTCACTGTGGGCAGCGACTGATTCTGGTCCTTCTTTGGACTCCCCACAGGGTCCAGCCCAGCTCCTCTGACAGAATAAAAAACTACCTTGTGAATGAATACAATAAAAAGCTATTTTATTAGAGCTTCCATACATCCACTCTTATTACCTTATTGGTCAGGAAATTGTTGCTATTATTAATCTTTCTTCTGTCTTAACATGGAATATATGTGCGTGTGCAGATTGTGTATCAAGAATTCTATGACTTCAACAAAGTGCTGAAACCTTTCTTTTTTAATTGGGAAGATTAGATTACTAGAATTTAAATCTGTTGAACTAAGCTTTTTGCAATAGCAAAAAGTAGCCTCTGGGCCGTTTGCGGGGTCTGCCTTCTTAAAAGGAGTTGGCTTTACCTTAATGTTTCCTTGAAGACAATGCTCCACATCCCTGCCAGAAGGATCATCTGTGAATAACGCAAAGCCAGACTGTGTTGGTTTTCTCATTCCTGTGTCCTGGTTCAAAGTATTCAAAAACTCTTCCACTGTGGTGGATGCATCAAAGCCAACTACCTAAGCAGGAATAACAACATTGTTCTCTTAATAAAAGCAACTATGTACATTTCAAACTTAAATTTCAAAGAGGAGTTAAGGGAGAAACAGGCTATATTTGATGCATGATTAATGATAACGAATATTTATCTAGGTGCTTAAACTCCCTCCACACCAAAGCTCTGCTGGAGAAAATTAATGTCATCTTAATTGCTAGCTTGCTGTAAGAATTTAGAAATCTTGGCTTCAGCCAACAGACATGAATTCAAAATACAAAGATCATTTGACAGCTATAAACATCTTGCAGAGGTATCATGCCTACCTATTAAAAGCAAACGAAGAACTACAGCACAATATGAAATTTTTAGGCAAATGGAAAAAATATAAAAGAAATGCACTAAAACAGTCACAGGGAAGTAAGTAGAGCACAGGAAATTTGGTTAATATTCTTGTAATAACTTTGTATGGTGACAGATAGTAACAAGACTTATCTTTGTTATCATTTAGGGATGTATATAAATGTCAAATCGCCCTGTTGTACCCCTGACAGAATTAACACTGTGTGTCAACTGCACTTTAATTAAAAATGAATAAATAGAGAAAAATAATGTTTGTCTCTTTTATATGCAGTGAATTCCATGATAAAAAAGCTCTAGCTAAAAGACTAACTGCCAGGGGCGCCTGGGTGGCTTAGTCGGTTAAGCGTCCGACTTTCGCTTAGGTCATGATCTCGCGGTTCGTGGGTTTAAGCCTCGCATCGGGCTCTGTGCTGACTGCCAGCTCGGAGCCTGGAGCCTGTTTCAGTCTGTGCCTCCCTCTCTCTCTGACCCTCCCCTGTTCACGCTGTCTCTCTCTCTCTCCTAGAAATAAATTTAAAAAAAAAAAAAAAAAAGACTAACTGCCAGCTTCGGAACATGTTTGCTTCAGGTAATAAGTCAACATCTGTACCTGAGAGCTATAAGAGCCGGGAGGAGTTTTCCCACACGATTCCTGAGATTTGGAGACTTTAAAAAGACCAAACTTGTACACACCCACTGTCAGTAATTATTTTCTTATCCAGCAAGTGCACTGGTAGGGAAAGGCGTCAACCAAAGTAGTTATGATTTTCTCCATGAGAATTAGAAGGGCCGTAAAGCTCCTCCCTTATTTGGCTCTGTGTGGATTTTCGTTCGAATCCTTCTTAGCATAACTGTTTCAAAACTCAGCTGTTCTGAAAGAAGACGTAATATATTTTCCCATTTATGGTCACTGCCAGCTGTTGACAAAGGTAGGCAGACAGTCTCACTTCCCTGTTCCACAGAGGACACACGCAGGATTCAAGATTAGGCAAGCATGCTTTCATCGGGGCAGAGAGCGTAGCCCACCTGATATATCCCATTCATGAAGTGCACGGGGATGCTGAAGGGCAAAGAGTGATGATAAGGGTTTCGAAGAAGGGTTGAAAGAATTTCCATTCTTGAGGGTCTTGCTTCTCGGTCTCCATTTTGTTGTGTTCTTTCTACACACCGCTGGCAGTAAATGGCATATTTTCCAAATTCTGTCCTATAATATACAAGTTAAGATAAAGCCTAGGAATAAATTTAAGACAACCTAATACATTAGGTTGGTGTAAGTTGCAATGTATTCTGCTAATTTTGACTGTGATTTTTCTTTTTGAGTGATAATGTTAAATGTTACAACTTTTCTCAAATTCTCGTTTCTTTACTTTTGCAACTGACTGAATCCAACTTCCCCACAACGCATTTTCCCTCTTTACTGTATTATTATCATTATGAAATGAATTTAAAGCTAGCAGTCATTATACAGTCAATAGACTAATTATATTAACACATACAAAGGAAATAATTGTATAAAAATAGTATAGGATAACTTAGGAAACACATGATGGAGTAGAGTTCTCTTTTGAGGAACAGAGAGGTTAGTGCTTAACTGCTAAACAAGGTAAGAAAATATCTCCAAACAAATACATGTATTTTCCTTCTTTACCCTATAAAACATGCACTTCTTAAAACATTTTAAGCATTAAACGAAACCACTGGTGTAAATAAATACAAATGCTAGAGATTTTATTTGCCCTCATTTGTTACATATAATTTTTTATAAAAGCAGACTGATAATACCTCCAAATGTGTTTGTATTGTGAAATGCCTTCTAGGCAGACTTTAAAATATCACCCTTTAGGGGCGCCTGGCTGGTTCAGTTGGTAGCGTGTGCTACTCTTGATCTCAGAGTTGTGAATCTGAGGCCTAAGCATGGCCTACCCATTACTTAAAAAAAAAATCTTTAAAATGTCACCCTTTGTTCTAGGGTCTCTTCAGTGACTGCAACTAAAATCACATGGCATTGGGGTACCTGGCTGGCTCAGCTGGGAGAGCATGGGATTCTGGATCTTGGGGTCATTAGTTTAAGCCCCATGTTGGGTGTGGAGATTACTTAAAAACAAATAAACTCAGGGCGCCTGGGTGGCTCAGTTGATTGAGCGTCCGACTTCCGCTCAGGTCATGATCTCATGGTTTAGTGGGTTTGAACCCTGCGTCGGGCTCTGTGCTGACAGCTTGGAGCCTGGAGCCTGCTTCAGATTCTGTGTTTCCCACCCCCCCTCTCTGTCCCTCCCCCACTCATGCTCTGTCTCTCTCTGCCTCTCAAAATTAAATAATAAAAAAGAGTTAAAAAAACAAAGTAACAAATAAATAAAGTCACATGACTTTGATTACAGTCTCCAAAATATAATATGAATTGGGGAATACATTCCCACTATTTGCGGTTTGTTTTGTCTCATTGTGTTTGTCTGTTTTAGACCCAGAGTCTATTTAAGCAACCTAATGTGAACCTACTGCACAAAATGATCCCGATGACCCTTGGCTGGGTGCCCTGGGTCTCACTGTAAGAAAGCCATTCTGATAGTTGGATTTTAAATGCCTTTTCAAAAGGGGTAAACATTCTGAAGCAATTCAAATACACACAAGTATTAAAAGAAGGAAGGCCATTGGGGAAATTTCCCTACATGAAAGAATTCAATGTAGAGATGGGACGCCTGGGTGGCTCTGTTAAGCGTCTGATTTCAGATCAGGCCATGATCGCACACTTTATGAGCTCAGGCCCCACATCGGGCTCTGCGCTAACCGTTCAGAGCCTGGAACCTGCTTCAGATGCTGTCCCCCTCGCTCTCTGCCCACCGCCCCCACTTGTGTTCTGTGTCTTTCAAAAATAAATACACATTAAAAAAAAAAAAAAAAAAGAATTCAATGTAGAGAAAAGTAGCCATAGGGAAAATGAAGGAAACAAAACAGTTGCTTTTATGGAATGAGCACCCACTAATGCTAAGTCATTCATCCCTGAAAAGTACATAGACTTTTCAGTTAAAAATTATTCTTTGTCAGTTTTTCAAGCTCTTATTGCAATCTTCTGTAGGAGATTTAACATAACAAAGGAAGTATTTGTCAAGCCTCACATGAGTGATAACCAAGGGCTTCTTGTACCCACATTTGTTTCACAGGCTTTCCCACAAAGGTACCCGGCAAGTTACTAAATACTTATGACTTATTGTAGACTTGCAGAGACCACATAAACGGTTCAGCTGGCTAGTTTTCTGCACACCTGGAATCTGCATTCCTCTTTAGGTGGAGCCTGAGGAGCCACAGGAAAGGATGATGGGGAAGGAAGAGCCCAACACAGAGAGCCAAGAGCTGCCAGCCCTGGGCAAAGAGAAGCACCATAGGTTAGACACCACCTGGCAGTCAGAGATCCAAGTGAGAACCAGTGTGACTGACAGAGGGTATGAGGAAAGGAGGATGATGGTCCTTCTTGGTCCCCAAATGTTTATTTTTTCTTCCACATCGACATTGTCTGCTTAGAGCATTTATAATACATAAAAACACAAAACCTCCACATTCCATAATCCATCTAAGTCGTATACTCTATTGAGTCCACAACTGAGGTACCAAAGGTCATGTAGATGCGGCAGTCCTTTTTGACATAATACTCAAAGATTAGGGTCATGGTTGCTTTTTTGTTCATTTATGTATTTACTCATTCACCGAAACATAGTAATGGCTGTGAGGAAAGACAGACTGGAAAACAGTAAAAACTCATATACCCCTAACCAAAACCAATCTACTCACACATACATGCATATATATAGAGATGGGGCAAGTATAAAAATATTAGCAGATGTTATCTTTTTATACTAGGATTGTATTTCACTTTGTTCTTTTGTTTTGTATTCTTTTTTCCCCTTTATTATTTTTGATTAAGTGTATCTTCAATCATTTTGTAAATATTATATAAAAAAGAAGGAAAGGGAAAAAGGTGCTGTACCTATTCTTGAGTTACCCACAGTCTAGGAATAGACGTTCTATATCTTACAATAATTTACAATATAACATGGTTAATACCATGTCATAATTTTTTTAAGTATAACCAATGGAGGGAATGACTAACTGCTGAGGGAGTCAGGGAAGAATTCACAGGAGAGATAGTGCCTGAGCTGACTGTAAAGTTTACAGGGCGGGAAGAGAGAAGAGGGGTCCAGGTCATAGGAAAACTGGCAGGTTCAAGGTGAAGGATATGTAAAGGCACAGGGTGTCTGAAGAATGGGGTCCATTTATCTTTTCAGTGTATGCTGGATCCAGGATGCATAAATTGAAGTGGAGAAAGAGGAGCTAGATTATGAAGGGCCCTCAACGTACATGAAGTTTAAACTTCCAACCCGGCTCATGCACTGGCCTCCAAGGCCAGGGAAAGGCCCAAGGAGGGTGTTTACATGATCCTATGTTCTTTTAAAATGTGTGAAAGTAACATTTAAAAAAAAACACATTAGTAATAGTATAAGCTTAATCTGTATAAGCTTCAGGTCCCATTAAACCTGGATGTCCTGAGAGTACTACTGGCTAGGGTAAGAAATTTCTGTTTTATCCTGCAGTTAATAGGGGTCTATAAGCGAAGATTACAACAGGCATTCGTGGAAGAGTAAACATCAGTGACCAAAAGCCACCTGAAAATATATGCAGCTGCACTGATAGTTAAGGAAATATACCCTAAATCAACAGTGAAATACCACTCTTTACCTGGGAAGAATTTAAAAGAAGAATTACGCTGAACATTGTTAAAGGTAACATGGAAATTCTAGAAATGGATTCAAAGAAATTCGGTGGACCTGTACACAGGGGTTAGGTTCAAAGTTGTCTACTGTAGGGGTATGTGTAATAAGCAAAACGATTGGAGAAACCCAAATGTGTAGTAATTGATATCAATGCACCATTACTGGTTTTGAAGAATGTTGAGGGATATCAGGGAAAGGATTACGTTCCACAGTTTTACAAAAGTGGTATGCACGCTGCAACTTTAGTAATGTGAACAACTGAGTGTGCATATGAACATATAAATAAACTGAAAGAATATACATCAAACTATTAATAGCTACTTTTCTTTTTCGTCCATTTTGTATTTTACACATGTCTATATTGAACATGTATCATTCTTACAGCGCGGAATACATCATTTTAAATTGCATGTGTGTGCATCAATATATACCTGCAGTGGTCCTGGTTGATTCTGTGGCTGTCTCCGTCTTGTCTGTTTAATGAGCTGACAGCAAATTTCATTCTGTAGCTCAGGATGTGTCAGGCAGATCTGCAAAGCGCTCTGGGCTAGAGATATATGGTAATCAATTGCAGGGGAGTCAACGGCTGCATTTATAAAAAGCTGGCATGTCTGAATGTAACAAACAAACAAAAAAAAAGACATATTCAAGGTGAGAAATGATTAGATTTATTCTGCATGAATTATATCGATTCTTTTCAATTTTAGTTTACATTTATCTATTTTTGAGAGACAGAGCACAAGTGAGGGAGGGCCAGAAAGAGGAGACACAGAATCTGAAGCAGGCTCCAGGCTCTGAGCTGTTAGCAGAGTTCGACGCGGGGCTCGAACTCACAATCTGTAAGATCATGACCTCAGCCAAAGTCGGACGCTTAACCGGCTAAGCCACCAGGAGCCCATATTGATTCTCTTTATAGCAACAGTTTTTGTTTAAAAGGATGGAATGAGATATATTATGATAACACTAACGAAACAAAGCTGGAGTGGCAGCATGAATATCGAAGTAAGAAAAAAAAAGCAAAAAACAAAAAACCACAGAAACAAATCAGACAAAGCAGAATTCGGAGCAAGGAATTGTCAGAGATAAAGAGGGTCATTTTATAATGATAATGGGGTCAGTTCTGCTAGAGGACATAACAGTCAAACATTTACGTACTTAATAACACAGTTTCCACACATACAGAGCAAAACCTAATAGGATTGCAAGAGGAAGCAGACAAATCCACAATTACAGTTGGAGATTTCAATATTCCTTTCTTAATAAATGAGAGAACAGTGGATAGAAAATCATTAAGGATTTAGAAAATTTGAACGCTATTAACCAACTTGACCTAATTGACGTTTATAGAAAATTCCACCCAAAAGCAGAATATACATTCATTTATTTTTTTTTATTTTTATTTTTTTAAAATATTTTTATTTATTTCTAGGAGAGAGAGAAACAGCGTGAGCAGGGGAGGGTCAGAGAGAGAGGGAGTCACAGACTGAAACAGGCTCCAGGCTCTGAGCTGGCAGTCAGCACACAGCCGGACGCGGGGCTCAAACCCACGAAGCGCAAGATCATGACCTAAGCAAAAGTCAGATGCTTAACCGACTAAGCCACCCAGGCGCCCCTGCATTCATTTTAAAAGTATACAGAACATTAATCATCTGTCATCCACCAGACTGTAAACTTCATAGGAACAGTGACTGCCTTATTTATCTTTGTATTCTCTTCACAGCATAGAGTGACACAGTAAATGTTTAATCAATTAATGCATTGAAAATCTGATTAAATAAACATAATACATATTGAGAAGGGTTAAAGGGAAGTGTTCATAAACATCAATGGTTGGCTTTAGCTACTGTGTTGTTATATAGTAGGTAGCCTTTGCCTCTTCTGAGAACAGAATATAATCAAATAAATTTACTCTCTAGTCTAAAGCATTGCTGCCCAAGCATTACATGAAATATTCAGTGAAAAAAGGATTTCCACCATTAAATTTCATCATGTTAAGGAAGTATGTATCATTATTTTAGGAATGCATTTGTCAAATGCCTTTTCAGCCTCTATAGAGATGACTGTCTACCTGATAATAAAGACCAGTAATAGACACCCTAAACTAGTGATGCTAGTTTCTGTTTACTGAGATTTTATCAGTTTCTGCATGAACTGCTCTGTTTTGTACAATCTTTTCTGGGGTTCGGTACCAAGTAAAACTCACTTTACAAAAAGAACCAGGTGACTGAGAATAGCTTCAGAGTAACCCAGTGTTGGAGAAGAACACAAAACCAGCCATGTGCTGACAGCCGTGGAGCTGGGTGACAAGTCCCTTGGAATAATATCATAATATTCTCTCCACTGTTACATGTGTTTGAGATTTCCCAAAATAGGACTGCCTTTGCCGCATCCCATAGAGTTTGGATTGTTGTATTTTCATTTTCATGTGTTTCCATATATTTTTTTCATTTCTTCTCTAATTGCCTGATTGGCCCATTCATTCTTTAGTAGGGTGTTCGTTAGCCTCCATGTTTTTGGAGGTTTTCCACACTTCTTCCTGTGATTGATTTCAAGTTTCAAAGCATTATGATCTGAAACTGTGCATGGTATGATCTCAATTCTTTTATATTTGTTAAGGGCTGCTTTATGTCCCAGTATGTGATCTATCTTGGAGAATGTGCCATGCGCACTTGAGAAGAAAGTGAATTCCCTGGCCTCAGGACGTAGAGTTCTAAATATATCTGTCAGATCCATCTGGTCCAATGTGTCATTCAAGTCCATTGTTTCTTTAGTGATTTTCTGTCTGGTTGACCTATCCATTGCTGTAAGCAGAATATTAAAGTCCCCTGCTATTAGCACATTCTTATCCATAAGACTGTTTCTGTTTGTGATTAATTGTTTTAAATATTTAGGTGCTCCCATATTCGGTGCGTAGACATTTATAATTGTTATTCTTCCTGATGGATAGACCCTGTAATTATTATATACTGCCCTTCTTCATCTCTTGTTATTGTCTTTAATTTAAAGTCCTGGGGCGCCTGGGTGGCTTAGTCGGTTGAGCGTCCGACTTTCGCTTGGGTCATGATCTCGCGGTTCGTGGGTTCGGGCCTCGCGTCGGGCTCTGTGCTGACTGCCAGCTCAGAGCCTGGAGCCTATTTCAGTCTGTGACTCCCTCTCTTTCTGACCCTCCCCTGTTCACGCTGTCTCTCTCTCTCTCTCCTAGAAATAAATAAAAAACATTAAAAAAAAATAAAGTCCAGTTTGTCTGATATAAGTATAGCTACTCCAGCTTTCTTTTGACTTCCAGTAGCATGATATATATTTCTCCATCCTCTTACTTTTAATATGAAGGTATCTTCCAACATAAGAAGTAAAAGAAAAAATGAGAATTGGGGAAGTTTTCTTCCTTTTCTATGCTTTGGGACAGTTTAAACAGGATTGACATGATCTATTCTGGAAAATTTGTCTATTTAAATTTCATTCTCCATTCAATTTGGACCATTTATACGTTGTTATGAAGTTCATTACTTCATCCAGACTTTCAAACATATTTGTATGGAGTCTTTCTTCCTTGGAGTATTTGTGTATTCTACAGAAGGATATGTCTATTTTTTTAATTTTAGAGAGAGAGAGAATGAGTGGGGGAGAGGGGCATAGGGAGAGAGAGAGAGAGAGAGAAAGACTCTTAAGCAGGCTCCACACTGAGTGTGGAGCCCTACACGGGGCTCGATTCCACAACTCTAGGATCATGACCTGAGCTGAAATCAAGTATCAGACGCTCAACTGACTGAGCCACCTACGAGGCCCTACAGGAGGATTAAAATGTTCCAGAGGCACCGGGGTGGCTCAGTCTTTTAAGTGATTGACTCAGTTTTGGCTCAGGTCATGATCTCACACTTGTGAGATCGAGCCCCACATCAGGATCCATGCTTACAACATGGAGACTGCTTGGAATTCTCTCTCACTCTCCTCCTACCTCTCCCCAGCTCATGCACATATGCACGCTTTCTCTCTCTCAAAATAAATAAACTTAAAAAAATAAATAAACAAAACATTCTATTACAGTAATTTTAAAACATGAGCAAAAGAGAATAGTATAATTCCCTTCTACCTTTTTTCTGGAGTATCTTAATGTACATAATTTTATTTTATCAATTAATACTTCAGAATAGAGGTGTCTAGGTGGCTCATTTGGTTAAACATCTGACTCTGGAGTTCAGCTCAAGTCATGATCTCATGGGTTTGTGAGTTCAACCCCCAACTTGGGTTCTGAGTTGGCAGCATGGAACCTGCTTGAGATTCTCTCTCTCTCATTTTCTCTCTGCCCCTCCCCTGCTCATACTCTCTTGCTCTCAAAATAAATAAACAAACTTAAAAAATACTTTAATATGGATCTCCAGTTGATAAAGCATTCTTTCCCATAATCACCATGTTATATCATACCCCCCAAATTAATAATAATTTTGTTATGTAACAAACACAATTTTTTTGAGGTGGGAGGAATGTAGGCAAGAAGAAGTTAAGACAAAAATTAAGACCTTAAGAAACTAGGGCAAAATGAAATACCAAGGTCCTGATATAGAATTAAGACCAGAATCTACAAAGGTGCATGAGATTCTGAGACTGGAAGAAAGGAGAAGAAAATAAATTAAAGAATGTCTGTTAAGGGAGCACCTGGGTGGCTCAGTCAGTTACGTGTCTGACTTCAGCTCACATCATGATCTCATGGTCCATGAATTCAAGCCCTGCACTGGGCTCTGTGCTGACAGCTCAGAACCTAGAGTCTACTTCAGATTCTGTGTCTCCCTTTCTCTCTGTCCCTCCCCTGCTCATGCTCTGTCCCTCTCTCTAAAAAATAAATAAGCATTAAAAATTTTTTAAAAATTCTGTGAGGGAGAGATATTTGAGGTGTTCATGTTTGATGCCCTCTAATCTTTTCAATGAAATAGAAGTTTGTTGTGAAGAACATTATTGAGTAGGGCATTGGAGGGTGAGCGTGTGACAAAAGACAAGCAAAAGAGGGACTCAGCCCTGAGGGCAAAGACCGTGGATTTATATTGGCTCCAGTTTACACATGGCTGGTTGATGTTTTCTAGTCATGTACACATGATCAGTGTGGAAGTGGACAGACACCAGCAATGATCTATATTGGGGTCTGGCTGAAGAATGCAGGGAATCATGGGTCCCAAAGAACTATGAGTATTAATGAGAGCCATTCAGACTGGATAAAGAAGAAAAGCCAAGAGATGGTTCCCATGCTCTCCTTTGATTTCAAAGAAAATAAATGGCTCAAAACAAAGGTCTTAGTATTAAACAGGGAAGAACAAGAAACTAAGAGAGCTCATAGGCTAGGAGATTATGGTTATAGAAAGAGATATTAGAATTGAAGCTTTTAGAAGTAGTGTACTTGTAAGGAATGGTGGGGTCGGAGAATGGGAAGATGAAGGTGACTACAGGTGAAGCTTACTGGCATTAAGAAGGTCAGGAATTGGGGCGCCTGGGTGGCTTAGTCGGTTAAGCGTCCGACTTTCGCTTAGGTCATGATCTCGCGGTTCGTGGGTTCGAGCCCCGCGTCGGGCTCTGTGCTGACTGCCAGCTCAGAGCCTGGAGCCTGTTTCAGTCTGTGACTCCCTCTCTCTCTGACCCTCCCCTGCTCACGCTGTCTCTCTCTCTCTCCTAGAAATAAATAAAACATTAAAAAAAAAAAAATTAAAAAAAAAAAAAAAAAGAAGGTCAGGAATCTTAAGACCATGGCATTGGTGAGTGAAGTGAAAACGAAGTCATCCAACATCCTTAAAGAAATTGAACAGTTACCAGAAAGTGAGTGAGAGATGAGGAGATAAAGAGTGATATAGTTGAAGGGCAGATTTCAAGTGATCAGTGATTTCTTTTTTTTAAACACTTTATTGATTGACTGATTGATTGAGAGAGAGAATAAGTGAGCAGGGAAGAGGGGCAGAGAGAGAGAGAGAGAGAGAGAGAAAATCGTAAGCAGGCTCCATGTATAGTGAGGAGCCAGATGTGGGGCTAAATCTCATTACTGTGGGATCAAGACCTGAGCCAAAATCAAGAGTCAGACATTTAACCGGTTGAGCCACCCAGGCACCCTATCAAATGTTCAGGGATTTCTCAAATAAGTTGAGTAATAAGAATTTGAGAATAGCACCGGAGAAGAAGGATGTTGATCCCTCTCCCCCAACACTCAGGGAGGGATGATGTGAGAAATCCCTCCTTTTGAGATGCTGAAGGGGAAAGGGTTCTTCTGACATTAAGTGCTTCACACTGCCCAAACCATTCACAGTTCATGTCAGTAAATCCCAAATCCTCATTCAGAAAGCATATGAGGGGTGCCTGGATGGCTCAGTGGGTTAAGCATCCAACTTCAGCTCAGGTCATGATCTCACAGTTTGTGGGTTCAAGCCCCACATTGGGCTCTGTGCTGACAGCTCAGAGCCTGGAGCCTGCTTCAGATTCTGTGTGTCCCTCTCTCTCTAACCTTCCCCTGCTCACGCTGTCTCTCTCTCTCAGGGGGAAAAAAAAAAAAAAACGCATATGAAATTCACCTAATTTTATTTCAGAACATTTTCTTAATGAGATGATGATGATCACGTTTTGAATCTTTTAGAGTGCAACCTTAAAACCAAAATTATTTATTTTTATTTTTTCCAATTAAAATTTTAGCAACATATAAGTCCATATAAAATTTTACCTTAAATAATTTAATAGCTTCTGTCTGTAGAGCTTCAGAGGGTAGGGTTGTCAGTGGAGAAATGATTCCTTCTTTGCTGTGACACAAAGTAGGGTGTCTCCAAATCTGAGAGGCTACACACATAATAAAATGTGAACAGAAAACAGAAGAATCACTTATTTTGGCTTCCCATTAAGTAGACCTTTAGAAATTAGCTTAGTTAGGCCTGGCTCACAGCTTTAAGTCTTACAGGTCATGAAAAATCTTTCGCAACATTATTTTATTTTAGTTTCTAGGTCATTGGGATTCTCACATTTCTGTTTCGGATAAACTAAATCTAGGAGAGCTCGGTCTTAATTTTCTAGGCTGAAAAGTCTACCAGGGCACTATTGCAAAGCTGAAACGTGCTAAAGATCAGTGGCCTAGGTAGGGAAATGACTCTGAGAAGGAGCTGGAGAGAGACAGAGAGGAGAAGTCAAAGTAGAAGGAGACAGAAAGATAAAGGGAAATTTGAAGACATTCCTAAAATCAACATGTGTTAAATTCCTGTGATAGATACTGCAAGTAAAATATGATCTCTGTATTATATAAAGCATAGCATCGAATCTAGACTCTCAATGGGGACACCTGAGCCATAAAAAGTTAATCTCAATGCAAAGCAACAAATATTATAAAAGAGTTAAATGCAAAGTGCATTGGGATATAATTTTAACATTTATTCGGTACCTTTTATGAGCGAGTTTGCTGATGAGGGGAGCTTCTGGGGTAGGTAGGAGAAATGTGAAGGACGGGGAGAGTTTCAGGCAGAAGGAATAATGTGAGCAAAGGCAGAAAGGTTACAGGACATGGCATACTGGGGAATGATGGTGTCCCTGGAGGCTAACAACCACAATGAGATTCTCGGCCCATGACAAACAAAGCCAATGAAAAGATGGATGATTGCAGGGAACAGGAACTCACAAATGAAAACTCCATTAGGCTAAGGGTCCGTTTCATAAATGATAGAGCCTTATATGTTGTGAACTTACAAGGTTCTCCTTCAATATTGAGCAGTTTGCAAACCAGTTGTTCAAATTCAGATCCAACATTTACGTTGTTACTTCCTGCTGCAACAGTCAAATGATAAAGCCAAGTGTCCTTAAAATCAAAATACATTAATAGAGATGTTAACTAAGATACAATTTTTGATGACTTAAATGAAAAAATTAACTTGCATAAAGAGTAGAAAACTTTGACTGAAAAATTCTTTAGTTTTTAAATAATAGCCAAAAGCTACTTAGTCAAACAGTTCTGAAGCAGACTCACTTGCATTATATGCATAGCACCTTTTCCCATTGTTCACATCTTTATTATTTTCTGTAGAAGTTTCTTCAAAAGCATGATAAAATTAAGTAAATTAATATGATCTTAAAAGACTAGAATAAATAAAACCAGTTTATATTCTTTTAAGAAACAATAAGGTCTGTCATATTTAAAATCTGATTCTCAGTACATATGAGTAACACATAAAAAATACTTGGAAAATCCAGAAAATTTAAAGAAGAAAGTAATACCCAGGAGGAACTTACCTCAACACAATAAAGGCCATACTAGAAAAGCCCACAGCTAATATGACACTCAATGGTGAAAAACTGAAAGCTTTTCCTCTAAGATCTGGAACAAAGCAAGGATGCCCACTCTTGCTACTTCTATTCAATATAGCACTGGAAGTCCAGAGCAATAGGGCCAGAAAAAGAAATAAAAGGCATACAAATTGGGAAGGAAGAAGTAAAATTATCTCTGTTTGCAGATGATATGATCTGACACGTAGAAAACCCTAAAGAGTCCACAAAAACATTGTTAAGAACTAATAAATGAATTCAGCAAAGTTGCAGGATACAAAATCAATATACACAAGTCACTTGCATTTCTATACACTAACAGCAAAGAGAACAATTTCATTTTTTATGGCATCAAAAAGAATAAAATAGTTAGGAATAAACTTAACCAACTAGGTGAAGGACTTGTACACAAAAAAACTATAAAACACTGATGAAAGAAATTAAAGCAGACACAAATAAATGGAAAGATATCTAGTGTTCATGGACTAGAAGAATTAATACTGTTAACATGTCCATACTGTCTAACCTCCAGATTCAGTATAATTCCTACCAAAATTCCAATGGAATTTTTTATAGAAATAGAAAAACCAATCCTAAGGAGTCACAAAAGACCCTGAATAGCCAAAGCAATTTTGAGCAAGACAAACAAAGCTGGAGGTATTCCAGACTTCCTGATTCAAAATTCATTACAAAGCTGCAGTAATCAAAATAGCATGGAACTGGCATGAAAATACACATATAAGCCAGTGGAACAGAACAGAGAGCCTAGAAATAAACCCATGCATATATGGTCAACTGACCTCTGGCTAGAGTGCCAAGAATACGCAATGGGGGAAAGGACAGTCTCTTCAATAATTGGTATTAGAAAAACTGGATATCCACATGTAGAAGAGTGAAATTGGTCCCTTATCTTGCACCAAACACAACACTCAACTCAAAATGGAATAAAAACTTAAACATAAGACCCAAAACCACTAAAGTCCTAGAAGAAACATAGGGACAAATCTTCTGGGCATTGGCCTTGGTGATGATTGCTTAGATATGGTACCAAAAGTACAGGCAACAAAAGCAAAAATAGAGAAGTGTGTTATACTAAACTTAAAAGCTTCTTCACAGTAAAGGAAACAATCAAAAAAATGAAAACACAACCTATGAAATGGGAGAAAATATCTGCAAAACATTTATCTGACAAAGAGTTAATATCCAAAATATATAAGGAACTCCTACAACTCAATAGTAAAAAACAAAACAAAACAAAACAAAGAAACAACAACCAAACAACCCAATTAAAAAATGGGCAAAGAAAATGAATAGACATTTCTCCACAGAAGACAGACAAATGACCAACAGATACATGAAAAAATGTTAAACATCACTAATCAGTGAGGAAATACAAATCAAAACCATAATAAGATACCACCCTGCACTCATTAGAATGGCTTTTATAATATATATATATATATATATATATATAAATGCTGGTGAGGATGTGGAGAAAAGGGAACACTTATTCACTGCTAGTGGGAATGTTAATTGGTACAGCCACTATGGAAAATAGTATGGAGGATCCTCAAAAAACTAAAAATAGAATTACCATATGATCCAGCATTTCTACTTCTGGATATATATCCAAACAAATTGATATCAGGATCACGAAGAGATATCTGTACTCACACCTTTTTTGTGGTATTATTCACAATAGCCAAGACATGGAAGCAACCTAAATGTCCATTAACAGGGGCACCTAGGTGGCTCAGTCAGTTAAGTGTCAGACTCTTGATCTTGGCTCAGGTCATGAGCTCATGGGTTTGTGAGTTCAAGCCCTGTGTTGGGCTATACACTGACAGTTCAGAGCCTGCTTGGGATTCTCTCTCTCCGCCCCTCTCCTATTTGTGCACATGCTCTCTCTCTCTCGCTCTCTCACCCCCCTCTCTCAAAAAAAAAAACCATTAAAAAAAAGTAATTTATAAAAGCAGTTTATATGTTAAAGATATAGTAGCCATCCACAAAATATTTTATTTTTTGTATTATTCTTTTGGTTATATTTGTGATTTTATTTGATATAGACAAGTATTTCAAATTTTTGTAGTCAAATCTATCAACCATTTCTATAGTGATTTCTTACATTATTGGTTTTTTTTTTTTCAGAAAGTACTTTCTATTCAGAGATCAGATAAAGGCTCTTTGAAAAATGACATCATTTAGTTCTTTAAATTCATTTGGAAACTATTCTGCTACATGTATGAGATGAAAAAGTAAACTAATGTTTTTCTAAAGAGCTGATTTCCTCAATATATAATGAGCATACCATATTATGTACTGAATAATCCATTACCTCCCCATTAATCTGCAACGCATCTTATATCTTATAATTTTTATATTTTAATTTTATATTATATTAACTTTCTTTTGAAAGAGAGCATGAATAGGGGAGGGGACAAAGGGAGAGAGAAAAAGAGAGAGAATCTCAAGCAGGCTGCATGGTTAGTAAGGAGCCAGGTATGGGCTATTTATTTCCCTGGGATCATGACCTGAGCCAAAACTCAAGAGCTCAACTGATTGAGCCATCCAGGTGCCTCTTGTTTTATGTTATATTAACTTCTGTACTGTTTACTTATTACATATACATATAATACATGTAATAACTCATTTTAATTGTATCTAAACCAAAATTTTGTTGAAAATGAGTAAAAAATATAAGGGAGATCTTAGAGTCACCCTGAAATACCCAGTCTGAGAGATCCACATTTTGATTTAACTAAAGTAAATGTACTCATTTCAACCTTGAGACTACCTTTAACAAGAAGATAGAGAAATGACACATTTGAACAAGGCTTGTTTCCATGGACGTGAAGAATCTCTGCAAATACAGCCTGAAAGTCTGACAGGTTCTCTTCTTTGTGTCCATAAAATTGATTTGAAAAGTATTACCAGTTCTTAATGACATCAATCTACTTCATTCAAAATCAACCAGTAAGTCCCTAGATACCTTTTCATGCTTGGATCCAATTAGGAGGTAAGTTGGACCTTGGTCTTTGGGATGGATCACGATGGTGTAATGTGTGGATAACAGACTTCGCCCACTGGCTTCATAATCCTCATCTGAATCACAGGATCTGTCAACCTCTTCAACTTTAGCTTCCCAGAGTTTGATCTGACCTAAAGGAAACTAAAGGAAACATAAGTAATTTTGAGGAAGGCACTTTCTAGATATTTTCCTACTAAAATTTTTTCAGAGTACTTTTCATTCTTACCTTTATAAAGCATACTTTTTTTTTTTCAATGAACGCCCAAAGGCATTTGGGTTATCCACATTGTTACAAAATTAGTGGCCACAAGTAAAATACCCAATTATGATATAAAAGAACAGATTGAATACTAGATAAGAAGCCACTTCTGTACAGCGGTTCGGATTATTCATTACACTGAAATGACCCATTACCTAGTCCAGAAATTGTGTAACTCAGTCAAAATATTCATTTGACTTTCCCCCCACATAACTGATGTTATTAAGGTACTGGATCAAAAGGACAAATGTACACGAAGTCTCAATGCTATTCACAGAAAAACTGACAAAGTTAGGCAGCTGATGCAAAGAAGTGTGATTAACTATCATCTTAAACCCAATATGTTTTGAGAGTATTTATTAACATATGGAATCTATCACAAAGCAGTGCCATGATTTCTTCCTTCTTAAAGAGTAAGAAAAACTTCCTAACACTGATTTATGTTAAATTCTACCTACTTTTATTGACAAAAGCCATCCTATCTGCTGTGTTGAGTATTTAGCATATTTGTTTTAAAACTTTTGCTTTAATTAAGTACATTTATTCCAGGAAAACACATGGTCTGCTTAAGATTTACAGCTTCTAAAATATTTTATCAGGTTTGCAAATGCAGTCTGAAAATGCTCATCTTAGCCCAGGGATATTTACCAATATCCATTTGCATTCTCAGGCCCAGGGCTCCGTGCAGGGCTCTCTTCCCATCTACACTCACTCTCCAGGTGGTCTCATCCAAGGTCATGGCTTTCATAGCAGCATAATTAGTTGCTCTCATATTTTAACTACAGATTCACTATCTCTCCTTAGCTGTCTAAGAGCATCTCAACCAACCTGCTCTGCCCAGTCTTCTCTACCTAAGTTGTTGGCAACTTCATCTTTCCAGCTGTTTAAGTCCCAACCCTTGGCATCAACACTGACCATCTCACTATTCCTCAAACACAACAGGCATGCTCCTGCCTCAGGGCCTTTGCACTTGCTATTCCCTCTGCCTGGCATGTTATTGCCTGAAATATCCACATGGCTGCTCTTTTCTTTCCTTCAGAACCTAATTAAAATGTTAGCTTCTCAGTGAGGTCTTACCTGGCTATCTTATCTTACCTGAAGTATGACCTGCCTAATAGCTGACTAACAGTAAAAAGTTAATTCATTTAATTAAATGTGTTGTCCTTCATCAGAAACATGACTTCTCATTAAATTAAAAATTATTTTCTCAGTAGTTACTCTGCACAAAGCACAATTCTGGGCGCTGAATGAAGAAAATTTACTTCTGAAGGAAAAATCTAAAACTAACTTACCTACATTTTCAGAAAAAGAAAGGCAATAAAAGAAAAGCCAAATAAATAACAAATACTATTTTTAATTCATTGAATAAATGCAATTTTATTTATTAAATGTATTTATCACACATTTATTGCATAATGTTTGTAATAATAAGTAGCAAGCTTTCAAAAACAGGAAAAAGAAAACTGATTCTACCATGATTATATATGACAATCCTATCCTAATTGTGTGCTTTAGACATATCCCTTGGTGAAAATCAAGGTTTCATCCATCCCAATATTTAAAGGTGATTATTCATTTTACCAAAGGATTCACCAAGCCTCCATAAACAGTACATAGACCTACTGCTCTTAAATATTTTGACTGAATAAAAGAAGATGCTGATCCAGATTAAAAGCAAACTGTTTCTGCAACATCTCTAGCACACAACGAAGTGGGTCTATATGGATTCACATGCGTTCTCAATACTTCTCTAGTGATTACAATGGATTTCTACTTATCCATCTACATTCTTCTGACTTGTTTCTTCTGTGACCAATGTGATCCACTTTTATTACATTATTTAAAAATTTTTATTTTAATGTTTATTTTTGAGACAGAGAGAGAGAGACAGAGAGTGGGTGGGGGAGGGGGAGAGAGAACAGGAGACACAGAATCCGAAGCAGGCTCCAGGCTCTGAGCTGTCAGCACAGAGCCCAACGCGGGACTCAAACTCACGAACCAGGAGATTATAACCTGAGCTGAAGTCGGATGCCCAACCGAGCCACCCAAGCGCCCGTACATTATTATTAATTATTAGTGAGAATGTTTAAGTTCTCTTTTAACAAAATTTGAATAAATTTCTATTTTGAAAATGCATGCTTATTATAGGAAGTGTAGGAAGGTCTAGGAAAAGAGACTGTAAAAAAATCATCCATAAATTCTACCATCACAGATAATTACTCAACATTTGTATTCTTCTTTCCCATCTCCTGCTATGCATATTTTTATGTAGATGTGTTGGCCTGAGAATTATAAACTCAGCATTCCACCCCCTCCACTCCTAACATCTCCCCGTAGCTGCAGAAGAGGAGTTGGGAACCATCTCTGTCAGACTCCCCTTCCCTCCAGAGTTCTCAGAGCCTGCCTCCACAAGAACGTAGGTGAGGTGCGGAAGGCAAGGGTAAAGGAGAAGTTGTCACTCTCTTGAGATACTTGCAGTCAGATGCATGGGCTGATGTGAGAGCCACAGAGCTTTCTCCTAAGCTGTTGAAGACCAGCTGCCTCTGTGTTTTAGGTCGGGGTTATACTGAATGTACAATTTTATATCGTGCTTATTTCATGTCACACTCTTACGTAAGCATTTTCCTACATTACTCCAGAGCTAAAATTTTTAATAGCTTGTTAATTCCCATCCCATGAGCAACCCCGAGAATAATGGCATGCATTTTAAATATAGCTGGTTGGAAGTGAGAGTGCAGTCTGAAAATAGAGCAGATAAGTAACTAACTGACCTATGTGACGTGGTCACTGGGTCAAGAAGTCTGGTCTCATTGATGCAGAAATCAGTCACAGGCTGCCATTCTGTGGGGCTCGCATCAATGTTTTATGCACGTACTTTTGGCACATGTTGGTTCAAGTTTTAGTTTCAGTAATCCAAAGTTGATGCAGAGTACCCACAGTAATAACTTGGCATACTCTTCACCTTTGAAAGCTATCTCATCTTTCTTGTTTTAGAGAGAGGGGAAGAGAGAGAGAGAGCAGGAGAGGGACAGAGGGAGAGAGAGAATCCCAAGGAGGATCCGCGCTGTGAGCGAAGAGCCTGTCGTGGGGCTTGATCCTGCAAACTGTGAGCTCATGACCTGACCTGAAACCAAGAGTTGGGTGCTTAACCACCTGAGCCACCCAGGCACCCCTCCCATCTTTTTACTCTGAAAGTGAAGATAACTCAACTCTTTTGGGGAGGAGATGAGTCTAAAAATAAATACAGGGGCGCCTGGGTGGCTTAGTTGGTTAAGTGTCTGACTTTTGCTTAGGTCATGATCTCACGGTTCATGGGTTTGAGCCCTGCGTCGGGCTCTGTGCTGACTGCCAGCTCAGAGCCTGGAGCCTGTTTCAGAGTCTGTGTCTCCCTCTCTCTCTGACCCTCCCCTGCTCAAGCTGTCTGTCTCTCTCTCTCTCCTAGAAATAAATAAAAATATTTTTAAAAAATAAATAAATAAAAATTAATACAAGGATATAAACAGGTAGAGGATGGATAGGTTAAGTAGTATCTAGGGATTTGAGAGCCTGGGACAAGACTGGATTCTTTTCCCTCCCCACATTTTCTTTCCTTTATTCAGAATCTGGGTAAATGTAAGAAAGTGACAGCTCTGAATGGGGAAGATTTTTCTCTTCTAAGACAAAGATGCATTAATCAAAAGTTGCCAAGAGTTACAATTAAGAATCAAGACCCTTGTATGTATATGGTTGCCTCGGTAATACATTTTTGCAAGATTTCAACCTTATCAAAATCTCTCAAGTTTTGGGTAGCAACCGAAGAGGGAAAAACAAAACTGAAGGCACAACACACAAAAAACACCTCCAATTAGCTCATTAAAAATACATACTTACCTTATCTTCTTGACTACGAAAATAGTACAACATTTTTCCTATAAGTGTACACCAGACCCTCTTGGAATAGCCATGCTTTACCTGAAATCATATTTCAAAGAATTACAAATGTAGCTGGGAACTCTGACATCGTGAACTATAGCATATTCACTCTACTGAAACTGTATATGTATCCAGTTTGCTCAGGGTATAAGTGATAGTCCATCTAGACTGTCCCAATGCAGTTCAAGATGTACCTGTTTAGCTTTCATACTCACCATTCAACACTTAACAAATTTTGGCTGTATGTATGTCAAGTATGATGCCTCTAGGGCTAAGAAGTCAAACACGAATAAAATAAGATGCTCATTTCACAAGTAAGTGTTTTTCATAGATTTTCAATAATATTGTGGCTCTCTGGGTTAACCCTCTAATTCTGTGAGAAATGAGAAGATTAAAACCTAAAAAAATCCTAGTGCTTTCCCAAATAGTAAAGATTCATTCTTCAAAACATTTGATGCCTTCTCCAGAAGGAGTCATACAAAATG
This sequence comes from Proteles cristata cristata, assembly GCA_017311185.1. Classification (NCBI taxonomy): domain Eukaryota; kingdom Metazoa; phylum Chordata; class Mammalia; order Carnivora; family Hyaenidae; genus Proteles; species Proteles cristata. The sequence continues at coordinate 1,021,458 of JAESUZ010003943.1, forward strand.
TTGAAATCTGTAATTAGGGGCACCTGGGTGGCTCAGTCGGTTAAGCCCCAACTTTGGCTCAAGTCATGATCTCACGGTTTGTGGGTTCAAGCCCCACATTGGGCTCTGTGCTGACAGCTCAGAGCCTGGGGCCTGCTTCAGATTCTGTGTCTCCCTCTCTCTCTGCCCCTCCCCCGCTCATGCTCTGTTTCTCTCTGTCTCTCAAAAATAAATAAATGTTAAAAAAAATTTTAACAACAAAAAAGAAAAAAAAAATCTGTGACTACATACTGAGTAAGTGCCTGCATGTCAGGAAATACGTCAAGTGAATGGGACAGAATCTGATTCTACCTCTTGACTCTGAACAGTCAGAGATTGCACTAGGGTCTGTGTGTTTTATAATTTAAGAGAAGGGGCTCAGAGAGGCCCTGCTGACTTTGGGTCAAGCCCTGGAGGAGGTGGATGAACCATGCAGTCGTCTGAGGAAAGAACACTGGACAGAGGGGGAAATGGCTGGAGATGGTGTGTCTGACACTGAGCGAGCGAGGGGACAGGGCACTGTGGAAGGGACAGGAAGGGTGGCAGTGGGAGGCACGCATGTGTCACAGGGCCCTTGCAGTGACTTACATTGAAATGGACTGGTCTGATAGGAATACACTGAGAAGAAAACAAATAACTGATATAATAGATTTTACAAGGAGGCAAGTCACCGTAGTAGGAAAGGCCCGTTTTTTGAGGTCAAATGGACCCCAGCTTCAATTCCATTTCTGCCTCATGCTAGACGGATGTCCTCAGGCAACTGACTTAACCTCTCACTCAGCCTTTTGGTCCATAATGTGGAATTATTGTAGACCTTACTGGGCTGATGTGATGACCAAGGGAGAGAAGTAAATAAAGGACAATAGTAGTTACTCAATAAACGCTTCCTTCCACACTATAAATAAGGAGAAGTAAAACACATGTTCTTTAAGCCCACCCACGCAGCCAGACTTTGGGCTGTGGTTTAAGCAAACACCACCATCCAACAGTTTGATGGATTTAGAATCCCCTTGAGCAAAAACAAAAAATGTTTCATTTGGAAGACATATTTCAGTGTAATTAAATTTAGAAACATATATTTACAGATAAATATCCTGTAAGTCTTAAATAGTTTGTGTCACTCAGGTTCTTTCTTTCTTTCTTTCTTTCTTTCTTTCTTTCTTTCTTTCTTTCTTTCTTTTTTTCTTTCTTTCTTTCCTTTCTTTCTTTCTTTCTTTCTTTCTTTCTTTCTTTCTTTCTTTCTTTCTTTCTTTCTTTCTTTCTTTCTTTCTTTCTTTCTTTCTTTTCTTTATTTCTTCCCTCCCTCCCTCCCTCCCCCCCCTTCTCTCTTTCTTTCTTTCTTCTTAATAAAATCCCAGAAGGGCCTCTCATCAAAACGGGAATACATTGCATCTGGCTGTAAAGAGCATACTTCTGAAATGACTTATCTTTAAAGCAGAACAATGTGTACCTTTGAAGAACTACAGTTTAACAAAGACCTCTGCCAATTCACTGTAAAAATTGTGTTTTAAAAACACAGTCTATCTTTTTTTTTTAAATGTTTTATTTATTTCTAGGAGAGAGAGAGAGAGAGACAGCGTGAGCAGGGGAGGGTCAGAGAGAGAGGGAGTCACAGACTCTGAAATAGGCTCCAGGCTCCGAGCTAGCAGTCAGCACAGAGCCCGACGTGGGGCTCGAACCCAAGAACCGCAAGATCATGACCTAAGCGAAAGTCGGACGCTCAACCGACTAAGCCAACCAGGCGCCCCAAACACAGTCTATCTTTATGTGTATGTCCAACTATATTAGAATTTCTTAAAATTCTGACTTACTAAACTCATAATAAAGCAAACTGTGCCAGAAGAACCCTCATAAAAATGTAAAGGCCACCTCCCACCCTAGGGCTTTGGCAAACAAAATAACCGAAAGAATCATTTTTTACATTGAATCTGTAACAAAGGTCCCTCCTATCAGTTCTGTGTGAAGCTTTGAAGACACGGTGTATCATACCCTGGTTGGCCTCTGTCATCACACAAAATATAAGCTACCACAGTCGTCTCTACTCTCCTAAACTCTCATACCTGCAGCCCTTCTCCACCGTAAATCTTGCCACAAGCGTTGCTGACTTCCATATCTAGGTGAAAGTCTTGTGATAATAATAGCTAGCATTTTGGGAGTGTTTATGATGTGCCACACACTGTTCTAAAGCACTTTATACACTTAAATAATTCATTCCATCCTCAGGCTGCCTCAGTGGCTCAATCGGCTCAGGTCATGATCTTGCAGCTCATGGGTTCGAGCCCCACAGCAGGCTCTGTGCTGACAGCTCAGAGCCTGGAGCCGGCCCCTCCCCTGCTCCTGTTCTGTCTCTCTTAAAAATAAACATTAAAGGGGCGTCTGGGTGGCTTAGTCGGTTAAGCGTCCGACTTTCGCTTAGGTCATGATCTCGCGGTTCGTGGGTTCGAGCCCCGCGTCGGGCTCTGTGCTGACTGCCAGCTCAGAGCCTGGAGCCTGTTTCAGTCTGTGACTCCCTCTCTCTCTGACCCTCCCCTGCTCACGCTGTCTCTCTCTCTCTCCCTGCTAGAAATAAATAAAACATTAAAAAAATAAATAAATAAAAATAAAAAAAAATAAACATTAAAAATTTTAAAATTTTTTTCAGTTCATCCTCCCAACACCCTGTGAGGCTGTCACTATGATCATCCCCCCACTTTACAGATGAAGACAGTAAGGCACAGAGCTTGCAAGCAACCTATTCAAGGTCACACAAGGGCAAGTGGCAGAGCCAAGATTGCGCCCACGCTCTTGCTCTCGCCTCTTTGCCTCACTGGGTCCCTACATCCTTAACTCACAGCTTCGTGCTCTTTTCATTTCCACTAACCTTTTTTTTTTTTTTTTAACTTTTTTTAATGTTTATTTTTGAGACAGAGACAGAGTGTGAGCAGGGGAGGGGCAGAGAGAGAGGGAGACACAGAATCGAAAGCAAGCTCCAGGCTCCGAGCAGTCAGCACTGAGCCCGATGTGGGACTCGAACTCACGGACCGTGAGACCATGACCTGAGCCAGTCAGATGCTTAACCGACTGAGCCACCCAGGTGTCCCCATTTCCACTAACCTTTGTCGTCCCTCTGTTTTTGCCATCCATCCCCTACACCGCACCCTTGACTTTGTTTCTTCACTGGAAACGGCTCCACTTCTGAAACTGACATTTTATTCTCTGACCTCAACCTTCTCCCCCTGCTTCCTTCTCTACTAATTCACACCACTCCTCTTCTTTGACTCCTCCTCTCTTTCCAAACATGAAGTCCCCTGATTCTTCCACTTTATTTCAGTTTATCAGTTCTCTCCTGGCCTCTCTTCTCTTCCTCCCAACCTTGGATCTGGGTTTGTCACAAAACAGTTCTAGCTCCAAGCCCTGGGACTGTGTTGCATTCTCTGCTTCTAACGTTTACACTCAATAACATGTCATCTCCATTTGCTTTTAGGTGATCCAGTGAAGAGTGTGGGAAGAGAGAGAGAGGGTTCTGGGGGGTTTTCTCACATAACATTAGCCATAGTTCATACCTTAAAATTGGGTGATAAACATATGAGGGTTCGTGTTACTGTTCCTTCTACTTCCACACATTTGAAAATGCCCAGAATGAAACATCAATTTTAAATGATCACCTTGATAGGTATGTGTAAAGCAAGTAAGTTAATTATAGAATCTAGGTGGTGGGGCTATGGGTGTTTGCCATAAAACAGTCTTCCTACTTTTCTGCATCATTAAACATTTGCATAGTAGAATGTAAGAAAAAAGTGGCTATCTTCACATTGCTACAATGTAAATCTCTTCTCCCATTTCTGGGCATCTGAAGATGTGAGAGAAAAATAATGAACTCTAGTCACTAAAGTCAAGTGGGCCCTGAGTAGCACCTAGCAATCTTTCTGTTTGCTTTTGAGTATATCCCCATGTCCCTGATTATTCTCAATCCTTTCCCTCATTCTCACAAAATAATTCTGTCTTACGGAGCAATCATCATCAAGAAAACTGAGGATATCAGGCATGATCTCATTCAATGCCCTACAAACTTAGATATTTATCTTTTCTCGCCTTTCTGCCAGTTGGGCCCTTCCACCCCACCCACCATGCCCACTCACCATGCTCGCCCACTATGCCTTTCCACTAACCCTTTCCACCACGCCCTCCTACCATGCCTACCCACTATGCTCGCCCACCCACTTCTCCAGAGCTTCATTTCCCACTTCTCCACTCTCTTGGTTTCTTCCTCTGTCTGCAAACTCAAGGTATGCCTTTCCTGTCCTAACAATGCCTCTCCTGACACCATGTTCCCTTCAGCTTCATTCCCTCTAATGTGCTGGGCCATGTGGACAGTACTGCAAACTCAAATACTGCATTTAGTCATCTCCTCTTTATCCTTCAACACACTGCAATGTACCTTCCTTGCTGAGCACTCCACCGCCTCTGACGTTGCGGACCCCTCTCACCCGGTCACACGCTCCTCTTCCTGGATCCCATGACTTACTTTCCAGGGTCTCTTCACACGTCTTCTTTGCTAGTCTCAGCGCTTGTAAAACCCCAGCATTCTAGCAGCAGGTTCCCCGCTCTTCCACCACACACATGTCCCTAGGAGACTTCTCTCACCATCTTGAATGCAACCACTACATACATGCTGAGGATTCCCCAAATCCTCTCCAAGCCAGCCTCGTCCTCTGACGTAGCCTCGCTGGCACTGCTTGATGGACTTCTTCATTCTTAACTCAGGTGTCCTCAAAACTCGAAAAATTGGCATGGTTCAAAATAACCTTTGAGGGGTGCCTGGGTGGCTTAGTTGGTTAAGCGTCCGACTTTCGCTTGGGTCATGATCTCACGGTTCGTGGGTTCGGGCCCCGCGTTGGGCTCTGTGCTGACTGCCAGCTCGGAGCCTGGAGCCTGTTTCGGAGTCTGTGACTCCCTCTCTCTCTGACCCTCCCCTACTCATGCTGTCTCTCTCCTAGAAATAAATAAAACATTTAAAAAAAAAAATAACCTTTGAATCATCCTAAAACTGCTCCTCCTCCCTGAGCTCTCTGATGTGGCCCCATCTTTCACCCAGCCAACCTTGTTTTTCCCACTTCCTAACCGCAAGTTCAACCAATCTAACTAAAGATTTTACCTCCTCTCATTATTTAAATTCACCCTCTCTTCCCTCCCTGTGACCAGTTCAGAGTCTCATCCTCTTCAAAACCACTTCTGCTAACTGTTCTTAGAACTTCCTTCCACCTTGCCCCCCGCAAATCCACTTGCCTCTCAGCAAAGTGATCTACTGACAACATGAATATGCCCCTGCCTCTGTTACAAAGCCGAAGGGTCCTACAGCACCTTCAGGGTGAAGAAAAAAGTCTTTAGCAAGATGAAAAAGCCCTCTGTGACCAGGTCCCTCCACCTTGTTCTCCAAAGGACTTGTTTTCAGTGCACACGGCATGGCTTTGAGATACTGTCTGCTCCCACTGTCCCCCAGCCTGGGATACCTTCCCTGCCCATTTCCATGTGGTGTAACTATTCCTTCTCTTCCCTCAAGACTCAGCACAAGTAAATCTTCTCTGAGAAGTTGTTCCTGATCCCGCAGCCTAAATTAGACTTCTCTGTGACCTTACCATGCATCTCATAATTGCCCTTTGTACGTATTATAACATGCTAAGTCCTTTTCTTTCCCAATAGATTATGGGGTTCTCTGAGGAATGGGGCAATGGCCTCTTCATCTTGATATCCTCTAGCCTATTGGCTGACATGTGGTAACAACTCATTACACTTTTGGTTTCTTAAATAAATGACATTTTATAGAGAAAATTTTCTTCCTAAGTATTAAAAGTTGCAAGAGTGAATATCCAGAACCAAATTAGACAAGTTCTTAATATCTACCTACATATTTCCATACTTAATAACAACGTGACAGCCTGAAAAAACGTCCTCCCCTCCGAAGCATTCAAGTGCTGTTCTACAGTATCTTAAATTGTAGCCTGAATGTGAGCTCGGAACAAGTCATTCAGAATAACTGAGGGAAGCTTTTCTCTTATAAGGCTCTGAGGGTGAAAATATGGGGGTGGACATGAAAAATGGTAGGAAGGAAACATAATAAGCATCCTGTCTGTAAACCCAAATGGGTTAGTCATCTGATAATCACATCTACTTATACTCATTTAAAATGCAACTGTGATGTGGGAGGTAGGGAAGAGCAGAAATGTAATGTGCAGGCACTGACAATGCCATGTGGGAAAAGTAAAAACAATCAAACAAACAAACCCTTAGCCACAGGATATTAAACTCTAAGGGTTTGATACACATGGTCCTTGACATAGGAGCACAACTAGTTATTATGAATTCTAGTAAGAATATCACTTAAAGTAGTATTGCGTTCACTGGAAAATATATATTTGTATAATACCAGTTTCTAAGTCATCAGTAATTGAAAAAATATTTTCATGGTAATGTAACATTTTGGGAAAAACAGCACAACTCTTTGTTAAATGTACTGGTGAATTTTTTCTCTTACTTTTGGTGTAGCTGGTCAATCTTTCTAAATACTACCGAATAGCACTCATCCATGTTCCCACATTAATGCTAGCTATGGTGACATAGCTCCTCTAAATCTAAATTAAAAAAAAATTTTTTTTAATGTTTTATTTATTTCTGAGAGAGAGAGAGACAGCGTGAACAGGGGAGGGCCAGAGAGAGAAGGAGACACAGACTCTGAAGCAGGCTCCAGGTTCTGAGCTGGCAGTCAGCACAGAGTCCAACGCTGGGCTAGAACCCATGAACCGCGAGATCATGACCTGAACTGAAGTTGGATGCTTAACTGACTGAGCCACCTGGGTGCCCCTCTAAATCTAAATTTTTAACTTCTAATATAATCAAAGTGTATGAAGAATGAGTGACTAATCAGAGGTTATTTTGTTTGTAATATTTTATGTGTAAATATTTTATTATATTTTTCTAAGTGACCAATTTTTTAAAAAATATTTTTATTTATTTCTAGGGGAGAGAGAGAGAGACAGCGTGAGCAGGGGAGGTCAGAGAGAGAGGGAGACACAGACTCTGAAACAGGCTCCAGGCTCTGAGCTGGCAGTCAGCACAGAGCCCGACGCGGGGCTCGAACCCACGAATCGCGAGATCATGACCTAAGCGAAAGTCGGACGCTTAACCGACTAAGCCACCCAGGCGCCCCTAAAAGTGACCAATTTTTAAATTTAAAAATAATATTTATCTTAGGTTTCTTTTTCTAAAAAAATTAGAAAACAGAATTAAGCAAGAATAAAATAATACAGTGTTAACCAATGTATCTGGTTATATTTCATATTCAGACATCCTTATATAGATGTATATAACAAGGTGGGACAATAATATAATACTGCTTTCTATTTATTTTATCACCTAACAATGTATGTAACAACGTAACATATTCTATAGCACTAGATATTCTTTTACAATATTTAAAATGGCTGCATAGTAGGAGCACCTGGGTGGCTTAGCTGGTTAAGCTTCTGACTCTTGATTTTGGCTCAGGTCATGATCTCATGGTTCATGAGTTCAAGCCCCACATCAGGCTCTGAGCTGACAGCACAGGGCCTGCTTGGGATTCTCTCTCTCTCTCTCTCTCTCTCTCTGCCCCTCCCTTTCTCACACGTGCTCTCTCTCTCTCTCAAAATCAATAAGCTTTAAAATAAATAAATAAGTAGATAAATAAATAAAATGGCTGTATAGTAAAGCAATATCTCATTATATATACTTAATTAAACTATTCCCCTACTCTACATTTTTAAAAAAATGAAATTAGGATTTATTTTTTTTCAAATTTTTAAATGTTTTATTTATTTATTTATTTATTTTACAAATAGTTTATTGTCAAGTTGGTTTCCATATAACATCCAGTGCTCATCCCCACAACTGCCCTCCTCCATGCCCATCTCCCCCCTCCCCCCCCACACCCATCAGTCCTCCGTTTGTACTCAGCATTCAAGAGTCTCTCATGGTTTGCCTCTCTCCCTTTCCCCCACCATTTCCCCCCTTCTTCTCCCCCATGGTCCTTCATTAAGTTCCCCCTACTCTACATTAAAGTTGATCCAAGTTTTTCTTTATTATAAACCATGTCATGAAAGTAATCTTTCTGGGGTAATGGAAATGTTCTGTATCTTCATAGAGTAACTGTAAATATTTGTCAAAACTCATCAAACTCTACATTTAAGATCTGCATTTTAGTAAGTGTTAGATATATCTCATTTTTTTAAAAATAGGGGAAAAAACATTCTGTGGTGGACATTCTTATACTTAAATATTTTGCAAACTAAGACCATTTCTTAAGTATAAATTTCTTGGACTGAGACTGCACTGCTGGGTGAAAAGGTCTGTATAAATGTTTATAAACATTTAAAATTCATTCATTTGTTCATTCAAAAGTGTTCACTGAATTAACACTTAGGGTCAAGACACTGCCAAATTGCTTTTTTTCCCTAATTACCTTCTAAAGTAATATGCTCACTCATTTTGTGTCAGTGTTTCATAATTTTAAGAAATATCCTCCCTTTGACCAGATTTTTTTTAAGTTTATTTATTTATTTTGAGAGAGAGTGTGCAAACAGGAAAGGAGCAGAGAAAGAAGGAGAGAGAGAATGCCAAGCAGGCTCCTCACCGTCAGTATAGAGCCTGATTAGAACTCACATAGTGAGATCACGACCCTCTGAGCCAAAAGCAAGAGCTGGACACTTACCCAACTGAGTCACCCTGGCGCTCCCAGATTTTTTAAAATATCATTTGTATTTTTCTGTCTACTAGCTCTACTTCTTTCCCACGGCATCCAGCGTTCCTTTCCCCTGCACTGATATTTATCCTTTACTTATGGTTTAGAAAAGCTTGGTTTTCACACGTTTCAAACACTTTCCCAAGCTTTTCAACTGTCTTTTAAAAATTCTGCTTAGGGAATTTTTGATAGTAAGAACACTTGGTATTATATGTAAAACACCCTTCCCACCCCAAGAGAATATAAGTATGCAATACACATATTCTCTGATACCCCCTTACGATCGGTTGGGTGGACTCTCCAGCTGCTTAGGACACTGGTCTATACAGAAAGTTCCTACCTTGGTGAGCAAGCCCTTCACTGTTGGTTTGCCTTCAGGCTGCAGAAAAAGTGGGTTGGCAGCCTGTACTCGGAGAACATTCTGCAATACTTTAATCCATTCTTCCAATATATTGGGAGAATCTGCAGTCAGATAGTACGTGTGTTTTTCCGTGGTCAGCTAGAATGGGATGAGAAAGAGATAGGAAAGGAAACTGAAGATTTAGGATTATTAGCATTTCCCTGTCTCTCCTCAAAACATCATTAATTAACATAGAAACAAACATGCCATACCTCGAATCCTAGGTGCTAAATAAATGACTCCACAGATTAGAAGAGTTTAACCAGTTTATGAGAATTACAAGTAACTTTGTGTTGAAATAATTGTTTTCACTTCAGTTGACTTTAAAATTTTTCAGAGAGTTAAGCTTTTGCATCCTGATTTTTCATCTTGCTTACCCATTACATTTTCTTTTTCTCCTTTAAATGTGCTACAGTCTCCTGGCTGTTGAAGTGAGCAGTAGCATGATTGGAGACAGTAATACAATAATAGATTTTTTGCAAATAAAGAAGAGTTATTTGTTATAGAAATTAAAAAAATAAATTATAAATAAAATAAGTCCTTGCTTATAAAGAAGAGAAATTCTTACAACTAACGTGTGATCAGATATTATGAACTCGCAATTTTTCAGCCTCAAATGAACCACATTTATAAATTTCCAAATATTTCAGGATTTTGTCGATGATTCTTATCTGCCATGCTTCCAGACGGAGCTTTCCCTGACTCTCCCTTCTACTTTTTTGGGCAGTTCTCAGGTATTATCTCCTGAAAACATGGACAATGAGCCTTTCTGATAAATGATCATTTCACCCTCTGAAGGAGCAAGAGAAGAAAATAATAATAATTATTATTAAAATTTTTTTTAAGTTTATTTATTTTGAGACAGAGAACGTTGGGGAGGGGCAGAGAGAAAGAATCCCAAGCAGGCTTCACACTGTCAGCACAAAGCCCAACATGGGGACTAAACCCACAAACCATGATATCACAACCTGGGATCATGGGGTGGATGCTTAATGGACTGAGCAATCCATGCACCTCAAGAAAATAATTATTGGGGGCGCCTGGGTGGTTTAGTTGGTTAAGCGTCCGACTTTCGCTTAGGTCATGATCTCGCGGTTCGTGGGTTCGAGCCCCGCGTCGGGCTCTGTGCTGACTGCCAGCTCAGAGCCTGGAGCCTGTTTCAGTCTGTGACTCCCTCTCTCTCTGACCCTCCCTGCTCACGCTGTCTCTCTCTCTCTCTCCTAGAAATAAATAAAACATTAAAAAAAAAAAAAGAAAATAATTATTGAAGGTATTATAGGGGTGCCTGGGTAACTCAGTCCGTTAGGCATCCAAAATTGGCTCAGGTCATAATCTTGCGGTCCATGGGTTCGAGCCCCATGTCAGGCTCTGTGCTGACAGCTCAGAGCCTGGAGCCTGCTTCGATTCTGTGTCTCCTTCTCTTTCTGTCCCTCCTCTGCTCATACTCTGTTCTCTCAAAAATAAATAAACATTAAAAATTTTTTTTAAATAGGGGCACCCTGGAAGGCTTAGTCGGTTAAGCATCCGACTTTCGCTTAGGTCATGCTCTCACGGTTCGTGGGTTCAAGCCCTGTGACAGGCTCTGTGCTGACAGCCAGCTCAGAGCCTGGAGCCTGTTTCCAATTCTGTGTCTCCCTCTCTCTCTGACCCTCCCCTGCTTACACTGTCTCTCTCTCTTCTAGAAATAAATAAAACATTAAAAATTAAAATAAAAAATTTTTTTAATAATAATTATTAAAAGTATTTCAAATAAAGTATCTGAATTTATTTTTTATGATTATTTTTGAGAGAGTGAGAAAGAGACACACACACACACACACACACACACACACACACACACACACAGAGTACAAGTGAGGGAGGGGCAGAGAGGGAGACACAGAATCTGAAGCAGGCTCCAGGCTCTGAGCTTTCAGCACAGAGCATGATGCAATGCTTGAACTCACGGACTGGGAGATCATCACCTGAGCCAAAGTCGGAAGCTTAACCAATGGAGCCACCTAGGTGCCCCTAAAGTGTCTGAATTTAAATCACATATGCCAAACTAGCTCAACAGCCTGTGTTTTACATTTAACAGACTTCTAGCAAGACTGGCCTTATGCGTGGGTGAACGGCTAGCAGCTGTGTCTAGGGTATGACTCTCAGTAGGAAGTAGAACAGCCTTCTCCTCACCAATATCTTTCCCACTTAGGTATTAGAACAGCTGGAGTTCATAGAAGAAATGCCATTTTCTGGCTGTGTATCAAAATGCAAACCCTCCTGAATTTAGTAGTACCTCAAATCAATAACATCTTATTGGGAATTCATTTCTCAGATAAGCCTCCCCTAAGAACAGCTGGGAAAGAAGAATGTAAGGGACAGGAGCAAAGGAAGTGTGGCAGACAGTTACTTAACACAAACCTCGCTTATAATATAGTTTGAACTGAGAAGGCCTGGCGTTTCACACATTTTTGAGGCATTACACTTAATACAAAATAAATAAACAAACACTGAATCATCATATCTCCTCTCTATTAGCTTGGATAATCAACAATTGAATTTCGCATAATACAAAAACAAAACAAAAAAAAAAAAACAGTTAAAAAAAAAGTACCTGAACTGTTTGTTTGTTATCTCCTCTTAAAATACTGCAGGCTGCACTAAGTTCAATATGGCCCTGGGGTTTTCTAATTACATCGCTCTGTAGGAAAGGAAGAAAACCAAACATACAGTGATTGCCCATAATAGTAATAGTAAGAAATGCTTTGTATAATTAATTGCATTACAGGGAAGAAGATCAGGAGCTTGATTTATAGTTTGAGGAATTCAGTTCTGAAGGGTAAGCACTTTCCACTTACCGGAGACTTATAGTAAAGTAATTCACCACCTTTGAGAACAAACCACCTCCTCTTCCAAGTCTTGACTTTACCACTCATTTTTAATAAATAGCCAGATTTTTCCAGGGGTTCCTAATTAAAAAGAAATTTTAAAAATTTAAGTTTCCTTTCGGAGGCTCAAACTAACAGGATTCATTGATTTTTTTTAAAAACATGATTCAGTGTTTACATTTTTCCCATTATCACTGGAAGATGAGCAAGTTTTAGGAAGCTTCTGTTCCGGCTGTGAGGACTCTGTGTCTGTGAGGTAAGCATCTGGGGGAATGGCATAATCACTTTCAGAAGCCACAGAAGAGAGAGACACACCTAGATGAATAAAGAAATATATGAAGTCAATATTTAATATTCAGGTGGTCCAAATGCCAGCTGTGAGTTCTCCTAAGGAATACAGCTATTCCGCAAATACATCAGCCCTCCTAGACTAGATTTATTCTCATAGCTTTTACCATAAAGAATTTGTAAAGCAAAAAACAGAACTAGAGGGTAAGGATTATCATGCAAACCTCCACAGAAGTCACAGAAACATAAATAATATTCTGATAGATTACAAGTACAGCTAATTTTGCATACATAAACTATGTGCAACATATATATACATAATAAAATACACGCAGATACTAATGTACCTTTTATTAAAGATTAAAAACGTATATTTACATATTGACTTATGTAAGGCAAACAAATGTTTGATTTTACTTTATTAAGATTTGTACAATCACATTTTAAACCACTTAGCTGTTGAAATCACTTATATTTATTTTATTTTTTAATGTTTATTTTGAGAGAGAAAAAGAGTGTGTGTGTGTACATGTGCACGCATGTGTGTGTACACGTGTAGGGGTGGAGCAGAGAGAGAAGGAGAGAGAGAATCCCAAGCAGGCTCCATGCTGTCAGTGCTGAGCCCGATGCAGGGCTCAAACCTACAAATTGTGAGATTATGACCTGAGCCGAGATCGAGAGACGGATGCTTAACCGACTGAGGCACCCAGTGATCACTTCTAAAGTAATTCACATTAAAAAGAACCTCACAGGGGCGCCTGGGTGGCTTAGTCGGTTAAGTGTCCGACTTTCGCTTAGGTCATGATCTCGCGGTTTGTGGGTTCGAGCCCCGCGTTGGGCTCTGTACTGACTGCCCGCTCAGAGCCTGGAGCCTATTTCAGAGTCTGTGTCTCCCTCTCTCTCTGACCCTCCCCTGCTCACACTGTCTCTCTCTCTCTCTCTCTCCTAGAAATAAATAAAAAACATTTTAAAAAAAAGAACCTCACAATTTCAGTGTAAGTTCACTATTATTAGCTTATAAATTTTAAGAATCTTTTGTAAAAGAGGAGCAATAAGACCTAAAGATATAAGCAGACTATTTCACTTGCCAGCAGCAGCAACAAGCTAAAATTCAAGGGAACATTTCACAATAATTCACTTGCCTTTTTCAGAAAGTGACTAGCAAGTTGCAAGCCACATCTGAATGGTCACTACAACTGGAGATTTTGAATATAATAAATAAAATCAAAGATTTACATAATTATTCACTGCAATATCTGGCAATTTTTTTTAAAACATTTGCTTTTTTTTTTTAATGTTTTTATTTATTTCTAGGAGAGAGAGAGAGAGACAGCGTGAGCAGGGGAGGGTCAGAGAGAGAGGGTCACAGACTGAAACAGGCTCCAGGCTCTGGGCTGGCAGTCAGCACAGAGCCCAATGCGGGGCTCGAACCTACGAACTGCGAGATCATGACCTAAGCGAAAGTCGGACGCTTAACCGACTAAGCCACCCAGGCGCCCCAATACCTGGCAATTTTTAAGGTGTTTATCAACATTTAAGGGACTAGTTAGGATAATGACACTATATCAATATTTTTGTCTAGTTGACTAAGACAAGTAGCAGTTGTTAGAATAGTAATATCTTTATATTTCCTAGAATAACAGAAATTTAGATTTATAAGGGACCATCCTGATTGGTGCCCTCATTCTCTCAGGAGACTTAAGTCCAGAGATTAAAACATTAATCCCAAGTCAAACAGCTTAATGGGAATAATGCTGGAATACTAATCTTGGGCACCCGGCCCCAGGGGCCTGTGCTAGGCACTACCCTAGGTGTTAGGGACAGAGCAGACAGCAAAACAGAAAAATCTCTGCCCCCATGGAACATAGATACTAGCTGGGGGAGACAGACAAAAAATAGGCAGTAGGTGCTATGAAAAAATAAGACATAGAGCAGAGTCAAGGGAATAAAAAGAGCTAGTAGTTGGAGAAGAGCAAAGGATTGCAATTTGAATCTTGTGTTCAGGGTAGATCTCACTGAGAAGGCAGCATCTGAGCAAAGCACCGCAGGGTGTGTGCAAGTTAGCTCCACAGACATCCGGGGGGAAGAATAGCAGGTAAGGGAAATGACCAGAGTGAAGGTCCTGAAATAAAAGCTTGCCTGGCCTGTTTTAGGAACAGCAAGAGGGTATAAGGAAGGAGAAAGGAGATGAGATCAAAGACAAAAAGACATAAAAGAGTCAGGCAACATCTTATAACCATTATGAGTCTTTGCAGTGTTTTGAGCAAAAGTGTGATGTAGCCCAATCCTGGCTGTTGGGACAGGAGTGAAGAGGCCAATGAAAGCCCCGAAGCTTAATTAAACCTGTGGAGGCTGAGCAGTTCCACTTGAAGTTGAGAGGCTGGGGATTACCTAGGGGTTCCGTGGAACATGGTCTGAAAACCAACAGAGTCCACTGCATTACTTTTGTAAAATACAGGTGTCATTCAGTGTGATTATTTCTCTCTGTAACTTCTACCTACATCAAAAACTTCCTCAAAATCCACCAAAAACCAAATACATGCCCAAAGTAAAGTTTTTGTTCGTTTCCACCTTAATATCAGATTAACCACCAAATTTGCAGATGTATTTTCTGCCATTTAGCAGCATAACAAATTTAGCTGAAATACATCTACCCCATAAATTACCCAAAATGCCACACAGTAACTATAAAAGAGAAGCCTCACTTTGGCCAATATTTCACTCTATTCCCATAATAAAGTGACGTCTCTCTTACAGATAAGGTTAAAAGAAAAAAGATCATGTGGCTTATATGGAATCAGAAAAAGAATTAAGAAGAGAATTAGGACTAGACTATAAGCATCTCAGTCCTGGCTAATTCTCTTTTCACTTTGGTTTGAAGCAAGTACTTTAATTTTTTTTTTAAAGTCCTGTTACATAGATAAAACTCCTAAATACCCTGAATGAAATATCCTCATTTATTTGGAGTTGGCTTGTGTGCCCGCCACTTTCCCTCACCTCGTTTCATGGCCCTGGGGCTGCCTGGCCCGCTTCGACTGCGCGTGTCAGACTCCGAAGTCCGGGAGCTGGATCGGGAACTATCTTCTTCCTCTGACCCAGAGGAGTCATCCAGGAACGGGCTGCTGCTTATTTGGGTTGCCTTCTAAAGAAAAGCACAACAGCCTCTCTGTGTCCATCTCTGAAGTCACCTCTCTTTTTAGATATAAAATGTTTTACTGGAAGTCACAGAATAAGATGTTTTTAGGGAATACAAGAATATCTTTTGGGATCATCACAGTCATGTGGTTAAATCCCAGATTCTAATTAGCAAGGTATTCATCAAAGATATATATATATATATATATATATATATATATATATATGTATGTGTATATATATATATATTCATAGTTTGTTTTATTTTTGAGACAGAGCATGAGTGGGGGAGGGGCAGAGAGAGGAGGAGACACAGAATCCGTAACAGGCACCAGGCTCTGAGCTGTCAGCACAGAGCCTGATGCGGGGCTCGAACCCACGAACCGTGAGATCTGACCTGAGCTGAAGTCGGACGCTTAACCGACCGAGCCACCCAGGCGCTCCAGGCATTCATCAAATATAAAAGGTTCCTGGAAACATAGGCTGTTAATAGTTGAAAATGCTTATTTTAATTAGGTACTTCAAGCAAGGAGGAGGGGGAGCCCTGGCAGCGACAGAAAAATCTTTCCAAATTAGGAATTTTCGCTACATCATTAATAGTGGTATTTCCTTTAAACAATTAACCACCATGGAGGGGGTGGAAAATCACATGGAGTGTAACAAAGATGGGCCCAGACCTCTAGTACTCAGAGAAGCATAAATATCTTCTCCAGATCTTTCCATTTCTTCTCTTTATATGATATATTAGAGTAAATGTCTAAAACTCCCTATAAAGGGAGAGTCTGTGTAAAATGTCAAGAATGGAATCCGGAGCTTGAATAAACAGTTTTCTCGATCCACCATGAAGAGAACCACATGGTTAGCAGTAACAATAATGACTTACCCCCTTCAAAGTTGTATATACTGGGGTTGTCATATTCTTGTATATCAGAGACGTATAGAGTCCTGACGTGGTATAGGAGAGAAGAGGGGCAGAATCTGAAAGAGACAACAAAGTGGTTTAAAAACAAAAAACAAAAAACTTCTCTCTAGCACTTGGGTCTATTTCTTATGAATGTGAGCTAGCAAAAGTTCCAATTAAAGAGAAGTTGGATTAACACATATGTCTGTTCTTACATAGTCTGCTGTAAGGATACACTCTCTCGCATGGTTCATTATTGCCTCACATATGCTACTTCCCCAACTATACTGTACACTCTTTGATAGTAAGGATCGTAGCTTTTATTTCTTTGGCAGGCATTTATCCAGCTCAGGCTGGGCAGAAATAGCATAAACACCTGCCGATTCAGAGCAGTAACCTATGAAGAAGATGTACTCCAATTATTCATAGCCCTATTATTGACATGGTGTTAAAACATCGTCATGCTTAAGCCTTTATCGGGTGAACCTCATGTTGAAAGCTTAAGAATATAATTTCTTGAATGGTAAGAACAGAACATTGCTGAGAAGAAACAGAACATCAGTAGTTTCCTCTAAGATATGGATTAGTAGTAGGATAAGGAGGGAGCTCATAGAAAGAACCACAGGAAATTTTCTCTTTTTATTCCAGACAGTTCTATGTTGTTTGGTTTGACTTTTTATACTGGGAATGCATTGCTTCTTTAAATTTTTTTTGAAGAAAGAGAGAGAGAGAGGAAAGGGGAAGGGAAGGGAAAGGAAGGGAAGGAAAGAAAGAGTAAATTTTAAACTCTGGAAAAAAAGGACATAGAGACTGATATTTTTATAATTTTAAACAGCTGAAACTCCCAGTTTCCTTGCTTTACCCTCTTTTAAATAAAAACAAAAAAAGGTACTTTCTGCATCAGAGTTGAACATATATGTGCCCCTATACTGGTAACAATGAATTTCAATTTAACATGTAAATCAGCAACCTTAGAAATCATTTTCTGAAATACATAATTCTATCTACTCCAATGAATTCAAACATTTAGGAAATTCTCGGTTAGTGAAATGGCAGTATGAAATCACTTATTTGCTTAAATATGTTTTAGTGCAGTAAAAAACACAACATAAAACTGACCACCTTCACTATTTTTAAGTGTATAGTTCAGTTAGCGTTAAGTATAGTCACATTGCTGTGAATTAGGTCTCCAGGACTTTTTTATCTTGCACATCTGAAAGTCTATGCCAATCAAGCAACGATTTCCCCCTCAACCACCACCACCCAGCCCAGGGTCACCACCACTCCACCTCTTGTTTCTATGAATTTGACCACTTTAGACATCTCATAGAAGAGCAATCACACAGTATTTATCTCTTCATGACTGGCATATTTCCTTTGGCATTACGTCCTCAAGGTTCACACACATTGCAGCATGCAAAATCACTTACTTTTATTAACATCCTCCATACTGAAGGCCTCAGACATTCGAATACCTGATTTGGCTACAGCATAAATTCTGCTCTCCTAATGTAAAAGAGAGATTTAAGCTGGATATTTAAAGCAAAGAAATGATTACTTTCAATACACATGCTTTTCATTTGTTCTTCATTTAATATTCACCAGAGCAGAGCATTATTATAAAACTGTCATCAGTGCCAACTCAAATATGCCACCGTGAACAGCACTGCAGACGTTTTCCATCCATTAGTCATTCCATTATTTATCTTTGTTCCTTGGTTTTTGCTTGGTATTTTGAATTCTTTTCAAGAGATAGGAAAAAAGTAAGAGAAAACTTATTCATAGTCACTGATTGCACATAAACGCCACGTTTAGTATTCTACCATTCTAAACACGGTTAAAGAAAAAACCCCAGAAAACCTTGAATGGCTGTAACATGAGGTGAGAAAGCATTCATAATCACTGACTACACATAAACATTACCTTTAATATTCTACTATTCTAGAGTCTGGTGAAAGAAAGAGAAAAGTCTTCAAGTCAGAAATCACAGAGTACTTTAAGTGCTACCACCTTATTTCAATGTCCATTTCAATCAAGTACAAAAACACCTGAGACCAAATAATAAGTGCATCTGAGATTGGCAATGGAATTTATCAGATTATCTTATTCCGAATGCAGGTTATTATTTTGCTTTCTCTTCTTCGAGAGAAATCTCTGAAACGGATGAAGGAAATGTTATTCGCCGTGCCCTCTATGAGAAAAGGGATTGATTCCAGGTTGTTCTTCCTGGATAATCACAGTGTCTAACCTGGACGCAGCTGGGTGCACCGTATCTAACCTGGACACAGTCTCTTGGACCAAAGCAGAGCAGGTAGGAAGGCCGTACGCTTCGGGACTGTGCTGGCCAGTGGCCTGCTAGGTAACGGGCATGAGACCCCAGCTGCCTGAGACACATTAGTTCGGAGAGTGGCTGAGTGAATGATTTGGAAAGTGGCTAAGTGAATGAACCAGGTGCGGTGTCCTTGAGAATGTGATTGTGAGATACACACACAGTGACGAACAGCAGAGGCGGCGGAGCAGAAAGGTGTGTAAACACAGGGCAGTAAGCAGGAGATGAGAGGCAGCCGGAAGCAGGACACGTGGAGGAGAGTAGTTAGCAGTAGTGAGTGAGGCAAGGAGAGTCACCGTGGACGGGAGAGAATAAGCTGAGCCACTGGATCAAGGGCAGTGGGTGTCACCTGTTTCTAAGGAGCTATTAGAGGTGCAGCCGACGTCACATATTTTCCCACTAGAGTGACTACTGTATTTTGAATGATATTCCAGTTTGGTAAGGATGGGCTATGCCTTCAAATAAACTCTTAAAAATCCTTAAGACATACTCTCATAAATTGAGGTAACTGGAATACATCTCTTTTCCTTGAAACCTGAAAATATCTAACAAATGCTGAAATGAAACCTCAACCTTGGCCAGCCTGCTAGAAGGCTTTTGAAAAGCAGTACTACTTTTTCGGGATGGAATAGCTTTGGAAGACAAATTGAAGAAAGAAAGGCAAAAGAGTAGGAAAATGGTTTGCCAAATAAAACGAACTTGAAAAGCCTAACCTAAATCTCTGAAAATCTCAATATAATAAAAGAATCGAAAATTTCAAATCCTCACTGCCTCAAGGATAACATAATTGGAATTCCAGAGATTCACATGCCAGTAACGTCCACTTTTTTTGTGCTATCCAGAATTTAATAATGAACTGCAGACGCTTTCATGTGGACATTGCAATGTTCTTTTGAAAGTAAATAAGGGCAGATATATCTCAAGGTCTGAATTTACAGTAGGAAAACATGGCTGCCATCATTTGCTTAAAATCACATTGGTCATTAAATAAAAAATAATAATCACAGAAGATGATCCCCAAACCAAAAAAAAAAAAAATCCTGCAGCCCAGATGCTTCTCTGGAGGGCAGAATTTGTGAAGAAAAAGTTAAATCTACAAAACAGATAATTTCAGTTTGTTTCAAATATAAGAATATGTTTTGATCTAGTGATGTGTAGATACTCCTATAAAGAATCACACAGTTGATGGGTTAACTATTGCATTAATGCTCAGTGTTTCAGTGGAAGAAATGTCAATCGACTCCAGGAAGATGCTTTTGATTAAAGCAATGGATTTATAAGGTCACGAAGAGTAATATTAAATTTCTCTTAAAGCCAATCAAGTAAACGATAAGTACAAAAACTGATGACCAGGGGCACCTGGGTGGCTCAGTGGGTTAAGCGTCTGACTTCGGCTCAGGTCATGATCCTGCGGTTTGTGGGTTCGAGTTCCGCGTCAGGCTCTGTGCTGACAGCCAGCCCAGCGCCGGAGCCTGTTTCAGATTCTGTGTCTCCCTCTCTCTCTGACCTTCCCCTGCTCATGCTGTCTCTCTCTCTCTCTCAAAATAAATATAACATTAAAAAACATTTTTAAAAAAGCCCAACAACAACAAGGAAAACTGATGACCAATAAGAGTTAAATGTCCTGGGTCCAAATTCGTCCAAAGTGTCACACAGGTAGGAGGAATACTTCTTCCCCACCCTTGATGTTTCCTTCCATGTGCAGGGAACTCTAATAACTGAACACTCCGGGTCCCTCTCCAGCCATTCATTTCTCCTCCCCCAGGGGGAGGGATGGTTTAATGTGACTGGCAGGCTTAGAAGGAGAAACTGGACATGCAGAGCCTAGCACCTGCCTCACTCCTTTCTCTTGAGAAGTAAAGGCATGCAGGAAACACCATGTGTTCTTTCTCTGGGCTGTAAGCTACCTGAGAGGGGCAGACGTCTAGCAGTTTGGGGCTACCTGAGACTGGATGAATGAATCTAGAGAATTCGGAGTTCAGTGTCGGAAAACTCATTTGCCCACCACCTCTCTATAATGAGTTTTATCAGTAAGAAAGGTAATATTTTGATCTCCCACCTGTCTTCACCTTCCCTTATTTCTCAATTGACTCAGAACTAAGTAGGAAAGGAGAAGAGGAAATGGTACTCTGAACACTGAGACTTTTCAGAACAATCTGGATCTTGAAAAGAAATAGGAGAAGGTGAAAGTAAAATGTAAATTCCGGTTTAAGAAAAAGCCAGCGTGCATGTGTTGCACACAGCAATGTCATTTACCCAAGAGGGAAACCGATGCAGGGGCGGAGTCGGCGGTTTGCTGCACACTGGCTTCTTGGCTGAGTCACAGCTTTCCTGGTCATCAGAGCACGGGGACTCCAGGGAGTCATAGGAAAACAATCCGTCATCACAACTAGTGTCCATATTCTCTAATATTTCTGTGCTGTCGTCATCAACTAGATCAAGATCTGTTTCCTGAGGTCTGAGAGGCCGGATCATGCTGATGGCATTTCTGTTCGTACCAAACATCCTATCGGAACTTAACTGTGGCTGGCTTAAATGCCTTTTGGCTAGTGCCACGCTTATACTGAAAACATTAGGAATCCTTAACTTTGGGGGTGGCAGGTTTGCTGAGGGCACTAATTGTGTCCCTTTTCCAGGGAGTGAGTTAGGATGCTTCGGAGTCAAAGCTGGGGTCAAAATAGGGCTTGGGGTGTTGGCCTCGCTGGACGAAGATGAATAATCCAGTCTCTGAGACTGAAATTTTTTATTCAGTTCATCCGACGAACTATCATGCTCCTTTGTACCTGATTCAGAACTGCCCGTTCCAAGAGGGCAATTCTGAGCTTTCCACTGCGCCTCCTGTTGCCAAGAATACAGCTTCCTGTGTTCTGGTCTCTTTATGCCAAAAGTCTCTTCTTCAAATATGGAACTGCTGTCATCAGAGGCCGTCAGATACGCCTCGCTGCCCATTCTGCTACACTGGATGCCTTCCTCTGACGTGTGGCTGGAAAGGGTGGACGTGTACCTGCTCTTGGACCTTCCTTTGCTCCCGCCTTCCTCGTCTGAACTCCAGTCACTCCCCGGAGCCCCAGAATTCTGGGACGTGCCACCATCTGTTGTTGCAAAGCTTGTTCTTGTTTTCCGATTCTGTTCTGAGACACAAGGGGTCTGATGCAATGTTCTCGGACCCCGGGTGTTTTCCTGGATTTGGTTCTCGCCCAACTTTTCTGGAATTTCCATTTCTAGAAAAGCACACATCATATCGGCACGTTGCCTTTAATAATGTCATCTTTCTGTACACGTAGCTTTAGGTAACTACACTATAAAAACTGGGATTTTCTTTTTTTTCATTTTTTAATGTTTTATTTATTTTTGAGAGAGAGAGATAGAGACAGCTTGAGCAGGGGCAGGTCAGAGAGAGAGGGAGATACAGAATCTGAAGACAGGCTCCAGGCTCTGAGCTAGCTGTCAGCACAGCCCAACGCGGGGCTCAAACCCACAAACCATGAGATCATGACCTGAGCTGATGTAGGACGCTTAACTGACTGAGCCACCCAGCTGCCCCCATTAATTCTATTTTAAAGCAAAGAAAAGGACAGATTCCTTTCAACTATATTTTCAAAATCATCCTAAGTAAATTTAAACATTATAAATACAAACTTATAGTTTAAAAAAAACAAACTTTGTTCCCAGGCTTCAATACATGAAATATGCAAAGCTGTGAAGAAACATAAACACAGAAAAGCCCTCCTCACTCTACTTTTGGTTTAGTCATATCTACAAATGTGTTTTTACAAAAAGAGCAATGCTTTTTGTTTTCTTTAATATTTTTTATTTATTTCTAGGAGAGAGAGAGAGACAGCGTGAGCAGGGGAGGGTCAGAGAGAGAGGGAGATACAGACTCTGAAACTGGCTCCAGGCTCTGAGCTGACAGTCAACACAGAGCCCGATGCGGGGCTCGAACCCACAAACTGCGAGATCATGACCTAAGCAAAAGTCGGACGCTTAACCGACTAAGCCACCCAGGCACCCCAGAACAATGCTTTTTAACAATGTTTTTTTGATATGGTTTATTATTGTTTATCATATAATTAATAAAATGAGCCACGGGCTTCATAAACAGCGAACTAAAAATTTAGATTCAAGAGTGTAAGAGGGGGCACCTGGGTGGCTCAGTCAGTGAAGCGACTGACTTGGGCACAGGTCATGATCTTGCAGTTCGTGAGTTTGAGCCCCCCATCAGGCTGTCTGCTGTCAGCACAGAGCCCGCTTCGGATCCTGTCACCCTCTCTTTACCCCTTCCCTGCTTACGTGTGCTCCCTCTCTCTCATAAATATATAAACATTAAAAAAAAAAGAGTATAAGAGAAACTTTGAAACATAGATATGACCTTAATGACAAGGAAACAGAGGCTGAACAAATAAACTCTATGATTTGGCATCAGGCAATTTGTTAAAGTTGGAAGTGAGCAAGAGCTTCAGGACAAGCACCCCCTACTGCACTGAGCTATACTTAATTAACCATTACAAAGTGGAAAGGAAATTAAAATGACGTCTTGCAAAAGAGGAGAAAATTGCAAGCCACATCACTAAAGCAGGTAGCAGAGGACAACTCCGACTGGAAAAACATTATGTAGTTTTCAGGATTTTATAACCAAGCACAGAGACAGCTTTTAGGGCTATCGTTTTTCTCCTTTGGAGGAAGGGAGTGGGAACTGAAAAGAGAGAAGACGTAAATTCAAGCCTCTAAAATATATGGGCAAAGTCACACTACAGGTGGCAAAGCAGCAGCTCACAACAGAGCAAAATTTAAAGGGGGTTATGAACAAAAGAAGGGCAAAAGTCTGCGCACAGGTCCAGGATTTAAACATCTATGCAAATATTCTCCTCTTTGAAGCAAAACGGAAAAGGGAAAATCAAAGCACTCACTGAATTGTCCCCTGGTGTTCTTTTTCTTAAGAAGTTTGCTATGCCATATTTAACTTCATATTTAACATCAGGTAATTTTATTTTATTTTATTTTTTAATGTTTTATTTATTTCTAGGAGAGAGAGAGAGAGAGAGAGACAGCGTGAGCAAGGGAGGGTCAGAGAGAGCAGGAGTCACAGACTCTGGAACAGGCTCCAGGCTCTGAGCTGGCAGTCAGCACAGAGCCCGACGCGGGGCTCGAACCCAAGAACCACGAGATCATGACCTAAGCGAAAGTCAGACACTTAATCGACTAAGCCACCCAGGTGCCCCCAGGTAATTTTAAAATACTTTAAGTAAACATTGCTCTAATGTGAAACTCAGCTAAAACAAGTACCTTGTAGGTATGACCGTGAACTTCCTAATTTACATATCGCTGCTACCGGGGCACGTGGGTGGCTCAGTAGGTTAAGTACCCAACTCTTGGTTTCGGCTCAGGTCATGATCTCACAGTTTCATGGGTTCAAGGCCTGCATCAGGCTCTGTGCTAGCAACGTGGATTCTCTTTCTCTCCCTCCCCTGCTCACTCTGTCTCTGTGTCTCTCAAAAATTAATAAATAAAACCTCAAAAAAATTAAATATCACTGCTACCTACTGCAGGAAAAAGTATCAAGAGGGGAAAATCAGTCTCTCCTATGCATTCATGGCAAAGACTTTTAAAACAACATGCAAGATAACTAGCTATACAGATTAAAGGCTGAACTGCCCTTTAAAAATATTTTCATAAAACATCAACTGGTCAAGAAAAAAGAAAGCAAGGAAAATCAAGCTATATTCAGATGAATCTTAGCAAACTATTTTTCCTTTTTAAAAAAGGTCAAATTAGATTCCTCTAATCCATAAATACCTTCTATGTCTTTTCCCTCGGTGTACTCAGGTTCTTTAGATGATATCTTGCTCATTTCCTCAGATTTTACTACTTGAGGAGGACTCCTTGCTCGGGATAAAAAGCACCCAAAGGTCAAACTGCTTAGGCGCTGGCCTTCCGAAAGCTTTGGTGTGGAGACAGTGGATGACTTCTTCTCTTGAACTTCTGCGACATCATTAATCAAAATCAAGATTGGAATTTTTATAGCAGTTGATTAAACACGGAAACAAAACATAAAAATCTGGACAAATCACTCTTTATATGAGAAGAAAGCCTGATGTTCATCTTTATTTATGCACAGCAACATGGAAACCTCAGTGTCTAGCATTACATGCTACTGTTTAAGCCTGTTTATGTATTTTGAATGTTCTAAATATTTTTTAATTCTTTTTTTTTTATGTTTTATTTATTTCTAGGAGACAGAGAGAGACAGCGCGAGCAGGGGAGGATCAGAGAGAGAGGGAGTCACAGACTGAAACAGGCTCCAGACTCTGAGCTGGCAGTCAGCACAGAGCCCGACGCGGGGCTCGAACCCACAAACTGCGAGATCACGACCCAAGCGAAAGTCGGACGCTTAACCGACTAAGCCACCCAGGCGCCCCGAATGTTCTAAATATTTTTAACTGCAGAGGGAAAAATACCAAATCCCTTTAAAAGTAGTTCTCAAACAAAAACAAAAACACAGATAAAAACCAGATTGTAAACAAGTAGAGGTTGGTAGCTTCTTACAAATCCATGTATTGGTAAGTAGCAGTCAAGAACTGGTAAAATTTGATTGGGGAGTAATGCCACTAATGGTGAGGAAAAAGGGAATGAGGTCCTGGTTGCCAAGACAACCAACAGAAATTCAGATCATCACTGGGGCAAATACCACATGATCCCTGAACTAACATTTGCTATCTTAGCTTTCAGTTTGCTTCTTCCAAAACAGCAGATAGAGGGGCTTGATCTAAGATGACCACAATATGGTGAGCCTTCATCACTGCTTTAGAGGAAAAAAAGGAGAAGGGGCGGTTTCTAGATAGAGAATTTAGATAGCTCATGAAGTGATTAATCATAGATTTCATCCATCTTAAACCATCTTCTAGGAGTTATAACACCCCTGCTTACAAGACTAAAAGCATGGAGATCCCAGTGATAGTAAGAAATGTTTCCAAAAAAATTAAATGCTTACCTCTGGGAGAGCACCAAAGGGTTAAATTAAATAGCCGTTGATAACTGAGTGGAGCATAACAAAAATATCTTTATATCGTGTATTCTTTTGGGTGTATCTTTTATTATTTTCATGTGGAATATTTCTCATAGAACTAATCCATGGTATTTTAATAATCATATATTTGCATATACATTTTTAAAGTACTGTATTATATCTATATTCTATCTACATAATTGTATCTATTCTTCTCCAATCTGAGCCTAGGCCCCAAGGATTAATACCCCTTAGTCGACATGACCTAAGAGACCGCCATTGAAGACTAGAATTACAAGCTAAGAGTATCAGGTAAAATATCAGCCTTTTCAGAGTAGGCTTAGCATATTCAATCTGCATCCATGATTCCATATGTAAATATGGAATTCCAGACCAACTATGTGGACACTGACTTCTCATCATATAGGCGGAGGAAGTGTGTGGTAGAAGAAATATGCATATTGGTCTACATCCATGATTCTGGGCACTCAGTTCCTAAAACCCTTGGAATTTCCTAAGTGGTAAGAGCAATAAAAGTGTCTTTTGTTTTCCTAACAAGACCTTTCAACCACATCAGAGTTTATGTCGATGAGGTGATTTTTGGAAAGCTCCTAAATAGCCTCAGGATGGGGGCTGGCTGCCCGGGGAACCAACCTTGTGAGTCGAGGGTTGGAACATTCAGCCTCATCCTCCTCCCACCCTACCTCTGACCTCAGGGGAGTGGAGGCTGAAAATGGACTTAATCACCAATGGGCAATGATTTAGTCAGTCAAGTCTACATAATGAAGCCTCCCTAAAAACCCAAAAGGATGGAGAGGATGGGCTTCCAGGTTCATGAACACGGAGGTGCTGGGAGGCTGGTGTTCTCAGAGACAGCATGGAAGACCTGTGCCCCTTCTCCGAGCCTCGCCCTCTACATCTCTTCCATCTGGCTGGTCCTGAGTTATATCTTTTGTAGTAAGCCAGTAATCTAGTAAGTAAACTGTTTGAGTTCTGTGAACTGCTCTGGCAAATTATCGAACCTGAGGAGGGTCATGGGAACCTCTGATTTATAGCCAGTTTGGCAGAAGTAGGGGTGACAACCAAAATGGTGCCTAATGTGGTGGGGGGTAGTTTTGTGGGACCAAACCTTTAACCTATAATATCTGATGCTGCCTTCAAGGAGCTAATATCAGAATTGAGTTAGATTCGTAGGACACCCAGGCAGTATCTTCTGGGAACTAGAGAATTGCTCTGTGTGGGAAAAACCTGCACACACCTCATGTCAGAAGTATTGAGGGAAAAGGAAAACAGGAGCTTTTTCCCTTACAAAAGGAGAGCAGTAAGTATTAACATGCATTAGACAACACAATTTCGTAGGTCTCAAAATCAACAACCTCCCGTGAAACCAGGAAGGCACTATTACCATTGCCATTTTGCTGATGTAAAAAAAAAAATCTAAATCCAGAAATGTAACACAGTTATTAAATTGTAGGGCATTAAAGGTGACATCAAAGCCCATGCACTTCTACCATGCCAGTATTTTTCCAATGCATTCTGTGACACCCCAGAGCTTTGTGGAAATGCCGTAGTGAGTACAAGGAGAGGCATGGGTAAAGCTGAGTCTGCCAAAGTATGGACCCATCCCCTAACACTGCTTTCAGCTGTTTTATCTCTTGAGCGTCTACAGAAAAAAAATACTGTTTTAAAAAGGGTTCGGTTACTAAGTAAGTTTGAAAACCACTAGACTAGCCCAGGGTCTAATAACTCTGTGGATTCACCTTGTCTTCAGCTCAACATGCACTTGATGGCTGGTCACCAGACTAGCATATTAAGAAAATCTCTATCTCTATCACCCCTCTTTAGGCTTTGAGGTTGAAAAGAAAGAAAGTTAGGGGCGCCTGGGTGGCTTAGTCGGTTAAGCGTCCGACTTTCGCTCGGGTCATGATCTCGCGGTTCGTGGGTTCGAGCCCCGCGTCGGGCTCTGTGCTGACTGCCAGCTCAGAGCCTGGAGCCTGTTTCAGTCTGTGACTCCCTCTCTCTCTGACCCTCCCCTGCTCATGCTGTCTCTCTCTCTCCTAGAAATAAATAAAACAAAAACAAAAACAAAAACAAAAACAAAAACAAAAACAAAAACAAAAAAAAAAGAAAAGAAAGAAAGTTACCCAAAGGATGAAAAAATGCAAAGATCTGTTATTCTTACTACAAAATGTTGCTCAAAATATTCAGGCAATAAGAATTTCAATCACTATTGATCATTGCAATTCAAGTGAATAGAGAAAATAAAATAAGTGATGTTTTTTAAAGCAAACACACCTGAAGTTAAACATTCAAATTAATATTACCCCTTCTGGGTTATTTCCAATGGTCTAGCTGTGCTATCTAATATGGACATGTGGCTATTTAAATTAAAATCCATTCAAATGAAATAAAATGTAAAATTCAATTATTTGGTTGTGCTATTTCAGGTGTTCTATTTCAGGTGCTCAGTAGTAAAATTCCATGTAGTCTAATAAACCCAAACTAGGCTATCTTAGTTAAAATACTCATACCTTGTAGTTTTGACTGCATTGTTCTTATCTCTTCAGTTTGATTTTGGTTGATCAAACGAAGATTCTGATTCTCTAATTCCAGCTGAAAGGACATAATCGTATTCTTTTATACAGGAATAACATTTCTAAAATGTACTAATAAATTTTGATATTTTTAAAATGTTACTACCTAATTACATGTAAGCAAGATACAAAAGAAATGATGAGAAAATATCAGATGAATTTATCAACATGGCTATCAACCTAGACAATCATAGTTATCAACCTAGGTAGTTAACTTTTAATATGTATTTTTTCCAGAACTATGATTGATTGATTGATTGATTGATTTTAAAGAGCACAAGTACAAGCAGGAGAGGGGGGCAAAGCATCTCAAGCAGGTTCCATGATCGGCATGGAGACCTACAAGGGGCTCAGTCCCACGACCATGAGATCATGACTGGAGCTGAAATCAAGAGTCAGATGCTCAACTGAACCACCCAGGAACCCCTAGAACTGAGAGTTTGAAAATTCCGTGCCTTTCCCACTGTTAAGTGATTCTAAACCAAATTATTTCAGCATTTAATGTGCCATATAAACGAATGTGTTTCTTCTCAAGATACTGAACGCATTAATTTTATGATATACACATATATTCCATAACTATTTAAAATTAGCTAATTAGAACTAAAACCAACTAATTAGAATGGAGCTACTTAAACTGTTTACTACGAGCCTATCAATATTTTTAATTTTAGAAACACATTGGACATAAACATGAAAGCTACTTGTCTCATGTTTACCAAAAGACAGCAGCACCACCAACTGATCAGAATTTTGTTACATTAATAATGATCAGATATTCTAATGACTTATCTATTCAAAGGAAATAAAAGGTAAAGAAAGGGCAAAATATAATAATAAATACCTCATTTAATTTAAGTGTTACCCATTCTTTGATCTTAGCTGCTTTCTCTTCTATTATTTTAGCTTCTTGTATCCTTATTTGTTTCTGAAATAACATTCGCAGTTTGTTTAGTTCAAACATAGGCTCAGTGATCTGGATATGTCACATCATAAATATGAAAGACAAGTCCACTTAAAACCTGTTTCCAAGTTAATATATTGACCTTCCAATTACCAATTTGAGTAAAAAATAAAACAACTGTCTAGCAGATATAAAAATAAATGCAAAGGCATATGCAAATATTATTAGTTTAACGACTGCTATTCTCTTTCTCTGAAATAACATACGCTGAAATCCATCCACTGAATTTATCAATAAAGTAAATGATTTCTGGAAATGGTCTCAGGTTTATAACCAAGGATAACAGGGCAGTGGTTGACCAGACTAGGGAGAGGGAAAATCAGAATCTCCTCTGGAGCATGGTTTGTTTTCCCTCAAATACAAATTTTTATTTATTTATTTTAATACAGCTTTTAAAGATCCATAAAAAAACGAAATAAAAAAACTCTAGCCCATATTTACCAACCTTAAAATCTGATTATGGTCACAAAACTACAAGAATGTGACTGTCATATAAATCACAGTGGGTGGAGGTGGTGGGTGGTGAAAAGTTAAAAACCACTGACCTAAACAAGTACTGATCCCCAGAGAAATGAAAATAAATGCTTAAGATAAAAAACAATTTAACATATTTAATAATTTCATAGCAGTCATATTTAATGATGCTAAATGATGATTTAAGCAAATGATCCTTATTTTTTATGTCTTAGAGGTTGGGGGAGAGGCAGGGGGGTGGAGAGAGCATGTTAAGCAGGCTCCATGCTCAACATGGAGCCTGTCATGGGGCTTGATCCCATGACCCTGGATCATGGCCTGAGCCAAAATCAAGAGTTGGACAGTTAACCAACTGAGACACCCAGGTGCCCCTAAACAAATGATCTTACTGCAATTTTTTTCTTCATAAAATCTTAAAATAAACTAGAAACTATACTGAATCTCAAGAAAGTGGTTTAAAAACAGTATACACATTTTTAAACAGAAGGATTAGCATCAAACATACATTTAAAACACAACATTCCATAAATATTCCCAACACCCTAAAAATCTAAGGCAAAGATCTATTTCAAACATTTTACAGACAGAAATGCCTGCTGATAACCTAGTGTTTTCAGGTTAAAACTCTAAAGTTTGCATGTTAAGGAGCACAGTCACATCCCAAAAGTGTTAGATATGGTCTTGAAATCACCCAGCCTCAGAGAGAATGCCATTTTCCTTGTACCTTTCACCAATAAATGTGATTAGACTCCATGAGTTGACCAAATAAGTGAGATTTCTGACCCAAATTTAGAAGTGTGGGTTCTCTCTCTTTAACCTCTGTAACACTGCATTTAAACATGCATGTATTTTGACTGTGATGATCAAATTCTTCCCAACCTGTTCCTCAAGTTGCAGTTCCAAGTTTTGAATAATGTCATCTTTTTCCTGTATTAGGGTCTCCAGATCTTGACACTTTTTATACAACCTTGTCTCTGATTCACTGGTTTGTACGTTAGCTGCTTTTAATTTCTCTTCCATAACTTGTACCTAAGTTCAGAGGACAGAAAATTAATATTATGCATGGAATTTTACATTAACATTAAATCATCACAAAAGCAAAATTTTGAACGTTTTAACATATTTAACAATTATAAAGTCTGAAGACAAGTTTGCCAAGTGGTGTTACCTTTGAGGTACAGAGGGCACATGAGAGAGTCTCAGAATATTGCTGTCATCAAAAGTAATGTACATGGTTACTAGAACAATGGTAATATGCAAGGCATTTCATGTGAGTATGGAATCAGAAAGTTTGCAGCCCTCATTTTTTCATAGTTTAACTGAAGTAAGAATATAAAGAAAGCGAGTAGTGAGAGATCAGATTGGATGACGTTGTAGAACGGCACATTTGGGGAAAACAAATTGAGCTTAGGTGAAAAAGAAACACACACATGATGGAAAGGAAAAGGAAAACAAAAGAACTTGAAAGCCTCAAATGATGGAATCACTAAAACTTTTGAAAAGAGCAAACTATGAGAATCAAGATACAGGTAGGAGAGTGCATTCAGTGAGGGCTTCTTGAGTCATTCACTTAACAAACATTCAGTGGAGAGCCGCCAAGTGACGGACCCTGGGAAGATATCAGTGAATAAAATCTGTCTGCATAGAAATCACATTCTAGTAAGAGAGATCGTAAGTATAATAAAATGTAAAAATTGTACAGTCCACCATACAAGGCGATAAAGGCAATGGGAAAAAATAGAGCAAGACAAAGGAGACTGGTGTGTGACCCAGGGTTGAGTGAGGCCTTAATTTTAATATCTAAGAGGTACTAGCTTCTGCTGGCATCTGTTGCAAAACACATTTGGGCATATGCAATCTTAGAAGGAATGTGTGAAACATTACTGATAGTAAGAAAGAAAATAAAGTACTGGGCACTGTATATTAAGATTTGTATTCCATATGCTCTAAATAGGTAAGAATGTAATTTTTGTAATTTTTACTTAGCTTGCAGGAGGCAAAGAAGAGAAATATGCAAAAGCATTTGAGAAATTAACAATGATAATTTAGGTGAAAAAATCTTACACTGTTAAAAACACATCTGAAAAATCATGATGAATCCACTTAAAGTTCAAAAATACTTGACTAACGAGAGATTCTAGAAGGAGGGTTGTTAAGATTAGTTTGGGTTTTTTTTTTTAACCATGAATACAAGGTTTCATCTGTGGGTTCACTGTAGAAATGTAAATTCAACTATAATGCCAAAAGTGTCCTACGTAAATACCACCCAGATATCTGAAAACTATAAAAATAAAAGTAGATTTAAAAATAAAAGAGGGACGCCTGGGTAGCTCGATCGGTTAAGCATCCTACTCTTGATTTGGGCTGAGGTCATGATCTCACAGTTGTGAGTTCAAGCCCCACTGCACTGACAGCGCTGAGTCGGCTTGGGATTCTTTCTCTCTGACCCTCCTCCCCCTGCTCATGCTCTCTCTCTCTCTTTCAAAATAAACAAACATTAAAAAAATAAAAATATAAAAGAGAAGGGAAAAACCTGCATTCCACTCTCCAACTGATCATTTTAAGTTACCTTAAGATTTATATCTATATATTTTTTTAATTTTTTTTTTATTTATTTCTAGGAGAGAGAGAGAGAGAGAGAGAGACAGCGTGAGCAGGGGAGGGCCAGAGAGAGGGAGACACAGACTCTGAAACAGGCTCCAGGCTCTGACCTGGCAGTCGGCACAGAGCCCGACGCGGGGCTCAAACCCACGAACTGCGAGATCATGACCCAAGCGAAAGTCGGATGCTTAACCGACTAAGCCACCCAGGGGCCCCAAGATTTATATTTTTAACATGATATAGGAGGCTTTCTGCTGGGAGCAGCAGACCAAAAGGTCAAGGACAAGGGTCTACATCAGAGATGTAATCATGAAAAAGCCAGAGGAGGACACGGGCTCCACAGCAAATACCAAGGATCATTCTTAAGATGGAACACCCAGTTCTGCACGGGGAGCTCTACAGCTGTTGGAAGCAGAGACCAAGCAAAGAGCAGAGACCAAGTCCAAATGCTAGCTCTTCAGGCACAGAGTAACAGATGATAAACCTGAAGGGGAGCAGAACTGGCTCGCCAAACTGTGCCACTTCGGCATGCTAATTATTTTGAATTAAAGTTACCCGAGGAATAGCTGGTGTAAAAACACTCTGACGCTCCTAAGTCCCCCTCCTGGACAGGGAGGGGAGAAAGCACCCTTATCACCAGAGATAGGGAATTTAAGGGCTGAGAAGGCTGTATAAACACACTTTGTTACTTCTTCACTCATTTCCTACCCCAAGCCCAACCCCCGCCCCCCGGTCTTGGCAATTCTTCACAATGTATTGTCTTTCTGTCTAAAAGGTATACAAGTTGCCTGCTTTGGTCACTTCCTTGAGTCTCATATTCTTATGAAGCTCCCATATGTATGAAATTAAACTTGCTTTATTCCTCTTTATCTGTCTTACATCAACTTAATTATTAGACAAGCCAAAGAACCTAGGAGGGAAGAAGTTGTTCTGCCCCCACAAACCTCAAGAAGAGTAACTGAACAAGAATATAAAGAAGTATTACCAGATCTATACCTATAGGCTCCTTTTATTAAGTTGGAGCAAGCTGCCCTACAAACACTTGGCTGCCCCTTAATATTGTCCTATTACTGGGGTGCCTGGGTGGCTCAGTTGGTTAAACAACTGGCTCTTGGTTTTGGTTCAGGTCCTGATCTTGCAGTTTCGTGAGTTCGAGCCTCACATAGGGCTCTGTGCTGGCAGTGCAGAGCCTGCTTGGGATTCTGTTTCCTCTTTCTCTGACCTTCCCCACTCACGCTGTCTCAGTCTCTCTCAAAATAAATAAAAATAAGCTTAAAAAATAAAAATAATGTGTGCCTGGGTGACTCGGTTAGGCGTCCGACTTCAGCACAAGTCATGATCTTGTAGTTCGTGAGTTTGAGCCCTGTATGGGGCTCTGTGCTGACAGTTTGGAGCCCGGAACCTGCTTCAGATTCTGTCTCCCTCTCTTCCCCCACCCCCACCCCAGGCACACTCCATCTCTCGGTCTCCTAAAAAGAAATAAACATTGAAAAAAATTAAAATTAAGTAAATGAAAATGAAAATAAAATTGTCCTATTATTGCTTAAAAAGTTCTACAGTCCCAAAAAAACTAGGATTTGGGAGTGCTCTTCCCCCCTGAAACATATGTTCAGTCTGAAAGGCATTCTCATTTTATGAATGAATGCTACCGTCAGAGCCCTTTGGATCAATCTTTGCCATGTGCAACCGTATAATTCAACCATTACTTTTAGGTAAACAAAACTTTCCTAGGCAAGAGAAATACTTGCAAAACGGGAAAATCTCTTAGGGAGAGAGATCACAAAGTAGTTTCAGGAAACCTGCTTGCCAAATGGTCTTGTTAGGACCAAGTTCCGCAGGATTTACTAACCTTCCTTGCTAATTAGTATGAATAATAGGTCTTCAGAACAGATAGGAAGCCTACAGAAAAACCAGGCAGCCTTTATTTAAAAATAACTCACTACAGGTATACAGAGAATAGTCCAGTTCTTTTTCCATTCACTTGAACCATGTAAGAATTTTAACTACTCAGAGACTGGCCAATACCAAACATCTATGAATTCAAATGGTTTGTTAAAGAAACTCTTGGAACTTCTTATGTGCAGATATCCTCTGGTGAAGAATGCCATGCACTTTTAGGCTCCCTTCTTCCTTGTCTTCCAGGAGAGCGTCTGGTTACACCCACACACCTCAGCACATGCCTCAGCCATTTTCCCAAAGCCTTTATTTCTTCTGAGGTCCCTGAGTTATTTTTGCAGCAAAGAATTAAACTCAGCGGACTTGGGGTACTCAAACCTTGTGCATTCCCAAGAAAAGAAGTGGTCCTTGATTAGGTCCTGGAAAAAATAACCTCTGAGCCCTGGTAACATCCTGCCTGATAAGACTCTACATACCTGAGATATTGGGCCACACCAGAACTCCAGATATTTTAGGCCCCGCCCCCTATTCACCCAATGTGTCCTGGGCCACATTGTATTCGTGTGACATGTGCAGGGCTGGAGACTGAGTAGCTAAGGTCAGTCACGCATGCCTTCCCTGTCTGCAAGATTGATACCAACACCACCACCCCACCCCCACTGCCAGAGCAATAAAAATTCTAGATGCCAAGGCTCAGGTGGACTTCCCTGGTTGGCAATACTTTGTATGTTGTCACATACCACTGATGGGGGTCAAGTGCAGCCCTGTGTAACTCCACTGCAAGAGGACAACTGGAAAATCATACCCGGTTTCTCCTAGACTCTGCTCTACACGCATTTTTCCTTTGCTGATTTTTTAAAAACGATTTTTAACGTTTATCCATTTTTGAGAAAGAGATAGAGCGTGAGTAGGGGAGGGTCAGAGAGAGAGGGAGAGACAGATTCCGAAGTAGGCTCTAGGCTCTGAGCTGGTAGCACAGTGCCTGACACGGGGCTTGACCCCACGAGCAGTGAGATCATGACCTGAGCTGGTCGGATGCTTAACGGACTGAGAAACCCTCCTTTGCTGATTTTAATCTGTATCCTGTCACTGTAGTAAATCATAACCATGAGTATCACAGCTTTTCTGAGTTCTGTCAGTCCTTCTGGTGAATCGTCGAGCTTTGAGGGTAGCACTGGGTATATCGATACAACTCCTAATGCCGTTTTCCATTTTCCTGCCCACCCTGAAGAAAGCAGGAGCTCCAAATATTGGTCCTGTTGTAATCACCTACACCACTATTTACTGCAAATTAATTAATTATTCTAATCACATCTTTTTGGAGCAGGGAGTGAGAGTGGGAGAGGGGCAGAGAGAGGGGGACAGAGGATCCGAAGCAGGTTCTGCACTGACAGGCTGACAGCAGCAAACCGCGAGATCATGAGCCAAAGTTCAATGGATTGGGCCACCCACGCGCCCCCCTAGTCACGTTTTAAACACAATTATTTTGGAAATAGTGCTCTAGAATTTATGCAGTGAGGCCAGAACCATTCTCACTGAAGGTGAAAAGGAACAGCACTGGATAAAGTATGTTTCCATGTAACGAACCAAATCATTATGGTCCCAGATATTAGTGTGAATGAGTAGTAATCATTTATTAAGAACCAACTTCACAGAAAGGCATATTAGCTCACATATTAAAATGGTCAGAGGGAACTTTTAAAAACATTTTTGGAGTGTTTATTTTTGAGAGAGAGCAAGCAGGCACATGAGCGGGGGAGGGGCAGAAAGAGAAGCAGCAGAAGGATCCAAAGTGTGCTCTGTGCTGAGAGCCCAATGTGGGGCTCGAACTCACAAACCGTGAGATCAGGACCTGAATTTAGGTCAGACGCTTAATCGACTGAGCCACCCAGAAGCCCCAAGAGGGAACTTTAAAATCAAGGTCCTACCAAGTCTGCATCAAACACAGACAAGGAACTGAGACCAGGAGGATGGAATGACAACACAAATTTCTAGAGGGGAAAGTATGTGCCCCTTTTTGATAAGTATAAACTGGTGTAACAGACTGGGATATACAGCTAATCAGACACTTGAGGATGAATCCTGCGTATCAGTATCTCCCAGATGTGCAACATGCTGCTTCTCCGTCTTCCAGGAATACTCACAAGTACTGTGGGATTTACGCATTCTGCTTTCAACTACCATAAAAATGTACTACAGTATTAAGAATAACGATTGCCAAGATTTCTCTTGGAAAAGCATATGATTTCTTTCTACAGCCAACTTATTTAAGGGTTGTACAGGTAAGGTAATGCCAGTCATTAGAAACAAGGGGGAAAATGCACCACTAAGGTGCAGAGTTAAGCTGGTTTTAGCTGACTACTGCTTTTAGCGGTGAGATGTTCCTTTCTGGTTAATATAAATACAGTTTAAGTCTTAGGCTCTTGCTTACTGACAAAGGACGAGCAGAATTTAAGCAACATAAACAGCAGACAGGGCACGGTCCCATGGAAGCTGTTAAAGATAGCAAAGGATTCAGTTACTCTACGTTAATAACATTTACTTAGTTTTGAGAAAGCCAAAAAAAAAAAAAAGGTAATATAATCGGTGCATGAAATTCATTTGCTCTCTGTTTATATTTCCTGCAAACTTTTAGAATCATTATGTATGTAATATAGTGTATAATATGTGATATATATAGAATGTATAACATGTAATTTATATAATACATAATATACAATGTATAATATATATTATGTACAAGAATACATAATGTAATATAAGGCATCCTTATGTAAGGAAAAAATACCTTCTGAAGCATGACAAAATAGGTATTGAATAGATTTAAAGTGCTGTGACAAAAACAAATACTACAGATTTTGCTAAATTATATAGAAATTTGGGGAGATTTGCAATTCTCTTTATGGGAGGAGAGGTTTAAGGCCATTTAGCCAATCAAAGTGTCTTTTTGCTGTAAAATGTAGCACACAGAATCAAATAACTTTATACCTGATATCCTAAAAGGACAACTTCACAGAAGAACTTCTTCCTGTTTATCAAGATCAGTGGTTGGGCCCTAATAGCTACGAACAGCCATGGCTTGCTTGCTTCCCTTAAATTGGGAATGAGGATTCTTTTTTTTTTTTTTCTCTCTCTTAAGATCTAGTGAATCACAGAAGAAAACTGCAAAAATCACAGATAAAAATACTTGATTTTTAGAGCTAAACAATTATGCTGCACATATGAATTAAGAATTTTAATTTAAGAAAAGGCAAAACAAAACCATCCTCAGTTTCCTTCTATTTTTCCTGTACTATGAGGTGCTAAAGGGAAGAAAGGGGAGGGAAAGATAGGGAAGAACAGACAGAGAGACAAGCATGGATACAGAAGTAAAGAGAGATGTCACCAAGAAAGGCCAAAGTCAGAAACGGAAAGTAAAGAGATAGACAAGGAAGAGAAGTAAACAAACTGCCAATGTGAGCTGTAGGGTGTCGGGCTTAACAGGCCCATA
The DNA here is from genome assembly GCA_017311185.1 of Proteles cristata cristata. Taxonomy (NCBI): domain Eukaryota; kingdom Metazoa; phylum Chordata; class Mammalia; order Carnivora; family Hyaenidae; genus Proteles; species Proteles cristata. The sequence goes on from JAESUZ010003943.1 coordinate 1,059,170, forward strand.
CATACAGAGCCAACAATGGAAAAAGACAAAGACATTTAGTAGAATGACAGTGACATAAACACAGAACATAAGTGACCTTTTATGAGTTTACTGGTGACTACTGGATTTTTATAGGTCTAAGTGGAGGCATTACTAGCTAAACAATATAAAAAACTAAGCACAGTATAGATCTTTACCATTACTACTCATACTTCTACCAATACCTAAATTTGAGGCTTTAAATAATTACTGGTGTGATGATGGTACTAAAGTTGTGATTTTAAGTCTTTATTTTTAGATTAGTTGCTGAGATACACAAGGGTGAAGTAATATAATGTCTAGGATTTATTTCAAAATAGCTTGGTGTGGAGGTGGAGAAGAATAAAGTGGATGGAGGTACAGATTAGCTTTGAGTTGACTTATTGTTAAAGCTGGTGATGGGAGTCCATTATACTATTTACTCTACTCTTGTACTGGTTGAAATTTGTCATAATAAAATTGTAGTAATTTCTTTTAAGTGTAACTATTTTTTAAAGTTTATTTATTTTGAGAGAGAAAGGAAGGGGCAGAGAGTGAGCGACATAGAGAATCCCAAGCAGGCTCCACACTGCAGAGCCAAATGTGCAGCTTGAATTCATGAACTGTGAGATCATGACCTGAGCCAAAATCACAAGTCAGACGCCCAATTGACTGAGCAACCTGGGTGCCCCTGTGTATAACTAATTAAAGAAAATCAAGGATTAGGTTTAGATTGGGTTTATTTAGAAATTTATCAGGCTACTGAATCAATCTACTGTACAAGATTAAATCTTTTAGGTGTAAACAAGATTTGGTAGTACTTATGTTGAAGGGAAGAAACATGACAGATTTAGAGAATGTATAAGAAATTAAATGTATACTTCCTGGAAAAATAATAATTTTGAAAATCCTGACTTGCCTGAATCTGACAAAGATCTTTTCATAAAATGTGAAGCTACGGACTGAGAATAATTAGACAAACTTTAAGGCTTCCTGGTGAGCTAACTGAAAACACTCATTTTAATGTTGGCAAGTCCCAGATAAGGTTAAGTGACTTATCAAAGGTTTGACTTTTCTCCCATATACTATTAACATACTAAGCAAAAATTTTTGTGCATATTTTCCCTAATATGGCTCTAAGCATTTTTCTATATTAGTATGTCTTTTCTAATAATTATTTTTTAATGTTTATTTATTTATTTTGAGAAAGAGAGCACATGCGTGTGCACATGCCCCCCATATGCATAGGTGAGGGAGGGGCAGAGAGAAGGAGAGAGAGAATCCAAGCAGGCTCCATGTCATCAGCGCAGAGCCCAATGTGGGGCTTGAACCCACAAACTGTGAAATCTTGACCTGAGCTGAGATTAGGAGTCAGATGCTTAACTGACTGAGCCACCCAGGTGCCCCTGTAATAGTTATTTTTAATGGTTGTTTAATATTTCACAGGATGAATATAGTTCACCTATTCATTCTCTTATTATATGACATTCACATTATTTCCAACTTTATAAAAGAAACTGCTATGAACACATTTATATTTAAAACTTCATTATGGTTAGGATTGCCATGAAAGCAGTATTTAAGTATTTGTTTTTTTTGGAATTAAGAGAAAACTTCCTAACAGAAGCAATTTTATCCCTTGGGAACCTGTTAAAGGGTGAAATAATGTCAGACTCTCCATTTTCTCTATGGATCTAGCTCACAGAACAGCCAAAGAGATAAAATGTAGAGAAGAGCTGAAGACTATCTTGAGGACTGTTTCAGGCAAAACAAGGTTTATGTTGGCAGAGAGAGAAAAAATTAACTAAAACTATACGCTACCTGTTGAAAAGCTTTTTCCGCTTGCCGCTCAGCATCGATAACTTGTCTCTCAAGCTGTTGCATCTGTAAAGTGAGAAAACAAGAGCTAAAAATTCAGATTTCTCTTCTGAAAGGGACTTAAAAAATCTTGCAATATCATAAGATTCTTTAAGAATATTTAAAGCAGTTTAAAAAAAAGAATATCTAAAGTAGTTTAATGGATATGAATGACATACAATTTATCACATTGAAGGCTCTTTCAGTGCATATTTAAAAATTTAAAAGTTGATCAAATAACATACCAAATGTTTCATACTTTTAGTAAAATGTAATCTAACCTACATGAGGATTCACCCGTAGGATTTTCTTCATTGACTTACGAGTTACTGGTCAACACATATTAAGAACAGTAATTTAAATCCAAGAGAATAGTAAGACCTCAAATATCATATTTGATCTGTGGATCAAAAAGTCACAAAGATATCAGAAAGTGGTGTAGTCTCACAAGCTCCATAGGTGGCATGTTTAAGTCAAAGCTCTGGATCATTTTATTTTTGTTTAATTAATTTGTTTATTTTGAGAGAAACAGAGATAGTATGAACAGAGGACGGACAGAGAGAGGGAAAGAGTGAGAGAGAGGAAGCGAGAAAGAGAGAGAGAGACAGAGAGAGAGAATCCCAAGCAGGCTCCACACTGCCAACACAGATCCAGATGTGGAGCTCGAACTCATGAAACTGAGATCATGACCTGAACTGAAACCAAGAGTCAGATGCTTAACTGATTGAAACACCAAGGCCACCCCAAAAAAATTCTAGCTAGTTTTAATTCTCATACACTGTAGCAGAGTAAAGAGACTCATGTTAACACACATGTGCACATCCACCAAAGTGTAGGGCACAAGAGTAAAAAAAAAAAGAATCTTGGTATTTTTTTTTAAAGTTCTATAGAAAATGAAAAGTTCAGAGATTTAACAAATCACAAGAGACTCTTAACGACAGGGAACAAACTAAGGATTGCTGGAGGGGAGGTGGGTAGGAGATGGGTGGTGGATACTAAGCAGGGTACTTGTTTGGATGAGCACTGGGTGTAGTAGGTAAATGATCAATCACTGAAATCTACTCCTGAAACTAATATTGTCCTGCATGTTAACTAACTAAAATTTAAAATTTTAAAAAATATTTTATTTATTTCTGAGAGAGAGAGAGAGACAGTGTGAGGAGAGGAGGAGCAGAAAGAGAGGGAGACACAGAATCCAAAGCAGGCTCCAGGCTCTGAGCTGTCAGCACAGAGCCCAATGCGAGGCTCGAACCCACCAACCATGAGATCATGACCTGAGCTGAAGTCAGATGCTTAACTGACTGAGCCACCCAGGCGCCCCTAAAATTTAAATTTAAAATAGAAAGAAAAGGGGGGGAAGTTTGTAGGTTTAAAGTAAAATACTGAAATGACTATTATAAGTAAAATAAAGAAAAGCCTTAAAAAGGACCCAATGCAAATTAACACAAAAAATGTGTACTAGGTATTGAATACACAACTGTGACATCAAACTCAACTTTAAATTCTTTTTTTTCTGAGTGCTGAAATACGGTCAACGTTACAGCTGTCTGTTGCTCGATTTTTGCTCATTCTCAGTTGCATTATTGGTTGCTATTCTAGAACTTCCAGCGCACCTCAAACTGCTGCACCCTGGGCCGCCCAAGGGCTGACACGCCTGGCTCCAGCCCCACCCACTTGTCAGAACCACGGAGAAGCGCCCCCCCCCCCAAGGCTAGAGTGTCCCAGCTGGGAGGGCGGCCCTAGCTCCAGATTGGGTGGGGCTGCTGGGACCCGGACCAGGGTGTGTGGGTTTTTTATCTTTTTCTTTTTTTTTTTTTTTAACCAGTATGCTGCTTGGGAGCATTTACTGCGTTTTGACAACCATGTGGCCAATTAACATTCAACACAGAGGTAAAGACCCTGATCACCATTACCTTCGCCCACCAAACAGAAAAGATTTCTTATATATTTCAGAAGTGCAATGCGTGGATCTTATTTACAGTATCCGTTGGCTATATCAGCTGTGGAGAATCCAAGATGAGCATTATGAAAAAGACTTGGACCAAACACTGTGACAAAGCAGAACCCTACAGTATTAAAAATGACAGATTGTTAGGTTTTTTAATATTTTTAAAAATGACATGTGAAGGGGTACCTGGGTGGCTTGGTGGGTTAAGTGATGGACTCTTTTTTAAAAAAAATTTTTTTTAACGTTTATTTATTTTTGAGACAGAGAGAGACAGAGCACGAGCGGAGGAGGGGTACAGAGATAGGGAGACACAGAATCTGAAACAAGCTCAAGGCTCTGAGCTGTCATAGACAGCGGGGCTCAAACCTACAACTGTGAGATCATGATCTGGGTCGAAGTCGGACACCTACCCCCGACTAAGCCACTCAGGCGCCCCAAGTGATGGACTCTTGACTTCAGCTCAGGCCATGATCTGGGTTCGTAGGATCAAGTCCCCCACTCCTCCTCCTTGGGCTTCATGCTGGCAGCGCAGAACCTGCTTAAGATTCTTTCTCTCCCTCTCTTTCTGCCCCTCCCCTGCTCGCATTCACTCTCTCTCTCTCAAAATAAATAAATAAAACTTGAAAAAAATGACATGTGAATGCAGATGAGGACAACTTAGAAATATGTCTTTGAAAAGGTCAGTGACAGCTACAACTGGTTCTTTCTTACATGTCCCGCTGCATTTGCGGTCATTGACAATTCAGGGTATTTTCTGTTTACCGGGGCTTTATCACAACCTTTCTCGTTGGGCCACACTATAACATGGCAACCTCCAATACATGACTGTGGGAGGAGAAATTGTCCAGTATAGAATCTGGAAGACAGCCTCTTCAGTAAGTCTGAGAAGTGTGCAGCTTGAAGTGTCATGTGAGAGTTATGTGAAGATATGCAGCCGGCAGTCGGCCTCAAAGAAGCTGGAGTTCTTGCAGAAAATGCAGAGGACTCTAAAGGAAGAGTTGTATTTAATACAAAACCAATGCACATCTTATTCAAGAGAGCATGTGTAATAATCCTCAGGAAGTAGTACAAGACCGCTCGTCAGACATGGCTATTACTTTTAACGGACTGACACCCAAAAAGACAATAGCGATGATGTATGGTGTGCACTGGCTCAGGGAATTCATTATTTCAACAGCACACCTGTCTTCTTGCCTCCAAATGGTTCAGAAAGTGACTGACGACTCAGGAATAACAGAACCGTGCTGTCCAAAAGCACTTGGAGGGGCGCCGGGGTGGCTCTGTTGGTTGGGCGTCCGACTTCGGCTCCAGTCATGATTTCACGGCTTGTGGGTTCGAGCCCCGTGTCGGGCTCTGTGCAGACAGCTAGCAAGGAGCCTGGAGCCTGCTTCAGATTCTGTATCTCCCTTTCTCTCTGACCCTCCCCTACTCATGCTGTCTCTCTCTCTCTCTCTCTCAGAAATAAATTTAAGAAACATTAAAAAACATAAAAAAACAAAAGCACTTGGAATGTGGATCCACTTGAAGTGTGAATTGAGATGTGTGAGTGTAAAATACACACTTCATTCAATAATACATAATTTGAAAACCAATACAAAAAGTGTAAACTATCTCAGTGATTTTGTATATTGACTCACATTGAGATAATATTTTTAATATGTTGCACTAAATAAAGTATAAAAATCTTTTTCATTTTACTAATTTGTTCAATAGAGAATTTTAAATTACGTACGTGTCTCACATTATATTTCTACTGGATAACAAAAGTGTAAAACACTTCATTGTCACCACATGTACCAATCTAACTGCCTGTCCACACAACAGCATCTCAAAGACTATTTATTGCAGGGATGTAACTTCTAGAAGAGGTTTCAAATATTCGGGTTTATAAATAGATATTTCCTAAGTGCATTCTTTGGACCCCATATCATCTTTAATTTTTGTGAAAATATTTCAAACATTTAATAAGCAAGTACTGTTGTCTAAAAGCATTTGTTGAGTTACTGTTATAGACTGTGGCACTACTTAGAAGCAGTTGGGCAAGCACTGTCTCCAGTCTAGGATATTCTTCTTTTGTTTGTTTGTTTTGTTTGTTTTTGTTTTTTTATAGTTTATTGTCCAGTTAGTTTCCATATAACACCCAGTGCTCATCCCCACAAGTGCCCTCCTCCGTGCCCATCATCCTCCTTTCCCTACCCCCCACCCCCATCAACCCTGTTTGTTCTCAGCATTCAAGAGTCTCTTAAGGTTTGCCTCCCTCCCTCTCCTTAACTATTTTTCTCCCTTTCCCTCCCCCATGGTTCTCTGTTATGTTTCTCCTGTTCCACACATGAAAACATATGGTATCTGTCCTTCTCTGCCTGACTTATTTCACATAGCATTAACACCCTCGAGTTCCATCCACGTTGCTACAAATGGCCAGATTTCATTCTTTCTCATTGTCTAGGATATTCTTTAAACCAAAACCAAACCAAACAACAACAACAACAACAACAACAAAACAACAAAAATAAAAAACAACTGGCAGGCATATGCCAACACTACATTCTTCCACTACTGGCAGTAGGCTGACAATCATCACCTCTAAAGCGTAACTACACTATATTTTTAAGGAAAATTCTGCACTCATGGAGACTTAAGCTCGATTTTGAATATTGTTGAGGTTGCCAGGGAAAGCCACAAACAAGTTACTGATCTGTATGTAAAATCTTGCTAGTGAGAAAAAGAAATTATTGACATACCTATTCAAGTGGCCAAATTCCAGAACACTGACAACACCAAATGCTAGTGGATGTGCATTGAGGATGTGGAGAAACAGGGACTCTCATTCATTGTTCATGGGAGTGCAAAATCATTTGGTCACTTTGGAAGACAGTTTGGCAGTTTCTTACAAAACTCTTACCATACTCTTAAATATACTTTTTTTTTTTTTTAATGTTTTTATTTATTTCTAGGAGAGAGCGAGAGACAGCGTGAGCAGGGGAGGGTTAGAGAGACAGGGAGTCACAGACTGAAACAGGCTCCAGGCTCTGAGCTGGCAGTCAGCACAGAGCCCGACGCGGGGCTCAAACCCACGAACCGCGAGATTATGACCTAAGCGAAAGTCGGACGCTTAACCGACTAAGCCACCCAGGCGCCCCACTCTTAAATATACTCTTACCATATGATCTGGCAATCGCACTTCTTGGTATCTTTCCAAAGGAACTGAAAACTTATGTCAACACAAAAACTTGCATTCGGATGTTCATATCAGCTTTACTCATAATTGCTAAAACTTGGAAGCAATCAAGATGTCCTTCACTAGGTGAATGGATAAATAAACCACAGTACACCAGACAATGACATTATTTAACACTAAAAGGAAATGAGCTATGAAGCCATGAGCGGACATGGAGGAAACTTAAATGTATATTATTCAATGAAAGAAGCCAATCTGAAAAGGATGCATATTGTAGGATTCCAATGGAGGTGGGGGATGAATAAACAGGGCACAGAAGCTTTTCAAGGCAGTGGAAATACTCTGTATGATACCCTAGTAATGGATACATTTGTCCAAATCCATGGAATGTACACTGAGTGGAATTATGAACTTTGGGTTATTATAATGTACCAATGTAGGTCCATCAGTTTTAACAAAGGTACCACTCTGGTGGGGGGTGTTGGTAATGAGAGAAGCTATGCAGGTGTGGGGCAGGGAATATATGGGAGATTTCTACACCAATTTTTTTGTGAACCCTCAACTGCTCTAAAAAATGGAAGTCTCGGAAAAAAAAGGACTGAATACTTTCTTAAAAGGATTGCTATGGTCTGAATGTTTGTGTTTCCCTCAAATTCACCTTGGAATCCTAATGCCCAATGTGAGGTGGGACTCTCACGAATGGGATTAGTTCTCTTATAATAGAGGTCCCACAGAGCTCCCTAGCCTCTTCTGCCAAGTGAAAATACAAGGAGGCTAAAACCCAGAGGAGGGTCCTAACCTGGCCTTGCTGGCACCCCAATCTCAGATTTGCAGGCTCCAGAATTATGAGAAATACATTTCTACTGTTCATAAGCTACGTGGTCTGTCATATTTTGTTACAGCAGCATGAACAGAGCCAGACAGAAATGGGTCCCGAGAGTGGAGTGCTGCTGTAACAAATACCTAAAAATGTGGAAGTGAGTTTGGAATTGGGTAATCGGTAGATGCTGAAGAATTTTGAGGTGCGTGGTAGAAAAAGCCTACGTTGCCATGAACAGATCATTTAAAATGCATTTAAAGCAATTCCAGTGAGAACTCTGAAGGCGAACAGGAAGCTGTAGAGAAAGCCTCATCCTTCTTAGAGAATACCTAAGTGGTTGTGAACAGAGTATTAGTAGAAATATGATGGACGGCAAAGGCCATTCTGATGAGGTCTCAGATGGAAATAAGGAATATGTTATTAGAAACAAGAGGAAAGGTGATCCTTGCTATAAAGCAGCAAAGAGCTTTGCTGAACTGGATTCTTGTCTTGGGGTTTTGTGGAAGGTAGAACTTGTGAGCGATGAAACTGGATATTTGGCTGAGGAAATTTCTAAGCCAAGTGCTGAAGGAGTGGCCTAATTTTTCTTGAATGCTTATAGTAAAATGTGACAAAAGAAATGATTTAAAGGTAGTTGATCAAAGAGGAAATAGAACCTAAAAATCTGGATACTTTTCAGTGTTTCCTTATTGAAAGAAACGGGAAAGTTTGTTCAAGAGAGGACAGGGTGTATCCAAAACCACCTTTTGATTAAGGGTCAATATGGGTTTGAACCAAAGAGTTAGGTAGCGACTGAAGAAGGAAAGTCCATGTGAAATGAAAAGGAAGGAATGAGGCTGGCTGTTGGACTTGGATTGTACAGGATGGGATCTAAGAACTATGGCTTTGATGTTGGGCTATTCTTCAGGACAAGGAGGAAGGACCCTAAATGCAATTCAGAAATCATCAAAGATGTCCCCTCAGTTTCACAAATTTTGGGTGGGGCATTTCCTTGGTTTCAACAGACCACACAACCTCCAATCAAACCAAAGTGATGTCTCCCAAAGCCATGGGGGGCGGGGGCTGACTCATGCCTAGCAGAGCCATTGGGAGCATGGCTATCTCCACTTAGATTTGGAAGGATGAAGCTGCCCAGAGCTGCAAGAGCACAACCCAAGCACAGGGCCACCTCAAGTGCAAGGCCACCAGAGAACCCCAACCAGGGCAATTCCCAATGAAGGCCATCAGGATGGGACTATCCCTAGGATCCCAGACTGGTAGAACCATCAGTGTGCAACTCCAACCCATGTGAGCTTCCCTGCAAAGCCATTGGGCTGTGAATGCCCCTTAGGGTCTAGAAAGTAAGATCCCTCCCCACCCCACCCCCCAAGTTGATCCAGATGGTAGGACCTCCATCTCAGAGGGTCAAACATCTAAAGAGTATTCTCATGTCTTAGGATTTAATGTTAGTTGCCTTGTAGGATTTTGAGCTTGCTTGGAACCTGTTGCCCCTTCTTTCTCTCCTATTTGGAATGAAAATACCTATCCTATGTCTGTCCCACCATTGTTATTTCAGAAACACATAAATTGTTTGATTTCACAGGCTCACAGCTAGAAGGGATTTCCTCATAATAAATCATACCTTGAGTCTTACCCATACATGATTTAGATGAGACTCTGTACTTTATAGACTTGTAAGTGGATGCTGGAAGAGATAATTAAGACTTTTAGGGCTGTTGGGAGGAAATGAGTGTATTTTGTTTGAGAGCAGGACATGAATTTGAGGGGCCAAGGATGGAATACCATGATATGAATGTTTGTGTCTCCCCCCAGAATTCAGATGTCGCGATCCGTACACCAGTGGTGGTGTAAGGAGGTGAGGTCTTTGGGAGGTGATGAGGTCACAAAGGTGGGGTCCTTGTGAATGGGATTAGTGCCCTTATTCTTAGGTAGAGATACCCCAGAATGCTCCCTAGCCCTTTCCACCATGTGAAGGTACAATGAGAAGTCCGCAATTTCTGAGGGAAAAGAGCCTTCACTTGACCTAGCTGTCTCCCTGACCTCAGATGTCCAGCCTCCAGAACTATGATAAATGTCTGTTCTTCATAAGCTACTTAGTCTGTAGCATTTTGTTATAGCTAAGCAAATTAAGGCAAGGACTACAAAAATATCTGGTCAGATTTCTCTTTCTGAAGTTTGGTTTCTAGTGTTAAGAAGGCAGAAACCTTGTCTGTTTGTCTCACTATTACATACCCTAACACAGGTTTTTATACACAGTAGTATTCAATATATTACAGATTATTGAATAAAATTATATCTGCAAAACACTATGCATATATGAAGGGTAGTATTTTTACTGCTGCCAAATAACTTTTCTTCTGCTCCTATGGCACTGACTCCCTACCTTGTATTATTTTCCCAACTGAAGTTGCTTAAAGATAGACTTCATGTGTGAGGACCCTTTATATCATCCAAAACACCTTCCACATACCAACCATACAGTAAAACTCAAAAAGCTCGGTAGCAAGCAATAAATAACCTTACAAAAAAAAAAGATCTTTATAATGTCCACTATAAAAGGCATCACACAACACACTATTTCACAAGACTTGGTATATAAGGTTATAAATAAACAGGCTAAAAGTACTAGAAGGGAAAATTATATGTATATGACTGTACAAGTTAATTAAAAGCACCTACTCAAAAAGTCATTTTTGTTGTTGTTGTTGGTTTTTAATTGAGAAAAAAAAAAAAAAGGATAGCCTTTGGGGTACCTGGGTAGCCCAGTTGGTTAAGTGACCAACTTCGGCTCAGGTTCGAGCCCCATGTCGGACTCTATGCTGACAGCTCAGAGCCTGGAGCCTGGTTTGGATTCTGTGCCTCTGTCTCTCTCTGTCCCCCTCCCATTCATGCTCTCTCTCAAAATAAATAAAAATTAAAAAAAAAAAAAGTAGCCCTTGGAGCATCAAGGTGGCTCGGTTAAGCCATTGACTTAAGTCGCTTAAGTCAGTTAAGCATCGGACTCTTGATTTCGGCTCAGGTCATAATCTCACAGTGCATGGGTTCAAGCTCCACTTTGGGCTCTGCAATGAGAGTGTGGAGCCTGCTTGGGATTTTCTCTCTCCCTCTCTCTCTGCCTCTCTCCTGCTCTCTCTCAAAAAATAAATAAACTTAAAAAAGGAAAAGGGCAGCCCCTGAAATATTAATGTAGGGAAAAGTGGAAAGAGCACTAAAGTTAGAGGCAAGAAGACCTAAATTAGAATCAATTCTACTACTTATGAGCTATGTAATGATGGGTAAGTCATTAACTTCTCTTAGTCTTCATTCCTTATCTCTAAAAGAGGTAACATTTGGGGCGCCTGGGTGGCTTAGTCGGTTAAGCGTCCGACTTTCGCTTGGGTCGTGATCTCGCGGTCATGACTCTCGCGTTAGTGTGGTTTGAGCCCCGCTAGTCGGTTAAGCGTCCGACTTTCGCTTAGGTCATGATCTCGCGTTAGTGGGTTTGAGCCCCGCGTCGGGCTCTGTGCTGACTGCCAGCTCAGAGCCTGGAGCCTGTTTCAGTCTGTGACTCCCTCTCTCTCTGACCCTCCCCTGCTCATGTTGTCTCGCTCTCTCTCTCTTAGAAATAATAAAGTAAAAAAAATAAATAAATAAAAAAAATAAAAGAGGTAACATTTATCTCACAGTATTTACATGAAGATTAAACAGGAAAGTGTCCACCATTGTATCTAATACTTAATGGGTGTTCAATGGATATTTACATAGCAGCATATTTCTACCATATGCATATGAATGTATTATGAATGTATTATGAATAAGTTAGCAAGGTTGAGTTTAAAATGAACAAAGTATAAATTTAAAAAAAAATTTTTTTTTTAAATTGGGGCGCCTGGGTGGCTTAGTCAGTTAAGCGTCCGACTTTCACTTAGGTCATGATCTCACGTTCGTGGGTTCGAGCCCCACGTCGGGCTCTGTGCTGACTGCCAGCTCGGAGCCTGGAGCCTGTTTCAGTCTGTGACTCCCTCTCTCTCTGACCCTCCCCTGCTCATGCTGTCTCGCTCTCTCTCTCCTAGAAATAATAAATTTTAAAAAAAAAGGGGCGCCTGGGTGGCTTAGTCGGTTAAGCGTCCGACTTTCGCTTAGGTCATGATCTCGCGGTTCGTGGGTTCGAGCCCCGCGTCGGGCTCTGTGCTGACTGCCAGCTCGGAGCCTGGCGCCTGTTTCAGTCTGTGTCTCCCTCTCTCTCTCTCTGACCCTCCCCTGCTCATGCTGTCTCTCTCCCTCTCCTAGAAATAAATAAAACATTTTAAAAAATTTAAAAAAAAATTTTTTTTTAAATGAACAAAGTATATTCAAGAGATCTGGGTTCTAATTTTAAAGTTTTATTTTTAAGTAATCTCTACACTCAGTGTGGGGCTCGAACTTACAATCCCAAGATCCAGAGTCATATGCAGTACTGACTGAGCCAGCCAGGCATGCTCTGGGCTCTGGGTTCTAGCTCTTATTCTACTATTCAACAGTTTGACATTGCACTGTAAGATTCTTATTTATAAAATAAGGATAAAATAACCTGCTCTACTTCCCTTACAGGAAGTTGTGAGGATAAAAATAAGAAAGCACGTCAAAGTGATGTCAAACAGCTGTTGGTATTTCCTTAATTATATGGTTGTGGGGCGTCTGTGTGGCTCAGTCAGTTAAGTGTCCAACTTCGGCTCAGGTCATAATCTCACAGTTTGTGAGTTCAAGCCCTGCATCAGTCTCTGTGCTGACAGCTCAGAGCCTGCTTCGGATTCTGTGTCTCCCTCTCTCTCTGTCCCTCCCCTGCTCACTCACACACTCTCTCTCAAAAATAAATAAACATTAAAAATTTTTAACAAAAAAAGATATATGGCTGTGATTGCAGTGTTATAATTTGAATGATAAAAATAAAAGCCACAAGTGTCCAAAAATGGAATTATCTAAATATATAGATAGATAGATACCATACACTCATTAAAAATGTACATAGATGGATGAAATAATATATTTGGCATTTGCTTCAATATAAAATAAGAAAGGAGAAGTGAGTTAGGGTACAGATGAAACAGGACTGATACTGAGTTAATAATCATTAAAGCTGGGTAATGTTTACAGGGGGGATCTATTATATTCTGCTCACTTGTGTATGTTTGAAAACTTCTGTAATAAAAAACATTAGGGGCACCTAGGTGGCTCAGTCGATTGGTTGAGCATCGGACTCTTGATTTTGGCTCAGGTCATGGTCCTAGGGTCATGGGATCGAGCCCCATGTTGGACTCCTCACTGAGCACAGAGCATGCTTAAGATTCTTTCCGCCTCTCCCATTGCCCCTCCCCCTTCTTTCTCTCTCTCAAGAAAAATTAAATGTAAGCAACATATTGAAAGATACAAGTAGGGGTGCCTGGGTGGCTCAGTTGGTTAAATGTCCAACTTTGGATCAGGTCACGATCTCATGGTTCTTGAGTTCGAGCCCCACATCAGGCTCTGTGCTGACAGCTCAGAGCCTGGAGCCTCTTTCAGACTGTGTCTCCCTCTCTCTCTGACCCTCCCCTGCCTACACTCTGTCTCTCTCTCTCAAAAATAAATAAACATTAAAAAAATTTTTTTAAAGAAAGGTATATGTAAGTAATATGTTGTAAGACAATATATGCAAATATATGCTAATTTGGCCATTCACTGCCTTTGTGAGTTCAGCTGCAGTGTAAGGAAGCAAGGATTTATGCCGGAATGCAAGAGTCTGAATGAATAGTAAAGTAAGTAGTCAGGTTTAGATAGCTACCAAAGATGGCCACCATCAGTTCCTTCCTCCCTATATGCACTTGCCACTTTTCCTGAGAGGTGAGGTCCGGTACACATGCTTTACATTGTAACAATAGAACTTGAAACTGAATGTGGTCCTTCCTTTGGACTCTGGAACGCTTTGTGACTTACTGTGACCCACAGAATGCAGTGGAAATGACACAGTGCCATTTTGGGTCTAGATTTCAAAACTGTATTTTTTCGTTTTATAAAAACACACCTATATTATGAATTTTAAAAGTCTGCTGCTGTTGCAAAGCCATGGCAGACTAAGCCATTGAGGGCTAAATTATTCGCCGCAGTGTAAGATCTCCTTCAGTTTTATTAATTATCCAGCTCAAAATGTGATATCAACATACCCTGTTCCAGTCCATCCCCACACCACCTCAGGCTTTCTAAGGAGGTAGTTTTGTGCTAATGATGGGAAAACTACTAGTTCTCTCTAAGACAAGATGAGACAATTGAAGTCTTTCTGATTGCCTGACATTTTTCCATTATTTATACAACATTTAGCAACTCCTGGTATCCATCAAAGCTGAATAATTACCTAAATTTCAAGAGCTTAATTCAAAGTTTAAATTGAAGGAGCTCTTTTTGTTCTAGAAAATGCCCAGTTTCTAAAGCCTTTTCTCTAAAGAAGAATCGGTGTGGGCCACCCTAACAGTTTCCGTACTCGCTGTTTTATCCTCAGCCCCCGCAGCTATGGGTTTCCCATCCTTTCCCTCACCAAACCCCCACCACAATGCTACCTTATATAGAGATTTTTTTTTTGTAATTACCACCAACTTCCCAACATTTCCTTATTCCCTTACCACATTCAGTTTCAAGTTCTATTTTTACAATATAAAGTATGTATACTGGCCTTTTTAAAAAAAGTAAAGGATAATCGCTTACAGAAATTCAGTCTATAGCTTGCAAAGCATCAGAAGGGGGAAAAGTCATGGAAGGAGGGAGATAAAGAAAAACTTCAACAAGATGATGTGTAGAAATAGAATGCATTTATTTATAATTTTAGATATGTTTAAAGGGATTATCTCACTATTTGGATAAAGAAAAAAATCTAGCTACATAACACTTAAAGGCGCATACTGAAAAAATGACACTGAAAGGTTGAAAGTAAAGGGACAGAAAAATATCTCAAGCAACTATTACCTAAAAGCAGTATCAAAATCAGACAAGAGACCTTAATGCCAAAAGTTGCATTAGCAATAGAGTTGGTAATTATAAATTGGATAATTCTTCAAGAACATGTAATAATCCTGATCCTGAATGAATCTAACCTCAAAATATATAACCCAGAAAGTTTGGTTCTTTCTGATATAGCCTGAAAACTCAAAATAAATTATTTTGTTTAGATGGTGATTTCATGGGAACATTTTATTATGAAGATTTCCTCCCAAAAGACTATACAAGTCCATTTACTTCATAATTTGATCTAATTGTTCTTTTGTTTTTGTTTATCAAAGCCATAAATACACATAAAGTGCCAACTAGTTCCATAAGATTTGTTAATAAAAATAATTACACTCTTTTAGCCAATTCTTTTTATATTTACTTTCATGTTCTAAACAACATGCTCCTTTTTTGTTGACCTTTAAAAATTTAATGATTTTCTACTTCCTCCCCTTGCAGAGAATGAGGATGTAGCTCTTTGATCTCCTCATCATCAACATAGATACACTCCCATTCTTCCAGTACATTTGTATCTTACCTTTGGTTAATTCACTATTCGGTATTAATGTTATTGTGACCAGGGGTGATATTCAGAGATGAACCACATAGTAAACCATAGTTACTGGCGCACCTGGGTGGCTTAGTCAGTTAAGGATCTGCCTTCAGATCAGGTCATGATCTCAAGGTCCATGAGTTTGAGCCCCGCGTCAGGCTCTGTGCTGACAGCTCAGAACCTGGACCCTGCTTCAGATTCTGTGTCTCCCTCTCTCTTTGCCCCTCCTCCACTCACACTCTGTCTCTCTCTCTCAAATAAAAAATAAATACATAAAAAATATATTTTTTAAAAAAACCATAGTTACTTTTTCCTTTGCTGCATAACTTTTCCCCCTAGAGTTAAGTGGCTTGTTCTTTTATTTATCTAGCTTTCTATGAACTTATCAACAATTAAACTCCAAATTAAATCATCTCTAAAGATGTTCATTCATTCCTGTTCCTCTTTAAGCCTCTCCCAGAGCCTCTGACCTGTACCCAGGTCTGGACTGACTCCCCACTTGCCAGGACACAGCTGTCTTCTTGGGAAGGCCCTTCCGCTTTTCCCCACATTGGAACTCCTGTTTCTTGAATCCAATGGCTTCCTCCTTTTAATGGAGCACATCCTTCTGGAGATTCCTCAAGAAGGTTATATGGGAACTTGCATGTCTTAAAAATCCCATTCTAATTCCTGATTGTTCACATATTGGTTTTTTTCCCCCTCTGGAAGCTTGCAGAATCTTTTCTATGGTGTATGGTAAACTTTCATGATGATGTGTCTTTGGGCGCAACTATTTTTATCTGTTGTGCTAGGTACTTTGTAGACCTTTCAATCTAGAATCTTGTGTCCTTCAATTCTGGGAAATTTTCGTGCCCCATTTCATTGACTTTGTCCACTCCAGAGACTTCCTATTATTCAGGCCTTGGACATGCTGAACTAGTTCTCTAAATTTCTAATCTTTTCTCACTTTGTCCATCTCTTCAACATTTTTTTTCTCTACTTCCCAGGTATTTACCTTCAGTTTATATTCCAACCTACTTATTAAGTTTACTATTTCTTCTACCATGTTTTTAATTTTCAAGAGTTTTTATTTATTCCCTGAATATTCCTTGTTTCAGGGATGCAATATCTTTTCTCTCTGGGAATATTAAGTGATAGGATTTTGCTTGCTCTGTTTTATTTCCTTTTCTCTGCATAGGCAATGTTGTGTTTTGTTCTGTTTTCTGATTATTCTCTATCTTCGTGTTAGAGGCTTTCCTTAGATGTCTGGTCATTCATGAGCTGTCTACTTACATTTAAGGTTAAGGGACTAAAAAGCTGCCTCGATGTTTTAGCACATACATGGGGCTTACTGACCATGAATGTTAACATTAGGTGATCTGGCTGGGCATTCTGTTGGCAAACCACTAATAGTCAGCACTACTTCCTCTTTCCTCCTGGGCTGATAAGATTTTCAGAGACTTTTAATCTCCCCTCATAAGATATATGCTTGTGCCGGCATTTTAGGAGCCGTGGAAGAGAGGAAGGTCGGAAGTGCGGGGGACAAGCTCACCATTAAATGTGCATATGTTCATTTAATCTCCTTGTTTTTGATGAAGCAGAAACCAAGTCTAGAATTATGACTGGAGAGTCCTGGGTATCTCTTGGGAGCTAATTTCCCCACAGAATCCAATAAAGACCTAGATCAGGAGTAATGGGGGCGGGGTGAAAATAGGCGGTATTAATGAGAATATGTAACCCTTGACTCAACTAACTCGCTGAAATCTTCTCGCTTATCCCATGTGCCAAATGTCCAGCAGCTAAGCATTTACTTCCTGTTGAAAATGGCAATGTTCTCCTCTTGCAAAACTGAATAAATTGTTTGGAGGGCACCAATCCAACAACTATGGCATTTATGGGTTCATGATGCAGTAGGCAGTCTCCCACCCTCTCACTCTGAAACAATGATGGACAGTTGACCAGCACTGACTATTTACACACAATTGCTGGTCAGCTTTTTAGATGTCCCATTTTTAAATATGAATGGATCACCAATCTCATCAGAAATTTGAGAAAAGTTTATAACCTGAAAAAAAAAGCATAACAAACATAAAAGTGGGAAATAATCTCAGAGGAAAGAAAAATAATTTGGGGACTAGAAGAGAACTTAAAAAAAATTCTAGTGTTTAGGAACCAGAAACTTTCCACTGTATTATTTCACAGCCACACCGTAAGATAGAAATTGTTATGCTCATCATGAAGATTAGGACGTTGCTGTTCAGGATGAGTATGCCTTGTATTAGTTTCTGCTCTGAGCCAGTGATATGGCTGGAATTTGAGTCCTTCCTTCATGTTCTGATTCCCTCCTGCTCTTTTAGTTGAACCACAGCTGCTTTGGCATTTATAAATTCCACACAGCATATAGTTATATGGAACTATATGAAAATAAGTCCCAAATACGTAAAACCACAGAATTCTTAGTTGGAAAGCATTTGTCTTTATTTCTATTTCCTTATGCTATGGTTTTTTTAAATTTATTTTTTAGAGAGAGAGAGCATGAATGGGGGAGCGGGGCAAAGGGAGAAAGAGACAGAATCCTAAGCAAGTTCCACGCTCAGCAAAGAGCCCAACATAGAGCTCGATCCCATGACCCTGGGATCATGACCTGAGTGGAAACCAAGAGTCGAATGCTCAACCAGCTGAGTCCCCCAGGAAGCCCCCACCCCTGTATGCTATTCTTTTAGCCTATGCATCTTTTATTGGTAACTTAAAGTCATACTAACATTCATAGCAGGAACAATTTTAAGTTGCATGCTCTCAAGGAATGTACCACAGAACGAGGCACAGAGACAGAGGTATAGCCAAGAGGGGCTAAATTTGGAATCTGAGATTCTCACATAATTCTACCACTAGATAGTAAGTAAGCTAAGAAGTGTCTCTTCAGATTTTGCGTGTATTCCTTACTTACATAACAATAGTTAAGGCAGGAGTAATGAATACCGTATAACAGAAATTCAATAAATAAATATATGTTGAGCAAATGAATGAATGAAGGTTTCAACTCTGTCCAAAAAAATTATTTACAAGCAAAGATAAACCTTGACAAACCTATGTTCCCACAACCTGTATTACAGATCATAAATACTGAGCACTTCACATTGCATTTAGGTAAATATATGTTAAATATTTCCAACAAAGTTTACATCACTTTAAAATGAGTTTAAACATAAGGGTGGTAGGAAAGGAAATACTTTGATTTGGGGTGAATGTTTTCATAATCATTCAGGCTGGAAAATAACTGAGCAAAACACAAAAAACAGAAGCAATGAGGGAGATATTCAAGTAAGTTTTCACTTTTATACTGTAAACGCTAATGTAAACCTTTAGGTCCATTCCAAAACCAATCCATCCCAAGTCACTAAAAGAAACTTGAAATAATCGGCTGCCCTATATCAGGCTTAGGACAAAAATAGGAATTTTTGACAAACAGGCTATTTATTCAATAACAAATGCAGTAGCAAATTCTAAACCTAGTGTTTTGACTTAATACCAGAGAAGTGCCCTCTGTAGCCAGAGGAAACCTAGCAGCAAGTGGCAGAGGCAACATGCCATTAATGCTGGATCCTAACACCACCACTCTTAATACTCAGTGTTCTCAGCACCGTATACAAATAAACTAGTTTAACAGATTGGTCACTTTAGGCAGAATATTTTAGGACCTTCACACTCACTGATGTGGACATCAATTCCCCACCAGGTATCTCTTCCTGATTTTTCCCCACAGAACCCATCACTGTTAGAAAGACTATCAGAATTTTTATTTATTTTCTTATAATAAATAATCTCTTCGGTCAGTTGCCCCCAAAAATGACATTTAAATTAGCCTCTCGTTATTAGTATATGAACAATTCCTGTTAGGTATTGAGAATATTAGGTGAGGCGACAGAGTGACTGCAGGGATATGCAGTTGAAATTGGATGGTCATGATGTTGTACTGGATCGTTACATGAAGGCAAATATTATGCTGTCCAGGGACTCCTCAGTCCTTTGAGAGAATCGTAGCCCACCTCATGGGCATCATATACACAAAAGGAAGGTCAAGTGGCCATCGTGACAGGAAATCCCAGACAGTGATGCTGTATCAGGTGACAGCAGCACTAGTTTATGTGGCCCATGCCAATGCTTAAGATGCCCAAAGGGAAAATTCTTCATATTTCCACCCTTTTTTTTTTTTTTTGCTGAAAACCTAACCCGTAGAAAACAGCACTCACTTCAACGTAAAAAAGAAACTTTCTCTTTTCCCTCCGTGACTCAACACTAACCAGTAATACTGTAAAGTCGGAAAACTACTTAAATCTCAGCTTCCCTGAAGAGTTTATATTTGGCATGCTGGAGATATTTCCAACACCATTCCTTAAATTCCTCCAAAGACCTCTCCCACTTATAGCAGTATTTGCCCAAGACTTCAATAAGGCCTTTTTCTTCACAAGTTTCAATATTCAAAGTTACTTGGAAGTTGTGATGGAAAAAAAAAACGGTGCAAAAAATAGTTTTTTTAAATCTCATGTATTCTCCTACTCCATCTCCAAAAAACATAAAGTATATATAATTGAAATCCATCTTTAATTATAAAAACACTCCAAGATGATCTCATAAATTTTCCTAAAAAATAATTGACTGAGATGTCTCCTATTAATTGGTAATTACATTTGTTAAGTCACCTCCTTGTATGCTTAACCAGTGTGTCCCTTAAGAAAGATGTAGGAAAACAGGGGCACCTGAGTGGCTCAATTGGTTGGGCATCTGACTTCAGCTCAGGTCATGATCTCACCGTTTGTGAGTTTGAGCCCCAAGTCTGGCTGTGTGCTGACAGCTCAGAGCCTGGAGCCTGCTTCAGATTCTGTGTCTCCTTCTCTTTCTGCCCCTCCCCCAGTCGTGCTCTGTCTCTCTCTCAAAACTAAATAAACATAGGGGACGTCTAGGTGGCTCAGTCGGTTAAGCTTCCGACTTCAGCTCAGGTCATGATCTCACGGTTCGTGGGTTCGAGCCCCGCATCAGGTTCTGTGCTGGCAGCTCAGAACCAGCAGCCTGTTTTGAATTCCATGTCTCCCTCTCTCTCTGCCCCTTCCCCACTCATGCTCTGTCTCTCTCTGTCTCAAAAATAAATAAACTATAAAAAAATTAAAAATAAATAAACATTAAAGCATTTAAAAAGAAAGATAAAGAAAGATGTAGGAAAATAATAGTGAGTTATTTCTATGTTCTAGTCACTATTAGTTCCATCACAAAAAGTATGTAAGATCTAAGATTTAATGCCCACTCTACTAGTTGTTAGTTCTATGATATTGGGCATATTACTCAAATATTCTCAATCTTTTTTTTAATGCTTATTTATTTATTTTGAGAGAGAGAAAAAGAGAGTGCCCATGAGCAGGGGAGAGTCAAAAGGAGAGAGAGAATCTCAAGCAGGCTCCATGCTGTCAGCACAGAGCCCAACCTGGGGCTCAATCCCACGAACCATGAGATCACGACCTGACCTGAAATCAAGAGTCCAGTGCTTAACTGACCGAGCCACTGAGGCACACCTCAAATACTCTTAATGTTAACATCTTGAGATTGGGGATAATAATAGTTACTTTACAGGGTTAGTGTGGGTTTTTGTTTTTTTTTTTAATATTTATTTAATTATTTTTGTGAGAGAGAGAGCAGGAGAGAGACAGAGAGGGAGACACAGCATCCCAAGCAGGCTACGCATTGTCAGTGCAAAGCCTGATGTGGGGCTCGAACTCACGAACCATGAGATCATGACCTGAGCTGAAATTAAGAGTTGGACACTTAGCCAACTGAGCCACCCAGTTGCCCCAAGTTACTGTGGGGTTTAAACTAGCTAAAATGGTTCTAGTAAAAGCTTAGGAACCAGAGTTGGCACCTAGCATCAGCGGCCTTTAGCCGACACCAATAAAACAAAGAACCAGGATAGTTGGAGGAAAGAAAAGTTGGCCAGAATTCCTGGCAAAAAGCTGAAGAATCAAATTAATATTCTCTCAAGAATCTTCAGCCTTGGCCTGCATCCATTTGAGGGGAAGGTCTGGAGAACTATTCAGGAGAAGCCTTGGGGCAGACTGGTCCTAACACAAAACCAAAGGTTATGGATGGGACCAGGCTGGCCTCTGGAATGCAAATTTGACTCAAGTTGGCATGCAGAAGCAATGCGATAGGGTTTGCTTTAAAAATATGTAGTGCTATGTAAACTGTTATTACTACACATACACACACATCCTAATACACACAGGTACCTGCTCTCAAGCAGAGGTAGATTTAAATGTTGCATGGCTGAGGGGAAGACAGAATAGATGAGTGGCTAAGTTTATCAGAGGGAGCAAGGAATGTGGTAATAAAACCAGATTAGAGAGGCCATATAGGGTGATGGCTAAGCATTCAGGCTCTACTAGCAGAATACTCAGCTTCAGGGCGCCTGGGTGGCTTAGTCGGTTAAGCGCCCAACTTTCGCTTAGGTCATGATCTCGCGGCTCGTGGGTTCGAACCCCACGTCGGGCTCTGTGCTGACTGCCAGCTCAGAGCCTGGAGCCTGTTTCAGTCTGTGACTCCCTCTCTCTTTGACCCTCCCCTGCTCACGCTATCTCTCTCTCTCTCCTAGAAATAAATAAAACATTAAAAAAAAAAAGAATACTCAGTTTCAATTCTTGTCTCCATCACTCACTTTTCAGCACAAACTTGGGCAAGTTAAATAACTTCTATGCACCTAAGTTTCCTCTTGGATAAAAATATATCCATATATTTATGTGTGTGTATATATATATATATATATATATATGTGTATATATATATATACATACATACATACATATATATATGGTACTAACAGTGTATGTCTAAAGAAGATTGCCCATAACATATTAAGCATCAGTTTCCCAATCTGTAAAATGCAAACAATAAAATGTTTTATTTCATAGCTTGTTATACGAATTAAATAAATCATACCTATAAAGTGCTTAGCACATAATAAATCAATAAATATTTGGCATTTTTATTAGAACATAGGTGGGTACCAAAAACAATTTTTAATCCAGGGAAAAATATTTCACAATGGAATAGAACAGAAAATATCGTGAAAAACATTTTTCCCATTTTAGTGTTGAATATATTTACTGGGAAACCATGAGTAACTTGGCATCCTTGTCCACTTTCCACTGTATAAAACACATCTGAATAATTCCATCTCCTAGATCCGTCACAGGATCTAAGTCACAGATAAAAAATACAGAAGATGAAGAAGACAAAGAAGGAAGGAGAGAGAGAAACTAGGACTACAGGAGCAATTTTGAAATAATATTTCTTGCAATAGTCATTCACTGACAAAGAAAAAAATGAAGCCTAATGACATAAACTAACAACCAGAAATCTATTTGTAAATGTACTTATAGGAAAAAAATGACACTTTGAAAATCTGAAAAATGGGCACTCATAAAGAAACTTGTTGCAACATGCCTTCTAAAGGAAAAATGTTGCCATAAAATTTAGAACTTAATGGTCAATTCATTGAAACCCAAATAACATAACTCCTGTTTAGTCCACAAAGAAACCCAGAGAATATGGAATCAAGGGAATCAAGAAAATTTTAAGGAAGCTGTGGTCAACAGTGTGCTAATTGCTGAAAGGCTGATAAGGCAACACGTGGGAAGTGTCCATGAGGTTTAGCAGCAAGAATATAATTGGTGATCTTAACAAAATCATTGTATGGAGTGGCTGGGATTGTGGAAAATACTAAATAAATCAGCACAATCTGGGAAATGATTTTTATAAAGAGAGGAACAAAAGACTAAGCATGAGTCACTAACTGAGTTAGAATAAGCTTCCCTAACTTGGGAGATATTCAAACTGGATTTTTTTTTCAGATTATAATTTTTATTCTAACAGTGGTAAATAAAGCAAACTGATACTGGGGATTTACTACACAAAGCTTATTACTGGGTCATCCTTTGACCCAAAGTAGTGAACAGCATAATTTTAACATTTCCATCTGAAAGATGTTAAAGCACAAAAATTTAACATGATATATATGGAAGTTTAAACTGAATGATGTTTTCCTGAATTTTATTTGACCACCTCTGTACAAAAAAATAAATGCTTCTGTGCCAAGACATTCTCAGCTAGCAGGTGCCTGGCCAGTTCAGTTGGTGGAGTTGGTTGATCTCAGGGTTGAGTTTGAGCCCCATATTGGGTTCAGAGATTACTTATAAAAATAAAATCTTTAAAAAAAAAAAAAAGAGATTCTCAACTAGCAATGGAAGGAAGATTTAACATCTTTTCTTAAGTTTTTTTTCTTTTTTTTTGTTCTGGTTTTGGTTTTTTGTGTTTTTTTGAGAAAAAGGGTGAGGGTATGCTGAGTGGGGGAGGGACAGCGGGAGATGGAGAGAGAGAATTTTAAGCAGGCTCCATGCCCAGCCCGGAGCCTGACTTGAGGCTCCATCTCACAAAGGTGAGATCATGACCTGAGACAAAATCAGTGGTCAGACACTTAACCAACTGATTTACCCAGGTGCCCTAAGATCTTTTTTGAAGATGTGATGCACATAACAGTCTCCATCCCAAAGGATAATGCAGACCAGGGTTTAAGAAACCATCTGTAAGTTCTCCTGAGCAGTTACGGATGACCGGTCATACTATTTATCTATCCATCTAGACAGACAGCACTGTATAATGTAAGTCATCATCTAAGAAAGGCTAAAACCAAAACCATAAGAAATAACAAGTGTTGGCAAGGATGTGGAGAGAAAGGAATCCTTATGTACTGTTGGTGGGAATGCAACTGGTTGCAGCCACTGTGGAAAACAGTATGGAGGTTCCTCAAAGAATTAAAAATAGAACTATCCTATGATCCAATAATCGCACTACTGGCTATTTACCCAAAGAATATGAAATCACGAATTCAAAGTGCACGATGCAAAGTGATATATGCATCCCTATGTTTATTACAGCATTACTTACAATAGCCAATCTATGGAAGCAGCCCAAGTGTCCATTGACAGATGAACAGATAAAAAAAGACACTATATATGTATAAAATGGAATATTATTCAGCCACAAAAAGGAATGAAATCTTGACATTTACGACAACATGGATGGATCTAGAGAGTATAATGCTAAGTGAAATAAGCCAGTCAGAGAAAAACAAATACCATATGATTTCACTCATATATGGAATTTTAAAACAAAACAAACAAAGAGACAAAAAAACCCAGGCTTAACTACAGAGAACAAACAAATGGTTACCAGAGGGGAAGTAGGTGGGAGTTGGGGGGTGAATAAAATAGGTGAAGGGGATTAAGAGTGTACTTGGATTATTATATTGTATACCTGAAACTATTCAACTGCACTGGAATTAATTTTTTGTAAATGTTATGAATATTCTTTTTAAAAAATATTATGTGAGTTACATGTGTAATTTAAAATTTTCTAGTAGCCGTATTTAAAAAGGAAAAAGAGGGGCGCCTGGGTGGCTTAGTCGGTTAAGCGTCTGACTTTCGCTTAGGTTATGATCTCGCGGTTGGTGGGGTCGAGCCCCGCATCAGGCTCTGTGCTGACTGCCAGCTCAGAGCCTGGAGCCTGTTTCAGAGTCTGTCACTCCCTCTCTCTCTGACCCTCCCCTGTTCACGCTGTTTCTCTCTCTCTCTCCTAGAAATAAATAAAACATTAAAAAATAAATAAATAAAATAAAATTTTCTAGTAGCCGTATTTAAAAAGTAAAAAGAAATAGGTATAATTATTGTTAATATTTTCTATTTAATCTAATATCCAAAATGCATGTAATCAATTCAGCATGTAATCAATATAAAAATTATTGCTAAGACATTTCACATTCTTTCTTCCATACTAAATCTTTGAAATCCAGGTGTACTTTATATTTCCAACACATCTCAATCTGTACTAGCCTCATTTCAAGTGCTCAATAGTGATTTATGACTAATGGTTGTATATTGGACAGTGCAGGTCTAGAATCTGGATTCCTTGCAAACAGGAATATAAGTTTTCTTGTTCACAGATGTAATTTTAGCATTCAGAAGAGTGTCTGGCACAAAATGAGCCCTCAGTGAATAATTGTTGAATGAATGAAGAAATGAATGAACGAATCCATGGGTTTTATATACATATATGCAAAACAATTCCTATGACATAGATGAAATTTTAATTACATGACTAGAACTATTAAGAGAAGCAGGTAATTATATTAAACTCAATTCTAGCCCAGCTGGTAGTTTAGCAATACACAGCTAGTCAATATAAATTCTTAAATAGGTACATACTTTCAAATACAATATAAACATATTTTACCATCAATAGGGAACATTCTTCTATAACCACTTTAACCAGGATTTTCTTAAACATCTAGTAAATTAAAATGCTGTCACACTCCTCTAGTAAAATCAAATAAATTATAGCTTTTCTATCTGGAATGAATGAACTTCACATTCATCAAAACACACAACTCTTACATATTCCATTAGTTCCCCCAAAGAAATGTTTTTTTGGTTTAATGTCCAATTCACACTGAAATTGGCAAAAGAATATGTCAGAAATAGCTTTAAAGTACTGACAAAAATTTAAATTATGTTCTTTATTTTAAAAATACTTACTCCCAAAAGTACTGAGATTATTTAATGTAAATGAAATATGCCCCAAACGGGTGATTTTTGGCTGGAGAAAAAAGCTTACCTTCTCAGCTAAAAGCTCTCTTATCTTGCTTGCTTGAACTCTAAATTTCATGAGCTGGGACTCCAGAGCCACACATCGTTCTTTCCAATCTACTGGTCCTTCTGTCTCAGTAAGCTCCGCCATATTTATTCTAGGAAAGAAGGCATCAAATGGCATATAACCTATTAGCATTCAGGATAATTCATTGCATCATCCTGTGTACAAATCCACGTTACCATCTAATGAAATTATCCACATACAAATTTTTGAATTCTAAGACAAATTCCAGAACTGGTTATATAGCTCATCGAAAAAACTTAGTGGGAGACAGAGGTCAGGATTTGAAGCCCAATGTGTCATTCAACCTTTATATATAACATATCCTTTTCAAGTCTCAGATTACCCAATCTACAAAAAGCAGGACACTGGTAATAACAAACCATTGTTCTTCATGAGTATGTTGCGAGGAACAAATTAAATACTGCTATTTTTTTTTGGCTGTTTCTTTCTTTCTTTTTTTTTTTTTATTTCTAGGAGAGAGAGAGAGAGACAGCATGAGCAGGGGAGGGTCAGAGAAAGAGGGAGATACAGACTCCGAAACAGGCTCCAGGCTCTGAGCTGGCAGTCAGCACAGAGCCCGACGCGGGGCTCGAACCCACGAACCTCGAGATCATGACCTAAGCGAAAGTCAGACGCTTAACCGACTAAGCCACCCAGGCGCCCCTAAATACTGCTATTTTTAACAGCACTTTGGACACTATAATAGCACCATCTGAATGCAGAGTACTAGTACTATTTTAGCTTTGCTCATTAGGTAAAATATTGTCTTAATCTTCCAGTTCATAATTTTGCCACACTCCTAAATTTACAGAATTATCACAATTTGATTCAATTGGTAGCATGATAGAATAACCTAAGAAACTTCATCACCAGTGCTACAATTATAAGTTAGATGTGAATTACAATTATTACTTATAATCATTCTTAATTTGTCTAGATCCAAAATCTCTTTTAAGCCAAAAATCCTTTGGCATATTTAAAAAATTTGTTTAATTTTTTTTAATTTATTTCTGAGAGAGAGAGAGAGACAGCGTGAGCAGGGGAGAGTCAGAGAGAGAGGGAGATACAGAATCTGAAGCAGGCTCCAGGCTCTGAGCTAGCTATCAGCACAGAGCCCGACGCAGGGCTCGAAACCACAAGCCATGAGATCATGACCTGAGCCGAAGTCAGACACTTAACGAATGGAGTCACCCAAGCACCCTGCTTTGGCATATTTAACCAGGCAAAGTACTTTGATCTTTGACACATTTGTATAATTATTTTTGGTCCAAGAAGAGAAAGGATGTAAATATGAATTTGGACTTGCCTACATTAAGTAAATCTGGAATCAGTTTTTCCCATAATATTAGCTTTCCTTTTGGGTGAGATTAATCCCAGGGAGAAGCACTGCAAGGTGGAAGCCAGTAGGCAGGGGAATTGGTTTTGAAATTTTGAAGTGCAAAAAAACTATTCATTTTCTCTGGTTCTGAGATTCATAAATGTTGTTTTAAATGTTGATGTTTCATCAGGCCACTTGAATAAATGGCTTGATGATATATTTCTGAATTGCCCTTGGTATGAACAGATAAAATTTGTGGTAGGAATGGATCTCCACAAGGAGCCAAGCCCTGGTCTCGGCATATACGTGACAGCAAAACTCTCCGAACCCCAGGACCGATCTGCAGTTGAAGTGTACTATTCTTCTGGTTTCTAAAAACATATGTTACTCACATAACATCCAAGTTGATTTTCTCGCTGCTTAGTGTAATATAACCCTTCCTAAACCTATACCAGTTTGTAAAAACTTCATGTTGCTAAAAACCCACAGAAGATTGTTTTCCTAGTATAAATGTTGTTTTATGCCTAAACCAATTTTCATATGAATACTGACATTATCATTCAATAATTTAGAAATAAATAAAAGCAGAGTTACTCTACAAAGATTACAACTTTAGTAAGAGCACACCAAGCATCTCAAAGCCTCCAGATGCTCCTAAGTTCTAG
Source organism: Proteles cristata cristata (assembly GCA_017311185.1). NCBI lineage: Eukaryota > Metazoa > Chordata > Mammalia > Carnivora > Hyaenidae > Proteles > Proteles cristata. The sequence goes on from JAESUZ010003943.1 coordinate 1,087,206, forward strand.
CCATAATTTAAGGGAAAGTTCTAATTGTAAGATGGGAAATCATTCTCTTTTTATTTCTTTGTTTTTATAGAAGCCTCACATCATTGTTTTCTGTTTTTTTCCTAAGGATCTTAGCCCTGTTAATGATGTTTATCATCTCCCACATTAGCATTTACTATCAATGATTTAGGAATAGACAATGCACTGTCAGTCACAAGCTTTTTCTCAATTCTGCTACTTTAGTTCTTTCCTCCTTAGCTTTAGAATGGGCAAGGGAAAAAAAATATGGACTAAATATTATAAAATAAAAAGCTGTCCTGAAACAGACACTGTTAAGTCTTGAATCACTTGTATCTTTACAGAGAAAGGTAGAAACATTGTTAAGCAAAAAGTGTCTAATTCATGCTGGTTGAGTTTCGCTCTACAATTAAAATAACTTGTGTATGCTTTACTAAAAATGTCTACAGTGTAAAAATAGCATAAAGGCAAAATAATAACATAAAGGCAGATAGTTTTCAATAGATAAAAATTAATCAATACAGTGTACCATGTTAATAGAATAATAGCCCCAAACCATATGATCATTTCAATCAATGTAGGGGGAAAAATCTGACAAAATTCAACATCCTTTCACAATAAAAAACATTCAGTAAGCTGGTAATAGAAGGGACCTTCCTCAGCCTGATAAAAAGTACCTAGGAAAAGCCCACAGCTAACATCATACTTAGTGATAAATGATTGATCTGCCAAAGACCAGAAATAATACAAGGATGTCTGCTTTGCCACTTTTGTTCAACACTGTACTAGAGGTTCTAGCCAGGGCCAGAAAATAAAATAAAAAGAATTCAGTTTGAAAACGAAATCGAGGCATGTCTGGATGGCTCATACAGTTAAGCACCCAACTCTTGGTTTCGGCTCGGGTCACAATCTCTCAGTTTGTGAGTCTGAGCCCTGCATCAGGCTCTGTGCTGATGGCATGGAGCCTGTTTGTGATTCTCTTTCTCTACCTCTCCCTCTGCCCCTCTCCTGCTCGTTCTCTCCCTCTCTCTCAAAATAAATAAATAAACTTGAAAAAAAAGAAAACCAAATCTCTATTTTCAAATGAAATGATCTTGTATTTAGAAAATCCTAAGGAATTCACAAAAAAACCTATCAGAACTACTTGAGCTCAGCAAGGTTTCAGGAAAACAGATCAATATACAATCAATCATATCAATTGTTTTTCTATGAATTAGCAACAAAAAAATCTAACAATGAAATTAAGAACATATTTCATGTACAATAGCATCAAAAGAACTAAATACTTAGGAATAAATTTAACAAAAGGAGTGCAGAACTTGCACTCTGAAAACCACAAAACAACATTGAGAGAAATTAAACCTAAATAAATGAAAGACATCCCATGTTCATGGATTAGAAGACTTAACATTGTGAAGATGCCAATACTTGCAAATGGATACATACATTCAATCCCTCTCAAAATTCCAACTGTGTCATTGAGCAAAAAAATGGAAAGCTAATCCTAAATTCATATGGAAATTGAAGGGATCCAGAATAGCCAAAAAAATCTTAAGACATCATAGAACTCATATGTCACAATTTCAAAAATTACTACAAAGTTACTGTAGTCAAAACTGTATGGTATTGCCATAAAGATAGACATTTGATCAGTGGAATAAAATTAAGAGTCCAGAAATAAAATCTCAAGTTTATAGTCAATTGATTTTTTTTTAATCTGAAAGAAAGAGAAAATGTGAGTGGGGGAGAAGGACAGAGGAAGACAGACAGACAGAGAGAGAATCCTAAGCAAGCTCCATACTCAGCATGGAGCCTGATGCAGAGTTTGATTCTACAACTTTGGGATCATGACCTGAGCCAAAATCAAGAGTCAGATGCTCAAAACCAACTGAGCCACCCAGGTACCTCTACAGTCAATTGATTTTTTTAAAATAATTTTTTATTTACTTCTGAGAGAGAGAGAGAGATGCAGTGTGAGCAGGGGAGGGTCAGAGAGAGTTGGGGATATAGAATCCGAAGCAGGATCCAGGCTCTGAGCTAGCTGTCAGCACAGAGCCTGATGCGGGGCTTGAACCCACGAACCGTGAGATCATGACCTGAGCCGAAGTTGGACACTTAACCCACTGAGCCACCCAGGTGCCCCTATAGTCAACTGATTTCTGACAAGGGTGCCAAAATCATTCCACAGAGAAAGAAGAGTCTTTTCGATAATGGTGCTAGACAACTGGATATCCCCATGCAAAAGAATGAATTTGGACCCCTCCATCACAACATATACACAAACCAACTCAAAATGGATTGAAGTCCTAAATGTAAGAGTCAATGCTCTCAAACTCTTAGAACAAATGATAGGCATAAATCTTTGTGACCTTAAATTAGGCAATAGTTTCTTCAAGTTGACATCTAAAACATGAGTCATTAAAAATAGATAAATTTGACTTAATCAAAATTAAAAACTTTTATTTCAAAGGACACCATCAAGAAAGTGAAAAGATAAGCCACAGAAGGAAGAAAAATATTTGCAAATCACATACCTCAGAGACTTTTATCTAGAATATATAAATAACTCTTGCAACTCAACAATAAAAAAACAGAACAATTAAAAAGTAGGCAAAGGATCTAAATAGACATTTGATATATAAATGGCCAAAAAGCACATGAAAAGATGTTCAACAACATTTGCTATAAGGGAAAATGCAAATTAAAATCATGACAACCACTGCACACCAAATAGGATGGGTAAAATAATAAAACCATAATAACAAGTGTGGGTGAGGATGTGGAGAAATTAGAACCCTCATACTTTGCTATTGGGAATGTAAAAACGGTATAGCTGCTTTGGAAAATAGTTTAACAGTTCCTCAAAAGTTTCAACATAAAGTTACCATATGATCCAGCAACTTCAATGCTTACTACATACCCAGGAGAACTGAATACCAAAACTTGTACACAAATGTTCATAGCAGCATTATTCAAATAGCCAAAAAGTGGAAACAATCCGAGTGTCCATCATCAGATGAATGGATAAACAAAATCTGGTATGTTCGTACAACGGAATATTACAGAGCCAGAAAAAAAAGTACTAATACATGCTGTGACAATTATCCTAGAGGCCAAGTGAAAGAAGCCTGACATAAAAGGCCACATATTGTACGATTCCATTCACACAAAAGGGGTAAATTCAAAAAGACAGAAAGTAAGTTAATGGTTGCCAAAGGCTGTGAAGAAGGGCAATAGTGATCAACAGCTAATGAGTTTGGGATTTCTTTTTTGACTGATCAAAATTATTCAGGGGCCACCTGGCGGCTCAATCGGTTGAGCGTCCAGCTTCGGCTCAGGTCATGATCTCATGGTTCGTGGGTTCAAGCCCCACGACGGGCTCTGTGCTGACAGATCAGAGCCTGGAGCCTGCTTTGGATTCTGTGTCTTCCTCTCTGCCCCTCCCCTGCTCATTCTCTGTCTGTCTTTCTCTTTCTCAAAAATAAACATTTTTAAAAAATTATTCTAGAATTAGATAGTGCTGATAGTTACACAACCTTGTGAATATACTGAAAGCCACTGATAATGTACACTTTAAAAGAGTAAATTTTATGGTTCATGAATTCTACTTCAATTTTAAAAAAGAGCATTTATTTACAAATGAGTAAAAGAAAGATAAGTTGTATAGAGCTGTTGAATCACTATGTTGTGCATCTGAAACGAATGTAACATTGAGTCAACTTTATTCAAATGAAAATAAATACAATTTTTAAACAGAAGTAATGCAGATACAAATTTTCTTATCACACATTTATTTGAACAATTGTTCCCCATACATTTGTTGTCTTTTAAAACTTGTTTGTGATATACTCAGAAAAAAGTTTATTTAAGTATGGGGTAAAGTGTAACAATCATCATCTTCATGGTATCTGAGTTTTGTTTCACACTTTAGAAAGATCTTCCTCAGGGAGCCTGGGTGGCTCAGTCAGTTGGGTATCTGACTCTGGCTCGGGTCATGATCTCATAGTTCGTGGGTTTGAGCCCCACACCTGGCTCTGTGCTGACAGCTTGGAGCCTGGAGCCTGCTTCAGATTCTGTATCTTCCTCTCTCTCTGCCCCTCCCCTGCTCACATTCTGTCTCCCTCAAAAATAAATAAACGCTGAAAATTAAAAAGAAAGATCTGCAAATTTAGATCTTTAGATCTCACTGCAAAATTAAAGAATAAAAATTATTTTGCATAAAGTAAAGTCTGTGTGGATGTATACTAGCTCAACATTTACAAACTTAATGATCCATTGTTTGTAGTTATCCCTTCCAGAGTTCCACCATTAACTCAAATAATTTAGAGGTAAATGTTAACCTCAAATATGGCAAGTTCATACATACATCTTACCAAGACTACTTTGCTATGAAAATGACATAATAAATTCCAATTTAAACATACTTATTCATACCTTTAGTTATGCTAATTATATAGTCTACAATGAAGTAACAGAAACTTAATAGTATTATTCAATTGGCATCTAATGTCTACATTCCCTACTAATAGGATCATAATTTTAAAAAATTCAAAACTACAGATTGGCTGGCTAATGGTCCACCAAGAGGTCTAGACTTGATTTCCTCATTTCATTTTGTGATTACAGTTAGTATAAAGTAACTGTTGTGTGAATGCACCGTCTTGAGTAAAGATTCGAACTTTAAACAAACACCCACAATTCTTTTCCATGACCATTGATTTTATAGAACTGTACAGCTTTGGGAGTTATAACCATTTGCTAAATAACACTTACAGATTTTGAATTTTAAGTGACCTATCTTCACTGCAGTGGATGGGGTAAAAAGTCTTGGTTTTCCAAATCCAACCCCCCCCCCAATGACTTTTGGAAATATTTACTGACACAAAATAAACTGTTTACAATTATGGAGAGAATGCTCTTTTCTCCGATTCTCTGACTTCCTGTTTCTCTTCCAAATCCCCAAAGAGAAAGAAAGAGAAGAAGGAAGAATTCATCTATTTAGGCTATCCTGATGAAGCTCAGGGTTAGCTCCTCACTTTCTTTAATTCGCTCCTCTTGATGGACGGCTTAACTTGGCCAGGTAACTGTATTTCTTTTCTAAAGCAGAAAGGCTGTCTTTCTTGACCACACTGAGGCATGCCTTGTTTAGGAAGCCTCCTGACCACCAACCAGCCCCACTTGGGCTACGCCTGCCCTTCGGTGGCCCGGCCAGGAGCAGCCGTGCCCCCCACTCCACAGCTCCTCGGGGACACCCGCGGCTGTGCGGTCTAGGCTTGCGACAGGCATTTCACAAAGACAGCAGTGACCTGCAGGGAGCACAGCACCAAACTTGGACGCGTGAATCGTTCAACTTGCTCTCCGCGCAGAGATTCGCACATCAAAATCGAGGGCTCCAATGCCCTCTTTTAAACAGCGGTCTACTAACTTCAGGGCCAGCGCCGTTTCGTAGTAGGTCACCTAAGGGCACTTTGACATTCCAGCAGCTCCAGGGGCAGAAAACGGTTCTTTCAACTTGTGAGAAGTTTCACCCAAGAAATCAGAGCGCAGCTCCCAGGAAGCCGAGGCCGAGCCGCAGCATCCCCAGCCGCGCGGGCCCCTGGACGCGGGGACCCGGGGGTGCCAGCTGCGCCCCCCCCGCCCCCCAGGACCGCCCCCGCCGCGCCACACACCCGGCCCCGCGTTTTCAAACAAAATGTCACCGGACACCAGGGCGCGAGGAGCCACCGACCACCGACCCCGGCCGAGACCCCGGTCCAGGAGGCAGCGAGGGGGGCGACGCCGAGTGCGGGGGCTGCGGCGGGAGGCGCGGGGGCGAGTCCCGCTCCATCCCGCCCCAGCCGGCTCCATTGCCCAGGTCTCTGCCCGCCGGCTCCGCCCGCCGCCCCCAACCACCGCTCCGCAAGCCCCCCGGGACGGCGCGCTCTCGAGGGGGCGGGGACCCCGGGCACCCGAGCCGGTGGGCTCGCCCCTCAGCTCCGGGCCCTCCCCATGTGCCTACCTCTGCGGCGGGACCCCGCTGCAGCGTCCCAGGTCGGCGCTGGGCTCCCGGGGCTCTCCGCGGGTGCGCGCCTCACTCCGAGCCCGGAGAGGGCGGGGGCAGGGCACCGCCTTCTCCTAGGACTGGAGGCCAGAGTAGCCAATCGGATACTCAGCCGGGCGCCTGACGTCACTTGAGGGCGTGGCTACGACTTTGACTCCTCCCAGGCCCGGCCTCTGGAGGGAGTTGGGTCCGTACTGTCTGCCCCTAGCTTTCGCCTTGCCTATACAGCTTAGAGGTTGTCTTCGCGGCCACCTCCCTTCCATTCTCTCTGCCTCGGTTCGGCATCCACCTGTTTGGCCTCCCAGCCTGAAGCCTCTCCTCTTGCCCATCCATCCTTCACCCTCTCGCCAGATTGACTGTCCTCAAGTGCACTTTTGAGGTACACCCTGCCAAAGACCTTCGTTGACTTTCTTTTGCTTACGGTATCAAGAACGGGCTCCCCAGGCCAGTATTTGGGGCCTACAATCTACTTTTTCAGGTTTATTTTTCACAACTGCCCTTCACACCAGAGTCGTGCTGTGCACTTCCCCACCCCAGAGAAGTCCATTTGTCAAGTTCACCTACTCTTTCCTACGTCCCCTTTAAAAGTTCTAACTGTTCTCTAAGACACAGCTCAGATGATCTCCATATAACCATTCCTGTCACTCCTCCTAGTAGTAATCTCTTGTTTCTGCTCCCTGAGCATTTAATTTAGGTGTTTACTCCCGTTGGCACTTAGCGCATTCTGCCTGATGTACCTCTCCTTATCTCTCCATTAGACTGTGAGCTCTTTGAAACCAGGGATTCCTTTTCTTTCTTTTCAGAGCCTCCTCAGCACCTAGCACAGAACACTGGGTAAGTAGATGAGTGATAATTTTAATCTAATTGGATTTTACATTCCGAGATGGGGTCTGGCAAGGACAATCTCAAGGGGGAAAAATGAGATTACTAAATATCATGGGTAATCCTTCTGCAGGTCATAAAGCTAGGTGAGACAAATTACTCTCTTTGGTTCAGAGCTGGCCATTAAAAAATGTCAGAAGGCTTTTTCTATTACCATCTGTTTGGGTTTTTTTAAGCTTATCTCACCTTATATAGGAAATGCATAAGAGATGGAGATTTACAAAGTTCTTTAGAGGGAAAGCAATAAGTGAGTACAACTAAAAGCCCAGTATCAAGCTTCCATATTTCTTCCAGATGAGCACTGATTTTGGACTGGATCCCAGACTGCCCCCACACATCAAATTCCTTTTGCCTTCTGTGGGAGCTGATGATGCGTATCATATGAAAAATTGTCTCCAAACAGCTTTGGCAAACAAACAGGCTGGACTGGGCTCATTTTACAGAGCATGCAGGAGTTAAATAAACAGAGTTTAAGTAACTTGCATAATTTAACGCAGCAAGTCAGTAGAGACCAAAGAACTAAGCACAGGAGAAAGAATGCCAAAATAGAATCACTTCCATTTATGAGTCAGAATACTAAACAGACTAAGAGAGCTGAGTGAATAAAGTCACTCATGAAAAGAAGCTTTCTACACATGGCTGCCACCCTTGTAAATCTCAGCCAACATTTACTTACTGTCACCTTTTTCTAGAAACATGACAGACTGAATTTGTTTGGCTATGATGAATACAGTGGAATGGCATCCTGTTTCTGGCTATGCTAAGAAAAATACATCGTACAATGGAATATTAATTAGCAATAAAGAGAAATGAGGTATTTATAAATGCTACAACATAGATAAATTTTGAAAATGTTATGCTAGGGTGCCTGGATGGTTCAGTCGGTTGAGTGTTGAGCTCTTGATTTTGGCTCAGGTCGTGATCCCAGAGTCGTGGGATCGAGCCCTGCATTGGGCTCTGTGTTCAACATGGAAACTGAGATTCTCTCCCCACCACCCCTCGTCTGTCCCTCTCCGCTGTTCACACACACTATCTCTGAAATAAAAAATTTTAAAAAAAGAAAATATTATGCTAAGTGAAAGAAGCCAGTCACAAAAGGTCACATCTTAGATGATCCTATTTACATGAAATATCCAGAATTGATGAATTTATAGAGCTAGGAAGTAGGTTAGTGGTTGTGAGGGGCTGGGGAAGATGGGAATGATGGCTAAGGGCAGAAGGTTTTCTTTGGGGAAATGAAAACATTTTAAAATTGATGGTGATGATTGCTCAACTCTATGAATATGCTAGCAGCCATCAAAAGGTACAGTTTAAATGAATGAATCATATGCTATGTGAATTAAATCTCAATAAAGCTATTCTATAAAAGAAAAATACATGTTGAATTTTATGGTTTTTGTATTAAGTAGCAGTAGTTGGCAAACATCTCTGACCAGCCTTCCTGAATGTTCATGGCATTCCGTAACCTGTACTTCATAATATTTACCTCATTGTAATATTGTATTTACTTGTGATTATGAGATTGCCTGTTTCCCCCTAAACTGTAGTGAGAGCAGAAACTGTGTGGTTTTCCTCTTTTTTTTTTTTTTAATATTTATTTTTGAGAAAGAGACATAGCATGAGCAGGGGAGGGGCAGAGAGAGAAGGAGACACAGAATCCAAAGCAGGCTCCAGGCTCTGAGCTGTCAGCGCAGAGCCTGACGTGGGGCTCAAACTCACGAACTGTGAGATCATGACCTGTGCTGAAGTCGGGCGCTTAACTGACTGAGCCACCAGGTGCCCCCGGCTCTCTTCTTTGATATATATCCAGCCTCTAGTGGATGGCATATAGTAGGTACACAATAAATGAATTAAATGAATGAACAAAGGTGGTTATTAAGTACTTATAATATCCCAGGCACCATACTAGATTCTGAGAAATACAAAGATGAGCAAAATCAACATGGTTTCTGTCTTCCGAGAGTTGTGGTCTAGGGGGAGAGATGCACATTCATTAAATATTCACGCAAATAAACAACGGCAAATTGCATTCAGTGGTCTAGAGGAAAAGCACAAAATGCTACACGACTGAATACTAAGGGGATCTGGCTTGGTCTTAGGTGTCAGCAAGACCTTCTTTGAGAGGATGACAGTTAAGCCGAGGCCTGAAGGAACTAGCCAGGCAAAGGCAAAGGATAATGGGAAGAGCATCCCAGGTTGTGGGAAGCACAGGTACCAGGCCCTGTGGTGAGGAGGAGCCTGAGACATCGGAGGGGCCTGATGGAGGCCGGAGAGGCAGGAAGACAAGGAGGCACAGTGAGCAAGGGGAGAAGTAGAGGAGGAGGAGGCTACTAAAGAAAGAAGGCCAGACCACCTGGGGCCTCGAAGAACCAGGCTCCTTAAACTTTAATGGTGATCTTGTTAAAATGCAGATTCAGATGCCAATAGGTCTGGGATGGGAACCAAGCATTTTTTTTTTTCTAGGAGAGAGAGAGAGAGAAAGAGACAGCGTGAGCAGAGGAGGGTCAGAGAGAGAGGGAGTCACAGACTCTGAAACAGTCTCCAGGTTCTGAGCTGGCAGTCAGCACAGAGCCCGATGCGGGGCTCGAACCCACGAACCGCGAGATCATGACCTAAGCGAAAGTCAGACGCTTAACCGACTAAGCCACCCAGGCGCCCCATGGAACCAAGCATTTCTAACAGGCTCCAGGGACATACTTGGAGCAGCCAGGCTGGACTAGAATCATTCCAGGAGCACTGGGAGTCCACTGAAGTGTTTTAAACAGGAACGTGACAAGATCAGATATGATCAGAGCATGGAGGTAGATTAGAAAAAACACAAGTAGATTCAACACAACCAGATGGGGAACTATTTCAGTCATTCTGGTGAGAAATGGTGGCAGCTGGGGAGTGCAGGTTATGGGGAAACGTGGTAGGTGACCACAGCTGTGTTCTAGGAAGCTCAATCTAGCACGCAGCAAGAAGAGCCAGGAGAGGGTGGAACAATTGGGAGCTAAGGGAGTATGTCAGTGAAGATCTTTACTAGGGCGCTCAGGGTGAGAATGAAGTGGAGGCCATGGTGGAATTGAAAGGTTCTGGTGGAAGAGATGAAAATAGCAGGCAGGTGACACAATGCACCTAGCGTTCTTTCAAGTGCTTTAGCAAATATAAACTCACGACTATTTTATAATATAAAGACAGTTATTATTCCCATCTGACAGATGGGACAACTGAGGCACAAAAGTTCAATCACTGTCGTAAGGTTACACGGATATTATGTAACAGAACTGGGAATTCTGGTTTGACTTTATACTACATCTCAACTTCTTTCAAGAAATTGAATCTACAGGGTCTAACAATTGATTTGAAGGTTGGGAACAGAAGGGTCTGGGAGGCTTTGTGTAACTGGGAAACGATGGTGCCATTAACCGAAGTAGAGAAGCAAGGAGGGAGGAATTAGTTAACAGGAAGAATGAGATTTGGCTTAGATGTGCCAAGCACAACCTGAGATGCCAGTGAAACATCCAGCAGGAGAGCCAGCAGAAAATTAGTCAGGCTGAGTTAGAGAGGAAGGTCTGGGCTTGGGTGTACATTTCAAGGTAATTTGCATAGAGGGGAGATTCTTGTGAATTTCAGAATGCTTGCCAAGGGCATGCCATTTGGACACTGGGAACAGGAATAGAGAGGTTAGGAGGAGGAAGAAGGGAGCTGAGTAAATACTTGGGAAGAAAGGTCTGGTTCTTTAATTCGATCACACATAAAATCCAAAAGAGGGAGAAGACACTGACTCCCACCTAGAATAAGCATGGGGTTGCTGGAGCAGAGAGAGTGGAAACCCCAGTTCAGAAACTAGAATTCCCAGCGCTTGGGGAAATATATCAAAGACAAGGGGAAGAAGTTTGGGAAAAAGAAATAAAGCTGGCAGAACAAGCTCTTACCAGCTGACTGAGATACAAGCCTGGAGTATCGGCTTGGACAAACCATGCTGTTTGTCTGCAGCCCAGGAAACCAGCAAATTCTGGTCACCAAAGAACCCGGCCTTCCTAGTGGAAATGGATAAGAGAGATGGCTGGGCTGGTGGTGTGTTTTCAGTACCCTGGTTGTAATGGTCTGCTCAATCCTTTGGGTCTGCAATGAAGGCAAGACCCTCTTCAACCTCACTTCACCTCACCAGGTGAGCTGGGGCCCCTCTATCATAGACTGGTGTGGGGAGAAGCTCACAGGTAGGTCCAGGTCAAGGCCAATACTGGTGGAGGTAAGAATTTAACGGGCATCAGGAAGACCACAGAGAAAGAAGAAGTGTATATGGAGGAAAAAGAAAAACGCTGGGCAGAGCTTTGCAGATTACTTATTTTAGGGGCGATTGAAAGGAAGAGAAGAACCACTGAAGCAGATTGAGGGGTAGTCGACCATGGCTTGGTCAGGACCCATGAAGCTAAAAACAAAGACACCACACATGAGAGCCACATAGGAAGACTGTGACCCGACAGTGCAAGGGGCACCTGGGTGGCTCAGTCGCTTAAGCGCCTGACTTTAGCTCAGGTCATGATCTTGCAGTCTGTGAGTTCAAGTCCCACAGTGGGCCATTGGGCTCTGTGCTGACAGCTTAGAGCCTGGAGCCTGCTTCAGATTCTGTGTTTCCCTCTCTCTCTCTGCCCCTCCCCTGCTCATGCTCTGTCTCTCTCCCTCTTTCAAAAATAAATATTTAAAAATTAAATCTTTTTAAAAATAGCATGTAAACTGATGATTTATTCTTTTTGGGGCCAGTACCTACCAGGCAGTGGCAGCCATTCTGGTATAGATCCATATCACAACCAGTAACTAAAAATCTTCCCTCTCTCTTTTTATATTGTACAAAAGCTCAGCTTAAGCCAGAAGTAAAGGAACAAAAGGCACAGCGAAACTGACCACGACGTCCCCTGACACTGACAGTTAGAGAAAAGGACACCGTTGTGTGCTGGGTAATGATCGTACAATGAAAAAGGATCCTCGGGGCACCTGGGTGGCCCAGTCGGTCTAGAGGCTGACTTGGGCTCAGGTCATGATCTCACGGTTTGTGGGGTCGAGCCTCGCGTCTGGCTCTGTGCTGACAGCTCAGAGCCTGGAGCCCGCTTCCAAGTCTGTGTCTCCTCTCTCTCTCTCTCTCTCTCTCTCTCTCTGTCCTTCCCCTGTTCACATTCTATCTCTCTCTCTCTCAAGTAAAATAAACATTAAATTTTTTTTAAAAACAAGGGAAGAAAATTTTCCCTTAAAAAAAAAAAAGAAAAGAAAAAGGATCCTGAGAAGACTGAAAAGCAGAGGTAAACAGAATGGTAGCAAGTAGAGAATACTTAGTGGGAAGGTGGGGCTTGAGCTGAGAAAAGATTTGGTCAAATCAGGAGGAACTGGTTACCTCACTGGTGAGGTGGGGGGGTGCGAACCGCTTGAGCCCAGGAGGCAACAGCCTGTATACGAATGAGTAAATGAATGAATGAATGAATGAAGGTCGTATCCATGAGGTAGATTAAACCATCCTGCTCAGCTGGAAGGAGAGAGGTTTGGCATCAGTTTACAGTCCAGTCCTAACCGCTGACATTGAGGTGTTGAGGAGCAAGACCTACCACAACATTTTCCGAAGTGTGTGTATCAGGTTTCTTCTGTCACTGCTGAGGGGACAGGGATAGAGCATGGATGTTTCAAATACCCAGTGGGGCCACTGAAGAGGTATTTGACTGGCACTGAACTGAATCAAGTTCAATGCGAGGGCACCCAAGCTATTGTAAGCTTGCTTGAAGCATTTGTTTGAAGGATAGCAGATACACAGCAGGGAAATCCTGAGTTGAATGAGAAGTGGGGAGATGAAGTAAGGGAAATGTACAAATGAGAGGGCTGTATGTAGGGAAAGAAGAGGGTCGATGTGCTGAACTCAAGAGGTGGGTTTGCTCTGAGCCTAGTTGGAGTAATCTGAGATGATTTGGCAGCAGTGTTTCGAATGGACAATCGAAAAGAAAAGGTGAGTACTTGGATCCTTATTTGCAATAGTCTTTTCTTTCACTTAACCAGATTCATAGGGACCCTGTACTTTGAACTTTAGTGGTGTTACTCTGTTGTATACTCAAATCAATATAAAAATTTTATTTCGGTTCCCCATAGCCGTTTTGGTTTTACAACATTTTGTTTTCCTGATTATAAAAGCAATATATATAAATTCATTTTCTTTTTTTTTAATGTTTTTTATTTATTTCTGAGAGAGAGAGAGAGAGAGAGAGAGACAGGTGAGCAGGGGAGGGTCAGAGAGAGAGGGAGACACAGAACCTGAAACAGGCTCCAGGCTCTGAGCTGGCAGTCAGCACAGAGCCTGATACGGGGCCCAAACCCACCAACCGTGAGACCATGACCCGACTCCAACCGACTGAGCCACCCAGGCGCCCCTAATATGAATTCATTTTCATTGGAAAATATAAAGAGAGAGAGAATCAAGAGGAAAATTTAAATTACCCACAATTCATAAACACTATGATGCTGTTGTCTTTCTATTCAGTGTTTATTTCTATACACTGCTTTCCCTTAATGAGATTTCCTCGTAAAATTATGCTGAATTCATATGTTTTGTCTTGCTTTTACACTAAGATTCTATTGTGAGCATTTTCTTTGTCATTAAGTATTACTTAAAAACATTTTTAATAACTAGCTAATATTCCACCCTATAGTTTTACCCTAATTTATTTAACCATTCTCTTATTAACATACAATTGGACTATTTCCAGTTTTCCCCTAGTATAAAAACAACATAAACTGTTTCAATGTTTTTGTGTTTTCCAAATATAATAGTCTTTTGGAAGACTCTCTTCATAGCAGCTTTATTGAGATATGCCTCACATACTATGTGATTCACCTATTTAAAATGTACAATTCGATGATTGTTAGTAAAGTCACAGATTTGTGCTGTTTAATTTTGTCTGCACCAAATCAGGAGGTTCTGGTCAGCTCTGGATTAGCAAGAATTGGCCTTTGGCCCAGCTCTGGAGACACAAAGCTAGCCAAGCTTTATTCTTTTTTATTTTTTAACAAATAGTTTATTGTCAAGTTGGTTTCCATATAACACCCAGTACTCATCCCCACAAGTGCCCTCCTCCATGCCCATCTCCCCCCTCCCCCCCACCCCCATCAGTCCTCAGTTTTTGTCAGCATTCAAGAGTCTCTCATGGTTTGCCTCTCTCTCCTCCCCCACTGTTTCCCCCCTTCTTCTCCCCCATGGTCCTCCGTTAAGTTCCTCCTAATCCTCCTATACATGCAAACATATGGTATTTGTTCCTCTCTGCCTGACTTATTTCACTCAGCACAACACCCTCAAGGTCCATCCATGTTGCTACACATGGCCAGATTTCATTGTTTCTCATTGCCATGTAGTATTCCATGGTATAGATAAACCACATCTTCTTGCTCCATTCGTCCATTTTCATGCTTTCAAGCTTTATTCTTATGGACCATTCCATCTTCAGGGAGTTTTCTCAATATAAAATGGTGCCTCTTCTAAGAGACATGCCTGCTGCCTTCATGTTTTCTCCTTATCTGCTAACTTGTACACTTAACTTTCTAACTGGCACACTTTGACCGGGGACAGTTTGGAATGCAGTGGCCAATTTGGGGAGATTTTGACAGGAATGAGGTTGTACATTGGAGAAGCGCCTCAGAGCAAAGAAAGGAGAAAGAAACCTTCTTAAGGAGATTGACTTGTTTGTTGAAAAGAGAAAATTTTGTTTGACCTTAGAGACCTCTCCTTCTTTATTTTTGTACTTCAGGAATTAATGAGACCTCACGTTTTAATTTATGACTTGATAGCGTTGTCAAGGAGTCAAGTTACATCCAAACTGACTACACATCACTCTCTTGTGTGTGTATATATGTAACATTTATTTTTCTCTATCTAAACTTTCTTCCCCCTCCTCGCAGAGGGAACATAATTAGCTTTTTACAGGAACAACTTCACATTTGTCTGAAGCTGGCTCCCTCATGTTTTTCTTTTCTTTTCTTTGGCTTCCTTGTGTTTTTTTCCTTCCCTTCCCTTCCCTTCCCTTCCCTTCCCTTCCCTTCCCTTCCCTTCCCTTCTTCCCTTCCCTTCCCTTCCCTTCCCTTCCCTTCCTTCCTCTCTCTTCCCTTCCCTTCCCTTCCTTTATCTTGGGAAACTTTAAAGATTAACTAATTTGGAGCACCTGGGTGGCCCAGTTAAGCGTCTGACTTCGGCTCACAGTTTGTGAGTTCGAGCCCCAGGTTAGGCTCTGTGCTGACAGCTCAGAGCCTGAAGCCTGCTTCAGATTCTGTCTCCCTCTCTCTGCCCCTCCCCTGTTTGCACTCTGTCTCTCTGAAAAATAAATAAAGATTAAAAAATTAAAAAAAAAAAGAGGCGCCTGGGTGGCTCAGTCGGTCGAGGGACCGACCTTAGCTCAGGTCATGATCTTGAGGTTCATGGGTTTGGGCCCCACATCGGGCTGTGTGCTGACAGCTCAGAGGCTGGAGCCTGCTTCGGACTCTGTGTCTCCTTCTCCATCTCCCCCTACCGTGTTCGTGTGTTGTCTCTCTGTGTCTCTCAATAATAGATAAATGTAAAAAAAAAGTTTTAATTAACTACTTTCATTTATTTATTTATTTATTTTTAAACATTTTTACTTATCTATTTTGAGAGAGAGAGAAAGCACAGGGGAGGGCAGAGAGAGAGGAGAGAGAGAATCCCAAGCAGGCTGTGTACTGTCAGTGCAGTGCCTAATGTGGGGCTCAATCTCATGAACCAAGAGATCATCTCCTGAGCCAAAGTCAAGAGTTGCACAATCAACCAACTGAGCCACTCAGGCGCCCCAAGATTAACTAATTTTAAAGAAGCATTCAGGGGGGCCCGGGTGGCTTAGTCGGTTAAGTGTCCGACTTTCGCTCAGGTCATGATCTCGTGGTTCGTGGGTTCGAGCCCCACGTCGGGCTCTGTGCTGACTGCCAGCTCAGAGCCTATAGCCTGTTTCAGTCTGTGACTCCCTCTCTCTCTGACCCTCCCCTGCTCACGCTGTCTCTCTCTCTAGAAATAAGTAAAACATTAAAAAAAAAAAAAAAGAGAGAGAGAGAGAGACTGTGAGCAGGGAAGGGGCAGAGAGCAAGGGAGACACAGAATCCAAAGCAGCCTCCAGCCTTTGAGCTGTCAGCACAGAGCCTGATGTGGGGCTTGAACCCAGGAACCACGAGATCACGACCTGAACCAAAGTCAGACGTTCAACTGACTGAGCCACCTAGGAGCCCCTGTTTTATTTATTTTATTACTAAGTTACTTATATTCTAAAACTACAGTTAAAGGCTTAAAATGAATACCCATTTGCATATTTACAGATTCGTATATGAATGTGGCAATGAATACATATAAAGGTGTATCAATAAGTCTGTTACTGCAGACTGTTAAGTGACTAATGTACAAAAGGAGGATTATTAGAATTTGGATCTTTTTTTCTATAAAATGGGTACGTTGTTTTATGTACAGATCAGTAGAAGTCACCAAATTCTTTTGCTCACTCGTGGTGCTTCTTGACATAGTCTTAAACCATCTTTTAAGAGTCCCTATTTTAAGGCGACTGGCTGGCTCAGTCAGTACAACATGTGACTCTTGATCTCAGGGCTATAAGTTCAAGCCCACGTTGGGTATAGAGCTTACCTAAAAGTAAAATTAAAAAAAAAAGTCCTTACTTTTGAAAAAAGTTAAGTTACTAATAATCATTGTTTATCACAGTGTTTTTACAACTTTGCTACAAATTGTTAGCTCTTAGGTATTCATCAGTCTGTCTCTTTTAATCGTTCTTGATGTTGCTGTTTCTAAATTCAACCCTCAAATTCTGAATAATAAAACTATTAAGATGCCTTTTATGTCTGAGCTATTTTTCAGTTTCCTAAATGACTACTAGGTAGGACAAAGAATTGTTCCATTCCTCTATAAAAGAAAGGAAAATAGGGACATCAGTTTTGTCTAAAATCCTCCAAATTGTAAAAATCTCTAAACCTGTACGAGAGTTCCTTTTTTCTTTTTTTCGTGGCAAATTTAGGATGAAGACAAAAACTGACAATGAAAAGACAGTTTATCTTCTTAGACAAATTATACTTAAGTAAAACATCTTTCTTAAATACAAATATGTATGATTGTGTACTTTCTAGGATTGAATATTTTTGAAGTTATTTTTTTTTAACATGGTCATGTGTAATCACAAAGATCGGTACAATGACTTTCTGTCAAAATGTGTTTCCTAGGATCCTAGATGCACAGTTTGTATTTCCCTTTTTGTTTATGAAAAGTCTGAATAAACACTAACAGTATTAACTCAAATACCTGGTAATCTTCAGAGATCTATTACTTATGTCAGCATTTTGCTGACTAATCAAAACATAGCCACCTCGTCTGAAAGTGTGACAGTGGTACGAAAGGTGTAAAAACTTGAATTGATTTTGTTTTAAGGTCTCCACTAAACATAATGGTCCCATGCTTTATAGGCTCTTCTACTGATAGAAAACACTCATCGCTTTTCAGCGGGTCACCACCTAATCTTTATACAATATTGTATTGACCTTTCTGTATCACTGCAACATTAACATGGCCACTGTCCTTCCTTCCCGTGAAGAAAGAGATAACCCCTACCAAGGAACTCTCCATGTCCCTTACAGACCTTGGGGAGACACCTTGCATATCCCTGACATAATTTTATAATCATTTATACTCAAACTAAAAGTTGCCAAAGAGGCTAGGCCATCGCAGATTTGAATTGACCCTGGAAACTTAAGCTTCTCACAGAAATTGGATCAGTTGAGTGGCCATCTTAACTGCTCTCGCCGGCCAACTAACAAAAGATAAAATATTTGTACTGATAGTAGATGGTGTTTGGGTTAGTCTGTGATTTCAAAATGCTTTAGAAACAAAGAGAGTTCCTGACCACCTCAGGAACCCTTATAAAATGGACTGTGAAAGAAAGAACCTTGAGATGTTTTGCTAGAACCTAGAAATAGACATAATAAAAGTGAGAATTTAACAAAAATCCTTCATGACGTTACCCGCAATAGCTGAGAGAAAGAAAGTAGCCATGATATAGAGGCAACGTTACAGGGGTAATTTTAAGAAGTATTGCTGGATGTTTCTATCGTATATCCTATTTGTCAAATATTCAGAGTTCATTCCTTCATTTCCTTTGTGACTTTGCTCAAATATAACCTCATGAGTGAGGTCTTCCCTGACTATTTTATATGAGATAAGAACTTTCTCCTCCCCCATCCTGCTTTATATTACTTTATAGCAGTTTGTATATTGTCTGTCTCTCCCAGCAGAACGTAAGCTCCGTGACGCTCTTTGCTCTACTTTAGTCTCATTATTTTCAGTGCCTGGAGATGCCTGATACATAATGGGCACTGAATAAATGTTTGTTAAATAAATAAAATACCGTCCTAACTCTTAGCAGTTTTCATTTTGTCATTCAACAAACAGTACCTTTCATCTTTTCAGCACTGTGCTGAGATCTGATGATGAACAGTGAGCGACTTCTGCCTGGGAGGTTACAGTATAGTCAGAGGCAAATGACAAGTAAATTGCCCCTTAAAGCACAGCATAATAAAGCACCGCACATAAAGCAAAGTATAATAATGTGATAGGTAGATGTATTGGACACTGTGGGACCATGTAGCAGGCTTATGTAGCCCAGTTTTTTTTAAAAAATATTTTTTATTTATTTCTAGGAGAGAGAGATAGAGACAGCATGAGCAGGGGAGGGTCAGAGAGAGAGGGAGTCACAGACTGAAACAGGCTCCAGGCTCTGAGCTGGCAGTCAGCACAGAGCCCGACGCGGGGCTCGAACCCACGAACCGCGAGATCATGACCTAAGCAAAAGTCGGACACTTAACCGACTAAGCCACCCAGGAGCCCCTGTAGCCCAGTTTTAAAAAAGGTTTTTTTTAATGTTTATTTTTGAGAGAGGGATTGAGTCAGAGCACAGGAAGGGGAGGAGCAGAGAGAGAGGGAGACACAGAATCCAAGGCAGGCTCCAGGCTCCCAGCTGTCAACACAGAGCCCGACGCGAGGCTTAACCCCACAAACCGTGAGATCATGACCCGAGCCGAAGTCGGATGTTTAACTGACAGAGCCACTCAGGCGCCCCTTGCGTAGCCCAGTTTTGGAGGAGTCAAACACGAATTCCTGGAGGAAGAACTGTTCTAACAAAGACACGAAGGACAAGGAGCTAATCCAGATGGGCAGCTTGGAGAGTCAAAGATGTTTCACTCTTAGAAAACGGTGTACAGTCAGAGAGGATGTTGGCAAACTGAAGACTAACCCTCCCCAAAGGCACGGATTGGTTTCCTGTGTTCAAGTCTTTGCCTGTGGTGCTCCCTCTGCTGGGAGTGGCTGGAATGCCACCTGTTTACCGCACAGTCCCTTCTGCATCCTAAAAAACCTCTGGCTGCGTTCTGCGTCCTAAAAAACCTCTGGTGGCGAGACTTCTCTTGCTTCGCATAAGCCAAAGCAATCACTTTCTTCTTCGTCCCATCTCTGTGACCAGTGTTTCATCCGTTCCAGCCTCTTGCAAATATTTTCCTCAATGCCAGATGGAATTCCTTAGAGAACAGGAAATATGTCTCATGTACTTTGTATCATCAGGTACTCGGAACCCAAAGGGCCGGGCACAGAGTAGGTACTCACTAAATATTTGTTGAATGAATGAGTGAATAATTAGTTCTGCTTCTGAATGTCATTTCCTGATTCTGTTACTTGGAGGGAGGAGTAATGACTGGAAAATCCCATGACTATCCTACATCACGAAAAAGAGAATGATGGCAGACTGAAAAATAATCTAAATATAGACATAGATCTATTAGTGTATCTATTTTTTCTGTCTATCTATCTATCTATCTATCTATCTATCTATCTATCTATATCTATTCATCCATCCATTTATCCATCTATCTATGTTCTAGCTCTTGCTTAATTAGTAAAAGAGGTAAAGAACCACAAATGTGTCTTATTCCATAAGCTTGTTAATATATGCCTCCAATTAGTTCTGTGAAGATATTTGTGTTCTGTGAGATGGGGCTTGCATTCAGGATAATTATTAGGGACCACCTTTCTGTTGCAGGTGAAGATGTAGCATTGGAGAGAGATCTGTGATGTAAGCTTGCCAAAGCCTCAGGAAATGCCATGGGGAGTCGTAGAGCACATACAACCTCAGTTGTCCCATATGACCTGAAATATACCAAGAATGCTATCAGTTTATCAACAGTTGCATGGAAGGGTGTGTGCTTGGGCATGGCAATAGTTTGGGGAAACCCTGATTGGAGCGATAGCTGGAGGGTATCTCGTTACCAAATTCCAAGAAGCCTGGGCAGTGAATCCTTCTTGAGGTAGGAACTCTGTGCCCACTCCAGTATTACTCCATAAACATGCAGTCACAATTTCAAATGAGGAAGGTTATATTCAAACTTCCCTAGCAAGAATGTGTCTATTTAAAAAGGTGTGGAAAGCAACAAAGATGCAAGATGGAAATCATTATATTGGAAATATAGTACAAACGCATTTTTCTCAGAGACATTGTTGGAATTTGAACCATTGCCACGTCCCTTCCTTTCTTAATGGTTGATGGGCAACACTTTTATGCCAGAATTTTGGTTTACTTTATCCAAAAGACATCTAACATTTTCCATGGTAGACTGCAGATCACTCTCTCCTTTGAGATGCTGTGATTTTCATATTTTCCATCCCTTTTCCATGACATCAGGAGCTAAGTATCCAAACAAATTTCACTTAAACTGATTCATATGGTAGCTCTGCACTTTGAAGTTTAGTGTTAATCTTTTATATTATAAAATAATTCTTCAAATCTATTTAAAATTTTTAATATTTGTTTTTGAGAAAGAGAGACAGACAGACAGACAGAGCTTGAGTGGGGGAGGGACAGAGAGAGAGGGAGACACAGAATCTGAAGCAGGTTCCAGGCTCTGAGCTGTCAGCACAGAGCCCGACTTGGGGCTCAAACCCACGAAAGGCAAGATCATGACCTGAGCTGAAGTCAGATGCTTAACTCACTGAGCCACCCAGATGCCCCCAAACCTATTTTAAAACAATGGAACCCATTGATCTCTTGGTACTTTTTCTTTCCTTTTTAAAAAATATTTATTTTTGAGAGAGAGACAGAGTGTGAGTGGGAGAGGGGCAGAGAGAGAAGGAGACACAGAATCCAAAGCAGGCACCAGGCTCTGAGCCATCATTACATAGCCTGATGTTAGGCTCGAATTCACAAACTGTGAGATCATGACCTGAGCCGAAGTCGGATGTTTAACCCACTGAGCTACCCAGGTGTCCCTCTTGGCACTTTTTCAATATAATAGGTATTATTGAAGAATTTTGACATTATAAGAATTACCTTTTAGTGGGGAAAAAACGCCACTTTCCCTCTGACTATAAGAATTTTTTCTTTCATGCTGTTTTTCTACCTGTGTCATCATCCTAGACCATTCTATTCTATTGTCGCTTTTCCTTTCTCACTGCATTTCTTACTGGTTCTAACCAGTGCTTCATGTTTTTCCTTCTCAGCTGTTTTCTTTCACAGCTTATCCAGATATCGCTATCAATAGGAGCTAGACATTATCAATAACACATTAAAGGTTATCTCTGCATTAAAAAGCATTAGACTCATAGACAGTTGAAAAACTGCCAGATCCTTAAGCTTCAAGACTCTTTTTTTTTTAAATATATTTTTTAAATTTATTTCTAGGAGAGAGAGAGAGACAGCGTGAGCAGGGGAGGGTCAGAGAGAGAGGGAGTCACAGACTGAAACAGGCTCCAGGCTCTGAGCTGGCAGTCAGCACAGAGCCTGACGCGGGGCTCGAACCCACGAACCGCGAGATCATGACCTAAGCGAAAGTCGGACGCTTAACCGACTAAGCCACCCAGGCGCCCCAATAAGCTTCAAGACTCTTGACACTCAGCTGTGTTCCCCTGATGCACTTACATCTCTATCTGTCACTCAATGTTGTGTTCTTTTTCTCTGTGTTTTCACTGTACTGTAACAGAATGGTGTTCGGGTTAGTTCAACTCAGTTCATTAGATGCTATTGGAGCACTTCTTTGCCACAGAAGGTGAACAAGGGGACTAGAGGAATCAATCCTGCCATCTGATCACTTCGGTACAAAGTTAAATGCTGACTTTGTATATTCAATGTGCAGTGGGAGGACAAAGAAAAGGCACTTAGCTCAGTATAGAGGTTTGAGAAAGGTTTCTCGGCGTGATGTCAGATGATGTGAGTGTTAAAGGATGTGTAAGAGTCATTCCATCCCATAGTACTAGAGCACCATGTGGAGGAAACGAGAAGGGGCTAGAGAGGTAGACTCTGGGGTAATGTCTGCCATGGCAAGGAGCATTTCTTGCATCCTATAGGCCGTGGGGACCCATGAAGAATTTAGCAGAGAAGTACCTTCTATTTTGGAAATACCCTTCTCACTGGCACCTGAAGGAGGGCTTGGAAGCAGTGATTCTCAATGTGCCCTGGACTAGCAGCTTCAACAGTATCTGGGGACTTGTTAGAAATGCAAATCCTCATGCCTCTACTCCGACCCCCCTACCTACTGAATCAGAAACTGGGAGAGGAGCCCACCAGCCGGGGGTTTTCCCAAGCTCCCCAGGTGATTTGGATACTGGCCAAAGTTTGAGAACCACTCCTCTAAATCAGTGGGGAGCATTTGATGAAGTCTCAGATTAGGGTGCAGCAAGCGAGGAACTCACTTCAGGGGCAGAATTTAAAAGGGGGCCCAAATCCTTGGTAATTGAGATAAATAATATTTTAATGCAATCTTTTTTTTAAAAAAAAAATCAAAAGTAGTGCCAAGAATTCACAATGTTGTTTGTTCTAGGATGCTGTGTTATTATGCAATGGGAACAGTTGTCTCCAATCAGCTTGGGGTTCCCAGGGCCCACACGGCTGTCACATCCCCCATCAGGAAGATTGGGTAACGTGGGGTTCAAGGCAAGCTTTGCGGGTGTGAGAGCGGTGCAGTTGACTGGGGCCCCACGTTCAGAAGGACCCCACACTTAGAACCCCCCCCCACCCCCCGGTTTAACATTCCTCTGTCACTGTTTTGAAGTTCTTCATAGTTTTTGAAGGAGACCTGTATTTTTATGTTGTGCTGAGCCCTGCAAAGTTTCTTGTGGACTCGTTTCTGGATGCCTTCTTTTTGTTGTTTTTTTTCCCCTTTCAATTTTACATCAGGATAGAGAGAATTCAGGTTTTTTGTTGTTGTTGCAAAACGTTCGTTAACCTTTTACACTTGGTTCAAGACAATGAGAGGCACCTTTTGGGAAGTGTACACAGGGCACACATTTTTCCTTTTACTGCAGGCTCCAGTATGGCTTGGTGCGGTAGTGGCCTGAAGCTGGTTTTGATCGTCACGACTAAGGGGTGCTACTGACATCTAGTGGGTGTCCAGGATGCTGCCAAACGTCCTACGATGCACAGCACGGTTCCATAAAGCATGATCCCATCCCAAATGTCAATAGTGCTCAGGTTAAGAAACTCTGTTCTCCAGGGACAAGTAAGGAGGTTGTTCACAATGTCTTGAATTGGGGCAGTGACGGCACATGTGCAACTGTCTAGAACCTGATGATTAACCAGCTGGGAGGGAGTGGAGGTTGAGGGAGAAAATGGCTCCTACTCACTTAGACTTAGGTCGCGAGCAGGTGGACAGAATTCGGAAGGAGGAGCTAGTCAGGTAGAAGCAAGGCAGATAAAGAAAGGAAGTGGTAGCAGGACATCAAACGGGGACATTTGAAGGCCAGCACCTGAAAAACTGTCAGCGGTACCCATGATGGTCCTCTGTTTCACTCAAACATCTGAGACAATTCCATCCCTCTTGGCTCAGAGAACGGACACAACTAAACCAGGGGACACGGAAGGTCATTTTTGGCTTTTTAAGTCTCATATGATTTTTCTGAAACCCATGGCAGAGAAATAGTTTGTGCATTTCAAATATTTAAGCCCTAACGAGCTCCAGGTATAGAGTGCATTGTCACGCTCGAAGTAGCAGCCTGGGATAACAGGCAAGTCCAAGTACTTTTTCTTTGAGATGAAATAGAGATGTCACAGGCGGGGAGGAGAAGGGACAGGGGATGTGGAGGAGGTGGCCAGGGCAACACTATTTGGTGAGGCGGTAGCCAATGGACAGGAGTGGAATCATCAAGGGGACTGGCCCGGCTTCACTGAGGCAGCCACCAACGACCTGCCTTTCCTGATTGTACTAAAGTGCAATGTCTGAGAACAACCCCAGATCAGCAGCCCCCACATCCTGCCGCCGCCCCCCTCCCCCCACCTCAGGAATGACACCTGCCTATGGGCAGCCCTCTTACCAATAGCTCAGAAAACTTGCAGGTCACAGCATAGAGGGAAAACCCCATCACCCATTCTTGGGTAGAGCTAGAGGGATCCACAGTTCATCCACAGATGAATGCCAAAGCGATCTCCTACTGCTCTGGTTGCGTTTCATAGGCAAGTTTCTCTAGAACTGTTTTTGGACAAACTATTTTCCTTCATCTTCACTTTATGCATCGTCAGACTGAAGTCGCGTTTCACCCTAAATATTTTCTACCTTCTTTATTGCCACCAATAAAAAGCAAGGATTTTTCCTTGTTGTTTATTTAAGCTTATGGAATACAGTTAGCAGCTACAAGATGATTTTCTGTTTCCTGCTTTTTTAAACATTTGTTTATTCTTTTTTAAAAAAATATTTTAATTTATTTCTAGGAGAGAGAGAGAGAGAGACAGCATGAGCAGGGGAGGGTCAGAGAGAGAGGGAGTCACAGACTGAAACAGGCTCCAGGCTCTGAGCTGGCAGTCAGCACAGAGCCCGACGCGGGGCTTGAATCCACGAACCGCGAGATCATGACCTAAGCGAAAGTCGGACGCTTAACCGACTAAGCCACCCAGGTGCCCCGTGTTTGTTTATTCTTTAACTCTGCACCCCTGGGTACCTTTGGAGGCAGAGATATTGTTTGGTTCAATAGCATATCTCTAGACCATGGCACAGTGCCCAAGATGTCGTGGGTCTGTAGTGGATGGTGTGGTGTGCTTCCTGGACCCCCTGTTAGGACCCGGGCACTCATTCCCCTAGTTATGGCTAGTGTCAGCTGGTACAGCTCACTGATCACATAACTAGTTGAGGAAGGACAGAGGCTCTGTCCTTACTAAGCCAACTCCAGAGCTCCCAGTAGGGAGCTAAGTCCTCTGTGGCAAATTTATCCTAGTTCAATCCTTTCTGATTAGTGCTGCTTCCTTCAAGCTTCTTCAGGGGTTGTTCTCAAGAACACTCTCCTGGGGCGCCTGGGTGGCTCAGTCGGTTGGACGTCCGACTTCAGCTCAGGTCATGATCTCGTGGTTCGTGGGTTCGAGCCCCACGTCGGGCCCTGTGCTGACAGCTTAGAGCCTGGAACCTGCTTCAGATTCTGTGTCTCCCTCTCTGCCCCTTCCCCACTCATCCTCTGTCTCTCCTTCAAAAATAAATAAACGTTAAAAAAAAAATAAAAAGAATAAGAAAAGAGCACTATCCAGAAACTCTCTCTTATGTAAATCTCCTAGAATCTGTTTCCTGGCAAACAGACGTAAGACAAGATTTAATAAATATTTGTTGAATAAATGGATGAATGGGCTCTTCCGTTGTAAACTATGAGGTTCCTCACCCTAAGCAGAGATTATTATGGAAAATCTCTGACCTTTATTTGTATATTTAACATTTTACTTTGTCATCTCAGGCTCTAAAAGTCAGAGTCCACACTCAAATGATTCACCCAGCCTCGGGGGCACACATGAATTCTACGTGATGATAGTATTAATACCCATTTGTTTCAGTCATACTGTCATTTGACCACCAGATGGCAGAGGTGACACTTGAAAAGCCACTCTTTCTGGACCTAGGTCACCTATTCCAAGATTTCACATTAAACCCAAATTACCCATTTAGTACCATTAATTCCCCAGCCTTCGTAATTATGGCATTGTTTCATTTTGTAGGAAAGTGTCACCGACACAATTGGCCTCATTCGCATATAAAAAGGAGCATTTGGAATGTAATGGAAAGAGCCCTGGACTAAGCGTCAGAACCACATTACACACTGGCCATTTGCCCCATCTGAACTGTTTCTTCATCAGTAAAATGAGAACTTCAGTTGACAGGTCTGTTGAAAGGAATACATGTAAATTACTGGGGTCTGGTGGAAGGTAACCCCCACATGTGTTTCCCCCTAGTCTAGGAGAGCTCTGGGTGTGGGGCCAGGATGGACTATGTGTAGACTGACTGCCTTTACCCGGCTCCCAGAGTGAGGGGCTAGTGCCTATGGTGCCCTTTAAGGAGACCCTGGCTCCTGATACACCCACTCCAGTCCCAGCCAGGCTCTGGGGCTCAGCAGGGCAGTTACTCCTTGGCCTGTGCGCCCCCTCTGAAGTTCGTTGCGCTCCTGCACGCTGGGGTGTCTTACCTCCTCCAAGAATCCCCAACTCCCGCCCTTGCTTGTGTGTGCTGGAAGGCCGGCAAAGGGGGGGCGGAGTTTGGCTGAATTTTTCACACCGGTACAGGACAGACACCTCCCTGCCTGGACTCACCTCTTCGCGCACCAGCGACGGGCCGCGGGAAGAGACCAGGGCCAGCCAAGCCAGGGCAGCCTGGGCCGCGTGCCACTGAAAGGCGAGGGTCAGAGAGGCGTAAACAGCCTCCGCCAGATTCCAGGAGCACGTCACTCAGGTGCTGGGGAAGTACGACCCAGAGGACCAAACTGCACCAAGGGGAGGGGCTTCGGCGGTCACGTGACCCAGGAGCACGCCCACTTCAGGGCTCCCACCTAGGCCACGTGGTTGTTCTGTTCAAGTCCGGGTCAAAGCGTGGACTGTGCCAGGGATTCAGTGATGCGCCCCCCAAACAAGGACTGCAGCCGAGATTCCGAAGATTTACCACGCTAAAGGAACACCACTACCTTTGAAACTTTATTGTGATGTTTTGTCTCTTTGCCGTGTCGCGGTTATAAAACTAGCAAAACAGCTTGCATTTTTATTTATTATCTATTTGGTAGTTATTTGTTCCATGTTTTTTTCTCTCCTCGATATCTGTCCCTTAAATTAAAAACAAAAAAAATCTCTTGGAGGAAAAAGCCCAAACTCAAAAACCGCAGCTGCATAGGTTTACTTTCTCCTGCCGTGAGGCTGCCTGACAGCCAAGGGGTTGGGCACAGCCGGCCAGGTGAGTACCCTGCAGCTGGCTGGCGTGGACACTGGGGTCAGCGGAGGTGTGCAGCCTGGGGTCGGCTGGCACCTTTTCCAGTTAGGGAATGTATTCCTTTCTTACTGTTGTTGTAACAAATCCCACACATTTAGTAGCTTAATATATACCTTGATTATTTTGTAGTTCTGGAGGTCAGAAGCACCAAATGGATCTCACGAGGTTAGAAACACATCTCCTTTTTCTGATGCTGGTCCTCTTACCTCTTTTTCATAAGGAGTCCTGTGATTACAGTGGACCACCCAGCTAATCCTGGATAATCTCATCTCAAAATCCTTAACCACATCTGCAAAATCCCTTTTGCCATGTGAAGGGATTTTGGGCATTTTTGTGAACACTTCATGCAGTCTACCCCAGGGAGTTCAGAACATTGAGAGTAAATTAAAGAGGGCTTATAGATCTAGGGTCAAATGTGAATGAGAAAAATAATAGGCCATTTGTTGAACATGGATTATGTTCCAGAAACTATGATAGGCACCTAACATGTGCCATCTCATTTAGTTCTCACAGCAATGTAGCAAAGTAGGTATAATTACAAGTTTTTTTTTTTAAAGGTGAGAAAATTGAGGCTCAGAGAGGTTAAATAGTTTATTGGTAGGTGGTAAAAGCTTTGCACTTGGACTGAGGAGCCTGAAATTAAGTCTTCCATTAAGAGCAACCTTGGGCTGCACGTAGCCCAGTTCCAGGAAAAGCTTCAGCTGAAGCCACCTTCGGACCACCCTCAGATCAGCCAATCAAAATAAGTTAAAAACATTCCTGTGGTCTGAGTCAGGGACTGAGGACTCTTGCCTAAAACCCCACGTGGGCCCTTTGAACTCACCTCATAATTGGTCATTTTCAAAGGATTCTCAAAGGTCATGATTGGGTCCCACCAAAAGTAACAGACGCCTCACAGACACTGAATGGTCAAAATTGTTACCATGGGTGTTGTACAATTATGATTGGTGCTTATGTGATGATGCCATACTTACAATGTGTGCACTGTAACACCCCCGTCCCTGACCCCATAAAAATCCTGCTTGCTATTGTTCGGGGCTTCACCTTGCTGCCACTGCGCCGGTAGGCGGGTGAGCCCCTGCTCGAGCTTGTAATAAAGACTCTTATGTACTTGCATTGGTGTCGGCTCCTTGGAGGTCTCAGGGGACTCGTAATTCGAGCACAACAGGATCTTTTTGATTCAATTCTTTCCCTTAATCCCTAGGAAAGTCACTTTTCTCACTTGTAAAGTGGAGACAGTAACTAGCCATAGGTTTGTGTGAGAATTAATTGAGCTGATATGTGTCAGGGGGGTGGTTCATGCCGAAGGCTCCAGTGGTGAGAGCTGTTACTGTTGCTGTTGATCAGCCCTAACCTGCCCTGGTCCCGCCCAGCTCAAGTGCTTCCTCTCTCTCTGGCAGGCAAAGCCTCACTCAGTTCTAAGCCAATTCTCTTTAAATTTTTTATTTAAACATTTATTTATTTATTTATTTATTTTGAGGGAGAGAGAGAGAGAGAGAGAGAAAGAAAGAAAGAGAGGGCAAAGGGCAGAGTGGGAGAGAGAAAATCCCAGGCAGGCACCACACCGTCAGTGCAGAGTCCAGTGTGTGGCTCCAACTCATAAACCAGGAGATCATGACCTGAGCTGAAGTTGGACGCTTAACTGACTGAGGCACCCAGGTGCCCCTGTGTATTATTTTAAAATAAAGTTGAATGGCCCTACTTTGTAGCCTTTTTCCAGAAGTGGCCATGGAAGCGAATCGAGCTTTGTCTGAAAGGGGCAAGGGTGTTAACTACTTTATCTCAAACCCCAAAATGTCTGAGGCAGCTATTCCACAGGCTCTCAATTCAGTGCTGCTAGAGGATCAAGACCATGGGTGTCTTCACTCAACTCAAAAACCTAGAAATCAACCTCTTGCTTTTTACTTATTGCCTACACTCAATTAGTTCCTGAGTTTTGATGATCAGGCCTCCTAATCATCTTTTAAATCCACTTAGGTATCTTTCATGTCTGTTTGGCTCACAAGTACAGCAGTTGCAGAAGAGTATTCAGCTTATTAAACTTTATGTCTCCAAAAAATGACCCCAAACTGGTCAGCTCCTGCCCTCAATGTGAAAGAACTTGTCCAGGGCTTCTCATTACAGACACAGAAAATGAGAATACGGGTAAATGGACAGGTATGTGTAGGGGTCCTGAGCTGTGGGAAGGCTGAGGGATCCTGATCTCAGTGTATCCTTGACCACTTGCAATACCATCAGTCTGCTAAGCACACCATTTGGGAAGTTCAGATCTAGCTCATTCCTTTCATGGCCAGACCACACATGGATTTGAGATAGGCTGATACCCTGGCTGTTAGGAGTGAGCTCTGGATCCCCCTGTCTGTCTACTGGGGAAGCACTGTCTTTACTGCCATTAGGCTACTGCCTTATGAGCCGAGATTCCTGCCCTGAAGGTCTGCTTACCGTTCAGTTGGCACACTCTTCACCCCAGTGATCAGACCCTGTTCCCTACCTACTCGGGCGCCAGTTGAGAGCCTGCTGTGAATGGAGAGCTCAGACTGGTTGCTCATCTCCACTTGATATTACTGCCACTGGAATTCTTGCCTCCTTGATATCTATATGCATTCAACCCAAGTCACCAATATTGGACCAGCCAGCTACCCTCATGGCTGTCTTGCTCATACCTCTGGAAAAAAGAAAGGTATTATGGCAGCTCCTAGAATGCAACAGTGTAGGTATCAGGAAAAGAATATTCCATTCATTTGTAGGCAAGGTTGGAAGGAGAGAACTGAGGTGAACTTTATAGGGTCTCTTCACTGCATTAAGGATTGGTGCTGGTGACATGAAGGCAGGACCAGAACATACCTTTCTCTGTTCCTTATATAGTTATGTGAATTAAAAAAGAAAATAGCCCAAAACTTACATAACCAAATGAAAATAGTCCCTATCAGAGAAATAGCCCTTGGGAGGTCATACACCTGTTTCTTCAAATATTAGTATAACTCATAATATTTTTGGAAATCTTTTTGGACGTTCTTTTTAAAGCTTTCGCTTCAGGATACCCAATGGTTATAGAAATGTTTATCCTTTGGAATTGGATTTGATTTTTGGAAACCATCCAAAGTAAGTTTAAAATATGGCAGGTATGACCAAGGAGAGTTCTCAATTGATCAAATGGCCAAAAGCGAAGCTAGGTCATAAATAACAAGGCTGATTTCCTTACGTAGTCAAAATAACATAAAACAGATGATAAAAGAAGACTTTCAGAGATTTTAAGCACTTGCAGCAGATTGAAATAAATGTGAAAGGTCACACAAACTTGGACACACAAATCTTGGGCTGTTGTAACCAATCTGTGGAACAGTAGAGAAGATATTCTTGTTTTTGCAGTTTGGGCCTTTCTAAGCAAATTGTACTGGGGACTTGGACTAAAATCAAGCCCGGGAAGGTTACTTTATGACTGATCAGTGAGAGAACTCTGGGGCACATACAGGAGAGACTCACTCTACACACATACAGCATTCACTCCGTAACATCCACGGGAGGTAAACTACAGAGATTTACCTCCTGGATGTATGTGTTTGTGTTTACATTTCAAGGAGAGGAATGAGACTTGTATTGTGGAGGCATCTCTGGGTAGTAAAACTGGAGACATCAGGTTTATCTTTCCCCTGGAGAAATTCACTTATATTCCAAAGAGTTAAGAGTAAGAATCCAGGATCCTTCCTATGGCATCTGCAAGGAAACTCTCTAAAGAAGAGGGGAAAAGGTACAATGGCTTCTCCCTTCTGAATAAGTGCCCAGATGCATGTTTAGGGGGTTCCTCACCTATAATATGCATTAATTCATATGTAAAGTTTTATTCAACCAGCTCTGATTCATCGCAGGGATAGGAATTTGGGCACTGGGGAACGATGTGGCTGTTGTTTGCTGAAAGTAAATAATAGCAATCTGCTCTGCTCTAGAAACCTAACGCATGCAGTCACAATAATATTAATATTCATGGGTGTTAAAAACTCAGCACAGTCTTCATCTTTTCCAATAAATTAGAACTATATTTTACAAACGCTTTTCTCCCCTTGCAGAAGGCAGTAGGGTGGAGGCCTACTCTCTAAAATTTATACCACACTTTCCATCTCCATTTCCGGTGTCCCAAAGAAATGGCAGTAGGCATCTACTAGCGCCTTCCATGGGAGGGCTGAGATTGGGACTGTCCTAAGGACCAGGTGATGCAACTCTCCCTCATTTGTCTCTCTTAGATAAAGTCCATACATGGGCTCCCAAATGGCTGGTTTTGGGTGGCAGGATAATGTGTGGGAAATGAGATTGCTTTTTAAAATAAGAATGGGGGTGCCTGGGAGGCTCAGTCAGTTAAGCATCAGACTCTCTGCTCTGTCTCTCAAAAAGAAATAAAAGTTAAGAAAAATTTAAAATAAGAAGCATTTTAATCAAGGATGGTGTTACATATTAAAAATTTTTATGTTTTTCCACCTGTGCCCAACACAACTACTGCCCTTCTTTAAAATGACAGCAACATGTTGGGCACCTGGGTGGCTACGTCGGTTTTAAGTGGCTGACTTTGGCTCAGGTCATCGTCTTACAGTCTGGGAGTTTGAGCCCCACTTCGGGTTCTCCATTGTCAGTGCAGACCACGCTTCAGATCCTCTGTCCCCCTTTCTCTCTCTCTCTCAAAAATAAATAAACATTAAAAAATAGTAAGAAATAAAGTGACAGTAACATCTTGATCTTGGGGGTGTGAGTTCAAGCCCTATACTAGGTATAGAGATTATTTAGAAATCAAATCTAGAAAAAAAACCAAAATAAAATAGATAGTAACATAAATCAAATGGCAAAAAATGTTACTTTTCTGGTGATTATAAAAACAGGCCTTAAAAGAAAAGTTTATTTTTTATTATTATTTTTTTTTAATGTTTTATTTATTTCTAGGAGAGAGAGAGAGAGACAGCGTGAGCAGGGGAGGGTCAGAGAGAGAGGGAGTCACAGACTGAAACAGGCTCCAGGCTCTGAGCTGGCAGTCAGCACAGAGCCTGATGTGGGGCTTGAACCGACGAACTGCGAGATCATGACCTAAGCGAAAGTCGGACCCTTAACCAACTAAGCCACCCAGGCGACCCAAAAACAAAATAAAATAAAATAAAATGATAGTAACATAATTCAAATGGCAAAAAATGTTACTTTTCTGGTGATTATAAAAACAGGCCTTAAAAGAAAAGTTTATTAACCCAGTGTTATAACAATAAAGTTTAAGGAGAAAAAAATTTCACTCAATCTCACCAGCCTGATAAACTCTTTCCAAACACATTCTCTTCTAATCCTTATTCACAGTATCTATATTTTTATGAAGTTGTAAACATAATGTGTACACAATTTTTGTTCTAATATTTCAGCCCATATTTACTAATATTTTTTACTTATTAGTTAATTTTTAAGTTACTTAAATTTTCTTTTAAAGGTTTGATTTTTTGATGTAATAAGTATAAACAGCCATAATGCTGACTTTTAAAAACACAATATTGAAAACAATCCCATTTACAATTTCACCAAAAAAAGAAAAAAACCAACCTAAAACCTAGCAATAAACTTGACCAAGGAAAGACCTGTACTCTGAAAAGTATATAACAATGATGAAAGAAACTGAAGATGACACAAATAAACAGATATTTCATGCTATGGATTGGAAGAGTCAATACGATTAAAATGTTCATACTACCTGAAGCAATCTACAGATTTAATGCCATCCCTATCAAAATACCAGTATTTTCCACAGAACTAGAATAATACTAAACAAAGAAAACACACATACACACAGCACTGAGAAATTTTCATGAAGTAATTTTCTATTTGAATGTTTTATTTCATATTATATTACTTAAACCGAGTTGACAAGTTATTCTAACATACTTTTGGTGAGAATGTTAATAAGGTAAACTTCTTCATAAATACTTTTTTTGTATTTTTCTGTATGAACGCTATATTCCCTATGAAAAAGTATGCTATTATTCAAACAATGCAAAAATAGCATGAGAAGTGAGGGCCTCCTGTAATTTCACCCCCCAAAAAACCACTGACTACAGTCTGGTGAATATTTGTCCTGGCCAAACTCCTCATTCTCAGGTTGAAATAATTCTATAGTTTGCTGCCACACAGTGGTAAAATAAGCACCACTTCCTGTTAACACTGTGAAGAATTTGATGGCCATTACCCAATCCCAACAAATATTTGCTGAGTTACCCATGCTCGGCACTGGGCGAGGCACTAGGGATCTAAAGATGGTCCCTATCTTGGAAAAGTTCATAAACTCAGAGGAAGATTGACAAGCATATGAATAACTGACATGTTCTACCAAAATGACAGTGTTACAAGTGAGACAAAAATCTTCAGTATGGCAGAAGAAGGATTTCTTGTGAGGTTTCACTGAGGAGGTGATGTTCCAGATGGATCTTCAAGTGTGCCGCAGTTTCTCAGGTGGGAGAAAGAAAGACCCTCCCAGCAGAGAGCACAACACAGCACATGAAAGAACAGTGCTTTCAGGGACTTTTGAGAAGGTCACTCAAGGTGGAGCAGAGCCTGGTACATAGGGAAAGAAAAGAGGAAGGTCTAATAGAGGACAAGCCACTATGGGCTCTTCAGTAGGGAAGGGAGAAGATCAGAAAGGCTTACAAAGAGAAAGTTTGGAGAACATCTAAAATGGTCCTTATCCACAATAAACCTAGTTTTATGTTTAAGTTCTGTGGCTATCTGGTACGAAAACGTATATCATTAAAGGCAAATAACTGTTAAGAAAACATAAGCGTTAATGTGTCCCTAAGATGTACTGTGGAAATCCTATTCAAACAACTCTTAAATAAGTCATTCCACAGTTGTGATTCCTTAGTACATTTTAAGCATTGAGGACAACCCCATGGATGTGTTATAGTACTGTGGTAGCCTCCAAAATGGCACTCCCCAATTATATGGCCTCCTGGTATTCACACTTTTGTGTAATCCCTTCTCATGATGAATGGAGCTACCTTTGTTAACTAACAGAATATTGTTGAAATGATGAGTGACTTATGTGGCTGGGCCATAGAAGCCATTAAAGCTTCCACGCTCATTCTGGCGGAGGCCTGCCACCATGCTGTGTGAATGTTTAAGCAGCCTGGGGAGAAGCCACATGTAAGGAATTGAGGTCTCCAGTTAACAATCAGAGCCACTGGGTTTAGTCAGCTTGGAAGTGGTTTCTCCAGCTCCAGCCAAATCTTCCAAGGACTGCAATCTCATGAGAGACTCCTGGCCAGAAGCACTCAGCCACATACATATCTGTTGAATTTCTGACCCATAGAAATGGTGAGGCAGTAAAAATGTAGTGTTTTAGGGGCACCTGGGTGTCTCAGTCTGAGTTTCCTACTCTTGATTTCGGCTCAGGTCATGATTCCAGGGTTATGGGATCAAGTCCCACATCAGGCTCCGCACTGAGCATGGAAACCTGCTTAAGATTCTTTCCCTCTGACTCTCTTCCCGGCTTGTACTCTCTCTGTCTCTCTAAAATAAAATTTTTAAAAATGTAGTGTTTTAAGGCATTAAGTTTTGGGGTAACTTATTATGCAGCAAGATAAATACCAGAAGAACTCTGCTTTATTTCATTGACTCAAGGACAAACATATTAACAAATAACATATATTTCTTTTATTTTAAAAAAATTTTTAATGTTTTATTTATTTCTGAGAGAGAGAAAGAGAGAGAGAGAGAGACAGTGTGAGCAGGGGAGGATCAGAGAGAGAGGGAGACACAGAATCTGAAGCAGGCTCCAGGCTCTTAGTTGTGAGCAAAGAGCTCGACATGGGGCTCGAACCCACAGACCGTGAGATCATGACCTGAGCCAAAGTTGGATGCTTAACTGAATGAACCACCCAGGCACCCCAAAAAATAACACAGTACTCACGCTCATAGTTCTAGATATGACATCTAGATGGGTATGAAATCATTACATAAGGCTTTTAAAAAAAAGTTTATTTGTTTTGAGAGAGAAAGAGAGGGGAGGGGTGGGTAGGGACAGAGAGAGAATCCCAAGCAGACTCTGTGCTGTCAGCACAGAGCCCAATGCTGGGCTGGGGGTCAGGATCTCTGAGAAAATGACCTGAGCTGAAATCAAGAGATGAACACTTAACCAACTGAGCCACCCACGTACCATAAAAGCTTTTTATGATGGGTTCTTTAATTATGAAAATCATTATTATTGTTGGCCAATTACCTAAATTGTATTTTTTTAGGAGGTACTGGGAATATAAAACTAACTGACAGACCATATTATGTTTTTCAGTTAAGGAAAACAATACTTATAAAAAACTTACCGTGGATGGGGTCTGAGGTTTGGGTTGTATAGAGATGTTTAGAACAAGTATTAGATGAGTAGGCAGTTAAGACCCTTTCTTGTGGTTTTTGGAGGTCAAATTTTAATTATTCAAACGTCCTTTCAAATGTCCAAGATATTAAAAAATCACAATGTGTGAAAATGTGTCATTAAATAAGTAATCCATTCACTAGTTGAGGGGAAAATGCTGCTTCAACAGGTACATATTTCCAAAGCTAAACTACACTGAACGAAACATGGATAAATTATTTTTCATGATTTTAGTCCACTTTTACAGTAAGATGTCATTTATGTGTTTTCTTTTACACTTTTATATATTAAAGACTAAAGATTCTTTAAAAAATTCCCTTGGAATATATTTTTTACAAAAAAAGGAATACTTTTTTATAAATAAAATACTTAGAAAGAAGTTCATGGCTCAAATTCATGGCCCAATTCTCAAAGAGCGAGCGAGCAAGCAAGCAAGCAAGCGCACAAGCGGGCGAGGGGCAGAGAAAAGGAGAGAGAATCCTAAGCAGGCTCCTTGTCATTAGTGCAGAGCATGTGGTGCTCAAACTCACCAACTGTGGGATCATGACCTGAGCGGAGATCAAGAGTTGGCAGTTTAACCAACTGCACCACCCAGTGCCCCCAAACTTTTTTTTTTTAGTTTATTTATTTTGAGAGAGAGAAAGAGAGCACAAGCAGCGTAGGGACTGAGGGAGAGGGAGAGGGACTCCACACTGTTTGCGCAGAGCCCCATAGGGGACCTGAACTCAGGAACCAGGAAATCATGACGTGAGCTGAAATCAAGAGTTGGGAGCCACCCAGGTGATCCTGTTTATTTTAGAAAATCCAAAGCGGAGAATTTAAAGTGGTTTCAAGTTGGTAGTGCCAGGTGGCTACAAAAACAAAGGGCTTCTCTAAACCTGTTACTATTTGAATCTTTAAAACCTAAACCTTCATTGCCTCTACTTCCCATAGGATACCAGTCCATTTATTTGACCCTGTGTAATGGAAATACTAGAGTTGTTTCTACTTGATCTTGCCAATTTCTCTCCCAGTCTTTTCAGCCCCTTCAAATCCACTCCAAAATTTTGCCCCATCACTCTATGGCAATTTCATCCTTCCTGTTACTCAAGCCAGAAATCTTGGGCTCATCTTTGATTTCTTCTTATTCATACCCCATATCCTATCCTGCAGAAAATCCTATTAGTTTACTACCAAGTCACATCCAGAATCCGTACACTCCTCACACTTTCTTTCCACTGTTAACATCCCCTCTGATCCACCACCATTTTGCTAGCCTATTTTACAATAGCTTACTTACTCCTTCCCTGGTCGCTGCTTCCACTACAAAGTAGCTCCAGTGACTCTCTTAAAACGTAAATTTAACCCTATTACTCTTTTGCTCAAAATCACTCATTTCACTTAGAGTAAAAGTCCTTACAACAGGCGAGCAGGCTTTAAGTGGTCTGAATCCCCTTGCCCCATTCCCTACAGCCTATTTCCGTAACTAGGCTCCAGCCACACTGGCCAACTTGCATAGCTTCTGTTTGTGTCCTGATCTTGAGCCGCCCCCCACCACACCCTGTCCCCGACCCGCCCCAGCTCCTAGCTTAGTGTCGGGGACCTCGTTATTTTATTTATTTATTTTTAAGAGGCTGAATCATCTGATAACTTACGGTTTCTCCATAAAACATATATTCTAAATAGGGATAACTTTCAAGGCCTGGCAACTCTCCCACAGTTAACTCTCATTAACTATTTGCTGAAGGAACAAACGCACTCGGTCATAGGTTAGTTCATTTCAGTGTTTCTCGTTTTAGGTAAAACTCTTGGGCGCCTGGTGGGGGGTTGGGGGGGTCTCAGTCAGTTTAAGCCTCCAACTTCGGCTAAGGTCATGATCTCCCGGTTTGTGAATTCCAGCCCCGTTATCAAGCCCTGCGCTGACAGCTCAGAGCCTGAAGCCTGCTTCGGATTGTGTCTCCCTCTCTCCAAAACAAAACAACACAACCGGACTCTTACTGTGGCTTCGGCTCTCTCCACCCGCCCCTCTCCCGACCCCATCTCCCAGGCTCTACGGTCGTCGGTTTCCGGAGCCCGGAGGCAGTTTCGTCCTGCCCCTGCGCTGGGTTAACTGTGTGGGAGAAGGGTGGAAAGTCTGGATTGAAGCAAAGGTGCTTCCCAGGTGCTCGAGGTCTAGAGTGCCCTGAAGCTAATGAAACACACAAACGTCCAACCCGCTGAATTCTGCCCTGGGCTTGACAGGTTTCACCGCGCACTCTCCTAAAGTCGGCGTCTACCCAAATCCACTCGGCTACACCCGCTCGCGGTGACATCACGACCGCTCCGCACTCCTGATTGGGAGAGCTCAGTCAGTCAACTCTCGCGATCACTCCTGCTCCAGGTCCCCTCGCGTCCCTCCCATCACCCCGACCCGGTAGTCAACAGACCACGTTTCGAGCCACGGAGACACCGGAGAACCAGACCAGCTCCGGAACTCGTCTAGACGGCTGAGACTCTTCTGGACGCTCCCAGGCACGAGGTTTGGCTCCCAGGCATTCTGTCGGCCAGACCCGCGGTAGCGCGACTCTTCACTGCTCCGCTCCGCCGCTTGGCTGGTGCAGCCTGGCGATTCGCACCAATTCTCCCGTCCTGGGCTATCGCGAGAATGTGGCGGTTTGGGGCTGATTTCCGGCCGCTTAGGTCTCCATGGAGACAGCACTTTAACTACCTTTTTTGATCACCTGGCGTTCTCTGGACTCCACGTGGTTCGGAAATTACCCAGAGAATGTGAGAGCCAGCCAGGTGTAGATGGGAGTAAAGCAGCCAGTGGGATTTAGGACTACAGTTTGCTGAGCATCTTCTGACCACTGAGGCAGTGTCATAGGGTGGCCATGGGGTTTTCCCTTTTGGGGAGGCCCAGTTCATCAGGACAAACGTTTAGGCATCCCTTGAGCACGCATAAACACCTTGCCTATCTTTGTGTAGTCTTGAGGGTTCCAAGATCAAATCCTGCTGTAAACTTACTCGCCATTCACCAGAAAAGTCTCCCCAGTTATCTGTCTCTGTCCCTTCCTAAGTTTGTGTATTGGTCACTTTCCTAGGAAGCGATCTCCAATTATTCCCCTAGATGTAGTCATGTCACTTTGCAAATTTTTCCCTTGTCGTTACCATTCTGTTTCTTTTTATCACCATTTTCTGTTCATTGGTTTTTCACATTCCATTGCTGATTGCTTTCTTACTTTGCAGATGGACCATAGGTTCTTTAAGGTCAGGGGTAACTTGTCACTTTGATATATATACCAGGCAGTACACTTTTTTTTTAAAAATATTTATTTCTAGGAGAGAGAGAGAGAAACAGCGTGAGCAGGGGAGGGTGAGAGAGAGAGGGAGTCACAGACAGAAACAGGCTCCAGGCTCTGAGCGGGCAGTCAGCACAGAGCCCGACGCGGGGCTCGAACCCACGAACCGCGAGATCATGACCTAAGCGAAAGTCGGACGCTTAACCGGCTAAGCCACCCAGGCGCCCCGGCAGTACACTTTCTTTATTGTTAGAAGCATACTTCCCTTCTAGAACATCTCTGATGGTGTTGATTAGTGAATTCATTTATTCATCAAATGTTTATTAAGCACTGAATATATGCCGGGCACTGTTTTAGAAACAGAATTAAAACAGTGGATAAAACAGATTAAAGTTGCTGCCTTCATAATGTTTATTATTGGGGGAGATAGACAATACACAAAAAACAAGTTATTGCCATTTCAGGTAGTAGTAAGTACTATGAAGAAAATAAGTGAATGGAAATGATCTGTGCATAGAAGTGGTGGCATTTTAGATTGAGTGGTCATGGGAGGCTTCTCCTAGGAGGTGATACTTGAGAAGAGACCAGAAAGATGAGGAAAAGGTCTTGCAAAGATCTCGTGGAACAAACATTATCAGGCAGAAGTAATTGGAAGGTCAAGGTCCCTTAGATGGGTAAGAGAAGATTTATTTGAGATGAAATGCAGAGGAAAGCAGGACCAGAGGACTTAGGGCCTTGAAGGCTAAGGTCTCAAACTAGATTTTATTCTCAGTGTAATTGGAAGCCCTTGGAAAGTTTTAAGCAAGAGAGTAATTAGATTTGGTTAGAGTTTTAAAAAGACTATAAAAAGAAGGGACTCTTCAGAAGCAAGGGGGAAGAGAGGAGACCAGTTGTGAGGCTGTTGCTGGAGTCCCAAGTGTAGAGAGTTCTTTCTGCTTCTGTTTGGATATTTCCAGGGTTGGGCAGTTCTCTGTTTAAAGGCAGTCTGTTCTGTAGTTAGACCAGAAAGTTCTTCCCTTGTATTGAGCTGGATTCGGCCTCCCCGAAGCTTGCGCTGACTTTACCTAATTCTCCAGCAAGACAAAAGACATCTTTTTCTGACAGTCCTCCAACAGCTGCTGCCTTATGGCACGTGTCCTGTC
This sequence comes from Proteles cristata cristata, assembly GCA_017311185.1. Lineage (NCBI taxonomy): Eukaryota > Metazoa > Chordata > Mammalia > Carnivora > Hyaenidae > Proteles > Proteles cristata. Next base: position 1,127,169 of record JAESUZ010003943.1, read on the forward strand.
CCCTTTCCTCCAGGTCACACAGCTTTGGTTAACTGTCTACTTCAGAAATCCTGAGTTAGACAACGCTTTAAATTCTTTTGCAGTGTCTACTACTAATTTTATTTAAAATGGGTGTAAAGAAGAAGAAAGAAATGCAAGTAACTGCACTGACCATTTGCCATGAAGACCTTGAAACTTTGAGATGTAAGTGATTTCTGACCTCATTTGTTTATTTCTTTTCTGGGTTGCAGAGTATTTTTATGTCAAGACTCAATGTCAATTAATGTTCAGACTCTTGCTATTTAATTTTTCCATGTTACTGACATTCAGTTTTGCATGTAAAATGGTTTCCTAAAAATTTTGTGTTCAGACTAAGTTTTGCCTGCTTTTTTTTTGTTTATAAATACTTAGATTTTGCTTAGTGCATAGCAAAGGCAAACTCATTTGCATAGATTGTTAAATCCTCAAAATGTTTTTGTGTATCTATGTTCATCTAGCTTTGGCTGATGTGGAAGGAAAGAATCTAGCTTCTTTGCTGTTACATTGTGTACAACTCACAGATGGAGTGTCACAAATCCATTGTGTTAAACAGGTAAGACTGAATTGATAGTCACTGATGCATCTTGAAGAATAACATATCATGCTATTATGAACTTTTAAAATTAACTGATAATTTTTGGTTCATGATCTTTAATTTCAGTGTATCTATTAAAGAATAGGTTTTTTTTTTTTTCTTTTCTGTTCATTGTATAATCCTGTTTCATTCAGGGTATCAATAGAAGCCATATTCAGATTTTCCCTACCATTGGAGCTGTAAATAGAGGGGTCACTCAGCCAGTTGTGCATACCTTTTTTGTGGAGATAAATTAAAAAAATTATTTGTATTGATCTGGATCTTTAAAACTTTTTAGCAGATACATTAAAATGTTAATTTAAAACATAAAGACTATCCTTACCAGTAAATATTTCAATATTGGGATTTACCATTTGAACTTACATAATTTTTTTTTGGAAAACAATGATACATATTATTGGTTTTTCAATAATGCTGCAGAATTCCTATAACTTGAGCCATGAACAAGTCTAATTCTTAATAGAGGTGGGTCTGGAGGGTAAAATGGGAGCTGGGGTTATGAGTTAAAAGTTAAAAATACTAAAATAGGTGTTTAAATCAGTAGCCTTAACAATATAATGTAGAAAATATTTCACATTAAGACTTAAGTCTCATTCAATTGAGACTTAAAAGAGTTTTTGAAACTGTTCTTTGCTGTATATACTTGATATTAGACAAAAGTACTATGACTTTGAATTTTTTGGATTGTAGATTGTGCCTTTACTGGAGAAGGCAGATAAAAATGGCGTTTGTGATCCCAGTATTCGAAGTTGTTTGGATATTTTAGCACGCATTTATCTTTCTTTGAGTCTAAAGAATCCCCTAAAGAAAGTCTTGGCAAGGTAAGGAAAAAAAAAGGAAGTTAAACATTACAAGTGTTCAATTTGAGCAAAAGTAACCAGTATTTAAAGTTCTCCTGGCTGGGTAAAACTGAACTGAAATATGTTACTAACAATTTCATTTATATGGTCACTGCTTTGTTTACTTATTACAACTTTTATAAAATGTAAAAACACTTTTTAGGTCATAGACCTTAATAAAACAGGCTACAGGCTATAGTTTACAGACTCTTGGTTTAGTCTATTTATATTAATGCAATTCTTGGTTAAGTTTAATCTGTCATCCTATTTCTTTTTCCTCTGTTTTTCCCATTTTTTCTTCATTTAAAATGAATGAATGAATTAATTAATTAATGATTAATTCATCATTAATATTTTTAATTACACAAGTAATATAGGAATACATGCTTAATCTAAAGACTTCAAGCAATACAGAAGTGAACAAAATAAAAAAACGAGGCTTCTATTTCACTCTTTCTGGCATATCTTACTTTACTTTTTTTTTAGGTTTATTTATTTTTGAGAGAGAGAGGGGCATGTGTGTGTTTGAGCAGGGGAGGAGCAGAGAATAGGGGAGAGAGAATCCCAGTCAGGTTCCACACCGTTTGCGCAGAGCCTGATGTGGGGCTTCATCCCGTGAACAGGAAGATCATGACATGAGCTGAAACCAAGAGTCTGGTGTTTAACTGACTGAGCCACCCAGGTGCCCCTCTCTTACTTTCTTTAGTAAAGGTTATTACTTAACATTTTGGTATCTATCTCTTTAGACCCTTTTCTTTGGGTTTAATATGCGTATAATATTTTAGTTTTGATTTTCTTGTACATAAATGTGATTATACTCTACTTTTTGCTCTGGAGCTTGTTTTTTCACTGAAGAATGTCTTAGAGGGGCACCTGGGTGGCTCAGTCGGTTAAGTGCCCGACTCTTGGTTTCAGCTCAGGTCATGATCTCACAGTTTGTGGGATTGAGCCCCACATTGGGCTTTGTGCTAACAGCACAGAGCCTGCTTGAGATTCTCTCTCTCCCTCTCTCTCTGCCCCTCCCCTGCTTCCTCTCTGTCTCTCTCAAAAATAAATAAATAAACTTAAAAAAAAAAAGAACGTCTTAGAGATATTTTCATGTCAATATAGTCCTTATTTTTAAAAAAATTGTGTTAAAACATAACATAAAATTTGCCTTTTTAACCATTTTTGAGTGTTACGTGTATTTACATTGTTGTGTAGTGGATCGCTAGAGCTTTTTCATCATGCAAAACTGAAACTTCATACCCATGAAACAGCAAGACCCCTCTGCCCCTTACCCAGCCCCTAGCCACCACAATTCTGTTTCTATGAACTTGATGACTTTAGTTATCTCAGATAAGTGGAATATTTGTATTTGTCCCTCTTTCGATTGGCTGTTTTACTTAGCATAATATTCTTAAGATTCATCCATGTTGTAGCATGTGGCAGGATCTTCTTCCTTTTTAAGATTGAATTCTATTCCACTGTCCATATGTACCCCATTGTATTCATCCATTCAACTGTTGGCAGACGTTACTTCCTCCTCTGTTGTGGAGAATGCTGCTGTGAACATGCAGGATGTGTAAATATCTCTTTGACATCCTGCTTTCAGTTCCTTTGGATATATACACCCAGAAGTGGGACTCCTAGATCATGTGGTAGTTCTATTTTTAAGTTTCTGAGGAGCCTCCATATTGTTTTCCATGTCTTTACTATTTTATGTTCCCACCAAAAGTCCTTATCTTTTCTTACAGCTATAAATATTCCATAATATGGATACAGAACTTACATGTACTTTATTATGTATTTAGTCACTTTCTCATTGACATTTAATGTTTTGTTTTCATTATTCCAACAATGATGCAGTGATACTCTTAATCACATATATAGTCTTTATGTGTATTTCTCTGAGATAAATTCCTAGAAGTGGAATTTCTTCACCAAAAACATAGCTAAACTGTACCCCTCTTAACAGTGAACAAGAGTGTCAGTGTCTTCATACCTTTATAATGCTCGGTAATATCAATCCTTAGATCTTTAAAAATCTAATGGGTAATGGAATACTACATGGCAATGAGAAAGAATGAAATCTGGCCATGTGTAGCAACATGGATGGACCTTGAGGGTGTTATGCTGAGCAAAATAAGTCAGGCAGAGAAGGACAAATATCATATGTTTGCAAGTATAGGAGGATTAGGAGGAACTTGACGGAGGAACAAGGGGGAGAAGAAGGGGGGAAATGGTGGGGGAAAGGGAGAGAGGCAAACCATGAGAGACTCTTGAATGCTGACAAAAACTGAGGACTGATGGATGTGGGGGGGAGAGGGGATGGGCATGGAGGAGGACACTTGTGGGGATGAGCACTGGGTGTTATGTGGAAACTAATTTGACAATAAACTATTTGTAAAAAAAAAAAAATCTAATGGGTAAAAAATAGCATTATGTTTTACTTTTCATTTCCCAGGTTACTAGTGAAGTTGAATACTTTTTAGTGTGTGGAGTTTGACTATTTCTGTATATACTATATGTATATACAAAAGATATGCATATCTTTTGTATGTCTTCTTGTCAGAATGTCTTTTTCTTAGGCATGGTTATTTAACGTGTCAAAAAGCAAATGATCAGATAGTGGCCAGTTCTAGGGTTTTGGTGAAGCAGTCAAGCATGTCATCAAAGATCTTGATGTTTTCCATTTTTCTCCCACGTGTTGGCCATATCTTCCCTCGGGATTACAAGGGGCCATAACAGTTACAACCACCTTAGACTGACATGACTACATCCAGAAAAAAAGAGAGTTCCTCTTTTCCAACTCTTATTGGAGAGAAAACATTTTGCAGAAGGTCCCAGGAGAGTTCCTATCTCTTTCTGTTGTCAAGATTAGGTCATACACCCTCCTTCTGGTTTTAAGAGTGGCTGGGAAGCAAGCCTTTCCCACCTTTAGCCTCTGTAGTGGGAGGTGGGTTTTGCCCATAAAGAAGGGCATGGGGAGCCCCTGCAGGAAGTCAGCAACCATAGAATGTCTCCCTGATTTATAAGAGCTCTATAGAGATTATGGACCGGATATATTCCTTTGTTTATGGTGTGTTCGCCTTTTAAAAATTACAAATTATTTTTTTTGGTAATCAAATCTACTAATATTTTTCTTTGTATAGATTTCTGAGTTTCATGCCTTGCTTATGTATGCTTGCTATAGTATAAGATCATATACAATTACTTGCTTGACTTTTCTGAAAATACTTTTATTTATTTAATTTTGATTAACTTTTAAATTCATCTACAATTAAGCTTTGAGTGGAGCATAAGTTAGAGATCCAGTTTAGTTTTCTTTTCCATGATGGGGAGCTACTTTTCCCCAAACTTTTGAATCGTCCATCTTTCTTGTGTTTTTGGAATGCCATTTTATTATGTTCTGTGTTCCTGTATAAATATAGATTCAGTTTTAGATTTGGGTCTATTTGTTTACTCACCAACACCACACTTTTATTTACTGTAGTTTGATAATGTAGTTTAATTATTTATTGAAGCAAGTCACCCCTTTGGTGACTTTTCTTTTTCAGACTATTCCGATTTCTAAATTCTTTGTCTTCCAGAAGAGTTTTAGGACTCTTTAGGAATTAAAAAAAAAATGCCTAGTGTTTAAAAAAAAAAATTCAATGTTTATTTAGCCTTGAGAGAGAGAGAGAAGACAGAGTGTGAGCAGGAAAGAGGCAGAGAGAGAGGGAGACACAGAATCCGAAGCAGGTTCCAGGCTCTGAGCTGTCAGCACAGACCCTGATGTGGGGCTCGAACCTACGAACTGTGAGATCACGACCTGAGCTGAAGTCAGAAGCTTAACTGACTGAGCCACCCAGATGCCCCCTTAGTGATTTTGATTTAGATTAATTGAGGTAAAATTGACACTAAATTAAATGTATCTATTCAATAAATTTTTAAAAACTTTATTTTGAGAGAGAGAGAAAGAGAGCACATGTGCACGAGCAGGGGAGGGACAGAGAGAGAGAGAATCCCAAGCAGGTTCTGCACTCCTTGGTGAGCCCAACGTGGGGTTCAGTCTCATAAGCACGAGACATGGCCTGAGCCCAGATCAAGAATTCAACACTTAACCAGCTGAGCCATCCAGGTGCCTCTATTCAGTAAATTTTTATTGACCATCTACTCTATGTCAAATAAGTATTCTAGGCATTGGGGATACAGTGTATAAAACAGTTTAGAATGGAGGTTACATTCTAAGAGGAAGATTGAAAACAGTCAAATAATCAAAATATGTAGGATTAGATGAAATGAATGCCATGGAGACAAAGCAGTGGTGGGGAATGGGGGCATCAAGGATGGGGTGAAGGTTACAATTTAAAATATGGTGGTCACTTCAGATATCATGGCTAAAATGTCATTGATAAGGTGATATTTGAGATTGACCTGAAAGGGATGAGGGAATGGTTTTTGTTTCTATTTGAGGGAAAGGTGTCAGTTGGAGGAAATAGCAAGGGCAAAGGCTTTGTTATATTGTTGCAGCAAGGAGGTTATGTAGCTAGAGCTAAGTGAACCAGGATCAAGATGGCGCTGGAGAGATAATGGTGAGGCTAGAGTTTATAGAGTTTTGTAAGTCACTGTCAGCCCTGTGGCAACTAATTTGACTGAGAATGACCTGTTGGACAATTTTAGGCTGAAGTTTAACACAGCGTTTTTATAATACCCCTCTGGCTACTCTGATGAGGAGCGAGGCAAGATGGAAACAAGGAGTTCAACAATTGTGGCATGAACTTAAAGTTTTCTGGCTGTATTTTGAAGATGTAGCTCAGTATTCCTTCATTTGTATGATTCCCTTCCCACTCCATGTATCCACTTACTACATGATTGTCAGATTTTTAATGCTTCGTTCTTTTTCTAGCTCACTAAATGGACTACCTGAATTTTTTCTTACTGAGACTATACAAAGTTTTACTTCTCATCTTCAGGAAGAATTGAATACTACTGATCTATACTCTTACAGGAAAGTAATTGACAATATATCTTCCTGTATGGAGAACTTTGACTTGGGTAAGCCAGCTCTTTTGTAGTATTTTTTTCTATCATTGCATTATTGTTTTTAAATGATGCAAATAATTTTGGTCCTGAGGCTCCCTACCAGTGTTAATTTTTTTTTTTATTCCCACAGGTAGAGCATGTGTTAATAAGCTTCTTAAAAATGGTAAGTCCTGTTATTTGATTTTATTCTGAGGGTGTAACTGCTTGTATGAGTCATTTTGGAACTGGTTCTTTTCAGTGTGTTGGCAATGGGTAGAGTTTTGCAGATTACCAAAGTACATTGTGTCCCTTCCTTTTAAATTCCTGCTTTTGTACTATGATATTACTTCAGATAAAACTGTGACATTAAAGTTCACAGTTTTAGGTTCTGCTTCGTCATTATATATTCTTTTTGTTTCAGTGCTTCATTTTCTGCAGAAGAGTTTAATTGAAATCTCAGAAGAAAACAGGCAAGTAGTATCAGTTTGTACGCTTGTGCATGTGTGCGTGAACACTTATGGCTGTGCATTGTTTCTGTATACAGGAATTTTTTAAGAAGTTTCCAGAATGTGCTCTATTCCATTCCTCTCTGTTAATATTAGACCTGATTATTTAAATATATTTTTTAGAGGTCTGATCCTTAATTTAAAAAATCAAAAAGGGGCACCTGGGTGGCTCAGTCAGTTAAACATCGAACTCTTGATTTCGACTCAGGTCATGATCTCACAGTTTGTGAGATCAAGCCCCGCTTCAGACTCTGCATTGTCAGTGCAGAGCCTGCTTGGGATTCTCTCTCTGCCCCTTTCCCCCCACCTTCAAAATAAATAAATCCACTTTTTAAAAAATCAAATAAATTTTTAGGAGAATATGAGGAAGAGTTCTTTCCTCTCTGAGTTTCCTTACTCATAGCATCTGTTCTTTTATAAATGAAACATCCTGTTAACTCCCTGAGGATATTAACGATAGGGTTTTTCTTCATGTATTATATATATATATCATAGTCCTATTTTTCTGTGTTGCTCTTTTTTTTCTGTTTGATGCTTTTGGTCACATCACTATATGAAACTGGAAGCTTTCCTCAGAAGTCTGGTGATTTTTAGCCAAGAGCAGATATTTAAGGATGGAGTACTGAGAGTTTATTTAAATCTGTGCACATGGGTGGGGTTGATTGCAGGTTTTATTGTAGGCTAGTTTAATGAGGTTATTTCTCTGGAAAACCTCTGATATCAATATCTTTAGGTCTTTTTATGCATGGGTAGTGGATTCGCCATGGAACCAAACCATTGGCTTAATATTCCGGTTGCTGAGGGAGTGAGAAAAGCTGAGGTCGTGGCATTTGGCGTTCATTGTTCATATATTTGCCTAACTGGCTTGTTTGCAATCTGGTGGTGTTTTACCTTCCCTAGAGGTAAGCCACTTGTTTGCTGGTTCTTCTTCAACAGACTTGTAGCCAGTCTTCTTATTTTCAGCTCTACATTTATTTCCACATCAAGGAGTACCTGGTGCCAAGTTTCTTAGCCTTTTAGGCTCAAATCAGGTCATTTTGGGGATTATTCTCTGGCTTAGTATTTACTTTTATTGATTCTGCTAAATTATTGTCTATCTGCTTTGTGGCCTCCAAAGATTTACTGTTACTTTCTTGTTGTCTATTTGTTGCCCTTGTCTATTTATGTCTTTTTATGTGGTTGGTTTACTGAGGTTCTGGCAGAGAATAGAAGTAATATCTGTGTGGTATTCTTTTTTTTTTTTTTTTTAATTTATTTATTTCTAGAGAGAGAGAGACAGCATGAGTCGGGGAGGGTCAGAGAGAGAGGGAGTCACAGACTGAAACAGGCTCCAGGCTCTGAGCTGGCAGTCAGCACAGAGCCCGACGCGGGGCTCGAACCCACGAACCGCGAGATCATGACCTAAGCGAAAGTCGGATGCTTAACCGACTAAGCCACCCAGGCGCCCCTCTTTTTTTTTTTTAATAGTTAATTTTTATTTTAATTCCGGTATACTTAACATATAGTGTTATATCAGTTTCAGGCTATTAGAGTGATTTAACAATTCTTTTTTTTTTTTTTTTTTTTAACAGTTTCTTTTTTTTTTTTTTTAATTTCTAGGAGATAGAGAGAGAGAGAGACAGGATGAGCAGGGGAGGGTCAGAGAGAGAGGGAGTCACAGACTGAAACAGGCTCCAGGCTCTGAGCTGGCAGTCAGCACAGAGCCCGACATGGGGCTCGAACCCACGAACCGCGAGATCATGACCTAAGCGAAAGTCGGACGCTTAACCGACTAAGCCACCCAGGCACCCCGTGATTTAACAATTCTATACCTAGTTTTCATCATAAGTGTGGTCTTTAATCCCCTTTATCTATTTCACCTCTCCCCTCACCAACCTTCCACCTGGTAACCATCTGTTTGTTCTCTATAGTTAAGTGCCTTTTTCAAAGAAAAAGACTTTCAAAAAAGTCTTTTTTCCTTGTTCATTTGTTTTGTTTCTTAAATTCCATATATGAGTAAAATCATATGGTATTTGCCTTTCTCTGACTGACTTATTTAGCATTGTACCTTCTAGATCCATCCATGTTGCAAATGGCAAGATTTCAGTCTTGTTTATGGCTGAATAATATCCCATTGTATGTATGCTTAATACTGTCTACTTACTTGGTGTCAGGCACTATCTGTATATTCAAGATTCCCAGACTTATCACTCCGTTAGATGTCTTCCCTGAAGTGGTGGATTCAGGTAGTCATTTGTCTCCTGGACATCTCAACTTGGATGTTTTATAGGTGTCTCAAATTCAATGTGTCCAAAAGAAAATGCACTGCCTTTTTACCTCTACCCACCAATAACTTCTCTTCTTCTTTCTGTCTCTTTGAATTTGCCTATCCTACATATGTCACATAAATGGAATACAATTTTAGTTCTTTTGTATGTTTTCAGGGTTAATCCATATTGTAGCATGTGTTAGGATTTTCTTTCTTTTTTTGGCTGAATATAGCATTCCATTGTATGTATATATCACATTTTGTTTATCCATTCATCTATTGAAGGACTGGCGGGTTTCTTCTTTCTTTTGGCTAATATAAATAATGCTGCTATACACATTGTTATGCAAATATCTGAGTCTCTACTTTCAAAATTAGTGGATTATATGGGGATTAGTAGAATTAGTGGATCATACAGTAGTCTAGTGTTTAACTTTCTGGGGGACCCTAAACTGTTTTCCCTGACTTATGTTTTAATATCATCACTCTGTGTTCTGCAATGTTGAGAATAGACTGGGGGCCAAGGATAGAAGCTGGGAGAGCAGTTAGGAGGCCACTGCAGCAACCCAAGAGAGAGAGAGTAACTCAGGCCAGGAGTAGCAGGGGAGGTGATCTGATTAAGGATGAAGACAAAATTTTTGTAGCAGGTGGAGCAGGTTTGGACTTGAAGATGAGTTCACGTAGTTTGAGACGTCTGTCAGACACCCACGGAAGGTATTGAATAGGAAGCTGCATATACAAGTCTGAAATTACAAAGAGAGGTCCAGCCTGGAGATAAACATTGGGGAATTGGCAGCATATAGATTATAAGTTCACGTTTATGAGCTGCTTGAGATCAGCAGCAAGGGAACAAAGTAGCTGGAGAGGGGGACTAAAAACTGAGAGCTGGGGCGCCTGGGTGGTTTAGTCGGTTAAGCGTCCGACTTTCACTTAGTTCATGATCTCACGGTTCGTGGGTTCGAGCCCCGCGTCGGGCTGTGTGCTGACTGCCAGCTCAGAGCCTGGAGCCTGTTTCAGAGTCTGTGACTCCCTCTCTCTCTGACCCTCCCCTACTCATGCTGTCTCTCTCCTAGAAATAAATAAAACATTAAAAAAATAAAAAAAGAAAAAAAAAAGACTGAGAGCTGTAACAGAAGGAGGTTGGAGAGAAGATGACGAAGTAGCCATGGTGTGTAGGACGGAGCAGTGGTGAAATAGGAAAAAATGGAGGAGAGCCTGGTGTCTTGGCAGCCAGGTGAAGAAAGTGTCCCAAGGTTAGGTAGTGTTTAAATTATGAAATTGTGGCATTCATTCTTGCTCTCTTACTTTTACTCTAAAAAGGAAAGTAATGAGTCTAGTCACTGGCTGAGAAGGAGGGAAATGTTGAGGTAAGAGTGTTGAAAGCTTGCAATAAATGTCCACATAATTGGAATGTTTATGGGAATGGAACAGAGAGGTATGATTGTCTATTATAACCTAAAATGAATTTTGGCCCTTTGAGGAATATTTTTTTATAGAGGGATGGAAATGGTGACATTTTGGTGTCACTTTTCTTTTATAATAACGTCTTTTCTTCATTATAGAAAATTTGCTGGCAATCATATTGTTCAAACGCAGTTGATGAATGACTTGTTGGTAGGCACTAGAGTTTCAGTGATGTTAGTACAAAAAATACAAGACTTTCAGAGAATCCATTTGAAGATATCTACTTCTCCCATGTGGCAAAGTATGTGTGGATTGCTCAGTATTTTCACCAAGTTTTTAGTTGATGGTAAGTGTAAAACCATAACAATGATGATTGTAATTGAGTGTCATTCAGCTTATGCTAATAATGGTATGAAATGTTTGATACCTAACTGACAGGTAGAAGTACTTCTCCCCCAGCCCCTTAAAGTGGGCGGAGGCCCTGGATTATGAGGTTTTAATGCTTTTTCTTTCAAATGTACCAGTTCTGCAAGGGGTCATGTTGAAGGACTTTTCTAAATCTGTGTATGTGTATTGTAAAGAAGGAAATCTGGCACTCTTAGTGTTGAAAAGCCACAGACTTTAAATGGCAAAAGAAAATTCGTGAGAAGAATGGATTTCTAAATACGGAAGGAGAATCTGGAAAGGTTAATGTAATCCATACATTTCTCCTCAGCAGTAGGTATTATCCTCGAGTAATGACAGTAGTCATGTGGGGCCGTTCATCATTCCCGCTTCTATCTCATATGTTGCTTCTGTTTATGTGAACAGTGCCACTGGAAACCAAATAGTTAATGAGAGGAAGTCTCTCTTTATAAAAGTATTTCAAATAATGAAATGAAATGGCATAATATCACTGTTTTGTAACCCCCAATGAACTGACGTAGGCCTTAAGCGTCAGCAACTGCTAACCCCACAGATCAGATGGCCGGACATCATGTGCCCTTAGAGTCTTGCTTTTGCTGCCTATACTTTTCCCGAAGTGACTGAACTTGAGACCAATCTCTAGGTCACCTGCCAGTTTACAAGAATTGCAGAAGACAGAAGAACGTGTAGAACTGTGTCAGGACTAAACAAACCGACATCCATATTGTGGGAAACGCTGCAGGTCGAAGGCCAGAATTCTTGAGTAGAGAAACTGTAATGCAGTGGAAGGGGTGGAGAGGGCACCTGTAGATTAAAAGGCATTTAAAAAAATATGTCACATAAAAAAAAAGGGTATAAAAGTAAACTATAGTATCTAGGAATGTACATTTGATTGATAAAACCATTTGAAAATAAGGAAGCCATTACTATGAAAGTCACCATAATGCTTCCTCAGGGTGAGAGAAGGGGGTTGTGGTTGAGACACGGCACATGGATGAGCCTTCTGGGCTGGGGGTCTGAGTTCTACTTCTCGCCTGGGGTGGTGGGTACGAGGGTGTTCATGTCAAGTATTTTATTAAGCTATGCTCTTGTTTTGGGTGTTTTCCTGTATCAGTGTTTCACATTACAGTAAGATTAACAAAAAAAATGATACTTACTCATAGTATTTACAAAAAGTTACTTTTTCACTCTTTACCTCTCATTCTGTATGATCATGTATGCATGAATATTAATTAAAAAATTAATGGGGTCGGTTACATCTTTCATTTGTAAAAAATAGTAACTGACTCTGGTTTTGCTAGGCTAATGGGAAAAAGTAGTATCTCATTGTGTATATGGTTTGAACCCTGGTAACTAGTGAAAGTCCTAGCTATCTTGTCAAATAGTACTTTTTTTGGGGGGGTGGTGCTAGGGTCCCAGGTAGTTACTAAAAGGCAAGGAAAGTTACTTTAAGACACAATTTACAGACATCTTTTCAGAGGATCTTTGCTTTTTAAAGGAGGAATTTGTTATAAGATGGATAAAATGTATTGGAGGCCTGATTTTTTTTTTTTAATGTTTACTTACTTTTGAATGAGAGAGAGGAAGAGAGTGCAAGTGAGAGTGGGGGAGGGATAGAGAGAGAGGGAGACACACGATCCAAAGCAGTTTCTGGGCTCTGAGCTGTCAGCCCAGAGCCTAGTGTGGGGCTCGAACCCTTGAACGTTGAGATCACGACCTGAGCCGAAGTCATATGCTTAATGGACTGAGCCACCCAGGCATCCCAGGGCCTGATTTTAGTAAGAGGTAGCCTCTTTTCTGAACTGTTGATGGGACCCATTCATTGCTATTCTTCGCCAGGATTTTAAGATTTTATGTATCAGTAAAATGTTCAGCTGCAAGTAACAGAAAACCAAATTTCAGGCTCTAAGCATATATGCGTCCCCTCGTCCCCAAGTAACATGAAATTCAGAGGCAGGCGATCCTGAACTGTATGCAGTGTAGGACCCACACATTTCTGCCTTTCTGCTCTGCTGTCTTCAGCATGTCGGCCTTCACTCACATGTTTGTTGCCTCCTGGTTGCCATTTGACTGCTGTAGCTCCAGACATTATGTCTATGTTCACAGCAGGAAGGAGGAAGGAAACAAAAGTACCCAAATATGTGCTTACATCCCATTGGCTCAGACCCTCACGTAGCTACCTTTACTTGTAAGCAAGATTGAGGAGGCAAGGGTCCCGCCTTTGGCCGAGTACACGGCTGCCCCAATCAAAGTCACGGTTCTGTTAGCAGGGATAAAGGGCAGAGTAGCTATTTAGTAGGTAGTTTATGCTAGGCAATTGTGATTATTAGCCCACCTTGAATAATTTACCATATTTGGTAAACTTTATTACAAACCAGAGGCTAGTAGAAAATGAGAAGATAGCAAGTCCAGATTGGTTGCATTTGGCACAGTGTCAATGATAGCAAAGCTTTCAGTTAGTACTGATGTGGGCTCTTTACACAAGCCCTGAAATCACCTTAAGGAAAAGTAATGCATGTGAGGGTTGGGTTGGAGAGGCATCAGTGCAGGGAAGGCAGCCGTGTTGCTTCTAGATGCGCCAGGGAGAGGAAGGGAGAGTGGGTGTTAGTGGAGAGAGGAAGGAATCACATTTATTAAGTGTTGATGTGCCGGGCGTAAAAGCCTTATGTTCATTATGCATTTAAACCTTAAAATAATTGTCAGACAGGAGTTATATTTTCCCATTTTACAGAAGAGAAAGCTGTGTCCCTCAGAGGTTAAGTGACTTGCCCAAGTCCTGTTCACCTAGGAAGTGGTCATGTTAGAAATTGCACCCAAGACTGTCTGTCCCTGCAGTGTGTGCTTTTTCCCCTGTACCGGAATATCCATTGTCATTTAATCCACGCTCTCTACTTTTTTACCAAATAGATGACCTCTTACAGACAATTCAGAGCACATCTGGGTTAGCTGTTATTCTTTTTATTAAGGCTATGTTTCACCCACCTGAAGAGATTCCTGATTTGGTGAGTATATCTCCTTTGTAGAATTGTATACTTCATTGATAATTTGACAAATTTAAAAAATATTTTTAAGGCAGTGAATTAAAAATTTCTTTCTGCATAGCAGAATCTTTCTGATGTTCTATTTCTCTTATAATAAAGACAGTCCAAATATGCCGACAAAGCAGAAAGAAGACAAAAGTAGACACCCATAAATCCATCTCCTACAGATAATCACTATCAACATTTTTGGGGGTGCATCCTAATATGTGTCTAGTGCTGTTTGTTCAGTTCCATCTCAGCGTTATAAAAGATATTTATAATATTAAAACTGCAGACATTAATATATACATACATGAAGTCATAACTTTTTGATAAACATGTCCTTTTTAATAAGAATAGCCGAAATATTGTACTTCAGACTGGAAGCATGCAAGAATCAATTTTTTCAGTGAATTTGATTACATGGAAAATATAATTTGATAGTTTGGGCTATAATCCTTATTTTTAGTACTGGCAGGTTTTTCTTCCCTTACTCTATTATCTAGAAAATTCTTTTAGCTGTTTACCTGCCCTTATGCAAAACGGATGTGTCCTCTTCTATGAGCTCATACAAAGTATTTATCATTGGGTAAAATTTAACAATTTGGCTTCTCACATCACCTCTAAAGAGGGTTAAGGTCATTCCCTTGCAGGGGATGATGTGTTCGGCTCCACCAGCACCTTCAGACTGGCAGCATGGTTCACGTACTCAGAATTGTTAATCCTCACACTTAATTTTTTCCTGTTGGTATGATAATCTTAACACTTGTGGCTTCTCACCTTTAGGTTCAGTTATTCCTAGCCTGTTTCAGGGGAAAGGGGATTTTGGATTTACATTTTGAAATACCTGAAAAGTTTTAGAGGCTTTGTAACGCATTAACTCTGTCATGTTGTTCCAGATCAGTGGTTTGCTTCTCTGTTCAGTGGACTGTGCCAGCGTCCCCGACTGGTTTTTGAACTGCTGCAGGAGCCTTTGTCATGCTCATGTCTCGCACTCAACTCTCTTGTTCCTGTGTCAAGGGACACTCACCATGTTGGACTGGCAGAATGGAGGGATGGGCCCACGTGGGGAGGCCCTGCTCTTGAATATCGTGCATGTTTTGTTCACCTTGAGTTCACAGTGAGTTTTCATGCTCTTGTCTCATATTTTGTTTTGCTTGCCAGACATTTCGAAAATGGCGACTTAACTGGCATACTCGGTAGTTCAATGAAAAGTGTGCAGGATAACCCTGAGTTGAAAGAGAGATCTGTGTAGGCAATGAAGTGGGTATGAAAGTAGAACAAGAGAAGATGAGATGAGAGAAAGTTACAGAAATTACTGGTGCATGTGAACCTGCACTGAACATTTTTTTTTAATGTTCATTTATTTTTTGAGAGAGAAAGAACACAAGTTGGGGAGGAGCAGAGAGAGAGGGGGGGACAGAGGATCTGAAGTGGGCTCTGTGCTGACAGCAGAGAGCCTGACATGGTGCTTCAACTCACCCACTGTGAGATCATGACCTGAGCCAAAGTCAGGGGCTTAATCAACTGAGCCACCCAGGTGCCCCTGTGTTGAACATTTCTAATATTAATGTTAACATTTAATTTTTAATGCTAGCATTTTTTAAAAAGCTATGAAAATTTTTATATGGATAGTGCTTTGGAGTTTATGAACAGTGTCAGCAGAGGTAATTCAGTATGAGCGTCACGTGTCTGATAGATAGGATAGGAAAGCGATGTGTTGTGTGGATTAAGTGGAATGAGAAAAGTAAATGCTACAACCTGAGAAGGTATTGATAATAAGCACCTGAGCCAGAACTGCAACCAACTCTTTTGACTTCACTGGATCATGTTTTGTGGGGGGTTTTTTTGGTGTTCTTTTCATACTGCCTGAAAGTGATCGTGTGCTCAAAATGTTGAACCATGGATACAGCTTGAATAGTAGTGAGCATGTAGGTAAAGGAAGAAAAGCACAATGTTCTAAAATAATTTTTACATGTTTTTCAGTTTATATATGTGAAAATTGTGCACATGTTAAAGGAATATAAAAATTTTTCATTGTGGTATTTTATAACAGCTCTATTGAGATATGATTTATATACCGTAAAAGTCACCTATTTAAAGTGTGTAAATCAGGGGCGCCTGGGTGGCTTAGTCGGTTAAGCGTCCGACTTTCGCTTAGGTCATGATCTCGTGGTTTGTGGGTTCGAGCCCCACGTCGGGCTCTGTGCTGCCAGCTCAGAGCCTGGAGCCTGTTTCAGTCTGTGATTCCCTCTCTCTGACCCTCCCCTGCTCACGCTGTCTCTCTCTCTCTCTCTCTCTCCTAGAAAAAATAAATAAATAAAAAATAAAGTGTGTAAATCAGTTCTGTTTTAGGAGAGTCACAGGGTTGTACAACTATCACCACAATCAATTTTAGAATATTTTTATTCCTCTCAAAAGAAATCCCGTTCCCTCAATGGTCTACAACCCTAGCTCCTCAGTGTGTTTTAAAACACCTGTGAAACCAGCATTAGAATAAAATAATGAACATTTCCATCGCTCCCAAAAGTTTCCTTATGTCCCTTTTTGGATTATTAATTTTCTTTTTTTATTAATTATTATTTTTTTTATTTTGGAGAGAGAGTGAGTGGAGGAGAGGGGCAGAGGGAGAGAGAGAATCTTCAGCATGCTCTGTGCTCAGCACAGAGCCTGATGTGGGGCTTGATCCCACAATCCTGGAATCATGACCTAAATTGAAATCAAGAGTCAGATGCTCAACTGACTGAGCCACCCTGGTGCCTCTGGATTATTACTGTAAGATGTAAATTTAATAGTGATTGGATTTTCTGGCCATTCTTTGTCTTTTATATTTTTAAAGTCTAAATGATTATAAAATGAAATGTCTTTTACTAGTCAGTTTGTAATAACATGGCTCATTTTCTTCAGGATCAAGGAATCGACTCTGGAATTGTTTCTCTCTAGAATTTTGGCATCTTGGACTAATTCAGCCATACATGTCCTTGAGTCAAGTTCCCCAAGCCTAAAGGACAGTCTGAATGGGAATTCAAGCATAGTTGGGAAACTTTTGGAATATGTCTATACCCACTGGGAACATCCGTTGGATGCTTTGAGACACCAAACCAAAATCATATTCAGAAATGTTCTCCAAATGCACCAGCTCACTAAAGACAAATCAGACTCAGAAGGTTTGGCTGCCGATCATTTCGTTTGTGAGTTGACCGAGAGTCTTCTGCGACTGGAATGGCATGTTAAAGGGAAGTACATGTGTCTTGCTTGTTTAGTCGATTACACAGGAATCGGACATATTTTGGCACTAGCGAAAACTATTCCATCACAAATTTTAGAGGTAATGGGAGACCAGTCATTGGTACCTTATGCAAGTGACCTCTTGGAGACCATGTTCAGAAATCACAAGAGTCATTTGAAGTCCCAGGCTGTCGACAGTACGTGGATTGATGAGTGGCATGAGACTTGGGTTTCTCCTCTCCTTTTTATACTGTGTGAAGGAAATCTGGACCAAAAATCTTACGTGATCGATTATTACTTGCCAAAATTATTGAATTGCAGCCCTGAAAGCTTAAGCTACATGGTAAAGATTCTTCAAACTTCTGCTGATGCTAAAAGTGGTAAGATGAACCATTCTTTTAGTAATTTCTAGTTATAAAAGGGTAGGTATCTTGACAGATGTGGATGATATTCAAATTTGAATATTACCATTTCTATAAATAGTAAAAGAGAACTTCCACGATAGAGATTTCATATTGAAATGAATGTTCCTCTCTTGAGTGAAATAGAATTTTTTTGGCTTGTCATTTCTACAAGCTAAAGATTGATTTCAGTTATGAGTGCAGGATTCCCTTTTATTATTAGTTTTTTAAGTCTTTCTTTTTCTTTTTCTTTTTTCTTTTTTTTTGGCTTATTTATTATTTTGAGAGTGGGGTGAGGCAGAGAGAGAAGGAGAGAGAGAGAGAGAGAGAGAGAGAGAGAGAATCCCAAGCAGTCTCCACTGTCAACTCAGAGCCTGACGCGGGGTTTGATTTCAGGAACTGCAAGATCCTGATCTGGGCCAAAATGAAGAGTAAGAGGTTTAACCATCTGAACCATTCAGGCTTCCCCCCTTATTACTAGCTTTAACTCATTTTACTAAGTTGTTTTTTGTTAGATTTTCAGACTGGAAGAAAAATTTGAGTGTTTTATGTAAGTTGCTTATCTAGCGATTGAAATAGTAAATAAATATTGTTTTAGGCAAGGATAAAGACAAGTAAATTGGCAGTAGCAAGTTTTTGTCTCTAGGAAAGGGAAAAAAATTTGTGAATGTGTGACCTCAAGAAACAGCCATCTGAGGTCATTGAGAATAGGAGTAAATATTCTGTTGC
Organism: Proteles cristata cristata; assembly: GCA_017311185.1. Taxonomy (NCBI): domain Eukaryota; kingdom Metazoa; phylum Chordata; class Mammalia; order Carnivora; family Hyaenidae; genus Proteles; species Proteles cristata. Next base: position 1,145,548 of record JAESUZ010003943.1, read on the forward strand.
AACTCAGTAACCCAGAAGGAATCGTGGCATTAAAGCATAAATCAATAATGAATATATGAATGATGATCTTGACTTCTTATGTTAATTAAAAAAAATTTTTTTTTAATGTTTATTTTTGGGAGAGAGAAAGACAGCATGATTGGGGGAGGGGCAGAGAGAGAGGGAGACACAGGATCGGAAGTAGGCTCCAGGCTTTGAGCTGTCAGCACAGAGCTTTGTGTGGCGCTTGAGCTCAAGAACTGTGAGATCATGACCTGAGCCAAAGTCGGATGCTTAACCAACTGAGCCACCCAGGCACCCCTATCGCGTAAATCTTAAAATTATTACATTCTGTTTAACAAAGCAGGAATATGGTACCCTATATCACAGTTTAAGAATACTAAGAACTAAAAATTATTGAAAATTTTCAGTACTTCAAACAGTAACCATGAGGTAGCTAGAAAAATCTAATTCTATACACAAAAATAAGCCATTATTTGTAGCTGTTTTTTTTTCCCCCATTATTTGTAGTTTTTGACGTTAGTTGTTCCTGCCTTTCTGAGAAGCCGTCTAAAGTTCAAGATTCATGAATCTGTTCTGAAATGAGGCAGTCTCTGTTTTTATATCATTGTGCCTTGTGAGGCCAAGCTCACTGTCCTGTTAGTAATGGCTGATGTCCTAGCCTCCAAAAGCATCAGGTTCTTTTTTTTTTTTGATTAAGTTTATTTATTTATATTAAGAGACAGAGTGAGCCAGGGTGAGTGTGGGAGGGGCAGAGAGAGAGAGGGAGAGAGAGGATCCCCAGCAGGCTCTGTGCTGCCAGCGTAGAACCCCATATGGAGCTTGATCTCCTGAACTATAAGACCACGACATGAATCAAAATCAAGAGTCGGATGCTTATCCGACAGAGCCACTGAGGCACCCCAAACATCAGATTCTTTATAATCCTCCTGTTGTCTTTTTTATGAGGGAAGAACAGTAACTCCAAAATATCCAGAGTAGTTTAGTGTTTATTTTTAGGCAAATGATATTCGGCCACTGAAGTGTTTTTCCTGATTTTGACTGAAAGTCATTTTAGTTATTCTCATTGTTTTAAATATTTCTCCACCTGCTTTCTTTTTCCTGAATCACTTCCTGGTTTATTTCTTTTCTTTTTCTTTTTTTTAACTTATTTTTTTTCTTTTTTTTTTTTTTAATTTTTTTTTTGAGACAGAGACAGACCACGAGTGGGGGAGGGGCAGAGAGAGAGTGAGACACAGAATCTGAAGCAGGCTCTAGGCTCTAAGCTGTCAGCTCAGAACCCATCGCGGGGCTCAAACCTACAACCATGAGATCATGGCCTGAGCTGAAGTTGGATGCTTAACCAACTGAGTCACCCAGTCGCCCCATCCTGGTTTATTTCTAAGTGTCAAGGAAAAAGTAAAAAGAGCAAAAAGGAATGATTTCTTATTTTATTTTATTTTATTTTATTTATTTTGAGAGAGAGAACACAAGTCGGGGAGGAACTGAGAGAGGGAGAAGAATCCCAAGCAGGCTCCACATAGTCGGTGCAGAGCCCAGTGTGGGGGCTTGAACTCACAAACCAAGAGATCACAACCTGGGCCGAAACCAAGAGTGGGACACGTAACAGACTGAGCCACCCAGATGCCCCAAGAATGATTTATTTACGTTAACATAAGAGGATTATGCTTACTTGAAATTATTGACACACACAAGAACTATTAAACCCTTTTCAGTAATGTTTATTTTATAATAGGAACTGTATTTATTAAAAATTTTTTTAATGTTTATTTATTTTTGACAGACAGAGACAGAGTATGAGTGAGGGAGGGGGAGAGAGAGAGGGAGACACAGAATCCCAAGCAGGCTCCAGGCTCTGAGCTGTCAGACTCTGACTCGTGAGCCATGAGATCATGACCTGAACCGAAGTCGGCTGGTTAACCGACTGAGCCACCCAGGCACCCCCTATAATAGGAACTTTAATTCATGTTCGAATTTAAAATACGATTTTTTTTCTTGAAATACAATGTTAATTGCAAAATGAAAATTGTGGTAGTTGTTACATATCACAGTAGTGGTCTGTGCTATTGTGCTTTTGAGACAAGAACAATCGTTTCCATCCTTAGGGTCTTACAGTAGTACAGGAGCTCTGGGAGCTTTGATGGCTTGTCTGCGAACGGCTAGAGCCCATGGACATCTTCAGTCTGCAACTGATGCCTGGAGGAACCTTGTGTCCGGTGCAAGAATCAAACAAGGCTTAATTCATCAGCACTGCCAAGTAAGCAAACAAAATACCTGGGAATTTCATACATGTAGTGGATTTCTGCTTCATTTATTCACTTAGCAGTCCACTCTAGAGGACCCTGTGTTGAGCCCAGGACTATTTTAAGGGTTCCATAGGAGGGCAAATTGAAAAGTGTAGATTTTGCTTCCAAGCCATTTAAATTTTATTTATTTATTTATAAAAAATATTTATTTTTGAAAGAGCACAAGCAGGGGAGGGTAGAGAGAAGGGGACAGAGGATTCGAAGGGGCCTCTGTGCTGACAGGCTGACAGCAGCGAGCCCAATGTAGGGCTCAAACTCATGAACTACAAGACCGTGACCTGAGCCGAAGTCGGTCACTCAACTGACTGAGCCACCCAGGCTCCCCTAGGCTATTTAAATTTTAGTTGAAGGAGTAAGAAAACCTGCATAACCCAACTGGAAACAGATATAAGTGCTTCTTTATGGGTTTAGGGGTGCTTAGAGCAGAGTAGGAGGTAGTTTATTAGGAAGGTGATAAATGTGACTAAAGGAGAGGAAATATTGGAGCAGCACACAAAATGGGAGAACACTGGAATTGACAAATGAATTCAGTCAAGTTGCAGGATAGAAAATCAATGTACAGAAATCTGTTATATTCCTATATACTAATGATGAAGCAGCAGAAAATGAAATTAAGAGCACAATCTCATTTATAATTGCACCAAAAACAGTAAAATACACTCTGAAAACTATAAAACATTGATGAAAGGAATTCAAGAGGATCAAAGAAATGGAAAGACATTCCATGCTCTTGTGTTGGAAGAACAAATAGTATTAAAATGTCCATATTTCCCAAAGCAGTTTACATACACATTTGATGAAATTTCTATCAAAATCCCAACCACACTTTTCACAGAATTATAAAAAACAATCCTAAAATTTGTATGGAAGCCCACAAAAGACCTCAAATAGCTAAAGCAATCTTGAAAAAGAAAAACTAAACTGGAGGTATCACAATTCCACATTTCAAGTTATATGACAGAATGGTTGTAATTAAAACAGTTTGGTGCTGGCATAAAAAGTAGACCCATAGGTCACGTAGGTCAATGGAATAGAACAGAAAACCCAGAAAGAACCCCACAATTATGTGGTCAGTTTATCTTCAACAAAGCAGGAAAGACTATCCAATGGGAAAGACAGTGTCTTCAACAAATGGAGCTAGGAAAACTGGACTACTTTCTCTCACCTTAAACAAAATAAACTCAAAATGGATTAAAGACCTAAACGTGAGACCTGAAACTGTAAAAATCCTCGAAGAGAACACAAGGCAGTAATCTCTCGGACATTGGCTATAGCAAAATTTTTCTAGATAAGATTTCCTGAGGAAAGGGAAACAAAAGCAAAAATAAACTATTGGGACTCCATCAAAATAAAAAGCTTCCGCATAGCAAAGGAAATAATCAACAAAACTAAAAGGCAACCTATGGAATAGGAGAAGATACTTGCAAATGACATATCCAATAAAGGGTTAGTATCCAGAACATATAAAGAACTGATACAGCTCAATCCTTAAAAAAACAAATAATCCAGTTAAAAATGGGCAGAAGAGAAATCATAATAATAATTTTAAAAAAGATAAAAATATGGGCAGAAGACATGAACAGACATTTCTGCAAAGAAGACATCTAGATGGCCAAAAGGCACATGAAAGATGCTCAACATCTAATTCATCATCAGGAAAATGCAAATCAAAACTACAATGAGGTATTCTCTCCCACCTGTCAGAATGGCTAAACTCAAAACCATAAGAAACATCAAGTTGGTAAGGAAGTGGGAAAAAAGAAACCCTCTTGCATTGTTGGTGGGAATGCAAACTGGTGCAGCCAACTGTAGAAAACAGTGTGGAGGTTCCTCAGAAAGTTAAAATTGAACTATCCTATGATCCAGTAATCATACTACTGGACATTTACCCAAGAAATCCAAAAACATTAATTCAAAGGGACACATGCACCTGATGTTTATTGCAACATTATTTACAAGAGCCAAACTATGGAAGCAGCTGAAGTGTCCATCGTGTCCATCAATAGATGAATGGATAAGGAAAATGTGGCTTATGTATTACATATACTATATATATCATATGTTATGTTATTATATATTGTATATGATGTAATTATACTGTGGATAATATATAATGATAATATATATACTATGTACATAGTATATATAATACAATATTACACAGCCATAAAAATAATGAAATCTTGCCATTTACAACAACATGGATAGAGCTAGAGAGCATGATGCTACACAAAATTAGAGAAAGATACATGTGATCTCACTCATATGTGGACTTTAAGAAATAAAACAGATAAGCAAAGGAAAAAAAGCCACACGAAGGAACAGACTTCACTATAGAGAACAAACAGATGGTTATCAGAGGGGGAGTGGTTTGGGGGAGGGGGGAAATAAAGGATGGGAATTAAAGAGTACACTTACCCTGAGGAAAGAAAATGATTTCCAAAAAAAAAAAAAAAAGTATTAAAATGAGAGAACACAAAACAAGATCTGGAGGATGATTTAAGATACTGTTTGGTAGGAGTAGAGTGGTCCATTTTATGGAATCTTCCAATGCCAGGTTGAACACTTGGGATTTCACTCAGTTGGTAACTAGGAACCAGAGCCATTCTGCCTTTAGCAAGAAAGTGGAATTAATGGAAACCGATGAGTTTAGAGTGTGGAGACTGGTAAGATGTGCATGACAGTCATCTAAGAGTGAGGTGATAAGGTCCTGGGGTAAAGTTGTCAGTGAGAAAAAAGGAAAAAGAATGAAATTGAACATTACCATGGAATAAGAATGTGTAAGATTATTCACTTGCAAATACCCAATTTATACGTTTAATAAAATAATTTTATAGGATATAACCACAGGATCTTTGGGATTAGAGAATCTGTCTTTTTTAAAAAAAAAATTTAAGTTTAATTATTTGAGAGAGAATACATGCAGACATAAGCAGAGGAGGGGCAGAGAGAGAGAGAGAGAGAATCCCAAGCAGGCTCCTCATTGTCAGCACAGAGCCCTACATGGGGCTCGAACTCACAAACTGTGAGATCATGACTTGAGCTGAGATCAAGAGTTGGATGCTTAAACGGCTGAGCCACCCACACACCCTTTAGGGAACCTTTCTAAAGTCCATGTGGGTAGACTGAGTTTTACTGCTTTTTGGTTTTTTTTTTTTTCTAAATAAATATGTCAAGTAGTTTACATTTCACTTATTTCATTGAAAAATTAACATTTTATTACTTGATGTATTTTAGGTACGGATAGACACATTAGGCTTGCTTTGTGAAAGTAATCGAAGTACAGAAATCGTTTCCGCAGAAGAAATGCAGTGGATTCAATTCTTCATCACATACAATCTTAACAGTCAGTCCCCAGGAGTGCGACAGCAGATTTGTTCTCTTCTTAAAAAGGTAGAGTTTCCCATCAGAAAGTGTTGGAAAGTGGCGGCCTCTGCTCTGCAAATCATTTTTTTTTTAAGTTTTTTTTTTTTATGTATTATTTATTTCTTAGGGGAGAGAGAGAGAGATAGCATGAGCAGGGGAGGGTCAGAGAGAGAGGGAGACACAGACTCTGAAATAGGCTCCAGGCTCTGAGCTGGCAGTCAGCACAGACCCCGATGCGGGGCTCGAACCCACAAACCTCGAGATCATGACCTAAGCAAAAGTCGGACGCTTAACCGACTAAGCCACCCAGGCGCCTCTCTGCAAATCATTTTTGAAAAGAGCTCAGATTTTCAGAGAATGTGGGAGTAATCGCCATGGGATTGGACTGACATAGCCCTTCATGGCCCTTGTGTGAACCACCATTCTGTGTTTCCCTAGAGTTTACATTTGAGATTCAAGTCCATGGTGTAAAGACCTTTCATTTTGGCATAAAATAAACCAAACTTGAGCTCTTTTTCTTTTTTTAATTTTTGAAAGAACAAAAACTATAGTGATGCATCTTTCAGGGTGAAAGGCGTTTTAAGAAAACTTTGGGGAGGGGAGGAAAGATGTCCTTGTAGTTTTACCATTTAAGTGCCTCGTGACATGGCCATTGTTGACTAACTCCACTCGAATTAATCACGTGCCACGTTTACAGGAAGCAGAATTGGGAGAGTATAGAAGTGAGTAGATCTTTAGTTTCACGCCAACCTAAAGGGAATAGAACTGTGGCCTAATGACTGTGTGTTCTGGTTTGCAGTGATACTTTGTTTTGGGTTTTAAAAATATGTGTTCATTTTCTGTCAGAGAGAAACCCTATGTAAGTATTAAGAGGTTAGAAACCAATAGTCCCCTTGCCTGAGGTTTTAGTCTAAAGAATTTAGAAAACTTGTCCTTTGCCTTTTTTTCAGACTGACATTTAAGATGAATGTAGCTCACATATGCTTTATTTTTCTTTTTCTCAAAAGTTGTTTTGTAGGCTACAGGAAAGTTCTCAGGTGCTTTATAAACTGGAGCAAAGTAGATCCAGACATGAGCCAGAGAATGAGTTAACCAAACAGCACCCTTCTGTTTCTTTACAGCAGTATAAGGTAGGTGACCTATTCTTAGACTTACAGGTTTTTAGGAAACCTAAAGCAATTATGAGTACACGTTAAAGGGAAATAAATGGAAGCCTTATGGTGAATAGCATTTCTGTGCTATTTTCCCTTCAATCTGGGATTCACGTATTCCTTCCGGTGCTTTGGTACTTCTCCTGAGGTGCTCTGAGTTATGGAACCAGTGCTGGACTGGAGGCCTGTTACAGAATAACAGGAATGGGGTCACCTCAATCATTTATGGCATAATGTGGGCTACATTGGCCTAGTACTTTAACAGAAAGGTCGTTGCTGGCCCTGAACTCCTTCACCCCTCCCCAGGGTAGAAGATTGCTGTATCTGAGTCTGCTTTTTCTTTAGACAACATGACCTACAGTGGCTTGATATTTTGTGCCTCCTGGTCTGTGGACCAGCTATGGAGTTTCCAGCCTATTCCATTTGGGAGGGAGCGTGAAGAGAAGGACTAGGTTTCGGGGTGCTGTGCTAATGGGATAGATGGGACCCCAGAGATAGCAGCTCTAGTCTAGGCCAAAGCTTAGCTTGACAGCCTTCCATTTCTGTCCATCAGGAGTTTTTTACTGACTTCTTACTCCAAATCTAGACTCTCGGAAGCAGGCTCTTAATTTTTTTTAAGACTCGGAGGACAGAGCTCATCTATTTTATTTCATTTAGGGAAATGAGTTTTAATAAACTTATGATACCTTCGTACCATTACATACAACGTATTCTAAACATTAGTGTGGATGACACTTAGTTTTCAACTTTGCATTTGGAAGGTACAAAAGTCATCTAAAGGAGAATATTCCTATTACCAAGGTTGAAGTCAGTTCCAGCTTTGTAAAATCCCTACAGCAAAGGTTAGAAAGTTACAACCTAAACATCAAGGACATTGATGTAGTCGCGTGTCTTCCATTGGCCAGTTGGCTTACTTAATGAGTCTATTCGACTCTAAGTGGGGTGAGTAGCCTCTTTATAAAGGTTGCTCTTGAGGATTAAACAAGAAAGCTGCTTGTAAACTCTAAACCATCTTAAAAAGCCTTGCTGGGAGTCATTAAAAGTGACTAGAGTATATTCTGAGCACTTGCTTTGTGTTTGGAGCAGTTATTTTTAGCCTTTCTTAGATCACTGCTTGGTGATCATCATGGCTCTTTTGCCTGTTTTTGCCAGGGGTCAGATAACATTTGTGAAATCTGAATTAGGTCCTTAGAAACACAAAACCTATGTTTTGGATTGACATTCTGACTTTCTGTGGATACATGGCTTCTTAGTTTGTCTTTGTGAATATGTATGTTTTTGAAAATGAGTCCTTTAGAGTCTTCATCCGAGTCGATCTCATGGTTCTGATATTTTCTCCCAGCGGTGGTTACCTGTGGCTTTTGGCAGCTGTGACTTTGACACTATCTTATGTATCATCATCTTTTTTTTTTTTTATTTATTTTATTTTTTTTTATTTTTTATTTTTTTAATGTTTTATTTATTTTTAGGAAAGAGAGAGAGAGAGCGTGAGCAGGGGAGGGTCAGAGAGAGAGGGAGTCACAGACCGAAACAGGCTCCAGGCTCTGAGCTGGCAGTCAGCACAGAGCCCGACGCGGGGCTCGAACCCACGAACCGCGAGATCATGACCCAAGTGAAAGTCGGACGCTTAACCGACTAAGCCACCCAGGCACCCCAAACTGTATCATCATCTTTATAGTGGGTGTCCCGCACAGTGTGTGATAGGCTTGGTGCCCATCAAGAGTGAGTCCTGGGGGAGAAGAGGAGCCTGTTAGTTGGAAAAGATGCCTTCTAGTCTAGTGAAGGAGGTTATCTCTTACTTAAATAACTAATAGTAGTAGCTGGAGTACCTTTAAATTTATAAAATGCTTTGTACCCACATTTTCATTTAAACATTAATAAAGCTGCGAGATAGGTATTCTCCTCACGTAAAAATGAGAAAATTAGGACAGCTGTCAGGCTCAGTTGGAAGAGCATGTGACTCTTGCTCTCAGGGTTGTGAGTTCAAACCCCATGCTGGGTATAGAGCCTACTTCAGAAAATGAGGGGTGCCTGGGTGGTTCAGCCAGTGAAGTGCCCAACTTTGGCTCAGGTCATGATCTTGCTGTTGTGAGTTCAAGCCCTGCATTCGGCTCTACTTACAGTGCAGAGCCTGCTTGAGATTCTCTCTCTGTCTCTCTCTGTCCTGTCCTGCTTGTATTCCCTCTCTCAAAATAAATAAATAAGCTTAAAGAAAATGAGAACACTGCAGCATGGACCTGCCCAAGGCCCCTCAGCTACTAAGTGGTAGAGCCGGTCTCCTAGCTGCTACTAAGTGGTAGAATCGGTCTCCTTGCCGCATCTGCTCTTGCTTCTAAAATCTGATTAGTGTTTTCCCTAGTACGTGCTTGTGTGAAAGCTTGGAGCTGAAAAGTGCAGGAGAACTTGGGGAATGGTGACTTCACTGTTGTGAATGATGCGTAAGACACTTGGAGGAAGAGAGGAGCCGAGTAACAGAAAATGAGTTAGAGAATGAAGTTCGGGATGGGTAGTAATTTTTGGGGGGGCCTAAAATAATCAAAACAGAGCTTAACTAACATACTCTGTGTGTATGTGTAAATGAATAAAGTTTCCTTTATTCCCTAGGGAATACAGGTATTCCTATTTTTACCCATGAGGAAGTATGTTATGGAGGTTGAGGAATTTCATCTTGTATTTATAGTCAACAAATGACAAAGCTGGAAATAGAAACCAATTTCATATCTGTAGTTGGCTTCCTTCTCTGGTCACCTAAGCGTTTCATCTTCTGTGCTTGAAAATGTAGCATAACAGTAGGATTAAACATCATAGGGATATTTGTAATTTGAACCGTATCGCTTTTAACAGTTTTAATGTTATTTTTCAATAGCTTAAGTTACAACACAGCCAAAAATCATAAAGACGAGTAGAGAAAACACCTGAGTAATCTAAGGAGAGTGTGAATGCTGGGCTAAGGTATTTGGGGTCCTCACTAGGAGTCGTTAAAAGTGACAAGAGCGTATATTGAGTTCCTCCTATATGTATAGGACAGTATGCTTAGGACTAGGGATATAAGTGTAAGACCTCTGGCTCATGCCTCCCCTGTGAGAGTCTGCTTGAGAGAAAGAACTATTTCCAAAAATATCAATGATAGTACAGGTAGGATAAGATCATTCTTTTTTAAAAAAAAAATTTTAATGTTTATTTATTTTGAGAAAGAGAGAGAAAGAGAGCACAAGTGGTCGAGGGAATAAGAGAGAGAGAGACACAGGATCCGAAGCAGGCTCCTGTGGGACTCAAACTCATGAACTGTGAGATCGTGACCTGAGCTGATGTCAGACCCTCAACCGACTGAGCCACCCGGGTGCCCCAGGATAAGATCATTCTTAAAGAATGAACCTGTTGCCCTTTGATGTGAATACTATACTATTCGTTTATAATTAAAACTACTTTAACTAGGATATTTTCAGTCATACCCTATTGCTTTGAAACCTAATAGATTTATTTATTTATTTATTTATTATTTGAAAGAGAGAGAGTGCTCGCACCTGATCTCATCTGAAAGATGAGAGAGAGAGCACAGATGGGGGAGAGAGGCAGAATGTGACAGGGAGAGAATCTTTTTTTGTTGTTGTGGTTTTTTTTGTTTTTGTTTTTGTTTTGTCTTTTAGAGAGAGAGCAAGAGAACAAGTGAGTGAGGGGCAGAGAGAGAAAGAGAAGCAGGGCTTACGCTCACCCAATGCAGGGCTCAAACCCACCTGATGTGGAACTTGAACTCACAAACTGCAAGATCATGACCTGAGCCAAAGTCAGATGCTTAATCTACTGAGCCACCTAGGCACCCCAGCGAGAGAGTGTATCATGAGCAGACTCCACCACACTCAGTGCAGAGCCTGACGTGGGGCTCGATCCCATGACCCTGGGATCATGATCTGAGCTGAAACCAAGAGTTGGAAACTCAACTGACTGAGCCACACAGGCACCTTAGAGCACTTTAATAAACTAATAAACTCTTACTTAGGGCTTGTAAGGGCCTGCAAGATAAATCCCATGTTTGTATGTCATTGACCAAAGAAATGAATGCTGAGATTCTTTCTGGAATCCGTTGGGACTAGAACTGCTTACGTGCTGCTCAGTTCTTTGCTGTGGATAGTGGTAGATGAGATGCGTGAGAATCACAGCTTTTCCTTCTAAGTTTTGTCTTCAATATTACACAGAAATAGTAATAATTATTAAGATTTTTACTAGAGGAAGAAGACTTTGTCTTAGATAAACTAGTTCCCATTTTGCTTTTTTTAAAATTGCATCTTGCTAAAAGTTTTCATTTTAAAAAATCTTTTTTTTTAATATATTTTTTTAAATGTTTTATTTATTTCTAGGAGAGAGAGAGAGACAGCGTGAGCAGGGGAGGGTCAGAGAGAGAGGGAGTCACAGACTGAAACAGGCTCCAGGCTCTGAGCTGGCAGTCAGCACAGAGCCCGACGCGGGGCTCAAACCCACAAACCGCGAGATCATGACCTGAGCGAAAGTCGGACACTTAACCGACTAAGCCACCCGGGCGCCCAAAAATCTTTTATCTGAAGAGAATGGTAGAGCAAGAGTCTAAAAGGGGAAGATAGAATACAGTGGAATAGTTGGATCTTTTTATGAATTCTGTCATTAGAGCCACATTTATCAAGTATTATATTTACCAAATTTATCAAAGTAGTATGTATCGGATTCTTGGGGAGGGTCATTAAAAAATGTAAAAAAATATACATACCTTTGATGCCTGAATACCTCAGATGAAGAAACCAGTATTCATATGGCTTTAGCACAAGTCAGAGCAGAACAGATCTTGCTCTCACTAAAAATGTGTAATTTTTTTCTTGTGTGGACCGCAGGAAAACCTGTAACCCTTGACCCTACAAAGATAGGGTTCGTTGAAGTCACGATAAAGCTTACAGTCAAGGGTACCAATCTGAATTGTTAAGTGAAATAAACAACTTGTTTTTAAAACTATTTTCTCTGTTAATTAAAGAAGAACCCCACTTGGGGCACCTGGGTGGCTCAGTCAGTTAAGAGTCCAACTCTTGGGGGGCGCCTGGGTGGCTTAGTCGGTTAAGCGTCTGACTTTCGCTTAGGTCATGATCTCACGGTTTGTGGGTTCGGCTCATGGTCGGGCTCTGTGCTGACTGCCAGCTCAGAGCCTGGAGCCTGTTTCAGAGTCTGTGATTCCCTCTCTGACCTCCCTGCTCACGCTGTCTCTCTCTCTCTCTAGAAATAAATAAAAACATTAAAAAAAAAAAAGAGTCCAACTCTTGGTTTTGAGTTCTTTGCTGATGGTGTGGAGCGTCTTGGGATTCTTGTCTCTGTCTCTCTCTCTTTCCCTCCCCCTCTACTGCTTGTGCTCTCTGTCGCAAAATAAATAAATAAACTTTAGAAAAAAAGAACCCAACTTTTTTTTTTAAATGTAAATCCAAGTTAGTTAACATATAATATAATAATTGTTTCAGGAGTGAATTTAGTGACTCATCACTTAGATACAACACCCAGTGCTCATCCCAACAAGTGCCCTCCTAAATGCCCGTTTAGCCTGTCCCCTCACCCAGCACCCCACCAGCAACCCTCAGTATATTCTCTGAATTTTTTTTAATGTTTTATTTATTTCTGAAAGAGAGAGAGAGAGAGATAGCGTGAGCAGGGGAGGATCAGAAAGAGAGAGGGAGACACAGAATCTGAAACAAGCTTCAGGCTCTGAGCTATTAGCACAGAGCCTGACGCCAGGCTCGAACCCGTGAACCGTGAGATCATGACCTGAGCCGAAATCGGACACTTAGCTGACTGAGCCACCTGGGCGCCCCTTGTTCTCTGTATTTAAGAGGCTTTTATAGTTTGCCAAAAAAGAACCTCACTCTTAAAGGTGTTACTTTGAAGATAACCTATTATGAGTTAATTAAATTATACTTATTATTTTTTTTTTTAGAACTTCATGTCATCCATTTGCAATAGTCTTTTTGAAGCACTGTTTCCTGGGTCTTCCTATCCAACTAGATTTTCAGCTTTAACCATTTTAGGCTCAATAGCTGAAGTTTTTCCAGTCCCAGAAGGTAAGCTTTCAATAATGTTTGGAGAAGGTTTTTTTTTTTCTTGGCAAAGCGCATGCTTTTTTTCAGCATTTCATTTTACTTAAAGTTTTAGTTTTGTCATCTTTTGTTTAGGTTCCTATGGGATGTTTTATTCTCACGATGTAATTCTTCCGTGGACATAATTCATTTTGTCATTTAGAGCCTTAAGGCTGAGGAATTGTTTTCAGGGATCATTATTTCCCAACCCACAGCTACAGTTTTCATGGGTTATGCTTCTGATGAGAAGAGCGGCTTCTCACAACTTCCAATTCATGCATTGCTGTTTTAAGATAGAGTACAGTCTACCCTTTAAGTCCTTTACATTTAAAAAATTTTAAAAAAATAAATAGCTTCTTCAAAAAAAAAAATAATAGCTTCTTTATGTAAAACGTTCCTCAGTGAGTCTCTGCGGTTAAATTGTGGTCTCCCTTATATGCTTTCAGTTTCATAAGTCCCGATCTGGTTTCAGAAAGACAGTATGTAGATGTCATTTCCAGGCATCCTGGTTTAATGATACCCTTTGTTTTGTCTGTGGGGCCCTTGGGAGGATGAACATGTAACTTCCTTCTGAGTCAGTTCTTTCCTCTTTGACAACAAATAGTTCTTTTTATCCGTGCCCTTAATTAAGTGTGTACGTTTTAATGTGGATTTCTTGTTTGTGCTCAGTGTTCCTTGACTGTGGTTAAGTAGGAAAATATCCTGTTCAGCTGTTCTTCTGGAGGGAATGGCCAACGCACCAGAAGACTTTACGCTGTAATTGGGTTATTATTATTTTTAGTTTAAATTTTTAGGCAAAGTGTAATGTTTTGGCAGCGAGGAGGACTGGTTTTTGCTGTTGATGCAGCCCTGCTTCATTTAAAGGCTGCCATTTTTATTTCCAAGTTTCTGTTTTTGAAAAGATTGAAACCAAAAGCAGAGTTTCAAGAATTTCAAGAATAGGTCGCAAACAGCCACGTACCGTCTAGCTGGATTCATCAGTTGTTGATATTTTGCTCTATTTGGTTTCTCTCTCTTTCATTATTTTTTTAACCACAACACAATGATCAAATTCAGGAAATTTAATGTCGATATGATGCTTTATCTGTTATATGATCCATAACCAAATTTGCGCGTGGTCCCAATAAGTGGCCTTTCTTAGAAAAAGATTTTTACTCTGAACCAGAAACCAATCCCGGATCACACGTTGCATTTCATTGTTACGCCTCTTTGGCCTCCTTTAATCTGGAAAGCTTTTTATTTCATGACGTTAACATTTTGGGAGAACGTGTCTCCATTTGGGTTTGCCTTATTGTTTCCTCTGGATTGACGTGGGCTATGGGTTTTTGGTAGGAGTAATGCATAGGTAATGTGGTGTCCCTCCCAGGTCATCTTATCAGGAGATACATGATACTGGTTTGTCCTGTTGTTGATGGTGATCAATTTGATCACCTGATTAAGGCAAGCATGGTAGGCCCAAAATCAACTGAGAAAAGATAGCATCAGACCCTTAGAACCTGTGAATGTGAACCTTACCTAGAAAGGGGGCCCTTTGCAGATATGATTAAGTTAAGGGTCTTAAGATAATCCTGGATTGTGTAGGTGGGCCTAAGTCCACCACAGCTGTTATTAGAGAGGAACAGAGGGAGATGTGACACATAGAAGAGGAAGAGTCAACATGGACATGCAGATCGGAGTGATATGGCGTCAAGCCATGGAATCCTGGCAGCCATCAGAAGCTGAAAGAGATGGGGAACGAGTTCTCCCTTAGAACCTCCAGAGTGAGTGTGGCCCTACCAGCACCTCCTTATCGGACTAATTGGACATTAGTCAGAATGGATCCAGTACTGTGAAAAAATAGATCTCTATGGTTTTAAATCACCAGGTTTATGGTGATTTGTGACCTCACGCACAGAAAATGAATACAGGGCTATCCATCAGTTCAAGGAATTTCTGTGGTACTACAACTTAATTTAGAAGATAAGGTTTTACCTGGGAATGATAGATTGTCCATTTAACAGAATTTTTTTGTGTATTTAGTGTGGTTATAGTTGCACCTAGTATGAGAAATAATACTAGGCTGAATTAATACTGGTAATTTTTTTAAGTTTATTTATTTTGAGAGAGAGAGAATGAGAGAATGCATGGCAGATGGGAAGAGAGAGGAGAGAGAGAATCTCAAGCAGGCAACGCAGAGCCCAATGCAGGGCTCAAACTCACGAACCATGAGACCATGACCTGAGCTGAAACCAAGAGTTAAGTGTTTAGCCTGACTGAGCCACACAGGTGCCCCAATATTGGTAATTGTTTAATTGAGAGAGTAGTTTAATATATTTATTTTCTTATTATTTTTTGAAGTTTATTTATTTTGAGAGAGAGAGAGCATGTGCAAGCAGGGGAGGTGCAGAGAGAGAGAAAGAATCCCAAGCAGGTTCTGCGTTGCCAGCACAGAACTTGACTCAGGGCTTGAACTGATGACTTGAGCCAAAATCAAGAGTTAGGCACCTACCTGACTGAGCCACCCAGGCACTGGGAGTAGTTTAATATATTTCAATGTACATTAAAAGTGAAAAACCAGGGGCGCCTGGGTGGCTCAGTCGGTTAAGCATCCGACTTCAGCTCAGGTCATGATCTCACGGTTTGTGGGTTCAAGCCCTGCGTTGGGCCCTGTGCTAGCTCAGAGCCTGGAACCTGTTTCAGATTCTCTATCTCCCTTTCTCTCTGACCCTCCCCTGCTCGCTCGCTTGCTCGCCCGCTCTCTCTCTCTCAGAAATAAATAAAACATTTTTTTTAAAGATTTTTTATTTATTTCTAGGAGAGAGAGAGAAAGACAGTGTGAGCAGGGGAGGGTCAGAGAGAGAGGGAGTCACAGACTGAAACAGGCTCCAGGCTCTGAGCCGGCAGTCAGCACAGAGCCCGACACGGGGCTCGAACCCACTAACCGCGAGATCATGACCTAAGCGAAAGTCGGACGCTTAACCGACTAAGCCACCCAGGCGCCCCAAATAAAACATTTTTTAAAAAAAGTGAAAAAACAGAGTCATCTTCCTAATGACTGAGTCACATATAATTGGGCAGTGATGGATATTACAGTAATTATGTTAATTAAACAACTGGAAGGTAATGCAAATGGAGCAAGCCCTACTTTACTCATTAACTTTAAAGGAGGCTTAAAGAGGCATGACTGTGAAATACAGCGTGGGAAACAAATTCATTCTTCATCTTTATCTCAAGAACTTGAATGTGGGTTTTTATATTCCTTTACTGATTTGGGATTAGTCAAGATGGTTTCTGCCTTTACTCAAGTATATCTTAAGTTCAAGAAGAATAAGCCACATGTATCTTTTTCACTCAGAATAAAATGTCATGGTATTCATGGTGAAAAACTGGATTCCACAATTATATTAAAAGGGTTTGCTCAGCAAATACTTATTTAGTGCTTATTATATGTCAGGCAGCCAAGGATATGCAGTGTATAAAACAAAATGTTTCCTATTAAAACAATTTTTTTTTAATCTGAGAGAGAGCAAGAGAGAATGAGCGTGAGTGGGGAAGGTCAGAGGTAGAGGTAGAGATGAAGAATCCAAAGCAAGTTCCATGCCCAGCATGGAGCCCATTGTGGGGCTCCATAGCCTAACCCTGGGATCACGACCTGAGCCAAAAGCAAGAGTTGGATGGTCAATAGACTGAGCTACCCAGGTGCCCCAAAATGTTTCCCATTTAAAAAAAATGTTTTTAAATGTTTGTTTATTTTGAGAGAGAGAGAGAGAGCACAAGCAGGGGAAGGGCAGAGAGAGGGAGACACAGAATACGAATCAGGCCCCAGGCTCCGAGCTGTCAGCACGGAGCCCGACGTGGGGCACGAACCCACAAGCCATGAGATCATGACCTGAGCCGAAGTCGGATGCTCAACCGACTGAACCACCCAGGCGCCCCCTATTTTTGAGCTTATATATTTTAGTGAAGGGACACAGATAATAGATTAACAAGTGATACATAAAATTTCAGATGGAGATAGGTATTATGAAAAAATATTTCAGGAAGGAAAGTGGGGGGAATATTGAATGTCTAGGAGGATGGGAAGCTGTTTCATCCGGTGGTGTCAGAGATGTTTTCAAATTTGAGCAAAGCTCCTAAACAAGCAGTGGGTCAAGGAAGAAATCACAAAGGAAATTAGAAAATACTTTGAGATGAATGAAAACAAAAGTACAAGTTACGAGAATTGATGGGTGAAGCAGAAGCAGAGCTCGTGGGGAGACTTACAGCTGTAATAGCCTACATTAAAAAAGAGAAAAGATCTCAAATCAAAAACCTATCTTTACACCTCAAGAAATTAGAAAAAGAAGAGCAAACAACCCACATTTAGCAGAAGGAAGGAAATAATATGATAAATGAATGAAATGGAGAATAGGAAAACATTATAGAGAATCAATGAAACCAGAGTTGGGTTTTTTTTGTTTTTTTTAAACTTGGCTTTTTTCAAAGGTCAACATAATTGGCAAAATGTTTGCTATACTAAGAAGAAATGAAAGAAGGTGCAAATAACTTAAGATCAGAAATGTAAGCAGGGACATTTCTCTTGACCTTCTAGAAATAAAAAGGATTATAAGACAGTACTATGAGATTTGTATTTTCAATAAATTGGATAACCTAGATGAAGTGGACAGATTCCTAGAAACATAAAATTACTTAAATAGAGAGTTTGTTATTTGTAGCAAATAAGAGTTGGAGTCAGTAATCAAAAACCTATCAGCAAAGAAAAGTCTAGAGGAAGTGGTTTCACTGATGAATTCTACCAAACATTTAAAGAATTAACCTCAGCCCTTCTCAAACTCTTCCAAAAAATTGGACAGAAGGGAACATTTCCAAACCCACTCTGTGGAGCCAGCATCACCCTGATATCAAAGTCAGACAAAGATAGCACTTTGAAAACTATAGGCTGGTATCCCTTAGAAACATAGATAGAAAAATTCTCAATAGAATACTAGCAAACCAAACCCAACAGCATATTAAAAGTATTATACCCATAACTAATTAAGTGGAATTTATTCCAGAAATGCAAGGGTGGTTCAACATAAGAAAAAATAGTCAATGTTATACTATTGGGGGAAATGAGGGGGAAAAAACATGATAATCTGTACTGATGCAGAAAAGTGTTGACAAAATTTAGCACCCTGTCATGATAAATAAACACTTAGGAAACTATGAATAGAAGGGAGCTTTCTTTCTTTTAAAAAAATTTTTTTTAAACATTTATTTTTGAGACAGAGAGAGACAGAGCATGAGTGGGGTGGGGTCAGAGAGAGAGGAAGACACAGAATATGAAGGAGGCTCCAGGCTCCAAGCTGTTCACACAGAGCCTCACTCTGGGTTCAAACTCAAGGACTGCGACATCATGACCTGAGCTGAAGCTGGATGCTCAACTGATTGAGCCACTCAGATGCTTTCTTAATAGGATAAAGGACATTCATGAAAAACTCACAGTTAACACCATACTCAGTGGTGAAAGATGGAAAGCCTTTCCTCTATGGTCAGGAGTAAGGTACAGATGTCCACTTTGACCACTACCGATCACCATGGTACTGAAAGCTGTAGCCAGAGCAGTAAGGCGAGAAAAAGAAGTTACAAGCATCTGAGTTGGAAGAGAAGCAGATTTGTACTGAGGTATAAATGAAGTGATAAAAACTTGATTTACTTGCCCTAGGAATTTCACAGGGTTGCACTAACTTGTGAGTTAAGATTACATAAGAAATGCACATCATATTGAACATCATGTCTCATATTAATGTAGGAAGAATGTTTTCAGGTATTATCCGTGGTTAATTTGTTAAATGTTCCTCACATTCCGCTGTGAAATCCATTATCCCCATAGTTGTTTAGTCTTAATCTTAGATTTAAGTGGACTTGGTAACTACCATCATTCTTTTGTGATAGCTTTTCTGTTCATTTCTTGGTTGGCTGAAATTCATCTTTTCTTTGAGAAGAGTTTTTGGGGAAATGTTCTTAATTTCTTACACCTTCAGAAATGCTTATGTTGCTATTTTACTTGATGCTGGAATAGGATTTTGATGTATAAATTTTTACCACACTTCTCCTGAGAATGTTTGTAAGCATTGCTCCACTACCTTCTAGCACTACATGTTGCTAAGGCAAAGAATAAAGTCAGCTTAATTTTTTCCATTTTGTAGATGAATTTTGTGTCTGAATGACCTAAAAATTCCTTCTTTATCGTTGATGCTCCATATTTGTCATTGGTTATTCTGCGTCAGTTTAACTAAGATGGTAGGACTTTGGATTCTAGATCAAGACATTTTACAAAGATTTTTTAAAAGATGTAGTCCTAGATTTATTTGTTTTTATTTATTTAAAAACCAACTTAGGGATCTTTTATGTACAATATAACCTTTGAAAGAGAAAGAAGTGGTTTTAAACAAAACTTTAAAAAGTATTTTTTACTTGGGGAGCTTTATTATTTTATCATTTTAGGAAGTAAATTAAGGAAAAACCATTATGCTCTTGTGGATATACTGTGGAGTGTGAATTTTTCATGCTAATTTTCTTTAAATTTGACCAAATAAACATAAATATTGATTTTCTTTTTCATTTATTAACTTAAATTAACTTAAAAATTATTTGTTATTTATTTATTAAAAATTTTTTTTAAGGTTTATTTATTTTTGAGGGAGAGAGAAACAGAGTGTGAGCAGGGGAGGAGAGCGAGCGAGACAGAATCCGAAGCAGGCTCCAGGCTCTGAGCTGTCAGCACAGAGCCTGATGCAGGGCTCGAACTCATGAACCGTGAGATCATGACCTGAGCCAAAGTTGGTCACTAAACCAACTGAGCCACCGAGACACCCCTATTTATTTATTTTTTAACATAAGCTCCACACCCAATGTGAGGCTTGAATGCACAACCCTGAGATCAAGAGTTGCATGTCAGCCAGGCACCCCCCTCTTTTATTCACTTTTAAATCTTTCTGTTTTTTTAGGTCAAGTCCAAACAGTGTATCAGCTGAGTCATGATATTGATGTCCGTCGTTTCCAAACACTGATGGAATGTTTTACCAGTACTTTTGAAGAAGTGAAAGCTTTAGCATTTGACCTTCTGATGAAGTTACCAAAAACAGTTATACAATTTCAGGTCTTTGGACTTTTCCTATATAAATGTAAATGTAAATGCATGAAAGCTTTCTATTTTTAGCAGCAAATAAAGCAGTCTGTGCATTGTCCAAGGCGCTTTGCATCTGCCTTCTCACATCTTCTGACTGTTTGAGTTATCATACTGTTGCGGGGCGGTAGGTTGGAGGAGGTAGGGATGGCTGGTGGGGAAGGAGGAAGTACCGTAAGAGAAAACAAAGTCCATCTGTGACCTTGCCTTTTTTTATTGTTTTGATAGAAAAGGGAGGAGTAAGAAACAGTAGGTTTTATTGCTTACAAGATTATTGGTAGATTTCAGTTAACTGCGGTCTCCCCAGTTCCTGGGGACGTGTTAACATTCAGTCAAAACGCCTCACTTACAGTAACCTGAGTGTTCTGAGATAACATCCTTGTTACGTTGACTGGGAAGCCGAGTGTCAGCGAGGTAGAGAACATGTTTCTGAGCTTCCGACAAGCAATAGCCAAACTGAGACTGAAACTCAGAGCGCTTGAGGTTCACCACAGGCCTCTTCCTCGGCCTCCTACCCTGGCCCCGGCCCCTGCCCCTGAGAGAAGTTGTCTCTGCCCGACAGCTGGCACTTCCAGCTGTGGGGTGAGACGCGAAGGTGGGCGGGGAGTGATGGCACAACGTGGGGTGCTTGGCTTTGCCCTTGAGGTGTATTCTGGGGCTGTGAGGTCACCAGCAGCTGTGAGTTCACTGGTTCCGGAGCTTTGCTACGGCTTTGTGTTAGAGCTGTGTAGAGGCCAAAGGCACCCCCAAGGGCTGCAGCTGAGCCATGGTCTGTTCTCTGGCCGTTAGGCTCTGTTTAGGGCGGGGCAGCTTAGAGATGCAATGGGATTCTACGGGAGCGCACGTCAGGGAGCACCAGGTGTCTGTTTCATTGGCTTCTGGATGGCATTGCAGTGTCTTAGAGCATCTTTCAGGTGCCCTGCTAAGCAGAAGCTCCTTTTGGGGCTTAGGCTTGGAGCTGTTGTACCATATAGAGTGTTTAAAGGAGATGCTTTCTCTTCTATTTCCTTTCTCCTCTCCCACCTTCCCACCCTCCCCGCCCGTTACCATTCATCACACTGAAGCTTTATATCATATAGATGACTCATACTGGGCAAATATTTTGAGAATATCTTGTGGGGAGGGTAATTATAGCACCTATATGAAAGACTTGGTCCTTTGAAGTAACTTTAAAATGTTTTTAAATCCTAACTAGTCTCTCTAAGGACGTGTGTGTGTGTGTTTGTGTATGTATTTATGTATGTGTTTATATATTTTTGATGATCTGTCTTTGTAATACATGGTTTTACTACCCAGTCTGTTGCCCTTTTTTCTTGTTGAGCTACATATGCAAGATCTCTATATTATATTTTTACTGACCTCAGATGATAGAACAAAGATATTTTAGACTCCAAAAGCCACGTATTGTATTTCTTACTAATTGTTAGTTAAGCATTTCAAGGCTTAACTGTAAGTTACCAAAAAAAATGGCTTAGGTGCTTAATTGATTCTTTCTAATAATTATTTAGATTTGAGCTTTTGGCCCCTATCTTTAAGTTTTTTTGGTCATAGAAAATTAAACGTATCAAATGGCAAAAGAATTTAAACCAAAAGAAGCAGGTATTTGAATCAGTATGTTTGTTATCTTTTAGAAATAAGTAGATTTCCAATTAAATTAAATATCAGTGTACCTATCACCAAATTAAAAATTAAGTTTATAATGATTTTCCCCCCTTGTATTAGTTCTGGAATAATCCTAGTAAAATTAATATTATTGAGCAATGAAACCCTAAGTCCCAGTGTACTGAACATGCCATTGTCTACTATGGATTTGGGACTAGGACCCACATCTCCTGACTTCAGCCCAGTGCCTTTCTTTTCTTTTCTTTTCTTTTTTTATTTATTTCTAGGAGAGAGAGAGAGAGAGACAGCGTGAGCAGGGGAGGGTCAGAGAGAGAGGGAGTCACAGACTGAAACAGGCTCCAGGCTCTGAGCTGGCAGTCAGCACAGAGCCCGACGAGGGGCTCGAACCCATGAACCGCAAGATCATGACCTAAGCGAAAGTCGGACACTTAACCGACTAAGCCACCCAGGCGCCCCAGCCCAGTGCCTTTCTGTGCACGTCACAGTGAACTATCCCTTTTCTTCTTTAGGATGGGCATGCTTGTGGATATTTCTCTGAGACAGAGCTCTGGGAGCTCTGATGCAGAATTTCTGAGGCTGATAGGAGCATTTTATTTTCTGCACATATACTCGGATCTTCACCGGGAATAGCCTGGTGGATTTGTCCTTTTGTGTGGATTTGTATTTTTCTCCATTGAAATAATTGAATGGAAAGGGGTTGGGGGAAGGGCAGGAGTATGCTGCCCAGGTAAAATAAACTTCAGTGTACAAAAAAACCCCTATATGGAAATAACAAAGATGATCTGGCCTTAGTCACGGCAGAATTTCTACAGGACCAAGCGTATTTCTGCTGTAGAAAGAGGTACTTAAAAAAAAAAAAAAAGCATTATCAATGTCGAATTTCCCAAATGAAATTACTTTCAAGATCCTCACCACTAGAGCTGAGTAATAATAATCAGTAATTACTACAATAAAAAGTCTAACCTGTATTCAGGGAGAAAGGGAATTGAATTCATTGTATATGGAGTACAGTTATGTGGCAGGCTGTTTTTAAAGATGTATTAAAGAAGGGGCGCCTGGGTGGCTTAGTCGGTTAAGCGTCCGACTTTCGCTTAGGTCATGATCTCGCGGTTCGTGGGTTCGAGCCCCTCGTCGGTCTCTGTGCTGACTGCCAGCTCAGAGCCTGGAGCCTGTTTCAGTCTGTGACTCCCTCTCTCTCTGACCCTCCCCTGCTCATGCTGTCTCTCTCTCTCCTAAATAAATAAAAATATTTAAAAAAAAAAAAAAAAAGATGTATTAAAGAAATGTTTCAGGGACAGTTACTGAGTCTGTGGTTTATTCTAGGATTCAGAGAAACTGCGAGGCTTATTCCGGGCAGCACTGGAACTCAGCACAAGCACCAAGCCATATGACTGTGTGACAGCTTCCTACCTGCTGAACTTCTTAATCTGGCAGAATGCCCTGCCCTCAGGTCTGTCTGCCTACTTACAGACCCAGCAAGCTGCATGTGATGGTGGAGCGAAGTCTGCTCTTGTGGTGGAAAGGAACACATTAATGGGTTTGTATTCAATAAATGACCTTTGCTGTTGCTTATCAAAACCAGTACCATTCTCACTATTCATTTAGTTAGCATAGCTAGTGGTTAAACATTTACTTTTTTTTTTTTTAAGAGTTTACCAACATGTAAGAATACTGTGAATTTCGCTTTTGCAAGTAAATAGTTTACTCAGCTATGACGCGGTTCCTAAACAGAGGGTTCATGTTAAGCAGATATGCAAATGTACATTAATACGGCTCTTATTTGAACAGGACCCTTTTTTCTGCCAAAAATTGTACTTTTTTTTTGCAGAAATTTTGCTATGTCTACAGCCATATCATTGCTATTTCTGTATAGACCAGAGTTCCTTTGTCTGTCAGGGTTCACGCTTTCACTGGCTATCACACTTCTGCCTTTTACTCTTCCCATACAGCCAGTTCCAAAACCTAGGCTCTAAGTTGGCTGAGGCCTAGTGATTTCCGGTGATTATTTGTTGGGGATTCATGTATTTACTTTTGTGCTAGTAAATCTTCATTTTGGAATTGTAAGGACAGATATGGATTTTTATTTAAAAAAGGAGAGGGAGAGGTCAGATGTAGGAAGAGTATTAAAAAATTGTTCTTTCCGGGGCGCCTGGGTGGCTTAGTCGGTTAAGCGTCCGACTTTCGCTTAGGTCATGATCTCGCGATTCGTGGGTTCGAGCCCCGCGTCGGTCTCTGTGCTGACTGCCAGCTCAAAGCCTGGAGCCTGTTTCAGAGTCTGTGTCTCCCCTCTCTCTGACCCTCCCCTGCTCACGCTGTCTCTCTCTCTCCTAGAAATAAATAAAAAAAATATTAAAAAAAAAAAATTGTTCTCTCCAAGATGATAAAAAGCGCTGTGCAAAAGAACTGATAATGCATAAAATATGTGCATCCTCAGTTTAACTCGATGATGCCAAATAGATTTTCAAATTACATTCCTGTCAATAGATTATGAGAGCTGTGGTAGATTCTATCATCACTAGAACTTGCCCTTGTCAGATTTTAAAGGTTTATGGAATATAAAGTGGTATCTTGTGGTTTCATCTTGCATTCTTCTGGTTGCTAGTGTAATTGAACCTCTTTTTACATGTTTATAAGCCATTCACTTTTCCCCTTCTGTGAAATGCCTTTGTTTAGTTTTCTATAGGGCTGTTTGTCTTTTTCCTGTTGATTTTTAGGACTTACTTATATATTCTAACTATTAATAATTTACCAGTTAAACATAATTCTAAAATTTAAACTAAAGCTCCTGACCTATGCTGGGATAACTGGATAGCTACACACAAAAGAGTGAAGTTGAACTCACTACTTCATACCATATTATAAAAATTAGTATAAAATGAATCAAAGACCTAACTGTAAAAGATAAAAACAATAAACCTCTTAGAAGAAAACATGGGTGTAAATCTTTTCGATCTTAGGTGAGTGGTTTCTTGGATCTGACACCCGAAACACAAGCAAACAATGAAAAAGTAGATAAATTGGCCTTCATCAAAATTTGAAACTTGTGTCTGTCAAAGGTATCCTTAAGAAAGTGAGTGGACAGCCTGTAGAAAGGGAAACATATTTGCAACTCAGACTTGTATCTAGAATATATGGAGAATATTTACTACTCATTAGTGGAAGGATAGAACCAAATTTAAAAATGGACAGAGTCTGAATGCTCAGCATCATTAGCCAGTAGGGAAATACGATCAAAATTACAATGAGGAAGCACTTCACACCTAGTAGGGTGGCTACAAACAAGAAAATAGATAATAACAGGTGTTGATGGGGATGTGGAGAAAATAAGCGCCCTCACACCCTGCTGTGGGAATGTAAAAGGTGCAGCCATGTTGGAAAACAGTCTGGCAGTCCCTTGAAAAGTTAAACGTGGCGTTACTATATGACCCCACAGTTCATGCTCAGGCTGCTATAATAAGATACCATAGCCTGAGTGGCTTCAACAATGGACATTTATTTCTAACAGTTGTGGAAGCTGAGGCGTTCGAGATGAAGGGACCAGCCGTTTTGGTTCCTTGTGAGAACCCTTTCCCTGGCTTCAGAGAGCACCCTCCTTGCTCTGTGCTCACAGGGAGGACAGAGAGCAAGTTCTGGTCTCTTCCTCTTCTTATAAGGACTCTAATCCCACAGGGCCCCACCCTCACAACCTCTCTAAACCTCATTACTTCTTCTTTTTTTTATTTTTTTAATTACAAATAGTTTATTGTCAAATTAGTTTCCACATAACACCCAGTGCTCATCCCCATGAGTGCCCTCCTCCGTGCCTGTCCCCCCTCCCCCCTACATCCATCAGTTCTCAGTTTTTGTCAGCATTCAAGAGTCTCTCATGGTTTTCCTCTCTCCCTTTCCCCCACCATTAAACCTCATTACTTCTTAAAGACTCCACTTTCAAATACCATCACATTGGGGGGTTAGGGCTTCAACCTATGAATTTTGGGAAGGACACAAACATCTAGTCCATACTGGGCATGTATACTTAAGAGAAATGAAACTCTCCCCAGCAAAAACTTGGACGTGCATGTTCACAGCAGCATTATGCATAACAACCAAGAAAATGGAAACAGCTCCCATGTACAAATGGATAAATCAAATATGATGTATTCATACAACGGACTGTTATTCAGCCATTAAAAAGTGAAATATTAGTACGTGCTGCAACATGAACTTTGAAAACATTATGCTAAGTGAAAAACGCGATATAATATGATTCCATTTATGTATGTCCAGAATAGGCAAATCTATAGAGACAGAAAATAGATAAGCTTAGGACTGGAGAAGGCGAGAGGTGTAGGGAGTGGAGTGACCGATAACGGGTAAGGGTTTTTTTGACGGGGAGGGGATGAAAATGTTCTAAAATTCGCTGTAGTGATGTTTGTACATATCTGTGAATATACTAAAAACCATTGACTTGTGCACTTTAGGTGTGTAAATTGTATGGTATGTGAATTATGTCTCAATAAAGCCATTATTTTAAGACATCAGCAGCAACAACAACTGTTCAAATAGCACATGGCACACGGGCCTGGGGTCTGATACCCCAAATAGAGGAGGTCAAGGAGGAAGGACTCAGAGTGAATGCTGTAAATGGAACCAGGGAGTTAGGGGAAGATACAGTTCTACCTTAGCTGCAAATACGTAACAGGCTAGATAACTTTGAAAGATCTCTTTATTATTGTTTTTAATGTTTATTTTGAGAGACAGAGAGAGAGAATGCATAAGTGAGCACAAGCAGAGGAGGGGCAGAGAGAGAGGGAGAGAGAGAATCCCAAGCAGGCTCCACGCTCTCAGCACAGAGCCCCATGTGGGGCTCGATCTCACAAGCCATGAGCTCATGATCTGAGCCAAAATCCAGAGTTGGACGCAGTCGGACGCAGTCGGACGCTTAACAGACTGAGCTGCCCACATGCCCCCGAAAGATCTCTTTGAAAAACAGCAACGTCAAGATCTCCTTGAGCATAAAAGCTTAGTTGAGTTGGATGTTGTTGTGGGCACTGTGGAGCTATTCACAGATTGATGAATGTGTCCTTTAGTGGGCATTACTCTGGGCTTTTGTTTGCTTTTTCTAGTTATCAAATGCTTGTTGGAGAATCTTGAGGAGGAGGTGTCTAAGGCTGAAAGTTCTCTGCTTCAGGCGGCAGCATCGTTCCCACTGTACGGGCGAGTCCACTGTATAACAGGCGCTTTGCAGAGGTTGTCTCTGAAGTAAGTATAGCTGCAGCCCTCTCCTGAGCTTTCAACTCTTATTAGAATGTATTGCCTTAAAGAGAATTCAATATTAGATGTTATTTGATTTATTTTTAGTTTTTAAAATTTTTCAGTGTTCATTTGTTTTTGAGAGAGAGAGAGACTGGGGGAAGGGCAGAGAGAGAGGAAGACACAGAATCCAAAGCAGGCTCCAGGTGAGCTGTGGGCTCAGAGCCTGATGCGGGGCTCGAACCCACGGGACCACAAGACCATGACCTGAGCTGAAGTCAGCCGCTTAACTGACTGAGCCACCCAGGCGCCCTAAAATTAGATTTTATAATGTGCTTATGTACATGTATTTTTATGTGTCTTCCATATTTCATAGGCTGCACAGTTTTGAAACAGATTCTTTTGACTTCTTACATGTCATAATTTCCATTCACAGTTTTTGGTGTTTTGCTTCTACTACACATTTCGCTACTCTCTGTTGCAGCAGCCTCCAGTTGGTGAATGAGTGGAGCCCTGTGGTAGAGAAGCTCCTCTTGGTGTCTTACAGGCTTTCTGCCGTGGTATCTCCGGTCATTCAGAGTTCCTCCCCAGAAGGCCTCATCCCAATGGACACTGACTCAGGTCGGCAGATGAAAGAAGCTAGAACTACTATATTTTTTGCTCATTACTCCACCCCTCCCCCACCCCACCCTCCCAAACCACTTCTTTGGGAAGATATAAAAGCTAAATTAGGTAGGTCAAGGAATTACTTACTATGATTAGTAAGATTTCTGCCCCTTTAGTATTGCTTTTTACTCTTAAAAAACAACCAAGACAAAGAAATCAGGTGATGAGCAAAGTGCTTTCTCTTCCTGGGTACATTGGATTGTCTCATATTGTCATTTCGGAGCACCACCACCTACTAGACAGCAGCTGGGACTGGGAGAGTGGGCAAGGTAAGTCGGAGAGGTGGGGTTCAGTCAGAGAGGGCAACCTGGGAGGAATCTGGGATGGGGAAAGAACATTTGACATACAAAGACCATTTAATTAAAAAAAAAATAGGAGAAGATAGTCAAAATGCCCCAAATTGAACTCATGAACTTTCATCTGCCTTTTCCCTCCCAGCCCCTATGTCTTTGCCAACGGCCCTACCAAAGATCGGTCTATGCAAGTCAAGAGCCCAGGATTGCTTGACATCTCTCTCTCCTGCTCCTTATATGTTGCCTGTCCTCACGTTCTTCCAGGGGTGCCCCTTAACTAGCTTTCCATTCTGTTCTCTTTGTTTTTTTTTTTTTGTTGTTGTTTTGTTTTGTTTTTTTTTTTAATTTTTTTTTTAATTATTATTTCTAGGAGAGAGACAGTGTGAGCAGGGGAGGGTCAGAGAGAGAGGGAGTCACAGGCTGAAACAGGCTCCAGGCTCTGAGCTGGCAGTCAGCACAGAGCCTGACGCGGGGCCCAAACCCACGATCGCGAGATCATGACCTAAGCGAAAGTCGGACGCTTAACCGACTAAGCCACCCAGGCGCCCCCATTCTGTTCTCTTTGTATCTGTATCTTCTAACCTTACCCCAGGCTCTTGTTCGGAGGACTCCAGCGGCCTCCCCCCTGGTTTCTCCCCAGCCCCTCTGAGCCCCTTCCATTTCCCTTTTACTGTATCCACAGCAACCCTTTCACGTTACACATGATCTCTGCTTATCCCTTGTTCCCCCCCCCCCCATCTCCCTTTATTTAAAATATTTGAGTGACCTCAGACCAGGTTCTGTAATAGTTGGGCTCCTGCAACCTTGCCAGTCTCGTTTCTTACCAACGAGCATTCTTCCCAAAGCATTCACATGGCGTTGTTGCAATGTAATTAACAGGGATCTTCTCGATGTTTTCCTCCCTTGTGCTTAGCAAGCGCCTGGTAGAAATAGGTTAATAATAAACATTTGTTGTAGTGGATAAATCGGTGCAGGAATGATTCCTGAAAGGATAGGAACTAAACTCAGTGTGTGGGATGTCGTAGGTGGCATACATATATACCTGTATTATAACAGCTGGAATACTTGTATTGAACACCTAGAAAATCATGAAGAAAATTTACACTTGGCGTTGAAACGTAGTGAGTGCATTTTGGAGTGTAGATGAGAGTCTTGTATTAAAAACAAGCTGAGCTTCTATCATAAACACCCAGTTAAAGTAACTTGGAGTTGTGTGTTTGCGTGAAAATGTTAGATTTTGTTCTTAAGTAAAAATGAGTTTACACATTGATGATGCTTCATGATCCTGAGGCACAGTTATTTGTTATTTTTGGCTGAGAGTCGACCAAAATTTGATGTTTTAGTTTTCCTACTTAAACAGTACGTGGGAATAAGGAACTTCCAATCTTAAAGCTAATATTTGGATCAGCCAAGTACCAGTATAAAGTACCAGTATATTTTGGTCGAGAAATCTTGAATGTTTGTCACCTATTGTGGGTGGGGCCTATAGAATATGCTAAAATTCTGTTTGTTATTCAGGTTTTAAAATACCTATTGGTCTCAGAAACAGTCTGTGGCTCACAGACTTTTCCTTGATTTTTGCCTTTCCTTTTTTCCTTTGGTTGTCTCCATTTTTCCTGTTTTTTCTTCACATTATCTGCCATGAGTTCTGAATTCCTTGAAAATCTTTCCTCTGAAAGCCATGGAAATGAATAGGTCATATTTTATTCTGATTTTTCTTTTTTTTCTAAGTCTTTCCATGGTTTCTCTTTGGAGTCTGTGATAATTTTTTTTAAGTTTATTTATTTTGAGAGAGAGCAAGTGAGAGAGAGAGAGAGAGAGAGAGAGAGAGTGAGCCAGCATGACCAGGGGAGGGGCAGAGAGAGCAGGAGAGAGAGAGATAGAATCCTAAGCAACCTCCATACTCAGCACAGATGGAACCTGACTCAGGGCTCAATCCCATGACTGCAAGACCACTACCTGAACCCATATCGAGAGCTGGGTGCTTAACCGACTGAGCCACCCAAGGTGCTCTACCAGTGATACGTTTTCATGGCTGTCAGAATTTGTTTTGGCAATATTTCATGGAAGTCACAAATAAGACATTGGCTGAGTCATCATGGTAGCAGTTTGGGTCTTTATATCTCCTTTTAGACCTAAAATGTAAGTGTATAACAGGTACACAAAATACGCATTCTTTGATTCGTTAATTGGTTTCAGGTGATTAGCTGTCGTTATTTTCCTTAAAATACCTGAGCCTGGCCAGCTCTTATGACTGTGTCATGTGCTCATTCCCTCAGCCCATGTTAGTGAACCGCTGCCGTGAGCCAGCTTCTGGCCTAGGCGCTGGTGACCCAGCAGCGAACAGAGTGGCGCATTCATGGAGCTTACATTTCCTAACCCATTGAGTGCCTAAGTAATATATGCGAAGTTCGGTATCCTATTATGGCTGTAAATCATACTTAGAAAGCAGTATATTGTATACTTTATTTCAAAGTCAAATATGGAGTCTTTATAATATTTCTGAGCTGTACGTTTTTTCCTTTATTTCTAATTGAAGTACAGTTGACAATACAATGTTATATTAAAGATTGTTTTTGTTGTGGTGGTGTCTTCCCTCTTAAAACAAGATTGAACTTTAGTGCTCTTTTTTTCCATGATTGAACACCGTATTTGAGATTCTTAGACGACACTAAAAAAAGCGATGTAAATGAGATGGGGGTCTTTGTCCTATATGGAGAGTTTCTGTCATATTGTTTTGGCCTGTCCTCAACCACTTTAAAATTTTTGTCTTATTTTAAAAGCACACTCAAGTGTCATGAAGACCTTACATGATGATGCACTCCCATCTGTCTCCCTCAGAGTCAGCAAGCCGCTTACAGACGATTCTGAGTGAGATTCAGCCACGAGATACTAATGACTACTTCAATCAAGCCAAAATACTGAAAGAACGTGATAGCTTTGATCTGGAGGACTTGAATGCCAGTGTGCCGAGTATTGGTGCTTCTGTAGAGGTCAAAGGTAGCATGTGTAAAATCAATATTGTGATATTGTAATCGGTGTTTCAGTGACAGAATGTATAAGATGCTCTTTTCATATGGTAGATCAGGCTGCAGATGTTTGCAGAACATTTCTAGAAAATAAAGCCTTTGAGCTTATCAATGATTTATTTTGGGGAATGAGTTTCTACAACTTTTACCAGAAAGTGGCGCATCCCAGTGTGGTATAGAAGGCGCTACAGCAGAAAACTTTTGAGTGCTAACGCCTGTCCTGTTAGCCAGGTGGTGTAAGAGCTGTGATGCCCTGTGAACTTGGGTTTGGGCCGCAGTCGGCTCCTCCCCTCCGTGTGGTTCATTGTCTTCAGTGAGAGTCCTTACAGCCTGGAACCCTTTTAAGGGAAATTGACCTTATTACTTGGCAAAGTGGAGCTGCTCTCTTGTAGCAAGCCTCTAGAAGTTGGGTTCTTACTGCTTGTTTTATCATTTGTTGTTATTTTGTCATTTCCTATACTGTTACAAAAAGCCATCAGTAGCAATTTCCTACTGCTTTAGTACATATCCTACACTCTCCACTAGATGGAGATATTGTCTTAGAAAAATTTCTCCTGATTTCTTTTTTTTTGATTCCACCATGTAACATCTAAATATATGCTTATTGCAATAGTTTCAAGCATTAGAGAGGTAAATTTGAATTAAAAAACAAAGTAAAGCCTTAATTAAAATTTCAACTCAAGTGTTTACATTTTACCTTAAAAAACAAAAACAAAAAAAGAAATTAAAAATTTTCATTTCCTCCTCATCCCACTTCTTCCCTTTTGGAATGTATGTGCTTTTGAATCTATTCTATGTGTTGATGTGTGTACACTTACTCTATTTCAGAGGGCTTTTAAAAAACACAAATAGGGTTGCATTATAAATACTGCTTTGTTACCTTGCCTTTTAAATTTTCTTGGGTTTTTAAAAGATATCCTTACTAAAATATTCTTTTTTTAATTTTTAATTTATTATTATTATTTTTATAGTACTAAAATATTCTTGAAGCTAGGAAAAGAGAGTAAGCATAATTATTACTTTTTGGGCATGGAATTTAAATACGTTTTGAAAGAGAATTTGTATTTTCCTTTGATTTTAAAAGTTTTATCTTGCCCCTTTACTGATATAATAGCCTTTTCACCAAGGTGAATAATGAAGTATATTTATTAGAGTCCATTTATGGATGACCATGAGACAGAGTGAGTTTGTTTCATTAATTTCTGAAAGTTAAACTAAGTTTTAAAATGGTGTGTTTTATTTCAAGATTTATTTTGCAAATAGTGTAATTAAAAAATACTTAGCATGGCTCCTACTTAGAGCCCATGCTCCACAAATGTTAGTTGTTCTCTCGTGACTAAATATAACAGTTGATTTGCTCAAGCAGATTATTCTTGGGGAAATTGTGAATAATCTCATTCTAAGAAACCTGGTATGTGAGTAATCCAGTGTCTAGTGTTGCAATAGATTTTTTTTTCTTTTTAAGGTAAAGAAAGGAAAACATGTGATGTAACTGCTCAGATGGTGCTGGTGTGTTGTTGGCGAAGTATGAAGGAAGTCGCCTTACTTTTAGGCACACTGTGCCAGCTTCTTCCCAGGCAGTCCATGCCAGAACCTTCCAGCAGATTATTGACAGTGGAACAGGTAGGCATATGTTGATTCCACCTGGTTTAATTTCTGGTCGTAGAACTCACCTCGAAAACAAATGAGTTTTGAATTTTTCTTGAATAAAATCACAACCAAATGTCAACTAAAGAAAAGTCACGGGAGTATAGAAATTAGGCCTTGTAGTACATTTCCAAACGACGGCAGTTTTAGAAATTTTTATTTTTCTGAGTTCTAAGTAACTGTTGATTTTACCTTCTGTCTTCAAATTATCATTTTAATATTTATTTCTCCATTTACCACATATAAATTTAAATTGTAAATTTAAATGAAATTGTTTAGCAAAACTCCACAAATCTCTTAAGTTACTTAAAGTTGTTTTTTTAGTGTTTATTTATTTTTGAGAGAGAGAGACAAGAGTGTGAGTGGGAGAGGGGCAGAGAGAGAGGGAGACAGAATTTGAAGCAGGCTCTGAGTCAGCACAGAGCCCGATGCGGGGCTCGAACCCATGAACTGTGAGATCATGACCTGACCTGAAGTTGGATGCTCAACTGACTGAGCCACCCAGGTGCCCCAAACCTCTTAAATTTCTTAAAAGAAAATGGCATGCACACCTGGGTGGCTCAGTTGGTTGAGTGACTCTTGGCTTCAGCTCAGGTCATGATCTCACAGTTCGCTGTTAGTGTGAAGCCTGCTTGGGATTCTTTCTGTCTGTCTCTCTCTGCCCTTACCCCACTGGCATTCTCTCTTTCTCTCTCTCACTCTTTCAAAATAAATAAGTAAACTTAAAAGATATTTTGCAAAAGAAAAAAAGTACTATATTGGTTGCTTATGGTTCTCTTGCTTCTCACTACATTGATAATAAAATTGTAGTCACTTGGGTTTTTTGGCTGACTTTTATTTTAAGACCACAAAGTCAGGTCACCATCTGGGACTATTCAAGTGACTTGAGTGCAGTGTTTACAAGAAATTAGCTTACCACAAGCATTTTATTTAGAAATATTTTAGATTTATTGGATTTCTGTTTTTAATTGATTCCCTCTTCCTTTCCACATGGTTTCAGCAAATCTTTTTCCCACCATTTCCAGCGAGGCAACACGTACTTTCATTCGTACCCTTTATCAAATAAAGATTAATTTTTCCCTGAGGGTGTTACAACATTCAAGAACAAAACAAATATCGTAGTACACTAAATGCTGATTATTTCTGTAATAACCATGTGACTAGTTCCATGGAAATAATGCTAATATTTTTATTCACACACTCTCTGTGGCCATGCACTTGCATATGGTCAACAGCTGGTCCTGTGATGTTGCAAGGCCCTGAGGTGGAGAATGGTGAAGGGAATGGTACACCGCCAGCATCATTGTGTTCCTTATTCTCTTCCAAATCAAATAGGCATCAGTGTTCTAGAGTTACTTGCAGTCATTGCTGGTGACCAGCTGCAGTGCCAATGCCAACATCTTTGTGGAGGAATCCAGCTATGATTAATGATTACTTCACTGATGTGCGCCGTCTTACTCAGAAGTAAACATGTGCTAGAGTCTCTTTCCTATTCAACTCCTCTTTTCAAGGACAAGTTAAAACATCTAGTTCTTTGGGGTATGTTGGGTGGTGTTTTAAAAAAACCAACTGGGTGGCTCAGTCGGTTAAGCGTCCAACTCAGGGCATGATCTCCTGGTTTGTGAGTTTGGACCCCATGTCAGACTCTGCACTGGCAGTTCAGAACCCGCGTGGGAGTCTCTCTCTCCCTCCCTCTCTCCGGCCTTCCCTGGCTCTCTGTCTCCCTCTTTCCCCCAATAAATAAATACGCTTAAAAAAATTAAGGGAAGCATATTTTGCTTTCACTGTAGTTGAGAAAGACCTGAAAGCTTTCTGTGAAAACCATCTGGCCTTGACACTTCACATAGCACCCAAATATTTTAAATTTAATTTATGTGGGATAACCATGTTGGGACTGAGAATTAATATAAACTAAAAGAGATGTTTGTAAAAAAAGAAAAAAAGACAAAGCAACAGCAACAATAGCAGAGAGATTCCCACAAAGCAAAGAATTCTTCTAATGGCTGTTTTCTTGAATACAAAATAGAATCTTGTTTTTCTATAAAATACTAAATTCTGTTCTGATGAGATTCAGCCATTTTTCCGTGTCGCTATTCACATGGTGACATACCATTTTTGGCTTGAGAGGAAATTAACAACTGAATGAGCAGTCAAGAATGTCCCTGATACCACTGCTCTGACCTTGACAGAAGGACTTTATTCTTTTTTTTTTTTTTTTATTTCACCAAATTTCCAGTTTGTTTTTTTTTTTTTTTTTTACAAATAGTTTATTGTCAAATTAGTTTCCACATAACACCCAGTGCTCATCCCCACAAGTGCCCTCCTCCATGCCCACCCCTCCTCCCCCCCACATCCACCAGTCCTCAGTTTTTGTCAGCATTCAAGAGTCTCTCATGGTTTGCCTCTCCCCCTTTCCCCCACCATTTCCACCAGAAGGACTTTATTCTTGATCATGCTGCCTTTTAACTAAAGAAACGCCTCCATTTAGGAGCCTTTGTCAGCAAAAATCAAAGTCATCAAGAAATTAGCATTATTCATATTGCTTAGAGGATTACTACTTTTAACCATAGAATTTTGCTCCATGAAATTCTTTTAAATAGACTTCCATGTGCTTAAAACCTCCAAGCGTTAAAAATACACATGTGACAGAGAGGGTATAATTTATATTGAAGTGGCTGGGCCATGTCTGAGGTTGACTTCCCTCCCAAGGGCACAGTCACCCTTACTACATCTTTTTGTGCACCTAGCAGCAAAAGTAAGAATTTAAGAGTCAGTACCCGAAGTGAGGGCATGCATAACAGACCTGCACAGGTAGAGGCAGTCAAATGACTTGTAGGCAGACATCACTTGTTGGGGAGAATCCTGGATATGGATTTCTTACTCTCAAGAACTATAAGAACTGTGCTCTGCTTTTCTCTCAGTGGATGGAGGTTCTTTCATACAGCCTAAAACACTGGTGCTCAGCCCGATGCTTCTTTTACTCTCCATTTGCCCTTCACTCGTGTAAAAGTAGTCTGGTTCTATTCTAATGTAAAATTCGATGTGTCAGATTTGTGATTCCTTTAATCCCACCCTGGTTTTAGGACCGTTTGTTGAAGGGATGACCACTTGAATCCTGCATACCCAAGGGGGGTGGTTTCTAACCAGCCTGCAGGCAGCGAGATATGGTTTGAAGATTACCATTTGCTGCCGTACCTACGAGAAGGTCTGGTGCCTGTGGGTTTTCAGTGCTGTATACACAGACTGTTGGAGCTGGAAGGGTCACAGGGATGATAGGATCTAGCCTTCTTCTACAAGGGGAAACTGAAGCCCTTGGATGTTACCTGGTGTGCCCAAGATCACAGAGCTGGTTTGTGGCAGCTGCAGGACCGGACCCCGGTTCTCCCTTCCAGCCCGTGTCCAGACACGGCACACTGCTGCCTTTGTTCTGAGCTGCTCGTTTGATTTTTCTTTAAATTGAATTTTCCCTACTTCCCATACCCAGCCAGACGTTCATAAGCAACAGGACAGTAAGGCAACTCGCTACTGAACTTTTTAGCAAATGATTCATTTCCCTAAGTCACTTCTTGTGAAGCAGCGTGTCCTCCACGGCTTCGGCAAGAGGAAAATGTGTTCATTCAGAGGCACGTCTGACTCTCCTCCTGCAAGGTAATCACCTAATGAAAGCTTCTTTCATAATGTCCCTGTACAAGAGGCAGAGATAAAACCAACTTTGAAGGATGTAAGAGACCCTTAAAGAGTGGGCGGTCCACGCAACCTTATCTCACCACTTCCTGGCTGGTGTGTGTCTAGGTTTCGGGCGGGGTGTTTTGCTGCAGCAGAGCTTTTCTTGATCCATTTTGTTGGTCATCTTTCTGAGGGTTGTGGGATACCCAATGCCTACTGATTTTTTGTGAACAGTTTCTTCTATCTGGGGTATCAATTCATATGTGTATGTATTTTCTCTAATATGGGGTCAATTTTTCCTATCTGTCTGCCCCTTCCTAGTAATTACTGCCCCAGAAATCCCATGACTAAAAACCATTACCAACGATTCGAAATTAGCTATTTTTTCTAAATGCCTACTTGAGACTCTGTTGTAATGTTCTTGATGTACGTGGCTTGTTGGGTTTACACATTTTCTCAGTGTCTTTTGTTACTGTTTTAGGTTTCCCATAGTGGTCTACAGATACATGTTTATTGGCATCCATAAGTTGTAAAGAAATTAATTGCCTTTTGTGTTTGCCAGAGTTTATTTTTTAGAAATTATGAGTAAGCACGCATTGAATGCAGGTTTCCATTTTTGAGCTGTGCAATGGAATTAAACTCATCTTTTTAGTCACCTGTTTATTGACTGCCATACGACAGAGGTGTTTTGGGAACATAAAGAAATATAATACGTGGTTCTCTGGCTTCGAAGGGCTTAGAAATGTAATAGGGGATACAAGATAAACATTTGTAGAAAGCTAGACTAAAGGACACCAGTTAAAATGGCACGTGGTTAAGAATTTGCTAGAAAGCAAAGAATAAACGGCTGGTAAGAGGATGGCTAAATACCGAAAAATATGATCTTTGTTGTTCTTATGTAGGAGGGCAACATTTCGGCTCTGAAGGGCCCCCAGTTTTAGTAAGAAATCCCCCTAGGAGAGAACGTACAGTTTAAACCATTAATTATCCTTCTCAGGTGTAAACTTTTACAAACCGTTCTATTTAAACGAAGAGGAATTAGTGACATTCCCAAGGTTATAAAAGTGGTTGTGTCCTAAAGTCAGAATTTAAATGAGGGGATCAAGTCTCACTAGTTGATGACACAAAATAAAAAAAAAAAAAACGGACACTTAGTGTTTGCTACTCTGCCAGGTCCTCTGCAAAACGCTTATGTGTAATCTTACTTACTTCTCAGAACAATCCTATGAAGTAAGTTCTAGTTTTATCTCCATTTCACAGATAAGTAATATAATATAAGAAAATAAACTTAGTTAGCTTCTATTAGTAAGGCGCTGAGTAGGGTTCCTGAGCTCAGACCTCCCAGCCCCAGAGTACCAGAGCTTAACCGCCACACTACGTACGCTTTCTGTAGAAATGTTCCACCAACACTTACATCCCCTTGGGTTTATTCGTGTCATAATGGGTGGAATTAGCCTTGATTTTTCAGCTGTGTTTCCCTCTATGGATAAAGGACAAATATTTAAAAATGTATTTAAATTTGTCCTGTGTGGGTTTTAGACTCTAGATGTGCACTTAGCTCCCCTAATGAGCCTACCGGTAAATTATAGATGCTAGAGACATGGCATGTAGCTGTTTTTCCCCCGTGGAAATTTATACCCTGTAAATCCAGAAAGCGTGTTAATTGGCCTATAGAAATACGTTTTGTGAAAATTTAGAACCAGGATCTATTAAATGTAAAAAGATGGTGACTAGAATTTAAGAATAGAAATCAGTGCCTTTTTTTTTTTTTTTTGCATTCTTACCTTAATTCCCTTTCAGAAATCTTGAGATGTATGTTATTCATTACGAAATATTTTGTGAGTAAATCATCCGTGTTTTTGTCAACTTAAGATAGGACCTTAACCATATCTAATAAAAAGGCAGTTGGGTTGGAGTTTTGAGAGGAAATTTTCATTTTTAAAATAAATTTAAAAATTCCATTTCTGATTCTGCCTCCTGTCGTTAATTTTCTAAGCTGTTTGGGTCAAATCTATGCCTGTCATCTGCTTATCCAGTGGGAGGTATGAGCATGGCCCTTTTCCCTGTCCAGCTGCTCACAGACCACACTGCCTTGCTGACTCCGCCCACCCTTGGTAATGGGGTCCATCCCCAACTTGCAACCTTGTCTTTTACTGTTTCCTAGAATGAAACCTTAAGGTCATTCAGCCAGGTCTTCTAACCTTCTCTTATATAACCTGTGTTCATTCATATAGGAAGATCCAGTAAAGTGTCTGGTGGGTACCAAACAAGTATGTAATAAATGTGTTCCTTCTAGCCACCCAGCCTCTTCTCATGTTAGTTACCCTCTTCCATTTTGATACACCCAAATATATGTAGTTCAAGGTCTTCTTGTGCTAATTCAAAGCTTCTTGTGATAATTTATTCCAGGGCAGAAGGATCTTGGAGCTGTTAGGCATCTAATGGATACCACTCAGCGTATTGGTTTTCTCTGAACTGAA
This sequence comes from Proteles cristata cristata, assembly GCA_017311185.1. NCBI lineage: Eukaryota > Metazoa > Chordata > Mammalia > Carnivora > Hyaenidae > Proteles > Proteles cristata. Next base: position 1,184,234 of record JAESUZ010003943.1, read on the forward strand.
AGCCTCTTGAGGACAGATGTCTTGGTTTGTTCTTCCTTGTCTACCCTAGCACTAGGCTACTAAGCCTTTGGCTCGGTGCTTCAGAAATATTGACTGTCTGATTAACAGACATTGTATACTTTCTTCAATGTGCAAAGTCACAGTATTACTTAGGTGGGTTTGTTGGGAGATTATGTTCAATATAAAAGGAGGGAAAAACTGTCTACTTCTCACTTGTGTCCTGAGAACCTCATTCGGTTTCCTGAGGCCAGGATTACTTAAAATCAAGGTCCACCCTCGAGAAGAACATCTACTGGTCACACTTCTGAAGTCTTTGATTTTACTTTTTAAAAATTTTTTTATTTAAAGAATTTTTTTTCAATGTTTTATTTATTTCTGAGACAGAGAGACAGCGTGAGCAGGGGAAGGTCAGGGAGAGAGGGAGACACAGAATCTGAAACAGGCTGCAGGCTCTGAGCAGGCTGTCAGCACAGAGCCTGATGCTGGGCTTGAACCATGAACCGGGAGATCCTGACCTGAGCCGAAGTTGGATGCTCAACCGACTGAGCCACCCAGACACCCCATGAGGTCTTTGCCTTTATTATATGCTTTTCGGTTTAGGCCCTGTTAAACAGAGTTAAGAAAAAGGAAGCAATGAAAATAAAATCTTTGCCTAAGAACTAGATGGTGAACCATTGTAAGTTCACAGAATAGCACTTTAATAGTTAACATTTGTTTTTTCCTGAAGAATGTTTTATTGTCTGTAACATTTTAGAAAAAAAAGCTAAGGAGCTCAGACCCCATCTTTATGACTTCCTGATTTATTTTCTGTGGCTCAAAACACCTTCTTAGAAATCTTCTTTTATTTCTCTAATAATAGAAATGACAGCTATAACAACTTAGCTAACTGGAATTTCTTCTGGTCCCCATTTTGTAGGATTATGGAGCTTTAGATCTATCTTGGGGGTTGAATTCAGATTTAAGGTAATCTGATAATTGATTGACAGAATTAACAGAATTAATTGATAATTCTGATGAAAATCTGCTCTGAAATTACTGTGTTGAAGAGAAAATGAGAAAGCTTACCTTGACTGTAGCTTTTGATAGCTAGTAGTATGTGGGTCTTACAAAATAATACTTAAAAATTAGGAGTATCATCAGATCTTTACCTGAAAACTTGAGCTGAAGAATATGACCTGTCATTCTTTGTGATAGTTAAGTGTTAGACTTTTAAATATACTATTACTAACTGCTCCTCTGGTTCTTTGTTTTATATCTGATTCTTACTTCTCTAAATGTATTACTTGTTGTCTGTAATCAGATATACTTTGAGTAGGGAGTAATGTCTTTACTTTTCCTCGATTTGGAAACCCAGAACTGAATTGGATTATAGGTTATGGGCCTGTTCTGAACTTCTAAGTTTACTAACTCATTTTAATATGCAACTTTGCATATAGTGGCACTGCTGTTCCCAGTTTACAGATGAGGCCACTGAGACCCTTGCCCATGGCCACGTGTTCCACTATACCTTGCACTGTTTCTTATCTCTAATGTGTGCAGAGCACTAACAGAGTCTTTGTGCAGAGGCAGAAGGTGTCTCTGGTGGTAAGTGTATCTGAGCTATCTTGGGATATCTTGCCTTTTCACCATTCTGTGACCTGCTGCGGAGACTTGGGTCAAGAGAGCCAATTACAGGGGCACCTTGGTGACTCAGTCAGTTGATTGTCTGACTCTTGATTTCGGTTCAGGTCACGATCTCAATGGTTTTGTGGATCTGAGCCCCACGTCACACTCTGCATGCTGGTTGCGTGGAGCCCGCTTGGGATTCTTTGTCTCCCTCTCCCTCTACCCCTCACTCCCACACCCTCTGCCCAAAAAAATTGAAGAAAAAGAAAAAAGAGAGAGCCAACTACAGTTTTGGTTCTGAGCTTTATACGAAATTTGGGTTTTTCTAAAGTCTATAGCCGCCAAATCTTAGTGGTATAAAAGTACAATTAGCTCATTTAATAGTTAATTCTGCACAAAACCTCATCAACAACTAATTGTTAGTCATGTCTTCTTTAAAATAAACTGTCATATTTGTTATTTGTCTCAACTTGCAACATGTAGGAAAGCGATTAGGCAGCATTCTGGAAAATTCCTTGCTTCTGACTCAGGCCTGTCAGTTTTCAGTTTTCAAGAGTCCCTTTGCACAAATCTTGCATTGCCATTAACAAGTGTATATCTCTAAAGGTAATTTTTGGAAGTTATTGCTTAATGGATCAGAGTTGCAGCTGGGGAAGATGAAAAAGTTCTGTACATGGATGGTGCCGATGGCTGCATAACACTGAATGTACTGAGCGCCACAGAGCTGTACACTGAAAAATGGGGGGCTGTTGGTTAAGCATCCGACTTTGGCTCAGGTCATGATCTCACGGTTCGTGGGTTCGAGCCCCGCCTGGAGCCTGCTTCAGATTCTGTGTCTCATCTCTCTCTGTCCCTCCCCTGCCTGTGCTCTCTCCTTCTCAAAAATAAACATTAAAAATTATTTTATGAATATTTTAACCACACTCGGCTGCTGTGTGTGAGGGTTGTTGCGCTGTGTGCTTTGCTGTTGGTGTTGAGTGATAGGAGCTAACAGGGAAGGTCCATGCAGCTGATGGAGGGAGGCAGTTCTCGCGTAACAGTTCGAGACACCAGCTAGAGCCAGACAGCCTAGCCTTATGTACTGGCTCTACTACTTACTTGCTGTGTGACTTGGGTAAGTTATTTGGCCTTTCTGGGCCTCCCCCCCAATGAAAAGTAGAGATAATAATTGTACTTATTCCATGGAATTACTGTGAAGATTAAATGTGATATTATAAAAACATTTAAAACACTGCTTGTCACAGAGTAAGTAAGTGTTAAATGGTTAGAGAACTCGTCCTGAGTTCCAAATGATATTACTGATATAAATATATCTGTAAATATATCAGACATATACATTTATTTTTCATTTTGCTTTAAAGGTAAAAGAAATAGGAGATTACTTTAAACAACACCTCTTACAGTCCAGGCACAGAGGAGCGTTTGAACTGGCTTACACTGGCTTTGTGAAACTCACCGAAATACTAAACAGGTAAACAAAACAAATATCCTTTTGTGTACATTTTTAAAAGACTAAATGTACAAACCATGTGCTCGAAGTCAAATTTACCTGTGTCTTTTGAGGTTTAAAAGAATAAGACTTAGTTGGCTTCAGACTCTTAAAAGAAGTTGTTTTCTTAGGTTTCATTGTATGATTTACTGCAGATGATTGAGTGAAATGTCCAAACCAAGTTCCTCTCCCATTGAAAGGTGATTGGAAGCAAACTCCGAGATTTTGCTAAAAATAGCTTTGAAGTTACCATTTCTTTTCATTGAATGCAATGACTGTTTTGTCTGTTTGAAAATTACCTGGCATTTGGAATAAAATAAGCTTCCAGGTTTTTGGATTTGTGTATGTTACAGAGAAACACATACGGATTTTGTGTTTTTCTTTATAATTTTATGTTATAGAAAAATTTTAAAGAATAGTCAAAAGACCAAAAAGTATCAAATGTTTTTCCCCCCTTACTTGGAAAAATACTTAGGTAGATTTCATGTATGTAGCCAAATGTGTTTTTTTGACATTAAAGGTGCTGATAATTTCATTCATTCATATAATAGATTTCCTCTAAAGAACTTGTGAGGAAACCTTAAATTACTTAATGACTAAGTGTTCATGGCAAGTGTCCTCTAAATAAAAGGTAGTATTTTCCAGGAAAACATTTCCAGTGCCTGGAAACTTTTTGAAATGAAGCAGAGTTCTGCCAGTCTTGTAACCTCAGCAAACATTTTATTTTGGGCTAGTAAGACATCTCCTCGAATATTTTTGAAGCATTTTTTTCACACTCCTGGTAAAAAACATTTATAGAACATTTTGCAGTTATGGGCTGCAGAGTATCTTTAAATGACACAGTATAGGACGTCCCTGACATTAAAATGCTGATCATGAGAATATTTTAATCTCTTTTCAACTCTTTCTTTCCAGTGTAGACATGACTTTAGGGATATTTTTTTTCTCCAAACACGCTTCAGTCCCTTCGAATCATTGTCAAATATGTATTGAACCCTAGTTGTGTGCTTGGTAGTGTGTTGGGTTTGGAGGATATAATACTTCTTTATAAGAAAAGGGTCCTGTTCTTAATTATTGTTTATGAAATAAGCAGGGATGAAATGTGAAATATTTAACAGATGGTATTTCATGGGCACTGACTGGTCCTCATAGACATGGGCTGTAAGCACCCAACATCACTTTATGTATGGATGTGTTAGCTGAATACCTGCCTGGAAAGCAAGGCCAACACATTTGAACAAGATAAACAGTCCAGTGTAATTGTCAAAATGTGAGTGAAATTTACGAATGACGTAGGACTAGCAGAAAGAAGGTAACCACAATAGGCTAGTAGGACTTCATGGAGGAAGTAGATTTTCTGCTAATGCAGGAGGGCGGGTTAAGGAGACAGCAGGAGAAAGGAGGAAACTTTGTGAGCAGATATTCAGAGGCTAGAATCCAGCATGACATATTGTTAGGTGAATAAGCCATTCTTGTAGTGGTGGTGGTGGTGTTAGGCAGTACTGAACACCTGGGTAGATTGAGACCATATTACGGATATTTAAAAAGTAGTTTTGTTGTAGTTGGGATGGAGAAAGGCATTGAATATATATATATTTTTTATCTGGAATAGAGTATAGGAGGCATCACGGAACAGAGACATAGCAGTTAATTTTGACACAGGCTCTTAGTTCTCTTTGTATCCATTCCATTTATTGGGAGTGAGATTGTACAAAAGTTAATCACCTTAGCTCTGATCTCTTTATCTCTAAAGTAAGAAAAAGAATATTTGCCCTATTGAGGTATCTCTGGCTGTTGTAGGGATCAACAGCGTTATATAACTTTCTACAAATGGAAACATCAAAACATCAGTGAGATTGATGTTGGTGTTGGTGTGTAAAAGTGTTTTTCTGGTTGGAACTGTTAAGTTAGATAGATCTGTAATGACAGATTATAGCGAGGAGGGCCCAGAACCAGTTATAATGATCTAGTTCTAAGGTGATGAGAGCTTCCTCTATGACGATGACCCTGCGAATGGAAGGAAAGAATTGGAATGTCAGTTAGCATTCAGCCCCATTTCGTAACAACTCCACACATGATGTATTGAATGCTTAGAAGGAAGCTGTGGATTTTGTTATATTTGTGTAATATGTTTATATGTTTCATGATTTTGTGGTCAAGGATTAGGGCAAGGCTTAGCTGGGTGATTCTTCTCAGTGTATTAACTGAGTTCAGTTAGTGGCATTGAACTGCAGATGAACTGATCAGGAGGATCTGGGATAGCTTTATTTACATTTATGTCACCTTGGTGGGAGAGCTGGAAGATTGGGCCAGGTTGGGACTACATGTGGTCTCTGAGCATGGTGTTATTAAGGTAATTGACTTTCATATATGGTAGCTGGTTTCCCCGAGGAAGAGTTCCAAGAGAACCATGCAGAGGCTACATGGTCTTTTCTGACCTAGCCTCAGAAGTCTCCTAGCCCTGCTTCAGTCACATTCTTTTGGTTATAAGTGAGACTTAAGGCTAGTCCAGATTCATGAAGAGAGGAATTAGACTCTACTATTTGTTCAATGGTGAAGGCAATGTATTTCCCACTGGAAATACATGTGGGATATTGTAGTGGCCATCTTTGAAAAATGGGATCTGGACCACATGAACCAAGCGAACGTGACTGATGGAGGGCACCAGGAGCCCATGATTGTGCCTGTGGTTTAATTCTTGGTGAACAATGGGAGTGATGTTAACAGAGGCAGAGAAACTCAAAAGGGAAATTAGTTTGATAAAGATGAACAGGGGCACCTGGGTGGCTCAGTCAGTTAGGTGTCCAGCTCTTGATTTCGGCTCAGGTCATGATCTCACAGTTTGTAAGAAAGATCTCCTCATGGCTGTCACTGCTGGCCTTGAACCAGCCTGTTCTGCGTTCTCAACTGTTGATTCCAGACCAAGTGGTTCTTGGTCCCTTTGGCAACATTTCAGATCTGCTGAACAGAATGTTTTGCCGAGAACAACTTTTCAATGTGTGTGGCTTCCTTTTGTTTGGTTTTTATTTTTAAGAGAAAATGTGTTTCTTTTGGATGCTTTTAAAAGCTTTTTATAAGCTCTTAAGTTATGAAAAAGTTATTTTTCATACCTTTAAAAAGTTTGCAAAAAGAAATCTGGGCTTTCATGAAAACCCACTGACACGGAGGCCAACTGCTGGCCACCTCTTGAACTACAGCTGTGTTAGGGAAGGAAACACTTAAAAGAGATTGATGGATAAATAACTGAGGAGGTAAACTTGGGCTACATTGTTTGAATTGGTTTGTAAGAGGATTATTCAAAATGTCTTCAAATGTAAACTGACTTCACTATTAAACAATCATCTAAGAATACATAGGAATGGGAGATGCTATTCTTTTTTTCTGGGAATTTTTTGAAAGCAACATTTGTGTGTACACACACACACACACACACACACGCACATAATATGTTGAGTTAATTTTCTAGACTCTGATTCTTATATGGTGCTTTCTATTTAGAATTTGATGAAATCTGCATACTCTTCTTCAAAAACCATTAAGTACCTTTGTGTGTATTTGATTGAAGTGGTTAAGTGCATTAAAGTCATAACTCCAGGGGCGCCTGGGTGGCTCAGTCGGTTAAGCGTCTGACTTCGGCTCAGGTCATGATCTCACGGTTGTAGGTTTGAGCCCCGCATCGGGCTCTGTGCTGACAGCTCAGGGCCTGGAGCCTGCTTCAGATTCTGTGTCTCCCTCTCTCTCTGACCCTTCCCCACTCGTACTCTGTCTCTAAAAATAAATAAATGTAAAAAAGAATTTTTTTAATAAAAAAATAAAGTCATAACTCTAACCTTAAGTTTCTGATGAAATTTATGTTTACTTGTTTACCCTCTATGGCCCTGTATTTAAAGTTACTGTTTCAGTGAAAATGAACAGAATCTTATACTAGAGTGTTAGGCTGGAACTCTAGCTTTCATTTGTACAGTCATGAATTAATCCTAACTGTAAAGGGACTAAATTGTTGACCACAATTCCATAATGTAGAAGAGTGGCTCGTGAATACTTGATATTGTCTTATTCTTCACATAATAGAATTGCTCTACTTGTCGAAATATAGCTTAGCCTATAGCTATTTATTGCAATTATTGCAATCGTTTTCAATTGTTGGCCTGAAAAAATCAACTGCTGACATTTAGCAGGTTTTGTCATTAAATGCTAGTTCTGATTCATAGACCTCAACAATGACGGTAGACAGAAGAAAATTAAATATGTATCTAAACTTTCATCAGTTAATTATAGCTACTACAATAAAAACATTTTGTAATCTGTATTTATTTTTGAGAGAAAGAGAGAGAGACAGAGTGTGAGTGGGGAAAGGGGCAGAGAGAGAGGGAGACACAGAATCCAAAGCAGGCTCCAGGCTCTGAGCTGTCAGCACAGAGCTTGATGCGGGCCTAGAATTCACAAACTGTGAGATCATGACCTGAGCCAAAGTTGGACGCTTAACTGACTGAGCCACCCAGGCACCTTATAGCCACTACAATTTAAATTCAGCAGAAAACTTCTTATGAACAGTTGAATTATAGTAATGAAAAAATAATTTCCTCTCCTTTACTGGAGAATGAAAGACCAAGTCTCTAAAGAATATGAGATTGGGCAAGAAATGAATGGAAACTGTAATGTATAAGATTTAGTGGCAAAGTCATTCAACTCTTAATGACATAATATACAATCACGTCCAAACCTTTATTCACATCTGCTTTGGCAAATGTGGCTAAATAAGACACTTTTTTTTTCTTTTATACTTTATTGTCAAGTTGGTTTCCATATAACACAGTGCTCATCCCCACAAGTGCCCTCCTACATGCCCATCACCCCCCTGCCCCTCACCCCCACCTCCATCAGCCCTCAGTTTGTTTTCATTATTCCAGAGTCTCTCATGGTTTACCTCCCTCCCTCTCCCTAACTATTTTCTCCTCATCTCCTCCCCCATGCTCCTCTGTTAAGTTTCTCCTGTTTCACTTATAAGTGAAAGCATATGGTATCTGTCCTTCTCTGCCTGACTTATTTCCCTCAGCATAACACCCTCAAGGTCCATCCATGTTGCTACACATGGCCAGATTTCATTCTTTCTCATTGCCATGGAGTATTCCATCGTATAGATAAACCACATCGTCTTGATCCATTCATCCGATGATGGACACTTAGGCTCTTTCCATGTTTTGGCTATGGTTGAGAGTGCTGCTATGAACATTGGGGTACATGTGCTCCTATGCATCAGCACTCCTGTATCCCTTGGGTAAATTCCTAGCAGTGCTATTGCTGGGTCATAGGGGAGTTCTATTGTTAATTTTTTGAGGAACCTCCACACTGTTATCCAGAGGGGCTGTACCGGTTTCCATTCCCAGCAATAGTGTAGGAGGGCGCCCCTTTCTCCACATCCTCACCAGCATCTGTAGTCTCCTGATTTGTTAATTTTCGCCACTCTGAACAGCGTGAGGTGGTATCTCCGTGTGATTTTGATTTGTATTTCCCTGATGATGAAGGATGTTGAGCATTGTTTCATGTGTCTTTTGGCCATCTGGATGTCCTCTTTGGAGAAGTAGTAAGACACTTTTAAATTTTTTTTTTTTAATGTTTTTTTTTTTTTATTTATTTCTAGGAGAGAGAGAGACAGCGTGAGCAGGGGAGGGTCAGAGAGAGAGGGAGTCACAGACTGAAACAGGCTCCAAGCTCTGAGCTGGCAGTCAGCGCAGAGCCCGACGCGGGGCTCGAACCCACAAACCGCGAGATCATGACCCAAGCGAAAGTCGGACGCTTAACCGACTAAGCCACCCAGGCGCCCCAAGACACTTTTAAAAAACGTTTATTTAGTTTAAGATAGAGAGAGAGAGAGCGCGTGCGCGAGAGAGAGAGAGAGTGAGAGAGAGAGCATGAGTGGGGGAGTGGCAGAGAGAGGGAATCCCAAGCAGGCTCCAGAGAGCCTGACTCTCCAGCACAGAGACTGACATGGGATTCAATCTCATGAACCATGAGATCATGACCTGAGCCGAAATCAAGAGCCAGATGCTTAACCAACAGATACCTAACCAGGCATCCCTAAATAAGACACTTTTTAAAATCCCTAAGTGTCCTATGAATTTTATTTAAAACATTAATAATTAATGAACAATAACTAAGGAATAATCACTCTGGGAAGCCATGTTTATTCTTTTTATGCAGAGAAAATCTTTTAAATTTCCCATTTCTGTAGTGAATTATAAGGACTTGTTGAGAACTAAGATGTTTTAATATTTAAGTTCTAAATCTTGCTGTCTTTGGTTTTTGGCCTCTAAATTTTTATTTTTAAGCCCAGTCCATAGTTGAGTCAGATATTCCCTGCTTTGTAGAACTTTGATGCTTGTTTTTAAAGTTCCTATTATGGGGGCAGCTGGGTGGCTCTGTCATTTAAGTGTCCGACATCAGCTCAGGTCATGATCTTGCAGTTTGCGGGTTTAAGCCCCGCATCGGGCTCTGTGCTGATGGCTCAGAGCCTGAAGCCTGCTTTAGATTCTGTGTCTGCCTCTCTCTCTGCCCTCCTACTGCTCATGCTGTCTCAAAATAAACAAACATTTAAAAAAATAAAAAAACAGGGGCGCCTGGGTGGCTTAGTCGGTTAAGCGTCCGACTTTCGCTTAGGTCATGATCTTGTGGTTCGTGGGTTTGAGCCCCGTGTCGGGCTCTGTGCTGACTGCCAGCTCAGAGCCTGGAGCCCATTTCAGTCTGTGACTCCCTCTCTCTCTGACCCTCCCCTGCTCACGCTGTCTCTCTCTCTCTCTCTCCTAGAAATAAATAAAAATATTTAAAAAAAAAAAATAAAAATAAAAATAAAAAAACAGGTTCTCATAATGATACTGAGTCATTTAGACATAACAATAGAGGATTCCTGCTCTCAGTGAGTAACCTCCATCTCAGCTCTGTTAGTGATGTCCCAAGGTTTTACTTATTAATTTTTTCTCCTTGATCTCAGGGAATAGTTATATTAAATATTAAGAGCACTGACAATCTGATCTGCACTTCTAAGCACTTTTTTTAATCCACCATATCTTGCTCTTTCCCTATGGCCTTCTTATTGGTAATTCAATTTAGATTAGGTCATTGTCATTATTGCCTGTGCCTGCAGCTCAGGCTTTAAAATAGCCCCCTGATGTTTTAGTCTGCACTAAACCTCAACTATATTTGATGGTGGTGAGGGAAGTTAAGATGACTTTTGTTGATATGTAGGTTTCTCACTGGATCTCACTTGGACAAATCATTTTGTCCAATTTCTCCATGCTTCAGGGTTGTATTACCTTTTAAAAATGTGCATGCGCATGCACCAGCCTTCCTGCACATCTGTCCCTGTTTAGTTTAATGGAAATAATAAACATGAACCTTGACATAATAAACATAATGTTTGACTAAAGAATGACTCGAGTGGAGAATTTAGCTTATGAAATAATTGGAGATTCGGAAAATCTCTAAGTTACGAAAAATGACCATACTGAAAGAGCTTGAGGAAATGAAGGTAACGTTTCTCAGTTAACAATAGTAATAAAACTAACCAGAGCTCAACAAAAAAAATAGCTCTGTGTTACCATACTTAGGTGGATGGATTAAGGCATTGGAAAAGCCACTTTGTAGTCAGCGAACCTGATTTACTGGCACAAAATAGTCTAATGACCAATTAGTTGAGTATACAGCGTATGTAATTTGATTTCAGTCTGTGGGTTTTATGCTTATCTTAGAATACTTATCCACTGTGAGTGAGATAGCTTTGTGGGTAGAAATTGGACTAATCTGCTTATAACAATAATTTGCTCCAGTGATTTGCTCAAGACAACACAAAGGCCTAAACACCAGTTATAGCCTGCCCTGTTTATTTCTGTGGTACAGATTGAGGCCATAGCACTTAATAGGAAAAACAAAAAAACAACTCCTCTCTGCTCCCCCCACCCCCATCCCTAACTGTCAGTATTTTTCTTTTTTCTTTCTTTTTTCCTGGCTGTGTGGAACAGGAGAATCAGCATGATCTGATTCCTCCCACCCCACACCCTCAACCACCATCTCCCTCAGTGTTAATTCAGTCAAAAAGCTTTTTTAAGGTTTGTTTATTTTTGAGAGAGAGAGAGTGTGAGCAGGGGAGGGCAGAGAGAGAGGGAGACACCAAATCCGAAGCAGGCTCCAGGCTCCAAGGTGTCAGCACAGAGCCTGACGTGGGGCTCAAACTCCCAAACCGCGAGATCATGACCTGAGCCGAAGTCGGACGCTCAACCGACTGAGCCACCCAGGCGCCCCTCCCTCAGTGTTTAGAGGAAAGAATGTTGAGGTAAGAATTAGAGCTGAGTTCTACCTACCAGCCTTGCTGACAAGTGCTGTGTCCTCTCTGATAAGGCAAGAGGGTACCTCTTTCTGAGGCTTCTTTCTAGCTCTGAGCATCCTACTCATTGCACAGTGCTGATTTCTAGTTAGTTCCTCGTTGGGAAAATCTGGGGATTTGGACCATGAAAGATTGCGAGAAGTTGGATCAGTTTTTAGTCAACTTCCTTTAGAATGGTAAACTGATCTCCTTGGAGTGTTTTGTGAATTAATAGCATTTAGTAAGAGTTTCTTATGAAGAACCTTGAATCCCTTATAAGAAAGTTACAGTCTGTATGACCTACTCAAGATGAAAGACACTGTGTATTTTGTATTAAGCTGACATGGGAGTGAAATAAAACAATGATCCTTCAGACAAAGAGGATGTCTCCTGTCTTTGTGGCGAGGCGCTTGCTACCAAAATAAGGCTTGGTGCTCTCCATGGCTGTGTTTGGTGACTACATAGAGATGGCACAGAGAAGCAAGAACTGCGTCGTTCAGGAGCCTTTCCCTTTTCCTTGCTGACCTCTGGATTGTGTGACGAAGAACCAGAGCAAACAGCCAGAGTCGTCGCATTGTTCTTGGGAGCCTTGCCTGGTGCCACTTTTACCATTCAATTCCTTCATTATCATAAGGACCAGCCACTCTGGAGTTTTGAAATCACTTCCTCATAAAGTAATCTTTCCTTGCCAGGACTAGACAGAAGGTTCATTGACTAGTCAGAGCTCTAGATTGGGCTATAGGGTCTTTATAGGCACCGTGGCTTCACCATGGAGAAACCTTAAAGTTCCAGCCCTCCTTTTCTACCCCTGTTTTTTGTGTTTGTCTCCCCCCAGCCATTTATTTGGCTAACTGAAGCCACAGCTAATGTGCAGGCCCTGGCACCAACCATGGTTGTCCTTGCTTAATTATTCACTAAAAGGTTTCTTGACCCATCTACTGTATGCCAGGTGCTGGGTTAGAAAACGCTCTGTCTGAAATGCTGATGCATAGGAGCACATGTACCCCAATGTTCATAGCAGCACTCTCCACAATAGCTAAAACCTGGAAAGAGCCTAAGTGTCCATCAACAGATGAATGGATCAAGAAGATGTGGTTTATCTATACCATGGAATACTACATGGCAATGAGAAACAATGAAATCTGGCCATGTGTAGCAACATGGATGGACCTTGAGGGTGTTATGCTGAGCGAAATAAGTCAGGCAGAGAAGGACAAGTATCATATGTGTGCACGTATAGGAGGATTAGGAGGAACTTAACTGAGGAACAAAGGGGAGAAGAAGGAGGGAAATGGTGGGGGAGAGGGAGAGGGGCAAACCATGAGAGACTCTTGAATGCGGAGAACAAACTGAGGACTGATGGATGTGGGTGGGAGGGGGGAGATGGGCATGGAGGAGGGCACTTGTGGGGATGAGCACTGGGTGTTATATGGAAACCAACCTGACAATAAAATATTTATAAGAAGAAAAAAAAAAGAAAAAAAAAAAGAAAACGCTCTGACTGTTGAGAGTATGCTTTGGTAGTCCAGGACTGTGGTGAACCTAGAGGCAATTACTAGGGTCTCAATTTGAAACCTTGAACTCTGTAAAACTAAGTGGGACATGTGAGAATCTGAACAGAGAACTGAGGACATGATTGGCTCAGTGTTTTGGGGGACATTCTCATCAGGAGCTTTGGGTACTTACAATATTTAGGGTCACTGCTTTCATTATTTGGAATAGTAACCCAGTTAATCATATCTCATTGAATTTCAAAGCAATTTTGTGATTGTGTCATTTTTATTCTTATGCACTAAGAAATCAAGCGATTTGTTCATAGCCACAGATCTGGTTCGTGAACAGGCTGGCACTAGAATCCAGATATTTTTGGAAATTCGTACTGCTTCAGAGATTAGCAGTTTAACAAAATTTATTAATCACCTGTTATATATAAGAAATTGTGATCGGCATCACAGAAAAAGTATGGATAAGACATGGTTTTTGTTCTTAGAGTTTGCAGTCCAGCATCTTAATCTTTGGGATTAGAGACATAAACTACATAATTTACAAGGCAGAAATGAAAGACCAAGGAAACATTCCTGTAGGGGCACCTGGGTGGCTCAGTCGGTTATGAATCCAACTTTGGCTCAGGTCATTGTCTTATGGTTCGTGAGTTCGAGCCCCGAGTCGAGCTCTGACAGCTCAGGAACCTGGAGCCTGTTGCGGATTCTGTGTCTCCTTCTCTCTCTTCCCCTCCCCTGCTCATATTATCTCTCTCCTCTTTCTCTCAAAAATAAATGAAAACTTTAAGAAAAAAGTTCCTTTAACTGAGCTGGCTGTCCCAGGCAGTGGGAAGAACAATTAATGACATGTGCTCGTTCTAATGGTGACACCCCATGGAAAGCACTTCTGTTCATACATTCTTTTCTAGTTACCATACTACTCTTTCTTTGTCAACCTGGTTTTTTAGAATGGCACTCTTACAGAATTTCTAAGTTACGGGTCGCTCATTTATTCAGCAGGTATTTGTTGAGCTCCTGACTGGATGGCAGGCCCTGTCATAGGTGCTGGGAACAGAGAAGTGGATAGGACAGAAAGTGTGTCCCTGGTGTCATGGAGTTTATGTATTACAGGGGGTTTAGCAAAAATAAGAAACTACCAGATGGCAATATGTAATCTGATGTGATAGTTTGGTGGTAAGGAAAAGTCTCTCTTTCTTTTTGTAAATATTTATTTCTGAGAGAGAGACAGAGTGTGAGCAGAGGAGGGGCAGAGAGAGAGAGAGAGAGAGACAGAATCCAAAGCAGGCTCCAGGCTCTGAGCTGTCAGCACAGAGCCCGACACGGGGCTTGAACCCAGATCGTGACCCAAGCTGAAGTCAGACCCTTAACCCACTGAGCCACTGAGGCATCTCTCTCTTTCCTCTTAATGCTAATGTAAGCCAAGACCTGAATGACAAGAAACAGCAGCTTTCTGAGGGAAGAACTTTTTAAAACAGTGGGAATAGCTAATGTAAAAAACCTTGGTGCATTTAAAGAACACGAATGGTAAAAGATGAAGCTGAATGAGGTTGTTCAAATATGTAGGACTTTGTGAGTCAGGATACGGACTTTGGATTTTGTGTCCCCTGGATTTGTCTTTTCTGAAAGTCTCCAGCCAAATGGATGTAAAAATAAAAGGTATGTTGAGAATTGTACAAACAGACATCCACATGTATGGATCTTAGTAGCTTTAAGATCATCAAGAGATAAAGTACATGTATATGTGTTATGGAGTTGCGCGGAGGAGAGGAGCTGGATGACGTTTGAGAAACTACACGAATATGTATACGGAGATAAAGATTTTGTTCCCAGAAAGTATACTATATCTAAGTTGGTTTTAGCTTTCTCTGGACTCTTTTCTTACCTGTACTTGGAATCTTAGATCCACTTGTTCAGTATCATCAGTAGATGATTTTAGGTTAGTGCATGGAATATTTGTTCGAAAGCAAATACCTCTTTTAAAGCTGTGGATGGTTTTTCTCTTCGTAACCTAATGGCTACGCTGCCCTAAGTATAAGGGTGTAGCCTTCTCCCACTTTAGTTCAAAGTCCGTAGTCTGACTTGGTTTTTTATGTTTTAGGCAGCCAAAGGTTTGCTTTACAACTCAACTTATCGGATTATCCTTCTACTTTCCCTGAAAGCCTCCCTCTCTTTGTTTGTTTGTTTTTCCAGTTTCTTCTGTTTTCATCTGTAGGAATCAAAGTGTTTGTCTTTGTTTTGGATATCAGACCAATACCAATTTATTCCCCACTTGGTGTCCTGTATATCATTTACTCTGATGTGATACACACTGTTCTCAGGTTCTAAGTGGATTATTCTGAATAGCCAGATTAAGAGTTTGTTATTTTTTGAAATTATTGTTTATAGCTGTTTTCCCTCAGATGATGATGGTGGTGATGGATAATGTTGAGCTTGAGTAAACACACATCTTGGGCTTTGTATCAGGGTTGGGGAAAAATTCTGGTTTTGATCTCCAAAACAAACTCCTTTTTTCTTTGCATTATTCAGAATTATTTGAGTTATTAGCAGATGAAAGATAAGGAAAGTGAAATAAGGAACCATTGTAGGGGCAAAAATTTTATCAACAATTAGTGTAATATATAGCTTTGTTTTTATTGATATTCACTCTTCTCAGGCCATTAACCTATGTAGTTGAATGAATTTTCATTTAGAGCCGCTCTTACACCTGGCAAAGGGAAAGTTTCTGTTTATGGGAAAAGGAAAGGAATTTCTTCCTTTTTGTGCCCTTAGTGATAACAGCTTGGTAAATAAATTATTATTTGGGAAATGAAGATATTGGCAAAAGGCTTAACTTTTACTCAGTTGAGATTACACATAATTAGTTTCCTGGCAATAGGGTCTTGATAATTTTATGGAATTTTGCTTCATGTATTGAATTTAAATGTACTTTGCATTTAAAGTGTGAAATTAGTTGCTTTGTGTTTACAGGTGAAATAATTTCTTTAGGCCAGTGGTGAGTCATTCAGTTAATGTTGGAAAGTTTATTAACAGACATAAATATTCCCAGTTGTCCAAGAGAATTGGAATAGTTCCAAATGAGTGAGACATAGTTCATGTCAAGTCAGTTACAAGCAGGTTATCCACTGAGTGGTTTTTCTGCAGGATATTTTATTCTCCATCTAGCTTTCCATCCATGTCACTCAGTTTGTTTGAAAAATATTCTAATCTCCACTCTGATGGTATATGTGCAGGGAATGAAATCAATCTGTAGGATAACCTGAATAAAATATGACTGGGAAAGTAAATTTCTTAAAACCTGTATACTGTGTTAATATATTCCAAAGCACAGGAACTTGCTTTCTGAATTATGTGTAATTTGGAATTCTTATTCTACTCTCCGCTTCCTAGGGCACAGCATAGTACCAAGCATACCACTCGATAGGTGATAGGTCTTTTTTTTTTTTTTTTAATGTTTTATTTATTTCTGAGAGAGAGAGAGAGACAGCATGAGCAGGGGAGGGTCAGAGAGAGAGGGAGACATAGAATCTGAAACAGGTTCCAGGCTCTGAGCTGGCTGTCAGCACAGCCCGATGCGGGGCTCGAACCCATGAACCGTGAGATCATGACCTGAGCCAAAGTCGGACGCTTAACCGACTGAGCCACCCAGGCGCCCCTCCAAATGAATGAATGAAATCCACATAAGCAAACAATAGAGAGTTGATAGAATATCCATCATGAGCAGATTGAGCCAAATGTGGAACAAAATCTAAGACAGGCACCTTGAAGTAATACCTTTTTATTAAGCAAGGGCGTTAGTGTCAATCTACATTTTAATCCTCCCCATGTCACTCACAAGCTTTATTACAGGGAAGTAAATTATCTATTTTTTTTTTTAATGTTTTATTTATTTCTAGGAGAGAGAGAGAGAGACAGCGTGAGCAGGGGAGGGTCAGAGAGAGAGGAAGATACAGACTCCAAAACAGGCTCCAGGCTCTGAGCTGGCTGTCAGCACAGAGCCCGACGCGGGGCTCGAACCCATGAACCGCGAGATCATGACCTAAGCGAAAGTCGGACGCTTAACCGACTAAGCCACCCAGGCGCCCCAATTTGTCTATTTTTTAAACCTGAGTTTTAAAAATTAGCTTTCAAAATTTGAACATATTGTTAAGCATAGTGAGCACTATAATTAACAGCAGCATAGCTGGAGGAGGACTGTCCCAGGCAGAGAGAAGGTCAGGTGCCAAAGTCTTGAGAAGCATGGAATGGGGGGTCAGTATTCAAGCAACAGCAGGTAAATCATTTGTGACAGGAGTGGAATAAGGAAAGAACTTGTCAAAGATAAGATCAGAGCAGTAATGAGGACTGGATAGTATAAGATATAGTAAGGACTTTGGCTTTTATTCTGAGTAAAACACGGAACCATTGGAGGTTTTGTGAAAAAAAAAAGTATTATGGCATTCTTTTAAAAGGATTTTTTTTTGACAGCTATGTTGAGAATAGACTATAATAGTCAAAGCAGAGACACCAGTTAGGAAGTTACCATATGATTATAATTCAACAAAGCGATGATGATGGCTTGAAGAGTAGTGAACATAGTGAAGAGTGGTCTGAATTTGGATGTGATTTGAAGGAAGAACAGACAAGAGATACCTGATTGGATTTGATATTTAAGAGAAAGGATGATTCCAAAATATTTGTCCTAAGATGTATCATTCATATGCTACATCATATGTTACATCATATACTATATATGGGCAGAATAGAATATTAGAGGATGTTCAGCAGTTTATTTGGTGTATGTTAAGTTTGAGATGTCTAGCAGATACCACATTGAGGCTGCTCTGAGTCTACTTAACTTTGCAGAGGCATGTTCTTGAAAATTTCTTTTCATGAGGGTTTCTGGGAGGCTGGCTTACTATTTGTCTCAAATTGTCTTTATCTTACCTCCACTTTAAAAAAATTTTTTTTTAATGTTTATTTTTGAGAAAGAGAGAGAGAGAGAGACAGAGCATGAGAGGGGAATGGTCAGAGAGAGAGAGGGAGACACAGAATCAGAAGTAGGCTCCAGGCTCTGAGCTGTCAGCACAGAGCCTGACACGGGGCTCGAACTCATGAACTGAGATCATGACCTGAGCCGAAGTCGGACGCATAACTGACTGAGCCACTCAGGCACCCCATGCTCTTTTTAAAAACAGAAGTTATTTCTTATCTCTTCAGTATTCTAAACATTTTTTTAAAGATCTTTGTCAGACTGCTGCATAAAATTAAGTTTCACGTGGAATGAACTTATGCTCAAATTATTGTTTTTTAAGATAGTTTTTCTTAATATAAAACTTATGTCTGTGTTTTGAATTTTGACTTCCTGACTATATGATTAGGAGTCTTTTTCATTTATCCGTTTATTCTCCTTTGGCTCATTCCTCTCTATCAGAGGAACTAGAGTAGATAGTGACGTTTTGGGTCTTCCACCTAAAGTAATACTGGGAAGGGTCCAGATCTTGTTGCCAACCTAGTAGTCAGCCTGTTTCCAGGTTTCCCTGGACCCACAGGGTTTCCTACTGCTGGAGCTCATGGGAAAGAGAGGAAGCCCCTGCCATTTCCCATTTCCTGGGAGTAAGGTGAGCTATTCCCCAGGAACTGACTTCTGGCCATCGCTACTGCTTCTGGAGCTGCAACCCACCAGACCTCTGATATCAGCTCTCTCATTGCTTCGAATTTCTATCCTGTTCTACCCAGATAATTATCTTGCTTCTGAGCCCAGTTCGTTTGGGAGTTCTCTTTGCATATTTTGGTCGTTATTAATATGTATTGAGGGCGTCACTTGTCAAAACGTAAGCCAGCCGTTCCATCTCTATCAGTTGAACTGAAACTCTTTAAAGCTTGCTTTTCTCATACTAATAGATAATAACTTTAGAAAACAACCTGTTCCGAATGTATTAAACGTTTCACCAAAACAAACTCATTTAATCCTCCCAACACCTTTCATTTATAGAAGAAAGCGAGAAATGGGGAGGCTTCGTACATCGTCGTGGATCACACAGCTATTATGTGGCAGAGCGAGGATTTAAACTAAAAAACTTGTCTCCGTACTGTTTCCTCCTAAACACTGTGATACACCGTCTCACCTGTCAGTTGGGGGGAATCATACTCTGTTGTTGTGAAAAGTCTAGCGTTGTATCTGATGTGTAGCAGGCATTCAGTAGAAGTTTATTTTTCTTTCCCCAGTGTAGGCAAATATATTTTCAGTATGATAATTTGTCTTTATTTTTTTATTCAGTAAGATAATTTAAACGCTTTCGTGTAAGTTTGTTTTTTTTTTTTTTAAAAAAAATATAGCACGTTTCATTTTAGTAAAAAGGGCAGGAGTTCTGTGATTGAACCAATTTTCTGGTGTGGTGGTGGGGGCAGGACTGGCCCGGGAGAAATGGGGAACTGGGAAGCTAGGGAATCAGAGAAATAGGGTCCAGCGTAAAGTCCAAATTGTAGACCCGACAGCTGAAGGGTTCTGCAGAAAAGTTGGATCGATCCTGGGGAATTCCAGAGCAAGCATCGCGCGCACTTGCTGGTAGGAGCTGGTGCCCAGAGCTTTTCCCAGAGCTCCGGAGGTTCCCGGCTCCTCGGCAGTGGGCAGGGCTCTGGGGACGGCACTTTCCCAGATTTGACCTCCTTGCGTATTCTCGGATCTTTGTTTTCAAATTCCCCAAATTAACAAGGAGTGTTTAGTCTTAGTTTGCAACACATGAAGGAATAAATAGGCCCGGTTAATTGTTTATAGTTACGTTAGCCAAGAATCTAAATTAAGGAATTGCCTCTGGGGCCTTCGGGTATTTCCTCAGTCATCTCATCTCCTACTTCCTCAACCCCCTAGGTGCGGGCTTTCCACCATTCTGCCCGCACATCCTCAGAGTCCAGCTCATACTCTGCCCCTTCCATGGCACTGTACTGACCCCTTGTACACCTTGTGCCTAGTAGTTGCTTGAAATATACTGGAGGCTTTGAGAAAGGTCGTATTTGGAGGAAGTTTTACTATTTTGTATGAATAGGGATAAGTGCTGAGATCATAAGCAAATACTTAGTTGAAAATATGGAGTGTGTGTGTGTGTGTGTGTGTGTGTGTGTGTGTGTGTAGCATGTATGTTAGAATGGGAACCAGCAAAGTGCACAATCTTACTAGAACAGAAAGTCTGTATAGGAGAGTGGAAGAATTTTTAAGGTTAGAATCAAGTAGGAGGGTTGGAACCAGACCATAGGTGACCTTTCAAACTAGAATGTTTGATCGAGATGAAAAAAGAATTAGATCAAGATTTGTTATAGTCACCAGCCCTTTTAAGTTCAGACAAAGAAGGGTGATGCATGGTGAGGTGGCCTGTTCTGGTCTCAGATCTGCCTGCCTTTTCAGATTGCTTGGTTTTGGTGGAACCTCTGTATGCCAGGAGAGGTGCACTTTTTTTTTTTTAATGTTTATTTTTTAGAGAGAGGGAGAGAGAGCATGCGTGAGTGCATGAGCTGGGGGAGGGACAGAGAGAAAGAGGGAGACAGAGGATCTGAAGCAGGCTCTCTGTAGAGAGCCCGACGTGGGGCTCAAAGTCACAAACCGTGAGATCATGACCAGAGCCAAAGTCTGATGCTTAACTGACTGAGCCACCCAGGCGCCATATAGAGTAGTATTATTTGTATATTTTTTGCTTTATGCAAGACACAAACAACTAAATTTGAGTTGCTATTTGGAATATTTAATTAGAAACTGAAGTTGTCGGGATGCCCAGGTGGCTTAGTCAGTTAAGTGTCTGACTTCGGCTCAGGTCATGATCTCCTGGTCTATGGGTTTGAACTCCGCATTGGGCTCTGTGCTGACAGCTCAGAGCCTGGAGCCTGATTCAGGTCCTGTGTCCTTCTCTCTGCCCCTCCCCTGCTTGCTCTCTGTCTCTCTCTCTCAAAAATACATAAACATTAAAAAAAATCTTTCTGCAGAATGTTTTCCTCAATTTAAAAAAAAGTATTTTTTCTTTGGACTTCATCTCTTTATTTTCACATATTTAATTTTAGTCAAATCCAGTTATGATCCTCCTAAAATAATTGTCTCTCTACCACTGAATATTGCTATTTCTTAGGATAATGTTATATAATCTGGTAAGGAATAAGGTTAAAAATTTTTTAAAAATTAAATGGTCTTAAGCACTCCAGAATAACTTCATATAATAGAGCAGAATCCCACCAACAGCAAAGTCTAAATAATCTAAGAATTTTTATACTAACTGGCTTTATTAATTCTCCACAGGATTTGGTTGAAAATTTTATGGGAGGCCACCTTTTGAGAGACATGAAAGTGATTATTAAAATGTACCTTAAAATGTGTTTTCTGTGAATATAAATAATCTCTGTAAAGGCTGACCATAAGTTGTAATGAAGTTATCTTCTCTTTGTTGGAAATCTTGAGTTTTGCAGTATAGGTGACCTTATGTAAGAGCTTCAGTAACCTTCACCAGAACATTTTGACTGTGATACTTATAAGCCACGGTATTAAGCTCATTTTGCAGATAAGACACATGCTTTATATGCTTTTGTAAGAAATGGAATCTTTAATAGCTTCAGACCCAGCTTAAGCCCCATCATAAAGAGGAAGGAAAGTGAAAAGCAGAAAGGGAGACAATTTTTAGTTTTCCTCCTTCCAAACGTAAGGGTATTTATTCTTTTCTAACAATGTTGATGCGTTAATAGTTTCTACTTTTATCTTTTGGTACCCGATTCTTGCAAACGTTTGCTACCATTATCTGTGCCTTTTAGGTGCCCCGATGTGAGTCTGCAAAAGCTACCAGAACGCTGGCTATGGAACGTTTTAGAGGAAATTAAATGCAGTGATCCTTCATCAAAACTCTGTGCTACGAGGCGCAGCGCTGGGATTCCTTTCTACATACAGGTACTTATCTACGGGACAGAGCTGTTTGTTTGTCTCTTGATAATTTGTTTTATTTCTCTTTTGACAATCCCCTTGACACGTGAGGGAGCATATTGCATAAGGGATAGCTCTGTCTTTTATGTACATGGCTTTGTTGTATGTCTGGACAGAGTGTTCCCATGACAGATCTGTTCTTGGAACAAACCCTGTCTCCCCAAGGTCAGCCTTGTCGTGTGGACAGAGGCCGGTATAGATCTCTGCCTGCATGTCAGTTAGGCAGACACCACCGGGACACATTCATGGCTCACTTCTAGGAAGTGTGTATGTTGCTTTTTTCTTTCTGAGTTAGAAAAAATAGTCTTCCTGTTATTTCAAGACCCTTAAGACTCTCTCTGAAAGCAATGAGAATTAGCAGTTTCTTTTGAACATGCCCATAAAATGTCCATGCATAAAATAATTTGAATCCTAATCGTAGCCAACACTCATACATGGTTATTTGACATACATTAGCTTATTTAATCTTTCCTCGTGCCCTATGAGATATATCCTTTTATCACCTGTATACTAGAGATGAGGAAACTGAGGCTTGGGAAAGTTAACTGACTTCCAAAAACCCCAGAGGTAGTGTGAGCAGGACTAAGACTCAGAGCTCGGGCAGCCTGAATCCTGAACGACTCTGCCTGTGAGAATGGGCATGTGGGAGTGTGTTTTCTTTTTATTTGCACCGAAGAAAGCATATCATACACACTGTTTTGCCCATGCTTTTTTTCACTTACCATTATACCTCAAAGGCGGCTGCATGTCACCACATCCAGATATTGCTCGTTGATAGGAAAATGTTTTATTTCCACAGTGTTGAAATTAAGAGGTTATCACCCTCATGAATTCAACGAAGAAAAACCAAAGTCCTCACGGTATTAAATCAGACCCTGACCTGGAAAGTCTTTGTTTAGCGTTTAGTAAGATACAGTCCAGGAATGGTGGTGGTATAATAAAAGCAATGGAAATGAAGTGCAACAGAGTTTCCCTTCCCTTTCTTATTCTTCAAATTTTCACGGTCCTCATTTTGTGATGACAGTGGACACCAGCTGGCAGAGGTCACTGATGTGGCGCAGAGAGCACCGAAATGAACTCCTCTCTGGTCTGGGCCATTCTGCATCAGTTTGGTTCATCTCCTGCCTGTAATTCATTTGGAGCTAGTGTGTCTTTGCGTCCTTTGAGGTCAGGTGTTAAGATCGTGCAAAGTCTGGTTGCACATTTGTGCAGTGTGCGTTTTCCACCTCTGGCTCCCATCTAGTACTAGACTGGTCATACTGGCAGGGCAGGGCAGGACGCATTCTTTCTTTCTTTTCTTTTTTCTTCCTTCCTTCCTTCCTTCCTTCCTTCCTTCCTTCCTTCCTTTCTTTCTTTCTTTCTTTCTTTCTTTCTTTCTTTCTTTCTTTCTTCCTTTCTTTCTTTCTTTCTTTAAAAATTTTTAATGTTTATTTATTTTTGGGAGAGAGAGTGCAGGCAGGGGAGGGCAGAGAGAAAAGGAAACACAGAATCCAAAGCAGGCTCCACCCTCTGAGCTGTCCACCTAGAGCCCAATGCAGGGCTGGAGCTCACGAACCGTGAGGTCATGACCTGAGCTAAAGTCAGATGCTTAACTGACTGAGCCTCCCAGACGCCCCAGGACATGTCCTTTCTTAGCCCATCCTTGGAGAGAGAATCATAACTATGCAGACAACTCTTGGGGGGGAAAAGCCACGCTCCAAGAAGACATTTCAGTAATTGCATGTAGCTTTCTTAGTAATGTTAGTTGAGTAAAATCTAAATTCTTAGAAAAATCTGCTCAGAGAGGCCCCCATTCTTCTTAGCATAACTTACCTTATTTTTTGTGCTGACAGATATAAAAATGTTTTGAGGGGCGCCTGCGTGGCTCAGTCGGTTAAGCGTCCGACTTTGACTCAGGTCATGATCTCACGGTTTGTGGGTTCGAGCCCCGTGACGGGCTCTGTGCTGACAGCTAGCTCAGAGCCTGGAGCCTGTTTCAGATTCTGTGTCTCCCTCTCTCTCTGACCCTCCCCTGCTCACGCTGTCTCTCTCAGAAATAAATAAATTAAAAAAAAATGTTTTGAGTGGTCATTAGAAAAATAGTATATATGTTTTATGAGCATAAATAGCATAAATATATTATCATAAATTTGTCTTTTTTTAAGTTTTTAAATTTATTTTGAGACAGAGAGAGAGAGAACGAGAGAGAATGCGTGAGCATAGAGAGAGGGAGAGAGAGACTTCCAAGAATGGTCTGCTCTGTCAGCGCAGAGCCCAATACGCGGCTCGAACTCACGAAGTGTGAAATTGTGACCCGAGCCAAAATCAAGAGCCAGATGCTCAACTGACTGAGCCACCTAGGTGCTCCGATAAATTTGTCTTTTAAACCTACCTGTTTTGGATGTGTTTACTTCTTTTACGCATTATAGAAGCTTCCAAAGAAGCTGAAGAGCTTGAAACTTGCACTCTGGGCAGCTACTGCCTAGGTACGAATGAAATAAGCCTCTAGCTCTCCACTGCTGCCTCTAGCTCTCCACAACCACTAGTCTATATTTTCTGTGTCCACAGATTGCCCTTTCTGGATCTTTCATATAAATGGAATCATATACTGTGGCCTTTATGTCTCTTTGCCTTCTTTCAGTTAGCATGTTTTCAAAATCCATCCCTGTTGTAGCATATATCAGTACTTCATTCCTTTCTATTAACTCAGGTGGTTTGATATCCTATTTTTATGTTTATTGTATATTGGCAAGATGTTAGACGCAAAGTAACTTAGCAGCTCTTGAAAATTCAAATATAGGACCCCTTTGGAGTTTGTACTATTTCCTTTTGCTCCATGAAGTTTCCAGTGCTACAGTTTGATGGTCCTTCAGGTAGAGACTCTTTGGTAAAGAATTAAATAATCAGTCTCCAGGGAGTTTCTAAATCCTTGTCAGAAATTTAATCCACGGGTTGTTTTTTTTTTTCTGTTGTTGTTGTTGTTGTTGTTTTAAGTAAAGAGAATTTTCTTCTTGGTAAATTTGTTACAAAAACTGCCTTGCTGGGGCTCCTGGGGGGCTCAGTCGGTTGAGCATCTGGACTTTTGGTTTCACTCAGGTCATGATCTTGCAGTTCATGGGTTCGAGCCCCACATCAGCTTCCACACTGAAAGTGGAGCCTGCCTTAGGTTCTCTCTCTCCTCTACCCCTCTTCCCCGCTCGTGCGTGCACGCTCTCTCTCTCTCTCAAATTAAAACAAAAAACAAAAAAACCAAAACTGACCTGCTTACTGTCTCTGAGACCTGTCACATAGTTATGGTCCTAAGAGAGTTCTCGGTAAGAACCATTCTTTCAACCTCTTAGAATTATATAGTTAACAAGCAAACGAAATGACCTTAAAGATGCCATGATATCACCATCGCTTTACTTTACAGATGAAGAATCTGAGGGATGGAGAAGTTGAACTACTTGCCCAAGGCCACATGGCTTACTTAACTTGCTTGATACCACAGGTTTTCATAGGGGGATTTTGCATTTGGGGATTGATTCTGGGAAGTAGAAATAGGTATTTGTAAAATAAAAAGCCCAGTTAATTTTTGTCTTATTTTTCCACAGGCACTATTGGCATCTGAACCTAAGAAAGGCAAAATGGATTTGTTGAAAATAACAATGAAAGAGTTAATCTCCTTGGCTGGGCCTACAGATGACTCACAGAGCACAGTCCCCCAGGTAATGTTGGAAATACACAAAGCCTGCTAGGAAGGCAGTGATTTTAAATCTTTGCTGTACCAAAAAAATAAAAAATAAAAGTATCTGCTAAAAAAAAAGAGAGGAAGAAAGAAAGAAAGAAAGAGAAAAAGAGAAGAAGAAAAAGTATTTGCTATAGATCTAGAATTCTTGAAAACAGGGTAGATATTTGAAGCTCGCTCTGGATGCTTTTATTTTGTTTTGTTGGCCTTTCCTGTCCACAAAATAAACCATTGCTTTAGTTAACCAAATGGACGTATTTTTAAACTCTGGTAAAAACATTCAACTTAGATAAGGTATTTTATGAGGCTACTCTCGCACCTAAAATTTTTTTAATGAACGTGCTGTCACTTTCAGATTCCGTGCGTGCTTCTTTGAGTTGATAAACATTTTGTAATTCAGTAGCTCATCTTTCCCTATAATGAAGTGTCTAACTTTTGGTCTATACTTATTTTAGCTAATATTTGGTCCCTTTCAGTCAATGCTACAGCTGGGATTAGAAAGAGAGAGAGAGACACAGAGAGAGAGAGTGTGTGTGTGTGTGTATGTATGTGTAGGTGTGTGTGTATGAATTTGGGGTAAGTATTCCTTGAAGCTCGGCTCCACTCTATGATAGTAAATACTTTCAAGTAGGTTTTCTCCAGGCTTTCTCAGTGAATGCTTTTACAGTAGGACTTTCCTGCCCAACTGTAGGGGGCCCAGGCTAGGTTAGGGAGCAGAGGAGCTGATGCGTGCAGTCAAGTACAGTCCCTGTGTACGTGTGGTTTTATTTCAGAGCCTGTGGGAGGTGCTAAAGGGAAGCCCACGGGCCAGAGTGACTGGTGGAAAAGGATGGAGTTTATTAGCATATGGCACATTCTAGCCTGTGAGTGTAAGACGTGAAATACCTTTATTTCTCTAAAACTTTTAAAGCATTACTCATCACTTTTCCTAAATGATCAGTTTTACATTTTTTCCCAGCAAAATGTGACAAATATAATTGGTTCCATTTTTCTAGACTCTTACTTTTATTTCCTATTTTATTTATTTGTATCTTAAACATTTATTTTTGAGAGAGAGAGCAAGAGAGAGCAAGCACGAGTGGGCGAGGGGCAAAGAGAAGGAGACGAAGGATCTGAAGTAGGCTCCATGCTGTGAGCGCAGAGTCTGATGCTGGCCTCTACCTCACGAACTGTGAGATTATGACCTGAGCTGAAACCAGGAGATGGCTGCTCAACTGACTGAGCCACTCAGGTGCTCCTACTAGACTATTCCTTTTAAAAAGTGCCATTTCTTAAATAAGAACATCTAAAAATAATGGAGTTTGATTTTAAAAAATCTTTTAAACATTTATTTATTTTTGAGTGACAGAGAGAGACAGTGTGATCAGAGGAGGGGAGGAGAGAGAGAGAGACACACACAGAATCCAAAGCAGGCTCCAGGCTGTGAGCTGTCAGCACAGAGCCCGATGCGGGGCTTGAACCCATGAACTGTGAGGTCATGACCTGGGCCGAAGTCAGATGCTTAACCGACTGAGATACCCAGGTGTCCCTAAAGGAGTTTGATTTTAAAGAGTGTTGTATAATTATTGTCTTACTCTGCTTCAAGATCATTGATTGCATTTTAGTGGTCAGTTTTATCAAATTGGTAAAATTGAAAAATTTCATCTCTGACGTCTTCTTTAAAGTTTATTTATTTATTTTAAGAGACAGGGTGAGGGAAAGAGAGACAGGGAGAGAATCAGTCCCAAGGCTCCATGATGACAGCGGGATTCAGATCCATGAACATGAGAAGGCTTTTGGGCTATCTTTAACTTGGTTATTTGTCTTTGTCTTTCAGGAGTTGTGTTTTTTGTTGTTTTAAAATAATTTTCCTGATAAAAATTCTTTTTTGGTTGAGTTACACACATCTTCTCCCAATCTGTGGCTTCTCTTTTCACTTTGCTTATGGTCTCTATTATTGCATGGAAGTTTTAAATTTTAGTAAAATGGAATATGTCAGCATTTTCTTTTATGGTGTGTACATTTGGATCTTGTTTAATAAATACCCCAAGGCCAGAACAATATTTTATATATATTCTTAAAGTTTTAGTTTTATTTCTCATATTTCTGCCTTTACACTACCTGTAATTTGTTTTTGTCTGTGTGTAAAACAAGAAAATAATTTTATTATCTTCCATTTGGATAATTAATATACAAGTGTTTTTAATACAGTATAATCCTTTCCCTTTGATTTATAGCACCCTTCTATTTCTGATGTGCTGTTTTTTTGATATGCATGTCTGTCCGTGTGCTCTGTTTTATTGGTATGTTATATTATCCCTGAGCCAAAGTCACTATTTTAATTACTATCTTTTTAGGGGTGTGTGGGTGGCTCAGTTTGTTAAGCGTCTGACTTCGGCTCAGGTCATGATCTTGCCGTTCATGGATTCTAGCCGTGAGTCAGGCTCTTTGCTGACAGCTCAGAGCCTGGAGCCTGCTTCAGATTCTGTGTCTCCCTCTTTCTGCCCCATTCCTGCTCTCTCTGCCTCTCTGTCTCTCAAAAATACATAAACATAAAAAAATTTTTTTAAAAAACAATGAAAGACATAGAGAAAGATCTGAATACATGGAGAAACCAGGCCATGCTCATGGACTGGAAGATTTAAATATTAAAAAAAGAAGTCATGTCAACAATTGCTATACTACAACTAATGACTTGTCTATAAATTCTTTTGGATTTTCTTTAGGGATAATCATATCCTCAGTAAATACTGCTAAATTTGTCTTACCTTTCTAATTCTTATTCATGAAATATTTTCCTTATTCTGCTGGCTGGAACTTATAATATGATTTGTATAGCCATAGAAATAGCAGTTATCCCTATGTGGTTTCTGATATTTGCTGCAGGTTTAAATCTGTCATATAGTTCATTAAGGGAATCCTATTTCCTTGAATGCTTTCAAGTGTCTTTTGAGATAAATGTTTTCTTCTCGAATTTGCAAATAATCATGAATATACTGATTTTTGTTACTGTGCCATCTTTGCATACAGAGTCCTAACCCACAACTTTGACATGGTGAATTGCTTTTACACATTGCTAGATTTTTTTAAAATAGTTTTTGCATATTTTCACTGGATTCATGAGTTTGGCTGTGGTTTTTCTTTTTCATGCTTGCTGTACCTGCCCTTATTTTTTATGTAAAGTTTGTTATTTAATTATAACATATACAAAGACATATACAAATCATACCTGTACTGCAATAAAGTTTCACGAGATGAACATACTTGTGTAACTAGCAAGAGACAGAACGTTTTAACACCTCAAAGACCTCTCATGCTCCCTTCTTATCAGTACCTTTTCCCCAAGGGTAACTGTTAGCCTAACTTTAACACCTTAGTTTTAGTTCTACCTGTTTTTTTTAAAAACTTTAAATAAATGAAACCATGCCATTGTATACTCTTTTGATGTGGTTTCTTTTGACCAACATTATGTTTATTGTATCATTCCAAGTTGTAATTGATTTGTTTTCATTGCTAGATGATATATAATTTATTCATTCTTCTGATGAATATTTGGGTTGGTTTTTATTTTGGGTTATTAAGAATAGAATATTTAAGAACATTCCTGTACCTGCCTAATGGTGAACATATATTTCTTTTCAGTAGATACCTATGAGTGGTTTTTGGGGTATACTGTATATGAAGCTTTAGTAGAAATTACCATTTTCCCAAAGTAGTTGTCCTTACCTTACTTTTATAGCTAGTCTGTGCTAGACTGATAAAATAAATTTGGGAGTCTTCTCTTCTCCGAATAGTTTATATAAATTGGGATTATCTATTCTTTGAATATCTGGTAGAATTCATCTATAAATCATAGGTGTCTATTTTTTGGTTAATTGTTGTAGTTTTTATTTTGGGTTTGTTTGTTTTGGTCTTTGGGTAGGATTTTTATCTATTGATTTCCTAGATAGATAATGATAACACCTATCTCACTTTCTAGTTGCTCCTTGAATTTGTTTTGATAAATTCTATTTCCTGGGAAATTGTTCATATTGCCTTAATTTTTCAAGCTGATTAAGGTAGTATTATTTATAGTAGTATTTTTGCTTTATTCTTGATGTACCTTTAGTCCTGGTATCTTTGGTATTCATGATACTACTTATTTTTTCTCTCTTGGTTAGTCAGAGGTTTGTTTTGATTTCAAAGACTCAGCTTTAGGTTTTGTTAATGGTCTTAGTTATGTCATTGCTTTTTTCAAACTTATCTGCTTTTAACTTTTCTTTCTCTTTTGAACTTATTGCTTTATGTCATCTTAACTGGACAGCTAACATATTCATTTTTGTCTTTTTTTTTTCTTTATGGCATGTAAGGCATACATTTTTTTAAAGTTCCACTTACAGTGCATCTCACAAATGTTGATGTCAGCCCTAAATGTTAAAAAAATTTTTTTGACCACTCTTTTTTAAAGTATTGGTTTTAAAAGTATTTAAAGAAATCAGTTTTTTACTTAGTTCCACTGTGATCAGATAGATTATGATCTATAAGATTTTAATTATTTGGTATTTTTTGAGATTTTATTTGTAGCTAGGTTTTAAGTCATTTAAAAAATAAATGTTTCATGTGTACTTGAAAAGAACATGTTGTCTCTACTTGTTAGGTGCAGGATTCTGCATATGCCCATTGAATCAATCTTTTTAATTGCACAATTCAAATCTTTTAAAAAATTGATTTATCAGATAATTGTGTTTTTTTCAAAATCTGCCTTTCGTTTGTGGATTATCCGTTTCTTCTTAAATTCAGTAATTTTTTTATTTTGAGGTTTGTTATTCAATGTGTACAGATTTAGAATTACCATGGTCTTTAACCCACAACTAATTTTTAGCTTTTTATTCTAGGTTCATGCTTTAAATATCCTTAGAGCCTTGTTCAGAGATACACGTCTGGGAGAAAATATTATTCCGTATGTTGCCGATGGAGCTAAGGCTGCAATTCTAGGCTTTACATCACCAGTCTGGGCAGTAAGTGCTTTTGCCATTTATTTTCATTGACTTAATTATAATTCCAAGTAGGTTTTAATAAACTACTTTTTATCTCTTTTGTTGGCTTTTTAGCCCTAATTCTTTGTTTTCTTATTTAAGTGATAGCTTTAGGGGTTTTAGCATATATCTTTAGCATCACAGTCCATAAGAACCGAAGGGTATACACTTGCTTTTCTCTCCCCTCAATCTTTGTGCTTGTGTTACAATTTATGTGTGTTATAAACCCACACTACATTGTGATTATTTTTGTTTAAACTCTCATTTATCTCTTTTTCAAAATTTATCATTTTAACCATTTCACAATATGCAGTTCAGTGGTATGAGGTACATTTGCAGTGTTGTGCATCACCACTATCCACTTTCGGAACTTTTTCATCACCCTAAACAGAAGCTCTGTATCTGTTTAAAGAGTCACTCCTCACCTCCCTGGAGTGACTGGTGAGGTACCCCCTGCCCCTGGTAACCTCTGTTCTACTTTCCAGACTCTATGAATTTGCCTATATTACAGGTACCTCATATAAGTGAAATTAGAGAATTTCTGTCTTTTTGTATCTGGGTTATTTCATTTAGTGTGGTGTTTTCAAGCTTCATCTATGTTGTAGCCTGTGTCATAATTTTGTTCCTTTTTAAGGCTGAATGATATTCCGTTGTATGTATATATGACATTTTTTGTATCCATTCATCTGTTGATAAACACTTAGGGTTTTTTTGGCCATCGTGAATAATGCTGCGGTGAACACTGGTGTACAATACTGTGTTCCTGATTTCAGTTCTTTTGTGTATATCATATAGTAATTCTGTGCTTAACTTTTCTGCAGTGGCAGTGCCCTTTTATACTCCCGTGAACAATGCATAAAAGTTCCATTTTTGTTACATCCTCTCCAACACTTGTTCTTTTTGCTTTTGTTTGTTTTTGGGGTTTTTTTTTTGTTTGTTTGTTTTTTTGGTTTTTGGTTTGTTTTTTTTTTTGCTTTTGATGATAGCCATCTTTATGGGTGTGACATGGTATGTCATTCTGGTTTTGATTTACATTTCCCTGGTGGTTAATGATGTTGAGTTCAAGGCAGAATAACTTTCAGTATCTTAATATGTCTTTCTTTTGGATGCTGTGGGCTCTGGGTATCATTGTGTTGAGTGAGTGCTATAAATATACTCTATCGAAAGATGAAAAACCCAAATACAGAGTATTAAAATGGGGGAGGTTAAATACTGAGTCACTGTCTCTTTTTTGGGGGGTAATATCACCGTCCAGAAATTTTTGGACTTAGAACTCTAAAGATAGTGGACAGGAGAGTACCTGTTGGATTTAAGAAGGTCACCTTTCACATGATTTTTTCATGATTCTTGGGAGAACTGCCATGATTTTATTGTCTTCCTTCCATAATAAAGGAGACTAACCTGGAGTTTGTGAGTGCTTGACATGTGGCTTTAAAAAAAAAAAGAAGAAGAAGACTGGCAAAGGGAGTGGAGGAAAGAAGCTAGACCTAATACATCACCTGCAGAATGGAGAATTTGCTGGAAAGGCAGGCATTCCAATCGGTGATCCACACAAACCATTTTATAAGCATATGATAAGCCTCTAATTCAGAGTCAATATTTCATAGTGTAGCCAAAGGCACAGACTTCCAGTGTAAAGAGGAATCCTCAAGGTTGCCAACTTCTGCCTGGAAAATGGTGCATCTTCCTGTAAGAAAGACAAATGTCTGAAATCCTGTCTAGGAGCATTGCCTAACTACTCCTGAGGACACAGTGTTTACCTTTTGCATTTACAGGAAGCAGAGCAATACCTGTGTACCTTCAGTAAAGTCACAGAGGTAGGAATGTGGCTTGACCATCCGGAAAACTAGAGATCATAAAACTGATTGCCAGAAATATCAATATTGTTTCCGTCAAGTCATTAAATTCAAGATGAACAAAGAAATGCTTTCAGAGTGAAACCTGGTGACCTTTCCAACATTTTAGCAAAACTGAAAGTATCAAAAATGAGTGGCTCATTTTTAAAAAGGATTTTTTGAGACCTTTTGAAACAGTAATGTGGACTACAGAAAAGTAGAAAATAAAAGCATAAAAAGAAAAGTAAAAGTCACCTGTTCAACCACCATACAGATAATACTCATTATTAGCACCCTGATGTATTTTCTGCCTTTTTTAAAGTGTGTGTTTCAAATGTGTGAAGTACTCAGATATATATACATGTAGCCACAAAGACTGCGCTCACTTATATAAGTGTTCATATTTAGTTTTATTGGAGGAGGCAGGGAATCTTCCTTATTAACACTGCTTATGAAACTATCTTTCTGGTTCTATTCAGTTTGCTGTACTTGAGAAAATAAACATATAGCTCTGATGATCAATACTGTGACTTTAATATATTGTTAGCATTTTTTAATAAAAATTTAATCTAAGATATGCCAAATTTATAAATCAGCATAATCGATGAACATGAAGAGGGCTTCATTTTGGGACAATTGAAATTTACAACAGTTTAAAATAACCTAGCACAGCATTCTCTGTTGAAGTCATTTACAGGGTGATTTATCTTGAATGCATGGGAAATATGCTTTAATTTACAGAAACCTAATTTGTGCGCATCTTCTCAGGAATAGATCTTGTGCCTAAATGTGACTGCATTTGTACTTCTGACCTAATTGTTTTTCCATGTTGCAGAGGAAAACACAAGTAAAATTAACCTAATTTTTATTTTGCACTAAAGGAATGTTTTCCAACAAGCATCCATGTATAATTTTGTTTTTAAAGATTGCTCAGTCTTCTGTATTGAGACCATATACATTTTTTGATCTTTGTCATGCTTTGTGCATTTTTAAAATACAGGGGAAGGGTATTGTAAACATTATTAGCATTAAGCAAAGGTCCTTTGTTTCAGATGATATATTAAACACTAGAAATACAAGGATAAATAAGACATAATCATAATGATGGCTGTTTTGTTGAGGATTTTCTGTGGGCCTGGCATCTGGCATCATTTACCTTGATAATCTCAGTTAATGCTCGGAACAGCCTTGCAAAGTAGATTCTGTTATTACAATCCGCATTTACAGATAAGAAAAACAAGGCTCAGAGAGGCAAAATAACTTTGTGTAAGGACACACAACTATTATCTGTCTGACTCCAGAATCCGTGCTATTATAGGGCAAAGTTGTTTTTTTTTTTTTAATTTTTTAATGTTTTATTTATTTCTAGGAGAGAGAGAGAGACAGCGTGAGCAGGGGAGGGTCAGAGAGAGAGGGAGTCACAGACTGAAACAGGCTCCAGGCTCTGAGCTGGCAGTCAACACACGGCCCGACGCGGGGCTCAAACCCACGAACCGCGAGATCATGACCTACGCGAAAGTCGGACGCTTACCCGACTAAGCCACCCAGGCGCCCCATTATAGGGTAAAATTTTTGATGTTAGAGGAACACAGTGAAGGTTCATCTTATCTACCTTGTAGGGTGTTGGCCACATTACTTAGGAAACAGAGCTGGAAGTATAGCCTAGGTGCTAAGGTTTTATTGAGTGATACAAATCCCAAGCAGCAAGAATGAAGGAAAAAGGGAAGGTGAGACCAGGAAAAAGGAAAGACGTTATTCCTGAACAGGCCTTGACCTTGCAGGAACACCGAGCTAGTTGTCTGGTCATGGAACAGTCCCACCCTCCTCTCTCTTACTGGTCAAAGATTAACCATGGGGTACACGTTGGCACAGCCCTTGGGCAGCTGTGAGAGAAGGCAGTTCCCATGCTCCATGATAGAGCGTCTCATCTGAGTCTGGTAGTGGCCAGGTGCTCCACGGCCTCTGTGGGTATAATTGGGACAGACCTGGGGTTTCAAACTGTGGCACCCATTGCTGTTGAAAACCCTTCATAAGAGAGTTTCACAGTCAGGGAGTGATGGCCTCTGATGGGTGTAGTTAAAAATGGAGACTCGGTTGGAAGGTGGCAAGAGGGAAGGAGGAAGACTGATCAGGAAGCTGTTATAATAGTTGTGCTAAGTCATGATGATGGCTCAGAATGGAAAAAATATTAGTAAAAATGGTCACACATGGTCATCTTTGACATGTATTTTGGAGATGAAGCTAGTTAAGTTAAAAATTTAGGTAAGAGTGATTTATAGGTGTGTGTATATGTGTGTGTGTGTGTGTGTGTGTGTGTGTGTGTGTGTGTGTGTGTGTGTATATATATATATGTATATATATATATATGGAAACTGAGGTATTTCTGGGTATTCCCTTTTTTTTGTTCAGTGAATAGAAAACCAGATCTTCTTTCCCTACATCCTCATTGCAGGGCAGGTAACTCATCTTCCAACTTGCCCAGAAACTCCGCTGAGTATGCCATTTTAGCACCCTATTAAGACATTACCAGGATAGCTGGATATATACATGTAAAAGAATGAGTTTTCATCCTGTCTTACACCATATTAAAAAATGAACTCAAAATGAGTCAGACTCCTTAATTAATTAATTTTTAGAGAGAGCACACAAGGAGGGGAAAGGGGAGAGATGGCGGTGGGGGGGGGGGGCTGCTGGGAAGAGAATCTTAGAAGGCTCCACGCTGAGCAAAAGCCCCCCGTGGATGAGGGGCTGGATCCCACAACCCTGGGATCATGACCTGAGCTGAAATCAAGAGTCAGTTGATTGAGCCATCCAGGTACCTCAATGATCAAACTTTTAGAAGGAAATATTAACTGTCTATCTTTGTGACATTGGATTAGGTAACAGTTTTTTAGATATGATACTGAAAGCATAAGCAGCAAAAAGAAGAATGTTAGACTTGATCAAAGTTTAAACTGTTTGTGTTTTAAAGGATGCCATCCAGAAAATGCAAAGACAACTGACTGAATGGGAGAAAATATTTGCAAGTCATGTATCTGATATTGGCTTAGCATATAGAATATATAAAGAATTCTTAAAACTCAGTGATAAAAAGGTAGCCCAGTTAAAAAATGGGCAGGGGCGCCTGGGTGGCTTAGTCGGTTAAGGGTCCGACTTTCACTTAGGTCATGATCTCGTGGTTCGTGGGTTCGAGCCCCGTGTCAGGCTCTGTGCTGACTGCCAGCTCGGAGCCTGGAGCCTCCTTCAGAGTCTGTGTCTCCCTCTCTCTAACCCTCCCCTGCTCACGCTGTCTCTCTCTCCCTCTCTCTCCTAGAAATAAATAAAAATATTAAAAAAAAAAAATGGGCAAAGAGCTTGAATACATTTCTCCAGAAAAGGGATGTAAGTAAATGTACAATAAGCACATTGTACACTTGCTTGTACGCTGAAAAGATGCTTAACATCATTAATCACTAGGCAAATGCAAGTCAAAATCACAGTGAGATACCATTTCATACCCACTTAGAATAGTTACAATAAAAAAGATGGACAGTAACAGTTATTGGGGAGCATTTGGAGAATTGGTGAAATTGGAACCCTCATACAGTGTTGGTGCAAATGTAAAATGGTACCACTTTGTCAGGTTCTCAAAAGGTTAACATAGTTATGGTTACCGATGAGAGAGTTGGCCTTGTGTTAATGGAGGTCATGGTTCTTGGATTTCCCACAAAAGATTTATGTGAGGATCCACACTCGAATAAAGACAGCTAGAAGGAAAGTAGTGAGCACAAAGCAGTTTGTCAAGGACATTACACTTTCAAGGTGAGAGAGTGTACAGGCCCAGAGGTGGCAATTGCACTGGGGTTAGGGGTGTCTTTCCTTTTTATGTTTGCATAGGTTATGGGTCGTAGCTAGGGTGGTCTCCAGCTGAGGTTGTTTCCTATCATCAAAAGGACTCCTACTTATTGGGAGGGGGAGTTTTTGACCTTATAGGTTCTTTCCAGAACTGTCAAGACCATCTACTGTCACAGGGGTGGGCAGGGAGGTGGGTCAACACCGCAAGGTAAATATAATGAAGCTGTATGTTACCCTAGGGGTAGAGGATGAGGAGGAGAGTGCATGTTCTGCGCCTGTGGCTCTTGGTCTGTAAGCCTTAGGTTGTTGGAAGCCACAGAGTCAGGATGTTGTGCCCTTAGGCTTCTCATATGTCACATATTTGTCACTGCCTTTGCCTCCAGCTCATGTCTAACTAACTGCCCACTCTTTCATTACCATATGAACCAGCAGTACCATTTCTATGTGTATACCCAAAAGAAATGAAAATATGTTCACATAGCAACTCGCATATGAGTGTTCATAGCATTATGTATACTAGCCATAAAATGGAAACAACCCAAATGTCCATCAAATGATGAGTAGATTTTAAAATGTGGTATATCCATACAGTGGCATATTATTTGGCCACGGAAAGGGATTTCATTCTGATCCATGCTATGACATGAGTGAATCTTGAGGACAGCTAAGCTGGACAAAAGACACTGTATATCATGTGATTGCACAAATATGAAAAGTCCAGAATAGGCAAATCCATAGAGACAGAAAGTAGATTAGTACTTGCCTAGTGTGGGAAGGTGCATAATGACTACTAATGTGTATAGGGTTTTATTTTGGAGTGATGAAAATATTGTGGTATTAGGCAGTGGTGGTAGTTTCCTACATTGTGAATATAGTAAAAACCACTGTATAGTTAGTACCCTTTAACACAGTGAATTTTATGGTATGTGGATTATATCTCAGTAAAGGAAAATTAATTTTATTAATGTCTTAAAAGATCATGATTTGGTGACCTTTGGAGATTACCATGGCATGAACCCGTTATCCTGCAAACTGGTAAATTTATGGAAATGATTCTGTAGTAACCAAGTAACAGGGTAACCAAAGAACTGATGAGGGGAAACTTTATTTCTCTGAAAATTATAGCTATTTAATGGTAGAATATCAGTCACCATTTTGCTACACCAACTGGAATAGGCAATGTGATTATTGACTGCTAACGAGGGAACCTCATAATGAACGAATCAGGCTAATACTACTGGAATCCTCAGATCTGTCTTAATATTACTGAAAAATTGTCTCCTGCCTCCAGCCTATTGAATCAGACAAAGGGGGTTTCTTTCTGGGGGTACCCATTCACTTTGTAAAACAGTCCTCGAAGTTTTGATCAAGGGCAGGCATCGTCTTTCATCTCCAGGAGCTCCTATTATAGCTTGACTGCATCTAGCAGCCTTTCTTAGAACGTTTTGTTTAGTGCAGAATGGAATTTGTGCTTCTGTTTTTCTTTTTATGTTTTTGTATGATTCCTGAGAAGAGACAGGGTTTTATATGACTTCACCAAGTCATCCTAAACCCAGAGTCTTAGGGCGCTAAGTCAATAGACCAGGTAAGAGACAATCAAGATCTGAGCTGGGCCAGAGGCCATGTTGACAGTGTAACAGGATAGATTTGTTGTTTGGACATATTGGTTTGGGCACATAGTAGTGTCTTCATGAATGTTTGTTCACTGTGGAATGAACAGAAGTGAATTTGCCCAATTTTAGGGTTTCGTTGCAATATTGGTATGAATTATACCACTTTGGTATGAACTGTGGTCCACTTTTAGAGCTACCATGCATGAATTGAGTCAGTCTTGGGCTTCTGGAGGAGAGGTTGCAAAGTGGTGGCTGATAGGTCAAATCTAGCCTACAACTGTGTTTTATTTGGCCTCCTCGATGTTTTTTACCCCCTTTAATCTGTTGCCAACATTTCCAAATAATGAGATTTCACATAAAAACTGGGTTTTCTGGCTTCTCTTAAAAAAGCAGATCTGGCAACACTGGGCTTACATTCCCTCATGCTACTCATTCAAGGCTGAATAGTGACTGTGTTAGACCCACTCCTGTGCGGCTCCTGTCACTCACTGGTTCCTGTGGACGTTTGAGTTTGTGACCCTTACTGTAGTGGTTTCAGAGGCCTATTTTCAAAGGCTTCCATTGTTACTTTTAATTCCCTTTCTTCTTATATTGCTGTATATTGCTTATACCACATGATTACGACACCTATCTCATTAGAATATAGGCTCTGTGTTGGCTGGAAGTGTGTCTTCTATTTCTAAATATTCTCCACGATCCTGGTATAGTGCCTTATATATTGTAGTGGAGTCCGTATGTATTTATACATCTCTGCTCTGATTTGCCAAGGTAATTGAGGAAGCCCAGTATGCCATGGCATTCAAGACATTTAAAAAAAATTTTTTTTAGTGTTTATTATCTATCTATCTATCTATCTATCTATCTATCTATCTATCATCTATCTATTTAAGAGAGAGTGAGTGTACGTACGCACACACACAGAGGAGGGGCAGAGAGAGAGAGGGAGACTAAGGATCTGAAGCAAGCTCTATGCTGACAGCAGACAGTCCAGTGCAGGGCTTGAACCCACGAACTGTGAGATCATGACCTGAGCCGAGATAGTTTCCTCCTCTTATTTTTATCAGCCAGTTGTCTCAGATAATTTTAGGGTTACAACTTATTAGATTACTGCATTGTAGGGTTAATAAACAACATTTTGGATCT
This sequence comes from Proteles cristata cristata, assembly GCA_017311185.1. Lineage (NCBI taxonomy): Eukaryota > Metazoa > Chordata > Mammalia > Carnivora > Hyaenidae > Proteles > Proteles cristata. The sequence continues at coordinate 1,223,240 of JAESUZ010003943.1, forward strand.
TAAATGTTTTGTTGGCTGTATTAACACTGTGGATTCAGTTAGGTCTTATAAATATATCCCATAGGTAAATGATTACAGGAAATGACTGGAAAGAGCTGAGCACTTTAAGGGAATTATCATTGTCAGAAGGGATATTGGAAAATGAATTTTTTTAAAAGAAGTGTCATTTGATGATACAAGTACAAAGAGATATTGCAAACACTTGGTGGTAATGTTAGAAATATAGGCAAGGGCTGTGTTGTGTGCATGTGTTGGATTGCAGAGCTTAGTGTAAGAAGAAAGTCAGTTCCTAATATAGTCTTTGAAAATTATTTCATGAACACAAACCATATTTTCTTTAGCCCCATACTAGCCAGTTGGGTAATGACTTTGAATATCAAGTTTGAACATTGTAAATGTTGGTTTCATGCCATGTGTATTTCTTAATCCTTATTGTGCATTTATTTTTACATTAGGTGAGAAATTCATCCACACTTCTTTTCAGTACCTTGATCACAAGAATATTTGGAGTTAAAAGGGGAAAGGATGAACTTTCCAAAAAAAATAGGTAAGCTTCATCTAACGCTAACTTCACTTTTTACAAAATACTGTCCTGGCCAAAAATAATTTTTGGAAATTTGCTTACTTTTATGGATTCATCTAGAGCGTAAAACTATTAAAATACTATAGTAAATTCACCTAAGCTGCCAATTTCCAAGCTCTTGGGGGAAAATATCTACTGTTTAATAAGTGGACCTTTCAAAGCAACACAAATATGGCAAGGTAGCAAGGGCTGAAATGCACAGCTGGTTTCTCAGTGCAGCAGCAAAAGGTGTTTTTCTGTTTATTTGTTTTTTGTTTTTTGGGCGTCTTCAGATATTCCTGAAATGTCCTAGATTGTGTGTTGGTGTGTTTTTTTTTTGTTTGTTTTTGTTTTTTTTTATGTTTTAACCACATACTAGCTTGTGTAGTATCTTCACACTTTTATAGCTGGAAGCTTAAATGTTTATGATACACTCATCAGAACATGTCCCAGATTACTTTTGCGTTAAACTCTGTAGCCAAGGGGAGCAGTTCCACATAGATGTTGGCCACATGGAATAAACAATGCTTTTTACTTTTTAGGGCTTTAGTGTTACGGTTTTTAAGATGTTTTCCTCTTAAGGTTTTATTTTTGTTCTTGTTTTTGTTTTTTAATGTCTGAAAGGAAACCTATCGAAACACTCTGATAATGGGTCATCTTTAGATGGAATGCACAAGTTCCATTTGTTGGTTTTTAAAGAAAAGTTTTGAATAGCTATTTCTTCAGCATTTGGGATTGGATGGCAATCCAGCGGCTTGCAGTGCGGACGCTAGATGTCACTGTCGCTGCATGTTTCATTACTTTCTTAACTCCATTTAGGATCCAGTTAGGTCCAGTGCTTTCTCTTAATGATCTAGAGATAACCCTGGCCCTGTTCCTCTCCTCCCTACAATGGCTGATTATCACATTTTTAATTTAGGTTTTAAGCTATTATTTGTTAAAGTATTTTCTTGTGATGGAAGTAAGTTTTGGAATTAGAAAATATGAAATAATTTTATGATGCACTGTTGGTAATTCTAGTGAAACCTACGGATAGTTCTGAATTGTCATTTAAAGGGCTATTTAACGCCCTATGAAATTCAGTAAATATTTAAAAGAAGGCAATGGGCTCTAAGTATGAATCCCCAGGATACATTCAGGAAATACCAGTGAATCTTGTTTTTTGTTTTTTGTTTTTTTTTAATCAAGCTGTTTTTTAAAAATAATGCTAACATTATTCCTTTGGAAAGATGACTACAGTTTTTACTATTTAGTGGGTTTCTAAAGAAATTCTTCCTCTCAGTACTTTGAAATCACTAATATTTCTTTCTCCTTAGCTTTCTTTAGTTTGTAATAATTCTAAAGTGCTGAGGTTTAAAATAGTTTGGTCATGTTATAAAACTGTGATAAATAGGGACGCCTGGGTAGCTCAGTCAGTTAAGCATCTGACTTAGGCTCAGGTCATAAACTCAGTTTGTGGGTTCAAGCCCCGTGACAGGCTGTGAGCTAACAGTCCAGAACCTGGAGTCTGATTCTGATTCTGTGTCTCCTGCTCTCTCTCTCTCTCTCTCTCTCTCAGAAATAAATAAACATGAAAAAAAAAAAAAAAGAGAGAGAGACCATGATACATAACAGCATAAGTAAAATATGAGGTCATTAACAAGTGAAATTAATGTTTAAAACTTAATTTGAGAGTGAAGAAATGCTTTTTTCCCTATCACTTTTTATAGAGTGAGTGATTCATGGATGTGTACACAGATTTTACCATGTACAGGAGAAAATCATCAGATTCATTCCATTTAGGTTACATTCTGAAGGAGGGTGGAAAAGTAACACAATGAAACCACCCTGCTTTAATCCTTTTGCCAAAGGCATGCTGATGGGAGCCGCCGTTGGACATCCTTTTTTCTTACATAGGAAAGGTTACAAAATACGTAACTTTCCTAGAAAGAGGGGAATGGAATATTCATATAAATGTTTTGAGTAACGTTGAAAAGTGAAATGAAGGAACTAGGAAATTAACAAATTTTAAAATGTGATGCACCTTCTTGGTTAGAGCCTTTGTTTTAATAATCTAAAGATTGGTATCTATCGTGGTGTCTACAAGGCTTCTGTTCTCTGTTTAACTGTTGAAGCTGGAAGCGTCCACCGGATTTGCTCTGCAAAACCTTTAGTGTCTTAGATTCGGTGTTATTTGTCGTGGTTCTTCCAGCTGTAGTTTGTCTGATTTTGTCACTTTCTGTTGAAATGTTGGTAAGCCTGTTCCCTACACTCTTAACTCCCTGAGGGCAGGACGTTTTGCATGTATTCTCTATATACATCGTGGGCACTTTCAGAACGCTAGTATAATGATGTCTTGTTGGTTGGTTACTCACCCATCGAGTAACTACACAAGGCTTGGGAGACCTCCCAGGCCAGTTAAGTGTGCTTTCACAGCCCCAGATTGGCCTGCACACCGTCTTGCAAATGTGTGCTCTTGCTCAGAAGGGAACTGGTCATAAAAAGCACATCTGCCTTTCCCATCTAGTGGGGAAAAAATGTCTACCTTGGGGTAAACAGACTTGGTTTCTAGGCATTTTGCTGCCGCTGGAGATGACCTTAATAGACTCCCTTATCCTCTCTCTACTTCAGGAATAATAGGGTCTGTGCTCTGTACTCCTAGGGCTGTGGTGGGGATAAAGCAGATGATGAACAGTTCATTTCTTTCTTTTTTTTTTTTATTTTTTTTTATTTTATTTCTAGGAGAGAGAGAGAGACAGCGTGAGCAGGGGAGGGTCAGAGAGAGAGGGAGTCACAGACTGAAACAGGCTCCAGGCTCTGAGCTGGCAGTCAGCACAGAGCCCGACGCGGGGCCCGAACCCACGAACCGCAAGATCATGACCTAAGCGAAAGTCGGACGCTCAACCGACTAAGCCACCCAGGTGCCCCCATCAACAGTTCATTTCTTTTAAAATGTTGGAAGTCCTATGCAATTAGAGACAGAGTTGCTTTTTTTCTGTTACCACTTCTATTATAGTACTCAGCCTATCGTCTTAGAATTACACTGAAATTTTGGAGTACAGAGTCAATATCTTACCCATTGGTATACTTAGCATATGTGTGGCATATAATAGGCACACAGAAATAGTTGCTTCATGAGTAAGTAAATTTTGTTACGAGAGGAGAGATAAGAAATCTGGTTTCTATTCCTGCCTTTGCTGCCATATAGCCATGATAACCAACTGAGACAAATTAGTTAACCTGTCTGGGCCGTGATGTTTTCCTCTAATATGAGATTGGGGCCATCCTGGAGGTCTCCTATTTCTGTAAAATACTAAGCTAAGGCTTTATGTAATTGTTACTAGAATTGTGGTTTGGAAACCTGCTATATTCCCAGTCCCTAGAACAGTACCTGCCTTGTAGTGCAGACGAGAAGTTCCCTTTACGAATGAAAAGGAAGGAACAGAAGGCTCTGCCTCCCCAGCTGGAAGTATGTAGAGTGCCCTCGGAATGATGGGACTCGAGAGCTCCTCAGTCGTGTTCTGGATGCGTTCCTTGGATTATGAAGAATGAGAACACTTAAGTTTCACTTGTTGTTTTGAAATAGTTTTACAGCATATAAATTTTCTTTTTTTTTTTTAATTTTTTTTAATGTTTTATTTATTTCTAGGAGATGGAGAGAGAGACAGCGTGAGCAGGGGAGGGTCAGAGAGAGAGGGAGACGCAGAATCTGAAGCAGGCTCCAGGTTCTGAGCTGGCAGTCAGTACAGAGCCCGACGTGGGGCTCGAACCCACAAACCGCGAGATCATGACCTAAGCGAAAGTCGGACGCTCAATCAACTAAGCCACCCAGGCGCCCCTAAATCTCTTTTCCTTTCTACTGTTACCACCTGACTGACTTGGCCTGACTGGATGAATCTTTGGTCCTACGTAGAAGCAGAGCCTGCCCAGCCTTGGGATGCAGGGTGTGTGGTGGGCTTTCCAAAATGGCCTCCACCCGCAGTGCTGGGAATGGCCTCCCCTTGACGGTTCCTCTTTCCATACACGGCAGGACCTAAACCAGTGTGATCTTCAACTCTAGGTCTTTCTCTTTAGTCCCTGTGCTATTAACCTCAACTATTTTAGTCTCAGGTAAATGACAAATACCAGTATGTAGCTGTCCGAACACTTCCAGGTTTTGCCAAAACTTCACATTGGCCTCAGTGTATTCTACAGCTCTTGCTTTCTCTCTTCACTTTAAATCACTTCGCCAGTGAGAACTTGTTAGCATTTGTCATGAACTCATTATTGACAACAATAGAGACGTACACGAGAAGTATAAAACCTGGACCTTGCGCAAGGAGCTTCTATTTTAGCTGAGGGAACAAAACTTGTTATTTGTGAAAGATACAAGTAGAAGACAATTTGTAATAAGCGGCTGCACAATGTGACATGAGTATTAGATGCACTAGAAAATCATTAGTGGGAGAGTTGAGTGGAATATTTGGGGGAAGCAGTGTTTCTTATAAAGCTTTGGAAATGAGTAGATTTGGGGTACATGGAAACAGGGGGGTTGAAAAAAATGGAACAAAAGAATAATAATCTTGCTTTTTGTATTATTTAGTATAATGATCTCTATTCTGTCTTATTAAAGAAAGTTTATATTTAAATGAGTAGCCTGGGATGGTTTAGTACAATTAAGGAAGAAAATGTTTGTAAAAGCTTCACTAGGTCCACCAAAAATTATTTTTAATGACTATGTTAGGAGATGTAGAATTGTATTTATTTTACTTTCCTGCGTCTGGAAGGATCCTCTGAGGGGCATCTGATCTGGTCCAGCCTTTACTTATAGACAGAGTTTGAAGCAGTTTCCAACAGACTGGCTTCTCTCCTGTTCTTCATGTTTTCTAGGAAAAGGGATTCCACAAGTTTCTGTGGTTACCCACTCCATTGTTTAGGAAATAATTGGATTCTCAAGACGAAAATTGAGAGCTGTAGGGCAATTTGGTTTTTATATTGTAGAGAATGTAATTATTAGAATTCAGAATAGCTTATTTGCTTTGAACTATATAATAGTTAGTAGCAAGCGCCTATTTGGCCAACCTGAAAATCAAACTTTTCTTTGACTGTGGCCAGGATAAACTTAACATCCTCAGACCCAAAGGATTCTCATTTCCTCCATTTAAAAAGCATTTACGATGTGTTTACTCTGGGCCAGGCCCTCTGCTGGGCAGCGGGACCCAAAGCTGAAAGAGACATGCACTTGGCCGCAGGAAGCGGACAGTCTGGTGGAGAATATCTGCTGTGCAGTCGTCTCCGTTCCTCTGGTGCAGAAGGAAGAGGGTGGCGTATCTTCAGTGGCCGCTTGTGTGGTTGGTGTGGCTAGACCCCTCGTGGGTGTCTAATTTAGACTCCGTCACAGCCCTGCAAGGTAGATGGATCATCATCCTAATCTCATGGAAAAATAAACTAAGCTTGGTGAGACTTAGTTACTTACTTGCCCAAGGTCAGGTTGCCAGGAAGTGGCAGAACTAGAACAGAAATCAAGTTCCCTTTGCGGAGCACGTGCGGATTTACACAGCAATACACATAGCCCCTCGTGAGCAGTGAGTCACCTTGTTAGTCTGGACTTAGGTTTTACATTGTCAAACTGTGCGAAACGAGCCACTTCACCTAAGGTCTCGGTGTGGAGCGAGAATCTCACGTCTCCCATGTGGCAGGTTGATTTTAGGAGGAAAAGTGGGAGGGGGTCAATGAGAAGTTTGTTTTGAGATAACTCTGCGTTACCTTTCTGTACCTTGTGGAAGACTGTGTGCTTTTGTCCCATGGATATTCCCTGCCTAGGGAGCTGCTGCCTTCATACAGAGCAAGGTGAGCAAGGAGCAGCTCACAGGGTTTCTAATGTTACACTATGAAGTCAGGAGTGTTGAAATCTTAGTTTTCTGGTTGGCAAATAGGGGATGAGTTAAATTACCTCAATAGGATATCGATATGGCCAGTAGGACATTTACCCCTTGAATTTGATGATAGTTCAGTGCTTAGAGGGAGAGGATTTGGGGGTTTTTTGAGAATCGTTGCCTGTGCTGTGATGTCCTCTAGGCTCAACCTGATTTTCTCAAGTCTGTGCTTATGTTTTTCATGTATGTCTTTTAACAAAAATGTTACTAACAACTGTTACTAGTTTTTTATCTTTGAGACGACCTAAGATGGAAATTGAGGTGTGGAAAAGTTTAGTGACTTGCTGAAGGTCACACAGCGAGGGCTGGAAATGAGTTTAATGATTACTTTCAGCTCACAGTAAGCTCAACTAGAACATTTTTTTAAAAACCAGCTGATTATTTATAAATGGAGTTTCTATTGGCAACAATAATGGGAGTTTGGATTCAAGTCATCTGAAATTGAGTTAAGAGTCCCAGTGTTTTGATATGGTCTGGAGGTGTCATTCATGCATTTTCCACAGTTGTTCAAGAACATTCAGTCTGGTTCTTTAGGCCGAGTAGATAAATGAGTATTTTTGGAGACCAAGAAGTAAAAGTACAAGTCTTGTGTAACCCTTGTTGAGAAGTCCTTAAAATCAGAATTAAGTCTACATGACACTTTGGCCTGCTGGAGAGTTTCATGTTGCAAGTTTTTGTTCATTCTTAGGTTCGTGGATCATAGGTAGAAAAACCACAAATAGAAATTTTAACCAAAAAGAAGCTCTTAAAAAGAAATACGTTCATGAACTTGAGGTGGGAATTAGTCATTGTGTTCTTAAATATTGACTCTTGCATGGACCAAGTAATCTTTGTTCCTAAGTACTGCTTCAGGCCATTGCCTTCTTTAATAACTAAGGCATTGTTGCTTTAGTTTGAGCATGTTCTATGGAATTTTGGCAATGCATGCATCCTCTCTCTGCATCTTAGTAAAAGCATGAGTAAATATTTTTTCTTAGCTTTGGTATTTTTGTAGCTTACATTTTATATGAACCAGACTAATATAATGTAATACCAGGATTACATAATTTAAGACGTCAGGATTGCTTCCAGGACTATGAGATAAAGTCTTCCTTTATCAGGGGTTTACAAGCAGTAGTTGGTGCTCATTCAGTACCTGTAGAGAAATACCACCGAGCTATTTTCCAAATGAGAAAATGGAGTCAAAGAGGTTAAAGCCAGAGGGACTAGTTTCTTTAGAACTTGGATAACATTTTTTCTTTATTCAGAACCTGGTCCGTATAACTACTGATTTTAGTAATGTGTAGGTTCAGAAATGCCAGGAATTTCCAGTTATTCTTGTTACACACTGAATTTGTGAAGGGGTATGTGAGCTGGGGGGAGAGCAGAGAGAGAGAGAGAGAGAGAGAGAGAGAGAATCTTAAGTGGGCTCCACACCCAGCAGGGTTCAAGCCCATGACTATGAGATCATGACCTGAGCTGAAATCAAGAGTCAGATGCTTAACTGACTGAGCCACCCAGCCACCCCACACACGGAATTTTTTAATGAAATATAATGAGCAAAGTTTTGTCATTGCATACTTACTATCAAATCTTGGTGCTCTGATATATACAGAAATAGTTTATGACATAATTTTGGATTTCAAGGAGTTCATTTTTTGAGAGAGAAAACCAACATGTGAACCTGTTTAGGAAAAATGAGTATCAAACTCTCACGTACTGATAGGGGATCAGAGGAAGATGAGTTGGGCTCCATGCAGGAGTCAGGGCTTAATCGACACTTGAAACGATGGACAGGATTTGGACAGGTGGAGACGAGGGCACAATGGAGATATTCATTGATTCATTCATTCTTGGAGCAAGTATTCATTGATCAGCTACTATAATGTTGTTGTAAGCCCTATACTGGATTCTGGGGCTATATCAGTGAGTAAAATAGGTATGCTAAAGAGGCTAGTTTGAATTGTACATGACAGTAGGAAGCATTTAGAAGTTTTGTATTGTAGTATTCCGTAATAAAGGCATTGTTTTCGGAATCATTTGAGTAGAGGTTACTTCTGTGTCCCTTGCTGGTGGAATTGGATAGTATGGTGCAAGACTGTGGAAGAGAGTCATTTAAGAATAACTTGTAGTCTCTCTGGGGCGCCTGGGTGGCTTAGTCGATTAAGCATCTGACTTTCGCTTGGGCCATGATCTCGCGGTTCATGGGTTCAAGGCCCACGTTGGGCTCTGTGCTGACTGCCAGCTCAGAGCCTGGAGCCTATTTCCGAGTCTGTATCTCCCTCTCTCTCTGACCCTCCCCTGCTCACGCTGTCTCTCTCTCTCTCTCCTAGAAATAAATAAAAATATTTAAAAAAAAAAATGAATAACTTGTAGTCTCTGTAGATTGTTAAAGCATAGTTCTTTTTTTTTTTTTTATTTATTTCTAGGAGAGAGAGAGAGAGACAGCGTGAGCAGGGGAGGGTCAGAGAGAGAGGGAGTCACAGACTGAAACAGGCTCCTCTGAGCTGGCAGTCAGCACAGAGCCCGACGCGGGGCCGAACCCACGAACCGCGAGATCATGACCTAAGCGAAAGTCGGACGCTTAACCGACTAAGCCACCCAGGCGCCCCTGTTAAAGCATAGTTCTAACTTGGTCTGGTTGTTTTATCACTTATTCTTCTTATTATTTCTAAAGTTTTTAAATGTTTACTTATTTTGAGAGAGATAGTATGGGAAGGGGAGGGTCAGAAAGATAGAGGGAGACAGAATCAAAACAGACTCCAGGCTCTAAGCCGTCAGCACAAAGCTTGATACGGGGCTTGAACCCATGGACTGTGAGATCATGACTTGAGCCAAGGTCAGACACTCAACCAACTGAGCCACTCAGGCGCTCCACCTTTTTATTATTTCTAAATTGAGTAGTGGCTGTATTAGAGGGGCATATGTCTTATGTTTTAAGAATTACTGATTTCCCCAAGATACTGAAAGATATTTAGTGAAAAATAGTTAAGAGTCAAGTAAGTTTCAGAAACCTGGAATTAAAGAAAAATGCATTACAGGACTTCTTGTCCTGTATTTCTTGTCCATATTTCATATCCTCTAATGTTTTTTGTGAATTTTCAGGAGGGGGATACAACATGTAGTATTTCCCCAAATTATTTGACCATAGAAAACTGCCTTCCTCTCTCTTTTAAAGAGCATCTGTTACGATCTTGTGTCCATCAGACATAGCTTGGGGACTGACAGCCGTGGGGACAACTGATAAAGGCAGGTAGAAGGCATGTTTCCGATCATTAAGAGCCACGCCATCTGTGAGAAAGGAAGATACTTGTTTCAGATATATCTTGGCAGGAATAGAAGAGCTTAGTTGTAGTTGCAGTTATATATACCAGCAGTTATACCAGGTTGTCAGATAGAAATTCAAAATGGTGGGGCGCCTGGGTGGCTTAGTCAATTAAGCGTCCGACTTTCGCTTAGGTCATGATCTCGCGGTTCATGGGTTCGAGCCCCACGTCGGGCTCTGTGCTGACTGCCAGCTCAGAGCCTGGAGCCTGTTGCAGTCTGTGACTCCCTCTCTCTCTGACCCTCCCCTGCTCACGCTGTCTCTCTCTCTCTCCTAGAAATAAATAAAAACATTAAAAAAAAAAAGAGAGAAATTCAAAATGGTATCCTAGCATATAGTAGGTAGTCAATAAAACTTCATAATCTTAGACTGTTTCAAATCTTCTGATATTTAAAGTGCCTCTTTGGGAGAGAGAACTTTATATTCTACATTAGAATCTTCTACCATTTTGTCAGAAGAAGACAGTGTCCATATCCTAAATCATTAGTATGGGAATGAGGTCAATTCTAAACCATTATAGTAGAGCGTGTGTGTGTGTGTGTGTGTGTGTGTGTGTGTGTGTGTGTAGGGAGGGCAGATGGGGAGAGGGGAACAGAATAGTAACCAGCTTTGAAATATAATAAGTGCGGCTCTAGGATCCACTCAGGAAGTTGTTTTTCTACCTTTGGACTGTATGTCTTACCAGTAAATTAAGCACTAGACTCTGTTGTTGTCCCACGTCTCCCAAATTATAGCTCCGCTTGTTAATATTTAAACAGAGACTTGACTGCAAGTAAAAGAAAACCAAAATCAAAATCTAAATAAGGAAAAGTTATTATCTCACATATAACCAGGAAGTTCTAAGGGGGGATGATTCATTCTAGGTTGATAACATCATCCAGGTTCTCGATTTTTTTTCATGTGTCTGCTGTGGCATCCTTGATGTGATGTCATTGGCCCGAGACAAGCTTCCTTCCTGGTTGCAAGATGGCCGCAGTCCCAGCCATCATCTAGATGCAGCGGTATCTAGGCACAATATCCAGTGGTCTTGCGCACCGCTGTGTTAAAAAGCGGCGGCACTACCTCTTGTATGTGTTCTTGTAGTCTCAGCCCCACATCCTGCAGACTTCCCTTTACATCTTTTTGGTCAGAGTTAACATCTTATCGTGCCCCAACTCATCCCTGACAAGGGAAGTGGATACACCATAATTATCTGAGACGAATCAGGACCCTCCAGTTGAGTCTGGGGTTGGTGCCAGCCTTCCCTGAAGCATGTGACTACTCAGAGAAGGGTAGATCCCAAAACAAACTCAAATACTATTTAAAGGAAGGTGGGATAGGAGAATGCATTTTTAGTAGGCGACTAATGAAGTCTGCTGCTACATTCTTCTGGGCTATTTCAAAAGCTTTGAGAATGTGTTCATTAAGAACAGCAGCTTCGGGGTGCCTGGGTGGCTTAGTCGGTTAAGCGTCCGACTTTCACTTGGGTCATGATCTCGTGGTTCGTGGGTTCGAGCCCCGCGTCGGGCTCTGAGCTGGCTGCCAGCTCAGAGCCTGGGAGCCTGTTTCAGAGTCTGTGACTCCCTCTCTCTCTGACCCTCCCCTGCTCATGCTCTCTCTCTCTCTCTCTCTCTCTCTCCTAGAAATAAATAAAACATTAAAAAAAAAATAGCAGCTTCATAGGAAGATAAGTACGTATAGTATTTTAGCCTAATAGGAACATGTAGTTTTTTTCCTCATGCAATTCCTTCATGTAATTTTTAAGAGACATGAAGTAGCACAAGTATGTCTGGCTGTGTGATTCTGTGTCATTCATACTGTAAGCAAGGTTGCATTACAAAAATTTTACTCAAGAACAAAGTATATGTCTTTTCACATGAAAAAAGTCCTCTATAGCATTAAAATAGAGGTTCCCAGTAAAATATGATCAACTTCCTTTTTTTAAATGTTTATTTATTTTTGAGAGAGAGAGAAAGACCGCAAGCAAGCATGAGTGGGGGAGGGGCAGAGAGAGAGGGCGACACAGAATCCGAAGCAGGTTCCAGGCTCTGAGCTGTCAGCACGAGCCATGAGATCACACCTGAGCAGAAGTCAGACGCTAACTGACTGAGCCACCCAGGGGCCCGCAATATAATCAACTTTTAAGTAAGAAAATGCTACCCCCTGTGTGAAATGCCTCCCTGGTTCATGGCTGATCTCTAACAAGCTAACAATGCAAACACTGTTTTTTATCAGAAACTCAAATTCCCTTTGGAATTTGACCTGTATGGTACAACATTGATTTTGTAATTGTGAAGCCAAATGGTGTGCGGTCAAATGATCTTTCTAAGTTTATTGGAATTGGTACCTAATTATTGTCACTTAATAATCAGAAATCCCTATTTCACTTAAATCAAGTGTAGTATTTTGATGTACTTTTTTTGGCCTCTGAAATCAAATTAGGCTATTTGTCTTGGACGGTCTTTTTCTCTCTGCCAGGTTTCTTTTTTTCCCCTCTTCTCCACATGTTACTGTTTTATTCTATACAAACTGCCTCTGTAGGAGTGGACCATGAGGCTGTCTGGGTCAAGGAAAACCGGTTGGTCTGGGCAGAAGATGGAGTCAGACTAGTTACATTTGACGAGGATCATTAAGTCTGATTCATTTGCTGAATCTTGGAGGTCTGGAGTTTTCTACTCTGTAAGCACAATTCTGGAGCCCTCCATTGCTCTGAGTATGTCTTTATCTTTCTTGTATTTATCTCTGTGATAACTCAAGCTATGAACATCTGATCTAGTTACATAGAAATGGTCAGTTACACACTTCCTCCCCTTAACCCACTGGATCCTCTATTTCACCCCCTGCCAGTCAAAGCCCTCCTTGGCCACTGGTTTCGTTTCTATAACTGGTGTCCTGTTTAGGTAACCCACCATTTTTTTTTTCTTTATCATTTGTCCAACAAAAATACTAGGTTCAAGGCTTTGAGCACTGAGAGGAATACGGGCATATTATAAAATATAATCTAAATCTATGAGGAACCGTCGAAGAGACTCAACTCAACTGTAATGCAAGGTGGAAAGCCTTAAGTGCTCTGTTAACTCCCTTCTCTCTTCCGCAGGAGCCTGCCTGCCCCATTGGTCTACTTCCTCACTTCCGTGAGCTCTTCCTCACCCTCTTCAAACACGTGGCCTCTATAAACCCCTTTTCTCTCCCCTTCTCACTCTGACATTTAGGTGGGAATATCTCATCTATTTGTTTATCTTGCTGCTTTTTTACCCTGTTTATATATGACAATCAATGATTCAGATCATTGAACATGAAAGCAGTACTGGTGATTGATATGCCTCCCCTCTCTCTATTTGGAAATGAAATTCTGTGTGCTAAAAAAACAGTGTCACTGACTTATAAAATAAAATAAAGGTGGTGAATATCCAGTTTTCCCCAGGAACATAACTAACACAAGTCATCATCTCTTTTTCCCTTATGCTTCAGTTAGACCGACTTTTCCATTAGCTTCAACACATTAGGGCAGTAAAGGAGAATTTCTCTCTGAGTGGTATGCTCTTTTTTGATTAGTTACTAATATTGCAATAGCATAGGTTTCAGGTTTTTATCATTGTGAAAGTCTACTGTTTCCGTGGGGAAGTAAATAGATTTATATCTTGGGAAGAATGTGTTTCATTTGGCGTACGATCATTTATCAGTTGTGGCCTTTCCACAGATGGACATACCATTCTTAGATACTTGCTTGTTTTCAGCCCTAATTGCCTGCAGAACTGTGCTGCCATGCACTGCCAAACCATTTGGCTCACCCAAGGAAATGGAATTCCATGGGATCCACGGCATTTTCTGTGGAGGTTGCTTTCTCTAGAAATCTCTTCTTCCCCTTGCCCCTCATTAAATGGAAATGAATCATTTTTCAGGGTTTTGTGTATAATATCAATCATTCTAGCATGTAAAGTAACATTCCTTTAATGAACAAACCGCAGTTGGTAATTCTCTTATTATTAAATATCAATTTCCTCCGCAGTTTTTTTTTTAGTTTAATTATTTATTTTGAGAGAGAGAGTGTGTGTGTGTGTCTGATAGAGGGAGGGGCAGAGAGAGACAGAGAGAGACAGAGAATCCCAAGCAGGCTCCGCGCTGTCAGTGCAGAGCCTGACATGGGGCTCGATCTCCTGAAGCGTGAGATCATGCCCTGAGCCGAAATCAAGAGTCAGATGCTTAACTAACTGAGCCACCCAGGCGCCCCCTTGCAAATTTTTAAATATGTATCATTACTAATGGTGTGGTGAATATCTTTGTTTACAAAGTGTTTTCATATGTAGAGTTATTTCTTGCAGATAGATTCACATAGATATAATTTCTTGGTCTTAGCATATAAATAGTCTTCAGATTCCATTTATGTATTTTCATGTTTCTTGATAAATTGATCTTCTTGAGAGTTTCCCATTTTACCTTCCTACTCAGGAATTTTCACTAGCTCTCCATTGTCTCTGGTCTGAAGCCCAGACCCCTTTAATTGGCCTTTCCCCATTTTGTTAAAACTTTTTCCTTTTTGTTTTAACCACCTGCCTAACACTGAGCATTTACATTCCATCTAATTTTTCCACATTATAAAAAGTGGTGCAGGGAGTATTTTCATGCATTTTAGCTTTGCCTGTGTTTTGGGATTATTTCTTTTGGATAAATGGTCTGAAATGGAAATAGTGAGTTCAAGAATGTAAACATGCCAGAAAACTGATAGCTGGGTTTCTTTCTCTCTCTCTTTCTTTCTTTCTTTCTTTCTTTCTTTCTTTCTTTCTTTCTTTCTTTTTGCTGGGCTTCTTTTAAATGAGAAGATAGAATTTATAAATTCACTACCATGTATAATCTTCCTAGCAGTGGGTATTATTAATTTTTAATGCAAGTTTAAGAGAATGCGAGGGGGGATATTACCATGTTGTTTCAATTTCTGTTGCTTTTATTAGTAGTGAGGTTGAACATTTGCCCACATTATTTGTTGGTTAATTGTATTTTCTTCAGCTTAGCTTTCAAGGCCCTACGTAATTTGGACTTGCCCTTTTCGCCTTATCTCCTATTATTCAAACCCACAAATATGTATTGAACTCCTACCAACTACCGGCAAATACATATACTCTAACCGAGCTAATCTCCCTACTATTCCTTTGAATATGTTATGATTTTCCTTTTTGTTGCTTTTGTTCCTGCTTTTTCTGCTCCTAAAATGCAGAATTTATTTATTTTGAGAGAGAGAGAGAGCATGAGCCGAGGAGAGGCAGAGAGAGAGGGAGAGAAAGAATTCCAAGTAGGCTCCATGCTTGTCAATGCAGAGCTTCATGCAGGGCTCCATCCCATGAACTGTTGACATCATGACCTGAGCCGAGGTCGAGAGTCAGACTCTTAACCAACTGAGCCACCCAGGCACCCCTAGTGAAAATTGTCTTTAAATTAGTTGAATGAGTAAACTGGTCTTCCCAGCACTCACTGCCCTCCCCTTCCTTAGGACCCTTCTTGGTGCGCTGCAGATGGGGTGTAGTCTCTTTCTTGTGCTGCTGTTGTGTCCTGTGAATTAGTTACAGACTCTGGAATCAATTCCAAATTCTTGAGAGGGCGTGTCTTCCAAGTTTGTTGCTTTTTCTAAAGTATCGTGTAAATACTGATGTGTCAAGTATGATTGAATAGCTTTGAAAACGAGGGCAAAGCAGGGATGAGCACCTCGTTTTCTGTTTCTAAATAAAACCTTTACTGGGCCTTTACTAAGAGAAATTATGTTCTCCCAGGGCCTTTTAAGAACTGTTTAGTTTTGCTGCTTGTCCAGCCAAATGGAGTTAGTTATTCAGTAAGAAAATGGTAAAAATATCCAAAAAACACCACCGGATTTCACTTTTCCATATAGTGTTTCAAAGTATTGCATTCATTAGTATTTGTGAGAAACCTATGGTTAATACCACAAGAAGTCATAAACTAAACCAGATTTTCCCCCTTTTTAACTTTTACATGACTTGGATTAACAACAGTGTTACTCCCTAATTTACACCTGGGATTTCCAAACCTTCTCAAAAAAGCTGTAACAATGATTCATATTTAGTCACCATGTGACTGGGTTATTTTCATTTATTGAAAACATAAACAACAAAAAATAGCCTGGATAAAGATCTCCATGTATTTTAACTAGTGACAGATGCTATGATCAGAATTTCTACTTAAGTCAGGCATTTTTGACATACACCTCAAGCCTCGCAATTAAGCTTTATGCCTTTCCAAACATAACAGTTAACCAATAAACCAAAATATCAGCCTGGTCTGGCTTAGCTCAGCGGTCTTTTGATTTCTTCCAGTCTGTTTGATGTGGAAGCTTATTGAGATTTATCTACTGAGCTGTTCAGAGTTTGTAGGGCCAAGAGCACGGGCTATATTATATAAGATTCCATTAATGACAGGAGAGTGTAGACAGTCTCTATGGTGTAGATAATTGAGTCAGTTGTGCTGGCCATGGTTTTGTTGACATTTTTAAGACTTTTGTCAAGCTTTTTTATTAATACTCAGTGATTTTTCCTTATTTTTAAGTTTATACTGTGAGCCTCAAAACAGATGTAGTTCGATTGGTTCAGTTTAGTAGGAAGTTTTTTTAACTTTCAGTAGAAATGTCTATGTAGATTTGGACCAGTTTATTCATAAGGAAAATAAAAATAGAGGTATATAGTAACCGATTATAAATATTTGTTATGGGGGAGGGGGTCAGACATTCCACTGCATTGTTCATCAGAGCAATAATGCCACTATTCCCAACTTTATGACACAGAGGCTGCAGAGGACTTTCATACACTTAACCTCACGTAATTCTGGTACGAATACTCAATAAGATAACTGTCCTCATTCTAAATAATACACGTGGAATTTAGATTATTGATTTGCTGCTTATCTTGTATCATCCAGTACGAAGCAGAGTTGATGTTTGAATTCAGAGAGGACTCCTAACTCCACTTATTTCCCCGCCACACTAAAGCTTTCTGGTCTATAACATACCGTCTTTCTAAACGTTACGAAGTTCTGCCAAAGAACTCTCCAGTGGTTTCATCACATCCTTTTTCCTAAGAAGCAGGGTAACATTACTCATGTTTAGGCTGCTGGAGGTAGAAAATAAGATTGCATTGGAGGAAGAATGAAACCTATTCATTCCTTCTGCCTCAGTTGCCTCATGTATCCGAATGCGGAAAATACTAGCACTTACCTCTTGGGTTTTTGGGTAGATTACGTGAGCTGATACATGCAGGGAAATTGGCGGAGGCCTGGCACAGCGTAAATGGTAACGCATTTAGCTGTTGTTAGCATTCATTCACTCAGCAGGACTTATTCATTCACTGCCACCTACCAGGTAACAGGCCGGACTGTGGAAGATAGTAAGTCAAAGTCTTTGCCCTCCAGGGTCCCACAACCAAGTGGCGGAGACGACACATACCCCAGACCCACACACCATGAGCACGAAGGTTCTGTTTAGAGACGCGCAAGGAGAGATTCAGAAGCACAGAGTAGAGATGATTAACTACTTTCGGGAGGCTTACTGGAAGAGGCAGGGCCCGAGCTTGAAGGCTAAGTAGAGGTTAGCCCAGCGAAGGAAGGTTGTCGGGGAAAGGAGCCAGAAGAAGTGACGAGGGTGGAGAAAGCTTGGTACGAGCATGTCTCTTCAGGCCAGGGGCTCTTGCGGACTTTAATATGCTGCCACGTATTGTGACTCTCTAGTCACAGTGCACTTACTCATCGAAAATACTGAATCCCAGAATCCTTTTAAAGAACACACTTTGAGAAACTCTGGGTGGGCTGGGAGGTGAGAAAGGAGCTTAGGTCAGAGGTGGGTGGGCAAGGACAGAGCTGGGGACACTGATTAGAGACATTAAGACAGTAGATTTGAGCGGACTTGATAAAACAGGAACAGACCAGGGGAGAGGAAAGATGGTGCGATGATTGGGCAGATTTGGGGCTTGGGATAGTGTCTGAGGCCGCTGGTGCCATCTGCAGAGGTGGAGATTGAGGAGGAGAAGCATGTTTGGGGCTCGACGGTGGGGAGGCTGGTGGCCACCACATTCAGTTTTGCATCTGTGTTTCGAGTCCGAGGGACATCCAATGGAACGTATTCACGAAACGGTTCAGCATACCTGGTCTGGACCACAGGAGTGAGTCCTGGGCTGGGTGAGGCAGTCATCTGTGTATGGATGGTATTTTATGCGTGGAGGGTGCATGAAACACACCAGAGGGGTGAGGATAGCCTCCTAGGGGCATCACTTTAGGTGACCTGTGGAGGAAGAGGATCTCTCAGCAGAGACTGTGTATTTCAACAGTCCGGTATTCTTTGGGACATGCTGTCTTTTCCCCTGTGAGCCCGGAGTATTTTGTTTTGTTTTGTTTTGTTTTTTTGGAAAGTGCCTGACTCCACCCAGGCAGGAAATCTACTCTGCGGGCTACTCCTTCTCCCAAGAATCTGGGTAGTTGCAGAAAGAGGCACTTGACCCACACCCTAAGCTCTCTGAGGAGAGCCGTGTGGTATCTTGCCCAGCCCTTCCGAGCTCAGTGCTGGGAGGTGGAGCCATCTTGCATTGTTAAGTTTTTGAGTGTTGGGTCCTTCAGTGGAGCTGGAGAAATAATGAAAGAGAAGTATTCCACTGGATTAAACAAGTTCAGTGGATTTTAATTTTCCTGATAAACTGTTATTAAGAAATTGTTTTGGAGATTTACTCTCTGAGTAGGATTAGCTAACCTGCATTTTTCATTTGGATAAGTAGTTCTTTAATTAGCAACCAAGATTTAGGGAATAGTTTCCCATTGCTTTCTATAGCGTGGGGAAGGCATGTGAAACTGCCAAAAGAAGGTTTTCCTCATGCTAGTGAGGAGCAGGGAATACAAGAGGAAATTATAATATGTTAAGGGAAAGGATTCTGTTCATCCCGTGTGCCTGCTTTTATCTTCGGTTCTGGAAGTCTCTGCCGGCAGGGTTTTCTTTTTTTTTCCCCTTCCCTCTTCTTGTCATGCCAAAAGTTGCATATTTCTGGCAAAATGTTCATTACTGGCAAGGGGTGCGCAAGAAATCCTTTGCCAGCGAATTAAGCAAGCAGAAGTCTGTCAAAACAAATATTCTAGTTTGAAAATACAGTCCTGCGGGGGAAGGGAGAGGGGCGGATCGTGGAGGAGGCCAGGGCATGTTCTAAGGCTGCGTATTTATTTCATAAGAATTCTGTGTTCTGAAAGACTGTTGCTTGCAGGAATGCCAGAGGAAGCAAGCTCGTGCTACATTCGATGTACTGATGAGCAGGGATGGGTTTTCTGGGGATTTTTGTGTCTTGTATCCAGCTCGTATGATGACAGCCTTTCCTAAGAGTAAAACGTTTTGATAACAAATAAGCCTTTCAATTTCAGAGCCATTTAACAAAACTTATGTTTACGTGGAAAAACTCGCACACCTGAGGATATTAAGCGTGTATAAACAGTCACACACATAAACACCCGGTCTACTTCATAAGCATTTGTTTGGCTGGAAAATGCTAACTTTATATAATTTCAGTCTTAAAAGTATTAGCTGATCGATTCAAAAAAAGCAAAACTTGTTTTTTTCCCTCTCCTAACTTTTCCTTCTGCCTCTTCCTTTTTACCTTAAAAAAGTCATTTTACAGAAGAGTAACATTACAGATTGGATAACTGCAAGGTTTTTAGATTTCTTTGCAATATAGTTGCTTAAAGCCACGATTATAGAAGTTGCTCTTCAAGTTGGAGAAGCATAGGCGGGCATTTTTACTTTCCACTGGGAGGGGGGTGGGCGCTAACCGTATTAAGCCTCAAGAATGAAAACCGTTGCATGCAAAAGTAGATTTTGAGGACTTCCTGACCACGTATCTGTATACAACTGACATCATTTTTTGGAGAGAATTTTTAAAACAAAATGTACTGCATTCTGTAATATTGAAGTAAATGATCATCCTTAATAGGATACATTAGTAATAAAGAAAATAATAAAATACATACCGGTTTATTCTGACCTCCTTTTGGCAAATTTTAGACTTGCTGCCATAAGCAATTCAAGGAGCATATGCCTTCTTTCAGAGTGGTGAGAGGAAACCTTCCTGTTCTCTGATCCTCTGATTTGATATACTTTAGTTACTGGAAGAGACATTAATTGATGTAAAATTTCTTTAATGTCAGTAATTCAAAAGCCTAAAATTTTTTCGAGGGGTCGAAAAGCTCATGGTGCGCCATTGGAATGTGCCTTTAGTAAATGTAACGTTTGTTTTCTAAAGAATTATAACAACATACTTAAATTCCAGAACAGTAAGCAAAATAGCTTAAGTTCACTGACTTGAAAAAACATTCTTTTATACTGCACGGCTCTAAAATAAATACTTAAAAGAAACAGAGAGCAGCCCATTCTATCTTGGATTTCATTTTCCTTCAGATAGAACAGCTAGAACAAACATTCTTGCTAGTTAACATTGCCTGTGTTTTTATGCAGTTAATAACTGACCTGTCAATCACGCCCTATATAAATACGGTAGTTGAATGCTTTCTGCTTTAGAAGCACTTTTATTTACAAGAGCTGCCAGCCAAGATTTCCAAAGGACTCCACGGGCTGTTTGCTTTGATCTGTTTTGAGGGCTGGTCTCTTTATACCTGTTGGTTTGCTATTTATGATACCTTTGTGTAATCAGGTATGGGGAGAGCAGATGTGCAGAATAAACACGTCCTAAGGAAACCGAGGCTCAGGAGAAATCATGTAATTATGCAGCAACAGCTTTAAAAAGAGAGAGAATATTTTCTTGAATCAACTCCGTTGCTGTTGTGACAAGAAAACAGATGTCACGGTATTCACCCGGAGAAGGAAAAGATTGTCTCTTAAACCTGTTTGTAATGAATGGAGGTGGTGGCGGTGTGGGGTGTGGGTACCACCCTTTGCTGCTATCGTTTAAATTTGTAAATTGCTGAGATGTTGCAGCTCTTCTCAGTTGACTTTTACCTTTGACCTTTTTTCATTTGCTCCTTCCCTAGGAAATGTTTACCACATGTCTGTGTCCAAATAATCATCTCTCTGTGGGCATAGTCACCTTTGCGTTTTCAACTGCAAATGCCTTTTAGCTTTTAAGACAGGTTTCAGAAAAGGGTGGCTTTTTGTTGTTATGTGTTTTATGATTTTGATTTGGAGTTGCCCCCCCCCTCCACTACAAGGGGACCTGAAAGCCAAATATCTCTTTGTAGCCCCACAGTGCCAGACATAGTGCCTTTAACGGCACAAGGGGTCAGTGAAGGGAAGAATGGCAGAAACTAAGAGAAACCAAAAGACCCTTTGGTCTTGTTTTCCAAAATGATCTACTGAGTTCAGTTTCTTTCATCTTTCGGTTCAATGTTGCCCTGATAGTTCCTGTGTATTGTTTACATACTGCTTTTCTCTAGGAATCCGAACATTTGAGTATACCGGAGAGGTCGTTAACTTTATTTTGCTTTGCAATTAAAAAGCTTCCTCTATCTTTTTTGAACTAAAAATTTTGCCATTCACCCTGGTGCTTTTGGGGGTAAATGACTTCGACATTTTGGGGCACATGTAGTTGTTGACGCTACTGCTCTGGGAAATTCTCTTTATACTTTTTATATTGATCTTACTGACATCTTTTGGTCAGCGACTTTCCCTTTTGGGACACTGGTGTGAGCCTTGGATTTTCTGTGCAAGTGTGCCTGAACACACCCCAGTCAGGTCTTTTATTAACCAGCGTTTTCTCCTTGCTTTGCTCTTGCCCAGAAAACTTTTCAAAATCCAGCGTCTGTAACCAGTCCTGTTGCTATTTGGTTCCTTGTTTATAAGTTTGAAATGACAATGATAGTGTCAGGTGTGAAGTGTAAAACGTAGCCCCGAATACCTTTGGTTCAGCAGCCTTCCCCAGAGGGATTTTCTCTCTTGCCAGAGTGAAAACCCATTTCGTAAACTCTCAGGTAGATGAAAGCTTCGCTCTAAACCCTGTGTTCCCTTCACACAGCTTATGGGGGTCAAAGGTGGTAGAGCCCCGGGGTTGCCTGGAGCCAGCGCAAGCGAGCGCAGTCATGCTGCCCTTGTCTGGGCAGGAGCCTCTAGACCGTGTGAAACTGCCAAAGGTACTTTTGAGCATCTCCGGGCTTTGGAGTGCGGGGCGTCTGTTGGTAGCTGAGTGGCACAGGGCAGCCCCAGATCAGGCCAGGGAAGCAAGTAGGAGCAAACGTGGGTCGGCCATGCCCCAGCCACCGGGGCAGAAACTGCCTCGCCCCCGATGCACCCAGGGGCGGTTCTGTGTGTCCCCGGGACTGCTTCGTTGGCAGATTAGCAGAGAGAAAGTCCCTCCAATATTTTCATTTTACGTTCATCCAGGGCTCAAACCTACAATTAAAATTTCCGAACAAAGACCCTATTAATGTACACCATCCAGATTGAAGACTAACAGCTCTTCCTTCTAGGTCCGTAAGGAAATCGGTAACACTCCAAGCAGAAGAAAGCCCCTAGTCAGGTTTGGGGGAGGGTGAAGTAAGGGAGTGGGCACAGTCAGGAATGGGTTGGCCTTTCAAAAGTCACTTTTTCGGCGCTGCTTCAAATGGACCTTTCAATGGTTGCTGCGTCTTCTCAAATATATGTGATTTATTGAATGACCTAGAACTGAGGCACAGTAATAGGATTTTATTTAAATATCCAATGAAAATAAGCTGGCTTTTACATTTTCAGACATTGTTTAGAAAAATTCTTTTGTGTAGGCTCAGGTGAAAATGTCTAGGACAGACCCAAATACAATTCATCATGTTACTCACTTGCCAGAATTTCGGTATTTGAGAAGTATGGCTTCAGTTCATTAGCTTGGCATTCAGGGCCTGCCACAGACCAACCTGACCTCTCCTAGAAGAGACTTTTTGTTCCAGCCCTCTCCGTGGCCCCCGGAAGGACTTGCACATCCCTGTCCGACCCCTCTGCACACACCCTTATCCTCTTCCTTCAGCCCCGAGGAGCAGTGAATCCTGACCACCCCGCACAGCGAAGGTTCACTGAAGCCAGTTTAGGACCTCCCTTCCTCTTCCTGTCCAGATCTACCAGGCTCCTGGCTGCCTCACTTCTTGTGAAACTAGCATTCCCTGGGCATCTGTCGGCTCTCCCTTCGGCTCTGGCCTTCTGAGCAAATTTATGCCACTGCTCTGGCTCTTACCACGCTGGTCTTTCACTCATAGCTTGCTTTTTGTTTTTCCATGAGTTTCCATCTTGTTTTTTAAACTTGATTTTAAGTCCCGTGAGGCTTAGAATTGTAACTTCTGTGTGCTAATGTCCTCCGGAGCACTCGGCCCTGTGCTTAATACAGCTTTGTCGGTTGGCTGATTGATTGGTGCATGTCTCAGGCCCACGGCTCGATAATATTTGCAGTCCATAAAGACACCAGGCTATTTTCAGAACCACCGGGTACCTTTGTACCAGGTTTATTTTTTGGCTTATGCTTGATATTGGAGACGTTAGGCCTGGTTCTGTCCAGAAAATCTCTTCTCCAAATCTTCGCATCAATGGAATGGTGTTACAGTCACACCCTGGAGCAGCTTGACCTGGGTATTGCCAACTCTTTCTCAGACCGACTAGCTGACCCACGTTGAGTGCTCCTCACATCTCATTTCAGCTTTCTGGGTTAACTCTTATTTTTAATTAAAGGAAGCCTTATTTCTGAGCCCTTTCTTGAACCAAAGGCAAGTGAATATTCATTAAATGTTTACTCTCTTGACTTTAATTCACCTTAGCAAGTGATAACTCAGGTGGGATTATGCCTTGACGGTGATCTGACAGGGTCCCTGTTCATGGTAGTTATTGACTTTTCCCCGTATTAACCTTTTAGATGGAGCAGGAAGCCAGTGTCCTGGTGTCTGAACCGTATAAGGAACTGGCTTTCTTTTAATGCTGTGTTTTGAGTTTGAGGAAGAGTCATACTCTGCCAAGTTGGGACTTTCGAGACTTTGGCGCTTAACTCATTTGATCTGAAAATTACTGGCAAAATCACTGCTTTTGCCAAGTATAAAACCAAGTCTTAGAATAGTGAGTGCCCTGGTGTGCCTGACACAGCAGGCTTTGAGGCTTCTGAAAGCTCAGGCAAGATGTGGAGAAGAGATTTTAATATGCCAGTATGAACCCCCACACACAGTGATCAGTCCCTCACACTTGTGTAACGCTTTTTGACCCTCTTGAATTTACCAGCTAACACATACCTCTTGAGCATTAACTAGGAGCCGGGTGTTGTGCTCAGTTCATAGGATATGATGATGAGCAACCACCGGCTATTTTTCTTCTCTGTTGTTTTGAATTTTAATTTCTAATCTGTTTCCCCTTACTAGCACGTCAGCTCCTTGGGGATGGGTCTTTGTCTCCTTCGCTGTTGGGTCTGCAGCATCTACAACAGTGCCTGGCATGCAGCAGAAACCCAGTAAATATCGGTGTCTGAGTGAAGTTCTACAGTGAGGGGAGTATTGCTGAAGAGCACATGGAGGATACGTGTAAGCTGGGCTTGGGGGAATCAACAGGGCCCCCCAGAGCAGGGGAGATAATGGCTGAGCAGAAGGATATAGAATATTTAACAGGGAAAGAGGAGGTGAAGTCGGGGGAGACTGCTCCTGTGCAGAAGTCTGGGGGTGAAATGAGCCATCACAAAACACGACTGCCAGGCGGAATATAAGTCAGGCGGGCAAGAGGTGGGGACCTTGACGGCCAACTCGAGGACACGGGAACAAGGAAAGCATTTTTGGTACGACAGGACTAGATCTGTTTCAGGTTCATCATTTTGGCTGCCACGTAGAGAACACACTGTAGCTGGATTGGAAATGAAAGCTGAAGGCTGGGAGATCCGTGTGTTGGAATAGTTTTGTTCATTAGGATAACGTAGACCGGTGGTACCCAGACTTCTGGATCGTTGCTGGATTGAACCAGAAACAATTTTTTAAAAGTTGTGAGGCTCAACATAATAGAGTTGCTGACCTTTACATTTGGTTAAGTAAAGACATTAAAAAAAAACCCCACCTACCTGTCAGAATCATTTCATAAAATAAAGAACGTCTTACCATACATCCACACAAATGCACACAAACCACACACACACGAGAGTCTCAAATAAATGTCAGTTGTGTAAATGGAATACATTGTAACTTTATACAAAATTCATTACATGGCCCTGTTTTGTCCCCTGTCCCCCTTTTATCCATTTCCCTCATGATTGGGTACCTGTGCGGTCTGCTATTTCTAAACCATTGATCTAGCCTAGGAAAAAATGTCTGTGATCTGAGTTGGCATAGTGACAACGGTGATTGGAAGAAGGGACCACAATTGAGAGAGGAGGTAGAATTGGTAGAACTTGGGAATTTCAAAGCGCTTTCAGATCTCTCACCTCATGTGATCCAAATGGTAGCGATGTGAGGTGTTTGGGCCACGTATAATTATCCCTGCCTCACAGAGGAGGAGACTGAGTCACAAGTTAGGTGACTTACTGAGTCACATCCGATAACAGCCCACTGAAACGGGTGGGACTTTAGATGTGTGGCTCACCCACCTTGCCCTTTTTGGTTTTGTTCAAATTTCAGGGAAGAATGGAAAAGGAATCACGGGCTCCCTGTGAGTCATATCTTTTAGGACAAAACGTATGATACAGTCCATCCTTAGAATAAAGCAATATTTCCGTGATGATGCTTTGATTCAGTCAGTGTTTCGCAATATCATCCATTACCCATCCACGAACTCAAGTAACCCTATTTAAATTAGGCCAGAGGAGACTAAGAGGCTTCTTTGGCTGTATTTTCATTTTTATCCTGTGTTACCCTTTGTCCTTGCTATAAATAAGCCTTGGCCACCCTATTTATGGGATTTTGTTGGGGAGGGGGGTTGGTAAAGAGGTGAGGCTCTATGTGTGTATAAGGATTTTTATCTCCTATCACCCGCTTTGCTGGCTCCCCCCCCCCTTTTCTTCCTTAGCAAAAAATTTGCAGATTAAAGTAATTTGGTGCTATCTGAATTCCAAAAAGACTGGAATAGACTTTTAAGGGACTGTCTCTTGTTGAAGGACAAAGAAAGGAAGTGGAAGTAAATAAAAAGAACAACATTGGGCTTAAATGGAGGAAAAAATGAAGCAATAACAATTTGAATTGGACAAAAGGAAAAAATGTATTAGAAAATGTTTGTGGGTAGTTCCCTGTAAGTGTATTATAAACAACATTTTTGGTGTGCAGTCTTAAAATGTTCTAACCTATGAAACACTAATTTAATGGAACTAATCAAAAATAAGATGAAACGCCAAAATTTACATATGAAAACTATCATCAATTGTTTCTTCAATTAGTTGTTTTTATTTAGGCTTTGTATCAATCATTTTGTAGGCTCCTTGTTTCCTGGCAAATTTGGAGACTTTCTGGAAAACTGTTAGAGTGACTTTAAATTATTTCCGTACAGACTCAATTGCTAGCCAGTCTGTTGTGATCACAAATGATTATATGAGAAATATGGTATTCTTTTCCAGGAAGAAAATATACTCTTTTTGAAGCCTCTACAGCTATTTCTGTGTATATTCAATTATGGAAATGTCTGGTTTTGCTACTAGAATGGACACATCAAAAACAAATACTGTTTTCTTCTAATAGGTGGGAGAGTATGAGAGTAGCATTGTACACTGCCATTTTCATTGTGTCACATACATCCCGTGTGCGTGGGTATGTGTGTGTGTAGGGGAGGGTGTGTGCGTGAGTCTGCGTGTGTGTGAGAGAGAATGTTAATGTTTAGATGCCTGAACCATGTTTTTTCTACCAATATGGATTCATCCATCTCATTTTATAGCTTTCTTCCTGGCCTTTGGTTCTTATATATAATTTAGCGTATGACTACTGCAAAGCATAGGTGTTAATGTATTCAGAATAGTGCATTAATTTTTTTATGCAAAACCCAAAATTTACCCACCTATTTAAATGCCTACGCTTAATGTGTTTTTAAAGGCTATTTGCATAGCAAGAAGGAAAATGGCCTGTGCTCTCTGGTACTCTTGGATCTTAGGATCTCAGAGTGTGCTGACCTTAATGGTAATTTATACCAATGTCCTCTCTATTCCTTTCATCTCTCTTTAAAGTGGGGAGGGAAACAAAGAGGGCGGGGTAGCAGGAGCCAAGGCCAAGGAACAATGCAAGTATAATTTGTTGAGAAGGTACAGTGTTAGATTTGCCCATGTATTGTCACATTTCTCACAGTAACTCTACAGAGTAGGAACTCTTATGCCCATTTTATAGAATACAAAACAGAAAGGTGTTCAGCAAGGTTGGATAAATCATTCGAGGTTACACTACCAATACAGCATAATGCTTTGGCCTAGCTGATTGTAGACCGTGGCATGTTCTGTACATGGTAGCTCCTCATCCCCACTCCACCACAGAGTAAATAATAATGGAACATCGTTTCAAACTTTATAATGTAGGAACAGCCTTTTCTAAAATAGTATGCTGTGCATACTATAAAAAATTATGTTGGCTTTGGAAATAGGCTTAATATAGGCAGATAAAGAATATTTGAACTGCTTTAGTTTATGTGGCATATTATTGCCTTCGTCAGAACTCACGGCATTATTTCACTTGAAATGTGATTATATAATTAAGATGAGTATTTGGCTTAACCCTGGGGAGTCGTACACATTTTTAAGACTTTACATGGAGGTATTTATATACTTCAAATATTTGCCGGGAAGTATCTTTGCAAGGTTAGGTGAAACATTTTACCAGACTCCCAGTTTCAACAAGCCTCTGTTGGGAAAGGCTAAATAGCACTGTAGAGTAGTCTTCTGGCATTCCAGCAGCTCCTCTGCTCAAATAACGGAATATAATTGATGGTCTTAGTAATAAGGTCATAAAGTCAAAAAGCGTTACCACACTGTGGTCAAGGTTTTGACCATAAGGAACACTATGTAAAAGTTGGTTAGCTGAAAGGACTTCCTGCCTCCTTAATAACTATTGTGCCTCTATTTCTTTAGAGTCATAACCGAGTTGGAAAGAAGGGAAAAATGTTTTAAGTAGAACATTTTGTGTTTAGAATTGGGGTTCTTTATTTTAGAATTGGTATTCTTTAGATTGATATAATGAAGAGCTTCTGTGGATGAGTATAAACCAGACTGATCCTCTGAATAAACATTCCTTTCTGCCGTGTTGCTCATTCCAAGTGGTCGTCATTTGTGCCTTCTTTTTGTTGAACTGTCTATAACCCTCGTTTGACACATTATAGAATTTCATGTTTCTGTTTTTAACCAGTAGAATGACTCTTTGCATCTGAGTACACGTGTGCATGTGTGTATTTGTGTGACAGGGAGAGAAGTCCTATAACCAAACAGCTGCCATCTAAAATTATAATCAGTATTAGAAAAAGAATAGAGGTTTTTAAAAAAAGAATTCAATAGAAGCAGACATAAGGAACAGAAGAAAACTTTAAAAACAGCTAATACTCTCACAGAAGTATGATAAAACTGATTACATGAACTACGAACAGGATGGTGTCTTTATTTATTTATTTATTTATTTATTTATTTATTTATTTATTTATTTTTAATGTTTATTTATTTTTGAGTGAGAGAGAGAGAAAGAAAGAATGAGCAGGGGAAGGGTAGAGAGAAGGGGAGACACAGAATCCAAAGCGGGCTCCAGGCTCCGAGCTGCCAGCACAGAGCCCAACACGGGGCTCGAACTCATGACCTGTGAGACCATAACGTGAGCTGAAGTTGGATGCTTAACCTACTGAGTCACCCAGGTGCTCCAGGATGGTGTCTTTAAAGGAGCAACCAGAGAATAAGAAAGAGCTCAAGACATTTAAAAATATGATAACCCAAATAAAAGCTTCAATGCATAGGATGGAAGACAGAGTAGAATAACTCTTGCAGAGGTAAAACTAAAGAGATCAAGAGGGATGGAATGTGGGAAAGAAAAAAAAACAATTAGATGACCTCAGGAGGTTTAATACCCAGCTTATAGAAGAACTGAGAAAATTGAGGGCAGGAAATTGTTACACAAAAAAATAACAGCACAGGAAAGTTTCCTAGAAGTCAAGGATGTGAGTTCTAGTACAATGAATGGAAAATGATCCACACCAACACACGTCATCATGCAGTATCTTCAATTTTGTAGAGAGAGAACAAAAACCCCAGACAGTTCTCATATAGAGAATTAAGAATCCGAATGGCAACAAACTTAGAAGATGGAAGTTAATGGAGCCTTACCTTCAAAATTCTCAAGGCATGTGATTTCCTTCTTCTTACTCTTTAGTCACCTAGACTGTTGTTCCAGTGTGGAGATAAAATAATAAGAATGTACTTTTATTCAAATCATTTTTTTAATTAAAGACCGGGAAAACTAGATTTTTTTCTTTCTACTTCCAGAACATAAGTGAGAGAAGCACCTAAATATTTTGTAAAAAGCAAGTTCCCAAACAACATTTGTTCAACACAGCAGTGTCGGCCACTCCTCAAAACAACTGTGCATGTTCCATGTATAATTTTAATGTGTTTATATGTGTGTAGGAAAGGTCTAGAATGGGGCAGGGTGGAATTTCTTTTCCTACCTACTTTGTGTATCATCTGATTTTTAAAAAAATGAGTATACATGAATTGTAATCAATAGAATATACCTTAAGAGAGGGGAAGAAAAGAGACATGACTTATTCCTTCATTTATTTTTTAAAATATAGGAAGTGCATGCTATGTCTGTCTCCTCTGCTAGGTGCTGGAGGAGATACAGTTGAAGTAGCAAACACAGCCTCAGTCTTTGAAGGATTTTGGGTCTGGCTGGTAAGGGGAAACACGCATGGAAGGGAATCGCTCCCAGCCGTGTTGAAAGTCTGCCTCTGTGTGATCTCAACGTACAGGCTACTCTCAGGGCCAAGCAGATGGCTTTCCAGGGTCTGTAAAGAGATGGCAGCCTACTAACTTCAGAGGACTTTTAAAAAAACCAGCATTCGTGAGAACACCAAACACGGGATCCTGATTTTGGGATGTTTAATTTAATAAATTTCATTTGCATTTCTATAGAAACCATCCACGGTTCCTGCTGCCAACCCCAGGAGCCAGAGGTTAGGGTGTTTAATAATACTAACAATAATGACTTATACTTATTCCAGATTAATTTTCTGGCTCTCCAAAAAACAAATGGCTAAGATGTCCAAAATGTTCCTTTCACGACTCTGCCAAGCGCTGGCTTCTCCGCTCTGTCTGGAGATCCAGCCAATCTGTTGAAAATTATCCCAATTTTTTTTAGTACCTCCAGGCAGCTGTTCAGAGAGAAGACTAAATCCTGCAGTCTGAGATGGACAGCCACAAATGGAGACTCTTTTCCATACTTCTACAGCAGCGGAAAATCACACTTTGTCTTCTGAGTCTTAGTCCATTTCTTCCATGTATGAATTTGGGAGAATGTACATCAGACATTGTATTATACCTCGTTGTGGCCAACTTGTGTATTAATTGGGAGTGTAACATTTGCCTGGTGACTGCTTGTTTTTTCTAAATGTTTTTGGGTTTTTCTTTTTCCCCTTGTAAACAAGCCTTGGCCTGAGCACTCACAGACTTACAAAAAACACGGGTTCACTGGGGGAAAATAAGCATTGAGCCTAAATAAGTCCATACCCTCCTGCACCCTCTTTTCTGGTTTGATTTGCATGAGTTAGAGGGGATTGTTTTTGTTTTTACTTTTTGTTTTTGTTTTTGTTTTGGGGCTTGCACGGAGGGTGGTTAGAGGTATTATAATGTGCTAGTAAGATTCTCTTAACTTGAATATAGGAGAGACTTGAGACTTATTAGACCAAATGGAAGCTCTGTGGCCCCGTGATCTCTGAAAATGCTTTGTAGGAGCAGATGGATAGATTGTTAAAGATTAGTTTAGCTGGCAGTTTGCCTGTTCATCGACTCCTTTTAAAGTCAGTGGGTGGGTGCTCTCTTCAGCAGCACATATACTTAAGTCAGTGGGTGGGCCTGGCTCAGTGCATGGGAGTGGAAGCTCAAGTCGAGAACCTTAATCTAACTTGACCAATTTGATTGACCGCAGTGAAAAGATCGCTATCTGACCCCCATAGTGGGACATGCACTCCTTTGAAAACTGGCCTGTCTGGGACACAGGGTCCTCCGCTTGCCACACAGATGCCTTGCACAGGGATGGTCGGGTTCCCTGTGTAATAGAAACCCCGAAAAGCCTGGTGGCTAGACTGGAGAACAAGAGAATTGGGTTCTAGACCTGCACTTTCCCCCCAACCTGTATTTTGATCTTAGGAGACTCCCTTAATTCCTTTGGGCATCAGTTTCCTCATCTGTGAGATTCAGCGATGAGAGTCATAGACTTCTCTGAGAGTCCTTCTAGGTCTAATAACGTTCCTTCAAGGCTGGGACTCTGTGGGCACCTTCACTTCACATTAATAATACAAATTGGCCAATTAATATTAGCCTTCATGAAAATGTCTATAAGGTTTAGAGTAAGATCTTGAAAAAGTTCAAAGGACAAAAATATTACAGGGATAGAAGCCAGAAAACCTATTTTGAAATATTGGACCTCATGCTAAATTAATGTACTGTTAATGAGTAAGAGAAATTTCTGGGTGATTTCTTGCTCACGTTTTGGATGGGGCAGGTTCAGCACTGTTGGAGCCGTTTGCATGTTGGAATGCCTATGCTAGCCCATTGTTCATTGGGGCACGATTTGTGGAAAGAGCTCTTAGAAGACATTAAGAAGGCAGCAGGTATTTCCTGAGTGCCTCCTGGGTGCTGGTACCGTTCTGGGTGTTGGGATTGGAGCAGGAACAAGACAGCTTTCGTTTTCAAGGAGCGAACTTCCTAGTGAAAGGAGACAGAGCCGAAACATGTTTAATAAAGCACCGGTTATCGTAGGGAATAGTGAGCTGTGGGGGACGGAGTGTGCTTCTTCAGCTAGAGAGGTTGGAACCATGGGGAGATTAGAAAGGAAGGAGGTGAGGAATGTGGACTTTCTCTTCTAAAGCCTTGAGACTGTTAAGTGTGCCTCTCGAGCACACAGAGGTGTATCAGGCCTCGTGCTTGCTGCGGATGAGGGAGGCCGCAGTCATGATCACTCACCTCAAGCCTGCTTCAACCAGAACAGCTCTGGCTTTGTTTTGTTTTGTTTTGTTTGAAATATTGAGATTATATTTGAGAAAAGTCCATTGCTTTAAAGATTTGGAAAACAACTGCCTTGGAATAAATCAATTACGTTCATTCTTGTCCCTTAGCACTTTAGCCTTTATATTTTGGCAGTTGTGAGAGCTAGGTCGAATAACCCCCCACCCCCACCCGTGAGTCCCAATCCCCGGAACCTATAAATGCTACCTTGTAAAGACCAGAGGTCTGTGCTGATGTGATTAAATGAAGGGGCTTGGCATGGGGTGATTATCTTGGATTGTTGGGTGGGCTCTGGTGCAATCACTGATAAGAGGAAGATGGGCGCAGGTCTGGGAGACGGACGAGGAGAACGCAGTGTGACCACAGAAGCAGAGATTGGAGCCATGCAGCTACTGGCTGAGGAAGGCCAGCAGCCGCCAGAAGCTAGAGAGCAGTGAAATTCGGGGTCCCCTCCAGAGCCTCTGGAGGTGCCCTGTTGGCACCTTGATTCTGGACCATGGTATTGATGCGGATTTCTGGCTGCCAGAGCTATGAGAGAATAAATATAGTAACTAGGTTAGGTTGCATGTTCCTTGCATCCCTCTTACTCAGCATTACCTTTTCCACAGAGTCTAACTCGGTCCCTTGAGTATTATGACTGTGTTTTAGCTACCTGTTGCTCCATAACAAACACCCGGAAATTTCATGGCTTCAGGTAACAACTCACTGTTTCTCACAGTTCAGTGGTCGCCTGGGGTCAGCAGGTTCCGCTTCACCACGTGCTGTCATGTCGGATCACTCAGGTGACTGCGTTGTCTGAGACCTCAGCTGGGACAGGAGGCACAAAGTTGGTTTCCATTCGTTCACATGTCTGGACCCTTGGCTGGGGGCGGAAGTGACTGGGCAGGGGGAGGTGCGGGCAGCACAGAAGTCAGGTCTTCAAGACCAGGAATGCAGATGCTGGTGCACTTCCTAAAGGCTGAGGCGGAACTGGTACAGCATCGCCTCTGCTGCCGTCTGCCGCTGCCCTCTTGTTGATCGAGACTAGGGTCCAGGGAGAAGAAATTGGTTAGACCTCTGAATGGAGGGAGGCATAGTGAGGGTAGTATAGGAACTGTTGGGAAGGGAACACGTAGGGAGGGGTCATGAGGTAGTAGGAACTCTTGCCGGCCATCTTTGCAATCAGTCTGCCACACACTGTTTAGAAAGTGGCTATCAAATTAGCTGTTGGAGGAGGATCAATCCTGAGATTTTATAGATGATAGGATTTAAAAAAGAACGTTTCCTAAGAAACAGATTTCTGGTATTAAAAAAAAATCCACGTAAGCTGCCCACGTGGGACCTTGCACACATGAGGAATTCAGGAGACGCGTGCTTACTGACCATCTGGCTGCGTAATGGGTAGCTGTGTGTTTTTAGGTCCACCCCTGCGCCGGGGATTGCTGCAAGGGCAACTGAAGGGCTCTTCCGGGGTCCAGGACTCCTACTTCCCTCCAAGGGTGTAGTATAGTGCTGGCTGCTTTTGTGATTAGGGAGATTCTCTGATCTACCGGGAAAGCAGCTCCCGAAGGGAGGGATTAGGAGAACATTCCGAAAGTCCAAGCAGTTCATGGCTCTGTACCATGCAGGATAGGAAGGGACATGAGACTGACAGGAGATCTGGTCAGAGTCTGTGCCCTTAGAGAAGAGGCCCTGAAGAAGATGCCTTTCCTGTAACTTCCTTCATGCTTTGCCTGGAATTTAGTAGTAGGACTTCCTGGTGGCACCATTGCAGGGACCACAAGAGTTTGCTGAGGGTGAGATTCTGACCCTGGGGCCTCTGACATCTGTTGGGTCCAATCCCTCGTCCTTTTTAAATGACCGCTTCTGGAAGGAGAAATGCTTGTGTCAGGCGCGCTCAGAGGCGGAGAGAGGATTCTAGGAACAGAGTCAGAGATGGATGCCCCCCCCCCCCGCCCCCGGTGGGGTTCCAAACCCAGATTTCTTTTTTTATTAGTTGTTTCTGTTTTATTAGTTTGCATTTGCCCATCCTTTGAAACGTGTGTGTGCTTTGTCTTCTTTGTAGGCTCGTTTCCATTTAGGGGTACTGTTTCTCTTAAGATGCGCTTGCTCTTTTTATCAGCAATCACTGTGGCAAGGAGACACAGGCCCTGAGCTGCTTTCTCTCCTCTAGAGTGGTTTTATAGGCCAGAATCTGGGGAGTAGGTAGGCTTTAATAGTTTATTGGGTTCCCATTTGAAAAACCGACTGAAAACCACCAGGCTTTTTGCCTTCAGCGTTTGTTTTCATCTAATGAAACCAGGTTTATGGTGTTTGCTCCATGGCCTGTGAATAAGTCCTGTTTTTTCTTTTTTTTTTAAAATCCAGCACAGGCTCTGCCTTTGCTGCTGTTTACAGTGGAGTTCCTTATTCTGCATGTTTTTGCTTGCCTTTGCAAGCATTCTCTCCTTATATCTTTGCACATTACTCTCTTGATCCCTGTTCCTGAGATGATTCAGAATGATCAGGGATCTGTATGTAGGAATTAGAGGGTGGAGATCGCTCCATTTTACATGTAGCACATTTCACCAAATTCTTCTTTTCACTGCATCATCATTTTTATCAGGTCGTTTTTGTTAAGCTCAGAAGAATGTGTTTCTGGCATTTCCATTTCCGTGTGTGTGTGTGTGTGTGTGTGTGTGTGTGTGTGTGGCAGACCTTAGGACAGAATCTCGAAGAGATAGGGAAGCCACATTCAAGTGAAGATTTTCCTAGGCTGGGAAGTGGGGGGATGGCAGGATTCAAAGCCGGTCAAAACATCGAAAGCTCAGCTGCTCTCAAAAACTAGACCCTTGGCATTACCACAGTTGGATGTGGAATGTGCAGGCCAAGGGGAAGCTCGGAAGGTGGCTGGAGTAGGGACTGCCTTCCATGTGTGGCTTAGGCAGGATGGGGACCAGTCGTTCTGGGCTGGTGTCTGGGTTAGTGCCCAAGACGTGTGTTCAAACGTAGGAAAAGCACAGAGACGATGCCACAGTGAGACAACTATATTCAGATGGGCTCAGACTGACACAGTGTTGAGTGTGAAAAGCAGATTATAGAAGAATATATAAGGAGGAGAAAGGTGTAGGTGGACAGAGAACAGATTAGACCAGCAACCATATTTGAGTGGTGAGTTCGTGTCGCGGTGGTTTTCAGATTTTTCTTTGCAGTGTCCTTCATTATCTAATTTCCCCCCTCCCCTCAATAAACAGACAGTGCTAGAATAATTTTTAAAAAGCTTTTAAAATAAAACAAAACAGTGCTAGGCAGGCATTTTCATTCATTCAGTGAGCCTCTGTTGCCTGCCTACTTTGTTCATAGCCCTGGCCAGGCTCTGGGGGAGCCCCCCACTGAATGGGTCAGGGAGAGGAGGGCCTTGGGGCAGCTGACAATCACTCTGCCCCCTGGGCACCTTGTTCCCAGTGCCGGGCTAGTGGATTTCCTCCAGGAGCTTCCGTGGTTTCCCGAAGGCCTCTCACGGATTGTGCCCGCATAGCTCTTACCTGACGAGATGGGGACTGACTCCCCTTTTGTAGAGCCAGACAGTCCCAAGGTATAGGCTGCTTTCTTCTGGCTCTCTAGCCTAGCTTTTTTGTTCTCACCTTTGTCTGTCTGTTTCTGCTGTTTGGCGGTCTCCTTTTGTCTTCCCAGACGCTTGAATTTACAGAGATTCCGTTTTTTTCCTTTTTGGTCATCGCTTCTTTTGTTTCCATAAAGTTGCCAGGCTAGTTTTTGGCCATGGAGATGAACAGATCTGAAATGCCTGTCACTGGAGAATTTACCCTCAGGCCTTGCTATATTTGTGGAGATGACATATCAGCCTGTTTTCCTATATGGGTGAAGAACTGGAATTGAACTGTTTGCAAATGAGTGAGATAGGCATCATATATTTGTGTTTAAGAAATTTCAAGCCCTGGCAGGATACTCAGTTTATTAATTCAGATCATGAGTCTGAATGTCCTTAGATACAGCTAGTGGTTCGCTTTAAGAAAATTTTAATTTGTTGCCACCTTAGCCATAATTCTTTTCCTCCTTGCCTAGGAAAAATTGTGTTGAAGTTGGATGGGTAGTTAGGTGTCAGTTGGGGAGGTGCCAGTCCCAGAGAAAAGAAAAAAGGTATAAGGCATAGGTTTGAGGGCATCTATGTTAGAATGTTTTTCTTCTCTGGCTAATACTACTTACTCATTCATGGCCAGAATATTTACCAGTCAGCCGCTGTTTATGTAGAATTGTGGATTGTACGGAGAGCGATGCAAGGAGGTATGAATATGAGCTCTTACCTGTAGATATTTATGCTCTGGTTGAAGTGAAAAGATTCATACAGTTGACCATAAACTACAAAAGAAATTTTTATAAAATAAAAAAATAAAGATACATTCAGTGACTGTCCATTGGGGCCATTGGGTCACCGTGTTTCTGTCCTCTCTCTAGTCCAGCCTATCTGCTCTTGACACAGCTCACTGCTGTCCGAAAACTTCGATTCCTATAAGACCCAGGCAAAGCTGCTTAGCCTGGCATTAAAATTTCTAAAAACCTGTATGCCGTCCTGTCTTTTCTACCTTCACATGTCATTTCTCGATTTGTCCAGCGAGTGTATCTACCCCCTTGGCTCCTGTACCTACCCACCCTCTGCATACAGTTTTCTCTCCTTTTTAATCCATTCTTACTAATTTTTTAAGACTCATCTTGGTTTCCATGTTTCCCACAAATCATTCCCTAACCTCTCCAGCTCCCAGCGATATCTTTCCCAACTGTTACTGTAAGCTGCAGTTATCTGACCCTTAAACCGGCTTGCCCTCCCTCGTTAGTTATAGTCTATGCATGTGTCTTGTCTTCCTAATGAGATCTTAAGCCCCGAAAGCAGTGACCATCTCATATTGTTACTATCTTCCTTAGCACCTAGCACAGTGCTCAACATGAAGTATGTAGGTGCTTAAAATATTCGCTACTTTCCTGAGAAAAATATGGTCATGCTACAGTTTTGATTAAGTAGAAATGAGAGGGAAGACTCACCTGTTTCAGGATTCACATATGGACTGAAATAGTCTTGTGATTTTGGCCTTTTAAAATAAAGCTATAGATTACAGGCAGCCCAAAATCTATGAGGTGCCCACGAACTGTCGGCCTTCTGTGTATTTGAGAATCGGGAGTGAAGTTTGAATAAGCCCCTTAGACAATTCTGATATCCTCCTACACTTTACCTGTTGAGGCTCTGTTTTATAATACCTGAGAATTGTTAATATCTTATATCCTTCAGGCAGCAGTCTACACATTTAACCACGTCTTCAGTAGCCCTTGGCTGATACAGAGTTGAGATGGTGCTAATCTGGCAAGTACTCAACTCTTCTGCATTTGCAGTGAATTGGAGCCCCAGCCAGGAGTAGAGTTGACATTTTCTTAACAGTATTGAGGAGCCTGAGAATGCTAGAATAGAAAAGCAACTCCTGGGGGCGCCTGAGTGGCTTAGTCGGTTAAGCATCCGACTTTTGCTTAGGTCATGATCTCGTGGTTCGTGGGTTCGAGCCCCGTGTCGGGCTCTGTGCTGACAGCCAGCTCAGAGCCTAGAGGCTGTTTCGGAGTCTGTGTCTCCCTCTCTCTCTGGCCCTCCCCTGCTCACGCTGTCTCTCTCTCTCTCTAGAAATAAATAAAACATTTAAAAAAAAAAAAAAAAAGCAACTCCTGTGTGTTCAGAGTACCTAAGCAAGGCCAGAATTCTCCATAGAAAATAATTTTAGTTTTTCTTAAACCCTGACAGATGCACAATTGATACTTCACAGTCGTACGCCATTAAGCCTGGGCACAATGATTTCAACAGAATATTTTTTTGAAAGATGTAGTCAAAACCCAGCAAGCTGTTAAGAACAAACCTGTTACTTAAAACATTCACCAAATGTTTAACTTTGAATCATGTCCCTTCTTCATATACTCTGTAACATAGATGAGTTGATAAATATCTGCTCAGGTAACTGAATGAGGTAATTTGCTGTTTGGAACAATTTGTTTTAATTCGTTGAAAACAATGACTTTAGTTTGAGAATAGTAGCTCCACAGCCCTTTTCTCTGGCAGTAATTATGGTCAGCAGGGCCAGTTATTTACCAAGGCAATTTCTAGATCGTGGTAATGCAATCATATGGTCTGCTTACATGAGAATACTCTTTCTGACACCACCAAGAGATATCACACCATTAAGAAGACGTATCCACCAGGCCTTGTGGTGTAGATGGAGAGACTCTTTATGGGCAAGTATACACAGGGATCTCAATATTTAATTCATATACAGTTCTAAGTGACCACTAACAATGGAAATCGATGTTCTTGACCAGTTTTGCTTATAGGTGCTATAGAATGTAAGAGTGGCCTGTACTGAAACGGTTTTGTGGTCTCCCTGGGCAAAACACTGACCCTGCAAAGCCTAGACTTGCAGTTTATTAACAAGGAAATTTACATGTCATTGTAAAAGTAACTTAACAACCAAAAAGCCTATCATTCAGGTTTGAAATCAGTTACAGTCAACATACAATGGATTACTCTGCAACCATTAAATGGAAAGAAAGAGAACAGTATGCCTGATATTGAATGATTTTTCAGGTAGTTTAAATGAAAAAAAAAATCAAGGGCATGACTATATGTATAATATGCATATTTGCTGGGGAAAAGAGCTAAACTGAAAAGTAAGTACTTCTATAAACAAATATTTTAAA
This sequence comes from Proteles cristata cristata, assembly GCA_017311185.1. Classification (NCBI taxonomy): domain Eukaryota; kingdom Metazoa; phylum Chordata; class Mammalia; order Carnivora; family Hyaenidae; genus Proteles; species Proteles cristata. The sequence continues at coordinate 1,261,805 of JAESUZ010003943.1, forward strand.
AGAAAAGCTGAGATACTTTTGCATAGTTGTCTGTGAGGAGGGACACTGAGGGGTCTAGTGTGGGTGTATTGTGTTTTTTTTTTTTAACATTTCTGTTTGTTATTTTTTTCCACAAAAATATCTACTAATTGAAAAAGAAGTGAGCATATTTTTGCATGAATGTCCAATAAATGATCTATAATTTACAAGAAAGTAAGAACTTTCTCTTCTTTCAAAAATTTTAGTTTTACTGAATGTGAAATAGGTGCAAAAGAAAGTTTACAAAAGAGTGAGTAACTGTTCAACAAACACTTTAGGGGTTTAAGGAAGGGAACATTTCTTTTGATCCCTTATATGGACCTTCCTAATTCCATCTCCTTTCTTTTCCAGCTTGGAGAAGTGATTGATTACTTTTGCCAATTTTATTTTATTTATTTCTTTGCTTTTTGTGTTTTTGTCACTTAAATTTTTTTCTCTAAGCAATGTGCTTTGTTGTAAACTACGTAGAAGAAGTATACCACATGTATTCTTCAACTTGCTTTTTTCACTTAACATTACGTTTCTGAGATACATCTGTAGTTCATTGAGATTTACTGCTCTACAGTATCCCATTGTGTGAGTGAGTGTACAGTTTATTCACTCTACTATTGATAGTCATGGCTATTATACATATGCTGTACAAGCCTTCTGGTGCCCATGTCCAAGTGTTTATTAGGCCATTTACCTAGAAGTAGCATTTGTGAATCACTGGCTAAACACATCCTTGGCTTTCAAGAAAATGCCAGATTATTCTTAAAATTGTTGTAGTAATTTTAGTTTCCATCAACAGTGTCAAAGAGTTCCAGTACTTGATAATGGATTTTTCAGTCTTTGCCAATTGCTCAGTGTGATTGAGCATCTTATGTTTATTGGCCGCTAATGTTTATATATTTTTTTTAAATATTTTTACTTATTTCTAAGAGAGAGAGAGACAGCGTGAACAGGGAAGGGTCAGAGAGAGAGGGAGACACAGACTGTGAAACAGGCTCCAGGCTCTGAGCTGGCAGTCAGCACAGAGCCTGACACGGGGCTCGAACCCACGAACCGTGAGATCATGACCTGAGCGAAAGTCGGACGCTTAACCGACTAAGCCACTTAGGCGCCCCTAATGTTTATATTTTAATAGGTTTTATTTTAATAGGTTTTAATAGCTTTATTATATTTTAATAAGGTTTTAATTATATTTAAATAGGTTTTACCATTTTTATATTGAGTTGTTTGTCTTTTAACTTATTGGTCTCACTGGAGTTCTTCCTATAGTCTAACACTAGTTATATAATTCTCAGTTACATGCGTTACACATTTTCTCCCCATTTGTGGCTTGGCAAATAAAAATGTTTACTTCCATCATTTTAAAACCTTTTTTACTATGGGAATTTTTAACATATTTCAAAAGAAGAGAGTAGTTTAATGAACCCTTGCATATCCATCACTCAGCTTCAACACTTATCAACATTTTGCCAATCTCATTTTGTCCATTTCTTGGCCTCCTGAGAAGGAGGTAACAGACATCCTGTCATTTTTTTCCTGTAAATATTTCAGGATGCATGACTGATTTGATAAGAGAGTTTAAAAAGAAATAACCACCATACTCTTTTCACATCTACCAAAGCTAGTAATTCTTTGATCTTCAGCTGTTCCTAATTGTCTTAGAAATGTCTTTTTCTAACTGGTTTGTTAGAATCAGGATCCAAACAAGGGCCACAAGTCATGTTTAGTCGTTTTGGGCTCAAAAGTCAGCTAAGTCTCTTAGTGTCTTTGATTCCAGAATGTGTGATACCACTTCTCTGCCAGAAGTGCTTTGTACATGTGTTATTTTGTGTTTTTATTTGTGCTTTTTTTGTGTGTGGTGTAAACTTTTTTTTTTAATATTAACTAATACAGTAGAATATATAAACTTTTCCTTCTAGTTGATGCTTTTGGGGCCTTGGTTTAATAAATTCTATTCTATATAGTTTTCTAATGAGTTTGGCAGTTTTACCTTTCAAGTTTTGAATTCACAAAGTTTCAGTTCTGTATGTAGTGGGAGGTTGGGATCCAATTTTAATCTCGTCTGGGTGGATACTTAGTTGTGATCTTCACAGTACCATCATCTGCAGCATCAGCCCTTTCATCATGCATGCATGATGTTGTGCACGTGTGTGTCTGTTCCTGTGCTCTCTATTCTGGTTATGGGCCTCCTTGTCACCATAGTGTCCTTATTACTCAAATTTTATAATACTTCTCACTACCTGATTAGGTGAGTCCTGCGTCCTTGTTGTTCTTCAAGATTATCTTTGCAACTACTGGCCCTCGATGCATCTCTCTGCGTTTTAAAGTGTGCTTCTCCAGCTACACATATATGCACACACAATTATTATTTTTATTGGGATTACATTGAATTTGGTGAGAACTTCCTCTTTATAATATTGAATCTTCTTAACAAAATACTGAATCTTCTTGTTCATGAACTTGGTGCATCTCCTTTTTAAGGCCTTTATCTTTTCTTATAGCATCTTCCTATTAAAATTATAATATACCAATGTAGAAGAAAAAGAATTTTGCACCTGTAACATTGTATTTCAACGATACTTCAATTAAAGACATAATAATAAATAAATTTTTAAAACAAAAGGAGAACTTTGCCTCTGCCTCACACTGTACACAAAAATTAATTTGAGATTGATCATTTACCCCAAGATAAAAGCTAAAACTATAGAACTTCTAGAAGAAAACAGAATATCTTTGTGATGTTGAGGTAGGCAAAGATTCCTTAAGCCATAGAAAATATAAATCATAAAAGAAAAAAATGATCCAGTTATTGGGCTAAAAACTTCTGCTCATCAAAAGGCATTATTAAGAAAATAAAGGGGCACCTGGGTGGCTCAGTTGGTTAAATGTCCAACTTCGGCTCAGGTCATGATCTCACGGTTCGTGGGTTCGAGCCCTGCATTGGGCTCTGTGCTGTGAGCCAGCTCAGAGCCTGGAATCTGTTTCAGATTCTGTGTCTCACTCTCTCTCTGACCCTCCCCTGCTCACATTGTCTCCTTCTCTCTCTCTCAGAAATAAATAAAACATTTAAAAAATTATTAAAAAAAGAAAATAAATTGGCAAGCCACAAACTAAGAAAAAGTACATGTAACATACATGTATGGCAAAAGAAACAATCACCCTACGTAAAAATGGTCAAAAATATTGGATATTTCACAAAAGGCCATGTCAATAGCCAAAGCACACAAAGAGTGTGCAGTATCATCCATCATTGGTCATCAAGGAAATGCAACTCAAAGTCTCCGGAATATTCCACTACATACCCACTAGGATGGCTAACATGAAGAAAAGAAAAGAAAAAAAAAGACAACAGCAAATGTTGGAAAGGATGTAGAGCCATTAGAACTCTTGCTTATTGCTGATGGGAATGTAAAATGCTATAATTATTTTGGAAAACTGTCAGTTTCCTAGAATGTTAGACGTGCTGAAATTTTATTGTCAGATATTTATTCAAGGGAAATGAAAACATAGGTTCACAAGAACCTTGTATAAGAATGTTCCTAGCAGCCTTATTCATAATAGCCTACAAATGGAAATAGCTCCTTTCTGTCGAGAGGAGAATGGATAAACAAACCTGTCTGTTCATACAATGGACTACTACTTGACAAGAAAAGAGTCATACTATGGTTGCTAATGGATAAATTTTATGCTGAATGAGAAAGGCCTCAGACACACACAAAAAATTAGGTAACATATTTTTACACTTATATGAAATTCTAGAATAGACCAAACAAAATTGTAATAGAACTCAAACCATTGGTTGTTTGGGGTGTTGAGAGTTGACTGGGAAGGGGCACAAGCTTACTTTCTGGATGGAAACTTTCTAAGTCTTCATAGGAGTGTGGGTTACATGAGTATAAGCATTTGTGAAAACCGATTGAATGATCTTGTCAGAATTCAAGAGTATAAAGATGGAAAGGTAATCCTCACAGCTGTCAGCTGGGATTGGTATCCAGAACCATACACGCCAAGTCTGTGTGTCTGATAACCATACTCCAGACCAGTGTTTTTCAGTCAGGGACCATTTTTCCCCTCGGGATACTTTGTGCATTGTCCAGAGACATTTTTGATGGTCATCACTGGGCGGGGGTGAGGGGTCGTGGTATTACTGGCATTTGGTGGATAGAAGTGATGGAGGCTGCTAAACATCTTACCGTCACCTAAAAGTCCCCCACAACAAAGAATTGTCTGGTCTAAAATGTCACTGGTGCCAACTTGGAGAAACCTGTTCTAGATCTGCCCTTACTATGGAAGCTACGTCAGCCTCAGCCAACCAGATATTGACTCTATTCATAGTCCAGATCAGTTGCGGAAACAGCATTTGCACAAGTTACCTATTTCTTCCCCACAGAATTTAATATCAAATATTTGTGAATATACATAATCTTAAATTTTGAGACAAAAGTCCATGTGTTAAGAGCATTTCCAAAATCAAAAATTTAATGTTTTGTTTGATCGTCAAATTCTTAAGGTGAGGTGTTGTTCTTAACTTTTGTTTCATTACATATTTAAGTGAATGATCTAGGTTATCTTCCTTTACATAAAATAAAAAAGGCTTAATTATTAGATCAGAGGAAATAAATAACAGTGATTTTTTTTTCCCCCTTCCCTCTACAGAATGACAGGAAGCGAATTTTTTTCTCGTTTCCCGGAACTCTATCCTTTTCTTCTCCAGCAGTTGGAAGCTGTAGCTAATACTGTGGACAGGTAAGAAGAGACACAGTGAGACACAGTGAGATCAAGGAAGTGAGTTACTTCATTAATGGAGATTTTTTTCCCTCCAGGCAACAGTTTTTAAGCCCCCCTTTCCTTGTAACAGAGATGGATTTTTTAAAATGGCTTCTTTATCATGATGCCTGATTCTCGACAGCAGACATGTCCTGAAAAGTTGTATAATATCCTATTTTTACATTATATTTTATATTTTTAAAATCCTGTTTCATATTGTCTTATCAAATGTAATACTGTTTTTAGTGAAAATGTTTCAGGAGCCAGCCTCTTAGACGCACATGGTGATTTCTTCTAGAAATCATTTTCTTCCCATGCTATTTAAAAATCTGTGTGTTCACATACTGAGTTTGCTGTCACAAACACCTGCCATTTTTTTCTTACTGGCCTGCGACGGTCAACCATTGTGACCTTAAGCAAATAGCTGACTAATCTGGTCACCTGTGATCAGAAATGGTACCAGCCCACCTGAGCAAAGGTGGCCAATAACCCTGGAAACATAAAGTAAAGCCATTCAGAGGGCTTCCAGTCCGATCAAGGCAGATAGCAAAGTTTACCATTGTCCTTTCAATCACATTCTGTGCTGATGGCGGAATTGTTAGAATGGACATCTCAGAACATGGGCTTTTATATTCTTCTAACAATGTTTGCACTTGATAGGAATTCATGCTAATTATCTGTAATGGGAAAGCAAAATAACATCAATGAATTTTACTTCTGTTTATGATACATTTCCTCACATGAGTAATTTGTACAGACAGGCTTTTCTGGCCCCGGTAAGTGACTGTTCAAGCTTTCATAAGTACATTTGGCTGTTGAAAGTTTCACACTGCATATTCTGGAACAGCCACCCCTCTAGTGTATGAACAGCTCAAATCAAAACACAGACGCGAATTAACAGTTAGCTTTGAGAAGAGAGTCGTGTGCAAAAGCCCAAGCCGTGGCTTTACTAGTAGCTTTTCCTCATTTGCACATTAGGAAAACATGAGGTGAAAGGAAGGAAAAGAAGGAAAGCTGTCTTCCGATCATAGAGAGTCTCACTTGATACTCAGAATTATTTAATGAGAAAAATGTTTGAAGATAGTGCTGCACCTCTTAAATTTTAAATCTTTTATGTACAATAATTTTTTTTCAGTGACGCAGGAGAACTAAACCGTCATCCAAGCATGTTTCTCTTACTTCTGGTGTTGGGGAGGCTCTACCCTTCCCCGATGGACGGCACCTATTCCGCTCTCAGCATGGCACCTTTCGTTCCCTTCATTATGAGGTAGCGTGGTGTTTCCTGGGAATAATGGGGTGGGCAGGGAGGCTTATGGGGCATTTTAAGTTGTTCTTATTTCAGAAACTATAGATTTTTTAAAGTTTTATTTTACTTTGGGGGAGGGTCTCATGAAAGCAGGGGCCTAGGGGTTATTACCATTGCCCCCAAGTGGTCTCCATTGTTTCAGAGGAAAGTGCTTCTCCCTTGGGTGCTGAGGCCCATATCCATTGTCTAAGCAGTGTTTCCTTGGCACTCTGCCTGCTTATGGATGTGACAGGAGATGTCCACTTTTGAAAAACATAGCATTATATCCCCTGCCCTGGTGTCGAAGAGGACATTTGTCTCTTCACTCCAGAGGAAGGGCGAGGAGTTGCATCTAGACTGTGTGCACAGTGCTGTGTGGCACAAGTTCATTGCCTGCCCCTCTTGTCTTTCAAGCGTGGAGCACCTGAGAAAAAGCCACACGTGCAGGCTATACATGGAATCGGACAACAGCAGGCTTTCCTACTTCTAGAGCTTAGTACCCCTTTCTCTCGTAGAGTTTTTGAGGCATTGCCAACTTCTGATCACCTTTTTCATTTTTGATTAAAGGCATCAATAAATAGGTCTCCAAAAAGTATTGAAATTTTCTTAGGAAACATTGCAGAAGCCCAGTCATATTAGTTAGCTTTTACCTCTCTGCTTGCCTCTTGATAAAATACCCCTCTCATTTTTATTTATCTACCCAAAATTGAAATAGACTTAGAGCTGAACACCAGGCGCAAGAGAACGTGTTTGTTATTTATGTGGCATCCTGGGTTCCACTTCCTGGTTTCGCAGAGCTGACTGATGCATTTTAATGTGAGAAACCATTAAACACGAGATGCTGGCATGTGATTGCTGTAGCCATTTGTTTGCGCCAGGCTCTGGCTGCGGCTGTGCTGTTATCTCTGATCACAGAGATGACTCACTCAGATTGGTTTTTGTTTCCTGATATACAAAGTTACCGGCCTCCTGTATCCAGTATTTGGTGATTCATTTTAGGAATTCGGGTGGTAAATTTTACTTTCAGAAACATTTAAAAATTGTACTTTCACGTGTAACTGGAAAGAACTGACAAATGCCTCAGTGTGTTGGTGGGGTGGGGGAGAAAGGCTCAGAATCACGGCGTCCAGTAGAAACAAAGACGTGCCTTAGAACTTTGTCACTCTGTGTGGAGAACATTTAATTTATGGAAGCTCATTACTAATTGGTGTTTTGTGTTGCATCCTAGAAACCAGGTATTACTACTTTGAAAGTATCTTTTCTCTTATTTATTAGTATAATCAGTATATTTATTAGTGTAATCAGAATGCTCGTATTACTAATTATATTCAAAGCACTTATTATATAACAAAGATCACATTAATATAGAAGATTTAAATATTGCCATAAAGCCAGTGTCCTCTGTATCTTTCTTTCTTCCTTCTTCCTTCCTTCCTCCCTCCCCCTCCCTCCCTCCCTCTCTGTCTCTCTGTCTCTTTCTTTCTTCCTCCCTTCCTTCCTCCCTTCCTTCCTTCCTTCCTTCCTTCCTTCCTTCCTTTCTTTCTTTCTTTCTTTCTTTCTTTCTTTCTTTCTTTCTTTCTTTCTTTCTTTCTTTCTTTCTTTCCTTTCTTCTCCCCTGGGAGAAGGGCAGAGGAAGAGAGAGAATCCCAAGCAGGCTCCATGCTATCAGCAGAGAGCCTAATGCAGGGCTTGAACTCACTAACCGTTAGATCATGACCTGAGCTGAAATTAAGAGTTGGACGTTTAACTGAACAACTCAGGTGCCCTAATGTGTCATTTTTTTAACTCAAAAGGCACACAGTGTCCATTACACTGCCCTTCCAGGGAAAATGACTTGGTTAGTAATTGCTTTCTACCCAAATAAAGATTCATAGTGTGCCACCAAACAGCACGAGTGCCACAATTGATTCCATAGAGAATCAACAGGCTCTGATTTATTGAATGTCTGTTTGTGGTATAGAGCAGTTTTCTCAAACTTTAAGAGGTAAACCCATCACTTAGGAATCTCATAAATTCTGATGCCGTAGGTCTGGAGTGGGGCGCGAGGGTCTGCCTTTCAAACAGACTTCCAGGTAGTGCTGATGGCTGTTGGTCTAAGGATCTCACTTTGAGTACCAAGATTAAATTTGGAATATTAAGCATTATCAGAACTACCCCACCCCCCAATCTCCGTGCACCCAGTTTTAATAAACTAGACGGTAGTAGGGTCATACTTGGTACTCGATTAGGCTATTCAGAGGGTTTATGAGAAGTAGATTTTGACCCAGGAATGCAGAGAACAAGCAAAAAAAGTATTGTGAGCAGAGAGGTTAGTAGGAAGTACACCGACGTCTGTCAAGCTTTGACTTTTTGCCAGGTGCGGAACCGGGTGTTTTGCTTACAATGACTCTGAGAGGAGGTGTTATCACCCCCACTTTCCTGTTGAGGAAATTGAGGTTCAGAGAGCGAGTCAGCTACAGAGCTAGGTATGAACCCAAGAACATAGTGTTGTCAAGAGTGTTGGCTGTGCTCTTTCTATGACACCGAAATAACCAGCTCCCTTTCGTGTAGCCGGGAGCAGTGGCTACACTGCGTAGGCTCGTGGGCGGTTAGGAGGGAGGAAGGAGAAGGAGGGAGGAGGCTCCAGAGTTGGTGGATCTGAGTATAGGCTGTTTCTGGATATAGAAGGCATGTCCCCACTAGTGGTAGTGAGGATGGCTTGATCAGATGCAGCCATTCTCTCGGGCTCACATCTGCAAGGTCATTGCTGGAGGTAGCAGGGTTGGTCTGTGACCACATATGGAGAAGCCAGCTTAACTTTCCAGACCATCTTCTGTGATGCAGTGGAAGGATCCTAGTCTTGGAGTTCAGTCAAAACTCCAGTTTGGGGTTTCATCAACCTAGCACAGGGGCAACCCCATGCCACCCTAAAATGCTCACAGATCACCCTGGGCAGAAGAACCATAAATAGATTTTTTAAAAATTGTGAATTTAGGGGAGCCTGGGTGGCTCAGTTGGTTAAGCGTCCAGCTTCAGCTCAGGTCATGACCTCACGGTTTGTGGGTTCGAGCCCCATGTCGGGCTCTGTGCTGACAGCTCAGAGCCTGGAGCCCGCTTCAGATTCTGTGTCTCCCTTTCTCTGCACCTCCCCCACTCACACTCTGTCTCTCAAAAATGAATAAACATTAAAAAAAAAAAGGTTTTTTAATAGATAAAAAATAGTGAATTTGATAAAACTGTACGCGTTTGATTTAAATTACTTCTGAGAAAATTATGCATGAAGGAAGTGGAAGATTGATCATAAAACCTATTATTTCAGTCAATATGTGCAGTTCTAGTGATGGTAAAGAATGACCTATTTCGACTTGGGATAATAGCTAAAAAGATGGATATATGCATGAGTGGATAGGCGGTGCTTTATTTTTGTAGCATTGCCAGTGTTAATTTATGTACTTGGGAGAGTCTAATCAGGCTTTTGGATATTCTGAGTTTAGTGAAATAGAAATTTTTCAGCTAGTGGGAGTCCCACAAAGGTTGCTCTGACCGTGCTAAAGTGAGTTGCACAATAAGAAGATTAAAAGCCCCAGTGACAGCCTCTAATTTCCCTTTGGCTTAGCCTTCCCTTCCCTTCCTCTCTTTAGGTGTCTGTAGGTGTTTTTTTGTATTTTTGTCCATTTTCCCACATTTGGGAGCATAAGCTTATATCTCTGCACTGTACTTTGTTGACTGAAATCTTAGAAGTTCTGATTTGGGTTTTCCAAAGTGATGCATATGTGTATCGCTTCTCGGCCTTTTGGCTAAGATCAAGTGCAAAGTGATGCATGTGTGCAGTTACACTTGTTGCATCATCTTGGAAGGGAAATGATAATGTTAATCATGATGTTTTGTTTACAAGTATCTTTTTTTTTTTAATCCAGGGCATTTGATGTGCCCGCTACTGTGCTGGGTCCAGATTCACAGCCCTTTACTGGGCAAATATGATGTCTTCAGTTTAAGACCATTCACCCTCTAGTTCCAATACCACAGAGCAGAGTGACTCATACTTTAGAAGGGACCCAGACTGGCTCCCTGAACACAACTTACTTGTCTCAGGCTATCTACAGACCAGAACATCTGTGTACAGGTACCCTTGAATTCCCTTTCACAAAGGAGTTTCAAGTTTGAATTGAAAAGCTGTAGGAAACCGAGTATGCCCTGAACCTAGGCCGCAGCGTGGAGTCCTGAGCAGAACAAAGGCCCTGAGTTTAAGAGACCTGGTTCTGTCTAAGTTCTGCCACTGACTGACTAGCTGCATCACGTGGACGAGGCTCTCTACCCTCTTCGGGCCGGTGTGGTACCTGTGTGTAGGCAGGTGTCCCCTGAGCCAGAAAGCCCTTCTATTGCTGACAGCAGATCTCAGCATTGGATTAATATGCTGTGACACATCCCCCTCCGCTGCCTTTTATTCATTCCTTTGGGTGCTTTTAAAAGGATCTCTAGGGCGCCTGGGTGGCTCAGTCGGTTAAGCGTCCGACTTCAGCTTAGGTCATGATCTCACGGTTCATGGGTTTGAGCCCCGCGTCAGGCTCTGTGCTGACAGCCAAGCTCGGAGCCTGGAGCCTGCTTCGGATTCTGTGTCACCCTCTTTCTCTGACCCTCCCCTGTTCATGTTGTCTCTCTCTCTCTCAGAAATAAATAAAACATTAAAAAAAAAAAAAAAAAAGGATCTCCAACCCCCCCTCCTTCCATTTGGGGGCTTATTTTCATTGCGAAGGACTTTCAATATGTCTTTCCTCAAATGATTCCACCTAAGATAACTTTTCAGTGAAATGTGCTGTCCTTTTCTCTGTTATATTGAGGTGCAGATAACAATACAGTCTTAAACACATGGCCGTGGAAATCGCTCGTAGGGACCTATTCTGACTTTCGTAGTTGAGATGTTAAAAAATCCAGCCAACAATAAAAAAAAAATTGGAAAATTCATGTTTTATACATGTAAAAAATATTTCATGAGACCTATGGGGTGTACCAACCTTAAAAAGGGAAGAAGGGTGGCAGGAAGTACAAATACTAAGAGTTAGGCCTTTTAAGCCTGTGATATTGCAAAATAATATTGACCCTTGTTTTCTTGTCTTTCAAAGTAACATACTTCAGGGATTCCCATGTTACTCTTACCCATGTTACAGAGTTGAAGAAACTTGTTTTCTTTGGTATAGAGTTGGGGTTTCTGCAGTAGACAATAGATGGCTTCTACCTTCATTTGTGATTGTTGTAATACTGGGAGCTCCCCTTCAAGGCTGCAGGCACGTTTCTATCTGCTCCGTCTTCCCAGAATCCTTGCAGATAAGTAGAGGGCTGACTTTGTCTTACAGAGAGATAAACAGGCCGAGGGCAGCTGGAACACTGCTGGAAAGGAAGACATGACCTCCTGCATTTTTGTTCCCTTCAAGCCCAGCTCATCTCTCCCTCCGAATGCCTATAGCATTTGTTCTTTAAACCTCTTACCCTCCTATCCATCATTATTGTATCATAGCCGTCATTTGTATGCTTGGTGCCTGTTCTCTCCAAATACATCTTAACCTCTTTCCATGCAGAAGCCACTCTGGGTTTTTTGGTTTGTTTCTGTCCTTTGGTACCTTTCTCTGCCTCATCCAGGTTTGGGCGCAGAGACTGAATTATTAACCTAGAAATGCGAGTAATTGCAGATTGAGATATTTTTGTGTATCTGTGAAGTACTTAGGGACCCCTAGTCCTCCAGTATTCAAGCCCCATTGCCTGTGCCATCGGTTAATGGTTTTGAAGAGAGGAAGCTCGGCTGGGTCTTGTGTTTTACCTGGCCTCTGAGGAGTCTGTTTGAGCCCTGACATTTACTTTTCTTTTGCTTCACCTCTCTGACCCTCTGTTTCCTTATGTATCAGATTAAAGTCTTGTATATTGCCTAGGACCTCTCTGGCTTCATGGGCCTGTGACCTGAGGCCTTCCTGGCCTCTGAAACCCTTTCCCCTGCCTGACCGCTTTCCAGAAAAGTGCTCTGGAGGCCCACCTGCTGCAGGCTTTAGCACTAAACAAGAGGAGACTGGACTGATAAGCATGGAAGAAGGAGGGAGATGCCGTGGTGGCTTGTTGGCTTTTTGGGGTTTTTTCCTGCTGAAAAGCATAGAATTGTCTATAAAAACACCTTCCCAATTATTATGGCATGAATAAGAGGGCCCCTGTGTGCTTCAAGCTGTCAATCTATATAATGGGGATAACATTCCTTACAAAATAGCAGATAAAAGTCCCTTTGGTTTGCTTTTTAAGGAAGATTCTATAGAGAGGAAGGGGTTGATGGTGAAAGAGGGCAGACTTTCTAAAACTCCTGCTTTGGCTTGTCCCAACCAGTAAACTGGAAGGAAGGCCCTGAAGCTAGATGCAGGGGAGTAGATTAAAAAAGAGCCCCTTGTTGTCTGTCCCCTTGAAGGCAAATTCCTGGCCCCAGGTGACTTACAGCCTCGGGTACAGGAGAGCCTAGAACCAGGTCAAATTACCAGGTCAGTAACTTGGGGGAAATGTGGGGTGGGAATACTCTGCTGGGAGCTTGCAGAAGGATTTTTAAAAGGCAAGCACAAAGGCATATTTTATCAGTGACCTAACAATTATATTGATACTGACTGTTTCAGGCTGGATCGTTCAATGTATTACTTGCAAGAGCTTCACACTTGGTTGGCTGAGGTCGAGTAAGGATTCCCTAAGAATAAGTCATGCCTGAGTCACCTCACTGTTCTGATGGGACTGCCAGTCCAATAGATGAGGGCAATGCTGCTTTATTCAGCATTGGAATCACTTATTTAAATGAACACAGACTAGCTCGCATGCTTATTGGGTTTGCATATAACATAAATACAAGTGGTGATAGAATCAAAATTCAAAATAGTCTTTAAGCATGGGAGTAACGCCGACTCATGCCAGTGGCCATTACTTCTGTGTGGCTGGGGAAGAAGGGGATAAAATTGAGGAAGTGTATACTAGGAGCCTCAGTTTTATTTGTGATGTGTTCTTAGGGTGGGTTCTGGGCAAGTGGTTGACTGTCGTTTTGTTCCGTATACTTTTTTGTATTTGATACGTCTGACATTGTCCATAATTTCAAAGTAAGACTCAGAAGAGCCTTGGAAGACTGGATTGATGGGCTGAGATGGGCAAGATGACATTTAGTAGAGATAGGTATCATATTCTGATTTTCTAAAGAAAAGCCAATATTGTGTACCTACAGGATGAGAGCCGTCTGGCTCCCTAGCAGTTTTTATGAAAACATTTTGGGGAGTGGGATTTCCTGGTGAGCCCTGAGGAAGCAGTGTGACACAGTGGCTACTTCCAGACAGTGAAAGCTGTGGTCCCCCTGGATTCTCCTGGTCAGATTAAACCTGCGTCCTTGCGCTTATTCTGGTGGTCTGCTCTGGGCGTCCCATTTTAGGAGGGTCACTGAGAAACTAATATTTATCCAGAGGAGGTGACCAAGATGAGGAGGAAGCTCAACATCTGGAAATAGTTAGACTGGAAAAGACTTAGAGGCAACATGGTAATGGTCTTTACATACTTGAGAGGCTGCCGTATGGCAGGAGGCACATAATTTCTTTCTTGTGCTCCCAATGGGAAAGTAAGAGAGAGATTTCAGATTTTCATATAAAGAAGAATTTTGTGAAAGTTAACATTCTCCATCAAGAGAATGAACAGATTTCCCTAGTGCTGAGCTGCTGGTCATTGAAAGTATTCAAGCAAAACTGATCACTTGTCGTTGGGCTTTCTGCAGTACATCTGAGGTTGAGCTAGATGCCCAGCAGGGCATCTTTTTGAGATGTCTTGTTTGAGAACAGCTGAACAACTCAGGTGTAGATTCTAAATGAGCAGTGAAGGAAATGATAAGGCTGCCTCTGAACCTGTAACATGTATTTGTACATTTTTATTTATGGGTTCTGTCTCCCAGAGAAAAGAAATTGGGGTGCCATTCTCGGCATGGCCCACAGGGTCACAGCAGTCTGCTCCTACGTGCCCTCCAGCAGTTAATTCACTTAAATTTAGCTTCTAAGTAACTTCTATAACTTTGCTCTGGATAGTTCTGAAAACATTTTTTTGGCCTATGGGATGTTATGTCTGAAAAGCATTCCTTATTAATTTAATTATCTTTTTTGTGGTTGCTATATTTTTCTCCATTCCAGATGTTGGCTTAAACCACATTTGTTTTCTGACAAGTACAAGGAACATCTGAGTCTTTGAGAAAAGTCAGAGATGCTTTTCTGAAGAGTGATTAAAATAGATAACTCTTTGTTGCCCAATTTCCTAAAGGATCATCTTTGAGCGGAGATGCCTGTAGAGAGAACACAAGCATCCCCACGCCTAGCCCTTTACAAGAAAGGACAACTGAGAATAGGTCTTTGCTGGTGCTTTTAATGGAGAGCCCGTTCCCACCTGGCCAGCCTGGAGGTCCAGCAGAACTCCACCCTCCTGTAGTTACTGTGAAATTCTGCAAGGCTTAGAGATTGGGATTAAAGGTCAAGGGTGTCTCTATACCATCCTGATCTGCCGGCAGTGGTTGGATGAAGGGGAAGGGAATGGTCATCCCATCCGTGTGTGGAAGCTCTGACCCCTGGTTTTACTAGTGTGACTCTGATACCGGGTCCAGCTTTGGGTAAGAATGTCAAGGAGCAAGTGTTCAGTTTCACTCGGGGCGGGTGGGGGGGGGAGGTTCTTCAGCTTTTCCATTTTACTCTTCGCCTCTAAGCCAAACCTGTGCCCACTTCTTCCTTCCTACACATATGTTAATGACCCTAGCCTTTACCTTCCTTGGGACTATTTGTTGTATTACAGAGACATAAAGCAATGACAATTGGTTTTAGAGTTTTAGGCCTTACATGGGGGAGAACCTAAAAGCAGAGGCTGGAAGGTTGTTTCCTCCTGCTGGGGAATTCACAGTTTGTGCAGCGGCCCACTCCATCCTCTTTTTCCCCGTGGCCCTGCCTACCTAGTGCTTCATGCGGAGTACTGTGCTCATAGCCTTCTGAACTTCTGAATTCTACCCAGGGGTAAGCTGAGCTCCAGCATGTGGAATCCAATCGTGTTTCCTGCCTTGTGTGGCTTTTTTGCAAAGGGTACCAGCATAAAAGGATACTCTGTCATCTGTCACTGATTTTTATCTCTTAGTTCCTAGAGAGGGGCCTGGCTAACTTCATCTCTGGTGCCAGATCTCTTTAAGACCATTTTCTAAATATGTTTTTGAGCCAAAGGAATGAGGAATTCACCTCTTACGGAATGCATTGACAAAGCAAGCTAAAAAAACAAAACTTGTAGAGGCCAGCTTTTCTTCAGTGTTATCTGTTACTTCAACAGGCCAATTCAGGTCATGTTAGAACAAGTGACTGGATGTGCAAACAGCTTCATTCTTAGGTAAAATATTTGATAATGATGATAATCCATGGCCTATTGCTGCCATTCACTCTAAAAGTTAGAATCCAATCAGTTAATAAATTAACAAAGTAGTTGTTAAATATCCATTGCATACCTAGCTAGCCTTAGGTCTTGGGTAAGATGCAAAGTAAAGGAAGAAGGTATTCATCTTTGAAGAACTTGCCGCCTAGTCACTGGGCCTAGCTAGTGAGATAAAACCCACGGTTCTGCACCTGACATAGTGAATTTTAACCACTGAATTATGTGACAGATACACCAAGGGTCAAGGGCCAGTAAACAAGGGGAAGAGCGCCAGTGTTCTTGGAGAAGCTCAGCAGGCTCTCCCAAGTAACAAGGCAGGAAAAGAAGGGAATTCAGTCTTTCACGAGGACTTTTAGAAGTCCATGGTGATTACCAGCTCACACAAAATGAGAGAAAAGTCTTGCTGTCTATTATGTTGACTGTTGGATATAACAAGAGAAAGATTGTGATAGAGAGTTTTATGATTCATAACTTGGAAGTCATCGTCAGGATCTCTGCTGTCACTTGAATCAAAGGTGACCCAGGACATTCAGAAAATAAATGGTTTGCTGCTTAACAAGAGACACCAATTTTGGAAAATCGTGGCTCGTTTTAATGAAGGCCAGTATTTGCTCCAAGTTATACATTTAAGGCATTTGGAAATAATAAATAGTAGTAGGAAAACTATTACCAATATAGTGACATTTAAATTTCAAAGTATTTTATTAATGTCTTTTCCTGAGGAGCTTTTATTTCCTTAGTCTTCATTATTTTCTCGAGACTTGTAGCCAAGGTGCTCAGCAAGCATTTTTAATGCCAAACTGAAGGATTTGACAGTAGCAAGCCCCAAATGCTGACTGATACGCGGTCATCTTATCTGACAGGGTAGGGAGTGTTTTAAGATCAAAAATGTAGGTCTTTCTCTTTAGGCAGCAAATACAAATTAGGGAATAGAGTAGGAAGGCAAAGATGAATTATAGTAGGCTTAAAATGAGGACAAGGAAAAGTAATGACCTAGCGTGTTTGGGATATCTTTCCCTGACTGGCACAGTTTTTTTCCTCCCTCTCCTCTGGGCCTTGACCCTTCCCGGTCTATTTATAATCTTCTAGTTAAAACAAGCTGCATTAGTCACATCAATTGCCCAAGATGCATTCACCCCACATCCTTCTTCTTTTTCCTTCGTATCTTATTTTCTTCCATTGCCTTGAGACTCTTGACTGCTCTTCTCGCCTCCCCTCCACACCAGTTACGGATTAATTCTTCACCATTTATTCTTGTCTTTCACTTTATTTTGCAAGTGCTCCTGTCATCAGTTCATCCGTCCGGTAAATATATTTGCGGAGGGCCTACTTTGTGTCTTTGTGTCGTTGCCTAAACCCAGTGCCCCTACTTTCGTCACCTCCCATTTACAAGAGAAAATAAAGGCCATCAGGCCTAGATTCTTCATGGACGTGCCCATTCTACCTCTCCCCATAGTTCTCACCCATATTTTATAGCCAGACGCTTGGGAAAGTTTTCTCTGTTTGTTCACAGGCTCCATTCCCTGCCTCCCCCCACCCCACCCCCTACCCCTCTACCACTCATTCCTTAAACTACTGTAGCCTGGATGCCTCTTCTACCACTTCAGTGCAGTTGCCTCTACAAGGGTGCAGTAGGAGTGACCTAGTTCTAGAAGCCACTGGATGCTCTTCAGTGCTGATCTTTCTTTCCCTTTCTCTGGAATTTGACACTACTGCACACTCCCTTCTCCGTGACACTCCTTCCTCTGTGGCCTTCTTTGGCCATTATATCTTTCTCCTTTGGCAGGACCCCTTTCTCCTGCTGCCTCCCAAATATTGGTGTATCTCTGCCCTACCCTCCCCTGCTCTCTTCATTTTCACTCTGCACGCACTGTCTGGGGTTGCTCCTCACCTACAGTGAGTGATGTCCTAGATCTAGAACCTGTACATAATCATAGGTTCAGCATTATTTTTTTTTTTATTAAATATTTTTTTATTTATTTCTAGGAGAGAGAGAGAGAGACAGCGTGAGGAGGGGAGGGCCAGAGAGAGAGGGAGACACAGACTCCGAAACAGGCTCCAGGCTCTGAGCTGGCTGTCAGCACAGAGCCCGATGCAGGGCTCGAACCCACGAACCGCGAGATCATGACCTAAGCGAAAGTCGGACGCTTAACCGACTAAGCCACCCAGGCGCCCCATAGGTTTAGCATTCTACTGGCCAACTCCTTCTGCATGTCCCATAGACCTCTAAAAGTCAGCAATTTCAAAATGAGTCTCCAGGTGATTCCTCTGCACCCTGAGGCTTGAAACAGCCACCTCTTAGGGCCTACCTAGCACAACGTCTAACATCACATTCCATCTGGCCAGCGGTAGTCAGCGGACCTCTTGAAAGGAAGCACGTTCGAATCGGGACTCAGGATATCACAAGGATCCTCCCGATGTCTTTGACTGTGTTCATGTGACCTCCAGGAACACTGGTTTAAAAAGTCACTGACTTTTGATATCCCTCCAGTAAGTTTGAAATGATTTTCCTTTTTTCTTGTATTGATCATCACCAGTTTAAGGTAGCAGGTGTTGACACCTTTCTTTGGAGATGGAAAGCCAAGGCCCAAAAAGAGTAAGCATCATACGTCTACGGTAAAAACATCATTGAGGAGAAAGTCTATAAAGACTGATTCATTTCTTCAATAGATACTTGCTGCAAACATCGATTGTGTGTCGGGCATGATAGAAATACAGTGGTGCTTCGGAAAGATAAGATTTTGGTCTAATGGACTATCCTTTCTGGTACGCTGCTTCTTGGGCCCTATCTTCTTTGCCCTGATTTGTTCCATCGAATTAGTGACAAATGATAATAATTAGCTATGTGCCAGACACTGCTTTAGAACTTGACACATAGTCAAGTTCAATCATCATGACAACACTGTGAGAGGTCAATAATGTTATTATCCCCATCCTACAGAGAGGACGAGTTAGGCTGTTGGAAGTTTAGCAGTGTGCGCTAGGTCATATTCTGCTAGGAAGTGATAAGGCCAGGCTCTGACCCAGGTAGTCTGGCCCCAGAACCCCGGCTCTTTACCACTCCCTTAGCTACACTGGCCCTGAACACCACAGTATGCCTGCTTCTGACGCTGCGTGGCTATTGAGTTCTCCACATGCCAGAATTAACCTACAGTTTTAAATAACAAACATTTGGACTGACTTTGCTTTCTTGAGGTGTCCCTCCACCCACGGTGGACATTGCTTTGGCAGTGGTCTCATTTCCTAATCTGAAATCAGTAGAAAAGGAAGGAAAGCTCACAGTTAAGCCCGAGTGGTTGTGACAGGTTGCTAAATAAAACTGGCTCAACTGAAGTTCTGAGATTCTTGAGAAATACTGAGAGTTTCTTACAAAAGAAATTTTCCTTGGAATAGGAAATCATGGGTCGTTGCACAGTTGTGAGCGTCTTAGCAAAGAGAAAATGTGTCTTGAGACCCAAGAAGCATAAAGTCTTAACGAGATTATTTGTGGGTTACTCTTTATTTCTAACTTTTAAACTGTTAGAGAATATATTTTTCATCTGTCTTTGCCATCTTAAGTTTCCATAGTCGAAACTACACATAACTTTGAAAACCTTCCGAGTTGTTGAAAGAAAAAGAAAAAAAAATTACAGTTACAGACATTTAAGTAAGACTTTGATGTTTACAGAGCACCTTCACACGCAGTAGTGCACTTGATCATCCTCTTTTGAGTCTCATGGAAAGAAAACAGAATCGCCACGCTGTCAGGTGGCACATGTTGAGATTTTGAAAAATTGTCAACGTTTTTCTTGTGTGGTAATCCTATACTTAATGTGGAAAAGTGGCAAGTCTGTGGGGCGCCTGGGTGGCTTAGTCGGTTAAGCGTCCGGCTTTCGCTTAGGTCATGATCTCACGGTTTGTGGGTTCGAGCCCCGCATCGGGCTCTGTGCTGACTGCCAGCTCAGAGCCTGGAGCCTGTTTCAGAGTCTGTGTCTCCCTCTCTCTCTGACCCTCCCCTGTTCACGCTGTCTCTCTCTATCCTAGAAATAAAAAAAAAAATTTTTTTTAAGAAAAGTGGCAAGTCTGAATCGTGAAGGGTTCAAATCACGGACTATGATGAAGTGAAAGTTCCGTTACTCCAGACTGCATGGCGTAACTTCAGGGAGCTGCTCCAGTGGCCAGACGAACAGCACCTGCCTACTGTGGTGGCTGATAACCCACCAAGGCCTCTGACTGTGGGTTGAAATCTGCTCCCCTTGTTTCTCAGGCTTGCATTTTTCACGTGCACAGTCCCACCTCGCTCCTTCACTAAGCAAAACTTACTGGCCCCAAACTTCTGGAAGATACACTAGGACCGAGATGTACCCTCCGGGTTGTTTTCTCTTTCGTATTGGAGAATTCTTGGCCTGGGAGGTTCATGTCCCGGCCACCGGCCCCCCAAGAGATGGCCACACATCTCCTAACTCTGAATAAAAATTCTCAGTCCCAAAGGGAGACTTCAGCTCGTCTTCAGTCTAAATAACCACAACAATCAAAATTAGGCCCACACGAACGAGATTTTTCTGTTTGGCCTCTACAATGTCCAGAGCATTAACGAAAACACACATTTGGATGAGGGGTGCTGCGGTGGAAGTAAGCATCTCCTTTTTGATTATTACAAATCAAAATGTGTTGGCGGCTAGATAGGAAAAGCCCATCTGTTTGGGTAGAAACTATGGAAATATATCTGGGTAGCCAAGAAAAAGCTGAATTGTTACTAAAGGTCGTGTCACACGACAAGAAAATAATGTAAAAAGCCGAGGGTAGAAAATATTTTCTAACACTAAGCAAGTGAGTCCCTTAAGGCTGTCCTTTTGGGTGATGGGTAAGTAGTGTGAGTTTTTTGCTTAACTGTTTTGTTTTATTTATTTATTTATTTATTTATTTATTTATTTATTTATTTATTTTGCCAGAAGAATCTCTTTTTCTCTAAAGCCAGAGTTAAGGCTCAGCTTCTTCTCAGCTTGGATGAAATGAAAAGTGAAATTCGTTTAATATTAATTATAACCTGCATAAATCTAGTGAAGAGAAACTTAAGAAATGTCATTCTTGTTTTCTAGCCTGAGCCTCCATGCTGTATAATTAATGCCATTCAATCACTTTGTGCCCATTTTTTCCCCCCTGCATGATTTAAGAATTTAACTCAGAGCCAGAATAAAAACCGGACTTAGGGAAAACTTGCAAAGAATGGAGAGGGATTTGCGTTCTGCAGCACGGTTGAACACGCCGCGTGAGTGCCAGCGTTAGAATGCTGTGCCCTGACACAAGTCCCTGTTGAAAACTGGCCAGCGGAGAGGCTTCCCAGCACCGTCCCCATGTCTGCACCACCATGAACCATCTGTTGTGCGGGCCCGGGTAGAACCCAGGAGCCTCCGCGGGATTGCTGCACAGCCTGACAGACGCTGTGGTCTGGTGGATAAGCCCCAGGCTGTGTGGGCTTTGGAGCTGGCCGGCCACCCGGGCTCAACCCTGGATAAATATTCCCGGGTTCTAAGCAGGATGGGGAATTCAAAACCCTGTTTTTCCCAAGTCCTTGCTCCACCAATCCGTGACATGTTGTTATGAGGTCTGAGTGGAATGGCCGTGTGTGGAGGGAGAAGAAGGGAATGCTTTCTACTACTGATTAATTCGACCTCCCTAATGGGCCCTTTTCGTGTTAGGAATGAAGCCACCCAGAGGGCCAGATTCTAACCCCGCCGTAGCCGTTCACCCGGGCCAGCTTTACCCCTAAGGTAGCTGAAAACTATCTGAAATGATTTCGGAAGCCTGAAGTGGTGCTTCTACCCACCCGGTTTTCTCAGATGCCTCCTCCGTTTTGAGCTGAACTTGGGGAAGTGTCACAGATAGACTTTTCGTTATTGAAGTATATGGTTTCGATCCCTTCTAAAATGGAAATCCCTCTGTGAGACATAGTACTTTTGAGTTATTACTAGTCAGTTATAGCACCGTATGGTGTCGTGTAAGTTTCTTGGGTTTGGATGGGAAGGGAAATAGAAGGCATCGGTTGGGTGAAGTGTTTGGGGAAGGGATAAGGTCGGTGGTGGGGAGAGGTTGCAGAACTTGGAACAAAGGCAGAAAGCAAGTTGCCACCTTCACATATGTGGTTTGGGTGAGGACTGCGCTGACTTCTTCCCCACCGGAATTTGCTCTCATGCCTTCAGTGAAAGGGGACTTCCTAGTCTCTAGTCACTTCTTCCTTCTGGCAGGGAGAGACTTGAACATATATATATATATTTTTTTTAACAGCTCTGACTCTTCCTCACGCTTTCTAGATGTGGTTCCATTTCCTTCCCAAGATGAAAGCTTGTCTTTATGTCCACCCCCCCCCCCACCTCCCGAATAGTTCCAGGCAGCAGAACACAGTGGA
Organism: Proteles cristata cristata; assembly: GCA_017311185.1. Lineage (NCBI taxonomy): Eukaryota > Metazoa > Chordata > Mammalia > Carnivora > Hyaenidae > Proteles > Proteles cristata. The sequence goes on from JAESUZ010003943.1 coordinate 1,283,668, forward strand.
TCCTTCCAGATAAAAGACCCTGCTGATAAAATGCCAGATTGTTATCAGAGAAGTGAAGTGAGGGGAGTCAAGTCCCTCCCATTAATACCTAGTTACAGCTCTGTTTATATCCTGTTCATTTGGGGGCATGTTTTCCTTGGACAGTTTCTTGTCTGTGTTCTAAACTGCGGTCTGATGTTTGTAAAAATCCCAAAGGTCAGAATAGTGGGTTCCTTATTTTCCAAAAGGTTTAATGGCAAGGAAAAGAATATCAGAGTTTCTGTCTTCCATCTGGAAGAAAAGGGACAAGTGCTTGGGTTTGGTGGTTCATGCTTCCCCTCCCGCATGCAGACCCTAGTGCGTCGAATGACTTATGACTTTGAATACGTAGCCAACAAGTTACCTGGAAATAGAATGACATTTATTCTCTGTGAAGCCATGAGTATCTAGACATTGAGGCCAGAGTCTAAAATTCTCTGAAACTGCTTGGAAAGTGTGCTCAATGCCCCTGAACTGTCCACTTAGGAGTGTGTCAATTTTATGTTATCTGTATTTTACCACAATAAAAATAGATGAACAAATGAATAAATAATGCAGCTCCAATACTTTGGTCATGGTTGAAGATACCAAAGGCTTGGGCTGCGCGGTCTGCTTTATTTTGAATGTAATTGTTGTGGGATATAGGTGTTATTCACCCTTTTAAAAGCGGTGAGACTGAGCACAGAGAACCACAGAGAACCTTCACAAGGTGAAGAGACTGTTTTGCCACCATCATATGGACATACTGAGAAATTTGGGAGTTGAAAGAGTCAGAGCCCTATCTTGAAAATGAATGCTTCCAAACCACTATAGCCACTTTCCTTCTACCAGTGTAACAAAAGAGGGGAATAAGGTCTCCTGATGGCTAGAATAGTAGCATCTGTTGCTCTGATTCTCAAAGAATGGCTCTGAAATGCTCCCCGACCAGAAGTGGTATTAGGTAAGTGATCCTCCTCTGTGGTATCTGGCAGCCATTAAGTGGTCAGACACATATTTCTTCACCAAATTAAACTCACATCTGACCTTATGCTTTCCTGTTAGGTTGTGTCCTCAGTACAACCCAGTTTTGCTATAAAGCTCTTGAACTGTCCCTCAGCCAACTCTTTCAGCTTCACCGGTCATGGGGTTCTTTTTGAGGACTATGCTGTTGCCTTTTTTTTCTTTTCCTTTTTCTTTCTTTCTTTTTCTTTTTTTTTTTCTAAGCCAAGAAACTTCTCGAGCCCTGCAAACATGTTCCCTGATGACATAGCTGCAGTATGAATTTCAGGGTAGAAGAAAAGAAAGTAATATGAATATAGCCCTGTTCCAGATCTGAAACTTTTTCTCTTGTTAACCCTGGAAGCCCTGAACCCAGAACCCTGACTAAAAAAGATGCTTTTTTCCCCGTGTGTGCGTGTGCTTAGGCACTTATTCCTACCATTGTTTGAAGGAGGTTGTGAGAGATTTATCATGGTTTCAGCAATACTTTTTTCAAATTTAGTGTTTTCCTTAGAAAGGGCAAGAAAATATAGGAGCCTAGGAAGAAGTTAAATTTAAAATATATTAGCTTACATTGAGTGAAACCAGTAAAAATAAGCCGTGACCTTTCTTATAGGTTAAAAAAAATTGGAATTTTTTGAAAAAAAGTATTCTTTTAGGAAACAAAGATTTTGCCAGAAATAGCATAGGTAGTTAAAGCAGTCTGTCGTGAGAGATGCATCTTAAAAAATCTCCCCTTTAAAAAAACAGATTTCTTTACTTTCTTCTTGACTAATGGTTTTGTCAGAGTAATCATTTGAACAATAAATGAAATGCTTTGAAGTATATAGGGGAGTAGAGAACTTTCCTGTGCCTTGTACAAAGTGGTGATACAGATTATAAACTGAATGATGGCAAATTCCACCCAGTGTCCAAATACTAGCAACTGTCACCCAAGCTGTAGAATCTACTGATGAAATCATGAAGATGAATGGAAGTGTTCCAGATTGTTTAATTTCCTTTGAAATGTTGTATTTGTTAGATCTTAACACCCAAAAGTTAAATAGTATTGAATATCACACATAGCACTTTATTTTAAATCTTAGGTTGAAGGTTATATCCTTGACATGATTAAAGAATGACTCATAAAATTTGCACTGACTTTTTTTTTTTTTTTTTGATGGGCCAGGAGGGGAGCTGGAGAGCAAGTGGATACTGAATTGAGGCTAAATTTATTAATTGAATTCAAATGGAAATAGATGTCGTTTACTAATTTTTTTGCTTCTTTTTACATGCATGAATATATCTTCTGTGAAGATTCCCTTGAATGCTGCTTTTGCTTGAAATGCAGTATAAAATATCTCTTGGCCAGTAAAATTAGCAGTGGGGGCTCGTGATTTTTTCCCCCCAGTTAAACGTATCAAGCAGTGCCACAGACCAAACCTTCAGTTACCTGTACTTGTTGGAGGATTGGCCAGAATTCTTTATTGACATGTTCCCCATCTTAAAATACAGTGACCATGAAATTAATGTATTAAGCCGTAGTCACAATCCAGGGAAGGACTTAAAGGTAATGTGATTCTCCTTATAATTAGTAACCTAATTAAATGCTGGAGAGCTTCAGTTGTATAGCAGTGTGCCTTGCTTCTGAACAAAGATAATACCACCACTGAAACTGTATACTTGTAACACTAGTATATTTTTAATTAGTGGTAGGGTATGTGTGTTTATGTGATCGGGGTTGTTTGATCTTTAAACTTTGCACAGCGGTCTCCATTATGTATTCATTCTGACTATATTAAATAAGTGTACTAACTTGGCTTCTGTTTTCTCAGAATTTGTCATGATTCAAAGTGGGATGAGTTGCAATTTCCCTTTTCACTATGGAATAAGCAAATTATTCAAATAAGCAAAAATAAAAGATATTAGGAAACAGGATTAATCTACTCAAGATGGGGGCGGGGGGAGTCTGTTTAACCTTAATAACCACATGGAAAATCCTACTGCTAAATGCAAATGTGTTTATTACACTGACCCAACAAATCTGACATTGCTTGGTTGAATGGTTTGAGTTGTCAAGTGTACGTAAGTGTAATGAAATTGAATTTCTTTTTTTTCTTTTAATTGTTTTTAATGTTTTCTTATTTATTTTTTGAGAGACAGAGAGAGCGAGTGAGCAGGGGAGGGTCAGAGAGAGAGGGAGACACAGAAGCTAAAGACAGGCTCCAGGCTCTGAGCTAGCTGTCAGTGGGGCTCGAACTCATGAACCGTGAGATCATGACCTGAGCCGAAGTCGGGTACTTAACCAACTGAGCCACCCAGGCACCCCTGAAATTGAATTTCTTTTAACATGTGTTACAGCTGTTGAATCGTAGGGTGGTGAAAACATCTAGCTGAGGCAGCTAGCATAGGCAGTAGAGACAGGCAGACTGGACTCTGAGTCCCAACTTGTTCCTTTACACCCCCCTCCCCCACCTTTTTTAGCTTGGGCAAAGTCACTTAGTCTCACTGAGCATGTCCTGCAACAGCGTGTGGAAGATGTGGAGCATTGCCCTCAAAAAAATAGCTTTTGTTTTTTATGCTTATATGACTAATCATTACGAGTTCAGTGTTCATTGATTTATTTAAGAGCGCGCAAGGAAAAGTTAATTCTGGTCATAAACGTTCAAAGGAAATAGCTGGGCCTGTTTGATCTAAGGAAAGGAAGACTTGGAATGATTTGCGGGTGGGATTGGAGGCAGAGAAGGCAGAGAAAACCAGACAGGATGGGTACCGCTTGGAAACTTTTCTAAAGTACACGAAAGGTTATTCTTTAAAACCAGCACTATGGAGGTATAACTGGTTATAAAATAGGGTACACATGTTTAAAGTATACTATTTGAAAAGTTTATATACCCGTAAAATCGTCACACTTGTCACGATAGGGAACATATCAAAAGTTTCCTGTGCCTCTTTATAATCATCTCCAGCCTCCTGGCTCCTGGCAACAGCTGTTGATCTGTGTTCTGTCACCGTAGATTAATTTGCATTCCTAATTTCCATTCATACAAATGGAATCCTACATTACAGGTTCTATTTTGTCTGCCTGTGTCTCTCAGCATGTTAACAGCATATTTTTAAGCCCGGAAGCCCTGAACTTAGAGCCCTGACTAAACGATGACAGTCATCCATGTTAGTATGGATACCTGTTTCCTGTTATCACTGAATAGTATTCCATCATACAGATGTAGCACAATTTTTTTATAGACTCACCTATTGCTGGACGTTTATGCTGTGTATAGTTTTGACTATTACTAATAAAGGCGCTAGGAATATTCATGTACAAGTCTTTGTATTGATACGTGTTTTCGTTTCTCTGGCATAAACACCTCGGGCTGGAGTGAGTGGGTTGTATGGATGGCGTATGTTTAACTTTTTATGCCGAATGTTTTCCAAAGCGAATGTACCATTTTACATTCCCACCAGCAAAGGATGAGAGTTCCTGTTGTTCCATATCCTAGCCAACTCTTGGTATGCTCAGTCTTCCATTTTAGTCTTTCTAGTGAGTGTCCAGTAGTATCTCTGTGTGGTTTTAATTTGAACTTCCCAAATGACTAAGGATATTGAGCATCTTTACATGTGTTTATTTGCCATCCATATAGCTTCTCTGTTGATGTGTCAGCTCAGAGTTTGACCCTTTTTTTTTTAGGTCGGTTGCTTGTTTTCTTACTATTCGGAGTATATTCTAGACACAAGTCAAAAAGTTATGCTTTTAGACTTTGATTCATTTATTTCCCTGGCATGTAGGACAGGCAAAATGAAACTAAGTTGCAGCAGGAAAGAGTATAATTATACTTAAGTACTTTTTGACTGTGACACTAACGTGGGCATTGGGGCAACCAAAGGAGAATGTAAAACTCTCCCTGAAGATATTTAACAACAGCACTGGCAATGGTCTGTTGGGATGCTGTAGGTTTGCTGATGTATGACTCAATTTACTTAATTGCAGCCTTGATTTGAGGAAAGAAACTTCCCTGGGGTGGGTCTGTTGCTAACACTCAATATTCCTTACTCTTTTGTGCTCTTTTTTCAGGTCAAAAACCTGCAATTTCTTGGAAGTTTTCAAAAAAACTTTCCATGTACTTTATGGTTTTTTTCAATTCATTCTTTCTGATTTTAGCTTGAAGTGTTGCTACGAAACATAGGAAAATCATTCAGGAGCATTAATTGGCTTTAGCAAAGACAAATTGCAATCTCTGGAGAGTAATCAAATTCAAAGAAATGTTCACATTTCTCTCACCCAGCAATAGCACAAATCATTGTTTTAGCTGATAGTATTGGGAAGATTCATTTAACTCTTTGCAGAGGCAAAGTAATTAGCTGGATTCTCGAGGAGAGGTTCTGCATGATTAAAGGGATTGGGTGGTTTTAGCCTGCGGAAGGGAAGAGCAAGGGGTGATTTAATGACAGGATTCCAATACAGTTAATGAAGGGTTTTCCTGTGTGTCGAAAACACTGGTCATTTGTTCTCCAACTCCAGAGAGGCTCAAACCGGAGAAAATTGGCTCCCAGTATAGAAAGATAGAGTGTGGGTAGTGTTAGACTTAAAACTTTTATTACTGGCATCAATATTATTATGAGATTAAGCAATGGAGTAAGCCAGGAGAGGTCATAAAGATTATTTTAAAATAAAAAAGATAGCTGTCTGTCTGGGTGTCCATCGAATTACAGGATTTGGTTATTGAAGGGGACCTTAGTAATCAGATTACTTACTCTGATTTCCTTTTACAGATGAGGATGTGAAAAGACATTGTGTAACTTGCCTGTGGCCACATTGCTAGACACTTATATTTTAATCTGAGAATGTTTTCGAAGTAGCTTCACTTAAGTGACACCAAGACCATGTGAGAGTTTCTGCTTCCCAGCAGGTTTCCCACCACCAAAATAGTCCCTTAAAGCTGATGACTGTGTGTGTAATTTTTCCCCAAGCCCATGGCAAGGCAATATACTGACCTGTATGTGTCTCTTCTGTCATTTAAAAATGCTAAGGATTCTTATTCCTGGATATTTCAAACTTGTCTCTGAACGAAGGCTGTACTTGAAATGACTGTAGATGATTTGATCTGAGGTGATCAATATTGATGGAGGTCAGCAGAAGACACTGCCACAACCTTTGGGGAGCGCGTCCCAGGCTATCTGATATGGGGTTCTTCAGAAACTTCTGGCTGCTGGTCGTGCTACAAAGCCTGTAATTTGGTGGGTGACTTTGGGTCAGTTATTATGTCCTGGTGATTAATTTGCTTTCCCTAAGGGTAATGTATTAAAAAGCTTTAGGTTTGTTTTGCAAAACACTAGTTAGAGTCATAGGAAACATTTTTAGGCCATCAATTCATTATATATAGGGTCTACAAATGAGAGTTCTAAACACTGGAATTAAGTGGGATAAATTGCTTTACAAAGGATTGTGCATCCGTTACCATAACTGGAAGAAGTTGGCACACTGCAGTTTATTTGATTGTGGTTATATTTTATTTGGTAACTCATCATTCTGTACAAGCTCCCACTAGACCATCTAGAACAAAAACGTACGTATGCTTATATAGTATTATGTACTTATTTCAGAGAATTTGTATGCATACTAAAAAATGTGATAAAATATTCCAAAGTACCCAGCACATTGGCTGGCATCTAGCAGAGAACACAGTAAATGATCCTACCTTCCTCTCTTTCTTTGCTTTCTTGGGTTTTAGCCTTGGGTTTGAAATCTTTCAGAAATCTAACAAATTCTTGTCAAAAGGGAAGTTAATAAAATTGTTCGCGTTTAAAAGCGTTTACTTAAAAATTACCGTCGCTGTGTGTTGAGTACTCACTTTACTCATAGGATGTTTAGATTTTATGAAATTTTAATGTCTTTTCAGATACAGTCAACTAAAAAGTCAGGTTCTGTTGGTTCAAGAAAGATTTACTCAGCACCTGTGATTTGCTCAGCCAGGCTTGGGCTAGATTTAGGATGCTTTGAATGCCAAAATGAGAAATTTGTATTTAATGTGGCAGTAGAGAGCTATCATTGGTTCTGAAACACTGAAAGCTAAAAACAAACACAGACCAAGAGCATTCCTTTCCAAACCCTCCCCCTAAATATCTATATTAGGTTAAAAAGAAGGCAACATTCTCTGTTGAATTGACCACCCAGTCCTGTGTTTGTGAACTGAAAACCACTCACGGTAAATATGCTGTAAAGTTTAATGGAGTGAATTGCAACCGTATGAAATTGTTCCAAGAACTTGGCTTTTGAGCAGGGACCATCATCCCAAGGAGACCCTGAGTGATCAGGACAGTGTTCTCCGAGCCACTCACTACCTATAGGAGGAGAAGATGTGCTGGGGCCCGGTGTTATGTTCAGCCCCTTCAGGGAATGAGCGGCTGCCTGAATGTGCTCATCTCTGTCTTTTGTGGAAGCCCGAGTAGAAACAATGTGAGGGCTTTTGCTATTTAGAGGAATGGGCAGCTCTCTTCACGTACTCCGCACAAGCTGCCGCCCTCAGCCCCTGTCCTGCACACCGCTTACTCAGCCTGGGAGCCCTGAGGGTAGCTCAGAACACTTTTCCAGCCGTCCATGCGGAGACTGGCAGACCAGTATGCGGCTTCTGGATTCAGAGTCAGAGAGAAGAGGATCCACGCATGGACCGGGAGGGAAGATCATGCCAGAATTTCAAACGAAATCTCATGATTATTTTCGTTGTTGTGGAGAGTTTTATACTGTGTGTGTTAGAGCTCTGCCTTTTTTTCCCTTTGTAATACCCCATTTTGTTTTGGGTGAAGACTGACATTAATGATTCACCTGTCATTTCTAGGGTATCCAGAATGTTTGTGTATTTCTGTTGCTGTAAAGTCTTGCTCGTGTTTTTCCCAGAGTCAGGAAAGAATCACTGTTAAAGGACACCACATTTCAGTGTCCCAGAGGGAAAAGAGGCCCTTCTTTCCAACTGTCTAGGACCATTTGATTGGAATCTGAAAAATCCGGTTTCAAATTGTATTCATGGTTATCTGGGCAAAAAATAATGAAGGAACGAAATGAAATTTCAGATGAAATATAATTTTCATACTCCAGCTATTTTGATATCAGCAAGTAACCAGAGAGTAGCCTTCAGAAATCATGCATCCTTTCATGTAAAACACGTTTGTGATTTTAAATAATTAAAGAGCAGTATTGAAAGAGCTCCTTGAAGTAAGTACCGCACTAGATACCTTCTTCCGTCCCTGTCGGAAACTTCTCTCGCTTTATTTCCTAACACTAAGAAGAATGGTGTGACTGCAAGTAGCCATTGTCCTTGCAGCTGTGACCCTGTGTTTTTGCCACACACATGGCCTAGCGCTGTGCTCAGTTCTTGCAAGAGCAAGTGGAGGGCTGTCAAAGCGACAGAGGCTGCCCCAGCTCCTGGTAGCTCCCATTCGCACCGCTTCAGGATTAACCATCTGTGAACTACTCAGCCTGCAGAAAGCCTTAGTAACGTGGAAGCAGAGTGGAGGTGACCTTAAACGAACGTGCCTTCTATGGCCTGGCTCTGTGCTTGTCACACACCGCCCTTTTCAGATGCTCTATTGTGGCTTCTTATTGTCAGCGTTTCTTCCTAAAAACATTTTTTTAAAAAAGGTTTTCCTGTGCCAATTGCAGTTAATTGGCAAATTATGTTTTGAGCTGTCCAGTAGGTAAACATTTAAACTAAGCACCCTGCCTGCAAATACATACATAAATATATACATATGTTGTCCACAAAAGCTGGAAATGTACAATTTCCAGCTTAGCTTCTGTCTGCTGCTCTTATTTCTCTCTCACTATCCAAACCAAGGGCTTTTAAAAATCCAACTTCAAAAGTCCTGAAGCCGTTATCCTTCCAAGAAATATATTTGAAGAAAGAAATCTGTGGCTGTGCAGAGGGCACGATTACAGTAAATGCAGCTTCTAAGCGCTAGCGGTTTGAGTGCAGGAAAAGGAACAAGTTGTTCAGGTGGTGGTAGGGCCTTTGATGGACTGCAAATTGGCGTAGAAAGGACAAGCAGAGACTCTGGCAACCTCGATGGGCATAAACTCACCTGAAGATGTGGGGAGAAGGGTTTCCGCAATGCCCCATTTGTCACAAAAACATACTCAAGAGTCACAGGACACCCTGAAATGCCTACTTTTTCAGATTCACTGGTACAGATATTTATTTAGTGGCTCCTCTTTTGTGCGTGCACACATAGCCACACACACATGTACATGTTTCCTGAAGGCAGGATTTGAAATCAGGAACTACACACAATGAAAAGGAAAAAGAAATCTGGTGAAGCAGCATTAGCATGGAATACAATTTGGGCCCTGGACGCAAAGAATAAAGACAAGTGGGCCTCACGGGCCAGTTGCTCCAAAGAAACTCGACTTTCCATCTGTCTTTTCCAGCTCCTTTGGCGGGGAGGGGGCAGGGTAGCCTCTGTGAGCACTTGAAGCCCATTTGGTACAAGCAAGGCTCCGTGTCTTCAGGCAGTGGTCGAGATGGAGAGCACTAGGGAGTTTGTGCTTGTGGATCAAGCTTTTAAGTTTGAAAAGTATTCCACCTGTTAGCTTCAATGACAGCTACCACTTCTTGAGCGCTGTTGAGGTGATTGCAAGATTCAATCATCTTATGTGCTTTATCTCACGTAAGCGTCACGACAGCCCTATGAGGTCATTTCTCTTGCCCATTTTATAGAAGCTGAAAATCGACCTGGCCATGGTCGCACACCGGTGAGTGGCAAGACTTGGATTTAAACTTAGGTCTCCTGGGTTTCAGAACACGTTCTTAGCTCCTGCCCTATGTGCTGTATTATTCAGAACTATGAAGACCCTGTCTCTGTTAACTACACTGGAATTTTAAAAAAAGGCAGACCGTTTCTGCTCTCCAGATCGCTTTGGTCTAGCCAACATGGCGCTTCGGCTACTACAGGGAAGGCAGATGAGATGTGCCCCCGGCTCTGTTGGATCTGAGCATGCCATTGCAGGGACAGAGTCTGGGAAAGGAAGTCATTGATTCTGATCAGAAGAGGTGCAGTAAGATTTTGCAAAAGAAGTGAAACCTGAGGCGAGTTCAGAAGAAGAGGGGCTCCTCGCGTGTATAGGGTGAAATGACATTCATCCCAGTGAGAACAAATGACATCGTGTAGAGGTACCAATGGCGAAGCCATAGTTGGTTTGACAGAACATACACAGTTGACCCTTGAACAGCTTGAGAGTTAGGGGTGCTGACCCACCCCACACAGTCGAAAATCTGCATATAATTTTTGACTCCCCCGAAACTTAATTGGTAGCCTACTGTTGACTGGAAGCCTTATTGAGAGCAAACAGTTGATGGACACATATTTTGTGTATTATATACTGTCATCTTACAGTAATACCCAACTTCTTAATTTTTTCGGTATTTCTAGGCTCCGTAGCTCATCGGTGAGTTTTTCAAATTATCACAAATCTCCGAAAACTTTCCCCCAATGTATTTATTGAAAAGAATCTGCACGTTAAGTGGGCCCATGCCGTTCAAACCCATGTTGTTCAAGGGTCCACTTTATAACAAAGTTTTTTTAAAATAGTGTCACCTGAAGCCTCAGCCTACGTCTTCTCACCCAGTCTGCAGAAATACCTCACGAGGTAGGCTTATCTCAACTTTTGTCCATAGAAGACCATTCCCCAACAGCAGATGGCCCTGCTGCTGTATGAGAAACTGGCCGTCATGGTGGGGTGTTCTTGAGTAAATCTAGTGAGAGTTGGGAGTAAGTCACACATAGCTTCCTTAAAACTCAGCCCAGCTCCTAGGATGCCAACCCCGTGGTCAAGTAGGGGCATCTAGAGAAAACGGGTGGCCATCTTCAGCAGCAGCAGGAGTTCGGGGGTTTCTGTTTTGTACAAGATACAGCTTGACCTCTGCAGAGTAAGGATAGGCCTGGAGCTGGGCCCGGGAATCCAGAGGACCTGGGGGAAGCATTAATTATGTCAGTGAGGGAGAGTGGAAGGGGATATTAGCTGGACCGTGAAGTCATTCTGAGACTTTTCTCAAGACTTTCTCTCTGATTCTTATGAAATGAGGGACTCACATAAGGTCATTGGGCCTTTTGAAGTCCTTTCAAAAATACCTCTCCCTCACATTGCCTAAAAATGTTCTCTCAGCCATTCTGCCTTGCTGTGCAAATCACATGAGGAAACACTTGCAAAGGTTTTAACACCAAGCCTGGCCCTCTGTCAATGCTCAGTAAGTGTTAGTGGTTATCAGCATCATTTTATTGTTCTGCTCCGGGTTCTACCAATTAGAGACTGGATACCTTCAAAAGCCAGTCATACTTCAGTGAGTCTAGGTTGAACTTGTCCAAAGCTTCTCCAAGACTGAGGATCTTGAGGCGGCTGCGTTAAGACTGGATTTTGCAGGTGGACAGACCCTAATTGGAATGCAAGATCTGCCAGTTTCATTTGCTAGTTTTATGATCTGAAGCATGTCAGGAAACCTCTCCTCATCTGAAAATAGGGACGATGATGACCTTGCAATGAAGATAGAGCGAAGTCGATGATGAAATAGTGTTCCTGAAGGACGCAGCCAGCCCTGGCACACAGCAGTCACTTAATACACCTCAGATCCCTTCCTTCTGTCTGGATGCACTGAGGGGCACTTTGGGTTCGTGTAGGGAAGGACGCAGGCCCAACTCAAACGCTCTCTCTGCCTGTCCCTGTTTCATCACAGCTGGACCATATCTCCCAGACCACCCACCCTCCTCTCTGTGTGTCTCCCCTCAGCCCTTCTCCCACAGCCTGTGTTTACTTCTCGAGGCCCTGACAAGTACAGGCTGATGGGCCTGTCTTTCGCGCCGCACTGTGGGTTCCCGTGGCCTGGGCGGTGGCTTTTCTGTCTGCTTCTCTGGTACCTACCCGGTGTGTGCTTGTGCTGGGCACTCAGGTGTCCCCACGGCTCCTTCAGGAGGTACCGGTGAGCAGAGACAGTTTGTGTGATGTCCAGCCACTTACCTGTGAAACCTTCCAAGGAAACTAGAACAGAATCTGAAGGTAAATATAAAGAGGGAAACACCTGGATGAAGGTCGGCCACCATTCTAGGAAACAGGCTGAAGTGTGGGGAAGATCTCAGAAGAACAGGTGCCTGCTCAGAATATTCTGAACTCCCCAGGGTTCTCCAGGGTTCCTGAAGGCCATCCTCATGCCAGAGTCCTTTATCTCTTCCAGAAAGCCATTCCAACTCCCTTTGCTGCTTGGTTTCCCTGTGTCGCTCCTAGCTGTGTGTGTCTCCATGAGGACTGCTGGTGTGTGGTCGTGGCTTATCTGCTTGACTCCCCTCTAGACTGGCAGGGTTCCGTGAGCAGAGCCCTATTCTCTGTCTCCCTCTCTCTAAAGCGGAGCGCGTACCTGACAGTCACACTGCGTGCAAAGGAGCAACTAGAGATTCTTGCCTTGGGTCTAGGAGACGCTGCCCCAAGGTTTTTTGGGGCTGTCGCAGACTTCCTGAAATTATATGGGAAATTGTGTGTATATGTTCATAGACCTATTTCTCTTTGAAGAGAGCCCACGGTTTATATTAGATTCTGGAATGTTTTCCTACAAATGTAATCCTACAAATATTAAAAACAAAACAAAAAACACAAGCATTTGGAGATTTCCAACATACTAGTAAAGCTTGTGTTTTCATTAGCTGAGAGAGATTCTTACTCTCCCTCCAATTCCAGGTGTGAGCTACCGCTTGGAATAGCCCACAGACGCCATTTTGGTGGTTCTGGGTTGGGTGCTGCTGCAAACAGAGCCTGGAAGGTCCACTTAGCCTTTCTGGGCTTCGTTTTATGTTTCATCTGTTCGTTTCGGTTTGTAACGCCCTCGTGTCCTGCAGGAATGCAGCAGAGTAAAGAAGTATGAGTGTTCAGGTATTTTATAAACTGCAAGGGCTCTGTAATTGCAGGACGCAAGTGTTAAAGTGACAGATGTGTCATTTCTTGTGTTACACAGTGCTGAGAGCACAGCAGGCACTCAGTACATGGGAGATTAAGATGAACGTGGGAAGGGTTTATGGGAGTGAAAGTTCTAGAGGTTCGGGTGAATGCATGTCCTGCACACCCTGCGCAAGGACCTAGTGCTCAGGCCTAAAACACAGCTAGGGCTCCTGAGGAACATGGTTTTCAAACAGTAGTGGAAGCAGAAATGACCTTTCAGATCCCAAATCCATTTGCTGTACTCTCCTGAAGCATTTGAGGCTTAGAGAGACAGAAGCAGAACACTTCTTTTCAGAAGGGCTTGAGATTCCTCCTTATCTCTGTTTTTAATGTTTTATTTATTTTTGAGAGAGAGGTGGGAGGGGCAGAGAGGAAGGGAGACACGGAATCCAAAGCAGACTCCAGGCTCAGAGCCGTCAGTAGAGAGCCTGATGTGGGGCTTGAACCCACAAACCATGAGATCATGACCTGGGCCGAAGTTGGATGCTCTACCGACTGAGCCACCCAGGTGCCCCCTCATCACTTTTGATGGAGCGCTCCCCTCCCCCCACCAAAAAAATCTCATTATCTTCATATCATCATTTTGTTATTTTATCTTCATATAAATGGTATAGCCTTCACACCATAGTTTTCATTCTCTCATTGAAGCCATTTAGAGGCCTGTAATTCTTAGAACATGCTCGTCCTGCACTGGACACAGGCACACTGCATGGAAACTTTGTATCTCCAAAGTACCTTGCCTCTTAGAATGTTCTCACAGACGTCACAGGAGAACACTGGGTATAGATTATTGCTACCGCAGTCAGCTCAACCGAGACCCAGAGAGGTTACTGTGACTTGTTCAGGTGCTCTGATTTTCCATCCTTTATAGCCACTAGACTCAGCCCCCACAGAGCATCTCTGCTTGATTTTGGCACATTTATTGAATCAAACTAAGAGACTCTATCCAAGGGAAGGATAGATTTTAGCTGCAAATATATTCTGCTTAGGACTAAAAAGACAATGTTTACATCCCCTCACACTCCAAACCACATATACCTCATCATACCCCTCCCTGCCACCAGTAACTGACAAAGCAATAACCTGGAAATGTTTTTTTGCTTAAAGATTGTGTGTGTGTGTCTGTGTATGTGTGTGTGTGTTGTGTGTGTGTGTGTGTGTGTGTGTGTGTATTGACTGTAATCTGTCTTTTCAGTTTAACAATGTGTGGTAGAGGAGTTTGAAATTACGTTTAATCATTGTTTTATAATGAATGATAATTAAATATTACTTTTAAAAATTGGCGCTTCTTTTTCTGTAATTGCATTACTCTTTTGAGGGGAGATTTTGTTTTGCACTTTAACCCGATTGTGTGCATTTGGAAAGTACCCCAGCACAGGGTACCCAAAAGCAGAAAATTCTGGCATTTTTCCCACTTTCCATTCTTTCTCCTGTATGGATGCCAGATTCCTTTGGGAAATCATCATTTGCTAAAGGTCAGGAGCAAAAGGAGGGGCGTTCTTTAGTGTACAGTTACTGCTAATTAGAAACTAAACATCTGTAACCATGTCAGAGTTATTTGTGTTTGAAAAGAAACATTTATATACAAGAGCCCAGTTCGGTAACATAAAACACGCTCTAACACAAAGTGTGTGTGCTGGAGGGGTGGGGAACAGACAGATGGGGAAGCTTCCGACAAATGACTGGGCTTGAGTGAGGTCATTGGCTAATTAAATCTCAAAGCATTTTCAGAGTATTTTCTTTTCTCTGTCGAGTGAAGTTTTCTCACACCCCCACCCCCACCATGGGCCAAAGCAAACATTTTACTGCATTTGCCAATTAAAGATTAAACGGGTAATCATTTTAAAGGAGAAATAAGTAGAAAATGGGTGATTTGGCAGAACCTAGTTGAAAACCATTGGGAAGTCTCTAGCTACCTACTGTAACATTAGCTCTCGGTGTCGTCCATCGTATAATGTAAGGTGAGCTCTTCTCCATCCACAGTGTGCTGATTGACCTGTCTCACAGACATGTACTTGATGGGAAAAAAATAACACAAGGTTTGATTTACCCCGTGCCTCTCTTTCCTCTCTTCCTACCCCACTCGCCATGATGAAATTCTCTTTGGATCATTCCATTTGTACATTAATTAATCTGTTCCTTTACTGTCATATTAAGATAAATGTCATTGTTACCTCTGGGGTGTTAGAAATGTTGCAGTGGTGGCGCTTTGTGCCTCCACATGCTAAGTCTACATGGCCACATGGCCCTCATGACCCAGATCTTACCAGTAATATCTTCTTAGAATACGAATTAAGTTTGAAAACAGAACAAGAGATCATCTCTTTCTTCAACAAGAGTCTACCATCTCCTGATCGTCTCCATCCTTGTCTTGGTGTCGAAGATATTACTGTAAATTGAGTTACTTTCTAAATTGGATAAAAATCATGGAGTTTTGGGAGTTCTCTAGTTAAGAACTTATTTAAGCCCAGACTTACCATATTGGGCTTTCCTCCCAAATAATACTATCTCTGTGAAGGCTCTCAAGTGCACAGTTTCAACAAAATGGTCGTGGACTCTCAGGTTCTGAGTGTTTACAAAGTCAAGAGGCTCTTAGATGACCTGCCTTTCCAATGACCTTTGTAGAATCTCAAAATCCCACTTGTCCATGACTTTCACTATCCAGTTTCACTAAGAACTGGCTTTTATTCAAGCTCTTGGGGTGTGAGTCAGCCCAGAGGCAAGGATTCAGTGACTTGAGGGTCCAGCTCTTGTTCTCTTGACAATAAGTTCAAGATCATGTCGTCTGCCATTTGTGGCACTGCCCAGTCTGGCCAGACCCACTTCTCAGCCTGAAGTTTCTCTGTTATTTCTGAGCCTCTCCTTCAGTCAGCTACGTCTGCCTATGCCTTGAGCAAAAAATTTACCTTGCTTCCTACCACTGTTGCTGGTTCAACTTGCTGGTTGGAAACAACTTGCTGGTTCGAGCCTTCTTAGAATCATGCTTGCTCTCCGTCAGTCCTTCCAGAACCTACAATCTCATCCTCATGTAGCCATAATACGAAGATCACCCGCGTATTGTTTCTCCAGGACTGTCTTGTGCTTTGGGGGCATCTTTTCAAATGTACGCCCCATCTTGCCGACCAGAGTCTAGGCGCCCCAAAGACCACAATGCCTTTTCCTCCTCATGGCACTTACTGTTCAGTCATTTCGAGTGCCCAATGAATAGTTGTTTGATCGTTGAGGAGGAAGCTATTTTTAGCTACTACCCATTGAATCATTCCCAAAGCCTGTCTGCATTTATTCCTGTGGTGAATCGTAGATATTAGTAATACTTACATGAAAAAGGAAAACCTGTAGAACCAAGACTAACACATACACACCATCATTGGAATAAGGGAAGTATAAAAAAAAATAATTTGGAGTAAGGAGGAACTCCCATCCCCTACCCTCCTCCCCTCGGCCCCCCAGCTTGGATGTCCCAGCTGGAGCTAGATGGAACATCAACATGTACAAGGGCACGGATGTGGAAATGAGTATTGGACGGTCTTGTGTTTTTATGTCTCCCCAGATGTGGTCACTCGCCCGTCTACCGCTCCCGTGAAATGGCAGCTCGTGCCTTGGTTCCGTTTGTTATGGTGGATGAAATTCCCGATACCATCCGAACTCTGTTGGCCAAACTCCCCAACTCCACTGACCAGTGTTTCCGGCAAAACCATATTCATGGGACGCTACTCCAGGTAAATAGAGTTACTTTGTGTCAAACTGCACAGGATAAACTTTTGTTTCTTCTCATGGACTGTTAGCAGGTGGAGACTTGATACACAGCTTAACTTTATCGGTAGAACTTTTTTCTATTGCTGAAAAGACCAGGCATTTCCTAGGTGCGCAGTTTTCATGTTTGTAGTGAAACACTGATTTATTCGCATGTCTTTTGCATTAAAATTCCACATTTTATACAGCATGCTTTCTTCCCCATTTGGACGTAGCTCTGTGAACCAGATAAAGTTCTGTCTTTTCCGTCAAGTCCCTGCAGACCATCCGGGCCCACTCCCTGTTCAAGGTGAAGTTGTGAGCACTCCTCGAAGGGGAGGAAGGAGAATCAGACACATCGGGGAGAGTTTGTGCTGTGGGCGTCACGCCATAGTGCATAGGAATGCCAGGCTCTCCTCTCCTGTTTCCTCAGTGTCACAAAAGAAACTTTTTATTTTTCAGAAATATACAAATACACGTTTTGCTTTTAACTTAACATTTTCTCTGCAGAGGGCCAAAGTATAACAAATGAGTGAGAAAGAAACTTCTGCCCGGAACTTTCTTTTTTAAGCCCTAACTGTAAACCTGGGAACGGGTGGTACTAGACACATCTGTTCACATGGCTGCCAGGGTCGCTCATGGTGGGGCCGGATTGGGGGTGGGATTCAAATATCAAGTCATGTTTGCGCTTTGTGGGCAGAGTTGGGGGGGTGGGCCTGGAGATCCCAATATAGGCATAAGTTTGAGGTCTGTGCCGCTGCCATGAGAGGCAATGCACAGAACGGTTAACGGCCTGAGACTCGGGAGCCAGAGTCTCTGGGTCAGTCTTGCTGCTCACTGCCTGCAAATCTGCATCTTGGGGGTGTTTTTGTTTTGTTTTTTTATTAACTTTTTTATTTTGATGACAGTATAGTGAACATACAGTGTTGTATCTTCATTTTTGAAATGAGGATAACAGTAATATGTAGGGGTTTTGCTAGGGGTTTTGTGAAGATTAAATGAATTAAAGCATATAAAGTGCTTAGAATAGTACCTGGTACCTAGTGTGATATATGGCTACTGTTGTTATAGTTTAATGAGCCTGTGCTATAATGAGAACTAATATTTTTAGTAACTGATTCCCTCTAAGTGAGAATGAATGCCAGATAGACCTATCTTCATGCCTTCCTTTCTTGGCTGTTACATATAGTCAACAAGTGTTTATTACATGCCTCTCACACAGCACTGTGTCCCTCAGAACAGTGACTAAGTCAGTGCTAGTGTGACGAATCAAAGACAAAATAAGACCTGAGAATGGACAGTCACAATGTAGTGTCCTAAGGGCCAAGGGAGCACATAGCAGGGACACTGGACCGGTTTTGAGGGAATCCAAGCAAAGCTTCCCAGAGAAAGTGACATCGAAGTAAAGGCAGAAAAGGCCAAACAAAGGGTGGAGGGAGGGCCCCCCCACGCAGAGAGAACGGCCTATAGTGGGGCTCGGGGCGGCAAGAAGTGAGCCTGTCTGGGCACTGCAGGCTTGGGTGGGACGAAGTTCTAATCGGCAGGTCCCAGACTGGTGTCAGGACCTCTTTACCCTCTGAAAAGTTACTGAGGATTCCAAAAAACTTTTGTCTCTCGATATCTAATTAATAACTAAGACAGAAAAGCTTAAAACACAAGAACACACAGGCACGCACTCCATCAGTCGTCCCTAGAACAACACCATCGCACACCTTGTAGCACCTGGCAAACCCCACCAGCGAATGCCATCTGCAGGGAAGCAGGGTCCAGGGGGAGAGGAATGTCCTAGTGACAGTTTGCAGACCTCCTGAGAAGACTGTGCGACCCCCGAGCGCCCCAGAGCAGATCGTCTGGTCTGTGTTGCATATATTTGGTGGGGGGGCGGGGGAGGTCTTTGGCCGTCTCTTCAGTGCAGTCTCTCGAGCACTCATCTCCCTTGGTCCTCACCATCTCTCAGTGGTGACGGGAGGGCTGGAGAGTTATTACCTTGGTTTTAAACGTGGGACCCTGAGGCCCCTACAAGTTAGCTTCGGTCCGACGCTACGTTGAAGGGAAGGAGCCGGCGATAACAAGTAATGAAGAACATGCTTTTCAAAAATGGCTGGATTCGGCGCCTGAGTTAGAGGCAGGGGCTCAGATTGTCCAGTGGGGGGCTGGGGGTGTGTGTGTGTGTGGCCAGCCATCAGATCTTCTTTACGGCAGGTCCACTCTCGGCTCCATTTTGTCAGAAGTCATGAGGCAGGAATTGCTCCTTCGGCGGGCTTTCCCCCTGTGCGGATGGGTCTCCCAACCCCATTTCCCACACACAACGTGACAGGTCTGGCTGGGTCTCCCCGGTCTGCCCAGCAACAAAGCATGGTCTTCGGCTCTGGCTTGGGCTGCCTTTGATAGCTCCCAACTGCTTTTTCTGTGACTTAAGCGTGAAAGACCGTGGAAAGGTAAAAGCCTTGTAAGTGCAGCTTGGCTGTGGCTATTTTATTGCTTTGTCCCTGGGCGTTGGGATTTGAAGGACAATGTTTTATTGCAAACAAAACAAAATAATATGGGTGTTGGGTATCGTGTTCACGTGTGTCAGATGGATCCCTGTCTTTACCAAGATTGGTTTATACCCTGGTTGGGAAAAGGAAGTCAAAGGCATGTGAAAATCTATCTGCCATATCCATTTGGGTGTCTCATCCGTGTTGTTGTAATAGCTCTGTTTCACTCTGTTGTTCTTTGTGGGGAAAACACAAGGGGTTAAGATGGGGAGGGTTCTTTTTCTCTTCCTTCCCACAGCTTATGGATTCCTTCCCCACATAAAGCTACCTTTGAAATCGGTAAAAGGCCTGGAAAAGAGGTGTTAGGGATCGAAAGGCATGAGAATCTCCATGGGACTTTCAGAGCCAGCTAAGTAAATATAAAATTGTTATTCCCTTTCAGAGGGAGGAAGTCATTTTGTAATCAGAAAACAAATCCTTCCACAGAACATTTTCTTGAACTACACATTTTGGCTTCTTTGAAAAATGTTTACATAAATATATCAAACCTCGGAATGTTTCTATAGGATACCTTGAAAATGAGAAATACGCTGAGCTCTGAATTTTCTGAGGCGCTGGAAGAAAGATTCAAATTATAGGACACGCGTAAAAAGAAAACATACGAGAATTGTTGCTTAATCATTTTAAAAACCAGAGGTTCCTAATTGCAACGTTGACATGGAAGTAACACACATGAGAAAAGGTGAGATTATGCAGCCGGTTCGTAAGAGCCGATGGTAAATGACATTAAATCTCCATAAAGGTCAGATAAGAGCCATGGACATTACCTCATTTGGGAACAACACGGCCTGGCAGGGCCACCCTGCTTTTTAAGTAGAATTAACCGTCTGTTTTTCTTGCCAGAATTCTTCATGTTGGGGCCTTAACATTATTACTAGGTTACTTATCACTGCTGAGAAATCATATTGGCATTCGAACATTTCTCTTGTGTTGAAGAAGAGTTTGGGCCAACATTACAAGGCAGGACTTATTCTGATTCTTGGGTACTTAACTCACATGTTGGTGTCCCATAAGGAAATATATACCATTTGAAATAGAACTTTGAATTTTGAGTTATTTTCATTTTCTTTTTCTTTTTGAAGTTGATTTATTTATTTTGAGAGAGAGAGAGCGAGAGAGAGCACATGTCTGTGTGTGCGCGAGCTGGGGAGGGGCAGAGAGAGAGCGAGGAAGAGACAATCCCAAGCAGGCTCCGAGACAGCGTGGAGCCCCGACTCGAGGCTCAATCCCATGAACTGTGAGCTCGTGACCTGAGCCGAAATCAAGAGTTGGACGCTTAACCAACTGAGGCACCCAGGCGCCCTGATATTTCTTCATTTCTGTTTTGGTTCTTTTTCTCATGATCTGAACATATACGAGGTGGTCCCTACTCTTTCTTTACATAAACTCTCTTATATGAGCAAGGTGAAAAGACCGCTGAGGTAATTCAGCTTTCGTTGAACCAGAAGAACCACTTCTGCATTTATCTGAACATTCTAGGCAAAGGTATTCTTTTTTCTTCAATTAATCCAGATAATCCTCATAGTTCTAAACATCCCTTTGCTGGTATTGAATTTTCTCAGCTTTTACCAGCAGGATCTGTTGAACACCTTGTTTAATTCTCTTATTCCTCCATCCCCTCGCCCTACCCAAATTTGAAGTCTTGATTTTTGCACTTTGAGAATCCTGGGTCACTTTTCTGGCTGTGGAGCTGAATGGCAGCATTGCACTCTTGGGTTGACATGAAATATTAGCCAGGGATGGATCTCAGACAGCCTAAGCCCGCACATTTGGTGAGTTTGCTGTAAGAGAAGTAAAATGAATGTTTTGAGCACCTCCTGTATACTGCATAAAATGCGTATGTGATTTCATTAATACTCTGAGCAATCCTGCAAGGTGTGTAGAAAGTGCTACCTCCTGAAAGTTGACACGAATAACAACTTTTTATCTGTAGGGAAACCAGACAAAGAATCCAGCTTCGCTTTGTTTGTAATCCCTTGTCCCTGAGCCCTGAACATCTGATTTGATGTAAGTCCTTCGGTATTACAAAGACAGCGGGGGCACCTGGATGGCTCAGTTGGTTAAGTGTCTGACTCGATTTCGGTGCAGGTTGTGATCCCAGGGTCATGAGATGGAGCCCCGAGTTGGGCTTTATGCTGAGCACTGAGCGTGGAGCCTGCTCAAGATTTAGTCTCTCTCTCTCTCTCTCTCTCTCTCAAAAAAAAAAAAAAAAGACAGAGGGACAGAGGAAGCCAGTGAAACCCTGAGAGGCTACAACCAACCAGTAAGGCATTTGTGTTTCAGTATAGTTGACACACAGTGTTACATTAGTCTCGGGTGTATAACATACTGATAGATAGCGTCCGACTCTGCACCTGATGCTGTGCTCACCACGTGTAGCCACCATCTGTCCCATTACATCACTGTTACAGTGTCATTGACCATTCCTTATGCTGTGGCTTTTATTCCTGTGACTTAGTCATCCCGTAACTGGAAGCCTGTATCTCCCGCCCCCCTTCACCCACTGTGCCCCCCCCGCCCCCTCTGGCAGCCACCAGTCTGTTCTCTGTGTTTACAAGTCTGATGCTGCTTTTTGTTCGTTCTTCCATCTGTGGGTTTTGTTTGTTTCTTAGATTCCACTTGAGAGTGAAATCTTTTGGTTTTGCACCTTCCCTCCCTCCACTCATCTTTTCCTCATTATTTGGTGCCTCTTTGGTGTCTCATTTAATAGTCTTAAATACATTAAAGCCTAAAAATACAGAATCCTCCATTGGGACCTAGGTTCTAGCCAAGCTTGAAGTCGCCATACCTTCTGTCATCCTTAAAGGCTGTGAGACAAAAGTCTTAGACATGGACACCCACAGGAATTGTGGGTTCTAAGCCTGGGAGCTGCAGGGACCACGAAAAAGCGATCAGGATTGAATTCAATTCATCAGTCTCAGCGGTGTGCTTACCGAGTTCTAGGCACAGGTGAAGACCTGAGTTTGCTTTTCTTACCTCCCAGTGTAGGGAGCTATTGGTTAGAAGCCAAGTGAGCGGGCCAAACCCTCAGACACCAGGAAGCATATGAGTAACAGAAATGAAGACGAGGCAAAAGAGAGAGCCGCCAGATACGGCAACAGGCATGACGGGAGACTGAGACTAAGATAGCACTCTGCTTAGTCTAGAACACTCTGCGTTAGGCCTCGAGTTGGGATCGTTATGGGGGTGGGAACAGCTGTGCAGGGATGGGCAAGACAGCAGGAGGGCAAAAATAGAGGCGGGTCTTGGCATTACCTTCGTGAAAAAGAAAAGCAGAAAAGCAGGAGAGAAATCAAGGTAGGTCAGCTCAGCCAGCCACTTCCCTGAGGAGTCGCTGTTCAGGAAACAGGGATAACACCAACCATCGTCGATTCTCTGCCGCGGAGAGAAGTAGTGGAAACAGACAAAACCAGTGACAGAGATGGTTTTAAGTCTGAATTCTCTCAGTGTTTTCTAGATACAAAGAAATGAATGTTTTTTAGAAAAAAAAAGTGTATTTTTTACTAAGTGTTGTACTGAAAACTTAGAATCAACTTTAAAAGAATGGTCCGTTCCATCTTTTCAAAACGTGACCATAAGATAGCACCTTATGCTGGAGAAATGATATCTTTTTCGTAGTTCTTAAAAGCACAAAAATGAAAAACATAAAGCAGAATCCTCAAGCTGCCTAGAAATAGAACATTACTTGATAGATTCCATTTGGTGACTTTAAGGTTGGCTGGTCTCCATTGTCTGTTTTATGCAGAGAAAATAAAATTTCAGAATGGAAAGTAAAAACAAAAGCATGAAAATATGCTGATGTTGTAAGTTATAAATGGATTGCTGGTCAGTGTGCTTTTTCTCTGGAGTGAGTCATAAAGAAAATGCTCGCTTTGGTCACTCGTGGCCAGACTCCTTCTCTCTGAGGCCTGGCCTTCGTCTGGAACAATCTACGTTGTGAGGAAGGTCTCCAGTCCGAGAAGGGCTAAGGCTGAGCCTCTCCAATGCTGTGCTTGTAGACGCGCCAAGTACTGATTGATTCCTTCAGCCCCCAGCTAGTCTGAGTGGGGCCTGGAGAGGCTGGGGGCTTCAGGCCGTCACCTGCAGCTGGGGAGCAGTCGCATCTGTTTGTCCCAGAGTGCCAAAGAGAGATTATTTTCTGTATGTGCCTTGATGTGAAAAGGATTGGGAAGCACTTTAATTTGAAAAAAAAGAAAAGAAAGAAAAGAAAAACTAAACCTTGTTAAATCTTACCTTTTGGCAATATATTCCTTTCTGGATATAAGCCCAGAAAAGTCATTTTTAATTAAAATGCTACTTTTGAAGATGAATTAATCCTTTCCTTATAAGTATCGAAAGGCTGTTATTTGGTACGTGTTCCTTAGGGAGCTTTCCCTGGGTGTAGGAGACAGCTCTTCGTTGCCAGGTCTGGAGCATTGATGGTAGTACACTGTCATTGTCACCAGCCAATGTGTTACTGCTGTGTTGTGGTGTTCTGAACTCAGAGTGTTTGGAATTTATAGATTTATCAGAAGATGTGTTACTGTCTGGGATAGAGTGAGGGAACTAATACTGTAAAGAGTATATATATATATATATATTTTTTTTTTTTTGTAAAGAGTGTATTTTATATACACACACCAGTTACTGAGTCCATATATATTGGGCGTGTGTGTGTGTGTGTGGAGTGCCTTTGGAGGCTCTTCTGCATGATGAGTATGACTCCCATTGTACTGATGAGAAGACTGAGGACGACAAGAGTTATGAGATACGACTAAAGTTATGCAGGGATAAATTAGAAAAAGCAGAGCCAGGATTCAAAGCTTTCAAGCTCGTGTGGCTAACCGCCAGGCTGTACCACTTCTCAGGATGAGGGAAAGAACATTCTCAGGCTAGAGTGACTCTCTCTGACGCCTTCAGGATGTGGAGTGAAATGGAAGTTGACATCGTCTACTTTATGTGCGTTCTGTTGATTGAGTACCAACTACATGCCAAACGCTGTTCTAGGTACTTGGAATACATCAGAGAACAAAGGGTCCTTGCACGCAGAGATCTCTGCTCTCACAGACCTTGCAGCCTAGAGGCAGGGAGACAAGAGTAAGTGCTACTGTAATAGAACGTATTCTAACTTCTTATAAGAAATAAATTGTATCATTTATTGGAAGATAATAATTTTGTGTACAGAAAGAACAAGCAACGTAGGATAAGGGAACCAGGAGTTGGTACGAGGGCAGATGACAATATCAAAGGAGGGCAGATGACAGTATCAAAGGAGGTATCAGAATAGTTGTTGCAAAGGTAACATGTTAGCAAGTCCCATTAAGAGACAAGGGAAAACAACTTCTTTTTTTTTTTTAATGAAGAGTAAACCTCTTTTCTTCTGAAATTGGGTTTGTTACACATGTCCATATGTTGAAGATTACCTTTAACTATAAAGAAGTGCTAACAGAGTAGGCAGAAAGTAGGCCTGGAAGGGCACTATTATTTTAGAAACTGGAATGCTGTATAAAGTCCCCATGCTGTACATGCAGATTACCGGGGACTGTGTGAAGCCATTTTCCTATACAAGCAAGGCAGTCTGTCTCCATTCCCATGAGCTTAAGGAAAGAGGAAAGGATCTATTTTCCAGGGTGATCTTTCCTTCAACTCTCTGTACTTGGGCCCTAGAGATGTGAAGTAAAGATAGAGAATGTTTACTTACTCGTTTATTTAGCAAATACTTATTGAGTGGTGATTAAGTACATAGTACTGTGCCAGGTGCCATGGAAGATACAAAGAAAAGTTAATATGTAACATGTTCTTTGCTCTCGAGAGGCTTATGCACCACTGTGTTGGAAAAGAAGCCATCCATACGACACACCATTACACAGAAATACATGGCTGTGTGGTGTGCCAGGCAAGGGGCTGAGAACACGCGTCTGAGAGAAGAGCTCAGGGAAAGCTTTGTGGGGACAGCGGGGATTAGGATAAACCTTTAAACAGTTTTCTGTTGTTGCCAGGGCCTTGATGTGAGCCGAGGCTGGGGTGGGGCATGCAGAAGGTGTCTGTAACAGTGGGTTAGCCTGTCGGGTCCTGGAGTGTGATGGAGAGGTGGGCGCAGGTCAGCGGCACATGGGAGACCACAAACGCCAGGCCAGGCCCTCATACCGTGTAGGCCATGGCCTTCCAAGTGAAGTGTGGAAGCATAGGTTGGCATCGTTTTTTTCTCTCTTATCCCTTTGACTACTATTCTATAGCAGATGTATAATAATATACATATCAATCAAGTAGTATATAATTTCAAAATAAACAAGTATATAAAAGCCAGGAGCATGTGCTCAAAGAGGTTATTCCATGTAAGGAGGAGCTCAGACTCTGGAGCCAGCTTGTGTCCGTGTAGATCCTCGCTCTGCTGCTTACTTGCCGTGTTATTTTGGGTGAGTTGATTTCTGTACCTCCACACCTTCCTCAGTAAATGAGAAGGTTCATAGGTTGACGGTGGGGATTAAATGAATTCGTACAGGAGTAGCGCTCAGCATGGTCTCTGTCATACAGTAGGTGCTCAGTAAGTGTTCGTACTCTTCCCACTTAAAAACATTTTTCAATGTTTTTATTTATTTTTGAGAGCAAGAGAGTGAGCGCAAGCAGGGGAGGGGCAGAGAGAGAGGGGGACACACAGAATCCGAAGCAGGCTCCAGGCTCTAGGCTCTGAGCTGGCAGCACAGAGCCCCACCCGGGGCTTGAGCTCACGAACCATGAGATTGTGACCTGAGCCGAAGTCAGACCTTAACCAACTGAGCCACCCAGGCGCCCCAGTACTATTTGTACATGGTGCTACTGCCGCCGCCACTATCCCAGCCACCCTCAAAAGGGGTTTATGATCCAAAAACGCGAAGACCCGTGGTACAGATGATGAGTGAAAGATTTTGCACTCAGAAAAGCCATGTTTTAGAAAAGTCGATGTTGTGCATTGTAATAATGCTATTAAATGTGAGGATTCCTGTTGATCTGTGTGCACATGAGAAAAATAAGTCGAGTTTCAGCAGTTTTGACTTCATGTGTTTGCATGCTCCACAAAGAGGTCCCTTTGGTCAGTTGGTCTTCTCTGCCTTCCTGTAGATCATATTAAAGATCATAAGAGCTAAGATTAGTTCTGATTTGTGAGGGTCGAGTTCCTGCCTATTGGGCTGTTACTCCTTGCACCTGTTTTGTTTTGAATTACAGCCCCTCCCGCAGACCCCATCACAAACCTGATGAGTCAGGAAAGGAACACCGTCACATTGTCCCAGACAAAGGAGGCTTTTATCATCTGGAGGGGAAAATTTGAAGTTCATAAAGTGAAAGGGGGATATGGGATCCTCCTAGATAGATTAATCTAGCGCTTTTCCAAGTTCATTTTTCATCTTGGAAGACAAACTTTCCATCCTCTCCCAGCCTTATTGTTGGGGGCTTTTTATGACTAAAGATAATTCTGAATGTACTTTAAAAACACAGCGCAGCAAAACCTCGCACTGCGGGCACACTGGCAGGCTCCCATCATTTCCCAGAATTTCTGTAAAATATCTGATGGTATGTCGTCCGGTTATGGGATGCGATTTATTTGGTCGGTCTCCATCCCATGAAAATAGCATTATATGTTGTTTGCTTTCAGTTCTGCCAGTGAAACACTAATACCTTATCGTTTTTATTGTGGAAGCATTTTTGAGATTGCAGAGCACATGTACTTGTTTCATTGCCCTGGGATTGATTTAGAGCATCCAGCATATTTCAGTTACTGCAGACTAAGTTGGCTGTTCAAAAGCACTGTGGTTGAGGATAGCCAGACAACTTGGCAGCCACTCTCGAGGCCTGAAGTAAAATCAGCTCATGGGCCTAAAGGAAAATATAAATAAGTAATAAAATTCTTTCTATTTTAAGCCATATTATCGTTCATGACATTCTTCTATTTCCCGTACTGTGTACCCCCATCCTCTCTACCCTATACTCCCATGGCAGGATTTATCAACAGCGGCACTGCTGACTTTGGGGGCCTGGTAATTGTCTGTTGTGGGGACTGTGCTGTGCATTGTCATATGTTTGGTAGCATCTCCTTGACAGACGCCTAGAGTACCCACCCTCCCAGCTGTGACAGTAAAAATGTCTGCAAACATTTCCACCTGTTCCCTGCGTGGAGGCAAAATTGCCCAAGGTCGAGAACCTTTTTCGCACAGTACCTGTGGATTTTCTCCACCACCTTGTGTGGACACGGTGTGCTGCACTTCTTTTAAATGCCAGTGGCCATAGAAGAAACCATTCCTGACCCGTGAACAGGTTGTTGATTGGCCCAACAGACCACAATGAGTGGGGCATAGGAATAAGAGAAGGCGAGGAGCCCCCAGAACTTGGGCTGGAAATCTCAAAGGAAGCACCTTTCTCCTCCGGTCTCTCTCTCTGCTGGAAAAATGCTGTGAACTTGCACGCCAACACACTTCCCAAATCCTAGCTTTGTAGAGGTGGCTCTGTCCCAGCCTGCCTCTGATCCACCTGCATAACGTATAGTTGAAACATTTCTGCCTTCCCCAGACTCGGGGAGCACGATAAAATTCTAGGTTCTATTTACCTAAGGGAGCTTTGGAAAATAACATATAATTAGAATTTTCTCACTTCTGTTTTTTGAAATGTTAGTGTATTTTTATTACTGGGTGCGATTGTTGCCTATTTCGTTGAGCCTCCCTGGCCCGGAGGCAACGGGCTGTGTGGCAAGATCTTCTCTAGGAACAGGTTCTGTTGCAAACTTAACCTACGACATCAAGATTTTTAATTTTGAGTTAAAAATTTAAGAGCTTTCTCTAGACCCCCATATTCAGACCTCAGAAAGGAAACTGAAGGATAAATCTAGAGGAGAGTGCCAAAAATACATAGTGAAGACAATAATTATAGTAATTGTATTCTCAAAAAGCTCTTAAAAATTGCATGTGCCTCAGGTATATCAATGTCCAGAAAGCCAGTAGTAAATTTGTAATTTGACTTTTAAAAATGTTACAACATATCAAAAATAAGAGTTTTAAAAGCATATCCTTAACACCTCTTTCCAAAAGTGTCCAATAATTCTTGTATGTGCTTCTTTGTTTAAAAGGATACAACTACAAGTATTAAAATGGAGTCGTATTTTCTATTTTTATTAAAGGCAATGGTTTAAAACAATAAGCAAATTAGATCTTAATTGAATTTCTCTTGTTGCTGTCAATAACGAGAACTTTGTGTGCCTTCTCCTCACAGAGATATGAAGGGTTGATAATTGGGGTAAACAGTTTGCCCTTGTGAATGTTTTGGTAAATCTTTCTTTTTCTTCTGACTTTTGCATAGTTAATTTATCAGTCACCCTATTAAGTTAATTACAGATTCTGACATCAAAATATAAAGGGTGACTAAGAATACAGATCCAGGCTCGTGTAAGTCCTTAGTGCAAGCATATGGACAGTGGTATGCTTTTCCCCATTGTATTAAGAAGTCCATGCAAGTTGACCACTGTTGAGTTCCTGTTTCTTTTGAAATACACATTCATTGACATCCATTTCCCAAATGTCTTGTGACTTTGCAAAACTACCTTTGGACGATGAAGTCCACCAGTCATCCACAGAGGTTTTCCTGTCTAAATTGGTAAGAAGAAAAAGTCCATCTCTTACATACGTGTGTGTTTTTTCCCCCAGGTTCATTAGTAAATAGTTGACATATAACCATTGTTATATGTCATTGTATAAGTTTGTGTACAATGTAATAATGTGATATATGTATGTATTACAAAATAATTTCCACATTAAGGTAAGTTAGCACATCCATCACCTCATATAATTATAATTTTGTTTTTGTGGTGAGGACTTTTTAAGATGTACTCTCTTAGCAATTTTCAAATATGCAATACAATACAGTATTCTTAACTGTAGTCACCATGCTCTTATATTAAATCTCCAAACCATATTTATATTGTAACTGGAAGTTTGTATCCTTTGACAACATTTACCTATTACCCTCTACCCCACAACCACTGCTCTGCTCTTTATTTCTAGGAGTTCGGGTTCTTTTTGGACTCCCTATCAGTGAGGTAATACCATATTTGCTTGCCCTGTCTGAGTTATCTTACTTAGCTTAATGCTCTCAAGGTCCATCCATGTTGTTGCAAATCACAGGGTTTCTGTCTTTTTTTTTTTTTTTGGCTGGATAATATTCAGTGTGTTGGGAGGGACACATTTTCTTTATCCATTCATCCATCAGTGGACACTTAGAGGGGCACATACATAGTTCAGTTGATTGAGTGTCTGACTCTTGATTTTGGCTCAGGTCATGATCTTGCAGTTCATGAGTTCGAGCCCCATGTTGGCCCAGTGCAGAGCCTCCTTGAGATCTCTCTCCCTCCCTCTCTTACCGCCCTCTGAAAAATAAATTGATAAACTTAAAAAAAATGGACACTTAGGTTATTTCCATGTCTTGGCTAATATAAATAATGCTGCAGTGAACATGAGGGTGCAAATATGTTTTTGAGATAGTGATTTCCTTTAGGTATATTCCCAGAAGTGAAATTTCTAAATCATATGATGGTTCTATTTTTAATTTTTTAAAGTTTATTTATTTTGAGAGAAGAATAGCACAAGTGGGGGAGGGGCAGAGAGAGAGGAGAGCAAGAATCGGAAGCAGGCTCCAGGCTCTGAGCTTTCAGCACGGAGTCTGACGCAGGGCTTGAACCCATGAACTGTGAGATCATGACCTGAGCCAAAGTTGGACACTCATCTGACTAAGCCACCAGGTACCCCTACTTTTAATTTTGTTATTGTATCTTTCAGTGAGCTTTATACCCTGAGTGGCGCTCAAACTCACAACTCTGAGATCAAGAGTTGTACACTCTACTGACTGGTGTTTCTCTATTGTTAATTTTCTGAAGAACTGCCATAGTGTTTCCCATAGTGGCTGTACCAGTTTACATCCCCACCAACAGTGCACAGGGTTTTTCCTCATCAGCGTTGTGTTATCTTTTGTCTTTTTGAGAATAACCATCCTAACAGGTGTGAAGATGATATCTCGTTGTCGTTTTGATGTGCATTTCCTTGATGATAGTGATGTTGATCTCCTTTTCACGTACCTGTTAAACATTTGAATGTCTTTTCTGGAGAAAATGTCCACTGAGCTTCTCTGCCCATTTTTCTTTTTTTTTTTTTTTTTTTAATATTTTTATTTATTTCTAGGATAGAGAGAGACAGCATGAACAGGGGAGGGTCAGAGAGAGAGGGAGACACAGACTCTGAACAGGCTCCAGGCTCTGAGCTGGCAGTCAGCACAGAGCCCGACGCGGGGCTCGAACCCGCGAACCGCGATATCATGACCTAAGCGAAAGTCGGACGCTTAACCGACTAAGCCACCCAGGCGCCCCTTCTCTGCCCATTTTTCAATTAGGTTATTTGTTTTTTTGTTTTTTTGGTTTTTTTTTGTTCTGCCTTTGAGTTGTACGAATTCCACATATAGATATGTGGTTTGCAAATATTTTCTCCCATTCCATTTTGTTGACTGCTTCTTTTGCTCTACAGAGCTTTTTAATTTGATGTGGGCCCACTGGTTTATTTTTGCTTTGGTTGTTTGTGCTTTTGGTGTCATATCCATAAAACATTGCCAAGACCAGTGTCAAAGAGCTTTTTTCCCTGTGTTTTTTGCTACAAGTTTTCTGGTTTCAGGTCTTATGTTTAAACCTTTAATGCATTTTGATTTAATTTTTGTGGGTGAGGGGTGCCTGAGTGGCTCAGTTGGTTAAGTGTCTGACTTCGGCTCAGGTCACAGTCTCACAGTCCGTGGGTTTGAGCCCCGCACCGGGCTCTGTGCTGACAGCTCAGAGCCTGGAGCCTGCTTCAGATTCTGTGTCTCCCTCTCTCTCTGCCCCTCCCCCGCTCGCTCTCTGTCTGTGTCTGTCAAAATAAAATAAAGACATAAAAAAGAAATTTGGCTATTTGGGCTCCATACAAATTTGAGGATTATTTTTTCAGTTTCTGTAAAAAGCTGCCATTAGAATCTTGAGGGATTATGTTGAATCTGTAGATGGCTTTGAACTTTTAACAATATTAATTAATTAATTAATTAATGACTTTTAAGAATATTATTTCTTCCAATCTATGAACACAGGATGTCTTTCTATCTCTGTGTCATCCTTAGTTTCTTTCATCAGTGCCTTCCAGTCTTCAGTGTACAGACCTTCAATCTCCTTGGTTAAGTTTATTCTTAAGTATTCTGTTGTTTTCGATGCTGTTGTAAGTAGCGTTGTTTATTTCTTTTTCAAATAATTCAATGTTAGTGGATAGAAATGCAACCAATTTTTGCATGTTGATTTTGTATCTTGAAACTTTACTGAATTCATTTAAGTTCTAACAATTTTTTGGCAAAGTCTTTAGGATTACCTTGTATAAGATAATGCCTTCTGCAAATAGAGACAATTTTACTTCTTCTTTCCCAAGTTAGATGCCTTTTATTTCTTTTTCTTGCCTGATTGCTCTGACTAGTACCTCTAATACTTACGTTGAATAGGAGTCATGAGTTGGCACCCTTGTCTTATTTCTAATCTTTGAGGAAAAACTTTCAACCTTTTACTCTGAGTATGATGTTAGCCATGGTCTTTTCACCTATGGCTTTATCACATTGAGATACATTCATTCTCTACCCAGTTTGTTGAGGGTTTTTCTCATGAATGGGCGTTGAACTTTGTCAGATGTTTTTTCTGTGTCTATCAAGATGATCCTATGGTTTTTATCTTCCATTCTATTATCGTATGGATGATTGCATATGTTGAGCCATCCTTGCATCTCAGGGATGCATCCCACTTGATTACTGTGTACTCTTTTTAATGTGCCATGGAATTTGGCTTGCTAGATTTTGTGGAGTAGTTTAACATCTATATCAGGGATGTTGCCCTGTAGTTTTATTGTAATGTTCTTATCTGGCTTTGGTATCAGTGAAATGCTGGCCTTGTAAAATGAGTTTGGGAGTGTTTCCTCCTCGTCAGTTTTTAGAGTTTGGGAAGGATTGTTATCAATTCTTTTTGAAATGCTTGGTAGAATTCACCGGTGAATCTATATGTCCTGGGATTTTCTTTGTTGAGAGCTTTTTGGTTTCTCCTTACTCATTATTTGCTTGTTCAGATTTTCTGTTTCTTCCTTCAGTCTTGGTGGTTTTCTAGGCATGTTTCTAGCGATGTATCCATTTCTCCTAGGTTGTCCAATTTGTTGCCATATAGTTGTTCATATAAATGCCTTTCTTTCTTATTTCTTTGCTTTGTTTATTCCTGTGCTCCACTGTACCCTCAGATAATATAATGTGTTTATTCAATAAAATCATGTATGCATCCAGCTCCTCGCACAGGGCTGACCCTTTTGATTTCCCCGCTACCCTGGGCCCCCTCCTCCACACTCCACACTCGAACCTTTGCTCTTAGATTATTAGGCTTACCCTTTTTTTCATTTGTCTTTTCCCAGTTAATAATTCTGCTTCATGTAACAGTGGTTGAGAGAGGGCTCTGGAGTTAAAGCTATCAGGGTTCAAAGCCCAGTTCCACTGACAGCTTAGACTTAGCCCTTGTTTTCTCCTCTATAAAACTGAGAAATAAATTATTTTCTGGGGATACTTCTGAAAGTTAACACAGATCGAGATAAAATGGAGTAACTCTAATAGGCAGATCTTCTGTCTCCAGGAGAGAGCAAGGAAGAATGGTTTTTAGGGCAACAGGTGGGGGAGCTTCTGAAACTATGGTAAAGCCTCCTTGGTGGTGGCCTCTGTGTGCAGGTGGGTTCTGGGATCTCTCTTGAGTGGAGTATACTTCTGGGGATTCCTAGCAAGTCTAAATCTCTATGTGGTTTTTTGTTCATTTCTTTTTTATTTTTTTCCTGCTAAGTGAGATAGATTTGTCTTCCTACCTCATCCTCCACTTTTTTTTTCCTTTTTAATGAAAGGGATGTGTGTTATATACTTGAATTAATGGCGCTCTGGAGCAGTTGTTAGGTATATAGAGGTATCAGATTTTAATATCAGACCTATGTTCATAACTGACTAGGTAATCCTCTATTTTCTCTAGGATCTTGGTCAGTCTCCTGTCTGAAATGCCTTTTTAATCTTAATAAAGTAAACTTTCTGGTGAGGGGAATATCTTTCATTAACTTTCTGAGAATTACATTTCCAAAAAAAGACCTAAAGTTGTTTGGTTATTTTTTTTATATCAAATGGATTTATTGCGTTTTCTTAATTGTGACTTTGAAGAGTTTGTGAGTGCCAGAAAATTCCATCACCTTCGTTAATCTTCAAAGAAATCAGTATAATTAACATCTTAAATGTGCTGTTTGACATTTTTTTCCTTATTCACTACTTGAGCCTTTTAAAAGTGTCATTATTTCATGTAGATGGTAAGGTAGGTTTTGCTTGTAAGTTTAAGTCAGTTTATAGCAAGTAAGCTTTATGCTTTTCCTTTCTTCTATTATAGGATATATAGTAATTTTTATATCTAACACATTGTTTCTGAAATGTAGTTTCGGTTTTCTGTTTCATAATTGATTTTTTTCAAGTATGTGAGATGGTTAATAGTCCAGTTAGTGAACTATTCTTTTTCATACTGAAAAGCAGTTTTCCTTGATCGGTCTATTTGAGAGAAAACTTAGTCATCAGGCTTGATTTCCAGATGTGTGTTTAGAGAACAGAGATAGAAGGCAGTGATTTGTTTTAAAATTTATGATGGAACATATCCTCCTGTGTGTGTGTGTGTGTGTGTGTGCGTGTGTGTATGTGTGTGTGTGCGCACGCATTCAGAGTTAAGGTGTTAGAAATTCAAATCCCATGTTCTTTAAAGGAAGCCCTGATAGTGAATTACAGATGTCATATAATCCATGGCCACCAATCAAAAGGTACCATGTGGTAGATTTCTTTCTTTCTTTCTTTTTTTTAAGTTTATCTATTTACTTAGAGAAAGAGAGAGAGCAGTCGAGCATGAGCAGGGTACAGGGAGAGAAAAAGGGAGAGAGAGAATACCAAGCAGGCTTCCACACTGTCAGTGCAGAGCCCAACATGGGGCTTGACCATGAGATCATGAGCCAAAATCAAGAGTCAGACACTCAACCAACTGAGCCACCCAGGCGCCCTTCAGGAGGTAGATTTCTGAAGAAAATCAGCACCAGGGCTCTTCACTGTATCATCTCTAAGCTGTGGTCAAGCTCTTGCTCACATACCCCACTCTTCCTTCAGACTCATTAGAGAAAGCAGGGGAGCCATATTGTTTTGCAAATCTGTCCTTAAGACTCACTTCACTGTTTGGGATGAATGTATGATTCACTTTCTTCCTTAATCTTCCTTTGTCATAGCTTTTCCTTTGTCGTTTTTCTGATGTTGACTCTCTCCCTCTCGAAGGCGAGCGCAGAGTGAGTAAAATGCACAGTCCCCAGCTGTCTGTCCACTTCAGAAGTTAAATCTCAGGTGTCACCCCATCAGTCACGAGGAGTCTAGGCATTTTTGTATTCTCGTAGAGAAGGTAGAAATGGCTCTGTGTGTGTGTGTGCGTGTGTGTGTGTGTGTGTGTGTGTGTGTGTGTGTGTGTGGTGGTGGTGGCCTAAACACATCTACAATTCAGTTTAAAACAAAAACAAAAAGGATACCGAAGAGTCCACCTCAGAGTTGGTATTCACATTAATAGTTTTCATTATTTCAGTATAGATTTGAAGACTGAAAACATTTTCATTTTATTTTTTCATCCTTGATTGAACTTTCAAAGGTGAAATAGCTTCCTCTGGAGTGTCGTGAGCACTCCTTCCCAGAGAAAGTCAAGCCCAGGCTAGAGAGAGCCTTGTCGTTCAAATGGTGTGACCCACCAGCAGCTCTGGTGTTGCCTGGAACTCGCTGGAAATACAGAATCCAGGGCCACCCCAGACCTGCTGAATCAGAATCTGCATTTTTCAGGAGGTGCCCACTTAAACTCATCTGCTCATTAAAGTTTAAGAAGTACCAGTTCAAATCAGCCTCTCCCAGGATTTGGTAGTAGGCCTGGAACCCCAGTGTAAAATAAATATCCATAACTGATACAAGTGAAATAAATGGGGGAGACGAGACAAATCCCCCATGCAGAAGAATTCCAAATAATTTATGTAGCCACTCTCCCCGCAACCCCTCCTCCAGAAGGGGAGGCTCAGCTTCCCTTCCCACATTCCTTGAGTTTGGGCTTCATGCAGGGACTCGCTTCCACAGACTACGCACAGAGGAAGGCGAGGACGAGAACTCTACAGTGGAGAAATCCGGCAGACACTACCTTTAAGCTGTGTGATCAAGGCTGAGCTCCACGGGACTAATTCCCAATGGTTGCAGGTAATCGCACGCACCTTGTGACAAGGTGAAGAGGGGGACATGTCACCTCTGGGGTCTTGCTCCCCGGAACCTGTAATCCTCGTCTAATCCAAAAAAAATGGAAAAACAAACCCAAATTGAGGGACTTGTTACAGAATGTCTGATCAGAAGTCCTCAAAACTGCTAAGATCATCAAAAACAGGGAAACAAGGAAAAAGTGTGAGAAGCTGCTCCAGGCCAGAATAAGGAGACACGATAACTAAATATAATGTGGTAGCCTAGATAGGATCCTGGAACCGAAGGAGGACATTAACTGAACACGAGTGAAATACGAGCAAAGTGCGTGGAGTGAACAGTAAGATACCAATTACTTCCTTCGTCGTGACAAATGTACCACGGTAATTAATGTAAGACAGTAACAGTGGGGGGATTGGGTGAGGGATGTAGTGGAGTTTTGCCACATCTAAAAGTCACTGTCGTACACCTCACTTTCTAATCCCCTCATTTGGAAGGAGAGCTTTCCCATAGTGTGGTGATGGGTAGAGGTAAGCATCCTATGTGCATCCGGATCGCCAGAGCTTCTGAAAGGGCTCCTCTGGATGTCAAGAATTATTGACATTGGACTTTATCGAGTGTGTTATTTGGGTCTTAGTCAGAGTCCTCGCTGTTGACGCCAGGCAGGTGTTGATTATTCTGCTTCTAAGCAGGATAGAATTAGGCCTCGTGCATGTAAACATGTGGCCTTCAGTGACTGAGGCTGAATGTTTAGAATATGGATCTTTGTCCCTGACTGGGGGCATCCTAGTAAATCCCTCGCACCAACTTCATTTCGGGAAAGAGACATGCTTAGTTCTGTGTCTTTTTAGCTTTAGAATCTTAGAAAACATTGAAAATGAATTGAGTTAGCTGGAGACCATTTGTGAAGATGAGGTTGTTTCCATGAAACAACAACAACAAAAAAGGAAGTGGGCTCCACTCTCTCAGGTGCGTGTAGAAAACAAATCATCACAAGGGTCTTTTTAAAAAGGGGGTGGGGTTACTTCGGGAGTGTGCGCAGCCGGATCTGTGTCCCTGACAATCTAAACAGAAGGAGGCCTGCACTGTCTGAACTGTATCTTTACAGCTACCAAGAAAATCAGAAGAGATCACGGCTGGTTATATTGTAGCGCGGAGGGGACAGACCTAGAGAAGGGATGTTCTGTTTTCTGCAAGTACAGCTGTAACCATGCCGTAAATATTGGCTCTGGGAGTTTCACAATGTTGGTCCAGCGTCAGGGGCCCTTTTGAGTCTGAAATGGCTTGCAGTTGGGTGGGGTTTCTCGTGTTGGGTTGTGAACACTGACACCGATTTCACAAAACTCTTGCAAAATGCTTGTGCTTGCTTGTGCTTTGTTTTATCCTGGTTCTTGGAGACCTGCCTGGCACAGGCCCTGTGCCGATTTTCCTTTGCTGTCCTACTGCCGTCAGCAGTTCTGTAACAGGATTAAAGGGATACCTCAAGTCCCAAAAATAGACAGAAGTTCAAGAGGTTTACTGCCCAGCGAAGGGAAGTCAAAGTAACCAGCGTTATGTTCTTTTGGCATACAGATTTCCAGTTTCCCACATTGGGACCTTGTATGTAGAAAATGAAAACAGTTACAGAATTTTCCTCAGTGTAAAATATGCTGATGCTCGCTCTAGCTTCCCTTTAACTGTCTTCTTCGTCGGAAAGAATGAGCTGTACGGCAGATTGACCTTGGATGTCATCCAGTGACTGAAATGCCAGGCGACCAGGAAAGAGTATAAATAAGACGTGGCCCCCAGCATGCTCACCATTTTAAAACTAAAAGGCAGGGCGCCCAGTGGCTCAGTTGGTTGAGCATCCGACTCTTGATTTTGGCTCAGGTCACGATCACAGGGTCGTGGGATTGAGCGCCTCATCAGGCTCTGCATTGAGCATGGAGCCTGCTTAAGATTCTCTCTCTCTCTTCTTCGGTCCCTCTCCTCTGCTTGTGTGTGCTCTCTCTCTCTAAAATTAAAAAAAAAAAAAAACAAAACAGAATTTTTTTTAAACTAAAAAGCACAATGAGAAGATACTGTGTTTTCTTATGGTTACTTCATTCCTACTTGGTATGTACAGCTGTAACCTCAGGCTGTTTTTATTGCCCCTTTCTTTAGAGTCTCATTGATAGACTGGATTATTCTGTGAAGAGAGGATGGTATATAAAAGGAGGTTTTGACCTAGGCCGACCTCGGCTTGACATACTCTCTCCTCATTTGCTAGATGTTTGGCCTAGGGCAAATCACTTCAGTTCTAAACTGAAGCTTAGGGGAGCCTGGGTCGCTCGGTCAGTTGAGTGTCTGACTTCGGCTCAGGTCATGATCTCACAGTTCGTGGGTTCGAGCCCCGCATCAGGCTCTGTGCTGACAGCTCAAGCCTGGAGCCTGCTTCGGATTCTGTGTCCCCTTCTCTCTCTGCCTCTCCCCTGCTTGCTCTCTCTCTCTCTCTCAAAAATTAAATAAACATTAAAAAAATAAAATAAACTGAAGCTTAACCATTTGTTAAAATAATGGTAACACATAATTTGCAAGGTCTATACATAGAGTAGAGATGTTATAAGTACGAATTCCCAGTGTGGTGCCTGTCATGATACAGTTTCTTAATAAATGGCAAGTAACACTTATAATTATTATTATAATTTTAAAAATACTGTAAGGCAAACTACTTAATACCATTGAAGAGAGTAAAAAAAATAAGCAGAAAGCTATTGTATGGGTTTTTTGTGGGGTTGTGGTGGCGCTTTTTTTGATCCCCAATTTATTTGTTGGAAAGTATATCTTTTCTCAGCTGTCTTTGTCATATGCTCAGTTTCATTATGCAGCTGCTTTTATTTTCCAGATGTTTTGTCTGTTCCATTGAACAGTTTGTCTCCTTCTGCACCAGTTGCCCATAGTAGCTCTATAATATGTCTTACAATTTGTTGGCGACTAATTCCCATTCACTACTTTTTCAGTACCCTGTCAACTTTAAATCAGCTCATCTCGTTCGCCCATCCTCTCTTATGTTGGTATTTTTCTTCTTTCTTGGGATCGCACTGGACTTACATGCTACATGATGGACTATGTATACACCTTTATTATGCTGCTGCCCTGTTTCCCAATGTGGTCTACTTTTCCATCCATTTGTCTTTTATGTTCCTCAGTAGCATCATATCTTAAAGCTTTTGGCATGTAGATGATATGTTCTGTTTTTATATTTCTTATTACTGCTGTCGCAAGTGCTTTCCTTGTTTTAGCTTCTGAGTTGTGCTGTTCTTACTTTTGAAAGTGACTTATTTCCACACACTTACTTTGTAATAATAGTGTTCATCACTTATACCTCATCTGTGTCAGACACTATTTTAGGCACTTAACATACATTTAGTCATTAAGCCCTCCTAACAGTCCTAGAAAGTGCATACTGTTTTACAGTGAGGAAACTGAAGCTCAGAGAAGTTAAGTAACTTGCTCAGGGTTACACCGCAGGGCAGATCCATGGTTTTTAGAGCTGATACTCCCAAGTTCTCTGCTCCACTGTACTCATCACCTAACTCTCAGTGGTAATGTCATTTGTGGTGCTTACTTTGGCAGCGCATA
Source organism: Proteles cristata cristata (assembly GCA_017311185.1). Taxonomy (NCBI): domain Eukaryota; kingdom Metazoa; phylum Chordata; class Mammalia; order Carnivora; family Hyaenidae; genus Proteles; species Proteles cristata. Next base: position 1,322,779 of record JAESUZ010003943.1, read on the forward strand.
TACTAAAATTGTAGTATCATTTGTACAGATCCTTTGTGATACATTCTCTATTGATTCTCTTGAGTTTTCTCTGAGGGTATTGTGTACATTTGATAAGACTGATTGTCACAGGGATGTCCATTTTCTCCAAATTTAAACACGGGTTTCATGGATTTCCAATAAAATTTTCACAATTAAATTCATATGAAAGATGAAATAGTAAGAGAATACACAAAATGTTTTTTTTCATTGGGATTACAAGAAGCTTCAGAGCAACTTAGGAGAGAACTGATATTGTTAAAGCATAATTTTCATGACAGTAAAATTATCACATTCAGGCAAATAGAAAATAAATGTGTAAAATATATTATCTAATTCATTAATTAATGAGGGGACCAGACGGATAGATGATCAGTTCAAAGAGCATCTGAGGCAATTTAACAGAATGTTAGAATAAGATTGCTGAATTAGATATAAGACAGTTTAATGTCCAGCAGATCATAAATCTCTGGGGTCCTCTGTTCCATTAGAGAGAAATCATTTTTGTCTCCACCGCACAAAAGCCTACACAATCACAAGTAACTTCACTAAGCCTGGGACCTTTAATCAGAAGCAAACAAGGAGAAGTCCACCCTGCCTCCTACTTTGTAAATAAAGCCACACCCGTTTGTTTACATATTTCTATGGCCGCTTTTACGATATAACGCCAGAGTTAAGTGGTTACTACAGAGATCATATAACCTAGAAGGCCTATTATATTTACTCCCTGGCCCCTAATAGAAATTTTAATAAATAACACAATATTTGGATAATGCATCTTACATGTATTTGGTTAGTTTATCCCAGGATATTTCATGCTTTTGATACTGTCAAGGATGATAACTTTTTAAAATTTCAAATTCTAAGAATTCTCTTTAGAGAATATAGTTAATTTTATATATTGACCTCATATTCTGAGATCCTGCTGAACTAACTAGTTGTATATCTTTTAAAAATAGATTCTTTAGGGTTTTACTGCAGAGATAGATTAATCATGTCATCTATAAGAACACAATTTTATTTCTTTCTTTCACTTGGCATGCCATATATATAATTTGCCTTATTAAACTGGCTAAGACCTCGAGTAAAATGTTGAATAGAAATAGTGAGCATGGGCATTCTTACTTTTTCCCAGGCAAAGGGGGAGAGCATTCATCATGTCATCATTGTGCAGAATGTTAGCCCTAGGTTTTTCCTAGATGGTGCTTTATCAAGTTAAGGAATTTCCTTCTATTTCTACTTTACTGAGAATTTTTATCAGGAACAGATGTTGAATTTTGTCAAATGCTTTTACTGCATCTATTGAGAGAATCAGATTTTTTAATGGGTTAATATGGCAAATTACATTGATTTTTAAATGTTGAACCAACCTTGCCTTGCCGAGATAAACCCCATTTCTTCTTGATGTATTATCCTTTTTGATAATTATTGGATTTGACTTGCTAACCTTTTATTGAGGGCTTTTGTGTCTAGAAAAAATATTTTTAAAAATATTTTTTTAATGTTTTATTTATTTCTAGGAGAGAGAGAGAGAGAGAGAGAGACAGCGTGAGCAGGGGAGGGTCAGAGAGAGAGGGAGTCACAAACTGAAACAGGCTCCAGGCTCCGAGCTGGCAGTCAGCACAGAGCCCGACGCGGGGCTCAAACCCACGAACCGCGAGATCATGACCTAAGCGAAAGTCAGACACTTAACCAACTAAGCCACCCAGGCGCCCCTAGAAAAAAATATTTTTAAAAAGAAGATCAAGGATTATAGAACTAACCACATCAAATCCTAAAACACAATATAAAGACAGATTAATATTTATAATCATTCTCCGTAATAAAAAGTATAGTACTAACTCATTATTAGAAAGATCAGAGGCCAAAATGGAGAAACAGACCCTAGTATATATGAAAATATATTGTAAAGGTTCTGTTAGTACTGTAAGGCTCAGTTTTCATAGGAATACTGAAAATGTTGGCCGTTTTGTTTTAATCTTCCAGTCACCCACCATTTATGATTTAAACTATACATTGTTTAAATCATATACATTGTATAAACTACATTGTACCTTAAATAACCATGGAACTATACATTGTTTAAATCATATACATTGTTTAAACTATACATTGTACCTTAAATAACCATGGAAACATGTCATGGTTATGTCATACACTTCCATAGCATTTGACATCAAGCCTTCAGTAAAGGCTTATTGAATAAATGAGCTGGATGAATGTTGTTTTTTAGAAATCCAAAGGGTTTGGTGGTGTTTCTTCTTTTCCTCTTTATTTTCCTACCGGTAGCATTAGAAATAAGTGTTTCTGGGATAATCTAAAGATTTTAAATACTTACTAGACTAATGCTTTGCTTTTGTCACATTGGAGGCTGAGCTTTCTACAGCTTTGAGATACAGTTTGAATGGCCCATTTATGTATGTATGTATGTACATATGTATGCATGTATGCATGTGACATGGAACACAGAAATGTGCAGAAGATCAAGGAATCTCCCCTCTGTCAGCTGTGTTGACTTGGTGAAGATTGAGGACTTTTACACCTACAATGCAAAGTTGTCAGAGAGATTAGAAACTCCTGACCTGGGAACTCTAGTGTAATGGCCACATTCACTCTCACTTTATTCATTTAAAAGACTAAGATTTTTCTCAGTTAAGGAGGAAATCTTATTAATTTGGATTTTACTGTTTTAGAGTTTTGTTTTTGTGATTCTGACATTAAGACTGCACACAGATTTACTTTTCTCCATGAATGGTCATTACAAATTAATCTCCTGAAATTATTCAGGTTCAGCTCAACAGATACACTGTTTGATAGCCATTTGTTTGTTTTAGTGTAGTATGCATTACTGCCCAGATTTGAATAAGAGACCAGCAGGTCTTTAAAAACGGTTTTTGTTTGGGGCGCCTGGATGGCTCAGTGGGTTAAGCATCCAACTTAGGCTCAAGTCACAGTCTTGCAGTCCATGGGTTAGGGCCCCGCATCGGGCTCTGTGCTGACATCTCAGAGCCTGGAGCCTGCTTCAGCTTCTATGTCTCCCTGTCTTTCTGCCCCTCTCCCGCTCAAGCTCTGTCTCTCAAAAATAAATAAACATTAAAAAAAATTTTTTAAACTGTTTTTGTTTAAAGAGATTTCTTGTGCATTCAGACTGGTCTTTTCCCAATTATTTTGTATCCAGGAACTGTTTCTGTGTCTTAAATATTTGCCACTGGTATGTGTACTTTTGTTTAGCTGAGCACATCACCATTGTAGCCTACCAAGGAAGGAAGAAGTTTCTGTCATGAAGAGGTGACAACAGGCAGTTAAATGATAGAAGAGTGTGTTTGGGTGAGTGGTGACAAAACCCTAACACCTAGGGGTGAGTTATGTCAACCATCAGAAACCCAGGAGGAGCTGTATATGCCTGGGCCTGGGTTTTGCAATCCATCACTGGCTTGGGTGGTAGATAGTTAAACAGTGGAGAAAGTTAGTGCATAAACATAGCTCCTAAGATGACAAGTGATTTCTTAGGGCACCAGAAAAGGGAAATGATAGTGGACCTTTTTAGCAATTAAGTGACGAAAAAACTTGTGGAGGTTCTGAAAAAGGACTGAAGTGATTCGGTCCACAGTCAGTAAAACGGTTTTAGTTGGAAAAACTATAAAGGTTTAATTCATTTTGTTTACTGAAGAGTTGATGTGTTCAGGATTGAGTTAAAAAAAGAATCAAAGGCAAAAAAAGGATAAGGAATCAAAGAGTTTGAAAATCAGAGTCAATGATACTTCTCTGTAGCAAAAGATGCATATTTTGGTTTTTCTTTTTTTGTCTACATTTTTGTAAGACCTTTTTTATTGTATGTTTTTAATATAAAAAGACAAATTATTTAATTCTAAAGGTTCATCACCCACAGAGAATGAGTGCTGCTATTCGTTGTATTATGAACAGTTAGTATTCGCTTTTAAGTCCATGTCGGAGGTGGGAACTCTGTCGTTTAACCACCAATGCAAAGGAATGTTAAAATGTACTTTTTAGAACAAATGTGATCATTTATAATAACCTAATATAATGAATCATTTGTTGAGTTATGTTATAATAAGTAAAAACTAGAATTAAGCTGATATAAAAATCCATTAAGCTTTACACTTCAGACTTGGCACTTTTAAGTTGTATTTCAGTTTAAAAAATCTTTGGGAAGGGTGGTCAGGGTTTAGGAATCGTGTGTGATAACTTGGGGAGTTACACACTTTATAATTTTACAGAGAGGATGTTCTTCATTTTAAAAAGTTCCTCAAAGACTAAAGCTTGTAGTTAATAAAAAACAGGGAGAGTATTTTTAAGCTCTACCTTCAAATCTCTATATAGACCAGTAGGCACAATTGAAGTCCAACGGCTGAAAAAAAGAGTATGTTACGGGCATGGTTTTCAGTGTTCACTTCAAAGCAGAAATGCAGTATTCATTAATCTTATTCTTTGATTGTGATGTTAGCTCTTTTGTTGCCATTGAGTTTACCTTGGCCTGAGTGCTGGCAATTAAATGGCACGGTGAAGATTACTGGAAAACATTAACTTGTTTTGTTCGTTGACATCGTGCTGAGGCTGATGGGAAGTAGAGTTTATAAATAGCCTGGTCTCTGCACTGATTCAGAAATCTGCTCAGTTTCAAGGATAGATCTCACCATACAGACCATTCATTGTTTACATTTGAAGCTTTTTATTTCACAGAGAATGGATTCATCCTTTTGAAGAGTGTAACACTGAACGTAGCTGTGATAATACCCCCACTGAAACTTTGGTTCTTAGTATGAATGTCTGGAATAAATTGGCTGCATATTGTTTGTTCAGCTTTATTTTTCTGGATATTACATAAATGGTAGTCTTTCACTTTTTAGAAAAGGCCCTACATTCCTTTCTACGTGATATAATTAATTTACGTTGTACTCTAGAATGGCCTTCACGTTTTGAAAGAAGCATCCTTGAACATTTGAGGTGTGCAGCATGAAACTTCTGTTAGTTTCTGGGAAGTGTTCCTGTGTGTCCTTGCCTGAAAGTAGGCTCGCTCCTCACATTTTTATGATGCACTGTCAGATGCAAATCATTAACTCTGAGATCTCCACAGCATGATGGTGGAAAGAACACAGGGTCAAAGCAGTAATCCTTGAGGGATGGAAGGAAGTTGACTCTACTATGAGAAATCTAGGCAGTCGGACAAGGCATAACAATAGTTTCTAGAAATCTGGCCAGATCGCGAATAATTGCCTTCCTCTTTCCGACGGAGAGGCAAACCCCAAGTTTGCATTCTCATTCTCTTGTAGCCTGGTGATGACGGAAGGATTCAGTGCTACTCAGGTAGGCTTTAAGTCACGGAGTTTTTAGCATGTTTGTTGTTGTTGTTGTTTGGTTTTTTGGGGTTTTTTTTTTTTTTTTGAGTTGGGTGGTGCCTTTACTGACCAATCAGTAAGGTGTTAATTGAGTGCCAGTTAAATGCTCCATGCTGTGCTAGTTAAGCATTGAGTGAATATAAAACCGTATAACTTCATCCCGAGAATCTTGCAGTATGATTGATGCGATACAACCACAAAATCAGAAACTGGAAATCACATAGTATTATTTTTTAAGTCAGATCATTGTCATGGCTGGAGTAGGGAGAATCTTCATAACTGAAACCTTAATAATTTAGGTCATCTGACTGAAACGTCTGCAGACCTGTGGTTGCTAGGATCCTGACAAAAACAGGAAGATCTGATAGGCTGTCAAGCGTTTCCCAAACTTAGTGGACACAAGTATTACTGGGGCAGCGTTTCAAATACAGGTTCCCAGGCTCCTGACATGACAATTTTGAGTGTGTAGGTCTGAGATAGGACTCCAGAATCTGCCTTTTTAGTGTGCAACACAGATGATTCTTAGGATCAGGGAAGTTTGGAAAACATCCAGTTAAGAGTGGAAGAAGGACTCAGTGTACAAAACTGAATTCAACTAAGAGACAATTAGTTGAATTGTCTTACGTCAGGTCCAGAAGGTGACAGAGATTTATCCCCTAATGATAGCTATTATGTCCCTGAGTAGCTCGCCACCAAGGTGGAAGAGCCATGAAGAACAATAAGAAAATCTTGACATTTCTAAGCTCAAATACTGAATGGGCAAAAAAAATGTTCTGGATTTCATTTCCTCACTTTCTACCCCAAACCTGTTCTGCTGTAGGAAGGGTGCCCCTCCTGGTCATTCATGGGGAGAGCAGGCAGACAAACATGAGTCAGGAGGAAGCGTTTAAAATAGTAGCTTGGCAAATGCCAAGAGAGACTCTTCCAATTTTAAAGGGCAGCTGGCGGGACTGCCCAAAGGCAGGAATGGAGGAAGCAGGAGACTGAGTGAGCTGTTTAGTAACACAGTGTTGTTTGGTCAAGATCAAGGGGCATGAAGTAAGGGTTATGGGAAACCAGGGCAGAGATAACACAGATAATTGTGCATGACACGTCTTCTGAGGATCACAGAGGTCAGCAGTGCACACTAACTCAGGGTGTTCATCCAGAGCAGTGGAGGGTGGTCGGTTATATTGTTTCAGTTTTACAGCTGGAGACCTGGTGGTATTGGAAGAGGTGTCTTTGTCACAGATTGTGAACTACAGAGGAAAGTTAAGTACTAGAGCCAATAGGTTTTCTGACCTGTGGTGTTAGGTTGGGTAAGAGTTGGGGGGATGGAAAAAAGCCAGAAAAGACGATCTTGATGTTGAGTTGAGTTGGTGAGTCTGTGACATTCTGAACAGATTTTCAGCGTAGGTGAAGGTTGGGGGGGAGGGGGGGGTATCAACAGGTTAGAAAAAAGGAGGTGTGCAGTGGGGATAATGAAAGGGGATGAAAATGTTGAGGTTTTTAGCAGTGAGCAGAGAGAGTAGCTATTGAATAGGAAGCAGAGGTGATGGTTCACAAGTACGTGAATATAGAACACTTTTATGCCTCCTCCTGGTGACTTATGGATGGTCTCAACCGCATTTTCCTTGGTAACCATAATACTTTAAAAAGAGTCTGCAATGGAGAAAGTTTTTAAAAATTAAGCTTGGGGGGCACCTGGCTGGCTCAGGCAGTAGAGCATGAGATTCTTTTTTTTTTTTTTTTTAATTATTTATTTATTATTGAGAGAGAAAAAGCAAGTGGAGGAGGGGCAGAGAGCGAGAGGGAGACACAGAATCCGAAGCAGGTCCCAAGCTCCTAGCTCTGAGCTGTCAGTGTGGGACCCTTCGTGGGGCTCAAACTCACAAACTGTGAGATCATGACCTGAGCCGAAGTTGGACATGTAACCAACTAAGCCACCCAAGAGCCCCAAACATGGGACTCTTGATCTCAGGGTTATGAGTTCAAGCCCCACGTTGCATGTGGAGCCTACGTTAATTAGTTAGTTAAAAAATAAAAAATAAAAATTAATTTTGTCTCAGAATTTAGTCCGATTGTCTTTTTCCTTCCCCATAATAGTAGAGAGACTGGAAAAGCAGCAGACACTAGAAAAGCAGTAAAACAGATCTTTACTGTCTGCTCACATGTGTCCCTTGAGAATTGTTCCCTCCCCTACAGTTAATATAACCTTATAGCTTGCCTCGAAGGATAGATTTGGCTATTTTTAATTAGCACCTGATGCTAATTTTTTTTAAGGCTTAAAAAAAATCAAAATGTGGTTCTAACAGCATCTAATTAATGCAAACTCACGGTACCAGTCAGTACTCTAAAGTAGATGTGTAGTTCACCCCCAAGGCTTTTTCATAGATGAGGAACTCTCTAATCAGAGAATTTAAAACCTATTCCAGAAGTAATATGAATGCAATATTATACTATTGAAGATTGGTGACTTGAGTGTAGGGAAACTTTTAGAAGTTTGTTTCTTAAATTTTTGTGATGAAATACACTTACAGTTTACCACGCTAACCATCTTTAAGTGTTCAGTTCAATAATGTTAAGTATATTCACATTGTTGTGCAAATAACCTCCAGCTTTTTCATCCTGAAAATTTAAAGTTCACATCAGGTAAACAATTCCCTATTTCTCCCTTCCCCCAGCCCCTGGCAACCATCATTCTACTTTGTTTCTATGAGTTTCACCCTTCATGATACCTCATATAAGTGAAATCATGAGCTGTTTGTTTTTGTTTTTATTTTTGTTTTTTTGTGACTGGCTTATTTCTCTTTGCATAGTGGCCTCAATATTCATCCATGTTGCAGCCTGTGTCAGAATTTCCTTCCTTTTTATGGCTGAATAGTATTCCATTGTATGGATGTACCACATTCTTTATCCGTTCACTAGTCACTGAGCACTTGGGTTGCTTCCACCTTTTATTAGGAATAATGTTGCTCTGAACATGGGTGTAGGGATATCTCTTTGAGATGCTCCTTTCAGATCTTTTAAATATATGCCTAGAAGCAGAATTGCTAGATCGACTCTTAATTTTTAATTTTTTCCCCCAGAAATGTACAGGTTGGTCTGTTTCTGGGTCTCATTTTCCTCTACAACTAAGAACTATTGTGTATAAAATTCTACTTTCTCATTGGTATTTCTTCACTATGTCATGGGTACCTTGCCTCTCCACTCACCTGTGCACCCCAGTTCTGTTGAAACAATTACATTATCTGTGTTTTTCACTGAAATTTTTGGAGTCCTGTGAAATAGGAAGACCTAGGTGGTAATGGAAAGTAACTACCAATTATATGGATCCAATTCCAAATCTCTTTAACTCTGGCTTTCTCCTTATTGAAACACTTCATGTTCTTCAGAAAATGAGCCTGTCCTTCACCCCACTTCACCTTCACTCAATCTACTTATTAGATTGTGTATTAACTGAATTGCCAGGTGTTATAGTTTACTAGACAGTAGTTTTCATTTGTTGGTATTTTACTTTTTAAGTGAGATTGACTTATTTTTTATTTAATGTAATTGCATAGAACCCATTTAACTTGCTAAATCTGTGCCAAACTAAGAAAGAAAAGAGAGTAAAAAAAACTGTTTGCATGGTGCCTATTAAATATTGCCTCTTCTCTCCATGAGTATATGTCCTGGAGTGAGATGTGAGTTGTAAATGTATGGTCCTTTCAGTGTCTCTGGCTGTGCTAAATACAAGTGAAGGCAATTTTTACTATACACACCACTCACCTCAGCCACTGGCTTTAGACCCTCCCCCCACAGAGGGTGTAACTGTATTGTACTTGTATGCTGTCTCAAGTAACTCATAAACTCCTAGGGAGCAGAAATTACCATAACTTGCACTTTCACTGGGCCGGGAGATGATGCCTTTTCATCCGAGTGTAAATTGTGTTCCACCCCCTGACCAGGCCACAGACCTGAGCCTCTGCTGATCTTCACATTCTCAGTAAATAGAGCCACTATTCACTCCGTTTTTCAAGATGGAATCTGGGAATCAACTTTTGATTCTTTCCTTCCTTTTCTTTGGCTTGGCATCTAATCCAGCAGTATCGTATACTTCTCTCCTCTTCATTCTATACCACTGTCCTTGTCCGAGCCACCCTCATCTTTTTTTTTTTTAATGTTTTATTTATTTCTAGGAGAGAAAGAGAGAGACAGCGTGAGCAGGGGAGGGTCAGAGAGAGAGGGAGTCACAGACTGAAACAGGCTCCAGGCTCTGAGCTGGCAGTCAGCACAGAGCCCGACGCGGGCTCGAACCCACGAACCGCGAGATCATGACCTAAGCGAAAGTCGGACGCTTAACTGACTAAGCCACCCAGGCGCCCCTCCACCCTCATCTTTTGCTTGGACAGTTGCATTTGCCTCTGTGCTTATATCCTTGCCCCCTCTATCCATTCTCTATCTAGGGCAGAAGGACCTTTTTAAAACACAGGTGAGATGAACTTAAGCCCCCGTTTAAAACGCATTAGTCATTTTCCATCACACTTTAAATAAATCCAGACTTCTTACAGTAGTTTATAAGCACCAAAATGACCTGACCGGCCTGCTTATCAAACCTCATCGCATGTTGCTTTCCTCCTTTCATTCGATGCTAACCTCATGAACCTCTAATACCCCAGCCTGGTCCTGCCCCAGGGCCTTGGTACCCTCTCTTCTCTCTGCCTAGAAGGGACATAAGCAGGTTTTCAAGAAACATTATATTTGCTGAATGAATGGAAGAGTCGGGTCCCTCTTAAGGACATAGACTACACTAAGTACCACCTCTCAAAAGTAGATAAGATACATGGTATAAGTATATAGATTAAAATGCCTAGTGCAGTGGTTCTCAACTGAGGGCTGTTTTCCTCCACAGGGGACATTTGGCAATGTCTGAAGATTCTGTTGGTTTTCATAACTGGCAGTATGTTATCAGCCTTTAGTGGGTAGGGGCCAGAGATACTGGTAAACATCCTGTAATGCACAGGGCAGGACCCACCACAAAGAATGATCTGGCCCCAAGTGTCAACAGTGCTGAGACTGGAAAACCTTACTTTAGGCTAATGTGTTTGAGTTAGGAGAAGTCAAACCTCTGCTGGGCCTTTTAAGTCTATCACATTATATAGTAGCCTATTTGAATAATACCAGGAGAATTAATCTCCTTGATTAAAGACCACTGTCCCATCCTCGGGGACTGTTATATCTGTAATAGTGATGCTCCGAGTCCACAAACTTGCAAACCAAGATTCCCCTGTTGGTGAATATCTTGCTCAACCTCCTTGTAATGCTAGCATGTGCTCAGCCTTTCCATTTGTTCTTCTAGTGATAAAATGACCACTAATCTCCAAAGTTGAAGGCCTTCCCTCTGATCAAGTGAGAAATCTTCCTCCCCCTCCTCTGCCACTTCAAAGATTTCAGAGTAAACTTCCTTTTCATGATAGCTAAGATTCTTCCCGTTATGGAGACATGATTTATTCTACTAAGAGTTCACCATTAATTTCAAGAAGTTTGGAACTGACCACTATCTTGCCTTTTTAAAAAAAATAAAGAATCTATGGAATTTTAAATACATGCAGACATATGTGTACACAAATAAAACTATAAAACTATAATGTAACATTATTAACAATAGCCAAACTATGGAGAGAGCCCAAATGCCCACCGACTGATGAATGGCTAGAGGAGAGGAGTGTGATGAATGGCTAGAGGAGAGGAGATTCACACCCTTGAATATTACTCAGCCATCAAAAAGAATGAAATTTTGCCATTTGCAATGATGTGGTTGGAGCTAGAAAGTATTATACTAAGCTAAATAAGTCAGAGAAAGACAAATGCTATATGATTTCACTCATATGTGGAATTTAAAAAACAAAACAGATGAACATATGGGAGAGGGGGAAGGAAGAGCAGGAAACAAACCATAAAAGACTCTTAATGATAGAGAGCAAACTGAAGGTTGATGGAGGGAGGTGGGTGGGGGGATGGGACAGACTGGCGATGGGTACTAAGGAGGGCACTTGTGATGAGTGCTGGGTGTTGCATGTAAGTGATGAATCACTGAATTCTACTCCTGAAACCAGTATGTCAATTAACTAGAGTTTAAAGGAAAATTTGAAAGGCCAAGGAAAAAAAAGACTACAATTTAAGACCATAAGCCTTTGCTATATAAATATCCAGATATCCATTTTGTGAGACAAAAAGCCACAGGGAAGATGCTTTGCTTTCTTTGAATAAAATGAAAGACTGGCCAGATTCACCCAGGAAATGACTTGGGTGGAAGCTAAAGTATCCGTTAAAGTGTTACCTGATTTGAGTCATTCAGGAAATATTCAGGAAAAGAAGAATGTGCTGACTTAGCTTATTTTAAAGTGTTTGCTTCTCCTAGGCAGGACAAACGAGCTGGAAATCGTTCCTCTGGATATGTGAATTTATGGAGCCAGCTCGGTTGGAAAAAATATCAAGGATAAGCCTCTTGAGTATCGTAACTAATAGAGCTAATATCTTCAAGGGTCACCAAATTATTCTTCTGAGACACTGAATGGCATAACTTACTCTTAGATATAAATCACAAATATGGAAAACTTAGCTTATGACAAAAAGGGCAGACTTGATAATGAGTACTATACCTATACTTCTCAAATGATTACCCTGAGGGATAATCATGAATTCATCCTTACCATACACTTGGCCATTATTATGAGCTGTAGTCAGATGATTAGTCAGAAAGTGCTGTTCTGGGAAAATCATCAGAGACCACTAAGAAAAGTATTGCTGGGGAGTAATACTGCACGAGACAGAAGTCCAGTGGCCAAGCGAAAACAGCTGCCAAATAAAAGGAATATAAGCAGGTACCACAGAGGAGTTAAGAAAGCTGCTTAATAATGCAGAACCGGGAGAACGTTGGCACCCCCGATAGACAGAGAGAGGTGAGGTGAATTTCCTTTCCACACCAGCACCTAGCGATGCCCGAAGTGCACCGCAGAATTCAAATCACACATGGGCATGCTAGCCATTGATAAGAATCACTAGTTCTTTAAGGAGTAATTACAAAGTACTTTTCACATCAGTTACCATTTAGACTTCATGATAGCCTCATGAGTTGAGTTGTAGTGTCAAGTCCATTTTATACATGAGGAAACTGAGGCTCGGAGAGTTTCAATAATTTCTCCGAGGTCACCGACTAGACTGCAAAGCCTACCTCGGCACTCCTGACATTTGGGGCGGAATGATTCTTTGTCTCGGGGCCTGCCCTTTGCACTATAGGATGTTTCACTGCATCTCTCCCCTCTACCCACGGGGTGCTGGTGGTACCCCCGCCCTGTTCCAGTCGTGGCAACCAAAACATGTTTCTAGACATTGCCAAATGGCTCATGGGGGTGAAACCACCCCACATTCAGGACCACTGATCCAACGTCTCAAGTTTCTCAGTGGGAACGTAGTGGGCACCAAGGGGAATGTCCTGTCACCCATTGCAGTCAGTCTCCTGACTGGCCAAGGCTTGTTCGTGGGGGACAACGCATGACAACTTCTCCTGAACTTGATTCTCATAGCGTTCCAGCAGTATAGGGAAAGGAGGCAGGCCAGAGAGGCTGGTGGAGGCTTACTGAGAGAGTAACTCTCTTGTTCAGCCAGTTATTCAACAAATAAACTTACCAGTGCCTCGGAGAATGGTTTCATTGAGGCACCAGTGGTTGAACTGAAGTAGGTTGAGTGGGAAGATCATGAGTTTCCTGGCGATGAGCTCGGGGGATGATAAATTCACGTAGATAGCAAGACACACTGGTAGGCTGGGAATAGTGCGCTTGCTGGCCCAGGCCACAAGCACATTTCCATCTCATTCATTGGTCCTTCTACTTTGCAAGTCACCCCATTTGCAAGCAGTCTTGGTGTTTACTTTCGCTATTGAGTTAACTATTGCCTTGAGAGTACTGTTTATCTCAGCCCACATGGTAATTGCCTTAAATTTAAAATCAAATCAACAAACTTTTGCATTCCAGTAAGGCTCTGTAGGAGATAAAACGACATGGTTTACACAAAAAGATAAATAGCAATCAAGGCAACATATCTTAGGTGCCAAATGAGTGGTTCAGATAATACGTTCTATGGAAGGAAAGGATGGAGAAATTGCCCTACCCACAATTCTCAGGGAGAACTTCACAAAGGGGGCCGACTAGCTGAGCCTTCGTGGATAAATGGAAATGATGTGAAATCTGTAGAGTAGACTGGGGATCTCCTAGCTCCCCGTGTAAAAAGTACCTTTTGATGATTATTTTAATGCCATCTAGTCCTGCTATTTTGGAATATTCTAATCGACCAGAAATTCATTTAGAGCTTCATCCATAATTGTCCACAGTTCAGTGTCAGAAAAACCCGTCAGCGAAAAGGGTTTCTTGCTCACGCTGTGGTATTAGAGGAGGTTCGTAAAGTCTGGCTGATGCCCTTGCCCTCGTTAGAGTCACAGGATCACCCTTCTCTGAACAAAGGTGCCCTCGTTGGAAACTGGGCTCGAGATTTGGAGACACCTTGCTGCAGCCTGTCTGATGGCTTTGGGCATTACACCGTCCTCAGCGGGCTTACGGAAGGCAGTTATCAACAGGGGCGACAGAGGCTTTTGCTTCTCAAGACACTGCCTGGCTCCTTCCAAAACCCCAGCCATCCGGTAGACTCTCAGAATTCTGCATAAAATGGACACAACTGTACTCGCTGCGGGAGGCGTTGAATGGCAAATGAGCAAACAAACGGGGTGGAGGGAGCCACCCAAACCTCCTTTTCTAGGGGCTTAGAGGAGTCCTTTCTTTTTTCCTTCCTCCATGCGAAAATATAAACGGTTGCTTTATAAACAGTTGTCACTTTTTGACTTATAAAGAGTCACAGTCTTTCCCTTTTGTTTACTTTGATGACCTTTGAAATAAGCTGCAACCCAAAAACATAAAAAAATTTGTTTTCCATCTTCATTTTTCATAAAGAGGAGTCTCTGTCACCACAGTGTGCTGGAAGTCAGCAGGCTCCGGAGGCTGACTCTCATTCAGGCCCAGGCTTGCAGGGCCCTTTGCCCCAAACCCCCCCACTGGGCGGCTCCAGGTAGTGTGCATCATCAGCCTGAGAGCGAGCTGAAAGCTCCCTGGTGGCACCCCTCCGTGGCCAGCCTTCTCTATCTTCCGTGGCTCTTTCATCTGAGCCACTCTTCTACCCACATTGGGCACAGATCAGAAAAGTCCAAGGAGAGCAGGAGGAGCCTTGGGAAAGTCCTAACATCTTCTCTTTCATGCCTTGCTTGAAAAGTTCCTTTTCTATGATTTCTGTCTCTTGGTGAGAAATCGCACACAGCCACCTGTCCCAGTGCAGCATGTGAGCTTTCACAGTGAGTATGCAGTTAGGGGATACATGATAAAAACAGCTTTGATCGTTTCTCACTCCAAAAATAATGCATTCTTCCTTGGTGGTTTTAGGACAGTCCCATGTCTTAGTTGTCCGTGCACAGGATGAAACTCCCCCTCCCCCCCCGACACGCACGTGAATACATGTAAAATGCGGCAAAAGCTGAGTGAGGTGTGTAGACTAGTTAGCAGCAATGTGCCAGTCACTATTCTGGCTCTGATATAGTTCTACAGCCACGTACGGTGTCCCGGTTGCGGGGAGCTGAGTGAAAGGCACACCAGCTCTGCTCTTTTTGCAACTAGTTACGAAGCTGTAGTTATTTCAGAATGGCAAGTTAAAAAAAAGTAGTGCATATTTATTGTAAAACATTCTAAGTTCCAGAAATACACAGCATTGACTGTAAAAATCCTACTCTCACTGTTAATCATTTGGCATCAGGAAAAATAGGACCATGCTGTTTTTTGCAGCTTGCTTCTTCGCTTACCAGTCTGTCTTGGAGATAATTTCATGTCGGTCCATATAAATTTATAACTTTTTAAAAAATGCCTGTAGAGGCACCCGAGTGGTTCAGTCAGTTCAGGTTTCAGCTCAGGTCATGAACTTGTGTGTTCGAGCCCCACATGGGGCTCTGCACTGACAGCACAGAGCCTGCTTGAGTTTCTCTCTCTCTGTCTCTCTCTCTCTCTTTCTTTCTCTTTCTTTCTCTCTCTCTCTCTCTCTCTCCCTCTCCCCTACTCGGCCTGTCTCTGTCTGTAAATAATAAAGAAAGAAAGAAATACTTTTGTGAAACGCTTATATAGCTTGGCTTTGTATGATGGGTTACCTCTAGTAATATTCCATAATTTTTTCAACTGGTCTTGTATTGGTTATTTCTGAATTTCCCCACGGCAGTTGGAGCTGCTGAAGATCATCCTTGGGCATCTTTACCCTTTCGCATACCGCTAAGTGTTTCTGTGAAACAGATTCCCAGGAGTGGCTGTCGCGAGACTCAGAAAGTAGCACATTTGACATTTGGACGGCAACTTCCAGGCTTCCAAGTGGCCACTTTGTCCAGCTGCAGGGGTTACCGTTTTTTTTGTTTTGTTTTGTTTTGTTTTGTTTTTTAATTTATTTCTAGGAGAGAGAGAGAGAGAGAGAGACAGCGTGAGCAGGGGAGGGTCAGAGAGAGAGGGAGTCACAGACTGAAATAGGCTCCAGGCTCCGAGCTGGCAGTCAGCACAGAGCCCGACACGGGGCCCGAACCCACGAACTGCGAGATCATGACCTAAGCGAAAGTCAGACGCTTAACCGACTAAGCCACCCAGGCGCCCCAGGGGTTACCGTTTGTATGGAGTATGTCACGTGCAATGAAATGGCCCTGCCGGCTGCCCCCCAAAATGTCTGACAATTTAGACTCCCAGCAATGATGGATGAGAGTGTCCATTTCCTTACCCAGTTACTAATTGGGTCCTACCCTTAAAAAAATCTTCTGTGCAAATCAGTGTGTGTGTATTTTTTTTAAGTATTGTTTTCATTGCACTTCCTTAAACATTAATGAAATGAAACATTTCTTCATGTGTTTATTGGCTATTTGTATTTCATCTGTGAATTGCTTGTTTATATTCCTTGCTAAATATTTGCAGTTCCCAAAGTGTGTGCCAAAAGTGCGGTGGAATATTTTAAATTTTTGTGAGAAGCCCCATGATACTTGCCATCTGTGAGATATTGTACGAACTACCAGCTTGAAGTCACATACAGTGATCAGCCTTAGCTCACACTGGACTCCTTTTCATGCCTCCGCGGATCTTCGCAAAGTTGAGTATTTGGTAGTCGGTGTGGCAAAAACAAGCACCGTAGGAAGGTCAGTGTGGAATAGGAACGAGGGTGCCAGAGCCCTGTGACTCTGAGGCTTGGGAAGTGATGAAATGTCCAACAGGCACGCACTTCTCCTTAGTAAGTAATTGTGGTTATGATTAAAGAATAAAATCAAAATATTTTTTCTTTCAGCTTATGTGTATTATTTTTTCACACAGTTTCTCAGTTGTTAGGGCATAAATACTTACTAGGTTGTTTGGACCCAACTACTTAATAAATGGAACTGTTCAGTATTTCTTTTGGCCTGGAGGCACCATGAAAAAATTATGGCGGTGTAAGGGTGCTGTGAATGGAGAACACTTGTAATTCCCGGCCAGATTTCATTCTGTGGCTTTCGTTTCTGTTATTGATTCGCAAGAGGTTTGTTCCTTGAAGGAATTAGCAAATGTTTTGCCCCTTGTCTTTTTGCTTTTGCGTGTTCCGATTAGTTTTTGCTGTCCCCGAAATTCCAGTTGTTGTGTTGACATATTTATACACCTTTTTTTTTTACTTGTGGCTTTGTGCTCATTCTTAGAAAGCCCATTTATACCAGAAGATTATAAAATATG
Organism: Proteles cristata cristata; assembly: GCA_017311185.1. Classification (NCBI taxonomy): domain Eukaryota; kingdom Metazoa; phylum Chordata; class Mammalia; order Carnivora; family Hyaenidae; genus Proteles; species Proteles cristata. Next base: position 1,339,931 of record JAESUZ010003943.1, read on the forward strand.
TTCCTGTTTTCTTCTAGCACTGTTATAGTTTTTTTTTTTACCTTTTTTTAAAAAATATTTTTATTTATTTCTAGGAGAGAGAGAGAGAGAGATAGCGTAAGCAGGGGAGGGTCAGAGAGAGGGAGACACAGCCTCCGAAATAGGCTCCAGGCTCTGAGCTGGCAGTCAGCACAGAGCCCGACGCGGGGCTCGAACCCATGAGCCGCGAGATCATGACCTAAACGAAAGTCGGACGCTTAACCGACTAAGCCACCCAGGCGCCCCTCTTTTTTTACATTTGATTAGTTTCTCCATCTAAAATTTATTTCAGTGCAAGGCTTTGGGTAGGGACCCAACTGGGTATTTCCCTAAGACCTAGCTGGTTGCCTTAATACCCTTTATTGAATACATTAGTCTCTTTACCATTGTTTAATGTGGTTTTTTCATGTTTATTTATTTATTTTGAGAGAGAGAGAGTGTGTGTGTGCGCTCAAGCGTGCACACATAAACGGGGAAGGGGTAGAGAGAGGGGAGAGAGAGAATCCCAAACAGGCTCCCCGGTCAGCACAGAGCCCGACTCAGGGCTCCAGCTCACACACCATGAGATCATGAACTGAGCCAAAATCAAGAGTTGGATGCCCAACCAATGGAGCCACCTAGGCGCCCCTCTTCACTACTGTTTAAATGTCACTTTTACCATCCTCTGGACTCCCTTCTCTCCCTTGCAGTGCTTAGTGTTCTGTTTTAGAATTTATGCATTTTATTTATGTACTTACTTCTTGTACTAGATCATAAGCTTTTTATACTTATTTCACCTCTGTGTCCTATAGCTGCTTTCTCTTTACCTCCTTCTCTCCTAAAGCCTTTTCCTAAAATGTCTATTACAGAAAAATTTAAATATACACAAGTGTAGTTAGAATAATATCATGAGCCTCATGTACCCATCACTCCACTTCAACATTTATTGATTTATGACTAATTTTATTTCATTTATTCCACCACCTGCTTCCTTCATCCTGTATTGCTGAAGTAAACTGTCCTGACTGAACAAACTATCCTTATTGTTTTTCATCAACAAGTATTAGTACATCAGAGAGATCCTTATTGATCTCAGCATTGTCACTAAGGAAACTCAAGAGTTGAAGATCCAGATAGATGGAAAATATAAATTACCTAGCATAGTTACTAAGCTTCTCCTAAATAAGTTAAACTGGGATTTATTTTACAAAAACATAATTTGTAATTGAAACCATTTTATCCAATGCACCTGGATGGCTCAGTCAGTTAAGCATCTGACTTTGGCTCAGGTCATGATCTCTCACAGTTTGTGGGTTCAAGCCCTACATCGGGCTCTGTGCTGACGGCTCAGAGCCCTGAGCCTGCTTCAGATTCTCTCTCTCTCTCTCTCTCTCTCTCTCTCAAAAATAACATTAAAATTTTTTTAAATAAATAAACAATAAATAAGTAAATAAATAAATCGAACATTTTATCCATGCCTTACAGAAATGTATCTTATGTTCCAAAGTTAGGAGCTCTTTGGTTAGAACAGATATTATATCAGTGTAAATTGTTAATACTTTACATATAAGCTTTTGTATGTGGGATTAAGACTGAATACCTTTGATATCACTTTCTTTTCTTTAATGTTTATTTCTTTTTGAGAGAGAGAGAGCACAAGCATAAGCAGGTGAGGAGCAGAAAAAGAGGGAGAGAAAGAATCCCAAACAGGCTCCGTGCTATTAGCGCAGAGCCTGATGTGGGTTTGAACTCACGAATCATGAAATCATGACCTGAGCTGAGATCAAGAGTCAGATGTATAACTGACTAAGCCACTCAGGTGCCCCTAAACCTCACTCTTACCCAGTAGAAGTATCAAGGGTAAGTATCAACTTGATACTTCTGAGTGAGGGGACTGCTAATTTCACTGTAAAATTTGGAGTACCAAGCCAGAAATGATCTAAGACAAACGAACACTTACTCTCATTAATACTGTGTATTTCTCCCAACCCCTTTGTTTGGGGAGAGTTTAGAAAGTCATTTTTAGCACCCACACTGCTGCTGTGAACATAGGCCATGCCTCTACCACCCTGGCAACTCCATAAATGCTCCATTCCGGGAGCCCCTGTCCACACCAGACAAAGCTCCATTTCCTTGGGGCCGCAGGGACCATGAAGAACAGAACACAGTCCTTGCCTTCAAAGAGCTGTATTCCAGGAAAGGAGATTGTAGATTGACAACTATGATGACAGGATTTAAAAAAAACTTTTTTTTAATCAAATTAAATAAGCTGTTGGTCACTGAGTAGTAAAAGAGTTTGTCTTGGGTCAGAGAGTTGGGTGGTAGTTGATGAAAGCTGAGGAAGGTTTTATGGAGGAGGTGATGTTAGCTGGGCCTTACAGTATGAGTGGAATTTCAGTAGCAGAATTGGAGGGGGGAGGGAGGGAGAAATAGAAGGAGCATCCTGGACAGAAAAGCATGTGTAAGTTGTCAGGAATGGGAAGTTGTCCCATTTAGCCACAAAATAGATCCATGAAGTCGAAGCAGTAGGAGGTAAGACCAGAAAGGTAAGTCAAGACTTCGGTGCCCAGCAAATCCCGGAGGCAGTTGGAAGTCACTGAAAGATTTTGAACTTGGGAGTGATACAATCAGGGCTTTAAGGAAGTTTCTCTGCAGCCGTGTGTAAAATAAGTTTCGAAGGCAGAAACCAGTGAGTTGTTTTCATCTTCCAGGTATAAGATCTTTGCTTCCTGAACTAGAACAAAGGGAGTGTTAATAGAAAGGAGGGAACGCATTGACCCACGAAGTGAGTTTTCAGACCCCTACCGACTTTGTGCTTCCTTTAAGGACTACATTTTAGTCCTTAAAGATGTTCATGGCCAGTTTCCTGCGATTCTCTTCCCCAAGCAGGTGTCAACTAGGAAGTAATTAGCGAGCTTCTCCTGGCGGCAGCAACAGCCAAGTGTCACCTTTTGGGAACTTCCCAAGACCTTCCTAAGAATTTGTTCTCATCTGATAAATAGGTTGAGGTTGGGAGGAGTGACCACTTGCAGTGCTTCCTGGCCTGCCCTCTAGTTGCTCTAGTGGCACCAGCCCACCAAGCCCTTTCTTGTAGGGATGACCGCGTTGAGTGGCCGAAGTGTCCCAGGGTCCTGCCTCCCGTCCATTGGGCTGTCAGCAGAAAGGACAATAGGCTGAGTCCTGTACAGAGGCCATGGGCAGGCCCAGACACCCCACGAGCGCAGTGCCCTGCACTGTGGAAACCAGAAGCTAAGAAGGGTGTTCCTAAGAAGCCTGTGGTCTGGTTGTGGAGAAGATTAACCAGAAGCAGAAAACAATTATAACCTAAACCTCACTGTAATAATTAGAAAAGATACATAAGTTAGAGAACTCTTCTGTCTCTTGCTTTCCCCCTCTCCTACCCGCCCACAACACCCCCCCCCCGCACCCACATACAAATGCAGTCTACCGCTTAAATAATTTTTGCCGTATCTCCTCCACATTTGTATGATTACGCATGTTTCTGTAAGTTAGAAAGTTTAGATTCCTTTCTCAGCCCTCCCCCTCCTCACACCCTCCCCCCCTTTCAGTCTGACTTTAAGCCATAAAATACTTCTGCCTGCCTGCCTTTCCTTCTGTTTGTATGAATTAAGTCGACAGGATAAATATTCACATTCCCAACTACAGGCTGCAACAATGTTTGCCTGTTCTGCCCAGTGAGTCGAGAGAGAAAAAGGAGGCCTGACATCACCCTATACTGTACATTCCCGGCATAGATCATTTATTCAGGTCCCTGAAAAAATACAGATGTTTTACCAGCCGAAATAAAATCCTGTGTAAACACTGAGCTTGGAAAAATGTGGCTCTGACTTAGCCGTGGGGGCTGGGGCAGTGCAGAGAGAAGGCGAGGCAAAAATGGCAGACACAGAAATTGTATCCTTGGCTGAATGTGATAGGGGCAGAAGTGTTCTCCCAGAGTCTGTGTGCCGCCGAAGAAGAACGGGATTTGTGTTTAAGAAAATACAGTTGCAAAAGCGGAGAGATGTGTTGGTCTTCAAAGGCCGGGATGGTTAATGATTACGATACCTTCAGCTCATTTCTGTCCGACCTCTGAAATGAACATCTCTTTTTCTCTTTGGAGTTGTCCTTTTTCACAGCCTGCCTAACCTGGTCCTGTTATTGCTGGATCCTGCTGTTTCTGGAGCTCAGCTGCTGTTGATTTTATAAGGGGGAAAATTGCCTGGAAGCCATGCTTGGTGAAGAGGAAAACCCATCTCAGCGTTGCATTCCCAAACAGCCATCTATCATCGTGATCTTGTCTAACACAAGTCACTATTTTAGTCTAGCAGCATAAACCAGACATACTTTACTGGTGCAGTGCAAGTCTTTTTCAGGGCTCTGCCCCATATTTTTTTAGGCCTGTGGCACTTACTCAAAGAGCATTGCATTTGCTCCTGCGGAGTCACTTTTAAGATTCAAAGCTGCCCAGAGGGACCCAGTGCTTCATATGGATGCTTGGGGGCTCCCCCGAGGCTCTCTGTGTCTAGGGTGGGGAGGGGGGTTGGCAAGGAGTGACTCCTTCCGGGTTCTCCGGACTCCTCTCCGGGTCTCTGGGAGCTTCATCGGGGCTTGCATCTCAAGGGCAAGGACGCTCACCCGCCTTCTTGGCCTCCCCTCCCAAGGGCATCTCCTCGCAGTCCCGGTCTCTGCAATAGTCCCGGGGGTGCTCTCTGTCTTTCTGACTGGGTTACCATCATCTTAAGTCGGCAAAGCTTCCTCCTGCTTCTTTTGCCGACGACACCTCTCCCTCAGCTCCAGTCTTTTCTCCCTAAGGGCCTGCAGAAGCTAGAGGCGACCCACTGGCCTGCTTTGTCCCAGGGTGGGCATTAGTAGGGCACCTTTTCACTCTCAGAAGAATCCTTGCTTTGCAAGGTAAATTGCCCTGCCTAGAGCAGTCTTCAAGTGGATATTCCTACCCAGACTCATGAGATCGCCTTCCCTCGTTCCCAGACCTGCCGCGGGGTATTCCCGGGTGAACCCTGATTGTGGAGGACGGCCCTCCGTCCCCGGCTGCCTGAGTTAAGGGGCTCTCTTCCGACCCGCAGCTCCATGCCTAGCACCACGCTGCCAAATACTGCTTCTTCAGCCTCCAGAATGTCTCCCAAGTGTATCCTTTCCCATCCATTCCACTCCTTTCACCACCTAGACTGGGGCTCTCACAAAGTCAGAGTCCTCCCTGCGCCAGGCAGATAAGTGAATGAAGGGAGACAGGTATAAAACACACAGCCCTCTTAACTCCAGTCCTGTGTTTTGAAACTTTTGAAAGAGGTTTGGGCTTAGGAAATATTTTATTTTCCTTTTGCTTCTCCAGAAGTTAAAAAAAAAAAAGCCACATAAGCAGTGATAAATGACACTGACACTCCGCCTGAGGCCCATGAATAATAGGCAGTAGTGGGCATGATGGTGAACTGGACCCCCACAGGTGACTGTTGCCCCCCCACCCCCCGTCTTCTGATTTTTCGAAAGAAGTTGGAGATTAGGATGATTCTGATGTGAAATCTCCCAGTCCGTAAATGGCGGGTTAAAATTGCCGTGTAGGTCAAAGGAAACATCTGCAGCCGCTTCGAGTCCGCCCGCCCGCCATCCTTGGCTTTCAGCGTCTGTTCTGACCCTCACCGCCTCCAGCCTAGCCCGAGAGTAATCTTGGTCATTCTGCCCCTTCCACTTGCAGCCTCCACACTGCCCTGGCCTTTCCTTCCCAAATGACAGATCTGATTGTTTGAGCCCTGTCTCTAAAGAGGCCTTTGCCCCTACAGAGCAGGGGACGTGTCCCTTGCTGGTGCATTTCAGATCTTCTTCTTTCCGACTTGACTCCTCTTTCCAGTGGTGTCTTCCCTACCCCGCACACCCCCTCGCTGTGCTCTGGCCACACACAACTACTTGCTGTTCCCCGAGCAGTCCTGATACTTTTCTTTCCATTCACAGGTTTTTTTAAGAACAATTAACAGATTTCCAGAAAAACCGAGCGGGTAGGACAGAGAGTTCCCATGTATTCCTTTCCTCTCCGGGTTTCTCCCGTTCCTAATGTCTTAACACGGGAGTGGTATGTGTGTTACCATTAATGACACGTTATTATTAAACGAAGTCCATAATTCACGTCAAAGTGTTTTCTTTTTGTTGGCAATACTGATATTTTAATACCCTTTCAATTTTTTTTTAATGTTTATTTTTGAGAGAGAGTGTGTGTGTGAGCAGGGAAGGGGGAGATAGAGGGAGACACAGAATCCAAAGCAGGCTCCAGGCTTCAAGCTGTCAGCACAGAGCCCAACACAGGGCTCGAACTCACGAACCATGAGACCATGACCTGAGGCCGAAGTCATTGTTTAACCGACTGAACCACCCAGGTGCACCTCAAATTTTTTTATAAGTCAGTTTCCTCTACTTGCATGGTCTTCCCCAGATTCTGACAAGATTTGCTTTAAGGCCAAGTAGGAATATCACTTCTTTTGCGAAGCCTTCCCTGACTATTTTTGGAATGAGGGCTGGAAGGGAGGAGGCGAACAGGAAAAGGGAGAGAACTAACATTTTTATCAGGTGCCTAATGCGTAGGACGTAGTATATATTCCTTTCAGTCTTTCTACAGGTACTGTTACACAGTGTTCAGCTGAGGAAGCAGAGCTTGGGTCAGCTGCCCAAAGCCCCACGGCTAGTATCTGGGGTGACACCTGTGTCCCTGGCTCCAGAGCCTGTCCTCCTCCCATAGGGCTGCGTTTCCCCCCCCACCCCGATCTGGCCTCCCTGTTCTCCCTGTTGTGGTGAGGGGTGCCGTCTTGTTCAGCTCCGTCTTCTCCTTACACGTGTCTGCAGCAGCTCACCAAACCCAAGGGCATGTGTCCTTAAGGCAGAGTCTGTGCAGGGAGAGGCACCACGTATCGACATCAGTCAGCAAACGTTTGCTCAGCCCCTCCTCTGCGCCGGACTTGGTGGAGGGTGAGGCCAAGCGTGAGAGGAAGGTGATGGCGATGCTGCGTGCAGGTAATAACATCGCCACCCGGCAGTCAGGGAGGCTCTGGACTTTCCATTTAGCTGTGACTAGAATGTAAAGCTGCGGGGAGAAGGCACTCATTTGTTCGGTGCCGCGGCTCCTAGGACAGTGCCTGCTAGTAATTGTTGTTTAAATATTTGTGACAGAATACTTGAGTCCCGTGACAAGCTTGGGCCACCTACAGTGGCACTTCTTAGACTGCTCACATGCATTCAGTGGGTCACACGGCTTCACTTGCTCTGTGTGGTTCAATGCAGTCCTATATCATAGGCTGTTTGCAAATCATCCCAGGCCTGGGCCAGACTGTACTTCTGGTCCGGAAGTTCTCCTGGACCAGAACTTTCAGAGAAGGGGAAAGGAGAGGGAATTGCCTGGCCCTCACCGTCTTTTCAGAGCCGACAGACAAATGACCCTATGTGGGAGCTGCCTGGCGCTCCTGGACCTGACCTTGGACTGTAGTTTCAGAGGCCCAGCCTCACCTCTGGACTCCACACCACACGATGGCCTCATTTTTCTTGAACAAATTAAAACAAACCCTCTAAATGTCATGTGAAGGTAGCCGTGTGTTCAAATACAGTCATTAATTTTCTTAAAGAAAAAAAAAGTGATCTCAAATACAGTAACTTGTTTCAGACATTTGTTTACAGAACGTTTCTCCCCTCCTCCCCCTCCCCGTCTTCTCCTCTCCCTCTTCTTCCCTGCTCGGTTTTCCCTTGACTTCTGTGACCCTGCCTTTCACTTCTACGGCCCTGTTTCTCTTCCTTGCTGCTTTCCGTCACAGTTCTTTTAAGTGCACTTCTCTGTGCAGTTGTCCCCTGTGAATAGATTGCTCTCTGTTCCTGGTGAATAAGCAGGATCACAATTGTTGTCCGGGTTGTGCCCAAGGTGGCAGAATTGATGGACCCGGAGGCTGATTTTCATAAACCAGAGCTACGAAGCGTTTCAAAAACAGCCTTGTTTTTGCCAAGTAAGGTGAGCAAATATAGGACTAAGTTTAAACATCCATCAAGAGTTATTTTCGAGGTGATCGCTTCTAAATGAGAGGCATTTGAAAATCTCCCAGCTTTCTTTACAAGTAAATTCCACAGTCGTGTATTTTGCTGGTGTCTGCTGATTAATTACGAGCCTGTGACACCCTGAAAACCCCCGGTGGTTGGTTGTGTGCAGCTGTGGAGAGAAGTAAAGCAAGGCCCCGTGAGTTTGCCAACTTTTTCAGGATAGTGTGGATTCAGGCAGAGGGAGGTGGTTTCTTTGGTTGTTTTTTTTTTTTTTTGTTTTTTTTTTTTCTGGCAGTCACCACATAAGAACAGAAGCCCCAGCCAGACCCATTTCTCCAGACTTCTCGACGGGCGGTTTGGGTCCCTGCGGGGGTGTGGTGAAGTAGTGATATTTGATCTGTTGCCTCTGAAATAACAGATCCATTATTAGAGGAAGCATTTTCAAGTCTCCACATCAGGACTTGAGTGCCTTCTCCTACACAATTACTTGTGTTTAGACCAAAAAAAAAAAAAAAAAAATAGTAGTTACATATAGTAAAGGAATCACAATTTATTTTGATTCTCTAACCAAAGGTGCTCTGCATGTATCTGTTTTTGGTAATTGCAGACGTCTGACCCAGGAAAACTGCCTGCTCACTCCCATTTAGGGGTCTGATGATTCTGGATCTCTTTTATCTTGGCCTCTTGCTTTTTCTCATTATTCCCTTCCGTGTTTAACTTTCACTTAACACTCCCGGTTGGCAGGCGAGAAAGAGAAGAGAAAGTTGAAACTTGTTGCGTAGGAAGTCATCTGTAGCTCTGGTGAAGGATACGATAGGGAAAGAAAGCAAACTAATCATTAAAATAGACTTTCAAAGTTCTTAGTGCGTTTATCCATGCTTACGTTGCTCCGCCCACTTCCCCCGTTCGATTCTGATAAGGGGACTGAAGGGTTTCTCTGACATGCGTCGTTCTCCTTGGCACTAGCTTAGATCAGAGGCTCTGTCTCTTTACTGCAGGTTTGTACTCCTCACAGAGTGTTGTTGATGTCCTCACTGAGTATGAATCCGCAACATGCTTACATGAGCTGCACACAAATGCATGCGGGTACACACACACACGCACACGGTCATGAGTCTGCTGGGTCTGTGGCCTTCATTCTAGATAGAGGCTACCTAGAGATACAGCAGGATTTGTCTTTCCCCGCTCAGTCCTAATATGTAATGTCACATAAGAGTGAGGTAGGACGCACCTGCGTTGGTGCCTCTGTTCCTGACATCTCCGTGGAGAACTGCTAAAAATAAAATCTAAACAGTTTACGAACATCACTACCCTGTGTTTGCAAAGGCAGGCATCCTGTTCTGATACACCCAACACACAAGCCAGTTTGGACTGTGAGACAGCTGATTTTTCCCTCTTCGGTGAGACTTTGACTTTGAAAAGGTACATTGTTTTCATATGAGACGGCTGACACAGAGCACAGAGCAAGTCGTTTGCCTTTCTTTGCTAAAATCAGTTTACAGGTTTTCTGTAGCTGGTAAGCTCTTGGATCAAATAACCAGGCCCTGAGGAGTCCCCTTTGCTTGGAGTTGTGCAGGGAACCCAGAGCACAGGTTGGGATTGAGGCCGTCGGTTTCTTACCAGTTGCCGTGTCCCCCCCACCAGCGTGGTTTTCTGCAGAGACCAAGAGCTGCATGCTGCAGGTGTCTGTTTTCTTCGAGGGGAATATTTTGAGGAAACCTAACAGGGAGGAACTGAGCATTGAGGAAAAATATATTTTCACAGCAGGATATTGCTTTTTCTCTTTTCTGGTTTAGGTTTTTCATTTGTTACAAGCCTTCTCAGACTCCAAATACAGACTGAATACATACTTTCAGCAGGAGCTGGCTGACGTTGCTGTTTGTACCAGAGCCAAACTCTGGCTGGCCGAGAGGTATGTTAAAACCCCACATGAGCGGCGAGTTATCAGGGGTTAGGAATACATTGGAGAATTGCTGTTTCTAGTTGTGGGAGTTTTAAAAGTCATTGGCATGCGTTTTATAAACTTATTGGAGTATTTATCTTTTTAGAACTTCGGGTTGTGGTAAAGCAAGAAAAATATTTTCCTGACAATTTTTCTGAAACTGCTGTATGGCCGGGGGGCATATAATATGGCTTTTTATCTGTCCACCAATCAGCTTGTTTCAATTCATAGCTGCCATGTACCCAGCCCTGTGTCAGACATTATGGCAACAAAAGGCGGTAACTGACTGAACCATGTGGTACAAACTCTTAGGTGCTGTGACCATTCATTAAAGACTGGGTAACACTTAATAGGCACAGGGAGACCAACAGCATGTGAATAAGAAAAAGACGTGGAAGTTGCCCTTTGTAAGGGAGGTAGTAGAATAGCTTGAATTCTGAAGACTCGAGGCAAAGGAGTGGGGAAACATTTATTCTTTCACCCTGGCCACTGTTAGTTTATTGTAGAACCTAGAACCTTTACTATGCGGAAGGTGGAACAAAGAGAATTTCTCATTTAATAGTCAGGGAGTCCTCTCTACAACACCGTATTCAAATCTGTGTCTCCAAGGCTCTGATGTTGGTAAGACAGTGTTACTGCAAGGGCCCCCAGTGTGTCCTCCGTAAGCTCCAGTGGGTCCAGAAGAGGCCTGCCTGCTGCCCCGTTCCACGCTGGAGTGTCTTGTGTTTGGTGAGGAATCGGTGTATTGGCTGTCTAACATAGAAACCTTTTTTGTTTTTCAAAAACGTACTTCTCTTCACTTTTGTTGGCTCCGCACCTCTCAAAGGCAGGAAACGAGCAGTATGAGACCCAAATGTCAGTGTAATCCAACAAAGTCTTATTGAACACCGGCCACACTGTGGCCTTCGTGTTAGGAGACGGAACGGATGCAGATATAGACCTAGCTCTGACTTCGAGGAACTCACATCCAGGAGGTGAGAAAGGCAATAATTTGCACCCCATAGGACAAGGGTAGTAAGAAATGTACGTAATAAGCACAGGAGCAGCCCAGAGGAGGGACGGGGAAGGGCTTTCAAGAGATGAGTAGAATTTCACCAAGTGGCCAGGGCAGGGAGGGCATCTGGGCTCAGGTAATGTCAGAGTCAAAAACATGGCAGCATGAAATGGCATGGTGAGTGTGGAGCACGATAAAGGTAGTTCTTCTGGAACCTAGTAGAAGGTACATGGTACTGCAGAAATTCGTGGAGGCCACTCAGCAGGAGCCCCTAAAGGAAACCTTTAGGTGAAAGGGAGCCACTGAAGAATTTCTCAGCGTGTGGATATGTGAGTCTCCACGTCCATCTAAGCACCGATAGCCATGGACAGGGATATTAATGGGGAAGTTCTCTCACGTCTGAAATGGCAATAAAGTGATGGTAAACTCTGGTGCTTCAAGTGCTATAAAAGAGTTTCTGCCCCCTTCGCCTGCTACGCCTTCATGAGTCTCATGAAAATTCATCATCTGCCGGCTTCCCGAACCCATGTCTTCCTTCTTGGGTGGGGAGGAGGAGATGGCGTAACAGGTCGGCATCCGGATGGACCTTCGTGCTATACAGTCAGTGCCTGAAGATGCGTGGCCACACTTCCATCAGCCTCCTCTTCAGCTGGAGAGGACCTGCCACTTTTAACTTTCCCTCTGGTTCCTATTGCAGTTTTCTACTTGGGTTTTTCAGCATCATCACCCTGCCTGCCCGCCACACACACACACACACACACACACACACACACACGCACACACACACGCGCACACACACAAACACACACGTTCTCTGATTTTTCTCCATGACTTTCCAGCCCTGGAAAACAAAGGCATGAATCGCTGCGTGTCCACCTTCCTTGCTGAGAGTCCAGGAAAGCCGTTTTTACGTTTCCAGTACAGTCAACTCTTTATTATCCAAGTGTGAGCTTCATACTTTATGGGTGGTCTGTAGGCGGTTCCTAACACCAGGCTTCCTCTTTCTCCCCACATACTTTTACCTTATTAATCGGGATGTGTCCAGAGCCTGAAACAAAGTTTGGGAGGAAAGCACACTGCCGGAGCTCAAGCTGCTCCAACGCTGTGTATCTGTTTTTCTGTGTAATCCACATCAGTGACATGATAACCGTGAGGTTCCCAAATCAGAAAGTGTAGAATTGAATGTAAGTGATGAAGCTTCAGCCTGTCCCTGAGGTGCTTTGAGAGTGTTGCCTTGGGAAGGTGTGTGTCTAATACCTCTGTGCTCACGTGAGCCCATTCTGAGTCCTAATGGGCCATTCTCAAAGCCAACCCCTGTGTTCATGTGTTCACGTTATCACCTGCCTTTCCCATGAAAGACACTGCAATGTGGAGTATTCCCAGTTCTACTGCTGAAGAGGCTCTTTATGTCCCTAGCAATTTACATGTGAAAGAGGAATAAATGTTCCTTTGTGAGTACTAAGGATTTTCTGTATCTTTTGAGTATAAGCAATGAAACATTAACGTTATTGCAAAAAAAAAGAGTTTAATTTTAGCACCGATACCTCTTTTCTTCTACCGTTTATTTGATATTGACCTGAGTTCATTCAGTCCAATAAGTACATAAGCATTAGTGAGGGTGTCATTTATTTGTCCTTTTATTCCCGAAGAAGGTTTAAAAAAATATGTTCTTCAGAGCCATTGGATAACCAATTCGGTTTTTAAAATTTCAACCCTGAAATTGAGGGCACATAAAATAAAGGCTTTTGTCATATATTTATGTTTTGACTTTGCAAGATTAATTGGGATTTATATGAGGTGGTTAAGCAATAGCCATGGAGTTGTGGGGGAATTTTGGGTGATGAACGGCCAGCTGGCAACATGGCCCGAGGAGAGGCCTGGGGTTCTGCTCTTACAGGCCGCCTTTCATTCCAAGATGTCAAAGCCTTTATGGAAATCAGCTCATTAATCCTTCAAGTTCCTTCCTTCCCCTTTTTCCTCCATTCCTCCCTCCTCAGTCCAGGCCAGTGTCTCTCATGTTGAGAAGGCAGGTTACCGGCCACTGAAGGAGAACGAATCCAACCTAGGCCAGAAGCAGGGTGTGCCTTGCGGGGTCCGTGGCAGGCATCAGCAGGTCCCCGTGTGGCCCCGTCTGCCGCCCAGGTTAATGACAGATTCTAGATCTGCTGCCCCAGCTGGATCAGAGGACCTGCCTAAATAGGAAGGACTTTTTGAAAGCCCTGTCAAATAGGGCTAATAGGTGAAAAGACTTACTTTTGATTGAGAGTTGAAATTATTATTATTTAGGGCTTAAAATTTTTCAGAAATCAATTTGGTTATAAAAGGAAGAAGTGTGTGTGTGTGTGTGTGTGTGTGTGTGTGTTTTCCTTTACATGTGTTTTCCTTTAGATAAATGTGGTAAACTGAATGAACCATCAGACTAACTAAATGCAGCGGATGATGGGATGACCAGGAAGGAAAATGTGTCCTCCTAAATTTTTATCACCTTGATTTTCTTGGTTGTCAGTGTAGCATATGCTTATCATAGAAAAATGGGCAAAGGCAAAATTCGAAAAAGAAGAGAATGTAAGTCTGCTTTTACCAACATCCAGGTGGAAACCACTATTATTAGTTCACAGTTTTATGTATATACTTCATCTTTTCTCCTATGCCTTTTTTTTTTAAACATAGTTGAGGTTTTGCTGTATATATAAGTTAGAGCTTACTTTTTTCACCTACCAATATCGTGACAGTATTTGCTATTATTATTAAAAACTTTTGATGGTGCAGCCAAGAAGGAAAATAGTATGGCGTTTCCTCAAAAAGTTAAAAAGAGCATTACCATATGATCTAGCAATTCCACTTCTAGGTATATACCCAAATGAATTGAAAGCAGAGTCTTGACAAAATATTTGTACATTCATATTAATAGCTGCATTATACACAATAGCTAAAAGGTAGAAGTAACATAAGTGTCCATTGATGGATGAATGGGTAAACAATGTGATATATATGGACAACATAATATTATTCGCCTTAAAAAGGAAGGAAATCCTGACACGTGCTACAACATAGATGAACCTGGGGGATGTAATGCTAAGTGAAATAAGCCAGACACAAAAAGACAAATGGCATTATGACTGCACTTACGTGAAATAGCTAGAATAGTCACACTCATGGATTCACAGTTGAGTGGTGGTTGCTAGGGGCGGGGGAGGAGCAAGGAGGAGACAGTGTTTAACGGGTATAGAGTTGTAGCTTTACAAGATGGAAAGGGTTCTGGAGTTTGTGACTCTTGATATTGGCATTTATTAAGTACCCAGATTGGCTGATGGTGAGTTTTTACTTCAGGCAGTAGTTCTTACTGCTGATGGCTGCATATTAGAATCATCTGGAGAGGTTTTAAAACTTGATACCAGGTTCCCCCTCCAAAATTTCTGATTTTTTTTTTTTTTTTTTGGTTGGGGGTGTGACCCAAGAACTGGTAGTTTTAAAACTCTCCAGGAGAAACTAAAATGCAGTCAGACTGAGAGCTACTGATGTGTTCTGACGCACTCCTGTGTCTCCCACCTCCTTGAGAAGATGAAGGATGAGCATCGAGCGAAATAGCAGTTATGTTAGAGGGCTCTTGTATTTTTCTTCTAAGTTTCATTCAAGCAAGATATTAAGTTGTGTCAAGAGCCCTCAGAAGTGCCATTTAAGCCTGATACTCTGGTGTGGTCTGCTGTCCTAGAAGCTTATGGCTCATTTTTGAGTTTTGAGGTAAAGCTTGAATAGACTCTATACCTGTATCACTTTTTTCAATAAATATTTATTGAGTCCTGCTGTATGCCAGGCTGTATTAAATACTGCAACTATTGGGGCGCCTGGGTGGCTCAGTCAGTTAAATGCCAACTTTGGCTCAGGTCATGATATCGTGGGACTGTGAGTTTGAGCCCCACTTCAGGCTCTGTGCCGACAGCTCAGAGCCTGGAGCTTGCTTAGGATTCTGTGTCTCCCTCTCTCTCTCTCTGCTCCTACCTTACTCACTCTCTTTCTCTCAAAAAATAAATAAACATTAAAAAAATTAAAAAATAAATACTGCAACTATCTATTAAAACCAAACTTCAGTGTAGAGAGCAGCAAAACAGAGTCTTGTCCAATAGAATCCTAGACCTGAAACTTAAGAACTGGAAGGAATCATGAAGTTCATTGCGGTCCACTCCCATCCCCATGCACATGGGAAAGTATAGCTCAGAGAGGTTGGGAGATCTGTTTGTTTTCACACAGCTGGCCCTGGCAGGGGTGAGATTCTGTCTGATAACAGTTAACACTTGTTGAGGACTTAGTTCCCCTTTCCCTCTGGAGCTCTTTCTAGTGGGCCCCATTCTCTCCATCTGTCCAGTTTTTTTACGCCAGGCTTTGAGCGGTGCCAGATTAAGCGTCATCTAGAACGGTGTTTCTCTGACCTTAATGTACACGCGAATCACCGGGGGACCTCCTTAAAAATGAAGACTCTCCTTCAGTGGGTCTGGGATGGTGCCTGAGAGCTTGCATTTCTGACAAGCCCTCGTGCAATTCTGAACACAAGCCCTCGTGTTGATTCTGGAAGACAGCGCATATTTTGAGGGCCAAGGGTCACTGTGATCATCCAATCCATGCCTCTTTGAAGTACTCCCACTTTCACACCCTCATTCTCAAGAGCTGGGGCTGTAGGAACACAGGAGAGGTGTCAGCCCAGGATTCTTTCCTCATCCACCTGGGATGACCTGCCCGGAGGGGCTGCATGGCTCCAGCACTTTCTATGAGAAATCCACACTCCCTCTCCAGGCAGCCACCCCAGTGGCCTCAGTGCTTAGGGTAGGGCCAGTGCTTGTTGGCATGCAGGGAGTATCATCATCATGAAAATAACAGTCTGATAATCTGGTGAGAAAAACAGGCTCTCAGGAATACAAGAAGAGGTCCCAAGGTTACTAGGAAAACAGCCTTGGGTGATACATTTTTGAGTAAAGCAGTCCTGATGAGGAGAAGAAACGGGTGGAGGGCACTATGTTTGTTGAAGACCACTCTTCGCACTAGACCTAATGATTTGCTACAGCACGTCAGTTCTTTTTTGCAAAAAGTATTAGTTATATGATCCCTCCACCTCCCCATACAGCTTCCCCATCGGCACTCCTGACACCCCTGTTCACTCCTGCGTGTGCTCCTCTTCGTCCCCAGTGCTCACCTCCAGCCACTTCTGCATCTCCTTCCCCGTCTACCCCCTTGTCCCTCTCATCTGTTCTCCCCATTTTCTCTCTTGGTTTCAGGGCCCAACTAAGCAGAGTGGTGAGCTCCTGGAAGGCCTTGGATTTAAATGCAAGGAAAATCTGCTCATAGAGACGCAGCTAAGATGGTCTTGTGTGTATCAATCCCAGTTCTGCCCCTGGGGGGGGGGGCAGGGGGGGCAGAGGGGAGGGTCTGTGACCAGCTGCAGAAGTTCTGGTTTGGGATTCTGTTTTGCTTTACAGCTGAAGACAGCCTTTAATTTCTCGCCACCAAATTTATTCACCCAAGAGACTATACTTCCCAGGCAGGAATACTGGGATTTAGGTCTGATTTGGTGTTCCCACTATTCCTTAGCCCTTCCCAAATCCCCCGTGCCTCCTGGAGCAGCCTCCTCCCTAAGGAAGAGGTCCTTCTTTTGCAACTGGTTGAAAGAAAGAGAGGCCTCAGCCCTTTGCCACAGCTGCAGGTTGCTGCCTCACTCCCATGCCGTTGAAATGAATCCAGTCAGGAAGGACTGTAAAAATATTCTGATGCTCATGTGGCATTTTAAGGCTATCATTTGTGGTCCCTGCCAAAACTTTAAGGGAAGCAAGTCCTAACAGAGATGGGTCGGTTACATAGCAAGTTTCCAGGCATTGCTGGGGGGTTGGGGTTTGCTTTTTTGGTCTGTTTCTTCTTCCCTCTTTTTTTCTTTTCTTTTTTTTTTTTTTTTCAAAATAAAAGTTTTCCCAGCAACCCCGTCCCTGCTTCTTTTTTAAAACTGTTTTTCTTTCAACCCCCAGATTTTATAGGGGGCGGAGATTCCCATCAGGACCACTCTGAGCCCTCCGGCTCAGCCTAGTTGAGCCTCACGCATATTTGAACGAGGGGTGAGATGAAGTTGGTGCGTCTCAGACCCAAGCTTGTTGAGATTTGTTTGCTTCTCTTTCAGACTTCTCAGAAATGTTGAAGGTCAAGCTATCTCGGGATGGGATCCTGTTTGTATTTTTTGAAAACTGAGAGAACCATGAAGTTAGCACATTTCAACCCAGACCAGTGGACGGGATGCAAAACATTTTCCTCATTCGATACTCCTTTTAAAACCAGGTCACATTTTGAAGGAATAAGGTGTTTGTGAGGAAGCGAAGCTTGAGGATATAGGAGGTATTTCGTGTTGACAGTCTGAGCTCATGGAAACTAGGAAGGTAAAAGTAGTCACAGGAGACCAATATATTAAACTGAGCCTTTGAGCAGGGTGCCCCAGATTAGAGCTTCTTCGTATTGCAGCGAGAAATAAAAATAGGTCTTCCGTGCAGCGACATATCAAGAATTCCGCTGCCAACTGCTGATGCTTTCTACTTTTTAAATATAGAAATCTGCAAACTCAACCTGGAAATGGCAGTTCGTTCGGTAAAGGACTCAGAAATATCAGTCTTGCTCCACTTGTAGCTGTTGGCTTATAGAGGTATTGCTGTTAGAAGGTTTGGGCAATGTTGTCATTGCCCGGCATGTAAAGGAGTGCAGCCTTATAGTGTCCTCAACACATTTTCATAATATTATGTAAAACACCAACATAGTGGGTTCTTTTTTCCCCGGTAGCATGTAACATGTTCCATCTTTTGGATCAGTCAACACGTGGAACCCTTCCGAAAGAATTCCAGCCAGTTCAGATTCACAGACAGTAGAGAGCCATGCAGTAGGCACAGTGGGGGACATAGAGATGAATGATATTGTCCCTGTTTCAGAAACCACGTAAAGAAAACAGGTGTGGGTTGAATTAACTGTAAATAAGTAAGAATCTGGTGGATTCTGGATTGAGGTCAGAGCGTGCGACAGGAGCCAGTTTGTGGGGTCTAGGTGCCAAGGAAGTCTTCCAGGAGGAGGGAAAAGTCTTTAAAGGCTGGCTGAGATCAAATTATTAGATAAGGTTAATTTTCTTCATTTGGAGAATTGAGTGAGGTTAGGCTGATAGGGAGCCTGTGTTGCTAAATAAATTGTGAAGGTCTCATTGCCCAAGTACAAAGGAAGGAATCGTAGCACGGTGCTCAGCATTGTGGGAACCACTTTAGGCATATATAATGGAGTCTCTGTTGTCAGAGTTTAGTGATGGTTCAGTCTGGTTGAAAAGAGAGCTTATCCATGTGAAACAACCAACAGTGACGTGCATAAAAAAGTTCTACTTCTATAGCGCATATAAAAAGTACACGAGTTCGGAAAAGAATGTGGACTGGAATAGTCAGGGAAGGCTTTGCTTTTTAGGGGAGTTGAGTATTTGAGATGGGTCTGGGAGCATTAGTGTGATTTGGAAAAACTAAAAGTGGTCAGAAGAGAGCACATCCAGATTGTGGATGGCGTGTGTGAGGACACACCATAGAGAGTGCGTGTGATGTATTGTGTGCCAGGGAGGGATAGAGCTGAAGAAGACACGGTGTGTTTTGGAGAGCAGTGCAAGATTTGATAAGAGGCCAGTTGTAGCAGGCCTTAAATGTCAGCCAGAGGAATTTGGACTTGATCCAAGAGTTAAGAGGAAAGTCAGTAAGCAGGCTTACACTGGTAAATAGGCTGCTGTTTCCGTGCACACGAGATACACCGAGGAAGGTATTAAATCCTTCCAGCCTCTCCCAGCGATCAACAAAATTCCCAGCCCGCCCTGGTGGTTAGCAGCACAGGCTCCCTGGTAGCCATCTCCCAGCTTTCCGTCTGTCACCTGCAAGGCCCCGTTGCCTGCCTGGGCAGCTGGTGACGGGAAGAGAAATGCTTCTTATGCACTTCTAGACTGTATGGCTAACTGCCTTCTCACCATTGCCAAGAGGACCATCAAGCCACAGAATTTATAGCAGGGAGGGAATTTAGAGATCATCTAGTCCAATGGAGTCCTTTCTTCAAGCAGAAGCTTGAGTAGAAGTTCAAGATGTTGAAGATGGTGGAGAGGACACATGTGGGGCAAGCAGGGGTGGGGGTCTGGAGGCCCACCCACTTGGCCCCTCAGCCACTGGGGGCCCCAGCAGGGACTAAGAGGAGCATCCTGACTTCCTGTTCCCAGATAGGAATCTTATCCGAACCAATATTTGTAGATGAGAAATTAGGCACAAGAGGGCAAGTGACTTCCTACTTGACAGATGTGGCCGGCTCCGGAGGTGGCCCATGTTGGGCTATAACTAGCAAATTTGTTTTTTGCCTCATGATCCACTTCCTTCTTCTGCTGTGACCTGATCATCCTCATAGCATATCCTGCAACCCTGTGCCCTTGGGCTGCCCGACACCCTCTCTCAGGAGCTGCCCTCCTTGGATGGAGACCCATGCTCTAGAGCTTTTGCCATCAAGCGTTCGCTATTGAATGTAGACTGGTCTTACATGAACAGACCGAAGGAGCAGCTCCAAGGGGAACCCTTCAGAGCCTCACTGTCCTTCGTGTCCCCTGCTTGTGATCCCCAGGCTTCCTTAGCGACAGGATTGGCCTGCATACCTCTTGAAATAACAGTCTCCCAAGCGATGTTGGGAACTCGTTCCAGGGCTCCCTGCCTGAGCCGAAAGCCCCTGTGTTTCTGGGTGACCCACAGGGAGGGTCACGTTGAGAGGGACTTGGGGACTGGAAAGGCCTCTAACCTGTGCGTACGCACCTTGCTGACGTTGAGGAGAGGCAGAGTACACTCAAGGTTAGCAGGTCTGGGTTCCGGGCCCTGTTCTGTTCTAAACCAGCCACACGGGGCCGGCCATTTCTTTGGGACTCCATTTTTATCTGTAAAGGGGGAAGCTGTAACACGGCGGTGGGGAATTGAGGCAGGCAAGGAAGGATGGAGTGAGTTAATGGGTGCAAAAGTACAGAAGAGCTGAGCAAACAGAGGAAATATCTGTTGTCAGATAATTAAGAATTAAGTCTTTATCAACGTCATCAGCCAGGTTGAGAATAGGCCTTTCTGTTGGCCCTCACAGTACAGCTGTGCCTGGAGCCTCGCTTTTTACCAGACGGGCTACAGGACACAACGCCACAGCATGTGGCCACAAACCAAAATACTCTCATTGTTTGCCACCGCGTCTCACTTTCCATCTGATTGTGTTTGGGACACACAGATACAATTTGTCTAGAAAACCTTGATTCTATTCTTGGTTTTTGCCCTAATCTTGGGCAGGTCACTTGAGCTATACGAGCTACTTTGTTGGGAATAATATTGCCTATTTTTCTTCCCTCTTAAGAATTTCATAAAGATAAAGTAGGAATATTTTTTTGAAGACAAAACTTTGAATAAAAGGCAATTGATATTATGATTATCACTATTACTATTATTGCCGGGGATCATTTCCAAGTGTGGGCTTTGCCAGGTGCACATTAACACAGTTCTATTGACTGTGCTGTTGGAAATTCTCACCTTGTGATCTACATACAGACTTCTCATGCAGCTTCTAGAAGTTTTCATTCACCTTACTTATCTTTTTTTATAATCCTGGGGAGAAAGTAGGGTTTGAAAAGAAAGGGGACTTCTGTTAGCATTTTATATAATAACTGAAGCTATATATCCTCCAAGCCCCAAACTGTACAATAAAAGTTTTCTTGGATACTACTTTTCTCCCATAATTCCTAGCACATAGCTTATTAAGTTATTAACCAGCAATTTCTCTGGCAGCATATTAAACTTTACTTTTAAACAAGTCACAGAGGGGGGGAAACATGCATCTCTCATAAAAGGAATAAAAAACATTCACCCTCTAAAACGATTTCCCCAGGCTTTGAACAAATCCCAAGCCCCACACAAGGTCTCTTTTTCCTCATTCTCTGCACATAACTTGAGTGTTAGTACATTAATGAGAAAAAGATGCCTAATAGAAAGATGGAAAAATATGAGGGCCCCTGGGGGGTGTGGGAGGCTCCCTGGGGGTCCTCTGAAAAGGCAGGTGAGCCTTAATGGAGGGAAAAGGCAAAGCCTTGGCCTTGAGGTTGCAGGCTTCCTCTGGAGCAGCAGTTTTGCCGGGGAAGCAGAGGCGGCTGTGGCCTGGGCCCTGACCTCCGCGGTGCCCTGGTGCCTTCGACAGACTGCCTGCGCCTTGTGGAGTGCCTGCCCAGAGCCCTGGGAAAGTGGTAGGGGCCCCGTTTTCCCAGATTCCATTCCCCGGAATGAAGGCTGCTTTTCCGCAGCGAAGCCCCGTGTGCTGGGCAGCGCAGTGCGGGGAGCTGGGGCTCACGGCCCCTGGGCTCTTGCTTTGGGTACAGCAGCTCCGTCACCTCCCCGAACGTTGGTCAGCCACCAGAGCAGGGCACGAAGATGGCTGCACTTTAAAAGGAGAAGTCAAATAGGAGGGCTACAGGGCAGCCTCTACGGGTGGGTGCGAGTATAAATACTCGCAAAGCTCCCGACCCAGGAAGCCTGGATGGAGGCTGGAGCCGACGGTAAAAATGCAGCTCAGCCATCACACCCCCTCGGGGGAGGGCAAGGTAACCAGGCAGCCCTGGGTAGCCTGCCTGATCCTGCGTGCAGCTGCCAGCTGGCCCTGCATGCAGATCTGAAGTCTGGATGTTACGACGGGGGAAAATAACTTGTTTAAAAATATATATTCTGCAATTCGTGACCGTTTGGCATCTTGGTTTAAACAAATCCCCTATTGTTCCGCCAAGAACGCCCTGTGACGGTTGCTTGGCGGGCGACTGTGGTAAAAATGGAAATCAGCAGGGAGAGAGGGGTTCTTTTTTATTTAATTTACACTTCCACACTTATATGACTTAATGTGACCCGCATCAAAGAAGTTACCTCCTGGCTCCTAACCCATAACAGCTCTTCCTTTTGTATCCCAGTGTAAGGAGAGGCAACCCTGGTCTGTGGGCTGCTACCAGTGCAGCGATGTGAACTGCCTAGGATTGCAAAGATGGCCACCGGGATCTCTGGGAGACCAAAGGATGGTCAGCCATTCAGATTGTCCCCGAACACTGTTTTCTGATGGTTAATTAGGGAAGGTTTTCTTGGAGGACAGGCTTTGAAGTGAACTTTCAATGAAGGACATGGTGTGGCTGGACCTGTGTCAAATGGGATCGTAGCAGGAAACGGGAGGGTGTCCTAGACTTTCTCCCCCCCCCCGACCTTCCGACACTCGTTATTTTTCTCGCCCCTCCCCCCACTTCTCACCTGCCTTCTCTCCCCTTGCTCCCCACCTACTTTTTCTGGTTTTCTTCTTTCCAGCCTATTTTGGGCCTGGTGGTGGTCTCTGGGATATTGCTTGATTAACTCCACAGCTGGCTACATGGTAAGAGGTTGCTAGTGGTTGAGAGCAGAAGCAGTCTGAGGAATGAGGCTGTGTAGGGGCCAGGATTAGAGCCCGCAATGGGTTGCAATGAGCCCCTACTAGGACTCGAGCTCGAGAGTCACTCTAAGCCCTCAAGCTTGTCCACTGCACCTGTTTGATTCTCTGGCCTTCATTTGGCCCTGCGTGTGGCAAGCATGTTCTCCCCATTGTATCTGCTCCAGTGAGCTCTCCTGCCTGGTTTCCTTCTTCTCCTTCCCGAGCCAAATCCTTCCGTGTCTCTAGACCCCCTCCTCCATGACATTCCCTCTGATTGTTTTTTTATTCCTTTTGTTTTTCTCCATATACACACACACACACACACACACACACACACCAAGGCCATCAGCTCTGTAAGACCAGAACTTTCTCCTCTCCGTCCCTTTCTGTCGTCCCAAGTAGGATATCCCCTGTGGTGCTCAGTAAATGTTTCTAGATTAATAAGGTTAAGCCATGAGTCTGACTAGGCTTCTGGGCGAGTAGTTCCCTGGGGATTAGAGTGACCTCAGACCCTGACTCTGCTGAACTCCAGATACAGTCATTTGACTTAGAGACCTTAACAGACATTAGCAGTCTAAAGCCACAACAGCTGTTTCCAGCCCTCGGAAGATGGCAGTGAATGCTTCTGGGAGAGCGCAGTATGGCCAGAATGAACTGTCTGTCCCTTCTAGGGAGCCCACCAAAGCTTCACACTAGAGAGTGGGGATCTTAGCCCTTTGGTATGGATTGGACTGGGGGTGGGGGTGGTCCCACTGGTGGCTTCAACCCTTTGGAGCTTTTGAGTTTTTAAAGGTCACTCCTAAGCTCTCCCATTGGGTGTTTCACTCCTCCTCTGTGATTTCCTGTTGTCCTTCCCCTCCCCTTTGCTTTTCTTCTTATTCCCCAAACATGTCTTGTGCCCCATTCTTTGGACGTGCTGCTTCTGCTGGCGTCACTCTGCCCATGTTCTGTATCCCAGACGCCTCATTCTCCAGCTCTTTGCCAGGTCACTCCCTGACTCACCCAGGAGGACTAGACAGGTCCCTCTTCAACCAACCTTAATTTGTACATTGTCAAACGCCTCTTTTGGGCCACCCCTCATACTCTAATATGATTGGTTGCGTGTTCCTCCCTCTAAACTAATGGCTTTCAAGATTCTTTGACAGCCACTCGAAACAAATAATTTTACATATGACCTAATGTGTATGTATGCTGTGTCTATGTGTGTGTATATGTATGCCCACATGATTTCTTGCACAGTTTGAGATTGTGATAATACTTATATAAGACATGAACAGTCTGTAAAAATAAAAATGCAACAGGGGGGAAATTTATTTAAGTTGTAGCATATTTAATTTCAGGAATGTTTGCTCCCAGCATATCCACCGTCACTTTGGATCCCAAACGTAACCCTGTTGATACCATTCAGCATAACGCAAGGTGGCTTCTCACCTGGAAAAGAAAAAAGGAGAACAAATCAATCGATGTTTTTATTTAAAATAATTGCATTTCATAAATTAATTGCTTCTAACACCAAAGATAATTTATTCAAAACTGATCCTGGGCAAGGGCTGTATAGAAACACATGAAGGAAAGAGTGCACTTTGATGAATTCTGATTATATTTCCCTCCTCCCTTCCCCTCCCTGCCTCCTTCCTTTCTTCTTTTCCTCCCTCTCTGTCCCTCTCTTCCTCCTCCTCTCCCTCCCTCCTTTGTGGCCCCAAATCCTCTGTGTTTCCCCTCCCTTCCTTTCTCTCTGTTATGCCGGTCACCACTCACTAGTTGATTTCATAATCAACAAAATGGGTCATAACCTACAATTTAAAAAACACTATTCAGGACTCTAAGTTCCTTGAGGGCAGTGACTATGTCACCGAATCATTTTATCTTCATATTTCCAAACCCTGGCACTATCCCTAGCTCTCAGTAGCCTCTCGGTAAATGGTTTGTGAATGAATGGGCCTCAGTTAAGAAGCTCTGCAGCCACCGGGATTCCGGAAGGGACGGGAGAGGTGAATAATTTATCACAGACTTCCCAGGAGCTCCTGCTGTCCTCCAGACACTGGGGCCATTGTGGACGTGTCTGGGGAGCCCCACTCTCGCTGCCCTGCCTTCTGCCTCCTCCCAGTTTCCAGGAGCGAGGGCAGGAGGTTTAATGAAGTGCAGAGATTTCCCAAGGCGGAAATGGATTAATCAGGTTCTCAGGTGGTTATTTGTCAAGGGACAAATGTTTAAAAAAAAAAAAAAAAATAGAAGAAAGTGAGATTCCTAACAAGCCCTTTGTTCAGTTTATATATGTGAACTTGGCCCTCCGGGTACCCGGTCTTGCTACTCCTTCTACAGCCTCTGTTCTGCCGTCTTTCAGCCCATCTGTTAGACTCTGCCCACTTCTGACTTTTTTTTTTTTTTTTTTTTTGGAACACTCTAAATCTCTATTATACCATACCCCATGCCAGGATTTTTCCATTTGGGGGTAGAAAAAATCCCCAAGCCCACCAAAACCCTGTGGGTTGGTTTCCTGTCCAGCTGGCTTGCTGTTCCCTGGGATTTTATTCCCATCACCAAAGTGGCTTCACAGGCCGAGAACAAACCTCTGGCTCACCCTGAACTCACAGTGTACCATTTCCAAGTCCGAACAAACACCAAGTAAGAGTGAGAGAAAGAGAAAGAGAACACAGTTATTTTCCTGACCTAGAAGCCAGTTCAGAGCGAGGCCCGACTCTGACTCCAGACAGGGATATTATGTGGCTGTGACTGTAGCTGAGGCTGTGGCCGTGGCCATCCTTGAGGGTGGAGCCATGAACCGTGGACTCTAAGCAGAATTTCTCCCTGAATCTGTCTCAGAGGAAAAACCAAAGATGGACTCCTTTGTGGCCCCCGACCCTCTGTTTCCTGGAATCAAAAGCAGCAGCATTTGGGGGAGCCTCCCACAATCTTGCTGACTGCATCAGGCTTGGCCCAGAGCCTCTCCATTATGGGCGCAGAGTGGTCCCCAAAGCGTCCCAGGAGGCCAGCAAGGTTGACAACCTATGCCAGTTCCAAAAAAGATGCAGAGCACTTCAGCCAGGTGGGGGGCTCTAAAGACTGCCAACCTTTCCTCTCCTCATTTCGAAATTTTAAAAAATACATTAACTTAGCTAAAAATCTCATGGAAACTAGGCTCCTCATCAGAGTTGAAAATCAACCCAGCTTCCCAGAAATTTCTCTTCATGGTTCTGTATGACTCCACCAGCAGAAAAACATCCCCAGGGTGAAAAGCTCCGCCAGGGTGAGAAGCTAAGACCCTGAGGCCCCAGCGGGAACAGGCAGCTCATTTTTATATGAGGAAGCACCCAGTTGGGATGCAGTATCCCGTGTCCTGAAAGCCTGGCCTGCCTTATTCCTGTTCCTACTTTTCAGCACATTCTCTAATCTCCCCACCCTGATCTCCGCAGGTCAGTGGACAAGCCAGACTAATTCCTTCCCACGTCTGTGGCCGCCTCGTAGAATGCCCTTCCTTGTCAACTCTGTCTAGCTAAATTCTTCCCATCTTTCACAGCCCGGTTGGAATTACATCTTCATAAACGTTTTACATTTCTCCAGTCCACCTTGATGTTCTTTCTCTTCACTCCTTACACCCTGTCCCAGAGTCTGCCCTTATTTTTGCCTCCATAACTGGACAGAATTCTCTGAGGTCAGAAGTCATCTCATGTACTTAGCTCATTCCCAGCACTTAGCTCAGAGTAGGTGCTCAGGGGATTCCCTCTGCTACCTGCAGGCCACTTACTCAGCCCCGTGCTCCCTCCCTATATGGTGATCCATTAGCCCCCAGCATTGGCTTTTCTCACTTTCTTTTTTTTCTTTCTTGAAAGTTCTACCCGTTAAACAGTGGAAACCCTAGAATTGCAAATTATATCATCAAAGAAGTTTTCATAAGCTGGGCTTTTCACAGAGAGTAGAAGAATAAGGACAGGAAATTATAAGTGAGAGAACTGGGGAAAATGAGATAGAAACAAAACATAGGGGCAGGATTAGGAAGAAAAATTCCAAATAGATGAAAGTTTTAAGCAACAACAACAAAAAAATGGAACTGTAAAGAACTATAAGAAAATGTAGGTGGGGCGCCTGGGTGGCTCAGTCAGTTAAGCGTCCAACTTTGGCTCAGGTCATGATCTCACTGTTTATGGGTTCGAGCCCCACATCGGGCTCTGTGCTGACAGCTAGCTCAGAGCCTGGAGCCTGCTTCCGATTCTTTGTCTCCCTCACTCTCTGCCCCTCCTCTACTCATGCTCTGTCTCTGTCTCTCTGTCTTTCTCTCTCAAAAATAAATATACATTAAAAAATTTTTTTAATGTGGGAAATTCCATATATATATGGAGATATATATATATAGATAGATATAGATATAGATATAGATATCTGGAATATATATATATAATCTATATATCTGGAATATATATATATAATCTTGAAGAAGGATTAGACTTTGTAAGCATGATGTAAAACTGTAAAACCCAGGAGACACAAATAAAAATACTAATATATTTGGCTGCATAGAATTAAACATTTTTCAATTGCAAAAAAATTATAAATTTGAAAGACAAATGATAAACTGTGAAAACATTTGTAACACATGTGACAAAGAGTAGATTTCCTTAATATACAGAGAGCTCCTACAAACCATAAGGAAAAGACCCACAACATAATGGACAGGGGAATTGAAATCATTGCACAGAAAAGGAAATTCAAGTATCTCTTTTAAAAAGCATATGAAATGATGATCAATCCCACTTACAAGGAAATAATTGCAACTTCAAACGGTGAGATCTTGTTTTTCACCTAGGCAAAAGTCAAAAAGTTTAATAGTGCCCTGTGTTGGTCAGGTTGTGGAACCAGACTGGAATTCTTACATGCTGTTGGGGAAAGTATAAATTGGTATAATCTTTTTGGAAAGCATCTTGTCAAAATCAGTCAAAATTTTAAATGTGCAAATACCTTGATTCATCCATTCAGCTTCTAGGAATTTCTCCCCTGAGTACTCATTTATATTCACAAAATTGATAAATAGATATATAGATATAGATATAGATAGATAGATAGATAGATAGATAGATAGATAGATTCTTTACTGTTTTTAGCAAAGTATCTTTAAACCATCTGCGTTATTCCAAAAGGGAATTGGTACCTCTGTGACGGAGAGCAGTCTACAACCATTTAAAATATAAGGCAACTCTCTGGTTTTAATGGAATGATATCAAAAATATAAAAGTGGGAAAAAGTAATGCCTAGAACTTAGCATATAGTAAACCACTATTTCTGTAAAAATAAACAAGTGGGTAACTATAGATAGATGCTTATAAATGAACAGAATGTGCCTGCAAGGACGTACTAAAAAGTACTAATAGTGGTTGCCTCCAGGGAACAAAATATGAGTAGAGGGGGGCGGTTGGAAAAGAATTTTCACTGCTTGGCCTTTCGTGCTGAATTATTTTTATGCCATGTGCACATGTTAACTATTTTTTAAAGCTAATTAAAAAAAATAGCTAGGTGCAGGTATGAAATTCGGCCAAATGTGAGGTATGGATATAAGCCAGGAGCTATGGTAGGGTAGGAGCCAGAGCAAGCAGATACTCTAGAAGAAGCAAGTCGGTAGCACAGAAATGAGGTGGATCAGCAACAGAGAGACCTTGACACAAGACGGTTTTGTTCTAAATCAGCAGTATCTGACTTGCTTGCCATGCTAGAGCAACGCGAGTCCTAGAATAAGGGCAGTTCAGGACAGAGTAGGGAGACGGTAAACCTGTAAAAATGCAGGGAATGAGAAGGATGGGTGTAGGGGTCAAGTATACGGGATTTCACCAGCCAGCACCCCAGTGTCGTTCCCTAATCTTAGGTTGGAAGCAGAACAGGGCAGGGAATGGACACCGGTGGGAGCATGTGCCCCAGCCAGGTGGCGAGATGGGCTTTCCGGCTGCTGTGCCACCTCGGAAGCTCACAGTGACTCACCGTGCGGTGAATAGGGTTCCCGCTGTACAGGTCAGGAATGTGGTTCAGGTCACAGGAGTAAGCAGCAAGCCAGGATTCAAACCCAGATCTGTCCCTATGGCTTTTACCACTTATGCTGAACTATTGGTGCACCAAGGAGGTTGGGGCCCTTTTCCTGGTCAGTCTGAGCTGAGGCTCAGAGCCAGGGGACCTTCAGCACTGTTCTCAAAAGAAAGCCTTCATTTTTCCTTTTTTTTTTTTTTTTTATCCAGACCCCTCAATCCAGCCCACTTACTTTTTCCAGCATGTGATTCAAAGAGTAAAGTGAACTCCATTTACTGAAAGAAGAAAAAATTCCATTTATTGGGAAAGGAATGTCTGTCGCAGTGTTTGTTAGCCCTTCTGTGTGTTTGTTTTTCAGCTGGTTATTTTAAGTCCATAGGTATGGTTTGTCCTATGTGATTGTAGTTCTCCGTCTACAAAATGCTAAGTCAGTGATACTCGTAACCACTGATTTCCCCTCCCCAGATCTGTCCACTTAAGAGGAAAATAATAGAATATAATTCCCTCTGCCAACCTCCTTGTTTTCAAATAGCCTAGGATAGGGTATTGGTTTTTGTTTGTTTTCGGTTTGCTTTATTTGGAACCGGAGCATGAGAGTTTTATCTGTTCCGTACGTGTGTATCCCCATCCACCACCATATGCTCTAGGATTTCATTTCCTCACTTGACTTGCTGACTGACGTGTTTTTGCCATTGGTGATTATCTGTCTTTTTTAGCATTCGCCGTAACTCCCTAAGCCTCACGATATGCCTGTTACAAAATACCCGCTTCTCTTCCGTGACCCAGGCCTCAGAGAGAGAAAATATCAATTTACCTTCTGTTCTTTACCTTTCTAGGCAAAATCCATGTTTGGTGACCAGAGCTGTCTATATTGATATTCTCTTCCTGTTGACTCACTGCCTTGACAAACCCACGACAGGCAACCAGCCAGGTATGATTCATAGTTACATCATATTTTGGAATGATTACGGATCTTTGAAATACAGGTGGGGTTTCGAGTACTACCACACACTCCCCCAGCTTCTACTTTTGTAAAACTAACCACACATTACAATTAAGCGTAGGGTCCTAGGCTCCCTCAAAGAAGCTTCTCAAGGAAACTTGTGCTTGCTTAGTTGGGAGTTTGCTATTTATTTTTGATTTGATCACTCAGGAAAGAGTTTGGACTCTGTATTTCAGAGACCTTGGCTTTTTCCCCCTCTTCCATGCATTTTCGTTGAAAGTTCATCATATTCAATAACCAAGAGTCCATTCTGCTCCATTCCGTGGACCTCACAGAGCAGGGCTCATTTGATCCCGGAGCCTCCACACCTGAGACTGTGTCTCAACTCTCCCCTTCGCTGCCTTAAAGCTCTGCCTTGAGGTATGTTCCTTGGTCAAGTACGTTTCCTGGTATGGGGCCCCAGATCCATATTACAGTTGTTCTATTTTAATCTTGATTCACAGAGTGGTTTTCTTAAAATGTAGAAGGGCAACTCCAAATTAAAAAAAAATTTTTTTTTTTTGATGTGTTTATATAAGAGGCTGCAGGAAGTGCCGTACATGAGTTCCAGGCCACAGACTGAAACTGATTTTCATCAACACAAACTGGAATGCAGGGTAATGAGCCTGCAACTGGTTAAAATCAGCCTCTTCTAATTGATTAGGCCTGTCTAAAAGAGGCTACAATTACAAAGTCACATTCTGAGTACAAGCAGGCCAGGCTTTTCCTCTGTTACATTTAGTCTGTCAATGATTTGTTGTCTTCAGCAAATACATTCAGGCTGTCAGAGTCCTGCTCTGTCCATATGGAACCCTGTTCCCAAATTCAAACCAATTTAAAGTGCTTTGAGGGGGAGGTGCGAAACCACCTCAACCGGATCGATGTGTATTAGCCCACAAAGCCCCTGTAGCCATGCAGAGGTAAGAACCTGCCTGGACTTTCATCAGCTCCACGTCCCTGCATAGCAGGAGCTGCCATATCCATTTGGTAGGATAGAATCATATAGTTTTATAGTTGTAAAGCAGGCCTACTTTATGCCTCTTGTCCCAGCATAATTATTAATGGTGCTCCCCTTTCCTCTTGCAAGTGGCCAGGTTTGCACAATAAATTATAGATCACCTTCGCTGTGGGGGATCCCAGGGTTGCGCCACCATATTTTACACTTGAACTAAGGTGAAGAGATTATAAGTCCGGTGTTACCAAGTACGTTGTTTTGGGTTTCCTCGATTTTTGTATTTCAGTTCCAAATTCCGTATAGCTATTTGATACTTCTTTGCTTAGTGGTTAAAGGACTTTGGCCGTAAAAGAGTTGCTCACGACTAACAAGTCCAGTCGTTACATTGGTTGACTATAATCATCAGTATATCTGAACCAAATTTTTCTTGATGTATTAGTACCTTTATTCCTCATCTGGAGGGGTTGGCCGCTGAATGCTGTGGAATTCCCTTCTCTGTTCTCCAGTCACCCACCCTTTGATGGCAGGGCTCCTCCGTGAAGACAACATTGGCCTTTTTTCAACCGTCCTTTTCTCTAAAGTCTTGCAGTATTTAGAATTTGTACCCCAGTTAAATGTGGTCACAAGCTGTGGTTTAACAGTATTGTACTTGGATCAATGCAGCATCCCTCTTCAGGCCAGTACTTTGCAGAGTAAGATACATGGGGGTGGGTACTCTTGCTCTTACCCTGTTCTGACAACCATCCCCCTAACTATTTTATCCTGGACTGTCCAGTATGGCAGTCACTAGCCAGGACTCCTGAGCACTTGCAATGCGGCCGATCCAAACTGGAATGTTTTGTAAGAATAAAATACACACCACATTTCAAAGAGTTAGTATGAAAAAAAGAATGTAGATTTTCTCGTTAATTTTTTATATTGATTACATGTTGGAATGATAATATTTTTGATATATTGGGTTAAATAGAATGTATTATTAAGATTAATTGCACCTGTTTCTTTTTACTTTAAAAAATGTGGCCACTGGAACATAAAAACTTGTATATATGGCTCATATTATATTCCCAACAGACAAGCAAGGATTTTATCCAGTCCTTTGGTGTTTATCCACATAAGCCACAGATGTGTGTGCATATCTGTGTCTATCTGTATGAATGGATGTAACCATACAGTACATCCACACAAACAGTGGTAACAAATTTTCCTTCTTTGAGGAGGGAACTAGATTTTTAGAACTAACCAAAGGTCAGATGTGATGGCAGTTTAAGTGGATGGCACTGTTGAGGATGGAAACAAACTGTGAGCTTAAAGTAATGAAATCTACTCTTATGTGTTCCATAAACTGTTTCCAAGGGCAGTTTGAGCAACAGCTGAATATATCGCCAAACAAGGTGGTCACTTGTTTGGATGTGGAGACTACAACCTGATGTTGAAATACTGTCATGACATTATAGTGTTATCTTACGAGTACCTTGAAAGAACAGATCATGTCATAGATTCTTTGTCCCCCAGCTAAAAGCACATAGCAGGCCCTAATTACATGGGTTTGTTATTAATTGATAGAAGTGCAGAGCTTTCCTCAGTTTTTAGAATAGTAACAATTGTCATCGAGATACAAAGTCCTATTTAAATGCATGCATCAATCCGATGTAAATTTATTTTCTGATGCAAATCGTATGTTTATAGCATGTGTGTGTCTGTAAATGTGTGCATATCTACCTTCATTATTAGCTCACAAAGCTGAGAGTAAGGAGTCTGTCATTTAGGCTCTGAAGCCATCTGCCTGGATTTGAATCCTAGGTCTACCGTTTACCAGTTTTGTGACCTCAGGCAAGTCACCAAACCTCTCTGAGACCATTTTTCTCCATTGTAATCGGGGCGGTAACAGGATCTGTATGTTAGACTCGTTGTCAACTAATATATGTAAATTCCTACGTGTAGGATGTGCTTTGCATCACACAGAATAAATGCTCAATAAATATTAGCTACTGCTAATATTATTATCATTATCACTAGCTGAAAACATGCATCTAATCCAGTTTCGTGCAGCCTTCACATTCACAACTCTCCTCTTATTTAAATATGTTTGGGGAAGAAGAAAATGGGCTGCTTTCCTAGGAGAATACTGAAGCATGGCGTACCTGGTACAGAATGTTAGGAAATCCACTTGATTAAGGATGTTCCTGCCCCTCCGACTGATTGAAAATAAGGGTCATTTTTTGTTGTTGTTCATTTATTTTTTTAGTCATCAGAAATGACCTGCTGGCATCAGACTTGTTGAGCACCTATTGCTAGAGATATACATACATGTGATTTGGGCTTGTACGTAGGCACAATAGGGTTTGCAGGTATTACAAAGGAAGTATGTTGGGGATACATTGGAAGCAGTGAAGAATGGAAAGCCATTTCTTTTTTTATTATTATTTTCAGTTTATTTATTTTGAGAGAGAAAGCATGCATATACAAGTGGGGGTCACAAGAGAGAGAGGGAGAGAGATTCCCAAGCAGGCTCCATGCTGACAGCACAGAGCCTGACATGGGGCTTGATCCCATGAAATGTGAGATCATGACCTGAGCAGAAGTCAAGGGTCAGGCGCTCAACCAACTGAGCCACCCAGGAACCCCTGGAAGGTCATTTCTTCTTGGGAAGGCAAGGAGGCTTCATAGAAGAGGAAGTGATTGAGCAGAATTTTGAGGGTGAGTAGAGATTCAACACATGGTCAAGGTCAAGGTGACATTATAGACAGAGGGAGGACCATTGCCAGAGCCACAGAGGCACACGTCAGCACAGCCTTCAAAGAGCTAGGACAATGACCAGAGTATCAGTTCGAGACCAGGCAGGTGTTACTGGAAGGGAGGCTGCAGCGGCAGGAACTCAGTCAGGAAGGACCTCGTAGGCCAGTCTGAGAAGCTTGGACTTGACCCTGGAGACAAAGGAGATTATTGAAGGATGTAGGACAGAGAGTGGCATCGTGTGGTCTCCTAGGACAAGGTGACATTTCCTTCTGTGCCCTCATCCTCACAGAATGCTTAGGACCCTTATGAACTAAGTTCCTGTTGTCACTGAAAATGAATGTAACTGAAAATCCATTCATGGAATGTCAGGGGGATTTGTCTAGACATTGTGATCATCAGCATTGGGGGTGTAGGAGGCGGGAGTGGGGGCCAGAGAACCAGACTGCAGTTAAAGGCAGCACAGTGCTTAAAAGTACTTGTCTTAGAGTGGTGCCATCATGGGTGTTTCTTTCTCTTATTTTCCATTTTATGAATCTTACACGCCATAATTCTGTTTTATCCCTATGGGTACATGTACCTTTATTTCAGCAGTAAATGAATCAAACTGTGAATCTTGAAGGCGCTTAATTATTCCGGAAGAAATGAAGTAGTATCAGTTTCAGGGAAACTTCTGTTGGTTGGAAGAGGGTCTGTCCATCTCCTCTCAAAACACTATTCTGTATGTGACCTTGGAAAGCTATTTCTATCTCCAAAGTGTCTCAGAGCCACATTGAGAGGCCAGGGCATAAACAATGAGAAAAACAGTGAGGGAGGAAGGCAGAGAAGACGATTAGAAAAGCTTAAGATAATGATGTGTTTTGTGTGATTCAGACTTTTATCTTCATGCTTCCCCAGCCTTTGAGGTTTCCTCAGCCATTAACTAGGTTTTAAAAATTCCAGATCTGGGGGTTTTGTTTTGAGTTCTAAAGCGATTTAAACCCACAAGGACTCTCTGTCCCCTGTATTCTTTTTCCTCTTCTGAATCCAGCTGTCATCATTCGTATGCATCAGTTTCCTGCTAGAAAGAAAATTATAGTCTCCAGTTGGAGCTGGGGGATGAGGAAGAAGGCTCGTTGCCACAAGCACTTCGGGGTTGCCTTGCAGGCCCGGGCAGGGACGGGAGACAGACAGCTTTCATTCTCACTGGAAACCCGCCTTCAGTTTTTCCTTCCCAGGCTGGACATCTTCCGGCCTACTCCACAGCGTGTACGTGATCTCAAAAGACCGTTTCCCTACCCCTGCAGTGTATATAGAATACCCAGCACACCCTGGTTCTCAGGAAGCACTCTCAATACCCTCTTCATTGTAGGGATCGTAATCATTTTGACCAACAGTCGTTGAGGGCCTACGTCCACGCCCAAGCAGCGCGTCAAGCATTTTGTGTGCGTTAGAAGGGAGGTCCTAGCCGTCCTTCAAGTTAGACGTGAGGACCCCTGAGGCTCAGAGAGAAGTGGCCAAGTGTCGCCTGTGTAGTAAGACGGAAGAACCTGGCTCTGCCGGCACCTACGCTGTGGCCCCGCAGGCCGGAATTCAAAAAACCCCTACCTCGGGGAGGAGCGCCCGAGAACCCTGTTGGTTGGTTTATCTTCCCGTTCCCCTTCCTCACTTATCGAACCCCCAGGCCTCAGAGAGGGATCCTCTCTATATAGGAGTTTTCAGATCACAGGCTTTCATGGGCATTTTCCTGCCTGCATCTCTGTCTCCTGTGCCAGCAATGTATGGAATACCACAAGAGTGTGCCTGGGACAGACTCAGGTTACTAGAAACAGAAAGCTTGACCGCTTCCAGGCAGCCACCTGCCCTTTTTCCCTTCGCAAGTGGACCTACGGCCACTACGTGAAGCACTTCCCAATACCAGGCTGCTGGTGCCTGCGTTTTGTGGCTTCTTTGTTAGTTGAGATTTATAGTTCAGATCTCATCATTCTGCCAAATGCAATAAACACTTTGTTTTACTAGAATGTAACTTTTATTATTGTTATTATTTTTCTTCATAATGCCGTCAGAGTGACCAGCTTGTGAGTGTGGACTCGGAATCCCTCAAGAGTCTAAATGCCAAGTCAATGTGCTTTGTAGATCGATCTAAGATTAGAAGACAGGCTCTCACTTATTGCCGCTTGTATTTATATAATGGAAGTTAGGTAATGTAAGCACTCCAAAGGCCAGCTTAGATGTTGATGATGGTCAGATGCTAAAATCTGTGACAAGTATTCAACAATGCCCTGTACTTGTGCTGCCTGGAATGTGAATAATGTATGTGTGACATGAATAAATATAAGGTCAATGGTTTTTATGACATACTAACTTCCTTTACTCAAGTTCCTGGGAAATACAGCCAAACAATTACAGAGTATAAAAACATTGGCAACTTACAAACACCTGCTTTGATTATTTGGTCTAATTAGGTTAAATTTAACCAGTCCCATCTGAACAAATTGAAAACAATTCTTATCTGTTCCCTTGGTCATGCACTTTTATCGGTGTTGGATGCAGATGTGCTTAATATGACACAGTTGGTGCTCTTCTCTCAGCTCTGGGTGGGAGATAAAAGGGAATTGAGAACATATTTTTTAAGTCTTCTGGGGACTTTTTCTTTCTGGGCCTACAGCTATGAAATTTCAAGGAAAAAAAACAGGCTTTGTTGTCCATAAATTAGTTGCTTTTCTCCAAAACACTGACTGTCATCTGAACGGTTGCTTTTGCCAAAAGGATCTTTCCCAGGGAACAGTGAGCTCCTAAAATAAGCAGATGACTCTAGCTGCCTTTCGGAAGTCAGAATAATACAGGATGTGTTATTATATTGCTAGGTTCATGTGGTGTTTACCCCTCGTTACTTCGAAGCCTGGTGCTGAGTACATGGACCCACAGTTCTGAGCATTTTAGAGTGTAGAGACCATTTAATCAGTAGGTAGAATGGAAACTATAGCAATTAAGTGACTTGCCCAAGGTCACACGGGTGGTTGGTGAAATAGTCAAGCTTCCTTGGTTCCTGGCACAGTGCCTGTTTCTATGACCAAAATTAAGAGCCTCGTGGTAGTGTGAGTTGCGCCGAGTGTCTAGATCTGTAACAGAACTATGTCATGAAATCTTCTCACCCACATGTCGGCTCCAGGAGTAAAATACTGTTCCAGTGAGCAGCTGGGGCCTCAGAACATCTGTAATCTCAATTT
Organism: Proteles cristata cristata; assembly: GCA_017311185.1. Classification (NCBI taxonomy): domain Eukaryota; kingdom Metazoa; phylum Chordata; class Mammalia; order Carnivora; family Hyaenidae; genus Proteles; species Proteles cristata. The sequence continues at coordinate 1,376,243 of JAESUZ010003943.1, forward strand.
TTCTCCGCGCTCCTGTTTTGCCCCACTCCAACAGCCCTCATCACAGTTAATTTGAAACTAGTTGCCCGTGTCGATTAAGTTAGTTAAGCAAGTTATTTTTGAAAGCTTATTCTGGACATTTCATATAGATGTAATCATATAGCATGTGGCCTTTTGTGTCTGGATTCTTTCACTTACTGTTTTCAAGGTTCGTCCATCTTGTATCATGAATCAACATTTTTCTTTTTTATTGTAGAATAGTATTCCATTGGATCCGTATGCCGCATTTTGTTTACTCATTAGCTGATGGACTTTGGGGCTATTATAAATAACGCTATTATGGAGATTCACGGACAAGTGTTTGTGGGGCTGTATGCTTTCAGTTCTCCTGGGTATTGACCGAAGAGTAGAATTGCTGGGCCGTATGCCAGCTCTGAGTTGAACTTTTTGAGGAATTGGCAAACTTTCCAGAGACGGTACCAGTTTACATCCCTCCCAGCAATGTATGAGGGTTTCAATTTCTCCACATCCTTGACGGCACTTGTTATCGTCCATCTTTTTTTTTATAGCCATCCTAGTGGGCATGAAGCAATATTGCATTGTGCTTTTGATTTGCATTTTCTTTATTTAAGGCTAGTGATGTTGAACATATGCTCTACTTCTAACTGGCCGTTTGTATATCATCTTTAGGGAAATGTCTATTCAGATCCTTTGCCCATTTTTAAATTGGGTTATTTGTCTTTTTATTCTTGAGTTGTAAGACTTCTTTATATATCTGGATATTAATTCCTTATCAGATATATGATTTACAAATATTTTCTCCCATTCTGTGGGTTGTCTTTTCACCTTCTTGATAATGTCCTTTAATGTACAAAAATTTTTAGTTTCGATGACATCGAGTTTATCTGTTTTTTCTTTTGTTGCTTGTTCTTTTGACAACAAATCTAAGACACCATCACCAAATCCAAGGTCACAGAGATTTGTACCCATGTTTTCTTCTAAAGACTATATAGCTTTATCTCTTAACATTTAGGTTTCTGATCCGTTTTTGAGTGAATTTTTGTATTTGCCGTGAGGTCCGGGTCCAGCATCATCCTCTTGTGTGTGGCTATCCATTTATCCCAGCGCCATTTGTTGAAAAGACTTTCGCTATCCTTTCCCCATTGAATTGTCCTGGTACCCTAGTCAAATAACAGTTGACCATAAATATATGAAATTATTCCTGAACTCTCAATTCTAGTTTATTGTTCTTCATGTCTGTTCTTATGGCAGAACCATACTGTCTTGATGATCATTGCTTTCTGGTAAGTTTTGAAATCAGGATCTAAATCCTCCCAACTGTATTCCTCCGTTTCAAGATCTTTTCGGCTGGGTCCCTTATATTGTCATAAAATTTTAGGAAGTTTGTCAACTTCTGCCAAAAGGAAAGAAAGACCAGCCAGGGTCTTCATAGGTATGGTGTGAATCTGCAGGTCCGTTGTCATTATAACAATACTACGTCTTCACATATTCAGATCAAAACACAGGACATCCATACATTTGTTTAGATCCTCAGCAGTTTCTTTCAGTGACGTTTGTAGTTTTCAGTGTACACATTAGGAATGCCTTTTGTTAAATAATGTATTCCAATGTTATTCTTTTTTGATGCTGTTGTACCTGGAATTATTTTCGTAATTTCAATTTTGGGATGTTTGTTGCTACCATATAGAACTATAGTTGATATTTGTATATTAATCTTTTATCCTGCAGCCTTACTTAACTCATTTATTAGAACTTTGTGTAGACTCCTTGGGATTTTCTATGTATGAGATCATGTTGTGTGCAACATAGTTTTTACTTCTTCCTTTCCAATCTGGATGCCTTTTATTTACTTTTCTTGCCTAATTGCCCTGGCTAGAGCCTCCTGTAGGGTGTTAAATAGAGATAGCAAGACCAGACATTCTTGTCTTTTATGTGATCTTAAGGAGAGAGCTTTCTTCACCAGTGTGTTGTCAGCTGTAGGTTTTTCATAGATAATCCTCTAACAGGTTGAAGAAGTTCCCCTCATTTCTAGTTTGTTGAAACTTACCATGAAAGGGTGTTGGATTTTGTCAAATTCTTTTTCTGTATCTATTGAGATGATTATGTGATTTTTTTTTACCTTTATTAATATGATATGACTCATGACTTTATTTGCTGAGTAGTATTCCATTATATATATGGCTTGTTTATATTAAATCACCAGTTGAAATACATTTGGGCATTTATACTTTTTGGAGATGGGGAAGAATATGGCTCTGAGCATTCATATAGAAGTGTTTCTGTGGTCATGTTTTTATTCCTGTTAAGTAAAACCTAGGAAGGTGATCATTGGGTAATATGAGAAGAATTACAAGAATCTGCCAAACTTGTTTTCCAGAGGGGCTTACCACTCTGCCTCCCCACCAGCACTATATGAGAGATGTAGTTGTTCTACATCCTAGACTTGGTATTATTGTCCCTCTAGTAGCTCTTCTACTAAGAATCCAGTGGTTATCTCACAGCAATTTTAATTTGCATTTCCTTAATGACCAGTTATGTTAAGCATCTTTCCATGTACCATGTTTGCTATACATATATAGTTGTGGTAGAGTGTCTATTCAAACCTCTTGCATATTTCTTTTTTAAATTGAGTTCTCTTATCGAGTCTTATTATTTAGAGTTCTTTATTCTGGATCGAAGTCCTTTGTACAAATCAATATTTTGCAGATATTTCCTTCCTGTCTGTTGCTTATCTTTTCATTAACAATGTCTTATGAAGAACAGACATTTTGAATTTTGATGAAGTCCAGTTTATCAATTTTTTCTTTGTTTTATGCTTTTTGTGCCCTAGTAAAGAAGTCTTAACCTATCCCAAGGTCACAAAGATGCTTGCTCATTTTTTCTTCTACAATTTTGTATTTAAGGTTTTATAATTAGATCTTTGATTGACCTGATTTTCATATCTCATGAGATAAGGTTGAAATTCTCTTTTTCATTTCTTGCATACAAATGGCCAAGTGTTCCAGCACCATTATTTCTTCAAATATTTTTCTGGCCTTTTCCCTTTTTCCTCTCTTTCTGGGACTCCACTCATATGTGTATTAGGTCACTGGAAGTTGTCCCACACATCACTGATGCCCTGAGGTTTTTTTTCTGTTTCATTTTTGATAACTTCTAATGTCTCTAAATTCACTAATCTTTTCTTTTGCAGTGTCTAATCTGCTGCTAATGCCATCTAGTGTATTTCTTTTTATTTTAGATATTCTCTTGTTCAGCTCTGTAAGTTTGATTTGTGTCCTTTTACTATCTTTTCATATTTCTCTTAATTGTTTTCCATTTTCCTCTAGATTCTTGCCCATATGTAGCATGTTTATAGTAGCTGTCATATCCTTGTTTCTACTTTTGTTATTAGTATTGTTACTTTGGGTCTATTTTTATTAATATTTCTCCCAGTCGTGGGTCATATTTTCCCACTTTTTTGCATGCTGATCATTTTTTATTGGGTGCCAGACAATATTAATTGTATGCTGTTGAGTTTGAATTTATTTTATTCCTTTAAAGTGTTGGACCTTAGGGGTGCCTGTGACTCTTGATCTCAGTATTGTGAGTTCAAGCCCCACATTGGCCATAAAACTTAGTTAAAAAAATTAAGATTAAAAAAGTGTTGGACTTTGTTCTGACATATGGTTAAGTTACTTAGGATCCATTGGATTCTTCGAGGGCTTGCTTTTTTTTTTCCTCCTAGGGCACAAGTGAGCAAGGGACAAAGACAGGAAGAGAGAGAGAGAAAATCCCACAAGTACAGAGAGATAGAGAGAAAGACATGGGGTTTGTGTTTTTACCCAAAGCAGGGTTGGAGCTCATCCAAAGTGGGGTTTGAGCTCACCCAGAGCGGGGCACGAGCTCACAGACTGTGAGAACATGACCTGAGCCAGAGTCAGATGCTTAGTGACTGAGCCACCCAGGTCCCCCAGGGCTTGCTTCTAATAAGCTCTGTTTGGGCCCATCCAATCTCAAGAGGAGCCGTTAGTTTAATGCAAGTGTAGCTAGCTCCACTGACAAGACCTCTCTCGGTCTCTACCTGATGCCCCATGTCTTACAAGGTATTTCTTCTCTAACTGTTGAGAGCGTGAACTACCAGGAGCCTAGATGAGCTTCCAGAATGGTTGGGCCCATGGCTCTCATGGTTCTTTCCCCAGCTTCATGGAGTTTCAGCCCTTGTACATGCAGCAGACTCAAGAGGTGGCCTCTGCAGATCTTTCTTTTTGTACAGATTCCTCCTCCTCAGTATTCTGAGCCACAAATTCTAACTTCCTCCTCAAACTCAGATCTTTCATCTTCTCAACTCAGCAAGATCTCTGGGCTCTGGAGTTCCCCTTCTTTGTGCTGCGGCATGGAAATTGCCTCTAGGTAGTAGTCTGGAGCGATGGTAAGGCTCACCTTGTTTGTTTTGCTCTCTGAGGGATCACACTGCCCATATCTAACGTTTATAAACAGTCGTTTGTTACATTTTGTCCAGTTTTCTAGTTGTTTATGGCAGAAGGGCAATTCCTATAGCAGTTAAACCTTGGCGGCCTGAAGCAAAAACCACTTCCATCACTTTGTTTGAAACCTCTTGATTCCTCAACTGTAAAATGGGGACAATATGCTTTGGAAGACTGGGGTGATGAAGGTCACAGTAGAAAAAATATATGGAAACTTGAAAAGTTATCTTCGAAGAAAGGAAAAAAATCCAGCGTTGGAAGAAAAGCAGCTATCAGCAGATAACACTGAGAGCAAGAACGAAGAACCTGTCATCTCATCCACAGTGGGAGACTCTGCTGGTCCCTTGGCCAGGAGGTACACTTACTCCCAGGCTTACCTCCATTGCTCATCTGGCAGCTTAACTTCTCCCTCCACTTTGGGGCTGGATTTCGCACCGAATAACATAGGCTGTGTTGGATTTGCCAGCCGTACTGTACCTCACAGCATCATTCGTATAGTGTTAGTCTGCAGCCCGGTAGTGCCAGGAGCTTCTTTTTTTTTTTTTTTTTTTTTTTTTTAATTTTTTTGTTTTTATTATTTATTTTTGATAGAGAGACAGAACATGAGCAGATGACAGGCAGAGAGAGAAGGAGACACAGAATCCGAAGCAGGCTCCAGGCTCCAAGCTAACACAGAGCCCGATGCGGGGTTCAAACCTACCAACTGTGAGATCATGACCTGAGCCAAAGTCGGACGCTTAACCGACTGAGCCACCCAGGCACCCCATGGAGCTTCTGAGTCTTAGAGGCAGTTTTTCCCACAACTGTCTACTGTAGTGCCAGCAAGGGACTAAGATAGGTGGGCCTGGCTTCTCTCTTGTCACAGGAGACATGACAGAAGTAAGCCCCGGTTACTTAAAGGAATCTTCCCAGCCAGCTACCTCCTTTCCAGTTGGCTTCACACTGTATCTCGTTGCCTAAGGTCTTCTGTGGGGAAAAGGCAGGTCTAAACAGGGATGACGCTTGGGAAATTCCTGATTACCTAGTCTTGTCCTTCCTTAGTAGCCAGTCACTGACAAAGAACCAGAAGCAGTGTTTGCTTAGAAGTAATTTAATGTTTGTGTCTTTGAGTTGTCATGTGTTTATCCACAAGTATTTCCTGACTTCCCCCCTTGTGATGGACAGAGGCCAGCTGATGGGATGGTGGGTGGAGTCCAGAACTAACCCTTGGTCCCAGCTGGTGCCCGATGAGCTCATGTTTAGCCAGCCCAAATCCTTTCAGAGATCCCTCCCAGAGCAGTGTCCTAAGCCCCTAAACACAGGGACTATGTTTTTATTTCATGGGTTGACCAGATAGTCTTCAGATGGTATTCTCAGAAGCTCATCCTCCTCCCACAGCAGCAGATAAGGAATTCTGTGCTAAAAAAAAGATACATGCCTTTGAGAATATGCTAGGGGCCAGGGAAGGAGGGCATCGTTTCAAAGGGTGGGGAAGCAGGGCATGAAGGGGTTCAGAGACCTGGAAACAAGTAGGCAAGACATAAGCAACCAGCACCCGTTTAGTGTGCTTCTCAAGACGAAGTTAGTCTCCAGATCTTTCCGTCAGGTCGTTCTACAGGTTTGTTAGCAGAGGGGCCCCCGGGGTCAGGATTACAGTGTATTGGGAGGCGCAGGGGATTAAATCGAAGAATGGAATTTCCCTTCGATAAGGAGAAGCCAAGATTTATTAAATCAGTTGATTTGTTGTTGCAGTTCCTATGGTTTCCTTTTCTCCCCAAATATATATGCTTTTTTGCTGACAAATTGCGTAAGGGGACATTAACATTCACAGAGTACAAATTGCCATCTGTGATTATTTTTAGAACCAGTTTATCAACTGTGTGCTGTAGGAACTTTTGTTGGATCTGATTGCAGACCTCTCTGACCAGAGCCACAAGTCTTTGAAATAGAAAACACTGTCCACGTTGCTGTGAATTAAAAGCTAAGCCTGCTTTGCATTTGCTCACGCCCAGCTTTTCTAAGGAAGCTAGAGATTGTGGGAGAAAGGGGAGGATCCAAGAAACTTTAGAACAGTCCCATCTGCAAACTTTTCTTGACCTACTGGTATCGGAGAATTCAGAGCCTTTTCAGTATGTGAAAGAGAAATCCATTCATATGTTCATTCATTCATTCATTCATTCATCTGAGGCAGAGGCAACAGCATGTGCAAAGGTCAGGCAAAGTAAAAAAACTTCTGATTCTCAGTGGCAAGTGACTACCACAGTGGCATAGTCAGTATCGCTGTCCTTTACACAGTGTCCTGGTAAGCGACTTACTCCATAGCAGTGACACCATTTTTTTCTGTTCAGTTGGCCTCTTCAATCCTGGGAAGGATCCTTCCCCCTTCATGGGTACGGATTGCTACTTAGAAGTAGAACAAGTTTGCTGTGATTACTGGGGGATTAGCATCCCCTGTAACCATCTCTGCTGGGCCAACAAAGTGTTGCCTTGGGGCCGGCCCACTTGCTTCCTCTTGCCTATTTCACTTGGGCCCATTGGGCACAAAATCAGGCTATCTGGATTCATGACTTCACAGTGAAGGCCAGCAGCTTTTGGGGTTGACTAGATGGAGGGGCTGACTTACAATTAGGGGCCATGGTATTCAAAGGCAAACACCAGTCAATGCTAGAGACCCACGCATTCAGCATGGCAGCGTGTTTACACCGCAAGAAGCACAGAAGATCTCCGATGGGCCAAGATGGTGGTTCTTAAACTGTGGTTCCTGCACAGCGGCGCCAGTATTGGCTGGGAATGTGTTAGAACTGTGATCTGGGGGCCCTGCCCCAGGCCTCCTGAATCCAGAGCTCCGCAAGAGAGCACACCGAAATCTGAGACCCTCTGGTCTGCGGTTCCGGCACAGCCACCCTCCCAGGAATATATTCAGGGACTAGGGTGCCAGGTGAAACTGCCTTCTATTTTAATTGTTATTTTCCGATCGTCCTGCTGAGTGCTTCGAGTTAAATTCACCCAAATTAAATGCTCTCGTGGTGAAACTCCACTGTATCCATAATTATGTGGCAGTGATATCATCCCACGCTTTTTTCCAGAAGGTCCTTATTAAAGCTGTTTAGATTAACGGGCATCTTTTAAGATTATGTTGATTTTTTTGAAGAAGAAGAAGAAGTTTTAACAGATCTATATGAGTAGTTCAGAAAATCAAAGGTGAATGACACACAGGCCTGCCTTTTGGGGCTAGGCTCCTCCTCAAGGGAGAAGAAAGACTTCCCTAAATAATACAACAGGATTTGTGACCTAGGACACTGTCCCTGCTCAGAGGATGTGTTGCAGGGCGCCTGGGTGGCTCAAGTGTCCAACCTCCGCCCAGGTCATGATCTCACAGTTTGTGAGTTTGAGTCTCACATCGGGCTCTGTGCTGACAGTGGAGAGGCATCTTCGGTTCCTCTGTCCCCTTCTCTCTGCCCAGCCTCTGCTCGCGCTCTCAAAAATAAATAAACTAAAAAAAAAAAAGTATGTGATGCTTTTAAATCCTCTTTCAGCAGCAGGTGGATGCCAGCACCCTACCTTGGTTGGTTAGGGAGTGGCACCTTTGAAATTCAGTTAACTTGGCAACCTCTGTTCAGGCTGCAGACATAACACTGACATCTGCAGCCTGCCACACAACCAGGAACTGCCACAGTAACACCTCAGAGATCACCAGAGGGAACCGTGTGAATGGACCACTGTGCTCCTTCACACAGTCACTTTGCTTACTGTCCCCGCGGTTCCCCCACAGGAGACCTCTGTTCAGGGTGGTCGTGCTGCCTGAACAGATCAAACTCAGGAAACTGTGGCCCGCTTCTCCAAAACTCCAGTTCCCTTACGCTGGCCCCTGGGGACGCTTTCACAATAAACCTATAACCAAATGATATTATGGCAGATTTTTCTTAAAGCCAAATGTCTTTAAAGAATTGCCCCTTAGGATGCCATTACAGTTTTGCTGTTTTTTTTGGTGTTAAGATAGCCTTTCCTTTATGAACTGATTAATAGATAAGCGGTTTTTAATATCCTTCCTTGACAAGATAAAAAGCTGGCAGCATAGGCCAGTCTGTCACGTTGTTTTTGACATTTTCTTGATCCTTGGATTCCAAACTTGGGAATTATTTCTCCATTGAACCAGGACTTCGCACAGCCGGAGGTGTTACCCTTCCAAGTGGACCCAGCCGTTAAACTATGCCTTTGAAGGCTGGAAATATGCCTGCTCTAAAGAAACAAAAGTTAATTTCAAAAACGAAATCAAATTGGATGTTTAAAATCAGTCACACATACTTGAGTGACTGCATTGATGAGAAAATCCAAGGGCTTCCCAAACAAGGAGGGCTGGAACAAACTTCAGTTAATAAGTTTGCAAAAACCGTCTAATTTATGAATAATAATATGGGGCCTGTAAAGGAGACACCTGACTCTTTCACTGGAATACTTGGCTTTGCAAGAAAGATCGGAAGGAAGAATCCGAAAGCAATCAGAATTGAAATTGCAAACAGAAACGTTATCATGCAGAGGAGAGGTGCAAAACCTCAGACTGAGGAACCCCATTGAAGAACTAACCTCAGTTTTTTTCGGGCTGTGGATAATAGTCATGGGCAGAAATGCAACTAAGTACCTCATGTTGACCTAGGCTCTCAAGTGCACTTGGTAGCACAGGATACCGAACCGTGCTTGGCCAGGGAGAGGTCCCGGCTGTGGAAACCATTTGGTGGACTCTGTCTTAACTGCTGTGGGTACAGAGCTGGCAAAGCCGGAGCCGTCAAGCCCAGAAGAATCACACTAGAATCACCCAGGTCCTTTTAAAACAAGGCTTGCCCCAGCCATGTAGTCCAGTGCCCCCTGACGTAGGTATTTTTCTAAAGCTCTCCAGATCAACCGAATGCACCTCCTGGGCTGAAACCACTATGTCCGAGAGGAAAGCAACATGTACCTCTTCTGTTAGTCCATGCAGCTGCTTATGTTAAAGTATTAGTCATCTCGGGGCACCCAGGTGGCCCAGTCGGTTAAGCATCCGACTCTGGCTCAGATCATGATCTCACAGTTCGTGGTTGGAGCCTCGCATCAGGCTGTGTGCTGACAGCTCAGAGCCTGAAGCCTGCTTTGGGTTCTACCTCTCTCTCTCTCTCTCTCTCAAAAATAAGCATTAAAAAATAATAAAATAAATAATTTTAAAGTATTGGTCATGTCTAACTCTAGCTTCCTGTTGTAGCTCGAGATCCCCTCACTGTAGGCATATGGGGAGAGGTGGTCTGTGGTCTCCTTGTAAGTGGGAACCCCATGAGATCAGAGCCTGGTCTTTCTATTTCACTGCTACAGCCTGTACCTAAAACAGAACCTGTACCCCGCAAGCCAGCACTGAGGCCTGCCTGCCTGGGGCCTTTATTCCAGTATTTATTCATTCTTTTGAATCCCTGGTGGTTTCCCTCCTTGGATGTTTTTATTTGTAAGAGAACAGGGGTGTGGTGAACTCTCTCGTTCTTCACTATAAAGAAGTCCTGGGCCGGACTCGGTTGTGCTCTGCTTGGGACTGCACACGCCTACTGACCCACGCGTGCGTAAACCTACAGACCTCCTTCCCCCCTCCCTCCCATGAAAGTCGTGTCTTAGGAGCATGGCTTTCAGCTGGGCTACACAGCAGAATTAGCTGTTGGCTTCTTAACACTGTAGGTGTCTGCGCCCAACTCAGGCCAACTGAATTCAAATACGCAAGAGTGGGATTCAGGTGTGTGTGGTTTTAATAACGTCTGGTTGAGAACTATCACTTGAGGGCAGTGGTTTTCAAAGCACCTGGCTGGGCAGCATCAGCATCACCCGGGAGCTTATTAGAAATGCAAACTGTAAGGGTCGGGCCCCTCATCAGGCTCTCTGCACTGAGTGCACTGTACCCCACTTGTGTGCTCTCTCTCACTAAAAATTTTTAAAAATTAGCCAGTAGGGGCGACTGGGCGGCTCAGTCAGTTAAGCGTCTGACTTTGGCTCTGGTCACGATCTCATGGTTTGTGGGTTTGAGGCCCTGATCCAGGCTCAGAGCCTGGAGCCTACTTCAGATCCTGTGTCTCCCTCTTTCTCTACACCTCCCCCACTCACACTCTGTCTCCCTCTTTCTCTCTCTCTCAAAAAAATAAACATTAAAAATAATAATAATAACTAAAAATTTAAAAAGAAAAATGTTTAAAAAAAGGAAAGAAATGCAGACTCTCCGCTCCCTCCCCAGACCTGCTGATCAGAATTCTGGGGATGAGGCCCAGGCGGCAATCTGTGGGTCAGCAAACCATCCAGGTGATTCCCGGGTGATTCAGTCCAGTTTGAGAAACTCTGCTTCCATTCATCTCTTTGGGTCCTGGTGCACAATGAAGTAGTTAGGAGAAAGTATCTAAATGAATGTCATTTGATAACTCGTAGCTTGTGGCTCTGACCTCACTGTTCCTCTGCTGACACACTAATTCAGCGAACCTGTTCTCGGTCTCTCTTTGTCTCTCAACTTCCCCTGGAGCATTTGCCATTTCCACCCCCAGTCAGGCATCTCTGGGCGTCCTTCAGGACCCATCTTCAATTTTGCTTCCTGTGGAAGTTTTTATTTTGTCTCCCCTACCCCCACCCCCGGTAGAAAATAAGAGCCCGTCGCATTCTGGTCCTTCTTATGATCATGTACTCTCGTTGCAACCTCGGGCAAGCAACTTAACCTCTCTGTTTCATCATCTGTAAAATGGGAATAATAATAGCACCTACTTCTTCAAGTGAGTTAATACTTGTGGAACTGCTTAGAATAGTACTCAAGTGTCAATTCTAAGAGTAATTATTATTCCTAGCATTAAATAATGGGTATATAACGCTCTGTAGTGCATGCCACATAAGTGTAGCTTTTCTTGCTAACAATTTTAGGGCACTAAGCACTCTGCAATTTTTGTAGTTGTCTTTATCTTCCCATTAGTTGTGAAGCTTTTTGACAGCAAGTAATTTTTCTTTCTCGACTCTGAATCTCTTTGTCCCAAAGTAGCAGTAGATGCTTATGCTCAGTAAATGCTTATGGAAACGTACCCAACTCCACTGGCAACGTAGGCCAAGAAGTCCCAAAAGAGACCTTCCTAAGGCCACCTCCCCATCGTCCCTTTCTTTAGGGCAGTGCCTTCAGTCCCTGGGTTCTTGATGAGGTCATCCTTTGTCAAGGCCCTAGAGGGACAAGTGGGTCCGGGTGCCTGGCTCTTGAGTCTATGATGCACTCTGCTTGGAATATCTCTCTTTCAGATAACAGGTTCCTCTGAATATTGTCCAGAATGGCCTAGACAGTTCTTCCTGTTTCTTATTACGATCCGAAGAGCAGATCTCTGAGCCATGTTTTGGACTCCTTGCCAACAAAAGAAATTCCTTTTTAAGGCAGTGATGTCCTGAGGCAGCAGTGGGTGGGACAAGTAAGGAAGTGGTACCTGAAGACCCCATGGTGTGGTCTCATTACTAAATTGTAGTGGGATCAGATTTTAGGCATGGAAAATAGAGATGGTGACACAGAGGCTGAGGATGCCAACTGCCTGGGACTACCCTGCTGCTTTGTAAAGATGGCTGCCCTCCTCTTTGAACTCGGACTTCTGCAGACTCTGAGTCAAGAGCAGAGGTGTGTTTACAACCACAGACGGCAGTTGGCAGATGGTGTTTTCCATGGGGCGCAGTCATATGGAAGCCTGAGCCCGCACTTTGCTTCTTGGGGCAAACTTCTTTTTAAAACAATTTGATGTGTGACATAAATATTCTATATTCTTAATCCCTTAATCTTATTGCAAGCCTGTGAGATTTTGCAATCTCAAGTAAGTTTTCTCTGTTATCATAATCTTTTACATTCCTACTATGCTTATGATAGTTTTCTAGATGTCAGTAGTGTGGACTGAGCTACGAGATACCTAAATTCAGCAAGGCCTTTGATGAAGTCTGTTCTCATGTTCCTGTAGGTAGAATGCCATGCACAGTTTGGTAAACAGTAAAGTTAGGAGGATTTATAACTGGCTAGCTAATGAATTGGTGAGAGTTTAGAGTAGGTAGGGGATGGGGCTAGGGCCTGCCTATTACAGGCCCTGATACCTGATGCCCTCCATACTGGCCCAGTCCACAGTTTCAGTAATTCTTTGCAGACATTTATGGCATGCTTGTCAAACTGAGGTTTACATAACTCCTGTTGGGTGATGAATGTGCTGTGTGAAGCCTCTCCTCTGGGTTCTGGGAGGTACCCAAAACTCCTCCCCCAGTCGGTGCCTAGGGCTGCCAATTTGATCCCCTCACTGCCTCTCACATGCATCTTCGCCTCTGTCCCTTCCTCACTTTGGGCCCTGATCTTTTCTCTCCTAGATTACTGCCTGACCTTGTCGCTTGAAGTAACCCCCCAGCGGCATTCCCTCACCTCCGGAAGAAGGTCCAGGCTCCTTCGTGCGGCCCAAAAGGTTCTGCACGTCCTGGCCACAGTACTTCCCTAGCATCATCTCATGCTGTCCCCCTCCTCGAATTCTGTGCTGTTGTGATATCAGACTGCCTGCAGTTCCCCACAGGGGCTATTCTGGTTCATGTTTTTGAACCTTTGCTCTCCCTTTGGTGACTCCAGCTCATTCTCCCCCTCCCTTCCCCTTAAAGATTCAGATTACCGTTCACACCACTGTATTGCAACCACCTAGCCATTCATTTCTCACTCTCAAACTGAACTATAAACTCCTTAAGGGCCGTGTTCTTATTTCATTTAACACAGAGTGAGCAGGCAGTAAGTGTTTTTTGATCAGAAGTGAGAGTACAAAGAGATCTCAGCAGCCTAAAAGGCAGACCATAAAACTTAACAGGGAGATAAAATTTAACAGGGGTTCTACTTGGGTCTAAAACAGACAAACAAAGAAAACAAGTCCAGATCTCAGTACTGGGCACAAGGTGGGAGAAAGATGACTCACCACCCTCGGCAGACCATGTGAAAGAAGAAAGGCCATGGTTTCAGTTGACTTTAAGATCCACATGAGTCAACAGTGCGATGCAACTCCAGGAACCTAGTGTCAGAACAGGGAAAGCCGTCATCCTGTGGGTCGTACCGCGCAAGAAAATCATGTTCCATTCTACGGGGCCAGACCGCGAGAGGGGTGAAGCATGTCCAGAGGAGGGCGGCTAGAACAGTGAGAGAGGGCAAGCCCCACTGTATCTGGAGAAGCTAAAGGAAGTAGGGGTGTTTTGTCTGGAGAAGACAGGAGCTATGATGCCTGAAGGGCTCATTGGGAACCTCAAAATGCAAAATTAGGCCAGGGAGTAGAAACTCCCAAAAGAACTTGATGACGCTTTACTCTGCTAACAACGGAAGAGTCTGTGTTGTGAGCTCTGAGTCGCTGTAGGGCTCCATCAGGAGCCGCCGAGGAAAGGTGCTGGAGAAGGAGCTGAGCCTCCAAAGAATTGGACTAGATGGCCTTTTATCCTGCTGACCTCTGAGGCCTAGTGATTCAAGAGGTCCCTGAGTCCAGACCTATTAAATGGTGGGGACCGGTGTCAGGAGCACATCTTCTGATAGCAGCATTATGAATTACCTAAACAGAAATCACTTCTGGGCAAACATAAGAAGTTCAGGCTTCTGCACCTAAGTGGGCTGGTCACTTGTTACATCATTCATGTGAAATCTATTCAAGAAAGGCATCAGGTAATCCCACCCCCACGCACCCAGAGCCTTGCATTCTCCACTGTGCTTTTGTGGAACTTTGAATAAAGTGATTGCCTCTTTCCCTTTACTTGTTTGCTCTTTTAGCTCTGGAGCATCTTGGCTTCTGGGGGGACGTCAAAAGGATTGTCTCGAGATCAGAGCTGATAACGGGATTCCCCTATACCTTCACGGTGCCAGGCCTGCCCCAGTACCTCCAGAGCCTCTCCAAACTAGCCATCGCCGCAGTGTGGGCAGTGGCGGCCCAGGCTGGAGATCAGCAGGCAAGGGACAGCCCCATCTCCTTCTCTCAGCTGTTGGAGTCTTCTTTCCCTGAAGTGCGCCTGCTGACTTTAGAAGCCCTGTTGGAAAGGTTCACAGCAGCAGCCTCTGGATCAGGAGAGAGGGGACTGCCTCCCTTGCTGTGGAATATGGGAGGGACGTTCTTGATGTTGGCTATGAAGGAAGATCACCCAGAATGCTCCTGCAAGGTAAAGTCTCTGGTGTACTCAACATCCCCTTCTGCTCCCCACGCTCTTTGGCAAGCTCACCAGAACAAGATGGTGTTGGCAGGATTGGGTTGGCTTCTCCAGCAGCAACAAGAAGGAGATTCAGTGTCTGGGGCGGGGGCAAGCTCTTCATATAGTACTTGTCATGGCTTCGTGCATAGAAGGGCGCTAAGAAAATGATGCTGACGGTAATGATGATGGCAGTAAGCCAGGACAGAGATGGGGAGTGAGCCACTCGGTGCTCTAAGAAACAGCATTGAAAATTGGTTGTAGAATGTGGCAAAGGGTGGTCTTTGTCGACATGGCTATTTGAGGACAGATGGTCACCGAGAAAACATCACCAAAAGGGAAAGGGCCCTGACTTAGGAATTGGGACGTCTAGACTCTGATCCCTGGGCACTTGGGTGTGTCGCTGCTCTACCCTGTCTTGGTCTCCCAAAAATATTAAGGGAGAGATAGGAAGTCAGTGGACCTGTTTGAGAGATAGATCCCCATTAATGGTACAAGTGATGATTATTGGGCTTCTGAAGACTTTTCCCTGAATATTTTTCCCCCTTGGCTCTAACACACACAGATACTGAAAATTCTTCATTGCATGGACCCCAGTGAGTGGCTTCCCCAGACGGAGCACTGTATCCATTTAACCCCAAAGGAGTTCCTGATCTGGACGATGGATGTTGCTTCCAATGAAAGGTTTGCCCCCGATGCCCCCTGTGCAACCTCGGCCTGACACGTGGTCCCAGCAGTCAGTTATGTAATGAGCCTGCGCACAGTCCTGGCCGAAGGGCTCAGGTCCCGTGTTTCTTTCTAAGCTCACATCATAGAACAATGTCAGAGCTTCCCGTTAATAACCAAAAGGTAATTACTTCTGGAGGTGTCTGTATGGCCATGAGCTGAGCATTTCTAGCATTCACAGGGGCCTGGATTACAGACTAAAGCAAAAACCCATTACAGACTAAAGCAAAAAGTATAAAGTATGTTTGGTTTTATTTTGTGTGTGTTTTTGGCTTCCTTGTTCTAGGTCTGAAATTCGAAGTGTAGCCCTGAGACTTTCCTCCAAAGTGATTGCCCACCACATGCAGACGTGTGAGGAGGTAAGGCTGATCCTGCTTCTGGCCAAGGGCCTAGGTTTTTGTGCTCACTTCTGCAGGGAAGGTGTCAATAAAAGTGAGGTGTCTCAGCAAGCAGAACCACGTGCAGCCTCTACAAAATGTTATTCGTGTGCATTTTTCACTTTGGGCATAACTTGTGATGGATTTTCCACCATTGGCATGCCTTTTCTCTTGTTCTGGGCACATTTGAATAGAGTCCAGCCTTCTCCCATGTAACACACACACACACACACACACACACACACACACACACACACACACTCAAACTCTTTTTTTCCCCCTATTTTTCTAGCTAGACTCTTTATTTAAAGAGTGAGTGAGCAAGTCACTAGGATTGCATCCTGGCTAACTGAGCATGACAATATATTGCTAAGGCTTAAAAATTCCCCCAGAACACGACCCAGCTGGCCTTGTATAGAGGCCTGGATGTGCCTCATCTGTCTCACATGTCCTTTGGGAGAGACACGGAATCAAAGTAACTGAAACCTGAAACAGCTTCCTGAGAAGATGCCTTAACACAAATCCATGTATACTTAGGGGTATACAAGGCAGCTGCCACCGTCACAGAATTATTATTATTTTTTTAAATGTTTTATTTACTTATTTTTGAGAGAGAGAGAGCAGGGGAGGGGCAGAGAGAGAGGGAGACAGAGCCCCAAGCAGGCTCCACACTGTCAGTGCAGAGCCTGACATGGGGCTCTGTCTCACAAACCGTGAGATCATGGCCTGAGCCAAAATCAGGAGTCGGACGCTTAAACGACTGAGCCACCCTGGCGCCCCTCCATCAGAGAATTATTGTAAGTGGAAGGCAGTAGACCCTGCAGTAAAATTACCCGAAGCTCCCGGTTACACATGACCACACCCTGATAGTGGCAGCACCGTTTCTCAGGTTCTAGTCCCTTACACTGAAGCAGCTCTACCAGAGGTACTCGGAGATCCGAAGAGGAACAAGGATGGAGGGACAGTGTCGTGAGTGAGAGGGCATGTTAGATTGTGACGTTAAATGTCCCGCTAGAGAGGAGGCTGGAGGAATTCAGAGGAGGAAGGGAGTGCAGGGATGCTAAGGTTGAAGACTTCACAGAGAAGGTCATTGAGTTCAGAAGGAAGGGTATCCTTTGGTCTGTCATTCAGAGGCGTGCCAGGAGGCCACAGCTGGCTGGTCTCCAGGAGAAACAAAGAGCCAAAAAAAAGCCAGTGGTGTGTGTTGGGGGTTTGAGGAGGAGAGGTTTGTAGGAAAGGAGAGGATTTACTGGGAAAAGAAAAAAAAAAAACCCTACAGCCCCGAGGGGGGAAAAAACAAGTTCTAAGAATGTAGTCACAGGGCAGCCTATCACATTTGCCAGAAAACATTGTTCTCATCTACAGCTGTTTTAATGTTTATTTATTTTTGAGAGACAGAGAGACACAGTGTGAGCAGAAGAACACAGAGAGAGGGAGACACAGAATCTGAAGCAGGCTCCAGGCTCTAAGCTGTCCGCACAGAGCCTGACTCAGGGCCTGAACTCACAAACAATGAGATCATGACTAGAGCCGAAGTCTGACGCTTAGCCGACTGAGCCACCCAGGTGCCCCTACAGCTGTTTTTAACCAGTTGTTATGTGCATCTTAAAGGCACGGGTTGGTAGTTGAATGAAACATTTGATGAGAATTGGGAGTTTTCCAGGGAGACAAAAATTAACAAAACTGTAGAGAAACACATAAAAGAAGTTCCCAGGAAGACCTGAGTTTCTCTATACATTGGGAGCCCGCCTGTTCCTCAAGGTCTAAGATGCTCATCAGTTTAGTTCCACAGAGCCCCATAGATGGTTATTTTGAACATTTTAAGAGGTTTCATTGATAGGGGAAATAAATTACATTTGGAACAATAATCCCTTTTCTAGAATAAGTAGAAAACCAGGGTTTAAAAGACGGAAACAATCCAAATGTCCATCAACTGATGAATGGGTACACAAAATGTGGCATGTCCATTCAGTGGAATGTTATTTAGTCATAAAAAGTAATGGAGTGCTGATATATCTGTAGCATAGACGAACCTTGAAAACATGCTAAATGAAAGAAGCCAGTCACAAAAATCACATATTGTATTGGACAGTTTATTCTGGAATGTCCAGAATAGGCAAATCCATGGAAACAAGGTAGATTGGTGGTTTAGGGCTGGGTCAATGGGGAGCTGACAGGATTAGGGATGGTAACTAAAGGGTGTGGAATTTCTCTTCTTGGTGATGAAAAGATTCTGAAATTGACTGTGACAAATGGGTTGTGCAAACCAGTGAATATACTAAAAACTCTATTATATACTTTAAATGGGTGAATTATATGGTATGTGAATTGTATCTCAATAAAGAAAGCTGTTAGTATTTCTTTTTTTAACTAGAGCTTTGTCTAAATAATAACGTCAGCTAGGAAGCTACTTTGAGTGTTGTAACAGAAGCTCACAAATACCATGTGGCTTAAACTAGATCATACCAGTCAAAGCAGTTATGGTGGCTTGACAGGATTAGGCCCCCAGGCCCTTCTTCCTTTCCCTGCTGTTCTCAACCTGGCTTCCATCTTACAGTCCCAGACGGTTCTTGGAGCTTCCACCATCTTGTACTTGTTCAGCTAACAGGAAAGAGAAAACCTGGGAAGTGACCGTCACAGCTGTTCCCTAAGGCATGACCTAAAGTGTACCATTAGTCAGAACTTAATCACCTATTACTCCTGAGTGCAGAGGCATCTGGGAAATGTAGTCTTTAGCCGCGTACCCACAGGCCCCGCCAGAAAGCTGAGGTTCTGTTACTAAAGACAGAGGGAGCATCTGGTTCCTGGAGAAAACAGTAGTACCTGCTGCCACAGTCTTTCCCCAAAAGGCTTGTCTTTCCTGAAGCTCTCAAAGACACTGATGTTCTGAGACTCTAATTTGCATCAGAAAGACTCCAGAAGCTTGTTCTCTAACCCTAGTGACTCAGTATTACTGAAAGAGGAGTCAGATTTTCTCCCCCGGGCTTGTTTATTTCTCCCTCCTTGGGTTGGAAAAGCAACTAAAAAGCCACTTCTCCCCTGCGGTAAGAGCTAACTTGCAGATCCAGTGGGGTGTATGTAGCTCGTCCCTAACACCGCGTCGGCCCCTGGCCGCGTCTGCTGAACTGCCTTACGCTTTGTGCTTTCAGACCAGGGACTCAGTGGTCCCCACGCTGAAGCAGTGGGTTCGCCTGGTCGCCTCTTCCTGTGGAGAACATCTTCCCGCAGAGGCCAGGCTGGCCGCTGCCGCCGCCCTCACCTGCACCGCGCCATTCTTGCTCACCAGTCCCCACCCTGTGCTCGGTAAGCGTCCTGGGCAAGGGGAGGCCCGCTGGGCCAAACGTGTTAAAAGCGTGAGTGGATACTCTGGGGTTAAAAAGAAGGGAAGATAAAAACTGACCACGTGTACCATACCTTTGCCTCTTTCAAATGCTACCCTCACCCCCAAACCCCTGCCAATTCCTCATTTTTCACCAACAGCCTCTTTCAACCTTACCCCCAAAGCCATTCTCCTTAACGCTTCCTAAAAGCCTCTTCAGTCTTACTGAAACACTGATCTGATCGATTCACTCCACTGCTTAAAGCCTTTGAGTGGGTTCCCATTGCCTTAGGATAAAATCGAAACACCCTTTCACATGGCTTGGTGCCCTGTCCAGGCCTCCCTGCTCATTGGCTCATCGGCCACCACTCCCAAACACGGGCTCCGTGCATCATCCGTAGGGAGCAGTTCTTTAAACAGACTGCTGCTTGAATGACTTCTGTTTGTCTTTCGAGACCCAGCCTAACCGTCACCTCTTCCAGGAAGCCTGATGCAATGATCTCGATGAGAAAGGAATGGGTCAGAGTGAAGCCAGGCATTAAAGAAGAAGGGACAGGTTCAAAGGCATTTTGGAAGCCAATCAACAGGACCTGGTGTTGAGGTTAATGTGAAAGGAAAATCCAAAGAATAAGAATAAGCCATGGCCTCTGTGTACAGGGGGCTGTCAGTGGAGTAGTAGAGAAAAGATTTACAGAGTCAAGGAAAGAATTGGTTTTTTTAGATGGTGAGATTCAAATTTTCAGTGTTAGCACAGCTCAGACCATTGAAATGTCTCATATGTCTGGATCTCTCTGGGAAACAAAGTTGTCTTTGATATCTTTTTAATTCTTTCCTCTAAGTGACTTCCGGGCATTTTTCTTACACCCAAAAGAGGGCTGGAAGGGGCCTTCAGTGACTGGGATTTAATCATCAGACCCAGAGGAATAAGAGCAAAGCTTTACCAGCAACTTTGGTGACTCTTCTCCAGTGGGGATATCAGCTGTAGCACTTTCTGGGTACCTTTGGCCGCTGTAACCCTAGCTCGGATCAGGCAAAACGTGTGTGAAATAACCTGGAATTCTGAGTGAAACTGAGTACTGGTTAAGAGCCATTGGTTCATAATTAATTCCTGGAACTGGGTATTGCATTATAGGCAATAAGGAAGGAGGTCAGTGGTGGCTGACGGCCTGTAAGACCTTGAAAAATAGGTATAGAACTGAGAGACAAAGGACATAAAAGTGCATGGGGACAAGTCAAGGACAGAACAAAGTCATTTAAGGAGAAAGAAAAATCCAAATGGACAAAAAAGGGAAGATTGAAGATCTCTGAGGGTATAAATGACCATTTTATAGAGGAAAATATTAAGAAAGGAAAGTAGTAAACCCAAGAGAAGAATTAGAGTGCATAGATTCTGAAAGATTGTGTAAAATTTAAAGCCAGGTTTATAACAGAAAAGAGAGAACAAAACCCCAGAGGGAACATTGCTGTTCTTGGTTTGACTAAAGCACTGGTGACTCTAACACCAAATTCTCTGTGGGCAGATGAGGTCCTTAGACCTAAAGAGAGTTCAGCAGGTTCAGTCCCCCATTGAAAGGCTAGGGATGACAAATATGGTCTCCTGTGGCCCTCTCGCTGTGACTCTGCCTAAGCCTGGGCCCACCCCCATCCACCACGAATCCTTTCTGGGTGGCCCTGTCGCCCTCTGGTCTCCCTCATCAAAGCTGCCTGGGGCACACCAGTCCACTGTGATCTTTCCCTGCTGGGAGGCACAGCCATACATTTCCATCTGTGACTTTTTCTTGCCTCATGTCCTTGACTTGATGTTCCTTGCCGTTGCTCAGGGGCGTACACTGTCCTTCCCTACCCTGTTGTCCCACGGCGGCACCCAGCACAGGGACCAGCCAGAGCTCCCGCCCAGGAGCAGTGGTGGTCAGATAGTGGGTGCCTCCGTCGGTGTAGCACAGGCTGGCATCTTTATCTTCGTCATGGGTGGTTCTCTGCCCTTTTCCAAAGTTCTTGCCCCCCAACATATAATCTTGGTTAAAACTTTGCTTTCAGAATTTATAAACTCCAGCAGTCACTCAAATCAACACTGGGCTAGTTTCCCTAAAGCACTCTTTATGCATAAAGTTTCATTCCTGAGAACTGTGAGTCATCGCTGACAGCTGGGTCCAGGGCCTTAGTCAGCCGGGCCGCACCTTCTGGGGAGCCTTGCCAGGGGCTGGCTGCCCCCAGGAGCCTTCCCCCTCAAAAAACCAGACGTCTCCAAACCTTTCCCCTTAGGGCCCTCTCTCTTCCAGTGTGTATCTGACTGCCCAGTCCCCCGTTCTTGCGGTATCCAGGGAGAAAGGCATGCCTGGTGCTCATTAAACGCTGCTGTCTTCCACCATGGGTGTGAGGCAGTACTGGTACCTGCTTGCAGATTGAACCCTAGGTCATTGCAATTCCTTTTGGTCTTCTTAGAACTGCAGGATACGCTTGCTCTCTGGAGATGTGTCCTCAGCCTCCTGCAGAGCGAGGAGCAGGCCGTCAGAGATGCAGCCACCGAGACTGTGGCAACCGCCATGTCACAAGAAAACACCCGCCGGTCGACAGGTACCTTGTTCTTACCCTTTTTTGCAGCGCCTTAATGCTCGCAGACAGAAGCCAGCACACTTTTTCTATAAATAGCCAGAGAGTAAATATTTTAGGCTTCATGGGCCCTTCAGTTTCTGCCTCAACTCTGCTGTTTCAGGGGGAAAGCAGCCCTAAACAACAGGTCGGCATGGGATGTGACTGTGTCCCCATAAAACCATACTTACAAACAGGCGGCTGCCCGGATTTGATCTGCTAGCCGCAGCATGCTGACCCCTGCCCTGGGACATCATAGAGAAAAACTGTCTCCAGAGATAGAAATCTAATAAACAGTGCCTTTCATTAGTCACACGGTCATCCTTTTTAAATAAGGCCAAGTCTTGATGATCCCATGTGGTTACGTAACCCGGGGATCGTAGATCCATCATTCTGTACTTCTGTGAACGTTCACATGTGGCAGAAACAGCGGAGTGTGAGTCAGGTTAACTTGGAGCAGAAGCAGGGTCACACCTCTGGACGAGTGGCCATCCGGGAGGCTGACCGCACTGGCGGACTTGGATCCCCTCACCCGGGGTGTCAGGAGAGATCTCTGGGTCAGCCAGCCCAAGGAGAAGCAGGAACATCATTTGGAGGCAAGAAGTCACAGGCTGCGCCGAGAAGGTTACCTCAAGAGACAGCAGAGTGAGAGGGGGAATAGCCGTGCAGGGTTTGTGACCAACTTCCCCTTGGAGTAGGCGAACTTCCTCGTACCAGAGTCCTCTGTTGTCATGGCGTATATGGGAGAAGCCGGCTCTTTAACCATCTCTGGGTGGTGCCGCTCCAGAGCAGGTTTGGTCAGGACCGGCTTCGCCTCTCGGTGGGAAGACGTGCAGTTCAGTGCTTGGCAGTGATGTGCTCGCGGCCCATCCCCGCCAGCCTCCACCCTGTCAGAGTTCTTGGGTAGGTAATTCTGCCGTCAGTGATTCATTCCACTGTCTGATTGTGTGTGTCTTTAGAGGGCCACACAGAGCACCCAGCAAGAGCTCAGTAAATATCTGATAGAATATAACACTCGCTAGATTTCTCTAGGACCCTCTCCACCAAACCTGGGAAAGGTTATTGCATACTGAAATTGATTAGTGGACTTATTCCCTCCTCATCTTCTTAGTTCTTGCCTGACTACTCTTACTTCTTTCAGAATTTCTCCAAGTTCACCTCTAGTAAAAGCATATTACCATGTCTTCCTCCTTCTAGTTTGAAGTTTTCCTCAAGAAATACAAATTAATAATTGTATATTGAGTGTCTTCCACATGTAAAAGGCCATGCATAAAAGCCTCTGAGAGAGTAATAAATGTAAAAGGCTACCTGTCTATTTTTGTATTCCTCGCCGTGACCTATAAAAAGAGGATCTGAGGTGTGAAAAAGACAAGCAATCTCTAACAGTTAAATGTAGTATGTTACCGTGGGGCACCTGGGTGGCTCAGTCGGTTAAGTATCTGACTTCGGCTCAGGTCATGATCTCTCAGTTCACGAGTTGGAGCCCCACATTGGGCTCTGTGCTGACAGCTCAGAGCCTAGAGCCTTCTTTGGATTATGTGTCTCCCTCTCCCTCTCCCCCATTCATACTCTTTCTCTCTCTCTCTCAAAAGTAAACTTAAAAAAAAAAAAACATTTAAAAAATAATAAATAAATAAATGTAGTATGTTACCCTGGACTAGATCCAGTACTAGAGGGGTGAAAAGCCGTACAGGAAGTTTCTAGAACAACTGAAAATACTGAAATACTGTCCGTAGATTAAAATCAACGTTAAATTTCCTGAATTTGATAACCGTACCGTGGTTTTGTAAGAGAATATTTTTGTTCTTAGGAAATATAGAAATATTTTAGGGGTGAAAGAACACAGTGCCTGCTACGTACTCTCAGATGGTTCAGAAAAAAAAAAACTGCGCATATAAATAGTAAATGCAGATACAGAGTTACTATACCTGCATCTTTTCAGTACGTTTGAAACTATTTCAAAAGAAAACGTTTCTTGAAAATCCAACTCCACAACTTGAAAACACTGACACAGCATATGTTGCTAGACCGTCCGATTGGCTTATCAGCAGTTCACTGTGTCGTGACTCCCCCACTGTGGCTCCTTTCCCCTGAATTGTATAAATTCAGCCACCAGCCTCGGGCCCCTCCTCCAACCACTGAGTCTCGATTTTTCTACCTCGTGCCCCTGTTCCACTCTTGCCTCCCTGCTGAGCTCCGCTGTTACTCCTGAGTCTCCAGGGGTCCTGAGGCCAAGCCCAGACTTCCCGCCATGTCCCCTGGGTCACCCAGGGCCACGGTCCCTGCGGCCCTGAGCCGGTTCCCTGGACCTGCAGCCAGGAGACCCAGGCCTGGGAGGGAAGAGTGAGGAAGAGCTGAGCATTAAAGGGCTGCCGACTGTTAGCCTGCAAGACCCAATCGCTGCTGTCCCCGGAGCAGATTCCTGCACTCAGCGTCAGGCTACCGGTTCTGGAGTGCTCTCTTAGCTCAGGGGGCACTCAGGTCTCTGTAGGAACGCGGGACCGACCGTTACCGACTGTGGGGCCTACTGTGGTCAAAGAGAAGTCCACCAATACAAACTGAGCTCCCACTGTGTACCCAATAGGGGACAGTCTCTAGTTCACGGGTGAGTTAGGAAGATAAAGCTAAAAAAAAAAAAAAGCACACGAAAGAGGAAATGATTTGAGAGCAGACAAATGAAGGGCAATGTGGGGCAGTATAGTCACCAAATGTAGCAGGGGTTCAGAGAAGGGGAGATCTGGGAAGCCGGGTGTCATAGGCGGGACTGAATGTGTCACCACAAAAGATTTCTATTTGGCAGGGTGAGCAGAAGTTTTAGATGATTTTTTGTGGCTAAGAGGCCTGGTGGGAGAGCGGGATCGGAATTACCCAGGGCCAGGACTCCAAGGAAGAGAACCACCAGTTAGCTGTGCTTCTTGGGGTGGCCTTGCTTCTCTCTCCCTTCCTCCTCCCTCCCTACGTGTGCGTGCCTGTCTGTCTGTCTCTCTTTTTTAAAAGTCCTCTACATTTTTTTTTTTAATGTTTTATTTATTTCTAGGAGAGAGAGAGAGACAGCGTGAGCAGGGGAGGGTCAGAGAGAGAGGGAGTCACAGACTGAAACGGGCTCCAGGCTCTGAGCTGGCAGTCAGCACAGAGCCCGACGCGGGGCTCGAACCCACGAACCGCGAGATCATGACCTAAGCGAAAGTCGGACACTTACCCGACTAAGCCACCCAGGCGCCCCAAAAGTCCTCTACATTTTCTACATGAGAAGTTTCTCCCAAGAAGCCATCCTTCTTGAACCTAAACACTGACAATGGGTATGAGGTCGGGAGCCCTTTCAACTCCTCCCCTGCTGCTTTTACCCAGCGCTCTGTCTGCCTAACTCGAGAATCACATGCATGTAGTGAGTTAAACATAAATACCGCCCAGGTTGGTCCCTCACCCCTACCCACTGGAAGCCCTTGTTCGAATGGAATCCAACATGAAATCCTGATGGATTCCATCAGGACCCCCTGATGGAACGGGCCCCCTGACAGTGGGGGTCCCAGGGAAACAGGAGCCGCAGAGCCAGTGGCCTCCAGTGTCTCCTGCTCTGGAAACTACAGCTCTTTCCACGGCATTTCAGGGCTGGAAGTGAGGTCCGTGCAGGGAAAGGAGAAGGTGGGGCCTCACCTGGAGCCCTGCCCATACCCGTTCTTGTCCTGGCTGCAAATTTCAATCCCGTGCTGCTGAGTTCTAGAAACACCATCTCTGCTGTCCCTCTCCACGCACTTTGTGGCTGGTCTAGAGTAGGGAGGTGCAGAGGGTCATGCTCCTGAAGCTAAGAAAGCCGTGGGGGTGCTCAGAGAGCTGAGGGGCTGAGTCTCACCTTCCAGTTACCGTGTGGGATGAAGCTCATGTAGGAGGTCAGCAGGCATAAACGTGGACAACACACCCGCCTTCACGAGGACTATTTAAGCATGAGTTTATTTTTCCCAGGTGTCTTGGACACCACAAATCTATTCCTGAAGCCAGCCGTGTGCAAAGCGACACACTAAGGATGCAGTCTGAAATGACTGATTCAGTGCTTGTGTCGTCTTCCGTGGCTTCTAGCGCCTGCCCTGCTAGGGAGTGCCGGGGCTCCCGGGCTAACCGTGCAGTGAGCTGGGCAGTCTGTTCTGTTCCTATATCAGATAAAGGCCCCCTTTTTGCCCTCGCAGTATCTGTCACCCATCTCCCCAGTGCCTAGGAGTACCGTGTCCCAGATCACAGTGCCTTGTGGCCTGTCAGGGCCCTTCCCAATTCCTGGTAGTTTCATTTCCTGGAAGGCTGCAGCTCAGAGCCAGAGGCATGTCTAGGTGTTTCCCCCAATAGCTCACAGGTCTGAGGCCCAGAAGTCCTCTCTGCTCTCCCCTCTCTCCCGCCTCCCCCCGGCACCAGCAGGAGCCTGCAAACCCTGGAATCTACCTGCTATGCTCCCTCATCCAGTCCCCATGGACAGCGGCTGCGGGGCTAGAGAACCAGCCCAGGGCTGCAGGGACCGTGACCCTGGCTGACCCAGGGGACATGATGGGAAGTCTGGGCTTGGCCTTGGGACCCCTGGAGACTCCGGAATAACAGCGGAGCTCAGCAGGGAGGCAAAAGAGGGGAACTGGGGCACAAGGTAGAAAAATCGAGATCCAGAGGTTGGAGGGGCCCGAGGCCAGTGGCTTTGAGGGCAGAATTGGAACAGTCATCTAGACTAGGGCAAGGTGTAGAAGAAAAGACCCAATGCCCGCCCAGTGTCCCCAGAACTGTGTTCCTCCCCACCCAGCACCCAGGCCCCACCCCCTCACACATGTTTGTTACAGGCACCGCTGCCACCCACACAGAGCCCCACACACAGCACGAACACATCTCACAGGCTCCAACCCTTGAGCAAGCACGTTGGGAGGCCAGGTCACTGTGACATTACACGGCGGCTCCGCAGTGACGCCGGTCAGCAAAGCCCCGGAGCTATGGGCCTGAGTCACGGCAGCTCTGCCCCCGGAACCTCTAGGACTGTCCATCAAGGTCTCCTGGCCACCCAGCCACGGGCCTGGGCTGTTTTCAGTTCCCTGGTGGTCCCGGGAGAAGAGCCCTCGCGGCCTGGCCTGCCTCCCTGCGGGGTCTTCCCTAGGTTGCTCTCACACACCCACGGCAGTGCCTCTTCCGTGCGGGGGCACCAGGGCCCAGCACCACGCTCAGCTTTAGAGGGCTTTCTGCTCCTTGGGTGTGACCCGATGTGTATACACCAAGTACATTCTTCTGGAGAAGAATGGCCCCAATCAGATGGCCACTCGCTGCACTAGAATGAGCCTTCACACGTGTCTCTGGGCCTGACCTGCCTCTCTCATTTCTTTTTGCCTGGTTTTTAAATTCTGAATTGTTTTCTCAATCCCCCGTTCACGCCTGCCTACACGGGCCACAGCCGTTTCTCCTACTCTTCAAGGATGAGGAGGGGCGCCTGGGTGGCTTAGTCGGTTAAGCGTCCGACTTTCGCTCGGGTCATGATCTCGCGGTTTGTGGGTTCGAGCCCCGCGTCGGGCTCTGCTGACTGCCAGCTCAGAGCCTGGAGCCTGTTTCAGTCTGTGACTCCCTCTCTCTCTGACCCTCCCCTGCTCACGCTGTCTCTCCCTCTCTCTCTCTCCTAGAAATAAATAAAACATTAAAAAAAAAAAAAAAAAGGATGAGGCAACAGTAAACGTTCGAGAAATAGTTACAAA
This sequence comes from Proteles cristata cristata, assembly GCA_017311185.1. NCBI lineage: Eukaryota > Metazoa > Chordata > Mammalia > Carnivora > Hyaenidae > Proteles > Proteles cristata. The sequence continues at coordinate 1,403,586 of JAESUZ010003943.1, forward strand.
GTGCCTGCCCGCCCAGCTTGTTTCACGTTCTGGTCCCAGCCACCATCACCAACACCTCCCGCCTGGTCTTCTGTCTTTGCTCCTATCGACCTGCAGCCCCTTGTCCATGAGGCTATTAATGGGCTCTTCTTGGGAAGTAGGTCAGATGATGGTGCTGTCCTGCCGAGAGCTCTCCCTTGGCTTCCCATCTTCTTAGAATAAAAGCCAATTCCTAAAGTAACATGTAAAGCTGTATGCAGGGCACCTGGGTGGCTCAGTCGGTTAAGCGTCCGATTTTGGCTCAGGTGATGATCTCGCAGTTTGTGAGTTCAAGCCCCGCGTCAGGCTCTATGCTGACAGCTCAGATCCTGGAACCTCCTTTCGATTCTGTATCTCATTCTCTCTCTGCCCCTCCCCCACTGGTGCTCTGTCTCTCAAAAATAAATAAATGTAAAAAAAAATTTTAAGCCGTACCCAACCTCACCCCTGCCTCTGCAGCTATGCGCTCTCCCTCTCTTTCACTACTCCAGCCACTCCAGTCTCCCTCAGGTTCTTTAACTCACCAGGCTCCTTCCAGCCTCAGGCCCTTTGCACTAACCACTTCCTCTGCTTGGAATGGTCTTTCCCGGTTCCACACAGCTAACCTCCTTCTTGTTTCAGTCTCTCTTATCTCTGCTTCAGTATCATCTCCACAGAGAGTCTGCCTTCACCACCCAGTTTAGAGTAGCCACCTAATCACTTGCTGTGACTTCACCCTGATGATTTAATTCTCCGCATAGTCCTTTCACTGTCTACTTTTACCATTTATTTGCTTTGTTCTGTGTCTCCCTCCACCAGAATAAAAGCTCCAAGAGCGTAAGATTTTCGTCTCTTCTGCTTGCTGCTGTATTTCCAGAACCTAGCAAATAATAGACGCTCAACAAAAAAAATCACTGTTGGGTGATCAGTTGAATGAAGAAACGGAGGAATGTGTCAACTGCAGTAGTTAAATACAGTAAAGAGATGAGTGTTTTTAGAATCAACCTAAGGCAAGGGAGATAGAGCTCTTCGGATTCTCTTTGCGAAACTGTCCTGAGGTCGTGGATCCTTGTTGCTAAAGACTCAGTCAGCTCACTTGGGCCCACGCCTTCCCAGAGACAGTAATTCAGCAAGGACCCCAGCACGTGCTGAGGCAAGGCCACTGTGGCAGAGCCTGCACTAGCTGTACCTCTCTCTCATCACGTCACTCTGTCTCACACAAGATGGAATTTCTTGAGCCAGAGTTTCACCCGTAGTGGCCCACGGGCCTTGCACTGGGAAGTGGCCCACCAGGGGAGAGTTCCAGTAGATCCTCAAGCCCCAGTCTGGGGCCTGGGGCCGGTGCCAAAGGGATCCATCTCGAAGGCCTCGAGCTGGTGGCAGCAGCTTTGAGAATAGGGGCACCTTCCTCCCGGGGCCTCCTGTGGGCGTCCCTTTCCCACTCTGAGTAGGCCATTGGCAGGAGTAGGGAGACAGAGAATGTCACCCACCGGGCACTCCTGCTTCTTTTCATTCTCCCAGCCATGCTGAGATATTTCGCTTTTGGCTCCATTTTAAGTACGAATCAGCTGAAGGTCAGAGAGTTGAAGTAATGGCCCCAGGATCCGTGCAAGAGAAGCCTCGAGGTTCCATAGTGACAGAAGCTTCGCACTGAGCACTTCCTCTGAGACAGGAAGGGGACCCAAGCCCAGCCCTGTAGGCTTGGAGCCTAGGAGTTAACAGAACAGGGGTGTTGAAAGTCTTCTAAAGTAATTCACTGTTTTTGTGTTTGAAAGGAAAAGACTAGAATCAACCCAGGAAAATGGGCTTAGGGACCCAGGAGCTCAGCTAGACAGAGCTTGCCCTGGGAAAGGCAGTGGGAGTTGGCTGCTGGGAGGAGGGGGGAGGGCTGGAGGTCCTCCATCAAGGCTGATTTGTCCCCATTTCCCAGTCCCCTTAAAGGGGATCACAGGGCTTGAGGGTCTTAGCTGTGGAAACCGAAGCCCAGGGAAGGTAAATGATTGCCCCCGGGTCACATAATTAGTGGGGAAAAGGTCTAAAACCCAAACCCACTGAGACACAGAATAGCACTCCTCTCTACTGCTCCCCAGGCCTTGCCCTATAGCAAAGAAGTGACAGAGGGACGCCTGGGTGGCTCAGTCAGTTAAGCCTCCGACTTCGGCTCAGGTCATGATCTCACGGTTTGCGAGTTCCAGCCCCCCATCGGGCACTGTGCTGACGGCTCAGAGCCTGGAGCCTGCTTCAGATTCTGTGTCTCCCTCTCTCTCTGCCCCTCACCCACTTGTGCTCTCTTGCTCTTTCTCTCTCTCTTTCTCAAAAATAAGTAAAGATTTTTAAAAATTTATACAAAATAAAAAGAGGAAGAAATGACAGAAATTGAAGGGTGCCCTCGAGAATAATCTGGACTCCTGGGTTGGGGTCAAGGCATGAGGTAGGCGCTGTGGGCTCCGGGTAGAGGAGAGGGAACATTGCCTTGGAGAGAGGGCCTGGAGGGGCTCCAGCCTCACAGGGGTGGGGAGAACAGAGTGTTCTACCAAACCAGGCATCTCCCAGCAATAAAACCACACCCTGCAGTCGGCCCTGACGCCCCGTGGCCTTGCTCTCCAGGCCTTCGTCTGTGTTGTCCGTGGGGTCCGTGGGAGAAGCCACAGCAAGCTGGGAGCCTCGATTCTACCTCCCAGGGGGCCTCGGGCACCACGTGCCAAGGGTGGCAGGAAACGGCCATCAGGAGCTGGTGCCCCCCCACCCCCTTACAGCTCGGCTTACCCTGCACCGAACTGCCGGCCCCGCCCCCACGTCCCCGGAAGCCTGGCCATGACGTTCACCTGCGTCTCAGCAAGTGCGTCACTGGCAGCTGGCCCCCTGTGTGCGAAAGTAGATGCTAACTCATGCTCCTGACTTCATTCCGGGAGCGGGTTGTGGCCACTGAGTACCCTGGCTGAGCCTGGTTGCTGGGGTGATAGGATTGTTTCCATGGCCTCCCTGTGACTAAGCCCCAGAAAGACAACAGCAGCCTCCTCTCGAGGAAACGAGGGTCTGTTTTGCATCACATTGCCTTCACCACTGCTGCTCCTGAAAGCCAAGCTGCCCCGGGCCCAAGGTGACTGGCCCCCGAGGGAGACCATAAGCCCACCGTCTGGGGCTCGGGCTCCCTGGCACTGACATGCTCAGTCAGTCAGGACAAGCCCAGTGCCTGGTGACCCTCATTCTCCCGCTCCGGCCTCAGCTCCCATCTCTGTGGTTTCCCCCGTCTGGCCTCAGGCGCCCGTACTCTCCTCCGCTGGGCCACACCAGGATGCAGGACTCCTCTTGACTCTGGCCAACTGTCTTCCTTCCTTCTTCTAAGCCAGTTTCGGGAATTAGGGTCACTTCTCTGTCTGGGTGACCAGAAGGGCCCCCATCTGGCCAGCCGCACCCCCTCCCGCTCCAGCTTGAGGCCCGACTCCTCAGGGAGCGCCCTTCCCGAGCCCTCCCTCCACGCCTTTCATCCACATAGACCAGCGCACAGCCCCTTTACCCGCCCTGCCCCGTCCCCCTGCAGACTGGCCCCAGGATGCTCTTCTGCCTCCAGGCCCCAAAACCAAATGAGTGCCAGACCTGGGTTGCCAACATAACTGCCCAAGACAGCACATCTGGGCACTGTAGTACCCCCCCTTCTTCAGCGTCCTGCTGTCACCCCAAAAGGTGTGGAGGGTAACAGCAGAGCCCGCGAGGCCCTCGGCCTGCCCACAGAGCCCCCACGCTCTGCCCTCAGGGCTCCCAGCGTGACCGCCAGCCTTCCTTGCTCTAACGGCTCTCCTTCAACTGTAGGAATCCACGTAGTAGGAGCTCTTGTAGGCAGGAGAACAGAGTGGGAGGTGGCTCTGCTGGTGACAGGGCATCACAGGGCATATTTGTACCCGTAGGCGAGGAGCGTGTGTACATTTAGGTGCACGGGTGGGCTGGTGTGTTGTACATCTGGATGCCTTTCAGAGTGGCCCTCTGTAAAGAGGACACAGAAGCCATTTGGCCATTGAACATGACCATGGGCGTTAGGAGGAGAATGGGACTGTAGGAGATGTGCTTTGGCCAGTTCACCCCTGCGTCATTGAATGAGCAGGAAATGCTCGTGTAGTTCGGTAATCCAGGTTTTCCAACGTGGTTTCCTGTGAAGCTGGTCTACAGGAGCAAAGGTGGAGAGCATCAAGAATCAGAGACACAGGTTGGCCTTGACTGCAGCTTGCCCTCCCCCACCCACCTCCACCACCACGTTTCTCTCTCCCCCCACCCCTACTTCCCGCCAAAGTACTCGAGTTAGTAGAACACAACCAAGGACCTTACTTGGGTATATCTCGAGACAGACTTTCTGAAGTATTTTCTTGGGATTTCAAGCAGGAAGCAGCTGGTGTTTTGATGGGGGTGTAGATCTGGCACCTGTGACAGAGACCCAAGTTAAAAGCGGCTTGAACAAGGTAGTGGCTTATTTCTCCCTCCTCACATCAAAGGCTCCGTGTTGTGTACTGTTGTGATGGTCCACAGTCACCAGGGACCCACGGCTTCTTGCTCAGTACTCTGCCGTTTCCAGGAGGCACCGTCCTGCTCATGATGCAGGCGGCAGGTACAGTTCCCACTGATGTAGCCACAGTCTAGTGAGGGGGTGATATACACCATGTCCAGCAGTGTGTCATCAGCCGGGACTTGGTCATGTACTGCATGGCTCAGCAAGGGAGGCTCACAAAGCTGGTTTTGAGCTCCGTGAACACTAAGAAGTCTATTTCTATGTAAGGAGGGAAGAATGGACCTTCTTGGGAAGATAGGACCTTCACTTCTTGCCATTTCCCATCTTCTTATTTTCACACAAGTACTAATTAACTGAGTTCCTGGAAAGTCCTGGCTGCTTGCTAACAGCTGGGGACACAGAGATAAATACGATAGAGCCTCTGGCCTTAACTGTTGGGACTCTGGCCTCTCAGGTGTTATTCCCAAAAGTCAACAGGCTTCCCTTTATTGGCATCCGTATTTTGTTAGTAATTCACATGACCATTTTTATAAGAAAAGGCAGTAAGTGATAACCAATAATAAGAATTCCCATCTCCAGGGGCGCCTGGGTGGCTTAGTCAGTTAAGCGTCCGACTTTCACTTAGGTCATGATCTCGCGGTTCATGGGTTCGAGCCCCATGTCAGGCTCTGTGCTGACTGCCAGCTCAGAGCCTGGAGCCTGTTTCAGTCTGTGTCTCCCTCTCTCTCTGACCCTCCCCTGCTCACGCTTTCTCTCTCTATCCTAGAAATAAATTAAAAAAAAAAAAAAGAATTCCCGTCTCGGGACGCCTGGGTGGCTCAGTTGGTTAAGCATCCGACTTCGGCTCAGGTCATGATCTCACAGTTCGTGGGTTCGAGCCCCACATCGGGCTCTGTGCTGACAGCCGGCTCAGAGCCTGGAGCCTGCTTCAGGTTCTGTATCTCCCTCTCTCTCTGACCTTCCCCGGTCATGCTGTCTTGCCCTCTCACTCAGAAATAAATAAAACATTTTTTAAAATATGCAAAAAAAAAAGAATTCTCATCTCAATTTTTTTAATAACTTGATGAGTTTAGTTGCTCATCCCCATTACGTTTCTAACAACCACACACATCATATAAAAACGAAAATAAAACCAAAACATCCACAAAACTTTATTAGACGGCAACTTTGTAATTATGTTACTCATAGAGAAAGTTATCTCCTTAAAGAGGAAGTAGAGGGACCACACTTAGAAAAGACCCAAGAATGGTAGCGTGGAGGAGAGAGCCCCAAGGTCTCTGCACACACCCTGGCTGTTCCCTCCCTGTAGATTCGTCTATATTGACCTTGTTGCCTGGTGTGTCATCTACCTACATAAAGGTTGCTGGTTCCACAAGGCCCAGCCCCCAATGCCCTCCTTTCCCACAAAGCCTCCAGGCCTTTATTTCTTTCTCCCTCTCTTTCTCTCTCTCTCTCTTCCTGACCCACAGTGGTTAGCTCTTATATTGCTTCTTGGTTATGATCCCACCTATGCTGTAAGCCTTTTAAGGACTAGATCTCCATCCCAGTGAGGATGGACATGTTAAACTCCCATGTCAGGCTAACCTCTTGCTCTCACAGCATGGTTTAATGTGCCCATGGGGTTTGAGGTGAGCAGCTGCCTTCGAGTGGAAGCCCCTGTGAAGCCTCGTGGTGAGCCCCACGGTGCCCCATGATCCAGCGCCAGGCCTTGAGGACCAGGCTAAATTGGGATGGGTTGGGAAGCGATGCAGTCCCGTTATACCAGAAAATAAAATTCACACCTTCTTTTATTTATTTTAAATTTTTTTTAATGTTTATTTACTTTCGAGAGAGAGACAGAATGCGAGCTGGGGGTGGGAGGGGCTCAGAGAGAGGGAGACACGAATCAGAAGCAGGCTCCAGGCTCCGAGCTGTCAGCACAGAGCCTGACATGGGGTTTGAACCCACGAACCATGTGATCATGACCTCAGCTGAAGTCGGGCACTTAACCTACTGGGCCACCCAGGTGCCCCTCACCTCTTCTTCTAAAAGCCAGTCATAGACAGTTGTGGGGAAGAACACCGGGTGTTATATGTACGGGATGAGTCACTGGGTTCTGCTCCTGAAAACATTATTGCACTATATGCTAACTTGGATGTAAATTCAAAAATATTATAATAAATACATATTTTTTAAAAAGAAATAAAATAAGAATAAATAAATAAATAAAAGCCAGTCACGGAGCATAGTGATTCTGCCTCAAAGTCACAAGTGTGCTAATTTGTTTCAAAAGTGAAAGAAAAAAAAAACCCTATTCTCACCCTTTCCTCCTTAATCTGTTCCAAATGAGAGCTTTGAGGAGGAAAAGCCCCCCAGAACCTACTCTGTTAGAGCAAATTGATTTCTGCTGTGGAGAGGGGCTGGGATGGGGACTGGAGGTAGGGAAATAGATGGAACCCGACCTAGGAGATTTGATTTTTTGTTTGGAAAAGGATTTGGGTTGTTTTCAGGTTTTGCGACGCAGCTTGGGAGTGTGTGAAGAAGCAGAAGCGAGTGGCACGTTGAGCCACAGCCTTTGTGGGCTTTTCCTCCAGCGCCTCCTGCCTGGGCCGGGCCCTGTGAAAGGTGCCTTGCTTGGCAGTCTGGCCAGAAAACCTTCCTCTGTAAACAGGTCCCCAGTGGAGACAAGATTGATAACAGACGTTTTGAGTCGGGGCAGAGCTTCCTTCACCCCTGAGGAGAGCGTGCCCAAGTCTGGCCCTGGAATTCTCCTTTGCCGAGGCAAGTGAGCCTCTTCAAGCTTTCAGTTGGGTTACTCTCATTTTGTTATTCCTCTAACCTCTCTAACCAGCAGGGCGACTGAGGCTCACTTGTGAGCCCTGTTTTTATTTTTCACACTCTATTTTTATACTTGAAGCTGCGGTTGTAAAATATACACTCAAGAATGTTGGCTCTGCCCCACAAGACGCAGGAGGCTGTCCAGACGCACAGCATGGGGGGGTTGCTCCCAGGAGTGCCCTGCCCACGCCCCTGGCCCTTCGGGGATGGACAGGAGGGGCCAGGGGACAGCAGCTGCTGTAAGAGACTGGTCCAACAAGGAGCCGAATCCTGGCCAAGTAGTGCAGACTTGACCCTGAGAAACTGTCAGGAATATTTTTCTGGTGTTTTCCCAAGCACACAGGGAGGGGTCAGAACCCTCAGAAGCAGAATTCCCAGTTCGCTGTAAAGGGTTCATTCATCCACATCCGTACAGTTGTCCTGGCCCCATCTTCTATCGCCGCCATGCAGACGGTGTGTGTAGCCTGGCACTTCATGAAAGCAATGCCAGCGAAGCCATCTTGTTTGTTCCATTCACCACCATTTGCTGGAAGTGGTTGTCACGTTCAGGTTACCGTAGAGCGTAGAGAATGGGCGTAAGAAGTCTTCCCAAGTTCTTCTCTGGCCGGTCCCAACCCCTCCTGTTCTCTTCTTTCCCTTCTTCTCCCCCGGGCTCCTCCCTGTCTTCCCCTTCCTCCAACCAGAATAGATCTGCAAATCTCCTGATGTTTCCACCTTGGCTGGAAGCAGTGCGGAGCCTTTTCGAACAGACTTGTCCATAAATCTTAGGTTGTTTTTCATCTTTGAAAAAGCCGCTCCTATCAGCAAGTCATTATTCACACGTAAGGGGCAGGGGACAGTTCACTTAATTTCAAACTTCAGTTTCTTTTCACTCCATTTTATAACATCCACTCCCCAGGAACCACAGAGATTTAAAAATACCAGTCCCAATAGGCAAGGTGTCCCCTGACCTAGCCCGTGAGAACCAGGGCTGGCCACCTGGGGATGAGAGAGGGGTGGGGAGGTTGGCCTAGATTGGAGCCGGCTGGCTCTAACCCGAGGGGGGAAGTAATGTCTGAGTCTCCGAGAACTAAAAGCCCACTGTGTCATTCTTGAGTGGTGGATTTGGTGGGCAGGGAGATTTGCGGAGATGGGTGATATTTAAAAGGAAAGGCTTAATGTAGCTGTTACTGTAAATTAAAAATAAGGACTATGTATAATATAACTAATGGACTAGAATATACTTCAATTCCATGGTATACCAGCTAGAAGAGAGGTGAAGGAAGGGCCAGTTTGGAGCAGATGAGAAGAGAAAGGAGGTGGGGGCTACACAGAAACAGATTCCCAGTCAGAGGCCTGGCTCTTTCTATCTTTCTACTTTGTCATCTTCAGCATGTTGGCTTTTGACCTCATGCTTGTTCGCACGGCTACAAGATTGCAGTCGTACGTTCAGCCGTCACCCCAACATTCTGGATGGGAAAGGAGGAAGAACATAAAATTGTCTTATCTCAAGGTTCTTGTCATCCAGGAGGAGAATATGTCCCCCGAAGGCCATCTCTATACGCCTCCTCAGCCAGGACTGAGTGTATGGCCATCTTAGCTACGAAGGTATGAGAAGGGGCTAGACGCATCACCTGCAAGAGCACACGTTGCCTCCCAGAACAGAACTGGACTTGTGTGCGCAAGGGAGGCCAGATAGTGACTGGCGGGCTGCTAGAAAGCTGAGTAGGTGCCCAGGGAGTGCCCTGGCACGCCCAAGCAACAGTAGAAGTAGCCCTCAGAAGGAGTGAACAATGGGGGTGGGGGGGGACAGTTGGAGGAAGGACAGGAAATCACTGCACATTGCCCAGAAGAGGGGAGGGGTGCCATTGCCCCCTAAAGTAGTGGTTCCACCCTGCCGTGTGCACATAGGCCATCTGAGGATCTTGTGACACAAGCTGCGGGTTCAAGGGGGGTGGGTACCAGATCTCACATTACCTACCAACTCCCAGGTGATGTTGTTGCAGCTGATCAAGGGACCAGACCCAGAGTAGCAAGACCCTGAAGGTAGTCTCTTCAAAAGTAAAGGCCCAAATGTGTTTGTTAAGCATTTTAATGTAACTTCTAATACCACTGCAATAGAAATTGAGACTCAAATACAAAGGAAAAACAATAACTCTTCAATTGAGTTTTTCCAAAAATGGGGGGTTGGGGGCAAAATCTGCTGTATCTTTTGCGAGTCCCGTGTCTACACATAACAGAAAAGCCAAAACGGTGGAAGTTTCCCTCTCTGTCAAGGTTAAGCCGTCCATAAGGAGGAGTGCAGGGTGATCAGCAGCTCTCAGTCATGAGGCCCCAGGCCCAGGCTTCCTGTGTCTTTCTGCTTCACTCTCCTGGCATGTGGCCTCTATTCTCAGGGGCACCTCTTGGTCTCAAATGGCTGCAAGAAGAATTAGCCATCTCATCCTCACCGCAGTTGAGAAGGGGAGGAAGGGAAAGCAGTGAAGGGCTCCAGCCCTCGCATCTGAGGGGCCATCCCAAGACCCCACAGGGCATTTCTGTGGACCTCTTGCTTAGTAACGTGGTCCTGTTTAGTGCAAGATGTGCAGAGAAATGCATTCCTTCCGCCTGGGCACGTCACCTAGGATTCTCTTACTAAGGAAGAAAGGGGCACCTCTGGCTACGTGCCAGGCCGATACAAGAGTTACACCTAAAATGACATGGAAGAAATGGTTGAAAATAAAGGGATGACCAAAACTTTCCCAGGCGAAGGACAACCAAACTAAAGGGCTGCCACTGGTAATATTAGGCAAACTAAAATTTCAGACGAAAAGTAGAAAGATGTACAGGAAGGGGAGCATTGGATCATGATAAAGGTAAAAGGGTATGATCCACAAAGAACGTGTCAGAGGCATGAAACTTCATACATCAAGTAAAATAACATCAAAAATAGATAATCCCCTCCACAAAACACTGTAAGAAATATTAGGGAAAACTTGTTAATATCACACACATAAGTAGGATATTTTAACCTACCTTTCTCAGAATTTATGAGGTCAGGCAGACCAAACAGAAATAAGGTTATAAAGTGCCATATTTAAAAGCTTGGATATGGGGCCGCCTGGGTGGCTCAGTCGGTTAGGCGTTGGGCTTCAGCTCAGGTCATGATCTCGGGGTTCATGAGTTCAAGCCCCGCATCGGGCTCTGTGCTGACAGCTCGGAGCCTGGAGCCTCCTTCGGCTTCTGTGTCTCCCTCTCTCTCTGCCCCTCCCTTGCTCATACTCTTGTCTCTCTGTGTCTCACAAAAATAAATAAAACATTAAAAAAAATTTTTTTTAATGAAAGCTTGGATAGGTACTCTGCAGACAAAAAATAAGCATCCATTTCAAAGAGCAACAAAACATGTACTAAAATTGATTATATTTTGAGCCCCTTAGAAAATCTCAATTCCATAAGGTAGAAATCTTTCTAGGCTGCATTGTAACCAAATCATAAGCAAACTTGACATTTAAAATAAAAATATAACAATAAAAATGCCACTTAGTTATACACAGTCTTCTAAATAAGTTATGCCAATGACAAAACAAAAGTTAAAAGACTCCTTTTAGGCCTAAATAGATGAAATCACTATCAGTGTTTAAGCAGATGAACCTGTCCTCAGTGGAAATACTTGCACTGTTGTCGACCATTAAGTTCTTCTCCAGAATACACAGAGAATTCTTTCAAAATCAGTAGTGAAGATAATAGAAATAAAAGATAAAAACCAAGCACTTTGCGGAAGAAAAAAACAGCCAAGAATGGTACACATAAGACAAAACACATTCACTCTGACTAGTAACAAATGTCTACCACACAACAGGACCCTGTCATTCGCCTCACAGCTTAAAGGCAAAGAATAAAAAGACCATTCTCACCAGGATTGCCAAGATATGATATCCGGAGTGGCTATAAATTGGTATGTTATTAAATTTAAAAACATTTTTTTAATGTTTATTTTTGAGACAGAGCACGAGTGGGAGAGGGACAGAGAGAGGGAGACACAGAATCCAAATCAGGCTCCAGGCTCCGAGCTGTCAGCACAGAGCCTGACGTGGGGCTCGAACTCATGAACCCCGAGATCATGACCTGAGCAGAAGTCGGATGCCTAACTGACTGAGCCACCCAGGCACCCCTAAATCGGTACATTTTTAGAGGGAGTTTAATGCTATCTTCAGAAATTCGTAATGTTTTTACCAATTGATTCAAGGAATTCCAGAGAAGTTTCTCTTACAGAAATATGTGCATATGTGTAAAGATACATGGGCAACTCAGAGGGTTAAATAAACGTTGATACATGCGCTTACCGTGAGGCAGTTAGAAACAATGAAGTAGAAGGGCACAAGGTGGCTCAGTCGGTTAAGCGTCCGACTTCAGCTCAAGTCATGATCTCACAGACCGTGAGTTCGAGCCCCGCATCGGGCTCTGTGCTGACAGCTCAGATCCTGGAACCTGCTTCAGATTCTGTGTCTCCCTCTCTCTCTGTCCCTCCCCTGCTCACTCTCTGTCTCTCTCTCAAAATAAAGACATAAAAAAAAAGAAACAATGAAGTAGATCTGTATGAACTGACAGGCAAAGGTGCCCGTGACATGTTGTTGCCTGAAAAACTACAAGCTGTTATTATAGGCAAATCTATAGTTTTTTAAAGTCTGGAAGTCCATATGTTATAAATTGCAGCCTCTAATGCCCACGGGGACCTGGCACAGAGCAGGAGTGCGTGAGCCAGCCGGTGTGTGGTCACAGTAAAGAGCAGGGACAACAGTGAGCAGCAGAGCAGGTGTCTTCTTGGTTGTTGGGACTTGGAACCTTGCCACATGCATCCCGGAGTCCATGGATCAGGACTCAAGACTGGCGACTATTCTGCTTCAGCCCCAACATGACCTCTTGTCATGGGCAAGGGCATGCAGGGATGGCCCCTGGCAACATCACCTTGCATCCCCTTAACGATGAACCTGGAGTTTCTGGTCAAGGCCAGTCTCATTGCCCCTCTCCCATGAGCGTGGCGGCTGGAGCTCGGTCCTGTCACTCAGACAGTTACAGTGACTAAAATTGAGTTTAAGATTTTTTTTAAAGTTTATTTATTTATTTTGAGAGAGAGAGAGACAGGGTAGGGACAGAGAGAGAGGGAGACAGAGTATCTCAAGCAGGCTCCATGCTGTCAGCACACAGCCTAACACGGGGCTCAGACTCACAAATATGAGATCATGACCTGATCAAACCAAGAGTTGGATGCCTAACCGACTGAACCACCCAGGTGCCGCAAAGACTTTTTTTTTTAGCACCCTAGAACTTATGGACTATGTTTTGTTTGAGCTTTACTTGTTCCTTAGTGTTCTGCAAACTCACTCCACCTCAGAGCCTCCAGAATCTTCCAGAATCTTCAGGAAGCCCCACACCAGCCAAGTTACCCACAATCCCAACGTAACCACGTGTAGAGTTACTCTTTTTAGTCTCTATAAGCCTTGGAAGGGAGAGGGGCCAACAGCCTTAGCGCTCTTGGAAGAGAAGAATAGCAGGAAATAAACAGCTTGAGGAGGGTAAAGCTCAAAGATTGAGGTCTTCCAGTTGCTGATTTCTATCCTGCTAGCAAAACTTCTATGCCACTTCTCATTTCTAAAAGTGACCTTCACCTTGACTTCTGTCCCCGACAGTGTAAATACTGGCCACTGGGGCTTTGGTCCAAAGAATGGTTTGACCCCCAGTGTAGGGTTGCCAGATTTAGCAAACAAATATTCAAATATATAAATTTGAATTTCACATGAACCACGAGTAATATTTTCTGTGGAAGTATGCAGTATTCGAGACATACTTATGCTAAAATGTTATTCATTGTTTATCCAGAGTTCAGATTTAACGGGGTGTCCTCTGTTCGATCCAGCACCTCTAGCCCAGTGGGCTCCTGTGGCTCCCCCATTCCGAGAGGGGGCATCTGGAAGTTGAAGGATAGAGATAGGTAGGAGTTGAAGTGCTAGTTACCCACAAGCCCCCTCGCACCCAGAGCCTCCTGACCCCTCCCATCCCCCTGCTTCTGCCTCCCCCTCCTCTCACGTGCTTCCCTACTTCTGAGTTCTGCCTCACTTCCTGTCTCTTGGCTTCCTCTCTTTTAGACTGTGGCTTTCCCCTACCCTCCCTTCCCCTCCTTTTTCCTCATTTTGCTCTCGCTGGTCCGTAACATGTAATTAAAGTTTACATATTTGAGTGTTGGTTATGATTACTAAATAAGGTTTTATGTTCCTTGCTATAATTTGAATAGCAGGGGAATTTAACTTTTTGTGTGAGTTTCATTTTCCTTTTGTTGATAGGTGGCCTTAAGTTCAATTTTAGCTGTGTGAGTCATTGACCTTCGTTCACCTTGAGTGAGAAAATAGGTCTCCCCGTTTCCAGAATGAATGAATTCACGTGCATCTTCCCCAGATGGGTGGCAGTGGGAGAGATCGGAATGGGGGACAGAGGGCGCCTGCTAAGTTGACCCATTCCGAGGGAAGGGGCTCAGAAGCCTCTCGTACTGGTAAAGCCTTGCCTTTGACATAGGGTCCAGCTGCCCAGAGCAGAGTCGGGCTCTCTCCCCTTTGTGATTGATCACCTGACCCGTTCCCAGCAAGAAGCCGCCTCTAAAAGACAGTGAAGAGCATGGTTTGCGGCTAATAACTAGCGCCCCCGTGGCCTTCTGCTTCCATGCTCTGCCTCTCCCAATGAAAGCTGACTCTCGAAGGCAACTTTGTTCTGGCCCCTTTCCCCTAAACGAATGGGGGTGGGACAATTCTCGGAGCTCCCCCCCAGTCAGAACCTCTGTTTTCTAGTCGCTGCTCTGAGGGACTCTAATGTCTGTGTTTCTCCCATCCTCTCCCTGCCTGTCCTTGTTTCTCCATCTCTGCTTTCCACACACCAACGGAGGGACCATGGCCCAGAAGGTGCCTTCCCATCTGGGAAGCAGATCTTTGAAGGACAGTGCCATCTTGGAGAGGCAATAGTGATCTGGGAGTCAGGGAGTCGCCTCTCTCCTGACCTAGTTGCTTCTACTCTCTTGGCCTCAGTTCTGTCATCTGTAAAATGGGAGTGCTCATGTGTCTCACAGAAATGCTGTATGAAAATATGAATAAAAACAAGAGTCAGAAAGTGAACAAAGTTCCATCCCCAAACCAGTGCTAAATGACATTTTTGGGGGGTTCTTTTGTTTGTAGAGAAAGAAAGAGTGAGTGAACAGGGGAGGGACAGAAAGAGGGAGAGAGAATCCCAAGCAGGCTCCATGCTTTCAGTACGGAGCCTGACATGGGGCTTGAACTCACAAACCGTGAGATCATGACCTGAGAAGAAATCAAGAGTCAGATGCTTAACCGACTGAGCCACCCAGGCACCCCTAAGTGATTTTTTTTTAATAAATTTTATTTCTTTTTGAGAGAGAGATAGAGACAGCATGAGCAGGGGAGGGTCAGAGAGAGATGGAGACACAGAATCGGAAGACTGGCTCCAGGCTCTGAGCTAGCTGTCAGCACAGAGCCCGATGCGGGGCTCGAACCCACGAACTGTGAGATCATGACCTGAGCCGAAGTCGGATGTTTAACCGACTGAGCCACCCAGGTGCCCCCCTGAGTGATATTTTTTAATGCTGGAAAGCCAGAAACTTCCTGTTGGTGGTAGAATCTTTCTCATTCACCTGATTAGAGAACCTTACCACTTTATTTTGAAGGTGACTTTTTATCTCTCCTTTATTCATGGACTTCTAAACATCTGGGTGTCCTTTCCTGCCTTTCCTTCCTAGCAGGAGAAAAGTTAAAAGAAGCTAAAGGAATAGATATGTTCCCCTTGACATTTCATCATATATTTCAGTAGAAAGGAGTTTGGCGCTGAAAAGTTTGACCTAACGGTTGAAGACTGAGTGACTGAGTGGAGGTGTCTCCTTCACTCTGCGGAGGAGACAGCTATGTGAGTTGGAGGTCCCCACTTGCCAAGTGGCGGCGCAAAAAATGTTGGATCACATCTCTTGACTTTGATGGGGATAAAATAACAAAGACTCGCCCGCCCGAAGCCCATGGCCTTTTGCTGAGCAGAGTCCTGTCTGCCATCTAGTACAGAGGCTTCATCCCAGCTGGAAACCCACTAATGAGCGAGGCCGAAGAATCCGGGCTTCCCGGGGTGTGTGGGAAACTGAATCGAAGAGGCCGCAGCATTCCGACTCCAATACTTGGACAGGGCCCGCGCATTCCCTTGGTTACAGCCATCAGGGGCCGCGAAAAGCACGGAGATTTAGCCAGGGCCTCGTCTCCGTTGTTGTGAGGCCCAAGCCCCGGTCATCTGGGAGTGGTGTTCCCTCCTCACCTTCGAAGCCCCCTGCCCCTCAGCGGTGAGAAACGACGAGAATCCGCCACGCCCGTGGAAACTCGGGTCGGGGAAGGAAGGCGGGAGCAAGATCAAAGCCACTTGTAACCCAAGAATTCCTCAGCAGCTCGAGTCCCTTAATAATTATGGTTTGGAGATTTGCCAGGAAGCAAAACCACTTAGCATGCCGTATTTAACAATGAGCAGTTTTCTGTGTTCATAATAGTCACTGTGCAGGGCAAATTGGCACCTTGAACAAAGGATAGGATATTTATATGTGTATATAAAATAACCCGCACTCCCTTAAGCCCTGAAGCATGTCTGCGGGGAAGAATGTGGCCCTTCCTTCTGCACTGGTACCTGTTTTATGAGTAAGTTGGAGAAAGGCTACCTGTCCTGCCCCCACCCCCACCACCCGCATTTCAAACAAACAAACAAACAAAAAAAAACCTTTGTTTAACTCCAAATTTTCCAAACTTATTTAATAGCCAAATCTCTTGTTTTAACCTTTGGTTGGTTTTAGAGTATGGAGTTTTTCCTTTTGCTTTGTTTTGTTTTAAATATCTATCCCCGTTCTAAAACGCCAGTCTCTGGGGCGCCTG
The DNA here is from genome assembly GCA_017311185.1 of Proteles cristata cristata. Classification (NCBI taxonomy): domain Eukaryota; kingdom Metazoa; phylum Chordata; class Mammalia; order Carnivora; family Hyaenidae; genus Proteles; species Proteles cristata. The sequence goes on from JAESUZ010003943.1 coordinate 1,419,810, forward strand.
GATGGCTTAGTCGGTTAAGCATCCGACTTTCGCTTAGGTCATGATCTCGCGGTTCGTGGGTTCGAGCCCCGCGTCGGGCTCTGTGCTGACTGCCAGCTCAGAGCCTGGAGCCAATTTCAGAGTCTGTATCTCCTCTCTCTCTGACCCTCCCCTGCTCACGCTGTCTGTCTATCTCTCCTAGAAATAAAAAAAATTTTAAAAAAAATAAATAAAAAATAAAAAAATAAAAAGCCAGTCTCCCAAAGAAAACTTGGAAAATGATGGGCCAAGGAGGGTCAGAAGCAGAGATTTAGACCAGTGGGAAGATGGAGGAGACAAGTCCCCAGCCCTGAGGGATGATGGATCTGATTGCTGGAACCCAGCTCTGCACATCAGTTTGGAGCATCCCACCCACATTGGCCCCTGTTTCTCTGTGTCATTTTTTTATGTTTATTTATTATTTTTGAGAGAGACAGAGACAGAGCATGAGCAGGGGAGGGGCAGAGAGAGAGGGAGACACAGAATCTGAAGCAGGTTCCAGGCTCTGAGCTGTCAGCACAGTGCCTGACATGGGGCTCAAACTCAACGAACCATGAGATCATGACCTGAGCCGAAGTCGGCCACTTAACCAACTGAGCCACCCAGGCGCCCACCCCTCTCTGTGTCATTTTTTTGTTCCTTTGGTTATATATTCAACATTTGTAATTGGGGGAAATTGGAGAAAAATGGCCACAGGGAGGAAAGTTCATTAGAACTGGACCTTATAGGGTGGGTATGATTCCAGTGAGGGAATCCAGTCCCCCATCAAAGATGGGGAACATTCCAGGAAGACAGGGGTGGCCAAGTATGAGGCCCGTTCAGAAGAAGAATAAATTAGTATAGGCCAAGCCTGAAGTGCACAAGTGGGGTGGGGTCACGTGGGCTGGGATGCAGTGGAGGACTTCCACATCAAGCAGGACCGTCGCACGCACAGAGGTCACAGGGTCTGACCCAACCCGCTTCGGCACAGAGGGGCATATTGGGTCATGTAAGTGAGAATTCTAGGGCTGGCTGGGGCTGGCTTTGGGTATGCCATAATTCCAGTGCTCAAGCAGTACCCCAAGGATCTCGTTTCTCTCCCCGCTGCTCTTCGGTTGGTTCTGTTTTCAGATAGGCTCTCATTGCCCTCAGAATTACAAGACGACTACAGCAGCTCTGGCCTTGATTTAAGGCCTGTGTCAGTCAAGTTCCTTTCCTGTTAAATGCTTTTTTAATGGCTGCCGTTGGGTTCCAGGCCCATCGCAGAATTCATCTCTGAGTCAGAGGCCATGATGCCCTGATTGGCTTAGACCTGGGGTGTGAAGTAAGACTAGCCCCACCCAAACCACATAGACTCAAAGATATGGAGGGGCTGGCTCTAGGGAAAGGGTGGGGTACAGTTATCCAGAGAAAGTGAAGGGAAGCTGGGCTGCGAAAACTACAGGTGTCCACTAAAATCCGGAGTACCGGGCCAAAGAATCTGGATATCATTTGCGGCAGAAAACCAGTAAAAATTTCTGAATGAATAGTGATCAGAACTATGCACTAAGATTAATTCAGCTACAGTTTAATAATTGCCACGTGCTTGGCACATCATAGGGGTTCAATAAATATGTAATGAATGGTAAACGGGAGGTAAATGGGTGGGTTGGGGGTGAGGAGAGAGAGAAATGCATTCTTAAGAAACCATTCTAGGGGCGCCTGGGTGGCTTAGTCGGTTAAGCGTCCGACTTTCGCTTAGGTCATGATCTCGCGGTTCGCGGGTTCAAGCCCCGCGTCGGGCTCTGTGCTGACTGCCAGCTCGGAGCCTGGAGCCTGTTTCAGTCTGTGACTCCCTCTCTCTCTGACCCTCCCCTGCTCACGCTGTCTCTCTCTCTCTCTAGAAATAAATAAAACATTAAAAAAATTAAAAAAAAAAAAAAAAAAGAAACCATTCTAATCATTCCGGAGGGGAGCTGGCAAAGGAAGGAGTGAAAACTCATCAAGAAAATCCAGAGGTTCCATTGTCATGAAACCCACAGAAGGAAAATCTGTCAAGAGGACAGGGTTGGTGAGCCATGCCAGACACTGTCAAAAGGCCAGATCAAGGAGGATAGGGGCTGAGAAAATGTCAGAATGGAGAGTTGAAAGAGAAGGGCCAGTAGTAGGATCATCAGAAGCCAACTTCAGGGAGTTCAGAAGTAAGAAGGAGGCCACCCTGTATATCATCGGTCTTCTCTTCCTACTTGCTTCAAACTCGAGGGGGGAAAAACAAAAGCCCTCCTTCACCTCCACACATTCTTATGAAGCGTCTGATGCCATCCCTGTGACCTTATCCAACCATGATGTCCTTTTCTCCCGCGTGTCTTTAGGCCCTCCTCCCTCTCCAGGGCTCTCTCTTGTATAAATATTAACATTACTATCTTGTCCTAAGACAACATTTCTTAGACCCTGTTCTGCCTTAGGTTAATGTGTCATAAAGAATCGTTAGAGGAATCTTGAAGTTGGGGCAGACAGAAGTTTGAGATTGGTTGAATATCCTTTGTAGATGACAAGGTTACCTGTAAGAATGAGTGGTTAGGGAGAGAGATACAGGGAGAATGTTGAAGCAGTTCACTTAGAGGTTCAGTTAGGAGCCACCAAAAAAATGAATGAGGGGCACTTGGGTGGCTCAGTGGGTTAAGCATCTGACTCAGTTTCAGCTCAGGTCATGATCTTGTGGTTCATGAGTTTGAGCCCCACATAGGGCTCCACACTAACAGTGCGGAGCCTGCTTGGAATTCTCCCTCTCTCTCTGCCTCTCCCTATCTCTATTTCTCCTCTCCCTCTCTCTCTCTCTCAAAATAAATAAACTTTTTTTTTTTTTAAATGAATGAAAGAATTGCCAGGGGCCAGTGGGAAGACTGCTGAGTTTAAATAGCTTGAATTTATGGAGTGCCTCATCAGCATACTGCCTGTCTTCAGCTAGAATCTGCGCAGAGTAGAGTAGTGAATGACCTGGGCTTGAGCACAGGTGTTTATGGAGCGCTGTTGACATGGCCCGAAGGTCAACCTGACGTGGGAGGTCGGGGCTAGAAGACACTTGCGGATCAAGGGAGCCCAGGTATGTAAAGAAAGGCAAGTGATGGCCTGAGAGAAGAGGCAGAGTCCAAGAAGTGGTCAGAGATGTGTGAGGGGGTTGTCTCAGTGGAAGAAGTAGAAGGTTAAACAGTTGTGTTGGGGATATTAGAGAGGCCATAGGGTGTATGATATGTGGTTTAAAGCCCATATCCTAACCTGCTTCTCTGCTTACCTTGTTTATAAAATGAGGCTCATAAAACCTTCAGGAGGTTGTTGTAATTAATACATATGAGGTACATATGACAGCGCTTGCACGTAGTAAGTACTCACTGAACGTGGCAGTGGTGATGATCATTTTAAAGTGATGAAAAGGCTTAGAACTTGAGGTCTTGAGTTTGAACCAATTCTAAGGAATGGCAAGTTCTCAGATGCCATCAGGCCTGTTGTGGGTGGAGTAAAATCGGAGGTGGAAAGCATTGGAATCGAGAAGGCTGCAGAATGGAGCACCCGAATACCGGCAGGGACATCTGTACAGATGTGGAGGCCATCAGTGGGCCGGCAACGACTCCGCATCCCTGAGAAAGGCCAGGTCTCTACCTGAAGTTAACAAAAACAGGGAGGCGGCTATGATGGACTTCCAGGGAAGACAGATTGTTGAGAGAGAAGGAGCGAGGGCCATCTACAGGTGGCGGAAGGAGGGGCTCATCCGTCTGAGTCAGAGACTGAGGGAAAGAAGGAGCAGCCTCTACTGGAAAGTGAGGAGTATTCTTCCAGGAGGAGGAAGAAACGAGCCAAGGATGAAAAAGTGGAGTATTTGTTCACAGTAGAACAGATTTTGATTGAGAAGAGATGTTTTTCATAATAGCTTTTTTTTTTTTTTTTTAATGTTTTATTTATTTCTAGGAGAGAGAGAGACAGCGTGAGCAGGGGAGGGTCAGAGAGAGAGGGAGTCACAGACTGAAACAGGCTCCAGGCTCTGAGCTGTCAGTCAGCACAGAGCCCGACGCGGGGCTCGAACCCACAAATCGCGAGATCATGACCTAAGCAAAAGTCGGACGCTTAACCGACTAAGCCACCCAGGCGCCCCATCATAATAGCTTTTAAGAAAACGCATTCCCAAGCGTGGGGGTGAGTCTGAAGAAGGCTTTCGCGTAAGGGAGGAAGTGAGAACGAGGTTTTAGAGTAGATTCCTGGAAAAGCCAGTAGGCGGGGGCTCTGTTCCCTCACCTTGATTGTAGGATGTGCCCCATTAGACACGCTGGCCCAGGACTGAGGCGCCCAACTGGCCACCTCCTGCTGGCCCGCTTACCCCTCCTGCCCTGGGGGCACACAGTGCCATGGGCATTTCCCGGGTCGGTGCCATTGGGCGCTCTGATGGATAGAGGGCCAGGGAGAGCTGGGACTGAGGGCTTTTGCTTTTAGAGGGCAGACAAATGTATTTAAAGGGAGAGAAACAGGACACCAGCAAGCTTCGTGGCTGTGTTCTTTTCCAAAAGCACTGCTCAGTAATGTAATTGTATTCTGACTTTTTTTTTTGCATGACGTCAGGGAATAGCCTCCTTTAAAAGCGCTCATGAAAAAGCACAACTATAAAACACACTCAAGTAATGAAATGGAAACCAGACAAGTGGGTCTGGGTAATTCGGGTAAAGAGATTTCTCCTTGCAACTTTGTGATCTGATCTCTGCTCTCCGCGTAAAACTCTGTTTCCACTGACATACGAGCCTTACCTTGCAGGTGCTTTTAGACATAACATGTCTTACTTTATTACCAAACGTGCAGGAAAGCAAGGGTTCCCTCCTCGCTGGCTGGTCAGACCACCCTCCTCGGCTTGCCCCCTTCCTCCAGTCCTCCCAAGCCCTAAGCCTCTTATCCTTGTATGAGCCCAGCTCAGCAGCGGGGGGGGCTCGTCCCATGTACACCTCCTTTAACCACATATGTACCTTTATCCCCCCGCCACACCCCTGCTCAGGATTGGTCTTGGGGAAGTGTGTCCTGGGGAGCATGACTCATTGAAGAGGGTCTTTCTTACCCACCCCCTTTTCTTAAAGTCACAGAGGCACAGAATGGAATGACCCGCCATCCTCTGTTCTTGGCACACTCTGGCTCCATGCCCAAGGAGCTGCTTTCTTTTTTGTATTTTTCTTTTTTGTGGAGGTGGAACACCTAACATAAAAGTAACTATCTTAAAGTGTAAATGCAGTTGTGTTTCTTACATGCATAATATTGTGCAGCCATCACCAGTATCTAGTCACAGAGCCCTGTCATCGTGCTTCCTCGCCTCCCCAAAGGCCTGTGCCCCTTGGGCAATCGCTCTCTGTCCTCCCCTTTCCTCCCAGCCCTTGGCAACCACCAGCCTTTCTGTCTCTGCCTCTTCCTGTTCTGCCTATTTCATGTTCAAGGGTTCATCCAGGTTGTAGCATATATTAGTACTTCATTTTTTTTTTTTGATGCCTGAGTAATAGCCTCTTGTATGGAGGTCCCATATTTGTGCATCCAGTCATCCCTTGATGGACATTTGAGTTGTTTCCACCATTTGCCTACTGTGAGGGTGCTGCTGTGAACATGGATATCAAGTTCTTATTTGAGTATGTGCTCTCAGTTCTTCTGGCTGTATACCTAGGAGTGAAACTGCCACATGATATAGTAATTCCGTGTCTAACTTTTTAGAGGAACTGGAGGTCCCTTCTTTTTTTTTTTTTTTTTAAAGTAAGCTTTACGTCCAATGTGGGGCTTGAACTCATGACCCTAAGACCAACAGTCGCATGCTCCACCGACTAGGCTAGCCAGGCGCTTCTGGAGGTCCCTTCTTGATGGGCATTCTCCTAGGTCTGCTCTGCCAAGGAATAGTAGGCATCTACCAACCCAGCCCCAGCCCCCAGGACACACTGACCTCATTCTGCTACATCTGGAAAGAAACCGAAGGAGTAAGGCTAAGAAGCCAGGAGTCTCTCTGGAAGTGAATGAGGTCATCAAGAAGATGCTGGTAATCAGAAGAAAGACAGTCTGGGAAGAGATAGGGTGCTAAAGAGGTTTGGGGGCACAAGAAGATAGGACCAAGGCAGGGGAAGAATTTATGGAGAAGGGAACTCAGCTGTCCAGAGTGAAGGAACGCGGAGCCCTCAAACCCCCATGGCTGGCATGGCCACTCCACTGGTGATGGAGGAGACGGAAGAGCTATAGACCCATTTATCTGCTAACAGTGGGGCACAGGATCCAGGCAGAAAGAGCCCTTCAGGCTGAGGAATTAGGAAACTCAGGCCTTGCGGAGCCACCGAGGCCTTTTATAAAAGGAGGCTTTAGAAGCATCGTCTTGACTACAGAGTGGAAGAGGGGAAGAGGGCAGCTTGGAGGAGAGGAAGACAAATCTGAAAGCAAGGCGGGTGCGGTCAGAAGGTTACCAGTGCTCTTAAAGGAAGACAGGTGAGGGTGGTCCTAGTAGGAGAGGCGGTGAGGATGGAGAGGCGGCCACCATCATCTGGACCCCTCCCTGCATGCAGAGGAGAGGGCTGCAGAAGGGCCGGGGGCTCCACTCCCGAAGATTCCAGTCAGGGAAAAGGCGAGCGGAGAGCTCAGGGACAGGCTGTGGAAGCACGCCAGACTTCCTCCTTGACGGAGGACTACACTCAGAGATCTAGCTGAATACGCATTTTTTCATCTGATTTATGCCAACATTGGTTGTTTTTCATCAAGAAATTCTTTTCTGGTGTAACTCCATCAAGCCAATTCCATTCCTTGATCAGTTTTCTCCATGAGCGGTTAAACCATTTCTGATGTTTTCCCTTGTTTTCTTAAGTATCAGCTCTTTTATGTGTAAATTTAACAATAAAGACTTGGGCTGGATTTTTTTTTTTTCTGGTCAGAAATTTTAGTCCATAAGAGTTTTACCACACCCGGGTTTTAGATCTCATCAGTTCTGTTTTTTCCTAATGTGTGTTTCCATCAAGTTGCATTTTCCCCATTGTCATTGTTAACTGTTATTACTTGCAGTTTTCCATGTTACTAACAAAATGACTTCTCTGGTCAGTTGTTTATCGTGTGCTGTTTAACCATTGTCGGTATAGTTGGGTGTTGATTATTTTTAGCAGTAACATTCATGGCAAGACCAGAACATCCTCAAGGTCAAACACCGTCTGCTTCTTCCCAGAATTCGTCTTCTAAACCTCTCTCTCCCCTTCCTATCAAAGACTGGTTCTGAAAAGAAAGGAATAGTGGACTCTTCTGGGCAATGGGCTCGGGGCACCCAGCCACCCTTTCTACAGCTAATTTAATTATTTTAAGTGTGTTCCAAGCTCAGTGTGGAACCCAACGTGGGGCTTGAACTCACGACTCTGAGATCCAGACCTGAGCTGAGATCAAAAGTCAGATGCTCAACCAGCTGAGCCACCCAGGCACCTCCTTAGGAGCTAATTTAAATCCATCCTGCAACAGTTTGATCTGTTTTCCTTTTTTTAGTTGGCTAAAAACAACTAATTCACTGCCCTGTATTCTCTGAATTGATATATCTTCCCCGGCTTATTCTTGAAGAGACGTTTTCTGTGGCCTCTCCCTTCCCTTCCCTCACCCCAGGCTCCCCCAGCCTCAGTCACCCCGCTTCCATCAGCCCAGGGTCATGGCAACAGGTGCTTTCCGATGCCTCTAGGAGGTGGGCACTAATTCAGGGCAATTACTGGTGGCGGGTCCTGGCCGCAAGGGACTGGGAGTGAACTTAGTTTCAAGATCTAAAATTTCCAGAACCTTTGAAATCACCAGTACTGAACATTTTGAGCACTGTTTACAAATCTTAAAATCGCTTTGTGACTTTAGGAATCATTGATGAACTGGTTATATTATCAATGACTGTTTTTGTTCTGTTTAGAGCTGTAAAATCTTGAGCGTGAGGAGAGGGGTACCTATAAGGGAGCTTTCTGGATTCTGAATAAGGCTGGGAGAAGGTGGGTACCACTGGGTAGTGGTAACGCCCTCAAGAGACAAAAATGATCTTCCTGAATTTTTCTGATTTCAAATTTCTAGTCTTCAGTTACACTTCAGGACCATCTGTATCCACTACCTTCCATAGCCCACCGGTGTCTTGGGGGAGCGGGGCAGACTGCCATCTTGTGCTCTGTGCTGCATGTCTCATGCCTAGACTGGACACATGTTGCAGGGAGCCATGGCTCCTGGCTGGCACAGTGCCTTGTGCTCATGACAGCTCCACTGAAATGAATCAGCCATTTGGTTTCTTCTCTCCCACCTCAAGCCCTATTTGAATAAGCTGAAAGGGTTGAGGATAGGGAGTGAGGGGCCAGGGTGGGCAGTCTGGTGGGTGGAGAGTGGTACTGAGCAATCAGAGAAGCTTAGGAAGACCTCAGAAGGAGCTAGTCGGTCTTCAGAGCTCAGGCTGAGAAGAAATTTCCTTTAGCAAGTTCCAGTCATGAAATAAACTAAAGGAAACTGGGATGACTTCAAGGAAAGAGAAAAGAGAAAGGATAAGATCCAGGCTGGTCCCTGAGGAATATGGAATGTGTCTGCAGAGCCCTTGAACTCTGCCCTGGCAGAAGAAGAAGAGGCTAATCGCAGAAGGAGACCTCAAGTTGCCCAGCACCACCCCCTCCCCAGGACAGCTTCTCAGTCTGTAGGCATCCTCACTGTACCCCACCTCCTCACTGGCTCCCCCGGCAATGTCAGGGAGCTGGGAAGAAGGGCCCACTTTGCCCCTTCCAGGAGTGCTTCGGCATGAGCGACCTAAGTGCGAGGTACTTACCTTTCTCGAAGAGCTGGAGGTGGTTGAACACCTTGGGGGGCTCAGAAGAGTGAAACCACCGAGGAACAGGCAGAACGCCAGGCAAGTGCTGCTGGGAGAGGGTCACACCTTGCACAAGGGCATCAAGCGTGGGCTGGATACTGTTGTCCAGAGCATCTCCAGGCTGAGCCTAACTCACTCCTCACCCTGTGACCCTGTCACACACCAGGGCTCCAGGGACAGGCCTTCATTAGCCTGCTCTGGAGCGGCCACGCACAAAGCTCCCATGCACCTTACTCTGGCCCGCTGATGTGGGAGGTAGCTGCAAGAAACGGGACACTGAGCTGCACACAGAATTGGGTATAACTGAGTACCCTGAAAGGTGTAGGCTGGTGGGTGGCACTCCCCTTCTCCCCAGGCTGAATGCCCCCAGGAGAACCCTGGGGTTTTTTCACAGGCATAGTTGCCTGAGAGTGACGTTTATTTCAATCCATTCCTCATTCTTTGGTGTGGTTAGAAGTGGACACTTGCAAGCATTTTTATAAGCTTTGAGCTGAGTGTACTCAGCTCTAATTTAATTTATCAACTCATTTTCAGTGAAGTACGACCCTCCTAAGGAAGAAGGGCCCACTTTTAATTCATATGAAATGCTTATTTGTTTTTATTCGTGTTGGCTGTATCCATTTTTAAAATTAGGGGGAAATATATATTTATTTACCCAGTGATTTGAGGTGGGCCCACATTTTTTTAAATTATAGCCTTTTTAACGTTAAAAACACAGGTTTTTAAAAATATGTATCTTTTCTTTCAAATGAAAACCAAGGATCAGGTTTCGGGACGGGTCAACCAGGAAAATGTTTGCACCAGGGTTGTGAGTGCGTCTGTGGGGGCATCGGCCCTGGGGAGCGACGTCTGCTGGAACGATGCGGAACCCAGGCCATTTGTTCCTTATGAAAATAGCTAGAAAATTAAGAAAAAGCAAATTACTAATATTTGAAAGCCCCCCCCCCAACTATTTTTAGAATTTCAAGTGATGTTTTTATCCCTTCCCTTCAGACCTGGAAAATTTTTCCGCCTCCAGACAGAAGGGGCTCTGTAGCAAGCTGTTCATCCCACGTGGCCGCTTTTCACCTGTTCCCACCTTTTTGCCCAGAGAGCTGATGAGGAGTGGGATGAGCTAGGGATTGCCTCGCAGGGGGAAAAAAAAACAAGAGGAGATGAGCTCCTTCTTATCTGCCCCAAATAGAGACCCAGGGCCCTGTTTTCCTGATGAACGCTGGAGACTTCCATCCATCCACCTACCAGCCTGTTGACCTGGAAAGACGTCACCGAAGGGACTATTTACAGTTGTGCCGGGTGTGGGCAGGGCTAAGGCAGGGCTTCTCAACCTCAGCGTTATTGACATTTGGGGCGGCGGAGGGATCATGTGCATCACAGGGTAGTTAGCAGCATCCCTGGCCTCCACCCACTGCCGACCCGTAGCACCACCTCCTCTGACTTGTGACCACCAAAAATGTGTCCAGACATTGACAGATGTCCCGTGTGGGCCAGTATCGTCTCTGGTTGTGGTTGAAAACCACTAGGGCGGAGGGAAACAGTAAGCGATGTTGAGGCACCCAGAGACTAGCGTTACCACCCCCACCACCCCGAGAGCAGACAGGACGGGGTTTCCTGAACCCAAGAAGAGCTGAACTAGGAGGGGCGCAGCCACTGTCAGAACCTTGGTGACTCACAGGAGACGGTGCAAGAAAGAAAAACCCCATTTCTCTCTCTTTCTTCCCTACAAATTCTGTGTTCCCTCCACATTATATAAATCCTACTGGAAGCCAGGTGGCCAGGAAACCTGGGTAATAACAGTCCATAAAGTCAGCCTCCTGGGCCACTGAGTCGGAGGCTAAAGGACAAAGAATGGATGGGGGGCAAAAATATGATTGTATGAAATTAATCCATCTACTCATCCATCCATATGTTCATTCAGTGTTTATAGTCGGCTTAGCAAAACGGTCAAGAAAATGAGCTCTGGAGTCAGACAAGCCCGAGTTTGTATCTGGCCCTACCACTAATGTATGAGTGACTTCTTTAATGCTCCATAACCTCAAATGTAGACTGGCAATGATAATTCTGTCCGTATGTGCCCTGAGTCTTGCAGTCTTGGAGGTTTCCCATTGGGGAAATACAAGTCCTAAGTGAATTGCTTATAAACGACTCCAATCAAGTGCCAAGCGGATGGTCTGCTGTGTGCCCAGTGCTGCTTTATGCATGATCGTGGGCAAAGCAAAGACACGGGGCTCAGCTACCATCTGTCAGCACAGGGAGTGCTGCAGATAGGAGCAGAGAAAGGTCACGGAGGACTAGAAAAACCCAGACCACAGGACCTGAGTTGGGTCCCAAGGGACGAGTAGGTCTGGCTAGGTCAAGATGAGGAAGAAGACGGTGGGGGGGGGGGGGCCGGGATGGGGAACTGAGGCCATGAGAGTTAGAGGGAGGGGAAGGCCCAGAGAGCCCCAAGGGAAGACTGGTGAACAGACAGCTTCAGTAGATGGTCTTGGTCTATGAAGATGAGGGGCTGGATCTGGGCCAGCTGCCTTCCTCCGTACTGATGTGTAGGAGTCACAGACTCACGTGCCTACAGGAGCGAGGTGGGAGGCAGTGGGGTGGTCCCAGACTCGATGCACTGACGCCTCCTATCGAGCACAGCCATTGCTCTGCTCCGGGCATCTATTACCACATTAAAATGCAGGCCTAGGACACCAGATTCTAATTGTCTCAATTTTCAAATGATGCTAGAAACTCAGATTTTTATGAGAAATCTCCTGACTTTTAAAAAGACATATAAGGGGGCACCTGGGTGGCTTAGTCGGTTAAGCATCCGACTTTCACTTAGGTCATGATCTCACGGTTCGTGGTTCGGGCCCCGCGTCGGGCTCTGTGCTGACTGCCAGCTCAGGGACTGGAGCCTGTTTCGGTCTGTGACTCCCTCTCTCTCTGACCCTCCCCTGCTCACACTGTCTCTCTCTCTCTCCTAGAAATAAATAAAACATTAAAAAAAAAAAAAAAAGACATATAAGCCATCCCAGACTGTGTGGAGACCAAACAGTTTATTTGCACCCCTGTGTAGGTGCTTCTGAGGGGTCCTTTGGGGCCTTAGCACCAACCCTTGAGCTGCGTGTTTGGTTGGGTTCTGCCTGCTTGTGTACTATCTTTTAAACAATAGCTCCCAGGGCTTTAAAAAATAAAAATTTAAAAAAAAAAAAAAAAACAGGTGCCTGAGTGGCTCAGTTGGTTGGGCCTCCAGCTTCGGCTCAGGTCATGATCTCACAGTTTGTGGGTTTGAGCCCCACGCCAAGCTCTGTGCTGACAGCTCGGAGCCTGGAGCCTGCTTCAGATTCTGTGTCTTCCTCTCTCTGCCCCTCCCCTGCTCTCACTCTGTCTCTCTCTCTCTCTCTGTCAAAAATAAATGAACAATAACAACCAAAAAAAAGCAGAAAAAGAAGTAGGAGGAAGAGTTCCCCTCCAGACTTCATACCATGGCCAGGTTGGGCGTGCGGGGGAAGGGCTGGCTGGTGCCCAGAGGCACAGACTGGGAGCCGTGAGTGGGTGGGCAGTAGCCTGTGCGGTGTGTGCTCCTGGCACTTGCCCCGGTGCCTGCTGGGGCCAGAGCCGGAGCTGCCCTTGAGAGCACTGACCACATTTCGTTCTTCTCTGATGAATTTTTTGTAAATATTCCAATAGAGAACAGAGGCTAATATCACACATACCCATGTTCCCCCACCCAGACTTCCTGCTGGAATCTTCGCAGCTGGGGATGTCACCCCTTTTCTTTCCTTAGGACGCACACCTTCCTCTGGGCCATTTGTCTCGGGTAAGGGTCACTGGGGAGCTCCGTCTGGTGGTAAAGGCCGAGAAGATGGCCTTTGGTATAGCCGCGAAGTCCTGTCCCTGACTGCCATGCCAGGAAACCCCGCCCTGAGCCCTGGCTCTGCCGGCCCCGAAGAGCAGAGAGCCATGGGCTCTAGGGCCGAGGGTCAGGAGAGGCAGAGGGCAGAGGGGGTCTCCGGCAGCCTCGGGAAGAACCGAACGGCAGAGTCAGCAGTCGAACCAAGCTTCAGTTCCACACTTGTTCCTCATGACTAATTAAAATCCCCTCTTGCCCTGCTGAGGGGAAGAAGACCAAAAATAATGAAGTGGTCTGGGAACAGCCTCATGCAACCTTAAAATATGTTTTCGCTCAGAAAAAAGAAGGCACAGCAACACTCCCTCGCGCAGACACCGCCTTTGCCTCCCGGCGCCTGCTCCAGCCTGTCTGGCCCTCCCGCTTCCCCCCCGCCCCCCACCTCCCCTGGTGGACACCCCTCCTCAGGGGCAGCCCTAATCTCCCTGCTCCTCCCTTTTGTCCCAGCCGCGTGTGGCCCCTTACCCTTGGCCTGCCCCAGTTTCCCCTCCATGAAGCTCCCTCCTCCCACTCTCCACATTTTTTTCCTTTTCTATTCTTTTTTTAAATTTTTATTTATTTCTAGGAGAGAGAGAGACAGCGTGAGCAGGGGAGGGTCAGAGAGAGAGGGAGACACAGACTCTGAAATAGGCTCCAGGCTCCTAGCTGGCAGTCAGCACAGAGCCCGACGCGGGGCTCGAACCCACGAACCGCGAGATCATGACCTAAGCGAAAGTCGGACGCTTAACCAACTGAGCCACCCAGGCGCCCCTCCTTTTCTATTCTTTTATTACTGCTACTAATGATTCCGTCAGTCCCCATCATACACCATCTTAGACTGTCTCCTGACCCTTCGTATGTGTCAGCTCATCTCTGACTAACCTTCTCTCTCGGAGAGAAGGGACTGGGGTTTTCCTCGTGTGTCTCACAGTGCCCCCACACAGCAGGTGACAGTAAGTACTAAGGGCAGAGAGAAGTTTGACTTGATGGGTGAATGGGTGGGTGGGTGGGTGGACACAGAGATGGTTAAATGGCAAGGTGGAGGGAATTCCACACGTGCCCGAAACGGGGTTCTCCAGAGCTAGGGGCAGGGGACATTCAACCCGTCTCCATTTCCTCGGCATTTACTGTGCTGACCTGGGCTCTCTCGGGAAGGAGACTTGACCAGTGGCCTTAGTCTAGAAGGCATCTTGCCCGTGACGGTTTAGAATCAGACCATGCACCTCTAACCCATGGTCTGAAGTGGTTTCCAAGGTGGGCACCTGGAACAAGTCGATGTTGGCATTTTGATTTTAATCGGTACGGTTGAAGACCGCCTCGAAGGCTGGGACTTGACGCGCATCCAGCCCCCTGTGTGAAGCCTGTGTCTTTAGCTGCCGGCCCCGAGGTGGGCCTCGTCACACAGGTGGGAAAGGAGGTGGGTGACGGGGCCAAGGACTCCCCATGCTCCCCTGAAGAGCTTACCTGCTCTTCGTTAGCCAGGCGCCTGCCGCGTCAGGAGAGCCCTGGTGCGGCTTGGGCAGGAAGTCCCTGCCTCAGCAGCCCTGAAGCCCTGTGTCTGCCCCCCTCCCCTACAACCCAGCTATCCATTCACAAGGGTGGAAGGCAAGGATTAACTAGTTCTAAATGCTGATTCGCTGGGTTTCCAACTCACTTCCAAATGACTGAATGCCAGTCCGCCTTGTGTAGGCCTACCACAGACACGAGTGTGTGCCAGCACACCTCAGCCATTTGAAGAGGGAGTCCACGGCTTATTTCACCCCAGCCTTAGCTGTGCAGCCATTGGGAGGCAATGAGTACTTCTCCCACACTGACTTCTTCCCTCCCCTGATCCCTGCAGCTCTTGGGATCCGGACCCGTCCACTGAGCACCTGATGTCTCATTGTTGCCTGAGTTTTAGCCTTCCCTTCCCTCTCGGACCACTGCCTTCTTGAGGACGAGACTTGTCAGCCACTTGCCTTGCTTTTCCCACAGTGCTCAGCACAGTGCTGGCCACATAGCACACCCTCAGCACCCGCACCCTGACTGTCCGGTGAAGGGCCAGCCCCTCCAGGAAGCCTTCTCAGGGGCCTCCCTACCCACTGAGCAACCACTCACCTCTGCAGAGTCCTCTAGCGCCTGCGGCCCAGGCCCTACAGGCAAGCATGAGGGCTCGAAGTGTTTGTCCAGACTCAAATATTCTGTAGCTCTGCTGCACTGTGCTCAGCAGTTGGAACCAACTTGTGCACATAGAGGTTTTTTAACAGAACAGTTTCACTGAGATAGCCCACACACATACCTCACAAGTCACCTACCGAGAGGATACCATGCACCGGCTTTAGCTATTCCTGGAGTCGTGCAGCCATCACCACAATGAAGTTCAACCATTTTTTTTTTTTTTAGTATTTTATTTATTTTTGAGAGAGAGACATACTGTGAGTGGAGGGGGGCCAGAGATAGAGAGGGAGACAGAATTTGAAGCAGCTGCAGGCTCTGAGCTGTCAGCACAGAGCCCAACGCAGGGCTGGAACTCACGAACCGCGAGATCATGACCTGAGCCGAAGTCGGACGCTCAGCCGACTGAGCTACACAGGTGCCCCAAGTTCAATCATTTTCATCACTCCAAAAGAAACGCCTGTCTTTAGCAGTGCCCCTTCATTCTCCCGCTATCTCAGTTCCCTGGGGCTGTCATAACAAATTACCATAAACTTGGCAACCTAAAAACGACAGGAGTTTCTGGTCTCACAAGGCCAGAAGTCCAACAGTAAGGTGTCGGCAGGGCCACACTGGAGGCGCTGGGGAAGAATCTTGCTCTAGGGAATTCCTTGCCTCTCCCAGCCTCCGGAGGCTGTCAGCATACCTTGGCTGGCCCCACTCCAGTCTTCTAGCTTCACGGCACCTCCTCCTCTGTGTGTCGGCTGTCTCCCCGCTCTCTCTTATTAGGATGTTTGTGATGGCATTTAGAGTTCACCCAGATCATCTAAGATTATTTCCTCATCTCGATACCATTAACTTAATCACATTTGCAAAGACCCTTTTTTCCAAGTAAGGTAACATCCATGGGTTCCGGAGACTAGATATGGATATCTTTGGGGAAGCCATTTTTTAGCCTACCACACTCCCCATGCCCCCTGGCCCCAGATAATTTACATACCACAAAATTTGCCAAGTTAAAGTGTACGGGGCACCTGGGTGGTTCAGTTGGTTAAGCGTCTGCCTCTTGGTTTCGCCTCAAGTCCTTATCTC
The DNA here is from genome assembly GCA_017311185.1 of Proteles cristata cristata. Taxonomy (NCBI): domain Eukaryota; kingdom Metazoa; phylum Chordata; class Mammalia; order Carnivora; family Hyaenidae; genus Proteles; species Proteles cristata. Next base: position 1,435,724 of record JAESUZ010003943.1, read on the forward strand.
ACGGTTTTGTGGCTTCAAGCTCCACATCAGGCTCTATGCTGACAGCATGGAGCCCGCTTGGGATTCTCTCACTCTCTCCTCTTTCTCTGCCCCTCCCCCACTTGCCCAGTCTCTGTCTCTCCGAAAATAAATAAATAAACTTTAAAAAATTGTTTAAATAAGTGCACAGGTGTACACATTTCAGTATATTCACAAGATTGTGCAACCACCACCACTGTTAAATTCCAGAACATTTTCATCAACCCAAAAAAGAAACACTATTTCTCTCAGCAGTCATTCCCCAGTCTCCCTGTTCTCCAACTTCTGGCAACCACTAATCTACCTTTTGTCTCTGTGATTTACCTATTCTGGATATTTCGCCTAAGTAGAATTATACAATACACAGGCTTTTGTGTCTGGTTTCTTTCACTTAGCATGTTTTCAAAGTTCCTCCATGTCGTAGCATGTATCAGTACTTCATTCCTTTTTATGGCCAAATAATCTTCTGTTGTATGGATATACCACATTTTATTTATCCATTCATTGTTGATGGACATTTTGACTGCTTCTGTGTATTGGCTATTAGGAACATTCATGTACAAGTTTTTTGTGGACATAGGTGTTTTATCTCTCTTAGATATATGCCTAGAAGTGAGCAAAACTTTTGAGACTGTTTTCCAAAGTGGCTGCACCATTTTACATCCCCACCAGCAATGTCTGAGAGCCCCATCTTCTCCATAGCCTCACCAAAACTTATTATCTGTCTTTTTTATTATAGTTCTCCTAGTGGTTGTGAAGTGGTATCTCACCATGGTTTTGATTTGCATTTTCCTGATGGTCGATGATGTTAAGCATTTCTTCCTATAACTTATTGGTCATTTGTGTATCTTCTCTGGAGAAATGTCTGTTCGGATCCTCTGCACGTGTTTTCATTGGGTTATTTATATTGTATTATTTCAGTTTTTTAATGTTTATTTATTTTAAGAGAGAGCGAGCACACACGTGCGCACGCACGCACACACACACACAAGCTGAGGAGAGCCAGAGAGAGAGGGAGAGAGAGAATCCCAAGCGGCCTCCAAGCCTGGCTGGCCTGCATGGTCAGCTAAAAAGTTCCTCTCCCCAACTCTTCTGCCTCCCTTCACAAGGCATTTGGCCAGTAGAGGTCTGGGTTGTTCTGACTGAGGTGTCCTAGTCCAGAGCAAGGAAATAAGAGAGGAAACTTGGTGGGGATGCATCTGGCCCCTCAAAGAGATTTAAACCCAACTAATCTCCCCCCGCCCCCATCCTGCCTTTTCCCCCTTCCTTCTTCATCGTGCAGTCAGTATTTGGACAGTTTTAATTCTCTCTGCCTCCAGCCATATCACACCAGCACTCCTCTGTGCCCCTGTCATGCCTGTCACTCTTCTGCCACTTCCTCAGCACGAGTCGTGACGAAATGGTGCAGGACGAGGGATGTCTGTCCGTCGGGTGGGGCAGGTGCAGCAGTCTGGCCTTCCTGGCGGCATCTCTGGTCACTTCGTGTGTTCTTTATGGAGCCAGCAGGAGTGTTGCCTGAGCTGCAGGCCCTGATTTTGCTGGTGGGCGAAAACTTTCTTTCCTGTAGCGTTTCCGGTCCTTGCCCTGAGGGGACCGAAAGGGGAGCCAGTCAGAAGGTAGATTTTTGTGAAAGGTTTCACATAAGCTGCACAATGCTAAGGACTGACAGCTTTGACGTCTTTCGAAATATGGCCCCCAGCTGGGAGCTTTTCTTTGTGAATAGGAGTGATAAAGCCAAGTCTGACTTCATCTCCGTGGGGTGCTGGGGGTGTTTCTCCATTGCCTCCCTGTGGGGTAGGGACAGCCTCTGCACTGAGGCCCACTCAGCTCACTACCGCTCACCCAGCCTCCATGAGCATAGCTTCCTTGTTTGTTAAATAAGGATACCTCCCTCCTGGTGGCGGCGGGGATTTGATAGGCCAGTGTTCATTATTATCAGCGATAACCTGAGTTAACCATTTAGTGAATGCTTGGTTTGTGGCAGCATGTTATTAAATCAAGCAGCAGTAAAGAAAAAGATTTCATGATCTCCGGAGCCACACATTGGAATGTTCTGAACCTCTGCTATATATATTTCATCCTATGCTGGTCTTCGTGTGTATTTTCAGTTCTGAGGTTTGACGGATGCCAATTAGTTGTGCCATCTGCCCTTACAGATTCTAAACCAGCTGAGAACTACAGGAGGGGTCAGGTAGAGATAAAAATAGAGATTTGGGGGCGCTTGGATGGTTCTGTTAAGCGTCTGACCATGATCAGGCCGAGCTCAGGCCATGATCTCGCAGTTCGTGACTTCGAGCCCTGCGTCGGGCTCTGTGCTGACAGCTCAGAGCCTAGAGCCTGCTTTGGATTCGGTGTCTCCCTCTCTCTGCCCCTCCCCAGCTCTCTCTCTCTCTCTCAAAAATAAAGAAGCATTTAAAAAAATTTTTTTAATAATAAAAATAAAAATTAGAGATTGTATTGTAGGTAAAGGCCAGACCAACACATGGCCCAGACCTACAGCCAAAATGCACCTTTGCTCCCTGCCTCTCTCCTGTTCTGCTCCTCTTTTTCTGTTTCCCAGGTTAAGTCCTGGGAACAGGGAGCAGCCTGGGGCGAGGGGCACAAAGGAACAGTTGTCCCAGGGGATTGATTTGGGGATGGTGCCATCAGTCTTTTAGCTGCTCTCATGAGTCTAGCTCTGCTGGGTGGGCTCCAGGTAGTACTGGCCCCGCTGCTGGGTCACCAGCCCTGCTTACCTCACTGTGAAGACCTGCGTGTCTAGAATGTTGGTGCTGTCTCCAAATCTGTGCTCCACAGGCACCGTGAAACATTTTGCCCATTCTGATTCTTTATAGCCACTCACAGCTCTGTGACTGTATAAAAGTGAGTCAGTCTGAGCCCAGGATCCCTCGACTGTGAAGTCAGGATGGCAGTCCCCAACCGATAGGATGTTGAAGGAACGGACAGAAAGTACATGGTTAGGGCCTGGGACGTAATAGGCCCTTGGTGGGTGTGGGGAAGGGAGGCATCCTGCTATGTGTGGTTCAATACCCTGAGAACTCAAAGCTTTCAGTCCAGATTTGGAGGCTTCTCCCTGTGTGCTGAGTAGGTCTCTTTGGGGGCCAGTGGGCAGGGCCAGGTCTACATGCCTGAGTTGGGGATGCGGATTTGGGAAAGATGAGGCGTCAGCAGAAGTAGGTGGTCAAAAGACCAGCCCTGGTGCATGGATAGATCCAAAGAGGTTCACTTTGTGGTGGGATTTCTGTCCCATGTTTCAGACCTCCTCCGGGTTGGGGGTGGGAGGGCTGGGGTTGCCAGCGGAAGTGTCAACGACCCGAGCCTTCCTTCAAATCCATATTTAGGACTGTCTGAGGCAAAACGATGAAGTAAGCAATGGCCTCCCCAGGGCACCCGCCTTCCCTTTCTGCACCTCATTCTACTCCTTCAGCGCCCTTTCCCAGCCCGTTCGGAAGATGAGGGCCTGACAGTGAATTCAAAGAGGGTTGCAAATCTGAGCAAAATCAGGCTCAGCCCCCGGTGTTGTACCGCCTGTAAACTGCAAACAGTATTTATGCTTTTCAATGGTTGGGGAAGAAAACCGAAAAAAGAAGCTTTTATGACACATGAAAACCACCTGAAATTCACATTTTACTGGGACATAAATAAAAGTTTACATACGCTCCAGGGCTGCTTTCAGCAGCGTTGAGCAATTGTGACAGAGACGTGAAGACCCCCAGCGTCTGAGATATTTATTATCTGGCCTTTTAAGAAAACATCTAGGCAGAGAAGGACAAATATCGTATGTTTGCACGTATAGGAGGATTAGGAGGAACTTAACGAAGGACCATGGGGGAGAAGAAGGGGGAAAATGGTGGAAAGGGAGAGAGGCAAACCATGAGAGACTCTTGAATGCTGAGAAACAAACTGAGGACTGATGGATGTGGGGGGAGGGGGGAGATGGGCATGGAGGAGGGCACTTGTGGGGATGAGCACTGGGTGTTATATGGAAACCAACTTGACAATAAACTATTTGTAAGAAAAAAAGAAAGAAAGAAAGAAAGAAAACGTCTGCTGATGCCCTGTTCTAAAATGTTAAGAGATTTGGGGCACCTGGGTGGCTCAGTCAGTTGAGCGTCCGACTTCAGCTCAGGTCATGATCTCGCAGTTCGTGAGTTGGGGCCCCACGTCGGGCTCTGTGCTGACAGCTCAGAGCCTGGAGCTGCTTCGGATTCTGTGTCTCCCCCTCTCTCTGCCCCTCCCCCACTCACATTCTGTCTCTGTCTCTCTCAAAAATAAATTTAAAAATAAATAAGTAAAATAAAATGTTAAGAGACTTAGGTGTCATGTGGTCAGCAAGGTGAGCTCTCAGAGGGAAGGGCAAACCAGCGGAATCCAGGTGTCATGCAGGCCTGCGGGTGGGAAGCTTTCCTGATTTCCCTCCAGCTATGCTGCAGGGGCTGACGGGAGGTAAATGTCTAACCTTGCAGGCGGACTTGCTTCTGACCACAGGGGTCTCGGGACCATGACTCACTCTAGCCGCGTAGACAGCTAGACTCAGAAATGGATTCATAATCTCTGAGGAGCCTAGCCCACCAGCCTCCCTGTACGCTGGTGGTAGTGACTTAACCTGAGGCCCCTTCACATTCCGACCCCTTCAGAGCCTCCGTGGGGTGGCCCTTGAGCAGCATGTTTACCACTCGCTTCTCTCTCATTTCCACAGACTTTGCCTTCTGCCACGTGGACGCCTCAATCGCGCTGCCCCTGGCCCTGGCCGTGCTGTGTGATCTGCTCCAGCAGTGGGACCAGCTGGCCCCCAGTCTCCCAGTCTTGCTGGGGTGGCTGTTGGGAGAGGGTGATGACTTCGTAGTCCATGTGGAAAGCACGCAGCAGGTAATCCTAGGGGCTCGGGGCAGCGGGGGTGGGCCCGGAGTGTCCTAAAGCCCCCCGAGTGCCGCACGTGAGGCGTACTTGGGCTTCATGTGCCCGCTGAAAGCGTGCTTCTGGATGCTTGGGTAGAGCTCAGTTCCCGCTTAGGAAACTCTCAGAATGACCGTGGCAGCCCGCTAGATGCTGCCGGGGGCCCTGGGGGCGCTGGGGCAGTTCTGATGCTGGCTTTTGGGGTCCCAATGGTAAGTCTTCAGATCACTAGGGGAGAGGACTTTGAAAGAGACTCCTGGTTTCTGAAGCCAGTGAGCGTGGCCCCACACTCCCCAACTGCCTGACTAAAGCCAGCAGCCATATCTGCTCCACACCCGGGACACCCCTGGATCGCCCGGCCCTGGTGGCCGACAGGACTGGCATTTTCGAGCTCCGCAGGAAGGTAACAATTGGGAAGACAGTCCTTGGCAGTCCACCACCCCCCGGGCAGCACACAGACCGCAGACCGAAACGCAACCCCAGGCTTTGTGGGAGAAAGGGCTGTTTACTTAGCCTGGAGCTTTAGTCTAAGGGACAGGCTTCAGGTTTCCCACATATCTAAAGACTAAGCAGGTGCTCCCAGGGAATGTAAGCAGGAGGGACACCCTCGTGTTCCCGCTTGGCCTTGCTGCAGCGCCATGAGACCTCCCAGAGAGGAGCTCATACATTCACCTGGAGCCTCAACCTTTGCAGCGGTTGCCCAGGGGACACCTCTAGATCTCCTGGTCTGGAGGCCAGCGGGGATCACAAGTGCCACAGCAATTGTGACTATATATATGTGCATACTTATTTTTTTTTTAACATTTTTATTTATTTTTGAGAGACAGAGACACAGAGTGTGAGCGGGGGAGGGGCAGAGAGACAGGGAGACACAGAATCTGAAGCAGGCTCCAGGTTCTGAGCTGTCAGCACAGATCCCACGCAGGGCTCAAACCCACCAACTGTGTGATCATGACCTGAGCCAAAGTCGGACGCTTAACCAAGTGAGCCACCCATGTGTCCCAATCTTTGTTGACTTTAGAAGCTGCCACCAAAGGATCTGGTTTCCAATCAGCCTGCAAATAGGTACTAAATGAGAGCCCTCCCCTTGGAACAGGTCTTGGCATATTGTCAACAACAAGGAGATACTAAGAATAAATCAGGCAGTTTAGACAACCAGAAAGATTGAAGTGACAACCAAGAACTAGGGCAAAGTTCACTGAGAAGTTTCATCACACATAAGACCACTCCTTCAAGGCTGAGAAAGGTAGCTACCTTGCCTAACACGTAGAAGCAACACAGAGTCGAGCAAAATGAAGAAACAGAGAAGTTTGTTCCAAATGGAAGAACAAGACAAAACCTCAGGGAAAGACATTAATGACAGGGAGATATTTCATCTACCTGATAAAGAATTCAGTGTGTTGGTCATAGGGGTGCCTTGGTGGCTCAGTCAGTTAAGCATCCTGTCTCACTCTGGATTTCAGCTCAGGTCATGATTTCACCATTCATGAGAAAGAGCCCCACCTCGGGCCCCACACTGAGTGTAGAGTCTGCTTGGGATTCTCTCTCCCTCTCTCTCTCAAAAATAAGTAAATAAACTTTAAAAAAGGAAGGAGAAAACTGGAAAAACAACAGATATGTGGAGATTAAAAACATGTTACTGAACAACTATTGGGTCCTAAAAGAAATCAAAGGAGAAATTAAAACACCTAGAAACAACTGAAAACAGAAATAGGACATACCGAAATCTATGGGATGCAGAAAAAGTGGTTCTAAGAAGGAAGTTCAAGTGATACATGCCTATTATTAAGAAACAAGAAAAATCTCAAATAAACAACCTAACTTTATACCTCAAGGAACCAGAGAAAGAAGAACCAACGAAACCCCAAATTAGGAGGAGAAAGGAAATAATAAAGATTAGAGTGGAAATAAATTAAGTAGAGACTAGAAAGACCAGAGAAGACATCAATGAAACTAAAAGCTGATTCTTTCAAGAGATAAACAAAGTAGATAAATCTTTAGCTAGATTCACCAAGAAAAAAAGAAAGTTCAAGTAAATAAAAACAGAAATGAAAGAGGAGGGGTTACAACTGATACCACAGAAACACAAAGGATCATAAGAGATTACTGTGAACAATTATATACCAACAGACTGGACAAACTGAGAAAGAATGGATAAATTCTTAAAACTTTGCAATCTTGCAAGACTGAATCATGAAGAAGTAGAAAATCTGAATAGACCAATTACTAGTAAAGAGATTGAATCAGCAGTCAAAAACCTCCCAACGAACAAAAGTCCAAGACCAGATGGCTTCACTAGTAAATTCTACCAAGCATTCGAAGATGCAATACCTAGTCTTTCAAACTCTTCCAAAAAATTGAAGAGGAGGGAATGCTTCCAAACTCATTTTATAAGGCCAGCATTACCCTGATACCAAAACCAGATAAGGACACCACAAAAAAGAAAGAATGAATGAATGAAAGAAAATTACAGGCCAGTATCCCTGATGAACATAGATGCAAAAATCCTCAACAAAATATTAGCAAACTGAGTTCAATAATACGTTAAAAGGATCATATACTGTAATCAAGTGGTATTTATTCCAGGGATGCAGGGGTGGTTCAACTTCTACAAATCAGTCAGTGTGATACACAGTATTAACAAAATGAAAGATAACAATCATGGTCATCTCAATAGGTGCAGAAAAGCATTTGACAAAATTCAATATCCATTTATGGTAAAAAAATAATAATAATAAAAACACAGTGGGTACAGAGGGCACATATCTTAACATAATGAAAGCCATATATGATAAACAGCTAATACTCCAGGGAAAAAAGCTGAACGCTTTGACTTGAGATGAGAAACAAGACAAAGATGCCCACTCTCACCACTTTTATGCAACAGAGTCTTGGAAATGCTAGCCACAGCCATCACACAAGGAAAAGAAATAACAGGCATATCAATTGGAAAGGAAGAAGTAAAACTGTCACTATTTGCAGATGACATGACTCTATATATAGAAAACCCTAAAGACTCCACCAAAAAACAAACAAACAAAATCCTTTTAGAACAAATGAATGAATTCGGTAAAGTTGCAGGATACGAAATGCAAAAATCTGTTGCATTTCTTTTTTTTTTTAATGTTTTATTTATTTCTGAGAGAGAGAAGCGTGAGCAGCGGAGGGTCAGAGAGAGAGAGGGAGATACAGAATCTGAAACAGGCTCCAGGCTCTGAGCTGTCTCACAAACCGTGAGATCATGACCTGAGCAAAGTCAGATGCTTAACCGACTCAGCCACCCAGGTGCCCCAAAAATCTGTTGCATTTCTATACACTAATAACAAACTATCAGAAAGAAATATCAAGAAAATCCCATTTGCAACTGCATAAAAAAGAATAAAATACCTAGGAATAATTTATATTTCCCTAGGAATAAATAAATAAATAAATAAATTTACACTGAAAAGACTTACACTGAAAACTGTAAGATATTGATGAGAGAAATTATAAAGAAGACACAAATAAACGGAAAGATATTCCATGCTCTTGGATTGGGAGAATTAATATTGTTAAAATATCTATCTGCCCAAAGCAGTCTACAGATTCAATGCAAACCCTATCAAAATTCCAATGGTATTTTTCACAGAACTTGGAACATATATTCTAAAATTCATAGGGCACCACCAAAGACCCCAAATAGCCAAGCAATCTTGAAAAAGAACAAAGCCAGAGGTATGATGTCCCTGGATTTCAAACTACAAAACTATAATAATCAAACAGAATGGTATTGGCACAAAAAGAGACACATAGATCAATGGAACAGAATGGAGAGCCCAGAAATAAACCCATGTATGTATGGTCAGTTTTTGACAAAGGAGGCAAGAATATGCAATGAGGACTGGATATTCTCTTCAGTAAAAGGTGCTGGGAGAACTGGACAGCTACATGGATAAGAATGAAACTGGACCAGCCAAAAAATTAACTCAAAATGGATTAGAGACTTGAATGTAAGACCTGAAACTAGAAAACTTCTAGAAGAAATCACAGGTGGTAAGCCCCTTGACATCAGTCCTGGCATTGTTTTTGTGAATCTGACTCCAAAGGCAAGAGAAACAAAAGTAAAAATAAATAAGTGAGACTACATCAAACTAAAAAGCTTCTGCACGACAAAGGAAACCATCAACAAAATGTTAACGTACTGAATGGGAAAAGATATTTGCAAATGATATATCCAATAAAGAGTTAATATCCAAAAACATAAAGAACTCGTACAACTCAGTAACAACAACAACAACAAATCTTATGATTAAGGGGCACCTGGGTGGCTCAGTCAGTTAAGCATCTGACTCTTCATCTCAGCTCAGGTCTTGATCTCAGGGTCATGGGTTTGGGCCCCACACTGGGCTCTGCGCTGATTTTTAAAAATCTGAAAACTCTGATTTTAAAAATGGGCAGAGGATCTAGACATTTTTTCAGAGGAGACATACAGGTGGGTCAACAGATACCTGAGAAGATGCCCAATAGCACTATCATCAGGGAATTGCAAATCAAAACCACAATGAGATACCACTTTACACCTGTCAGAATGGCTAGTATCAAAAAGGCAAGAAATTAGTGTTGGCGAGGATGTCGAAAAAAGAGAACTCTCATACCCTGTTTGTGGGAATGTAAATTGGTGAGCCACTAATGGAAACAGTATGGAGGTTCCTCATAAAATTAAAATTAGAACCACCATGTGTCCTAGCAATTCCCCTCCTGAGTACCTACTCAAAAAAAATGAAAACATGGGCACCTGGCTGGCTCAGTTGGTAGAGCATGCAACTCTTGGTCTTGGGGCTGAGAGTTTGAGCCCCACGATGAGCCTACTTTTAATTTTTTTTTAATATTTATTTATTTTTGCGACAGAGAGACAGTGTGAGCTGGGAAATAGGCAGAGAGAGGGAGACACAGAATCCTAAGCAGGCTCCAGGCTCTGAGCTGTCAGCACAGAACCCAATGCAGGGGCTCGAACTCAGAAGCCGTGAGATCATGGCCTGAGCGGAAGTTGGACACTTAACTGACTGAACCATCCAAGCGCCCCACAAGGAGCCTACTTTTAAAAAACAGGGCCGCCTGGGTGGCTCAGTCAGTTAAGCTTCCTGACTTCCGCTTGGGTCACAATCTCATGGTTTGGGAGTTCAAGCCCTGCATAGGGCTCACTGCTGTCTGCTTAGAGCCCACACTGGCTCCTCTGTCCTCTGTCTGCCCCTCCCTGTTTGCACTCTTTCTCTCTCAAAAATGAAAAACATTTAAAAATGAATAAATAAATAAAATATTGGGGCACCTAGGTGGCTCAGTTAGTTAAACAACTCCTGATTTCTTGATTTCGGCTCAGATCATGATCTCATAGTTCACAGGATCGAGCCCCATGTTGGGCTCCACGCTGACAGCACAGAATCTGTTTGGGATTCTCTCTCTCCATTTCTCTCTGCCTGTCCTCCCCGTGCACTCATGCATAGTATCTCTCTCAAAATAAATAAATAAATAGTAAAAAAAGAACTACAGGCTCCCAGTTATAAGATACATAACTCCTGGGGATTAATGTATAGCATGTAGAATATAATCAATAAGATATTCACTCCGTAGGATATTCACTCTGGTGGTAACTAGACTTAACTGTGATGATCATTTCACCATGTGTACAAATGTCAGTATGTGGTACACCTGAGACTAGTGTAATATTCTATGTCGGTTATACCTCAAAAGAAGAAAAAAAAGAAAGAAAAGAAGAGGCCCCAAGACAAGCAGCAGAAGCATCTTGTCAACTGAAATTTGTATCCGTCCACCCGTGTCTGACTCAGCTGGACCTCTTGACATACCCAACAGGCCAAGAGTTCAAAAAGCAGCCTGTTGGGGCGCCTCGCTGGCTCAGTCGGTTAAACGTCCGACTTCGGCTCAGGTCATGATCTCACGGTTCAAGGGTTCAAGCCCTTCATCGGGCTCTGTGCTGACAGCCAGCTCAGAGCCTGGAGCCTGCTTCAGATTCTGTGTCTCCTCTTCTCTCTGCCTCTCCCTCACTCGCATTCTGTCTCACTCTGTCTCTCAAAAATAAATAAATGTAAAAAAATAAAAATAAAAAATAAAAGCAGCCTGTTTATGGGACATTTGGAGACAAGATTTAGTGGCTGCAACAAAATAAGCTTGAAAATCCCTCGCATTATAGAAATTTGGTTCCATACTCAGAGTAGTGCCTCATGTTTGGTGATCCTTTGCTCTTTCTTCTTCCACTGAGATTTCTCCTCCTCCCCCCTCCTCTCTGATTTCTAGAGGTACCTTTAGGTCTAGGGCCCTCTCCGGAATTGAGGTTCCCTTTTCAACAGCAGGCACCCAAAAAATCTTGGCTTGAAACCACAAACACATCTTTATCAAAGGTCATGTTAAGTCTGGGGAAGAAAATTCCTCCCTGGTGGAGAAGTACAGCGAAATGAAAATAGAAGGTGACCCTCCAGGCTGCGAGTGGCATGTATATGTGGGTGCTGACAGGAGGGGGAGGGGCATACCTCCTCCGGGTCTGGCGGGACTCTGGTCTGGATTGGAGCCCGTCAGCGTCCCCTGTAATCTCGACTTCGGGCTTTGTCATTCGATCTAGGTGGAAGACTACCTGTTTGAGAAAGCAGAAGTCAACTTTTGGGCCGAGACCCTGACCTTCGTGAAATACCTCCACAAGCACCTCTTCCATCTCCTCTCCGTGTCCAGCTGGTGTCCCCTCAGCCCTGAAAGCTTCCGTCATTTTCACAGGACAGCATCAGAGCAGTGCCACCTCCTTTCCCAGCTCTTCCGAGAACTGCCACCAACTGCTGAATTTTTGAAGACGGTGGAATTCACAAGACTGCGCATTCAGGAGGAAAGGACTTTGGCTTGCCTGAGGCTGCTGGCCTTTCTGGAAGGAAAGGAAAGGGAAGACACCCTTGTTCTCAGTGCTTCGGACTCTCCTGCAGAAGTGAATCCGTTCACTCTTGCAAGAACAGAAACAGCTTGTTGAAGAAAGACTTTTAGGGGCTGAGATGGGGGTGGATTATTCCCCCACTAAATCTGCAGGAAACGTGTTGAACATAAATTCAAATATTTTCTCCCCTTCATGAGTCCAGTCTTCTGTCCCTTCCTACAAAGGAATTTTTCTTCAGCTCACTCATTCAGGGGAGCCTGGTTTATTGCAGCTACTGTAGGAAGTGCGGCTACCACATTGAATATTTACTCTGTTCCCAGGTGCAGGCCACCTGCAGACCTGAATTCGCCTTTTTTCTTCCCCCACAGCCTCTAACCTCCAGGCATAGCCGGCACACATCTTCTGTGAATTGACTGTACAGAACTGGGTTTTAACTCATGACTTTCTCTCCTCTTTGCCGCTGGATAGAAGAGCTCGATTAGTTGGCCAACAGCCCATTGGGTCAGAATTCCAAATTTGATTCCTTTTTAGCTATGGCAGAAGTATGTTCCAAATGTTGGATCCTGGAAGAATTATAGATCAACTTCATAGAAATAGTTTTGTTTTTACAGTGACCTGCACATGCCATCTGATTTATTAAAAGAGCTCCTACCCACCAAAAGTGTTTGTGGTAATGCTAGGAAACTTGATTTTGCCACCCAGTGAAAGCATAGGCCTTTGCCTGTTAGAAACCCAGGGAAAGGAAAGCCAGAATAAATGCTTTGTTCGATTCCTACACTGTCTACTGTCGTTTTCTTGGTGACAACAAAAGATTCTCATTGAAGATGTCAGAAAACACAATTATCCATTTCAGTGTTTCAATCTAGCAACCTTAAGGTTTTTCTGCCTTTTCCAAGCCCAGCCCAGCCCTCTGCCTCAGACAGCCAGCAGGTGTCGCCCTTGCATTCGTTTTGCTTCATTGGCTTGCCTTTTTTTTTTTTTTTTTTTTTTTACTTATTTCAGAATTGAGTGTTACCCACAGATGGCTATCTTGAAATTCATAGCTTGGATTGGCCAGGACCTCATCCATATTCATTTTTTTATGCTGGTTATCAGAAAAAGCCATTTTTGTAGGATATAAAAGTTGGTCCGGCTTTCAGGGACTGTAAATATTTTTAAATACTTCTCAGGTGAGCAATCACTTGGAACTATGTTATTGATGTGTGAGGGTCTGAAGGGGCCGTTTAGAGGAGAGAAAGTTTGATAGCATTTCCTACTGCAGAAAAGCTCGTATTTCAAATGTGTTTCTCTTTAAAAGAAAGAGAACCTAACACTAAAAACACAGCCATACTGGAAGTATAGAAAAATAGCTCCATAGGAAAAGGCAGGGAAAGGAGTAAACTGAGAATCCCAAGTTCTGTCCTAAAGAGAACAGGAAATTCCCCAGGTAGTTTTGCACTATTCAGCTCAAAATGTGTTTTTTGTGATCCTGAATTAATTAGGATCCTGTGTAGCCCACACTTGATGGAAAGTGGCCAGTCTAACATTTCTTTTTGTTCTGAGAAGCCCCGACTGGGTGAGAAGTCAGGAAATTGTTGGCTTAATGCAGAGATGACCATGGTTCAATAACTATGAAACTGGCCCCAGCAAAGCCCAGCTCATTGGAAATGGCCAGCATTCCTTTTCTCTCCATTTAAAATGAAATCAAAGCAGTTACATAATAATAAAAGCACCTTATACCAGCAGGTGCTTGGTACCAAAACATGTACCAGGATCCCTCCACCAAGCCTGCAAAGTGGGTGTTCTCATGGCTGCCAACTGGCAGTTACCCCAGATTTTGACGTTGGCTCCCTGTGGCCAGCCTGGGAGGCCGGGGGGGAGAGAGGTTTCTACTGGTTTTGTATTTGAAATCTTATTACTGACCTACAAGAGCAGTGAAATGGCTATTTCACACTTGCCTGATGCGTTCCCGGGGGAATCTTAGAATACTACTGTCCAGCTACCCTCAGACCCCCAGTTTGGGGTCATTTCAACAAAGAACAAAACAGAACAGTTGGGGTTCTTGAATGCTCTGGGCTGTGTCAGCCACCGTTGCCCAGCTCTGTCTGGGGACCAGTGCAGGCTGGGTGGTGCAATCACCCAGAGTGAAGCAATCACATCTTCCAGGGTCATTGCCCTTGGCTCCAAGCTAGAGGGTCCGAGATTCGGTGCCCCTCAGGTCCGCACGCATGATTCTGTGGACCTCTACCCCTCTGGCCGCAGTCCAGAGTCCTGGCTGTCTCCATTTTTATACTTCGTGAATTTAATAAATAATATGGGTTTATACGTGCTCATCTTTTACACACCTTAACAGATAACGCATTTGCACCTTGACAAGGGTGAGAGATGAGTAAAGCAGGAATTATCTTAGTTTTACAAGGAAACCCAAGTACCAAAGAGGTTACGTGATTTGCCTGAGATCACATGACTTGGAAGGGGCAGGGCCTGAACGCCAACCCTGGGGTTCTGGTCCTCTGCGGACTCCAGCTCTCCGGGTGATGCTCAGGGAGTTACAGCAGGGGCAACTGCATGCAAACTGAACTCTGAGGCGTCTGTTCCATGAGTGACAGGCCTGGTGGCTCACACCCTCCCCCCACTTCCAGGTTAACGAATGGAAATGATCATGAGGAAACAGCGAGAAATAAGATCAATGTGGGAAGGGGGTGTGGGTTGCTTCCTTCCCTAGAGGGAACTGGGCCTTCCAACTTAGGCCCCGTTGCGGCCTAAGCTGCCAGGTGTGCGAGATCATGGGCCCGCTCCAGGTTTTTGGCAGCACATGTTTAGACGCGGAGTGATAAGCGTCCTGGACCAGACCCCAGATCGGACCGACCCGGCCGTCGGCGGCTATTGCCTAACTGGGCGCTAGAGGGGGCTGTCTGCCCCATAGCCTGAGGGCGCCCGTTGGCCAAGGCATTACCCCGCGCAAGGCTTTGGGGTGTGGGACTGGGGAGAGGGGGGAAGGGAGGGCCAGACCGGCTTGAGCGGCCTCGGTGCCCTGGCCCTGCCTAGCCGCCGGTCGGCCTCCGCCCGACCCTGCGGCCCTCCACGGGCTAAGGCAGGGCGCGGCGCCCCCAACGGCCGGGGAGGAAAGGGGCCTGGAGGGCACGTCCGGCCATGGCTGCGGCGGCCGGGGAGCCTCAGCCGGCAGCTGCACCCCGTCCCCTGGGAGGGCTGGGGAAGGCCGGGCTGACCAGCGGACGACGGACGGGGTGGCGGGAAGTCGCTTCCAGGCCTGCGCAGCTCGCCTGGCCTTTCCTCCCGTCCTCCCAGCCGGCTCCCCCGCCCGGGACGCCCCGCGCCACTCCGCGCCTTTGGCCCTGGCTCAAGGTCTTGTGATGTGATTAGCAAAGCCAGCGCCTGTCCTCAGACACTCAGCCCTGCCCTGCAGGCCCCGGCGCTCAAGCCCTGTTTACTGCAGCCTGGGCGGGGACGGGGGCGGGGAAACGGGCCCAGGCTCCTCCGGGCGAGACTGCCGCGGCAGCCGCCCGCGTGGCCGCTCCCGCCCCCACCCCCACCGCGTCTCCACGTGCAATCGGGATGGAGCCACCACCCACCGGACGCGGGCCCTGAGCCCCCGCCTCCCGGCCGAAGCACCCTTTGCAAGCCAGCCGGGCCGCGCGGACGGTTGCAATATTCTCGCATTTTGCAATTCCCGCGCCCAGTATAAAACCGAGAGTGGGAGATAAAAGCTTCGCAATTTTCCCTAGCAGGTTCCGGCGCGGGGAGACACGTCCAGGGCTGCAGAACCCTGGTCACTTTAAACGTGCAGGGGATTTCCAAAGTGCAGCCCCAGAAGAAGGGAGTCTTATCTTCCCGCCGCCACCCAGCAGCACCCATCAGGGCCGACCTCTCCACGCCGCCCCGAGCGCCCCGGCAGCCTGCCCCGCCCCAAGGCCTCCCGCCCCCTCCCCCAGAGAAAAAAAAATTGGCGGCGGCCAATGGGAGGCCACGAAGGCGCTTGACGTCCGCGAGCCGGCGAGCGGCGTTGCCTGGAGACCCCGGCGGGGTCAGCGTTCCGTCCCCTCCTCCGGCACGCCCGCCGAGCCGCTGCCGCGCTCCCGGGCTCTATATAGGGCGCGCGCTCGCGGGCCGCGGAGTTCCAGCAGTCCGCGAGCTGTCGTCGGCTCCGCGCGGGGGGGCGGGCCGGGCACCCCGGGGCGCGGAGGAGCGCTGTTTGCTTCTCTCTCCTTTTCCCCCCGCTCCGCACTCCCGGGCACCTTCAAGCCAGTCCACGCTGCTTCCCTCCCTCTCGTCTCGTCCCCCGGCAAACTTTCGGTTCCTACCCCGCCCCTCACCCGTTATTCGTCGTGGCTCGAGCCCGGCCGCGCCGCCCCGAGGGCTCCTCCGGACCTCCCTGCCTGCAGCGCCGACCATTACAGGATCCAGAAACATGTCGACTACACTTCTGTCCGCCTTCTACGATATCGACTTCTTGTGCAAGGTACGCGAGGGAGGCAGGAGGGGGGAAGGCGGGCCGGCAGGAAGCCCCTCGAGAGTTCTCAGACTTTGCCTCTGCCCTCGGCTTTTGGGGCGCCGCTCTCCCCGCCTTGACTTTGCGGTCGGGGAAAATCCTGGAGTTTGCTGTACTATGTGTTCGTGCCTTGTGGGCGGGGAGAAGGAGCTGGGAGGAAGGGCAGGAGGGAGCCGCTGTCGCTGTTTAGTTTCTCCGGCGCCGGCCGCGGCCACGCTGCCCGGGGCTTCCCGGACGGGGTTTGCGCCGCCCCGGCTGGCGGCCCACGGGCTGAGGATCACATGTCGAAACCGAGCGCCGCCTGGGGTGGGAGTCGGCTCCTCCCAACGCGAACATGATTCTTCTGCGCGTGGAGGGGTGGAGGGTGGGGGCTGAATCGAAATCTGCAAAAAGGAAGAAGAATCAGAAGGCTTGGAAGTTACTCTGCAACTCGCCCCAACTCTCCTCTCCTTTTCCATCTTTCATCCCGTCCTCGCCCCCCCCCTTTTGGCAGACGGAGAAATCCCTGGCCAACCTCAATCTGAACATGCTGGACAAGAAGGCGGTGGGGACGCCCGTGGCCGCCGCCCCTAGCTCGGGCTTCACGCCGGGCTTTCTCCGACGGCACTCGGCCAGCAACCTGCACGCACTCGCCCACCCCGCGCCTAACCCCGGCAGCTGTTCGCCCAAGTTCCCGGGCGCGGCTAACGGCAGCAGCTGCGGCGGCGGGGCGGCGGGCGGCCCGGCCTCCTACGGCACTCTCAAGGAGCCGTCAGGGGGCGGCGGCACGGCCCTGCTGAACAAGGAGAACAAATTCCGGGACCGCTCGTTCAGCGAGAACGGAGAGCGCAGCCAGCACCTCTTGCACCTGCAGCAGCAGCAGCAGCAGCAGCAGCAGAAGGGGGGCGGCGGCTCCCAGATCAACTCCACGCGCTACAAAACGGAGCTGTGCAGGCCCTTCGAGGAGAGCGGCACGTGCAAGTACGGCGAGAAGTGCCAGTTCGCGCACGGCTTCCACGAGCTGCGCAGCCTCACTCGGCACCCGAAGTACAAGACGGAGCTGTGCCGCACCTTCCACACCATCGGCTTCTGCCCCTACGGGCCGCGCTGCCACTTCATCCACAACGCCGACGAGCGGCGGCCCGCGCCGTCGGGGGGCGCCTCCGGGGACCTGCGCGCCTTCAGCGCGCGTGACGCGCTGCACCTGGGCTTCCCCAGGGAGCCGCGGCCCAAGCTGCATCACAGCCTCAGCTTTTCGGGCTTCCCGTCTGGCCACCACCAGCCCCCGGGGGGCCTCGAGTCGCCACTGCTGCTCGACAGCCCCACGTCGCGCACGCCGCCGCCACCGCCCTCGTGTTCGTCGGCCTCCTCCTGCTCCTCGTCCGCTTCGTCCTGCTCGTCGGCCTCCGCGGCCTCCACGCCCTCGGGCGCCCCGACGTGCTGCGCCTCGGCGGCGGCGGCGGCCGCGGCCGCGCTCCTGTACGGCACCGGGGGCGCCGAGGACCTGCTGGCGCCGGGCGCCCCGTGCGCGGCCTGCTCGTCGGCCTCGTGCGCCAACAACGCCTTTGCGTTCGGCCCGGAGCTGAGCAGCCTCATCGCGCCCCTCGCCATCCAGACCCACAACTTCGCCGCGGTAGCCGCGGCGTACTATCGCAGCCAGCAGCAGCAGGGCCTGGTGCCCGCCGCGCAGCCCCCGGCGCCGCCCAGCGCGCCCCTCCCTGCCAGCGCCGCCGCGCCCCCCTCGCCGCCCTTCAGCTTCCAGCTGCCGCGCCGCCTGTCCGAGTCTCCGGTGTTCGACGCGCCCCCCAGCCCCCCTGACTCGCTGTCTGACCGCGACAGCTACTTGAGCGGCTCCCTGAGCTCCGGCAGCCTCAGCGGCTCTGAGTCCCCCAGCCTCGACCCCGGCCGCCGCCTGCCCATCTTCAGCCGCCTGTCCATCTCCGACGACTGAGGCAAGGGGGCGCCAGCGAGGAGGAGGAAGGGAAGGCTATTCTGGGGATGTTGGAGGGCGCCCCTGCCGTCGCACCCGCGTTAAGGGGCGGGGGCGGAGGGGGCTACCCGAGTGGGGGTGGTGATAGGCCACGAGCAGACTGCAGGCCGCACCGAGCACTTGGACTCGAACTCGTGTGCCGGGAGGGGCCTCCACCCCTCCCCTTTCGGTTTCCTCTTTTTTTTTTTTTTTTTATTATTTTTATTATTATTACGAAGTTTCATTCTTGTTGAGCAAAAAAGCCAACGAACTTTTGTATTGATGAACAAAATATTCACAACAGGGCAGTTGTGATGCGAACAGAACAAAAAAAAAACCAAACACTTAAACTTTTTTTAGGTCTCCTGTGAGTTTGGGACTTTAGGAAAAAAAAAAAAATCAACCCAGCACCAGCAGCTACCAGTCACCATTCCATATCTTCACTTGAAAGCATTAGTTACAGTCCAGATGTGGGAACTCTTATCTTGAGAGAAGTTCCTAATTGTCGTTTGTCTCAGACCAGTGTAAACAAACCAGCCAGCCACCACCTTGCTAAACCTAGAAGCTTCTGGAAATCCAATATTCTACCAAGAATATGCCTTGATTGTAGTCCTGAGCGCCATAGGTTTTTATTTGTTTGACACAAAGTTCTATATGTCTGGAGGAAAAAAAAAAAAAAACGTTGCATTCCAAAGTTTCATACTGGTTACTGGTTTCTTGCCACCACTTAGTGGATGTTTAATTTTAGAACCATTTTGTCTGCTCTTTCTGGAAGCCTGGGGCAGAGCTTAGTTTAATGTTGGGGGAATAACTGCTGAATTTTTAGCTGTTTTGAGTTGATTCGCACCACTGCACCACAACTCAATATGAAAAAACTATTTAACTTATTTATTATCTTGTGAAAAGTATACATTGAAAATTTTGTTCATACTGTATTTATCAAGTATGATGAAAAGCAATAGATATATATTCTTTTATTATGTTAAATTATGATTGCCATTATTAATCGGCAAAATGTGGAGTGTATGTTCTTTTCACAGTAATATATGCCTTTTGTAACTTCACTTGGTTATTTTATTGTAAATGAGTAAAAAAAATCTTAATTTAAGAGATTGTATGTAATATTTATTTCATTAATTACTTTCCTTGTTTACGTAAATTTTGAAAGATTGCATGATTTCTTCACAGAAATCGATCCTGATGCTGTGGAAGTAGTTTGAGGAATATCTTATGAGTTTTCTTAGAATGTATAATGGTTGTAGCCCATCCAACTTTAAGAAAAAAAAAAAAGTGACCACATACTTTGCAATCAGGTTTAAATGTGGCGTGCTTTTCTCATTCCAGCTTTTAAAATTAGCAAAAAAAAGAAAAGACCCTTTTTGTTCGTTCACCAATTCTACTGTGACATACTCTGCGTATCTGCGTCAAAAGACATGTAGCAATAATGGGGGTGGGGTTAGTCTCACAGTGCCTTTGGAAGGGCCAGAACTTGCCTTAAATCTTCCTCAACCAAATAAGTATTTTTCTATTAGTGCTCGAGAGAATTTGAATGTAGGATGGGTTCAGCTGCACAAAAGGAAAAGATATTTACCACTTTTTTTTATATAGATACAAAGTGAAGAGGCCACCTCTTAGTGCTAAAATGGTATGTAGTACATGAATATGCCTTGTTTCATTACAGAAGATTCCAAAACTTGTACTATTTTTTGTGTGTGTGCGCACGCGCGTAGAAGGGCAGGAATGCTTTCCTGGACAGCGGATGAATGAGCAGTAGCTTTACTTTGTTTGTACGTAGGTACAGTTGGAGCACTATGTATGTATGTATGTATGTACTCTGGACTACTTTGTTGGAAGTAGGTTTTTGAATGTAACGATAAGTCAACTTGAGTTGTAATATATTTTGGGGAAATCAGTTCACTACAGATTGTGGCTGTAAACATTGTACTGTAAATGTTTTGTAGTTTTCCCCCAATAAAATTTTTGGGAAAAAAAGGTATTCATGTGTAAGCTAGCTTTTTTTTTTTTTTTTTTTAAAGCCAGAACATCCAGCCTTTTAACTTAATGCTGCTTTGCCCCGGGGCATTGCCCAGGCCTTGCAGAGGTAGGGGGCTAAGACTTCACACGGGAGCTGGCACGCTGAGGGTTCAGAAGAGCCTGCCCCTATGTATTTTATAGCAAGTTCTTTTAGCTGAAAGGAAGTAATTATTTGGACTGTCAGGGGCATTAGTTAGCTGTTCCCCTTGGTAATAAGATGTATCCCAGCGTTGGCTGGCTGGCTGGTGGCAGGCCCTGGCTGAAGGCCTGAAGGGGTGTGGCCCGCCTGTGAGTCACCGACTGGATCACGTGTCTGCGGTGGCAGCTGAAGGTCCGATTTTTTTTTTTTTTTTTTTTTTTTTTTGCTGGGACATCCAGGGACCAGAACGGCTAAGGTGGGGAAGGGAGGAGGGTATCTGGCCCTCCGGCCAAGCGTACTGAGCTTAAGAGGAGGGGGGTGGGTTAGGCTGAGACTTTCTTGGGCTGGAGAACCAAGGTTTTGCCTGGACTTCGAGAAGCTTGGCCGTGTCCTTGTCCAGAGAGGAAGGAAAGGGGAGGAAGATTAAACAGGTCAAACTTATATCTGGGTAATGTTTGTTTATGCGGACAGCTTCCTCGGGGAGTGAGCACACACGATATTTATGCAAAAGGATTAGTGTCTGCTTTAGGCGACTCTGAGTGGCCAGAAAGCAAATTCAACCCAGGCCTCTAGAAAAAAGGAAGAAAAAAAGAAACGGCACCAATTTGTCTGCTGATTCACACACAATTGAACAAAAAAAAACCTTGGTAATGTTTTTTTTTTTTGCCCCTACAATCACTTTCAAGACTTCAAAATCAGGTTCATAAATCAATTCCTATTTTTTCCCTTCTCCCGCCCCCCCCCGCCCCCACCCCGCCAGTTCAGACCGTTTTTCCAAAGTAGGTAAAGGACTTAGCAATAGTTTGTTTTCTTATCTGCAACAGCTGGGCCCTATCAACCAACTGCTTGCACCCCTGTGCGGGTCTCCCGTGTCCCCCAGCTGAGCCTGGCGGGCGGGCGGGCGGGCGGCGGCGAGGGGCGGGCTAAGCCCGCCAGGCCTCGGGCAGCTGTTTCACGTTAGCGACGATTGCGCTGGTGTTAACTGGAGCGTTTTGGTGCTTGGCTGCCAAAGGGGACGGGGAACAGTTTCAAAGTTCTCCCAGATGCCCGGCCCCTGGCTAAGGGCCTCGGCCGTGGGGGAGGGGAAGCCTGGGGCCGAGGAGGGCTCAGCCGGGAAGACCCCGCGGGCTCCCTTGCCTCTTCACCATAAAGAATGTGCAATGGGAAGGAAAAGTCTAAAATGCGGTGCTATTTAGGCCAAGCTGCATTTCAAAGGCCCTGTTGCCACTTCATTCCAAAACTTATTTTTCTAAACAAGTGCTTTTGATCGGCTGGAATGTCAGACTTGTTGGGATAAGCCACATTCATTTTTAAAAATTGGTTTGTTTGAAAGCCCAACTGCTAGGATCCGATGTTTTGTGTTGGAGACTCAGTGGAGCATGGAAAGCTGGGGGGAATCATTCAGAAATTTCCTCTTGCCGCAGATCAATGGAGGGTATATAGGTCATTGTCTTTCTGCAGCGGCTGGAATTAACAGCAAACAAAACTCTTCTGCTATTGCTTGATCGCTCTTAGGAAAGTTTTCTTGTAAATTAAGGGGATCAGAAGTAAAACTTGCAAGTAAGGACAAGCCAGGATTCCTGTCACGGGCTGGAGAGCGGAACTGAAGTTGACTGGCTCCAAGACGGTGTTACACTCCAGATAAAATCCTTTTGTAGCCAATTGTGAAAGTGAGCCCAGGATGCGAGGGTGTTTAGAATGTCTTCTTAGTGGCATTGCCCCTGGCTGTTTGAAAATAAGGTATTTGGGGGTGGGGGGGGTGGGATGCGCCTGGGTAGCCCAGTCAGTTAAGCATCTGACTTCAGCTAAGGTCATGATCTCACGGTCAGTGAGTTCAAGCCCCGTGTCGGGCTCTGTGCTGACAGCTCAGAGCCTGGAGCCTGCTTCAGATTCTGCGTCCCCCTCCCTGCGTGCGCACACTCACCCTCTCTCTCGAAAATAAATAAACTTTTAAAAAATAAGGTGCTTTTTAAAGCAACTCAATTAGTACATGCCACCTTCTAGATTATTTCAGAGAAGGGATGCATGCATGGACATATTTGCAGCCCTCACGCTGTCTGAATCTACTACTGAGTATGTAAGGGGTGTGGGGGGGAAGGCTACAGCACAAATGATTGAGGAGGCCAAAGCCCCAGGCACCCGGCCGTGGGAATAGATGGGGATTCCAAGCCCTGCAGAGGCTCAGGAGTCCGGATGAAAGGTCCAGGCCTGGCAGGGCCCAGAGAAGGAAGGACAGCCAGGCACAGCTCTTGGCCACAGGTCTGGCCCAGCAGCAGAGGATGCTGGGTATTAAAATCTGCCTGGGGGTCCGAGAAAACCTTCCAGGCTGGATGTGTGCTGGGAGGAAACCCAAGGGAGCATTCGAACTGGGAGGGAACTATCCCCTGCATTCACTGCCCCCCAGTTTTGCTCACGGTGACTAGAGCAAAGGAGAGGTGACCCCGGGGGCGCCTGGGTGTCTCAGTTGGTTAAGCGTCCGACTTCGGCTCAGGTCATGATCTCACGGTCAGTGAGTTCAAGCCCCGTGTCGGGCTCTGTGCTGACAGCTCAGAGCCTGGAGCCTGCTTCAGATTCTGTATCTCCCTCTTTCTCTCTGCCCCTCCCCTGCTCACGCCGTCTCTCTCTCTCTCAAAAATAAATAAAACATTTCTTAAAAATTTAAAATAAAACAAAAAAAAAGGAGAGGCGACCCTGGCCGAGTCCTCTTGAAAGCATAAGTTGGGTCTCTGCACCCTCCTTGACCTGGTGAGTTAGGGGAGCCAACGGGACCCCTAGAGGCCGAGCCACAGCCAGGCCACCCTCCAGTGGTCGTTACCTGATTTAATTGTGTTTGTTTTTTGCTGTTCACACTCTGGGGGATGTGCAGACCTGTGGCTGTCCAGGACAGTTCCGGTGTCGTGCTGCTGGCAAGGCCAAGGAGGAAAAGAGGGAGGGCCAGGGCCCAGAGGCCTGCCCAGGAGGCACCCTGCACCGGGGAGGTGGGTGAGGGGCCGGGCAGCAGGAAGGCACAGCCCCTCCAGGGCCCACCCCTGCCTAGTCGGTTCTCCAACCTCTCCCAAGAGCTAAAGCTGGGAAGCATATGAGTGTGACTGTGCCTCAGGGTGTGTCTGTGTGTTTGGAGAAGGGGGGTATCTGTGTCCTTGTATGTCTAGCTGGGAGCACACATGTTCGAGGGTATCATTCTGTATGCGGGCGTTCAAGGTTCTGGGTCTGTGTGCCGTAGGGGAGCGCCGGTGTGTGAGGCTGTCGGCATGTGCGTCCTAGAGCATGAGAGGCCGTGGGTGTGAGTGTGGGGATGGGCTTGGGAGTGTCCGTGATTGTACGTGTGCATAGGTATGTCTCGGGGTCTGCGTGTGAGGGGGTTCTGGAATGGCTGCATCTGCTGCTGTGTGTGTGTGTGTGTGTAGGTGTGTGGATCTGTGTGTGGGTGTATCTGTAGCTGCTGCCGTTGGGGGAGGTGTGTGGGTCTGTGGGGTGTGAGGAAGGACCTGTGGGTGCTGCTGTGTGTTTGGGTCTAGCTGTGCCTGCGTGGGGGTGAGGGTGTTAACAGCGCCTACAGAGGAAAAGCAGCCCTTGTTAGCAGGCCTCTTTCAAGTTAAAAACTGCTTTCAAAACCCGGAAGTGGCCGCCAGGGTGTCATCTGCTTCCTGCAGGGGGGTGAGCAGAACAGGGCTGAGAGTGGGAGGTGGCAGACAGGCCTCAGGGCCTGCGGGGACCCCAGACCCACCTTACTGCCTGGCACACCTGCCAAGGACAGACGGCCTGAGCCCGACTGCAGGGACGGATTTAGAAACGATTTTCTGGCTGGAGGGGGAGGGGACCCCTTTATTTTCATCTGTACAGAAATAGCTCTCATCAGATAGGAGTTCTTATACCCTCTGGGGTGAGCGGCAGTTCTGAAATAGAAGGAAAGATATTAAGGATTTTAGACAGACAAGAAAACTCCTGAGCTCGCTGAAACCGAGTTTAAAATATTTCTCTAAAAATAAGCTTTGTTTTCCTTGTGGATTCCTCTGGCAGTCGGGCCCTCATGTCAGGGTGCTTAGCTGGCCGGCGAAGCCAGGCAGAATCGTTAAAAAAGCAAGTGTTTCCCAGCCGTGGCCTTGGAAAGTTCTCTGTTTTCCATTTATTAAACTCCCAGTTTCCAGCTAATTAAAATTATTTTCGAATAAAACTCCATAGCCCAGCAATATTTGATGAAACCCAGAATTCCCATTGACCCCACTGCGGGAGGCTGAGCCGGGCTGTGGGGTGGCCTGTGAGCCCTCCACTGGGCCCTGTGCCAGTTTGGTAGGGAGGAGGGGACCCTTTGAAATGCCAGCCCAGGGCCTGTGTCACCAAATCCCAGCACCCTGGTGGTGACAGGTGAGAGGCTGCTCGCAAGGCAGTCTCTGAGCCCCGCACCACTTGAGAAGGGACTGCGGGCCGTCGGGAACCTGCTATTTGTCAACCCACACCACTGAGCACAGGAGGGGCGCGCTTCTGGGCAGAGCTCCCCCGAGGTGTGGACAGGTGATCCCACGCTCGCTGGTTGCTTCCCCTCCCCACCTTCCTGGCCTGGCCGCTAACCAAGAAGCTTCAGGTCGAGTCAGGCCTGTGTCCCAGGACTGCAGGACTCCCAGCTGCCCAAGGCGACCTGCTGTGAAGCAGAAATAAGAGACGCCGCAGGCCAGGAGGCTTGTCACCAAGGGCCAGACCTGCTGTGATTCCGTCAGACTCCAGACATCCAAGGGATGGGGAGCCGGGGCTGCTGGCCGGGACCCTTCAGCCAGCTCACAGGTAGTTCTTGACTGTCTAGTAAACATCTGCCCTGGAGTAAAAGAGGTGAGCTGACAGCTGACATCCGCTGCCTTCCTGGAGTGTACCTGTCGTCAGGGTTCACTCATGAATTGGCCTTCGACCTCTGGGCAGCGGGATAATACTCCATTATATGGGTGTTTTACACCACATTTTGTTTATTCGCTCATCAGTTGAGAGACATTGGAGTTGTGTCTGCTTTTCGGCTCCTATTGAACAACATGGCTGTAATCATCCGTGTACAAGTTGTTGTGTGGACACGTTTGCAGTTCTTTGGGTCGTACACCTAGAAGTAGAATTGCTGGGTCATACGGTAACTCTGTGATTAACGTTTTGAGGAGCTGTCTGACCATTGTCCAAAGTGATACTTTGGTTTTCATAACTGTTATGATGTTAGCTTTCCCCTCTCGACCTCATGCATGCTCCAAGATGTCCACGTAAGAAATTTCTATGCTATTCACAATAGCCAAAAAGTGGAAACAACCCAAATGTCCATCAACAGATGAATAGACAAAATTTGGTATGCCCTTGCAATGGATTAGTATTTAGTCATAGGAAGGAATGAAGTATTGATACGTGGAGGAGCTGTAAAATCATTTCTTTCTGTTAAGAAGCCAGACACAAAAGACCATATACTGTATGATTCCACTTCTATGAAATGTCCAGATTGGCCATGTCCATAGAGACAACAAGTAGATTAGAAGTGGCCTAGAGCTCACGGATCAATGGGGAGTGACTGCTGATAGATGGGGTTTCTTTTGGGGTTGACAAAAATATTCTGGAGTTAGATCATGGTGATTGTTGCACAACCTTGCGAACATACTAAAATTTGCATATTCATATACTTTAATCTGGTGAGCTTTATCGTATGCGAGTTATATCTTTATTTTTAGAAAATATATATACTCACAGGCTGAAGTCCAGGCTGCAAAAGGGAAGGAGGGGGTACGAGGGAGCCTCGGTCAGGGAAACCGACCTCACTTAGGATCCAAGAAGCCTTTACAAAAGTAAGAAAGGCAAAGGGCCAATGAAAGAGTTTCGAAGTAAAAGGAGCAGCTAGTGCAAAGGCCCTGTGGTTAGAAGATGCACGGAAGGGAAGGAAAGAAGGAGATGGTGCCAAAGGGTGGAGAACAGAGCAAAGAGGCACAGAACGAGGCTGGGGCAGTGGGCTCCGGCCTCAAGAGACCCCTCACCTGCCTTCTGCTTGCCACCAGTTCCTCCATTAGAACATCATATTCTGGGTTCAGTGATTTCCCTCCACTGTTGTTTTTGTACATTATCTTCGTGCTCCATCACAATGCCGATGCCATTCACCTCACTTCATCTCACCACGTGGCCGTTTTATCATCCCACATCAGCGCAAGAAGAGTGAGTACAGTACAATAAGATACTTTGAGAGAAACCACATTCACGTAACTTTTATTGCAGCATATTGTTACAGTTCTCTTCCATTATTATTAGTTATGCTTATACATTTCTTACTGCGCCTAATTCACAGCTGAAACTTTATCTATCATAGGCATGTATGTGTAGGAAAGAACATAGTATACATAGGGTACTGCTTATGGTGTCGGGCATCCACTGGGGGTCCTGGACCATATCCCCCTCAGAAAGAGGGGGTCACTCTCTCATCGTTATGCCTCATCGCCTTTGGCTTCCCCTTCCCCTCCAGCTCATACGCACAGGTCTCCTAGCAGGGAAATGCCTAAGGATTCTAACAGCTACTCTTTATGGAGCTTCTCTTTTTTTTTTTTAATTTTTTAATGTTTATTTATTTTTGAAAGAGACAGAGCACAAGCAGGGGAGGTGCAGAGAGAGAGAGGAAGACAAAGAATCTGAAGCAGGCTCCAGGCTCTGAGCTGTGAGCGCAGTGCCCGACGTGGGGCTCGAACCCACAAACTGCGAGATCATGACCTGAGCTGAAGTCTGATGCTTAACCGGCTGAGCCTCCCAGTGGCCCCTGGAGCTTCTCTCGTGGACTAAAAGTTTGACATATGTTAAGGACAGTCCTTTATATCTACCCAAGGCTGAGGTACTATTACTATCTCCATTCCAAAGATGAGGAAACTGAGCTCAGTGTACTTGTCAGATGCCTGAGACCAAAAAGGCTGGAGCAGAATTCAAAGGACTCTAAGCTGTTGCTCCTTCAGGTCTCCTGGGGCTACTTCTCTCACTGCTCTCTGCCTTGGCTTTTCTTACACTGTCTGTAAATCCATATTTCCAAGAAGCCTTCCAGGGTTGTATTCCAGGGCGGTCTGTTTCCTGCCTCATCTGTGCTTTTAAAATACTACTAGTTTGGGGCACCTGGGTGGCTCCATCAGTTAAGCGTCCAACTTCGGTTCAGGTCATGATCTCGCAGTTCGTGAGTTCGAGCCCCATGTTGGGCTCTATGCTGACAGCTCAGAGCCTGGAGCCTGCTTTGGATTTTGTGTCTCCCTCTCTCTCTGCCCCTCCTCCACTCACACTCTGTCTCTCTCTCTCTCTCTCTCTCTCTCTCTAAAATAAACAAACTACTAGTTCAAGTCACACATCAGCTCAAAATCCTCACTCAGAATAAAATCTAAAATCTTAACAAGGCCTACAAGGTCCTCTGTTATCTGTCCCTCCCTACCTGCCCCCTCCCCAACCCTTTTACTTTCTGACTTTGACCCTCTACCTTCCCTCATCCTGCACCAACCACACAGGCCTCCTTGCTGGCCCCCAATCATGCTGGCCTGCTCTCTGTCTCAGGGTCTTTGCACTTATTATTCCCTCTATGTTGTCTTTTCTTTTCTTTTCTTTTTTTTCTTTTTTTAATGTTTTATTCATTTCTGAGAGAGACAGCATGAGCAGGGGCGGGTCAGAGAGAGAGGGAGATACAGAATCTGAAACAGCTTCCAGGCTCTGAGCTAGCTGTCAGCACAGAGCCCGACGCGGGGCTCGAACCCACGAACTGCGAGATCATGACCTGAGCCGAAGTCGGACGCTTGAGCGACTGAGCCACCCACGCACCCCATCCTCCATGTTCTCCTATTTCCTTCGGTTTCCTGCTGGCACCTTTTCGGGGGCTGTCCAGACACCCTCTCTAAGACCACAGCCCTATCTGGCATCCCTTCCCTTGCATCCTGTTTTGTTTTACCCCAAGCATTTGACATCCTTTGACATATTTCAAGTGCCTTTGTTTATGTATATATTGTCCTTTCTTCTTAGACTCCAAGCTTCGTAAGGGCAGCCACTGTCCCCAGAACAGGGGAAGCTATTGAAAGATTTTAAGCTGGGGAGAAAAATAACCACATTTCCTTTTTGTTTTAGTTTGTTTATTTCTAATCTCTTCACCAAACGTGAGATCCAAACGCACAACCCTGAAATCAAGAGTCACATGCTGTACTCACTGAGGCAGCCAGATGCCCCAACTACATTTACATTTTTAAATGATTTCAGTTGTGTGGAGAATAGACTGGAAAAAAAATTATGCCTTATAAAAACAATTTTAGAGGTGCCTGGATGGCTCAGTTGGTTGAATGTCTGACTTTGGCTCAGGTCATGATCTCGCAGTTTGTGTGTTCAAGCCCCACATTGGGCTCTGTGCTGACAGCTCAGAGCCTGGAGCCTGTTTCCGATTCTGTGTCTCCCTCTCTCTCTGCTCCTTGCTCTCCCCCCGTCTTGAAAATAAACATTTTTTAAAAACCTATTGTAATGCTTAAAAAAGGTTTAGGGGCACCTGGCTGGCTGGCTCAGTTGGTAGAGCATGCAAGTCTTGATCTTGGGGTTGTGAGTTCAAGCTCCACATTAGGCATGGAGATTACTTAAAATCTTTAAATAATTATAATAAGTAGGGGCACCTGGATGGCTCAGTTGATT
This sequence comes from Proteles cristata cristata, assembly GCA_017311185.1. NCBI lineage: Eukaryota > Metazoa > Chordata > Mammalia > Carnivora > Hyaenidae > Proteles > Proteles cristata. The sequence goes on from JAESUZ010003943.1 coordinate 1,464,792, forward strand.
AAGCATCTGACTTCGGCTCAGATCACAGTTCATGAGCTCCAGCCCTACATGGGGCTCTCTGCTGTCAGGGCAGAGCCCCCTTCAGACCCTCTGCCCCTCTCTCTCTCTCTCTCTCTCTCTCTCTGCCCCTTACCTGCTCTCTCTCGCTCTCTCAAAAATAAATAAACATTAAAAAATAGTAATAAATAAGTAAATACATTTTTAAAAATAGCTTTAAAAACTCATGACCTAGTGTATCCCTTTCATTCCACAGGTGAGAAAACGAAGGCTTAGAGAGGGTGGGGGGACCCCTTCTGTAGACTTTCTGATTTCTGGCTTTCTACATGAGCCCTGGAAAATGAGACACACACACACACACACACACACACACACACACATCCCAGCCCCCAGGACACTCCTCTGTAGGTATGATCTGTGCCAGTAGGACTGTTGGTAAAAATGTAAATATCAAGTCTCGCCGAAGCAGACCGAAATCCCTCTGGGCTGGGCGGCTCAGAGCTGCTGGTTGCTGGATGTTCTGTCCATTCAGCCTCTCAGGTAGGGCCAGGAGGGTCCGTGGCAGGAGCAGGGGCACCAGAGGGCTCCAGGCAGGTGTCACCACTGCTGTGCGAGGGGCCTGGTCATCACGCAGGGGCTACAACAGGCCTCCATTCAAACCTCCTTGCCCTGCCACTCCCTGCCCATGCAATCCTGAGCAAATCTCCGAGTGTTCCTCGGTTTCCTCATCTATGAAATGGGAGGACGATGCTGTTCCTGCTATACGAAGCGCCCACGAGGGTCGAATATGATGCCTTGTGTCAAGCGTCTAGGAGGGTCCCTCCCTAGTTCAGGGTCCCGCAGATGAAACTGTGCAGGCTGGCAGAGTGGTTAGCAAGCCGGAAGGCCTGGTTCAGAGCAGAGCTTTGCTACCGCCGGCTGTGAGACCGTGAGCCAGCCGCTGATGCCCTCTGTGCCTTGATGTCCTCATCTGTAAAATACCGGGCCTAGTTCCTAGGGCTGTCGTGAAGCTCACATGAATTAACTCATGCAGTGAGACTAGAAACTGGCACATGGAAAATGGACCTGGGGAGGGGGCGGGGGGATGGGCACAATGGGTGGAGGGGAGTGGGAGGTATGGGCTTCTAATTACGGAAAGAGTAAGTCACGCTATAAAAGGTACAGTGTTGGGAATGTGGGAATATAGTCAATAGTATTGTAACAGTGTTTTGTAATGACAGAAAGTAGTTATACTTGTGAGCATAGTGTAACAACATAGACATGTTGGATCACTGCCCTGTACACCTGAAACTAATGTAGCATTGTGTGTCAGCTAGACTTATGAATGAATGAATGAATGAATATTTACATACATGCATGCATAAATGCAATATTACAATTTGTTATTGAATCTGTTGGGTTTTTCTCCACACTCAGTCAATAGACACCCAATCTGCGGGGGGTCAGGAAGGCCCCCTAGTCTGCCTTTACCAAACTCCCCCAACCACATGAGGCTTACGATAAGAGTGGCAACTGCTTTTCTACAGAAATTCTAGATCGATCTGTGCTGTTCAATATGGTAGACACTAGCCACATGTGACTACTTAAATTTAATTTCTATTCAGCAAAATTTAAAACTCACTTCCTCGGTTGCCTGGCCACATTTCAAGTGCTCAACAGCCACATACACTTGAACAGACCTGCTATTCTAGAGTGTTCCATAAAATGCAAATAACTATAAGGAAAGAAACCTCTAGCATCTAACCCTTGAAGGGTTGTCCTTTTCTCAAAGCCAGTTTGGGGACAGATCCATGATGCCCTTGATGGCTCTCCCTCCATCCCTCAGCCAAGAGGGTCTAAAATACCCTCAAACCACCTATCTGTCCAGTAGACTGCCAGTGCCAGTGGAGGAGAAACAAAGGGATCACCCACTGCATGGTGGCCCCTCAGCCCTGCCTGGCAGTCTGGGACCCACCTCCTCCCAGAGGCCCCAGGTACATGGACCCACGGCTGCCCCTGTCTCCACAGCCGTGATACCACATCCATTCAGTCACTGATGCCAGCACCCGGTGTGCCCTCACCCCTCCCCTCCCAGGCTGCCTGAACCTATGACTCTGCTTTCTTTTTTTTTTTTTAATTTATTTATTTATTTATTTCTAGGAGAGAGAGAGACAGCGTGAGCAGGGGAGGGTCAGAGAGAGAGGGAGTCACAGACTGAAACAGGCTCCAGGCTCTGAGCTGGCAGTCAGCACAGAGCCCGACGCGGGGCTCGAACCCACGAACCGCGAGATCATGACCTAAGTGAAAGTCGGACGCTCAACCGACTGAGCCACCCAGGCGCCCCTATGACTCTGCTTTCTAACCATGCCCAGACATGGCCTCCTCTCTCTGCCTTTACTGCCTCGGCAACTCAGGCTCCCCCTCTTGCCGGGACAGCGATAAAGCAGGAGCCCCCAGCTCTTCCTCCTCCCAGACACCATTGCCCAGAGAGAGCTTCTACATCATGCCCCCCCGAGGGGTGCCCTCACTGCCCCCCACTGCACCCCCGAGTTCAAATCCAAGCTTCCACACATGCTCCATGAGGCTCTGCCTAGAAACCTGCTGCTCCTCACCTGCCCTGGAGGGCTGAGGGCTGACGGTTCCTAATGCTCTTCGCACCCCTGGGGCTCGGCTCTCCCTGGGGCCCTGCCCGGAACACCCCCGCCACGTCCCCCTGCGTCCTCTGCCTCAGCTGAACCTGCACCTCAGATCCTCAGATATGGTCCCTCCACCACCACCACCACCACCCCAGCTTCCCAGGGCCCTGCGTGGGCCTTTGTAGGAGCGCACAGCACATTGTCCTCTACCAGCTAATCACGGCTCTGCGGACTCTCTAGCCTGGAAGTTCCTTCAGAGCAAGAATGTCATCGTGTTCCTCCTTGCACGGTCCAGCCTGGCTCCTAGAAGGGCCTCGGGAACTGCAGCGAAACCAGAGCCCCCTGAGAGATGTCTCTGTTCGGTTGCACTTGACAGATGAGAAAAATGCGGCTGGGGGAAATGAAGACCCATGCTCAAGGTCTGCCACTCCCACCCCTAGCCCATGGGTGCCGCTGCCATTCAGAAGGGGGAGGGCGGGGAGGGAGGAACTGCTCCTTGCTGGACGAGGCCTCCCTCTGAGTTCTTCCTCTTATTCCGAACTCACGCATGCTGGTTCTGGAAATATCCAAGCAACAGACACCGAAGCCCAATATATACAAACGGAAAAGTGCCTCCTCACCTGCCTCCTCAGTCCTACTCAGCAAAGCTGACCACTTTGTCATCCCTTTGCGTGAGGGATTCCTGAGACTTGATAGTGTAGCTCTACCTGGAAATATTTACACACGTGCTCACGCATTGTTTCAGGGCACTGAACCAGGTCACACTGTACCTCCTGTCCGTTGGCCCCCCCTCTCCGCTCAGGGAGCTGGCACCCCCTTTCAATGGTGGCATGGGGGCCCTCGTGATGGCCGCCAAGGTCCTGCGTGAGTCCGGCTCTGTGGACAGGGCGGCACAAACAGCCTTATACTCAGACATCGTGTGAGTATTTCCATCGGGTGAACCCCGAAGGGCAGCACGGCCGAGTTGCGGGGCAGCTCACATGTTTCTGTGGAGGGTCGTGTGCGTTTAGACCTCGGCCCCTGACATCAGCGTAGTTATGCGAAGTACCCCTCACCCCACTGTGTCTGAGAAGCCGTCTCCACCCGTTTGCTCCCTGTATGCCCGTTCCACGTTTCTGGAGTCTGCATGACAGAAGTTCGACCCCAACCCCCACCCCTCACCCCTGCCCCAGGTTCGGGTCTTTCTCTGTCTCCCTGTCCTGTTCTCAGACCCTCCTGTGGCTAAGCCCCATCTCCCCACAGCTCCAGGCCCTTGGAGGGCAGCCCGTGCTTTTCCACCTCTTGGGCTGGTGCCAAAGACCAAGGCTGTCACCTGGGAGCCCCGGGCAGGCCTGGGTCAGTCCCATGGGGCTCAAGGCACCTAGGACGTGAGGGCCAGGAGCTTAGAAAGCTCTTCCACTGAAACCGGGGCGGGGGAGACCCCTACCTGGGCAACTGTCAGTAGGCACAGCAGCAAGTAACCCATTACAACAGGCTTGCCAGCTCAGGGTGTGACCCTGTGCAGGTGTCTCTTCAAGAGTGTGTGTGTGTGTGTGTGTGTGTGTGTGTGCGCACGCGCGTGTGCACGCGCGCGTATGTGTGAGCATGTGCCAGTGAGTGTGTGTGTGTGTTTTAGGGGCGGTTGTGTGAGGCGTTATGTAATGGAGGCACTCCCTGGGGCCAGCTAACCGCAGTGGTGTAACCGCCGGCAGTCCGGGCCACCAGAAGGAAAGGAGGGAAAATGTAAACACCATTCTGGGCCTTTCCCTCGCCTGCCACAGCCAGGCCCTGGACAGAGCAGCTCTTCCAGTCCTCCATTCCTGCTGCCCGAGCCCCAAGCCCCGAAGGCCGGCCCGGGAGGCGGTGATCACGGAGGCCAGGGCTCACAAGAACTCTCCGGAGCGAACACCCGCAGCTCTCGATCCCAGCCCAGGGGGCAGATGGGAGGGGAGAGCCCATCGGGTCTGTCTAGGCCTCTCCTGGCTCTGCCACAGCCCATGCATCCCCACAAATGAGGCGTGCCACCTTCCTCACCCCCAGAGCTGCTTTCTCTCTAAAGCCTTTGGAGGTTCCCTGTGTCCTAGACGCCTCTCCCCGGCACTGGAGCCCCTCGGCCTGCAGCGAGCCAGTGCAGACTCGGGATGGCCCCAGAGCCAGCTGTCTCGGCCTCTCTGGCTCTCTCACACACAAAGGTCCACCTCTCCCTGTCCCCCCCCCACACCTTGTCCCAGGCCAGACGCCTGCCTGCCAGACAGCTCCCGGCTTCTCGGCCCATCCCCACCATGTGGAGCCTTGCTCTTCCAGGAAGCCCTCCGTGCCTGCTCCTGGCCATGTCCTCTCTTCCTGCTCTGAGCTCCTGAGGCGCCTCTGGACACGCCACCTGACATCTGGCCATGCACGGTCATCCCTTGTTCTCCAGTTGCTCACTTTAGTAATGATGGCCACAATTTGTGCCACACGCTCTCTGCCAAACCCGGTCCCTCTAGGTGCCCTTGTTATCACAACATCCTTCTCACACTAGCCCTGGAAGGTGGTGTTCTTACCACCAGTATGTAGCTGGAGCCCAAGCAGAGAGAGGTTACGTGAATTATCCATGGTTCTATCTACACCTCGAAGTGTCTGGCAGCAGAGCCAATGTTCACAGGGTGGCTAAGTCCCATCTCCCCACACCACCAGGCTTTGGGCGGGTAGGAACCTGTTCTGCCTCCCACCCCACCCCCTGACAGACAGACAGCCGTGCACCCACCAGATGCTCACATAAAGGCCGTGGCTTACTAAATGCCTGCCAGACAGTTGGTGCTTTTAACTGCTAGTTGAATGAATAACTGATTGAACAGAATGGAACAGGATCTTTATCCAGAACTATAGAGAGTGATATGTTCAGAGCAGGGGATTTCTGGAATCACACAACCATATTACTTTAGACCATGCATGAACCCCTCTGAGCCTCAATGTTCTCATCTGAACAATGGGAGTGGCCATCGTGCCGTCTTCACAAGATTACTGAGAAGCTTACGGGCAGCATTGTGACGTGTGCAAGCCTGGACATGTGACAGGCATGGCTTGGTGCCTGGCACGCACTTAGTGGTCAGTAAATGCCGGCTGCTACCACTGTTCTCCCTTCCAGGTGTATCAAGAGGGCAAGCCTCTCAGGGGCGCCTGGGTGGCTTAGCCGGTTAAGCGTCCGACTTTCGCTTAGGTCATGATCTCGCGGTTCATGGGTTCGAGCCCCGCATCAGGCTCTATGCTGACTGCCAGCTCAGAGCCTGGAGCCTGTTTCAGTCTGTGACTCCCTCTCTCTCTGACTCCCCTGCTCACGCTGTCTCTCTCTCTCTCTCTCCTAGAAATAAATTTAAAAATATTAAAAAAAAAAAAAAAAAAAGAGGGCAAGCCTCTTTCTCCATTTTACAGGTGCGGAAATTGAGGCCCAGAGAAACAGCTTCCCCACGATCTTCCAGGGTCTGGATTGCAACTGCATATAACCGATTCCTATCCCAGACTCTTTTTGTGTTGTTTTGTTTTGCTTTAGCATTTATTTATTTATTTTGAGAGAGAGAGAGTGTGACTAGGGGAGGGGCAGAGAGAATCCCACACAGGCTCCTGGCTGTCAGTGCAGAGCCCGACTCGAGGCTCAATCTCACAAACTGTGAGATCATGACCTGAGCCAAAATCGAGTCAGATGCTTAACCAGTTGAGCCACCCAGGCGCCCCTGATTCTTATCCCAGATTCTTAAAAAAGACAGGCCAGCAGTTTTCATCCAGGTCCTCGTAGGAAGAGGTGGTGAGGTCAACTGAAGGAGGATATCTTTCTAGACTTTAAAGAAGTTTCTGATAAGCTTGAGGGCAGTGTCCTGAAAGAAAAACGGGCTCATCCGTGTTCCCACCCCAGTGAAGGGAGAGGTCAACCAAGGAGGACTTCCAGGAAGAGGTGGACATCAGAACAACTCTAGCCTTTAAAGAAGGAAGACGTTGTAGCAGACTGCAACTACCTGGAGGTAACTTTGGCCTGGGGCCCCCTATCCCCCATCTGTACTGAGTTTTGCCCTAGTAGCAGGGATGGAGCTACAGGCCTGGCTCTTACCGGGTGAGGGGGCACTAGAAAAGGTCCTTCCTCCCATCCTGACTCAGTTGATCTTCAGACCCTTTAGGAAATGTTCAGTCTTATGCTCTCAGGGTGTCCATCCTGTTAGCTCCAGAGATTTTTGTTTGGTCTGTTTTATTGCGGCCCCAGGGCTTAGAACAGAACCTGGCGCATAGTAGGTGCTAAAGAAACATTTGAAGGAATGGTTGCATTACCTCCACCCTCCTACCCATTGCACACTCATGCCACGTCACTTTACTCCTGCCCTATCATGTTCCTCCAACAGTGCCTTCTCAATGCCCTTGTCTGACTGAATCAATGCACCTCTTGCGGGAAGATATACGGGATCGCACCTGCCAATGGCACAGCCTCCCTCACTGACCTCATTACAGTGCACGTGGTTCCCAGCCAAGTTGTTCTTCCTTTCTCTAAGCTAAGGTCAGTGTCAAAGAAGGGTGGGCAGGTGTCATGGCAGAAACAGGTATGGATTATCCAAATCTTGGGAGGCCAGGGCTCCTGATCCCTGCCAACTTGGCCCAAGAACAGGAGATAAGGCCTATATCTCTGTCTTTTGACCATCAGCGCCTTTTGCTTCAAGTTCACCCCAGCCAGGTCTGTGGCAGGGGGCACAGGGTTGACAGAGGAATCTTGTAACCTGAGTGGGATGGTCAGTTCCAAGAAAGCAGCCTCTGACTCAGAGACCCTCCAGCCAAGGCTTGCCCTCTGGGCTTCCAGTAGGCTGGGAGGTTCAGGGTCCTCTTGACCTTGGGGTCCTTCCCTGAGAACCCTTTGGAGAAGTTGTCACCACGGAGGCTGTGTGTCCTTGTGAATGCATGGGAGGGAGGGGAGAGAGAAAATTCTCTTCACTAAGGTAGAAAACACACACCAGGGGGACAGGTGAGTAAAAACCAGAAAGCTAGAAAGCAAGGATGACTCAGGACGCAGCTTTGATCCTGGCCAAAGTGAAAGAGCAAGGCAGCAAGAAGAAAGGGGGAGCTGAGGTGACAGGAAGAGGTGGCCAACGGCTGGCTCTCTGGTCACCGCACCCCCTCACCCCACAGAGGAAGCATCCTGCCCACTCACCCTGGCCCTCAAGGTCCCAAGAGCCCAGGATCCATCGTCTCTTCCCTCTGTTCCCCTACCGTGCTGGGCCCATGCAATCACCCACCCCTGGGAGGAAGGGATGTCCACGGCCCGGCAGTAAAATTGTTGTAGGGTGCCTGGGTGGCTCAGGTCGTCACAGTCCGACTCTTGATCTCAGCTCAGGTCCTGATCTTAGGGTCGTGAGTTTAAGCCCCACATTAAGCCCCATGCCCAGCATGGAGCCAACTTAAAGAACAATTGTCTGGGGCGCCTGGGTGGCTCAGTCAGTTAAGCATCCAACTTCAGCTCTGGTCATGATCTCATGGTTTGTGGGTTCGAGGCCCGCGTCCAGGCTCTGTTCTGACAGCTCAGAGTCTGGCACCTGTTTCCGATTCTGTGTCTCCCTCTCTCTCTGACCCTCCCCTGCTCACGCTGTCTCTCTCTCTCTCATAAGTAAATAAACAGTGAAAAATTAGAACAACAACGATCGTCTGTTGTGCAAGAATTAAATGGCATGAAATAAACCACACATGGCACACAATAACACTAAATAATGTCAAGGCCTCCCCCAGCCCTCCTTGCACACCATCCGCAAGCCTTCCTGTGGTCACCCCCTCTAGCAAGTCAGAGTTCAGAGTCCCCTGCAGCAGGAAGGGTGCAGAGGGGCTCGAGACCCCCTGGTCCTGCCCTGGGTGGAGGTGGGTGAGTTCACCACCTTGCTCAGTGTGGAAGCTTCCTTTGTCTCCCTGGGCCGCTAATGGCCTCCTGAGCCTTTTCTGCCCGGCTTCTTCCTGCTGCCCAGCCCCAGACACTCCAACACAGTCGTGCCTTCACGAAGCAGTCAGTCCACCTGGTATTCCTGAGCACAGCTCCTGGCCTCAGACTGAGCCGGGCCATCCTGGTCTCCCACTTACCGCTGTGGCACCTTGAGCAAGTTCTTCAAGCCCTCTGGGCCTCTGTTTCCTTATCTATTATTTTCCTGTCCCTGGGAGGCTCCAGGGGGAAATTTCATCTCACCAAATAGCCTCCGGGGCGCCTGGGTGGCTTAGTCAGTTGAGCGTCCGACTTTCGCTTAGGTCATGATCTCGCGGCTCGTGGGTTCGAGCCCCGCGTTGGGCTCTGTGCTGACTGCCAGCTCAGAGCCTGGAGCCTGTTTCCGTCTGTGACTCCCTCTCTCTCTGACCCTCCCCTGCTCGCGCTGCCTCTCTCTCTCTCCTAGAAATAAATAAAACATTAAAAAAAAAAATAGCCTCCATGTTCCAGAAGGGCATATAGGAAGCCCATGCTTCAGAGCATACCACCTTTTAAAAATCTCCACCTCAGGGCACCTGGGTGGGTCAGTCAGTTAGGCATCGGGCTCTTGATTTCCGCGCAGGTCATGATCTCACAGTTCGTGGGATTGAGCCCCTCAATGGGCTCCGTGATGACGGTGCAGAGCCTGCATCAGATTCTCTCTCCCTCTCCCTCTCTGTCTGCCCTCCCCAACTGGGGTGCATGCATGCTTGTTTTCTGTCTCTCCCTCTCACAATAAATAAACTTTAAAAACAGATCTCCACCTTTACTTTAAATCAGGTCACCCCATGTTAAAGAGAAAAAAATTGAGGTTCAGAGAAAGTGCCCACCTTGCCCAAGGCCACCAGCCTTTCCTGCCTCCAGGAACTTCTCTGCCTGCATTGGGTTCATTGTAACTCTGATTTCTTGACTCGGAGGTGGGCCACAGAGGTTCTGGCCCAGGGGGTGACCAGGGGTGATTAGGAAAGAGGTGAACAAACATTTCAACTCTAACAAGAGACTAGACACCATGTAGAGGCCTGTTCACAGGGCACTGGCTTCATAACAACATTTCTGTGGCGTGGTATTTCCACATGACCCAAGAATGGGGTGGGTCTGTGTGTGCTGATCAGAGAGATGTTGAGCTGTGAGGTTAAGAAGGCAAGGGAAGGGGCGCCTGGGTGGCTTCGTTGGTTAACCGTCCAACTTGAGCTCACAGTTTATGAGTTCGAGCCCGGTGTCAGGCTCTGTGCTGACAGCCTGAATCGGGCTCTCTGCTGACTCAGGCTGTCAGCACAGAGCCTGCTTCAGCTTCAGATCCTCTGGCCCCCTCTCTCTCTGCCCCTCCCCCCTCAAAAATGAATAAACATTTTTAAAAATTAAAAAAAAAAAAAAAACAAGGGAAGATCCATGGGACACCTCAGCCTTCTTTCCTGTACATTGTCTTTAGCGGATACGCATGCTTATATGTGCCAGTGTGGACATAACATTTTCGTGTGGTACCTGGTTGCTGTCAGACAGAGGCTGGGGAAAGCATGAAGGGAGGGCGTGTTTTTTTTAGACATTTCTCTTTTGTTTGACTTTCCTACCACGTGCATATATTATTAGTTTTTTAATTCAACAGATGTTATCGGAGCTCTTGTAATATGAACCATTCTGCTCCTCTTCTTTTTTTTTTTTTAAATATTTTTATTTATTTCTAGGAGAGAGAGAGAGACAGCGTGAGCAGGGGAGGGTCAGAGAGAGAGGGATACAGACTCTGAAACAGGCTCCAGGCTCTGAGCTGGCAGTCAGCACAGAGCCCGACGCGGGGCTCGAACCCACAAACCGCGTGATCATGACCTAAGCAAAAGTTGGTCTCTCAACCGACTAAGCCACCCAGGCGCCCCCTCTGCTCCTCTTCTGTAGCGTTAAGAGAAAATATGTGACGGAAGTCGGGAGAGGGGTACAGTTCTGTCGGGTCTTGCTGTTGAGGGCAGGGCCTGCCTGGGAGCAAGATGCTGAAGGGCCCATAGACCCCAGAAAGAGGAAGGAGGGAGGGGCCCTCCTTCCCGAGTCTTCCTCCCCACCCCACCCGGGTGAGGAGGGCTTTGAGGGCACCACGCTTTGGAGCCCTGTCTCCTGTTTTGTTGGGGCTTCGCATCCCAGAGCCCAGGCTCCTTTTCTATGGGGACAAAACTCTGGTCCTAGTTTTCCCCCGGGGTGGAGAGGAGGGGTTGGCGCACATAGTAGCCGGCGGGGCACACTCTTTGGCCAGGTGCTCTCTGCCAAGCCCTGCTCTCTCGTCCTCTCTCGGGAGCTTTCTACATCCCTGCAGCTGCTGCCCTGACTCACTCCTCCTCAGTCCCGGCCTGAGGGGCTCCCTAATGTGCAGTCACGGCTGGCTCAGCACCTGGCTTCGCTCCCCACTGACCACCATGCCAAGCCATCACCCACATCCTAGTGGACAGAGACCCCCATACCTCTCTCAAGTGGGAAGAGTGCTGTGCGTTCTGTTTCACAGCCTGAGAAACTGAGGTCCGGGTTGGTCAGTGCCTTGCCAACGCCAATGGCGACCTGACGACATAATAGAGCCTGCGATTCAGGCTTGTCTCCAATCCTGGGTGCTTGCTACTTTAGGGCAGGCTGATCGACTATGAAGTTAATATGATCTCAGGATTACTTCAAGAAAAACCCATCTCAACATCATATGTCATTAGGAAATTGTGAACTAAAACGAGATACCACTGCACACCTGTTAGAATGGTAAAAATCCAAAATATCAACAACACCAAATGCTGGCGAGCATGAGGAGAAACAAAAACTCTCATTCGTTGCTGGTGGGAATGCAAAATGGTATGGCCACTTTGGAACGCAGTTTGGCAGCTTTTTGCCAGACTCAACAAACATACTATCACAATCTAGCAATGGTATTCTTTGGTATTTATCCAAACAAGTTGAAAATTTACGTCCACACAAAAACCCACATATGGATGTTTATAGCAGCTCTATTTGTAATTGTCACAACTTGGAAGCAACCAAGATGTCCTTCAGTAGGTGAATGGGTCAGTAAACTGTGGTACACCTAGACGAGGAAATATTTAGCACTTAAAAAAAAGCGATCAAGTCATGAAAAGACATGGAGGAATCTTCGATGCATAGCACTAGGTGACAGAAGCCAATCTGAAAAGGCCACGTTCCACTTGGTTCTTTGCTATTTGATTCTATACATTGAATCTATACCATTTGATTCTATACATTGATACTATATGACATTCTGGAGAAGGCAAAACTATGAAGACAATGAAAAGATCGTCGGTTGCCAGGGGCTTGGGAAGACAGAGGATGACTAAGCAGAGCACTACTCTGTCTGATAGGACAGTCGTGGATACATGTCGTTCCGCATTTGTCCAAACAGATAGAACGTGATGTTACCTGTGGACTCCAGGTGATAACGTGTCACCGTAGTTCATCACTTGTAACAAAGTTACCACTCTAGTTGGGGATGTTGCTGGGGGGAGGGGTGGGGGGACATATGGACATATGGGACATATGGGAAACACTGTACTTTCCACTCAGTGTTGCTGTGAACCTAAAACTGCTCTAAAAAATAAAGTCTAGGGGTGCCTGGGTGGCTCAGTCGGTTAAGTCCGGCTCTTGATTTCAGCTCAGGTCATGATCTCATAGTTTGAGAGTTCAAGCCCCACAGGGGGGGGGCTCCATGCTGACAAGCGTGGAGCCTGCTTGGGATTCTCTCTCTCCCTCCCTCTCTCTCTCTGCCCCTCCCTGCTCACGCTCTCAATCTCTCTCAGTAGTAAATTGATAAACATTAAAAAAATAATCATGAATTAAAAAAACTAAAAATGAGGTCAATTAAAAAGGGAAAAAAAGCGCCTGGGTGGCTTAGTCGGTTAAGCGTCCGACTTTCGCTCGGGTCATGATCTCGCAGTTCGTGGGTTCGAGCCCCGCGTCGGGCTCTGTGCTGACTGCCAGCTCAGAGCCTGGAGCCTGTTTCAGTCTGTGACTCCCTCTCTCTCTGACCCTCCCCTGCTCACGCTGTCTCTCTCTCTCTCTAGAAATAAATAAAACATTAAAAAAAAAAAAAAAAGAAAACAAAAAAGGGAAAAAAGTGACCCAGGGGCAAGAGTTCCGAAAGACCCTCCCCACGGGGTCTCCCTGAGGGGCCCCAAGGCAGGCGGGTGGGGGGGGGGTGGGCTCCAGCGCTCGGCTGTGGGGTGAGCAGACCTCTCTCTGCCCCTCCCGCCTCCCGCATGTTTCCTGGAGGAGCCTCAGAGATCCGCGGCCGTTGGCCCTCTTCTCCCCAGCTTCCTGTTCGGGTTCCACAGAGACGTTGGGGCCGTTTCTGCAGCTGAAGCGGGAGCTGGTCGGCCTGGTGGGAGGGAGGACACTCATCTTGCCAGGGAGCGGGTCAGGGGGCTGCAGGCTTGGGTGGGGGTGCTGCAAGCCGATTGGAGCCTCGGCCTCTGGTCACTTGGATACTCAAATCCTGACCTGGAGGCCCCCGGAGAGGCCAGTTAGTTCAGCCCCCTGCCTCGGGGCAGGCCCTATCCTGGCCAGGCAGCCGAGGTCTCCAAGTTTAGCCCCTGCGGGCAGCCTTCTCGCTATGTGACTCAAGCAGGCCCGTTACCTAGATGAGGCCCAGCTTTATCGCCTGTCAATGGCCCACTCACCAGATACATACGTTCAGAAGTTGCAGTGCCCGTGTCGGAAGGGAAGAAATCCCGCCTTGACCCCGTGCCCACCTGCCCCTCACCTTCTGCCTCAGGCACGCTGCCCTGACACACAGCCACGAGCTTGATTCCAGCTGCAGATCTGCCAGAGGTCATGGAGAGGAGAGGCCACAGCTCTGTCCTCAGGAAGCCCCGCGCTGATCGGCCCCGAGGCACACAAAGGCAAATACTTCTGCAAGGAACAGCTTGGGAAAGGCCAGGGGATCCTGCACTTTGGGGAGGGCTTCCTGAGGGAAGAAACTCTCAAGTCAGGTGTCCGAGGAAGAGTGGAGTAAGCCAGGCAAAGCAGAGGCCCTGGGGCAGGCTGCTACCTGATGTGGGCAGGGCTATGGTTAAAGAAGCTGCTGGGAGCCCTTTATGCCAACTGCCCTCCTCCAGTCTCTGGGGAGTAGTACTGACCTGGGGGTCAGGGGGACCACAGCCCCAGCTCTCCATACACGACAATCAGCCTCCTCCAGGTGAGCAGCAGCTCTGGCCCCCTGGGTGGGGGTGGGGCTTGGCTCCTAAGGCCCCGGGGAGGCCAGACCACAGGTCCTTAGGCCAGGGAGAGGGAGCAGGGAGGACTTCCCTTCCAGGCCCCTTCAGCCAAAGGGTGGTGCCCACCCCATCAGTGAGGCTGTTTGCACCCAGGAAGGTGGAGTCTATAGGTAGAGGCTTCTCTTTGGAGGTGCAAGGAGAGATACCTTTGGGGAGAGAGTTGTGCAGGGTGGGGGTTGGGAGCAGAGGGGAACCCAGCTTCTCCTCCTCTGGCCCCTGAAGCACCCCACAAGGTTGCTCTCTTGTTCCCCACAAGGATCAAAGTGGGGATAAAAGTGAGATTCAAAATGTGGGCTTGCCCCCACCCCCACTGTGCCCAGACAGACACCCTCCTCCCTGGGCCAGATGCTATCTATCATATTAGGGCCTTCTGGAATAGAAGCCAGGTTTCCTTCAGAGCCAGGGTCCCTGAATCTTTTTGCCCTCCACCCTCCCCGGCAGTTCCTGATCCAGTCTCCCAGGTGACGGAAGGCCCTCCTCTGCTTCCTCACGGGCCAGTAGTTTCAGCCATCCCAGGCTAGACCTTCTTCCTGGGTCAGAGAGGGCCCTGAAGAGAGGTGAGACTGAGGAGGGGCTGGTGGGGACCAGCCAGCAGGACCAGGGGCATAATCTGGGAAAGCTCAGCATAAAATGAAATTTCAGGGCTCCTCGTTTAAATTTGTAAGTTGCAGGATGGCATTGACAGAGCATTAAACCAAGCACAGGGCCGTTCTACGTGCAGGGTCTTGCCCAGTACAGGCCACCTGTCCCTGGAGCCGGCCTGTGGGAGGGACAGATGTTCCAGGACGGGGCACTTTGTGGGGAAAGGAAAGGAGGCTGCAGAAAGGATCCGAGGGGCAGGGGGAACTGTGGCTGCTGATTTGTTCAAAAACAGGGTAAGATGAGGCTGATTAGATCAGATGGTACCAGATCCAGAAGGCTCTTGAACACGCAGATTTGAACTTGGTCTTAGAAACAGACATTTCCTGGGCCACAGGAAGCCAGGGTGGAAGAGAAGTTCAGACCCTGGGTGGGACCATGACAGTCATCTGCTCCTAGATGATTTACTGAAGAGGAAACCAAAGCCCAGAGAGGGACAGAGACTCACCCAAGGTCACCCAGCCAGGATTGCAGGGTCACTCAGAGCCCTGGCCGCCTAGAACCTTGTCTCAGGTTCCGTGGGGGAAAAATCTGATGTGCAGGGTAGAAGGGTAGATAGTGTCAGGCCACCAAGGGTCACCTCAAAGGCAGGACCCGCCGTCCCCATGAACACCCTTAGTCCTGGGGCCAACCTCTCCTGGGTGCTCCTTTCCTCTGGTCCTGCCTCAGTGTCTCTTATAACTCCCCCTCTCTCAGGGTTCATTCTCTTGTTTCTCCACTACGCACGATATTTCGCCCCCAGGAACCCGCCTCGCCATGCACCTGGACTTTTGGAACTCTCCATGCCCTATCCGCAGGCTGGCCAGGTAGGGGCCTGCAGGTGGAAGAAGGCATAGAGCAGAGATCCCTAAAGCCTAGTCCCATGAGGTCTTCAGGCCCCATCCTCAGAGCTGCTGCTTCCCCCCTGCCCCCTCTACACTGCCCTCAACTCAGTGCTCTGTCCCCTCTCTGCTCCCCTGCACTCAGGACCGGATCCCGAGACCTACCCAAGGCACCAGGGAACGACACCGAGGCCTTGGCGCTCCCTGGGCCCACAGATCCGTTACTTCTCAGTGCTCTTTGGGACAGTGGAGAGCTTCAAAGCAGCCCATGCAAATATGTGCAAAAGAGATGCAAATAAAAATGGAGCGCCTCTCCCCTGCCCCCACCTTTAAAACAAGTCTGGGCACTGGGTGTTGCTGCCTTCCCCCCTGCTCTGCCTCATTCGTCTAAATTTGTGAGTGTGTGTGTGCCTGTGTCTGTGTTGTGTATGTGAGAGAAAAAGTCAGGATGCAGGGCAAAAAGACAGTGCGGAGGCCCAGCCTTGGGGCCGTGGGATGGAGATCTGTGTCTGTGAGCTTGAATGAAGGTGCAAAGCCTGGGCTTCCCTCCCCTCCCCACAGGGAGGCCTGTATCAGAGGATGGTGTTTATGGGTAAGAAGTGCCTGCTCCCTGGGCTTCTAAGCACTCAGGGGAAACCTCAGGTTCACTGTCAAAATGGGGGAAGCCAGACTCTGAGGAACAGTAGGCTAGGGAGAGGTGAGCTGGAGTGGCTCTGCTCTGAGTCAGAGAGGGGCTGTTGCCCCCCAAGGAAACCTCCCAGATGTTGGCCTGGAAGTCCCCATTGGTGCAAACCAGAGGCCCAGCCCAGCACTCAGCGCTGCCGCTGTCCTGAGGAACTCATATGGGAGCCACTCCGCCAACCGGGCACTTGACCTCCAAGGGCCTCGGTTTCCTCATCTGCAAACACAAGCGACTGTGTGAGGAAACCATTGTGCAATGCTGATTCTAAGCAGTCCGGGTCTGGTAAGATGATTTACAACCTGCAGAAGGAAGGAAGGCTGTGGGTCCTTCTAGAAGTCTGTAAGAATCATAACAAAACATCTTACAGGGGTGAGCCTGTTATAGGAGGGACTTGGAAATCCACATCCAGAGCTCCTGGGTCTTCCTGTGGAGTCTCCTTGGGTCACATCCTCAATGCCTAGGCGACAGGGAGCACATTGGCCTGGGAGCGTCCCACACAGACATGTCCCCACGGGATTAAGAGTACAAGTATCAATGTAAGTGAGAGAAAGTCAAAAGGAGAAAGGAAACACTCCCCATCAGTACGTGGTTTGAAGAGCTAAATGTGGGGTTCAGGCAGCTGTAAGAGGAGCAGTTCTTTTAAATCGTATGTGGCTTCAGGGTCACACAGGCCAGCCTCTGCCATTTTCTGGCCGTTTGAACTTGGTTAAGTCCTTTAACCTTACCCAGCCTCAGTTTCCCCATCTGTAAAATGGGGATGATAATGCCTGTCCCCAGGCTTCCAGCCGGAATGCAGCTCTGCAACATAGGGAGGGGTAGGTAGTTCAAGCCCATGAAGGTGCTTGGCAGGCAAACTCGGGGCTTCCCCGCGAGCAGAAACCGAGAGCTTTTTGGTAGAGTTGTCACTTGAACAAAGAATTCAGTTTTTCTAGAAAAAGACTGCGTGAGCTCCTGAGTTCTGTGGTTCTCGCAGTGGGGAAGCTGACCACGGGCTTGCTCACCAGAGGGCAGGCCTCAGGCCTGGGTGTGATAGAGCTGTCCCTGCCCCCAGCCCTTGGAGGGCCACATGGCCTACACGTTGAACTTCAAAGGGCCGTTCTAACAGACGCAGCCAGTTTCCTGCAGCTGTGAAACAGCCGACACCAGTCTGAATCACCCAGAGCTGAGGGAAGCTGGGGCAGCACGGGCTGGGCAGTGCTCAGGGCCAGGGTAGTCTGAGAGGCTTCCTGGAGGTAGCTCCCGGATCCTGACTGCTAAGAGAAAAGAATGGCTTGGCTGGGGAGGGTGCTACTCCTTTGTGATTCTTCCCCGAAATAAATCCCTGTAGCCCAGGGTGTTGGGGCCTGGTATGGGTAGATTCAGAGAGATCTTTAGATGGAGGAAGGAGTTGGGAGAGGAGATAAGAACGCTGATAAACTAGATCACACGTAGGAATGTAACCTACTGACCCAGGCTGCCCTCCAAGCCCCAGGAACACATGGCAGTGACAGGCAAATCCTCCTCCTCCAGAAAGCCCACCAGGAGTGCTTCCAGTGATGTGGTTTACAGATGCCATGCTCCAGAAAAACTTCTTGGGTCTGTGCTCTGGGTATGGGAAAGTGTAATCGGGTAGGCGAGGGTGAGAAAAAGGAGGGGCTGGGGCCAGGGTGGGTGCACAGGGAGGTGGAGGTCAGAGGCAAGGGGCTTAGAGGCCCGCGTGGCCCACAGCAGGTGGGAGGTATTTTTAGGTAGGCTCAGGTGCAGACAGAGACATTACGCCATGGCCCGACAGGTGGTTAATATTTAATCCCTTCCTTAATCATTAACTGTGCGGCTGGCTGAGGAGGGACGAGACTGTTGTCAAATCAGTAACCATGGGCCGGGGACAATGTCCACAGATCTCACTGCCTCTCGGCTGCTGGGAGTGCTGGCCGGGTGGGGTTACCCCTACCCCTGGGGGCCCTGGTTCATCTCCTTCCCACAGTGATCTCAGGACATGGAGAGGGTCTAAGAAGGCCAGGGGGAACCCCCTCCAGGTCCAGATCACCCTCCTGCCCCAGAGGCTGTTACTGGTGGGGAGTGGTGCCCACATATGCGTGAGGGTTCCAGGCCCTGCTTCCTGCGACCTTGGGTGAATCATGTAACCTCCCTGAGCCTCAGTTTCCTCATCTGCGCAATGGGGATAAGTGTTCTTATCTTGAAGGACCGGCAAGCGATTCGAATGAGATATGGGTATACAAGGAAGTACTTTGTAAGATGAAGATTGGGACAGCAAACAAATTAGGAAAGCACAGGCGGAAAGATACAGAGGAAAAGAATCTAAAGAGGGAAGAGGAAAGCAAGTGTGGCCTTTCACTGAAATGGAGCTCCTTTCGATGCAGTGGTTTTAATCCGGGTCAGAGAGTGTGTATGGGCAAGCCTGTGTCCGCAGTCTGAAACTGGACTTCGGGGGTAATTTGAAAAGGAGTCAGCCTTGCCCTGAGGGAGCAGGGGTGACCAAACTCCAGGCCTGAACCAGAACAAGATGGGTAGTGTTTGTGATATAGGTCAGCAGGTCAGGGCTGCAGCAGCGTGAGCTGGAGGGTCAGAGGTGGCTGGAGGGTGAGGCAGGGCAGGGGAGTGCTCTGAGAGGTGAGTAGGAGTCAGGCGCGCTGGGGGTGGGGGCGCTCCCTCTCCGTGGGTGCACACAGGTACCCAGGAGCACTGGAGCACATCAGCTGACCGTGTGGCAGTGTGCCTGCATCACGCTTACACACATGTGCTCACATGTGCACGTGCGGAGCCACCCACGGGCACATGGACGCATACATCCATGCACTCTCGGGCATGCGTGTGCATCCCATCCCAGCCGCAGCCCCAGCCCTGAGCCCAGCTGACACCCTCCGGAGAGCCCCGTGTGCCCGTGAGCATCAACAGGGGGATCCAGACACATCCCCCAGAGGGGACAGGAGATAGGCAGGTAGGGGAGGGAAAGACCAGGCACAGCTTCTTAGAGGGGGTGGGCATGGAGCCGGCCTTTAGGAGGGAGGGGCTAGAGGGGTGGGGAGAGGTCCTGGGCACCCCCTCTGGCTGCCCCACACGCATCCCATGCTCTGGCTGGGGCCAGGCGCCTGAAGCCAAAAAGAAACCAGGTAAGACTCCTGAGAAATCAGGCTGAGAGCTAATAGAAACAGAATTCTGAACTTCCCTGTACTCCCTCCCAGTGGGGCCTCTGGGGCTGTGCAGGGGTCTGAGGTAAGGGCCCTCTGTGCTCTCTAAGCAAATACTAAGACTTCCAAAGGAAGCCAGTCCCGATCCATGGTCTCTGCCCTGAGGGAGTCCTAGTCCAGGGAGCAGCAACAGGCCATGGAAGACCCCACAGCACCCCATGTGTTAGGGGGCCCTTGTGGAGGTACAAACACTGCGAGGGGCAGGCTATCTAGTCTAGGGCTCAGGCTGTGTATCCAAACTGCCACATCCTGCCTCTGTCCTTTTCCAGCTGTGTGACCTTGGGCCTGTTACCTGACCTCTCTGTGCCTCAGTTTCTTGTCTAGAGCAGGGGGTTACTAATCGTAAAGTACTTGCTGCTTGTGGTTGTTGTTCAGGTTAAACGAGACAGGAGGACCGTGCCTGGCCCATGGGAAATGCTAAGGCATTCGAAGGAGAATGTGTTTCTGACTCCCATGTTGGGGGGAACTGCACGGAGGACGCATGGAAGCAGGCCCTTGTAGGGCTAGGTTCCGCAGAGCCGGGTGAAGGAAGGGTGCACTTTCCCCGCAGAGCCAAACATGTCTGGGGACCATTAGGAACTCCAGGTAGCCACAGCCACGGCCTGAGGATGGAAGGTTGGGCGAGGGGTCCGGGGGCAGTCAGGGAAGGTTTGGAAAGTCAGGCTGCCCTGGGATAATGGGAACCACAACACTAAGGCCGAGTTCTGGCAGCAAAGAGCTGGCCTCAGTGGTGGCGGACGTCCCGGCAGAGGGCCTTCTGAGAGACCAGAGCCCTGTGGGAGACAGAGCCCCGGGCCCTGGGCTGGGAGGCTGGCCTGACGCCAGCAGGGACGGAGAAGTGCTAGATCTTCATCTGCGGGTCTTTCTCCCCGCGGAGACTCTGAACCCAGCCTCCATGGGGTTGTGTCACGGGGGCTCTGGGCCTGTTCACCGAGGCCTCCTCCTGCTCCTGCATCTGTGGGTCTGGCCCAGCGACCTTGGGTAGGTCACTTCATTTCTCTCGCCTCCATGGGTTCCAGGTGCGAGTGAGCACAGGAACCACTGCCCAGGAAAGCCTCTGTGTGTGTGTGTGTGTGTGTGTGTGTGTGTGTGTGTGGGCCCCCGGCTTCATTTCAGACCAAGGTCAGGCCAAGAGTCAGGCAGAGAGGTTCAGGGCAGGGGAGGACCCAGGTCCCAACTGCACCTCTGTCTTCCTGGGGGGGGCCTTTCAGCTTATCTGAGTCAGGGCAGGGCTGGAGTGGGCTAGGAGGAGGTGCTCCTTCAGTGGCCAGATAGTGCAGAGCGGTGATAAGGCCCAGCAACTGGCTTAGAGAGGGTGGACGAGCAAGGCTGCCACTCCCCTGCCCCCCTTGCCCCACCCCCACGGCACCCTCCAGTCCAGTTGGGCACAGCCCCAGCCTTCCGCCATCCCTACCACCACCCCAGTGGGGCAGGAGGAGGGAGAAGAGGCCAACGGAAGTGGCGTCTGAAGGTTGGTGGTGGCCTTTGTGCGGATTTCATGGGACTGATGGGGACAGAGGCCAGACTGGAGGGAGGTGGGGAGGTGGGGGGGAAGGTCTGCCCAGAGTCTTTCTGCTTTTTTTTTTTTTTTTTAATTTCTAGGAGAGAGAGAGAGAGACAGCGTGAGCAGGGGAGGGCCAGAAGAGAGGGAGATACAGACTCGGAAATAGGCTCCAGGCTCTGAGCTGGCAGTCAGCACAGAGCCCGACGTGGGGCTCGAACCCACGAACCGCGAGATCATGACCTAAACGAAAGTCGGATGCTTAATCGATTAAGCCACCCAGGCGCCCCATGAGTCTTTCTGCTTTTAAGGCCTGGGAAATCCCCCGGTGGCGAGCAAATCAGGATGGATTGCCTGGGACTGTTGAGGTTGTAGAACTGAAATTCCTTTTTCCGGGAATCCCCTCAGTCCCAGGGAAATCGGGCTGGTTGGCCAGCGGAGGAGTGAAGGAATGAATCAGATGGGATTCATCAACAGATGGGACGGCAGACAGCTCTTTTCCAAGCTTCCACAGCCCCGTTTCTTACCCTTGACTCCTCCTCCTCCGCACCTACTCCCCTCCCCGCCCCTCCCCCGCCCCCGTGAAGAAACCACTCAGGTTCGTTCTTGAGTCCATGAATCTGGAAGCTCGGAGCTGCTTCACCAGTGGGCTTCTTTGCCCGGCTGAGGGTGAAACGGGTGAAGAGTTCACGTGACGATCTTTGATGTCTGCTCCTCTGCCCAGGAGCCTCCGAGGTGGAGTTACTGAGCTGGTGCGACACTACAGGTATAACCAGGCGCCAGATGTCTGAGAGCAGAAATTGCTGAAAATTGAAGTCAGGGCATCTGCCTGGCTTTGGGGTCCAGCCCCCTCCCCCCCTCAGTGCCCCTGCTAAGTTGGCCAGCCCTGCATGGGCTTCTGAGGCCCAGAGGACATTCTGGGGACAGGAAAGGAAAGCTGTCAAGGGCATGGAGGAACGGTCGGGTTCACCCGTGTAGAGAGGGCTCAGGGCAGGACAGAGGTGTCAGAATGGAGGCTTTCTGTGGCCGGCAGTTCAGGCCTAGGCCTCCCTGCCTCCTCTTAGCCTTGGGGCTTGGTTCTATTCCACACTCACCCTGAAAAAAGGATGAACTTTCCTTACGTGGTATATGGAAATCCCAAAAACCCTTGGGCCCAGCATTCCTGGCCGGTCACAATGGGGCCACAGCCCAATGGGGGAGATGAGAGGTACGCCTGGGGGGTGAAACCGAGCACCTGCAGGGAAAGGCCTTGGACCTTGGGGGGTGGGCCTAAAGGGATAAGAGGGGGAAATAGCATCCAAATCATCCCTTCAGAGCCCCCTATAGGGCGGCTCAGCCAGAGAAGGTATTCGAGAGCTACTGGGCTCCAGGAAAATAGAGCAGATGCCTATTTCTAGACTTGAAGGCGAGTCTACTTGCTTCCCCTTTTAAGGATCCCCGGGGTTGGTTGTGAGGCAGAGTCTGTTTGTGGAGCCAGCTGTGGTCTTGAAATTAACATCAGGGTAAATGGGCCAACTCAGCTGACCATGCTCTACCTCTAGGCTCGGTTGCTTCTGGAGCTTCCCCTGCCTCATTTTACCTTATATCAGCCCAGATCGCTTTGGCGTGTCCACTTATACAGTACCCCATCCCGACCCCCTACCGTGGTCCCTGTCTGGTCACCTCTGAACCACCAACGACACCCGCCCCCCAACCGCCCCAGGTAACGTGCTCAAAGATGTCTGGAAGATTAATATGTGGTAGGTCAGGGGACCCCCAACAGTGACCATGAAGTTCCAGACAGGCCAGGGCCCTGGGGAGCCGGCCTGGTGAGGGAGCTCAAGGAGGGGCCCAGAGGCCAGCCTAGGTGTCCTGGGGGAGAGACAGCAAGTGTGCTCCGGGTGGGCTGATTCACTGGGGGGAGGGGCGTTTGTATCTCTAACTCAGCCTTCCCCGCCCTCCTACATCAGACTCAACCACGAGACCAAACTGTGTGAGCAAATGGTGCTGATGGTCCATGGGCTGGGACGGAATCCCCCCAGACAGGCTGGCCAAAGGGGCCAGTCACCGACCTGCCAGGTCTGCAGGGAGCCACAGGGAAGTGGGGGCTTGGGGGAAGGGGAGCGACGAGGGGGAGGGGACAGGCTGGGGCAGGGCTACCCTGGGGGGCGTGGCCAAGGGGAAAGGTGCTGAGGGCAGGGAGCCAGGCCTGGTTGGCCTTTGAAGGGCAGGTCTTCCTGGGGAGGACACTTTAATCGCCCCCAATTAAACCATTGCCGGAAGCTTTTAACAGCCCCATACGGCCTTTCAAGGACCGCCCTTTTGTTAGGCAGCCAAGCTGTTATGCAAAAAGAAAGGGGGCTGGGGCCTCTGACCACTCACCCCAGGCCCCAAGACCAGCCAGCCCCAAACTCCAGTCAGCCTCCAAAGAGGCTGCTTGTCCGTGAATCAAAGGCTGGAGAGCCCGCTTTGATCTGGGGAAACCTGGCCGTTCCCGGCCTCCCCAGCTTCAGTCTCCCCGCGGAGGGTGTGGGGCCCGGGAGGCCTTCAGTCCCAGTTTCCAGATCTGCAGTCGGCCAAGCCAGTCTCTGGAGTCCTGGGAGCCTGCCCCGCCCCTCACTTCCAGAGGCAGGTCGGCTGGGACGGTAGAAGTTTGCTCACACTGCGCCCTTGGAGCAAAGAAACCCTGGCTCCGCCTTCTCGGGATGTTCTAGGGTCCCTAGGGACCCAGTGTAGTCCCCAGCTGGGCATCATCTGGAAGCCCCGTAGAAATGCAGATCCTCCGGCCCCATCCCAGACCTACCAGATGGGAACCTGCTTTCGAACCAACCTCCCAGGTGAAGTTCGAAAAGTGCTGCTCCAGCATCTTCCCTTCTTTGGATCTCTCCTCCCCCTTCTTCCCCCCAAAAGCAAGATAAAGCGTAGAAATGATATTAACCATGGTAGATTATGGGCAATAGGCCCTCCACTTTCCAAACCGTATACAACATAATCATTTCGAAAAATGTCAACAGCAAGGCCCCTTCTGTAAATAGCAGTTTCTTGAGGACCCCAAATGGCAGGTTTCCATTTGGTCATTTGGTTAACATCAAAACCCTCCACCCTTGATTTCCACATCTGCTCCCTCACTGCATCCTCAGAATTGCCCAAGGTAGACAGGACAAGCATTGTCATGATACAGGAGAGGAAACTGAAGCCCAGGAAGGTTTATGGGCTGGCCCAAGGTAGTGACTGAGGTAGGTGGAGAGGAGAAGGAGTCAGGAAACTCCATTCAGAGCCTCCCTACTCTAGGTCCAGCGGGGCTGTCACAGACAGTTGCAAAGTGTATGCACTGCACAAAGGCACCTGGCCCAAGGTGGGAGTGGGAGCTGAAGCGTAGCTCCCATTCCACTCACCAAGGGTGTCCTCATGTGGGCAGAGCCCTATATGCTGGAGGAAGGGGAGCCTTTTCCTTATATACATGAAAGCCCCACACAGGCCAGCAAACACCAAGTGGTTCCAGAATTCCCCATGTCATCCCCTGCACCCTATCTCCCAAACAAGACCTGTGGACCATCAAGCACATGCCAGCCCTCTGGTTAGTGCTTTCTTTCGTGATCCCACTTAGTCCGCAGGACAACTCTTGGACTCTTATTTCTGGATAAGACCCGTTCCTTCTGCTTCTCTTCTTGAAGCCGGTTTCTTGAAAATCAAACAAGACCAGAGCGTTCTCCAGATTAGTCAGACCCTGTCAGAACAAAGGTCTCCCGCAGCCCACCCAGGGATGGACAGCCTGGCTCAGCCAGAGGGACGCCAGTAGGGGTTGGTGGAGAGGGATGTTCTGTACATTCTCAGGTCTTGAAACTTCAGTCCCATCTGGGGCAAGTCTCGAGGGCCTGGCGGTACCGACAGTGCTAAAACCCACCTTGCTTTCCCTCCAAGACTCCACAGCAGGCTCAGCCTTACAGAAAGACTGCAATGCTGGCGCTGTAAGGTAAGGTAACAACGACAAGGTAAGGCAGCCTGGTGGTGCTTTTTAGGGCAGGGGTTGGCATGCTTCTTCTGTGAAGGGCCAAATAGCAGACACTGTAGGCTGGTCTCCTTCATAGCTACCCAATTCCTCCACTGTAGTGAGAAAACAGCCATAGACGGGATCCAAACTAATGGGTGTGACAGTGTTTTATTAACGGACAATGGGATTTTATTTTCATGTGATTTTCACACGCGCCAAACTTTTACACTTTTCTCAATTTTTTTCCCCCCAGCCATGTAAAAGCTCTTCTGGCTAGGGCAGCACAGAAGCAGACAGTTGGCAGAAGTTGATCAGTGGGGCCACATGTTTGCCGGCCCCTGGTTTAGAGCAAAGGTTTGGAGGGCAGCCATCAGTCGGCTTCAAGCTCCGGTTATCACTCTAACCGGTGATGTAATTCGGGGCAAGTTGCTAAATCTCACTGAGCCTGATAGGGGTGGTGGTGCTGGTCACTCAGGCAGTAAGCAAGATGAAGCATCTAAAGGCACTTACTAATCTTAGTGACTGGCATGCAGCAAGCAGTCTTTAAAGGTAAGTAATGAATGTTGCAGCAGGCTGTTGGAGGTCAGTGGGAGGGGGCATGAGGCTGGGGAGGTCAGGGACCTTGCTGGAAGAGGTCTGGGGTAAGCCTGACGGATATGAGAAGCGTGGTCAAAGTTGAGAGGTCAGGCCTGGGAAACTGGCTTCAATTGTAGGGTCCAGGACGGCCATCGAAGGCTCTGAAGAGGGGCCCCTTCAAAGTGGGGCCGGGGGGGGTGTCCATCGGCAAGGTCTGCCTAACTGGGGGGCTTGTGAGGAAACACCATGGGCCTGGGAGGCAAGCGATGAGGTTACTGGTGAGCCCAGGTGATTGGGGTGAGGGCAGGGAGAGGGGTCGTTTTGAAGGGAGTGTCAGATCAATAGGAGACAACACAGCCAGGTTTGTGTTCTTCGACTTAAAAAAAAAATTTTTTTTAAATGTTT
This sequence comes from Proteles cristata cristata, assembly GCA_017311185.1. NCBI lineage: Eukaryota > Metazoa > Chordata > Mammalia > Carnivora > Hyaenidae > Proteles > Proteles cristata. The sequence goes on from JAESUZ010003943.1 coordinate 1,490,367, forward strand.
TATTTATTTCTAGGAGAGAGAGAGACAGCATGAGCAGGGAAGGGTCAGAGAGAGAGAGTCACAGACTGAAACAGGCTCCAGGCTCTGAGCTGGCAGTCAGCACAGAGCCCGCGGGGCTTGAACCCACGAACCGTGAGATCATGACCCAAGCGAAAGTCGGACGCTTAACCAACTAAGCCACCCAGGCGCCCCAATGTGATTTTTGACTTTAATCACCTAGTAGATACCAAATTAGACCCTTTCTCGACTGCAAGCACATTTCCAGGGTAAGGAGAGGACCACCTAGGGATGTGTTGGTACCAGGCCTCCTTTCCCACCCCCACCCCAATACGGCAATGTGACTGTCTGTGAGTTCCCCAATCTCTGCTCCCTCGCACCGAGTGGTGTGGGGGCAGGTTCCTAAACCAAGCTCAGCCTTCTCCCCTGAGATTTTGTTAATGTGGGATCAGAGAGAATAGGAGTAAGTCCTCCTGGGGTAGAGGGAACATCAGGATGTGAAAGGCAGACCCGGCCTGCGGCTGTGTCCCCTGTCACGTAAGGGAAGTCAGAGCATTCATGAAAAAAGAAGTTATCTTAACAGGAAGCAGAGATGAGAGGCTGAGCCAGTCGAGGACGGCCTCCTTGCCCTGTGCGGGGCCTGGAGAGGCCGTTCTTCCTCTGATTGTGAGAGCTGCCCTGAATCCTTTGAATAAACCCTGCTTTTTCTAAGCCTGGTCTGAGTTCCTATCACTTGTAAATGAAGAAAATTGCCAACTAACTGTGTCCTCACGGCTTTTTTTTCCCTCCCCCCGTCCATTGTTTATTGTGCATTTACTGTGTGCTGGGCGCTGGTGCCTCACATCTGTTACTTAGCAGACTCCTCAGTCATGCTGTGAGCCAAGACTACTGTTATCTCCTTCTTGGAGGTATTAAAAACTGAGGATCCAGTTTCTCCTGACACTTAAATGGGGTGTTCCCAAGGCCTTGGATAGATGAACCACGAGATCATGACCTGAACCAAAGTCGGACGCTTAACTGGCTGAGCCACCCAGGTGCCCCAGATTTTTATTATTTTTTAAAGTGTAATCTCTATATCCAACATGGGACTCAAACTCATAACCCTAAGATCAAGAGTCGCATGCTCTACCGACTGAGCCAGCCAGGAGCCCTAGACTTCTTTCTGGAACTTAAGACTGATGCATCCAGCCAGGCCACCTGGGTAGCTCAGTTGCTAAGTATTTGATTTCGGCTCAGGTCGTGATCTCACAGCTCATGAGCTCGAACCCCACATCCAGGGAGCTCAAGCCCTGCTTCAGGTAAAAACATGAGCCCCACTTGGAGTGAGCCCTGTTTCTCTCTCTCTCCCTCTCTCTCTCTTCCTCTGCCTCACTTGGAATTCTCTCTCTCTCCCTCTCTGCCCCTCACTCACTTGCACCCTCTCTCTTTCTTAAAAAAAAAAAAAAAAAAGACTGATGTACCCAGCTGCCTACTTGATACAGGTATTTCTCTTTCTTTCTCTCTTTTATTTTAAAAGTAATCTCTACACCCATCATGGGATTGAACTCACAACCATGAGATCAAAAGTTGCTCATTCTACTGACTGACCCAGCCAGGCACCCTTAAAAAAATTACTTTTTACTTTTTAATTTTTTTAAAGATATTTCAAATACAGATGTCTAAAATTAAACTCCTGCTATCCCCCCTCCCATAAGATCTGCCTCTCCTCTGGCTCTTCCTCTCTTCCACCCAGCTTTATATGTCAGAAACTTGAGGCTCATATTTGACACATTCTCCTTCAACCTCCACACTTCCTCTATCACTAAGTCGTAGGATACCTACTTCTTAAGCATTGGCTGTGCCCCCTTCTCTACGGCTCTGTTGTCCCTCATCCAGCTGCATCCCCCTCTCCCTTGAAAGATAGTCTCCTCCTTGGTCTCCTTGAATACACCACAAGTCATCACCATTCAGTTACTGGAGACATTTTTGAAAGAGCTCTGACCACATTCCCCCAGTCCTTAAAACTACTCAGTGTTTCTAGTCTGAAATCTTTCCCGAGGCTTATGTGGTCCCACCCGGTCGGATTCTTTCTACCTTCCAACCTCAGCTTGAGTCTCTCTTTTGCTCACTCAGTATGGACTCCTTTCAGTACAGGTACCAAAGTCTTGTGACCTCAGGGCCTTGGTACATGCTATTTCTGCTGTCTATACCCAGTTCTCTCTTTCTACTTCCCCAGCTTTTTTCATTCTTAGATATCCTTCATGTCCTGACTTAAACCTCAGGAATACCATGTCTTGAGCCCTCCAGGAGATATTAGTTCATAGCACCCTTCACTCTCTGTAGCATTCAATAAGTATGTGTTTGGATATATATTTCATAGTTGTCTTCCTTGCTAGACTTTGACTCTATTTCATTAACCATTGTTCCTGCAGCATCCTGTACAGTGTCAGGCACAGAGCTGGTGCTCAGAAATATTTGCTGAATGAATGACTGAATGACAGAGACTTGGAGAAGACCCGTGACTGGGACCTAGGGTCCCAGTGCTGGTGACACTGTTGTTAACAGTGTTGGGCACTATTAACACTGTATGATATTGGGACGACCAGGGAACCGGGAAGGAAGAGGCTGAGATGCCAGCCTCAGGCTCTTAGACTCATGGGAAAGGATGCAGAAAGCAAGGTGGGGTAAAGGTGGAGGTGGGCATCCACTGCCAAATGGAAGTCAGACCGGAGGTAAGGAGATTCCCAGGACCTAGATGAGATGGGGGGGGGGGTGTTACCGGTCACCCACTAATAATGGAGCCCTGGGTCTGCACCCGGGCCCCGCACTAAGAGATTTGCCCGTGTTCCCTCTTTCAATCCCCTGCAAGGTGGGATTATTATCTCTGGTCACAGACAAGGAAATGGAGCTTTAGAGAGAGGAAGTCACTTGCCCAGACTCCCAGCTAGTAAGTGTCAGAATCAAGACCTGAATCTGGAACTTAAGCCTAAGAAATCAGCTCTTTGGGAAAAGCAGCCCAGAAAAGAAAATGGCAGGAGGACGGGTTCTGTCGCTGGACTTCAGGCAGAGCTTGCAGCCCTGCCCCCCTCTCCCGTATCACGTTACCCCTGCAAGGCTCTGCATCCCTGCGGGTACCTTTGTGAAATTCCAAAACCTCTTGCGGGAATCCGAAAAGCCTCTCAGTGCAACCCCTCAGGTGGTCAGGCCCTCCCAGGCTGGCGCCTACCTCCCTCGAGGATTTCCCCGCACAACTTCCATTTGAAAAGGAGCTTGGGGCCTCAGTGCTTATCCTGCTGTGGCCCATCAATGCCCTCAGCTCAGGGATGCAGAGTGAAGGAGCTGGCCTGCTGCGAGAAGTGGGGCTGGGGGTTGGAAATCCTCTCAGAGCCTGGCCTTGGGCCTTGGGCTTATTTTATGTAACATTACTTATAGACCCCCGCACCCCCTCCCTGCCCATTTAACACCACTACACATAACTCTTTAAAAACTAATGTTATTGAGACAACGCAACAACTCTACGAGGTAGGTGCTGTTAATCCCGACATTTTGCAGATAGGTGGGAGCCGACAGGGTCAGTGACTTCCCCAAGGTCACTGGCAGTAAGTGGCAGAGCTGGGATTTGAACCCAGGCACCGGGCTCTGGACGTTGTGCTCTGAAACCACTCCCCTCCACAGGGGAGCTTCTCTGGGTGAGGGGGTTGGGGGGTGGGTGTGGGAGATTCCAGCCCCGCAGCCCGCCTGGCTTCTGTGGCCTCGGGAGATAACGGGTACCTCCTTTCTCACTCGGCCAGGGTTTGTTTACCTCGGGTGAGCAAGTGGCTTCCCCAAACAAAGGGGATGCGGGCAGAGATAACCCAATCGTTCCGGGCCCGGCTGGGGCTGTTGGGAGGGCCGGGATTGAACCCAGCCTGGACTTCGAGAAACTGCCAGGGCCTGGCTGCCTGCTGTTTGTTGCAAAACAATGAGTCAGCCCTGCGGGGAGAGGAGTGGGAGGGCGGGGGAATGGGGGTAGAGGGGCCTCTCCCCCTCCAGGCCGGCCTCCGGCCTCCTGCCTTTCCCAGGGTGGGTTCTGCCCACCCCCACTCTCCCAGCCCGGAGAAGGCTCACCAATTTCCTTTTTGGTTGTTTGGCTGTGATAGGAAAGGTATTGAAAAATAGAAAGTGCCCTAGACAGGAAAACACTCTGAAAGCTGAAACCTGAAACCCGCTGGCCTGGGCCAACACCTCGGCGGGGGGTGGTCAGCCGGCCAGGATTCCGTCCCTGGGCTCCTGCCCAGGCACCTGCCCATGGCGGCACCTTAAGCCCTGGTCGGTAGAGAGAACTTGGACGACCAGGGGTGAGTGGTAACCGATTCAAGGTCACGACTGGTGCTGATGGCCAGGAGGGCGGGGCGGATCCTGTGGGAAGGTTCGGGGCCTGATTACCTGACGGAAGAGTCTGGAAACATAGACCTTTCTGAAACTGGGTCTGCCAGGGGACCACGCCCTTCCGCCCTCCTGTGGGAAAAGCCCCCACCGGGAGCACGTCCGGTGTCCGACAGTTCTCTACCCTGGCTATCAATGGATGAGCCCCTTTCAGGTCCCATCTGGCCATGGTGAGTGTCACAAGCCACTCCATTCTTCTCCTGGCCCTGCCTCCTCCGCCTCCGGGCCCTCTCCTCCCACTTACCCAAGAAAGACAGTGTTTCCCTCTTGTTAGAACGCACAGAGGGACTTTGCTCAAGGTCACAGTGCAAATTCATTAATTCACTCATCGAACTCATGCTGGGCTGCTGCTGAGCCAGACTCCGAAGCCAAGGGCGGCGGTGGAGGGAGACGGGAGACAGGGAGAGAGAGGGCTACACTCTCTTGGGAGCCAGCTGCCTACACTGGAAAGTGCTCGCTAACAGTGCATCCAACCAGACTTACATACCACACAAGCAGGAGGAACATGGAGGGAGATCCAAGGTGAGTGGCAGAGAAGGCTTCCTGGAGGAGGCAGATAAAGCAGGTCCTAAAGACAGTAAGAGTGGGCCGGGGCTGGCAGAGGAGGGTGCTCTGGGCTGGGAGAAACCAAATCCACGTTTCCAGGCCCCCTTTCCAAGCTCTATCCCCTGGTCTACAAGAATTACTGAGCCCTTCCAAGGGTACAACACTGAGCTGGGACCCAGGAGAGGATGCAGGGCCACTACCATTCAGTGCCTGCCCTGGAGATGCTTCCTGGGCCAGTGGAACAGCAAACTGCCATCCTCATAATGCTGAGGAAAGCAGGGAGTGTTGTGTATCCCTACGCAGGATGCCCCTCATTTATTTTTTTAAATTTTTATTAAAAATTTCTTTTAATGCTTTTTTTTCTTTTTGAGAGAGAGAGATAGAAAGAGAGACAGAACACAGATAGGGGAGGGGCAGAGAGAGAGGGAGGCACAGAATCCAAAGCAGGCTCCAGGCTCGGATGTGTCAACGCAGAGCCCGACGCGGGGCCTGAACTCATGAACTGTGAGATCATGACCTGAGCTGAGGTCGGACGCCTAACCCACTGAGCCACCCAGGCGCCGCAGGATGCACATCATTTAACCCACACCAAACCCAGACAGTGGCTGTTCATCCAACAGCTGCCAACTGAGCACCTACTAAGTGTAGGGAACTGTCAGCCCTGGGATATAAGAGGGAGCTTGGAGCCCAGAGGTGCAGGAATCAACAGTCAGCAACATGACTCTCGCCCTGGGACCCCCCACAGCTCCCAGAGGGGAGGAGTTTCCTTTGTTCAGACTGTCCTCTGTTTAGGATAATCCTCTTCTGCCACCATCTTTCTCATGTCCCTGGGAGGCTCTGAGCCTCCTCTGTCTTCATACATTCCCCACAGGACCGGGTGCTGTACTGAGTACATGACTCAGTACTCAGTCATTAAGACGGGTCTCAATGGGGAAAATCTTTTCTCCAGCTACAAATGGACATTGGACCCAGACCACAAATTCCTTGATCTACCCAGGCAGTGTTCAAACGATCTCGTCGGCCCCAGAGTCCCGTGAGGCTGGCTGGTGGGCTGCTTCTGTGAGACCAAGACCTGTTACTGGTGACATTGCTGAGCCTTTAAGGCCGCCATCCTACATGCGGGGGGCGGATCTCTGAAGCCCTCAGTCTCCCCACGCGAGCCCATCTGGAACCACGCTCTGAGCTCGGTGGTGAATGGGAGGGCCCTGGCCAGGGTCAGGGTGGGCATCCTGTAATACCTCCAGCCCAGGGCTGCTCCAGATTTCGACCGTTGTGGCTACTCAGGTACAGACAAGCCTGACTCTAGGGAGGAGAGGACCCTGTGACGGGGACTACAGTGCAGGTAGCTCAGGAGGGGGAGATGGGGCAGGGCCTGGGAGTCCTAAGTGGGAACAGGCCGTGGGAAGTCAACGGTGGCAGCGTGCATTCTGGGAGCTGTTTTTATTTCTTGGACTTGTGTGTTTTAATTTCCTCGTTGTCCTTCCTTGGGATTTCCTGAAGCCCTCCAGAAAGTTCCAGCTGCCTCAGCTATGTGTGTCCGAACTTGGATGGCGAGGCCACGCGTGGGGCCCGGTTGCCGTGGTGAGGCCCAGGAGCTCAGAGCGAGACCATGCGGTGGGGGCCACTGCAGCTTTCAGTTTTCACGAGGGGCCCTCTCTCTTCCCCTTCCAGGCCCTGTCCCTGCAGCAGGGCCGCCCAGAGCATGACTGGGACTGTTTCTTCCTTTTCTTTCTGGCAAAAGCTTCGGGAGGGGAGTTCCCCTTCTCTGTTTGTTTTGATTCTGTTGTTTTCTTAAAGAGAGGAAGGAAAACCATCATCACTTTTTCGGTTTTGTGAACAAAGGCAGGCAGAGAGGATGTTCACTGGGGCCGGGACTGTGGGGGCTGGGCCTCCCCCGCCTCCCCTCAGCCCTCTTTGCAGCCCTTCTGAGCCCCCAGAACACAGATCGGCCCGCCACGCAGGGTCAAGTTTAGGTGCTGGCGCTGCTTTTTAATAGCTTTTCGCCTCTCTGAAGTTGGTCTTTAAAAATGGGAGTTGTCAGATCTGCTTTGCAGGATTGTTGAGATCAAAATCAAAGGAAATCTACTAACTTGTGAAAACACAGTGCCGGCCACACAGAAAATGGCCCAGAAAGGTCTCTCCTTCGCTTCCTTTCACAGTGGGGGTTGGAGGGGTCTTTCCCTTTGGCCCAATTGTGTGGAGTATGGGGACCTTCCCCACTGAAAAAAGCCCCCCAGCTTCCTCTTGTCCGTATATAGCTGCCTTCTTCCCCAGCAGGACCTGCAAATGCCCACGTGAGGAAAAGCTCTGAGGAGCAAGTGACAGGTAAGGTGGTGGTGGAGAGGGGAGACGGGGAGGCCCCTGAGTTTCTTTTCGCCCCTTGGTCCCCCAAGCCCCATGCCCACTAGGTTGGATCCCTGGGGCCTACTTCTGCAGCCCTGGGGCACGCCCCCTTCCTTTTATTTTTTAAACGAGTATTTCTTTCATTTATTTATTTATTGGGGGGGGATTACACGTGGGGTAGGGACAGAGAGAGAGCACAAGCAGGGGAGGGTCAGAGAGAGAGGGGGAGAGAGCTAATCCCAAGCAGGCTTCACACAGTCAGCACAGAGCGGGGCTTGGACTCACAGACCGTGAGATCATGACCTGAGCCAAAGGCGGCCGCTTAACCGACTGAGCCATGCAGGCCCCCTTCTCTGATGAGACGTGCGGGGTGTCCTGACCAGGCAAAAAGGGAGCCTCACCTCACTGAGTAGGTCCCTGGGCCCCAGCTTGTGCTGAAACGTCGCCAGGGTGTGCTACCTCTCAGGGCATCGGTGTTTCAGTCTGTAAAGTGGCTTCTGAACTTTTTGAGCACAGACGCTCTTGCACAGAATTGAAACATTTTGCTCCCCACGATAACAGTTGTACTTTAAAAATCCTCTGACAAAAAAATAAAAATGGCCAGCAGCAAGTGTATACTCGGTCACGCTTTGAAATGGAGGCGTGTTTTATCAGCAGCTTCCACAGAGATTCAACAGCGTGTCTCCTTACCTGGGAGGTGTCAGCTTCCATGTGACGTTGCCTCCCATGGGGGCCTGGGGCTCTAGTCTCGAGGCAGAGGCAGCTCTGGGATCGAACGCTTCCTCCCTGGCCCTCCTGAGACTGACCCCGGGACTCAGGGACGGTCCCAGGCCCAGCTACGAAAGCCCACCAGCGACTGACAAGAATGCACAGCATAGTGGCTTATCTTCAACACGTGGATGCTCCCTGGGCTTGAGTCCTCACACTGCCACTAGGCAGCTCTGTGATTTGGGCCTGTGCTACTTAACCTCTCTGGACCCCAGTTTGTCATCTGTAAAATGGGGGTCATGGTACTAGCGAGTTTTTTGAGAATGAAATGAGATCAGAAAATCACAGGACTTACTTACCATAGGGTGCATTGGTGCTTAAGAAACGTCCCATTTAAAGACAAAGCCACAGGCGGGGCGCCTGGGTGGCTCAGTCAGTTAAGCACCCAACTCTTGGTTTCGACTCAGGGCATGATCTCAAGGTTCGTAGGTTCGAGCCCCACGTGGGGCTCCATGCTGATGGTGCGGAACCTGATTGGGATTCTCTCCCCCTCTCTGCCCCTCTCCTGCTCTCTCTTAAAATAAATAAACTTTAAAAAGTAAAAAAGAAAAAAAAAAACCAAAGCCACAAGTACCATTGTTCGGGCTGGTGCGGTCCCCTTTGGGCATGGTCTCCTTGTCCTCTCTGGGGACCCCTCCTGGCCCCTGCGGCTGACTCCTTCGGGACAGAGCTCCTCCCTCCAGGTTCCCTGGCCGGGCCCTGTCCCCCTGAGGCAAGGATCCCAGCCTCCCCGTAGGTTGCTCGGCCAGGCCCCGCCCCCTCCACCCACCCCTCTGCGCTGCGGGCCGGAGCGTTGGTTCCCGACCACATGAAGGAAGGCGCACGGAAAAGCCATAAACCCGAGGCCTGAGAGGGACGTTTGTTAAAGTAGGACAGGTCCGCGGCCAGCGCCGGGGCGGAAGCGGCCGTTTCAGGGGAGAGGGATGAGCACCGAGGAGCTGGCATGGGCAGGGCAGGAAGGAGGCCCATTAACACTTCGGCCCCCGACCGCGCTTCCTCCGGCACCTCGGCCCGGGCGCACACAGGCGCGTTTGTCCCGCTTTCACTGTGGTGCTGTGTTCGAAGCAGCCCCTGCCCCCAGCCCCAGGTGGGCGGTGTGGCCTGGGCACAAACGCCCTTTATGGATGGGCTGTGCTAGAGGAAGACACCACCTCCTTGGACCAGGACCACCCCCCAGAATTCAGAATTGACCCTGGCGCACCCGCCCTCTTGGCAACGCGGGCACGCAGGGCGCCTGGTCCCAGGAGAAGGGAGCCAGGTTTAGGGGAGAACAGTCCCCCAGTGACCCTTCCCTCCTGGGCCCATGCTGGGGGATGGCCCCCTCACCCCGCCTGCTGCCACCTCCGGGGGCTGAAGGAAAGGATTCTCATCTCCTTGAGGGGCTCTGGAGGGAGCATGTGCCTTGGTGAGGCCGGCAGAGGAGAGGGAAAGCAGACACATCCCAGCGATCCCTCTCCAGCCTCCCTCCACCATCCTAGGGAGAGTGGGGACTTAAGCAAGCACCCAGGGACCACCTGGCCGACCCCTCCAAGGAGCCCAGTCCGTGTGAGCCTGGGATTGAATCCTCAGAGGCGCCTTCGTGCTCTTCCTGCTGCCGGTGGGTGAGAGAAGTCACACATTCCACAGACAGGCCCTTCCGTCAGGCCCTGCTAGACTCCTGTCCCCGTTCGCACAGCCCCCGGCCCCTCCCTGGCCTGCCCGGTCTGTTGCCCATTTATTCCATTGGCAGGTGCGGGCACGTGCTGGTTGCCTGTCAGCGCCCCCTAGAGACGGCCCAAGGACCTTCACCGCCACCCGCCCCCACCCTGGGGAGGATCCAACTGAACTATTTCTCGGGAGGTAGGAGAGGTAAGAAGGAAGCATGAGAGATTAGCTCTATTCCCTGTGGCCACAACTCCAGGCTGACCTGGGGTGCAGCTAACCCCTTTCTGTAGATGTCATTGTTCCTCTTTTATGCCTGGGGATGCTGGGGAGACGTGGGGCATGCAGCCTAGCTGGGCGCAGGGTTGGATGGGAGGGGCTCCTACGTGGGGGACAAGACCCGCATATTGGACAAGACCCGCTGAGTCCTGCCCACTGGTGGCCCGTGAGCCTTCTGTCTGGCTGGACTCTGCATGTGGGTGGACTCTGGTGAGGGACAGCAGGAGGGAGTGAGAGAGCAGACCCTGCCTTCACTCTTTCCCTAGGCCAAGTGCTCACTCTGATGAGCCTCCCAACCCCCTGCACAACCCCCCCCCCCGCCCCCCGACAATGTGACATCACCGCCGCCATAGCCATCAATGCTGACTTGGGTTTATCTCCAGCCCTCTGGCCAGGCTGAGGGAAATGTAACTGAAGGGTGTGACACCGGCCTCAAGTCAGAAACTCAAGTCCCAAGTCCCTTCACGTCCTGCAGAGCCAGGGGCAAAGCAGACTGCCCAGGCACAGACACCCCCAACGCCTACACAAACACAGACAGAAATATTTCCTCCACGCCCAGTACCCACCTCCTCCACAACACGGATGTCCATGCGGACACACCTCGGGCACAAATACGCTCCTGCCACCCACGCCCTCCCCCTCAGTGGTAGCGACCTACGACACGTACACCTGTGCCTATCCCGCAGCCAGTGAACCCACAGCCCTGTCCCCATGGAAATTTCCTCCAACCACAACCTCACAGACACATGTACGCTGTGCTCCCTCACAGATTCCCTTTCCTGACCTCAACCACAGACAGACAGCTCACAAATTCAGACATCCAGCGCGTCAGAGCCTCTGCAACACCTGTGTGCACACGCACACAGGCACACATTCTGCTGATCCACACACTCGGACCAGACCCCTGAGCCGGGCCCCTCACCTTCCCCAGCGCTGCATGGAGGGGTTTGTGCTGATAAGCCACTTAGTTATAGTTCGTGGTTTGAAAGGTGTGCGAGGTGGGGGAGAGAGGGAGAGAATGAGAGTGTGCAAGGTGTCAGGCAAGCAAAGTGGAGAGAAAGAGAAGGAAGGAAAAGCTCTGTGACTCACTTCCAGCTTAACAATGCCGCATCTCAGCTCCCCCAGGCGGGGCGAGGGGCCCCTTTGTCAACCCAGGCTGGGTCTGGGGGTGTGGGGTGGTAAAGTGACGTCCTGTCCCCAGGCCTACTGGGCAGAGGAGGTGGGGACCCCATCCAGAGAGATGTGTTCTTCCTCTGTCTGCCCCGGGTGGGGGGTGGCGTGAACTCAGTATCATATCCCCAACACCTGTTTTGGCTCCTGGGTACCCATCTCTAGACACTTTGGCTGCACTCCCCATCTCTGACCAAACAAATCCAGAACCTTCTGTGTTTCTGCACCGTACTCCTGAGGTTTTGGACAAACCACCACTTAACAGCCTGGTCTTCTGCTCCTGTTGCTAGGATCCTGCGTTCACCACCCAGCTGCACCCCACGAGCCCCTCTGGATCTTTCTTCCAGGTGTGCTGCTGCCTGCACTGCCCTCTGTCCCCTCGCACTCATGCTCTCCATCACTGAGGCTCCAGCTCCTTCCCCGATGTTGCCTCCCGGCCCTGAGCAGCTCCTGCCCCAAACCATGGTTTCTGTCCCTCCGTTTCTGGGCTGTGAGCCACCCCCTCCTCCCAGTTAGACAATGAATTCCTAAAGATCAGGCTCTGGAATTTTTTCTTCCGCCCCCACCCCCACCAGCAGGGTCCCAGACAGCAGCAGGTGCCCAGCAAGGTCTTGAGGGATGGACGGTAAGGCTGGAAGAAGGATTGAAAGACAAGGAGCTCTGCCTTTGAGGTAACTGGCGTCCCATGGATCTGATTCTCGTGGCCAGGGCTCCATTCTGCTGGGACAATGAGGAAGGGAGGATTTCTTCCGGGCACCCCTCTCCCCCAGACCAGGGCCCGGGGACACAGCAGCTGCAGGCCTAGAGAGCAAGGCAGGGCCTCGTCGGCTACATACCTATTACATGGGGGCTCTCATTAGCCTCAGTTAATTCAGGCTTCTAGGGGCTGGGGAGTTGCCCAGGCCACCCAGCTGATAAGTGGCTGGGCCCTAAAGCCTGTGCCCACCTCCCCATGATACCATCCTACCCCTCAGCAGCCCTGCCCCTGTTCCCAGTTTGCCCTCTAAATGTCACTGGTCTCTGACCTTCACCTTTTGCTCTGCTTTGTCTGCCTGAAACTCTGCCTGTAGCACCTATCTTTCCCCGGAGCCTCCACCACTTTGCTTGGTGCGTCTCCTTTAACTTGCCCCTGGAGCAGAATGAAGTCTTCCCACGGTGGAACGTATTTCTTTACGATCTCTCATCGGGAGCCACATTTTGCAACATGGAAGGCTATTCCTCAGTCCGGGTCAGAAGTTAGACAGACCTGTCCTTTCTCCTCAGCACCAGCAGGGACTGTGCTCACAAGAGACGCACCTTGTCTGCTTGTAGCTTCCTTTCTGGCTTGCCGTCATGCACACTCACACTCACACACACACACACACACACACACACACACACACACACACACACACACACACCATAGCAGACTGGCCTCCCCAGAGCCTACACAATCCCCGTTGCAAATGATGATGGAAAAAACAGGTAATGGGCTCTGGGAAAGGCACGGGGCAGGCTCCTTGTGGCACAGACTCAAGTGTGTGATCCCAGCCCGCAGATAGCATGTAATTATTTGGTAAGAAATTGAATTCCAACCCGAGGCCAGCTGTCCCGTTTTTCCCCCTCTCTCCTGCGCTCCTTGCCAGACCCACAATGCCTCAGCCTCAGACGTGAAATATGGTTGTGATTTTCATGCCTAACCAAAGTCAAGGCTGATTCCTCAATGAGTTCACTTTAGCTGGAAGATAAAGACTGACCCAGATTCTTGTGTGTTGATGTTATGGGGCAGGGGGAGGGTGGAGGAGGGTTCCAGAGCAGAGGGGAGGTGAGTACCTTTTGGACCAGGGGTCACCTCTGCCACAAAGGGGCTTTGAGTCACCCTGTTGGGAGTGGCTGTTGGCACAGCTAGGGATGGACCCAACCCGCCTGTGCTTGTGGCTGTGCATGACACAGAGCTGGGAACAGGCCTGCTAATTTGTACTTCACTGGCCCCTTGAAGTGAGTGTGGCCGAGTGATGTGTTTTGGCCAATGAAATGTATTGACAAATGCCACTTCCCAGGTAACAACAATAAAAGCTAATGCGTGAACTCTCCTGTCCCCTTCTCACTGCCATGGTTAACGGGGAACAATGGTGTTGCTAGGGGACTTCCTTCAGCCTGGGTCCCTGAGTGAGGACAGCATACTGCAGGTGACCAGCAATGCTCAGTTGGCATGAGAGAGAAAGAAATCTTTACTGTTTTAACTTTTTAAATGTTTTATTTATTTTTGAGAGAGAGACAGAGTGTGAGTGGGAGAGGGGCAGAGAGAGAGGGTACACAGAATCCAAAGCAGGCTCCAGGCTCTGAGCTGTCTGCACAGAGCCCGACGCGGGGCTTGAACCCACGAACTGCGAGATCACGACCTGAGCCGAAGTCAGATGCTCAACGAACTGAGCCACCCAGGTGCCCCTTTACTGTTTTAAAACACTGAAATGTTGAGATGTTTGTTACTACAGCACAAATAAGCCTATCCTGCCTGATATACCTGCCTTGTGGGTTCGAGGAGGGGATTCCGAAAGTAACACACACAAAGAGCTTAGCAAAGCGTGCCTAGACATGCTGCTTCCTCTTCCTCCTCTTCTGCTGTTATTTCACTTTTTATGGTTTGAACCAAGTCACGAAAATTTACCCAGGCCCACTAAATGTCTTGTACAGGAGCCCGGAGGGGATGGTGACAGAATATACACAGGTAACTGTCACCTAATGTGCTAATGCTGCACTACAGGTATGAGTCCAGAGCTAGGTAAGCCCAGGGGAAGGAGTAATAAGTTCACTGGGGTTCTCAGAAGTCAAGTCCGATCTAGATTATGGTAGGGGGCTGGTTTGATTTCTTCAGGCAGAGGAAAGAGGATGGCGTATTCTAATAACGAGAGCAGCTGCTATTTCTTGAACGTCTGTTATGTGCCAGACACTGAATCAGGCACACCGGCCCGGCTGTCAGAGCAACCATAATATTCATGATGTGTGTTATTATTATGTCCACTTTACAGATCAGAAAGTCAAGGCCAGGGGCACGTGGCTGGCCCAGTCGGTTAAACATCTGACTCTTGATTTCTGCTCAGGTTGTGATCTCACAGGTCGTGGGACTGAGCCCTCATTGGGCTCTGTGCTGACACTGCAGAGCCTGCTTGGGATTTTCTCTCTCTCTCTGCCCCTCCTCCACTCTCATTCGCTCTCTCTCCCAAATAAATAAACATTAAAAAAAAAAAAAAGAAAGAAAAAGAAAATCAAGGCCAGTAAGGGTGCCCAAGTCACCCCAAGCTGAGCAGCGTGCAAAGGTGAAGAGGTGTGGCAAGTCTTCCCTGGCCTTCAGTCTGGTGCCTCTCAAAGGGCCACATTCTCAACTCCAAGGATAGCGTTCTAAGAGTGTAATCCATACCGCACTGGGAGACATTTCCAAAATCCAGGTCTGGCAAAGTCACACTGCTGCTGCTCATGAACCCACTGTGGCTCCCTACTGCATTTTAGACAAGGCATGGCAGTCTGGACACCTCCTGACCAATGACAGTCCCTCCTGACCGTGCCAGCATTGTCGCTGGCCACTCCTATTCACGTTCGCAGGGTTATTGTCTGTGCCTGAACGTATCCTGCCATTTTCTGCCTCCTGGGTTTCGCTCAAGCATCTGTCCAGGATGCCCTTCCCTGGGGGCATACACCCCAGTGTATTCACCTGCCTGAGGCCTACCTTCCCTTCACAGTTCAGCCCACTGCCCACCCTCTCTCTCTGCCCCAGGTGTTGGCTCCAGGACCGAGCCTCGGGGAGCGTCTCTGACATTGATTCGGTCTGGCTTGAATGATAGGATGAGAAAAGCTTGCTTGGGGTGCAGGTATTTGCTACTATTTAATATATGGATATTTAGTAGAACATGCATACAATTTATGAATGTGTATAAATATATCAAAGGTGTGTGCCAAGAGTTGTTTTTTTACAACAGCTGTCTGCAATCAAACGAGTCTGGAGGAGGCGGCCCTATAGGCCGTGAAAAATTGTTGCAGTTTGCCATTTACCAGCTGTGTGACTTAGGAAAGTTATTTGACTTCTCTGAGCCCAAGTCATCCTGTGTATAAAATGGGAATTATTGGGGTGCCTGGGTGGCTCAGTCAGTTAAGTGTCCGACTTCGGCTCAGGTCATGATCTCACAGTTTGTGAGTTCGAGCCCCGCGTCGGACTCTCTGCTTTCAGCGTGGAGCCTGCTTGGGATCCTCTGTCTTCCTCTCTGTACCCTCTACCCCACTCTCACTCACTTGTGCTCTCTCTCTCTCTCTCAAAAATAAATAGACATTTAAAAAAATAATAAGATGGGAATTATCTTGGTTCCCACCCTATAGGGTTAAGGAGGGCTCGATAAAATAAAACTTGTAAGGGAAACAAGGCCTCCCGGATGTGTCCTGACTTCTCAGCTTGTGGAGGGGCCTTGCTCGATGCCCCCAAGCTGTTGGTGGGTCCTGAAAGGAGGGGCGGAGGAGAGAGGGAAGGGGGTGACCCCGTTGATGGGGGCTCTGTGGTGTAGGCGGGCTGGGCTGAGACAATCCCAGCAGTGTTTGATAAAAGGCTGGGGCTCTTCAGTGACCGAGTAAATGTTATAAGAAAAGGCCATCTCCAGGGAAGGGCTCCCTCCCGTTCCTTGCATGAGGGCCAAAGTCCCCAGAGGCCAGTCTGGAGGCTCCTTTTATGTGACTGTAAAGTAATCTAGGACCTGGCAGGATTGAGCCTGGGCGGGCACTGATGCGCAAGGCGGCATTGATGTAGTCAATGATTACCTTTTATGCCTAGCCATAAAGGCAACCGCCCGGCCCTCCGGACAATGCCCCCTCCATACAATGCCCCGGGAGTGTGGTTGGACACACAAACACACACATCCACACACACACGTACACCCCTGCTGGGCAGGTGCTGTCTCCACCCGAGATCTCTGAGGACATCCACACAGGGCATCTTCATCTTCCCTGGGGGGCCTCTAGGGACTTGGCCCAGGAGCGACGGGGGTTTAGGTGGCTGTAAGTGGGACATGGTGAGGTCCTCCGAGACACAAAAGAGCTACCTTCAGGGCTCCCGCGTTCCAGGTGGGTGTACGCAGAGGGGACAGCTTGGTCAGACTCAGGTACCATGTCTCAGTGGAAAGACAGGTGTTCTAGGGCAGAGTAGAGTCCATTCCCTTTCTACAGGTGATGCACTGGAAGTCTGGGTGCTCTGCGACTTGGAGCCAGGAATAGGACCGAGGCCCACAGCTGGGAAGCACCTGTGGGCCTGGCCCTGAGGCTACTGTTGGGAGCACACCCCCACCCACCTGGAGCACGGAGGCCAGCGGAGAGGGGGCAGGACTGGAGCGTAGGTGGCCAGATTAACCTTCTGCCTCTTGGACTGATAAGGCTCGGGAACTTTGTCCCAGCAAGAGAAGACTGGAGGGGAAGGGGTTTCGGCTTCCGGTGGGGGGTTCTGGCAGGGTCAGGCGTCTGGGGCATCTCTGCGGGTCAGGAGGCCTGGGTTCAGGTGGACTTCCTCATCCTGGCAGCAATCTCCCATGGATGAGAGGAGGACTCTGCGCGGGCTTCTTGGCGGGCACGATGAAGATCCAGCCAGAGACTCCAGAATGCAGCTCTCGGACAAGTGGACATCTGGGCTGCTGTCTTGAAGGAAAAGGGCTGTTATTCGTAACAGTGCTTGTAATGCTCCGTGGAATCAGAGTGGAGTTGCTTTGAGCCCGAGCCAGAATGCTCCAATCAACCTTTGGCTCTGATAAAGATAAGCGGACCCAAGGTGATAACACACAAACCAGAAACTGTCAACAGGTGCTAATTAGGGCGCTGGGAGCCGAGCCGCACCCATTACACCTGAGACCAGATGAGACCTCAGGTATCTGGGTCGGGGAGGATATGGGCTGGGCTCGCTGACTGTACCTCAGCCTAATTGCCTTTGTTGTCACCTCCTCCTTCTAACGACCGGGCACCCCCACCCCCGCCCCTGCCTACATGGCATTACATAACACAACACAAAATAGCAAAATCTAGGGGTGCCTGGGGGGCTCAGTCGGTTAAGTACCCGACTCTAGATACCGGCCCAGGTCATGATCTCATGTTTTGTGAGTTCGAGGTCCCCGTCGGGCTCTGCACTAACAGCACAGAGCCTGATGGGATGTTCTGTCTCCTTTCTCTCTGCCCCTCCCCTGCTCATTCTCTCTCTGTCCCTCTCTCCCAATAAAAAAAGAAAAAGATTTACCCTCTAATAATAATAAAAAAAAAGATCTATAGGAATGCTGTGCAATATAACACGATCAACATGATGTAACAGTGGAAAGAGTCTGGTATTGGG
Source organism: Proteles cristata cristata (assembly GCA_017311185.1). NCBI lineage: Eukaryota > Metazoa > Chordata > Mammalia > Carnivora > Hyaenidae > Proteles > Proteles cristata. The sequence goes on from JAESUZ010003943.1 coordinate 1,507,843, forward strand.
AGCTAGGAAACCTGATTCGAGCCTTGCTCTGCCTGAGTGTCATTTCTCTTGGAACTTCGATCCCCTTTGCAACTGGGGGGTAGGAAGGGGACAGCTACCCAGTAATCCCTCGCTGGGGTCCCATCTCGGCCTAAGGTTCCTTCTCTCCCGCTACAAAACAGTGTAATCTGCGAAGTGCACAAAACATCGAGGGTGCCACCCAGCCACGCTGGGGTGTCTGTGACACTTGACAGAATCACAAATCCGTCTTCAGGAGAGGGAGTCATGAGGAAGGCTGTGAGCTGTGGACAGTTCTCAGAGCTCCTGGAATCCCTCTCTCTATCAGAGCCAGAGGTCAGCGTGCCTACTGCCTGCTCTCGGGGCACTTGGGGTCTATTTTTAACTCGGTGCCCCTTAAATACATATGGCATTGGGCCCAATGGTTCATTTGTCTCTATCCCCTGCAGCTCCCCTCCCACCCCGCCCTAGTGCATGAGCACACACACACACGCACACACACTGAAGTGGCGGCCCAGAGGTGACGCCACACAGGGTGCTGAGTTCCCAGTGTTCGGGTCCCGGCCACACCCCCTTGAGCTGGGATAGTTGCTGGAGCCCCACTCCTCTCCCAGGCTCAGGCCAGCACAGATTCTGCTTCCCACCTGCAAGACCCAGGCCGAGAGCAGGGCAGGGGCCCGCCATTTTCCCCTAGGAACTCGTAGGAGAGGTGTTGACAGGGTTGCCCAGGGATAGATGCAGGGGTGAGGAGAGGGGAAGGAAAGTGGCTGGAGAGTGGGTGAGTTGGAAGAAGAGAAGGGAGGTGGGTCCTGACCATCCTTCCTGTGACTCACTTCTCCAGGCAGCGAAGAGGTGCCTGCTGCCTGCTCTGCAGACTCGGGGCTGGGCAGCAAGGCAGAGGGCTGGCGAGACCCTCACAGGGGCCAGGACAATGGAGAAGGTCAAACATCAATGCCCCGGGAGCTGAGACGACAGCCCCAACAGGGACCCACTCCAGGGGCAGTGGCTCGAGGCTCCTGCCTGGGGCAGCGGGCAGGGGTGCGGTGAGGAGGAGAAGGGAGAGGACCCAAGGTGAATCTGGAAAGATGGGTGGGAATGCATCATCCCTCAGCCCTTCTCAGCCTCCGTTTCCCATCTGAACCCCAAGTATAACTAATGACACTATCCTGTGGCATCAAATGCACGCATGGACGGAAGGCTCTTACAATAAGGCCTGGCTGGTACTTAAGTGTTGACCGATGACTTTATGGTCAGGAAGATAAACAGGGAGGGCATTTTGAGCATGCACATGGGGGCGCAAGCAAGGGGAAATGAAAGGCCTGGAGCCTGAGCAATCTGGCCGTCCTGGGAAGCTGTGTGGAGCTGCGGCGTGGGTCTCTGTGTCGGGGCCCAGGGAGCAGGCACAGTGGCACAGCGGAGGTGGGGCCTGGCCACTGCAGCACTTGCTTAGTCCAGCCAAGGGACAGTGGGGCCCGAGGGGACCGACCCAAGAGGGGAAATGCCCTGAGATAGGACCACCGCGCCGGGGTTGAGTCAAGGGCTTGGATGCTCTTTCTAGGAGGCTACTGTTGGGAGAAGGGGTATTGCAGAGGAGGAGTGTGTGTGTATGTGTGTGTGTGAGAGAGAGAGAGAGAGAGATGGTGTGGCTGAGTGTGCGTGTGTGTGCGAGTGTGCACGCGCGTGTCATTTCTAGATCAAAGAATGCTTAGAAGGTCCTGTTAAAGGTCAGGTCAGTGAGGAGGGAGAGCCTGGCCCATCTCTTCAGACCTTGGCACCCAGGCAGCTCCTTCCCACCCAAACCCACGGGGCCTGGAGGCGGTGGAAGTGCACAGGCCTCTGACTCGGGCTGGCCAGGAGCAGGGCCTGGCACTGCGGGGCCAAGGAGGAGCCCGTGTAGTCAATGGCTGAGGGGCAGGCCACACATAGCCCCAGGCTGGAGGCAGCCATGTCAGGCTCTCTTGCTGCCGAAACAATAGCCAGGGCTGGGGTCAGGGGTCGGGACAAAGGCGAGGACATGATCCTGGGGCCCCTGAGCCACAGGAAGACGCCCTGGAAGTGAACCGGAGGCTGATGGCCGACCTTAGAGGATGGGTTGCAGCCGCATCGCTGACTGCTCGCGGGAAGGCTGTGGCTGCCCGTCAGGGGCACCCCGCCCTGGCCCGGGCCTACAGTAGCACATGCTCTCGTGATGGGATGGGATGAGGAGAGCTGGTGAAAGCCAAGTGCTAGAGGCCCGAGCTCCTCTGAGAGTCCAGAAGCTGTAGACACGCAAGGCTAGGTAAGGGCACTCTGCCTGCCGAAGCCCAGCGTGGAGACGGGACACGAGCAGCCCTATGTCCCACGGCCACTCCAAGCTTTCTGGCCCCAAGAGGCAGCTTCTGTGGGCTGTGGGCGGGACCCTGCTCAGCTTATCCCAATTCTGGCTGCAGAAGAATTCCCCTTGAAAGAACCCGTCTTGAAGCTTTCCAGGAATACTGGCCCTGGGGTGGAACTGGGGTGGCAGGCAGAGGGGGGTGTGGGGTGGTACGTTTCAGAATGGTACGTTTCAGAATAGACTTGGACCCAAAGCCAAGAGCATAGTGTTCCCACGGGCCTGAAGCCTGGCTGTGGAGGGACCAGGAGGCTACAGGGATGTGCCTGGCGGTACCAGGACAGGGCGGGTTGTGTGTGTGTGTGTGTGTGTGTGTGTGTGCGTGAGAGGGAGAAAGAGAGAGAGACAGGGCTGGTAATGACCGATGTCACATGTTCAGGCCCCCAGTGCCAAAGGCAGCCTGGATCAAGTAATCGCATCGTTTCATTTTTTCTTTTTTCAGACATTTTATTTTATTTATTTATTTTTAAATAAACTCTACCCACCATGTGGGGCTTGAGCCCACAACCCTGAGATCAAGAGTCACATGCCCTACCAACTGAGCCAGCCAGGTACCCTATTATCTTTTCTTTTAAAAAACTGGTTTAAAAGGTGACATGGTATAACATAGTGGTGAAGAGTGTGGCCTGGCCCAAACAGCCTGTGTTTGAACCTGGACTGTTGTACCCATCGCTAGTGGCTGTGACCTCAGGTAGATTTGTTCGTCCGTCTCTATGTCTCAGTTTCCGAAACTGTAAAATATACTTCAGAGTTGAGTCTGACCTCAGAAAGTCATCGCAAAGCTTTAAGTGAGCAAGTATAAATAAGTGCTTAGGAACCAGCCTCACGCAGAATGAACACTTACACAGGCTTGGTCCTTGCCCAAAGGCTGAAACTCTGTGTCAATCCATCAATGCCAGGCCCAGACCCAGGCCAGTGCTGAGCTCTGACCAGCTGGGCCCCCGTGGGGTGTGGCAGTGCTGCCTGCATCAGCACATCCAAAGTCCCCAGACCTGCTGAGTTGGCAGAGAGCCTGCCCTGGCACTCCCCAGCCCTGAAGAAAGACCTAGAAAAACGCTGGGCTTCCCAGAGTGTCAGCGGGTGGAGGGAACAGAGCACGAGAGAGCCTGGCCTTGGCTGAAGACGCCTTCCATGGCTAGCTGACGGGTCTTGCCCTTGCTGTAGGGCTGGGCCCCGCTGACTGGTTTGTTGTGCATCTTGTCTATGGAAAGGGGAAAGTGCAAGGGCTCGGGACTCACTCCCTCACTCCATGGGGGCTGGAGTGACAAACGTGTGCTTCGGGGGCTTTGCCCTCCGGCCCACGGGTTCTCCCCTACCCTGACTGGAATTCCATACCAGCAAGTCCACACCCGCCCATCTGGCAATAATTCTTTGCTGCCTTATGTTCCTGATGATTTCATCCAGCTCCACAGTTGGGCAGTCAGTCAACAACACTTATCAAGGCCTTATTGTGCGTCACACCATTAACCTTTGGGTATACGGAGAACTGTCTTGGATCTTGGGATCCATACGTAGGGTTCAGGAGTGAGAAGGGAAAGGGGTGCCTGGTTGTGGGAATAGTGTGGACCAAGATGTACGGGAAAGCAGAGAGCCCACCTGAGGTGTGAAATGTGGCTAGAGGGAGGGCAAATGTGAGGAGGCCCATAAGGAAGCAGTGTTGGAGGAGGAGAACAGGATGGGCCCTGTGGGCCCTGCTTTCTCTGGAAAGAGCCCTTGAGAGAGAGACTTCAAATATCCAGAGGGTAGAGAGGTGTTCCTGACATCCCCCAAGGTTGGGTCCTTTGCAGGTTGATGACTGTGTAGCATCCGGGTGTATTTGAAGGTCAAGGTTGCCCCATACATTGCATGAGTGTCTCATTCTGGAGTTGTGCAATGCAGTGGTCCTGTGACATGGGGGGGGGGGTGCTGGTGTTTGGGTATCAGCGAATGGGTGCTCCCCTGTGTCTGTATCAGCAGGTGCCTGTGGGGTATGATTCAGCCAATGGCTGTGAGTATGTGTGAGTGAGTGAGTGTGTGCGTGTGTGTGTGTGTGTGCTGTGATTGGGGCACTACCCAGGAGCTGGGGGGCTATTTTTGGAGGTGTTAGCAGGTATATATGGCCCCTACCCCCACCTCATCCTATGCACACCTGCTCAGGTGAGCACACCTGGAGGTGATTCCACATCTGGGCTTGTATCTGGCTGGAAGGTGTGTTTCTGGGCATCAGGCCAAGCAGGTGTTGGCCTCCCTGGGAGCCTGGCCTGGGGAAGAGATGGGGAATGGGGCTGTGGGGGGATGGGAGAAGCTTGGTCTTCAATCTCTTTGGGAGTTTCAGAGAGAGACTGAGTGGGAAATGTCCAATGGCCACCCACCCACTTTTGTCTTTCCATTAGTCCATCCTTCCTCCTGTGTCTTTCAGCCCATCTGCTGATCTGTCCATTTGTCCATCCATTGGCCACCTGTGTGTTCTTGGTTCTCCCCTAAAATCAGCCTGCCTCCCTCAGGCACTTCATTCTCAAATTTTCTTTTCTTTCTTTTTAATGTTTTTTTTTTTTTTTTCTAGAGAGAGAGAGAGACAGCGTGAGCAGGGGAGGGTCAGAGAGAGAGGGAGTCACAGACTGAAACAGGCTCCAGGCTCTGAGCTGGCAGTCAGCACAGAGCCCGACGCGGGGCTCGAACCCATGAACCGCGAGATCATGACCTAAGCGAAAGTCGGACGCTTAACCGACTAAGCCACCCAGGCGCCCCTCATTCTCAAAATTTCTGATGCCAGCTGTAATGACAGGCCTTGCCTTGACCTTTGATAGCTCTTGGGGTCTCGGCACACCCTCCTCCTCCCTAGTGCTCAGCCTGCACAGTTGGCTTCCACTCTACCCCGTGGGTGTCATGAGGTCTAGCACAGACATGGCACTCCCTGGCCAGTCCTGGAATCGAAGGTGCACACAAGCCCCTTCCAGCCCTCTTCCCAGAATGCTCTCCTGTCTCTGCCCATACAAGTCTCCTCTCCTCCAGGACGTCTTCCCTGAACACCCTGCTCTGCTCCTGTTGCCTCAAGCCTCTGCTACACAGTACGCAGGCTGGAGAAGCCTCGCGGGAGCCCTGTGGGAGCAGAGCTGAGCACTCCTAGGTAGGACACGGGGCCACCCGGGGGCCTAGGGGAGGGCCATGGGGCAGGTCACTTATCCCCTCATCCCCACCCAAACCCCAGCACAGTGCTATGGCGCCCCGGGAGGTGTCTCCCTTAGAAGATGGGGATACTCACACCCTCCCAAACGGGCTTGAGCCTGCTGCCTCCTTGGTCCCCCACCCGCACCCCCAAATTCTCCCCTTGGCCTGGACTCTGGATGTGGGACACCATCCAGGCCAGAGACGGATAGGCCTCTCGGTGCTGCTCTCTCCAGGGCCTCGTAGAGCCAGAGCACTGCAGGGGGATGGGGTGAAGGCGGGCGGATTCATCACAGAAATATGGGTGCGTGTGCGTGTGCGCACGCGTGCATTCATGGGCTGCTGGTATGTGCCGGGCACTATTACAGGCACTGAAGAGAGAGCGGTGGAAAAGACCGGCCGGGGCAGCTGCCCCCAGAAGCCTGGTGTTCTAGAGGAGGAGACCCAGAAGCTGCTGGGTGGGCATCAGCGCGTGCTGGGGGGGTGTGGCGGGAGGGCGCGAGCGGGTCAGGGACCTCTCCGCGAACAGGGTCAGGCCCAAGCAAGTCCGTGTGCGTGTGAACTTGAGTGTGCGCCTTTGGGGTATCCGTGGCTCTCCTGGGGTCTGGGCTCCTTGCTCAGTGCAGGCCCCGAGCCGGCGTGCACAAGTGCGGGAGGCCATGTGGCAGCCACCCCTGGCCTGCTCCCAGGCTGCGGGGCTCTAACTTTAGAAGTGACAGCCTACAGATCTTTCCGCACACCTGCTCAGGTGCCCAGCCGCTGGGGGACCCAGCCCCAACCAACAATGGATGGAGAATCCCGGCTCCCAAGCCCTACACCTGCGGCCCTACCTCCTATGTCCCAGGAAGCCCCCCCTCCCCCCACCTTTGCAGGAGGCCCCGCTCTGGAACCCTCCAGGGTGCCGCTGACTCGTCATATCCCACCCAGTCAATCTGGGAGTGGGCCAGGCTGAGCTGGAAGTCAGGGGAGAGGAGGGAAGCTGCCCAGACCCCTCTAGCACCTCCTCCTTCCCAGGGGCTTGTTTCCCAACTGCAGGTGGAAGGGCTCGGCTGCCTCTGTGCCCCTCCCTCTGCCTCTGCCTCCTCATTCTCCCCTTTGCGTCTCCTGCATCTCCCCTCTCTCCTTTGCCATCTAAGAGTTTTCTAAGAGTTAATAACAACGGGCACTGAGCTCCAGCCGTACGTCAGGCCCGGTGCTAAGTTCGTTACATGTATTAACTCATTTGACCCTCGCAATAAACCCTGCGAGGTCCGTGCTGTCATCCCACTTTACAGGGAGAAAGCTGAGGCTCAGAGAGCTCCAAATCACCCGGCCAGGAGGGCGCCGAGTTGGCATCCAAGCCCAGTCTTCGTTATCCTTTCTCCTTGGCCTCATTCACTGCATGTTCCCACACGTGACCTTGGCAGGAGCTGAGCTGTGGCCCATGACCCTGGGCCATGGGAGGGGTATGCGGAGGGAGGAAAGAATGACAGACACATCTGGGATCTGAGTAGTGGGAGATGGTGCAGGCAGATTCCAGCTACCTCCCCTGCACACTCTGGGCCCTCCCCTGCTGCAGAACCTTCAGTGGCTCCCTGCAGGCAGTTGCAGGCTCCCTCCAAGTTCAGAGTCCTTTCAGGCAGGTGTGCGTCCTTCCCCACACTACCACCGTCTCCCCCTCTGCAGCAAGCTCTCAACCAGGCAGGCAATTGCCCCTGCTCTCCCGCCTGCCTCTGCGCACATCGCTTTGCCTGCAGTGGGGCTAATGGGTAAGGGTAAGGTCACACCTCGAACTAAGTGCCTTGTTGACTTCATTTCATTTCATCTGCCTCACGTCCCTGTGAGCTAGGTTTTCTTGCACTCTTTGTACAAGAGCTCAGAGGATGGCAGCACTTTGCTTAAGACCACAGAGCAGGCAAAGAGCACAAGTGGGATTCAGAACGGCTCCTCTGCCTCCACTGAGGACACAACTAGGTATGTACTAGATGGACCCTCACTGCCTGTACCACCACCAAACCCTGTGCCGGCAGCTGGAGATAGTATTCTGGGAGGGGATGCACACAAACACAGGCCCACGCACACACGCACAGGGTGCAGATGGTGGGGGGTGGGGGAGAGGTGCCGATTGCTCACCTCCCAGTCTCAAAAACTTCACACCTGTGACTTAGATCCCCAGCTGGTTCCTTTCTTTTTTTTTTTTTTTTAATTTTTTTAATGTTTTTTTTTTTATTTATTTCTAGGAGAGAGAGAGACAGCGTGCGCAGGGGAGGGTCAGAGAGAGAGGGACATACAGACTCTGAAATAGGCTCCAGGCTCTGAGCTGGCAGTAGCACAGAGCCTGACGCGGGCTCGAACCTACGAACCGCGAGATCATGACCTAAGCGAAAGTCGGACGCTTAACCGACTAAGCCACCCAGGCGCCCCTTGTACCTTTCAAGGAATGAACTCTGTTTCCCTTTAAAAGGGGAAAGAGTAGGCAAGAAGCAGGCACATTTTGTTCTGATGTCTCAAGATGTCATTTGGGGACAATTTGTCCCTTTTCTCCCCATCTCTGCACCCCCCCTTCCTCCGCCCCTCCCCACTCTGGTCCTGAGACTGCAGATTAGCACACTTCCACCCCCTATCCCTCCCCACATGGGTTCATGACGCCCTAGGCTTCCCAAAATCCCGTGTCTAGTGCTGAGCCCCTTCGCTGGGGGTGGGGATGACAGGAGACAGTTTCTTCTCCGGGACAGTCTCCGTGGGAGAGAGGCCAGGGTCCTTGGCTGGGCCAGGACTCAAATCCGACCCCTTTCACTGTCTCTGATTTTTTGCTGAGAAGTTTTTGCCAGAAGCTCTGGCACCTCAAGCTCCACAGGACAGAGACCTTGTCTGTCTACTTCACAGGCTTAAAAAAAAAAATGCCATCAGGGGCGCCTGGGTGGCTCAGTCGGTTAAGCGTCCGACTTCGGCTCAGGTCATGATCTCGTGATTCATGGGTTCGAGCCCTGCGTCAGGCTCTGTACTGAGAGCTCGGAGCCTGGAGCCTACTTCAGATTCTGTGTCTCCCTCTCTGACCCTCCCCTGCTCACACTGTCTCCCTCTCTCTCAGAAATGAATTTTAAAAAAATAATTAAAAAAAAATGCCATCACTTACTTTTGGAGGCCCCACCCACTTCACGTGGAACATACTAAAACACACTCTGATTGCACACTGGATGGCATTGTATGGGCATTTTTTAAAAAAGGATTTTCAAATAATTAATGATTGTGAAATTATCCAACTACAGTTAATGCGTTTAATTTAAAATAGACTCTAATTTCTTGGGGCGCCTGTGTAGCTCAATCAGTTAAGCATTTGAGTCCTGATTTCAGCTCAGGTCACGATCTGTCTCATGGTTCATGGGTTTGAGCCCCACATCGGACTCTGCACTGGCAGCGTGGAGGGATTCTCTCTCTGCCTCTCTTCCACTCATTTTCTCTCTCTCTCTCTCTCAAAATAAATAAACATTAAACCATTTTTTGAAAAGCATCATGGGAATTTGAAAATTCTTTAATGAGAACATCAAGACCAAAAATTGTTTTCAAATGTAATGAAATGTTCCTGAGTTCCAGGTTTTCCAGCTGACCTTTAAAAACTATTTTGAAGGCAATACATCCCTGCCCCCCTTTCCCGAATCTCAAACCGTTATGTGGGTCCTTCAACATTTCACGGGCCCCAGACACTATGCCTATGTGATTGAAAGAATGAGTAGCCTGGTACACAGTGACTCCTTAAATACTATTGGAGGGAGGTAAGGAAGGAAATATGATGGCTTGGAAACATAATGAAGACCGCAAATTAAAATGAGATATTCTTTTCTTTTTATTTAAAAAGAATTTTTTTAATGCTTATTATTTTTTTTTTTTTGAGAGACAGAGACAGAGCATGAGAGGGGGAGGGTCAGAGAGAGAGGGAGACACAGAATCCGAAGCAGGCTCAGGCTCTGAGCTGTCAGCACAGAGCCCAATGCGGGGCTCAAACCCACGAATGGCAAGATCATGACCTGAGCCAAAGTCGGACGCCCAACTGACTAAGCCACCCAGGCGCCCCTCTTTCTATTTTTTTTTAACATTTTTTTTTAATGTTTCATTTATTTCTGAGAGAGAGAGAGAGAGAGTGTGTGTGTGAGCAGGGGAGTGTCAGAGAGAGAGGGAGACACAGAATCCGAAGCAGGCCCCAGGCTCCGAGCTAGCTGTCAACACAGAGCCCCACGCGGGGCTCAAACCCACAAACCGTGAGAGCATGACTTGAGCCGAAGTCGGATGCCCAACCGACTGAGCCACCCAGGCACCCCATCATTTATTCATTTCTGAGAGACAGAGACAGAACATGAGCAGGGGAGGGGCAGAGAGAGAGGGAGACACAGAATCCAAAGAGGCTCCAGGCTCTGAGCTGTCAGCACAGAGCCTGATGCAGGGTTCAAACTCATGAACCGTGAGATCATGACTGGGGTTGAAGTCCGATACTTAACAGACTGAGCCACCCCGGTGCCTCTAAAATGAGATACTATTTGGGGCGCCTGGGTGGCTTAGTCGGTTAAGCGTCCGACTTTCACTTAGGTCATGATCTCGCGGTTCGTGGGTTCGAGCCCCGCGTCGGGCTCTGTGCTGACTGCCAGCTCAGAGCCTGGAGCCTGTTTCAGTCTGTGACTCCCTCTCTCTCTGACCCTCCCCTGCTCACGCTGTCTCTCTCTCTCTCCTAGAAATAAAATAAAACATTAAAAAAATTTTTTTAAAAATTATATAAAAAAATAAAATGAGATACTATTTTCATCTTACAGAGTGGCAAAAACCAAAAAGTGGGTTTTTTTTTTTAAGTTTATTTATTTGAGAGAGAGAGCATGAGCAGCAGAGGTGGGGAGAGAGAAAGAGAAAGGGAGAGAATCCCAAGCAGGCGAATTCGGGGCTTGAAACTCACAAAACACGAGATCATGACCTGAGCAGAAACCAAGAGCTTAACCGACTGAGCCACCCTGACGTCCCCAAGATTTTATTTTTAAGTAATCTCTCCACCCAAAGTGGGGCTCAAACTCACAAGCTGGAGATCAAGAGTTGCACGCTCCATCAACTAAGCCAGTCAGGTGCCCCTAATATTTAAATTTTTAAAAAACAATCTGTACATGTCTTTTTTCATTTAAAAAAAAAAAAAGCTAGTTGAAAGACAAATGCCTATGGAATAAATGAAGTAAAACAAACCAATATATGAGTGAGTGAATTCTAGGTGACGTGGAGGAAGGAATTTCACTGCAGCCTGGAGCCCAAGGGGATTTGGCCAGCCAGGGAAGGAGACCCACAGAAAAGGCAGAAAGCCCCAATCTATTCTGCTGGGGGATGTGGAGGAGGGGCGGGGGGTTCTGGAGACTTGCTGCAGGAGGTGCTGAAGGATGGAGAAGGTTGGGCCAATAGGGAAGAGGTGGGGGTAGATTTGTACGCTTTTGTCCCGGGAGGGCTGCCTCTCCATCTGTGTTGCTTCCCACAGCCCCTCCCTAGAGAATACATCTATTTCAAGCCTGGAAAGTCCCAGCCCTTAGCATGATGCCTGGCATATAATCTGTGGCAATAAATAGTGGTTGACTGAATGGATGGAATCAGTCACTGGTTAATCCAGACCACAGTGTTAGTCACTCCTGTGCCTTCCCCAAACACCTCCCTGCCACCCAACAATAACAACAGCAAATGACTCTCTTAGGACTGTTGTGTACAGCTGTGCAGGCTGTCTACTGCACAACTCCAGGAAGAGCCATTTTCATAGCAATCCCTCCTGAAGTTGCATCACATGGTGTACCTGCAAAACACTTTCTTATTCTCGCAAGCTCACTAGAACCAAAATCACATTAAGAGTAGGAGAGGAAAAGGACCGGGAATCTCTTAATCCAGACACTATGGGTTTACTCCTCCCCTTTTGCAATTCCTAAGACCCCTCCCTTCCTTTATTCCTCTCTAATTTGAATTTAAGGTGATTTAGCCAAATCTGGCCAATTACTCTGTCCCTTGTCTACAGAGTTTGGAACTTGCTGTATGATCTTGGGCAAGTTCCAGAACTTGGGTCTCAGTTTCCCCACCTAGGAAATAAGCAAATGTGTAGGGAGCAATTCTGGATGACCCTCCTTGGCTTAAAGGAAGTTTATGGGAACGAAAGTTTGAAGAAATGCATCCTTCTGGGATGTGGCATTCTCAGATGGGTCAAATCCCGGCATCCTGCCCGGTTCTGCCTCACCCTCCGTAACTTTAGGGCCTTCATTTAGCTTAGGAGGCAGTATTCTGGAATAGAAGAAACCCGTGCCGGGAGCAGGAACCCATGTCAAGTTCTGGCTCTGCTGATACCCATGGTGCACTACTGAGCGAGCCACAGCTCCTATGTGGGTCTCTATTTCTTCCTCTGTAGAATGGGTGCTTGGGCCAGATCAGAGAGTGTCAAAATGCTGTGCTGAGTCTGCCAAGGCCTTTCCTTTTTCTCTTTGATTTCTATCATTTGTGTTTCATTCTTTCTGATGCAAACATCACACACGTTCATGAAGATCAAACAGTACTGAGATTGGTGAAACAGTGAAAGCCACTGTTACGGAGAATCACCATTAACTTTTTTTTTTGGTAATTTTTAATTCTGATATAATTTCAAATGTATAAAAAAGTCACAAGAATAGTACAAAGACACTGGTGGACATTTTATTCAGATTTATCAATTGTTTACTTTTTATCCCTTTTTTGCTCTTTTTCTCTGTATACATGTGCCTGTGTGTAAGCAATATCTTCCCAAACTATGTGAGAGTAAATTGCAGCACTTATCCCCCCCTTTTTAAGTTTATTTATTTATTTTGTGTGAGAGAGAGAGAGAGAGAAAGTGAGCAGGAGAGCGGCAGAGAGGGAAGGAGAGAGAGAATCCAAGCAGGCTCTGCACTATCCGTCAGAGCCTGATGCGGGGCTGGAACTCATGAACCGGGAGATCATGACCTGAGCCAAAAACAAGAGTCGAACGCTTAACCGACTGAGCCACCCAGGTGCCCCTGCCCTCTTACCTCTAAATGCTTCAAGGGTGTATTTCCCAAGAACAAGGACATTCTCTTACAGTGCAGAACTTACATAACCCCTGCAGTTAACAAAATCCGGAAACTTAGCATTGATACAATACTGTTATCTAGTCCACACAGTCCATGTTCAAAGTCATTGTGTTGGACCTTTTCATAGGTTTCCAGCCAAAGTAGGATAATGTGGACGATCTTTCTGAAAGCTAACATGTATTTCGCTTTAAGGATTGTGCTTTGCTCCAAAATCATGCTGTCCCCTGTCGTATTGCTTTTATTTTTTTACTTTGTTTAGGCTTTGTTAGGCACCCTCTTAATGATGGTGACAGTGGAGAGTGGGTTATGTGTTATTTGCATTTGAGTCCTTATTTTTTTTTTTATAAATAGTTTATTGTCAGGTTGGTTTCCAACAACACCCGGTGCTCATCCCCACAAGTGCCCTCCTCCATGCCCATCACTCCCTTTCCCTCCCCACCCCACACCCATCAGTCCTCAGTTTGTTCTCAGCATTCAAGAGTCTCTCATGGTTTGCCTCTCTTCCTCTCCCCCACCATTTCCTTCTTCTCCCCCTTGTTCCTCCGTTAAGTTCCTCCTAATCCTCCTATACGTGCAAACATATGATATTTGTCCTTCTCTGCCTGACTTATTTCACTCAGCATAACACCCTCAAGGTCCATCCATGTTGCACACATGGCCAGATTTCATTGTTTCTCATTGCCATGTAGTATTCCATGGTATAGATAAACCACATCTTCTTGATCCATTCATCTGTTGATGGACACTTAGGCTCTTTCCAGGTTTTAGCTATTGTGGAGAGTGCTGCTATGAACATTGGGGTACATGTGCTCCTATGCATCAGCATTTCTGTATCCCTTGGGTAAATTCCTAGCAGTGCTATTGCTGGGTCATAGGGGAGTTCTATTGTTAGTTTCCTTAGGAACCTCCACACTGTTTTCCAGAGGGGCTGTACCAGTTTACATTCCCACCAACAGTGTAGGAGGGTGCCCGTTTCTCCACATCCTCACCAGCAACTAGTTTTCTGATTTGTTCATTTTAGCCACTCTGACTGGAATGAGGTGGTATCTCAGTGTGGTTTTGATTTGTATTTCCCTGCGTTTGAGATTCTTACTTGGCCAAATAAGACGTGGGCGATCCTATGCTAGTCCTTCAACGTCTTTTGCAGGGATCCCAAGGTGTGGGTCCCCCAGGGCTGATGGTCCCTGGTTCCAGGTGAGTCAGATCGCCAGAGACTTTCCCAAAACCCAGCTGGGAGCACACAGCGACTTCCAATGCTGGGGGCGGGAACGGGATGGGCAGCCCCAGGCCCTGTCCCTTGCGGACCGCATGGTCTCTCACCCAGCAGAGTGCATCTTTCCCCTTCCTGTGGCTCTCCCAGTCTGTTTGGGACATCCCCTACCTTGTGAGTCTCACACTGAGGCAGAGCCCTCCCCCCCCTCCTGTCCCCCAGAAACCAGACCTCAGCCGAGCAGCAGAGGTGGGATGTATCCGACAGAATTGGGGGCAGCAGCAGCGGCAGCAGGAAGAGTTTTCAGGGGCAGTGGAACCTCAGAGCCCATGGCCCTGGGGCCCTCCCTGCTCTGGCCAGGAGGTGTGATTCGGGCTGGGGTTCTGGCTGCAGTCGGTGCCTCCCTGGATCCTGCGTTTCCGTGGCCTGTGACCAGGAGCCCTGACCAGCAAACACTGAGAAGTCTGCACCATGGGATTGGAGAGGCCCCGGGGCCTGGAGCGGGGACATATTGGGACGTGGTGGGCAGTGGTTCTGGGGGGCTGGGCAGCCACGGAGGAATCCTGTTTCCTCATCTGGAACGTGGATGGGCCACCCTGTCTGGGTGTTAGGTGCGGCAGCCCAGGCAGGCAGTCCTGTGGGTGAGGGGCAGAGGGATGCAAGGGCAGAGAGCCTGGAGCCCGAGGAAGGGGCGGGCAGGAGGGGGATGAGCTCAGAGAGGCTGGGGGTGCCTTTGTAGGAGGAGGCAGACAAGCCGGGGCCCATGGGTCCATCCACCCTAACTCTTTTCTGACCTGCTTGTATACCCACACAGTGTATTGGTTAATAGAACAGTCAGGGGGTGGCTATTGTTATCTTATTTTACATACAGAGAAAGGGAACATATACAAAAAGATGAAGCAGGAAAACAGAAAGGGGCAGGGCCAGGATTTAAATCTGCGCCTAACTCCAACAAAGATGCTCTCGGGGGCGGGACCAAACAGACACTTGAATGAGAGACCAGTGTCTCTGCCTCAGTCCCTGAGTTTCTATGTACTTCCCATGAGTCCTTTGAGTAAAATATGCTCCTTGTAAGCACTTTGATCGAGTAATGGAATCTGGGGGCCCGGCTCACTTTGTAAACACCAATCTTCTCCTCTTCCCCCACGAGAAAAAAGTTCAGGTCCAAACAAATGAGCTTCAACACTCATGCTTGGTTGGTGACCCACCCACAGGGCCTTCTCTTTCACCACCCCTCCCCTCAGTACCCACGGAGCCCAGCTTTGTCCCAGGTCCTGAACCTTTGTCCTTTGGGACACCTGGTTAACGCTGTGGCAGTAATCATAGAAATATTACCGTTGCTTGGGACAGATTCAGGGATGAGATGTGGCTCACTTGTGGCCAATGAGGAATGAGGGACAGTCTCCTAGGAGCTTCAGGGAAAATTTTTCCTTGATCTTAAAATGAGACACAGGATGAGGTGTTTCCTCGGTTTGTTTTTGTTTTTGTTTTTTGCTGTTCTGGACATTGTTGTGTGACAATGTGATGACTGGGGTGATGGCAGCCATCTTGTGACCATGAGGAGAGCTAGCCAAGGACAAGGTAATCCGCTGAGAATGGCAAGGGGGAAGGAAAAGAGGAAATAGCTTGAGTCCTTGATGGGGATGTTGAGCTGAAGGATTAATCTCTGCTGAAGCTACCCTTCCTCTGCACTTTTTGTTCTGTGAGATAATACACTTTCCTTATTGTCTAAGCCAACTGACTAGAACGTCTGTTTCTGGCCACTGAAAACGTCTTTACTGGTGCATGAACCGTGGGATCAAAAGAATGAACACCTGAACACCAGACACAATAATCTGATACACTAATAGCTGACAGTGGGGACAGCAGCCATTGGTCAAGTGAGGAAAATCTGATTCCTTGACCAAGGGAGGCCCTAATTTTTTTTTTCTCTGCTGGTTCCAACGCCCCACACTCTGTATCTTGTCCAGGCATGTGGAAGGACTTCCATCAGAGGAGAGGTCTTTCTCCAGCTGAACTTCTGACTCCCATTTCCTGTAGGGTCAGCAGAGGAAAGCAGCTTTATTTACTGAATCAGGATGGAAAACAGATGTCCAAGCACCCCGCTGGGCCCAGGCTCACCCTGGACAGAGGCTGGGCCTGTTCTCAGTCCTGACCCACCCACCAACCCCCTGTGCCCCATATCGAGTCCAGATGTGGCTTTGTCCAAGCCCTAATAATAATTTTGATTTGTTGTGGCTAAGTAACCTTTGCTCCCAGCTCAACCCTAAACCCTCCAAGGAGAAAAATAGGAATTATACTACGAGACATCTGTGAGGAAGTCCAGGTAGGGCACAGAGGAATGTGCACTTGAGTAGCAGGCCAGTGTGGGTTCAACCAGAGCCTGGTCTCACCCTAACGGAGTGGTCTCAACCCATTACATCAGTCAACAGCTGCTGTGTAACAAGCCACCACAAAACTCAGTGGCTTCAAACAGTAATTGTTTAGGGGCACCTGGGGGGGCTCTGTTGGTTAAGCATCCAACTTAGGCTCAGGTCATGATCTCGAAGTTAGTGAATTTGAGCCCTGTGTCAGGCTCTGTGCTGACAGCTCAGAGCCTGGAGCCTGTTTCAGATGTTTCAGATTCTGTGTCTCCCTCCCCACCCCAGCCCCCCACCCCTCTCCACTCATGCTCTGTCTGTCTCTCTCAAAACTAAATAAATATTTAAAAATATTTTAAAAACCAGTAACTGTTTATTTGCTCACATTCTAAACTTTGGGCAGGGCTTGGTGGGACAGCTCATTTGTTCTGCACGTAGTGTTGTGTTTTGGAAGTGAGGTCAGATGGGACCGTGGAGCATGGGCGGAGAAGACCCATCGAGGACGTGTGTCCACCCTGTTCTTTGTACCCGTACAGATCCTTCCTCGCTCAGCAGCGAGCTGAAGGTAGACAATGTTGGCAGAATGTGTGCCTGCCAAGAAGAGAAGCTCTTCCCGTAAGCGGCCTGAGGTGATCTCTGAAAATGTTAGCTGTTTGCCTGACCCAGAAAACCCCATGAAATCACATACATCAACAGTCAAATCTACCTGTTCCCTTTACGGACACCTAAGAAACTTCCCAGGCCATCCTGGATGTGCATGTGTGGAAACCCATCAAGTATATTGAAGATGTCACTTTGCAGAAGTAGCGTGTGCTGTTCTGTAGTTATGGTAGTGGGGGAGGCAGGCACGCTCACACCAGACAGTGGGGCTGGACATGGGGTCAGTGGCCCAAAAAGAGTACTCGATTTTTGCTGCACTTGCTTAAAAATGCAAAGTGTAGGGGCACCTGGGTGGCTCAGTTTGTTGGGCATCCGACTTCGGCTCAGGTTATGATCTCACCGTTTGTGGATCGAGCCCCACGTCAGACTCTGTGCTGACAGCTCAGAGCCTGGGAGCCTGCTTCAGATTCTGTGTCTCCCTATCTCTCTGTGCCTCCCCCACTCGCACTCCATCTCTCTCTCAAAAATAAACATTAAAAAAGAATTTTTTTTAATGCCAAGTGTAATGCTGACCTTACGGGTTTAGATGCAGATTTTCTGGTCATTTAGCATATCTGGGTGAAGAAAGCCCCGAACTTGCAGAGCTCATGGTCAGGTAAACCTGTACATGAGTTCTTCTTCCACATTGACGTGATGCTTACTCAAAATGAGCAGATTATTCCCAAATCAGAAGAGGAGGGTGCACAGAAGAAAAAAACTATCCCAGGAGAAACTGGAGAAGTCAAAATGATGGCTGGGAATAAATTCAGCATAAAATACATGCAAATAAAAGCAAAGACATTTAAAAAAATAAAGCTGAGTTCGTTTTGTGCAGTATTTTGTTCAAGGTTTCCACTGTTCTGGTAACAAGGAAATACACATGCATACATGAGTTTTATGGAATATGAATTGCATAATTCTGGTGATTCTGCACCTGAGTTAAATGCTTCTTACATTTGCATTTAAAACTGACATTTAATAATGTAAGGTTGAAGAGTAAAATTCATGCTGATGTCTAAACATTTTAATTTTTTCTTAGAACAACATTAAGTAGCAAAAAACACCATGATGACTTAAAGAGAGATTATGGAAGAAAGGAGAGCTTTATACGTTAGTATCTTTTTAAAAAATTTTTTTTAATGTTTATTTAGTTTTGAGAGAGATCAAGAGACAGAGCACTAGCAGGGGAGGGTCAGAGAGAGAGGGAAACACAGAATCCGAAGCAGGCTCCAGGCTCTGAACGCCAGCACAGATCCCGATGTAGGGCTCGAGCTAGCAAACTGCTAGATCATGACCTGAGCTGAAGTCAGATGTTTAACCGACTGAGCCACCCAGGCGCCCTTATACTTTGGTGTCTTCAACAAGGTGCCCCACATCTTCATTTTGTCTGGATTCTGCAAATATAGCTGTCCCAGGGGCCAGGTTTCTTAAGGCCCAGGTCAAAACTCCCACAGCATTACTTTGGTCACAGAATGTATTGGCCAAACCATGCCACAAGGCCAGTGCAGAGTCAACAGGGTGGGGGAGGGAAATAGACTCCAAGTTTTTTTTTTTATCTTTAGTGATCTCCCAGCATGGGACTTGAACTCACAACCCTGACTTGTGTGTTCCACCACCTAAGCCAGCCTAGGCACCCCTAGACTCTAAGTCTTTTCTTTTTTTCAAGTTTTTATTTATTTCGAGATACAGAGCACGAGCAAGCACAAGCAGGGAAGGGGCAGAGAGAGAGAGAGGGAGAAAGAGAGTCCCAAGCAGGCTCCACGCTGTCAGCAAAGAGCCTGATGCAGGTCTCCATCTCACAAACTTAGAGATCCTGACCTGAGCCTAGATCAAGAGTCGAATGTTTGACAGGCTGAGCCAGTCAGGCACTCCTAGATTCTAAGTCTTGAAGGGAGTATTTGATAGAGAGATGAGAGGAACTGTTGGTGGCCATCTTTGAGGGCAATATTCAACAACCATTGGTCAAAATCTTTTTCGTACTCAGGCTTCTCATCTGTCATATGGGAATGTTCCTATTTCCTTGCCAAGGTCATTAGAGAATAAAGGAATATTGTGGTGGCCAGTTCTGAGAACACAGCCAGCTCATTCAGGATTGGTTGCCCTCCTTTAACCTTGCTTTATAAATGCTTACCTGGGGCGCCTGGGTGGCTCAGTCGGTTAAGTGTCCGACTTCGGCTCAGGTCATGATCTCGCAGTCTGTGGGTTTGAGCCCCACGTTGGGCTCTGTGTTGACCACTCAGAGCCTGGAGTCTGCTTCAGATTCTGTGTCTCCCTCTCTCCCTGCCCCTCCCCCGCTCATTCTCTGTCTCTCAAAATAAAATAAAGACATAAAAAAATTTAAGAAAAAAGAATATAAATGCTTACCTATTTGCTATCTCATTTTGTCCATTCACTCATTTAGTATCTCTTGCATCCTATGACCCAGGTATTGCCCTAGGTACAGAGAATAAAACAGACAAAAGTCCCTGTCCCCATGGAGATTACATTTTGATAAGAGAGACAGACAAAAGATATGCTCAAATACGTGGCATACTGGGTGGTGAAAGATGTTGAGAAGAAAAAAGCAGGAGAGGGGGATAGAGGATGCAGGGGTGGGGCTGGGGGGCTGCACCGTGAGGTCGGGGCATCCTGGTAAGTCCTGAAGGTGGAGCCATGAGCATATTCTAGGCAGAGGGGATGGCTGGGGTGTTTGCAGAACTGTCAGGGGCCTAGGGGGCTGGAGCTGAGAGCCACAGGAGACAGAGGGCAGCTCCTCATGGGGCCATCAGGCCATCATGAGGATGTGGCCTTACTGTGGAGGATATACAAATGTAGGGGTGGGTTTGGAGGAGGGGGTAGTGGTTGTAGTGGGGAGGGGGAGGGAGGCCAGTGGGATGGTGGCCTGACCGGGGTGGTCATGGGGGAGGTAGGAGAAGTGGCCAGATTCTGAACGGTTTCTTGGAGGTGAGCAGATAGGATTTACCTGCCAACTCTCAACAAATCAACCTGGCATGGAAAACAGATATTCTCAGATTCTCGTTGTATAGAAGAGAACATCTTCGGAGTGACTTGTGCAATGTCATATTGTCATCCTGGGCAGGCAGGAAGGCCGTGGGGTCTGAGGCTGACTGCCATAGGATGTGTGTGGTCTACACGTGGGCGTGTCTACAGCATGCCTTCTCTGGGTGTCTTATTTGTCCCCTCATCTGTCACCCACTGCCACCTTCCGTCCTCTGTTTTCCTTATATATATATATAAATTTATATATATATATATATTTTAAATTTTTTTATTTATTATATAAATATATATATATCTATTTTTTTTTTTACAAAATGTTTATCAAAGGAGAAAGAGAGAAAGAAAGAGAATGCACAAAGTGTGCAAGCAGGGGAGGGGCAGAGAGAGAGGGAGGGAGGGAGAGAGAATCCCAAGCAGGCTCCATGCTGAGCTCCAACCCGGGCGTGATCCCACCACCATGAAATCACAGCCTGAGGGGAAATCAAGAGTCGAACACTCAACCGACTGAGCCACCCAGGTGCCCTTCCTTATATCTTGCAGACACATCTTCATCTCCCCCCCGCCACCCCCCAGGCCTGTTTCCAAAGGGCCTATGTACTTCCGGTGGCCAATCTATGTCTATGAGAGTGTGTAAATACGTGTGTGATGCTTGTTAGGTCCGGGTGCCTTATATGAGTGTGAATGTCCCCAGTGCATGCCCTTCGTGTCCGAGTGTCACTTTGGCTGTGTGAGGGGGGGTGTGCAGGCTACATGTGTGGGGGCTTAAGGCTCTGAGTGTCTGTGAGTGTGTGATGTGTGCATGTGTGTACAAACACGTGAGTGCACGGAGATGTTCTCTCTCCCCTCTGCCCATTCAGGTTTGCTCCCATCCTAAAACACCCAGGACACACCCACCTCTTTTCTGATTCCTGACCTCGCACCACCCTATCCGTCAGAACTACGCCTGGACAAGCGTCCCACCCTGGGTCGGCCGGTGGTGTGACCGGTTTAGAGGGGAGTCCGTTTCCTAGTCTGCAGGGCATGGTGGGCCCCACTAGGTCCACCGTCAGCTACATCTCCCCGGGTCAACAGGCCCCTCCCTCTGCCTCCCCTGCAGGTTTCTTTAATGGAGGGGGGTGCCCTGACCTCAGAAGGGTCTGGCAGGCGAGTCTGGTGGCCACCAGCAGGGCCAGGCAGGTGGGCCAGAAGGTAGTTGCACCTCCAGGCTTCCTTCTTCCCTGCCAGTGGCCACTGAGGAGGATGGGGGTCCACACTGCATTCTCTCAGTGAGTTCCCCGGGGCCCACTGTTGGGGCCTTGGGACCCCAGAGCTTCGTCCCCGCTTAGGGAGGCCTGTGGGTCAGCTTGGCCTCCCTCTTGGCCTCCTTCCTGTGCTCTCCCTTTAGGAGCCCCCAAGCCCTGGGCCTCCTCCCAGACTCTTGCCCCGGAGCATCCACAGGCTTCTTCTGGTCTAAACCCTTTTCCTTCTCTGTCTCCTCCTTGCTGAGACAATGGTTCCTCGGAGAGCCCTTCAGCCTCTCCTATAGGTACCAGAGGATCCGTTTTCTTCAACTCACTAGAAATGGGCCCTGGCTTGTAGCGAGGGTGGCAGCCGCCCAGAGGCACGGGGCCGCTTCAGTCCATCCCCGGGCCAGCCTGCCCTTCCCTTGGTCCTGGCCAGGCGCCCTCCAGCCTCAGGGTCTTTGTCCTAGTCTTTTTCTCTGTCTGGAATGTTCTTCCCCAGACCCTGCATGGCTCCTCCCTCTCCAAACATTTGTCAACATATCTTCTCAATGTGGCCTACCTGGCCCACCCAATTTAATCCTGTGGCCTGTGTGCGCACACGTGTGCACACACACACACGCACACGTGCCCTCTGGCCCTCCCAGAATGTGCCATCTCCTGGCCCTGCTCTGCCTCTCCATTTTCTCACTACACCGACCCCTCCTTACATACAACAGAACTCAGGTATTCTGTCTATCGTGTCTCCCCTGCCAGATCGCCAGCCCCACGAAGGCAGGGATCGTGTGGTATCCCCTTATATCTCCCAGTGCCCGGATGTGTGTGCAGCCAATTTCAGATGCCCCACGCACATTTGTTATGGTTGCTGGGATGGCTGCGGAGAGAAGAGAGAATCTGTGGGAGAAGTGGTTGCTCCTCTCCCAGGCCTGTGGTCCCATCGACGGCTGGACTGTGTCCTGCCTGCCCGGGGAGGGGGGCGGGAGGAGCGGGTCCCTTTCCTTCTGCCCCACCTGCCCCCGGGGGCACTGGGCCACGGAGCCATCCCCGCCCATGGGGGCACGCTGGCACACACCTGTGCACCCGGCATCTGCGGCCCGCCACCCACCACCCGCTGACGTGGCTGTGGTTTCGAGGCCCCAGAGAGGTGCAGATTAGAGACGGAGTGTCCTGTTTTCTGCAGCGGCAGGTGGGGGCGGGGGCTGGCTCCCTGCAAACAAGCGCACGCGGAGGTCCCTTCTCCTCCCCTACTCGTACACACACGCACACACACACACACACACACGCACACACACGCAGATGGACAGCCAGGGGGCCCCACCAGCTTGGCAGCTCTGCGCTGTCAGCACGGGAGCCGTGCCTCTGTCTGCACCAGGCCCTGCTGCAGGTGGCGAGAGGGGACAGAGGAAGAGGCTGCGCGATCCCTGCCCGGCGCCTGAGCTGCCACCTCATGCCCACCCTGCGTGGTCACCTGGCCTCATCTCTCAGGCCTTTCCTTTGGGGGAAGCACTGTCTTCTTTTGGCCTTCTGTCAAAACCACATCCCCAGAGGAGGGGACCCCGCATTCGGCCTTCGGTGGGGGGAGCAGGGCCGCCTCCCTCACTCTTGTGCCCCATGGTGCACACAGCAGCCGGCAGGACCGCCTCAGCTCCCCAGCGCCTGCGGGGCCCAGCCCAACCCCCCTGGCCCGGGCCTTCCCTGCTGCCCGAGTCCCGTGTTGAGGGGAGACAAGCGTGGCCTCTGGAAGCAGGCCTCCTGGGAGAATGTCAGCTCTGTGTGACCTTAGGCAAGTCACTTCACCTCTCTGTGCCCCAGTTTCTCCCCCCGGCAGAGCCGCTGTAGAGACAAAATAGGTTCATATATGCAAAGTGCTTAGCCCAGCGCCTGCTGTGGAGGCTGTCAGTAAATGTCAGCTGTCACTATGATGGTTTCCTGCCTCAGAGCCACCAGGGGCTGCAGAGGGCCTTGGGTCAGGGCTCGAGGCCCGGCTCTGGCCTCCCAGACTGAGCCAGCATCTTCCAGGCCCACCGGGAGCTCCTTGGCTGGCGGGTCACCCTGGGGACACACCTCAGCCTGCAGCCACCTGTGGGACAGGAGTCCCCCAGTTTCCCAGCCACAGGCGGGTCCGCCTCCCCGTTCTCCAAGCCCCCTTGCCTTGCAAGGCGCCCCTCAGGCCACCTCCTGCAGTAAGAATGCCCGTCAACCTGGCTTCCGGAGCACCCACAGCTCTCACTTCTCAGGGCCTCGGGCTCCTCAAGTATGAGAGGGCAGAAAAACCCCGACACCACGGGATTAACGTCAGGGGAGGTCACAGACTGAGAGTGCACGGCCTTGGCAGCCAGACAGGGCCACCTATTGTTCCTGCATGCACCCCAAGGCCGGCGGCTCCTGCTTGCTGCGCCGGGGCTCCCCACAGCCTCCGGGGGGCCCAGGCTCACGTCAGGCCTCAGGAAGGAGCCGCTGCCCAGAGTGGGCTGGAATGAACAAGGGAGCCCTGGGAGCCGAGAAGGGGCCATGGTGACCAATGCTTGTGGGTGCACAGCGCTCACCCCAAACAGAGCCTGAATGGAGGAAGAAGGAAGAGAGGCCGAGCTGAGCACACCCTGGGCCCCAGAGGAAGTTGAAAGCTGGGCCGCGGTGTGACAGTTCAAGGGCCCGTGCACCACAGCTCCTCCACCCCACCTTGCCTGCTGACGTCAGTGGGAGTGCATGACCCTGCCTGCCTCCTCCCCCAGGCCCTGGATCTCTGAGGTGGGGTCCCAGCCTGAGGGCTCCCACAGCTAAGCTCTGCACAACTGGGCCCCCAGCAGAGCTTTAGTGTCTTCAGGTCAACTTTGCCCTCTCCAGGCTCCTTTAGTAAAAGGCGACCAGTTAATCGCACCTCTTCACTCACCCGCACCACCTCACATCTCTGAGGTGTGGCCCTAGAAGATATCTATTAAGCACCTACTGTATACAAAGTGGTTTCACATCCACGAGTTCATTGAATCCTTCACAACACCCTGAGGTGAATATTTTATGGTTAAGGAAAACAGCTCAGAGAGGCTAAGGAAGCTGCCTGAGGTCACACAGCTTGTAGGTGGCAGAGCTGGCCTTCCAACTCAGGCTCCTACAGGCGAGTGAATTCGTGCTGGAGAAAATCTTGGAGAGCCAAGGCCAGTTGTTTGTCAAGGAAGAAATGGACACCCAGCGGCCGGAAGCAAGTGCCCTAGGCCATGCCCCAGGCTCCCGGCAGATGGGATTAGGGAACTTTCTTCTGGCATTAGATACTTGGCAGAGGGGCTCCACTGCGAAGCCTTCTTCTTTCACTGCCTCCAGGTCTCCACTCAGAGGCCACTTCCTTAGACAGAAGTCTGGACGGTGCTAGCTGTGAACCTGGCTTTATTCTTTGGGCCACTCACTGTCATTTGCAGTTCTATGCATCACATTATTTACTTATTTATTGTCCGCCTGTACCCACCTCAATTAGAATGTGAGCTGCATGAGCTCAGGGAGTGTCTCTCTTGTCTCCTTGCATGGAATAGTACCTGGCACAAACTCCACATTTTTTGTGTGGAGAATGGATGAATGACTGAATGAATGGAGTCAGATGATAAAGGACGAGGTTTATGCTTTATGGGGAAAAGTTTAGTGTAATGATGAACTTTTTAAGGGCAAACCAAATAGATGATTCTAGGTGGAGGAGGGCAGTGAGAAGTAATTTAGGAAAAAGAAGGGGCAGGGCCAGCATGTGCAGACATGAGGTCTGGCACATAAACTGTAAAGTGAGTGGTGACCCCTCCAGTTGTTCAGTCCTCAACCTGGACAACAATACAAGCTGACTCTGGGGACGGGAGGAACGTAATGGTTTGGGCCCCCTCAGGAGATGGGCAGGGTGGGGAGGGAGCGAGGAGTCAAGGCTGCTCAGCAGGTGCCTGCAGCAGGAGGAACAGGCTGTACCCACCACGAGGGCGCCACGTGGTCGCGGTTAGCAGTTTGCCATCCGGTGGCATCGTCTCCACAGTCGGTCGTCCAACCAGGGGGAGCAAGCGCTCTGCTGTTAGCAGCCTCCTGTACCTGGAACGCCCCATGGGATGCGGGTGGGGAAATCACCCCGACACACCCCACAAGCACACACCAGACGCCGGGGACGGAGATTATCACCACGGCGGGAGGGAGGGCTGTTTCCTGAGCCAGCGCTGATCTCTGAAGGCAGAAGACATGGTGTTCTGGGACCTCTCCACTGAGCAGAGGACCCAGGGAAGAGCCCGGCCGGGCCCCCTTCCTCCCTCGGCCTCCAGGCCAGGCACAACAACCATCACCCTGTGATTGTGGGGCCTGTCTTCGATGAGTCACCTCGCCCACAGCGCGCCTTGCGGGGTGATGTTATCGGCCCCTCTGCTTACTTAATTCCCTGGTTGACATCACCGCTGCCCGGTCTTCCCCTTCTCGGCATTGCAGCCTGCAGGCTAGCATATCCTGGAAGAGAAGGCGGTAGGGGATCATTTGCCAAGAAGCTACCGGGGCAGGTAAATGGGGACCCTCGGTCCCTTGGCTGTTAGTACCGAGGTGCTTGGCCTAGTTTCCTGCTTTGCTGGACAGGAATCTCAGTCTACTTCCCAGGAAACGCTATCTGGAGTCTGTATTTCAGGGCGTGGTCCCCAAGGCCAGCTGTCTGCTGGCTCAGGCATGTGCTTCTAAGTTCTGCCTCTTGCAGACCTACCTGGGATGGGCCCGGGATCCCCCGGCCCCAGACTGGGCAGCTGCTGGCCTTCTGCCCGCCTCCCTGTCCAGCCATGGTGCCCAAGACCCAGCTCCCTCGGAGGCCCAGCTCCTGCCTCGCTGCCCCACTGCCCGCACTCCTGAGCAGCCTCCTAAGAGCCTAGGCCTGTCCTCTGCTGCAGCCGAACTTTCCCTCTGGCCCCCCTTGACCTCGTCACCCTTGCCAGTGCTTCCCCGTGGTCAGTGGCACATGGAAGGTACCATGGAGCTGGCAGAGCGGCGAGGCTGGGAGGCGCAGTAGGGGCTCCACTCGGGCCACCAGGGCAGGACCTCAGTCCCCGATGGAAGGCCGTCCCAGTTTGGCAAGTGAGGGAGGCAGTGAAGGGAAGTGGGTGGGGCTGCGCAGGGAGCAGAGCCAACCCTTTGAACTGCCCAAGCAGCATCCTCTGCGGCCCCAGGGGACAGCGCCTCGAATGTCACTGCCAGAGGCCAGGGAAGGGGGTGGGAGGAGGTTGCTCAACACCAGTCACTTTTATACGAGTTATGTGACCAAACTGAATTGTTCTTAGAAGGAAAAAGAAAAAACAAACAAAAAACCTCAAAACCCACCACTGAGGTCACCCTTATTACCCCCAGCAGCTAATGAGCCGATCCTGAGAACAGATAATGGGCCCAAGCCATGGCTAGCGCTCCCCCGCTCACCCCGGTGGCCAGAAAGAGCTAGCAGGCGGCCTGGCCACTCTGCACCCAAGCCCTGCTGCCTCTAGGGTCCCGGAATATAGAATGCCGTTCCAGGGAGGAAGGGGGTGGGTCTAGAGAGCGACCTGGAGGAGCAAGCCTGGGCTCAGCCCCTAGTCTCTTTGGGCCTCTGTTTCCCCACTGACAAATGGAGAAAACCACTGAGGGGTCAAGGGGATAATAATGGTGGAAATGCCGAGCAGCGTTCCCAGAGGCGGAGGTCCTGCAGAGAAGGGAACGGAGGAGTCAGGAAGTTTCAGAGAAGAGGACACACCTCAGTGATTGAAGAACATTGTATCAGTTGACTCCTTCTGCTCTTGAATCTTTTAGGTTCCCCTTAAGTCCTGACTTGAATTCTTATTAATGCTGTCAGGGAGGTGCACACCTTGAGAACGATGGATACCATTGGTGAACTTAGCCTGTGGTCTGCTCAGACCCCCGGATCCTTTTTCAAGTTCGAGAATGCAGGGTCCACTAGTTTAGTCTAGTGGGTGTTCTGCTATAGTACTTCCCTCCTAGGCCACAAACCAAGCTCAAATTCTAGTCAACCCTGACTGCTTTCCTTAGCTGGGGAGTATAGCCTGCTTCTGGCTGTAGTTTGAGCCCTTATCCCTCTTTTATCCTGAGCCCAAAGCTCACCTCCCCTTACAAAGCCCAGACACACGTCACACTCATTTATCCCAGACTGAGCTTGTCTTTCTCTCAGCAGCCTCTTTCCTGCAGATCTTAGTTCATGGTACGACTCCCCATCGTGCAAGCCAGAGGCTGAGTCATCCTTGACCACTGCCTTCTGTCCATCGCATCAGATTCGCCATCTCATCTTGTGGATTCTAACACTTGGGTATCTTGCATTTTTATCCTTCCCCTCCCCCGCCCCTTGCCATTTCTGTAATAGTTTAGATACTCATCTCTGTCCTTAAGAACATCTCGTAGAACCAAGTAGATCTCCTGGGCCCCCCTCCGCACAGCTGCCGGGAGGGCCGCCTGCCGATGGAGCCCTCCCCTCCGGGAGGCTCCCGCCAGGCTTGCCGGCCTCGTGCCCAGGACAGGGACAGGCCACGTGCACGCTGGATGCGGCTGGGCTGAAACCGCTCACGTATGTCTGCTCAGGGTGCTGAGAATGCCTTTCTCCCCCTTGTCAGCCTGGAGGGCGCCCTCCTCCTCCAGGAGACCTCCCAGACTGCTGCGCCTGTGTTGCTTCTTCCTCAGTGCCCCGCTCTCTGCCCGTTGCGTGCTAGTGTGCCCTGGCCTGCGGCGCCTCCACGGCTGTGCACTCATCTTCATCCTCACCGCCCAGACCCTGATTCCACCAAGAGAGCAATGGGTAGGCACCAGGCGGACCTGGGTGGTATTCGGTTCTGCCCCGTCCCATGGGGACATGGGACAAGTTATTTGTCTCTGAGCTTTCCTTCCCGTCAATCAAACGGGGTAACCCCTCTACCTGCTTCTCAGGATGGGTAATCGAGCCAGTCAAGGGCTTGGCTCAGAGCCTGGCGCACCACGAGAGGGTAGCAAATGGCACCCACAGTCTCCAGGGTCGCTACCCCTTACAAAGACATAGGAAACCGTGCTGACACCTCAGCCCTCCTGTCCCCTCCCTCGAGCTCCCCTTCAGCTCAGCCCCTTCGTCCTCTCTGCCTTTGTTCAGACCCCTCTGTTCATTTTCTCTCTGGCTGTCAGCTCTCTGCACCTGGACAAGGTCTTGGGCAATGCTGGCCTGGTCCCCCTTTTGCCAACCCTTCCTCCCAGGACTCCTCTCCCCCCTCCCGCTGCAACTGCTGTCCACGTGGGGCGGCGATGCTCAGTGTCTGAACTGTTCTCAGCCTGGGGGCGGTGTGGCTGCTATGCTCCTGTCACACAGCGCGGTTGCAGTGGCATGCTTAACAAGGCCCCGGAGTTTGCCCCCAGCCATACTGGGAGTGCGTTGCTGAACTGGCCAGCTAGTAAACCCACGTCTTCTGGCTCCAAAGCCAAGACTCTAGGGATGGACTCTGGTGCCATCCCTTTCAGTCTTTTTTGCATCTATGTGACTCAGTCTCCTCATCTGCAAAATGGGCACAGTAATTCCTTCTTCTTCTTCTTTCTCAAGGGGAGAAGGGGAGAATGGGGTGAATCTGGGAAGGAGCTGGAGACCCTGCTGTGTACAAGGCAGGCGAGCCTGGCTGAGTGTGTATGTGGGGAGGGGGGGCGCGGGGGGTGCACATAACAGGACAGAACAGGTTGGGGAAGCTAGTCCCTCCAGCACCCTTCCAGCAGCCCAAGCCCTGTGCCTGAGTCCACAGTGCCCCCTGCTGGCGAGTCATCCCAGAAGCTCCCTGTGGGCAGCACCAGCCTTTCGCTTTGCTTTTCCTTAAGGCGACCCCAGGGAAGGTGTCGCCCCTGCCCTCAGGGTGCCCAGTCTGAGGGAAGGGAGGCACCCAGTGGCTCAAGAAGCCCAGATTGGGGAGGGGGAGCCAGTGTGAGATGGGAACTTCCTAGGTCACTGACTTCCCCCTTCTCTCCCATAAACCCACTGAAACCTCTTCCAAAGAGAAAGGTCTGCAGCTGGGCAGAAGCCGCAAGAAATGGTTTGCCCCGAGCCCAGCAGCTATCCCTTGATTAGGACTTTGTGCTACCAGCACCCCCACCCCCATGGACCATCTGGGGAGACATTAGATGAGGGCAGGCACTGGGGAATAGAGGGGAGGGGCTGGTGGGCCCCAGCTTGCGCTTGGGCTGGACCCCCTCATCAGAGCCCTCACCATCCAGACACATGCTCTCAGCACAACACGGCAGAGCCCAGGTACCCCCTTCACCTCTCCAGGTCCTAACTCCCCGTCACTGTAGCCTCGTGATCTCAGCACTTCCTGAACCTGATTCTGGGTTGGGTGCTGGTGCTTCAGGGAGACAAGCGAGGCCCTGAGAGGCCCCCCCAGAAGCTCAGACGTGCCACCCCTTCTCCCATCTTCCCCTGCCCATTCATCCCCAGCACCCCAGCCCCTCCCCTGGTCTGGAGGAGGGCCGCCATATATAACACTCCCCAGACTAAGATCCAGCCAGCTGTGACCACCTCTTCTGGAAAGTCTCCGCCGTTCCCCACCCTGGGTTCTGCTCACTGCTTCTGAGACTTTTCCCTCAAACTGTGATCTTCCCAGACTGCCAATATAAAGCTGAGATTGCATTCTTCCTCCTCCAGGAAGCCTTCCTGGATAAATCCCAGCCTCAAGGATTTTTCCCTACTTCAACCTTTTGCATGATCTCCTGGCACACACTACATTGTCCTGGGCATGTTTATTATTCTGTCTGCCCCATAGGAGCTCCAGGCCTCAGAGGGAAATGGCTAGGTCCCCTTTCCTTGAACCCTGGCAAACCCATACATGCTTCTTTAAGTCCACATAAACCAGTGATTTTCCACTGGGCATGATTTTGCCCCCAGGGGACGTTGGGCAATGTCCAGAGAGAATTCTGGTTTTTGTGACCAGGAGAAGGGTGCACTGGCGTCTGGTGGGCCGAGACCCGGGATGCTGCGAGCCATCCTACGATGCACCAAACTGCCCCATGACAAAAAACTATCCTGCCCCAAATGTCAACAGCGTTGAGGTTAAGAAGCCCTGATTTAAGTGAATTCACACACTGGGTATTCAAATAGTGGCCAAGAAAGGGGGAATGGCTCGTGCAGGAGGAGGGGGCAGAGAGCAGACATCTCAGAGCAGCTTCCCCTCTGCGTGGCCTTTTCAACCCCACACGGTTTGGGGGTGTCTTACATAAGTGGAGGCAGCCCTTAGCCAGAGGAGGAGGAGCCAGCGCCTGTCTAGGGGACACACGGGGACGGGGGTGGGGAAACCCTTTGGGAGCAAGGAGTAGCTTGGCCTCAGCTTAGTCATCTGTAGAATGGGGATGGGTGTTCCCTTCCAGTTCTAAAGGTTGAGGGTCCTAAACCATGCTTCTCGGATATGGACAAGTCCTTTTCCCTCATGCTGATGGGCGAGAGCCCTCCCTGAGGGAGGAGAACCAGTCATCAGTCCCTTAAACAGATTTGGGGGGTTATTGTGGCTTTGACTGCCCTCCCAGGCGCAGCTGTAAGAACAAGAATGTTTTGATAGGCTTCATCAAAGCTGACTGGGGGGCGGGGGGCGGCCTTCAGCTGGGAACAGCTGTAAGTCAGGCCCCCCCGCAGAGGTGGAGGCTGTGAAAGGTGCCCCCCACTTTGGTTGGGGTTAAGAATGTTCCAAAGACTGCTTACCCTGAGCCGGCCTTCTCTAGAGGCTTCTCAGGGTTCTCTGCGCCCTCCCTGGGTGGGCTTGGGTGACCCAGGCCCTTGGCGGTGGAACACAGGCAGCTCTTTCGCTGGCTCCTATTCCCTGGGGCAGGGTCCCCACGGGGTGGGGTGAGGCCAGCCCTCCCTGCCCCCTCAACCCCGTAGAGTCTCTGGGTCCCGGTAAGTGGGGAGGGAGGGCACCCTGAGCGAGTCTCTCTCAGAGCTCACAGACCTGCCTCACAGGGATCCAAAGCTGTCAGGAAAAGGCTTGGTCTTTGAGGAGAACAAACAGGAACCCAGGCTACCTTGAAACCTCTCCGCCAGACGCACCCAGTGTTGTCCCCAGTGAAAACTGTTGCACTTACCGCACAGCCGGCACCCCCACCCAGCGTACACACAGCGCGCCACACACACACCCAGCTGAGCGCAAATTGCGCACACTCACTGAAGACAGCGGGGACAGAGCCAATCTCGGCTGCGTCCCTAGCCGTCCCACAAGTGGGTGCTCATCCCGAGCCTCAAATGTCCAAGGGAGTTCAGCTAAAGATTCTCCCGATCCTGCCTCTTCAAGCTGCTAAACAGAACAAAACAAAACAAAACCCTGAACGTGTATCCAAAGACCCTTGTTTTTCACAGAGGGCTGAAGCAATAGATTACCTAAGAGGTGGACTCTTGAAAGATGTTACCCCCAATGGCGACGATAATGATGGCGGTGGTAACTGCAGTCACGACTGTCGGCGTTTATCGAGGACTAGCTGTCCCCTAGGAACTATGCTCTGCGCTATACGTACACCCTTCATTCAACCCTCGCGACAGCCGGTTAGGTAGGAACTGACAGTGTGCCCATTTACAGGAGAGAAGAGTGAGGCTCAGGGGAGGTGAATAAATGTAGAGACACCAGCATCAGAACGCAGAAGAGATCAGGCGGACTCGTGGTGGGCAGCCTGAGGGTGTGGGTCAGTGTGCATGTGGTCAGTGCCTGCCACAGCACCCCCTTTCGGGAAGACCCCCCCAAATATGCTCTCGCTCACCCTGCCTGAGCTGCCATGTGGCTCTTGCGTTAAGCATTACCCCCTGACGTCCTTCCCCACCAGAGTGGAGTGTGTGGTCAGACCAGGGGGTTCTGGGGCCTGGGGTTTGGCTTCTGGAGAGATAGTCCGGAGTCGGGGGGCGGGGAGGGTGTGCGACTTGATAAGAGTATTGTCACAGGAATGAGGATCTTATAATGAGGACATTTTGGAATTGATAAATAGTGCCTTCTTATAGGATATCAGCTCTGTCCCCAGTTTGACCGATTGTTAAAGCACAAGGCTGAGCTGCTCTAGACTCTCTGCATTCCAAGTATTTGACACCAGCATTAATCCTGAACTCCCTGTGCATCAACGCTTTTAGTTTTTTATTTTTATTTCTTCCAGTTTTACTGAGAGATAATTGTATTAGTTTCAAGCTGTAGAAGTTCAAGGGGCACAGCAATGATGGGATATATGTATATATTGCAACGTGATTACCACATTTAGTTAAGCTCCATCAGCCTTACGTAGCTACATATTTTCTTGTGGTGAGAACTTTCCAGACTTACTCTCTTAGTAGCTTTCAAATCTCAGTCACTGCAGTTGCCATGCTGCACTTTGTATCCACAAGACCCATTTTTTTATAACTGGAAGTTTACACCTTCTGACCACCTTTGCCCAATTGTCCCGCAGCCCCACCCCCTGCCTCTGGTAACCGTAATATTCCATGTTTCTATGGATTCTGGTTTTTTTCAGATTCCGTCTACAAGTGAGACTATACAGTGTTTGTCTTTCTCTGTGTGACTTGCTTCATGGGGTCCTGGTTCTGAGAGAGGCCGTGGTCACCTCCAGAATGAGGCCAGGAAGAAGGAAGGACGATGTGTCCGAGCTAGAGCTGGGTTTTGTCTCCAAAAGGTAAGAGAACATAGGGAGGGAAATGCAGGGGTGGGGGAGGGGGAAGCATAAGGAACTTTCTGGAAATCTGTGCCTTTTGCCTTCTTTCTGAACTTCCCTTCTCCCCCTGTCACCCCTCCTCCCACCCCGAACCAAGGATCCAATTTCCTCTTTTTTTTTCAAAATACAACTCAAAACAGATTTAATCTCGAGGGATTGTTCTGTGAAGGAAACCTGTAGAGGCAAGTTGTCTCTGAACTTGTAAGGGAAATATATATATATATCTGGAGTCTGGAAAGAAAAAGTCCATTTGGCACATGAAGCCGCCTGCATCTCTGGCCCCGGGCCCCCTGTGTCCTGCCTTCTGTAGTCATCGGCGAGGGCCCTGTCTCGGGCTTAGTGGATCTTTCCTCTCCCCACCACCATGGGGACTTTTCAGAAATAACCACATGGCAACACTTAATCTGGTAGGGGCCCAGCACCCTGTGACCCATGGTGGAGACTAAGAAGGCAGATTCCAGGGGCGCCTGGGTGGATTAGTCGGTTCAGCGTCCGACTTTCGCTTAGGTCATGATCTCACGGTTCGTGGGTTCAAGCCCCGCGTCGGGCTCTGTGCTGACTGCCGGCTCAGAGCCTGGAGCCTATTTCAGTCTGTGATTCCCTCTCTCTCTGACCCTCCCCTACTCACTCTGTCTCTCTCTCTGTCTCCTAGAAATAAATAAAACATAAAAAAAAAAAGGCAGATTCCTGGGCCTGCTTCCAGATGAACATATTGGAATCTCCTAGAAGACCCTGGAGCAACCTTGGTCTGCCAGCCAGTGGTCCTGCTTGCCGTGCTGGGTGCTGGGGGCCTCTCCTACCCGCTGCTTTCACAGACCAGCTTTTGCAAGGGATTCAAGCTCCTGAGAACTGCCTCCTGATGTGTCGGTCATTCTCAAGTGAGGTCACATGTGACGGGATGGGTGTCGTTCTGTGTGTAAAACGTGTGCCCGCCTTGGGTGCCAGGTGCAGTCAGAGCACAGAGGGACACAGGGTGACCTGACATGTGGCATCCCAGCTTGCACCTGAGTGCCGTAGGAACGATGCTCCCTGACCTCCCGTTGCTCAGGGCCATGGATGCGAACAGATGGTCCCACAGAACACCTGGGCCTCCCAGCCCTCTGGGACAAGCCATCTGTAGTCCAGCATGGGCCACCTGTGTCAGTGGGCCTCCTGCTTGGAGTCACCAGGCCACCACTTCCAAGCTGTCTTGTGAGCAACATCAGTATGTCAAGGAATGTGATAAAGCGCTCTCCCCCAAACACACACAACGAGCAATATTTACCTTTACAATTTACTCTGGAAAAAAAAATGTGTACAGAAAGTGATAAAAATTCAAACGTGCTTATTGCCTTGTGAGATTCCGCCTTTACCAAATGAGATGCTCTCTTCGGAGATGCCGGGAATTCACGCTGGGGCGCACTCATCACAGTATGCTGTGATGGACGGAGAGACCCGACCAGAGGCGGGACTGGTGTCCTTTCGTGTGTTGGGGGGCTGTCACACTGCGGGCCCCCACAGGTGGGCCCGTGTGATTAGAAGCACGACGGAGGTGTAGATCTGACAAGTGCTTGCTTCTCCTCTTGGGCCACTCTGGGGGAAGTGAACCACCAGCCTGTAAAGAAGCACAGGTAGGCTGGGGAATGAAGGGATAACGCCTGGAGGGAGAGAGAGCCGCCTTGTGGGGAAGCTGAGGCACCAGACGCTTTAGCTGGTGTTCCTGAACTTTCCAGCCTAGCCCAGCTGAATGAGTGTGCTGGAGAAGAACCTTCCAGCTGAGCACTGCCCAAAACCCTGACCCACACAATTGTTGCAGTGTTAGGCCACTACGTTTTGGGGTAGTTTGTTACACAGCAATGGTTAACCAAGGCGCTTATAGGAGGCGTGTAATAAACGTGTATGGAATGAGGGAACGGCGAATCGCAGTACTCATCCCTGACACTGGTCCTGCATACTCATTAAGTCTTTTTTGTTTTGTTTTGTTTTAATGTTTTATTTATTTCTGAGAGAGAGACGGACAGACAGTGTGAGCAGGGGAGGGCCAGAGAGAGAGGGAGATACAGAATCTGAAACAGGCTTCAGGTTCTGAGCTAGCTGTCAGCACAGAGCCTGATGCAGGGCTCGAACCTGTGAACCGTGAGAACATGACCTGAGCCGAAGTTGGACGATTAACAGACTGAACCACCCAGACTCTCCTCATTAAGGCTTGATCACATGTACTTTCTGATGGGATTCTTGTAATGGTTAATTTTATCTGTCAACTTGACTGCCGGGGCCATGGAGTACCCAGATAGGTGGTCAAACATTATTCCGTGAAAGTATTGTTGAATGAAATTAACATTTAAATTGCTAGACCAGTAAAGTAAATTGCCCTCCATAGTGTGGGTGGGCCTCGTCCAATCAGTGAAAGACCTGCATAGAACAAAAGGCTGACCTTCCCCAGCGTAAGAGAGAATTCTCCTGCCTGAGAGCTTTCCAACAGGGACCTCAGGTTTTCTTGCTTCTGTGCTAGCCTGCCAGCCTTCCACAGATTCTGAATTTGCCAGCCCCTGTAATTATATAAGCCAATTCCTTATACTAAATTTCTTTATCTGTAGACACAGGTATAGACATACAGTTATATTCTGTTGATTTTGTCGTGTTGGAGAATCATGAAAAGTATAGATTATGGTACCAAGAGTGGGTGCTGCTATAACAAATACCTAAAAATGTGGATGTGGCTTTGGCCCTGGGTAATAAGGAAAGGTTGAAAGAGTATTGAGGTACATGCTAGAAAAATCCTAACTGCCTTAAAGGGACTGTTGGTAGGAATACGGACATCAAAGGTGCTTCTGTTAGAATCTCAGGTGGAAATGACCAAAGTGCCAAAAGGAAAGGCAATCCATGTTGTAAACTAGCAAAGAATTTGGCTGTTTTGTGCTCTAGTGTTGTGTGGAAGACAGATCTTATGAGTGACGGTCTTGGATATTTAACAGAGGATTTTTTCTTTCCTTTTGAAAAATGTTTTATTTTTACTTAAAAACATTTTTTAATGCTTATTTATTTTTGAGACAGAAAGAGACAGAGCATGAGCAGGGGAGGATCAGAGTGAGAGGGAGACACAGAATCCAAACCAGGCTCCAGGCTCTAAGCCGTCAGCACAGAGCCCAAGACGGGGCCCGAACTCACAAACAGTGAGATCATGACCTGAGCTGAAGTCAGACACTTAACTGACTGAGCCACTCAGGTGCCCCTATTTTTACTTTTCAAAAACATATTTTAAGTTTATTTATTTATTTTCAGAGAGACAGAGACAGCATGAGTGGGGGTGGGGCAGAAAGCGAAGGGGAGAGAGAGATAGAGAAAGAGAGAGTCCCAAGCAGGCTCTGAGCTGCCAGCACAGAGCCTGATGTGGGGCTTGAGTTCACAAACCATGAGATCATGACCTGAGCTGAAATCAAGAGTCAGACACTTAACCAACTGAGCCACTTAGGCGCCCCTATTTTTAGTTTTGAGAAAGAGAAAGAGTGTGCAAGTAGGGGAGGAGCAGAAAGAATGAGGCAGAGGACCCAAAGCGGGCTCTGTGCTGATAGCAAAGAGCCCAATGCAGGGCTTGAGCTTACAAACAGTGAGATCATGACTTGAACCAAAGTTGGAAGCTTAACCAACTGAACCAACCAGGTGTGCCATAGCAGAGAATTTTTTCTAAGTGAAGTGTCGGAGGGGTGGCCAGGTCCCTCCTTGCTGCTTCTAATAAAATGTGAGAGAAGAGAGAGAGAGAAATCGAAAGAGTTTTTCAGCAAAAGGGAACCAGGACTTGACAGTTTGGAAAATCCTCAGCCTATCCACATTGCAAAGCAAGAAAGTGTGTTCTGGAGAAAACACCTAGGATGTGGCAGGACTATCATTCTGTAAAGACGACCTGCAAACTGATCAGCCACCTCAGCTGAAGCCAGGAATAGAGCTGGGATTTTACCCGCAGAAGCATTGCCAGCGGCCAAAGGGGACAGAGAACATGGAAAAAAAGATGGCTGTCAGATTCTGTGATCTACAGGTCAGGGCTATACAGGATCCACCCTCAAACATGGCTGTCCTTCTAGAAAGGGAGAAGTGACCATGAAGGTGGTTTAGAGATATCAGAGCCATCATTTCCACCTGCAGCCCAGGGAACAAGACTCTTTCCTCCTGGCCTCAGGGGCTGGGGCCACCTCCTCAAGGTCAGGGGGCCAGGATTCCGGCCCGGAGCTGAAGGGGCAGGGCTGTGCTAAGGGCCATGGGTGGGCACAGAGGGTACAACACTGAGCGAAAGAAGACTGACGTGGAGCCTTAAGATCAAATGGAATCTGGGGCACCTGGGTGGCTTAGTCGGTTAAGCGTCCGACTTTTGCTTGGGTCATGATCTCGCGGTTCGTGGGTTCGAGCCCCGCGTCGGGCTCTGTGCTGACTGCCAGCTCAGAGCCTGGAGCCTGTTTCAGAGTCTGTGATTCCCTCTCTCTCTGACCCTCCCCTGCTCACGCTGTCTCTCTCTCTCCTAGAAATAAATAAAAACATTAAAAAAATTAAATTCTGCTTTGTTAAAAAAAAAAAAAAGATCAAATGGAATCTGCCTTGTTTTGCACTTGCTTGGGAACTCTTTCCCTGTCCTTCTTCCCAATTTCTCCCTTTAGGATGGGAACGAATGCCTTCTGCCAGTTCCCCCGTTGTGATCTGGAAGCACGTAACTGGTCTGGTCTCACAGGTTTGTAGCTGGAGAGGAATTTTGCCTCAGGATGACTCATACCTCGGGTCGCACCCATACCTGATTTAGGTGACATTTAGCGAAACTTGGGACGTGGAATTGATGGATGGGTTAAGACTTTGGGGCCATTGGAATGGGGTGAATGTATTTTGCATGTGAGAACGATGGGAATTTGCGGGCTAGATGGCAGACTGTTATGGACTGAACTGTGTCACTTCCCCCGCCAAAGTTGAAGACCTAACCCACCATCTGACTGTATTTGAGAAGGGGACTTTAAGGAGGTAATTAAGGGGAAATGGGGTCAAAAGGATGGGCTTTCTCTAATGAGCGCTCCCTCTAGCCTCAGGTGCACAGAGAAGAGTCCATGTGAGAACCCAACAAGAAGGTACAGCTGCAAGCAAAGGAGATAGGTCTCATCAGAAACCACATCTGCTGGTACCTTGACTTTGGACTTCTGGCCTCAAGACCTACGAGAAAATAAATTTCTGTCATTTAAGCCACCCAGTCTGCGGTCTTCTGCGATGGCAGACGAACACGGTTCCTCACGCCGTTGGTGAGGGAGGAGCCGTGCACGCTTGGATTTCAACCTCAGCTTTCATTGACTGACTCCCTCAGCCACTCCTGAAGTTCTAGTACACGTCAGACACCATACAGGCACTGGGTTTCAATGGTCACAGTGCTGTCGTCATGGAGCTTAAAGTCACGGAAGGGAGATGCGCCTTCACCAAATAACTACTCGAACAGACATAAAATAACAACAGGGGCGAGTGCTGCGGGGGGGTGTCACCTCACCAAGGAAGACCCTTGAAGAAGGGACAGCAGACCTGAGACATGAAGGGTGATGAGGAGGAAACCGGGGGAAGGGGGAAGGCACACGCTGAAGGAACAGCATGTGCGGAGGAGGCGCCCACCAAAGAGGGAGGTGGTGAGCGTTCAGGGGACTAGAAGTGTGCCCTGAGCGGCATGGAGAGAGAGGCACAGGGGGACGGGGTTCGGGACGAGGCTGGATCTCTCCAGCTGGGTCGACCACGGCCAGAGCAGTAGAAGCCACCAGGCTCTTTGAACCTTGGGTTTGGCGTGGTCAGATCTGCATTTCCCAAAGATGCCCGTGGCCGCTGGGTGGAGGAAGATCTGCGTGGACACCACGGAGGAGGCTGAGGCAGGAGACCAAGGGAGGCACGCGGAGGGCTTGGACCGGACTGGCAGCTCCAGAGGTGGCGGGACGGGCTGGACTGGGGAGCTATCTATGAGGGTAAAATAAGTGGGCTTCGGGAGATGCAGGTGAGGGAGAAGTCAGCCCCCACCTGAGTTCTTTTTTTTTTTTTTTTTTTAATTTTTTTAATGTTTTATTTATTTCTAGGAGAGAGAGAGAGACAGCGTGAGCAGGGGAGGGTCAGAGAGAGAGGGAGTCACAGACTCTGAAACAGGCTCCAGGCTCCGAGCTGGCAGTCAGCACAGAGCCCGATGCGGGGCTCAAACCCATGAACCGCGGGATCATGACCTAAGCGAAAGTCAGACGCTTAACCGACTAAGCCACCCAGGCGCCCCTACCCCCACCTGAGTTCTTGGAATCGAGCTCCTCGGTGGGTAGTGGTGAGGTTCACGAGTGAGAGAAGACGGGGAGGCAAGGTGGGGCCGACCAAGTCAGGAGTGAGGGCAACTACTTACTAATGGGGTGAACGTAGGCAGGTTACTCTGAAACCTCTGCATGCCTCAGTTTCCCCACTGGGATAAGTACTCTCCGTGAGGTGATGTGTGTAGAGCCCAGCTCGGAGTAGCTGCTCCTGCGTATCAGTGCTTCCTGTCTTTTCCTCTGTAAGGCTGGAGTCTCGCCCAAAGTTGCGCATCGTCGGAACCAGGCTTACAGAGGGGTCGTGGGAGGAGCCTCCCCCCTTCGCCCGGCTGCCTTTAACATCAACACGCAGATCTAAGAGCAGACAGTGTTCACTCACCACTGGAGACCTGGGGTGGGGCGGGAAGAGGGGGCAGAGTGCAGGTGGGAGATGCAATGGTGGGGAGGGGAGAAGAGAGTGCTGGAGTGAGAGCAGGCCCACAGTCCTTAGAGAGGCAGGCAGTTAAGCACCAAATTCATGCAGTAGCCAACTTCTAACACGCAGGATGTTCACAGAGTTCAGTTTCTACTCACGTAAAGCCCAAGATGGGTGCTTTGACTGGCAGGCAGCCTTCCTCCAAGGGGAGAGTCGCACACCTAGGCTCCTTCTCTCTCGGGGCTCCGCCATCTTTTGACCAGGCGGTCACGGCAGAAGGGGAAAGAAAGGTGGATGAGGCGTATCCGCTTCTTAACATCCTCAGCTCAGAAGAGAGGCCCACTGCTTCTGCTCACACTCCACTGGCCACCCTCGATGGCATAGGAGTGGAAATGTAGTCCCAGTGGGTGCCCAGGAAGAGGACGACCTGAGTTTGGTGACCAGCTTCCCAGCCCTGCTACAGTAGGTCTGCCGCAGCTTGTCCAAGCGGTGGGGTGCACTCTGGCTCTAGTGGAATTTCCCCCGGATGGGAGAGGACTGGCCATGGGGTAAGGAGGTTGAAGGGGCCAGGCTTGATCCCAGTACCCTCGCTGTCGGTTGGCAGGGGCGGGGGGGCCCTTGATGGCTGCATGCTCAGGGGCTACAGAAACAGCCTCTAGTCAAGGCCGATGGGAAACCTGTCCTGAGCTCCTTAAGAGAGCTAGTGAACAAAACCCCCTTGTAGGACATCTACCAAAACGGTCGTGGGCTGGCAGAGAGAGGGGCGTTGTGAACCTTAATCGAGTGGCCCCAATGAGGGGAAGGGACATTTGAGCAAAGACATGAGGATACCCAATCATAAGGATATCTGTAGAAGGGCAAAAGGAGCAGCAAGTGCAAAGGCCCTGTGGCAGGGGCAGGCCTGTTGTGTTCAGGGCCCTACTGCAATAATCACTGAGATGATGGTGATAGCAGTGTGTGGGGGCAAGGGGAGAAGTGGTTAGATGCTTGATCTATTTTGTATGTTTATCCCTCCTTACCTCACTTCCTTCCTTTTTCAGTTTTCTAGAAGGGACGTGTGAAGACACACTGAGGCGTTTCCCCATCTAGATAGTAGTGCCCTTTCTAGACTGTAAACCCTATGAGGGCAAGGCCCCGGGCCCAACTCCTCTCCTTACCCTCACACCCGGTTCGGGCAGGGCCCATGGCCGGTGCCTGGCAGCCTGTCTGTGGAGAGATGCACGTCTTCCTGAGTCATCAGAGTTCATGGGGCCGAGCCCAGGCCCTGCCTGTCAGCACACTGCTCACTGGTGTGGAAAGCTTTCCTGTGGTCCAGGCACTCCCAACTCCGGTCCAAAGAGACCTTCGAAAGAAGGTCAGTGTAGCCAAAGGAAGGAGATGCCCCTGTGTCCTGAGCTCACAGAGATAACTGCTGGGAAGACGACCTCACCAGTTCTATTTTATCCTGCATGGACCCAGAGGCTGGCTTCCCAGGAAGTGACACAGGCACAGATGGCTGTGCCCGCGCTCCCACAGTGCTGGGCTCTGCACTCGTGGGTGGGACCCCCAGTGGTTTTTGAGGGGCATCTTGAGCTTGTGGTGGGTGCCCGTTCCTCGCTGCCCTGCAGCCTTTCTTTAAGCCGGGCCCTTCCCTGCAACACCCCTGGCCCCCAGCTACCCCAGGAACTCGGGAACAGCTGATGTTTACAACCCCGCAGGCCCTGGATTGGAGAGGACTTCGAGAAGCCCCTAAGGTCTTGAAAACGTTGCTGCAGGCTTCCGGCGGTCTCCAGAATCGCATTCGGGGGGTCATGTGTTTCCTGTGCTCTCCTGCCACAAATTAACTGCCTTTTCACTTTTCCCACAGATTTCGCCTCCCGTCCTACGTGGCCGGGCCAGGTATTTCTCGGTGCAGCGGCTACAAACGTATGGAGGCTGGAATCGGACAGATTTGAGTCCAGATTTCTGTGCTCACTGGCAAAGACCTCTGAGCCTCAGTTTCTTCATCTGTAAAACGGGCACAGAGTATCCACCTCGGGGCTTGGTTGTGAAGACTGATTGAGGTAGCGGTGTAATGCCGAGGCCCAGTGAGTGTGAGCTACGACCCACACTGATACGTCCAAGTGAGGCCATATGCCCCCATCCCCGCTCCGAATCTTGCTTCTCTTCCCATCAGCCTCCTGGTCTAGTTCCACATCAGGCCCGAGGAAAATGAGAAAGCCTCGCACGTTCTGGGCCTTTGGGGGAGCCCGTGAATAGCTGACTCCGTGAATGATGCCTCTGCAGGTGCCAGGGCCCGACGGCCCCACCCTCGCCCAGCGCCAGAGCGCTGCCTGCCAGACCCTTGTCAGCGGTTACAACCAGCAACTGCCTCCCGCTGCCCGAGTTTTATCAAAAGCCCAGTTGAGAGAAATAAAGTTCATGGGGGTTATTTAAAGGCCATGCATTCCATCCATTCTTCCAGATGAGACTTATCCCTGAAGCGAGTCGGGCTCTCATGAAGCTGTGTTGCTCTCGGACCACACGATTTAGCCACCACAAAATCTTGATTATGTCCCTCCCTTACGCTGGGGCTTTACGGAAAAGGGCTGGAGGAGTCCGGCTATCGCGTTTATTTGGGGAGCCTGCTATTGCCAGTGTTGGCTGCCTCAATCAGCACTCTCTTTAAGGCCTTTAAAGGGGAATATATTTTAGGCTCTAGTTCCCGGCAAAGCTCTGATTCCTCAGAGGAATCAGTGGGCTTCTGACCTATGGGCAGCATGACTCAGGAAACTGACCCCCGTTCTCATTTTCCTGGGGCTTCCAGGAAACTCAGATTTGGGGTTCAGCTTTAAGAACCCTTGAAGATCCCTTGACCTGTTACACAAGGGAGATGATTTCTTTCCAGATGCTGATTTCTTTTCTTTATTTTTTTTTTTACAAATAGTTTATTGTCAAATTCGTTTCCACATAACACCCAGTGCTCATCCCCACAAGTGTCCTCCTCCATGCCCATCCCTCCTCCCCACATCCATCAGTCCTCAGTTTTTGTCAGCATTCAAGAGTCTCTCATGGTTTGCCTCTCTCCCTTTCCCCCACCATTTCTGCCCTTCTTCTCCCCCTTGGTCCTCTGTTAAATTGCTCCTAATCCTCCTATATGTGCACACATATGATATTTGTCCTTCTCTGCCTGACTTATTTCGCTCAGCATAACACCCTCAAGGTCCATCCATGTTGCTACACATGGCCAGATTTCATTGTTTCTCCAGATGCTGATTTCTAGCAGATGGGATTATAATAATAATAATTATTATCAGGGGCGCCTGGGTGGCTTAGTCGGTTAAGCGTCCGACTTTCGCTTAGGTCATGATCTCACGGTTTGTGGGTTCGAGCCCCGCGTCGGGCTCTGTGCTGACAGCCAGCTCAGAGCCTGGAGCCTGTTTCAGAGTCTGTGTCTCCCTCTCTCTCTGACCCTCCCCTGCTCAAGCTGTCTCTCTCTCTCTCTCTCCTAGAAATAAATTTAAAAAAAAAATTGTTATTATCATTATTTTGTGTGTATCTTGTCAGCTGCACCTTGCATCTTGTATCTGGTGGGACCAGCGTGGGTGTTTCTATCCTGGAAAGCAAGGGACAGAGAATTGGCCAGGGTGGGGAAGAGAAGCAGGGAGGCCACGGAGGTGAGGGGTGGGGGAATCTGGCTTCACGGAACCAGACGGCGCAGAGACATTTTTCCATGAATTTCGGAAGAGAACTGCAGCCATTGCTCAATTTGAACTTCTCCCTGTGGCCCCTCTGGCTTTTTGGGTATTTCTGTGGTATTGTGAAACACTGAAACTTGCAGCGTCTCCTTTCTCTTCCTCTTCGCTCCCCACCCTGGGCTCTCCCTCTACTCTTTTCCCTTTCCCTTCCTTGCCCCCTCCAGAGACCGCTGCCCTCTGTCCCTCTGTGAGGCTGCTGAGCCCGACGCCACCAGCTATGATGCTGGAGCAAACAGAGGAGGGTGAGGACCCCAGGTCCTTGGAGGAAAGAGCAACGGCAGAGCAGAGAACAGTAACTGAGCGCTCTACTCTGCGCCATGCACAGAGCCCATAGCAACCGACTCGACCACCATTTATCTGGTCTGTGTTCCTGAGTGCTATGCACACTGGCCTCACTGGCCTGGTGAGGCCCCTTCATCTACCTGATTGTCCATCCATCTAGTCCGGGGTTTCTCAGCATCAGCACTATTGACGGGGCTCAGGCACATCTTTGCTGGGAGGGGGGGCTTGTTCTGTGCGTTGTAGGGTGTTTGCAGCATCTTGGGCCACGAGCCCCTCCCACCCCGTGACAATCCAAAAGGTCTCCAGACATTGCCAAATGTCCTCTGGTGGAGGTGGAGGCGGGGGTCGGGGGCGGACTGTCCCCAAGCCGGGAACTGCCATGCCATTCCCCCCCGTTCCTCACTGGCATCCCTCCCCCGACAGAAGCCTCTCTGGCATATAACCC
This sequence comes from Proteles cristata cristata, assembly GCA_017311185.1. Lineage (NCBI taxonomy): Eukaryota > Metazoa > Chordata > Mammalia > Carnivora > Hyaenidae > Proteles > Proteles cristata. Next base: position 1,551,606 of record JAESUZ010003943.1, read on the forward strand.
GGGTATCCAGCTGATGTTTCTTTCTGCAGCCCTGTTCGCTGCCCGCTCACACGCTGTGCCCTGCTTTCTCCTGGGGCTGCCATCGTCTCCCGGCTGTGGCAGAGGGCGCTCCTCGTGCGTCCTAGGTATCGCCCCCCCCTCCCCCTGGTTGGTGTGGGTGTGGGGGGCCCTCTCCCTTTCTGTCAGTCGTCACCCTGCAGGTGAGGACTCGCAGGTGCAGAGCTCACAACGCTAGTGGGCTAGAGACGGGACACAAGCCCAGGCCTCTGTCTCTGGAGCCCGGGCTCTTGACCGCTGGCCTTCAGCGATACTCCTTCCTTCCAAATATACCTCTGCAGGGAAGCAGACAAGATCGGGGGCGAGGCTCGGGGAGGGGAGGGGAGGGAGGCGGCTCACTTGAGGTCCTGCAGCACCACTTGGATGATTTTGATGTGATGCCAAGTGTCCGGGGAGTCGGATTTAGCCTTTATTCGGGGCTGGGAATGGTTGAGTGATTCTGCTTAACTGTCTGATAGGTGCCTCTGGCTCTGCCTGGGGAGAGGGTGTGCGGGGCTCACAGGCGCAGAATGCACAAGTTTCTGGCCGTGGGCTTTCTGTCCCCAGGCCTCTATGGGCAGTGATGCCCCTCCGTGCCCTGGGCACTGGTGGAAGAGCACTTCTGACCAGGCCCAGCGGATGATTGATGAGGGGGAACAGGGGACACAATGGAGGGGCTTTGTTCCCGAAATGCCATTCACATGACTCTCTGACCTCAGGGCTCTTCCCCTTTCTCTTGTCTTTTTCTCCTTCAGTGCATTTGGCTCTGCTACGGTTTCTCTTCTCTGTTTTTCTTTTCTCACTCCACACAAAGCCCTCAGAGGGCTGGGGTGGCCCTGGGGCCTTCTGCATCTTGTTGAGGTTGGTTTCCAGTTCCTGGACTGTGGTCCTGGGGCCGTCTGCCCGGGGCATGCATGGGGAGGCCTCCATGGCCTGCTTGGGAGCAGACAGGCTTAGAGCTTCATCTTGGGTTTCTAGAAGCCTTGTCCACACCGGTTCTAAACTCTGACCGCTCAGTCAGAATTACCTGGGTTACTTTCCAAACAGATTGATAACCAGGCCCCAATGCCGATTTTGTGGCTCTGGAGCGTGGCCCAGGGATGGACACGACACACAGTCTCCTCAGAGGACTCTGCTGTGTGGGCAGAGTGATGATGAGCGGCCCGCTGTTTTCCTGAGGGCCAGGGGTCACAGAGAGAACACAGAATGCGGTTTAGGAGAATGGGGTCCGGTCAGACAACCCTTGGCGCATCGTGCGTCCCTGGGCAAAGCCCCTTCCGTCTTGGGCAGGAGCACCCCATGGAGGAATGACAGATTTGTGGAACTTTAGACTCGGAAGGGGCCCAGAGAACCAGCCAATCCATCCCTTCGTTCTAAGAACACGAGGACCATGCGTGTGTACATGTGTGTGGGGTGTGGCGGCGGATCGCCCAGGTCCCACAGGGCTCCGTAGGGTCAGGCATGCAGGCCAGGCTTCGGGCTGTCTCCTCCCACGGCCTCCACTCTGCGGGGCCCCTCAGGGAGTCCTCTCTAGATTAGACCATTGGGGAGATTGTGTCTCTGGGAGCGAGTACTGAGGGGTGTCCCCGCTGTTTACTGGGGTGAGGGGAGACTGACCTTCTAGATCCGGGAAGGGGGGGAAGCAATGGCCGCAGCCACAGGGGGCCTGCTCCCAGCCTCGCTTTGCAAGAGAACTTTTTGCAGAGCTGCTGACTTTTTGCAGCTGTTTTACGGGGCCCGTGGACCGAAAGGGGAAGTTTGGCTGCATTTAGAAAGTTGTCCCCAAAGAGGAATGGCGGGGGTGGGGGTGAGGAGGGCGGCTGGGCTACATACAGCGTGGGAGGAGGAAGGTGGGCGATCTGGGAGCAATGCCAGCAGGGGCCTGAGGACAAGGGTTTGGGTCGGGCCCACATGTTGTCACTTTGGGAGCTCTCGGGGTGGGGTGGGGATGGGGTGGGTGCCGGGGGGGACAGAAGCGGAGGGGACAGAAAAAGAAAGACAAGAAAAGGAGGGGGTGGGGGAGAATGAGTTCCCAGCCAGGGACCCCAGCTTCTTCTTGGATTGGAAGCAAACACGGAGTGTGGCTGGGAGCGCGGCCAGTCCTCCCCAAAGACCCAGCGAGTGGGTTCCTTTAAAGGGGTGCAGGGAGGGGCACCTGGGTGGCTCAGTCGGTTAAGCGTCCGACTGCGGCTCAGGTCATGATCTCACAGTTCGTGGCTTCGAGCCCCGCATCAGGCTCTGTGCTGACAGCCGGCTCAGAGCCTGGAGCCTGCTTCACATTCTGTTATCTCCCTCTCTCTCTGACACTCTCCTGCTCACACTGTCTCTCTCTCTCAGAAATAAATAAAAAACATTAAAAAAAAAAAAAAAGGGGGGGTGCAGGGAGATGGTGAGAGGTGCCGAGACAGAAGGAGAATTTTTGTCAAGAGGGCCCGGTCCCAGGGTGGGGGATGTTAAGTGAAGAGCTGGTCCCTCCCGCAAGATGGGCACCTCAAGCTGTTCTGTCTCTAAGGCCAGAGATGCATCTACCCCTCCCTGGGCTGACCTGGCACTCAAGCCCCACGGTGCAGCAGGAAGAATACTGAAGGCCTGACTGAAGACGTTCGTGCCGCAGTTCTCTGTTCCTGCTAGCAATCCCACTGGCCCATGCCAAGCGCCCCGACCCCAGGAACCAGGGAGAAAAATGGAGCTCCTGATGACCACCCTGCTCACACTCTTCCTGCCCCCACCAAGCCCTCTGTTCTCTCTCAGTCCCTGGCACCTGCGGGGCACTCCACTCTGCTGTCCCCATGCTGAGCCTTGTCATGGTGTGTACGTGAGGATGGAGTGACAGGGCGGGGGTGGGGGGGACTGCAACTTTGACCCGGAGTCCTCCATAGAAGGTACTGTCCCCCGGAAGTGTGCTGAGCAAAGCTTCCTGTCCCAAGTGCCCCCCCCCACCCCCAACAGGACCGTGAGGAGAGGACTCAGAGGCAGAGACGGTCTGTCCCTAACACTGACTGTGTCACACTGGCCACAGAGACGGTGTCACCGCCTTCCTCAGGAACATGGTAGAGCCAGCCCCCAGAGGGATCTGCTCTAAGTGGGGAGGCGAGGCCTACACTGGTTCTGCCTTCCTGGTGAGCATCTGAGGCCAGAAGTACAAGCTCAGAGCTCGCTCGGTGTGCCCTTGTCACACAAGGCAACTCAACTCAGCTCAACAGGACTCTGTGAGTGTCCAACGAATCTTTACTGAGTGCCAGATATGCACCAACCACGGGGCTAAGCGCTGGGGGTATAGAAGAGTGCAGGCCAGACATGGTCCCTGGCGGAGGCTACTTGAGGGCTCGTGTGGGTCCATGAGGGTGCCCGTGGGGGGAAGTGGGAGGAGGCAAGGTCCTTACCCCTGTGGTCTCATTGGAGAGAAGAGACAAGATTCACATCATAAGACACTTAAAGAACCAGACGAAGTTTAAATAAATACATTATCAGCCCTGGTAACCACGCGTCCAAGCAGGCACGGTCAGGTTCAGGCTGTGTATGCCTGTAAGTGCTCTGGGTGGACCCTGGGGGCGGGCAGCCCCACTTTTCCACCTAAGTAACTGGGGCCGAGTTACTTTCCAAGCTTTGTGGAGGAAAGGACGGAAGAATCTGATCAGGGGAGGGTCTGACTTGAAAAACATCATCAGTTCCGACATGAGTGTACTGGCAAGTCTGTATGGACTCGACCATCTTTCTCGGGTCCTCCTCTCCACTACTGTCCATCCAGTTCTCCTCCTTCCATTTCACTCAGAGCTGGAAGCCTTCCATGGCCAATGGGAGGACGCCAGGTTTGTTTGAGTACTTACTGTTTACGAAGCACAGTGCTAACAACACAGGCCTTACCCGTGAGGACTTTCAAACCAACTTGGGTTCACAAACTGCTATAAAAGAAGGTCATGAAAGTTGTTTGTAATGTGCACGAGTGGGAGTAGGGGACTGCAGGGGTGTCGAGTCCCATCCCTGGGTACAGGATTTGGAATATCGATGCTGCGTTGTGTGTGTGTGCGTGTGCACGCGTCTGGCTATTTGTTTTTTAATCTCACACTTGAGAGAAATCGTAAAAATATTACAAGTAATTTCTGTAAGCCTTTCCTAAGTACATCTTGTGGAATCATTCGAGAACAAGTCGGAGACATTTTTGCTCCTTTGCCCTTAAATATTTCAGTGTGTATTTCAAGGACATTGTTTTGTTTTGTTTTTAAATTCAAGTCAGTTAACATACAGCAAGTAGAACCCGGTGATTCATCACTTACAAACAACACCCAGTGCTCCTCCCAACAAGTGACCTCCTCAGTGCCCGTCACCCATTTCGCCCATCCCCCCACCCACCTCCCCTCCAGCAGGCCTCAGTTTGTTCTCTGTATTTAAGAGTCTCTTACAGTTTGCCTTCCTCTCTGGTTTTATCTTTTTTTTTTTTTTTAATTTTTTTAATGTTTTATTTATTTCTAGGAGAGAGAGAGACAGCGTGAGCAGGGGAGGGTCAGAGAGAGAGGGAGTCACAGACTGAAACAGGCTCCAGGCTCTGAGCTGGCAGTCAGCACAGAGCCCGACGCGGGGCTCGAACCCACAGACCGCGAGATCATGACCTAAGCGAAAGTCGGACGCTTAACCGACTAAGCCACCCAGGCGCCCCTTATCTTATTTTTTTCAAGGACATTATTTGACATCGTTGGTTTCCTTTTGGCCGAGCCTTCCTCTCATTTCCAAACACCATCAGATCACTCCAGATCCTAAATAAAGTTTATTTAATGGCAGACAGCAAGTCTGTTTCTCTACTTGAGGTCGTGCTGGTGGTCTGGAGTTGGGGGCTGCCCAGGTTGTGGGGTCCCACGCGGAAAAGTCTGCCGGCCTCATGTGGTCATGCCCGAGTTGGCCTGCCACCACACAGCCGATCCGCCACCTCAGAGTCCTGACCAGGCCTTGGCTGAACCGCTCTCATTCCCTTCACTTTGTTCTTGAGTTTTCTGTACATTCTCCCACGCACAGATACATGACTCTGACTTTCTGGTGTCCCGCAGGGCCTGGTCGAGGCAGAGTGAGCTTGGTTGGGCACCCTCTCTGGGCCTCGGATGCCAGCCTGGGCTCCTCTGAAAACAGGAGGCTTCCTTTCCCTTATTCGTGGGAGGAGGTGCCGCGGCCTGGCCTGGCTCTGGGGCCTGTGGTCCTGCTCAGGACTGGCAGCATTGGGCCGAGGGAGCATTTTCCAGAGTACAGCTGAGGGACAGAACGTCTCCATGAGATGGGCTGGGCTGGGCCGGGGTTTGGAAAGGCCCCTGCTTGTTCTGGGAGGTGTTCAGGACGCTGAGGTTTTGGAAATCCACGGTGGCTGTTCATGACTGCTCCCAGCCCTGGGAAGAAGAGTGAATGGGTGCCCGTTTCTTTGGGTGCAGTGGCAAAGGTGAAGCCCAGCACTGCTGACCCTGGCCCGGGCCCTCCGCTGGGCCTGGGGAGGGAACCGGACTCTGAAGGGGAACACGGCCTGAAGGAAGGGACCCTGGAGTCATGAGATGCTGTTCACATCCAGCGAGCCCTGGCTCGAGCTCCAACAGCACTGGCCCGGACACAAAGCAATGTGATCTCTGGACCTGCACTCAAGCGTGCCTCTGATGGGGCGGCTTGGAGAAACCCCAGTGAACCCATGAAACAGAACATGCCAGAGGCATTTCACTAGGCAGATCCCACGCAAGGAGGGGCCTGGGAAGGGAGAGAACAGAGCGGACCTGCGCCGGCAAGAAGTGCTCTGGCAAAGAGGCGAAGCCCCCGTTCCAGCGGCCTCTCCCTCCTGTTGTGCTTTTGCACCCAACACTCCCAGTGCCAGCTCTGTTCTGTTGCCGTGGGCAGCTCAGTTTACCTTCTCGGGCCTGTCTCCCCGCTCTGTGAAAGGGGAAGTGGGGCACCTGTACCGCCTCCCCGGGGCAGTGCTGAGGGGTGACCGGATGTGAGTGAGCTTCAGAGGCCTTGGAGGCTTAGGAAAATAAGCCCCAGCCCAGACTCTGAGAGCCTGATGTCCGCACAGGTACTGTTTTGCACAAGCTTCCCAGGTAGTCCTCCGAGCAGAAATCAGGTGACTGCAGGGTCTTCACCTCCCCATCCCTGACTCACCCCCAGGCTCCACAGACCCAGACCCAGACCCAGGCCTGTATTCCTGAACGCATTCTGCCCGCCGCCCCGGAAGGCCCGGTGCGGGTGGGGGCGCCCCGGCTTCCCACCCGTGGGCTGTCCGCGCGCCCCTCCCACCCTGGAGATGTGCCATGGTCAGGGTGGCCTGAATGCGCCCGCTTCTCCTTCCCTAAGAAGCAGCCTCAATGCATCCATTACCATTTCCATGGCGCTCTCCTCAGGGCCCCATGGAAATGGCGAGGCTTTCTGAGGACTTGTGCAGACTTCAGAAAAGACCCCGGGCCCCCTGCCCACCCCGGACTCGCTGGCCGGCTCTAATCCCGCTCGGGGCGCGGGGCGCCGAGACAGAGCTCCCTCTCTCCTCCGGGCCCGGCCGCTCACTCTCCCACAGAGCTGACGTGTCTCTGCGGCCCAGCTGGCTGCAGTTTTTAGAAATAACAATATCCCCGGGGGGAGGAGCGGCGGGGTGAATGGGCGCCTTTGTCCGGGGCCCTGTGAAGCCCGATTAATTATGCGCTGCGGAGCGCGGGGGAGCGCGGAGGCCGGGCCCCGGCGGCTGAAAGGCCCGGGCTTGGGAGCGCGGCCGGCTCCGCGCCGCCGCCGCACAAAGGGCCGAGAATTAGAAAACCGCCAATTACCCCGCATTTTGTATTTGCCCTTGTCTCGCTGACACTGTGGACGGTGCTCCCCGGGCGGCTGCACTTTGAGGGTTTTCAAGCCCGTTCTTGGTTACCCGGGGCGACTGGGCAGAGAGGGCTGGGGGCTTGGGGAGAGCAGGAGACTCGGGTGGGATCGTGGGCGGCCGGGGGAGCTGGGTGGGGGGAAGGCGCCCCTGGGGACATGGGTCTCCAATCTAATGCTCGCGCCAAAGCTGGAGGCTGTGAATGCAGATTTCTGGGCCCCGCTCCAGAGGACTCCCTGACTCTGTTGGTCTGGGGTGTCCAGGCTGCATTTTAACAGGCCCTTTAGATGATTTTTTAAATTAAAGTATAACAGTGAAACGCACAGGTATTATATGTGCAAGTTCATGCATTTTGACAAATGTATACATCTGTGTAACCTACATCGCACGAGGGTATAGAGCCATTCTGTCATTCCAGAAAGTTCCATGGATCCTCTTTCCAGTCTCCCCACACCCCCAAAGCAACCACTGTTCTGACTTCTATCATCATTTTATGAAACTTCGGGATACCTTGAGTCCTATGGCAGAGACTCTTGTTTCTGACTTCTCTCCCTCGGCATAAATGTCTTTGAGGCCCACCCGTGTTGTGTGCATCAGTAGTCTCTTATGTATCTGTTCACCTGTTGAACACCTGGACTCCTTCCAGTTTGGGGTTGTTGTAAATAAGGCTACCATGATCATTTTGTACAAGTCAAGTGCCTTTTGTGGACGTATGTTTTACATCTTTGGCGTAAATATCTAGGAGTCGGATTGCTGGGTCATAGGGAAGGTGTTTAGCTTTAGTGGTCACTCAGCAAACCGTTTTCTAAGGTGGGCATACAATTTTGCAAACCCCCCCCAACAAAGTATGGGAGTTCCAGTTGCTCTGTATCCTTGGCAGCACTTGGTATTGCCTTATCTTCTTCATTTTAGCCCTTCTGGTGAGTATGAGGTGACAGCTCATTGTAGTTTTCAGGCCAGGTGAATTTAATTGCTTATGTCCAGTGACCACGGTTGGGGAAAACGCCTGTCTAGTGCAATTCTTGCACTTGCCTCCAAGTTCCAGCAGGGTAAATATGATTTCTCCAAGGCCCCTAGCTCGTTGGGCAGAGACCAGATGATTACCCAAGACTCTCTCCTTGATATGATGCTGTCCCCTTGGCTTACACCTAGTGGGCATGTATGTGTGTTTGTGTGTGTGTGTGTGTGTGTGTGTGTGTGTGTGTGTGAGAGAGAGAGAGAGAGAGAGAGAGAGAGAGAGAGAGAGAGAAGTGTGGGTCTTGCTCTGTCCATACCATTTAGAATGAATATAGAATGGCATTAATGAAGAGTCTCTGCCTGCTACCCAAGCAGCAGCATCCATGGGACTCTGGAGCCAAGAGACTGGGCTTGGTCAGGTAGGTGTGGACACATATACACATACACATACAGGGACACGGGTGGGGGGTGGTGTCGGGCTATCCTTGACGCTTACTCCAAGGGCACAGACCAACCCTGAGAGTCCCTTTGCTTCAGCCAGTCATAGAGAGCCTTAGATATTTTCTGATCCAGCACAGAGGAGGTTCTGGGTCCTGGGAATGAGGGGGCAGGAGTCCTCAGCCTCCAAAGTCCCCCTTTGCCGGTAAGCATTCTCCTACACGTGGTTTTTAAGACCCTCCAGAACCTGAGCTGATCTATCCTGGTAGCCTTGTATCATCTGGCTGCTGCCATTTTACATATTGTATTTGAGCAATATTGGATGCCTATCCATCTGTTGTTGTCTCTCCACCTTCAACACATACTGTGGTGATTCAATTCTCCAAAGATGGCTGCACCAAAATATAGATTCCCTCCCACAGGCTCTTCTTGCAATGTGATTGACCTTCCTTCTACTGAGCTGTGGGGTCTGTTTTCTCTCATTGGATCTGGGCTGGGGGGGTTGTGACTGCTCTGGCCAATAGAGCACGGCAGAAGTGATGATTTGGGATGCTAGGTCATATACCTTCTACCTGGCTCTCTCTCTTTTGGGGATGCTCACCCTAGGAACCCAAACCTAAAGGTTTGGGCAGTGGCTGCCCATACCATAAGGATGGTATGTCTCTAAAACAGAGAGAGTAGGGCCTGAACTAAGGAAATCACTGTTCAGCTTCCCACTCCCTGCCCTCATTTCTTCAGGGTCAGGCCTAGGCAGGCAAAAAGGACAGAGAGAAAACAGACCCCACAGCTCAGTAGAGGGGGAGGTAGCAATAGAAAGACTAGAATTGATGAGCGATGATTAAACGAGATTCATGGTCCCCAGAGTGGGGAGAGACCTGGATGGAATGAAGTGGTCAGGGCAGGCTTCCTAGAGGAGGCAAGGACTTAGATATAAAAGCAGAGGTCTGAAACAATCCTCCTTTGATAGAACTCCCAGCTTGCTTGCTCCCACTCCCACTTGCTGGGGCACCAGCTGAAGTTTGGTGTGTGTATGTGTGTGTACATGTGTGCATGTGTATATGCATATGGAGGGGCATTGATGCATCTCTCTCTTGGGATAGCGTTTAGAGGTCAAGGCTGATCCTAACCACCTCCTGAGTTTGCTCCTCTCTCCTCCACCTCACCGGAGGAATGGGATAGGTTAAATGGGGTGGATGCACGGCAACTAGGTGTACTTAAAATGGCAATATGGGGGGAACTTAAAAATGTAGTGCTGGGGCGCCTGGGTGGCTCAGTGGGTTAAGCGTCAGACTTCAGCTCAGGTCATGATCTCACAGTTCGTGAGTTCCAGCCCCTCACTGGGCTGTGTGCTGACAGCGTGGAGCCTGCTTGCTATTCTTTCTCTCTTTGCCCCTCCCCGACTTGCACATGTGCATGTGCCTGCACATGCACGCACTCTCTCCAAATAAATAAACTTAAAAAAACACAGTACTGACTGAGAAGGCAAGAAACAGAATAATATCTACTGCACTGTGTCACGTATATAAACTAAAAAGAACACAGTACAAGCTGGTGGTGGCTGCGTCACTTTCTGGTAGGGGCGTGGAGTTGGTGGCTGCAGCCTCTGGGTCAGGATGAATGTGCTCTCGGTGGAGGCCAGAGAGCCGAGCTGAAGCCGTGGCCGGGACAGTGGACTGGCCACTGCAGCTGTAGGGGTGTGCAAGCTGTGCTCTTTTGCAAGCCACAGAGCATGTGGCGCCTCAAGTAAAACACATTTTTCAAAATCTACCAAGATCTGCCTTCAGTGGTGGCTATCACAGAGGCGGGCTTGAACCCTACATCACCAAGTGGGAAGCAGCATTGATACTAACCATTAGCCCTACCGCCAATAAGGGGAAAAAGCGATGCTTATTGACAAATGATGCTGTCCAATCACCCAGACTGGGGAGAATCTCTTTAGATAGCAGCCCAAATCAATAAAGCTAAAGATATACCCGAAGGCCAAGCTAAAAAAGGAAGTAAACATATGATGAGTTTTAAGTTCATTTATTTTGAGTTTTAAATTTTTTTTGTGCAGAAGGAGCAGCCATGGGAGTGTTACATTCAGAGAGTGATTGGCTCAACTTGTGCACCTGAGGTCCAGACAGAAGGAAAAGTCAAAGCCAGGGTCACTCTTTGAAGTCACACCCAACTTGAAGACGGCCCAAAGTTAAGCCCCTAATATGGTGAGGAGCCCAACAACTGAATCTATGGTATAGATTATTTAAGATGACTCTTCCCACCTCTGGCCACAGCTCATGGGTGCGGAGGGAATAGCGGAATCCAGCTGGGTCAGTCAGGTTCTTTCTGTCAGGCTTCTGGGGTTTTGAATGGAGAGGTGGAGACTGGCAGCTGTGGGGATGCCACTGCTTTGAGGGGCGTGCTCCATGGAAGAGCTTCACGGACGCTAGAGCCTTAGGTCCTTGGAACTGTCCTGCCTCTGGCCTTTCCTGAGGCTTAAGTTGCTCAATCCTTTCTTGAAATTTAATAAATTTATTATCGTTATTTGTCAGGGTTGATGGCTATTACTTGTTCTATGGAGCAGGTTACTAGAATATTTTATTATATCTTCCAGTGGTTCCCTAGTGCAGCTTCTAATACATATGGTGTCTTTGTTGAGTTAGAAACAGGCGTTGCTCTAGGGCACCTGGCTGGCTCAGTTGGTTGGGTGTCCAACTTTGGCTCAGGTCATGATCTCCTAGTTCATGGGTTCTAGACCCACATCAGGCTTGCTGCTATCAGTGCTGAATCTATTTGGGATCCTCTGTCGCTCTCTCTCTGCCCCTCTCCTACTTGCACTCTCTCAAAAATAAATGCAACATTAAAAAAAAAAGAGGGGGCACCTGGGTGGCTCAGTTGGTTAAGCGTCCGACTTCGGCTCATGTCACAATCTCATGGTTTGTGGGTTAGAAGCCCACGTCGGGCTCTGTACTGACAGCTCAGAGCCTGGAGCCTGCTTCAGATTCTGTGTCTCCCTCTCTCTCTCTGCCCCTCCCCCGCTCGCACTCTGTCTCTCTGTCTCTCTTTCTCTCAAAAATAAATAAACATTACAAAAAAGATAGAGAGAAAACAAAAAGATGCCCCTCTGGACAGACAAATTAGAAAAAGCTGTTCTTTCCTCCAGGCAGATATAGTCCCTCACCAGGGTGAACGGTTTGGTCGGTGGAATGTGGGGCTGGATTTCAAGCCCTGTTCCACTCATTTCCTTGGCCAGGCCCCTTGGTGCAGTGCACAGACTACATAACCATTCATGGCGGTCCTACCTGCCCACCCTTTGTATCTTGGCTGATTTGTCCTCTGCACAAAGGTGTCATTCAGAATATGAAGCATTATATCCGACAAGATTTATATTGGAAATGTTGGTCTATCATGCAAGCTCTTTCTAGAACTTTCAGTGCTCGTGACCAAAAATGTAATTTTTAATCTTTGTGTGTTGAAATCCATAGAAAGTCAATCCTTAAAGAAAATTTAGGAAAACACCATGGCCTGGTAACGTCAACAGAAGCCTCATCTTCTTTGATGAGTAATCTGCAGGCCTTCCACCAAAAAGCCTGGCAGATATTCTTGAAATGTCAAGGGACACTCCTCCTGCCCTCATGGGAACACATCTAGCAAGCTCAAGTGCACAGGAGTGAGTGGACAGGGAGGTGTCCTGGACTGTGGCGAGAGTGAAACGGAAACCACACCGAGGCGCCGGTGGCCACAGGGAATAAAACTATCTCAGGGAGGAGAGAAGGCCTTGAGAAGAGGTTGCTGCTGCTCTTCTGATTTGCTCATTTGTTTTACGTCTGGCAGCCCCTGCGTCTAGGACGGGGGCACGCTGAGAACCGAGAAGCCAGCCGGGAGCTTTCCCAGGACAGAGGACCCACTCCTGGAGCCTGCGCCATCAGCTGCCACGTCTACGAGTATAGCAGGTGGTGTAGACTAGCAGTTAAGGATGGGGATCTGGAATCCGAATGCCTGGGTTCAGACCTCCATTCTGTTGCTTCCCAGCTGTGTTACTACTCAGCCTCTAGGGGTGGGTTCAAGACACGCCCATGATCTTCTGATTCTCCTCCCGCCGCTCCTGTCCCTGACCCTGACGTCTATGTCCCTGCCCCTTGAACCATATCTCTAAAATGACTGCTTTGCTGGGTGTGTGTGCTACATCTCCATAAAGAAGTTGAAAAAAATGTTAGTGTCACCTCCTTTCATGCAGGAGTGCTTTGTCGGAAGGACCTCTCTAACTGCCAGGGACTTTTATTCCCCTTGGAACTGTCTGCCCTTCCCTCTCCACCCCAAGTCCACCCTGACGGCAGCCGGGGGTGGCCCTCTCCCAGAGCTTGCATGAGCTGGTGGGCACGGTCAGGCCGGGCCTGGGCTGGAGAATGTTCTAGCCTCCTGCTCTGGAGAGGGCACAGTGGCTGGGCTGTGGGGTCCTAGATGCACTGGGGGCTGGTGAGTGGGAGGGGGTTCTTTCCAGCCCCAACAAAGAATCCAGGGCTTAGGTGGGGGGGCACAGAGTGTTCAGAAACAGTGAGCCACAGGAACACATCCTTGGCACGATGGGCCTGGTTCCTGGAAGGAGCTGGTGCCGAGGGCATCCGAGCCGGGCCGAAATAAAGGGCTTGTTCTCTTCACAACCCTGCTATTTGAGGACCTGGAGCCATGACGTCCCTCAGAGTTTCCATTCTCTGCGCTGCAGCTGTTGGTTACGTGTTTCATTCAACATGCTTTGCAGGAAGCAGCAGGCTCCACATTCCAGGGCTTTTAGTCATTTTTTTCTCTCAGAGCTTTGGGGCTGGGATTAGAACGTTCTTCAAACCACACTGTCCTCGGCTGGAATCCCAAGAGGAAGTGGGTGGGTCCCTGGGGGATGAGAACACAGGCCCAGATTCAGGGGTGGAATGAAAAAAGATTAAGGCCAGCACAAGCAAACTCCTAGGGAGATCACAGAGTGAGGCCCAGGTCTGGAGATAGCTGGAGGCCTGTGGGTGGTGACTCTTGACCTGCCAGCCATGAGCCAAGGGGGATGCAGTTTCTGGGATGTGCGTGTGCGTGTGTGTGTGTGTGTGTGTGTGTGAGAGAGAGAGAGAGAGAGAGAGAGAGAGAGAGAGAGAGACAGAACAGTTTCTGGTGGTGGCATTTCATTCTGAGGGTCCCACATTCTCTGCCCCCCATTTTGGTCACCGCCCTTGGGCTGAGGGAGAGTGTGACATGGGGTTCATTTGCTGCAAGCGTGAGTGTTGGGTTTGGTGAGTGCTGGGTTTAGAAAATGGACCCCACAGATACTTGAACCTAGAGAGACCACAACAAATGTTTGCAGAGTATCTGCTACCCTCCTGGCTTTGAACCGGGGGTTGGGAATACGGAGGATACAAAACAGACTCCCTCCTGCCCGTGTAGTAAGGCCTGGGAAAGACGGTCTGGAAGGCAGCCACTGGGATAAAGGAGACGGAGGAGCAGATTAAGGGAGTGAGGAGTGGTAGACAGAAGATTCTGGTGAGCAGAGGGGAGGCGAGTGTCGGTGCCACCACAGATCACCTGGACGGTGCAGAGCTGAGACCGTGCGAAGGGACGGGCAGAGCCTGGGCATGGTACTCAGTAGCACAGGGTGCCTGAAACTCCAGAAGGGAGAAGGCGATGGACACCATCAAAGTCCCAGAGGTCCTGAAGCCCGAATCCCCCCTCAGGTCCTGAAAAGTCCCCTGATGCTGGCCAAGAGGAGGAGGAGGCAAAGACCACCCAGCCGGGTGCCATTCTTTCCTCCGAGTACCTGGGGCAGAAGTAAGGAAACCCTGTGATAAGAGTCTAGCCCAGCACTTAGCCAAAAACACCAAACTGCCCTTGCTCCTTGCAGCAGAGAGAACACCACCCACCCCAGTCTCCCACCCTAATCCCCGAGTATGATGAAATATCAAGCGCCCAATTCTGTAACATTATATGGCAAAGGGATTTAAAAACCTAATTAAGGTTCTGAATCACTTGACTTTGGGTTAAGCAAAAGGGAGATTATCTGAGGGTGTGCTTAATCTAATCACGCAAACCCTTAGAAGAAGAGAACTTTCTCTGGCTGGCGGCAGGAGAGGTCAGGGATTTTAAGAATAAGAGGGGACTCCATGTACCGTTGATGACGTGAAGATGCAGGGGACAACGTGGAAGGGAAGTGACCTGGAGAACAGCTTCTAGTTGCCGAGAGGGACTCAGGGGACGACCCGCGAGGCGGCAGTATCTCCCTCAGTCCTATGACCGCAGGAGGAGAGCCCTGTTAGAACCTGAATGAACTTGAGAGCAGATGCCTTCTCAGAGCTTCTGGACACAAGCCTTGATTTTGACCTTGTGAGACCCTGAGCCGAGAATCCAGTCGAGCCCACCCCCGCTTCTGACCCTCGGAACTGGGAGATAATAAATGGGTGTTGTTTTAAGCCGCTAACTTTGCGATAATTTATGAAGCAATCGAGAATGAATAACGCTCCCACTTTCTCGTTTCCTCCAAGAAGGTCTGTGAGGAGGGTTACAATGACTCCCTTCTGCAGACAGGGCGGGCTGGGTGAGCTGCTCTGTTTGCACGTGTCCAGACCGGAGCTCAGGTCTGAGCCCAGCTGAACCTCGGGCACTTTGCCTTGGCCTTGGCCGATGGTGTCTTGTCTTCCCACCCGGGGCAGAGAGAGAAGGCTGCTTCTTACGCGCCCTTTTATGAGAATCGCCCAGCGGCTCCTTCCACGGCACGGCCTGCTGGCTGCAAAACTGTCCCGGCCCCGTGTCCCCTACATAAGAGCAGAGCTCTGGGCAGAAACCAGAGCAGGGCAGTGACCTCCCATTCCCCCTTCTTCTCAGATGACAAGTCTGGGCTCTGTCAAGGCAAGAGACAGGGGCTGGGATACAAGGAGCAGGGAAGTTTGGCGGTGTCCTTCCTCACCCCCCTAAAAAAGCATTCTCTGGCGGGTGTGGGGAGTCTTCAATTCTACACTTGCTTTCTTAATCATTTGTTGGACACATAGTCAGGTCCCCCTAGGAGGCCAGAAATATTTGCAAGGAGGAAGGTTATGTTTCTGCTTTGTTAATTAAAGAGCGCTAATGAAGCTTTTTTTCATTTCCACGGGAGGCCTTTTCTGGAAATCTCTGATTCTTCCCAGACGGTGTCCAGTGTTTTCCCCACAGCCGCTGGCAAGGTGGGACTTTGAAAGGAGGAGGTTTGTGTCCGACAGACCTGGGATCTCAGCTCTGTCACTGACCCGCCGGGGCAAGGTGGGGGTGGGGGGCAGGGCAACGTCCAGGCCTTGGTTTCTGCAGAAAGACAGTTGTGAGACACAGCAGGCCAGCAGAGATACCTACGAGGTGCCTAATAGGCCAGAAGGAAGAAGTAAACGTTACTTTCCTTCTCTGCCTGCCTTAACCGCAACACAACAGCTCCCTTGGAAATAGTTTTTTGACAACTCGAAAATAACTCTTATCCCGATGACAGGCGGGCCTGGCCAGCCAGCGGCAAAACTCATCCGTCAGCAAAGTTCGCCTGTGTGCTCCACCTTCTCAAAGCCACTTCCTTGATCGGTATCCCATTTCCTTCTTTTGGGTGCCGCTTGGCCAGAGCCCAGGGCCCTGGAGGTGGGCACGCTGGGAAGCCTTTGGAAAACTCTCAGAGTTCAGTATTCAGGAGAGAGGGTAATCCCTCACCTTGGGGACGGATCTCATGGTGGAATCCCGGTTCATGGGGCAGACCGGCAGAAGGGGGATAGTTTGGGGTGGTGTGGGAGGTGTTGCCGGGTCCCTGCGGATGTCTGTGGGGTGGGGACTCTGAGAAGTGGCCACACAAGGCTTCCTCCAGCTTGGTTTCTCTCAACTGCACGTTGAGAGTTTGGAGATTTGATCTAAATCCTCTTTAGATGTAGGTTTTGCTGTCAAGGAATCTCTGGGGGGAGAATCTGCTCCATTTAAACTTTTCAAAGTTTCCATAGTGAGGGCTGAGCTGAGCAGGTCCTGAGAATGGTGTATGGGGTTGTCATGTGTTCAGGGGTGAGAGGTGAGAGGGGCCTCAGGGTCTGGGCCCAGGACCCTCAGCCCCACAGCAGGAAGAAAGATGAAGAGATGGAGAAGTGGGGTGACCGTTCTTTCTGCTCAGGAGGAAGCGGCCCTGGGGGTCTCTGGGCGGCAGGGTGTTCGGGGCCCCCCACCCCTGCCACGCACATCCTGGGGGATTAGGGGCAAAGCTGTCCCCTCACAGGGCTCCCTTCCGGGGCAGAGGCTGGAGGAGGTGCCAGGTGGGCCTCGGTGAAGTGGGGCTGCTGCCCAGGCTGGGATGCCGAGGCCGGGGCCAGGCGCTGCCCTCAGCTGCCTCCGCCCTCCTCCCCCCGGGCTGCGGGCGCAAAGCTGAGCCAAGCATAAAACAGACGGCCTCTCTCCGCCTCTCTGTTCCCACCCCCATCCTGACAGAGTCTGGTTTTCATCACCCATTAATCACCGAGGCTTCCCACAGCCTGTGTCTGTCTGTCCACACTCACCAGCCCCCTGCGCCCTGAGGGGATGGATAGACAGACAGGCAGATGGTCTCTGACTTGGGGAAATTCGGGGTCACATCGCTGTACGCCGGGCAGGGGAGAGACATGCTTCCTGAGCTTGTTGGGTCATCCCCACCCCCAGCCCGACTTGAAGCTGCCAGCCTGGCCCACCTCACCCTGGCAGCAGGCGACAGGGGCCATTAGCTGTCCTGTTCACCAGGAAGGAAATGGGTTGGAGGGCTGAGGAATTCTAATTAAGCTTCCCCAGCTGGCAGGCCGGCTGGCGGATGGGAGCTGGCACCTCCAAGCCCGCTGGACTTGGTGCCAGCCCCGTTGGGCCTGGCCCGCCGGATGCCCACCTGCCGCTGTGGGAACCCCGGCTCAGGGCTGCCTCGCAGACTCCCTGAAGATTCTCAGATGCTGGCCCGGCCTCTCTCTCCCTGGCCCTGTGCTCATCTCCTTCAACCTCCTTGCCCTGACTCACCTGAAGGAGGTGGCCCTCTGGGGTCAGCTTGCCATGTGAGACCCCACTCTTGCAGACAGTTATTCTGTCATTCGCCCCCCCGCAAAACACACACACTGGCCTCACTCTGGAGACATGGCCTCTGATCCACTTCTTCCCTGACCCACTGTGTATAACTCTCTGGGTCTCAGCTCCCTTGACTGTGACAGTCATAGCCATAGTCACGGTGCCTGGCCAAGGAGGCCGCCCGTCAGTGCTGGGAAGCCCCTAGATGTCCCAGTTACCCTGGCCTGCCAACCCACTTGGGGTATGAGCTGAGGGCTGGTGGGCAGCCCAGCATAGGGCTGGGAGCGGCAGAAGCAAGTGGCAGGCAGCCAGGGGCTCCCCAGTAGTGGTCACAGCAGAGAGCTGGGACAGTCTGAAAACCTGGAAATGACACCAAGGCAGTCTTTCCTTCCTGTCCAGCCCTCTGTGCTCCCCTAGTGCTGTGTCCCCAGGTCCCAGAGGTCCTCAGCTCTGGCCACACTTCCGGCCCTTCCCCAGGGCAGGCCTCTGTCATTACACACCCTGCGCCAGCCAGGCTGTCCCGGTGGGTGGCCGTCGTTCCCCCGTGGTTCCTGCTGATGTCGGAGAGCTGCACAGGGGTCTGCTCCGGGCATTGCCGTGCAAGATCTCCAGCGGGCATGGAGCCCTTCTGATGGCAGAGCCCACCAGGAGCAAGATTCTGAAGTCGTGGGACTCCTCCCCACACATCAGGGTGCACATCTGTGTATCATTGCACAGTGATTTGCATTCATTTGCATCCAAGTCCACATCCGCCCCACCCCATACTGTTTCTTCTTCTACCTCCAGTTGGACTAAATATTTAACCAGCAACTCCAAAGTCGTAGCGTCTAAACCCTCAACCCAATTCCATCCACGTCAAGTGTGTTTTGAGGACCTGGTGTCTGCACAGGCCTGTATCTGGGCTGTCAGGTGATGGAAGTTGGGGGAAATAGAGTCGCTACTCTTGGGGTGTTCACAGACCAGCCGGGGAAACAGAATTCCTGGGTGGGGTGCAGGAAAAGTGGTAGAGAGGGTGCACTCAAGTGTGCAGTTGATGGGGCGGGGAGGGGGGGTTGCTGCTGGGGGCAGGGCTGGAGCTCTGAGGGGCTGGAGGAGCTTTGTATGCACTGGCCACCATGTTGGAGAGTGGTCCCTGAGGGCTGAGTTTCTTACTCAGCCCTGGATCCCAAGGCTGTCTTTGGAGCAGGCCTTACCAATGGTTGCTGTGAATTGTACCCTGACCTGCTCTCGGCCTGGACAGATTGGACTGAGTGTGGGGCCAGAGCCAAAGACAGCCTTCAGAGACGTGGCTGACAGGAGAGCCCTGGGCGGGCAGGACAACTGCCCCACCCAGTCGGATCCTCATCCAAAGAGCAGGGGTGAGGGAACTGAGGTACAGAGGAGAGAGGTAACATGCTTCAGAGGCCCCCCACCCTCACCCCAGGACAAAGAGGAGCTGGGACATAAGCCTGGAGGCCAGGTTCCTTGGCCTGTGCCCTCGACCACCACCCTCTATAGTCTCTCGTGAAGGGATGAGCTGGACTGGACCCCGGGGAGGAGTTAACAGTCAGGGGTTAGGGAGGCCTGACTCTGGAGTCTGACTGCCTGGGTTCCAATCCCGACTCCACCCATTCCCAGCTGTGTGACTTCGGGGAAGCCACTCCATTCCCCACCCTGAGGTTTCCTCATCTGTGGAGTGAGGCCTAGCAACACCTCCTGCCTCATGGGCCCCTGACTCACTTTGCACAGGGCCCAAGAGAGTTTTGTAGTAAATGTGCACTGCATGTCTGCCGCTGGGTGGGGATTGAGGCAAGAGGAAAGGGGATGGCCTGCTGTGGTCTAGGTGAGGAGATCAGCCTGCCTGGGGCAGGTACTGCCCAGGGAAGGAGAAGGGAACAAGGCTGGGCCTGGGGGAAGGGAGCCCCAGTGCTTGGGGCCATTGGTCCCTGGGCTCCACCATCATTCCAGAGAGGCAGATGCGGTAGATGGGTCAGAGCTGCCCAAGATTTGGCAGTCTGTCTTTACTGATCTTTCCTGGCCACTTATATGGATGCTGGGTCTCCAGGGGTAAGAGGGTGCCGGGCCTTTTGACTCTCAGGTCCTGAAAATGCCACCAACTGCCTGTGGTCAGCCTTTAAGGCCCATGGTGTAATGAGATTTTGAATGGCCTGATATGCTACTTGGCAACAATGCTTTAAGGTCAAGTTTTGCTTTCTCTGGGCTCCTTAAAAAAATGTCCAAGAAGGATGGGGACTTAGTCTCTCCATATCATTGTGAAAAGATAACCAGTTGCCCATTGTCAGTCAGGGCAGGAAGACTAGGGCATGCATAAGGAGGGGAAGGGGTTGCTGAAAACGAGCAAGAAAACAGAATGAGGAGCATCCCCTCTCCCACCCCTTCACAGGCTGGGCTGTGTGAAGATAAAACCAGAGGACTCCATTCTAGGGAAGTACACTGTGCAGAAGCAGACACACACCCAGGCATCCATTCCTCCCCAGTTATAGCCCACAGACCATCCTCAAGAGGCTTACGGGGTGGCAAGCCAGCATACAGTTTTCTGGGCTGCTTTTTTAAGAGAGAGTTTGTCTAGGAGTTTAGTTTATGATAAAGCAAGGCAGAATGAGTTCACTCTCTCCTTATACCTTTTATTTAAGCACATTTGAGCGATTCATTCATACTGTTAACTGGGGCTAAAATATAGGCTTGGTGCTCAGTCCCTCCTTTGCCCCAAAGCTGTGGGAAGGGAAGAAACATGGGGAAGATAGATGGTCCGGGATGATCGACCTCCACCTTGGCTCCCGAGCCAATGGCGTTGCCATTAGCCCTGTGCAGGGACCCACGAAAAGGTAACCTGACATGGTCTGGCACAGGTAGGGTCAGCTGGAGGGTCAGGTCCCTACCCACTCCTTGATGGCAGCCTGTCCTCGGTCAAGTCACTCAGCTTCTTGGGGAGAATGCTTCAGGCCTTTTCTTTTCCACTATTAGCTTCATGCTATTCCTGGTTCCTGACCTTCCTCCTCCAAGGACCCTGTGAGTTCCCTTTAGAACTCCTCCCTCCAGTGTGGATTAGAGCCTTTATGACTTGGGTCACTCCCCTAGTGTAACCGACATGCAGTAGAGTCAGCAGAGCTTAAGCATACGGATGGATTGCCACGTATGTATCTATGCCCACAAAACCACCAGATCAAGATATGGAACATTTCAGCTTCGCGGAAGGCCTCTCATGCCCCTCCTCAGGAAACACCACCCCGAGAGGTGACCCATAGTCTACCATCTGCCACCATCGACTCAATTAGCCTGTTCTTAACCTTCTTCAAATGGTACCACATAGAGTCTCTATGTCTGGCTTATTCTACTCCATATCTGGGAGACCTGTGCAGGCTGCTGTACGTTGCAGAAGCTTGATCACCGTGTAAGTTTTCCATTACATGACTACACCGCAGTCTGGTTGGCCATTGACCGTATCGATGGATCTTTGGGTTGTCAGTCTGAGATGCTATGAATAAAGTACTCATTCGCATATATATATATTCACAGACATGTGCCGTTGACTCTCCTGGCTATGTAGGCAGAAGAGGACTTGCTGGGCGCCTCGGAGGTTTGTCAGATCACAGCCCTTCCTTCTCAGTCGCTAGGCCTTGGGACCCAGCAGTTTTAACAAAAAAGCTGTCCATCCTTCCCAGTGCCCTCCCACCTCCCAGTGCAGTTTCTTGCTAAGGTCTTACCCCCTGCCAGGCGTGAGGAAGTGGATGGGCCTCTCCCGAGCACTCTACACCTTTAAAGAGTCACAGGAAGAGGCCTGCGGCTGCAGAAGGTGTTGTGGGCTCTCCTTTGGGGGCTGGAAAGGAGGCTAGGAGGGGGTGGGGGTTAGGGCAGACAGGTAGGAAGGATGTGATTGCATTACCCAAAAGGCTGGCAGACACAAAGCTCCAGGGTTAGCGACCTGTCCAAGGTCACATGGCCAGTACATGGCCGAGATGGTTGTCCCCTCAGGTGGGCTTTACTCCAGCCCAGGTCAGGCTGCCTTCTCTATGGGGGAGGCATTTAGGGACAGTTAGGGGTGTCAGGGTCGTGATGCTGATGAGTGCTCCTATCTTGAGATCAGACTCAGGCAACCCTTTCTGGGGCTTTCCACCCCTACCTGCTAACCCTCCCTGCCTCTGGCCCAGTGTCTTCCCAAGGAAACATTCACAGGCCTTGCATAGCCTGAGTCATGGCCAGGGGTTGAAGGAGAGACAGACAGAGCCTGGGGGCTGGCATTGCCCAAGACTGTGTGCCAGGACCTGTCGGTCCATCCATGGGTGAGTGGGGGAAGCCCCAGAGAACATTCCTGGAAAACCATTTGCCCTGCATAACCACCTCGGGCTTTTTTTTTTCTTGGCCAGAACATCAGTGTCTGGTTAGCAAGGCTGATGGGATGTTTGCAGCATCTGCTGAGGCCTTAGCAGGTCAGGAGAAGGGCTATCTTGGCCCCCTGGGAAGTGACAAGGGACATCTTCACTGTCAGGTTCTGGGTGGTGTGTTCTCAGCCAATACTAGGTATGGCTCATGGGGACTGACTTTGCTGTTCTCCAAGAAGAAGAGAGGCTGGGCATGCGTGCATGCGTGTGTGTGTGTGTGTGTGTGTCCATCTACTACATGGCCATTCTTTCTGCAAATAGTTACTGATTGCTATTTTTGCCACGAGGGATTCTGCAGTGAGTAAAAGAGACAAGGTCCCCACCTTCAGAGGAGCTTTGTGGACCCCGGACATATGTCTCCAAGTGATTCTGTGTGTACCTGCTGGTATGTATCTGCTGGAGCATGTGACTCTGTGTGTGTGTGTGTGTGTGTGTGTGTGTGTGTGTGTGTGTGTGTGGTGGGAGGTTCTGGAATATCTGAGTCTGTGTGTGTGTGTGTGTGTGTGTGCCTGAACATATGTGTCTGAGCATGTGTCTATGAAGGGGAGAGAATTACTCATCCACTCAGAAGACTGTTCAAGAAAGACCTCTCCCAGAGCAGTTACATTTTCATAAATAAAAACAATCAGATAATGAGTTCATTTCCGATTTCAAGTTCGATGCCAACATTCCAGTGAAACAAGACCCGCTGGCAGGCTGCTGCTCTCTGTGTGGCTTGGATTAGCTGGGGGAAAGTACAGGGGTGAGACCTGCCACTTGCGGGCTACAGGGGGTGGGAGGAGCGGGGGGGTCACCCATAACCAAGAGAGCAGCTGCGCGTGCCTGGGGCTGAGAAGCTCCTCACCCTTAGGCGGGCATCGGGAGACCCCTGGCAGCCTGCATAAGGCCTGGACGCCTCCGTTCTCTCCTCTGGGAGTAAGGATGGGCAGAGTCGGCTTAGCTCTGTAAAGGGAGATGGCCTCGGAAGAGGTGGCCCACCAGGCCGCCGTGAATTATGAAGGCACCCAGGTCAGAGCCCACAGATGCCTGCTGAGAGAGTACAGAGCAGGGTACCGAACGAGGTTGTGCTCGGAGCCTAGAAGGGAGAAGGGAGGGGCCACACCCACACCACAGCCCTTGCTTGCTTCAACCTGGATTCCCATGAGGTGGGGGGGGTTGAGTATACCTCCCCTACTTTGCCCTCTCTGGCCTTCACATAGGCTGGCCCCTCTCCTTGGAATGCTCTTCCGACTCGACATGTCCAGAATGATGCATCGTTAAGATCCAAACGTGCTCCTCCGTGAAGTCTTCCCTAATTCTACTGGCCGGAAGCACGTTTCCCCACTCAGCGGTTACCACCTTCCAACGGCCTCCTGTTTTCCTTCCATGGGTCCAAGTTCCAGGAGAGCGGGCTTAGTGCCGCACGAGGTTGAGCTTCCCCTGAAGGTCCCAGCCGGCCTGAAGGTGGGCTGTTCCTGGAGGCTGGCCAGAAAGGTGAACTGAGCTGGATTCAGCAGCGTGCTCTGTCAGGGGAGTCTGTGAATGGTTGTGCCCTGAGATCCTCCCCTGCACTGAACTGGAGACCCAGTGGCACTAGGAATGCCTTGGCAGTTGGACAGGGGTTGAGAGAAAGGCATCTGGGGTGGGGGGGAGGGACTGGGAAAGGAGAGGGGCCTTTCCTGGAGGCATGACTTGGACCCCAAATCAAGACATCTGTGAGACATCCAGGAATTACGCTGGGGTGCAGAAACTCCTGATAATCGATTCAGAGGCAGAGGCTAATTGTTGGCAAGTAGGAAAGAAAAATTCAGAGGACATCTGTCTGTTGGTCCACCTATCCACCCATCCACCCATCAACTATTTATTCACATTCTTGCATTCAGCAAGGGACACTGAGCACCTCGACATACATACAATTACACACATTATTCATCTACTCCTCAGAACAGCGTGGGGGTTGGGGTGGGGGGGAATGTATCCCGATCTCAGAGGGGGAAGCAGAGCCTCAGAGAAGTTGAAGTCAATGTTCAGGATCACACAGCTGCTAAGGGCCTGAGCAGGATTTACACCCAGGTCAGGCTGCTTCTCTGAAGCCTGGGCGCTTCCCACGCTAGCGCTAGCTAGCGAAGGACAAATGGCTTATTTCTCAGTCTCCACAGCCCCAGGCTGAGCTGGATTGTGACCCTCTGGCAGTATGATTAAGCCTTGTTCTTTGTCTGGAAGTTCAGCCTGTGGCCCCACCCTGTGTCCCCACCACAACTTTGCTACAAACCAGCTGTCTTTATCTTTTAAAATCTTCACTGACAAGGCCATTTGTAGGGGCAGGGTCCTAACCCAAAGGAGCAAAGCTTCGCCAGTGGAATTTCTGGTTTTGTTGGGTGGGAGGGTCCTCCTACGTGCTAAGAGGGAGGACAGTCCTGGCAAGAGCCCGTGTTGGGCTGAAGAGGAAGGTAGAGATGAAAATGTCCTTAAAAAAATCACCTGGGAGCTGGTTACAAATGCGGATTCTGGTCGCCATCCCTGCAGAGTTTGAGTGAGCAATCCGGGGTGTGCCTGGAAATCTGAATTGTTCAAGTCCTAAAGTTTTTTTTTTTTTAAATGTTTTATTTATTTTTTAGGAGAGAGAGAGAGACAGCGTGAGCAGGGGAGGGTCAGAGAGAGAGGGAGTCACAGGCTGAAACAGGCTCCAGGCTCTGAGCTGTCAGTCAGCACAGAGACCGATGCGGGGCTCGAACCCACGAACCGCGAGATCATGACCCAAGCGAAAGTTGGACGCTTAACCGACTAAGCCACCCAGGCGCCCCAACAAGTCCTAAAGGTTTTTGATGTGGGTGGTAGCAGACCAACAAAAAAGTCCCTAAATGGGTTTTACAGGACAAAGAAATCCTGTACAAGGCTTCCCTTAACGCACCGAAGATCACACTTGTTTAGTCATGACACAGCTGACTGGTACTAAGCTGAATACCTGAAATCCTTCACTTTTTTAGATGTGCTAATGCAGGTGTTTTCTCGGACTGCACATCCTGACATTAAACTCTCTTTAGACTCACTTCTTAAATGTGTCCTTTCCACCGGCCTGATGAAACCTTTTGGATTTTATTATCCAGTGTGTTTCCTACCCGGCTCAGCTTTGACGGTCTGCAAATGTGAGAATTCCACCATCCACACCTTCGTCCCCGATAGACGCGTTGAAGGGGCCAGGCTCAGGCTGGACAGGAGGCTCCCTCCAGGCTGTCACGGGCTTCTAGGCCAGTGCCCTTAGGACTCCCATGTCCTTGGACATGGACCCCTCCACCCTGCCGCCACCGAGACTACACGTAGGGTGTCCCCCGTCATCCCATCAGGACACAAAGGCCACCTGGACCAGGTCCTAAGCTCACTGCTGACTGCATTTTGGGTGCACAAACCCCTCTTTCCACGGTGTATCCAGAACCACGATGTCAAATTCACCAAAGGGTAGAGCCAGTTTCTCTCTGCAGTCCCTTCTGAGGCCCGGGCCTGCCTCGGTCTCCGCACTACAGTTGGCCATCATGAGTGTCTGGGTCAAGAGACCTCTGTCCATGTTTGTGACCCATAAGAGGAGTGGGGTGGGTGGAGAGTGGGGGGCAGGAGGGGGAGGGCAGACACTTGTGAGAATTCAGTTTGCCTTAAGGATAGAGGCTTGGGTAAGAGGCCGAGTCGTAATTAGCTGGAAGCCTTGGAATGCAATTCCTCCTTGCCAGCTGGAGGAGGGGACCAAGCCGCTGCCTCGGGCTTCCTGAGGAGGGACTTGAGCCCCTGAGCTGGTTACTGCGTGCATGCATGTGCGAAGTGGGGAAAGAGGGGAAGAGAGGGGGCTCTGGTGACTTCTGTGTTCTGGGCCTGTCTGGGAACACAGAGCTCAGAAATTTGATCAGGGACTGAGGAGTGCCAGATACTTCCCACATTTCTCTGAGGGCTTTCTCACCAGAACTCGGGTTTCTTTTGAGTATCCTTCCCCCTAAGGGTGTCCCCCGCTCTAATGGTGGGGGTGGGGTCAGGAAGCAAGCCCTCCCATGCCTTAGTTATTCTGACCTCGTGGTCTCTGAAGCCACCATCAGCTGCTGGAAGGGAAAAGTGGGTGGGTGTTGGGGAAGAGCCTCCCAGCACCCTTAGAGCACTCCACTGGGCTGGTGAGGACCAGTGCTGGGTACCCCTGGGAAAGGAAGAAGTTCTTCCTGTTTCGAGGTTCAAGTTGTCCTTCACCCCTGTGGAACTGTCCCATGCTCCCTGAGGGTAGCTGTTCTGTAACTAACCCCTCTTTGTCTGCCCGCTACCCCTGTGGCCTCTGGTTCCCCAACTCGTGCTCTTTTAGGCACAGGAGTGAGAGTACCCACCTCTCAGCCATTACTGGGGATCATAGGCCTTCCCCACACCCCAGCCGGTGCCCGGGGGCCGGGAGCACTTTGTCACCCAGGCCTGCCCGTCAGGAGCTACAGGCAGCAGCTGTGACAGAAGTTTTGGTCTGTAAAAAGGAGAGAACGTGGAGGTAGCTGAGGGTGGAGACCAGAGGCAACTGTATCCTGGCTTTTCGGGGGTCACTTTGCAGCTGCACAAGCAGTGGCCCTCAGGAACTCAGCTCTGAGCCACAGCTGTGCCTGCCCTAAGGAGGTGGGAGAGGCCTCTCACCTCAGTTTTCCACGAGGTAGAAATGGGGAGCTGAGGACAGACATGAGCAGCAACCAAACCTCCTTTATGCCTCGCATGCCCCTTGAAAAAGTGGGGAACCTGGGTTCAGGTCTACTATGTCGTAAGCTGCCTTGGGGGGCTTCTCTATCTTGTGGATGTGGGCGGCTGTGACTTCCCAGTGAAGTACCAGGGGTTTGAGATGACACAAGATAAATGGTTCATCCACACAAGGTCAGGTTTACCAGATTATGGCAGGAAAATTATCATCATTCAAAAGAAATTTTTTTAAGCTTATTTATTTCAAGAGAGAGACAGAGTGTGTGAGTGGGGGATGGGCAGAGAGAGAAGGAGAGAGAATCCCAAGGAGGCTCTGCTCTCTCAGTGCAGAGCCCATCACAGGGCTTGAACCCATGAACCGTGAGATCTTGAGCTGGGCCGAAATCAAGAGTCAGATGCTAAACCAGCTGAGCCACCAAGGTGCCCCGTCATTTTTATATCAAAACAGCCATGTATACATTATGAAGTTGAAAGCATCCTTCACGTCAATTTGTAAGAAAACACATTTCAAACAAATCTCAAACTTGCAGCCCCTTCAAGCTGCGGCCCTAGATGCTCATTCTCCACTCCTTTCAGACAAATGCTCCAGCCTTCTGTACCTCGGTTTCTTCATCTGAGTAGTGGGATAACACTACTCCTAGTTAACAAGGAGTCTGTGAGGGTGAATGGAGGTGGGGTGTGAGGAAGAGCTGGGCAGAGCAGGCATTTCCTAATCCTGTCCCGGCAGCTTTCGGCCTCCAAGTGCTACTGTCCCAGGAGAAAATCCTCATTTAATGGTTCACTGGGCTTTCCCCAGCTGAGCTGGGTGTGACAACCTCTATGTCCTGGCCACGTGCCTGGTCACCAGTTCTCAATGGCCTGGAGACTTCCTGCTCAAGTCCTCTCCATGATGGGGACAGTCTGATGCAGGGTACAGGGATCTGGGCAGGGCTGGGCATCTTCCAGTACCCATCCCTTCCTCAGTCCCAATACCCCTGCCTCAGTCACTGAGTCTGGAGAAGCTTGAGGGAGAGGGAGCTTGGAGGAAGGGATGGGGTATTCCTTCTTCCCGAGGCTCGGAGTCTCGGAAGCATTTCTAGTGCTACGACTAGGAAGGAGGTTGTGAACTGCCAACCCGTGGGCTGAATCTGGACCCTGCCTATCTTAGTGTGGCCCACAGCATACTTTAAAACTTGGAAAACTCATGTAAAAAGCTGAATTTATTTCTCATTTATTTAGAGCTCAGGCCGGACCAGTTTGGCCCGTAAGACATGAATGGGCCAGAGTAAGCAAGCAGTCACTGCTACATTCACAGCAGACTTTACCACAGACCCCACCACCCCCTAATGCCCACCTGTCCACTTCTCCCATTCCCATCAGCTGCCAGCACCCGTGGGCAGGAGAGGGTGTGCTCTGACTGCATCTCCTGTGAGGAGAAATGTTGGGTCAGCGGGGGCATGTCACCCACCATCCAGAACGTGCTCTTCATTTAAAATTGGAGCCTTTCTGATGATCTGCAGTGGCTAGTGAGAACCAGGTGGCAGGGAAGGTCAGGGAAGCCAAGAGGGATGGAAGTTTCCAGATCCTCTTCCTCCTGCCCCCCAGGGTCACCATCAGCTACACAAGCTGCCTTGTGCATTGCAGGAGTCTGGGGCCTACAGGCATAGATCCCTGAGGGGGGTTCAGTTCTGCTGGGGCTAGTGGAAAGGAAAGGAAATCTCCAAGTTTGAGATTTGTCTGTTACTTGGGTTCCTGACTCGGTGACTGGTCTCCTTCACTGCCTGGGGTGGGTGGGAGTGTCAGTGTTGACACAGCCTTGCAGGGACGCCCCTGCCCATCGCCGCCGCAGAACGGCTTCCCTGAAGGGAGTGGACCTCCATGTCAGGCTGAGTCCCCACTTCCCAAACCTCTCAGGTGGAGGGTGACCACAGGGCTGAGGTCAGGGTCCACTTTGTCATTCATTCATTCATTCATTCATTCATTCATTCATTCATTCATTCAACTCCTACTTGTAGAGTGCCTACTCAGGGCCAGCCAAATGCCGGAGGTACCGCTTCCTATTGTGTGACCTTGGGCAAATCACAATCTCTGCACCTGCCTCTCTTATCTGTCACATCAGGGTGTTCTAGCACCCGCCTCCGAGGGGTTTTAGGAAGGTTAAGTGAAGTGATGCTGTCCGGTGCACAGTAAGCGCTCAGTAAAAGTCACCCGTGTCCCAGCTAAGGCTGGGCAGCTCCTGCCGCCCCCGACCTCCCCTCCTGCACCCGAGTCTGGACCCCAAAGCCTGCCCGCCAGGTGCACAGAGGCCCCATTCTCCGAGCGCGCGGCGGCCCCTCGCCCCTCGGGGGGACCCTGCCCGCTGACCTGGCGACCCCGCCGTTCGCGCGGGCAAAGAGGGGCCTTTTGTTCCGGGGCCGCCCGCCCTAATCCGGCTAATTACCGTCCACATGGCGGCGGCGCGCGCTCGCCCACCGCTTTCCCACGGCCGCGAAGAAAGCCCCTCAGTGCGGCGCCAGAACAGAGAGCGATTCAGCCTCAGGCCCGCGCCCCTCCGCCGCCCCCTCGCTGCGTCGCCCTCGCTGCGGTCCTCTGGCTCTCTCCGCCTGGCGTCCCGGGCCGTCCCGGCCTGTGGCTCTCCGACCCTGTCTCCCTCCGTCTTCCCTCCTGCCCTTCTCTGTCTGTCCCCTCTGAGGCCTTCTGTCCGTCTCTGTTCCCCGTATTTCTCCCCCACGCCAGGGTTCACCGTGCCTGCTCACACCTTGGGTCCATCTGGGGTGACAGTGTGCCTCAGGCCCTCCCTTCTCTCCTTTCTGGGGACCCCAGGGTCCTAGCCCCGTCTAAGTGTGAGGAGACCAAGGATGCCCGGGGTCCATGCCATGACTCGGGCATGGTTTGGGAGGAAGCTCTGGGCTCTTTCTGGTGGGAGGCAGCTCCAAGACAGTGAGAAGCATCCGAGGTGCGGGGTGTTGGGCCAGGGAGGGTGTGGGGGGGCTTCCACAGCAGCCTATAAGGAGGGAGCTGCTGGCTGGACCCAGGGTGCTCTGCTCTGATGTCCTGTGGCCAGGCTACAAAGAGGAGCAAACTCCAAAGCAGTCCCAGCCGTGGGGGCAGCCGCCAACCTCAATGGGGTTGGCCAAGGAGAGAGTTTAGGTTGTCCTGGGTTTGGGCCTGGGCCAGTCTGTCTGGACACTTGCTGGACACCTGAAGACGGAGGGAGACATCTGCTCTTCTAGAATTTATTGGGAGTACCTGTCCAAAGGGTTCCGGTCAGGCCACCAAATGAGTCTTTTTGGCCACTTTAAGGCCTAAGAAATTCATTCATTCACTCATTTATTCACTCAACAACTATTTATTGAGTGCTTACTATGTGCCGGAAATCATTCTAGGCCCCAAGGGAGAAAGCAATGAAATAAAACAAGGATCTTGTTCTACATTCTACTGGGGGGAACTCTGGGTAAATAAATAAGGGAAACAGACAGCTGTCGGGTGGTCGGAAGAACTATGGAAGAGTGCTAAACCAGGAAGGCGTGTTGGGAGCTCACTGAGGAGGGGATCAGAAGACGCCTCCCTGAGGTGGTGACACCTAAGCAGAGGCTTGAAGTGAGGTCAAAGTGCTTTCAGTCCAGCGGGTGACTGGGCTTGCCCAGAAGTTTCTACCGCAGATGCCAGGGGACTCTCCCTGGTGCCTTCAGGCCCCCATCACTGGTAGATGATGGCACCCACATTGTCTGGTGGGGCACCCGGCTCATTAAGGGGCAGTGGCCAGGAAAGGGCGGGCTGGAAGGTGTATGCTACAGAAAAATTATTACTACTGCCCTTCAGTTTTCTTGCCTTTTTCTCGCCGCTGTTAAGGATTTCCTGACCATGGTGACCTTTGAATGAACAGATCACAGGGTCTGGTGGTCTGTGTCCAAAGGAAAGATAGGGTCCTCCTGTCTGCAAAAGGACCAAGGCCTTCTTTACATCTACGTAATTGAGGAAAAAGGATTAGTGAGTTTTGTGAGCTCATCAATCACAAGACAACACAAGAAAGGAAAGGTGGGAAAATGCCCTCAGTGGGCTCAGAGTGGTCTCGGCCAAAGCAGGAGAACGTGGAGAACAGAGGCAGGACAGTTGGTCACAGCTGAGAAATGGGGCCCCGAGGGAGCCTGGGGCCCGGCTAGAGCGTGCTTTTGTTAGCGTGTTTGCAAAGCCTGGTGGGTATGGTATGTGTGGTGTCTGCCTGGAGCGGGGAGGCCCCTGGGACCTGTCACTCTCCCTGTCACCCACCCTGACAGAGCCTGGTCCTGGCGGAACCCCCACCAAGTGGGCTCTTGGGGATGGGGAGCAATGGTGGGTAGATGGTGAACAGCCCCCCACTCTGCAAAGCTGAGGTGGGGCTGGCCAGGTTGACGAGCCCGGACACCATCCAGCCTGGATCTCCCTCCAGCTGTGTTGCTCTGGGGCCCAGCTGTGTTGCTCTGGGCTTTGTGAGGGAAACGAGTGCCCATAATCCTGTTTGGGATCAAGCGCAGGAAACCCCAGCCGAGTCTGGGAGCCAGGAGGTTGGCTCATCACCTGCCCCTCACTAACTGGGAGATTGTGAGTGCACCACTGGACCTCTCTGGGCCTGTGTCCTCACTTGGAATGTAGGGATAGTAAATATAACCCCTTCTTGCAGGGTTACAGGAAAAATAAAAATGAAGTAAGGATGTAAATGTGCTGTGTCAGCTAGTGACTTCCAGTCTTTTCAGACCAATATATTTTCCATTTTGACCCATTACCCACACATCTAGTTGAAACCAATGTTTATACTTCCGTAGTTATGTTGAACACGTGGGTCTGTTCTATCTTACTTGTTTTTTCATTCTGTTTTTAAAAGGTTGGAAGTCATGACCCATTGGGCCTCAACCTACAGTTTGAAAACCACTGCTATAGGCAGCCTGGGTGGCTCAGTGGGTGAAGCGTCCGATCTCAGGTCATGATCTCGCGGTTTGTGGGTTCGAGCCCCGTGTCCGGCTCTGTGCTGACAGCTCAGAGCCTGGAGCCTGCTTCGGATTCTGTGTCTCCCTCTCTCTCTGCCCCTTCCCCAGTTCATCCTCTATCTCTCTCCCAAAAATAAACATTAATAAAAAGAAAAACCCTGCCATGCACCATGGAACGGGATACCAAAACATTGTTGGTTTCACCCCCCAGGGAGCTTGAAGCAGGGAGAGCAGAGTGGCCCTGGGACCTGTCACCCCCCCAGACCCCGGGGAGGCACACACTGGAGCTTTACTTCTCAGCCATCTCCTCTGAGCGCCCCCAAATCTCCCTGCCAGCTGCAGTCGGCCTCATGCCACTGACCAAACACAGCCTGCTTAGACTTACAGAGGGGGAAACTGAGGCCCAGCCAAGGAAAGTGATGTTGTCAAGGCCACCCAGTGAGTACGTGACAGAATCAGAAGAGCTAGAGCACCTTGTCAGCCCGTGGTTTGCTTTCCCTCATGACCAGTCTTCTGCCTGCCTGCCTGCCTCCCAGCCACCTGCCTCCGCCCCTGGGGTTTGGGAAAGGCCCCTGCCTGAGGGGAGTAAGAATAAAGCAGAAGGATCAGTCTTGACTCTACACATGTCAGCCATGTGGCCGAGGGCTTTAATGCTTCCAAGCCTCAGTCTTCTCCTCCAAAAGTGGGGATGATGCTTTTCATCTTCCCAATCCCCAGGTTTGCTTTGCAGGTTAAATGAGACAGGTGTATGAAGAAGCTTGAGAAAACATCTAAATATACTTTAAAAGTGAAGTCTTCTTGAGGGTAAAGGAATGATTGACTAGGGGGCACAGGTGTTTTTTGGTTTTGTTGGTTTGGTTTGGTGTTTTTGGAGGGCGAAATTATTCTGTATGAGGGTTCAATGTTAGATACTTGACCCTGAGTTTGTCAAACTCATAGAACCTTACGGCAGAGTCCATCTTCATGTGTGCAAGCGTAAAGAATCATTTAGGAGGGTGGGGGATCCCAGGATGGAATGTGGACTATGACAAACCCATCTATATTGTAATATATGAAACAGCAGTGCGGGGGGTGGGGGTGGGGGAGAAGGTTCTGATTTATGTAACTCTGAAAATGAGTAAAGTCTGTAAGACTAAAAGCAGAAGACACTCTAAGCACTGCACACTAGTTGATAAAGTCATTTCCCGTACAGTGTGGGCTAATAAATCTAAAACCACCGTGCATGTATATTGGTATAGGACAAGCAGTAAATGGATGGTGGGTGATAGAAGCCACGTCCGTCACTGAAGGGGTGGGAAGTGAGAGGTGACAGGCAAGCAGAGAGAGAAGGCTAGAATGGTGGTCATGGTAATGGGTTGGAGTTATAGACATTAGGATGAACTCAGGTTTACCTTAATAGAGACACAGATGGCTACAAATAGAAATATTTATAGATTTGTGTATATTTGATAATTGGATAGACATGCAGGTTAGTGAATACACATGTATTTCCTTGTTCTTTTTTTAA
Organism: Proteles cristata cristata; assembly: GCA_017311185.1. Taxonomy (NCBI): domain Eukaryota; kingdom Metazoa; phylum Chordata; class Mammalia; order Carnivora; family Hyaenidae; genus Proteles; species Proteles cristata. The sequence goes on from JAESUZ010003943.1 coordinate 1,584,393, forward strand.
AAAATTTTTAATGTTTATTTATTTTGAGAGAGAGAGAGAGACAGAGTGCGAGCGGGTAAGGGGCAGAGAGAGACAGAGACACGGAATCTGAAGCAGGCTCTAGGCTCTGAGCTGTCAGCACAGAGCCCGACGCAGGGCTTGAACCCACAAACCATGAGATCATGACCTAAGCCAAAGTCGGACACTTAACTGACTGAGCTACCCAGGCGCCCCCTATATTTCCTTGTTCTATCAGCAGAGTGGGCATGGAAGCAGTGATACCCCAGTAGCAATGGGCACACTTGGTACTCAGATTTGGTTTCTTTTTTTTTTTTTATGTTCTATTTATTTTTGAGAAAAAGATAGAGACAGCGTGAGCAGGGGAGGGTCAGAGAGAGGGAGACACAGAATCCGAAGCAGGCTCCAGGCTCTGAGCTAGCCGTCAGCACAGGGGCTCGAACGCGGGGCTCGAACCTATGAACCGTGAGATCATGACCTGAGCCGAAGTCAGATGCTTTACCAACTGAGCCACCCAGGCGCCCCGCTCAGATTTGGTTTCTAATACCATTCGCCGATATCAAGAACCAGAGCTCTTTGGAGAAATGGCTGTTTTTGGATGGGGGCAGGACATACACAAGATTAACCTGAAGCATCCTGTAATGCCAGAAAGTAATGAAGTGCTAACGAGACAGAGAGAGAGAGAGAGAGAGAGACGTGGGAGTAGGTTCAAAGGGGTGCAGGGGCCAGCTGTAAGAGCTCCAGTGACCAAAGCTGGAACAATTTTGAACAACAAAGTGAATACAGTAGTATTTGATTATTACCCAAAATATAAAATACGTATTTATGAGCAAATAATTAACTGAATAAATAAATTGGGGAGACGAGACAAAACTCCAGTGCAGAGACATTCCAAGTGATTTATGCGGACCCTTTGTCTTCCAGGAGGAATGTAGCTCCCCACTCCTTAAACATGGGCTGGGCAGAGTGACTTCCTTCCAAACAGTGCAGTCTGGAAACACTCCCTCAGCCAGGCGATCCGGGTTAGCGTGGACGGTGATTAGCAATACATATAGAACGCACCCTGGACACAATGTGATGAAAATGGCGTCCTCCCCCAAACCCGTAACCCCATTCCCACCTGGGACCAGACAAGTCCCAGCTGAGGGGCATTCTACAAAGTACTTGACAAGTACCAAGTATTCCTCAACACCGTCAGGATGATCGAAAGCAAGGGAAGTCTGAGAAACTGTCACAGCCAGGCAGAGCCTAGGGAGTCGCAACAACCAAATGTAATGTGGTGTCCTGGAAAAGAAAAAGGGCATTAGGTAAAACACACACACAAACAAAAAGCCCTAAGGAAATCTGGAGAAAATATGGATTATACTTTAATGATAATGTCGGCAGTATTGTAAGGCCAGTTAATAACAATGTATCAATATTGATTTATTCATCGTGACAAACGTCTCATCCCACCATAAGATGATAGTATTAGGGGAAATTGGGTGTGGAGAATAAGGGAACTTGGTCCTATCTTCACACTTTTCCTGCGTTCTAAAATGAAAATTTTATCTTAAAAAAATTGAAGACCTTGTCCTTGTGGCCGAGATAGGAGGAGCTGGGAGAGCGCCTTTGAGAAGGTTCCTAGGAAGTAGAGAAAGGACTTCGGGAATCAGTCAGGGTTAAGAAACAGCTTGGGAGGCAGGGCCAGGAGGAAGGTCTGTACATGCCCTAGCCTGAGAGGAGGCACCAGGGGAAGGATGCCTTCGGATGGGGTGTCTTGGAGCCCTGCCCTGATCTGGGAGGGCTTCTGGAGGAGGTGAGTAAGTAAGGAGTGATAGCCTGGCTCACTTAAGTATAATCCACTTAAGATTGCCCTCTTAACCAGTTCCCAGCTGACCTTGTCATACCTCTGAGGCCAGCCCTGCTCTTCATGGTGGGGAGTTAGAGTTCAGCTCTGAAATCAGAGAAACTCTGACACCTAGTGGCTGTGTGACCTTGGATAAGGCTAACACCCTCTCTGAGCTTGAGAGTAGTCATCTATATATAATAAGAGGTGAGGAAATTTGTGTTCAAGAGTTGTTGTAAAGGTAAACTGAGATAATGCCCAGGAGGGCCAAGACCTGGCACACACTGGAGACTTTATTGGTCCATGTGCTACAGTCCACTTGCCTTCCCTCTGACCTGCTCTGAGTAAGAGCTAACGGTCAACAGCTTCTCTTTCATTCCCAGGCTTCAGTCCTCCCTCTGGATGCCAAGTGCAAAGTGGCAGTTTTAAAACACAATCCCCCCTGGGCGCCCGGGGGGTTCAGTCGGTTGGGCGTCCGACTTCAGCTCAGGTCATGATCTCACGGTTCGTGGGTTTGAGCCCCGTGTTGGGTTCTGTGCTGACAGCTCAGAGCCTGGAGCCTGCTTCAGATTCTGTGTCTCCCTCTCTCTCTGACCCTCCCCTGCTCATGCTGTCTGTCTGTCTCTCTCTCTATGTCTCAGAAATAAAAATAAAAACATTAAAAAATTTTTTTTAAAAACCTCCACAATCCCCAAATTCTGACACTCTTTTCACTTGGAGGTGAGATTTATACCCCTCTCCTCTTGAACCTTGGATGTTTGGCTGCTTCAGCCAATAGACCATTGTGAAAACAAGGCCATGCAGGTTTCTGGACCTAGGCTTTAAGATACTGTCAGTTTCCACTTCCGGTCTCTTGTAACTCTCCCTCTTGGAATCCAGCCACCATGCTGTGAGGAAGCCCAAGCCATAGTACATACATAGTGCACAGCCAGAGTAACCTCAACATCCAATAACTGGGCCTTCCTCCCCGAGAGTGAGTTGTGGTGTGGTGGTCTAGTAAGTGGACTCCGGAACCAGACTGCCCGGGTTCAAGTCCTGACTACCACATGCCAATTGTATGACTCTAGGCAAGTTACCTACTCTCTGTGCCTCAGTTATTTCATCTGTAAACTGGGGATAATAACAGTAGGTGTGGTAAGATTAAATAAGCGTAAAGCGCAAAGAGAAGCACCTGGTACAATTCTGCCAACCCAAGGTGCCAGATCTCCTCCCCACTTTAGAGGTCTATTGTCTAAGGTCATTCTTGCCTGGCCACTTGGGTCCCCAGCCAGACTTCCCAGGTGCCACCAGCCTGCCCCTCTGGACTATGAATTATTGCTCTATTATTGCTCTGTCTATGCCTTGCTCACTTTAATGGCTGTCTAGGTTCCCCAATTCTTCCTATACCTTTCCAATTCTGACTGCCCGCTTACTTCCTTTCGGCTAGTCTGTTTAGGGAATAAGAAAGAGGTGTCAGATAGATGTATAGTCCCCTCCAACACTGGGTGGTGTACTGATGGGGAGAGCCTTTAGTTTGTAAACTTCTCTGGGAAAAAGAAGTTTACCATCCACACATCTCATAGGAAGACATTGATTCGGTGCTGAAATAAGAGTCCAGGGAGAAAGGGACACAAGATGAGTGAGTCTTACTTTGGCCAAGCCGGTTTTCACAAAGTCTTTCTCAGGAACTGCTTGATGGCAGGAGGCCGACTCCAGAGGAAGCTAAGGTTTCATCTTAATTAGATTTAGCCAGAGAGTCGTGAACATGTTCTAAGAGTCTTTCCCACATAAGTCTTCATGCAGGAAGATTTTGCAGAAGGCAGAAACGCTTTGCATCCAGGTGTCCCCCCCCCCCGCCCTGGACTCACATTACATTAGTTCCTGGAGCCCCCTTTGCTGCAGGAATGCAGTAGCTTCTTCATCAGAGCTTTCCAAGCCAAGGTGGGTGCAGAGGGAAGGTTTGAAGTTTGCCTGGGGTCCAGGGTACTTTCTTTGAAATTCCTTTGAGAAGGCGGCACTGCGGCCCCAGCCTGAAGAACAGCAAGCAGGAATTCAGTGAGCTGAGTTTTCTAGCTTGTCCTATAGTCCTACTTCGGGATGATGGTGCATCCTCCAGCACCTCTCCACCGGGCCCTCTCTTGTGCCTTCAGTTCTACCGTTGTGCCTGGAAGAATGATCCACTCCTTCATGCTGGGAGAGTCGCGTTGATGAGGTCGACCTGCGGGAATAGAATCTGGAAGCCACAAAGGCCCCTCCACGGCCTCACGGGAGACAGAGAGCGGGGAAGACTGAGAGCCTGCACCAGATCGAGAGGCTCTGGGCACGTGATGCGGCACTGAGCACCCCCACGGGGAGGATGGGCTCTCCTAGGTGGGCTCTGCCAGCTGCTGGGCAGGAAGCAAGAGGCTCCTGGCCTCCAGCAGACCTCCGGGGGGTCTGGCTTCCGGGAGAGACAGAAGCCCAACTGGGAGAGGTAGCTGTGAAGCCGTCTGCCAGAGCCCTACCTGGGGCTGCCTGCCCCCCAGGAGAAGTTGCCAAGGGTCCCACTTCTGGAGGCGATCAGGATGTGTTGAGGCGGGGGTACGTGTGGGAGAGCCCTGGGTCTGAGTCACACTCTGTCACTGATCATATTGATGATATCAGGCAAATCCTTTAACCTTTCAGAGTCCCATTTATTTTTATTTGTATTTTTAAAATATATATATTTTGTTTAACATTTATTCATTTTTGAGAGAGACAGCATGAGCGGGGGAGGGGCAGAGAGAGATGGGGAGAGACAGGACCCGAAGCAGGATCCAGGCTCTGAGCTGTCAGCACAGAGCCTGAGGCAGGGCTCACACCCACGAACCACGAGATCATGACCTGGGCTGAAGTCAGACACTTAACTGACTGAGGCACCCAGGTGCCCATATGTTTTTAATTTTTAATGTTTTTATTTATTTATTTATTTATTTTGAGAGAGAGAGAGAGAGAGAGAATGAGTGGGGGAGAGGGCAGCAAGAGAGGGAGACACAGGATCCAAAGCAGGCTTCAGGCTCTGAGCTGTTGAACTCATGAACCTTGAGATCATGACCTGAGCCGAAGTTGGACGCCCAACCGACTGAGCCACCCAGGCACCCCCGAGGTCCCATTTATAAAACAGGGACAATATCGCATACCTGTGCATACACATTCTGCTGCCACCACTACCACTTTCCAGAGCAAAGTTTTTGGTTTTTTGGTTTTCTTTTTTTTTTTTGCTTGGAAAGTTCTCTGCTACGTCAATATGTTCTATGAGTCACCCAGAGGAACTAGTATAGGAGACGTTCCCCACATCTAATTGATCTCAGAGCCCTTTGTGGAGAGAGGAGCTAATGATCAATTCATTAGTTCTTGACCGCGGCTGGAGGCCTGGTCGAATGCTCCCTGGCAAGCTCGGCACTGAATGAAGACTCAGGCCTCTGTTTCTCTGGACCTCGCGGCCCTTAGTCTCTGCTGCCTTCAGGGCCCCTCCAGGGCCATGGTGGCCAGGCAAGCGCTGTGTTCTGCCCGGCCCTAACTCCTGCAGCTCTGCCAGGCTGGCACAGCCCGGGTCCCCCTCACAGGTCTGGTGTGCAGCTGGCCGGAGGCCCAGAATCTGTCAGCAGCTTCATTGAGATGCCGCCCCAGCTCTGCCCTAGTTCGGGATTTCAGAGCCTCAAGGCACACGCTCTGGCCTTTTCCTGCTTTCTCTCTCACCCTGGAAACAAGTCTCTGTTTCTAGGGACCCAGGGATGGCGGTGGGCTTGCCCCCTGGGGGCTTCCCTCCCAGTGCTGGGGCTGTTGAGGCGGGGAGAAGCCCTGCAGATCCACGCCGTGAGGGGTGGGGGGCCGGGCAGGCCCACCCTGAACAAGGGGCCGTTTCTGAAAGGTACTGCCTCAGGGGGGGTACATTTTTAGTGGCTTGTCTCTCCTGGCGAGGGTGCTTGTTATACATGTGCACAGAAGCGTTAGAGGTGTAAGCGGTGGCCTGGTCTGCCGTCTGGCGGCTTGCGGGGTTCGGCCCCAGGACTCGGGCCCAGCCCCACCCCAAGATGAGGAGAGGAAGCGGCTTCTCTCAGACTCCGAGCCAGCCCAGCACCCCCTGCCCAGCCCAGGAGGAGAGGACACAGCGGATGGCTGTGTGGAACCTCTCTCGGCCCCCCCGGGCACTTCCTGAGCCCACAATTGCTGTCACAGCCCCCTGTCAGTGATGTGTCTGTGGGAATAACCAGGGGAGGGCGATCAACCATGCTTAGTCTCCTTGCCTTTGAGACTCCATGACACTCTCTTTCCAGAAATACCCATGTACGTGCGTATCACAGCCAGCAGGAAATTCAGGGGGAGGTGGGGGTCTGTGACCCCCCTCCATTAGAGGCTCCTGCTCCAGAAGTCAGGGCGTCTGGCCTGGGGTCTGGCCCTGGCTCTGCTGCTCCCTCAAGCCCCCCTCCCTGGGCCTCCGTGGAGAAGGAGGCCTCTCTCATGTGGAGACCAGGATCTTGTGCTGCACAGACAGGACTGGAGGAAAATCAGCTGTGGTGAGTCTGTGGCCGGCACCCAGCTGACAGCGTGGGGGCTTCCCGCCAGTGCGGTGGCTGCTGTGGGTGTCCCGCCCGGATCCTTTTCCCCAGGGCCTGTGAGACTGGTGCTGCCAGCTTCTCTGGAGAATTGTGCCGGCCCGACCACCCCAGGTACCCCTCGCTGGCACTCAGCCCCCAGCTCCGGCCTGCAGCCAATGACTGACCCAGGATGGGACGGGCCAGGCCAATGCGGCCATGCACGTCCTGCTCCAGAAATCCTGTGGGATCTGTGTGATCGGGCAGGACCTAGAGGCCACATCCTTGCTTTGGTTTCTTGCCCCTCCCCCACCCCCTTCCTGCTTCCCCCACTGCCCTGCTCCTGAGAACACTCCCTTTCAACCCTTTCCACAGGGGTCCCCATTTCCGGCTCTGCTCCCAGAAACCAAACAGGGGACAACACAGGCCCGGCCTGCAGCAGCTCGGAGGGCCCCTGGTTCCAGGAGCGTGTGGCTGTGGGGCAGGAATGCAGCTGGTCAGGCGCGAGCTGTCCTTGACGGCTGGGGCTCGGAGCCAACAGCCGGAAGGGTGGGAAGTGCGGGAGCCCGAGCTGGGGGGCTCTAGTCCGGGTAGGGAGGCAGCCCACGGTTGGGGCTGCTCAGCCTGCCTTCTCTCTTCCCTTGGCTCCCACCCTGAGCCTGGCCTCTAAGAGCCACATGGTGTCCTGTCTTACAGCTGTGGCAACCGAGGCCAGTCACCTCTTCTTTAAGCCTTAGTCTCTAGGGAACCAAGGGCCTCTGCCAGGCTCCAGGACCTGTGTCCAGCTCTCTGTTCCCTGCGGATGCCCCAGTCTCCTGCCCTGGCAGAAACTGGGCCCTTGGCAGGAAAGAGCTGGGGGGGAAACTGAGCCCTGGGTCTCCCCCTGGCGTGGAGAAAGGTCTTGACTGTGTTGGAATGGCTGGAGCAGCCGGCCCATGCAGCTGACAGCTGGATTGTGAAGCTGGGGAAGTGGGCTTCCTGCGACCTTCCTTCCCCTTCCCTGCGGGGAGGAAGGGGAGGGTCTCAGAACTTCCCTCCCTTCTGCTGACTGCGGCTCCCTGGGTGGATGGGCAGGTGGGGCGGCATTGAACCTGAAGGCAGGGGTACGGTGGGGGCGTTTGATTCACTGTAGTTGGCCAAGCTGGGGACTTCTGGGGGCTCTTCCCATCACATCAGATAAACCCTGCCTGATCTCTAGGAGGAGGGAAGGCCATTCTGGCCTCTTCCCCCAGGCCCCTATTCTGCTGCCTGCCTGAACATCGAGACACTCCCTGGGCGTTTGGGGAAGGGAAAGGTTCAGAGAGAAGTCAGTGCTCAGCTGAAGGGCTGAGGAGGAAGAGGACATGCTGCGTGCTGTGCTCACCCACTGAAGTCCTCACGTTGGACATGGCCACACTAGCGCCCCCGGGCCAGCGTAGGCGGTCACTTATGTGCTGCAGCTATTGCTTCCTGCACTCAGCCTATGGGAGGCCACCCGCACCAGCGGACATGCTGGCCCCAACGGCTGCTCTGATAAGCCTGGGTTCAGCTGGCGGAAGGAGGGTGGTGGCCCTGTGGGCCTGGCGGCCTGGCCCTGAGAGCTGTTTGCCATTGTGCTTCCAGTGTGTTTACCCCAAACCTTCCTTCCTCTCACTACCAGGAGTCCGGAAAGCCATGGGTCTCTGGGGTCCGGGAGGGGGTGGGGTGCATTTCAACCGGAGTGACTTCTAGGTTCGTAGAAGCCTCGAAGCCACAGGCCCATGTGGTCAGTGTGAGGGGGAAACTGGTGCCACCCTTCTGGGGACAGCTTAGTGATGTGGGGCTCAAGCCCTGAAGACATGCATACTTCTGACTCAGCAGCCTACTTCTGGGAATCCGTCCTAAGGAAGTAATGGAAAGTTCACATGAGGCCTGTGCATCAGGACGCTTATCTCAGACTTGCTTAGAACCGATACCAGCCAGCAGGAGATTGGTACATTCACACAATGGAGAACCTGGCAACTATTCACACAGTGATGGCCGGTAAGGCTGACACGAACACTCGGGCACATGTCTTTTGGCAGACATAAGCATGCCTTTCTCTTGGCTGTACACACCCAAGATGGGATGCTGGGCCAAAGGATATGTGTATGTACAACCTGAGGTGACGCTGCTAAACAGGGGTCGCCCCAACCTGTTCCTCCAGCTCCCCCACCGGTTCCTGGGAACCTCACTTGTCCCACCTGCCATCTTCACCGACGCTTAGTACCATCAGCCTGTTTCCTTTCGGCTCTTCTAGCGAATATGTAAAGCTGTTGTTGGTGGGGTCTTAATCTATGCTTCTAAATATATGCCAACAGAAAAGGGGATAACAAATTGTGGTATATTCATAAGGTAGAGATATACACAAGGGTGAAAAGAAATGAACTGACTCCTGCAACTGCATGGGTGAACCTCAAAAAACATGTTGAGTGAAAGAAGCCAAATACAAAAGGGTACGTACCATATGATTCCATTCAGATGAAATTCCAAAACAGGCAAAATGAATCTAAGGTGATAGAGGTCAGAACGGTGGCCTGTGGGAGTAAGGGATATTGACTAGGCTGGAGATGAGGGAACCTTCCGGAGTGCTGGAAATGTTTAATACCTTGGCCTAGGTAGTGGTTAAATGAGTGTATATGTACGTAATATTTTATCAAGCTTAGTATCTTTGCTTTTGTTATATCTAACACATACTTATATTAAAGCAAATATTTACAAATTTTTTTTGTAAATTTAATTTAATTTAAAAAATTTAATTTAATTACAAAAAAATTTAATTTACAAAAAAATTAAAGCAAAATATTTACAAAGAAAGGTAGAAAGGTAGAAAGGTAGGAAGGAAGGAAGGAAGGACGAACGAAAGAAAGAAAGAAAGAAAGAAAGAAAGAAAGAAAGAAAGAAAGAAAGAAAGAAAGAAAAAGAAAGAAAGAAAGAAAGAAACTGCATTGATTAACCTGGAATGACGTTCAAAATATATCAAGTGTAAAAAGCAGGTTGCAAAATTCTATGGACTTTTAGGGCTTCCCTCATCCATTTTTCCTTGGAGGGTCTAGTGAATCTCAGTTGAAGCTAACATAAAATGTGGGGGGTCATACAGAATAACAGTCTTCACAAAGGGTTCAAAGCACATAGGAACCACTGTATAGAGAAGAGAAATAACTCAATTGTACATTGAGGAGGAAACCAAATATTATAATTTTCAGCACCATATTTTGAAAGACTGAAGAAATGTTCTATGTCCAGAGGGCCATGATAAGGTGGAAAAATCTGTAGATTTATGAAATGGAAACAGTTAAAGAAATCTGGAGTTATTTCCTTCCCTCCCTCCCCCCTCCCTCCCTCCTTCCTTCCTTCTCTTTCTTCTCCTCCTCCTCCTCCTCACCCTTAGGCAGCTCTAGCAGGGAAACTTATTTCTTGCTTACTTTTCTGTGGATGAGACTCTTGGCTGGAGGAAGAAGGATATAATTTAAACTCGGGCTGGGGTCCTGGTCCTGATGCTGCCACCTCTTGGAAAGGTGACCTTGGGACAATCACTCGTCCTCTCTGAGTCATCGTTCCATCAACTGCAAAATGGGGACGATGATGCTTGCCATGCTAGGTTGCTGGCAAAATCAAGACAGCAAAGGATTGGAAATGAGGTGATAAATTGCCAAAGGACTCCCACACCTCTAAAGCTGGATTGTCCTTGCCATGGTGAAGACACAGAACACCCTTCATGTCACACAGCCCTGGATTGGAGTCCTGACTCCCACACTTACCGTGTGGTCCCAGGCATGGGGTTTAACCTTTCTGAGTCCTGGCGAGTTGGTCTTTAAAAGAGTAGTGGAGATGGTGTTGGACATAAAGTGGTTGTGAAGATGAAAGGAGATCATGTTTACGAAGAAAGTAGTATAGCACGTGCCTGGATAGAAGAATGGCTCGGAAAACAGAGCAGCAGCAAACAGAAACGGACAGACGACTCCTAGATCCTTCTTATCCTGTTATCGTTCCCCGCACGACAGCACTGAGTCCCTCAGGGTAGAAACTTGGAGCAAGTTGGACCCTCTCTGAGGACAGCAGCTCGTGTCTCCCGTCGGAGGTGGGAGTGGAGGTGCCCATTCTCCACTCTGCCTGCCGCCACATGGTCCTGGCTCTGCTGTGAGTCCTCTCGAGTTGCCACGCCTCATCCTGGTGAGGCTGGGTCCTGAGAGAGAAGACACGCCTCATCCTGGTGAGGCTGGGTCCTGAGAGAGAAGACACCACCCATCAACTACTCCATTAGGGTCAAGGCTCCTAAAGGACCAAGAATGCCCAAAGAGTCTCTGGAACCCAAATGCAGAGAGTCTGAACCAGGGTTTAAGACTCTGGGGTGGAGGTGTGTGTGGGGGGGCAGACTGGTCCAGTAGAGGGGCTCTGGACTTGCCCCAGGGGAGAGCAACAAGGAGCGGTGAGGTGGGAGGCCCCCAAGCAGGAAGCATCTCCAGGTCAGTGCCCAGTAGGAAGCCCCCTCAGCCACCCACTGCATACCCAGCACTGTGGTATTCAGGGTAGAGGGCTGGACGAAATGACCGGCCCTCACCTCAGGGGAATCTCAGCCTTGGATGAGGACAGAGGGACAGATGTGCAATGTTAGGTGTTAACATCAGCGTGCCAGGTGGACCCCCGAGCCCTTTCCACACGCTGTCTCTCTGAATCGTCGTCGCCAGCCTGGTTCTCAGACAGGGGCATGCCCACTGGAGGGATGGATGGGGTGGCTCAGCCAGGCTGGCCCGGGAGGGGAGGGCGGGGAAGCTGACCACAGGGAGTGGCCTCTTAACCAGTAGAAGGCCTGGCCTCCTGGCCTCCCGGCCTCCCTTCGAAGCTCGTTCCCCACAGCTATGCTGCCTCCCCACCCCGTTACCCTGGCCACAAGCTGCCCGTCGTCCCCTCTGTCTGGGCAATCTTCAAGGAGCTGTCTGTCTGTGCTGGGCTCCATGATTCCCAGACCCAACGGTCGGAGAGTTTCCCTCCCTCAGCTCCCATCCCTCACCCCTTTCACATACTTCCAAAGCTGAAAGACCTTGGAGCTGTCCTTTGCACACAGACTAGAAAGCCGAAAAGTCAAGGGACTGGTCCAAGGTCACCCAGGTGGTCCTGGCTGAACCTGGAGACCCAGACTTGCCGGGCCCCCATCCCACGTGTTCCTCACCACATGCCTTCTGGGGCTGCGCATGAAGCCGATGGGGCTGAGCTCTGGGCAGCGGGTTCCGGGGTCCTTCTAGTCCCCAGGCTGAGCCAGGACACAAACAAGACCCGAGGCTTTTCCCACCAGTAAAGACACGGGTTTTCCTGTTCCGCTTTCGATTGTTGTATTTTCTTCCTTCACCGTCTGCAATCATTTCGGCCTCTCCCGCTGTTGGATTTGCCCAGACCCCTGGTGGAGCGCCGTTGTGTCTTTTGTGATGGGGCGGGAGGGCCCGCGTGAGTGTGTGAGGAGAATGTGTGGTGGCACATCCGTCTGTGCAGGCATCTGTCTGTCTGGGTGTGATGTGACTCAAATGCTGAGGCTCACATGCCCCCCTCTCCCGCCCCATCTCCCGGCAGCTGTATCCCGCCCCCAGGGAAAGAATGTCCCTGGCAGCCGCCAGGCCCACCCTAGGCTGGAAGCATCAGCACAGGTGGGGGCACTGGGTCCAACTGGCCCCGTGACAGGGCCGCCCAGGAGCGGCCTCCCCTCCAGGCCCCCCCATGAGTGCAGCCTGCAACAGCTGTCACCCTGAGGGACAGGGATGCCCTGAGAGAACGTGCCTGGAGAATAGGGAACCAGTCCACGGGAGCATTCCTGTGTCTGGCCTCGGACCCCTTGCAGGGGAGTGGGGTTGGCCAGGGACCCCTGGAGGGCAGGGCTCTGTCACCCACGCATCCCTGGTGCCCCCTGAACAGAAATGTCCTCAGCATCCACAGAGTGCCTGGAGCAGGGGCCTGGCCAAGGAGCTCTAAAGTGCGGCCAAGTGGAAGTTTCCACTGCGTTGGAACCTCCGTCGTCTGGGGGTGGGGGTGGGGGATCTCCTGGAGAAGAGGGCTGAGGGTGTGAGGAGTCCAAAGTCTGCTGCGCTAAGGGGCTAAAACCCAGACTCTCAAACAGCAGCCAGCAGGGCCCGATCAGGGTTGTGAGAAAAGCCTGGAAACACAGTTCTGGTGAGATAGAGCAAGGCGCCTGTGTGCTTCGGGGAAGGCAGGGTGACACCTGCAACGGGTGTTCAAGGATGGGTGGGGGGGGAGGGGGAGGTTGGAAGGGGCAGTCTGGGCAGAGGCACAGCAATGGCCAATGTGTAGCCATTGGAAGGGGGCACCTCGGGCCTGTTGGTGGGACCCCAAGGGAGGCCAGCACGTGCACGGACATCTGTTTGTGAGGTGCGGTGATTCGGGGGAGAGGCCCTAGGAGAGACCTAGTGAGACAAAAGGCTACAGGGGAGGAGGGGGAGAACTGAGACGGGGGAGAGAAGGGAAGATGATATCCTTGAACTCTGGAAGGCCCGCCACTCTCTGCCTTGATCCTGAAGGCCAGAGGCCCAGGGGTGCTGTAACGGAGAGAGCAGAGACCCTCAGCCTGTCCCAGCGAGGGTGGACAGGGCTCGGGCTTAGAGAAACAGGCTCAGTGCATGTAGGGAAACCCAGGGTCGGCCTAGCCTCCCTCTGGCCCCTCTTCTTCAGCCCCCAGGGAGTCCCTTGCCCCTATACCAGCCACATCTGTGGAGCACAGAGCCGAGCAGAGGGCTCATTTTGCTATGAATAGTGCCGTGTGACCTCACATGAGTCTCTCTTCCTCTTTGGGCCTCTGTTTCCTCATCTATGTACTGAGGGGCTTGGGCTCTGTGGGATCTCAAATAGCTCCCACCTGACTCGCCAGCCCTGATGAACTAACTGGTAAGTCTATTGTGGTGCCAAGTCCAGGCTGGGAGGGACAGATGCCTTGATCCATTAGTAATGTCTGCTGTGGCCTCCTGAAGCCAGTGGCGGTCTTCACTCCCATCATCGCTCTCGTGACATGTCATGTTCTAACGGGGCAGAGGAGGGAGGGGCAGAACCAGCCTCCCATGAGAAGTGGCTCTCCCACTATGTGTGACAAATCTGTGTGTGTTCCCCCAGAGCACACATCTAGATGGAAGACAGACATCTCCAAGCATCTATGACTTGTCCTTGTACAGACAAGGGCAGAGCCAGTTTTGTGAGGAAGAAGAGAGAGGATAAACACCCCCAGATCTGAGTTCTGGGTCCATTTGTTTTTCCAGCACTTTTTAATGTTTATTTCTTTATTTTGAGAGAGAGAGGAAGAGAGTAGAGGAGGGACAGAGAGAGAGACAGAATCCCAAGCAAGCTATGTGCTGTCAGCACAGAGCCCGATGTGGGGCCTGAACTCACAAACCATGAGATCATGACCTGAGTTGAAACCAAGTCGTACATTTAACTGAATGAGCCACTCAGTGCCCTGTTTTTCTGACATTCTGATAAATTTGCACTCAGCTGCATTTATTTATAGCTAATAAAAAGCAGATTTTCATAGTTGTTGTGTTTGTTTTTGCTGTAACAGAAAAAATAATCCATGATTATTGTCAAGAAAAAAACAGACCAAGAGAAGTTGGTGAGTTATATAATTGGATTTAAATAGAAACTAAAATACTGAGGCACGCCTGAGTGGCTCAGTCGGTTAAATGTCCAACTTCGGTTCAGGTCAAGGTCTCATGGTTCGTGAGTTTGAGCCCCACATCGGGCTCTGTGCTGACAGCTCAGAGCTGGAGACTGCTTCAGATTCTGTGTCTCCTCTCTGCCCCTTCCCTGCTCATGCTCTGTCTCTTTCTTTCTCAAAAATAAACATTAAAAAATTTTTTTAGTAAAAAAATAAAAAGAAACTAAAATCTTGACAACTTTAATCAGAAAATGCAATATGTTCATCAAATATGTATGTAGGTTAATGTTTGTGTGCTTGTGAATGTGGTGTATGTGGACAGTGCATGTTGACACACAAGGTGCTTGTATGTTCGTGTGGGATAAATGAGGCATGAATATATTTGTGTATTTGTGTGTGTGTGTGTGTGTGTGTGTGTGTGTGTGTGTGCGCGCGCGCATGCACTAGGTATGTCTGTAGAGCATAGAAGTGTATTTTTGTATCCTGGGTCAGTGGTGAGTGGGGATATATGCAGTGTGCATACTGAATATGGTAAAAATCAGAACAGGTGTATATGTGGGAAGGGTATGTGCACATTGTATATGTGTGTGTGACCTGTGACGTGCACATTCCAGGTAAGCACACGGCATTCTTGCTCCATGATGCACTGGCCTTGAGCAGGGCCGGGTAATGACGTGAAGTAACATCAAAGTTTGAAGTAGCTCCCTGCGGAGCCACAGCAAAAACTGAGAGCCAAGAACCTGGAGTCTTTTTTGGTGCCTGCTCTTCCGAGAGGAAATCAGTCATTTCTGAGGCCTATTTTACCTACTCTGAAGTGTGGACAAGCAGAAAAGTGACGGAGTCTAGGGGAAACCCAGATGCCAGCTCATGAAGGTGGCATTAAAAAGCTTACTATTTGCAATGTCCAAGAAAAATTGCTCACCAAACTTCAGATTTTCTTCACCCCTTTAGCAAAGATGGAGAAAAGCTCTCAATGGCCTTTAACTGGGAAATTGAGTAATTTCCATGATGGATTTGGGGAACCCTTTTAAAAAAGTTTATCTGGGGGCACCTGGGTGGCTCAGTCGGTTAAGCCTCTGACTTTGGCTCAGGTCATGATCTCATGGCTCCACTTGTGAGTTCAAGACCTGTATCCGGCTCTGTGCTATCATCTCAGAGGCTGAAGCCTGCTTCAGATTCTGTGTCTCCCTCTCTCTCTGCCCCTCCCCTGTTCATGCTCCATCTCTAGCTCCTTCAAAAATAAGTAAACATTAAAAAAAAAAATTTCATCTGTGGTAGCAAAAGGAGGGTTGACAGACATCTCGAGCTTTCTGCACAATTGTTGATAGTAAGGGTTGGGTCCCCCAGCACACTGGAAGCCACAAAATGGGGCAAATCAATTTCTTTTGACTACCTTCAGGCAAACTGCCCAGAGGGTCTCATTTCCCCAGGCTAGAGAGTAGAATGGGGAGTGAAGACACTTGGCCCTGAGTCCTTGTAAAACTCAGGGCACCTTCTTATCAAGAAGGGTTATGGATTGAGCCCTTCCTGTAACACAGGCCCGTGGTGTGAGCCATGAAGCAATAGTCTTGAATGTTTTTGCAGAGTTGAAGGGAGAGTCCCGAGGGGCAAGGTCGTTCCTGGCACAGGGCCTGCTACCTAGTAGGTGTCCAGTAAATAGCTGTTGAATGAATGAGTGGCCCAGGAGGTGACCATCCAAGAGAAACAGACTGGTTTCCACCCACCGCCAAGCAGGGTTTCCAGGGCAGGGTTGGGGGCGGACGTGTCTGCCTGTCCAGCTGTTGGGTTTCCCCCTCCTCTTTTCCGGTCCCTCTCCCATAATCTCAGCTGGTTCCCACGCCCTGGTTCAGGGGCAGCTGCTGTCATTGTTTGCCTGTTATCAGGTCTCAGCCTCTGCCCGCCTAGACCTTTCACTGGACCAGGAAGAGGGGAAGGGGAAGGCAGAGCAGGGAGGGGAAGCTTCAGGGACTGATGAGGAAAAGAATCATATTTCCAAGGGGCTGATCCGGTGTAGGCTCAGGTGAGAAGCCAAGGTTCAGGAGGAGATAAGGACATTTCCAAGGCTACACTGATGGTGATAGAATAATAACGATCATTGTAATCATGGTAATGGTAGTATCCACCATTATGGGGGGGGGGGTGGAATAATACTTTGTGAACCATTAACTAGACTTTCCCCCAATACTTTCTTGCATCCCTTAGCTCTGCTCACTTCCTGTAGCTCGTTTGCTCTGAAACACCCACAGAGTGAGTATTTGCATAACCCCTGGGGTTCCTGAGGGGACCTAGTGAGGCATCAGCCTCAGGACTCCAGCCTGGGCTTGACCATGCAGCATTGGTTGCCTCAGGGAATAGTCCAAATTCTTGGATTTTGAGTTTCAAAAGCCAGACCGTAGAACTTCCAAAATAAAAAAAGTATCATTGAAATTTAATACACAGTGGGATAGAAAGAGCTGAAAAAGGAGATCTGAGAGTTACCAAGAATGCAGCACAGAGAGGGAAATAAGTGGAAAACAGGGATGAGGGAGAGGTGTGGAGGTGTGCGAAGGTCCAGCCTATGCCCAGGAGAATCCCAGGAAGAGAAACTGGAAAGAATGAAGGACAATATGCAGAGAGACAATGAATAAGAAATCTCTAGAACTGAAGACAGAGTGAGTTTTCATATAGCAGAATCACACCAGGCTCTGGAGCATATCACGGGGCAATTCCAGCTCCCAAAGAGAAGGCTTTCTGAGCCCCTTGTTCCCCACATCCTTCTCTTCTGCCCTCTGACAGCCGTAACCACAGTGACTTTGCTTCTCATTGGTGCTGCTTCTTTCTGCCATTCTTTGGTGGGCAGATTTTGCCTCCTCCATGAAAGTGGGAGCTTTCTGAGGGTAGGAGCCCTTCTCCTAACTCCAGTGCTGGGGAAGGATGGCAAGACACCTGGTCAGAGATCCAATTAGACTCCTGTGCCCATAGTTCGACTCCTCCTATCTCAGTTTCTTCATCTGCAAAATGGAATTAAAATACCTGGACAGTGCATCCTGAGATTTATATGTGAGGTGATTTCCTCTCACACTGGGTTCCTGCTTTTTTTAATCTGTTGCATTAAAAAAATTTCTTTTAAGTTTATGTATTTTTTAAATTTTTTTTAATGTTTTATTTATTTCTAGGGGAGAGAGAGAGAGAGACAACGTGAGCAAGGGAGGGTCAGAGAGAGAGGGAGTCACAGACTGAAACAGGCTCCAGGCTCTGAGCTGGCAGTCAGCACCGAGCCCGACGCGGGGCCCGAACCCACGAACCACGAGGTCATGACCTAAGCGAAAGTCGGACGCTTAACCGACTAAGCCACCCAGGCGCCCCTAAGTTTATGTATTTTTGAGAGAAAGAGACAGAGTGCAAGTGAGGAAGGGGCAGAGAGAGAGGAAGACACAGAATCCGAAGCAGGCTCCAGGCTCTGAGCTATCAGCACAGCTCAGAGGAGAGCTCAAACTCATGAACTGTGAGATCATCATGACCTGAGCCGAAGTTGGAGGCTTAACCTACTGAGCCGCCCAGGTGCCCCAAATCTATTGCGTATTAATGTCACTACTTTTATTTATTTATTTATTTACTTATTTATTTATTTATTTATTTATTTATTTTAAATTTTTTAATGCTTTTTATTTATTTCTAGGAGAGAGAGAGACAGTGTGAGCAGGGGAGGGTCAGAGAGAGAGAGAGGGAGTCACAGACTGAAACAGGCCCCAGGCTCTGAGCTGGCAGTCAGCAAAGAGCCCGACGCGGGGCTCGAACCCACGAACTGCGAGATCATGACCTGAGCGAAAGTCGGACGCTTAACCGACTAAGCCACCCGGGCGCCCCCTTAATGTCACTACTTTTATTTCTAGACACCCCTCTCCCCAATTTGGTCTCTGCTTTTCTTTTTCTCCACATATTCATGAAAAGCCACAAAATGTTGGCTCTCAAACTTACTTTTAGCAGCAGAGGCCCTTCATCAAATAAAAGTATATTGTTGGAAACCCGATCCCAGCAAAATAAAGGAACTGTTGGTTGAATTGGGGTGGGTGGGGTGGGATGGAGACCCAGAGTCCAGCTGACTCATTTCCCCAGTTCCCCTCACACCACCCTTGTGGCACCACAGGGGAACAAAGTTAGAAAGCCACCCATCAAAAGCTTTAATACAGCATTCCCCAAAATGTGTTTCTGAAGTCCCATGAAAAAGGGGTTCGGTGGTTGAATACACTTGAGAAACACTGGATTAACCTAAGCGAATTGAGTGTCTTCAGGATTTCCAGGAGGATTTAATATTTACATTGTGCGCCAGGAATCCTAACGAAGGTAGCTGATTCGTTAAGTTCCGCAAAACTATCTGTTCTATCAGGGATTATCCTTGTAGGTTGGAGCTGTGCAGAGCACACTAGGAAAATGCTATATGGAAGAAGAAGAAGAAAAATTTTTTTCTACATGTTCCCCTTACGATCTACAGGGCTAGACACTGAAATGGGGGGAGCAATAATTACTCTGCACTGAGTATGAGCGTTAGTCTATTGTGACTCCCACATTTAAAAAAGGCCTGTGGGAAGACCAGCGTTTCCCAGGCCTTCTTTCTTCCCGTCTCAGTTCTGCAACCACAAACACAGCCTGGCTGGGCACGGACGTGGTGAGCTCCGGATCCACTGGTCAGTTCCTCTGACACCTCGCACTCGGGCCCACCTTTGTCCCAGGGTTCAGCAGGTCCTTTGGCCCAGGCGGGAGGCCCCAGAGCGCCAGCCTGGCCCGTGAGAGCTCTGGGAAACCGGGTTCCCACTTGCCCACCCCCTTCCTGGCAGCCCAAGAGGCTGCCCGGGCTTTTCTTTCCTCTTCTTACTGGCAGGAAGAATTTCTGGAAGTGCGGCTGGGCCAGCGACAATGAGGCAGGATGCCCGTCCCCCCTTACCAGGCTGGCCTTGCCGGCAGAGCCCTCTGGGCCTCCCAGGGCTGGGGCTCACGGAGGTAACCCTCCCTGCCTGCCCTTCCCCACCTCAGGCTCCAGGAACAGCACAGGCCCCCGCACAGGGGTAGAAAGCAGGCAGGCGCCCTGGATCTTCTCTCCAGAGGCCAAATCCCACGGGGGAAGGGGAGGGGGGAGAAGGGTGGGGCCCCTGTCTGGTCTCTTGCCCACAGCTTTTCCTTCTTCCTTTCACACCTTGAACAGACAGCGAGGGGAGGGGAACCCCACTGGGTGCTCTGATGCAACAGTGAATGAGGCAGATCTGTCTCTGGGGGTCTAGAGTGGGGTCAGGTGGTCTGACATGCAACTCAAGAATGTCAGCAAAACGTCGCAGGGCTTTGACAGACTCGAAGGCTGCTGAAGCATTTAATCCAGACTGGGGATTAAGGGACGCCTTCCTCAGGGGACACCGTTCATTAAGCCACTTCCCCAGCTGCAGAGCTGAGGATACACGAGTTACTGAGACCCAGTCCTTGCTTTCAAGGACTTTCCTCTCCATGTCGCTCCGCTTCTCTGGTCTTTCCGTCTGTTCCTTGTTTGCCTGGTTGGCACCCTCTCCACCCTTCTGTCTTCAGCCCCGCCTCTCCCTGACTCCCGGCTTTGCTCTGCAGAACTGCTATTCCCAGGGCAGGTCAGTCCATGCTAGAGGCTCAGACGACCCCTCCCCCACAGCGCCCTGGCCTGACTCTCAGTGCCCCCCGCCCCCCCACCCCAGGGGCCGGGGACCTCAGGACAGCTCTACCAC
This sequence comes from Proteles cristata cristata, assembly GCA_017311185.1. Classification (NCBI taxonomy): domain Eukaryota; kingdom Metazoa; phylum Chordata; class Mammalia; order Carnivora; family Hyaenidae; genus Proteles; species Proteles cristata. Next base: position 1,604,115 of record JAESUZ010003943.1, read on the forward strand.
CACCCACCCCTGAGGACAGCTAGCTTACTTTGTTTCTCTCCTTCATGCCTTTGTTACTATGGCCACAGCCACATCACGCAGCCATCCTTCCTTGGGGGAAGTTGGGCAGGAATTCTTGTACTTTAAAAAGTTGTTATTGTCTGAGGGGAAGCAGCCAGAAAAAGAGACTTGTTATCTGTGGACTGGACTTGGCTTTCCCTCATTAACTAATGGGCTTTTCCAAAGAAAGTATTCGGGGGTGGGGGGGCGGGGGGGGGGGGAACAGAGGAAGGAGGCAGGGCCTGAATGTCCGTCCTTACCTTACATGCAGCGTTCCCTGATGCCAAAGCCATGTGCCTCAGCTTGGGCTCCTTGAGGGGAGGAGCCCTGCCGCTACCACCGGGCTGGAGTGTGATGGTGCAGAGACCCCGAGCAGGCCCTAGGAGCCCAAGGAAGCTCCCAGGATGTTGTAGGGACCAGGCTTCCTCAGGGCTTGCTGGCAATCCCCTCAACCCTGTTATTCTCCAACTCCCTCCAACCCCACATCGATCCTCACCTTTGCTCGGGCCATTCCCTGAGCCTAGGGCACCTTTCCATTGCTCCACTTAACCGTTTTCCCCATCCTTCCTGGCCTAGGACTGCCCCTGCCTCCCAGCAGCCTGCCCGGGCTGCCTCACCCCAGGCTGCCCTCTCCTCCCTCTTCCCTGCCCCGCAGTCCCTCCATGGCCATGTGCCTGTCACTTCATGGGGACTGACACCTCCACGCTCAGCCCCACACAAACACGGCAGCTGGGGGAGGAGGGCCAGGGCGGCAGGATGATGGATGAGGCTGTAGTGGCTCCCTTCCCTGCTGCGGCTGTGGTTAGGAGATCTCCCCTCGAAGAAGCCTGATATTTTCCAGGAATTTCCTGAGGGGAGGGGACCGAGCATTCTGGAATGAGAGCCAGCTGTGGAGTTGAGGCCTGAGGGTGAGGAGCAGGGCTCTGGGCTTCCTGGCTGAGTCAGCGACCATCCCCAGGTAATTTATGGGCTGAGTCAGGGCTGGGGGCCACGGAGGCGGGGAAGGATGGGGGCCGGGGGGCGGGGGGGATGCCTCTAGGCAGTCTGTCAAGGGGAGAGAAGAGCCACGGGCTGGGAGGAAGTCTGGCTAAGTCCGGCACAGACCCCTGTCTCCCCACCAACCTTTGCTCCCTTGCCTGGAGTCTGCCAAAGCAGCAAGTTAGAGGGAGGAACAGGAGGATGGACACAAGGCAGCAGAAGGGGAGAAGACTCTGGCAGGCTCTGAGGGTCAGGAAGACAGAGGAGGCCTGGCTTGAAGCGAGTGGGCTTGGGCCAGCCTCAGGGCTGAGCTGCCGGTGAGGAGAGCTACCGGCCTGGGAGCTCCCCGCCCCTCCTTCCTTCCTGGCCCCGCTCCCTTCTCAGCTACAAAACTCATCTGGCGTCCATCCCCTTTCGCCATGGACCTGCTGGGTGACATGGGCTTGGTGCCTCCTCCCTTCTGAGGCCTTAAGTCCTCACTTGGACAAGACGGTCTGGCTCCTCCAAGCCCTGACAGGGGCTGCTGGGCTGCAGCGAGGGAGTCCGGTCCAAGGGCGGTGGCTTAGAAAACAAGACTAAGCAAGAGCAGGTCTGGGAAAGCTGCGCCTTGAGGCCCACTGCAGGCCTTGACCTTGACGGGAGTCAGGGCTGGTGGAGGAGAGTGGACGGGCAGAGTTTGTGCCTGACCGCTGTCACCTCCGGGCTACAGGAGAGAGGAGGAGATGGGGCGAGGTGTGTTATCACACATGTACACCGCACACAACCCACAGTCTCAAGAAAAACCCATTCTGGCCGTCTCACCCAGCACCGAGCCAGGGGTCCCCAGAAAGATGAGTCCTGACGCAAGTGTCAAGGAGGATCCCTCTCGTGCTGAAAGAGTCAGCAGAAGGGTTCCCCCCGCGGATGGGACTCAGCTTCCCCACATCATTTCTGCACATCTGATACATCATCTGGAGTGGCATCGATTCCAAGCAGGGCGCTGCAGTGTTGGGGCTCCGCTGGCCCTGGTCTCAGCATCTTGGAAGGGTCCCCAGATTGTTGAGTGTCCTGCCCTGGCCCCCAGCGCCAAGCCCCAGTGCTGAAGAGAAGCCCCCATGAGGATAGTAGCTGTCGCAACCCCCAAATGAAGACACGGGATCCGAAGAGGAATTTGGGGGGGGGCTTTGTGATACCATGTTAATGATTCACAAAGGAATCTCCTTTTGTATGTGACAGATGAACTGCTGTTCTTGGCAAGAATAGCCATGATGAAATAAATCTGGACAGGGAGCTTGGACACAAATAGGGTCAGGGACATAGCTTGACCCTGGGCCAGCTCCTCCCCCTCCCCACCCAGTCCAGTCAGGCTCCTGTGGCTGTTCCGTGGAGCAGAGAGCCGTAGAAGGCAAGAGATGATGGAACAGAAGTGGTCAGAGGTGGTTGGGTTCTGGAATAAGTTGAATCCAGCTGACAGCATTCTCTGATGGATGGGACATGGGGTCTAAGAGAAAGGGCTCAAGGACAGCTCCAAGGAGTTGCTCTGAGCAACCGAAGGGATGAAGTTACCGCAGACTGAGATGGAGGATGAATTCTGATGTACATGTAACAATTTCGCTTTTATAGTGAAAAGCCCATAAACTGGGAATGGCCAGAACTGAGCAGGGCATCCGTGAGGTCACTGCCCACAGGGACCTCTGGGTCATGACACCACCCCCATAGTCCTAGGGGTTCCCCAGAGGCCCCAGTGCAGCAACATGGAGGCATACCTTCTTGCCTCCAGTGTGGGGGGAGAGCCAGCCGTGGGAAGGAGTTTGACCCTCCTGAGTTCCCTGGGCTGGGACAGGAGACCCCCACCCGGCATGTGTGGGCCTCTGTCTGCACAGACCCACCTCTGGCTCACAGAGGCCCTTTTCTCCTCAGACCTGGTGTGCCGTTGCTACCAGCGCCTTCTAGAGGAAGTGTCTACAGGAGCCAAGGACTATACTTTAATTCTCTGGTCACGAACCCCTGCAGGCCTGACTGGCCAGAGGCGTGCCTATGCATCCCAGCAAGCAGGCCCCTGGGGACTCGCGGCCTGGGAGGCTGTGAGGATGGCTTTGTGTGGCTGCTCAGGCTGGCCTGGCCAAGGCCCCTGCCACGAGAGGTCAGTTTGGCTGCCGAGCCTCGTAAGCTTAGGTCCCCTGAAGAAGCAGCCTTGAAACCCTCTGTTTCTGGTTGCTTCGCATGCCGTGGGCCCACCCCACCCGGGAGCCCATGCCCTGTCTCCCTGCATCAGCAGGGATGAGGGACAGGAAGGACAGGAAGACAGCTCTGTGGGAAGAGTCAGGAGTACTCTCATCCTTTGTGAGAACATAGGTTCCTGGGGGTCTCTCAAGACCCGCACAACCTGTGTCTCTGAGGAGAGACTCTGGAACCTGAATATTTACAGAGCTCCCCTGGTGAGCTGATGGGGGTCAGGGGTCGGGAGCCCTGGCATAGAGGACGTGTGCTCTGCCCGGTCTCTGGACAGACACCATACTGGAAGAGAGTCCAAAATGTGCCACAGAGGACAGGCAATGGTGGGGGGTGGGGGGGGGCGCGGAGAAGTTAAGAGGTATTGCTTGTCTGAACACAGAGAAGCCTGGATCTTTGCAGGGTCTCAAGGGGGAGCATTTGCAGAGTTGGAGCCTAAAGCAAGGACAAACTCCCAAGATGAAGGGTGCTGTATGTGCTCAGACAAACCGGGAGCTTGAGAAAGACTCTAGCCGCCAGCACCAGAGAGACCTTTCAGAGGTATCCAGAGCCCTGAAATGTGGGGCCGGAAGATTCTACCTCTTCTGGAAGGAGAGGCTTGGCTACATCGCTAGGCACTCAGTTCCTTCTCTGAGGAGGGAAATCCTTGCCATCAGCCTTAGCTGTAAAATGGGGAATCGACATCCGAAATTTCCCATGCCTTGAGGTTGGGAGGCAGGATTTGGGAATTTGGAGCTGTGGCCAGGGTGGGCCTGAGGTGAGAAATGGGGCCTCCTCTGGCCCACAGAGGGTCAACTCCGAAGCTGCTCTACACCTCGTGACCTGCTCCTTCTCCCTGTAAACTCTTAACCCCGATCTGGAGGTGATCCCCAAGGGTAGGGCTCACCAGCCCAGAAATACAGTAAATAAAGAAATGTACTCGGCCCAGATTTTATCTCATCAGGACTCTAGAGCCCAAGACAAATGGCCTCACGTCCAGCAGGGAGGTATAATTCATTCTCCGGGGCGAGCCCCAAGCCTGCGGGTCGGGTGGGGAAAGGCTGTGGAACTTGCAGACTTGGGGCCGGCAGGCCTTGGAGTTGCCTGTGCAGGGCTAGACTGTGAGACCTTCAGAATCCCTCTGCCTTCTCGCAGCTTGCACAGGGATGGAAACAAAAGCTAGTGTCCCTTAATTCAGGGAGTCTATTTCTGACACTTACTCTAGGGGAATGCACAAAGATGTATAAAGATTTAGCCTCAGGGTTGTGCTTCGCTGTGTTATCCATGAGCCTAAACAACTGGAAGCAACCTAAATGTTCAACACGAGGGGATTGGTTAAGTAAGTTCTGAACCACCCAGAAAATAAAATACCATGCAGTCTTTCAAAGATGATGCAGTAGAACATGTAATGACATATAAGTTTATCGCATAGTATGCAGAAAAATAAAAAGCTAATAAATATATGAAATAACCCAACTTTGAAACTATGTTGTATTCATTCAAAATGTTGGAAGATTATACACCAAAGCATTGACTGGTTGGGAGATGAAAGGTAATTTTAGAGTTTGGGTTTTTCCTTTGTTTTTCTTTTGGTTTTGCTTATCTGAGTTTTTAACCTTTTTCTAGAATAGTCATACACTTACGTGTACACAAATAATAAAAATGTTGGGAGTTAGTATTGTTGTTATTATTATTATTTTTTTTAATGTTTTATTTATTTCTAGGAGAGAGAGAGAGACAGCGCGAGCAGGGGAGGGTCAGAGAGACAGGGAGTCACAGACTGAAACAGGCTCCAGGCTCTGAGCTGGCAGTCAGCACAGAGCCCGACACGGGGCTCGAACCCACGAACCGCGAGATCATGACCTAAGCGAAAGTCGGACGCTTAACCGACTAAGCCACCCAGGTGCCCCTGTTGTTATTCTTTTTCAACCAGAGCCTCCAAGATGTCGTCCAGGTAGGAGAATTTTCAGGCGGGAGGGACAGCGGGATCAAATAGCTTTGTCACGTGCCCACCCACCTTCCTTGGGCCAATGTCTTCATTCTCGTCCTCTCCCCGTGGTTGGTCCCCCGGGATGCCAAGGTGCTTTCAATTCTTTGGACGAAGCACAGCTAAGGAACCGGAGGAGATGTACCAGATGTCATGACCAAACCCTGGGGGAAGACAAGAACAGAGGCACCTTACCTGAAAGAATTATATAGCCACCAGGCTTCCTCCGGCAAGGGCGTCCAGTCCCGCTTCAGCCAGGACTTCTTCAAAGGCTCCCAGGTCTTGCCCATCCTCTGGGGAGGTCTGTGAGAGGACAGAGGCCCCGTATCCAGAGTCCTCTGCCCCATCTTTCTCGTAGCGCATTCTTCCCAGGTCCACTTTCTACTTTGAAAGACCCACTCTTCCTCAGGCACCTGATCTTGAGAATGACCTCCCCTCCCAGATGGGGCTCACCATGACACGGGGAGAGATCACTAGTCCTGTGGCCAGGCTCCTAATAAAACTACTGCAGGGGACCCCCAAGCCACAGCACTCATCTCACAGGACTCACACCTTACACACATAAAAGGGCCCCAGGACCTAAGAAGTTTCCAGACTTGAAGATGCATTTACTTGGTATCCTCAAGCTTTTTTCTTTCTTCCTTTCTTCCTTTCTTCCTTCCTTTCTTCCTTTCTTTCTTTCTTTCTTTCTTTCTTTCTTCCTTCCTTCCTTCCTTCCTTTCTTCCTTTCTTCCTTCCTTTCTTCCTTCCTTTCTTTCTTTCTATCTTTCTTTCTTTCTTTCTTTCTTTCTTTCCTCCTTCCTTCCTTCCTTCCTTCCTTCCTTCCTTTCTTCCTTCTTTCCTTCCTTTCTTCTTTCGTTCTTTTATTCTTTCTTTATGTTTATTTATTTACTTTGAGAGAGAGAGAAAAAAATGCTCAGACAGGGGAACAAGTGGAGGAGGGACAGAGAAAGAGGGAGAGAGAGAATTCCAAGCAGGCTCCACACTGCCAGCCCAGAGCCTGACATGGGCTTTGATATCACAAACCATGAGATCATGACCCGAGCCAAAATCAAGAGTCGGACACTTAACTGACTGAGCCACCCAGGCTCCCCTCCCCAAGCTTTTCTTAACATTACTTCATCCACTTCTGCCTCAAATTAAGGCATGATGGGGAATCAGTGAATAATTTTCTACCACTAAAAACCAATAGCATTTAAAATTGTAATATGAATACAGGTTCATCATTAAAACTATGTAAAAATCTAAAAAGAGAAAAGAAAATATCCCATGATCATCACACTAAATGGAGGTAAACATTACTGACATATATACACACAGATTTCAATAAACTTGGGGAAATAGACACATACATAAAATCCTGATTTTATATAAAGATATAAAGTCATTTACACACACATAAACTTAAAATTCTGATGTTTTCCACATAAATTGCATTAACAGAATTGTCCTGGATCATTAAAATAGCCTTTGAAAATATAAATTACCTAGGTGCATAGCATCCCATTGCACGACACACTGATTATTAAACAAATATCATGGGGCGCCCGAGTGGCTTAGTCGGTTGAGCGTCCAACTCTGGGTCCGGTCATGATCTTGTGGTTTGTGAGTTCAAGCCCTGCTGACAGCTCAGCCTGGAGCCTGCTTCGGATTCTGCGTCTCCCTCTCTCTGCCTCTTCCCCACTCACACTCTGTGTCTCTCTGTCTCTCAAAAATAAATAAACGTTAAAAAATTTTTAAACAAATTTCTTATTGTCATTTAAGCTATTTCCAAACCGTGGAATTGCTCTTAGACAGAATAATTTAATAAGCATCATTGCACACACACCTTTGCATACATCTCTGATTATTTCTTTAGGATAAATTTCTAGACACGGAGTTACAAAGTCTAGAAGGTTCTTGGTGTCTCCAGTCAATGCATGCTTGTTAAACTGTATTAATTTGAACAAAAGAAATAAAACACTCCAGAGCAGCTCTTTACCATGCTCACTGCATGTTCTGAGACCCAGAGAAAGTTCTAGGGGTCCAGGAGCACCCCCTCCACCCGCCCCGGGGGGCTGCCCTTTGGAGCCCAGGCAGAGGCTGAAGTTGGCAGTCCTGGGTGATCCCAGGCTGGGTCCAGCTCCTGCTGCCACATGGCTACCTCCCTCAGCCTCTCAGAGACGCCCCGACTCCTGGAAGAGCAGTGGCAAGGCAAGCAGGGGGAGCTTAGGGAGGGGCCGTTGCTATCCTGGGCTTGGTGGCCAGCACAGAACTCGTGCAGGCCCCGCTGGGGGTTCCCAGCTTTTGGAGTGGGAGCTCCAAGCCCACCCAGCAGCCCTTCTGTGAGGATTTCCTTCCAGCCCGTTGGCGTGGCCCCCTGGGGAGTATATGGTAGGGGTCACCCACCCCTCTTCAGAAGGGGCTTCCATGGCACAGAAGCCAACATGATGCAAGAGATAGGACAGGACCAGGGGTTGGGAGGCACGGCTCAAGGTCTCTCTCTCCCCACTGGCCAGTGTTGCCAAACCACAGCAGGGTGCGTCCCATGGGAAAGTGGCCGCAGCATGACCGGAGACAGAGGCCCTGTGAGGAGGCCGGGCTCGTGCTAGAGTCATTGTCAACAAATATTTAGTGAGCATCTACCATGTTCCAATCATCGAGAAACTCACGATAACCCAAGACGCAAAGCCCCTCCCCCGAAGAAACAGCATGCGGTGGGGGAAAGAGATCATAGACCCTAAAATCGTGTCCGATGGCGTCCAGAGCTGGGAAGAAAACAAAGCAGGGTAAAGTGGATAGAAAGGGACACAGACAGAGGGGCGGGTAACCTTTAGGTGGGCTAATCCACAAATGTCTCTCTGGGTTGGTCTTTGAGCAAAAGCTCGCGTGCACGTGGAGGAAGCCCCTCTAGGGCAGAGGGAACAGCAAGGACTAGCGGAGGGAACAGATCCTGAGGCGGGAGCAGGATTAGTCTGTTTGAGTAACGTCAGAGACTAGTCCGGCCGGAACAGAGTGAGCAGGGGACAGTGTAGGGAATGAGGTCACAGAGCTAGTAGCATCCCCATTATGTGAGGGAGCTCCCACTGGGCCACAGGCATCATGCGGCACACTCGTCATCTGTTGTCACAAACCCTTACGGTTAGGGGACCCTACTGTGGCAGGAGACGAGAGAATGACCACAGAGGTTCTGCCACCTGGTCAGGTGTTTATATCAAGGTAGTGAGGAAGGACGGTATGTTCTAGAGCTCCAGCTCACTGCGCTGGGTGCTGCGTGCCCGAGGCTGACCAGGCCACAATGCTGCTTCTAAGAGGCTCACAACCCCGTGAGGCCAACAGATGGGCAGAGTTAATGAGCTGGCAAGGAAATCCTGTCATTTGTGACAGCAAGGCTCAACGTGGAGGACAGTGTGCTGAGTAACATAAGTGAGGCAGAGGCGAACACTGCGTGATCCCACTTAGATGCAGAGTCTAAGAAAGTCCAGCTCACAGAAACAGAGAGTGGAGTGGAGGTTGCCAAGGGCTGCGGTGTTGGGGACATGGGGAGATGTAGGTCAATGGGTAGAGACTTAGTGATAAGATGAAAAGGTTCTGGAGATCAAACATACAGCATGGTGACTATAGTGAATAACTCTATATTATGTACTTGAAATTTGCTAAGAGAGGAGATCTCAAATTCTCAACTGTTTTCACACACACACACACACACACACACACACACACACACACACACACAAGAAGGTGACCGTGTGAGGTGATGGATATGTTAATTACTTTTATTGTTATAATGAGTTCATAAATATATGCAACTTTTAAAAATTTTTTTTAGTTTATTTATTTTTTTGAGAGAGACAGAGAGAGAGAGAGCAGGGGAGGGGCAGAGAGAGGGAGAGAGAAAATCCCAAGCAGACTCTGCACTGTCAGCTCAGAGGGACTCGACCTCATGAACCATGAGGTCATGACCTGAGCTGAAATCAAGAGTTAAAGGCTTAACCAGACGAGCCTCCTAGGCACCCCTAAATATATGCAGCTTTTAGTTGTTCAATTATAGTTCAGTAAAGATAAAGAAAGAAAGAAAGAAAGAAAGAAAGAAAGAAAGAAAGAAAGAAAGAAAGAAAGAAAGAAAGAAAGGGAAAAGGAGGGAGGGAGAGAAGGAGGGAAGGAAGGAAGGAAGGAAGGAAGGAAGGAAGGAAGGAAGGAAGGAAGGAAGGAAGGAAGGAGGGAAGGAAGGGAGGGCGAGCAGAAGGAAGGAAGAAAGGAGGAAGGGAGGGAAGGAGAGAGAGAAAGAAAAGAAGAAAGACAAGAAAACACATCCTTACCTCACAGTTATTGAGGAGAATAAATAAGAGAATGTCAATAAAAGCTGGCCGTACAACATCTTATGGAAAGTCAGTGCTGCTCAGGAGCTTTCTGTACTTTAAGCTTAATTTGGCTGTGAATCTAAAACTGCTCTGAAAAATAAAGTTCATTCATTGAAAACAAAATAAAACTGTAAATACCAAGCATATGGCATGGCAAATTTGGAAGACTTCCTGGAGGAGGTGACGTTTAAGCCAGGCCCTGGAAAATAAACAAGTGAACCAAATTTCAACAGGAAAGGAAAGTAAGAAATGTACTTCAGAGAGAAATACTGGTTTGCCTACGAGGGAGCAAGGGGGCCTTCTGGCAGGATGTTTGGGTGTAGAGCCCATGGCCTCGATTTGGGATTATTACTGGGACAAAAGTAGCCAGTGAGAAGAGAAGAGGGTCGAGAAGTGAACGCTGGGGCACACGGCCACACTGCAGGTGGGGAGGAGGGTTCTGGGAAGGGGCTGAAGAGGAGGATCCAAGAGACAAGAGAAAACACGGGAGTGGGCTGTCACAAGATTTAAGAAAGAGCTATGGGGAAAACATCAAAGATAGCCAAGAGTTCAGTCAAGAGAGAGAAGCACTGATAAAGTCATGAATTGGCAAGAGTTGGGCACCTGGAGACCTGGGCGAGGGCCAGCTTGTGGGGTGGACAGGGCAGAGGTGAAGGGGTGTATGATTTTTCTATTGCTGTGCAACGAATCCCCACAAGCTGGGTGACTTAAACAATGTGGGTTTATTCTCTCACGGTTCTGTAGGTCCAAAGTCTAAAATCAGCCTCACTGGGCTCCAGTTAAGGCTTCACCCGGACTGGTTCCTTCTGGAGGCTGGATGGAAGAATCTGTCTCCTTGCTTTTTATTTTTATTTTTATTTTTATTTTTATTTTTATTTTTATTTTTATTTTTTTAGCCCCGTGGCCGTCTGTATTCCTTGGCTTGTGGCCCCTCCCTCCATCTTCAAAGGGCAATCTCTCTGACAATACCTCGCCTTCTCCTCCTTGACCTCTGCTTCCCTCTTAGAGGACCCCTGATTGCAGAAGACAGACCTGGACAACTCAAGATAACCTCTCTGTCTTAAGATCCTTAATGTAGGGGCACCTGGGTGGCTCAGTCGGTTAAGCATCTGACTTTGGCTCAGGTCACGATCTCATGGTTCGTGAGTTCGAGCCCCGCGTTGGGCTCTGTGCTGACAGCTCAGAGCCCGGAGCCTGCTTCGGATTCTGTGTCTCCCTCTCTCTCTGCCCCTGCCCCACTCACGCTCAGTCTCTCTCTCAAAAATAAACATTAAAAAAAAAAAGATCCTTAATTTAGCCACACGGGCAAAGTTCCACACAAGGTGACACTGACGGGTTTCAGGGATTAGGACAGGAACATCTTAGGGTGGGGGGAGGTGGCTTCTTCAGCCTTCCACCATTTGAGTGGCCAGGGGCCGATGGAGGAAGAGAAGAGGAGAGGAAAAAGAGATGGTGAGTGGAGATAACTCACTCACTCGGGAAACTTGAACTAGAAAGAGGGAGAGGACAGATGCATCTGGAGGGAGACCCAGCCTGGCTCGAGACAAGTTGCTTTTAGGATTTTATTTTCGTTCCATCCTGTTGTGTCTCCTTCCTTCCCTTCTCCTCCAAGCCCAAAGGGGAGATGAGGAACATTATCCATGGTGTCGTCGGCTTCGTCAAGCATCGCTTCTTTCAGCCCTGACGCCCACCCGCCTGGGAGCCTTCCAAGCTATGGGGGTGGAAATCCACATTTTTAAACGATTGGTTCTCATTCGAGTGCCTATGGCAGGTCCTCCTTTAACTGCAAAACAAAGCTCATTATATGATTAATTGCTCAAGTTCAAATAGCGGTGTCCAGTATAGAAAGGTACATTCCCAGCCTCCTCTTCCCCTTCTGAAAAGTTTTCTCATTAAGCAACGGTTTTTAGTTCTTCTACTGCTTTTACGTGTAACTTAACTTTTTCCCCAGCTTTAGGCAGAGTTAATTGACAAGGGATCTACATTTTTAAACCACAAGGAAAAGAAACCCAGAGCTACCAAGAATAATATTTTATTGACTTGGAACCGGTTTTGGAATTTGTATTTTTAACCAACTACCCAGGTGATTTTGATGATCAGACAGTTTGGGGGCTTTTTTTTTTTTCCCCCTCTTTCTCTTCCCTTCGGTAAACTGTTTTTCAACTTTGTTTTTCAGTGAAAACCATTTCCTCCTCAGCATGGACTCCATCCAGAGGCTGCACCCATCTCTCCCACGTCAACAGTCTGTGTCCTTGGCAGAGGAAGGTGCTCTCATTCTGGGCCTTTCCCTTCTTCCTCGGCCAAAGCCCTGCTCCTGGGCCTCCCTGCCGCGAATGAAAAGGCTGAGTTCTCTGATGCAGGGAAAGCCCCCACCCGCGCTGTCCCTTGCAGGGATGAGTGAACTCTGCCGGGGCCACGGTCATCCCGATGGGCAGTCTTGCTGGCCTCCCGTGTCCCCAGAGCAGCCAGCTCCATCCTAGGCCCCAGGACGTCCCTGGGCTGGGGGATCCGACCCCCTTCCAAAGCCGAACGGTTCCTAGTTAACCTGCAGAAATGCCAGAGTGGGGCGTTTCTGGACACCGAGTCCAGGGAGTCTGCCCGTGGGAAGGCGTGGGTATTGGGGACAAAAGGCAGCTGTGGGCCCAGGAAGGCAGAGTTTGGGGGAATCCTGTGCTGAGTGGAGGCGGGTGGGCATATCTCTCCTGTCTGGTGGCACTGGCCGCTGCGACCAGTAGCCACCTGGCTCAGCTCTAGGAGATGTGGAGAATGAATTTCACAGTCGTTTACACTGGGCCATGACACTGGAGCAGCTGCAGGAGGGGACACAGCTGGCGCTGCCCCCGCCCCTCCCGGCAGAGCCACTCTGGAGGAACGCCACCCCCACCGTGGGGGGCAGGGGAGAGGTCCTACCTGCTGTGCTTCCAGGGGCCATGGAAGGTGTCTCGAAGCTGAACCCCCATTTTCGAGGACAGAGTTAGGCCTTTATTAATCCCATCACTACTCATTCTAGAGGCTCCTAAACCTAGCTAAATGTCAGGATCACCCGGGATATTTATTAAAAAGTAAAGATCGATAAAAATAATGAGTGTGGGGACCCATCGCAGACCCACTGAATCAGAATCTCTTTGGGGAGGACCAGGGCTAGAATCAGCATGAATCCGTTTCATGAAACCGTGTCCTCCATTCCAAAAGCCCGAGCCCACAGAATGGGGGCACGGAGAGGGGACAGTGGGGGCTCAGGCCATGGAGAATCATGCTCAGAGTCACCACGTGTGCCAGCCAGGGCCCTGGAGACTTCTCATACGTTCTCTTATTTAGTGGTCCAAACATGCTCCAGGCGGATGCCCAGTTACTGCCCCCGTTTTGCCGACGAGGAAGCAGGAGCTCCAGAAGTCACATAGGTCATTAAGAGGCAGAGCCAGGACTCGGATCCAGATCTTTCTCTGCACGCCTGCCATGGAAGGAATCATGGGAGACCTGGGCACCCCCTTGGGAGTTAGGCCAGTGTGTGACCAAACTGTGACACGAATACGATGTGCTTTCCGGGGTCTCCTCTCTGGCGGCCTCAGGTGCCCCGTGCTTGCTCCCCTCACATCAGTGCACCAAGCACTTGTGGACACAGGGGTGGCCGGGAAATGACCACCCTCAGGACAGGATGGTCCTGGAAAGGGCATTGGGCTAAAAGCAGGAGAGGGGACTTCTGGCTCCAGCACCACCACTGGAGTGGTGGGTGGCCTTGGCGCCCCCTCGGCAGAGAGTGGTATAGACTGGGTGAACTGGGGGTGGGGGGGGTGAATTTGCTCTTCAAAGGCAGGCTGAGGACTCCAGCCCCATGTCACTACATGCTGTCCCTGTCTCACTCTAAGTCCCGCCAGGGCAGTGGCCTTCTCTTGTCTGCAGGATAAAATCAGTTCCTCACCTAGATACAATGAGCCTCTCTGTGGGGTACATCAAGGAGGGATTTTGGGGTACTTCAAGGAAGACTTCCTGGAGGGGGTGGGCACCTGGGTCAGAGCTATCCAGGAGAAGAGTGGGAAAATATCAAGCAGTGGGAACAGCCTGAGCTAAATAAACCACGGCTGCCTCTCACCACATGGTATATGCAGGTGGACTCAGTATTTCAGTGTGTGTTTTGGGGTGTGAAATGCAGCACCCCCAACCCCAAGGAGCCCTCCTTAGGCAGCCTCATTTGGCTTCTACAGGGCTTTAGGGAACTCCAGGGGCCAGTACCCAGCACGCTGCTTGGGAGGGAATATTTGCATGGCTGTCTTCCCACTGACTTTTCACGGGGGACTGGGGGGAGGGGGGGACTGACCCTCTCTAGCCCTGCATCCCGTGCCTGACACATGTCAGAGGAAGGAAGGAAGGAAGGAAGGAAGGAAGGAAGGAAGGAAGGAAGGAAGGAAGGAAGGAAGGAAGAAGGGAGGGAAGGAAGGCCTGCTCCAAAGAGGCACTTCACTCAAGAGGCCTCTGAGGGCACCAGCCTGACGAACTCGGTCCCACGGGACCGCCCGTGCTGGCTCAGCGTTGTCGCATTGTCCCTCTCTCCCCTCCCTCGTGAGGGACTTTTAAGTCCTGGTTGTGACTGGTGGCCTGAGCTCTGGGAGGATGACCCAACGGGGACAACTGCAGGCGTCAGTTCCCACGTCTCTGCCTCTCGCCCTCAGACATTTTGGATTCCTACCCAGCATCCTTGGACTGGGGCCAGGATTCTTGTCCCCACATCACAGGTGGGGCAGTCGAGGAGCCTGCTTTGGAGAAAGGTACAGTTCAGACCCTAAATGAAGTCAGGGCCGGACGACTTCTCCATAGGTCGAGAATGCTTCTCAGCTATAGACTGAGGATGCAGAGTAGACAGGGCTTCCGTTCTGACAAAGCAGAGGAGACAGTGTGGGTCCCAGAGACTCACCGAAGAGTAGAGACGTGGGCTGGACCCATCTCGCCCGAGCTCCAGTAAGGCAGACACTCAGTCTCCTGGCAGCTCAGTGCTGGAAGGGGCCTGTGGAGACGAAGCTATGGGTGAGGTCCAGAGAGCGTCACGTGCTATAGAAGGCTGAGTAACGGCTCCCAGACATGGCCAGAACCTGAGAATGTTCTTACGCGGCAAAAGTTGTTCTGCAGGTGCAGTTAAATTAAGGCTCTTGAGACGGGGGTGCTCCGGGTGGGCCCAAAGTAATCAGAAGCACAGGAGGATGCGGGAGCGTCAGAGCGGAGGAGAAGGCAACATGTTGCCAGAGCAGAGACTGGAGAGAGGCCCTGTGAAGATGGAGGAAGGGGCCACCAGCCAAAGAATGTGGGCAGCCACTGGCAGCTGCGAAGGGCAAGGAGACCGATTGACTCCTTGGAGCTTCCAGAAGGAACCGGTCCTGCCGACAGCCTGACTTTAAGCCCCATCAGACTGACGCTGGACATCTAACCTACAGAACTGTGAGAGAATACACTTGTTTTGCTTGTGGGCTTTGTTACAGCACTAACAGGAAGCTCAGACTTGCTTGCAGACACATGACTGAGTGGCTCTCGGATCCTGCAGGCATAGCTCTGTGGAATCCTTGTCCCGTGCTGGATGCGACTGGGGGGGTGGTGTAGGCGAGGCCCTAAGGGGGCCCAGACACCACACCGGATGAGATCCCAGGCCTCTGAGGGTGCGTGTGTGTGTGTGTGTGTGTGTGTGTGTGTGTGTGTGTTAGAAAGGAGAGAAGAACACGCCTTCTTTGTGCATCGAGGGATTCTCTGGGCAGACGATCCTCGGAAGGCACGGCCAATGTTTTTCTCTCCAGGAAAAGAGAATTCAATCCCTATCAAAAGAGTCACAGCTTTGTGCACGCACACACACGGGTTTTCCCAGGGCAGGGAGCAGAGCTGAGGAGGGCTGGGAAGCACTGCCCAGAGGGCCGTGGACACGCTGACATCTGGGAGGGAACAGAAGGCATCCCCGTCCCTGAGAAGGTAGAGATTGCACAGCCCAGCCCCATCACTGACTTTCCTCTTTTCTGCCGACAAGCCCGAGTGTAAACACCGGCGTGCAAATCCCACGGGCGCACGCATACACATGGGCCCATGAGTGGTGTCAGCGTGTGCGAAGAGGAAATGAGCACTTCTGACCCGACCCATTAGAAACAGCGGTCCACACACGCAAGGGCAGACATCTACGTGCCCACAAACCCAGATACGGGCACTTTACACACTGATGTGCGTGCACACCTGTGCAGACACAGCCATGCCAGAGCAAAGCACCCCCCCCCCCCAACACACACACACCTATGGACCTATGGACACCCGGACTCCTGTGAGTTGAGTGGAAAGCCCAGTACTTCCTGCACCTCCCTTCAGGGAGGGCTTCAGGGAGGGAGGCCAGATTCCCTTCCGCGCCCAACCCTCCTGCGCTCATCTCTGGAGCCCCCTGCTGGGGAGGCCGGGAACAGGCTGCAGGTCCTGGAGCTGTGCCAGCCTGGGTTTGGAGCGAAAGGGAAAGGAGCAGTGAATGGGGGGCCCCTGGGCGGGGCCGGCTCCAGGACGCTCAGTGTCCTGCCTCCGCCGGCCCGAGTGACTTTCTGTAGCCTCGAATCCAGGGCTGAAGCGGAGATTTCTCCTGCAGAGACCCCCTTGGGCTCTAGCCTCTTTTTGCCAAACCCCAGGCTCACCCTGGCCTGTCAGTGGGTGCTGCTAGCGTGCCTGCGTGCGAAGGAAGGGCCCTGGCTTGGCTGCCTCGCACGCTGCCCCAACCAAGCTTTCCTCACTGTCCCACACGCTGGGAGCCCACCCTGGCTCGGCTCAGCCCACCCTGGACCATCTCGCAGTGCTGCTGGGCACCCAGCCTCCTTGCACCCACTGGGTCTCTTGTTACAACTCCCCATTCAAACCTCCACCTTCTGTCTCCCCTCAGAGGGCCTGCCCTTGGGATCTCAGTGGCTTTTTCTTTCCATCGTCTCCTGGGGGAGAGGGAGAGGTGAGGAAGACCCAGGCTTTGGAATAACATGGGTGAGCCTGAATTCAGATCTCAGCGCCAAGGTGGGACTTACTCACAGCTGCGGGCCTCTCGGGCAGGTCACCCAACCTCCCTCAGCCTCAATTTCCCCAGGTAGAATGGAGATCATGCTACTTACATGGCAGGGAGGCGGCATTCTCAGGACCCAGCACCAGGGCTGGTTTAAGGGCTCAGACAGCCAGGCAACTGGTTAGGGTGCCAGCTTTTCGAGGCACCCAAACATCATCACAGATGTAAGGAGATGCAGAGAATTGTGTCCAGAACTCCCCTAAGGGACAGTTGGATATTCCGCTTTAATGATCTACGTGCAGTGGGGTGGTGGTAGAACCCCCCCCAAAAGTAGAATAACAGCAGTTAGTCTCTAAGCTATTTTCTGAGGCAGGTGGAGGCAGGGTCTCTAAAAAGATTTTGTTTGTCTAATCGCAGCATGCAAGTTTGGGGTCAGAGATGAACCACTCAAAGAAGATGGGGTGTTGTAGAAGAATATCAGTTTGATGGGACGTAAGATTATTATTCTGTGCTTGGGACACCCACATGCTTTCCTGTTGGGTCTTTCCTGGCAGGGAGAAGGCACTTAACACATAGTGGTTGGGTCCATCTGTCCAGCTCCCATTCCTAAGACTTCTCCCCAGCACCCTACACTCAGCTCACCCTTCTCACATCTTCACTATCAGGTCATTGTGTCCACAGTGCCACTGAACTCTTCATCCCACACCCCCTCCCCATAACCTCAGCCCACTGGCCTAGCCCATTCTGGACGCCACAAGGATTCTAATGGGGGGCCCAGATTCCTATTTCTTGGGAAATCAGATACCTCCCCTGCACCCGCCTGTCTTAAACAACAATAAGCAGCCACCATCCTGCCCTGGAAAGTACCTCATTATCTTTCAGGTCTAGCATCAGTAGTGTCACCTTACCCATGAGTTATACTTCAAGCCCCTGTTGCTGTGAAATGGAATGGCTTTCCAGATAATGAGCCAATAGAAAAGCGAGGACTCAGAGGCATGAAAGGGGGCTCCGTTTTCCAGGGCGGGAGGTAATGCCCATCACAAAGCTGAGTGGCCACACGCCTGCATGGGGAGCAAAGAGAAGCCTTCTGTGTGGCAAGACCCATAGGTAGAAATGGAAAAATAATAATGCTGATCTAGAAAGTCTGTTTATTCTCTCTTAGAAGCTGGTGCTTGAGTGAAAGCAGGTTTCTTCACAGGAGTATAAAGAGATGGGTGGGACATTCTGAAGGAACTTCGAGGTGCTCTTAAGGGCTTTAGAGGCTGAAAGCCTTTGATCTTCATCATTCTAATTAATCTTTCTGACGTTCAGTCTGCCTTTTTCTTGACACAGGGAAGGTCTGGCTCCATCCTAACACTCAGTCGGCCCGGATTGTTTGGGTAGCAGAGTAAACGGTGGGGAAAGGACCTCCTGAGGTAACTGGGACGGAGTTGTTAGAGAGGAGATGAAAAAAGCAGATACAGGGGTGTGTGATTTGGGTTTTCGTGATGGCCTGAGGAAGCATGAGTTGAACTGAAATGTGGGGGACAGGGGGTGATGGGACAAGAAACAAAAACAAATACAGAGAGAAAATGGAGATTATGACAAATGGATTATGACTCCATCCCCAGAAAACCCCCAAAGAAAATAAAAGAAGTGGGGACTTTGGGAGCCAGACAGTTCCAAGGTCGGCCACCAGGTGACACCACAGGCCCAAGACAGCTTGGTTGCTGTCTGAGGTGGGTAGGGGACTCAGGAGGCCCCAGGAACTGGGGAGGGGTGGGGGTTTCATAGGCTGGGAAGCACAGGACAATTTCAGATTCAGTCCTCATTTTGACTGAGTTGGAGCAAGTAGGCTCCTGCACATTCCCTTCCTTCCCCCGCCTCCACCCTGTCTCCCCGGTGGAGTTTATGCTGGTCTACAAGGTGGGGTGGGGTTGGGAGGGTGCCCTGAGGGACCAGGGCCAGAGACAGGAGGTGAGAGAAGAGACTAGGAAGGGGGGGGACAGGAAGGCCTTGGACAGAACCCTGATAGCGTGAGGGGACAGAAGACAATGAACCTTTATTGGGAGTCCGCCCCCTCTCACAGGTCCCGAGGCAGGAAGGCCCAGATGGAGAATCAAGCAGCTCCACCTACGAGGCTGCCCACGGATGCAGGTGAGTCAGAGTTTAGGTTTGGCTGATAACAGCCTGGACCAGCTGAGAAAGGGCTCTTTGTGAGGGTTGCCCCTTCTCAGGCCCCCTCCTCACAGCGGGGCTGGCTCCTAGGAGAAGGGCCGCCTTTCAGCAAACGGGACAGACTGGAAAATGGAAAGAAACCCAGCAGAGCAGCCTTTGCTGTGGGATGCTGTGTGGGAACTTTAAGATGCCTCAGGGCCAACGTGCAGGAGAAAGATACAGCTTGGCCGGGGCCCACATTCTCGCCTTCTAGGCTTTCAATCTCAGTTGTGTCTATTTTCCACCCCCACCCCGCTGACCCCCTCTGGAGAAAATACATCACTTTCAGCACCATGATAAGTCAGGACGCTGGGTTGCAGGTGGCCAAACCCACCTTTGAATCAGTTTGGCTAGAAGGTGGTATTGACTCGCTTGCTCAGTCAGGGCAGGGATGAAGCAAGCCCCAGGGAGGTCTAGAATGAGACCTACTCACCCCTCTGGGAGCCTTTCCTCCAGGTGTCTCTCAGAGGCTGCAGGGGCCATTCCTTCAGCAGATAGACTTTGCCTTGCTCTGGTAGGGGAAAAGACCTTGGGCTGTTCAGATTTGCATTCTCATAGTTTCAGGACCAGAAAGGAAACCCCACCATCTGCTACCAGATTTGGTTAGAAGAAGTCCTGAGGAAGAACCTGCATTGGCCCTGCCTGAGTTGCGTGCCCAGCCCTGGACCGATGGCTGTGGGCAGGGGGATGCCTTACTATGATTTTCTCAGATTGAGTCACCCGCCCAACCCTGTGGCCAGGAGGAACGAGGTCCAGGGAAGACAAACATAAGAACCTCCTTACTGTGCACTTGGAGTCTCGTGTGGCAGAACTGCTAGTTGGCCGCCAGAAACAGTTTTTTCCTTTTCTCCAATAGAACAAAAAGGGTTCTATTTTTTGTATTTATGGAGCAAATACATACATACATACATACATACATACATGGCTGCGTGAGAAAAAAACTACATTTCCCAGGATCCCTTGCAGTGAAGGCTAGCTGGGTATCTAAGAGTTCTGACCAATGGGGTATGAGCAAAACAAGGTGTCCACTTCCAGATGCTGTCCTTAAAAGGAAGGGAGCAGCCCCTCTTAACCCTTTCCCCCAACTTCGCGCAGACTGGAAACTCTGGATCCTATGGGTGAGAACAGAACCATACAGATGGCACAGAGGAAGCTCGTTAAGAGAAGTCTGAGTCTTTAGTGCCATTTTGGCCCCAAATTGTTTCTGCCTGGACTGCGACGCAAGAGGAAATGAACATTTCCATTTCCATTAACATCTGCCAAGTCTATAGTCTAAGTAATGCATCTTAAGACCTTTTCTTGGTACCCCCAAATGTAGGCTGAAAACACCATCTCTTGTATCCAGCACTGAATTTGTTCCCTGACCCAGATACCTCCATCCAAACCCAGAAAAATGCTGCCTGTGACCAGCCCACTCTGTGCCGAGAATATGACAAGACACATCACGGCACCAGATCTCCTCTCCCTACCTGAAAAGTTATTTTTATTCCTCCCTGCATCCCGACTCCATCTTAATGGGCATGTTCCAAAGTGTTTTGCGTGTGGGTCAGCCCAGACTACGTTGGCTCAGGGGCTCCTACAGAGTGAAGGTCGTGGCTCTCTCATCAGACTGGGGGCTCCTGAGAGCTAGAGCCATGGATAAATAGAAAGTCATTACCCCTGCCTGTCTCCATGATTCAAGTTGCATACCTCCCATTAGGGCGAGCAAACACAGCAGACAGCCCATCTTCCCCTGAGGCAGGGCCGGGTGCACAGAGTTACTGAGAGCTGAACTATGGAGGGACCAACCCTCTTCTTCCACCCTTGGGCTCCTACTCGGATCTTCATGGCCCATGGTAGTGAGGGCAGGAAAAGAAAGCATCAGTCAGTGGCTGATCATATTTGAGGTTAGTGTAGGAGATGAGGCACAGAAAATCATTGAAGGATTTTGCATCTGATGATCCTCTTCCCTCATGCCAGGCATTCGTACTCGAAGAAGGATAATCGAGGTGAACCCAGTTGGGAAATCCAGAAGGAAACATTGCTTTGCTCCATAAAAACACAGGCTGGGGCTGGGCTGGGCTGGGCTGGACTCTTTTCCTTTCTTCAGTACTGATTGTGTTGAAGAACAATGGCAGGCAGGCCCAAGTCTTTCTTAGAGCTGTCCTTGATTCCAAGCCACTGACTTTACCCCTTCTTTCCCGCCAAGCTTCCTCCCCTAGAGAAAGCCTCCCTAGGAATGAAGACGGAGTCTCCACCCTCGTAGTGGGGTCAGAAAACTTCTCACTGGGCAAGTTGGACTAGTCTTGGGCCATGGGAACCAGTAGGCCCTATATGAACTGGCAGGAAGGTGACATTGGTCTCCAGGCTGCATCTCCAGATCTCCTTAGAGATGGAGGCAAGACCTCTAGTCCCACCTCTCACCCTGGCGCTTCTTTACACTGGTTTCCCCTGACAGCAGCACTGGACCCAAGGAAAGAGTATTGACTTTCGGTCTTACCTCCATGAGATACATCAAGACTAAGGGACAGGGGTGCTCGGGTGGCTCAGTCAGTTAAGCGTCCAACTTTGGCTCAGCTCATGATCTCATGGTTCATGGGTTCAAGCCCGCTTTGGATTCTCTGTCTCCATGTCTCTCTCTGCCCCTCCCTACTTGTACCCCTTTCTTAAAAAACAAAAACTGAGGGCTGGTGACACAGTGGTATGGAGCTCAAGATGCTTAGCAGTGACCTTGCTCCTAGCTGGATTGCCAAGGCTGGCCTTCCGTGAAAGTGAGAGTCGCCCTCCCCACCACAGCTTGCCCACCTCACCTGGGTCCTGGCCTGCCTGCCACCTCACCTGCTGTCCCCCTCCTCCCTTCTCTTGCACAACGCACTCGCACTCGGGAGCTCTTGCACCGGTCAGCACACTCCCCTATGTCTCCAACCTCTTCTTGGAATGTTTCCTCCCCTTCTGGTCCTGAGCCACCACCTCCCCACAGCTCTCTCAAGGGAGGCTGTTTATTCTCACATTCTCTGCACCTTAGGACTAAAGGGTGGAGTTTGTCTTTATTATTCCTCATTGTCATTTGCAGCCCATACTCCCATCGTCTTGTAAAGCCCCGCACCACTGACACTCCTGCTGTTTGTTCCTCATCCCTGTCCTCTCTCAGCCTCCCACAAGTGCTCCCTCCCCCACTCCAGACCCCCAGCCCCAGCCTCTTCATCCCACCCCCACCCCCCACCCCCCCGCCTGCCACTATCCCAGACAAGTAGATCCATGCCTGGACCTCTTGCTTCCTCCCCGTTGATCTCCAATAATTCCAGCCTTAGCTGTCCATCACGACACTTATTCCTGAAGACTTCAGGGCCACCCAAAGCCTCACTGCTTCTGAAATGAGAAATCCCACTCTCCATCCATCACCTCTGAGGCTTTCTGCTCCTCAGCCCGAGTGCCCGTAACTAGTTCTCTGGTCTCAGACCACTCTCTGGTCTACTGATTCCTTCATTTTCTCTATCGACCAGTCCCTTCCTGCCTTCACTTTTCTCCTTTCCCAGATTCTCTGGTTTGTGGGTGAATAAACTGTGGTGTATGCACACACTGGAGTATCATACAGCAGGTAAACAAAGAACCACAGCAACAGAAAACAAATGGATAAACCTTAGCAATATATAATTAACTGAAACATGGAAATCCCCAAAGATTACATAGAGAATGATACTCGTTTAATGAGGTTAAGTACAGGTAATAGAAAATATACGTGTATAATATTTGGAGATACACAAAGGCACAATAAAGCTATATATAAAGGAAAGGAAGGGAATGTGACACATGGGATTCGGAATGATAGTCTCTGTGGGTGGGGAAGGCAGGGAGATGGGGGAGGGAGGAGGATCCATATGTAACATGTGGGTTATTGTCAAGGCTTTTGTTTGGGTGGTGATTTTGCAGATGTCGATGACATCATTACAAATAACTAATTAAATAAAAATAAGTCATGCGTGGATCAATGTGAGTGTCTCAAGGAACCAGTGCCGTGTGGAGGAGTCCAATAAAATCAAGATTCTGTGGGTTATCATGACATGACTTTCTTGCACATATATCGAACCTCTCTCACCCTCCCACCACTGAACCCACAAACCTCTCTGCATCTGCACCAATTCTTCCTATTCTTCCTATCATAATGGAAGAAGAATCCCATCCCCTGGTCCCTGGATCCCATCTCTTCTCATATCCTCAAGGACTTTGCTCCTTAGCTATCCCTTCACTCTCTGCTCATCAATCTCACTGTCTCCAATTGGTCATTTCCATGAATACAAATGTGCTCTGGTCTCTCCCACCTTAAAAGCAGACAAACTTCTGTATTCATTAGGTTAATAGTTAGGCTGCTATAACAAAGAGGTCCCCAAACACTGTGTATCAGATAAGCAGAAGTTTAACTCCTGCGTGAGAAGACTAGCAAGGCAGTACCAGGGCGACACGGGAACCTCTTCCATCTGTTGCTCTGCCCTCCTTGGTTCCCCTCCAAGATGGCTGCTTCCACCCTTGCCAGCACTTCAACTTCCTGGCCAGAAGGAAAGAGAAAAGGGAAAGGAGAAGATATTCCTGTGTCCACTGAAGGGCATGGCCTGAAAGTGGCACGCATCATGTCCATTCACACTGTGTTGCCCTCAGACTTGATCAGGGCACACACCCAGTTGCCAAGGAAGTTAGGAAATGCGGTCTTTGTTGGGTGGCATTGTGTCCACTTCAACATTCTGCCGCTATTGAAGATGACGAGAGTGGCTAGCAAAGAAAAGCTATCATCCTCTGCCATGGCCTGCACCTCCGGCCACCCAGATACACATTCCCTCTTCTCCCACACATGGAACACGTTAATCGCTTGCCCACAACCCACACCCACAAGGTCCCATCCATTATTGCCACCAGTTCAAAGCCCAGGCCCTCTTTGGGGATCATCAGATCTTTGTCTGAAGTTCAGATGTCAGTCCAGGGACATATAGACTAAAAAAACAAGTTATCTATTTGCCCCTTCCACCAGCAATACACATATACAACAAGAGGTAAGAACAGGATAGCAGTTAAAACTGCCATTTGGAAAGGAAAAATTAGAAAACAGATAGCAAGAACATAGCAAATAGCAGATCCCTCTGAGCAAGAATTCCAAAGGTTCCCTGCCTCCCAAAGGAGTATGCTCCTTAGTACTGATTAGCTGCTAACATCTCCTTTATCTATTAGTCCCTGTGGCTCCTGGTTTTGCCTTCTGGGAGTTCCTTCCTTGTCTGCTGTCCTCTAGGGCCAAGTCAGAGGAGGGCATGGAGAATATGCCCTTCTGGGGAAAGTGAGGGTACAGCTTTCATAGTTTGTTTCCTGCTGGTACAGGGTTGGAAGCTCGTAGTTTGCTTTAGGAGTCGAGCAATCCCAAAGGTGCACAGATTGGGCTTGTAGACTTTGGTCAATTAATTTCCCTCAAAAACCTATTGTAATACTACAAAAATTAAATATAGAAACTAATTTTGCTTACAGCCTTATAGAAGAGTATAAAATAGGAGTACATTTAACAAAAGAAGTCCCAGGTGTGTATGTTGAAAACTGTAAAACATCATTAAAAGAAATTAAAGAAGACCTAAATAAGTGGAAAGTCACCTCATGTCCAGGGATCAAAAGACTTAATATTGTTAAGATGGCAATACTCCTTCAAATGGTCTACAGATGTAATGCAGTCCCCATTAAAATCCTGCCTGCCTGTTGTGCAGTTGCACAACTGATCTTAAAATTTACATAGAATTGCAAGGGGTCCATGGCAGCCAATTCAATCTCGAAAAACATCAAAGTTGAAAGACTTACACTAACATTACCTTTTCAAAACTTGCTGCAAAACTACAGTAATCAAGACAGTGTGGTACCGGAACAGGAATAGAATTGAGAGTCTAGAAACAAACACACAAGATGGAAGAAAAGTCCTTTCAACAAATGGTGCAGGAACAGCCGGATATCCACATTGGAAAGAATGTGGTCGGGTCCCTACCTCACACTATATAAAAATTAACTGGAAATGGGCCATGGACCTAAATGTAAGAAATGAAACTGTGGGGCACCTGGGTGGCTCAGTTGGTTAAGTGTCTGACTTTGGTTCGGGTCATGGTCTCACAGTTCATGGGTTCCAGCCCTGCATCAGTCTCTGTGCTGATGGCATGGAATCTGCTTTGGATTCTCTCTCCCTCTCTCTCACTCTCTCTGTCCCTCCCCTGCTCATGCTCTCTGTCTCTCTATCAAGAATAAATCAACTTAAATATATTTTTTAAAAAAATGAAACTGTAAAGCTTAGCAATTATAGATTAAACATTGTTTATTTTTTTAATTTTCCTTTTTGTTTGTTTGCTTTAGATATGACACCAAGAGAAGAAGAAAGAAAGAAAGAAAGGAAGGAAGGAAGGAAGGAAGGAAGGAAGGAAGGAAGGAAGGAAGAAAGAAAGAAAGGAAGAAAGAAAGAAAGGAAGAAAGAAAGAAAGAGGAAGAAAGAGGGAGGGAGGGAGGGAGGGAAGAAAAAAGGCATCAGTTTTCATCAAAATTAGAAATGTTTGTTTCTGGGGTGCCTGGGTGGCTTAGTTGGTTAAGCGTCCGACTTTCGCTTAGGTCATGATCTCGCGGTTCGTGGGTTCGAGCCCCGCGTCGGGCTCTGTGCTGACTGCCAGCTCAGAGCCTGGAGCCTGTTTCAGTCTGTGACTCCTCTCTCTGACCCTCCCCTGCTCACGCTGTCTCTCTCTCTCTCTCTCTCTCTCCTAGAAATAAATAAAACATTAAAATAATTTAAAAAAAAGAAATGTTTGTTTCTGTTTTTTTTTAATTTTTATTTATTTTTGAGAGAGAGAGAGTGAGAGGGGGAGGGGCCGAGAGAGAGGGAGAGAGAGAATCCCAAGCAGGATTCAAGCCCCACACTGGGGGCTCACAAACCATGAGATCATCACTGGAGCCAAAACCAAAGTTGGACACACCCAACTGAGCCACCCAGGTGCCCCAAAAACCTTTATGTTTCAAAGAACACTATCAAGCAAGTGACAAGACAGCCCACAGAATGTGAGAAAATATTGGCAATTTCCATATTTGTTAAGGGACTTGAATTCAGGATATATAAAGAACACGTATAATTCAACAATAAGAACAAAGAATCCAATTTAAAAGTGGACCAAGGATTTGAATAGATATTTCCTCAAAGAAGAGATACAAATGGCCAACAAACACATGAGAAAGAACCCGACATCATTAGCTGACGAAGACATTCAAATAAAAACCACAGTGAGATACTGTGGTTGAAAAACAGCCGGCCAATCTCACTCCTAGGTGTGTATCAAAGAGAACTGAAAATATGCATCCACATGAAAATTTGTACATGGATGTATATAGCAAGATTATCTGTAATAGCCCAAAAGTAGAAACAACCTGAAAGTCTATCAGCTGATGAAGGGTTAAACAAAATGTGATGTATCTATACAATGGAATAAAAAGGGATAAAACACTGGTACAGGCCACTATATGGAAGAACCTAGAAAATATGTTAAATGAAAGAAAAGGCCACATCTTGTATGATTTCCATTTACATGAAATGTGCAGAATAGACAAATTCACGGAGTTTGTCAGTGGGGGAGGGGCGGGGGGAGAGGATTGGGGAATGACTGCCGGTGGGTTCAGAGTTTCTTTTGGGAGTGATGGAAATGTTCTAGAACTGGCTAGTGGTGATGGTTGCACCATTCTGTGAATATGCTAAAAGCCACTGAATTGCACACTTTAAAAGGGTGAACTTTATCATATGTGAACTGTATCACAATAAAACGGTTTTAAGAAAACTAGTTTAGGGGCACCTGGGTGGCTTAGTCGGTTAAGCGTCTGACTTTCACTTGGGTCATGATCTCGCAGTTCGTGGGTTCAAGCCCCGCATCAGGCTCTGTGCTGACTGCCAGCTCAGAGCCTGGAGCCTGTTTCAGTCTGTGACTCCCTCTCTCTCTGACCCTCCCCCTGCTCACTGCTGTCTCTCTCTCTCCTAGAAATAAATAAAAACATTAAAAATTTAAAAAAAAAAAAAAAGAAAACTAGTTTAGGGGTACCTGGGTGGCTTAGTCAGTGGAGCATCTGGCTTTTGATTTCAGCTCAAGTCATGATCAAGGTCGTGAGATCAAGTCCCGCATCTGGCTCTGTACTAACAGCGCAGAGCCTGCTTGGGATTCTCTCTCTCCCTCTCTCTCTGCCCCTCCTGGACTTGCATGCATGCATGCTCACTCTCTCTCTCTCAAAAGCACAGTTAAAAAAAGTTTCTCTCTCTCTCCCTATGTCCCTCTCCCCTGCTTGTATGCTCTGTGAAAAAAAAATTTTTTGTGTGTGTTTACTCGTAAGTCTGTTCCATGAGCAGGTAACCCCACTGAAAAAGCTGGTCTAGACACAGTTCTTAAGCCTGAAGACACATTTATACACCTTTACTTACCAGCCTGTACACCGGGT
Organism: Proteles cristata cristata; assembly: GCA_017311185.1. Classification (NCBI taxonomy): domain Eukaryota; kingdom Metazoa; phylum Chordata; class Mammalia; order Carnivora; family Hyaenidae; genus Proteles; species Proteles cristata. The sequence continues at coordinate 1,631,290 of JAESUZ010003943.1, forward strand.
CCATCCTACCCTCTCTTAAACTAATGATAGTTCATGAGGGTGCTTAGCATAGTATACTGGGCTGAGTGCAAAAGCAACACCTTTCATGTGATCCAGACCGCTGGACTGACTCTCCGTGTCTGGCCGGGCATTCTTAACTGAGGCTAATCGGGCAAGTCTCCAGACCACAGTCTTATCTCCTGGGAAAGCTGCCTCTTCAGGGCCCCTTCACACCATCGTTTCAGTTTGGGGAACAAAAGTGGTTGGTTCTTTCAGCAGGTGGAGGCTCCAAATACTGGATTCTTGGTCACCTTAGGTCACCAGCCACAGGCAGGAAGAGTCTCCACTAACAGAGCCCCATTAGCCTTCATCTCTGCTTGCCAGTTGCTCTCTCTATTACAAGCGTATGTCTGATAAGCACCTTGCTCAATGTGTGAAGAAGTCTATACCCACCAACATCCGTACCTTTTCAAACCACTTGCTCTAGACCCAAAGGCTCAGTAGGCTCATGAACAGTCTTCCAAAGTACCACAGGAGATAGTGTTAACCAAATGTTTTGCATAATGCGAGTCCCCTGCTTTCCAACGTGCACACCGTCTAACAAGAGCACAATGCCTCATGTTCACAATTTTGCCGCGTCAACCTTCTACTTCTCGATATCAAATTCTAGGTTCATCAGGGCGGGTTTGGACTGCTACAGCCAAGAGACCTCAAACTACATTGGACGTTTTTCTACCCCGTGAGTTGATGGTTCGGGGCTAAGAGAGGGGCTTGGTGGATTTGGAGGACTCAGGCTGCTTGTACTTTTTACTTCACTCTCGTCCCGGTGCTGCCTCCATCATGGCGTAAGACAGCTTCTGTCATAAACTCTGAGGAGGAGATGTGCAGACGGGTGTTTTATTGGGATGCTCTTGGGATAAACCCTCGAGGAAGGGAGATGGAAGCAAGAAGGGACAAAGGTGATGCGGCAGAGGACTGAGCAGGCCTCGCAGGAACACAGGAGCCGGGCTTGTCATCTCGCCCATCACTGGGTGCGGACCCCTATTCGATACCCCCAAGAAGGAGGCATAACTTCGGGCAAAGTGGTTTCCGGGGAAAAACCCAGCTGAACTGCGTGCCAGCGGACAATACTCTTGGGGGCTGGGGGAAGGAGTGCCTTGGTTTCGAACCAAGTATCGGGCAGTATCCACTGCCCCAGGGTGCACTGGGGCTCCTGGGTTCACCCATCCAGTGGGAAATGGAAAAACCCCCACAACACTTATACTCATCTCTCTGGCCAGACCTAGCCCCGTGGTCACAGGTACCTGGAAGGGCCATGGGATCAGCCAAACACTCAAGAAAGGAAGCAAAAGGGACCACTGGGATCATTTGGAAGTTTCTGCCCTTGTCCTTGATTCCATGTCCCTCTCTGGTCCTTGTCCCATTTGGCTGTCCCTCCTTAGCACCTGGCTTCCTCCACTTTTGCATCTGTCTTGGCTCGGGGAGGTGCACAGGGCTGACAGCTCCTCTTGGAGGCTGTGTGAGTCTTACCGCCTTGTCTTTTAGTTGCAGGCAGAGGTATTCAAAGTAGCTTCCAGGGAAATAAGATTTTATTCATTTATATAATAAATAGAAAAGCAGATTTAGGGGCACCTGGCAGCTCAATCAGTTAAGTGTCCGACTTCGGCTCAGGTCATGATCTCACTGCTCATGAGTTCAAGCCCCGCGTTGGGCTCTGTGCTGACAGCTCAGAGCCTGGAGCCTGCTTCAGATTCTGTGTCTCCCTCTCTCCCTGCGCCTCCCATGCTCATCCTCTGTCTCTCCCCCAAAAGACTTAATGTTTAAATAAACATTTTTAAAAAGCAGATCCAACTTCAGATGTGGATGGATGCAGACGTTCCAATGATGTTACCAGAACTCAGCCTCTGTCCACTTGCTGACTCTGTTTCCCTGTGTTGGTCTCATTCTCTGACTGCCTTATTCCACGTGGTGGCAGAGATCTACTGACAGCTCCAGGTTTCCATGTCCTTATGGCTCCCAGACTCCAAGAAGAGTGCCACCCTCTCTTCTTCAGTGGCCCTAGTGGCTGTATGTCCACTCCAAGACCAACCTCTGTGTCCAGAAGCTGGGTGCCCTGACAGTCCCGCCCGAGGTCATGCCCTGCTGGGCACTGGGGGCGTTGAGCCATGTAAGTAACAACCCAAGCAGAGATACTTGCAGCGGGGAGTCCGGTTCTGTGACTAAAATGGGGAAGGGGCTCAGATGTTGGATTATTTCCTGGGCATCACTAACTTAACATGCTTCAACTGAACTCTTGGCTCCCCTCCTGGCCCCAAATATTTGCTGCCTTCACTCCTGCCATATGGGAATGGCACCTCCATCTACCAGCTGCTCAGGCCAGAAACCTGGGAGTCATGCTTACACCTCCTCCGTCACCACCCAGCCTCCCTACCCTCACCTACAGAGTCTACCATCCAGATGGCCTTGAATCCGTCCCTTTCTCCATCTTCTCCACTGCCAGCATGTCACTCACCCCTATCACCTCTTTCTATGCTGTTCTGATGGTGCCCCCACCCCCACCCCCTCCCCCGGCTCCACACATTCATACTCCCTCCTGTTGCTGCTTTGCACACAGCCACCAAAGGCATCCCCCTGCACCGGGCAAATGAGGCCTCATATAACACAATGACTGGAGGTCTATGGGGAACAAACGGGCCCTAGGGCACAGTATCCAATTCTTATTTCCACCGGGCGAGTCCCAAATCAGAACTCGCCTGCCACTTGCCACAGCACCGGCCACCTGAAGACTTGTTCAGTGCCTGCGTCGGCCCTTAACCTGGAAGTCCTGGGGTGGCCAGTGTGTCCTTGCCGCTATCTGGAGCACACAGTCCTGGGAAGTGGTGAAGCCAGGAGGGTGTTCTTGGGACAGGTGGGAGGGGGTTTGGAGCCAGCGGCTCCCCCTGCCGCATCCTAGATCCCCCAGAGAGGTCAAGTGCTGGGGTGGGAAGGAGACAGCACAGCCTCCATCTGCATTCCCCACATGGGAAAAGACCCAGGGAGAAAGAGGAAGATGGGAAGAGAAGCTTAAGGAGGAAGGGAGCTTGAGAGAGAAGTGGGGGGGAGGGAGGGAAGACCTTCCTTTCTGAACAGGCCAGGGGCTCCCACAACGCACTCCCTCAGAGGCATGAAGCACCTGCCTTGTGCTGTGGCTTTCTCAGTCAGCCTAGGACCACTGGGAGGAGACGTGTGCGACACCCAGACACTGCCCCCCCGCCAATCAGGAGCCCCTACAGTCTGTGGCGACCGCCCCCAGCATCCTAAGTCACCGTTTAACGGTGGCTGGAGCCAGGAATGCTCTATCGGGACACGCAATTACAGGGGTTGGGTTGCAGCCTCGGCACTGGCAAGGGCTCGGTGGCAGGAGATAAGAAAATGGCACCAGGAAGGGTTGTGTGTGTGCTAAACTGCGAGCTCCCGGCATACCCCTGGGGCCAGCGCACAAGGCCTCCATTGTTGGGGTCTGGCTCCCAGCCCACGGGCAGCCAGATAGGAGCTGCTGTTCTGACAAGGCAAGAAAAGCGCACCCCGAGTGCGTCCAGATGCTGTTACCCCATCCTTATCAGGCAGAGGGAAGGGAGTTAGGAAGACTGATGTTGATACTGAGCAAGAAAAGGAAAGGGATATTAACGAACATGGCCAAAGTCAGATTCGGCAGCAGGGGTGGGGGCCCGGGGTGCTCATGGGGCTCAGTTGGGCTTTTTGTAACAAGGAGCCGGAGGCGAGGGGTAGGGCAGTCAGGAGCGTCCCAGTGGGTGGGGAGGAGGCGCCACGGTGTGCCCAGCCCCATGCTGGGTGCTATGGTGTAGGGGCAGAAGCCAGGCATGAGCATTCTGCATCCTAGTTGGGAAAAAAGAGTTCATTTCTTCACCCAATAGATTTGAGAGCCCCCCACCCCACCCCCCGCCATGTGCAGTCTGTTTGTAGGTGCTGGGGATTCACGGGCTGATGTCTTAGTGGAATGTGTGCAGTGGGATGAAAATAAAGAGTCCAGAGGACCAGCTGCCAGGGGAGGAGAGGGTAGGCCAGCCAGAGCGAAGGGGACTGTGGCTGCGGGGTGATGGGCCAGGGGAGCCACAGAGGGCTGGGCGCAGGCAGGGATTGAAGGACTGATGCGGATTCTTATCGGGAGGCCTGGTGTGAAACCCCTGCTGGCTGTTTCTAGGCGAAGAACTTGTACTCAGTGAGGCACAGTTTCCTCATCTGGAAACTGGGGATGATGAGAGAAACTAGCCAATGAACTTAACATTGAGGATGGAAAGAGAGCAGGGAGGGTAAGCACCGAGCACAAAGCCCAGTGTGTCGGCACAGAGCGGGCCCTCCCTAAAGCCGTGTCACAAAGGTGAGTGGGGCACAGCCACCACCTGCAAGGCTGCTGGCCATCCAGCTAACGCGGGAGGTGACGCGTGGGAAAAACGAGTTGGCTCCAAGCCAGGATGGGAGACAAGGGTTGGGTTAGCTGGTGAGGAGAGGGCAGGGAAGGCAGCTCTGAGAGGAAGAGCATGAGCAAAGGAACGGTGGCCCAGAGGAGACAGCCCCGGGCGGGGTCATTCCCACCCCCACCCCGCCCCAGGAACACAGAGCGAGCACTCGGCAGATGGTAACTGGGACCGCCATTTAAAACTCTGCGGGGCTGTTTGGGCACACTTTAAAAATACAGATTTGGAAGAAAAGTCCCTAGAAAATGTCAGTGTGTAGAATCCACTGCCCTCAAAGCAGTGAGTAGAGAAGCCCATTCAATGAAGATCAGATGTTGATTAAGAGGACAGCAGTGGGAGGCTGGTTGCCGGGGAAACCCGCTGATTAGAAAGGGCCATGGGGTGAACGCATGTCCTGTGCACGTGTGTCATGCGCGGGCGCGGGTCTGAGACAAAGCTGCCACAGGCGGACAAGACACGGGAGAACCAGACCGGCTTATTAATCCCCTCGGACTGTCATAACAGACTGGGGGGCTCCAACAAGAGACATTTATTTCTGCCAGTTCTGGGGGCTGGAAGTTCAAGTTCAAGGTGCCAGCTGTTGTGGTTCCTGGTGAGGGCTCTCTTCATGGCTTGTAGACCACTGCCTCCTCACCCCGTGCTCGCATGGTCTCTCCTGTGCGGGTACAGAACAAGGGAAATTCATCCTATAAGGACATCGATCCTATTGGATCAGGGCCCCTTATGATCTCATTGAACCCTAATTCCTTGCTTCGAGGACCCATTTCCAAATACAGCCACACTAGGTGGTCAGAGCTTCATGGTATGAATTTGGAGGGCATACACACTTTCAGTCTGTAATAGACTCCGTTAGTGTTTGAAGCAGAAGCAAGAGAAGCAGAAGCGGTGTGTAGAGAAAGGTTTTCCCCGGGGCCAGCAGATTTGAGTCACAGACTCAGTTCTCCTTCTGGGGAAGTGGATGCAGCCGGCACAGGCAGAGCTGCAGAGCACTCACTGCTTCCTGAGAGTTCTGACAGCAGTGTCCAGAGAAATGCTTAAATCATGGTAAGGAAAGAAGCTTCTGCAGATATTGATTATCGGGAGGACCTTAATGCTGGAAATACGACTGTGCCCAGATATTTGTATTTCTTTACTTTTTAAATTAGTTACTTAATTATGGACTGTTATTTGCATTTCTTTAAATCTTAACCAATAATGAGTAACAAGTCTTAATGCTTCCTAGTTTAGGAAAACTTTGCAATTACAGGAAAAGCTCACTGGGACAGAAGAAAAGAGTGCTTCTGGTACCTGGGTGGCTCAGTCATTAAGCGTCCAACCTCGGTTCAGGTCATGATCTCGCAGTCTGTGAGTTTGAGCCCCGCGTCAGGCTCTGAGCTGACAGCTCTGAGCCTGGAGCCTACTTCAAATTCTGTCTCCCTCTCTCTCTGCCCTTCCCCTGCTCACGCTCTGTCTCTTGGTCTCTCTCTCAAAAATAAATAAACATTTAGGGGCGCCTGGGTGGCTTAGTCGGTTAAGCGTCCGACTTTCGCTTAGGTCATGATCTCGCAGTTCGTGGGTTCGAGCCCCGCATCGGGCTCTGTGCTGACTGCCAGCTCAGAGCCTGGAGCCTGTTTCAGTCTGTGACTCCCTCTCTCTCTGACCCTCCCCTGCTCACTGTCTCTCTCTCTCTCTAAAAATAAATAAAACATTAAAAAAAATTTTTTTAAATAAAAAATTTAAAAAATAAATAAATAAACATTTAAAAGAAAGTAAAAAAAAAGAGTGCTATGTTCCACCTTTTAATTAAGAATACTTTAGAAAATCATCACTGAGGGCGCCTGGGTAGCTTATTCGGTTAAGCGTCCGACTTTCACTTAGGTCATGATCTCGCGGTTCGTGGGTTTGAGCCCCGCGTCGGGCTCTGTGCTGACTGCCGGCTCAGAGCCTGGAGCCTGTTTCAGTCTGTGACTCCCTCTCTCTCTGACCCTCCCCTGCTCACACTGTCTCTCTCTCTCTCTCTCCTAGAAATAAATAATACATTTAAAAAAAAAAGAAAGAAAATCATCACTGAATAAACAAAGGAAATCTTTTTTTTAATGTTTATTTTTGAGAGAGAGAGAGAGACAGGGTGAGAGTGGGGGAGGGACAGAGAGAGAGGGAGACACAGAATCCGAAGCAAACTCCAGGCTCTGAGCTGTGAGCACAGAGCCTGGCTTGAGGCTCGAACCCACAAACTGCGAGATTGGAGGCTTAACCGACTGAACCACTTGAGCACCCCAAAACAAAAGAAAATCTTCACTGGTTGGTTTACGTTATATAAATGTTGTGGTTGTTATGCATGTGATGACTGCCTGTGAATAGCAGGTGTGGTCTTTGGAGCAGAGGAAAATTAAACCTTTATGGAGGCTATCATGTGCCTGTTATTTTATATACATCATGTCATTTAATCTTCCTACCAACCTTGCAAAATTAGCCTCGTCCCATTAATCCATTGCCTTGTTTTATTTTAAGGTAAGATTAGATGGAATTTTCCCCTTATAAAGAAGGAAGCTGAGGCTCAGAGAGGTTAAGGAACTCAGTGAAGATTATCTAGATAAGTAAGTGATAAGAGTCAGGATTCAAAGTCGGGTGTTTCTAAAGCTGATGCCCTAGTCCTGCAAACCCAAATGAGACAGGCGATGACAAGTGTCATGCACCTGGGTGCCTGGCCACTTCTGGCAGCTATATGCACTCACACGTATGTACACTCTGGTTGGTGCCTGGCCATAGCCCATTTCCTCACATCGAGCCACCAGTTGGCTACCTGAGGGACCAGCCGGTGGAAGGGAGGATGTCCCCGACATAAGATCAAAGTGACACATGTGCTTTCTCCTGAGCACCAAGCACTCGATCTGTTAATCATGTGTCTTCTTTTGCCTCGGCCTTTTATGGAAAGCAGGGTTCCACACACTTGCACGTTCACCTTGACTGTGGCCCCTCCAAACACCTTCATTCCTTTCTTAGTTGACCAAACCCAGTAGGCAGCCATTAAAAGGGGGGCTGCCCGTGCCAATGCACAGACTTGCACCTCATATCTCATTTCAGTGCTCACTGTGGCTTTCTCCCCCATTAATTGTTAAGACTTGTCATGGATTGAATGTTTGTGTCCCTCCAAAATTCGTGTTGGAATTCTAATCATCAATGCGGTGGTATTAGGAGGTGGGGACTTTGCGGGTGATTAGGTCATAATGGTAGAGCCTTCACCAAAGAGGTTAGTACCCATTTATAATGAAAGATACTCCAGAGAGTTCCCTCACCCCTGAGCACACAGCAAGAAGATGGCCATCTATGAACCAGGAGGTGGGCTCTCACCAGACACAGAATCTGCTGGTGCTTTGTCCTTGGACTTCCCACCTCCAGAACTGTGAGGAGTAAATCTCTTGTGTGTAAGCTACCCAGTCTACGGTATCCTGTTATAGCAGCCTGAACAGGCTAAGATAGACTTAACTCAAGTGCTCTTCCTCCAGGAAGCCTTCTTAGACCGCCCTAGGCCAGATTGGTCTCCACTTCCCGGAGGACCCAGGGTGCGCTGAGATGTCCCTAGAGGAGCTCCTCCCTTCCTTGTGGAATTTAGCAAATAAAAACTCAGAATGCCCAGTTAGATTCGAATTTCAGATACACAATGAATACTACTAATAATGAATAGAAACCCTGCATTATTTAGTCTGTAACCCTATGCTCAGAAGTGTTTGTCGCATTCATTAATAGGTGAATGAGCAAAAAGCACAGAGAAAGGAAAAGGCATTGTATTTGGACGAAAGCAAGAAAAATCAGTTTCCCCGGGACATAAGACCTGTGCAAATACATCACAGAGAATAAAACAAGAGAAGCCTTGAGCTCCAGGGCTCAGAGCCTTGTACCTAGTAAGTACTCCATCAGCAGCGAGGGCCTCAATGAATGAACACCTGTTGGTTGGGAGTGGGGGGGGGGGGGTCCGGGCAGGTAGTAAATGCCAGAAAAAGTAGTGAAGATGTCAATACAAAAACGGAGAGTGTGGTGATGACAGTGTGACAGTGGCTTTGGTCATGGGGACATTGCGGGGGCCAAGTGGCCCTGCAGACTGCACCCTCCACAGCCCCAAAACTCGGACTCACAGAGTGACCATGTCCTGATCGGATGGGCTAGAAAACTTCCCTCCCAGACATCTCCAGGGTCTGTGCTCGCCTCGGGCGGGGCAAGTACACACCTTGAATCTCCCTTCCCCAGTTTTTGGGTCCCAAGGACAGGAATTCCGTCTCCTCCCTCAGCCCGGTGTTCCCCAAGAACTCCTCATGAAGAACATGGCTTCTGGGGACTTTCCCTAACCCTCTGAACAGGCTGCCGGGCTCCCAGGCCCCAGGCTGCCGGGCGCTGCAGTGAGGAGCTGCGGGAAACAGGCCCTCATTGTCCCCCTGCGCCTCGCAGCACAATGGGAGCCTGTGTCGTGCCGGCAGCTGTACGTGGCTCCAACTGTGGTGGACACCAGCCTTGGAGAAGCACGCGGCCTGGGGGACCCCGTCTGTGGCATGTCCCTCCAAGTGGGACCTGCGGGCAGGCTCTCTGTGCCTGAGCGACAGCACGTGTCCGGGGGTCCCTGACTGTTTCTGGAGGTGCCCATACATGTGTTCACACCGGTAGGTCTGACTGAGCGCAGATAGGCATGTATGCTCTTGTGCCCGCAAGTGGCAGTCCACGTGTGCCTGGGGCCGGCCGGGTGAGTCTGCAAGTAGGCGCAGGCGCAGACGTGTGTGGGAGTGCACTGAGGACAGGTAGTGCTTCTGAGCACGTGGCAGCACATGTGCCTAGGTCTTCTCCGTTGCCAAAATAGGGCGCATTCCCCAAGCACCGGGCCAAGGAGGGCAGAACTGGCTGTGAAGCTTCCTTGGGAGGAAAGTACTAGAAGATCGGGACCAAGGCACTGTCCACTTGAAACTCAGCATCAAAATCAACCCACACGTGCACGCACACTCCCTGGGACTCTGGGCATGGCTGTCCCCTTTACTTGGCCCCTTCCTGTTCCTTCTGGCCTCTCCCTCTTGCTGTTCCCTGCATCCAAGGTCACCGGGGACGCTCATCTGGGTTGGGGACCCTCACACAGGAAGCAGCAGGTGAAAGGACAGGAATGCATGAAGCTTTCCAGGCGCAGGACATCCCCCCAGGGCTGAGCTGCCCAATGGACCTTGCATTCGTCCCACCCCACCTCCACTCCCATGAATCAGAGCCCAGCCCACCCAGCTTGCACTTCCAACCTTGCTGGAATCAGGAAATGAGATTTCGACTCCATTCAAGCAAATCTGACAAATATTTACAGAGGATCTTCCAAGCGCAAGGCTCTGTAAAACTGGCAGCAGCGGAGAGAAGCTCTTCGCCAGGTCCTGCCTCCTGGGATGACTCCAAGTGCGGGGCAATGAGGCCCCACACCAGGGCTGTGCTCCCTACCAACACCCACAGCCGCTGCCTGCCGCGCAGTCCCCACCCCTCAACCTGCCATTAACAGGGGCCCCTCCCAATGATAGGTACACCCAGGGGCCTCCCAGAGAGAGCACCGCACTGGCAGCCCCTTCCCACCTCCAGTGCCCTCTCCTCACCTTCCAACATTCAAAGGACCCCTCTGAGGGGCAGCCAGAGGGGGAGGGAGCAGAGGACAAGGTGGTCCCTGTCCCTATTAGATGGTACAGTTGCTGAGGAGCGTAGGGCCCTCTGGGCTTTACTTAGGGTTCAAAGGAAAAGCTATTACTCGCCCAAAGGGGACCCTCCTGCCTTCACCGTCCAACCTGTCCAACCCCAGGTAGGTGTCTCTTAGCTTATCCTGCAGAAACTCCCTGCCTATACCTCGGTCTCCAAAGCAAAGTGTGCGATATGACCCTTTGGGTGAGGCATATAAATATTGAGCCAGTTTTTTTTTTAATCTAGAAATTTAAGACCTATCAAATATTTAATAAATAGATTGACACTGTGCCCTTCCCCGAACCCTGGAAGTTTCTCTAGGAATCCTAAAGATGAAGGCCAGCTCCTCTGCGGGTGGTGGTTTGGGGGCACCTTTCCACTTTGGCCCACGTGCAGCGAATGGTTTCATTTATTACCGTGTACGTGCTCAGGTGTGTTATCAGCGTGGTTGGTTTGATAAAAATGATGGCTTAAACAAGAAGATCTGCATACTTTGTACACAAGAGGGGTATACCAGGAAACTCTTCCTGAGCCCACAGGTCTTCAGGGAATCAAACTGAAGGATGATTTGTGTACTTTTCATTTACAGAAATATGAGTGGGTTCCTGTGTTTCCAACCTTTTCTATGGCAAGTAAGTGGCTGTCGTAGTGGGTGAGCCCAGCAGATATTTCGGACAAAATCAATCCATCCTATCAAGCTGTTGGGAACGTTTAAACAATAAGTAAGAGAGGAACAGCTTTTCAAATAAAATGTATGCTAAGGAGAGAGCATTTTGAAAAGAACTATTTGGCAATGTTTCCATCATACGGTTTCCATCATAAGTTTTACCGAAAAATGTGTCACCTTTTAAAGCCTCTATCTACACAGTTAAAGAAATAAGCTTGGAAAATTTTTCAAATAAAGAGTTCAAGAGACTTTTGAATCAGTTTGTTAAAAATGAAAACACACACTGGGGCGCCTGGGTGGCTTAGTCGGTTGGGCGTCCGACTTCAGCTCAGGTCATGATCTCACGGTTCATGATTTTGAGCCCTGTGTCGGGCTCTGTGATGACTTGTCAGAGCCTTGAGCCTGCTTCAGATTCTGTGTCTCCCTCTCTCTCTGCCCCTCCCCCGCTCACACTCAGTCTCTCTCTCTCCTTCAAAAATAAAATAAACATTAAAAATAATTTTAATGAAAACACACACACACATAAAATAAAAATGTAAAAAGGGGTGCCTGGGTGGCTTACTTGGTTAAGTGTCCAACTCTCGATTTTGGCTCAGGTCATGATCTCACCATTCCTGAGACAGAGCTCTGCTCTGGGTATGGAGCCTGCTTGAGTTTCTCTTTCCCTCTTTTTCTGCCCCTCCCCTGTCAAAAAAATCAATAAAAAATATGAAAATACAAACCTTCCAATTATTTGGCAGGAGTAACTGTTTAATATCAGGAAAAGTGGAAATTCACCAGCTAAATGTCAATTAAATTGCACAGTGGATGGATGGGAGTGAAACAGAAATGTCATGATTTAATGGGCACGACAGATGATGCCTGCCCATCATTTGGTAGGTATCTCTTTTAGCTATGGCCATTATGAATACCACGACTCAAAATGAATCGAGTCAGCCATTCAAATTGCTGTATCACAAAGTATAAAAAAGGTTTAAGATGTAATGCATTCAATCAGACAGAATAGTGAGGATTTTAATAGCAAGAACCTTGCTAGCATCCCTGAGCCTGTGGACCGGCCCAGCAAGAGTCTGCCCTAGCTCTGGACTCCCTGCTCTATGAGATAAGAAATGTCCTTATTCTTTGAGCTGGCCTGAGTAAGGATTTCTCTTACTAGCAGCCAAAAGCTTCCTGAACTAAGGTTGTCTCCAGCCTAAGACCTTCACTGGTACTGGATTGGGGTCAAGAGGGGTTCCCAGGGCAGTTTGTGCGTTTGGGCAGCAGTAGTGTTAGCAACCTCCATGTGGCCAGGAGTCACCCTCTCCACCAGCTCTGTGAAAAAACAGGAATATCTTCTTCCTCTTCTTTTTAAATATTTGTTTTTGAGAGAGAGGGAGCAGCAGCAGCAGGGGAGGGGCAGAGAGAGAGGGAGACACAGAATGTGAAGCAGGCTCCAGGCTCTGTCCTGTCAGCACAGAGCCCAACGGGGGCTTGAACCCACAAACTGTGAGATCATGACCTGAGCTGAAGTCGGACGCCCAACCGACTGAACCACCCAGGTGCCCCAACAGGAGCATCCTCTAAGACTGCTCTAGTCCATGACCTAATAAAAATAACATAAAATAGCTAGTATTTCTTGAGCATTTACTATTTGCTAGGGTCTGTTCTACATGCTTTGCCTGTGTTGTTTCAACTTCTAATAATCTGAGGATAATCTTACAATAAACTGGTGTTATCCCCATTCCCATGTGAGGACACTAAGGTATCGAGAAGTTGTCCAAAGTCAGAGAGCTTGTGAGCAATAGAGCTGGCATTTGGACCCAGACAGTCTTGTCGCAGGACACTCACTCTTGTGACCGTCACTCTTAATCACCTGGCCCCTGATCCCTGTGTTCATGCTTCATAATAGAGAGACAATCTCTAACTCACAGCGAATCCCTGCTTAGAGAAATTTCCAGTCATCCATCTAAACTTATGGCAACCCACAGACTTCATTCCGCCAGGCAGTGACAACCGTAATGACATCATCCACCCATACTTGAATACAGAGTCCCAACCTTGGAAATTGGCATCCTGAAGAGAACAAATACCCCTGGTCCACTTGTCCAAGGACCATCAAATGGTAACTTGCTGCCTCAGAGTCTCTTCAAAAGTTCTCCACGAAAATCTCTCCAAAAGAGGACTTCCAAACACCACCACTCCGGTGTGCTACCTTATGAATCACTGCAAGAGCAAAGCAAGAAAAATAGATGTGCATAGCCTTCCCCTTCTTCTTCTTCTTTAATGTTTATTTATTTTTGGGAGAGAAACAGAGCATGAACAGGTTAGGGACAGAGAGAGAGGAAGACACAGAATCTGAAGCAGGCTCCAGGCTCCAAGTTGTCAAGAGAGCCCAATGTGGGGCTTGAACCCACAAACTGCGAGATCATGACCTGAGCCAAAGTCAGACGCTTAACAGGCTGAGCTACCCAGGAGCCCTAGTTATTAAATTTTCTTGTGCCACAGTTTTCTCCTCTGCAAGTGAAGGAAAACACCCAGTATCATCTGGGTGTTAAGAAGGTTAAATTAGTCAACATTTGCAAAGCAAATATTACAGCGGTACTTAAAAGAGTACCTGGTAAAGTATACAGAGAACTTTTACAACTCCATAGCAAGGAGATAAAGAACCCAACTTAAAAAGAGCTCAACAAATCGAACACTTCATCAAAGGAGATACATGGATAAAAAGTAAACTCACAAAAGATGCTCAGTCTCATTAGTTACTAGGGAAATGCAAATGAAAACCCCCCAAAAGACACCACTATGTACCAGTTAGAATGGCTGCAATTTAAGAAACGGTTAACACGAAGACCTAAGGAAGATGGAAAGCCACTGGAACTTTCATACCTTGCCGGTGGGGAACATAGAAAGGTACAGCCACCCAGGAGAACTTGTTGGCAGTTTCTTAAGAAGTTACACATACACCTATTGTGTGATTCAGCCGTTCCACCCCTAGGTATTTACCCAGAGGAATGAAAGCCTATGTCCATACAAAGGCTTATTCATGAATGCACATAGCAGCTTTATTTATAATAGTCAAATACTGGAAACAGCCCAAATGTCCATCGCCAGGTGAATGGATAGACTGTGGTATATCTATACAATGGAATATGACTCAGCATTAAGAAGAAATTTACTGTTGATATATACTGTAACATGGATGAGTCTCAAAAATAATTATGTTCAAAGAACGGAGACAGACCAAAAAAAGAACATGTTGCATGATTCCATTTATATAAAATTATAGAAAATTCAAGCTAATCAGTAGTGACAGAAAGCAGATGGGTGATTGCCTGGGGGTGGAGGCGATAAGGAAGGGTGGGAGGAAGGAATTAGATAGGAGGAAACTTTTAGAGTGATGAAAATGTTTGTTTTCTTGACTGTGGCAATGATTTCAAGGGGGGTATAAACATGTCAAAATGTATCGTATCATACACTTTAAAAATGTGCAGTTTATTACCGGTCAATTATACCTCAATAAAGCTATTAAAAAATAAACAGAGATTGCTCCTGTGATACAATAAATTTCTTAAAAGGCGGAAGTACGAGACTAAGGATGCTGTATTATATTATACATACACAGCCATGTGGTTAATTATTGTGTGGCCCTATTTAATTATTCATATGCTATTCAGAAGCTTTGTAATGTACAGATTATGGGCACACCATTATAGCTACTTGAGTTTGGGTTTGTAGTCAGTTCTATAAAAATGTGTATATCAGGCCCTTGGCCAGGAACATAATCCTCTCTTATAATACTGTTTCTGTGGGAAAATCAGAATTGACTTATATTATATTTATAAAGTTCCTTCCCTCTGCCCCCAGGCTCTCTCTTCTAAATCCATCTTACATACTGTTGCCAGATTTATCTTTTCTGAAAGCAAAACAAAAGTTAGATCATGTTGTTAGCCCGTGAAACCCCTCAGTGGTTCCAAATGGCAAAGTCTAAACTCCATGTCAGGACGTTCAAGGTCCTTCACTACTAGCCCATGTACCTCACTAGGTCCAATCTCCCTGGACCTCCCCTCCCTTTATTCATCAGAACCACTTGTCAGATGCCTTCACAACTTTGAGCCTTTGCTCAAAGTGTCCAACAATCAGGTATGTCCTTTCCTTTCACCTAACGTGTGCATCTGGAAAAATCTGTCATCCTTCAAGACTCATTTCAAGAATCCCTTCTTGGGAGTCTTCCCAGATTTTCCCCAAACAGAATGAACCAGTGTTTCCACAGCCCTGCCACAGCACCTTTCACGTCCCTCCACTGATCACGTACTCCATTGCACTGCAGTGACTGAGCGTATCTATAGTAGCTTAGAGGCTCCGCTGCTCTCACAGAAACAAACAGAAACAAACAAAAACCCCCAAATACCAGTGGTTTGAGTCAGTTTGTTTCTCTCTCACATAAAAGTCCTAACTGGCATGCTGGCTCAGCTCTGTGGTGTTGGGATCCAAGCCTCTTCTGTTTTGTTCCACCCTCCTTAAAGTTGAGCCCTCATGTGCACGGGCCTACATGGCTTCTAACATCTCTGCCTTCCAGCCATTGGAACAGGTGAAAGGGAAGGGAGTATCTTCTGCTTCTTACAGTATGATCCAGAACTTGTACCAATACTTTATTCATATCCCATTGGCCAAGACTTACTCAGTCACATGTAACTTCAGATGAGCCTGGGAAACAGTTTTATCCTGGATGGCAAAGTTCATCCCTGAAAGTCTGGGGTTATATGACTGATCATGCGAGAGAAGGGGAAAATGGGTGTTGAGCTAAATTAGCAACCTCTGCCACAGTCCACCCCTTTAGCAACCCAGCTATCTATAAATACCCTCTCTTGTACGCATAAAACTCAAAGCCCGCCTTTCAAGGCAAATGATCCCAAGTGCCATGCTGTCCTGCACCCAACACCTCAGTCAGGTCTGGATGTGGTTACTTGCAGCCTGGAGACCTACACACTAAAAGACAGTTCCCTGCCCTCCCACTTCCTGCAATACACAAGGATGATACAAGACCCACATACTACAATTAAAAAACAACAACTCTTGCTCGGAAAAGAAAACAATGGAAAGTACATAGATGGCCTCAGTCCAGAGCAATTCCCAAATGATGCCAGTTAGAAGTTATAAAGACTTCTCACCCTTCTATTTTCTAGAAGTAACCCCTTTGGCCACTGTCCTCCTTGGCCCCTGGCTGTGCCCTTTGGGAGGCTCTTACTTGTGTCATTATTTTCCATAACCACATCTGAACTGGGCATTAAAGAATATGCCTCTCTCAGGCTTCCAGACTATTTGCTTCTAGTCAGTTCCATGCACAGGTAACTCCAGCCAAAGATCTTGTTCCGACAGAGTTTGTCAGGCTGAAAACCTCGGCTGTATTTTTACTGGCTTCTGTGCTCTGCCCAGACCCCTCTCTTAGCTTAATGGTTGCTATCTTCAGGCCATCTGAGACAATAGGCTTGGGTGGAAGGGAACACCCTTAATCTGATCTTGGCTGCTGGGCTGGCTCCCTTTGCCTGGCAGAGAGGGAGTTCTTAACCGGGAAAGCTTGGGAAAGGCTCAGGGCCATAGTCTTAACTCCTACTAAGACTGTCTTTTCAAAGCCAATTTAGGTCACCACTTCCATTTGGGGTAGAGAAGCAAATGGTTTTCAGAACTTTCAAGGCTCCAAATTACCAAATTCCTGGCCAACCTAGATTGCAGGCAGCTGGCAAAGGCGCCCCCATAGCAGAACTGCACTACCTTCCATCTCTACTTGCAAAGTGACTAAGCCACCCTGATCTTGTCTCTCTTTTCTGGGAATCTGCTGAACGAAGCAAGAAGCAATCAGTCCTCGGTGATTTTTTTTTTAATATTTTTACTTATTTCTAGGATAGAGAGAGACCACGTGAACAGGGGAGGGTCAGAGAGAGAGGGAGATACAGACTCTGAAACAGGCTCCAGGCTCTGAGCTGGCAGTCAGCACAGAGCCCGATGCGGGGCTCGAACCCACGAACCGCGAGGTCATGACCTAAGCGAAAGTCGGACGCTTAACCGACTAAGCCACCCAGGCGCCCCAGTCCTCGGTGATTTTTAAGTCCTTCCAGAGTTAGAGGCTCAGAAGGCATGTGCTCTTCCTATCACGCCATCACTCATAGATGACAGTTTTACCAGATCTTCAGCCAGAGTGTAACAAGGGACACCAGTGTTCTTGTCTGCCTACCTGTGTCCACTCTACCTGACTGCAGCTGATGCCACACACGTAAGGTTTTCTATGACAGGATACTCCTTCCTGTAGCCTAAATTAATTAAGAAGTGGGTTTTGGCAGCTATACTTGGGAGACCGAACATAACAGCAGTTTCGCCAAAATGGAAGTACATTTTTCTCTCATGAGAGAGGCCCAGAGGGGTATGATGGCTCTGCTCTGGGAAGTCATCAGGGCGCTGGTCTTCTTTTGTCTTGTTCCAGCATCCTGGGAGGGTGTCCCCATCTGCACAGTCCAGCATGGATCATTCCAGTGACCAGGAAGAGGGAACGGGCTTGGGCAATGTGCAATCTAGAAGTCTGTTTGCTTCTCTGTTGTCACATGGTCATACCTAGTTCCAAGGGAGCCTGAGAAATGCTGTCTTTATTTTGGGCTTCCATGTGCCCTGCTAAAAACTTGGGAGTTCTATCACAGTGAGGGAGAAGAGGAGGAAGCGATGGAGGGGGACAATTAGTCACCTCTGCCACAGCCTGTCTGCATTTGAGAGAACTTTGACAGGCAAGCACCTTGTCTTTCCACCATCATCATCCACAGGCCCAGCCAAGTGCTGAGCCCCAGATCAGTGACTATATATGTTCAGCTTGGCTTTTCCCAGACCATAAGCCTGTGCCATCCTAAGGGACCTTTGAGGCATGACTCATGTTTCAAAGTCGCCTTTACCAGTGCAACCCAGGTGTGCCTAGCCTGTGTGTCTCCAGGTTCTCCAGCCTTGTGGGATCACCTCCTGTGCCCGATGTTCCTGAGGGCTTTCCAAGTGGCCAATTCGTCGCTCCCGACTGACTGTGCTTCTCCAAGGTCTTTTTGCACCTCATGGTGGCCCTCAGCCCTGTGCCTACCGTCTCCTCTCAGGAGTGTCCCTTGCTGAGTTGACGTGTCTCCTCCTCCATTTTTCCCAATGGACTAAGAACCAAGGCTCAGGTGTATGGCAGGTGTTATTCAAGTTCAGGAGTAATGGGCGGTGATGACAGTGCAGGGTGGAAAACGGCTTCAAATTCAAGGTCACACAGTGCCTCCTCAGCGTGTGTTGGTCATTCCCCACCACAAGAAATGTCTCCTCAGAGGTGTGTTCCTCTGTCATTCCTGCTTTGTCCCACCTGCTATTTTCCACCTCTCAGTCTCCTCTCAGCTGCCAGCTGTCTCTGCTCTTGCCTGGGTCCCGGGGCACTTGGATGTCCTGTGGCTCAGCGACCCCGTTCTCCTCACTTTTTCACCAGACGGTTCAGTCTTGCTTCTTCTCAGTCTGCCCCTCGGCCTATGTTCAGGGGCACCCAGTAACCCAAAAGGCCCATCAAGGGGGGCCTTTCTCTAAGCAAAAGGGCCATCGAACCCAGAGGTGAATTACTCCCTTGAGGGAACATAAAAGCCAGAGAATACAATCCACTTGAATTGTCAATAGTCACTTGATTCTATCTGCTCTCTAAGTACAAGATCTCATCCCAAGCTTGAGGAGGAGAGGTGAGGCACCTGAGGCCCAGAGGTGTGAAGCCACCATCCACACAGCAGAGAAGTCGGGGCTGGCCTGTGTGAGGGGGCGGAGCCATTTGACCCAGACTTGGGTCGTCTCTATGCGCTCTGCAACATGGGTCTTATATCCTCTGAGTACAGCTCCCAAGGGACAGTGCTCACTCCCTCTCACAAGGCCCCACCCATTAGGCCCCATGGCAGCCATGTTGAGATGTCACCTGTCCCACCAACAGATTGAAACGGCCGTGAAAACCACAGGGCAAACTGCTTCAAGGATGCTTTCCTTGGATGCTTCCTACGTAACAGTCCCCCCAAACTCAGACTCCAGCCTCAGATTCCCAAAAGCCCTGTCCCCACCCACTGGCTAGGCCAGGTCAGTCCCCAAAGATGGAGAATGGTTGGGAGGTTGGGTGTGGGGGAAGGAGAGGGGAGGAGGGAAGGGGCCAGGCTGAAGGGATTGAATTGAATGGGTGCTTTCTTCTCAGAGAGGAAAGGTGCTTCCCCCACCCCCAGTGGTCACTGATTAACCCTCCGGACCAGATAACCCCTCCATGGGAGGAAAAACTGTGTGTTTATCCTGGGTCATAAAACATCAATATTGACTTCTCACAGGTGAAACCAAAGGGGAAGGGGGGTGTGGTGGCGAGGCTGGCCGCCCTTTCCTTTCAAGGCCTGAGGCCCACTGGCCTGACACCCACGGGGCCAGCTCACCAGGCCTCCTTCTCTGGGGAGAAAAGCCAGATTTCCACCACCTCCACCCCAGAGGCTCCTCAGCCAGGGGCCCAGGCCCCCAGGGGGCCTTTCTTTCTCACTCCTCCTGGGGAGCCTCTCCCCTCTGTGCCCCCACAGATAAGACAACAGCACCGATCTTGGGTCTGCAGTCAGACTGCCTCTGCTCTGCCTCAACTCTGGGACTTCGGCCTCAGTTGAGAAACTGAGCTCAAGAAAACTTGAGCCTCAGTTTTCTCATCTATCAGGAGAGAGTAGTAATAGGGCCCAGCTCTCAGGGCTGTTTAGGATGATTAAACGGGGTCACTCACACCTCTAAGAGGCACCAGGAGTGGGCGGTCCCATTAACAGCATGGCTCCTGCTCTCTCCTCTCCTCCTTAACCTCCTGTCTCTCGATGTGTACATTGCTTTATGCACCCTTCCCTCTGCCCCTGCCTGAAGCCTCCAGAGGTGGCTTTGGGGTAGTCCGTGCCAGAATTACCAGAAACCAGGAGGCAGGGTTGGTGAGGCCAGGGCTGGGATGCTTTCTCTCTCTAGCCCAGAACGAATCAGCCCCCACTCTGTTGGGGCTGGTGTTTTCCATCGGAGGGTCTGTGGTCACATGCTGCTCTGGGTGGGGCCACTGGGTCTAAGAGTCCAGCTATGTCCTCCTCAGAGAACTCATACCTTCACCCTCTGTCTGTCCTTCATCTCCTTCCTTTTAGAGGTAAAGGTGTTTCTCTCGCACCTTCCTGTTCTTCTGGAGGGTCAGAACAAGGAAGTTCCCCAAGCAGGGTTTTCAGCCACGCTGCACTGGGCACTTTCTGCACTTCACTTAATACTGGGATTGGGGGGCGCCTGGGTGGCTTAGTCGGTTAGCGTCCGACTTTCGCATGGGTCGTGATCTCGCAGTTCGTGGGTTCGAGCCCCGCAACGGGCTCTGTGCTGACTGCCAGCTCAGAGCCTGGAGCCTGTTTCAGAGTCTGTCACTCCCTCTCTCTCTGAGTCTCCCCTGCTCACGCTGTCTCTCTCTCTCTCCTAGAAATAAATAAAACATTAAAAAAATTTTTTTTAAAAATACTGGGCTTGGGAGCAGTGGGGGAAACATTCCGGCTTCCTTGATCTTTACCCAAGGCCGGGATCCTCTCCTCCCCTGGACCCAGGAGAGCCTCACCTGATGCCGTGGGAGGCCAAGGCCCCAGGCCCCAGTGCCCTCCATCCAGCTGGCCAGAGGGGCACTGTCCCTGGGCACCTGGTCAATAATTAACACTGAGCAAACTCAGGCTGGCCGGGCCTCCCAACAGGGTCAGGACCAGACAAAGGGTTTGCTGTCTTGCTAAGCTGCCATCTTGGTAGGGGGTTACTGGCCGGTCAGTCACCCTGGGGTGACAAACACCTCTGTCTCCAGCAGGACACTAGAGTTGCTGCTGCTCAGCAAGAAATGAAGTAGTATAGATATCGCTGGAGGAGGCCTGGGTGGGGCTTGGCCACACGCCTATTCTTAAGCCTCTGCTTCATGTTCTGAGCAAACCCAGGAGCGGAGCTGGCCAGACCAGGGTCTGCTGTTGGGTGCTCCAAGTAAGGTGCTTCTGCAGCCGTCAGCCACAGGGCTGATGGGGGTGGGTGACCTGCCTCTGAGAGCAGCTCTCAGCCCCTCTGTTCTCCCTCCTTCCCCCACAACCTACCTTCCATTCCTTTAGAAAATCTGCTGAGGGTCACTGCCTGCCAGATCTTTCTTTAGTGTCCCTCCTCCCTCCCCACCCTCCCAAACTCTCATCCCTTCTCAGTGCCTTTGTATAGTCACATACTCAAGGAACCCTTCCCTCCTCTCCATCTGAATCTCCTTCCTCCTCCAAAAAGTCCTCCTTGAGCCCGCCCTGATCTCAACCTCCAGGTCCCTCCTACACTGATGCTCCTCTGTTCCTTCTTATCTCACCAGCTGCGCTGTAAGGTCCTTGGGGGCCAGGAGCCATGACTTGTCCGCTCTTCCCAACTTGGGCAATGAGCAAAATTTGTAGGCTTAACAGCAATACCACCCTCAGCCACAATTCGAGTAAGAAGTTACTTTCTTGCAGAGCAACAAGGCAGGAGACAACTTCTATTATCACTTGGAAAGTTACAGACACATGGCTGAATTCCCAAAGTTGGCCTTGCCAGCCCAGACCTCCCCCAGCCGCTGCCCGTGGTGTCTGAGAAGCCCATCATCTCCCCCTTCCTCCCTCACTTCCAGCCCAATCAGCTTGCTCCCTGGTTCTGGAGCAGGTGAGGACACTTCTGGCTGACCCCTGCAGCTGCCCACCTGATGCAGCCACTAGCACAGTCCCGTGGCTTCCATGCCATCTCTCTCCTCTGTTCACACCTCCTCCCTCCCAGCCTCCTCAGCCCCAACCCAGCTGTCCCTGTCCAGGTGTGCTTGGAAACAAGAGTTCACACGTAACAGGCAGACACACCACTGCCTATGCTACATGATGGCCTGAAAGTTCAAGGTGAACCAGAAGTGATTAGAGAGGGCACCCCATCCATAGGAAGCCCGAAGATGGGCAAACTGGCTTTTTGTTTTTGAGGCTGAAAAGGAACTGGACATAGGGACCCCCAGCTGAGGTAAGGACATGGGTGATGGCAGGGCACTGGTGGTGTCCTAGCTGAGCTCAGGGAGTGGAGCAGGCACCTCTTGCTACCACTCAGCTCTTCCTTAACATATTCTACCCTGCTGTCTCCAGGGGTCTTCATCCTTGCCAAATCAATGACACCAGTGTGGAGCGTAAAACACATGGCAGCCATCCATGGGGAGCTAGGCTGAGGGAGTGACAGGTTGGGGGCCTCCTTCTTCCTGCTCTTCTCCCATGAGGCCCTTCTGCCCCTACGCTCTCAGCCTAGGGACTCTGGGTCCCTTTGGAAGCTTCACTGGGGGCTCGCCTGCCCTCACCGGCTCCCTTCAGAAGGGAGTCCTGCTTCTGCGTCCCACTGCCCCCCGGCCCCATCTGATTCTGTGTACTGTCTGGGCCAGCTCTGCCATCGCCAGGGTCCGCCGACACCCGCCCTGCCATGAATGGGCTGCCTGCCCCAAGGACAGGAAAGGAAGAAGTCAGGGAAGAAGGGGCTCCTCTGGTTTTTCTGGTTGACTGAAGTCCTCAGATTAGGAGGGAAGGGTTCTCACCATCCTGGAAGCTGCTGTAATTTCTGTTGTCATTCACTCATCCAGAGCAAATACTCCCTCTGCTCTGCCCCTCCCGCCACTAACAAATGTTCCTGGAACTCCCACTCCTAGCACGGGGCATGGAGGGTCTATGAGGTAGGCAAGTCTTTGGGAGACACTCAGGCTAGACCCAGGGACTAGACCTGGACTGTCCACAGGGACAGTCCCATTGCCAAACACCCGTCCCTGACCTAGGCCTGGAGTTCCCTTATCCTGTGATGATGCCTCAGAGTGGACCCCAGCTGAAAGCAGGAATGGAGGGGAGGGAGCGGCGAGGGGAGCAGGGACAGAGGGGAGAGCCAGGAAGAGCCTGGGATGAGGCTGCGGAGGAGGGAATGGAAGAGGGAGGCCTGAGGGAGAGGCCCAGGGCCCTCCGGAATGTAGAACCCAGGTGACTCCACCCCCAACAGCTTCTCTCCAGGCCCCTGGCCTCTCCCACTCCCAGGCTGGGTTTCTGGCGCCTCTGTCACCAATCCCAGCACGATGGCGCCACCTGCTGTGGGGAGAGAGCAGCGCAGCTGAATTTCACTAAGGGGGTTGGGAATTTTGGGTGCGGGCAGGGGTGGGGGTAACTCTCCCTCAACGATCACAGGCTATGTTTGAGGCTGTAGGACGTAGACTTCAGCATGGGGCTCTGTCTCTCACTCCCAGGCCCCTCACAGGTGACCACATTCTCTCTTTTTGCTCATTTCCCAGGTGCCCCCACTGCTAGGCAGGCCACCCCCAGGGGCCCTGAACCCTGGCCAGCCAGGTCTCTTGTCTCCAATGCTACCTCCCTCTCAGCACCCCCTTTCCTCAGGCTGCCACGTGGTCCTAGCCCCCCTGGACAGTCTCCCCACCGGCTGCCAATTTTGCCCAGCGCTTCCCAATTCACAGGACTACATGGGGTCCTTGCCACCTTCAGGTAAAGACCTGCTTCTTACCACACTGAGCATCCCCCTGGGATGAGGGCAGCAGCCTGGGGCAGGGGTTGGCTGGATCCGCGCAGGGCCAGGCTGCTGGAGCCAAGAGGTCTTTCAAAGCAGGGCACTGGGCTCAGTGCAAGACCTGAAGTCATCACTTTGCCTGAGATGGGCTGTGGGGGTTCATTCTGTGTTCTGGGTTATCACTCAGTCTCCAGTACTTAGGTGGGAATGCTCGGCCTTCTACAGACTTCTCAGCGTGGTTCTCTCCTTTCCATTCCTGCCTCCACTCATGCATGCCTAGCCTGGGTTAGTGCCCTCTTCTCCTGGGCTCCCCTGTCTACAGCATCCTCTTTCTCAATTGCCATGAATTATCCCTTCGTGCCTCTGCTTCAGCTGCACACAATCTCCCTGTTGTGTTCCAGAGGAAACCCAAACCACCCCATCTGGATAGCAGGGCCACACCTCTCCTGGCCCCTCGACTCTCCCAGACGTCCCCACCACAGCCAGGGATACCTCGTGCTCGGTTGTACCTGGGCCTGTGCGTTCCCCGGTTTCCCAGCCTAGAATGTCTCCCCTTGCTTGGCTTCTTTCTCCTCCCCTTCAAGCAGCAGCTCAGACCTCACCTCCTGTGAGAAGCCTTTTCTGACGACCCCCTGCACTCTCCCAGGAAGGCGTGCTCCTCATGCGCACATGGCCCCTAAACCGCCAACTCGCAGAAGACAGGGATCTGACCTTTGTCGCAGGAAGGCCCGCAGGTAGAGATGAATGAAGGAGTGAATCAGTCAATCCGTGACCAGGGATGACAGCCAGGAAGAGGACTGTGTGGCCCAGCCCTGGGGTTCCTGCCCTCTCTCCCACCCCTGCCCCTCACTTGACCACCCCGCTCCTTGCCTCACCTCTAAGTCCTTCAGGGGCCCTAGCCTGCCTGCCCCGCGGGAGTGCCCTAGCAGCCTCTCCCCGGTCTCAGAGTGCCTCCTCCACATACCCCTGTTTGTGCAGTGGGCAGGACCCCCACTTGGCTGGGCCTCTGAAGACTTTCCCACCTGACCAGTCCACAGGCACCAGGCCTCTCTCTGCGGGGAGGAGCCACTCGGGGCAGGGTTATTCTGCTCATCCACAGGAATCCTCCTGCTGCCAGACTAGGCCACTCACTCTGTCCTCAGAAAACCTGTATCATTTTGCTTAAACATTGTGTTTTGTGGTAGGGACATTTCATCTATCCTGTGATACTATACCTTTTTTTGAGAGCAGGGACCACCTGGGAAAGTGTGATTTCTGAGACTAGGTCATCATAAAAACATTGCTGTTTCATGACTTACTCTGGAGGACACTCAAGTGGTAGAGAGATCCATGAAGTGATGGCCTCCTGCAAATAGCCAGCACCAACTGGCAGACATGTCTTGGGATCAGAACAGCCAGCCCCAGTCGAGTCTTCAGATGCCTGCGGCCCCATCTGACACTGACCTTATGAGCTTACCCAGAGCCAGAACCTCCCTGCTAAGCTGTTTCCAAATTTTTGGCCCTTAGAAAGAGAGTGAACTGATATGTGTTTTCAGCTGCTAAGTTGTGGAGTAATTTATTAAGCAATAGATAATTAATATAGGTTCAATGATTTTTTTTTTCTTTTTTTGATTCTCAACTCTTGGCCAAAGTGAAACACACAGTGAGTCTCAAAGCAAGGTCTGACAACTGGACTTGAAAGTACACAGCTGCCCAGGCAGACCTGTGCAGACACGAACGTGCCGGGGTTGAAAATCACACCTCCAAGCAGATGGATGAGACCAGCATCTTTCTGAATTGTTCTTGTCTTGTTCTCATCTAGGTCTGATGAGACTGCTTCTGCTATTAGCAGGACAGACAGAAAGAAGAGAGGAGAGGAGAGAAGGGGAGAGAGAGGAGGGGAGGGGAAGGGAGGGGAGGGGAGAAAAGACAAACAAATCATAACTCCCCCATTAGAGAGATCTCCATTTCTGTATGTTCAACTTCATCTCCCTAGAGCAAAATGCTTAGCTTTCCAGTGTTTCCTCACCCCCTGCCCCTCCTCCTCGTCAAGATAATCTCCTGGTGTGGTGACACATGCATGTGACCTTGTGGTAGTGGGAAGAGGGGGTCCAAGGTTTGTATGGAAGTCCCTGCATTCTTTGACACACGTGGCTGGGACAGGCTGACAGCCTGTCCCCTGAGGCTCCCTGGAGTGGGGGTGGCGGTGCTGCTGAAGTACATGGTTCTCACCGTGGCTGCTGGGGCAGATCTTACCCCTGTGGTCCCTGGGACCAACCAGCCACATTCTCCCCGGGCACCCCAGAAGCGTCAGGGTTCCACGAAGCCACTTCTGGACCCCCTTCCTCAGGCACGCCAAACTACTCCTGGCCGGCACCTTATTGCATGGGGACTGCCCTGAATGGCTGCTTTGCTGAGGGGATTTGCTAAAATTTCCCGTAGCTGCAGTCTGAGAGTCAAGTCCCACTTGCCCCATCGCTGTGAAGTTTTCCCTCAGACCTGAGGGGGGCTTCCCCACACGGCCTGCCCAGGTTCCCCTCTGGGTGGAGGGTGGAGCTGCCTTTTTGGTTTTCGTCTAGCCTCTTCCGTGAGTCCCCCGTTCTGGCGCCACTGCCCCAGCAGCAGGCTCTCTGCATCACATCCTGCTTCAGTCCCTACTTGATGCCCTGCTTGCACCCACCCTTGGGCCATACGCTGCCCTTTAGACTTAATGGGAGAAGAACACTCCTTACCATATACGTGCATGCATGAAGCATGCTTGTGCAGAGATGCACACGCAGACTGACACCAAGACCCCTGCACGTCCGGGCACTCACTACAGATGCCCTGGGGGAGCACTGAGCTGGGCTCAGGGAGCACTGCTCTGTGATTTCCCAGCATTTACCTTGGGAGCCCACCCCTGCTGGCTCCTCCCTTTTCCCCCTGCAGGCTATTTTTCAACCCTATCCCCCCAAGGCCTTGGGAAAGGCGTCTTCCCTACTCAGGTCTTCCCCAAGATGCAAATCTGAAGACACACCTTGGCTGGTGGATTTCCACAGTTTAAATTGCCTCCTGCCCCTGGAGGGCTCTCAGATGGGCGTCTGGACTCAGTTCCCTCCAACCCCCCCCCCCCCCATCAGCAGCTCTGGGGCTTCTCTGTGTGATTTCCCACACTACTTCCGTATAGCTGGCCCTAGACTGACTCTTCCTCCTCCCAACCGCCTGCTCCCCCTTCCCTACACTGCCATCCATACTCCCTGAACATTTCTCACCCCTTCCTGCCTCTCCCATGGCATCAAGGCACCAGCCTCCACTTCCCACCTGGGCCTCCTCTCTCCACCTCCCTCCAACCCCACCCGGTCACCATAGGACCCCTTGTAACCAGAAATTGGACCTTACGAACTCCCAGCCCTGGTTGAAAAGCCTTCAGAGCCCCCCAGTGGCCCCAGGGTGACACCCTTTGGCAGAGTGCCAAGCTCCTTCCTGATCCAGCCTGGCCATCTTGGCCCTTCTGCTCTGTAGCCACCAGCTCCCTCCCAGCTCCCCAGACGGCCTGGACCGCTCACTTGGCCCCTGTCACCCAGGGTGCTGGAATACTCCACCTCTCCAGGGCCTGCCGAACTGCTCATTTGTTTGAGATCCTGCCCGAGTCACTTCCCCTGGGAAGAAGCGTCCTTAGTCATAGTTAATCACTCCATGCTCCGCGTCACCGTCGTTCCTTATGCAGGTTTCTCCCTGGGCGCTTCTCCCCGTGTCCACCGCCACTGCGTGGCCCCTCACCTGGACAGAGGTGTGTGTCACCTGCCCGGTCCCCCTGCCCTTGCCCCTTTCAGGCCACTATGGACAGTGGCCCAGCGGTCATCTGAAAATGCTGCTCATAACACATGTGTCTGCTCAAAACCTTCCAGCCCGGCCCATCTCACTCACAGGAAATGCTACAGACCTACAGAGGTCTCTGCGACCTTCTTAGCCCAGCCCCTTACCTTTGACCCCCCCACTCCCACTCTCCCCAGCCATACTGGCCTCCTTCCTGAGGACCCTGAACAACCCGGCTGCCCCCCGCCCCGCTTCCCCCCTCCCCCCTCTGGGCCTCTGCATGTCCCCCAGACTCACATTCTCATCTCCCTCAACACCTTCAAGTCTCTCCTCCAGGCTCACCTCCTCAGGGAAGCCCGCTACCTTGCTCTGGGCTCAGAGTAGGTGGGCAAGAACCATTACGAATGAATGAATGAATGAATGAATGGGGTCCTGCCCCTTTGGCTGAGGTACACTCAGGGACCTGAACAGATCAGAAACCCCATACACAATCACTACCACTTTCAAACTGTCCCTGGACCCCTCGTCTGTGCCTGGACCTCACTCCCTCCAGAGGCAGTCTGTTTAGAAGGAGTTGATGGACGAATCTCCACTCAGAGGAGGCTGTGTGAACACTGCCACTGTGTGAGAACTGGTGCTTTCCAAGGCAAGGTGTGCATGGCCATCAGGGCCCAGTCCCCTAACGCAAAGGACCGAAGCAAAGTGATGAAAATCAGGTGCGGCCTGAGGCTGTAAAAGATATTTGCAGGCCTGGGCCGGGGCATCAAGCCAACCCTGGGCCAAAGTCTGCCGCAGCCTCCAGAAAAGGTACCTTGCCCTGCCTGGGCGTCCTCCTAAGAGCAGGGCTCTGAGCTGAGAGCAGAAACTAAATTCCACACACTTCTTGTGCAAGGGGGAAGGCATAGCAGCCGAGGACCTGCTCTCCCCCAGCTCCTCCCAGCTCACCCTGTCCCTTCCAGAATCTCAGGGGCCTCCCCAGGAGGTGAGGGGTGGGGGTAGAGCTTAGCTCCCCAGACCCGGGGTGGACCCCCAATGTAGGCCTTGGGTGTTTCAGGCTGTTTTTGTAACCACAGTCACGTGTTCCTTCATGTAACCTGAGCCCCCTCACGCCGCAGGAGTCTGCACCCCAGCTCCTGAACCACATCTGCTTCTCATTTCCGGCCCAGGAAAATGGCCCAATTTCCATGAGCCGCTGGCCCAAGCCAAGCTTGGAGCCTCTCAGTGGCCAGCCCCACCCAGCCAGCTTCCATTACTTGGGTAGGTGTGGGGGCTGAGAGAGCATTAAAGGCAACAGGGTATGTTGTGGAGCTGGACCAGGGCCAAGAGGCCTGCGTGCTTGGGCTGGCCCTGGTCAAAAAATCTCGCTGTGTGTCCTTGGGGGAGTCCCTAACCTCTCTGAGCCTCAGCTTTCTCAGCTTTCTCTCTTTCTTTCTTTCTTTCTTTCTTTCTTTCTTTCTTTCTTTCTTTCTTTCTTTCTTTCCTTAGCTTTCTCTTGAGTAATAAATGGAATGTATTACTCTATTGATGGAGACATTGTTAGGATTTGGGGACTAAGGTGGCTCTTTGGGGACAGAAACAACAGAATTTTCCTAAAAACAGAACTGAGAAGGAATTGGCCTATGTCAGGGAGCTGGCGGGGGCTCAGGGCCACTTTTCTCCTTGAGCAATGGGTGGAAACCTCCCCTCTTTAGTTTGGTAGAATTTAGGCCTCAGTCCTCATGTGGCTGGGTCTTAGCCTTGTTCTCAGTCCTTCCTCTCCAAGCATTTATTAAGCACCTAGTGTGTGTCAGGACCCCAGCAGGTGTCAGGAGACCAAAGTGATAAATACGACTTAAGCTCCTTATCCCACAGGTAAATAAATAAATACAGTCCAGCCCAGCAGAGTGGAACAGGATGTAGACAGAGTGAAGCCAGAGACTAGAAGTAATACATTCTATTTCTAGCCTTTTAGCAGAGACCCTTGATTTTTAAGGCATTCTTAAGGTTTTTTTCTTTAATGTTTACTTATTTTTGAGAGAGAGAGACAGAGACAGTGTGAGCAGGAGAGGGGCAGAGAGAGAGAGGAGACACAGAATCCGAGAACAGGCTCCAGGCTCTGAGCTGTCAGCACAGAGCCCAACGCGGGACTCGAACTCACAAACTGTGAGATCATGACCTGAGCTGAAGTCAGCCGCTTAACTGACTGAGCCATCCAGGTGCCCCAATTTTTAAGGCATTCTTAACTTGATACTTTTTTCCTAACAAAATCTACAGCAAATTCCGTCTTCCTTCCAACAAAGGAAAGGACCTTCGCATACACCCTCTCGACATCGTCTCCTGTTTCCCCCATTTCTAAGTCCCCAATCAGTTCCCCCTGTGGGAGCTCTTCAGTGACTCGCAGGGGCAGGACGACACCTCCCATGCCACGCCAACCCCCTGCTGCGTCCCTGCCACCTTCACCTTGCACATGCTCTGTACCATGCTCAAGACCAAGCCAAGTAGGTCTGAAACCTCACATTCCTGAGCCCATGATCCCTGCACCAGCATGGCACTGCTCTGGAATCCCTCGTGAAAAATTCTAGTTCTGTCACTTACTAGGAATGTGACCTTGGGCAAGTCTCAAAGTCTCTGTGCCTCAGTTTTTAAATTTTTTAAAAATTTTGTGGAGGGATAATTTACATGCAATAAATGCACAGGTGAAGCGCTAAACTGATGAATTTGGGTAAAAGCATACATGCATGTAGCAAGCACACAATCAAGAGGCTAGAACATTCCTTCGCCACAGGAAGCTCCTCCGTCTGTGCTTGGTTTTCCCACCTATATGAGGAGAAAACAAGAATTCCTGCCTCCTGATGTGTTAGGAAAATCGAATGAGATAATACCAGCAAGAGACTCAGCAAGGCACCTGGCATGAAGTAAGCACTTGATAAAGAGGAGAAAATGCATTGCTTTCATGACCTCCTGTAGCATCTTGGCTCCCTGTTCCCTCCTGGGGGCTGAGGATGGACCAGGACAGGTGCCGGTCAGGAGATGGTCTCTCTGAAGCCTGAGGACATCAGCCTGCCTAAGAGGAAAATGTGAAACTGCCCTAGAGGGGACTCAAAATCTTCCGTCTGCTTCCAGAAGCCCTGACAAGGCTGGGAACAGAGCAGTGGGTCAGCCCTTGCCTTCATCCTGGCCGAGCAGCTAGATCCCCTGTTCTTCTGAGAACGTTACAGATCTGTCTCAGGCGCTGGCGGCAAGGCCAGCTTCAGGAGTTTGCAACCTGTGCAGCCCCTCAAGGCCTGGTGCTCAGAAAGGCCCTGCACTTGGTTGAACGCTCTGATGTCACCTCTTGCAGTCCTTAATAAATTTTGTTCAGGGGGCCCTGCATTTTCATTTTGCACAGGGCCCTGCAAATCATACAGCCAGGGCTGATGATGGGGAAGGTAGCGGGCTTCTCCCTAAAAAGGTTGGTACCCCCACCCCCGCCCCCACTCACTACCCACAGTCATACATACTTCATGCTTATTCACTCCCTCCGTGGTTTCCTCTCTGTCGCTGCCCATAATGGGACATCCAGGATAGTGTGGGTCTGAAAGAGCCCTTGGCCACCAGGATGCACCAACAGAATCTGGAAGCCTGCTTGGGCCGGAAACCCCCTTGGGGACAGCTCCTGCTCACAGGGCCTGCTGGCTGGGCCACTCAAATTCCCATCCTCTGACAATCCTCTCCAGCCGCCTCCGCCCAACTGAGCAGCTCAAGTGTGAAACCACAGCTGGGTGCCCGCCAAGGGGGCTTAGGCTTCATCACATTCAACCTCCCACACCTCGGCCAGAGGCCAGGGTCCAATGGGGCTGCTGGCCAAAGGCCTGGGCTGGAAGGCAGGCTAAGAATGGATTCCAGCCCCCCTAGCTTCCTATGCACCCCAGGGAGTAACCTCTCTCTCTCTCTCGGGCCTCAGTTTCCCCTCTGTGTAATGGGACAGGATTCTGTAAGGCTGGCACAGAGGACAAGAGTACAGGGAAGGCAGATGTCAGAGACCGACTGAATCACTGAAAGAGATTGTAGAACTTCACTGACCAGTACAGTAGCCATGAGCTATGTGTGGCTATTTAAATCTAAATTAATTTAAGAAACAAAATAAACATTTTGGTTCCTCAGCTACTCTAGCCACATCTCCCGTGCTCAACAGCAACATGGGGCTTGTGGCTGCCATATTGGATAGCACCAATATAGAACATTTACATCAACACAGAAAGGTCTGTTGAGATGTGCCTGCCAGGTGGGAAAGCCACAGTTTGGGGAACACTAGTAACTTTATTGACCCCAGATAGGGAGGTGGGGGAGAGGGCCATGGACGAAGAACATTTGAGAAGCACTCTCAGTCTTCCCCAGGCCTCGTGAGTACGGTGGGCCCACCATATAGGGGAGTCAGTAGCCAAACTCCACAGAGCAAGCAGCCCTCCTGGAGTGGAGCACGGGCTTCTGGTCCCCAGAGAGGGAGGCGGTGGTCAACACAGGTGCCCTTCCTAGCACAGGGCTCCGGGATCCAAATGGGAAATGTCTCCCCTCCCGCCCACCCCACATCCAGGGTTGGGGAGACTTGCATGCTCTAGAAGAATGGATCTCAAACGAGCCTGCCCCAGAATCACCTGGCAGCTTGCTAAAGCACAGCTAAGTGAAAACTCTAAACATGTACATGTTCACTTTGTTTATAAGTCAGGTTGAAATACAGGTATTTGGGTTCTGTTCACCCGAGCGTTCGTTATCATTTGGGTCTGTCTGCGTCAGATCGTTGACAGATACTGGGTTGGTTTAAGGTGGGCACATGAGTAAAGGATGCAGCAGAAGGTTGGCAAAGCAAACCTCAAGAAAGAATGGATGGGAAGGGAGAGGAGGGAAAGGGGTGGGAGGGGAAGGAAGCAGAGGAGGGAGGGGCCCAGGGAGCATTTTTGGGGGCTTCTCCTACTGAAGGTCTTTCTACGATTATCTCTTCTACTCCCCACAATGCCCTTATAGCCTGAAATGTGCGGCTCCAAGAGCTTACACAACCCCACGGCAGACACAGGGCCACTAAAGAATCAGGCTGGACTCCACTTCCCTTTCCTTCCCTCTCTCCAACTTTGAATATTTTCAAATGAAATAAGCCTGGGAAGTGGGGAAGGCTCAGAGCTATGAATACATTTTTTTGTGTTCTGGGCTCCCTGGGCTTTGACAGGAAGCTGGGCTGAGTGCGGGAGGTTGCGCTCCGGCTTTCAATGGTGCTTTTTAGGCACGCCTTTACACAGAATGTAAAGAGTCGCGGTTATGAATATTGGCAAGCCCTGGCGGCCCTCTC
The DNA here is from genome assembly GCA_017311185.1 of Proteles cristata cristata. NCBI lineage: Eukaryota > Metazoa > Chordata > Mammalia > Carnivora > Hyaenidae > Proteles > Proteles cristata. The sequence continues at coordinate 1,663,694 of JAESUZ010003943.1, forward strand.
GGTCCCGGAGCCCCACACCCAGCCGGGAGATGGTGGGACTTCCCACCTCCCCCCACCCCCCGCCAGCACCACCCTCGCTCATCTGGGAAGGGTGGGGAACTACGGACCCTGAGTCGGGAAACGAAGGATCAGCGAAACCCAAAACCTGGCTTCTCCTATTTTCAGGAGAAGGACTGTTCTCAGCATCGGGTAACCATAATCACATAGCCAGCTGTGAAGATTCTAGAATGACCCTCGTTTCACAGATGAGGGAAGAGAGGCCCCCTGTGAAAAACTTTCGAACCTCCTCTTCCCACACCCTCCCCCCCCAGCTATGAACACAAGTCCCACCTCCTACTTGGTCACCACACCCCCACTCCCCCAGCAAGCCTCCTCGACATAATGGCCCTTTTGATGGCCGCTTATATTTGGGTAGCACCTCAGTCTCTTCTCCACCCGCTCTTCCGCAAGTGCCTCGTGAGACAAGCAAAGCAAGACTTGATCCCATTTCACAGATGGCCAAAGAGATGAAGGGACCGCACAGCTCCTCCCCATCTCCTGATGGCCAGCCTCTGCCACCACACCTCGCACAGGTGGGCTCTGGCAGCTGCCATCCACAGTCCTTCCCATGCACACCTCCTGTCTCCTCACCACGGCCCAGGAGCACAGTTGATTTAGGATTTCCTGCCCTTCCGACCATCTGTGTGCACAAAATGGGCTTTATTTAAACCACTTCGGAGGGCATCTCCTCTACCCCTTCCTCTGGTTTCATTAATCTGAAGCGGGATAAATCTTTGGCCTTTAACTACCTGATTACAAACAGGTTCCTGGTTCCTGTCCCTGCCCTGATGGGAAACCCATTTCTCGAAGGGTTAATTAACAGCCTTCACACAGGCTGCATTTAGCAACGAGTACAAAGCCGCACACATAAATAACGTCTCCAGCGGAAGAAGAGGGTGCAGATGGTTTGCGACTTTGCCGTCCAGAGTTTTTTAAACCAGTGTGAACCACGTCCTGTCGGGACCCAGGGCTATGAGTCAGGGTCAGGCTTCGAGGTGGGCCCGGCCAGAGACACTGGTGGCCAACTCTGCGCTCTGTTGAAAGAAAGTCTCAAAGGAAAACAGAGTGCCGAGCCAAGCTGGGGGGGGGGGAGAAAGGAGGGCTGGGGAGGGGGATGGGCCTGCTGACTGACCGGGATTGAAAGGAGCCCAGGAGACCCAGAGACAAACTGGGAACAACCAAACTAGAGGCCCGAGGCCCACCTCCCCCAGCAGGGGTGCTGAATGTACCCAGAAGGCCAGCGCCTAGCGCCCAGGGTCCTTGCTCAGGCTCTGCACTGTGTGGTGCCAAGAAGGCTGAGGCTATGACACCCTTTGTTGTGGCGCTAGACAAAGGGTGGAGCGAAGGACAGCTCCGAGGAAGCCGGGAACCTTCTGGAAATGGTACAAAGGCACTGGCAGTCTTCTGCCTCCTTCGAGGGTAAGCGCTGTTCCTCTACAAAGCCTTCGCCTCCCACCTGGGGCTTGCAGCCCACCTACCCCGGCCATGGGGTCACAGCTGCGGTTTTATAATGGATGACGGTGGCAGCCCAGGAGTCCCTTCATAGCAGCCAGCACTGTTGCAAGGTACCTGGAGCCAAAAAGGAGGAAAACAAAAGCCAAGAGACAGAGGGGGCCGTGTAAATACACACTGGACCTCAGGGAAAACGAGGAACAGAAAGGGGAGAGATGAGAAAGATTAGAAAGCAAGCTGTTGGACGTTCTGCCTTTTACCATTCTCCCTGTTTCTCTGGTTCCTTCATGGCCACGCCCTCAGCCCCCAGCTTGGAGAGCCCCCCACCATCCTCATGCAGGCCCTCCCTCCCCCCAGGTTCTAGGGAGGGGGACAGGGCACCTAGGGCATTTCCACCTGGCGACGAGAACGCCCCCTGGTGGCAGAGGGGGGCCCTGTCTTCACAGCAACCCAAGCTGCCCCTCCTGACCCAGGGCTGAACCCGCAGGGCCCTGAGGCCGGGGGCTGGCTCTCCAGGCCAGGCTCAGCTCCTGGGGGTGAGGGAGCAAAGAAAGAGACAGGGGGCGGGAGACACAGGCCTAACAGCAGAGCTCTGTGTTCCAAGGGTGGCAGTTTCTCCCCAAGTAATTTTCCACAGTTTGCCTTTCCCTCTGCACAAAGTCGTGCTCACAGAGTTCAGATGGTGGCTGCCGTCCCCCAGAGGGCTTTTCTGGGCCAGTCACCTGCTCAGTGACCCTACCTGGTTTGACTTCTGCCCTCTTTGCTTCTCAAAACCTCTGTGCCCGTCTCCGGGATGAGGCCCTTTGGGACCCCTGAGGTCTCCATCCCACCCCCTCAAGGCCCAGCTCTGGGTACTTGTGGTAAAGCCAAGGCACCCTGGTTGCTGGGCTGGGCCAACATTTCTGTTTTCTCAGAAGGATCAAAGCCTCATCCCGACCCTGCCAGGAGGAAGCAGTTTTGACTCGTGCAAATATCTGCAGTCCACTTGGGATTTTACTTTGGTGAGAAATAAGTACACAGCCAGCTGCAGATGATGGAAATATGACTTAAGTAACTTTTTGGTCGAGGCTCTTGGGCCGGAGCCCAGATGGAAATAAGACCTTGTATCTCAGTCTCCCCTGCACACTTCTGAAAAAAAGCAAAAGCAGAGGGAGGAAGGGAAAAAAAAGCTGGTGGAAACCAAAGTTCAAAATGGAGTGTGCTCTATTTCTTGGCCTGGGAAAGGAAAAATAAACACCAAACAGCTACTCCATTCAAGTGTGCGTTATCTTGCTCATCCCCGCCAAGAACTGCCTCTCCTCCCTGCTCTGACCGGGAATTACCTCCGGGACAAACAGCCCCCACGCCCACCCCCTAACCCAGGGCAGGCAGACAATGGGCCTCTCCCTGCAGCCCCCAGAGGCTGCAAGATTGGGAAACACAAGGCTATTTTTAATGTCTTATTTGTCTACCAACGGCAGCTCCACGGGCCTGAGAAATGGTATCGTTTGTGGGAGGTGGCATTGATTTTTTTTTTCTAACTTGCTCAGACAAAGCCACATTTTTTAAACTTTCAGAAAAGCCAAAAAAGCAACACTCTCCAAGGGTGAACTCTTGCTCAGCTTGCCCTTCTGCCCTGCAGGGAATGCTCTCTCAGGTGTGTCTGGGAGAGCAGTCCCCCACGGCTCTGTGCTGGCCAGGAGCCAGCCCATGCCCCCAGGTCCCCCCACCCCCCACCTCCAGGGCCCAGGGGAATGGAATTAAGCCCAGAGATCCCAAAGGAGAAAGGAGAACCATTGAAACAGAAAGCAGCAGGGGAAGGAGAGGGAAAGAGGGAGGAGATGTAGGGTCAGAGAGGCTAGGGGTCCCCACTGGTGAGGGAAGCAGGAAGCCTGCCCTAGGGGACTGGTGTGATGGGTGGGGACCCCTGCTCTGGGCAGTCCCTAATACAAAAGGGTGAAAAGTCACACACAGAAGAACTGGCTTCCCAGTAGCCAGGCAACTCCCTAAATCCATGGGTTTGGAAGCGTGCAATGGATGTGACCAGGGGCTAGGAGGGAGCTCCCAGGTGGGTCTGCCCAGGCTGGGCAGATTTTGGACTCTGGGCTGCAAGAATATGTAAAAACAGGAGCTTTTCTGTTCTGGAGGCTTCTAAGGGCTTTTGGCTGTGAGGATGTGGCCACACGTGGGCTCCAGAGACCTCCTCCACCTCCTGCCAGGACAAAGAGATAAAGAAAGATGGCTGGCTGGATGAATGGATGGAGAGAGAGATCTGAGTGAGACAGAGATGAAGGAGACCAAAGCATAAAGATGCAGAGAGATGGAAAGGTAAGTGAGGAAGAGGACTGAGAAGGTGTCGATCCGACCCCAGTCCACAGCTCTCAGGAAAGAAGGAAGGCTAACTGCTCAGGAGGACCAGAATGGAAGAATGCCCTTTCTCCATTAGCCCATGGCCCAGGGCCTGGAGGTGGGGGAGAGAGCGCAGCGGTCATCCAGCTGCCCGGACACCAGCCCCAACAACCCATCTCCTTTCCCACACCTGAGGCTCCCAGCTCAGTCCACACCAAGAGAGCCAGCCTCGAGCCACACAGTGCTTGCCTGCACTTGCTGGGCTGGCCCAGTGACCTTGGATGGGTCTCTTCCTCTGTTCTCTCATCTAAAGAAAATGGAGGGGCGCCTGGCTGGCTCAGACAGTGGAGTGCGCGACTCTTGATCTTGGAGTCGTGAGTTTGAGCCCCGTGTCGGGTATAGACATTACTTAAAATAATGAAATATTTATAAATAAATAAATAAATAAGAAGTCATAATCGTACCTTCCTCACTTGGGTATTGGGGGAATTAATTGATTGTGTTGCAAAATGCTGTGCACATGGTTGGCACATGGTGAGGGCTTGATAAGTGGCAGCTCTGATGCGTGTGGCATGCGGTTGAGAAACAGGGTCTGTTGTTCACAGAAGTATAGTCCCACAGCGGGATGGGCCTCGAGACCCTGGCCCATCAGTGGCACCTTGTGGGATAGATCCCACCAAGGACACCATGAAGGGCCTGCAAGGGGGGCTGCTGATGGCTACATGTCCTTGCTTCCAGGGCTCCCCCTGTGAGTGCAGGTCAGCCTCCCACCAAGCCCTAACCTCCCTGCCCTGGGACGTCTTTGGTTGGGACATTTTGGAAAGCCCAGGGCCATGGAGCAGAAGCACCCAGATAGGCCAACGTGCTGGGAGTCGGGACTTAGCCTGCCCTCACCCCGCAACACATTTAGGGGGCAAGCAGGAAACCGAGGAGAGTCCATCATATCATCCTGGGGGCCTCAGAGAAGCCGGTTCCTTGCAGAGTTGTTCTCTGCAGCCATGGGACGCCTGGCCAGGGGCTTGTCCTTCTGTCCCTAGAGTCTCAGGTTGTACAGAGGGGACAGGGTTTCATTCCTTTCACCAGACTTCAAGAAGCAGCTCCTTCCTGTCCTCTGGGCTGACCCACTGCTCTGCCTCAGCAGTTGCCATCTTGGGGGCCAGCCGTAGCCCCCATCTCCCCCCCAACAAGGGGCCTTGGACCTTATGGGCTGTTGGGAGGAAGTCCAGAGACTGGAGCCATAATCCTGGTTTACAAAAGTCACCCTCATTTTCCTCATCCAGAAAATGGGAATACTAATTGGTACCTGCGGGGGGTCAGCAAGACAACGGCACATATATAACCGCTTAGAAGACATTCGGCTCTGTTCCCTTCGGAGGTGGGAAAAGAACACAATTGAGTGTGTGTTTGTTGGCAGTCTAGCCTGTGGTTTTCAGCAGAACTGGGGAGTGTTTGCATTCCAACCACTCACTAGGAGGGGCGGGGGGGGGTGGATAAAATCAAGAAGATGGCCCTTCTAGAAGCTCGAGTCAGCACAGTGAATGAGAGGGCTATTTCTGGAACCAGATGGACTAGGTTAACTCCCCACACCCTCAATTTCTCTTCTGTAACAGGGGATGATAAAAGGACACCAGGCATTTAGTGCAGCGCGATGATTGAATTAAGTGATCCATGCCGATCTTCTAGCACAACGCCCGGCTACAGTGAATGCTTGGGGCTGGGCAATGGGAAAAGCATCCTGGGACCGAGGGGGAGGGATTGCCAAGATCCATGATCTGAGCAGGGAGTGGAGAAGTCAGACGAGGTGCTCTGTTGGCTTGGCTTGACATAAGGATGTTCTAGAAGGATACCTAAGAAACTGGTAAAAAGGGGTGACCTTGTAGGGGGAAGGTAAGAGGGGATGGAGTGGGGCAAGGCTTTTGACTGTACGCATTGCTTACAATTCTGATGTATCAACCAGGTGAGTGAACTACTTATTCCAAAAAATGATCAATCAACATAAGAAATGTGAGCCACTACTATTATCATTCTGAGCTTCTGTTTCTTTTCTAAATAAGAAATAAGGTCCATGTTCCACCTGCCTAACTAGGAGGTGTAGGGATTCAGAGGGAAAGTGAACATGCAAACATCTTGAAGCAGAAAGGGGATGGGATGAGGAGGAGGAGGAGGAGGAGGAGGAGGAGGAGGAGGAGGAAGAAGCAGAAGAAATCGGGGAGGTGGACAGGGGTGTGCCCAGTGGGATAACGGCGGAGCCATTGTCCCAGGAGCTGAGCCTCAGTAAAGGTGAGCACACCGGCTGGACCTCAGCCCGGGACTCTTTCCTCACGCATCCATGGTGCAAAGGAGACCCCTCAGCCTGCTTAAGATTCCAGGGGGAGGTGGCTACAAATGGGTGGGGCCAAGAGTGGGGTCCACAGGGACCTGTATGTGACCTCTGACACCTGGCCAGAGCTACTGGGAGCAGGAAGGGGACCTGGGAACACAGGCCTGTGAGATGGATGACACGGGGCAGAGGAAAAAGAGAGATTCTGCCCTGAAAAGGTAGGGGGTGGCTGGGCCAGGCTAAGGGTGTAGCAAATGTGACCCGGTCCCAGGCTCTGTGAAAGGAAAAAGGGGGAGCTGTCTCATTTATTCCCCCAATAGTAACTCCATGACAGATTCGAATACCATCCAGATGAGGAAACTGAGGCCCAGAGAGTTTGGGATAATTCTCTAGCCAGCTCCTGAGCATCCGGGATCTAGACCCAGGCCGTGTGGCTCTATCGGGGTACAGTTCCACCCTGGATCACCACCCCACATCAGGGCTGGCCACCCAGCACGGACTCTGTTCATTCATGGAACAGAAACGGCTGCAGCTCAGCTCTGAAAGCTCAGCGACAGCATCGCATCCATCGTTTGTGGATGAAGAAGATTTCCATGTTAATTAGAGGCCCAGAGCCCATGGGCAAAGCCTTCGAAGGGCCGGGTTTGGGAATCCCTCAGGACCCCATGCCCCTGGAACTTGAAGGGCATGAGGCTGGAAGAATGAAAGCACATTTCATGGAATTCCGACAGGAAACCCACGAGAACATTCCCGCTCCATGGATTCCAACAGAAAAACCAAAAGAACATTTCTGCTTATGGGGTTCCAGCTGGGGGCCGGAGTCCATATTCCCTGCTCAGGAGGCTGGCAGTGGGTAGAGGGGTGGAATAGAGGGCTTGTCCCACCCTCAGGGACCATCTCCAGTCCCCCAGATGGATTCAGACACTCTCTGGACTTTCTGGGACAGGGGATGGGCCATTTGGAAACTGACCTGCCCAGCACAGAGTCCCTCCGCCTGGGTTCACAGTGGCTCTCCTGCCAGCCAGCTTCCACTGAGAACTCTAACTCGATAACTTGCAGCCCGCCCCCCCACCCCCACCCCAAGGTCTTTGTAATCAGATAGGACTTGCAAACGTGTAAAAAATCTTTCTCTTAAACTGAATTGTCTCTGGAGACACATCAGTCAACAGCCGGGTGTGCCTGAGGCACACTCCTTGTTCTGCGGGCCATCCTCCTCTGCATATCCACTGCACCCCGGCCCCAGGACCTGCTTGAAGCTCCAGTTGGGAGGGACCCCAAGAAACAGGACAAGTTTCTGGCCTTAAGAAATTTCCTGTCTAGTAGAGGAGCTGAGAGACACCCCAACAGAAGTGCTTTTAAAACACTACAGGAGAAATGGTCAGAGAACTCATCAAAACAACCCAGGTTTATGGGTAACTGCCCCATGCCGGGCACTGTGTGAGGCTCCAGGGCAGAGTGACATCGTTCCTTCACTCCCCAAAACCACTGCCTAATGAAGTGACCAGCAAGTAAGCAGGTATATCACAGTGAGAGGAGAGTTACAATCCAACTTTGCTAGGGATGCGGAACAATAAGACAGCCAGCCCTGAGAGAAGGAGAGAGGAGATCAGGGAAGGCTTCTTGGAGGAAGTGATTCTTGCTCATGCTGAGGAGTGCAGCTAGAAGTGTGGTGAGACTTCAGGGGTGAGAGTGGAGGTGGTGAGCCTTGACCTAGGCTGGGTAGCGGTGGTTAGGGTTGCGTCATGGAATGCTGATGTTAATAAGAGGCAGAGAGAGGGCACGGAGGAGTAGGTTTTAGGCACAGATCAGCAGATGGACAGATCTCTAGGACAGACAGATCACATGGCCGGATCTCCAGGATCCATGGGTATGGTTGGAAGGACACAGCTGGAGGAGTCGTGAGCTTGTGACGTGTGGGATCGCTCCATGAAGGAGAGAAAATGAATGCAGGCAGGGGAGAAGGCTGCATTTAGGAGAACAGGAGGGAATCCAGGCTTTAAGAGAGTCTCTGAGCTCTGTGAGGGCAAAGTGTGACATTTGGAAAATGAAAGAAACTGAGTGAGCTTCCAGGGTCTTTCCATCTGCCACCATCCAGGCACCTACTTCCATCTCATGGGGTTGATCATTATCCCCCGTATGAGGCCACAGGGCCAATCCAGGCAGACTGGCAATGACAAGGGGGAGCCGGGGCTGAAGCAGGAGGGAAGGGTCCCCACGGCAAGCCATCCAGCAAGTCACCACAAGGGACCAGGGGCAGGAATTTGGGGTCAGGATTAAGGGGGAAGTACAGGTGGTAAACCAGTGGTGAGGTCAGAGACACGCACATGGGTGGCATCGAGGACAGCACAGGGACCAGTCTGCCAGCAGAAAGAGGGGCCTGTGGGCCTGAACCAAGTCGGTGGGTGGGGAGCAGGGCCCGGGGGCTGTGGCAAAATCAGCCACAGTGGAAGCAGCCACACCCGGAAACCAAATGCTACTTCTCTGTCCCCTCCTCACAGAGACGGCCGAGACCAGGGCCTCGGAGACTAGGGCTCTAGACTTCACTCCACAAATGGCTTTGCACCCTGGTTGCTTCCCCTGTCGATGAAATGTTCTCACCCATGCCTATCACCAAGGACTGCAGGGGGGCGGGGGGGGGTCAATAAGAAGCTGTCACTGAAGGTGCTTCTGGAGGGCCATGCCGCAGAGTGAGAGAAAATCTCGACGGGCTTCCTTAGCGTCTCTCCCTGGATATCTGATCTAAATTTAGGTTCTTTTAGTCTACGCTGAATCCCAGCCACTGCCTTTCCTTCCTTCCTGCAGGCTGTCCGGAGACAGCACAAGGCCCTGCTGGAAGGCGAGCTGCCTTTTGTCGTTGCACCTGTGAGTCTGCACACGGGCTCCGTGGCAAACGTGCGCCCAACCTGCCCTGTGCTCCTCCGCCTACCCCCTCCCTCAAGCTTCCTGCTCCTCTCCGGGGGGTTGCAGATGCCCTGCCCCCACCCCAGGTCATCCTCAATCTCCCCCAGAGCCATGCCCTTCCTTTGTTCAGCTGCCCCAGAAAGCACACCTTTCCACATCAGGACGCCTCAGGCGCGTCTCTAACCTCTCACGGCCTGTAGCAGCCCTTGTGTTTTTCTGCAAGAGATAACAACTCTGACTAATAGGAACTTAAAACAGAAGAAGTATTGCTTACGAAGAAGCCTAGAGGTGGACAGTTATCGAACTGGCTTTGCGACTCCAAGATCCCGGGGCTCTGGGTCAGTGTCCAAATTCTTTGTTTCCCTCCTTATGGCGGCAAGATGGCTGCAATAGCGCCAGCTAGCACACCTTCTTAAGACTCCCTCCAAAGTCAGGATGTAGGGTGAAGGTCAAAGTGGAAGAATCTATCTTCATGTGTTTTTCTTTTCTTTCTTTCTTTCTTTCTTTCTTTTTTTTTTTTTTTTTTGCTTTCATGTGCTTTTCTTATTTGATCAGAGGTGAAAAAAAAAATCTTTCTCAGAAGCTTTCCCTGTTCCCTCAGACTCCCATAGTCCCCATAACTCCAGGCAAACTTTTCTTGTATCTAAAAAACTGAATTATAAGAATATTGTGAGTCACCAAGGAGGCTGGCGAAGTATCACTTTCTCAGCCTCTATGATCAGAAGAGGGCAAGAGAGAAGGGAGCTGAGAATGGCCGTTGAGTGGTAAATTAACATGGTGCTTTAGAGGGTAGCTGGAGATCAGACAAGATGGCCGTGTATGTTTTCTCTGTAGTTACGAGAGCTCACTATCTCCCAGACCCTTGTTCTGCCCTCTGACTGTTCACCCTGGGATTGTGGGAACATCCCCCTTCCCTAGGGTCTGCTCACCCCCCTCTGGAATGACAAGGCTATCCCCATGCTGAGAGCGAACTGAACCCTCAGCCTCCTCAACTAAAGCAGTCGCAAGTCAGAGATTCCAGGATGAGAAGAGCTGAGCCTTGTCACAGACAATCAGCAAGTTTTACTGGTCTCTGTGCCCAGCCCTGGGGGAAGCAGGAGCCTGCCCCTTATGAGCTAATCATCTGGGTAACTGGCAGCTTATTAGAATGGCCTGGAAAATGCTTTCAACATACCCCTGCTCAAAAGACCTAACCCCCCCTCCCCCATCTAATCTTGAGAGAAATGGTAGTCAACAAATTCCTGTAGAGAGGCATTCAGCAGTATAGCAGATCAACTGACCAGCAGAAGCAAGGAAAGTTGGAGAAACTGTCATGTCTCTACGGAGACACAATGACTAAAGGTAATGTGGTACATCCTGGATGGATCTCTGGGACAGAAAGAGAATTTAGGTAAAAACAAAGAGATGCTGAATAAAGCATGGGCTTAGTCGTGATCTATCAATTTGGGTTATTAATTGTAATTAATGTGCCTTATTAATGCACATGGCTAATGATAGTGGGACTATATATGAGCAACAAGGGATGTATACTATATCCTCAATTTTCTGTAAATCTGAAATTGCCCTAAAAACTAAAAACTAGCATCTCGGGGACTCTTGGACTCTGTTAGTCCAATGGCTGTCCTACCTTCTACTCCTCTCCAGCTGACAGAATTGTAACAAGCTGTGTGGTTCCCAGCTCCTTCCTTCCACGGCACCCTGGTGACAGCCCTTGGCTCCCAACTGGATCATTCCTCCAAGGGCTTCTAGCAGGGATCTGGCCCCAGAGAGGGGATCATGATGAGGGGCAGAGACTGGTTGGAGGAGAATAGAAGAGAAACGCAGCTCGCACTCAACGTGAAGCTTTCTGGCTGCTCCTGGAGGCAAGTCCCTTCCTTTTTTGCCTAACTTCACTTGATGGCAATGAGGGAAAACATGGCTACCCAGGAAGTATATGAAAGTTGAGGGAGATCCCTTGGAGATTAAAACTCACAGAGGTAGGGGCGCTTGGGTGGCTCAGTTGGTTGAGCGTCTGACTTTTTTTTTTTATGTTTATTTATTTTTGAGAGAGAGAGAGACAGAGCATGAAGGGGCAGAGAGAGAGAGAGAGAGGGAGACACAGAATCTGAAGGAGGCTTCAGGCTCTGAGCTGTCAGCAGAAAGCTGGAAACGGCTCAAACCCATGAACAGTGAGATCATGACCTGATCTGAATTCGGACACTTAACCCACTGAGCCGACCAGGCACCCTGAGTGTCTGACTCTGTGCAGCCGCCCTCTGTGAAGACTGGTGGTGTGCCCCCATATTGACACAGCCTTCCCTAGTCACTGTGGAAAGGGGAGAAAACTGAGGGAAAATGTCAGTAATTAAATGCTTCCACTGAAAAGTGACCTATATTGTGTCCACTCACATTTCATTGGTCACTGAAAGTCACATGACCTCATCTAACTTCCAGATGGCTGGCAAGTACCATCCACCAAATCCCCGTAAAGAAAGGGGAATGCGATTCTGGAACAATAATACTGTCCTCCACAACTTTAGAAAGTAACCCATTTCCATATCAATTTACTCATCTATAAAGTGGGGATCATGATATTCACTTTAAGAAGTTGTTGTAGGGATTGAACAGACAGGCTGTTCCAAGTACACAATTCTCTCTGTCAACTAATTGGTTCAGGGACGGATGCACAATCTGATGATACAGAATTTTGTTTAAGATTTGGTTGATGGAGCCTCTGTTCTTTTAAAATATTGAGCAATGGGAATCAAGAGAGCCTGAAGCTCTTGCACATAATAAGTGATCATTATTTGTCTTGATAAAAAGTAAATTTCAGGAACTGTGAGAGTCCCCAGTTCCATCTGGCCTAAGACTAAACTGTATCTAAGGAGGTTTTCTAGAACAAGTTCCCCAATGAGCAAAAACACAATGTCATTGATCCCCACTGAATTCATCAGATTCCCTATTATATGGATTCATGGGGTTCACTCATTTCCCTTCATAGTTTGTAACACTTTGTAATCAAATATATAGAGATACTACTTAGTCCACGAAATTTAGGATTCAAGACATGTTGCATTCAAAATTTTCCCAAATGAAATCTAGCTAAAACTGTATTTGTCAGGGTCATAGAAAGTTGGTGAAGAAGGTTATAGAAGGACTCTAGGATTTGCTCACCCATGAAAATAGATAGCAGGGCCTTCACTGTGAATCCATGGTTGACCTTGGTGCTGCCCACGTGCTGCATACTGAGGGGCAGCCTCCACTCTGAGCCAGACTCGACCTGAGGACCTGCCTCAAGGTTCCCTTGGGCACTTGGGGCTCTCACAGGCACAGAGCTGTACCCGCCCTGTCCAGGGCTGCACCACCTCAGCAAATCTATGGGGGCCAACCTCTGGTGTCCATGCCCCTGGTCCCACAGAATCTCCCAACACTTCTCTTCTTTGGTCCAAGATATCCTATGACCCCTAAAGGCCATGCTCCTCTCCTGGCCCTCCTGACAGACTCTCCCTTTAACCACCAGATGAGTGCAGGCCCTACAAATCTCAGGGCAGCCCACCCCTGCCTGGCAACTTCTCCATTTGGCCGGAAACACAGACCAAAGACTGTTAACTTCCCTCACAGTGATAAGGAAAGCTCAAACCTCAAGAACTCAAAAGCAAGCTTTTCCAGAACGGCAAAGGAAAAGGTGCATACTTCCTCTTGTATCCTGATAAGCCAGCAACCTAAAAATGAGGAAAAATGAGACCCTACTTCTCAACAGCTTCTTCTACTTCACACTGACATCGAGCCCTGCCACATATATCTGTACATGGAAGCAGAAGGTCCTAATGGTTGATGTTTAATTTGCTTTGCCATGGAACCTGTCTGAACCAAGACATCTTAGTTCTAGAATTACTTATTGATCAGAACTCCTTTGGTGCTAAGCGACAGAAATCCAAACTGGATCAATTTTTTTTTTTTTTAAAGGTAATTGGCTCTTGTAACCAGTAAAACAGAAGGTTGGTAGAGCCTCAGGAAGACTGAAATGATGTGGTAGAGTCAGTCAGATTTTCTCTCTGGCTCTTTGGCCTACTTTCCTCTCTGTGTAGGTTTCACTCTTTCATTGGCTTCTTTCTTGTGTCCTTGGGCAATGGCTCCAGCAGCATCAGGCTCCCTTGGTCCTCATCACTCAGTATCTTAGAGGGAGAGAGACTCTTTTTCCAGCATTCATAGCCTGAATCTCAAGCAAGACTCTTATCATATTGTGTATCTGCCCCTGAACCAATCAGTTGGTCAAGAGGATTTTGTACTTGGAATGGCCACTTGGGCCACATGTTGCCTTCTGGATGGTGGCAGGAGGCCCTATCAGAAACAGCTTCACCAAGGGGCGCCTAGGTGGCTCAGTTGGTTAAGTGTCCAACTTCAGCTCACGTCACGATCTCACAGTTTGTGAGTTTGAGCCTCGCATTGGGCTCTGTACTGACAGCTCAGAGCCTGGAGTCTGCTTTGGATTCTGTGTTTCCATCTCTCTCTGCCCTTCCCCTGCTCACACTCTGTCTCTCAAAAATTTTCTTTAAAATATTTTTAAAAAAAAGAAAGAAAGAGCTTCACCAAGAAGAGGGATGATTCCTCTAATAAAAATGGAAGCTATGACCTAGCAAAGAGAAAAGAGTTCTGCACAGGCAGACAGAAACAGCAGGGTGTCCCTTATGGACAATGTAGGGAGCGAATGGCTGGTGGACATATATTCAGTTAGGTTCAGTGATGAAGGTGCAATAGTGAGGATGAGCTAGCTGCTGTAAAAAACGACTCCCAAATCTCAATGCCTTCATTGCCAATCCATGGTTGTCCCTGGCACTGTCCACATGGGACTCACTCATGTCACAGTCCAAAAGTCATCCAGCCATGGCTTTATGGAGTCATCCAGAGACCCTATCTCCCTCATTTTAGTGACTTCCTCATCCTCCAAGGCTCTGGAGTCCTGTGCATCTACTTGCACATAGATGGGGAAAGGGGAAACACATGGAAAGTCATGCAGGAAGTCTGTAGGAAATTGATGTATATCACTCCTGCCCAACATCCATTGACCTGCACTTGCTAACAGCAAGGTGGCCTGGAAAATGTTCCCAGGAAGAAAAGCAAACAGCGTTTGGTGAGTTCATGAGTTCATCATCTCTGCCAAATTGAAGGCAGGCCCCCACAGGACCAAGACGTGTTTTGACAGGAGGTGGGGGAGGCAGGGAAGGGTTCTCTTGTGCCTGGAACTCAAGGATGCCAGCCTCTGCCCTTCAGATTGTTCACCTTGGGCAGGTCACTGTCCCTCTCTGAACCTCAGTCTACTCATCTGTCAAATATAACATACCCCCACTAAAGCCTCTTCCTATGCAACATTTTCTGCTTCTGTGCCTCACCTGCTGCCTAAAGGCCCCATGGCCTTTCCAAGCTATCAGTTTCTATGCTCCATCATCTCTGACCTCCCCTTTAACTTCACAACATCCCGCCATCCAAGCCCTCCTTTCTCCTTCTCTGCTTTGTCTTTCTTTGTAACACCTATCATATACCAATGCTTTTCTCATTTATTCATCTTCTCAGTATAAAGGAATCTAAGTGCCAAGAAGTCACAGCTTTTTGTGTTTAGTTCACTGCTGTATCCCCAGGACCTAGAAAGTACTTGGCCTATTGTAAGCGCTCAGTAAATATATGTCAAATGAGTGAATGAATGAATGAATAAAATTTAAAACCTTTCTTAGAATAGCAAGGTGTCTAAAATTCATAACAGAACAACACTGCCATCTGGTGCCAGACACTTGAATTGCAAGCACAAAATATGATGGGGAGGGGGAATCTCTGGAGATAAGTCTTGTCAGATCAGCCCTACTTCATTGCTTAGAGCACCACGAGCTGACTTTGGCAGTTTGGATGTCTCAACAGCCCAGTGGGATCTGACTTTCTGTTCATGGATCTGATCACTAGATGAGACCTGACTAACCATTTCCAACATCCTTAAATGCCCTGGAATTCAAAGCTTGTTCTGATGCTGCTGAAATCAATAAACACATGGAGAATGCTATATCTTCAGAAGATGAAGTATCAGAAAAAAGATCCCAGTCCTGAGAGAGGATGAAGGAGAGAATATATGAGGTGAGACAAGTGAAAAAGGACCAAGGGAAGAAGGAAAAGCATTTGGGGAGGAGCCAGGAGACTAGACTCCACCTCCGACCTGATCTCTAGTTCACTCTGGTTTCCTCATCTGCAATATGAAAGCATTGACTAGATGGGCTCTAGCCCATAAATTTAGCCGAGCCCTAAAGTCCTTATGAAGAAACAGAAAGGTCATAGTTACTATACTTCCAACATCTAGAGTTAATGTCTAGGAAGAGAAGTAAGTGGCTCATTTACTGGTCAGAAGCTGGTGTCCTCATTTGAGGGGTTTCCTCTTTAATAGGCAACTGTTCTAATGTGGTGCCGGCCTCTCCTAGAGGACGTGGCTGCTTACCGGAATTTCCCTCACAGAGCCTTACCCCTGCTTGGCCCAGCCTTGCGGGGTCAGACTAGTGCCATTAGTGTCGTGGCAACCATGCCTCACCCCCAACACTCACAGGTTTTGCTTGCTTTACTCCTTTCGATAGCCTGAGGGTTGATTCCAGGTGATCTCTGATTTCCTTTAGTCTAGTTTGCTCCTCTAATTCCCTCATTGGGTTGGCTGCCCCGGGATGAGGGGAAGTGGCTCTCAGTGGACTTTGTCCCTTCCTCCAGACCCTTGGCCATTGGTGACAGGAGCGGCTTTGGTGGCTCTGGCGATGCCAGAGTTCTTCCCTGATGGCCTCTGGCCCAGCTCAGTCCAGCCCAGCTGTATGGAGCACATTCCAGGATTTTGGGGATATAAGGTGAGTCTCTGTCCCCACAGGGCTACATGGAGGGACATAGCACATGCAAAATAGCAAACAAGCCATCACAGTGTATGTGATGGGGTTTGGGCTGAAGGGATCGTTGACTGGGAAGCCTTCCTGGAGGGGGTGGGATTCCTATGGCCTCTGAGTTCATAGAGTATCTGAGGGGAGCACACCTTGTCCCAGCAGATCTTAGCACCCAGAGTCAGGGAGAGAGACAGCTATGAGCACCCTCCCGCATGATGTCATTGAGATATAACCCTGACCACCTTGTGACACTGGAGCATCTGGGAGCCCAGAACATTTTACGGCCCCACAGAGTCCCGTTGTTCTCCTTCCATTGTTATCTTTCTCTGCTTCCCCTACCACTACCAGAGACTCCTCTCCTCTAGGCCTAGTCGGGGTCCCTGCTGTGCCTGCCACCTTCTCTCCCTGTATTTGCCCCTCCTGCCGGGCAACTCCTCCTACTTACTCCTAGGAGTGCTCATCCAAGGGAATAATGAGCCAGATTAACTTTGTCAGTTCAGTATCACCACCATCCCTTTCTACCTTCTCCTCTGTGGCACCAAGAGAGGCTGGGAATCACAATTCCCAGAATTCCCTTGGTCGGATGGTTCCATCTTGGAACTGCCAAGGAGAGGCTCTGGTTCCATATTGGGCAGATGGACGAGAAAGAGAGGTTATCGTTACATCTACATACAGATGAAGAGTTTTCTGTGAAAATTTAGCAACTAAATGAACACGTACTACAAGTGTAAAATACATACATAGATTTTGGAGATTTTGTACCAGAAAAGGTAAAATATCTCATAAATATTTTTAAAATGTTGGTTACACTTATTTTTGATAAGTTGGGCTAAATAAAATACATTATTAAATGTATTTAATACATACATGTATTTAATGTATTAAATGTATTTAATAAATTAAATGTATTTAATAAATACATTATTAAAAACTGTTTTGCCTGTTTCTTTGTACTTCTTTAATGTGATTAGTGGAAAACTTTAAATTACATATGTAGCTCACATTATATTTCTGTTGGACAGAGCCGGTTCAAAGTGCGCAGAAAATGGATAGAAAATAAACACACAAAACACTCGTGGCCGCAGGAGACAATAGACAATGTCACAATGTTGAATGGCACTCGGGAGTCATGCAAACATCAAGAGGTCAAGAGGTAAGAGCTCAAAGGAGAAAAAGAGGTCCCTCAGGGCTCCGGAGTGGGAAGAAAGGTGGTGAAGGCAGAACTGAATCACACCCTGAAGGATGGGGAGTCTGTGGCTGGGGTGAGGGCACAGAGACCATTCCAGGAGTGGGGACAATGTCCTAAGGGAGGAATAAGTCAGGCTTCGCCAAGGTCTGGGAGTCTCTAGCAGATGGGAAGGAACAGCTAGTTGTTTCCATTGTGCTTTCAGTCACGACTCCATTCATTCTCCCCTGTGGCCCAATGTTGTGGGAGGGGAAGAGGCAGACAAGAAGGCACCGAGAAGGATGCCCGGAGCATGGGTGCCATGTCCAAGGGTGCCAGAGGGCCTTTGAAGACCAGGTCGCAGTGCAAACTCAAACCCAGGCCCGAACACCTCCTCTGGCTTCGTCTAGAACAGGCTCATTGTGGGGCCACATTTCCAGGGGGGGCTGGACTCAGGGGTCTAGGCTCCAGCAGGGTAGGATGTGCCCTCCCTTAGCCCCATTCCAAGTAGGTTCCTGGTGGCTATAGACCTGAGTCCTGGAAAATGTCATGGGGGAAAACACGTATTTCTGTCTGAGATGAACTCCCTCCATCTGGGCATCATGAAGTGTGGCAGAAGGAGTCATAGGGACAGGAAACACAAAGCCATGGCTTGAAAGTGCATGTGCTTGCATTATGCTAAATTTTTAGCATGGCTCTGTCTGATTGGCAGTGGGTTCTTTCTGAGAAAACCTGGGACCTCCAGTTGTCCTGGCCTGGTCCTTTGGGACTGACTGCCTGGAGCCGGCAGGGAGGGTGCTGGAGCTGAGTCCAAGATGGATGCTTTCCATCATTTCAGAAAGAGCCAGCCCAGAGACTGGACCAGAGGGTTGTCGGTCCAGGTCAGTCAGGCCAGAGGGGGCGCCAGAGCACCCACTGGAGCACAACCCAGCTGGTAGAGGTGATCTCAAAAAAAAGCACTGATTCCCCAAACTTTAAAGTGTGAAGCCTCCTAGTTGGGAGATCTTTGAAAACAGGAGAGCTGGGGCGGCTGGGTGGCTCAGTCAGTTAAGCATCCAACTTTGGCTCAGGTCATGATCTCACGGTTTGTGGGTTTGAGCCCAACATTGGGCTCTGTGCTGACAGCTCAGAGCCTGGAGCTTGCTTTAGATTCTGTGTCTCCCTCTCTCTCTCACCCTCCCCTTCTCTCGCTCTCTCGCTCAGAAATAAATTAAAAACATTAAGAAAGAAAAAAGAAAACAGGAGAGCTTTTCTACCATTGCTCAATGGCCCTTAATGTTAGCTTCCAGGAAAAGGGAAGACTTAGCTCAATAAATCCTTCCTAAGCACCTGTTACCCAACACTGAACCAGGAACATGGGGGAAATGCAAGGAAGAGTAGGGAATCTTTAAAATTCAGAGCAGGAAGAAATTGAAGGGGTCATGGAGGCCAAAAAAGATTCCCCAAAGTAGAAATTCTTGCAGCAACATTTCTGGCAATTTGATGTGGACTTGGTCCTCTGCTAAAAGACATAGGAGCCTTTGGCAGACTGGCTCAGTGCATGAAGTGCTGAAGTGTGCGGTCCAGACTGTAAGTGATGGGGGAGCCTGAGCCAGGAATGGACAGTGGACAAGGGAACAGGGAGAGAGGTCCTCCTAGACAAGGGGCCTGAAGTGTCCAAGTGTCCATGAAGGACACGGGGGCTCTGGGGTCATGAAAAAGAGAAGGGGATGTGAAAATGGTTAGAAGAGGGAGATGGAGGAGAAGAAGGAGGAGGAAAGGAGAGGAGGGGAAAGGAGGACTAGGAAGGGGAAGAAGAAGAAGGAAGAGTAGAAGAAAGAAAAGGAGAAGAAGGGGGCTCCTCGGCAGCTCAGTCTATTAAGCATCCGACTTTGGCTCAGGTCATGATCTCACAGTTTGTGAGCTCAAGCCCCACATCAGGCTCTGTGCTGACAATTCAAAGCCTGGAGCCTGCTTTGGATTCTTGGTCTCCTCCTCTCTCTGCCCCTCCCCTACTTATGCTCTGTCTCTCAAAAATAGATAAACATTTAAAAACTCTTTAAAAAGAAGACAAAGTGAAAGAGGAGTGATTCAAGAGGGAGCAGGAAGCTCTCCAACCCCAGAATCTGTGTTGCCTAAAATCTCACTAGGAAATTTTCATTTGGAAGGACCGTCTTTCATTCTTTATTTTCATCTTTCAAAATGAAGCCCTTCTGGGGGCGCCTGGGTGGCTGAGTCATCTAAGCGTCCGACTTCGCTCAGGTCATGATCTCGCAGTTCATGGGTTCGAGCCCCACGTCGGGCTCCGTGCTGACAGCTACCTCAGAGTCTGGAGCCTGTTTCAGATTCTGTGTCTCCCTCTCTCTCTGACCCTCCCCTGCTCATGCTGTCTCTCTCAGAAATAAAACATTAAAAAATATTTAAGCCCTTCTTGCTGACACAACATATGAAGGCCCTACTAGGAATTAAGATGCTGAAAGCCAAGCAACAGGAGCTGCCAAATATTAGCCAGTCGGACCAGCTGCTGGTCATGTCCACAAAAATGTGACGCCAGTACAGGGAAGAGAGAGGTTGGGTTCTTGCAGGGCATCAGAATCTCCACCCCCACTGACCTTAGGAAAACCCTGACATTTTCCTTTCAGTCTCCTTGAAGCTCAGCCCTCCAGACAAACCTCCAAAGTAGAAAGAGAAGCAAGGGCTTCTTTATGATCTCAACCTTCTTTCCAAAGGGCTCACAGGAGAAAAGTCCTGGAGAAGCTTTCATAGCAAAATTGTTAAGATCTCAGGCTCTGGAGTCAGATTCCCTGAGTTTGCATCTGGCTCTACCGTTGGATCTAAGACCTTGATCCCCATGTCTCTGAAGCCCATTTTCCTTGTTTGTAAAATGAAGTTGATGGGAATACTTATTCCATAGGATAGTTGTGCGGGTTAAGCAATATAATGCACTTGAACTTAGAACACCAGGCATTATGCTGGGTAGATGCTGTTCTTTATTATCACCAATCTTCCTACAACGAGCCAACAAGGAATCTCTTGGCTGTTTCAATGACAGGGTCTGACTAGCCAGAATGATACTTTTTAGCGTCATTTCCCCCATCATTCAATACTTACTCAGTGAGCACCTATTGTGAGCAGGATTTTATAAGAAATATAAACAACGCAAGGGTCAGTGCAGAAATCTACCCTGTCTTGAAGGAATGTACAAACTTAGCACAATGAGTCACAGTGTCAAGGGACTTCAACACAATACAGTGGACAGGTGTGTAGGCCCCATATCATTTAAGATTCAGTTAGGCTATGAGTAATCAAATTATCCCAAATGACAGTGGCTTCACCAAGGCACAAGTTTATCTTTCTCTTCTGTAAACCTGGTCAGAAGGCAAGCAGTCCAGGCAGGTTTTGCAACTCAACGAGTGTTAAGGGCACCCTCGGTGTAGGGATCTACCTCAACCCGCCCTCCTGGTACTTGAGCACCAGCCTGGCCATCTTCCTCTTCATCAACATCACCCTTCTTCACCAGAGCCACACTTAGAGAGCACACACCAGGTGCCAGGAACTGTTTTAATCACTCCTCAAATATTATTTCATAGAATCCTCACAATAGCCCTATTATGTCAATATTAATTTCCCTCCTATTTTATTGCTAAGAAACCTATGGCACAAGAGGATTAAGTAACTTGCCCAACTAGGTGGCAGGGCCAGGATTTCAACTCAGTCTGGCTCCAGAGTCAGAAGAAGAAGCAAGGAAGGGCATTCCCTGACCCTTTAATGACCCTTGTGCCAGGGCTTGGTCACATGGTCATATCCAGCTGCAAGGGAGGCTGGGAAATGTAGTCTTTATTCAGGACAGCAAAAACTGTGAGTTCTATTACTAAGAAAGATGGAGAGACAGATTTGGGGGACCAATTTGCTGTCTGTGGTATGGACCTCCCCCATTTCATCCCCTCTCCCAAAGTGGGGCGCTCTAGCAGTAACACTGTATAACATAACCTGTCCCCTGCCCCCAGCCTCCCACGCAGAGCTCCTGACTGGGACTAAGAGAGAGACCCTTCTCTTCATGTTGGACAGTGGCATATACTCTCGAGTGCTGAGGGCAGCAGATTTCAGTCAGGTCTTCCGGGCTGTAGTCTTCAAAGAAAATAATTAAGTGGATGTTCTGAGTGAAAACGCTGCCCAAGCCATGCTTCCGGCAGCCAGTGCCAGGGTTACCTAAGGTCCTGCTGCATTCCTGCCCTTGGGTGCTATAACACCCACCCATAAGCTTGTGATAAAAATCCTCTTGTTTGCCTCAGCGGGTCCCTGACAGTTACCCAACTGCCATCAAAGGATTCTTACCCCACAACCAGGCAAATGTGGTAAGCTTGCTATCAGTGCCAAAGAAATGTTATGGACATATGGAAGTCTGGCCTAGGGGGTTAGAGGAAGCTTCGTAATCCGGGGTAGTACAGCTATGATTAGACACATAAAGTGCTGACCACATGAGAGACACTCTTCCACTTTGTACATAGTCTCACTTAATCCTCAAATACCCAATGAGGCAGGTCCTACTGTTACTATACTCATTTTACAGATGAGTAAACCAAGGCACAGAAATGTTAAGTAACAAAAGGTCACACAATAGAATAAATAGAAATGGGTCTTTATTCCCCCCAGTCAGCCTGGGTCTGGTTTCCATGGTCTTAACCATCATTTGGGCTTGGGTGTTTGGTGTCTGGGCTGAGTCTTGAACAAAGGGTAAGACTGTGCTGGGCGGAGGCAGCAGGACTGTCCACACCGAGCAAAAGGCATGTGGGAGGCATGTCATGGATTCAGTAAGTGCAAGGCTGATTTGAGAGATCTGGCACAGCTACAGCACACAGGTTCTGAGGAGAAAGAGCAGGCAACCAGACTGGAGATCAGGACTGGGAGTCAATTCAAGGTGGGGACTGGGAATCTATGCCAAAGAGTTGGGGGTAACTTTGGAGGCCCTGGGGAGCCATCGAGAAGGCTGGGGTCAGGAAGTAACACGCTCTGGGCCTGGCTTTGGGATGAGTGCTCAGGACTATGAGCTACGGGATGAAAGGGGAACAACAGTCAGGAGGCTCCTATAGTAAATAATCCAGTATATGGGATTCCAAGAGGGATGGAGAAGAGAAGATGAAGATGTAATCTCTTGGGGTCAAGGAGCAGAACTTGGGGGTGCCTGGGATACTAGGGAGAGAGAGGCACCAAAGGCAATTCCATAGGGATTCTATGCCCACCGGCAAGGTGGAGTGGGGAACGTGGGGATGGTGAATACTCATTGAATGGCATGAGTTTGAGGTGCCAGTGGGAGACCCTGGTGGGGCATCTTTCAGGCAGAAACGCAGAAACTAAGTATGGACTAGAAACGCAGCTCTGAGCTCAGATACACAGCATGTTCCCTGAAGCTGTGGGCACAGATAATGCCCTGAGGGGAGACCCTTGATCAGAACCTGCTAGCACAGCGGGCAGCTAGGAGATAGGAAGCAGTTAGCTTAATGAGCTGAGGATGAGCAGGCAGCGGCACACCCTAGAAGACCAGAACAAGCTCTCAAAAGGAAGGAAGGACCCCCGGTGTCAAAAATGGTGGGGGGAGGAGGGCAGGAGGTAGGTGAAGGCTTGTGGCCTCCACTGAGGGTTCGGCTCGCTGCTGGCCCTGCCCCATTAGAGCCCCCACAAGCCTTTCTGTTGCCCTGGAAATGGCTCTGGCACTGGGGATCTGCAGAGTCAGATCATTCGGATTTATGATGGAAAATGGCCCCAGGGACTCAGGCAGTTTATTGCTCACAAACGGATTCCAACTTGTCCGTTAAAGTGCTTCATTCTGGTCCCAACACCTGGCATGTTCACACCTCGGATGAGGAGTCGGGCCTGCCCAAATGATTAGTGTGTGGGCTTGGCCTTGTGGGGAGCAGCACTGCCCTCCTAAAGGAGGCTAGGCGGACTTCGGAGCCAGGGCCACCCCATCTACACTGCCCCAGGAGATGCAAGCAAGGCCTCGGGCATTCCCATGCCCCGGCCTGTCCTGAGCTCCGTGGGGCAGGCCACATTCCCCAGGAGGGCTGTGGCCAAGTGGGGTAACAGAAGACTGGGGAGCAAGGAGTCGGCATCAAGCCCCAGATCTCCCAAATAAGAACCGTGTGACCTTGACCAAGCTCCTTGGTCTGGGATTGTTTCCTCTTCCACGGGTGGGAAAAAAATCCTCCCCTTGCCAGGCGGTCGTGGTGATTCAATCACTTGTGTGAAGCATGCAGCCCAGAGCCTGGGGAGTGGCCCTTACTCAGTAAATAAGAGTGATTGTTCTCACCAACTGTCCTGCAGTCTGTCCCTTGCCCCAAAGCATGAAGAGGACAAAGGAATGTCCCTGGAAGGTGAAGTCACAGGACCGGAACCGCGAAGCCACCTCCCCCACTTTGTCTCCTTCCTCAGACGCCTGGCCCCCCTTCTCCAGCCTCGAAGCTGCAGCCTCCACTCTCAGGCAGGCCTCCCCCACTTCCCCAACCCCTCCAACTAGCAACTTAGAAAGCTGCCCCGGCATCTCCAGGAAATGGGGCGTGGCGAGGGCCCGGCCTTCGCAGTCAGAATCTTCCAGCTCTCCAGGGAGAGGTGGAGGCAGGTGGGCTGGACCAGCAGGCCTGCGAGGGAACAGGCTGTTGAGCTGTTGGCCCGGCAGGCTGACAGGTAACTCACAGTGTCCTTTCCAGGTTCACACTGTGTTTTGCTGCTGCTTCTGTCTCGTGATAACCCCACGTGGTTCTTCCCAGTCTGTACCAATATGGCAGCAATGGACCAATTGTGAAGCAATGCAGAATTCTTCATGCTCTTGCCTAATTTTTACCTCCCCAAACTGCCCACCTCTCCCACCTGAGCTCAGCCCCAGGCAGGTTTATTTTCTTTGCTGCACTCCTTTTAAAAAAAAAAAAAATCAGGATGCAGCCTGGTTGGAGAAAAAGATTGGGTACTTGACTGTTTCCATTGGCACTTTGGTCCTCCACCCTCTTTGCTGAAATCCACGCTAGGCAGAGGGTGAGAAGGCACTTCCCAAGGGGAGACCCTCTTACCTCCCAGGCATTTGGCCCTTGCATCCCATTTCCAGTACGTGTTGTGGGGGGGGCGCACTGAGGTTAGGGGTGCATCCCAAGGTAGCTGGTAAGGCAGATAAAGAGAGGTCAGATATGTCCCAGTGCCCCTCATCCCCCAGCCCTCACACACACACACACACACACACACACACACTGTGACAAAGTCATTAGCCAAGGCAGTAAATGCCAAATTCTCATCAGCTGCAACCCAGACCCCTGGTGGGTCATAGAGGCAGGGGTGGGAGGCTGGTGATTGGCAGGAGTCTCAGTTCCTACCCCAAGAAGTTTCTACCATAGCTAGGGAAACAAGATTGCCAATGGGAATTAACTAGAAACAAAATAAGATGTCGAATTTTAATTTTTTTATTTTTTTATTTTTTTTTTATAGCTTTCTTTTTTTTTTTTTTAATGTTTTATTTATTTCTTAGGAGAGAGAGAGAGACAGTGTGAGCAGGGGAGGGTCAGAGAGAGAGGGAGTCACAGACTGAAACAGGCTCCAGGCTCTGAGCTGGCAGTCAGCACAGAGCCCGACGCGGGGCTCGAACCCACGAACCGCGAGATCATGACCTAAGTGAAAGTTGGACGCTTAACCGACTAAGCCACCCAGGCGCCCCAAGATGTCGAATTTTTAAATCTGAGGTTCTAGAAAATTAGTCTTATCATTGTTTGCAGGGACCCAGTGGGTGCCTGGTAGAGCCATGGAACATTTGAGTGCCGTGGGAGGGAGCGGCTGAGGGAGAGCAGCTTGACGAGGAGAGAAGCCACCTTGGTTACCTGATACAGAGCCCCAAAGCACCCAGTCATGAGAATATGTCTCAACACAGTGACCAACATGACCAGCTGTGGCCAAGCGGGCTGCCTCCTCTTGGAGCTACTTGAAGAGGTTGAGACTTAGGGTTTTGTTTTGCAAGGAGGGTTACAAGCAAACACCTGACTTATGGACCCTCACTGTGGTGGAGGCCGAGGAACAATGGTGGGGGGGGGAGGGAGGTGAGGACTGAAGAGGGATGGGGGGTACCAGAGCCAGGCCCCCTCACATCTCCAGTGTGCTGGAGTGGGGTGGGTGATGTCAACTCACCCATGTCTTGGCTCGAGGAGGACAAAGAGGAAATTTGGGACAGTGATCACTGGGGTAGCAGAAGAATATCCAGAAGATCTGTCTCAGCCAATTGTGAAAGAAGCCCCACTCTCACCACAAGAGACTTCAGATGCCCTAGGGTCTCTGATTAAAAAGTCTGGGTCCCCTCCTACTACCCCCATTCCCCTCATCAGCACAGAGGCGACCGAGACCTGTTCCCGGTACACTTGACTGATCTCTCCAGGACAGAGGCCAGAGCCACTGAAATCATTCGCAGATGCCCCTTGTCTCATGTGGCCCCACTCGGCAAGCGACCCAGAGCGTGCCACCCAAGATAAAGGTTTCCGTCGGATTCTGTGGTTCAGCCGAAGCCGTGTTCTGAATAGTCCAAATAAACAGTGTTCGGCCTGGAGGCCAGGACACACCCAAACATGCCACTTCCAATTCCAGCACCAACTGGGTGCCACAGGCACAAACCCATCTTCTAAGTCACAGCCAGCACTAAATCATGCCTAGTGGGCCACGGCAGCCAGCTGCGAGGGCTGGCTACCAGTTGTGTGACTCTGGGCTTACAGTCATGAGACTGCAGGGCTGGGCAGGGAAGTTCTCCCACCAGGGAGACAGGAGACCCTCACTCCCTGCCTGCACCAGCACCCCTGGTGACCTCCCTCAAGCTGATTCTTCCTTGGTTTCTCCATCTGTAAAATGGAAGAGAAGGACTAATACCACAGTTCTAAAAGTGTGTTCCCTCCAGCAACAGCATCGCTTCAGAAGCTGCTGGAAATACAAATTGTCAGGCCCCACCCCGCTGGGTCAGAACCTCTCAGGTAGGACCCAGAAGTCTGTGTTTAACAAACCCCCTGGGTTTATCTGTTCCCAGATAACATTAGGAGATCTACAGATGTCTGTCTGGCTCTAATTTTTTTTTCTTTAATGTTTTATTTGTTTTTAGCAGAGAGAGAGAGAGAGACAGTGTGAGCAGGGGAGGGTCAGAGAGAGAGAGAGTCACAGACTCTGAAACAGGCTCCAGGCTCTGAGCTGGCAGCACAGAACCCGACGCGGGGCTCGAACCCACAAACTGCGAGATCATGACCTGAGCGAAAGTCGGACGCTCAACGGACTAAGCCACCCGGGCGCCCCTCTAATTTTTTTTTTTTAATGTTTATTTCTTTTTGAGAGAGAGAGAGACAAAGACAGAGCATGAGGGGATAGGCAGAGAGAGAGGGAGACACAGAATTTGACGCAGGCTCCAGACTCTGAGCTATCAGCACAGAGCCCAACGCGGGGCTCGAACCCCCGAACCGCAAGATCATGACCTGAGCCGAAGTTGGACGCTTAACCGACTGAACCACCCAGGTGCCCCTGGTTTTAGCATTTTAATGAGCCTTACTTCTTTTACTCATAAGAACTATTTACCTCACATATTATATTATACCCTTAAAAGAAGAGCCAGCCTTTCCTTCGAGAAAGATTGAGAGCCGGAACTTGTCTCCCATTCTCATCTGGTAGAGGGTGGGCATCACCCAAGCTCTGAGCTCCATTGGAACTCTGCCCTTGGTCCTTTTGTATTCTGGAATCTGCCCCAGGCTCAGAACTCTGGATTCTGGGTGTGGCCTGGAAGATGGCAGCACAGAGGGGCCAAGTCCAGGCAGCCTCACCTCCACCCCTGTGGCCGGCACATGGCCAGAAAACCTCACTTCCAGATCACCAGGTTGATGCCACCAGGAGATTTTTGAGGAGCTGAAAAGCTAAAAAGAGGACCATGCTGCCTCCAGAGATTGTCAGCATCAGTGAAAGAACCAAAATTGTATTTCCTTACTTCCAGCCTTTACAGAGATAAAAGCCCCCAAGGAGAGCACCCCTTATATAGGGACACCAGCTGTGAGTGTATAGTTTCTCTGGAAGGAATTTCTACATGCAAGCAAGGCCACTGGGCCCATGTGGAGAGTTATGAGCATCCCTTCCTGCTTAGACCCAGACCCTGATTCTGCCACAGGAACACCCTTCTTTGGACATCCCCTTATCCCAGCATGGTGACCTCCCCTGACTGGTCTTGAGGAGCTTGTTTCCGGGGAAACACCAGCTTCGGAACTAGCACTGGCCAGCTCACAGGCTGCAGGGCAGGCCTAGGTCAAGGAGGGCCCGGGGTGGCCAGCCTGTCTCCACCCCAGAGACCTGCTGGGGACAGAGGGCTGGCAGGAATCAGAGGGAGGGGCTGGACAGGCTACAGGCCATCATGGCCCAATCAGGCCCCCTTGGCTCCTCTAGCAACAGGGTGGCTTCAGGACGGCCGCTCGTCAGCGGGGATTGGCAAAAACAGACCATGGGTCCAATCAGAGAGCCTTTCCTCCCTGGGCCCCGGAGCCACAGAGCCATGGGGCTCATTTTCACTGGAACCTGCTTTCCCCAAATTTCTGGAGCCCGTGATTAGGGTAACACAGTTAGTTACTAGCACTCAGGGAAGAAGCGAGGCTGGGAGAGGAGGAGGGAGGGCCCACTGACACATCTGTCACTAATCACAGGGAAAGGCTCAGACCAAAACTCATTTCGGACCCAGAGCCTCTGGGCCTGTTTTGGGAAAGTTGACTAATCCCATAATCCTGCCCACCAGGCAATTTTTCTGCCTGGCTTCCAAGTGGGAGTGGGAGAGAGCCCTGGGGGCAACTGTCCCGCTGAGGAATGTATTCTCTTAAAGGGGAAAAGCCACCTCACTCAGGCTTTGTTCCACAGCAGTCTGTGGTTTAGGGGTGTCAGCAGAGGTGCCTGCGCCGGGTGGAGGCCAGCCCTCTAAGCAGCGCACAAGGAAGGGGCTCAAGGGGCCCTGTCTTCATGCTGGCAGCAGGACCACAGCCCCCTCCCGTGGGCTGGGACCCGCAGCTCAGCCTTGCCAGGCAGCGAGCAGAATCTCAGTGCCTGGGATCCTGGCCTGGACATCTTCCCTGCTGGCCTGGGCCGCTTGGTGGATGGAAATGAGCATAGCCCTCTCCCCCCCAACGGCCGTCCTGCCCCCGCCACTGCGATGGGTGTCAATCTTTCCTATCCAGGCGACTCAGTGGGAAGTGACGGGTGTCCTCATCTTGTCCAGGTACTCAGTGCTGTGGGGACCCCTGTTCACGGCAGAGAACCCCCAAGGCAGCAGCCCGGCACAGCAGCAGACTCGCACACACGCCCATGCGCACACAGGCACGCTCTTCCCCCCACCCCACGGTGACTTCAGCACGCCATCCTAGCAGGGCATAAACAACACAAATGAAGACCAGAGCCTTTCCAAGACGCGAGTCGCCAAGTTCCAGGAAAGTTGTGTGCAAACTCGATCTGTCTCATATTTTCCCTTTGTTCGAGATTATCACTTCAGAGATGTGTTTGCTCAGTAGTGGGGAAGGGGGGGTGGGCAGCAGGAAGTTTGACAGGAAAATGCTTTTTTTGAATCACAGTTGAAAAGAGAGAATCTTTTCGGATTATACAGACAAAAGAAAATAATCGTCTCATAGGCAAACCTCACCGGTACCACTCAGAGATCTCTGCTATAGTGAAACCTCACAGTGTTCCCTCCTAATGGGAAGGAGGTGTTTTCTAATGAGGTGTGGGAAAGGAGGCACGTCTCCTAGAGAAATTTTTTGGTAAACTGCATTAAGCCAACATCAGGCTGTGAGTGCCCCATAATGATCTTTGACACCCCCAAGCCCAGGCAAGCAAGAATGGGCATCCAGCTGACAATAAGCATGCACTGTCTCTTTAAGAGCCTGGCCAGAGAGTTTGTTTACCGGGAGGTTTGTTTGGGTCCTGGTGGGAGGAAAAGAAGAAGATAAAAGTGGGTTGGGATACTAGAAAGACCAAAAAAAAAAAAAAGAAAAGAAAAGAAAAGCCAGAATGCAAGAGAAAGCAAGATTACAAAACTAGCTAGGTCCAGGGGGAAATTTTATTTTTGCAACAAGGATTCCAGTCCCCTGGGGACTGTTTCCACCAAGCAAGTTAATCACCCAGTGCTTAGGTTTGATCCGACACAATTCCCTGAGTCTACCAGGAGGGAGCCCAGGCCCGGTGAGGGCCACCTGCCGCTCAGGCCTCCGGGGCAGGAGGGTTAGACTGAGTTTGGTAGGAGGGCAGCGTGGGAGTGACCTGGAGACAAACCAGAAGCTTGGCCTGGGGGACAGAAGCTCCCCAGCTGGGCTCTGGGTGGGAGCTTCCAGGGCCCCAGGACCCCGGCGCTGCTTGCACCTTTGTGTGACCGGCCCCCCGTGTGCACACAAGTTGACCGCATTCCTGGAAGACAATCCCCAGCTTTCAAGGCTTCACACAGGCCTCCTGTGGTTTTTCAGGACTAGCAGGAAGAGTCCAGATGGGGCCAAGCCGGAGTCAAAGTCCCCAGATGGGAGGTGGGCCGCGGTGTGTGCTTTAGGTGTGCCAGCGAGTGTGTTTCCAAGAGTGAGGAGGGAGAGAAGTGGCCCAAATGAGAGCTGTCGCTTTAAGAGCCCAGGCAAGGCTGGGAAAGAGCAAGGTTTGGGGATGACTTTGCCAAAGTCCAGAGTCCAAAGATGGTTGACTACGAGCGAGCCTGTGGACGGGAGAACCCCGTAGGCTTACCCCGGTCTCGGATGAGGCTGCTCTGGGTGCAAAGTAAGCCCATCTACAGACAGGCCAGGCACACGTCCCTCTTCCTCACCCAGTGCTTCTCAACAGTAGCCTTCCTACAGAAACCCATCTGCCCACACTGGCTCTTTGAAGCTGCAGCTCTGCAGGAAGGACAGCTGAGGGCTCTGGGTCACGCTGAGGACACCGTCCAGCCTGGCCTGGGCAGGCAGAGACAAGCAGGCCCTTCTCGGGGGACAGCTGGGCCATGGTGTTCCTGGAACTGTTTCCCAGAATTTTCCTTCATGTCATATTCTGAGGATTTGGGAACAGCCTCTAAATGGGATTAGCCCATTGAGATCGCTTCAAGCTCTCCCTCCACCAGCTCCAAAGCATGTCCTGTCTCCTGGTAGTGGGGATGGGGAGGGGGGCGATCAGGTCACCCCCAGGCCATGCGAATGGGCATTTGTGCTTCTGCCCCTTCACGCCTCCCCCTCTTAAAAGACCCCAGCCCCTAGAGTCCTGGCCTTAGAATGTCAGGGCACCTCTGTCCCCGCTGGAAAGGGTCACTTCCTGAGGAGCTTCCTAGTTAGGGAAAAGCTGCAGTTTGTGAGACTCAACCCCATTCACCAGGAAACTGGGTGGTCATACTTGCCTCAAATCCTCAAAGTGAAATACGCGCCTGCATTCTGTTTGATTCTCCCGGGGAAGCCCAGGGAGTTCGTTCAACAGGTTGTGGGACTGCGTTTCTGGAGGGCGGGGAACGTACCACACGCACCCAGAATGCCCTTCAGCACCGACAAAGCACTGCCGTGTCAAACACACAGGCTCGTGCACAATCGCAACTTAATACGTGTGTG
The DNA here is from genome assembly GCA_017311185.1 of Proteles cristata cristata. Lineage (NCBI taxonomy): Eukaryota > Metazoa > Chordata > Mammalia > Carnivora > Hyaenidae > Proteles > Proteles cristata. The sequence continues at coordinate 1,694,342 of JAESUZ010003943.1, forward strand.
TTGGGGAAAAGGACGACAAGATGGGCAGCAGGACAGACTGTATCTGAGCTTCCAACAGGCTCTTCGTTTGAAGTTCCGTGCCAGCCGGGTCAGAGGGCAAGGCCTAAAGAGAGCAGGCTGTCCCAGCAAAGCAGGCCCCTGCGGGAAGGCAAAGGAGCAACAGCAAAGAAAGCATCGATTCGTCAAATCAAAATCCCGGCAGTCCCAGAAACCCTCTCTCCAGGGCCTGCCGGGGACTGGGCTGGAGTGTCCACTTGCCCAGAATCACACTCCCACCCTCCCGCCCAGCTTTCAGGGTGCCCGTCAGTCAAGCTGCCTCTTGCTAAATAAACCAGCCTTTGTGTGTGTGTGTGTGTGTGTGTGTGTGTGTGTGTGTGTGTGTGTCCCAGAAGAGAGAGAATGGACTGGGGGAGGGGAGGCTCTGTTTGTCAAAATAGACCTCCTGAATGCTTTGAAGGGCCTGCAGTTTGGATGAGTAAATATTTTCCCCGTTCAGATGAAAGGTGCAATCATCGCCGGTTTTTAATTACTTTAATTAGAAAAGATTGCCTGAATCTTGTACTTATCTGTACTATTGTGGGAACTGCCAGAAAATGAAGTGCAGGGAAAACAGGTGGAGTTTGACCTTTGCTCTGAGCATCTTGAATTTCTTCTAGGCTGGTAATTAAGAAGAATCAGGGGAAGTTCCTAGCAGAATCTAGGAAACACAAACACACACACAACCGTAGACATGAGGGCACGCCGACGCGCACTCTCTCTCCCCCACACACACACTCACACACACACAGACGCACATTCTCATGCACGTGTGTGCGCATGGGTGGAGGGGAAAATGGACCCCAGTGTGGCAGACCAGAAAGTTCCAACTTTGCGAGCAGCATCCTGCTCCCAGCCCCAGAGAGGTGGCTTAATGAGTTTCCCAGGGTGGCCTGAAATGATTAATTAAGCAGACAGCCCCTCACGCCTTCCCCACACAACGGAAACCCAGTAACGGTCTCTTTGGGGAGGGGAGCAGCAGAGGCCCTGATTCCAGGGGCCGTTGGGGACGTGGTGTAAGAGCCAGGAGCCCCAGATAAGGGATGATAGCAACGGCCTAAAACAGCCACCAAAGCACACCCTGCCCAAGCTGCGGCTAGAAGGCCTGTCTCTGCCCCTGGCCTCTGGGCCTCTCCTCCTGTCCCACGTCTGGGCAGGGACAGGCCCAGGGGACCCTTGGCAAAATGGCCGAGCAGGAATAGTTGCCTCTGGCCTCCCTCCTTGTCCATTTCCACTGTGCACCATTTCTGGGATCACAGATGGACACTAGGGAGGGATTCTGGACACCGTGGGTCAGGACCCCCAGGCACAGAGCGAGAGGGGAAGAGAAAGAGGAAAAGATGGTGGGGGGGCTCCTCTGGGGCTTCTCTCCCAGGTCACCCTTGTCAGGGGAAACTACAGTCTTTCAGAAGTGTCAGGGGACCCCCAGAGCCCAGCATTAACCATTCACTGATTCAACAAACATGTCCTGAGCACTTCTGGTGTTCAAAATACAGCGGTGAGCAGTGGTGTGAAATACAGACGCCCAGGCCCAAGCCAGGGAGATACAGATTTTGTCACTCCGAGGGCCTCCTGGAATCCAGGTGATTCTCACGTACCGGGCAGAGCTCAGGGCTCGAGTGTCCAGAGACTTCTCAGGTTTCTGCATCTGTACCCTAGACGGGCTGCTCGCCAGAGCCCTATGGATGTTTCTTTTGGAAAGCGCCCCAAGGATTCGGCTAGGGTGCTGACATCGTGTCCTGTTTCTCCACAGACAAGAGCATGGCCTTCTTCCCTGGAGAGTCATGTCTCGGAGGGATTAGGACAAGAACAGAACAAAGGTTTCTGGCGTAAGGAACACCCTGCTGGAGGTTTGAAATCTGTCCTGGGCCTTGTAAACAGGCCTCGCGAAGGGGACAGGGGCTCCGAAGCAGGCCCAGGCCCAGCCAGTCTGCAGGGGCAGCGGCCGTGGAGGTGTGGAAAGGCAGAGCCAGGAACAATGTTTTTCTTTCTGAAACACTCCAGGCTCTTTGGGATGGATTTCCAGCCTGGTGTTTACAGCATCTGCAGCCGCGTCCACGACCACGTCTGATTGTACATGTGCCTTTCTCTAAAGCTGTCTGTCTGTGTGTTTGCGTGTTCAAGCTGAGTGTCTGATCACATCTGTGTCTGTGGGAGGCCCTCGGAGGAAAATGGCTCCGGCCTCCACCGTGAGCTCTTCCACCCCAAAACACGGCTAAAATAAACCTTGCTGAAAAGGCTTTAACAACATTTTTTTTCCCCTGTCCCTGGCACGGGTAATAACACCAGCAGGTCTCCACGGTCAATTTAGGAAGCTTGGGAAAACACTGCTTGTAATTAAAAGTCTAGAAGGGCCTCAATTAGGGCAGTGTTTGCGCTGCCAGGCCCCTTCCCAAACCCCACTCGGCAGCATTCCTCTCCTGGCTGGAAAAGCCTTTGATTCACACCAAATGTTCAGTGGCCACACTGGACCGGGCCTTGGCACTGCCTTCTCTGCCAGCTGCTCGGGGCCCGGGCGGGCCTCTGCCCCATGGCTTGGGACCCCAGGCTTTGCCCTCCCAGGCTGGTACAGTGGGCCGGGCTCTCCCTGCCTCCTGACTTCCTGGCCCTTCCCTCAGAGATGGGGGGCCCCCGGCCCACCCAGCACCCACTCTCTGATCAGGATGGCAGTGCTCACTCTAAGAACTAAAGGCCGTATATCAGGCCTCTATCTGAGGATGAGGCAGCTGCGGTCAACGTGGAGGGAGGGTGGTGCTGAGGGACAGCAAGGGACACTCCCAGTGCTTCTTCTTACTCTGCTGAAGTCACCGCCTTCTGAGCCAAAGCCTGCCCTGGAGCTGCAGTCACCTCAGGAATTGTAGCCAGAGGGCTCCAGACTATTCCCCTAAAACCAGAGAATACAGGGCCTGGCTGGGAGGGTCAGGAAATGGCACAAACCTCTGACCTCTTGAATCCCGATGGATTAAAGACAAGAGCTTTAACTGGCTTGGGGCCCAGGGTGCCATGCTGGCCCCTCCTGTTGCTGGAGATGGGGCAGCCAATGACAGAAACAGGGGGGCAGAGGGTGCTGCCTCCTCACTGGAGCAAAGGCTTAAGCCCTCAGCTGGGTGGGTGGAAGAGAGAGGTGCTGAGTCAGCTCAGGATCAAGCCATTCCCTCCCAGGACACACTTTAGTGTATGTGTGCCCGTGCATGCACACACACACACACACACACACACACACACACACACACAAACACAAACACTCTGAGGCCGCAAACGGGTCCTCAGTGTCCCCACCCAAGCTCACATTCCGCTCATGTCCACTGGTGCTGACACCCATTCACAATCACAGACACAGTCAGTCAGACACGGACATCCTAACGAAGACCTATAGGTCCCATGCAAGACCAGGACGCCTTTTGGGGTCCCCGAGTCCTCGGCGGCCTCCAGTGCCTCTCATGGCAGCAGAGGCAGACAGCCAAGTGGGGTAAGAATCATGATTCAGGCAGACTGTGATGCAAAGCCAAGGTCAGACCCTGAAGCCCACTGGCCACACCCTGCCAGAGTTGTGTGGGAACATTTGGGGAGACCTTGGGGAGGGCAGTCTAGGTGTCGATCCCAGCCCTGCTGAGGCTCCCCAGGGCCCCGCCCCAGCAGCAGGGGAATGGCAGGGGAAGGGTTACAGGCTAACCAGAAAAAACAATCACTAACGGGAAAGGCAGCACATTCCAGCCCTGCTTAGCAGGGCCGCCAGGCCCGTGGGTGGTTCTTGGATTATTCGTTTCCTTGAAAACAAAAAGGAAAGTTCAGGGCAGTTCAGCTGTGCCCTGAATCTCACTCCAAGGCCTTTGTCTCCAGCCCCCTCCCAGCCCGCGTGCCCCCACACACGCACACGCGGTCCCACTGGCTCTGCCAAATGTCCACTGGGAAAGTGAGAACATTAATACCCCCCCAAAGCCTGCAAGACAAGCAAGGGAAGCTGGAAAGAAGAATCAGAGAAAGCAAGGGGAACGGAATAGAGAATGCAACCCAGAGAGCTCGTTCCCCGGGAGGCTCCATTCTGCAGATGAGGTTGTGGAGACATTTGTTGATTCGCTCAGCAAACCCGGATGGAGTCCCTGCTCCGTTCCAAGCACCATGCCGGGCACCGGGCTTGTACTTGAGGGATTCGTCGTCAGGACGCCCTCGTCTCCCATGGACATTTCAGTCTCCGATCCCAGCCCTCTCTTCTGTCTATAAAAACGCTGGCTCCTGATAGACTCTTGATTATCTTATTCATACTGAGACGTAGGCAGCTGATAAGGCTGGAAGGAGATCTTGCCAGTGTGATGTGCTTTGTAAGGAGGGCAAAGGAGGTGGAGCCTCCCTGAGGAAGAACAGGAGGAGGCAGCCATCTTGTCATAAACACAGGAACAGAATCAAATGGCCTCTGACTCTGTCTGAACACATCCTTCTCCTTCGATTCCCACCTAAGCCCTGTGAGGAGGCAGGTTCCCCCCACCGCCAAACTGAGGCTTGAAGAAGGCTTCAGGGCCTCACTCAAGCCATTACATTGACTGGCTCCTCCCTACATCTCTCTCTTTCTCCTCAGCTCTCTGAGTTACTCATTTCCACTGAGGTTTCTGGTTAAACGTTGCCCCTCTGAGAGGGCCTGTCTCACCCGCTGTCTGAAGTCATTTGCTTCTCATCACTGTGCTGGTCTCTTCCTCCTGGGGAACTTGTCAGTTTCAAGTGTGTCTACTTGAAGTCTCCCTTACTGGACTGTCAACCCCTGGAGGGAGGGCCTGGGTCTATTTTGTTTACCGTGCATTCCCAGCACCCAGGAAAGTGCTGCGCACACAGTAAGTACTCAATAAATGGCTGTAGAGTGAATACAGAAATGAGTAGCAGCATAGCTCAGATAGGTGGGACCAGATCAACTTCGAGGCCCGCATTCAGATTGGTGCTGCTCTCTTCTTTCCCAACTCCCTCAAGGTTGGAGGTGAGCAGGATACACAAACCTCTCCACTCCACATCTGGGCTAAACTAGAACAGCCTAACGCTAAAAAAAATAAAATAAAATCAGATTCCATAGCTGGGCTACATGTTGCTTCTGCAGATGTAGATATCTGGCACATAGAGTGTCCCAGAAGCCTGTCCCCCATGGGGCCTCTCCTGGAGGGAGGGCCAGACAGGGGTTGGCTGTGGCATTCCATTTGGACATGCTCGTTCACTCATTTGGTCCATGGACTTCTAACAGGCACTAAGCTGGGTTCTTACACATGTATCAGAGTATCTAGAATTTTCAGACTGTCAAAGAACAATACTGGTGTGTGATACTCAGACCCAGCATAGTGTGAGATGTCCTGGGAGCCACAATTGTGCTGGAGAGTCAGGCACAAGTTTATAAGGAGGTCAGCTGGAGGCTGAGAGACAGGCTGACCAGGATGTGCATACCAGACACAGGGAACAACATCTGCAAAGGCACAGAGGTAAGGGAGTGCCTAGTGGACCCAGGACAAGCAAGGAGTTCCCTAGGCCTGGATCAGAAGGTTCGGGCAGGGAGAAGCCAGAGAAGGGGCTGGGGGAGGAATGGGCCAGGTCACCGAGGGCAAAGTCGACTGGCCCAAGAAGCCAAAGCTTCACTGGGTAGGCAATGGGGAGCCCACCAGGTCTTCTAAGAGGGGAAAGACATGAGAGGCCTTGCATTTTAGAAAGCTCGCTCTACTGGACATGTAGAAAGGGCTGGTGGGAAGTAAGCCTGAACAGGTCGAGGGGCTGTGACCACCATCCAGGTGAACAATAGTGGCTTGGACTTGTGGCTTCAGGGATGGAGGTAAGGGGACAGATGTGAGAGGTATTTGGGAGGGAGTAGGAGAGGATTATGATGAACTGACTTGGGGGGATGAGGATGAGGGTTGCCAAGGGTGAGCCCCAGAATTCTGGTCTGCTCAGCTGAGTGGAAGGGGCAGGCAGTGATCCAAGGAGAGGATGGTGTATTGGCCTTGGCCACATGTCCGGTTGGCCACTAGAAGGGACTGGCTCTGCGGGGGAAGGTGTTGGCCTAGAGCTCTGGAGCTTTCTGAACTCAGACATCAGTGTAGTTCAGGGAGAGGATGAGGCAAGGAGATTGAGTTAAATAAGAAAAGAGGACCAAAGAGAGATTTACCGCTGCCTCTGTGCCAGATCAGACCTCAGTGGCCTTCTAGACCTACTTCCTATCTTCCCACCCATCCAGTGTGTGAGAGAGCTGGCGGGGTATAGGCTGAGAGAGAAGGCGGAGATTAGGAAAGATGGATGGTAGGGAAGCCAAGGTGCGGAGGCAGGGTGAGGGCCGTGTTCCAGAGCTGCAGGGGCCGCCCTAGCCCAGCCAAGGGCTAGCAGCCCACTGGGAGTCCTGGGTGCATGGGCTGGATGCTTAGAATGGTCTCCCTTGGTTCTGGGGGGTGACAGACCCCAGCCCAACCTGACACAGTGGTCAGGTGCCGTGGAGGGCAGGCAGCCCCCAGCCAGAGTGCTGTTAGCCCAGGGCCTGCCTGCTCCAACCCAGGGAGCTGATCTCCAGTCTCTTGCTTCTGTCTGCATGGTGTCTCCAGGGGCCAAACGCTGAGGTGACAGGGAGAAGCGTGTCCGGAAATAGGAACCTTGAGCTGGGCGTCATTTTCCGCTCCCTTTCCTTTCTGTGGCGTTGAAGAGAGGGTTTTACTTCCCCTCTCATTTTCCGCTTTGCATTTCACAGGCTGCCTGCCAGCTGATCCCAGCCAAGGTGGCTGTGGTCCTCAGGAATCCATCATTAGCTCTCAACCCCTTGCCCTGACGTCAAGTGACACCTTGCGACCCCAGCTCACTCCCTACTTCCTCCCCCTACCCAGGTCCAAGTGCATCCCCACTTTTTACCTGGTCTCCCCACTCTGGCCCAGACTCTCACAGAAGAAGGCCCAGAGGACAGGGCTGTGAAGAATATCTAAGACCAACAGACATGCCAGTATATTTCCTTTGGCTCTCCTAATGACAGTGACATTGCCAGTGGCCAGCTACTAGTGGTCCACCCTGTCCCTTGGGGCCCAATCTCCGGTGCCAGCAGATGGCACCATTCCCTCTGAGACCTTTGCCCACCCCATCCATCCTGCCCTCATTCCTGTTTCTGACTCTCCTTCCCCTGCCCCTGTGTATGGGTGGGGAGGGGAGGGGGAGGGCCCTGAGCTTGATTCTGGCCAATGAGACTTGCCCATTGAGGTGGAAATCATTGTGATAATTAACAAGCCTCCTTAGAGGACACTGGAGGGCATGAAGAGGTGCAGGAGACAGACAACAGAGCCTGCCCAATGGACCAGTGAGGCCCCCGGAGAACAGTGAGCCCCAAGCTGTTCTTGGGGCTAAAACAGAGAACTAGCCCCTTGTCCTTCAGAGGTGACGGGGACCCAACATGTTCCTTGGAGAGAGAAACGAGGGCATGGGGTGGGGGGGTCAACTCCCAGCCCAGAATTGGGTCTAGTCACAGAGGTGAGGTCCCCAAGGGTTGCCCCTAGGGGCCTGCTGAGTCACAACCATCCCTTCCAAAGCCCTGATCTCTCACCCTGCCCTACACAGAGCAAACCCAGATTCTGCCACAGACAGTGTTGTGGGGGAGGGGCTGGGGGGGCAGTGCCTAAAGGGCCTAAAGCTAAATAGAGGCTGGAGGGGCTAGAGGTGGGGAACCATCTGGCCCCATCCTATCCCTTGGGAGCCACACTGTCTTCATCCCAGGCCTCCAGGTGTGGCCCATCTCCTTCTCAAAGCTCCATCCACAGAGTTCAAGTGTGGGGGCTGCCCACTCTGAAATGCACTGCCTTCTCCCAAAGGTGGGGCCGAGCACAGTGGGGGCCCTGCACAGCCAGAGCCATCTAGGAAGCCGAGGCCCCCAAGGGCTCTGCCACCCACCTCCCCAAGCAGGACCTCGTGCGGGACTGGAGAAGGGGTGGGTGCAGTAAATGTTTACTGGTTTCAATTGGGATAAACTAAACTGATGTGGGTGACAGCTTTTCCTCTGCTCCTGCTGGGGCGCCGGCCCTACTGCTTTGGGCCTCAGTTTCCATCTCTGCAAAATGAGCGGTTGGGATGGGGTGTGTGGTCTTCAAACTCTGCTCTCAGAGCTCCAGGCATCCTCTGGGGGAGAATCAGGGCCAGAGAAGCTTTGGTCTCACCAGCTACACTGGGCTTTATTCCTAAGATTTCACCTGCAGACCAAGCCCACAGCCCAGAAAAGCTTGATCGCCTCTGGGCTGGGGGATGCCTGGGTCCCTCCCAGCTCCAACTTTCCAGAGATGGGCAGCCCTGTATTCGATGCAGGAGGGCCCAGGCTGCTGGGGGAGAGAGGACAGGCCAAGGAAGGACTAACCAAAGGGACACCCACCTCAAACCTTAAGTTGAGTACAGTGCTGGACACATTAATACATGTGTCCAGGGCACAGAGGGACAAGGCTGGCTGTGGGAAGCGGGCTCAGGAAGGCCCAGGCAGACCCAGAATGTGCACCCGTGTTCACCCTTACATGCCTATGTGCCCCTGCATGCACGCCCACACACGGGCACGCCCACACAGGCATACACACACAGTTGCCCACACCTCCCCCCAAGCCCCCGCAGGAAGACTCCAGCTACAGAAGTGTCCCTCCGTCCGCCTCTGAGCCCTGCCCCATTCCCTCTTACCTCCTCTTGGGACTCTTCAAGCTGACCTAGCAGAGCTCTGTCTGAAGATGAGGAAAACATCTCTATCTGTTTTTCAAATATTTGGGGCTTGCTAAAGACCAACACTTTTTTTTTTTTAAGTGTGTATAATTTGAGGGCAATTTAATCCATATGTTTCTGATTCTCTTGCACTTAAATCACCAAAATATTGATTTTTAAGAGCCATTTGATGTCTAAGGAACCTTTTTAATAAGCTTTTAAAGCTCTTTAAACCCAGATCCTGGAGCCAGGGCCAGGGCCCAGGCAGGCCACTGGCTGGCCACAGCCCCTCCCCTGGGTCAGGATTACTTGGAGCCAAGTCTCACTTCCCCCCTGCAAGCCTCACCTCACCCTGGCCTCCCAGCCTCCTCCACAGCTACCCGGGGGTCCCAGCTACGGAGGGGCCCACCCCATCTTTCTTTTGGCAGACTTCTATCCTGCTGCTTCCTCAAAGCACCCTGAAGACACAGAACATGAGGAACAAGACAATTTTTAATTTTCAAAGGCTGTGTAATATGTTGTTCCATAACTGCGCTATAATTTATTTAACTGATCCCTACTGAGGAACATTTCGGTCATTTCCCCTTGGTGTACCTTTATGCACAGTCCTGATTATTTCCTTTGAATAAGTTTCCAGAAGACAAAGTGCAGAGACACTCACACCCTTAACACTCTTTACACACATGTTGCCACATCATTTTGCTGAGATTATACTCATTTACACTTCCAAAGGTCTCCCCTCCCATACTCTTGAGAAGTAGTTATTTTTATTCAAATGATGCCAACCCATTTAAGCACACACAAGCTCTCTCGCTTAATGGTTCAGAGTGTAGGCTCTGGAGCCAGAATGCCTGGGTTTGAAACCCCATTTTGCTATTTACTAATTGGGAAATCTACTTATTCTGCCTGTTTTCACATCTATACTTTGGGGATAATAATGGCACCTACCACATATCTTTGTGGGAGGAATTAAATGAGAAAATCTATATAAACTACTTTGAATAATGTCTGATGAATAGTCAGTGCTCAATAAATGATGGCTGATATTATTATCCTTTAAGCTGTTCCTTCAGCCTAGGATGCTACTCCTTTCCCCCCCGCCCCCATCTTTTTGATGCACTCACTGTCCTTAAATTTAGTGTCTATCTTGCCCATGAAGGGCAGGGTAGAGGAGAACAGAGTTGAAATTTGTCTAATTCCCAGAACCTAGTACAGAGCCTTGCAGACTGCAGACACTCAAGAAATATTTGTTGAATTGAATGAAACTGAGTCGAATGGCCTGCCTTTGGCTATGAACGGCTTTTTTTCTTTTTCATTGGTTTTATTTGCATTGACACATAACGGTTATAGCTGACATTAATTCCAGGTGTACAACACGGGGGTTCCACTTCTCTCTATATTATGCTATGAATGACGTTTGGTTATTTCCCAAACTCCCACTCATCCACAAAAGGTCGAGTTTTGCCCCTTGGGGCTAATTAAGAGAATGTGCTGAGCCTCAAAAGGCAAGTCTCCAAGATGAGTCCCAAAATGTTTAGAGAGATGGCAGCGCCACACGTGGCTCCCCCATGGCCAGTCTAAACAGATGACTTGTTGGGGCAGAAAAGTCCAGCTGTGGCCGACCTTCGGCCCAGCCCCTGCCCTGAGCCAAAGCTCATTTCACGATTGATCTCTCACTTGTTCGCTCCCTGCCAGATACTACTTCCTTGTCTTTTCAACTGAGAAAGAGCTGTGCCTTGTCCATTCATGGCTCTGTGCCTGACCCGGGGCTCAGGAAGGATTTGGCAGGGGAGGGACGAAGGGTGCTCCTCCTTCTCTTGACACAGGAACCTTGTAGGTGGCTGGGAAGTATCTTCCCGTTGCTTCCACTGCTCTGCTCTGGAGCAGCCCATCGCGGGACACCCACCATCATGGGGGCGGACCAGAGACTGGCGGTGTTGTGTCTGTATCCTTAGGGGCCTCCAGAAGCTCACCAGTGGGTGGAAGGCCTGGAGGAAGTCCTAGGCCTTCTGGGCAGACCTGAATTCCAGGACACAGGCAGAGAGGGCCCCTGAGTTTCCTCCTTCAGCCCCTATTGCCATCAACCCCTACTTACAAGGGAACAAGTTCTGCCCAAAATAAGATCCATTTCAATTCAATTCAAATCAATTCCATTCCATCCCAGCAACTGTGGCACTGTGAATGCCAGGGCAAGATGGGCACCCAGTCACAGAGGTATAGGGAAAGAAGTGCTCTTTAAGTTCTGAGGGGCGCCTGGGTGGCTCAGTCGGTTGAGCTTCTGGCTTTGGCTCAGGTCATGATCTCGCAGTTCATGGGTTCGAGCCCTGCGTTGGGCTCTGTGCTGACAGCTCAGAGCCTGGAGCCTGCTTCAGATTCTGTTCTCCCTCTCTCTCTGGCCCTCACCTGCTCATGCTGTCTCTCTTTCTCTCTCTCAAACATAAATAAAAAGAAAATAAAAGAATTAGAGTGGCCTCAGGGTACCTGAGTAGCTTGGTTAGTTAAGCATCCAACTCTTGATTTCAGCTCAGGTCATGATCCCAGGGCCGTGGGATCAAGCCCCGAATCGGGTTCTGCGCTGACAGCACAGATTCTCTCTTTCCCCCTCTCTCTGCCCTTCCTCTGCTGGTACTCTCTCTCTCTCTCTCAAAAAATAAATAAATAAATAAATAAACATTTAAAAAAATAAGAATTAGAGTGACCTCACCTCTGCACACACGATTCCTCATGCTTTGATCTCCTATAACTCTGTCCATATGGTTCATTATGGAAGAGACTATGTACTGCTCTCTTCACCATTTAATTGTTCTTGTGTTTGCATGTGCATGCATGTGCACATGTATGCACGAATGTGTATGTGCATGTGTGTTTATAGTTCAAGTTCCTGGGGTGCAAAAGTAACATGGTGAGTTTCCTCTGACTCTTCCATAGATCTTACAAAGGGCAAGGAACAAAACTGAATGAATGAATGAGTAAATGAATAAATGAGTGAATGAACAAACGAACAAGCAAATCAATCCTAAACTCCCATTCAGGCTGGGGATCTGGGAAGAGGGTTAGACGAGGAGTCTGGAGCTCTGCATTTGAAATGTGGCAGGTCTTGCTCTCTCTCTATTACTTATTGTCCATCCCCCAAAAGAAGAAGTTGAGTCAGATGATCTCTAAGAGTCTCCCCAGCTCTGAAAACACTGAAGTCTCCCTCCCACACTAGGCTCTGTTCCCAATTGCCAGCCCCACTCAGTCCCTGCAGACACAGACCTCATCAGACCCACGGAGGCCCCAATCCAACTCAGGGAGGGCCTTTGCTGCCCTGCCTCATGGCGCTCAGGGCTATTTTGTCTAAATTCTGCAGGAACGAAAAAAAAAAACACAGAGGTTTTTGCTAAAGCCCAGTGGGCAGGTCTCTCTGAGGACAGGGATTAAGCTTGTCTCTGTTGATCCCCCTTCGGTCAACTCTCCTGTCTGGGAACCAGCTTCAGACCCCCTAGGGTTTATCCCCTCACTCCCTGCCATTCCCTTTGCGCTCCCCGCGCACCATGCTCAGCAACCCCTTCGGAGCATCTTTGCGGAGCACAGTAGACCCCAGAAGAAAACAAAGCAAATCTTGGTCCAGGCTGGTTCTAAATTTACTCCCTCTTCCTGCAATGATCCTGCTTGGGAAGGAAAGGATCTGGCACCAGGCACCACTGCCAGACCCTCACACCGTACCTAAGAGATCATCTCTACTGGCAAGGAGTGGGGACAGTTTCAAAGGGCCCCGGCTTCCCCTCATCCCAGCCCAGGACGTTTTCAGGCTGCGATGGAGCTGCTGGTGATGGGTTTGCGGGCTGACCTTTACAGGATTATGTGGATTTGGAAGGGTCACTCTGAGGTCAGCACGTCTGGCAGGCAACTCCACACAGAAGAGGTGGCCGAGGGGTCTGGGTCTCTGAGTGACTCTCTGGCTCAGAATTGCCTGACTTCCATGGAAAATGGCCCTGCCATCTCTCAAAAGGGTCTTACTCCCCTAACCCCAGAAATCAGATTTGGGCTGAAAGGTACCATTTCTAGTGATACCACAGTGACAGGACTGTTTATGTAAAGAGTGGATGAGCCATTTTTGAGCAATGTATTTTTAAATTGAAGTTTTAAAAATCTTAATGTTCCAAAGCAAAGGAAACACTGATGCTTCAATATTCAAACAGAATGATCTTTTATTTATTTATTTTTTACATTTATTTATTTTGAAAGAGAGAGAGTATGAGCAGGGGAGGGACAGCTCAGAGAGAGAGAGAGAGAGAGAATCCCAAACAAGCTCCGAGCTGTCAGCGTGGAACCCGACTCGAGGTTCAAACCCACAAACTGCAAGATCATGACCTGAGCAGAAACCAAGAGTCAGACACTTAACCAGCTGAGCCACCTAGACGCCCCAGAACAATCTTTTACTTTTAAAATTAAGTTCTTAGAGTTCATAACCAATTAAGTTTCTCTCAGAAAGCTCCCCTCCCTTTTTTTTAAATGTTTATTTATTTTTGAGAGAGAGAGACACACACACACACACAGTGAACAGGGGAAGGTCAGAGGGAAAGGGAGACACAGAATCTGAAGCAGGATTCAGGCTCTGAGCTGTCAGCACAGAGCCCAAGCAGGGCTCGAACCCATGAACTGTGAGATCATGACCCGAGCCAAAGTCAGCCGCTCAACCGACTGAGCCACCCAGGCGCCCTGCAGAAAGCCCTGCTTTTTTTTTTTTCTTTTAATCTTTTATTTATTTCTGAGAGAGAGAGACAGCATGAGCAGGGGAGGGTCAGAGAGAGAGGGAGACACAGAATCTGAAGCAAGTTCCAGGCTCTGAGCTGTCACCACAGGGCCCAAGCAGGGGTCGAACCCACGAACTGTGAGATCATGATCTGAGCCAAAGTCAGCCGTTTCACTGACTGAGGCGCCCCAGAAAGCCCATTTTTAAATGATCTTGATTCTGACTCATTTTATTTAAACATATGATGTTTATGTCCCTTTTTTAAGACAATAACACACACACACACACACACACATATACACACACACACACACACATACACACACACACTGTAATCCTGGACAAGTTTCTCAGTATCTCTGGGCCTCAGTTTACTAATTTATGTAGTAAATATAATGTATATAATTTACATAATAAAAGGTCAGAGAACCACATCCAAGGTCCCTTCCAGCTCTTTTTTTTTTTTTAATGTTTTATTTATTTCTAGGAGAGAGAGAGAGAGACAGCATGAGCAGGGGAGGGTCAGAGAGAGAGGGAAGTCACAGACTGAAACAGGCTCCAGGCTCTGAGCTGGCAGTCAGCACAGAGCCCGACGCGGGGCTCGAACCCACGAACCGCGAGATCATGACCTGAGCGAAAGTCAGACGCTTAACCGACTAAGCCACCCAGGCGCCCCCCTTCCAGCTCTTTAGTTATATAACATGAAAGGCATTCTGGGCACCCAAACTCGCTGCAGCTGCTCTATAGCAAGGAAACTGTCCTGCCTTGGGTAATCCTTGGGGCTCCCCTCAACCTTGGGCCATGAGCGGGGCAGAGCCGGCTGAGCCGGTGAAGGAAGCCAAATACTGCCTGTGCCTTCAAGAAACACCTCTGCGAGCTCCCCAAAAGTGGCCTCACATCTGTCCTACTCACTGCTGCCATTCCTGTCACCTAGCATGGGGTCTGGCACATCACAAGTACCCAAAATGGTTGTTGAATAACTAGATGGATCATTTAATGAGTGAACAAGGGCATGCATGCTGGGCCTCTATCAGGATTCAAGTAACTCTTTTCCAAAGGAAATTCAAATGTGTTTCTGCTCTAAGAAAACCTAATGTGAATTTTCTCAGAGGACTCTAGGCCTGATATTGGTAATATGTGTAAGATATTAAAACAGATCCAACATAGCTCATGAGAAGCTTCCTCACTGAAAAGTAACCTATAATGACACGAGCAAACTGAGTCTCCTGCAGTGAGGGAGAACACTACACGGAGGACTCTGAAATGACGTCACATTAGGAGAAATGAGCCCGTGGTTTTTATGGTTCTCATAGAAGGTAGACATCAGAAATGGAACCAATCTTTGGAGTGATTTCTTTTTTTTATAAATGTGTATGAGCATTTTTTTAAAAAAAAGTTTATTTGTATATTTTTGGAGACAGAGAGAGAGCGAGCATGAGAAGGGGAGGGGCAGAGAGAGACACAGAATCCAAACCAGACTCCGGGCTCTGAGCTGTCAGCACAGAGCCTGACATGGGGCTCAAACTCACAAACTGTGAGATCACGACCTGAGCTGAAGTCGGAGCTTAACCGACTGAGCCACCCAGGCGCCCCTGGACTGATTATTTTCTTAAAGAGCAAAGGTGGATTTGACCAAGGTGAGGTGATGAGTGAATGACAAAATGCTATGAAGCCATAGATATTCTGCAATGGTGACTGCATCACTGATGAGCCCTCCCCACTAGCTGGCCAGACCAGAGGCCACAAAGTCAGCCTCCATTTAATTGTCAGAATTCTGGATGAATTATCATCTCAGAAATGATTGTCTGGAGAAACTGTTTGGGACTGACTTGGTCTCCCTATTCCATCTGTCAAGTGATAAGTTGCTGGATAATATGATGTGATAGCATGTGTGCACCCACACTCTCACTCTGGACAGCCGATTCTTGGCAACCACTATGCACTTGACAAAAATTACAGTGGTGGTAGCACCCTACACTACTGAACCCAAGTTTAAAATCACGTTCCAGGGGCTCCTGGGTGGCTCAGTCAGTTAAGCGTCCGATTCTTGGTTTTGGCTCGGTTCATGATCTCACAGTTTTGTGAGTTCGAGCCCCGCGTGGGGCTCTGCGCTGATGATACAAAGCCTGCTTGGGATTCTTTCTCTCTCCCTTTCTCTCTGCCCCTCCCCAACTCATGCTGTCTTTCTCTGTCAAAATAAACTTTTAAAAAAATCATGTCCCAGAGTCCATTTGGATTTACCTCAGAGAGAAAGGTGGCCATCTCCTTCAGCTTCTTTAAAATAGGTTGTCATACCTGCTCATAAAAATTTATCCAAGTGTAACACAAAAATGTTGGCAACAGCACAGGTAACTCCCTGAATAGCTAACAGAAAATCCAAAGCTATCTGATTGTCAATTTCCAACTGGGCCAAAGAGTTTAGATTTGTCTGATAAACCTCAAAAGCTTTGGAAGATTATTTATAACTTCAGCTAAGATGAATAATACATTTCTCTCATCCTTTTCCAATGGTACAGCCCTCATTATAGAAATCACCATTTAGACGTTCCACATAAAAAGTGAAAGAATATTTCCTCCAGGTAATTTTCTAGAATAGCCTATGTGGTTTCATTTTGTAAGTTCCTGGAGGCATGTTTCAGTGAGATATGTTTCACAGAGTGTGTTGAGATCTTAAGTACCTAAACAATTTGAACAAGTTAAGGCTTGATGTCCACATTAAAATAAAAATAGTACCCTAGTGGAGTACACACTGTCTTGAAGGTGTAGGTGCTTAGCAATAGACTTGGATAATCTCTTGACATCTCATTTGGGAAGAACAACAACAAAATCACATGCCGATGTCCAAAGACATTTCTCGGTAAGACCTATGTTTGCAGAGCTACAGCTATGCTATCAGCAAACCATCACTACAAAATTGCAAAGTGGAAAGACATAGACAAGAATTAAAGTCAGAGGGCGAGATGAAGGAGAGCATGTTGATCTGTGGCTCCATGTACCTGGACGGCCTTGTTCTGAAGACATGGAAGAACAAATTGTCTATGCCGTGCTGTCTTCTGCTTATGAAGGTCTCAGGCTAGAGTCTCCTGAATATCTTCTGCTTCTGAAGGATTCTTAATTAGGATTCCCTCACTGGGAAATTTTGGTTTGGAATGACCTTCCAGTTGCCAGGGATAGTTTGTGTTTCTTTCATTGAGAAGCACAGACCCAAAAATCAAACCCCTGAGGTTTTACTGCTTTACTAAGTGTTAGAAATAACTGATAAAGTCTTTTTCCATTACGGATCACGGGCTGCCTTTCTGTGATGGTTTCTTCTAGAAAACCAAGTTGTAGGTTGTGCAAGGATGGGTTAGGAGTATGTTAATCATAAAACTAGAAGACTGGGGGCACCTGGGTGGCCCAGTCAGTGAAGCATCCAACTCTCCATCTTGTCTCAGATCTTGAGTCATGGGTTCAGACCCTGTGTTGGGCTTCGTGCTGGATGTGAAGGCTACTTTAAAAACAAAAAAGCAAATTAGTAGATGTATGGATCCCTTATAGTATTTGCTTATTGTTGCTTTTAACAGGGAAGAGTCTAGGATTAGAGATAAAGTCCTACGTGCCTGGGTGGGCTCGTTACCTTAAAGAGTAGAGAACGGATATACTCTCAAAAGAGTTGATCTTATTGGCAGGAAGGCCAGGGAAGGATTTGGGACCAGGGAAATTGAAGTGTTTCTGAAAGCTAAGCTAACTTTAATTTGAAAATTCTACCCATCCTTTCTACTTTGTCTGAAGGTTGGGGGTGGAGGGAGTATGAACAGAGGAAATTTTGAGTAAGCTCCGACGTCTAGAAGAGGCCCTGATGATCTTCTCAGTAAAATAAGGATACTCGTCACTATAGCAGTAGCTTGGGACTCTTCTAGTAAGAAATGCAAAATTGAAAAGCTTGTTTTGATGCTCTTCAACAAGGAAAGGCTTCAACAAATCTGGGGGGGAAACATGCAAAAAAAAAAAAAAAGCCAACAACAAACAAAAACAAAAACAGCCAAATATATTCATATTCCATCACAGGGGATAATTGTATAACATTCATTTGGAGGTTTTCAAAAGGGCCTTGAGGTCTTGATGTCCATCCATGACCCATCTTTACTGTTTTGCCAAGATGGTGGTGTTGGCAGGTGAGGTATGCACCAGAGCAGGGTTCAGTGAACTACAGCCCACAGGCCAGTTCTGCCCCATGGGCTTTTTTTGTAAATAAGTTTTTGCTGGAACACAGTCATGCCCATTTGTTTATGTACTGTCTATCACTGCTTTTGCACAGTTGAAGGGTTGCAACAGAGACTGTAAGACCCACAGAGCCTAGAACATTGGCTATCTGGTCCTTTACAGAAAAGGGATGGACTTCCAGTCTGGCGGAGAGGTAGATTTGGACTGAGATGACCCATGCAAGTTGACACCAGTTGGCCATATGTGTTGCTCTGTGCCTCCTGTCTTGGACTCCCAACCAGAGGGTGGCTGTCTATAACTATAGTCCTCCGCAAAAGAGATTTTTGGAGACTGTGTTTCTCAAGTTAACTCTAGGACACAAAGGCAGGACAGAGGAAGAACAGAACTTATAACATTTTCAGAGGCAACCCAAGATAAGGTTCCTTCTTTGAAGGCCACCAGCCAAGCAAGACCTTAAGCTTGTTGGTCCTTGGGGCTGGTTTTGGCCATGAACTTACTGGTATTCACTTGCTTATGGTTCTACCATTTTTACCTGTTATGGACAAATCAAGTTCATGGCAATGCAGAAGACAATGTGAGATTAGATGAATAACATCTAAGTTGTGGAAAAGCCACCTCTCAATTAGGAAAAGCTGTTATGATAAAAGTAAAACTGACTTTTATTGACTTAGTGAAGCAAGGAAGAATATGAAACTGACAAAGCTTTTAAATAACATCTTGTTAGGAGAAGTGGGTGCTTTTCATTTTATTGCTCCATGTGGAACTCAAAAGTTCTTAGGGCAGGATATCAGAACAGGACAAACACCTAGACTGGCTGATTTCTTAAGGTGATGGTTGGTGTCTGAGATGCAAAATTCTACGCCACAAAGGAAGTCTTGTACAACTCACAAGGTATTCTGCTGTTGTTCCCACAACTGATGGGGCACCTGTTCTGGTCCTCAGTCCCCAGTCATTCCAGAGGAATGATGGCTGTCATTTATTAGGCCAGGCACTGTAGAAATTTATCTTTGCTTATCTCTGTGCCAGACACTGTTCACATTTCATCTCAATTAATCCTTACAGCAACACTATCCAGTTGGTATTGTTCTTCTTTCCACTTGACAGAGGTGGAAATTGCATTAAATATAGTAGCTAGTTAATGCCTGAGCCAAAGGTGGCCTTTTTCCACATCAGCATCTCACTGCCTCTCCTGTAAGTGTGACTCCATGGATGTGGCAGCCCTCATTCCCTGGCCTCCCCTTCTGCTTGGTCTGCAAGCAACAGAGATAAGCCATTCAAGCATCCTCACACCCAGCACTCACACACCTTCATACTCAGGAGGCCTCTCCCCATTTCTCTCCCTCCTCACTCAAAGTTAAAAGATAAAGCCATGTAAGTGACCAATAATCACACTAAAGGGTGCTCAATTTTATCAATCAAGCAGGAAATGCAGGTGCATATCAAGCCATAATGAGATGCCATTACACACCCACCAGACAGAAGAGCTCAAATTAAAAGCACTGATAATATCAAATGTTGGCAAGAATATGGAGCAACTGGAACTCATATAACGGTGGGAATGTGAGTTGGTGTAACCACTGTGGATACTCTTCAGCAATGTCTGCTACAATTAAATATATTCCTTCCCAGATGTATTTCCAACAGAATTGGCCATGTGTCCAAAATGCAGCACTATTTGTGATAGCTAAAACCTAAAAGTTACCCAAAATACCCATCAACAGTAAAAATAGAGAAATGCATTGCCATATATTCACAAAATGGAATATTACACAGTAAAAATGGAGAAATACATTGCTATATATTCACAAAATGGAATATTACACAGTAATGAGAATGAACCACAACTCACATAAGAGCACAGATGAGTCTCAAACATAATTTTGAACAAAGCATTCACACACAAGAGTATGCACTGCAGGGTTTCATTTATAAGAAGTACCAAAACAGTCAACATTGTTTTGATCAAGATAATGTTTATCCTCAGCAGAGGGGTATAAAGACTGGGAAGGACAAAAAGAGGTCTTTCGAAGTATTGGTAATGCTCTGTTTCTTGATCAGGGTGCTGAACACAGGTGTGCTCCCTTTATGAAAACTAATTGAGCTGTACTCTTATAATTTATGCACTATTCTGAATTTATATTAAACGTAAAAATAAAAGTTTAGGCATGCCTGGGTGGCTCAGTCAGTTGAACATCTAACTCTTGATTTCAGGTCAGGTCATGATCCAAGGGTTATGGGATCAAGCTCTGCATTAGGCTCCATGTGGAGCATGGACATGCTTAAGATTCTCTCTTTTCTGCTGCCCCTCCCCCCCTCCACCGCTCACATGCTCCCTCTCTCTAAAATAAAAATAAACAGGGGCGCCTGGGTGGCTTAGTCGGTTAAGCGTCCGACTTTGCTTGGTCATGACTCGCGGTTCGTGGGTTCAAGCCCCGCGTCGGGCTCTGTGCTGACTGCCAGCTCAGAGCCTGGAGCCTGTTTCGGCCTGTGACTCCCTCTCTCTCTGACCCTCCCCTGCTCACGCTGTCTCTCTCTCTCTCCTAAAAATAAATAAAACATTAAAAAAAATAAAATAAAATAAAAAAATAAAATAAAATAAAATAAAATAAAATAAAAATAAAAATAAACAAACAAAATAGAAGTTCAAAAAAAGTAAAGGCATATAGCCCCTCCTTACCATCCCACCCTTTCCTTCTCTACCCAGTAAGGTCCATTCTCAAAGAGAACGTGCTACATACCCAGAGGGCCCGTGTCTGAAATGCCTTACTCATTGGTGCCTGTGGTAGAGTTCCTAGAGTCTAACCAACCTTCACAGCCTCACACGCACTCTGCAGTGCACACCTTTGTCTTGCACCACGAAAAACAAAAATAGCTCATTCGAATGGCTTCAACAAGAAGGAAGTTTATCACCTGATAAAGTCCAGAAACAAGACCCCTCGAGGGACGATATGGCGGGCTGCTCACCAATGTTAATAGATACTCTGCAATTCTCCATGGATTAGTTTTATCCTCCTTCTGACCTCCTTTGGGGGCACAGGGATGACTGCCACAGTATGAGGCATTCCAACCAGGCACATCTCAGCCAAGAAAAAAAAGAATCCATCTCTCTTGTGCTTCATTTTTAGGATCAAGAAACTTCCCCTACATTTCCCTATCAGACTTCCCTTTACCTCTTTTTGGCCAGAAGTGTCTCGTTCCAACCAATCACTGGAAAGGAAAGTGGGATCGCCATCTGCTGTGAAGTACTCTGCAGAGCCTACCATGACCAATACAGAAAGGGAGCCCATCTTTCTACAGAAATACCACATGACCCCATGATACAGAGCAGTTAAAAGCAGAGGTCTTTGGACTGAGGTTAGGATGGGGACAAGGCTAGAGCCCACCTCTCCTGTCTTCAGAGTCCCAGCCCCAGAATCCTAGAGCTCTTTCCACCAGTATGAAACTACTGGGCTTGAGCTCTAAGGCAGCTTTCCCCATTCAATATCCCATGGGTCTCTGATTCTAAGATGAATGGCAGGATGGGGTCAATGTGAAAGGGAAAGCTATCCACGTCCATAGAGGTCGCCCTGAAGATGTGGCCAGTCAAAGGGCCTGAGGGCTTCCTCTGGGCTTGCTACAGCTCAGGAAACTATATGGATTATCCTGCAGTCTATACTCATAATGGCAACACACATTTATATGATGTTTTCCCGTCTGCCGGTCTCTTGAGCACACATGATCTCATTCAGTCTAAGAAACAGTCCCATAAGTAGTGTAAGGCCCAGATGGCTCTATAGTAGGGCCGTAGAGATGGGGAAACCAAGGCACAAATCAAGAAGGCATTTGTCCCACAAAACCTGGGCCTGGGGGAGACCAGTCTGGGCCCTGGCTGCCAACCGGGCCTAAGGGATAGGGACACTGTAGGGAAACTGAGGGTCCAAGGCAAAAAGACATAGGCACGATGGACAGGTGACTCAGGGTTCTCAATCTCTCTGAGGCCCTCTTCCCTCGTCTGTAGAATGCACCCCCTCAGGGCCATTGGGAGGGCTGGGAGAGCCCTCTGAAGGCCCCTGGCTTGTTGAGGACTGCCCTGTGTTCCCCCTGGCTGAGGCTGCAGACAGCTTGGGGACGACGAGCTCCGCCTCCTCATCACTGGACCCCACCTGAACGAAGCCAGGGTCCTGAGCACTCACTGCCACCCCATGCCTGGCCACGGCCTCCCCCACTCCCTGGAGGCAGGCAGCTGCTAATGGCTCTCCCCACAAGCTGGTTCATTAAAGATTTGTTCTGTGAGTTGCAATCAAAATAAACAGACTGGCCTGAAAGCCAGGGAACTAAAAACCAATTAAGAGGGAATGGAGATGGAAGGAGGGGTGGGGGCAGGAGGGGAAAAGAGGCCGGGGCTTTCCAAAGACTCAGTTCCCATGGCAGCCAGCTTCCAAAATAGTCTGGGAATGAAAAATAATGAAAACCACTGTGGAGAGCAAAGCGATCCTGGCAGGAGAGTCCCGACCTCGGGATTGGCTAAGTCCCCTTGCTCGTGGCTCCCAGGGGGCACCCCGGTGGGTCAGAGCACTGACTTCCCCAGCTCTGTGCCCATTCCTCTTTCCCTCCTGAGGTGGTGAATGGTTCAGACCCTCCGCAGGGCCCACTGCCAGGCCATCAAGGTGAGGGGGCCACCCTCGACCCTGCCCCATGCGGAAAACAGAGAAATAGGATGGAGGTGGGAAGGGCCAGGGACGAGACTGGAGGGGGAAGTTCAGGCACCAGGAGGCCCCCAGGCCCGTTTCAGAGGGCTACCTAGAGGAGGTGATATTCGGACTGATATCTGAAGTAGGAGCTGGCCAGGAAATGAACAGAAGGAAGGCCGCTTCAGGGAGAAAGAAGGAGAATCGCAAAGGCCCAGAGAGCAGGGGAGTGGAAAAAAGAAAAACCGGAAGTTCAGTGGGGCTGACAATTCTTGAGTTAAGCGTACTCTGCGCTTTTTAACGCACTGGATCCTGAGATGCTGGGACCTTGACAGGCTGAGACTCAAAGATATAAAAGGGGTGGGGCCAGAGCCCTGGGATCAAATCTGTGGACCCTGCACCCGCCTTCCTTCCCCTCTGCCTGGAGCCAGGCCTTCTGGGGAGCCCCCAGTTCCCTGTCCCTTCCCTCACCCTGGCGACGGGGAGCCCAGGGTGGGGTTTCTGGCAGTCATTTCCTAGTGATCTCTCTGAGGAGGGCCTCCGGCCCACCGGGAGGCATCACCATTTAACCATCTCCAGACCCCCTTGTGGTCTGGTTTCTGTTTCACTGGTGAGGCAACAAGAAAGCTGAGATCCTATTAAGCTGACTTGCAGATGCCAAAAAGGAATAACAGCCAAAACTGAGTTAACCCTTGCAGACTCCTTTGTCCGCCCCTGCTTCCCGGACCACAGGAACAAGCACTGAACCACATCACCGGCAAGGGAGGCAACACCCCAGCCCCTGGAGAATGGGCGCCCAGGGCCCGAAGGACACCCGGCCTCCCCGGGCGGGTCTGACAGGCCGGGGGGCCTCCTGTGTGGGTATAAGTAACAGTGTGACAAGGGGGGGGGTACCCCGACACCCTTTACCAGATGGAGGGGCTCCTGGGTGGGAAGCAGGACTGTGCTAACTAGACCCTGTTCTTCTAAACAGGAAGGGGCAAGTTCTCAGGCACCGACTTTTCACTAGTCTCTCTTTCCAAGAAACCAAGCCAGCGCCTGGTGGGAACCCACTGGAAATGGGATGCCCCCGAGGAGGCAAAAGCAGAGCTTGGCTCCCAACTTAGCATCTCCCGAAGGCTCAGAGCAGAGCAAGGAGAATGTGGGCCAAGGAAAGAGCACTGGGCTGGGAGTCCAGAGGCTGGACTTAAGCAGGAGCTCATCCTGCCCTCTGGGTGAATAAAGCATAGGTTTTGCAATCAGCCCAGCTCCACCTCCTGGGAGCTATGTGACTGTGAGCTAGGGAACTCCTCTCTGAGCCTCAGTGACCTCAGCAGCAAATGGGCACAGTAATGCTGACCCCATAGGGTCTGTATTGGGGTGAAACAAGGCGCCAGGGTACCCTGAACAAGCTGGGCGGGGACTAGGAATTCACTAGCTTTCCTTTCTCCTCCAGACCTCAGCCAGCTGCAAAATGGGATGCCAACTCTCCTAGGTTAGGTGTGTGGAGCACTCGGAAAACCCACAAAGGCCTATAGAGGGGTACAAGAGGTCTCTGGCTACGGAAACTGCAGAGAAACCACTCCCCTTCCAGCCCCCAACCCCCCAACCCTACGCATGTCTCTCACTTGTCATCGGCCATAAGGCCTCCCTCACCCTGCACGGCCTCTTCCTGGGTGGTCTTGAGGCATTTCTGTGGCCACAGAGATAGAAGAACATCTATGGGGCAAATGTAAGAAACTCACAGCAAAAATACGAAATGAGAATTAGTTTGGCTGTCCCCCACCTGTTCCGCTGCTTACAGCTGATGGAAATGAAGCCCAGGCTCACCTTCTGGGCCTTCGGAAGCCACAGCTTGTAAGCACCTGGGCTTGGAACCCCAGGGCTATCAACTCCTGTGCTTTGGCCTCTGTCCCATTGTACTTCCCAGTTCACAGGCAGAATGACTCCTGGGCCCAAGGGGCCTATCCAGGGCCTGAGTGAGGAATTTTTCAGAGATCTGGGGTGGCGTTTCCTCCTGCAGGTGCTCACAACATGGTCCCCTCTCCACCAGCGGGAGAAAGTGACACACTGAGTTACCACCAGCTTCCTAGCTGAATCACAATGCGGTGAAAAGGGCAGCCTGCCCAGAGGTGGCGACACTCAGGCCTGGGTTTGAATCTGAGTTCAGCTGTGTAAACCCGTTCCCCAACCTCTCTGCCTTTGAGTCCCCTTATCCGTCAATTCATAAATCCAGGAGGAACGCTTGTCGCATCCCACAGGCCACAGGGAGATCCGAAGAAGATAACTGATACGTGTTGAAAACTGCCAAACCTTGTTATCATTCGTAATTAGCACAGTCATTATAATTTGTTTGTGTTTCTAAGCAGCAGATTCGCTAGTGGGTGAAGCAGTCTCTTCCTCCCCACTCCTCAGGCCTCCCCATCCTGTTGACACTAGCCCTGCTTTGTTCACAGACAGCGAAAAGGTGACTCCGTCCCCACCCATCAGAACAGCCCCCCTTCCTGGGTGAGCACCCACAGAGAAAGAGAGCATGACGGCTGGGAAGCAAGTGCGGCAGGTATTGTACCCCTGTTGACTCTCACGAATGAAAAAAACAAAAGCCCAACACATTGGATCGATAGCCCCCTGACACATCTTTGTGGAGCGCTTACCACACGCCAAGCACTGTGCTCTATGCGTCAAGTGTGATGCTGGCCTATCATGGATATGGAATCCTGGGAGCCTCACATCACAGCCTGTGATGGAGCAGGGACTTCCTTCTTCCTCCCTTCCTTCCCTCACATTTCCACCTTTGATCTGCAAGCCCACATTTCCACGCAATCCCAGGGAGCAGGGAGGCCTGGGCAGGATCAAAGGCCCCAGCCATCTGAGAGAGGACCCAGGGCTCCCGACCCAGTCAGAGCAGCCAAAGGGAATGAATGAGGCAGGTACAGAGACCCTGGGCCCAGAGAAGGGCGTTGGCTTGGAGATGTGCGTAACTGGCCCAAACAGGGAAGCCCTTCCGCCTGGGTGTCCCAGAAAGAATGTTTCCCAACCAGCCATGCCCAGACCAACACCACTAAAAGTAGTGCCAGAGGCGCCCCCCCCAACCCCCCAGCAAGGCCTGGGGCTCCATGGGCACACAAGGAGTATCAAATCAAACTAACCAGGAAATCCGATGAAATGGAGGCTTCCTCAGACATCTGAGGAAAACAGAGCCCCCTGAGAGCGGAGCCAGGCCTTGAGGGCACAGCAGGGAGTCAGAGAGAGCCCACAACAACTGAGAGGAGACCCTAGCCCCAGAGAAGCTGAGGAAGAACCCCCAATCTTGGTGGGGGAAGGGCTCTGAGGGAGTCGAGTTTCCTAAACTGTAGGCACTGCTCTCCCATGTCCCCAGGGGTCCACAGAGAGATGTGGTTAGTCACTGGGTTCAAAGGGACACTGCGTTTCTCACAGGTCACCCATTCAGCTCTTTTAGCCACCCCCAGGAAGCAGAAATCATCACGCCCAGTTAAATCTAAAGAACCTGCAGCTCAGAGAAGTTAAGTAACTCAGTCTGGGTCACACAGTGTCCTCGCCGGGGTCATTTGGCTATAAAGAACCTACCTACTCCTTGTTTAACAGGATAAAACAACTAGCCAGTGATTGTTCCAAGCCTCCCACCCACCCACCCCTCCCATCCCCCTTCCTGCCAGGGAAATTCCTGCTCGCCCACTTCTCTGCTTTTCCTTCCCACCCTTGAAGACACCCCTGCCTGCAAAGTGGTTCTTTGGGACTTTGACAAGTAGAATTGCAAGTAAAAGGGACAAGAGAGGAGGGTCCAAGAGGTGCTGGGGTAGCACTGGGGTAGCTGTGAGGTGGAATTACTGGAAAGGAGAAAGGATTGTGCCCTGGGGAGGCGCAGAGGCTGCTAGAGAAGTGGAGGGAGGCTAGGCAACATCCCCTTTCGTAATTGAGAAATAAGAACTGAGGTTATAATGACGTAGCATTTGGCTTCCAAACTCTGTTCTTTTTTTTTTTTTAAGTTTATTCATTTATTCTGTGAGAGAAAGAAGAGCGAGTGGGGGAGGAGCGAAAAGAGAGGGAGAAAGAATCTCAAGCAAGCTATGCATCATCAGCTCGAAACCCGACCGGAGGCCGGTTCTCACAAATCCTGAGATCATGACCCGAGCCAAAATCAAGAGTGGGACATTTAACCAACTGAGCCACTCAGGCGCCCACCAAACTCTGTTCTTTTGAACCGGTACCACTGAGACTGGACCCCACGAGTCACAACTTTGTAGACGTTGCAATTGCGGGCTGTGGGGGGTGGGAAGAAACGGAAATGGGAACTGAGGCAAAGCAGAATCAAATCAGCCTCCTTCTCGAAGTAGCTTTGTCTTCCTTGGTGTGATGCTCTCTTCTTTCCACTCCTCCCATCTCGCTTTGTTCACGCTTAGGAATTTCTGCTCCTTTATAACGTTGGCCAGCACACGGCCTTCCGTGGCCACCTACAGCATCTCTTTGGCCCTTTTCTACAGTGATGGCAATTCTGCTTGAGTTCCCACTGCAAACGGTCTCATTACACTCATTTTTCCTGGTTCAAAAGTCTTTTCCCTATAATTAAGTCTCTTTTTGGAAGCTTTCTCTTCAAAGGTTACCCCTAAGGTGTCCCTGACTCTCCATTGTGTTTTACCTTTGTGGCTCCATTATCAAGTCAAGGGCTTATGAATCTATAGAACTGTGTGGGGATCTTTAAAGAATTCACAAAGATAAATGGTCTCTTTTTTATTTTTTTAAATTAACTTAAAATTTCTGTAATGTTTATTCATTTTTGAGAGAAAGAGACAGAGCGTGCACAAACAGGGGAGGGACAGAGAGAGAGGGAGACACAGAATCCAAAGCAGGCTCCAGGCTCTGAGCTGTTGGCACAGAACCCAACGCAGGGCTTGAACTCATGAATCTGGAGATCATGACCTGAGCCAGAGTCAGATGCTTAACTGGCTAAGCCACCCAGGTGCCCCAGAAGACTATTGACTTTAGAGACTTTTGCTGCTGGTGCTTCTCACTCAATGGGGAGCAGGCTGGTATGTGGAGGGATAGGAGGGAGGGAGGAAGGGTAACAGCAAGGGACTCAAGTCCAGCCACCTTATCTGGCATCCACTTGAGCCACACAGAACACTCAGGAACCCTGGCCTTACCAAACTGTGGGAGAGCTTTTGCTCTGTCTCCATTCTGCCCGCTTGCTCTAAACCTCTCTCCGCAATGCCTTCCCCATTTCATAGGCCCCTTCAAAATTTAAAAAGGAGTTTGCAATCACCTTCAAAAGATCTAAAACGTTTCTGAAAAGAGATTCAAATGTGAGCAAATGGTTTCTGAACAGGGAAACATGGATAATGGGGCCTTTAAGAATACATCGCTTGGTGTCCCCCTGTTTAGGCTTTAAGGAAGAGAAAGAGCTGCCTTCCCTTCTCCATCAGGAGGAAAAGAATAGCCCCTCTCTTTGTAAGAGCTGCACACTCCCCCAAAAGCCACCGACTCCCAGCTCTCCCCAGCAGTGGGTCTTCCATCCAGGAGTCCAAGCAAGGGCAGGGTTCGTTTGTACCCAAGGTGAACGTGTCTGCGTACAGAGCATGGTGCACAAGACGAGACCACAAGCAAGTGTGCAGGAGAGATGGGTGTGCCCAAGGGCGTACACGCTGAATTCCGCTGGCACTTTAAACTGGCAGGGCAGGGGCGCCTGGGTGGCTGCATCGGTTAAACTTTGTCCGGCTTTGGCTCAGGTCATGATCTCACGGTTGTGGGTTCGAAACCCACGTTGGGCTCTGGGCTGACAGCCAGCTCAGAGCCTGGAGCCTGTTTCAGATTCTGTGTCTCCCTCTCTCTCTGACCCTCCCCTGCTCACGTTTTCTCTCTCGCTCTCTCTCTCTCTCTCTCTCTCTCTCTCAGAAATAAGTTTAAAAAAATGTAAACTGGCAGGGCAACTATTTGTTTCCATCTGGACGACAGAATGTGCCTTCATGAGGAGCTGTGGGTAACCGTGATCATGTGAGCATGTCAGCCGAGCTGCTACGTACAGGCCAAGGGCAGGTCAGAGTGAATTACCGTGCTTCACAGTACTTCTGAAGAAAGGCAGCTTTCCGGCTTTCAAGTAGATACAGTAATGGGAACCAGGTGTGACCAGGAGCAGTCCTTGGGGAACCGCTTCGAGGACCAGCTAAGGAGGAGTTGTAACCAAAAGAGGGGCTGTTTATCTGTGAATGGGTGAGCGTATGTGATTTGAAATGTCCTGTTTGAGGGTCCCTCCCAACGTTATTTTCGCACTATCTTCCTGT
The DNA here is from genome assembly GCA_017311185.1 of Proteles cristata cristata. Taxonomy (NCBI): domain Eukaryota; kingdom Metazoa; phylum Chordata; class Mammalia; order Carnivora; family Hyaenidae; genus Proteles; species Proteles cristata. The sequence continues at coordinate 1,722,922 of JAESUZ010003943.1, forward strand.
ACTTCCTTGAGGAAAGATGGGCTAAGCAAAGGCTAACTACCTCCCAGCCATGTCCAAATTACTCCAAACCTCAAATGAGCACCTCCCCCCCATCAAAGATGTTTGTCTGAGTGGCAGCTCATGAGGAAGCCTGTGTTTCACAGCAGGAAGAGGAGTTTAGCCAAAATTTTCACGTGGAGACAACCCTGATCCCAGCCCCAACCCAACTTGGAGTGAAGGTCTATGGATTTAGGTGCTCAGCGATAGTGGATGAACTTAGCTGAGTTGAAATACTCAGAGGAGAAGGAGGAAAAAGTGAAGGCTCCCTGGTGGGACTGGTCCTGTGTCAGATCCAGCAAACAGGTATTAAATTGTGAATAATTCAGTTCAGTGACTACTGTGTACCTCATTCTATGGCAGAGGCTTTGAGGAACAGCCACAGTCCATGTGGTCCAGGAAAAGCGAACCTTGCAGCTGAGAGGGGACATCCATACAACAATGGCACAAGGCAAATCAAAGGTGATGCAACAGGTTAGAAAAGAACAGGATTTCACAGTGATGCAGAAAAACAAGATTACTTCTAGTCAGAAAACCATAAGAGGCTCTCTGAAGGAGAAGGTTTTTGAGGTAAGCTTTAAAGCTAATTAAAACAAAATAAAACAGGGGCACCTGGGTGGCTTAGTCGGTTAAGCGTCCGACTTTCGCTTGGGTCATGATCTCGCGGTTCGTGGGTTCGAGCCCCGCGTGGAGCTCTGTGCTGACTGCCAGCTCAGAGCCTGGAGCCTGTTTCAGTCTGTGACTCCCTCTCTCTCTGACCCTCCCCTGCTCACGCTGTCTCTCTCTCTCTCTCCTAGAAATAAATAAAACATTAAAAAAATAAAAATAAAACAAAATAAAACATCAAATAGGCTACACTGACAATGGATACATGAATGAGTACAGTTATCTGGAGAACAGTTTGGGAGTATTTCCTACGGTTGAAGGTATGCATTCCATCATCCAGCAATTACACATCTAGGTATATATGGTTTAAAAAAAAACTCACACACATGAACTAGACATTCAATGGCACTTTCTATGTAATGTCAAAAAATTAGTAATGACCTAAATGTCCACTAATAGATAAAAGGATGAATAAGTTGAGGTATATCCATACAATGGAATATTATGCATAGGTTGAAGTGAATGTACTAGAGCTTCGTTTATCAGTGCACAACAATTCAAAAAAGCTTTGTTCAAAGCATTTAAGGTGACCTCTGACCAATCATTAGTTGAGTACTGGGCTGACCAACCAAAGACTTCAATCGTTGAATACAGGGAATACAGACTTTACAGAATTAGTCAAGCAAAGTCACTAAACAAATAAACAGTGGCCAAAAATAAGAACAAAAACTCCTTAAAGGAGAGGAGAATCTGAGAGAGTCTGGAGAGACTTACCCGCATTAATTATCTACATCATAGTGAAACTGTCAAAATGCAAGGAGAGGAGCATCTGGGTTGCTCAGTCAGTTAAGCATCTGACTCTTGATTTTGGCTCAGGTCATCTCACGGTTTTGTGAGTTTGGGCCCCATACCCAGCTCCATGCTGATGGTGCAGAGCCTGCTTGGGATTCTCTTTCTCCCTCTCTCTGTGCCCCTTCCCCACATGCACTCTGTGTCTCTCTCAAAATAATAAACTTTAAAAAGGTTTTTTAAAAATGCAAGGAGAGAATCTTGAAAGCGGCAAGAGAAAAATAACTCATCATAAACAAGAAACTGTCAATCAACAATTCTGTATCCAGTAGGACTATCCTTCAAAACTGAAGGAGAAATGAAGATATTCCCAGATAAACAAGTATAACAGTAATCACAATAAGTGTATGAGCCAATATAGCAAGAGATTGTTAAACTGGATGTTTTTAATCTAGCTATATGCTATTTATAAGAGATACACTAAAATGGATGGACCCAGAAAAAGTTAAGAGATGGAGTTTGATATAACAGAAAAAATAACAATTGAAGGAAAAGTGGTAGATTAATATTAGTATCAGACAAAATAGACTTTAAGGCAAAGGCATCATTAGAGATAGAGGATCAATACATACTAGTGAAAGGAAATTTACCAGGAAGATATGAAAATGTAACATGGTAGACACCTAATAACATGACTTCAAAGTGTTTGACAGAATTACAAAAGAGAAAATGGCAGTTTCACAATCAAAACAGATTTCTCTGTAACTGAGAGACATTATTAGTAATGGTTTAACTTAATTAGAGGTGCCCGGGTGGCTCAGTCAATTCAATGTCTGACTCTCCATTTTGGTTTAGGTCATGATCCCAGGATCATGGGATCGAGCACTGCATCAGGCTCTGTGCTGAGTGTGGAACCTACTTGGGATTCTCTCTACCCACGCCCCACCCCCGCCCCTCTCCCTGGCTCTCTCACACTCTCTCTCTCTAAAATAAAAAAAATAATTTAAAATTTTAATTAACAATGTTAATCTAACGGACAAAAACAGAACCCTTCACTCAGTCATTGTATTATTCATATTTTTCCCTTGGAACATTTATAAAAACTGACCAGGTATTATGTACAAATTAGAAATTAATAGCAAAAATAACTTTCAAAATATTATTTTGTACATTTATAAACACATTCCTAAACAACTCCCGTCTTAAAGAAGAAATTATAATAAGATGAAGAATGAGAAAATATTTAGAACCTAACAATAATTAAAATAACAACATTTCTAAGTTTCTTGATGTGATTACAAGAATGATAAAGAGAAAAATGTGTTTTCATTTGTGGCTCATGCAAGAAAAGATGTAAAGGTCACAACCTATAAAGAATTCTGTGACCGGCTCAAGAAGCTAGGGAGGAGAGGAACAAAATAAAAGTCAACCCAAATAAAGTAGAAGGAAAGAAATAAAGATGAGGACAGAGACTAATGATATAGAAAATGGGCATAACAAGCATCAATAAAACCAAAAATTGGTTCTTCGAGAAGACTGATAAAGCAGACAAATGTCGGGCAAAGTTGATCAATACACAAGTGAATGGACAAATGGACAATGGTGGAACCAAGTTGCACACCAGTGGCGGACCCCGTATCCGGGATGTTATGTGTGAAACGAATAGCCTCCTATCGCGTTTAAGCCATTGTCCCTTTCAGTGTCTGTTTCTCGCAATCAAAATTATTCCTAACCTAGGCATCCCAGCTAGGCCAGGCAGGATGAAGATGGTGGGGGACAGTGAGGAGAGCCACTACCGTGGGTGATCAGGTGAAGTTGTCTCTGAGAAGCAGAGGTGACAGATGAGGTCATAGTCAGCTGGGCTGAGGTGGCAGCTCTGGCAGTGGCTACCAGGACAAGCAGTAACCACAATAAGTGCCATGATTGTGTTCAACAGCCTCCCAACTTCAGCAGGTGGGCTTACCACAGGGCTACCTTGTGGAGGCCAGACCCACTGGGCAGGTCTGTTTCCTCTGGGATCCAGGTTATGGTCTCTGGCTTAGGTTTCCAAGCCCACCTCAAACTGGTTTAAACAATAAAGACAATGTATTCCCTCATTTAGCTTAGTTTGATCCCAAAACTCAAAGTATGGTTCCAAAAATGCACAAAACTGGCCCCACATGGTCTTGTGCTACCCATCCCTCCAATAGCTCCAGATTCTTCTCTGGTGAGAGAAATGGCTTCAGCAGTTCCAAACTTCCCAGCTTCACCCCACACCATCCAGGAAGGAAAAAAGCTCCTACCTCCTTCACAAGTCTAGGGTTTAGTGTTCTCTTATTGGCCAAAATTAGGTCATGTGCTTGTCTCTAGGCCAATCAACATGCTGATTGACTTCAGCCAATCAGGACTCTCCTGGAGTCTGCTGGAGCTGCTGTTACATTGGACAAATTGTAGAGCCTCTCTCTCCTCATGTGCTGTAGAAGCTGTTAATATACCTAACTTGTAATACTTTCAGGTGATAAATAAAATTAGTATTTAGTCACTTAGCACAGTGCCTGACACTGCATTTGGTAATTGGTAGCCCTGAAGTCATTAACACTAACACTGAGAAGCAGGGCTCCATTCCTACCCTTGAGGTGAGAAACTTGGGCTGCGGCTCTTGGTGTGGGGCTAGTTCCTGAGTAAAGGGAGTGGTATCAACACAAAACTCAACCCCCAGCCTTGGGAGGTAAACTGAGGCTGTATGTTTCTAATACAGCTGAAAGCACAGAGGTCCAGGGAGGTCCACTTCTTCCTAATCTTCCCAAATTTTTATACCCAGAAACCCCCAAGGACAAAGAAGCAGAGGTGACTGTACCCAAACATGACTTTCAAAGGGGGACCCCTCCCCATTTTGTGACCTCCCCAGGGATCATAACTAGGCCTCTGGGGTAGGACTGTCCCATTAAATGTCCACATTCAAAGTAAGAGGAGTGAGGAGGCTACAGCGCTTCCCTCAGGCTTGGCTCATGGTGGGTGACGGGGTCATATGCCCTGACAGGCCTTTACCCAAGGAGAAAAATCTTTCTAATAGCCCAAAAGAATGCCCTAATCTGACATCTCGTTTAGCAGATTATTGGGCCTGGCTTTGATCTCTACTGGGCATAATGAGTGCGCCTCTCAGGCCAATCAGCAGTCATTAATTAGCAGACCAGCCAGCAGCTGGGCTTGCCCAGGAGCGGGGCCCTTGCCCTGGAATTGGGAAAGTGAGATGTTTGTGAGCAAGTCAGACCCAGTGTAAAGCTATGGGATATACCAGGGTCACCAGGACCCGTCAGTCCTGAAGTCTCTCTGGGAAAGTGCCCTAAGCTGGGCCTTCACATGACACATGTGACACACAATGCCACCGAGGGACTGGGCAGGGAGCGATGGCCTCCACTCCCTGCAGCGCATCACCCGATAGTGAGAATACAGCACGGCAGAGTGTGTGACACCACAGCACACGCACCGCGATGTGCAGGCAGACTGTGCATCTGACCCTCTCCCCCAAGGCCAAAGCCTGACTCTCTGACTTACTGGCTCTCGCCCTCCTTTTCTCCCTGTTCTTGGGCCCTGCCATCCCCCCCATGTGGTCCTTTGGGTCCCTGGGAGCTGGTGAGCAAAAGAGGTATTGGGTCCTATAGTTTCATCATCTCTAACAGCAGTGGGACCAGCCTCACGTTCCTCCGTTATGGTTGGGGTTTCAAGAGAGACTCGACCAAGGATACAGAGGAGGAGAAACTGCGTTGGTGTCCCTGGCTCAGAGGGGTCGGAGGTAGTGTAAAGTGGACAGAAGCCAGAGACTTGGTGTGGGAAGAGCTGGATTCATACGCCATCCTCTGCCACTCACTGAATAGCCATGTGACCTTGAAGTAAGTCCCCTTAATTTCTCTGAATAGTAATGCCATTCTTTGCATGAAACAGGGTTATTTTCCACAAAGTGATTGCGATATGAACTGTTTTTAATTTTTGTAAAACACCAAAATAGTGAATTGATATGTGTGTGTGTTTTTAATTTTTTTAAGGTTAAGTTATAATTAGTTATAATTATAATATTTATAATTATATTGTTATATATATTATTATATAATTATTAAAATTATAATAAGTAATAATTAATGTTTAATAAATAAATTTATTTCTGAGAGAGAGAGAGCGTGAGCAGGGGAAGGTCAGAGAGAGAGGGAGACACAGAATCTGAAACAGGCTCCAGGCTCTGAGCTGGCTGTCAGCCCAGAGCCCAATGCGGGGCTCAAACCCACGAACCGTGAGATCATGACCTGAGCCGAAATCAGACACTTAACCGACTGAGCCACCCAGGTGCCCCTGATATGTGTGTTTTAAGTGTTCAAAATTACTAATAAATTTCTTTAATCAGTGAAACTAAACATTAAATTTATCTTCATTTCAAAAATTAATGAACAAGTAAAACATTCATAGAAATGTAAACATTGAACTTAATACAACAGATACATCATTAGGAGACAAAAATTTTTTAATGATTCAAATAATTATTCACATGAATTATTGAAGGGGTGCCTGGGCGGCTTAGTGGGTTAAGCATCCAACTTTGGCTCAGGTCTTGATCTTGCAGTTCATGAGTTCAAGCCCTGCATCAGGCTCTGTGCTAACAGCTCAGAGCCTGGAGCCTGCTTTGGATTCTGTGTCTACCTTTCTTTCTGCCCCTTCACCATACATGCTCTCTCTCTCTCTCAAAAATAAATAAACATTAAAAAAATTTAAAGGTAACAATAAAATGTAAATAACTGTAAAAAATAAATATTACTTGATCTTATTTAGTACTACCCTAAAAATATTAAAGATGTCCTTGCTATGTCATTAACAACTGCACATTAACAGTTTGTATACAAACATTTCCCATTGCTTTGGAAGATCTTTCTGGCTGTATACCATTTGGGGCAACAGCATGGAGAGAGTTATAAACTAACACCAAATATGTTCTTTCTGCACCATCATTACAGGGGGGAAAAAATCTCTCTCATGTTTTACAAGTTTGAGAAAGATTTTCAAATTTTGCTCTGGCAGAAGTGTGCAGAGAATGAGACCCTTTAATCGATAGTAAGCGTTCATTTGTTCGTGTGAATAAAAGCCGCCTTTACTCTCACCAGGTATGGATGGAGACTGCCACCCCTTGGCTGTGTCTCTTTCAATGCTCTTGTGTCCTTTGACTAGAACTAGAGCATGTAAGTCTCTGGGTGATTTCAAGACATAACTTACTTTGATTTTAGATTTTTAAAAATATGAGCTAAGTATTACACTAAAAACCATGGATGTGTGAAACTTTAGAAACACAGAGAGACTAATAAAAACTGGGTTTGCAATGACTTGTTCTGGATAGGTAGTTTCCAAACCTTTTCTGCTGTCAGGAACCTCTACTGAGGGACTGGAATGTAAAAACCCAGAAAAAGCAGGGGTTTTGAACCAAATGAGTGGAAGGGCCCAGAGCGCCCTGCTCTCCTCCTCCCTTCCATGCCACACACACACACACACACACACACACACACACACACACACACACACACACACACACACTCATGCACAGTAACATAGGGAGCAGGGGATGCTTGAGGGGCTCTGGTGGAGAGGAACTCAATGTCTCAGGTGAACTCTGGGAGCTTTCCAGCTCTGAACTTCAAGATCGGGCATGTCCTGGCTCATTCACTCCAGCCAGAGGGCTGATGCCAACCTCATCAAGACCTCACAGTTCTTCCTGATTTCCAGGTTAGGGTTCCGATTTCATGAGAATCGCTACATTTGTCATCCATCCCCATCACCTCACCCCTCCTCCTTCCTAATCAGCGCTGATCACCCCTCACCCCTCGAGCCCATCTGCTACAGCCCCCCAGTCTCCCTGAGTGACACAGACGTCCCTAAGAAGGATGCACCCATGGACACACAGAACCATCTACAAGTCTGTGAAGGACCTTCCTGGAGCTCATGACTTAGAGATGAAAGACGGTTCTGCCTGGCTCTGTGCCTCTCCCCTGGTGCTTTTATTAATTCATTCAATTCATCCATTTGATAAAGGTTTATTAAGCTCTACTCCATGCCACTGTGCTGAGTTCCAGGGAGACAGTGGTGAGCAAGACAAACAAGACCCCTGTCCTCAAGGAGCTTACAGAGTAGGAGGTGAAAAGATTATAAGATAATCGCTCAATTGAACTTGATGACGATGGTGTAAAACCACCCTTCCTTTCTCTGTGACCCTCCGGTACTGTCCACGGGCACACAAGAAGTGAGATCTAAGAACCTTTAGGGTACCAGCTTACAGCTCTTCTGGAAGGCTCTAGGGGCCTTGCAAAGGAGCCCAGCTCTCTGAGCAGGTCCTCCTTGGCCACAGGAAGCATGCGTTCAATGGCTAACTTCGGTAGGTCCTCCCCCAGCCCTGTCTCTCTGACTGAGGTCACCCACGGGGGAATCTCAAGGCAACCCCTTTTCCCTCACCCCATCCCCACAGACAAATGGCAGTAGCACTGGGTGGATCCAGGGTTTGTGGGGACCGATTTAGGGGGCCCTCCTTAAGAAGCAAACACAAAATTACAAAACTAGGTTAAAAAGTGAACATTTGGGGCGCCTGGGTGTCTCGGTCAGTTAAGCATCCAACTTTAGCTCCGGTCATGATCTCACTGCTCCTGGGTTTGAGCCCCGCATCGGGCTCTGTGCTGACAGCTCAAAGCCTGGAGTCTGCTTGGGATTCTGTGTCTCCCTCTCTCTCTGCTCTTCCCTCATTAATGCTCTGTCTCTCAAAAATAAAAATAAACATTAAAAAAAATTTAAGTGAACATATATTTCTTTAAAATGCTCTCATTCTTTTCTAGAAATCACATCAACGCATTCATTTTTAAAAGGTGGCATACACAAAAACCAGAAAAATAATATTTTAATAAACGAACTCACTGACACACCTTTACAGTACAGTCCTTACATTTTTGGCTGCGTGTTCTCTGACTGCCTCACCATATGCCAATGATTTCATGCCATTTTCTGCGAAGAGTGTAGAACAGCCTTTCCTCCACCACGGTTGAGTGAAATATGTGCTTTGTCATTTAGAGTTTTGAAACATTTGTTTCAACTTCACGACCGATGTCGATGTCGTGTGAATTTTTCAGATTGTTGTCAGTTGGGGGTAAGCCCCTAACAAGTTTCATACGAGTCGCAAGATTAAAAGAACTTCCCACGGACTAGCTTCTGGCTCGGGACGCTTCAAATCTAGTTTCTCAAGCACTGTCCACACACTTCCCATCCCGAAAACCTGGGACCCTCTCAAGCTGCATCCCGTCAGGTGGGTCAACACCACAGGTCAAATGAGAGTTCCTAGGAACCATTCCGCTTCAACTAACCCTAACGTCACACAGAAGTGACCAAGGCAGGGGCGCCTGGGTGGCTTAGTTGGTTAAGCGTCCGACTTTCGCTTGGGTCATGATCTCGTGGTTCGTGGGTTCGAGCCCCGAGTCGGGCTCTGTGCTGGCTGCCAGCTCAGAGCCTGGAACCTGTTTCAGTCTGTGACTCCCTCTCTCTCTCTCTGACCCTCCCTTGCTCACGCTGTCTCTCTCTCTCTCCTAGAAATAAAAAAAAAAAAAGAAGAAGTGACCAAGGCCTCCCTCACAAAACATCACACACGTGGGCTGTAGCCACACAAACGCATGCCGCTCGTGGGCTCCAAAAGCATCCCCGACTCACGCTTCCCTAAGCCTGGTCCCAAACTGCCACCAGTGATTCCACTACCACCTGACAGGAGGGCAAATGTGACGGAGGGTAAGTCGGGATGAAAAGAAATCGTAGCCTCAGAGGATCGTGGTCGAAGTAACGTGCTTTTTGCGAGTTTTACAAAAACACGAGACCCTGCGAAAGCATTGCCAGGGACCCTGCCGAAGCCCTGGAAGGACCCGAGCGATGGAGGGCCCAGTAAGCGCTGCAAAGGGGCACAGCCCTTAGAGATGAAGAGTGAGAGGAGAGTAGTTACTAGGCGGGGGCCTGGGGCTGCGGCCTCTGGCACAATTATCTTAACAAGTTAAATTAGCCCCAGAGAAACCTGTACCTAATAAACCGGGCTGCCCGCACCTAATGCCCTCACCCCAAGGCTGGGTCATCGGAGGTGGTTTTCTCCGCTCTGGGGCCGCAGGCCTATCTGCAAGGGCCCAAATGTCGCGTCTCACAAGCCCCCAAGAGTGAGCGCCCACACGGACTCATGCACCCAGACCCGCCTTTGTCCCCCGAAGCCCTCTCATGCCCAGCACCTCATCTGACAGAAACACACACCGCCCCCAAACACAGGACCGGGCTCTCCAAGGGCCTGAGCAGGAGAGCCGCCCTCTTTGCAGGGGTGAGGTGGAGCAGGTGAGGAAACGGAAGGGCCCTCTCCCTCTGTTCCCCACTAACGGGTGGGAGTCAGTCTGAGAAACACAGGCCAATACTATTGTGTGATTTGTTTGGTTTTTTTTTTTTTAAGTTTATTGAGGAATAAATGACAAACAAAATTGTGTATATTTAAGGTGTATAATGTGATTGATTCACATATACCTTCTAGGTTGTTACCAAGATCAAGGTCATTAACACACCCGTGGCCTCCCACAGTTAACATAGTGAACGTTGGGCTTGTGGGGCACTTAGATCTACTCTCAGCAACTTTCAGTCTGAAATACCATATTTTAACTACATCACTTTGCTGTACATTGGATCCTCAGAACTTGTTCTTATAACTGAAAATGCGTTCCTTTTGACCTCTATCCCCCCTCCCCATTTCCCCCTCCTCCCAACAGAATGGCAGCTACCATTGTATTCTCTGATGTTATGAAATCCTGCCTTTCTTCTTCATGACTCATGCCCGCACTAGGGTCCAAGGCTCTGCAGACCTAGAATGCTCTCTTGCCTTCTCTCTCTTTTAATCACCTATCTCTTCCATCCAAGGAGCAAGGGTGAGCCCTAGACCCAACAGTGGGACAAGGTGCTGACTCTGATTCAGAGCAGAGTGACGCCCTGAGTTCCGGGTCTCACCGGCCTCATGTGATGCAAGCTGGACGGCCGGGTGACGTCACCCACTGACCCCAGCCTCTGCCCCGGGGAACCATGCGGGGGTGAGGAGTTGAGGGAGGTCTCAGGGCTCTGAACTTCCAATGGCTGCAAGACTGGCCAAAGCCCTGGCTTGGTGCACAAGTCCCAGGGCCGAGACCTGCCCCACAGCCCTGGCTCCTATGTTCCGGGGTAACACAAGCTCTCAGGTTTTGCCAAGGAGATTGACTGACAAGCGAAGGGTCTTCAAAGAATACCCAGATGGGAGTCATAGACCTGGATTTGAATTCCAGGTCTCATGAGTCTAGGAGAGGGAGGTAATGGCCATAAAAACTCTTGGGAGGGAGGGTGAGGGGGTTCATCATTCTGAGTAACAAGAACCATGAGCAAGCAGATTAGCCAGGGCTAGCTGGTAGTGGGCCAGGTCTTTGAGGCTCTTCCGCTCAGGAAAACTCTGTTCTCTGTCCTAAGCTGGGGGGGAAGGAAAACAGGAAACACATGTTGTACAGGGGAGGCGGAGCACCCAGCCCTGAGAAGTCCCCCAGGAGGACCTGCTCCCTGGATGGGTTTCCCAGCCACACCTGAGGACCTAGCCCTGACCAGTCTTGAGGGAGAAACGTGCTTACCAAGCTTATATGAAGAACTCAGACCTGCTAGGCCCACATCGGCATTCATAAACTCCTGTGCAACCTTGGGCCAAGAGCTTAGCCTCTCTGGGCCTCTGCTTCTCCCCTGACAAGTGGCAGTTATTGTCCCTGCCACCCTCTCTACCGTGCCTGCCTCACTGGCTTTGGAAATAATAAAGCACTACACACGTGGGAATACTATTTTTTCCCTCTTCGTCCTTCAAGCCTCAGCCTCTGGGCCTTAGCCTCCAGAAAGCCTTCTGTGATTGCACCAAAGGGAGAGTCTGACTTATTCACGTCATCCCCTCCCTCTGGCCTTCACCATCTACCCCTCTTTGAAGGGACTGACGCATATTCTACATCAGACAGAAGTACTGATGTTTGATCATTTTCCCTACAAAATCACAAGCAAACTGGTGCCCAGCTGGCCTTGTCATCCTTCATGCCTTCCTCAGCAGCTGGCGGGTGTGTGAGACGCTCTGGTGGAGGTTCAAGGCCTGGGTTAGATAAGACATATCCTGTGCTCAATCTCACCCATCTCTCTCTCCCTCAGTCCAGCCTGACCACTGGGCACTCGGGATTTTGCCAGCACAGTAACCAGGCCACATGGGGAGAGCCACCCAGAAGACCCCAGGAGACCCCTCTGAGACCACTCCCAGCTGCCACTGGCCGGGACGGCGGGAGCTCCAGGAAGCCTTAGCTGGTCCATCCCCCCACATTCTCTTCAGATCCAAACTGCAGGCCTGGCTCGCTCACTGAGCTCTGCTTCTACAAGCCAGGCTTGGCTGGTTTGAGGAGGCCGAAGTATAAGCGCATGGTGTTCACTCTCCCTTTGAGTGTGTCTGCCTGTGTCGTTCCTAGGGATAGGGAGTGTTGCGGGGTTTTGGGGAATGGGTTGCTTTGTTTTCCTCTATTCTCTTTCAGAACGCTCTCAGAACCTGGCCTGGCTTCCACGCTGGGCTTGTGGCGGGAGGATGCAGCCTGGTGGGGAAAAGGCCATGTGATGTGGCTGGCTCAGCTCTCCCTACAGAATGGGGGCTGGCAGAGACGGCCACCAGAAATCAGTGCTTTCCCTCCCGTCTCTGTACAGTCTTCATTTTCCAGCCACTCTCGCATCTGGGAGGGGCTGTGTGACTAGTTCTCATAGTCGGGGTGTGAGCATACGTGGTCATATCAGACCAAGGTGGTTAAAAGAGGTTGTACCTTCTCCACCTACTCTTCCCTTGTCTCCCCCTTGGTAACAGAGAACTCTGAGGCTGTAAAGAAGGGCAGAGTCACTAAGAGCCTGGATCCCCAAATCACCACATGGAAGGCCTCTTGCTGGCCACCAGGAACGCCTACCTCAGACTGCTGTCAGGGAGAATTACAGTCTATTGCATTCAGCCACTGGCGTTTTGGGATTTGTTTCATCAACAAGTGTTACCCAAATTAAGTTACCTTACAGGAGCAAGTCTGCAAGGAAAAGGTCAGTTCCCCACCCACATCTGCCAAGCAAGGACTTGGGATGTGATCTGGGCCCATCCCCTTAGCCCTGCCCATCAGCTTGGCTCTAGTTAGGGGGATGATCTGTATTCAGAACTGTCCACCCTCATTCATGTTCTGGCTTCCCCGTCGTAAACCCAGCGATCCCCCAAGCCTGCCTATCCCAGGCCCTCTGTGCGGGCACCCTGAGAAGATGCCTTCCTGGATTCCAACCTTTGGCACTATGTCCTGGCCAGTGCCAGGGTCTCTCTGCTCTGCCTCGGAGCCTCCCCAGGACTGTAGGCCCCACACTTACCTGGTGCCCTCAGTCCTGCCCCATCCTTCCTCAGAGGCTGCTGAGCCCTGTGAAAGTCCAGATCAGGCCATGGCTGTCTATGGCAGGCTCGTGGTAGAGCGAAGGTCTCTGTGCCTTGTCCTACTTCATCTTCACAATGAGCCTGTGAGGTAGACACCTGGGTCACCATCCTGATTCTGTGCAGATGCTACAGTTCCCATTTTACAGGTGAGAAGACCGAGGTATGAAGTGGTAAGTAGTTCGCTCAAGGGCACATAGCTCATAAGTGGTAGAGCCAGGCCTAGAATCTGGCTCATGTAGGCCCCAGAGCCCGCTCTCTCAGGTCACTGCACTATGGTGCCTCACAACTGTAGGTGTTCAATGGATAGATGATGGAGATAAAAACAAGGCAGACAGATCACCAGTGATCCAAAAACGGCCCCTGGGTTGTTAGTGCTAGGTGGCCCTAAGACATTCCGAGAGGCCATCCTGGAGGAGCCAGCGTTTGGGGTCAAGTCATACGATCACACTGGGCCTGGTTTTCCTTCCAAGATTCTGTCAGTTGCTCAGGGGTGTATGTCTGTGTGTGCAAAATCCACATGGCTTGGACACAGAAACACAAGAAGATTCAGAACAGCACTGTCTAATGGAAGTGTGATGTGAGCCACAAATGCAACCCATGTATATCACTTTTAAATCTCTAGAAGCTGCCTTAGAAAAGGAAAAAAGAAACACACAAAATCAATAGTATATTTTGTGTTATCCATTTTATAAATATTACCATTTCAACATGTGATCATGTAAAAAAAAATTACTAATGAGATATCTTACATTGTTTTCTTGTACTAAGCCTTCAAAGGCAGGGCTCTATTCTACATGAACGACACATCTCAATTCAGGCTAGTCACATTTTAAGTGGCCAAGGGCCACCAGTGGCTAATGGCCACTGTACTGGACAGGGAAGTTCTGGTGAGGGTCTGGACTTGTGAGGTCAGGCCAACCCGGGAACAAAGCTAGAGGACACGGTGGGCCTCCCAGACCCAGGAAGGCACAGTGCTTAGGGCTGACTTTGTAGAGAGCTACACAAGTCTGCAAGTAGCATGCAAGGTAATAAATGCAGCATAAACACAAACCACTATGTGTTAAAATTCAGAGAAAGCAGCGGATGGTTTTAATTCGCCGCGCGGTCAGCATGTGTTTGTATTTTCCTATTTACAGTAGGCCCTATAAGGAGGCTTGCAAACAGTTCAAGGAGCATCAAGGAGCCAGCACTCGATGCAGCTGCTCTGTGTTCCCTGATTACCCCAGACCCCCAGGTTACAAGCAAGCATAGATTAAACCCAGAATGTTTTCACGACCGAGGAGCACAGTCAATGAAATGCAAAAGAAATCTGAGCAAAGACCCTGGTTGGGAAATTGTTGCCAGCTGTGGTATGTGGGAGCAGGAGGGGGTGAAGGGAGCTGAGGGTGGGACCCCAGAAGGAAGCCCTGAGTCCTGCCCTGTATCCTCTGTCATCCCTGTCTAGCCCTGAAGGTACCACCTAAGAGAGCGGCTTCAAAACCTCAAGTTGGCCTGCAGAACGAGAGTGGCATTACCCATCAGAATCAAGAGGAGGCCAGGCTCGTGACCTGCATGGTCACACAGGGTCCTCCGCTTATAAGGGTCTGTGCCCCGAGAGGCCCGCACGTGGCTAAATGTTCTGCTGTCACCAGCTTGAAGGTCTCAGTAGGTTTTGAACCAGGGGCCCTGCGTTTACATTTTGCACTGGGCCCACGTTATTACACAGCTGGTCCTGTGGGCCAGTGCAGGAAACAAGAAGCCCCTTCTGCGAGGGGTGCCCTGCCTGGGAGGGGCTCAGCATTCCAGTGGCCTTTCCAGGGACCAGCCCACTGGTCCTGCCCCTTCAAACAGCACAAGGAGAGACCATCTGGAGGATAGGCCAGAGCTGGCCCGACACAGATTGCCTGAGACCGCCCTGGAGAACAGCACCAGGATGCTGTGTATTTTCCAAAGTTCCACTTACAATGGTCTCTTTTCATTTAAAGAAAATACCGCAACCATTTCCTAGCAAAGGTTAAGTCTTTACACTTAAAAAAAAAAAATGTTTTTTAACCTGCCAAGGAATGTGCTTTTTTAAGCTGGCTTCCTGTCCTTCCTGAAGCCAAGGCTCCCTCCCCCTGCTCACAGGGAGAGCCCTGGGGTCCTGTAAGAGCCACGAGTGACCACGCAGCCACTGCCCCAAGCAGGTCAGGGACGGGACAGAGGGCAGAGGAGCAGGCAGCCGGTGCTGGGTGGCCAGCCCGAATTTACTCAGAACCAACCCATGAGGACACGAGCCCCTGATGTCAGAAATCCACAGACTACCCCTCAAAGTCCCTTCCAGGATGGGACCTCCACCTCTCTTTGCCATAAGCATCTCCAGCACCTTGTCCAAAGGGTGCAGGCCTCTAGCCTCTGCCTTCTGGTCCCTGTCTACCTTTCAGGAAGCAGAGTTTCAATTAATGTTGAGCGAGATTGGGTATGAGAGAGCATGGGTTTGGGGTTCAGGCTCCTCGTGGAGGAGGAGGCCTGAGCAACAGGAAAAGAGGTGCCTTGGGGAGGAGGGGGCCTGTTGTGAGCCCCCCCGCACACCTTGCTGGGTGATCTGCAGGCCTGGGCCGACTATACCTGGGCCCGGCGCTCCATTCCCGCACCCTCGCTGCTCGTGGATGCCACTCCTAGGGTCCTCGTCTCTCTCTAGCTTCATCGACACCCCTCCCCCATCATTGCTTTATTCTCATCAGTGTACAAACATGTCTTCATTCGAAAACCAAATTGAATAGAAAAAAGAAAATCACTCTTGCCAATTAGCCTCCCATTTTCTCCCGAAAGCAACCTTTCTGGAAAGCGTTGTCTCTACGTGCTATCTCCAGATCGCTTTCCTCTGTTCTTTCTCACTTCTTAGTTTTTTTAATGTAAATTTAATGACTTTCCCAACGTGGCTGCACCGTGTGACCTCCCGTGAAGAAGTAATGCACGTGCAATACCCCAGAAGCCCTCTGCAGGACTTTTGCAATCACTACCCCTTTCCTTCTGCCCCAATGTCACCACTGTCCTGACCTCTAACACTGTGTATTAGTTCATCTGAGTTTCCAACATTATATAATCAGAGTCATGCAGCGCGTACCCTTTTATGTCTGGCTTCTTTGCTCAATACGATGTTTGTGGGTTTTACCCAAGTTGTGTGATGTGGCTAAATATCCATGCTCATTGCTGACTGGCATCCATTGTGTGAATATTCCAGTATTTGTTTATCCATTCTACTGATGATGGACCTTTAATTTCAGGCCACTATAGAAAGCTCCTAAGGCCATTCTTATACATGAGTTTTTGGAGTCATATGAATGCACTCTAGGGGAGTGCCCCCTAAGAGTGGGCTTGCTGGATCATATCCATGTGTTCATGGATTTTTCCACTTATGCTGCCACCAGCAATGCTGAGCATTACCAATCATGATGCAACAGCGGCTCCTCCCTGGCTCTCCAGCTGCTCGGCCACTCTACACACTTTGGACGCACCAGCCTTCCTGACTGCATGAGCCAATGAGCCGGTTTCTTAAAACCTCTCTCTCTTGGGGCGCCTGGGTGGCTTAGTCGGTTAAGCGTCCGACTTTCGCTTGGGTCACGATCTCGCGGTTCGTGGGTTCGAGCCCCGCGTCGGGCTCTGTGCTGACTGCCAGCTCAGAGCCTGGAGCCTGTTCCAGTCTGTGACTCCCTCTCTCTCTGACCCTCCCCTGCTCACGCTGTCTCTCTCTCTCTCCTAGAAATAAATAAAAACATTAAAAAAAAAAACTCTCTCTCTCTTGATACACACGCGTATGCACAAACATCCTGTTAGTTCTGTTTCTTCTTGTGTAAGAGTTCTGTCAATGAATGTAGGTTACATTTTATTAAATAATGTTCCTCCCCAGTGAGGACGAGCTTATGCTTTTTCCCTTTATCTCATTAATGTGATACACTGACCCGATTGTTTTCCAATGCTACACCAAACTTGCATTTTCTGTAATAAGCCGCATTTGGTTATGATTTATTATCTCTTTTGTGTATCTCTGGATTTGGTTTGTTAATATTTCACTAGGGAATATTGCATCTATATTCATGAGACCAATAGGCCTGGAATTTTTCTTTTTTGTAATGTCCTTATCGGGTATCAAGGGTTTGTCACACTCTGAAAGCATGTTGCAAAATGTCTCCTCTTTTCCTAGTCTCTGCAAAAGATCATGTAATGTTGCCATTATTTTTTTTTTTTCCTTTAATGCCCTGTGAAATTCCCTACTGAAGGCATCTGGGCCTAGTTCCTGACAAGAGAACTCTAGGCCCACATGAAGAGACGATTCACCCACTTTGAGAGTTTTGTGTTTCCAGTTTCTACTTGTGTCAATTCTGGCTGTGTTTTTTCAAACAATCGGTTCATTTCATCTAAGTTATCAAACACATCAGCATAAGTTGTTTTAATATCTTACCATCTTTTTAATAATAGAATTAGTATTCTATTATTGTAGTCTGTGCTAAAGTCCCCTACCTCATTGCTGGTATCATTTAATTATTCATTCTTTCTCCCCCCCTCTCTTTCTGTCTCTCTCTCTATGCTTGAACTTACCAGGGGCTTGTTAATTTTACTAGTATTTTCATAAAACCAAGTTTGTGGCTCCTTGCTACTCCTTGTCTGTTGTCTATTTTATGAATCTGTGCTCACATCTTCATTATTTTTATCATCCTACTTTCTTTGGGTTTAGTTTGCTTTGGGTTGAGTTTATTTTTCTAACCCCTCGAGCTGGAAGTTTATATTATTGGTTTGCAGCCATTCTTTTCTATAAGCACGTAAGGCTGTAAATTTTCTTCTGAGTCTGGCATTAACTACATCTTAAATGTTCTGCAATGTACTCTTTTACTGTCGTTTAATTAAAAATATTTTCTAATCTCCATTGTGATTTCACCTACTTAAGAAAAAATATTTCTTAATTTCCAAACATTTGAGGATCTAATAAATTTCTTGTTGCTACTGATTTTAAGCTTAATTCCAATGTACTCAATGAACATATTCATTTCTTTTTTTTTTTTTAATGTTTATTTATTTTTGAGAGTGAGCACAAGCAATGGTGGGGCAGAGAGAGACACACACACACAGAATCCAAAGCAAGTTCCAGCTTCTGAGACCAGTCAGTACAGCATCTGACATGGGGCTCGAACTCATGAACTGTGAGATCATGACCTGAGCTGAAGTCTGATATTTAACAGACGGAGCCACCCAGATGCCCGATATTCATTTCAATCTTTGAAACTTGTTAAGACTTGCTTTGTGGTGGGGCGCCTGGGTGGCTTAATCGGTTAAGCGTCCGACTTTCCCTTAGGTCATGATCTCGCGGTTCATGGGTTCGAGCCCCGCATCGGGCTCTGTGCTGACTGCCAGCTCAGAGCCTGGAGCCTGTTTCTCTCCTCTCTCTCTGACCCTCCCTGCTCACGCTGTCTCTCTCTCTCTCTTCTAGAAATAAATAAAACATTAAAAAAAAAAAAAAGACTTGCTTTGTGGTGTCACATAGGTCAGATTTTGTAAATATTCCATCTGTCCTTGCAAATGTGTGTTTGAAGATGAAAGCCACCTTCTGTTCATGTTGATTAATTCAAGTTTAATAATCATCTTGTTCAAATCTTCTAGTTCCTTACTGGGTATTTTCTGCTTGATCTATCAAAAACTAAGACAGATGGGTAAAAAAAATCTCCCCAATATATGATTGTGGCTTTCTATTTCTCTCTCTGTTCTTTCATTTTTGCTTTGTTTACTTTGAGGTAATATTATTAGATTCATACAACTATAGAATTGTTTCTACTTCCTGGTTAATTGAACCTTATATTATTACAAAGTATCATTAACTCTACTAAAATCAATTTCATTTGACAAGCTACCCCAACTTTCTTTGCACACCTTATTTTATCATTGTTTTTCTTCCTATCTTTCTGTATACTTAGGTTTAAAGCATGTCTCTAAGTCTTGGGGCACCTGGGTGGCTCAGTCGGATTGGCGTCCAACTCTTGATTTCAGCTCAGGTCCTGATTTCATGGTTCTTGAGATGGAGCTCTGCATCAGACTTCGAGCTAACAGCATAGAGCCTGCTTGGGAATCTCTCTCTCTCTCTCTCTCTCTCTCAAAATGAAATTAAAAAAAATAAATAAAGCATGTGTCTTGTAAGCAGGATACAGTTAGGTTTTGTTTTCTTATTTGCTCTGACAATTACTTATTTTAAGTGTGGAGTGTTTAATTCTTCTACATTGATTGTAATTGCTGTTATATTGGGTTTTAATCTACCTTCTTATTTGCTTTATACTTGCTCTGCCTGTTCAATGATCTTTTCTGGCCTCCTTTTGGATTGACTCAATATTTTTACGGTGCCACCTCATTCTTTTGAGCGTAATACACTTTGGTGTTTTTGCTTTTTTTAAATTCTGCGTCATGTGGTTGCAAGATCTATCTCTGACTAATCAAAGTCTTATACAAATCAGTACTTTTACCACATTTCTCTTGGATAATGCAAGGAACTTAGACTTCTTTCATCTCCCACCATCCTCCGGCAAATGCTATTATCATACGTTAGTTCAGATGTTTTAATTTGCTACACATTTAAAACCCCACGAGACATCATTGGTAAAGCAGCCAATATTCATTTACACTTACGCACATATTTACTTTTCTATTGTTCTTCATCCCTTCCTGCATCTCCCAGATTACATTTGAGTTTAATTTCCTTCTGCTTGAAGAACATTTTTGAGTATTTCCTTTAGTGCAAGTCAGCTGATGATGAGACCTGTCAAATTTTGCTTTTCTGAAAATATCCTTATTTCCCGCTTTATCTTGGAAGGATATTTGGGATACCTGGACTTCTGCTTGGTAGTTGTTCTTCCCGAGTTTTGAAGATATCTTTGCATTGTCTTCTGGCTTTCATTGTTTCATTGGGAAATCAGTTGCCAGTTCTTTATGTCTTTTCTCTCTGTCTGCTTCTAAGATTTTATCTGTGTTGGTCGCTCTTCAGCATATTGTCAATTTCCCTGGGAGGGATGAGTAGAAATCTAGGAGGTGGGTGGGCAAGGGTACTTTTGTGACCTCAGATCCAAGGACTGTCTTTCATGCAAGTCAAGGGAAGCCCTGAGAACTAGTCACCACATACCTGGGAGTCCTAGGATGGTCGGTCTTCCCCAGGAAGGTCTTGGGTCTGATCACGAAGAGCTGGATAATAACTCCAGGGTTGTGTGGAAGAGGATAGAAAGAAGTGAGTGGGGGAGAGAAGACACTACCTAATCCATTTACAACCAATCGCAAAGATGAGATTAAGACTCTGACACCTAAACCCCACAGCTGATGAATGGAGTCACAGCACAGAACTAAGAACTCAGCCCCTTAGGGCTGTGATTTCTGGATTTAATTCACTGCTGTATCCGCAGCACCTAAAAGACGACCTGGTATGTAGCAAGTGCTCAGTAAGTATTTACTGAGTGAATTGAATGGAATGAATACCAGGTCCTGTCTCAGGGGGCCCTTACCCCTCCCCCCCCAACCCCCCAGGTAGGCGATGTGTTTGCCAGCCATCCTGCCACATCCCGCAATGAATTCCCAAACCCCTCAAACAAAACCCTCTAATTATATGATCACCCTCCCTGGATCCTCCCTGGTGACCCTCTACCAGACCTTAGAACCCATGCTAAGAGCCATGTAGCCACTTCACGCCTGACTTTTGGGTGAGTATGTCCCAGTAAAACATATGGGTGTGCATGCAGATAGGTGGTGGTGAATAGCCATACGGCAATTAGTTGAGAAAATGTTTCTATTGGGGGCGCCTGGGTGGCTCAGTCGGTTAAGCGTCTGACTACGGCTCAGGTCATGATCTGGTAATTCGTGGGTTCAAGCACAGCATCGGGCTCTGCACTGATAGCTCAGAGCCTGGACCTTCTTCAGATTCTGTGTGTGTGTCTCTCTCTGCTCACACTCTGTCTCTGTCTCTCAAAAATAAATTTACAAACATTTTTTAAAAAGATTTTTAAAGAAAGCGTTTCTATTGCAAAGCAGAGGAAAACCCTTCACTCTAAGATCAGAAGCTGTGCCTTTCCTATCAAAACCCAAAGCTGCCAGTAGAACTTCACCTACCACGGTGATGGCAGAAAGAAGGTTCTTGGCACAGCTCGCTTATTTAGCAGAACGTACACTGCCCGGGAGCCCCACCCACTATTCTCAGTCTCCAGGCGAGGCTGTGGTAGAGCAAACAGCAAAACAACAGGGCTGTGAAACTATGCCCGCTGAACCCTGTGTTCTAAATCCAACCTTGGGAAATCAGGGCAGCTAAGAGTTTCCTAGGCTGCAAGTCCTAAGAAGAAAGGGAGTAGCTGGCATGAGACCACGTGGGATTCAGAATGGTTGGGAACAAGAAGAGGGTCTGAGAAAAGGCAGAATCTGGACGGTGCTGGAAACCTGGTCTAGAACATGGACTGGAGCACTCCTTTCTCAGTCTCCTGCTAAAGAGGGATCGAGAATTAACACCAGACACATACCTTATGTTGTCTGAAATCGCTGTGGATAGGACTGCCTAACTGTTTAGGAAACTGCATAGAGTTTGTCTGTGCTTGAGGTTAGGCTCCTCTCAACGAATCCCTTTTGCTGCCATTGCCAAGTTCTGAGTAACGATCACCTTCAGACACGGCTGAGGAGGCACCGGTGGACCAGTGGGCCCCCATCTGACCATCTCGGGTGAAGACGCTGGGTCCGGGGTGGGAAGGCGTGTCGGCAGCCACCACTTTGCACAGAGGGCCGACACCTGGCTCTCTCCCGTGTGCGGCCACCTGGCTGTCCCACACAATGTGTGCCCTTTAGATTCTGTTTCTCCTCTGCCTCTGGTCTCTCCGATTTCTAAACATGTCCTGACAGCTCGTCTGCTGATCATTAGAGGGGGAAAAAGAGACTCGCAGGACTCTGAACTCCATTTTGCAAATGGCCAGAGAATCATCACTGCAGGTTAAGAGGACAGGACACATTTCTCTGGGATGTCCTGGTGGCCCCTCTCAGGTGGCCTGAGAGAACCAGACCCCTCTCCCCCCGCCCCACCTGCCAAGGAAGACCAGGGTCCTACGCCTCAGAACACGTCCAGCATTGGCCTCTGACCAGATGACAAACACTGCCCGGGCTTCTGCTGGTGGCCCTTGCAGGGCAGGGAGGACTCCGGAAGGCTCCAGCCAAATCCAGGCCTCCAGCAACATCCTCCCCTCTTGGCCCCAGGGAGCAGAAGGGCAGCTGAGGGGAAGCAGAGACGAGCTTTTGGTTTTTCTGCAACTGCTTTGATTTTTTTGTTTTTCAAGAAGAAAACGCTCAGCCCCACTCCCGGGGGAAACAGGGAGGACAGAAGCAAAGGCTATTTCTGAGCCTACTGCCTCCCCCAAAAGGAAGGGTGTGTGAGCAGGGGGAAAAGAGTCCAGCCCTCGCTTCCTGGAATCGAGCATGAGGGCGGCCTTTTGCACTTTGCAACTATTCTTCAATCACATGATCTCATCTCTGATCCTCACAATAACCCTGGGAGCGGGGAGAGCGGAGGGTGGTGGTGTCCCCACTTTGCTAGTAAAGAAATTGAGGCTCCCACTTCGGAGGAAGAGATGAAATCCGGACCCTAAGGCAGGTCCTCTGATTCCCAATCTCCTGTTGTATCCATACCTCCACGTGCCTTTCAGGGCTTTGCCCTCTTCACACCCCTGGGCCCAGGCTGGCATCTTGGAGAAGACCTAGCTCAGAGGGGAAAGAATCAAGTCTCCATCCCAGCTCTGCACCCTCCAGCTGTGTGGCCATAGACACACCCCTGATCTCTCTGGGCCTCAGTTTCTTCATTTGCAAATACCTAAGTCTATCAATTGATGGAGGGGCAAATAAGGTACCATATGTGGAAATGGCTTTGCCAATTCTAGTATATTCTACCAATATGGGTGCTGTCTGGTACCACCCTCATGACAGGAGTGCACGGAAGCACTCCCTGCTTCAAATGATCTCTTTCTTCTCTTCTTTTGGTGATCCAGCTTCTGGAGTCTTTCCTCTTCACTAAAGGGCAGATCCCTCTGGGAAGCGATACACCTCTAACCATTATCAGCCATGAGCTCCTCAGACAAATGAGTTCATCAGCCCCCGGAGCCCTCCGGAAAGCTACAGCAGGGAGAGTCCGTGCACACCTTGACAAAAACCGGACGATGCATCACAAGGAAGATGGTCAAAATGATGTCTCCAGGCCCTGGGAGTGACCTTTCTGTTCCACACCGTGAGGGTTCTGGGAAGTGGGCCGACTGAGAGTAGGGAAGAGCTCTCCTGCTCCTCAAGCACCCCCACCCCTACTCACACACCACGTGAGGGCCCACCCCACTGACCACCCCACCCCATCCCCAACAAGCACAGAGAGTGACCACTCAGACTCCATCCTTCTGCAGAGGCCCGGCTGGGAGGAGGGAGACCCAGCTCATCTCCCAGCTGCTCCCCTTCCCGTCTTCCATCCGTCTGGGACACGAGCCAGGCTGATACATTTATCCATATGCACCCTTTGCTGCCGTAACTGCAGCCGAGAGCTGCGGAGAGCGATGCAAAGGCTGGCAGAATTGGTCTCTCACCTGGGTCACTCTTCCCACCCCTTTCAGAGCTCCCATGTCACCTCCAAGAACCTCTCCCCGCTTCTCAATGTCCCCAGTTCCTTCCTGCAGCCCTGGCTCTGGTGGTCACAAGGGCCTCCCTGCAGTGAGGGCTTCACAGCTTCACGTGGGACCTTCCCAACATCAACGCGGGGCCCAAGGGCATGGGGTTCAAACGGTGAGCTATCTAGCACCTTGAAAGGGAGCCGCAGACCACATGGTGGGGCTGAAGTGAGGGGCAAAGAGGCCTTCCCACAACCCTCACGTCCAATGAGTGGGTCCACCCTCACCTGTTGTAAAACCAGCCCAGCCCAGGGTGAGCTGAGAATGAGGACTCTGCAGCTTATAAATTAACAAAATAGGGCTGGGCAAGAATTTGCCTGGAGGGCTCAGGGAGGCGGTGTCCCAGCTCCTTTAGATGCAGGGTGGATGCCGGCCTCCTTGTCAGATGTCCCATCACTAATCCACGGCTCAGTCCCTTAAGTTCACCCACCATGGCCCCAACCGAGACCAGGGCCTCTGTAGGAGGAAGAAATAAAAGAGCACTTTAATATAGCACTTTAATAACTGTTTTCCTAGGTTCTGTTTAGTCTGTTCAAAGTACGTTATAAAAATATTTGGCAATTAAAGAAAGAAAAAAAAAAAAGCAGGAAAGACCTTTTAGGAACAGGTTTGAGGTGAAGAACAGGTTGATCCTATCAGCTCCAGGAGAACAGCGGCAGGAAAGAAGTTGATGGATGTCTGTGTTTGCACTCCCTGGGAGAGGGGGCGGGGTGACGGTGAGGCCCAGGGGAGACAGAGCCCCCAGGCTGTGAGGGCAGCTGCCTGTCCTGCTGTCACAAGAAGCCAAAGTGAAGACACCTGTGTGAACAGAATCCATGACAACTCTTCTCTACCATGGTCTGGTCTTCATAAGCACTTGGTCCGGCAACTGGTCCAGTCCTGCCAGCGGCAGGGGTGGGGGGGTGGGGGGCACGCAGGGACCCCGTAACTTCAGTGGGAGGGCCATCCTTCTCCACCCCACTGGTATGGCCACCGTGTGCCTGGCGCGGCCAGTGGGAGGTTCCACATTCCAGCAGACACGTTAAGAGCCAGTGTCGAGTCCACCAGCTGTCTTACTCTTTCTCCTATCCTGAGAAGAGCATGAGCCATCCCGTTCAGTCAGGCTCCCGGGCCCAGAAGGCATGGGGCAGAGGCCAGCTGACCACAGCCACCGACATGTGACATGAATGAGAAAGTCTCTACCTTCCGAAGGCGGAGAGATGTGGGGCTAGCAAAATCTGACCGACGCAGGGCCTTAGACTCCTTCCAGTTGTCCGGAGTGGTGGCCTGAAGTCCAAGCCCAGAGAATCTTGCTCTGCTTTCTTTATCTTGTACAGAGCCTTCACCTTACCCTTGAATCCCCTAAGGTCTGACCGGGACCCTCACTGGATGCCCAGCACAGCTTGTCCCCCCTCTGACTCTCAGCTGTCGGGCACCTACATCTCTGTTGCCGCAAGCCCTCTGGTAAACTCCCCGGTTACACGCACGGCTACTCCCCAGCCCTCTTTGGGCTCACATGGACACTTCTCAAGCCCATCCACTAGAGAGAGCCGACCTCTGGCCCTCCTTCTTCCCAACTCCAGGTGTGCCTCCGTGTTTACTCTGATGTGGCCACCCTCAGGTTCCTTCACAGCGGCCTGCTCTACCCAGCCCCTGAGACGGAGTGACACCCCTCCGTTCTCAGCATGCCCTCAGCCAGCCCAGCACTCGGCCCTGGGCAGAAGAAATCCAAGCACACCCCTCCCTCGCCTTGCCACTCTTACCATGCTTCTTCCACGACCCTGGGCTTGGAAGGGGTGACCCTCCATTTCTTCTTTGTCATTACCTGAGCTCTTCCCACCTGGGGAATGGCGAATTCTGCTGTCTAATCCACCAAGCCTGACCCTGAATATATTAAAGGAAGATCTTTTAACAATCCCTTCATTTCCACAAAGCCTGGATTTCTAGACCATTATCTCAATAAAGAGGTCAAGACAGTTAGTTTGAGCCCCTAAGATGACCACCCCCCCCCCATCCTTTCCCTGTGGTAGCCTCTGGTGCCTCATCTTCTGAGGTGGGAGCTGCCAGAAACCCTGACTGAAATCATGGTATTAAAAAGAAATCAGTTCAAATAGTTAGGACGGTAAGTTTTATACCATCTATGCACAGGTTTATACACAGTTTACACACAGGTATAGATGTGTTTCTATAGTTTTTTTAAATCAATTTAAACTCCATCTGTTTTGTCAATTAATTTTTCCCTTACATTATTACCTAGACCCCTATGCAGAGGAGACCTGAAATAGGGTGGGCCAGCACCAGTCAGCACCTAAATATTCACTTCTCTTAAATGTTGCTTTTTGTGGTATTTCTGTTTTCTCCTTCTCTGGGGCTCTTAGAGCTATTACTGTGTATGCCCTCCTGAGGAGAGGAAGGACATTTCGCTCCCATCCAGACTGCCACAGTGGTGCTTAAAAGTGACCCTATCCTTCTTATGTGAACTTCTGGTCCCAGAACTCAATAAAATCACAGGCAAATGGAACTCAGGGGCCTTGACATAAGCACTAATATGCTCGGTGTCATTCAGCAATCAGGTGGGCTGCACAAAACAGAAAACCCAATAACGATGGCTTAACCAAAATAAGGAATCATCTGTCTCATGTAATAACATCAACAGTCAGAAATTCAGAGCAGTCTAGCATCCCCAGGATGTTAGCCAAGTTCCTGGCCCATTCTACCTTTCTCCTCTGCTACTGTAGGGTGGAATTGTTAAATTCATGATCACAAAATGGTTGCTGGAGTCACCACCATCACACCCACAGTCCACACAAGAAGGAGGGCCAATGGCTCTTGTGTGAACACTGCTTGAATGTCTCTCACTTGTATGGAGATTCCATGCAAACTCAATTCAACTTCTGCTTGTAACTCACTGTCCAGAACTGCATTGTATGGCTACCTCTAGCTTCATTTGAGACTTAAAAAATGTAGTATTTAGCTGGGCCAATTACCAATATCGCCACCCCCCCAAAAAAAAAGTCAAGATTCTAATTAGAAAGGAAGAGCAGATGAACTGGCAACACTCCATCACTCATTCTCAACACCAGGGTTCCCTTTACTGGCCTGAGGCTGGTGGCTTCCACGCTCTGTCTTCTCTCTCTCCTATGGTCTGTACCTCCTCTTCAGGTCCCTCAGATGATAAACCCCTTTGCAAACAGAGGCAAAATGTTACTCTCTCCCCTTAACCCAACTTTCCAATCCTATGGTCCCAGCTCGATAAATGCATATTTTCAAATAGAAAAAGAAATGATTCGCTATTAACTATATACAGATGGTCCCTGACTTATGGTGGTTCAGCTCATGCTTTTTTGACTTCACGATGGTGCAAAAGTGATACGCATTCAGTAGTAACCATCCTTTGAATTTTGAATTTGGACCTTGTCCCATGCTAGCAACATGTGGTCTGACCCTCCCTCATGGTACTGAGCAGGGGTAGCTCCTGATCAGCCTCACCGTCACCAGGGCCAACTGCCCAGATCTTTACAGCCACTCTGCACCATGCAGCCATCCTGGGTCTCAGTTTTGGTACAGAATTCAGTGACATGAGATATGCAACACTTATTTTAAAAGCAGCTTTGTCTGGGGCACCTGGGTGGCTCAGTCGGTTAAGCGTCCGACCTCAGCTCAGGTGATGATCTTGCGGTCCGTAAGTTCGAGCCCCACGCTGGGCTCTGTGCTGACAGCTCAGAGCCTGGAGCCTGCTTCGGATTCTGTGACTCCTCTGCACCTCTTCCACTCACTCTCTCTCTCTCTCAAAAGTAAATAAACATTAAAAATAAATAAATAAAAATAAAAGGGGCTTTGTGGTAGATGATTTTGCCCAATCACAGGTTAATGGAAGTGTCCTGAACACGGTTAAGGTAGGTGAGGCTGAGCTACGACGCTCAGTAAGTTAAGGATACTCAATGCATTTTTGACCTAACATTTTCAACTTATGATGGGTTTATCAGGACACAAACCCAGGAAGATTTCTATGCCTATGTTGGTTCCCATTACGTAACTTGAATCACTATTCTAACTGTGTAGTGTCATTTTACATTTCAAAAGTGCACACAGTAACTTCTTAACTTGGTTGTAAACTCCCAAAGGTCTAGAAATACCCAATCCGGTGACCTTGGTGCAGGAGGTACCCTAATGAATGTGAGATTTCTCACCCGGGTTCTAGTGTTTATCAGTAACCACACAATAGTAATTTGATCTCTTTGTGATGCTTTACAGTTTACACAAGCTACTTCACCCACATTATCTCACTCTGTCTTTTAAATAACTCTTTTAAGTAGGGCTGCTGTAATTAAGCCTCTCTACAGATGATGAAATGGGGGCTGAGTAAAGGTACGTGACTCGCCCAAAGGCATGCAATCAGTATTTACACTGGAACTTAAGCGGAGATCTTTTGACTTCAAGTCTGGGTCTTTTCTAATGCAGGACCGCCCCATAGAAATAGAACATGTGCATAATAAAATTTTATTTAGCTCAATATATTGTAATTTCAACATGTAATCATGATAAAAATTATTAGCTAGATATTTTACTTTTTTTGTCTTCAGAATTCAGTGTATTTATTACATTTTCAGCACGTTCCTGTCCAGACTAAGCACATTTCGGGTACTCAAAGCCACACGTGGCCAGTGGCCACTGTATTGGAAAGGTCAGCTCTAATATTTGAAGGGTACATTTAAATTTAAAATCGAGCCCTAAAATTTCATATTTCATGACCAACAGTCATAGAAATTATCTGTTGTGTATACATTCTTGCAATAAAGAACTGTTTCCAGCAATAGCCCTGATGGAAACGGACCTTTGCATACATCCATTGCAAAGCACCACTGCCATCTGGTGGCAGTCTTCTGAATTGCAAGAAAATTCCCCAGGATGAAATCTTTCAGATTCTAGGAATGTGCGTTTCAAAGCATGTTCTATTGACTGCAACTGATTTACCACAGGAGTTTATTATAAACGCACACTGCTGAGCTTCCACTGAATCAAACCTCAAACACCCACATTTTAAATAGATTTCCTGAACGATCATCATGCATACTAAAACTGGAGAATCATTCATCTACAGAACGTGCCTACATAACACAATCATAGAACATTCAAGGGCCATATTTCTTTTTTTCATGACATTGCTCTGATATTTGGGGGACCACTCTTTTCTCTTTGTAGTCTTCTGGCTTAGGAAGAGGGTTAGGAAGTGGTGTGTTGTTTCTAAATAGAAAAACAAAACAGTACCCCATCCACCCAACTCACACAGAAAGCTGAAAAGAATCCATAACCCAATCACCATTAAAAAAAAAAAAACTAAAAGAGAAAAGCTCGCATGCTAACCCTCCCCAGCCCATGCAATCCTGTTAACAACCAAGTGTAGCTCAAGGCCACACACCAGCCAGCCTCTGCTTGACCCACCTCTGACCCCCCCACACCCTCTGATCCAGCTCACAGCCCTCCCCTGGCTCTGAGACTTTGCAGTGCTGTTCCCTCCATCTAGAACAGCACTCTACGTCTTTCCTCCTCCATCACAACTCATCCCTCAAGATGTAGCCCAGGCGGCATCTACTTAGGAATCGCCCCCTGGGGAGCCCCCTAGGCTGGGCTAGGTGCTCCCACGTGTCCTCCTGAAGTGTCCTGTACTGTTGATTGCCGGTGCAGGATTTGACTTCCCTGTGGAACTATAAACTCCTCGAGGGCAAGAGTGTGTCTCTTTTCCCTGTGTTTCCACAAGCTAGCAAAATCTGCCATGAAGCAGGCATTCTAAAGTACTTGCTAAGTGGGGCGCCTGGGTAGCTCAGTGGGTTAAGCATCTGATTCTCAATTTTGGCTCAGGTCATGTTCCCAAGGTCCTGAGGTCCAGACCAAAGAGCCATGCCCAGCGGAGCCTGCTTGGGATTCTTTCTCACTCTCTCTCCCTCTACCTTTCCCCTGCTCACGCAGGCTCTCCGTCTCTCTCAGAAATTAAAAAAAGAAAATATAAAGTAAAATAGTAAAATAAAATATTGGCTGAGTGAATACATGTTTTCTGAGGCAAAGAGTTAGTCTGATTTTTAAAATAATAATAAGAGTGCCCACGTGTCTGGAAGAGACTAACAAGGCAGCTCTCCCACAGCACGTGCAATTTGCAGACCTCTCCCGAAGCCATGGCAACCTCACCTGACAGCTGTAACCGTGGGACTTGGGGCCTGTGACTAACTGGGCAAAAGACTGTGGGAGGGGCTGCGATACGGACACCCACCAGGGAGTGAGACAGGGAGGGGCGCAGGGAGAGGACAGGAACAGAACAACCTGGGAATGTCCTCCCCACCTCCCAGGAAGGGAGCCATTTCCCCAGAGGACAGAGGCCTGTCACATCTCGCCCAGCTAATCTGACAGAAGCCAGCTGCCTCACTTGCTGGGCCTGCCCCCGGGAAGGCGTGTTCAGGCTGAGAACCACCGGCTGCTGTTTGCCCCCAGGGACAGGGCACTGGGGGAGGGTAATTGACTTGTCTCCCAAATTTATTTATTAATTCCTAGCTACTCCATTTGATGTGGTTTCCAGGAGGCACACCGTTGAAATCTACCCCTTCCTTCTGCCCCGGCGGGGGTATTTACACTTGCACTCCAGGGTCCCCAGGGAGGTGGGCGAAACCAGCCCCACAAGGCAGATGGAGTGCAGGTAGGGGCCTGGAAAGGCTGTCCACCATGCAGGCAAACAGCCGATCAGAGGGGGCTCAGGAGGCCTGGCTTAGGGACACCCCAGCCAATTCTTGGGACAATGCAGGGGATACATTGGGACAAGCCTTACCTTTCTGCTTCAGCTTCCCAGCTGTGGGAAGGAGAATGCAGTGACTGTTAATGGCACTCCAGAAGGCTGTGCAAGAAGATGGAATGTGACAAAGGGCAGGGAAACTGCCACTCCCAGAAAAGGTGGCCCCAAACCTGCAGGAGCTCAAACATAGGGGTCATTCCAGATGGGCAGCAGGGACGATCTCTAAGTGCCCACCTTAAGCCACTGAGACAGTCGAGGTGATGCTTTCCCAATTGTCCACATTTCCTCCAATTAGCACAAACGAGTTATAACCAGGGAAACACTAAAATAAGCAAAAGATGGGAAGTTTGTGGGCCAGAGATTGAGTATATGCCTAAACTTGCATCCTGCAGGAGGCAAGTTCTTGAGGCTGAATCTCAGCAAGGGGGCTACAGGGTAGAAGGAGAGAGGAGGTCCTCCCTCCACTTGAACCCCAGCCAGAAGGAGCCCCCACGTGAGGGAGAGAGGGTGGAGGCCTCAGGATAAGAGATAGGTTGCTGACTTGGATGAGCACCGCCCATGATCCCAGCCAGAGGAAGGGGAGTCAGGCTGCCATGATTCTCCACCACTTTCTCACCCACCTTCAGCCTTAGTAGAATCAGTACAACCTTTGGGTAGCTGGGGTGCAGGGAGCTGGGTGGCTACGAAGCCCCCAGACCCTCCAAGGAGACTCCAAGCCCTTCCAAGATGGAGGAGGGAGAGACAGCCCAGGAAGAGAGGAGTCGACGGCAGAGGCCAGACCTCGGGGATGCTCCTTCACACACGGTGGCCCTGCTCCCAGGAATGTGTCTGTGTGTGCAGGGCTATGAGCTGAGGGTGCAGGCCGGGCCCGGCAGGCCCTGACCCCAAGACGCAGGATCATCTGCTCCAGAGCATCAGAGGCCTGGCCAGGCCCCCAGCCAGCTGCCCTGGCCCCTCACCGACGGCTCGCTCTCTCCACCCTCTGGAGAAGGTGCTAACGAGGAAGAAAATGTTCAAAGGTCTCCACGTGGGCAGCAGCTGGGAATCCAAGACATAGATGCACACGCAGAGATGCCTGCCCTTTGAGATTCTAGAACTGGCCCAAATCCCACCACTTACACTTTGCCCACAGGTCATTGCCTCTGAACACCACTTCCGCTGAACGTGGCAGACACCAGAGAACATCACACGTTCTGGGCCCCCTTCCGCACGGACAGGCCCCACCCCCGGAATCCATCCCTTTGCTCTGCTCCCCCACCAAAGGACAGCTTGCACGAAGCAAGTATGTGTGGAGCAAGGCCACTGAGGTTTGGAGGAAATGGGACGGGGGTGGGGGGCTGTTCACCGATGCCTGTGGCTCTGCCATCTGCCGCCTCTCAAAGCCTCCAGAATTTTCTTCATCAGTCCTACCCCCTCAAACCCGCCTCCATAGAAAACTTCTTTCACAGGCTACATGTTTCTCCCTCCATCCCAACTCTGCTCCCTGTTTCTCTTTCCACCTTCAAGGTCTCACTGTCCCGCTCGGCTAACCCAGTCTGGGCCCTCTCCTCCAGGCCTGGCCCTCAGGTCCAGGAAAACATTAGCAGAAGCTCTGAAAGCATGAGTCTTGAGCCCCCTCCTCTTCCCCTGCCTCTTCACACGCCCACACCCGCAGACTCCACAAGCCACTCGTGCAAGGGGAGAATGCCTGTCCACTTCCAACCCTAGCACATTCCACAGCCCAGGCCGAGGGATCCTTTCTCTGCATTCACCTCGAGCGCAAAGTGTAAAAAGGTTGCAAAAAACTCAGCAGGCAGGACAAATTGTATTTTAAGGCAGTATGTTTTTAATCAGAACTAAAGCAAAATACCGATAATGGATGAATGAAATATCAGAGTTTTACATAGAGACAGGATTGATATTACTGATTTTCCTTTTTGCTTCAGGCTCCAACATGGAGGAGCCCAACATTGCTTTGAGTCTGCCTCAGGCCGAACTGGCACCGCCTGGCAGGTACCTCTCAAAATTGCCAAGAAGATGAAGGGCACACAGCTCAGAGTGCATTTAAGAAGACTGCAAGCGGCCAAAGAATGAATTCTGCTGGGGCTCCAGCAGGCAGAACGCAGTCACACCCATGAGGGACAGGAGCTCAGGCTCCCTGATGGGCCCAGAAAGCAGCTAGAGCTTAGGAAACCACAGGCCATGTTACCAGATGACAACCTGGGGAGGGAAAGGCAGAAAGGTAGAGGCGCAGAAGTGGGGGCCATAGAAGGGGGCAGGGAGGCAGAGAAGTGGGGATCAGGGCAGGCAGCACCCCCGGGTCTGCTCAGGTAGGCCCACCTGCAGAACTCAGCCTTGGCCAGGCCTGGTAAGGTACTAAGCGCTCATATCAAATGCCGATGCCACCTCCATTTCCCCCAGAGCCTCTGGGATGCCTCCGAGAAAGGACAGCTGGACCTGGAGACCCCTTAATGGAAGAAACTGATCAGGCCATCAGTCCAAGGGACCCTGGCCAAGGAGCTCCCACAGTCTGGCCCGTGACTTAGCAGGTGTCTGGTGAAGAGAGATCACACCGATGTTCATCTTGGCACACTGACACTCACGCACTCACCTAGACTGTTCACACTACGGGCTCCTTACTTTGCCCCTTGGAGTAATACCTACCCCCAAAGACAGACACTGCTTGTTGATACCAGAGGATGAGATACCCAGAGGCCCGCTGCCTAAGGATGAACTCTGGCCTGTACTCAGAGCCCCCTTGATGGACAGAAGCTGACTTTCCTGTTCATCCACCATTCC
This sequence comes from Proteles cristata cristata, assembly GCA_017311185.1. NCBI lineage: Eukaryota > Metazoa > Chordata > Mammalia > Carnivora > Hyaenidae > Proteles > Proteles cristata. Next base: position 1,756,037 of record JAESUZ010003943.1, read on the forward strand.
TCTCTTCCCAGATTCCCTCTGGACCGGCGCTGGCACTGTCATCCATGAAGGCCTTATCTTTTTCCATCTCTGCACTGTTTGCAAAGTCCACTCCTCCTCCTGGAATGTCCTCTTTTCCCCCCAAATCCTCACCACCCTTTAGGATCCAGCTAAAACTTCACCTCCTCCAAGAAGTCTTCCCTGATGAACATAGTCCCCAGAGATCGCTCCTCTCTGATCTCTCTATACCCTATGCTGTGCACACACATACACACACACACCCCACCATGCCATGACACACTCCCTTATCCATCCCTTACTGGGAGATTGTCTTTTCCCTGCTAGATGCCAAGCTCCCCCAAGGTTAGAACTGGGCTGTATGGCAGGCAGTGGAGGTGGGGTAGCAGGCATAAATCTGCCTGCTTTTTCTCCCCAGCACAGAGCTGGGCACACTTGCCCAGAGGCTGTAAGGAAGGTGCTGTGGGCTTCTCTCACTCCTAGCCTACCCCAGCCTCACGAGTTTGTGTGATTGTCTGTCTCTGGAATGGCATGTCCCTGGCCAGCCACACTCCCTGTTCCAAAGGCAGCCTTCACTGGCCAGGTGCTTCTCGGCTCCCAGTCAGGCCAGGGCCTGCTCTGCTGGGCCGGATCCTGCACACATTCCTCCAGAATTAAACAAGGTCCCACCAACTCCAGGCTCCCCGACCTGATGATGATCCGATTTGCTTTTAGAAGTAGCGTTTTGCCCTCTCCTGGGCAGTGAGGCCCACTTGGCTCCAAAGGAAAGTTCTCTGGGCTCGAGGCAAAGACCTCAACAGCCACAGGGGAGGGTGGAGGGCCACATCTAGGATCACAGACAAAGCTGACACAGACACAGGACCAGAGACTCTGCCTCAACCCCATCAGGCCGGATGTCCATCCTGCCAGGCATCTGGAGTGCACACATGTGTGCAGATACAAACACATCTAGACACACACACACACAACACATGGATGTAAACATACAAACACCTGTGGACACGCACATGTTCCCTGACACCAACCTGCATGTTAATACATACCCGCATATGAGAATGCACAGGTGTACACACATGTACCACACAAGTACACACTTAGAGAGATGTGCATGCACAAACACGCCTACATATACAGACCTGCGCAGACACAAGTGCACAGTGGTAAACACACCCACACCTACGTCCTTCCACCACCCCGACATCCCCACAGGTGACCTGGATAGGCCGGCCACCCGCACAGGGCTGAGTCTCTGGCAAAATCCCACCCCCCTCCTCTCCCCAGAGCAGCATCAGGAAAGGGCAAAAACATGATTTGAAGCATGGCAAGATCATTTTCACCTTCCAACAGCCTCAGCCCAAGAGACAGAGGGCCTTTTAGCAAAGACAAAAGGGAAGTTCCTACTGCACCACCCCTCCTTATGGCTAAGTGCAGTGAGAGAAACAGACCGGGGAGGGAGGGAAGGAATGGAGAGGTTGAGCTGCCACACATCTCTAGCCTTCTGGAACGTGGAGACCACAGCTGCCCATGTCTGCTGGTTGGATAGCAATATGAGTAGAGCTTCTAAGGTCCCCCCAGCCCCGCAAAAGCACCCAATACTTGGATGCCATCTGCCTGCCAGCCTTGAGGCCAAGATCATCAGGGTTCTGCCTCCTGGGATAGCAGGAGGGGGTAGAATCAGAGGGGAGGTCGGGAGACCCTCTCATCTATGACCTTATGGCCCAACCAGGCCAGCCAAGGGCCAGGACGCCAAGAAAGTCACCACAGGGCAGCAGTGACCCACTCAGGCAGCAAGGTCACACCTGTAGTGCAGGCTCTGACTGCAGAGCCAAGCAACGGCATCACTCCAGGTTTGGAATCATATGGGCCTGGGTCTGCCACTGATTGGCCATGGGTCTTGGGGCAAGCCACAGAACACCCTTGGCCTTTGCTTACATGTCCGTGAGGGGGATAACAGGATCCAGCTACTGAGAAAGCTATGGGGATTGAGTGTAGTGGTTTGGGGAAGGGAGTGGGGCCCAAGTATGTGTGTTTGAGCCTAGATTTGATTGAGTCAGACCTGAATTCGGGAATATCGGAAACCCAGATGGCCCTGTGCACAGGGCCATGAGATAGAGCTCTCTGACAGAGGGAGGCGGCTTCCAGAAGCCTAGAGGCAGTGAGGAGGATTGGATGGTCATGCCGGCTTTGGCCACAGGGCTCCCAGACTGTTTCTGGATCATGAGAACAGGGATAGTTTAAGAGCACCCTCATATTTCCTCTATGGACTGGGTAGGCTCTGAGAGTATATTCTATTAATGTTTGAAGGAACATGGTCATTCCAAGATCAAGAGAAGCCATGGTCACATGCCCAGCGCAGTCTATAAGGCTGTCAGAGTCACATGACCTCCCTCTTTAAACTCAGTCCATGAAACTATGACAGTCTTATGACCCTCCTCAGACTTGATCAATATGGCTAACGGAGGTCAGATGGCCTCCTCCAAGCCAGCCCAGAGCCTGGATAGTCGCGTGACCTGGCCACACTGCCAGTCCAAAAATATACGCCTATGTAGAAAAAGACGCTCCTTCTTCAATATTGCCATTGGTCAGGAAATTATGGAAAGAAACCTAGTGTTAGAATAAGCCCTTGACTGCCATCTGCAGGAAACCAGCCACAAGAATTACAGCCCACTCTTGGAGTCTACAAAATTATTATAAGAATATGAAAAAGATTTCCACATAATAAAAGTATCTATGATATGAAAAGCACACCCCTAGGTGTGGTGCGCTTGTGCCATCCTGTGGTGGCCCTGCCTAGGGCCCCCGTCACCCCTGAACTGCGTCCCCCTAAAATTCATATGCTGAAGCCCTAACTTCCACTACCTCAGAATGTGGCTGCATTTGGAGACTGAATCTTTAAAGAGGAGATTAAGGTAAAATGAGGCCATCAGATGAGCTCTAATCCAGTGTGATGGGTGTCCTTACAGGAAGAGGAGATTTGGACACACGGGGAGACACCAGGGGTGCATGCCCAGAGGGATGATCATGTGAAGAGGCAGCAAGAGGGCGGCCACCTGCAAGCCAAGGAGAGGGGCCTCAGAAGAAACCAACCCTGCCATCGCCTTGATCTTGGACTTCCAGCCTCCAGAACTGTGAGAAAACCCATTTCTGTTGCTTAGGCCCCTCGCACAGTGGTATTTTGTGGGGCAGCTGGAGCTAACATGGCCCCTTCCTTCATTACTGCAACTGCCCATCTCCTCATCCTCAAGACAGGGTCAGGACCTCCCTCAAAAGAAACCCCTCAGGATGGGGTCAACTGATGGCCCGGAAAATGCAGACTAACAGAGCCTGCCCTGCTGTCAGCATCCCACCTCCCCCTGGTGGGGTGGACAAGCACTTCCTCCCCACCCTCTCCCACCCCCAACCCCCTGCCTATAACCCTCTGGCAATCCTGGAGGAAACACGGAGCGCCCCTCAGAGTCAGCTCTCCCCACCCACGCGCACCAGCCCCATATGGATCTGGAGCCTCTGAGCTGGGCCTCCTGCCAGGAGCAAGACAGGCTGCCCTCTGCCCCCGGGAGGCAGCACACAAAAGGCCTCTGTTCACTGAGAGGAAGGGCCCAGGGAGGCCCAGGCCGAAGGGAGCCACCAAGCAGCGAGGCCCGGGGAGAAGGGGTCACATCTCCATCCACGAAGGGCGAGTGGTGGGTTGGCTCTGGGGTAGCGTCAGGGCGCCGCCTTTGGCAAGCAGGGGCCCGGGGCCCTCGGTTCTTTTAGGAGTGCCCAAACATGAGGCACATTTCTTTCCAAAAAATCAAAATGAACAGACATAACATAATAACAACTGATATAATATGGAATCTAGCCTGAGTTATATTTTTACCTTTATACCAGCACAATCATAAAGCAGGATTTTGAATTATTTTTATGGAAAAGAGTCCCACAAAAGCAAACAGACATCATTCACAAAAGTCCCAGGCTGACCCTGGGAGCTCCTGGCTATACCGTGGTCTGCACCAGGGAAAGAGCTCGCTGCACTTCTCTCTCCCAAGGGTCATACAATGTCAGTCCCTCCAGGACAGGCCATGCCCTCCTCGGCCATTTCCGGTTCCGGTTCCGGAACCTCTCCCGGCTCCCACTGAGGCTGGCACAGTAGAAGTCTTAAAGCCAGGTGGCAAGAGCACGCACAAGTCACAGGCCCAAGCCAGAGAGGGCAGGGCAGATGGGAGGTGAGGCCTCCAGCCAGGCTTTGTCTCCCCTCAGAGCCGGAGAAGGGCTTGCCAGCTGTCCTTGCAGGACACGCTGTCCCTGCGCGCACGTGGCCCCTTCCATCCAGGCCAGGTGCTGGTTGCAGTCGGGGCCCCTGGTGCCGGAGTTTGACTTTCGCGCCAGTTATGGGAAGCTACAAAGCCTGAGATCCCCTGAATTCCTCCTCCATGGCGCAATGCTTTGGGGAGGGAGAGGAGGCCTTTGGCACCCCTAAAGGGGAGGGAGATGGACGTGGTGAGCTCAGGCTGGAATGCAGAATGCGTGAGGAAATCCCCACCCCCAGCCCTGTGTGAGCACAGCCACCGCTCGGGGGGCTATGGGGAGACTTCCTTGGAGAAATGCAGGGTCAGGCAATAGGAATTTTTGTGCAGCGTTGAAAGTAGTGGGCCAGAGTTACACTACTGTTCGCATGCCAAGAATCCCACGAACATATTAACAGCAGAAAAATCATATAGAATACTTATTAGGGGGACACCTGGGTAGCTCAGTCGGTTAAGAATCTGGCCTTAATTTCAGCTCAGGTCATGATCTCATGGTTCATGGGTTCAAGCACCCTGTCCAGGCTCACGCTGACAGGGTGGAGCCCTACTGGGATTCTCTCTCCTGCTCTCTGCCTCTCCATTCATTCATGGGCACTTTCTCTCTCAATAAAATAAACTTTCAAAAAAACTTGTATTAGAATGACACTATTTACATGAAGCATATTAAAACAACTCTACTAAAACACTTCAAGAAAATTTACATAAGTTAAATTCATGGGGCACCTGGGTGGTTCAGTCAGTTAATCATCTGGCGTCAGCTCAGGTCATCATCTCATGGCTCTGGGTTCAAGCCTGCATCAGGCTCTGTGCTGACAACTTGGAGCCTGGAACTCTTTGGATTCTGTCTCCATCTCTCTCTGCCCCTCCCTTGCTCATGCTCTCTCTCTCTCTAAAAATAAAAACAAATATTAAAAATTTTGTGGATTAAATTTGTGATAACAAAAGCCACCAACTATGGATAGTGGTTACTTCTGGGGAAGGGGGTGCAGTGGAGAGGTGCTTCAACCGGATTTGTCATTTTTACTTCTCATACTGGTTTGTGGCTACATGGGTGTTCATTATAATCACTCTTTATTTTGGTACCTCTGAGTTATTTTATAATAACAGTAATTGTAGGAGAATGAGGCCCGAAGGGGAGATAGGGGATGAAGAAAAAGTTCACGGCTTCACATCCAGTATCCCTCAGGTCCAAAGTCTCCAAGGAGCTTTCCAACAACTGGGTGCTACTTGGGCCACACTATGGGGAGAAAGGAAGAGCGTACCCACAGCCAAGCTTCCTCCTTCCTCCCCAGGGATGAAGTTCATGAGGCACTCGAGAGGGACCCCTGGCTGTCCCAGAGGTGGGGCTCAAGCACGCAGCGGTGGCGGCAAGTAACCACAAAATGCCCACTGTGTTCAGGCTGGGGTGAAGGGATGCATCCCAAGATTTCTGCCTGGATTCCCAGAGCTCCACTGTCACCCTGTAGGCCGATTCTCCCAAGCGGGAACACATTTTTTTAAATAAAGAAAAGAAAGCGTCAACCTATGCTAGCCCAGGACAGCTTAGGCAAAAACTCCTCTCTCAGACAATGGACTGCATTCATAGCATATAGCATGGGGCGTGAGCTCTCCCGGCACCTGATGCAGGCAGGCATTCCTCCATTGGTTTGGGTCGAGCACCCGTAACTCATGGTGCACATCTCGAAAGATCACAGCTCTACCACATTTCACAAGAGCAGAGGGGCAGACTAGCCGCAGCCAGCCAGCAGACACGTTCTGCTTGGCCCACGCCACATTTTAGTTGGAGGATTATTGCCAACACAGAACCTTCAGATAGTTCACACTGAAGTCCAGATTTGAAAACAGAAGACATGGCTGGGTGGGCACACCCCTGTTGCAGCACCGTCCTGCTGAGAAAAGAGCTGCCGCCCGTGGATGGAGCACATACCATCCAGCAGCTGCGGTGCCTGTCACTCACCACCCCCCACCACCCCCTGCAATCCCCGACCCCACCTCTATCCCCCCAACCCCCCACCTCCCACTTCCCACCCAGGGCGTTGCCGGTTGTTTCTGGCTCCTGCCTCTCCTCTCCTTACGTTACCTCCTGGGGCCCTGTGGACATTGGAATCCTCATTTTAGGACCTGAGAGCAATTTTGCTGGTGGGATAACACGGCTCCATGATATGTAGGTTCCTGGGACAGCCCGTCCCTGGCCTGCGGCAGCTGAGGTGGAAGGTGCCAGCCTACCTGAGACAGAAGAGAGAGCCACAGTTTTGCTGTACGACCTTCAGTCGAGCAGAAGGGAGAGGCTGTGGGAGACTAACAAACAGCTGTTCTGGAAGGGGAGGCGACCCTCGAACCTGGGAGAGCTGGGGGCTGCCGGGAAAAGCAAGCCCCTTTTCCCTCGTACAGGATCATTCCCTCGGTCCTTCTGCTCCCCCACCCCACCTGAGACGCAGAGCTCCCCCTTCCCGTGTGGGGGAGGGGAGGGAAGGTGTGGGTGGGACTGAGGCCCGAGCCCACCCCAAAGATTTTCAACTCTTCACCTAGGGAAGGCTGCCAGCCTAGCCAGGAGTGGAGTCCCAGGGTGATGGGAGGGAGGAAGGAAGCTGAAGCAAAAGGAAGGAAGGGGCTCTGTGGGTGGGGGGCCAAGGGAATGTGCCCTCTGGGGGCACTGAATGAAGGGGCAGGGGGCTGCTCGAGGGAGACGGTCAGATCAAAAGGGCAAATCAGACAGTTCAACTGCCTCCATCCCAAGCCGGAACCCCAACTCTGCCCGGTTTGACATCCTTCTGTCCCTCCCCTTCTTCCTCCGAGCACACAATCCAAAAGGAATAACGGGATCTCCAAGTCACATTCAGCCAGGTCACAGGGTCACAAAGGGGTGACCGTGAATGTCACCTAGCCAGAGAAACCCTGAGCCAGATCTAACCGTTGTCCCACCTCACAGCCAGGTTATGGATGCCAGCCAAAAATCACCATCTCAACAGCCCCAGGCCATTAAAAGACAGGCTTTCAGGCAAAGCACAACTGTCTATTTCTCTGCATTTACACAAGTGTCAACCGACCTATCACTCGCAGGCACCAAAGGTTTAATGAAACCTTACTGGCAGAAAACTCAAGGTTGAGAAACTTCAAACTGTTTACTTAATATCTTCCTGCAAATCAGGACAAGGTAGAGAAGATGTAGTCTGAGCTGTGACATCTTGTTTCAGCTCTTGAGCGCCTTGCTTCCTCTGGCCCAAGGCTTAGGACGCCCTCTCCTCGCATGCCGTGATCACTGCTCCGCCATTTAGGCATGAGCCGTCATCATTGGGCCACAGGCAGCCAGGAGCTTTTCCAGCAGCGGGAAGGGTCTGCCTCAGACCTGCCCAGCCCAGGGTCACCGACAGGCCAGAGTCAGAGTAACGATCTAGGGGATGAGAATGAGGACCACAGAGGCCACCAGGCTCTTCCCCAGCCCACGTCAGTGTCCTTTGTTCCTTCCGGCAGACCACACCCACTCAGTCTGCCCCCTGCCCCCCTAGTCACTGGTCTACCACCCACCCCCACCCACTTCTTGGTTCCTTTTCCCAGAAATCAACTTGCGCAGCAGGAAATGACTTCTCAGGCTCCCTTTCTTACAGCATCCCCCAACAAGCCCATGGAGCATCCTTTTCACTCCAAAAGTTTCCTGCCAATTCTGAAGGAAAGCAGAGTGGGGATGATAAAATTAACAGCCTCGGGAAGGGACCGAGGCACAGCCAGCCTTCCTGGGCAGGTTTATAGTCAGGGCCTGGCCAGCCAGCGCTAATGCTCCTTTTGCCCCGAAGCCAACCATCCTCCCTTTTAACCTTCACCCTCCTCCCTCCTTCCTCAAACCTCCCCCTCCAGGCACTTTAACTGCCAACAACCTACTTTCCCAGCTTTGATTTATCTCCGTCAGAGGGAATGCGAAGTTAGGTCCAGCCCCACCCCCAGTACCTTTTTAAAAAATATCTCAAATCCACTGGGGCCCAGACAGACAGAAGCACAAAGATACACATCCATATCCCTGGAGAGAAAGCAAGGGCCCATGCCAGACACACCACGCCCCTCTGGCGTGCAGGACAGACCCAGGGACACTTTGGGGAAGACACACCAAAACCCTGCCCTTGCGCTGAGAGCAATCTGGAGTTTCTTTTGAGGAAAAACACTCTGCTCCAAAGAAGGGTCCTGACAGGCAGTTGTGGGGTTTTTTTTGTTTTTTTTTGTTTTTTTTCAGAGTGGCTGGATAAATTGCTTTTCTGCAAAAATAAACACAAGTGAACTGCATTAGCCGAGCGAGTGACACATTAGTTACAGATGCGAGGGCTGTCAGAACATTGAGGGAACAGCTTTTATTGGGGAAGGGCTGAGAGACTCATAAATAACCAGTTGGCAATCTCGCATAAACATTTGTGCGTTCTCATAAACACCGCCTACCACAAGTGCTGGCCTGGCCGCCACTGCGGCCTGGAAGAGCCCTCTCGTCTCCCCCGTCCTCGGAGTACAACAGGGCAGGGAGACGGGAGTGGTCACAGGCGCCTCTTCTCCCGTAATCTCAGCTCCTCGGACACACTTGCGAGCTGTGGGGTAGGAGAGACCCGAGCCCCGTCCTAAACATCTGCCCGAGAATAAGAATCAAGGCTCAGTCCTAGTGGGACAACTGGTCTACTTTCCTCCCTCTACGTAGAAGAATAGGAGAGAACAAGGGATATGATTGTGCTGGGGAATGAGTTCTGAAATAAAGCTAAGTGAGGAGTTTAAAAGGTGGGGAAATGCCTCCCGGATATGACTCCAGGGTTCGCATCAGAATTGTCAGGAAAGTGGGATGAGGGCAGCATCATGCTCACTCCAAGGACAAAGGCCACAGAGGGTGGCAGCAGCCTTATCCATCCATCCACATGGGGAGTCTGGGCTTCTTCCCATTGGCTCTCGGAGATGCCCTTGCCTTGGGCCCTGGGGTTCTCTCCTTGGAGCCACATCTAGCTGAGCCCATAAAGAAGGGCAAAGCAGGCCATGTGAGCTGACTCACATCCGTCTTCCCTACTTCTCCTGTGCTACCTGCCAACCCAGCAAGCACCTGGTACCCCCATCCCCTACAGCTCTCCCAATCCAAATCCACTTTCTAGAAAGGATCTGATGCACTGAAGTGTGAGTTATAGTTAATGGCTGTACGTGTTCCCTTCCGATCCTTCTCCCTCCTCCCTGCCACAAATGCTTAAGGCAAAGGGACAAAGTGTGAAGTGGTAGGATTTAAAGAAAATGGCTATCACTCATAACCTTCGTTGAACTTTGGAACCAACCAAGAAGGGGGAAGAGAGAACCATCTTTTCAGGGAAAAGAGTATGGAGAGGAAGCAGAAAATGTCCACTGGCCCCAAGATGGCATTACAATGGTGAGCTTCAAATCCAGCTCCAGTAACTTTCTACTGAGAACTTCACTTCCCACCATGTAAAAGGCCCAAATTCTTTTAAAGGTCACTCTAAGTGACCTTCTCCTTTATCCGTCCTATTTCTTGACCCTATTCCCACCCATATTTCAACTTGACTTCTCTCACTGCTCCTCATGCACCTTGAGGTCCAGCCAGACTGAATGCTTTCCTCCCCTCTTCAATCATCTGTTATAATTTTGTTCTTTCTTTTTCCCCTCAATCCTTCTTCCAAAAAGGCCCTTCCTTCTAGTTCTGCAAGTCCAGATCCAACCCACTCTTCCAGACTCAACTCAAACACCTCTTCAAGTCTCCCTCCTTTGACGTCTGGGAGAACGTTTCAGTTCCTTGTTGCTGACTTTCCTTCTTCTTCTAACTTATCTGTCCATCTGGCCCATCCCTCTAGAGATTTGCAACCCTCAGAGCTGTCTCATACTATCTTCAGGTTCCCCACCCTCCCAGACCCTCGCCAGTGCTTAGGACATGGTAGGTATGTTGAATCCATGAAGGAAGGTGGGGGTGGTGTCTGGATTCGTGGTCATGACGGTGACGGGGGTATGATGGTGGGGCTGGTGGTAGTGATGGAAATTGGCCAACAAATCTGCCCCTGGGCAGCCTCCCTGTTGGCTTTCATTCTGCGGCTCCGCAACAAGCAGCCTGTTGTTGCTTTGGAAGAGAAATTAAGATGCCAGGCAGGTACAGACGGCCAAGCACCATCACTCTGTTGAATCGCGCTCAGCGGTCCAGGCTCTTTCTTCCCATCAACAAATGGAATGCTTTATGAGAAAATACAAAGCACAGCCCTAGATAGAAATATTGAAGGCTCTTTGGCCAGGACATCCCTCAGAAGGGAACACAATGTAGCCATAATTTATTGCACTCAATATTTTCGCTTCCAATCTTATTTTTATAGACATTATTTCATAGGCTGCAGCTTAAACACAGATGGAAAAGATTCTGGCTTTGTAATAAGAGATGGTTTATGGTGGGCCAGCCCACTGCTCTGTGTTTGTGTGTGAGTAAACACACATTATCATGTCCTTAGGTGGGGCAGGGAGATGCTTTTATTATGTGTTTGGACTTTGATCCAACAATTCTGCCTTCATCTATCTCTCCCCTAGGCCAGGGCCTCCGGATACTCCCAAGGAGAGGAAGTAGCAAACACCACAGTGGGGTAAGGGGGAGGAGGGATGGGCCAGCCTTGAAATGCATTCTTGGCTCTGGCGGGACCTGCCATCCCTTGGGTCTTCAAAGGGCCTTGACCCAAGGACAAGCTCTACACCCCAAAGGACAGAGTTGAAAGGAAGTGGGCACTACGGTGTTATATGTATGACTGTGCTGTGTGATTCGCACTGTCTTTTTTTGGCGGGGGGAGGGGTGATGAGAAAGCTGAGTTCATACTGTAATGCCCTTGAGATTCTTCCCCTCCCAGTATATCACAGGTAGTCTTCTCCAATGAACATTCTTGAAAACATGAGCTGGCTTGCGATGTTCACAGTCTGGATGTACCAAGGTTTGTTCAACCAAACTCATTTACGCTGGGGAGAGAAGAAGCATGTGCAGGAAGAGAGAGAAGGACAGAGGGCTCTGGGGGATCTAAGGAGGAGAAGGAGAAAAGGAGAGGGAGACGGAGAAGAAGAAGGGAGAGGACCAGACCAGAGCAGAGGGTCAGAAGGTCTTGGCTCCAGGCCCACAGCCTCACTGCTGGCAGGCAGCACACATAATGGAATTGAATGAGCTGCCTCAAAGACGTGCTGTCCAGCCCCTCCTTTCTTTCCTCTCGGGGTCAGTTTCCAGCAGACTCCAAGAGGCAATGTGAGCGTGTGTCAGAGAACACTGGGAGCAGGGAAGAGGGGGCGGCAGCCACATTGAGCAGGGAAGGAGGAGTGGAAAGTGAATCAAGGGGCCGTGCCCCCTTGGGGCCTTGAAAAGGGGGATCTGTCCTACTTGCCAGGCCTCTGGGGATCCTATGTGAAGGAATGGCTGTGTGAAGTGAGATGTTATGAGAGTTTGTCCATTGGGTCTCTGACCACGGAGGGTTTGTTGGTAGAGCTCTGAGAGAGAGGAATGACGCCCTTTTGCTGCCTGGCAGAAATGGTGTCTTTGATGCTTATTGTACAGACATTTCTACTGTGCGCAGCTGCCACGGTATGATGCGGGGGGAGCCGTCCTTCGGGGACGTGTTCAAGCAGACCCGAGGAAAAGGGGATCTGCACCGAGAAAGCCTCTGCCTTCACGGGTCTGGGTCACTTCTGCTCCGCTGCTGATTGTCACACCTGCATCAGGGGCCCCGCGAGGGCTGGGAAGCTTTGACGCAAAAGCGGGTAAAGAATCTGCTTCCGGCAGCAGCCAGTGTCAGAAGACAGTGCCTGCCACCTGGGAAGCTTGAGAAATCAGGCCCAGGTGCCCAGCACAACAGACTGAGAACTGAATTTCGCAAAAGGTTATACCCAGGTGCAGAGGGCACGTTGTATTCTGGTTACCTCCCCTCCTCGGGGGAACCACACACACTTTTCCCACCCCGTCTACTCTACACGTCCCATCAGTCACAGGGCTCCCCAACCCCCACCCCTGAAAACAAAGCCTGGCCCTCTATCTGTGCTCCTGGACTTGGCTGTGGGAGCCAACATATTCCCTCTTTGTTTAGACCTGTTTGGATTGGTCTTCCTTCCCTTGCAGCTGATAATGTCTTGACTGATACATCAGGCTAATAACTGACTATGAAATATTTCTTTTTTTTTTTTTAATTTAATGTTTTATTTATTTTTAGGAGAGAGAGAGACAGCGTGAGCAGGGGAGGGTCAGAGAGAGAGGGAGTCACAGGCTGAAACAGGCTCCAGGCTCTGAGCTGTCAGTCAGCACAGAGCCTGACGCGGGGCTTGAACCATGACCCAAGCGAAAGTCGGACGCTTAACCGACTAAGCCACCCAGGCGCCCCACTGACTATGAAATATTTCAAACCAAAGAGCTAAATTGGTGTAAGAATGAGGCATCCGAGAGTCAGAGTTCCAGAGGACTCCAGGAGAGAGGCAAAGGAGGCTTCCACCAAACCAGCACAGGATGGCCTGAAACAGTAGCACCCTGAAAAGTGGACCAGCCTCTGTTCTGAGCCCTACTCTTCAGAGGACCCACATTGCGCGCACGCACACACGCGCACACACACACACACACACACACATGTGTGCTTGCATACAAGCACATGCACACACACGTACACACACATTTAGAGAATACACGACACCTCCGTCTCCGGGGAACAGGCGCTCTGTACTAGCAGAGCACGACCTCTACCCCTGAACTTCTACTCTCTTGGGTCACATCATTCAGGCCCCAGGGAAATGCTTCTCCCCGACGGTCGAGTTATGTCCTTGAATCGAGAGGAAACTCTTCAAATGCTCTAAAAACTTGTAGGTCCTGCTGCTACTGACATCAGAGATGGCCCAGCTGCTCGCAAGTGCAGGGAGGATTGAATGGCGGAAGCACTTAAGAGGAAAGACAGATTAATTTATCAAATCCTTCCTCTCAGCAGGAAGGCAATGGAAGTAGCGTGTCTCAGGCGCAGGAAAAGTGCACGTCCTTGCTTCTCGTTGTGGTTCCAGGGGTACTCACACATTAGCAATGCTACAGTTGTACGTGCCAGCCGAGGAGCATTTTCCAGCATAAATAATTCATAATTCTCCCACATTTGCACATATGCACGTCAAGATTGAGCATGTAGAAGTGTGAGGCTGATTCTTTACCTTGGCAGTAGACAGACAGGGAACAACTATAGGATTTTACTTCCATAAACATTTCTACTAAAATTGAATTACATTTTCAAAACATACAAATTCAGCTTTACTCAAATATTTTACTTAAATTTTTGTATTAGATAAAATGCATTAGTTATGCCATTGGTTATATTTGCCTTTTAATTTTAATTTTACTAGATAATTTTGAATCTGTGAAAGAAAAAAATGCAATGTTTTGATCTTTTATAATTTTTTTTACATTTTTTAAATGTTTATTTAATTTTGAGAAAGAGAGAGACAGAGACAGAGCATGAGTGGGAGAGGGGCAGAGAGAGAGGGAGACAGAATCGGAAGCAGGCTTCAGGCTCTGAGCTGTCAGCACAGAGCCTGACTCGGAGCTTGAACCCATGAACCGTGAGATCATGACCTGAGCCCAAGTCTGATGCTCAACCGCCTGAGCTGCCCAGGCACCCCTAATTTGCATTTTTACATTAAAATACACATTTCTTAACTGTTTCAGTTACCTATTACTGTATAACAAATCCCAAAATTTTAAGACCAGTGGCTTAAAATATTTTTATCTCTCACAGTTTTGTGAACTTGCGGCCAGGGGGAGGGGTCTCACGTGGTTGCAGTCAAACAATGGCAAGGTCAAGAGGCAAATGCAGGTTCAGGAGGCTGTACATCCAACATGGCAGGACCTTGACTCTCATATCTGATCTCAGCTGGGATGACCAGAATAAGTAGAGTCTGGCAGACTGTACTGTTTTCTCCTATGACCTTTCCATATGGCTAGCTTAGCCTCCTCATAGCATCTGAGTCTCAAGGGAATCAGACTTCTTACACGATGGCTGGCTTACTCCAGAGTGAACATTCCAAGACACCCAGATGAAAGCCAAAAGGCTCCCTATGACATGTCTGCGGAAATCATGCGACATCACTATCACTGCTTTCTTTCTATTAGCCAAAGTCAGTCACAGGAATAGCCCAGATTCCAGAGAGAGGACAACACAAGATCATGAATACTAGGAGAGGTGATTCCCTGGGGGTGAACTTTGAAGACCAGCTACCACAGGCTGCCCTCTGGCCCTTCAATGAATCAAGTTTGTCACACATTCAAATTACTATACAGTCACCCTCAGGGACCCCCGTAGTCTCATCCATGACATCATCAATCTTAGGCTTCAAATCCAGGACTCCAACATCTCCATCAGGTCCTAAGAAAAGGAGGCCCCTAAGGTGTGGGTGCTTGGAGATGGCTCCTCCTGACTCGAAGGTCTGTGAAAAGAAGAGACAAGTTACCTTACAATCCAAACCCGACAAATGATAGGAGGTAAACACAGGATAACAGCAATAGATACTCTCATTCAAAAAGAAGATGGCTGCCTGGGTGGCTCAGCTGGTTAAGTGTCTGACTCTTAATTTTGGTTTAGGTCATAATCTCACAGTTCGTGAGTTCAAGCCTTGCATCAAGTTCTATGCTGACAGTGCAAAGCCTGCTTGGGATTCTGTCTCCATCTCTCTCTCTCTCTGCCCCTGTACCTCCCTCAAAAATAAATAAATAAACATTTTTTTTAAAAAGGTGAAGAAACTTGTATGGTACAATTCTGAACTCAGGCCAATTCCTTAATTAGATCCTGGTCCTGTTCTCTGACAGTGGGTGTCTGTGGCTCTCAGCTCCATACTCTGAACTATCTTTCTTATTCTAGAAGACATGGTCAGTGTTTGTAACCAAATTGATTTCTCAGCCTGTTTCTTGCCCATGAAAAAGGTCTCTTCGTTTTGAACTGTCTCTGTTCCTTTCACTCCAAACTGGAAAAAAAAAAAAGTTTAAAAACATGTGGGTTTATTACATATCACATTAAAACCTAATCCGTGAAACAGAAAGCCCTGCTCACCTTAAGCCCCCTGTAAGCTTGCTGTGAGGTTCTCAATCCCACTGTCCAGCAGAGAAGATCTAAGAGATACTCTCTTAACATCTTAGAAGTCCTGTTGTGTATCCAAAGGGTCTAAACACATGCCCTTAAATAGTTCTGAGGTCTTCACAAAGGTCTTCTGGCCACACCTCTCACTATATCTGAGACCACATTTTACTGCAGCACCCAGGATTTTCTTTGCCCTGAGGCTAGTCCTTGCTTTCTGAGCCTTTCGCTGGCTAGAATACAGACCTGACCTCCTTAGATTTACTAATTCTGCCCCAAAACTTCTTTAGTTCATCTCAATCTTCCTATATTATCAGAGCCAGCTAGTAAAAGCCAATTAGCACTTTCAACATTCTGCTTGGAACTGGCATTAGATGCGCACAAATTCATAGGCACCCTTTCTGTTTTCCTACTGTAGGGGATGATCTCACATGTTTCTGCCAGTGAATAGCTTCTGTCCCCTTTTCTCCAGCCTCCAGTAACAGTTTCCTTACTATGTTTCAAGACTTCAGTTTCTCCCCAACGTTCCTCAGCTTCTGCCCCCCCAACTGTCCCAAAGCAAATGCCACGGGCTTTAAGTTTTTGTTACAACATTCACTTCCAACACTGTGGTAGTTGGTCTCCCAAGAAGGCCCCAGGGAACAAGCCTCCTGGTATTTATGTGGACCTGTGTGGTCGCCCACACTGAAGCTGGGTGGTGACTCATGCTAACACATGGAACACAGTGGGTATATGTGGCGTACGTTTTGGATGTAGATTTTGAGAGGACTGGGAGCTTCCTCTTCCTCCCTTTTGGAATACTCACTTCTGTGAGTCCTGCTACCATGTGGGAAGCCCAGCTACTGCAAGAGAGACCATGTGGACAGAGAAAGACCAAAAGGTCATATGAGAAGGAGGAAAGGACCAGGCATCCCAGCACCTCAATTGAGCCTCTTGATGACTCCAGCCCCAGCCACCAGCTGGCCACAACCACATGAGAATTTCCAAGCAAAGCAGCAGAGGAAATGCTCAGCTAAGCCCGGTCAACCCACAGAACCATGAGAGGTAATAAAATCATCTTTACTATTGCTTTAAACCACTAAGCTTTGGAGTGTTTTGTTACATGGCAATAGCTAACTAAAACAACTCTGAATACAATCACATTGTGTTTTTTTTAATGTTTTATTTATTTCTAGGAGAGAGAGAGAGACAGCGTGATCAGGGGAGGGTCAGAGAGAGAGGGAGTCACAGACTGAAACAGGCTCCAGGCTCTGAGCTGGCAGTCAGCACAGAGCCCGACGCGGGGCTTGAACCCACGAACCGCGAGATTGTGACCTAAGCGAAAGTCGGACGCTTAACCGACTAAGCCACCCAGGCGCCCCAATCACATTGTGTTTTTAATCCTTTAGGTCATTACTGTTCACTGGAACACAAATCATGAGTTCTCTATTACAAGAGCATGATGACTGGGGCATCTGGGCAGCTCAGTTGGTTGAGTGTCCGACTTGGGCTCAGATCATGATCTCGTGGTTTGTGAGTTTGAGCCCCGCGTCTGTGCCGATGGCTCAGAGCCTGGAGCCTGCTTCTGTGTCTCCTTCTCTCTCTGCTCCTCCCCTGCTCTCATTCTGTCTCTGTCTCTCTCAAAAATAAATATATTTTTTTTAATTTTTAAAAATAAATAAAATAAAATAAAAGCATCATGCCTAATTTTGCTGAAATTAAGGCAAGAAAATGAATTTCAAAGAATAAATAAATGCTAATTCATAAGTTACAAATGTCTTTATTGTATTATTTATCCACACATCACTGGCCCATGAACAGAGCCCCTAATGTACTCAGTAATAATTCAATTCAGTTGCCTTCAATGTTTTGCAAACTTTCAGTCACATAAAAATCATAACTAGGAACACCTGGGTGGCTCAGTCGGTTAAGCGTCTGATTTCGGCTCAGGTCATGATCTCACAGTTTGTACGTTCGAGCCCCATGTCGGGCTCTGTGCTGACAGCTAGCTCAGAGCCTGGAGCCTGCTTCCGATTCTGTGTCTCCCTCTCCTCTGACCCTCTTCTGCTCACGCTGTCTCTCTCTCTCTCTCTCAGAAATGAATAAAACATTAAACATTTTTTAAAAAAAGAAACAGGCAAATCTAAAAAACAATCATAACTATATATGTATTTTTAATTTTATTATTTTGAAGGTAAACTCATCAAGGTTGAAGGATAGAATATGCTTTAATGAACAGTTTGTTAGCTTGACTTAGAACTTTTGAATATTTAGACATATGGCCCATGGGCCTCCACTTAAAGCCTTCCCCCAGGAGTGGAAAGCACTAGAACTAATATAACAGGCACCTGACCAAAGTGGGGAGCCAGAGGTACTGCAATAGCCGGAAGAGAATTGGGGCACTTATCCGGGCCAGAAGGAACAACTGAGCAATCACCCTGAAAAGACCAGAAAGGAGCATGGGAGCGGTGTGGGATACTGAGAAGCTGATCTGTGCCATCTGCAGAGCCAATACTGCTCCCCTGGCCAAATCCAAATGGCCTGACCCGGCCTGGGACCAGGTATGGGAGCACCACAGAGCTAAACCCCTCCCCAGAGTCATCTTAAAACCTGACTTGTCTGGAGAACATCACATCCTTCCGAGGCCCTCAGGTCTGGGCCCAGGGCCTCATGCTAGGCCAGGAGGGATCCGTGGTCAAACAGAGTCAGAGTTTGCTACTAGTGAGCATCTGAGATCCATGCTTTCTACATCTAATCATTTTTACATTTGCAAATGTCTTCCTTTCCCCCACGGTTTCCTTCTACTCATTATACCTGGAAAATCCTCATTTTTTCTTGGCAAACTTAAGGTGAAAAGGATCTGTCCCCATGTTGGTCAAAAGTGTCAAGTGGGGAGAAGAGAATGGAGGACAAGGAGGTGGAGTTGAGCAGGTGGAAGTAGCTGTAGACCTTCTCGAAGGCCAGGAGAGCCGGACATGTGTGTGGTCAGGATCACACATAGATCTCAGTTCTGCAGGACTGTGCAGTAGATGATCGGGTCCCAAGACTGCACACGTCTGGGCCCTGTGTACAGCTCTTTACCTTCCTGGGCTCTCCTTACAGTTATAGGGGGTTCTTGGGCATGAGACTCTCAGAACTTTCTAGGGGAGCAGTCAGAGAAGATGGCTGACTGTATGCTGGAAGACCAGGCTCACAGCTCTGGTGTGGAGAGGGCATTGCCTGCTTTTGAGTCCCCCTTTCTAATCTGGAAGCCTCAGACAAATTACTTAATCCCTTTGTACCTTAATCACCTAATCAATAAAATGGGGAAGATGATGATGATGATGATGGTGGTGATGATGGTGGTGGTGGTGTTAATGGCACGATCATAGTGCCTGCATCACTGGGCTGAGGAAGGATTAAATGAGTAGCACAGGCAAAGTGTTGAGAACAGAGCCTGGCACACAGGAAGTGTCAGTGTTAATGGTTGCCAGCAGAGAAAACAGTCCAGGAGAAACACGGGGTCAATGCAGACTTTCGTGAGGATTGTTTCCCAGTTAAACGCAGATACATTAAGGTGCACTCAGATCTCTTCAAGCCAAAAGTCTTCGTGTGGCTCAGAACCAGTACCCTGGCCAGGTACGGAGGTGTCTCCCACACAACAGCCAAAATAATTTTTAAAAGGTCTGCTTGGGTCCCGATTAATATTGTAGTCAGCCACCCAAGGCAAGGAAATGTGACTCTGGACGCTGGTGACTCTGGTTTGCCCTGGATTTCTGTAAGTTGTACACACAGGAAGCCTTTGTCTTGCCCCCCATGGAGCCTTATCCTGTGACACACTGAACTTTGGACTTGGAGGTAAGACTTAAGGTTGAAGATTTGCAGGCACATCCCTTCCCATCTCAGACACTCGGTTTCTAGCCTATAAAATGAGGGGACTGGACTATATACTCAAAGTCCCTAGGTCTCTTAACATTTTGAGACCATTATTCCTCACCACCTGCCCAAGCCTGGTCTTGGACCAAAGCCCACATCCTGCACAGCGTCCACTCAGCAAGAAGCCAAGGAATGCCATCAAGGCAGCTCCTTGCCCTCTCCTTTGCAGAGAGCTCTCCCCCAGGCCTAGGAAGCCGAGGGACTTCCCTGTTGGACTCACCTCAAAGCCTCCAGTGGGGGGCGCCTGTCTCTGGGATGGAGGTGAAGAACAAGAACCAGACTTGGGCAAGCACAAGGACTTAAGACCATGGTCCAGGCAGTATCCTGCACTCACTAAGGACAAGGGGGTGGAAGAGGCCAGGGGTCCTGAGATCTCAGGAAAGGCCAAAATGTGATTTGGTCCCTGGAGGTGAAGGTACATCCGCCTTCCTCCCTCAAACCACGCTGAGCCCCCCAAATGGGGTGGGGGCTGTGAACCCAGCACCCACTATAGCTGGTGCGTTTTTGGAGCCATTTGAAAGCTCACTCACTGAGAATTACCAAATTAGGCCATTGACTCAGAAGGCTAGAAGGTTCTGCAAGGTTCAGGGCCATGGTTCAGTATGCATGTTGCAGGGATCCCACGCCTTGTGATGTGTCCTATGACTACAGCAGTGTGTCCACCTACATGCAGAGCTTTCTTCACATCTGTGGGAAGGTCTGTGATTGCGCCCGGGACATCTGTGTGAAAGACGGCAGAGCAGCAGGCAGTTATGTGTGTGGGTTCTGAGGCCAGACTTCCTAGGCTTGAATCCCAAGTTTACCAATTACTAGCTGTGTGACCTTGACCTCTATGTGACCCAATTCACCCATCTGTTAACTGACATCAATAACAATATCAATTCGTGAAGTTGTTGTAAGGATTCAATTGCTTACCCCTCTTGGATAGTGTCAGAACAATACCTATTGGGTAGTACATTTCTGATAGGTGTTAGTCAGCGTTACCATGTATGACCGTATCCACATGTACAGCAGAGATTCAAGGGCTTCCGTGTAAAGATTTACAGGTGTCTATACGTCTTTGAGCATGCGGATGTACACACTTGGGTGTCTGTGTCTCTCTAGGTATGTTTAAGAGAACTTTTGGTGGTGCCCCGGATGGTAACAGCAGCTGGCATTTATTGCATGCTCACTGTGTCAGGCACTGCTCTGAGAGTTTCTACTGGTATTCACAGGACACATGACGTGAGCAACGGAGCATGTGTGCAGCCACATGTGCCAGTGAGTACCCGTGAGTGTGGCCTATCAGCCCTCCCCTGTGAGACCCCCTTCCTGAGTCAGCCGTGTGAAAGATAAAGGTTCATACCATAGTCCACGCGCCCACAGCACTGAAGGAGGACCTGAATTATACCCTCCCCCGAGTCCCTCTTTCCCAGGCTCCCAGTTAGCTTGAATTGCTGGTCTCTTCTCTCCTCCAATAGGAGTGGGCCGATGAGGGGCCCGGAGAGGAGCCCACCAATCACAGCCTTCGTCTCCAGCCTTGGTCTCCCCCAGGCACCCGGGGAGCTCAGGAAGGATTCCCATTGGGCTGAGCCATCTGTTCATAGCGTGCGCCTCTTTTTGCTGAGTGGAAGCTCCTTCTGACTCCTAATGTATCCTCCCCGAAGGACAGAGTCTAACGCAGGCAAGATAGTGAATTCTCCCTGTGGAGAAAACCTTCACATTTTACCTGTCATGTTTCCTGTGGTTCCGTTGTCCAATGTTAGTAACATTTCAAGCATAAAAGGACATTTGAAAATGTATGAATGCGCTTTTCTTTCTTGCCCTATGAGTTCATGACCTTCATCTTCCTTGGCCTGAGGCATCCATCTCTGCCTGAAGAGAGACTAAGATGAAGGCTTGATGGAGACAGAATGAGCAGAAGAAAAAATACTGTGACGTTTGGCATCTGACAGGAAAAATATGATTATATTAGGTCAAAAGTCTTCTAAACCAGGCTGTTCTCTTCAGGGCATATTTTCTGGATTCCTTCCTTCATCTCTCTTCTTGGGTGTGACTATGGCGTTTTATGTAACAGATGCCCAGGCAAGAGAAGAAAGGGCTTTCTGCTCCTCTCCTTCCTGCCCAGGGGACAGCAGGAAGGCATTGGGAGGAAAGGACAAGGGGACTTAAGCAGTCCGGTCCGGCTCTGCTCCAGAGAAGGAACCCCAGTGAGGACCCCTGTCCTGGTCTCCCATCTGGAACTGGAGGGCTGCTGTGAACCTGCCCAGCCTCTGACGCCAGGACTCAGTAGTTTGGCTTCACAAGCGAACTTCGGTTCCCACAGGCCTGGCTGCCAAGTTGTGAGCCAGTTGGCCACTGGGACCCTGGTGGCACAGAAGAGATACTACTACTGGATCATTGGGAGGCCTTGCAGGAGGCAGCCAGGATGAGCCCAGGTGCAGCGGGCTGGTCAACCAGGGACATGAGGGGGCTCTGGGCACACTAACAGGGGCCAGACCAGGAGTTACATAAACTCAGCTTCAAGTGCCATCATTGGCTAGGGGGCCGGCAAGCGACCTTGCCAGGAACCCAGAGGATGCCACACTCCAGGCAACTTCTTGCTGCCACTAAATGCCACATAAGCTGCCCCTGTGTGTCCACACACCTTGACACCATCTTAGTGAGAGAAGCTAGGGAAGACATGCTGAGAACCAAGCGCTTGCTCCTAGAGAAACAAAACATCGCTGAACAGGACACGCTAAACCATCAGGTGCTGTGACGTTAAAATTGAGTTGAAAATTTTCTTGTTTTTCTCACTAATCATCAGGTAGGGGTTGGGAGAAAGGCCACATTCATTAGAGATGAATAAATAAATTACTTCCTGTCTGCACAGATAAACTGAAATGTGAGGTGAATTTTCAACCCTTTGGCACACACAAAATTACAGGACTCACCCATCTCTGCCCCTGCTAAAATACCAGCTGGCCTTTCCAGCTAAAGACAAAGACCCGTCAGAGGGCAAGTCCTTGCCTCAGGGTCCTAAATTGTCACCTCCACGCAGTGTGGGACGGCTCATGGCAGAACAGGACAAGGTCTCCCTTCCGCCCAAGCATGCACATCAGCCTTCTTGGGCTCATGCACACCAGGTCTCCTCCTCCTGGCTTGTCTGTGCTATTTTGAAGGAAAAGAACGAGATTTTAATTCTCTTTCCAGGCCCTTCCTGTCCAGGGCATTCGGGCTCCCAGCCCTGGCCCACTGTCTCAGAGGCTGCTCAGATCCCTCCCCACTCCACCAGGGGAGTTGGGACTGTGGGTGTGAACTGAGTGAGGTCCAAGGTCTTACACACCAGTGTCTGGGAGGAGAGGCTGGGGGGGGTGGGTGGGGGAGGCGGCTAGTGATCAGCACGAGGGAGCGCAATGCTGCCACCTGCTGGAGCCTTGGGGAGAGACAGCCCAGTTGTGGAGCTGGGTTGCATGGGCCTTGGGTGGAACCATTTCAGAATCTTGCACTCAGATGGTTCACTTTCCTTTTTCCAGAACAGCGTCCCGCCTATTCCCTCGTTTGGCCCCTTGGTTTGTAGGTTGGAGCAGGATCACCATCTCGTTTTATGGATGAGGAAACTGATGCCCTAGAATGAGCAGAATGCCATCTGAAATCACATGATGGGGGGATGGCTTAACAGCAACATTCGGAGCATTTGGAACCAGAAGGGCCCCCTTATGATGAGGCTGATCTCCTCCAAGATCCAGGGAGATGGGGTAAGGGAGGGAGGGGGCATCTACATCTTCCTTCTGGGACCGATGCCCCAGGAAGTAATGACCCCCTTACAGTTGGCTCAGGGCCTGATACATGCCCACAGTGATTTTGTTTCCGTAGGATTCACACACACACATTACTGCACAGACCATTTCAGCTACTGCAGCTCCATATTCTGAAATGCCAAGGGCAGGCTGGCTACCAGGGCAACCTTGACCAATGCCTGTCTTGATTAACTGGGCTCCTCCATCCCCCAGAAGGTCCACCCCCAGGACCCACCTTGGTCCCTGTTCAGAGTTCTCAGTCTATGTCTTCCCTGGTTCCCACGTCTTCAGTGTCTGGATTCCAGCTCTGCCCCACAGTCTGGTGGGCAGGACTCCTCAAATCACAGGCTGTCCTCCAGAATTGCCCACAATCCACTCCCTGTGCCCAGGGATGAGCTGACAAGGGCGCTCAGACATGACCAGAGTCTGCCCCATCCCAAGTCCTCATGGCAGGGTCAGCTCCTTCAGGCCCTCTTCTCCAGCAGGAAGGTCCACTTCCAGAGGCCGGTCCCTCCCAGCCTGCTTGTCCTGCCATGATAAACTGCCACATGGGGCGATGATGGACGGTCCAGAACCAGGGCTGGTGTCTGAGGCCAGGTGGCTTCCAAAGGCACCACGAGCCAACCCAGCCCTCTTCTCTGTCTCATAATCACATCACTAGAAGAAACATCTCTAAGGAGGGTCAGAGAGCAAACTAGGAAGCCATGAGAAAGAACTGAGGAAAAAGACTGTCTGACTCATCTCAGGATGGGCACTGACTTTCTGTGCACAGAACCGATCACACAGGGAAAGACCTGACTTAACAAAAAGGTGAAACTTCTGGGGGCGCCTGGGTGGATCAGTCGGTTAAGCGCCTGACTTCAGCTCAGGTCACAATCTCACAGTCCGTGGACTCGAGCCCCCCGTCGGGCTCTGTACTGACAGCTCAGAGCCTGTAGCTTGCTTCTGATTCTGATTCTGTGTCTCCCTCTCTCTCTGCCCCTCCCCCACTCTCTCTCTGTCTCTGTCTCTCAAAATAAAATTAAGACATAAAATTTTTAAAAAGTTGAAACTTCTGTGTCAAAAAGTTCTCAAAATCCGGGAGTGGGGGGGGCTGGGGAGAGTTTTTGCAACAGTAAGGGTGACACCGTGACACGTTTTGTCCACAAACTGTCTTTTAATGTCCTTGCTGTTTTTCTGTTAGGAACATCAGGTTGTTTGTTTATACATTAAACAGGATGGGGCGCCTGGGTGGCTTAGTCGGTTAAGCGTCCGACTTTCGCTTAGGTCATGATCTCACGGTTCGTGGGTTCGAGCCCCGCGTCGGGCTCTGTGCTGACTGCCAGCTCAGAGCCTGGAGCTTATTTCGGAGTCTGTGTCTCCCTCTCTCTCTGACCCTCCCCTGCTCACGCTGTCTCTCTCTGTCCTAGAAATAAATAAAAATATTTAAAAAAAAAAAAGAAATAAACAGGAAAAGGTTACTTATTTTGAACCCACTGAATTTTGAATCTGTGACTGTACTACCTATTGAACTAAAAAGGGGGTGAAAGGCACTATAAATATACATGAAACAAAATATTTTAATTGATTCTATGTGAAGAGTTGATGAATGAAAATTTAATATTAAAAAAATTCCTAAGGGGAATATCTGTCACAACACTCAGCCCAGAGACCAGGGAAAAGGCAGGTTGTAAAACTGATTACGTTTGTACCCAACAGCCACATCTCTGCCTTCTGCTCCCCTGTCTCACTGACAAGCACTCCTCTTTCCGAAAGCCCTCCCACACGGTCCCCCACTGGACGCCTTCCCCCCAGGAGGGCTTTGTTCAGCTCCCCAGTGACAAGGTGACGAAGACACATCTGTGGCTTTACAGCACAGACGCTATTTCACATTCTGACAGCAGTGTGCAGGCCAAACCCACTGTTAGGCAGCTAATCCACAGCGAGTCACCACGTGGCGCTGGCATGGGCTTTGAGAAAGAGTTAAAAGTTTGTTGTGGTGATATTTTTTCTGAGAATCTAGAAGGCCAGCGTCCTGATATACACAATAGGTGTAGGAGAGTGGAATCCCGAGAGTCAGCATCCTCAGAGCCATTTTCCCAAATGGCCAGGGCAGCTGGAGTATGGATGGGGACCGTTCCTATGCTCCTCACTGAAGATACCCTGTGATCAGCAGGGGACGAACAGGCAGATGACTAGGGGCTACGTCTGCCCCCAGCTTGGGGGCACCCCGGCCACCTCTGCCTCCCAGCCTTTCCAGCTGAGGCCTTTCCTTGGCCAAAACAGTCTGTAGGACAGAAAAGTTGCCCCTTCTCTGCCCAAGCCCCACCCTCCGCTCCCACTATGGGGGAGCAAGTCCCCTTGTCCTGATGTGTTTTGTGCGCACTGGCAGATGATTTGGGCCTGTGTTATAAACCCATTAATTAGTTCTAGCAATCTCTACCCCTCCTCCTGACAGTTGTGCTCATTGGTCATCCTCACAGGCCAAGACTCTGTCTCCTCTTCTCCTGAGCAAGCTCCTGACCTTTCCACTCTCTTCTTGTCCTTCCAGAGTCCAGGAAAGCCAGAAAGCTGTGGACAGGTCCTAGGCTGCCTACAGGCTGCAGAATAAATAGGGCCCAGTGGCTGGTCGCTTGGCGGGCTCCGCACCAGTGATAGTGCTGGGGGGAGCCTTCTAAGGCAGAGCCACAGCGCCACCTGGTGGTAGAGAGCCACCTGTGCAGCCAGGCCAGAGGCAACCCCAAGAAACTTCGTGCGTGCCTCTTCCTTAACTATTTCGCTGTCTGGTCCTTGAGGCCTTCCCTAGATCACAGGAGAACCCCAACTTTGAGGACTGAGGACAACTGTTGAACTGAGGTCCCAGGCACATCTCTGACACACACACCCATACATAAAGCAAAACACCTAGAAAGGGCCTGGGCTTCTATGTCAGGGAGATTTGGTACTCCTATGTTCTCTGTTTAGCAGATGTCTAAGCTCAGGCAATTACTTAACCTCAGGAGCCTCAGTGTCCTGCCTGCAAAATGGGTGCAATGAAAAGGCTACCAGGGAATACATTCGGTACTAATGGTCCTAGAGCAACAGCTGGTTCACTGCATGTATTCAAGAAACAATGGTTTCCTTTCCTTTCTGTCCCAGCCTGGTGTCTGGAAAACCCAGACTTACCCCACGGCAGGGCTGAGGGGACAGTCAAAACCCAAAGCCCAAGCTGAGAAATGATTCTACCTCAGGAATTCCCAAAAACCTTTCCAAGTTAACTTCATCCGATGCTCTCTGCCTCTGTCTGAACACCTTGTTTAGAGTGACCGACCCTCCTGATTTGCCAGGGACTGATGGATTTTCAGAGAGCAAGGGACCTTCAGTGTTCAAGCTGGGGATGTCCTGGGCCAACCTGGAGGAGCTGATGGCCCCCTCCTTCCCTTCATCGCAGTCCAGCCCTGGGGCTTCGCTGGCCCCGGGAATCTGCATTACAACACTCCCCGGGTGATTCTCGTCAACACTACTCACCACCCCAACGCTCTGCTTCTGGTGGCAACACTACTTATCAACGAGACAGAAAGCCACCTGAGGCACGACACACGCAATGACAGACCCTGGAAAGACTCCCGCGAACTTTCAGAAAACCTGGATCTGCGAGCCAACCAGCAGCAATGGGACATACTGCCTACTCCGCTTCACAGCCCGCACCCCTGCGCTGCTCCGCTATTACCCTCCCATTTATTCAGTAATGATTTGTCGAGCATCGGTTGGACTGGCCCCTGAATTTACATCCTAATGATGGGAAACAAACAATTACCATTTATACAAGCACAGTAATTTTAGATAGCAAATAGTCCTGGTAAATACTGTATATAGTAGTAAAGAGTACACCACGTTGAAAGGCATCTCTGAGGAGGTGATATTTGAGCCTTGAAATGGCTCTAAGACTTGGCTGAAAGCGTTCCAGAAGGAGTCGTCCCAAAGCAGAAGCAAGAAACAGACAGAATGCCGGGAGCTGAGGGTAGAGAGGCGGGCAGGGGCCAGTCCGGGCATGCAGGGCCTTCTGGACCACTGCAGGCCTTTGCATTTTATTCTGCATGCAGCGGGGAGTCGTCAATGTTTTTCAGCAAGGAAATGACAGAATCTGATTTGGGTTAGTAAAAGTTCACTCGGGCTTCTGTGTTGAGAAAGGACCAGAAAGGATCAGAAGTGGGAAGCAAGGAGTCAGCTAAGAGGCTGCTGCCATAGCCCAAGCAGGAGATGACAGGAAATGCAGATGGACAGAAGTTCTGGAGGGAGACACAGGACTTGCTGGTGGGTTAGAGACGGGGAAGCAAAGGGGTACAAGGAAGGCCGCCTCTTCAGTGTGTCACTTAGTACCCAGGTGAATGGATGACAAGGCCATTTTGTGGGATGGGAAAGATTATGGGAGGAGCAGGCTTGGGAAGGAAAAGCTCAAGTGCTATGCATTTTCATTTTAAGGTTTATTGATTTATTTTGAGAGAGGGAGCATAAGCAGGGGAGGGGCAGAGAGAGATGGAGAGAGAGAATCTGAAGCAGGCTCTGTGCTGTCACCATACAGCCGGATGTGGGGCTCAATCCCACGAAGGTGAGATCACAGCCTGAGTCGAAACCAAGACTCAGAATCTTAACCTACGGAGCCACCCATGCGTCCCTCAAGTGCTGTGCTTGGTCATCCAAGTGGAGATGGCAGGGAGGCTGATAGAGAGGGCTGGGCTTTGTACAAAGGCACGGAGCCCTCTAGTAGCTTTATCCCCGGGCCAGCTTAATAGTGTGAAAGACTGCAGTCATTTTTAGTTTAGCCGTAAGTAGATGCCGCCTTTTCTTTCTGAAAGGAATTCTCATTAAGAAATTTGAAAAATTGGTGGTGGCTGGTGGCTCTGTCAGTTAGGCATCGGACTCTTGGTTTCAGCTCAGGTCATGATCTCATGGTGAGTGAGTTCGAGCCCCACATCTGACTCCTCGCTGACATTGCAGAACCTGCTTGGGATTCTCTCTCTCCCTGTCGCTCTGCCCCTCCCCTGCTGTGTGCACTTGCTCGTGCTCTCTCTCTCTCGCTCGCTCGCTCGCTCACTCTCTCTTTCTCAAAAAAATAAAAAGGAAGAAATAAATTTGAAAAATTGGTCATCAGTGTAAAATGATGTTTTGTACAATAACAATCGCATCAAGTCAAGACCCATTTTGGGGGGCACCTGGGTGGCTTAGTCGGTTAAGCAAATGACTTTGGCTCAGGTCATGATCTCATGGTTCGTGAGTTCAAGCTTTGAGTCCGGCTCTGTGCTGACAGCTCAGAGGCTGGACCCTGCTTCCAGATTCCGGGCCCCCCTCTCTCTCTACCCATCTCCCGCTTGCACCTTTGTCATTCTCTCTCAAAAATAAATAAACATTTTTTTAAAAGTCCCCTTTTGGTTACAAGTGACAGAGACCCAAGTCTGACTGGCTAAGGCAAAAGGGTACTTTTCCAGTGCTCACAATCAAACCACAGGAAGAGAACTGGTAAGGCTAATCTTAAGAATCAGAGATGCAAACACTTTCAGACCTCTTTATCTCTTCTCCCCGTCTCATTAAATGGAGCCTTCTTTCTGGCAGGCCAAATAGACAGAAGGATGACTGCTAGAAAGACACCTGCTGCAGGCAGCAGGAAGCTCTAGATTTCTATTTTTTATGTCTCTAAACAGAAAGAGAAAAGGCCTCTTCCCACATAGCTCAAGATAGAAACTGTGATGGGGGGGCGTGTAGCACTCTGAGTCACGTGCCCATCTCTGAACCAATCAGCGTGCAGTTGGTAGTATGCCTGGTCCAGGCTGGTGGAGGGTCCCCGTCATGTGCAGAGGGGCACAGTACGTTGTAAATAGAAGAAAGGGGAAATAGATGCTGGGAACATAGTAACAGAATCTATTGCACAATCTCACTTTCTGAAAACAAAAGTAAGAATTTTAAAGCGAAAAGAGATCTTGGAAACCTCACTCACACACCGCCCCATCACCAATGCAAGATTGTCTTCTACAACATCCAAGCTCCTGCTGCATCACCTGTGAAGCTGGGAAACGTACTCCTTCACCAGTCAACCCATCCCATTTCTCAACGGAGACCGCAGATCGTTTTAAAAATAAATGCCCTTCACCCTCCTACACTGTTGGTGGGAATGTAAACTGGTACAGCCCCTCTGGAAAACAGTGCGGAGGTTCCTAAGGAAACTAACAATAGAACTCCCCTATGACCCAGCAATAGCACTGCTAGGAATTTACCCAAGGGATACAGAAATGCTGATGCATAGGAGCACATGTACCCCAATGTTCATAGCAGCACTCTCCACAATAGCTAAAACCTGGAAAGAGCCTAAGTGTCCATCAACAGATGAATGGATCAAGAAGATGTGATTTATCTATACCATGGAATACTACATGGCAATGAGAAACAATGAAATCTGGCCATGTGTAGCAACATGGATGGACCTTGAGGGTGTTATGCTGAGCGAAATAAGTCAGGCAGAGAAGGACAAATATCATATGTGTGCACGTATAGGAGGATTAGGAGGAACTTAACAGAGGACCAAGGGGGAGAAGAAGGGCGGAAATGGTGGGGGAAAGGGGGAGAGGCAAACCATGAGAGACTCTTGAATGCTGACAAAAACTGAGGACTGGTGGATGTGGGGGGGAGGAGGGGTGGGCATGGAGGAGGGCACTTGTGGGGATGAGCACTGGGTGTTATGTGGAAACTAATTTGACAATAAACTATTTGTAAAATAAATAAATAAATAAATAAAAATAAAAAATAAATGCCCTTCCTTAGCATCACCCCTGGGCTGTGGTTCTAAGTTCATGTTCTTTCTTCTAGGTCAACAGTGAGTATGTTGACTTCTCTCACAGATATTTGAAAGCAGCACATACATCCCTTTCCAGCCCACTTTTCTCCAGGATCCAGATTCCTTGGAGTTTCAACTGTTGTCATCATGAATGGCTTAATCTTATGGGAGTGGGAGGGGCATCTAGTCCCCCAGATCATTAACATTCACGTTGTTGAATCAAGGACTTGGTGGGGAAAGACTGGGGACCAATGGAGGGAGGGAAGCTCCACAGCCCACCTGGCTTTCCCCCAGGCGTGGGCACCACCCCAGCTACCTGCCTGTGCTCCCAGGGGCCAGCCAGCCAGCAGGGAACATAAAAACACTTAGAGAGAATCAAGTTTTACCATTTACGTTAAGAAGGAGAAGAAAATCGATGAGATAAAAATAAATTCAGAAGAAAAAGAAGGCTAAGAGGAAGTAAAAGACAAAGCACAGAGGGAATGGTGTCATCAACGTTGTTTGTTTTAGAGAGAGAGCTCCAGCGGTGGGGGGGGGTGGGGAGGGGAGTATCTTGCAGGCTCCATGCTCCGTGCAGAGCCCAATGCAGGGCTTGAACACACGACCCTGGGATCATGACCTGAGCTGAAATCAAGAGTTGGATGCTCAATCGACTGAGCCACCCAGGCACCCCTGTCATTAAACTTTTAAAGAAAAAGCACATCCTCATTCACAAGGGGGTGTGTGTAAAGGAATGAAGTGGTTACAACAGAACAAAACTGTTTTTAAAAATAAGCACAATTAGGGACTATTCAGATTATACAATACCAATTAAATAAAATAAAAAGAGCTTTTAAACAACTTTAAACGTTATAAGGCTACAAGGTGACGCTGAAGGGGACAGGACAGACTCAAGGTCCAGAAGCACCAGGCAGGGCTGAGCGGCAGGCGGGGGGGTGGGGGTGGGGGGTGTCGCCTGGGCTTCTGCTAAGTCTGGCATTGTCTCCAGGCCACCCCTGAAAGCTGAGGTGACTTCCATCGTGCCA
Source organism: Proteles cristata cristata (assembly GCA_017311185.1). Lineage (NCBI taxonomy): Eukaryota > Metazoa > Chordata > Mammalia > Carnivora > Hyaenidae > Proteles > Proteles cristata. The sequence goes on from JAESUZ010003943.1 coordinate 1,786,847, forward strand.
GCTATGTCTTATGTCAGAGCCTCCAGGAAGTGTTGGGGACAGGCATTCCATGGGGGCCCCTGGAACTGGAGAACAAGTGAATGCCCTACCAGCATCTATCAACCCCCGCATTTCAGCCACTGCACTCGTGAGGTGAATTCTAGAAGCCTTATACTCAGGGATGATCACATCAGAAGCCCTCTTTAAAGGTGGTTTCACACATCGGCACAATTTTCCTAGTATATAAAATAGATATGCAATATATATCTTACAGAGAACATCATACTATAGAACATTATAAATTATATGTAACAAGGGCACTTGTTGGGATGAGCACTGGGCGTTATATGTAAACCAACTTGACAATAAACTATTTAAGAAAAAAAATTTTAATTTAAAAAATATAAAAATAAATTATATGTAACATATCTGAAATATATTATTTCAGATTATTATTATTTACTAATTATTATTAATTATTATTATTATTATTTACTATTTATAAATAGTAAATATTTTTTTAATTTATTATTTACTAATTATCTATGTTTTATAGATTATTTTTTACTAATTATAAATTGTTATAATTTATAATTAGTATTATTATTTACTAATTATCTATGTTTTATAGATAGATATTATTATTTACTAATTATCTATGTTTTATAGATAGATATAGATATAAATTATTATAATTTATAATTAGTATTATTATTTACTAATTATCTGTTTTATAGATAGATAAACTATTATTTACTAATTATCTATGTTTTATAGATAGATATAGATATAAATTATTATAATTTATAATTAGTATTATTATTTACTAATTATCTATGTCTTATACATAGATAAATTATTATTTACTAATAATCTATGTTTTATAGATAGATATCTACCCCTTGGACCAGCACTGCCACATCTAGAACCTATCTCAAAGATACACTGTGAGTAAAGCAATGTGAATAAATCTCTTCATTGCATCAGTACCTACAGGACCAGAAGATGAAAACCACCCGAGTGTTCCTCAGTAGAGGCCTGCAGAAGAAACAGTGGTCCACCCACATCAACAGAGCACCACGCTGCTGTACTAAGAAAGGAGGAAGAGTTCTATCTGCAATACTAAAATGATCTGCAGAATATACTGTTAGTGAAACTGGAGGAATGGCATAGCTTTTGGGTTTTTCTTTGTAATTTTTTTTTAATGTTTATTCTTGAAAGACAGAGACAGAGAGAAAGAGCACATGCCGGGGGTGGGGAGGAGGAGCAGAGAGAGAAGAAGACAGAATCTGAAGCTGGCTCCAGGCTCCAGGCTGTCAGCACAGAGTATGATGTGGGGCTCGAACTCACGAACCATGAGATCATGACCTGAGCCACCCAGGTGCCCCCCACCCAGCCCCCTTTTTTTGTTTGTTTGTCTTTGAGAGAGAGAGAGAATGTGCAAGAGCAGGGGAGGAGCAGAGAGAGGGAGAGAGAATTCCAAGCAGGCTCCCTGCTGTCAGGGCAGAGCCTGGTGCAGGGCTCAGTCTCACCAACCATGAGATCATGACCTGAGCCAAAATCAAAAGTCAGACGCTTCATTGACTGAGCCACCCAGCCTGCACCTGTATTTTTCTCTTTTTAAAAAGTATGCATTTCCTAGTTCTGTCCACTGAAAGGGCCTTGAAAACATGACAACCAGAGTAGCAATAATCAACTCTTGCACACAGATTGTGATCTCCTAAACATTTCCCAACAAAAAGAAGCAGACTCCTAGGAGAAATGGCTGATTCCAGGATTGAAGAAAGAAGAGTACAAAATATGTTTTGGAATATCTTCTCAGGCTGGGAACAAGAAGACTATCAAAGATCTAAGATTATGTCAAAAAGACTCAGGAGCCAACTGGATGGCACTTTCTCTGGCCAAACGTGAGACAGATCAAGCATCAAAGGTGATAGCAGAGCAAATGAATCATGGGAACATAACGGTCCTAAACACTGATGTAGCCCAATAACAGAGTCACAAACTACATGAAGCAGGAAAAGGTAGAACTAAAGGAGAAACAGAAAAATCCAGGATTGTCGTTGCTTATTTTCATGCCCTTCTCTCAAAGACGGAACAAGTAGACAGAAAACCAAAGATGTAGAAGCCTTGAGCAACACTAGAAACCAGTGTGGTATCATTGACATTGACAGAACACTCTTCCCGACAACAGCACGATATGCATTCCCTTCCCGTATATCGGAATCGAATGAAAAGCAGGCAAGCAACAGAGAAAATCAGTGAAACTGAAAATTGGATATTTGAAAAAGATAAACGGAAAACCTTCTCATCAGACTGATCAGGAAAAAAGAAAAAAAGAAAAAGAAAAGACATAAATTACCAGTATCAGAAATTTGCAGGGACATCAGTATAAATCCTAAAGACAAGAAGGAAATATTATGAATAACTTTACGCCAATAAATTGAACAAATTCAATGAAATAGACAAATTTCTTGAAAAACACAAAATACTGAAGCTCACTCAACAATAGGTAATAATCCCATATCTATTAAACAAATTAAATGTATAGGTTTAAAAAGTAAAACCTTCCCACAAAGAAAATTGCAGACCCACACAGTGCTTCACTAGTGAATTCTGCCAAATATTTAACAAAGAAATAATACAAAGCTTATACCCTGAAAGCTACAAAGCATTGCTGAAAGAAATCAAAGGTCTAAATAAGTAGAGAGATGTACCTTATTTGTGGAATCCGAAGACTCAATAGTGTTATTTAGGCAATTCTCCTAAATTGACCAAGAAATTCAATGGAATTCTTATAGAAGTCTCAGGATGTTTTCATGGAAAATGGCAAGCTGATCCTAAAGTTTATATGGAAAGGTAAAGAACCTAGAACGGCCCAAACAGTTTTGAAAAAGAACAAAATTCTTTTAGATTATCTGGTTTCCAAACCCATAGTAGTCAATACAGTGTGGTGTTGTCATAAAACCACACTGACATTTAGGTCAATAGAATAGAATGATAGTCCAGCAAAAGACCAACACATTTTTATGGTCAATTCATTTTTGACAAAGTGTCAAAGCAATTCAATCAGGAAAGGCTATGCTTTTCAATAAATGGTGCCAGAATTGAATATCCATACACAAAAAGTTAGACTTCTACTTACATCACACACAAAAATTAACTCCTAAATGTAAGAGCTAAAACATAGAGTATAATCTTGGTGACCTTGAGTTAGGCAAAGATTTCTTAGCTATGACACCAAAAGTACTATCTATAACTTTTTTTTAAATGACAGTTTGAACTTCATCGAAATTTTAAAAATTTTCTCTTGAAGAGACTCCACTAAGAAAATGAAAACCCAGGTCATGTGGGTGGCTCAGTTGGTGAAGCATGTGACTCTTGATCTTGGGGTGATGAGTTCAAGCCCCATGTTGAGCAAGTTCAAAAAAAAAAAAAAAAGAAAACCCCAAACCCCAAGCTGGGAGAAATTATTTTCCAAAAGAAGAATTATATCTGCAATATACAAAAACTCTTACAACTCAATAATGAAAACACACACACACACACACACAAAGGGCAAAAGATTTGAATGGACAATTCGCCAGAGAAGATATATGAATGTCTAATCAGCACTCAAATGCTACTCAACATCATTACTGTAGCTGATTGTACGTAAACTATCACTCAAAAACACCTGTAAAATAAAAAACTAATTGGTCACCTTTGGGAGTTGCTAGGGCATCAACTCATTATTCTTGAAGACTAGTAGAAAAATGAAAAGAATCAAACAATATTATCCATGCTTCTCTAAAGCGAATCGTGCTTGAGGAAAATCAAATCGTCAATAGGAAAAAAGGGGGGATTTTTTTTTTTTAGAATCATAGTCATAAATACAGAAGGAATAATAGAATTAGAACATCACTATTGTGTAATCCTTAATAAAATAATAAGTCTAGACAAAGAGCATCTATGGCTGCTGATACCATTAGGTTAGAGGCTGGTGCATAATTTAATAATGGATGGATTAAGTTGACTACATCTGAAGTCATCAATGAAATTAACATCATGAAATGTGGAACATTATGTACTTTCTCTTATGATGCAACAGTACATAGTACCACCTACATTTTTGCAAAAAAGAATTGAATCTGAATATTATCGAGCTTCTAGAGCTAATTATCAGGAGGGATCAAAGGACCTGTTGAAGGATGCCTTGAGGGTGCAATTAGCCAAAATCGGCAGCAAATTCGACAGATCAACAAATAATATCATAAAAGGGAGTAGGGAGAGAGGGAACTGGTATCAATTAAGAGAAATTTAAGAGATATGTTAGTCAAATGCAATGTGTGTATTTTGTTTGGATCTTGATCAATCAAACCAACTGAAAAAAAAACCAGAGATAAGTGTGGGGATTTGAACAGCGCCTGCGCATTAGGTGATGTAGGAGATTTATTAGTATTGATCTTACAAGGTGTAATAATGATACTGCGGTTATGCTTTTTTTAAATAGTGGTCAACTGTTGGGTATACCTACCGAAGTGTTCACAAGTTAAATTAAGCCATATCTGGGATTTCCTTGAAAATATTCCAGTGGCCACGGTATAGGGGTAGAGGAAAATGTTGTGGAAATGTACAGAGGAAACAATGCTGATGATCCTTAGAAGTAATACAGATGGATCCAGGGAGTGGGAGGGTAAATACAGTCTCTCTGCTACTTTATTATCTTCCATAATAAAGCACTGGTCTTGTGTTCTGTTGAATTTTATTTATTTTTTTGTCTTTTTTTCCCCTTACAAATAGTTTATTGTCAGGTTGGTTTCCACATAACACCCAGTGCTCATCCCCACAAGTGCCCTCCTCCATGCCCATCTCCCCCCTCCCCTCCACATCCATCAGTCCTCAGTTTGTTTCTCAGCATTCAGGAGTCTCTCATGGTTTGCCTCTCTCCCTTTCCCCCACCATTTCCTCCCTTCTTCTCCCCCTTGGTCCTCAGTTAAGTTCCTCCTAATCCTCCTATATGTGCACACATAGATATTTGTCCTGCTCTGCCTGACTTATTTCGCTCAGCATAACACCCTCAAGGTCCATCCATGTTGCTACACATGGCCAGATTTCACTGTTTTTCATTGCCATGGAGTATTCCATGGTATAGATAAACCACATCTTCTTGATCCATTCATCTGATGATGGACACGTAGGCTCTTCCCATGTTTTAGCTATTGTGGAGAGTGCTGCTATGAACATTGGGGTACATGTGCTCCTATGCCTCAGCATTTCTGTATCCCTAGGGTAAATTCCTAGCAGTGCTATTGCTGGGTCATAGGGGAGTTCTATTGTTAATTTTTTGAGGAACCTCCACACGGTTTTCCAGAGGGGCTGTGCCAGTTTGCATTCCCACCAACAGTGTAGGAGGGTGCCCGTTTCTCCACATCCTCACCAGCATCTAGAGTTTTCTGATATGCTCATTTTAGCCACTCTGACAGGCGTGAGGTGGTATCTCAGTATGGTTTTGATTTGTATTTCCCTGATGAGGAGGGATGCCTAGCATTGTTTCATGTGTCTGTTGGCCATCTGGATGTCCTCTTTGGAGAGGTGTCTGTTCATATCTTCTGCCCATTTCTTCCCTGGGTTGTTTGTTTTTCAGGTGTGGAGTTTGGTGAGTTCCTTATAGATTTTGGATATTAACCCTTTATCTGATAAGTCATTTGCAACTATCTTTTCCCATTCCGTTGGCTGCCTATTAGTTTTCTGGGTTGTTTCCTTGGCTGTGCAGAAGCTTTTAATCTTGATGAGGTCCCAATCATTTATTTTTGCTCTTGATTCCTTTGCTTTTGGGGATGTGTCAAGTAGGAAGTTGCTGCGGTGGAGGTCAAGGAGGTTGTTTCCTGCTTTCTCCTCTAGGGTGTTGATAATTTCCTGTCTCACGTTCAGGTCCTTTATCCATTTTGAGTTTATTTTTGTGCATGGTGTGAAAAAATGATCTAGTTTCATCGTTCTGCATGTTGCTGTCCAGTTCTCCCAGCACCATCTGTTAAAAAGGCTGTCTTTTTTCCATTGGATACTCTTTCCTGCTTTGTCAAAGATTAGTTGACTGTATACCTTTGGGTCCAGCTCTGAGTTTTCAATTCGATTTCATTGGTCTATGTATCTATTTTTGTGCCAAGACCATACTGTCTTGATGATGACAGCTTTGTAGTAGAGGCTAAAGTCTGGGATGGTGATGTCTCCCGTTTTGGTTTTATTTTTCAGTATTACTTTGGCTATTCAGGGTCTGCTGGTTCCATACAAATTTTAGGATAGTTTGTTCTGGTTTTGAGAAATATGCTGGTGCAATTTTGATTGGAATTGCATTGAATGTGTAGAGTGCTTTGGGTAGTAATGACATCTTAACTATATTTATTCTTCCTATCCATGAGCATGGAATGTTTTTCCATTTCTTTGTGTCTTCTTCAATTTCCTTCATAAGTTTTCTATAGTTTTCATCATACAGATCTCTTGTATCCTTGGTTAGGTTTATTCCTAGGTATTTAATGGTTTTTTGTGCGGTTGTGAATGGGATCAGTTTCTTGATTTCTCTTTCTGTTGCTTCATTGTTGGTGTATAAAAATGCATCCAATTTCTGTATGTTGATTTTGTACCCTGCAACTTGGCTGAATTCTTGGATCAGTTCTAGTAGGCTTCTGGTGGAGTCTGTCAGGTTTTCTATGTAGAGTATCATGTCATCTGAATTTTAAATAGGCTGTCTCCATACAGATCGCAGCCCTGGGGCCAGTTCTGACTTACTGAGAGTTCAGCAGGAAGATTCCCTCCCTGATCCACACAGAGACCCCAGGTTCAGTGTCTGCAGGGTGCACAGGGGAGAAAGGAGCCAGGGGTTAAGAAAACAGGAAAGTGATGGGGCGCCTGGGTGGCTTAATCGGTTAAGGGTCTGACTTTCGCTTAGGTCATGATCTCGTGGTTCGTGGGTTCGAGCCCCGCGTCGGGCTCTGTGCTGACTGCCGGCTCAGAGTCTGGAGCCTATTTCAGAGTCTGTATCTCCCTCTCTCTCTGACCCTCCCCTGCTCACGCTGTCTCACTCTCTCTTAGAAATAAATAAAACATTAAAAAAAAAAACAAAAAAAAAAAACAAAAAAAAAGAAAACAGGAAAGTGAGCAGGTGAAAGTGGTGGCAGCTGGCGCCCACCTGTGTGCCGAGGATTAATGGAGAGTGGGGAGACCCTGGTGAACAGAAGACCGCATGCCCACTACTAATGTTGCCATGTGGGAACAGGGGCCCCAGATGGCCAACTTTTCTGACTTTTCATTAGAAAGTTGAAATTTGGACATCTCAGTAAAATCTCCCAACATGTAGGCAAATGCTTAACAATTGTTTAAATGATTCGCCACTCAGTGCTAGAAAGCCAAACAAAACCTGTCAGGAGGCTCGATTTGTTCCACGGACTGCTGTTTTGTGCTCTCTGACACCACACCACGTAATGCCTTATACAGTGCTGGGAGGCATTAATAATTGTTGACGTCGTTAGCAGTTGGGTCACACGCCGGGACAACCGGGGTCACCTACATCTGAAAGCCCCAGACCCCTTACATGGAAACAGCTGTCAAGCCAGACATCCCCCACATTGAACTCTGAACTGAACACAGGCATACAATTATCTCTGTCAAATTGCATATTGTTGTTTGTCAGAAACATTTGTCTCTATTTGTCCTCCAAATTCCATGGAATTTGTGCTTCCTTCCAGCTTTGTGTCATGCACAATAAGCCTATCTGCATCCAAAGTAACTATAAAGTTAATGTCAGCCTGGGGTGTGTCAGGCTCTGCTCCTGAAGGAGATCACCTATAACTTCACCCCACCCTCCAAGTTCGTCCACCTCGTACTTACACACCTTCCTCCTTAAAGCCACTCTACATCATACACCGGCCTGATCCACCAATCTTATGGTGTTAATAGTGCCACCTCCTCCCATCTGTATGGTACCGTATGGTTTTTAAAGTGTTTTCCCAAATTATCCTGGCTTGATCTCTGTCACCTATCACGGGCTTTAAAAATCCAATCAATGTCATATTACAATGTCATAATTACAAATCTGCCAGTCGCCTATTTGTTTGTTTATAACCCACTACTAACTTCCTAGTAGGGGATTTCTAGACTAAATAAAGAAGGGCAACTAATTTCACTTCCTTCCTTCTCACCTCCCCCCATTTAACTAGAAAAAGAGCTCCCCAAAGCACCGCCATTCCAACAATAACTAACAGGGACAGAAACAATATTTAAGAGAAAGGTCTAACCTTGAGAGCTGACAGAAAGTGACATGGGTTGCCTTGAGAAGAAGACATTTTGATGCCAGAAGTTTTCAACTAGGAGTTGGGGTTCTGTAGAAGGGATTCTGACATGAATGGGAAGTTGTGCAGAATGATCTTACGTTCATTTCTTTCTGTCCACATGGTGAACCTGCTCTGTGCTCAGCTCTCAAAAGTATCCGACCAGTTCTCGCAGCCTGTGACAGAAACACACTTAGCAAGTCTAACTATTTTTATGCTTTGTGTATTTTACAATCAACTCCTTTAAAAAAAAAAAAAGCTTTCAGGAAATTTTCTTTTTAAAATGCCAACCTTCTCACCATTGTTCAAAAATAAAGAGAATCCATACAATGGAATATTATTCAGCTATAAAAAGAAATCAAGTAGTGATACAGGGTAGAACATGGATGAATCTTGAAAACACTGGGCTAATTGAAAGAAGCCAGTCACAAAAGACCACGCGTTCTATGATTCCATTCAGATGAAGGTCCACACTAGGAAAATATATACAGATAGAAAGTCGATTAGTGGTTGCTTAAGGCTGGAGTGGGGAGCCAGTGGTGACAGGTAAAGGATATTGGGTATCTTACTGAGGTGCTGAAAATATCCTAAAATTGACTGCACAACCCTGCGAATATACTAAAATCGATTGAACTGTACACTTTAAAATGGTATGTGAATTATTTCTTAAAACTGTTTTTTTTTTTAAACTTAAGCAAACTCTCTTATTATTATTATTAATGGACAGATACTTGTCTCCAGGCCTGGGCTAGACTTCTCACCATCTGCTGAGGCTGAACCTGTAAGCAGAAGGCTCTCACTGGATGAGGGCCTGGCCTCAGGATTGATGAGAAGGGCAGACTTTCTCGCATTTCAGTGGGCATGAGGCTCTCCATCCTCAATCTGAGGCTGGGGTTAGTAGTAGAGATAAACAAGAACTCCACCCTCCACCCAGTTTCCCTGAGATTTTTAGGTCTTATCTCTCAACGCTCCAGATAGTATTTCTACCCCAGGATTTAACTACTATCCTGTCCATAAAAACAGCAGAAACCACTCTTTCTTTCGGGAGAACAGTTTGGGACGACTCTCACCCGGACTAAATTTGTTCTCTGCTCCGCCCACACCTCCTGGGGGTGTAGGGCACCCACCCACCCCTTAGCACGCTTCAGAGGAGTGCTGGCTGCAAAAACAAAAACAAAACCAAGACAGATTTCCTGCCCCCTCTCCCTCCTCTGGAGGATTTCTGAACCTGGCTTTTATGGCATGCATGGAAGGAGGACACCCACCACTCGGACAACTCTAGAAGACGTATGCTCTCCGGTCCGCCACCAAACTGCACCACCGCAGACTGACACCGGGGAGAGAAAGCACAGAACGGGGAGAGGGAAACTGCCAGGGCGCACATCCCAAACTCTGCACGTCCGCTCTGGGAGGCCTGCGTGCCTGGGGAGCGGAGAAGGGCCCGCAGTCTCCGAGTGTCTGCAATTGGGGGGGGGGCTGCTCCACGTTAGCCCTGCTCTTAGCCCCTGGCCCCAGCTCCCCAGAGTGGTCGCCCTGCTGGCGACCCGCGACCGAAGGCGCGCGGAGCCACGCCCCACCCTGCCCTGGGCGAGGGGCAGCCGACGGGAAGCCGGACCTCTTCCCAGCGCCAGGAGCTCGCGCACGCCCCGTAGATTTTTGACCTCGATGGCCAGGCGGGGCCCCACACCCGTGCGGCGCCCCTGGATCTACAGTCCACACCGCCGCTACCATGGCCGGGGACTGGATGCCGTTAAAGGCCTAGGAAGTAGAGGTAGGAGGAAGCAGTTTGCAGACGTCCGGGGTCGAGTGCCTGCATGATGCGTGGGGGCAACAAGTAGCTTGCGCGGCGGGTAAGAAACGCCCAGTGCGAGCTGCTTCCTGCCTGCGGCGGAGCGACCCGCGCACGCGGGCAGAGCCGGGAACTGAGAACGCTAAAGAGAGACAAACTTGTTCTTTGGGCAAGGAGATAAAAGGGGGCTGAGGGCGTCCAAAAGGGTCGTGCTCCAGGTGAGGCTCGAACTCACAACCTCGGCATTGCTCTGCATGTACTGCTGTATAAGTACCGCGCGCTAACCGATTGCGCCACTGGAGCTCCGCTCAGCCGGCCTCGCGATGGCTCTATCAGGGTTCACCCGGGCCCGGTGCGGGCTTCGGCGGAGCATGCGCACTGGCGGCTCGGCGGGAGCGGGTCTGGGCCCGGAGCCGCCAGCAGCGGCAGGCCCCGTGGCCCTAGGCGGAGAGAGTGGGGACTCCTGCGAGGGTCTCCCTCCGGAAAGGGGGGCCGGCCGGCTGGGCGGTGACGGGCAGGCTACTGGGCGGTTGAAATAAGTGCAGCCTGCCTCACTGGGCAGCGCGGGGGAGGAGCCCCGGCGCCGCGTTCGGCGTCTCCGGAGTTTCGCGTCCTGGAGCGGGCCCCGCGAGGAGCCGGGCTGGCGGCCGCCGGGTGGACCTCGGTGCGGTGGTGACGCGGGCCGAGGGGTGGAGCGGAGCCGGGCGGCCTCGGCTTGTCGGCCGCACTTTCCCAGTGGCCGCCCCCCGCCCCTCGTGACCCGTAAGCCGGAGGCGGTGGCCCTGGGAGTCGGCGGGAGCCGTCCGGTGGCGCGGTCGGGCCGCGCCGGGGTCGGGGGTGGCCCGAGGGCGGCCTCCGCCGGCGGGGACTCCAGGACCCGAGAGGGCGGGGGCTTCAGCATCCGAGCGTGGCCTGCCGGGAGGTTTTTCGCGCTCCCTTGTCCATCCCGAGCGCAGACACAAAGCGTGTCCCCGAATTTGTCTGAAGCCACGGGCATTCGAGAGGGTGCAGGCTAAGCCGCGCGTGTTTGGTTGGGCCACAACACGTTTAATTTTAAAACTAGTTCCTAATATTTAAAATCAAGATGTTTCATACAAATACCTGCATATCCAGTTCTTTATTTAAAAAAAAAAAAAAAAGAAAAACAGTGTAACACTGTATCTAAGGCCAAATTATAACTAAGGACTTTTGTCTTCGTGGGCCCCTTCCTCCATTAAAATTGGCTTTAAATTATATTTTACTGCTGCAAAATAAAGACAAATAGAATCCAGGCTGGATTTATTGTTACATCATGATTATTTTATTTTTCTTCTGATTTCTAAAGGATTTAAAACGTAAACGTTTTTGCGGGCTCTAGGCACTGTGCCTTTTGAACCTAATTGTTCATTCTGCCAGGAACCTGCATCCCCCTGGGGGGTTAGCTGCAGCCACTTCCACAAAGGACCACCCACCCCCTCTGTCTTCCTCCAGCGTTGCCTCTCTAGATTGTCTCCTGGGTCTCTGCTGGCGTGTTGGTCACCATGTTTGGTTGACCACAACCAGAAGATGAAACAACAGAACGCTCTGATAATAGGTTGGGGATCTGGTATGAACAAGTGATGGGAGGCAGAATAGAGATCAGGTATGTAGACACTTTGATGGTGACTTGCCCACAGGAACAGATTGTGGTAGGGTGACAGTGTCAAGCAGTAGGATTGTAAAAAGGCCTGAAATTCAAGTAGAATTTATTAGATTGGTCAGGCAGACAATGAGGAGATAGTAACAGGCTCTGTGCAAGGCAGAGGCCTCCCAAAGCTAATATTTTTGGGAAGCTCAATACCAGGAGCCTACGCAGAGAAAAGAGGTGAGACTCTCCAGATCGGTTTGAACTGTAAGAGACACACGTCCAGAGCAAGAGCTCAGAAAGGGAGATGGTCAACACCCCTGCGACATCCCATCAGGCACCAGGCAGGTAGTAGGATGCAGAGATGTTTACAGCGTGCCAGGATTAGGGGTCTTGGAGCATGCCTGGCCAAGTCCAGGGTACCTGGAGGACAGTGGAGAGTGAGACTTTGAAATGAATAAGTTGGAACAGACTGTAAGGTAATTGCATGGTTTCCCTGAGGTGGGAATAACTTTTTACATTTTAAAATTCTATTATTTTTTAAAATGTATTTACTTAACGTAATCTCTACACCCAATACAGGGCTCGAACTAACTACCTGGAGATTAAGAGCTGCATGCTGTACCCACTGAGCTAGCTCGGCACCCCTGGATTCTTAAATTTTAAGTTGAAAAGAATGAGGCACCTGGGTGGCTCAGTTGGTTAAGCATCTGACTTTAGCTCAGGTCATGATTTCACAGCTTGTGGGTTTGAGCCCTGCGTTGGGCTCTGTGCTGGCAGCTCAGAGCCTAGAACCTGCTTCCGATTATGTCTCCCTCTGTCTCTGCCCTGCCCCCACTCACGCTCTGTTTCTCTCTGTCTCAATAATAAATAACCATTAAAAAAATTTTTTTTATTGAAAGGGATGGGGCATCTGGGTGACTCAGTTAAGCATCTGACTTTGCCTCAAGTCACGATCTGACAGTTCATGAGTTGGAGGCCCACATTGGGCTCTATCCTGTCAGCTCAGAGCCTGGAGCCTGCTTGGATTCTGTGTCTCCTTTCTTCAACCCTGCCCCACTCCTGCTCTGTCTCTCAAAAATAAATTAACATTTTTAAAAAAATTTTTTTTAATGTTTTTATTTATTTCTAGGAGAGAGAGAGACAGCGTGAGAGGGGAGGGTCAGAGAGAGAGGGAGTCACAGACTGAAACAGGCTCCAGGCTCTGAGCTGGCAATCAGCACAGAGCCTGACGCGGGGCTCGAACCCACGAACTGCGAGATCATGACCTAAGCGAAAGTTGGACACTTAATCGACTAAGCCACCCAGGCGCCCCAATAAATTAACATTTTTAAAAAATTAAAAATAAATAAATGGAAGAGTTTAATTTCCTAATAAACAAGAAAGTTGTGGACCCATACATAGTGCCTTCTCAAATCCAGCAGCATTTGCAGTCCGGTCTTTCTCCGAGTCTCTCAGGTAGAGCCCACCTGGTAAACTCTGGGCAGCAAAGTTGGCCCTGGTGGGCCACAGATCCATTCCTCCATCATGGATCTACTCTTTCATTGGTTCAGCAGATATTGGCTGATCCTGGTTGCATGGGAGGGGAAGACGGCACCTCATACGGCCTTTGGGAACTAAAATAGTTTAGTCCCCAAGGAAACTGGGCTCTAAAGGAAGGATCAGGTAGAGTCAGTGCCTAGGAGGGGGCCGTGTCCAAACCTCTGCTACCCAAGAGATTTTTTCCAACAAGGAGAAGTCTCCTGGGACCTTCAAATCATTGAAACTCGTACAGACCCTGAAGAGCAATGAATTAAGAGTCTGAGCTCTGGCCCTCCCTGGCTGAGTGATCTTAAATCTCTTACCCTTTCTGGGCCTCAATTTCCTCATCTATAATCTAAGGAATCTAGACCAGATACGAGCTCTCTACCCTATTTTGACTGGAGAAGTCTTTTCACTGTGTGTATACTTGCCAACACCTTGAGATTATTAAAGCGTTTAATAATTTCTGTGATGTGTAATAAATTATTTTAAAATAAAATTTATTTTAGACATATGTATAACTTTAAAATAATCTCAAGCAAAGTCTATAATATAAAGATTAGTCTTAACCTATTTCCCTTTACTTTCATAATTATATGAATTATGTAAATATTAGTTTCAGGTGTACAATATAGTGATTCAACACTTCCATACATCACCCAGTGCTCATTCCAAGTGCACTCTGTAATCCCCATCACCTGTTTTAACCCCTCTGGTAACTATCAGTTTGTTCTCTGTAGTTAAGTGTCTGCTTTGTGATTTGCCTCTCTCTTTTTCCCTTTGCTTGTTTCTTAAGTTCCATATATGAGTGAAATTATATGGTATTTGTCTTTCTCTGACTTATTTCCCTTAGCATAATACTCTCTAACTCCATCCATGTTGTTGCAAATGGTAAGATTTCATTCTTTTTCATGGTTGAGTCATAGCCCTGTGTGTGTGTGTGTGTGTGTGTGTGTGTGTGTATGTACCACATCTTTTTTTATCCGTTCATCAGTCAGTGGACACTCGGGCTGTTTCCGTAATTTGGCTATTGTAGATAATGTTGCTATAAACATTGGAGTGCATGTATCCCTTTGAGTTGGTATTTTTGTATTCTTTGGGTAAATACCTAGGAGTGTAATTGCTGGATCATAAGGTAGTTCTATTTTTAACTTTTTGAGGAACCTTTATACTGTTTTCCAGAGTGGCTACACTAATTTGCATTCCCACCAACAATGCTGTTAACAAATAACTTTCAAGAGAACATTTATCAGGGTGCCTGCGTGGCTCAGTCCATTGAGCATCCAACTCTTGATTTCAGCTCAGGTCATGATCCCAGGTTTGTGGGATCAAGCCCACATTGGGCTCTGTGCTGAGCATGGAGCCTGCTTAACATTCTCTTCATCTCTCCCTTTCTCATGCTCTCTCTCTCTAAAATAAACTTAAAAGAAGAAATAAATAAAAGAACATTTATCATATTGGCATTGGGACAAATGTATATTACAATGTATGAAATTTAACAACTCATTGCAGCATCAAAAGTAGACAAAAACTGCTTTTCTAAGTGAACGTTTGGAATTTACGCTTTTTGCACTTGAAAAAAAAACTGGTTTATTTTTATCACTTTCTTGTTTTCATGTCTAAATGATGAGATTCTGCAGATAGTATGAAGTGGGTCTAGCTCATGTTTATTCCTAATAATGAAAGGCTGTATCGTACCTATTTTCTCTTTTTTGGCTTTGGTTTTTTGATATCAGGATGAACCAGATAAACATTTTGATCAGCTGAATGCAATCTGCATGTCCAGTGAACGAAGATCATCTTGAGTCACACTGTAGAATTTTCATATGATGGTCTTCATTTACTTTATTTCAGCAAACTCTTCACCTTTTATGTTTTTAGCCAGCGTTCCATTATGGGCATATATCAAGCAGTATATGACTACACAAAGTTGCCCTAGAGTCCCCAAAACCCACATAGGATCCACCGGAGTGGCTGAGTCATAGGCACATGCCTGGTGTCCAGATGCTGCTGCAGGTGCTGGTCAACATGCATCAGGACGTTCCCAAAGTGATCCCCTTTTCATGGGGCAGGGGGTTGTCTGAAGAATACTTTTTTTCAGACTAGAAGTTTACAGGTCCACCTGTAAGTGCGGACCATCTTGAATAACTTTCCGAACTCCTGGGATCAGGCAGCATCTGAGGCCCCCTCCTGTGCTAATTAGCCCATGATCCACCCCAGCACCACGTGGGGAAATTACCCTTTATTTTCCTTTAGGAGAAGAAAGGCCCAAGGCCCGAACTCCAGGGAAGTGAGGCAGACTGAACCACTTACATGCAGCCATGGAGCATGTAACTTGGGGAAACACAGATCCCTTCATTCAGGATTGAAGCTGAAATGAAGACATGGGAAGAGCCCGTCAGGTGAGAAGAAACTCAGAAAGACTGCTAACACCGATTGTTGGTAAGAGTGTGGTGTTGGGAGCCATTCTGAGCCCACTAGTCGAGAAAACTCCTGGTGAGGTTAAAGCAAGTTTGCACGGTCTCTTGCCAATCAGATGATGACTGATATCCACCCCCACTCAATTATTTCTGCTTGAGCACTGACCCCTAGGGTACCTTGTTGATCAATATCGGGAGTGACTTGTCCCCTTATTCTGGCCCTGGTATGATGATTGCACCTTGTGAAGGAACTTCTTTTGATTATGGGAACAGACATCGTGTCTCCAGAAGGTCCTGTTTCCCTCCATACTTTCCCTTGAGCTATGAACAGGCTAATGACCCTTACTCATAAAAGATTGACCTTTACGTGTACAATTCTGTTTCTACCATTGCGTTAGCCCAAGATGTTCATACAGCTCCACATGTAAATCAACTAACCAAAAATGTCTTTCATGCCCTAGCTATTCAAGAAATCATAAAACTAGACACAAAGGTAAATGCACTCATAGAGGCTATTCTACGTATTGGGAAATAGCCAAACTCTAAAGGTATGGTTGGCTCTCCGGTGCTGTAAAGAATATAACTGGAAAATCAAGTCTTGCCTGGAGACAAAGAGCCTAACCTAGAGAGAAGGACAGAAGATAAGTTAGTACCTACACCTTTGCTAACTGATGGTGTATAGCAGCCCCTTCCCTAAGGCCTACTTTCCACAAACACCTTCCCTTACCCTGGCAGCTGTGATGAGGATGGATAAGAGTATCTACAAACCTGTGACTTAGTCTTAGTGTTATTAAAATGTGAACACCTTGTTATTTTCTCAGTTACTCAACCTCACTATAATTGGGTCAGTTCTGCAAGAAGACTTCTGTAAAACCTGTTTCTGTACATTTTCCAAAAACACCTTATCACAAAGAGCTATCCATTGTAAAAATTCCATTTTCTGACCTATAAATAAAGACACCAAAACCGACAGGACGGAGATGTCTGCCTGGTGATCAGAAAGGATCTCGGGGCTCTCTCACTCTCTCGCCGACACCGTCCATCCTTCAGGGACCCCTGGACCTGTCGGAGCCGGCGTGGCCTCCGACATGGTGGGAAATGGACGCTGTTGTTTGTTTGTTTGTTTTAAGACCGTTGGGTAGGATCTATCAAATGCATGTATCCTTTGACCCAGTGCTTCTGCTTCTAGAAATCTTCCCTATAGAAACACTCATGTATGGGAACAAATATACCGCATTTCAACAACTCTGAGATGCCCTAAACTGGAAAATATACCATTGTTTTATGTACTATTAAGAAAGGAGGGTGTCCTAGGTGGCTCAGTTGGTTGACCGTCTGACCGGCTCAGGCCACGATCCTGGTGAGGCCCAGCCCCACATGAGATCCAGCCCTACATCAGGCTCTGAGCTGACAGTGCAGAGCCTGCTTGGGATTCTCTCTCTCTCCTCTCTCTCTCTGTCCCTCCCCCAGTCGTGCTTTGTCTCTGTTTCAAAATAAATTAAAAAAGAAAAGAAAAAATGCTGCCATTTGAACGATGATGCTGTACTTTCATATTACTTAGACTTTTTATTATACACTTATTAGAAGAGCTCTTTTAGACAGACTCAAATGTACTTTTTCTTTTTATCATATATTACTCTTGAGAACTGCTGCTGCTCTCTGCCCAGCTTTTCTCCCTCTTGGTTCCTCCCACCTACATACCAGCCAAGCTTTGGAGGGGAAAGCCTCTCAGGGTGTCACACTCATCTCAGTGCACATCTCTTCTCCCTGAAGTCATGGCCCCTCAACACCTGGCAGTAGCTCTTCAAGCAGAGGGTGTGTGTGTGTGTGTGTGTGTGTGTGTGTGTGTGTGTGTGTGTGTTTATTGTGCCTCTAGCCACTATCAGTGGGAGTAGCTTAATAGAAAACAACACTCCAGGAGGTAGCATGAATTCATCCTCCAAACAAGGACGTTCCTAGGAGCCAATAATACTGGATCAGGGGCACCTGGGTGGCTCAGCCACTTGCATATCCGACTTCAACTCAGGTCATGATCTCACAGTTCATGAGTTCAAGCCCTGCATCCAGTTCTGTGCGGACAGCTCAGAACCTGCTTCAGATTCTGTCTTCCTCTTCCTCTGCCCCTCCCCTGCTCACACTGGTCTCTCTCTCTCTCTCTCTCTCTCTCTTTCTCTCTCTCTCTCTCTCAAAAATAAATTTTAGGGGTGCTTGGGTGGCTCAGCCGATTAAGCATCTGACTTTGGCTCAGGGCATGATCTCACAGTTCGTGGGTTCGAGCCCCACGTCGGGCTCTGTGCTGATAGCTAGCTCAGAGCCTGGAGCCTGTCTTCAGACTCTGTGTCTCCCTTTCTCTCTGACCCTCCCCTGCTCATGCGGCCTCTATCTCTCTCTCTCAAAAATAAATAAAAGACATTTAAAAAGATTTTTTAATAAATTTTAAAAACATTAAAAAATAATAATATTGGATCAATGAGCATGAGGTGTGCCTGTCGTGGACAGCCAGAACACACGCCCCCCCCATCCTAGTCCCCTTTGTACTGCTATAAATACATAAATCATAAATAAGAAAGATTCCCTATTAATCTTTTTAAGTTTGAGAACATAGATGGGGTGTGTGCCTGCTATTAATTAAGTGCTTCTCTGCCCCCAATACGCCTGTCTCTGCCCTGCTCTGCAATCCTGTTAGCCAGTGCCACCTTGGGCCTGTCCGTGAGTGGAGAGTGTTTTTCTTCTGGCTCCTGGAGCACAGCCGGGTGGCTTCCCAGTGAGATTTTGCCATCCCCCAGCACAGTCTCCTGCCTGTCGACTCCAGCCTGCTGCACCTCGGGAAACCTCTCTGCCGTCCAGTAGGCCACCATCATGAGTCTCAGCTTTGGCAGGAGGGAGGGTCCCTTCCAAGTTTCTTCCTTCCATGGGTTTTCTACGTCGTCTCTGGAGGTAGTGGCTTCTCCCTCTCGCCCTATTCCTGTATTCATTAGAGCTCCGTTTACCCCTCTCAGTGGTTACTCCCTGTCTGCTGGTTAACAATTTTTTACACTGAATTTCCTCTGTCCAAATTCCTGGTGTGGTTTCTGGATCCAGGCTGATACAGGATGCATTTGTTATTTCTTTCGCTTGTCATTCGAGAACACAATTTTTCAAAGGATATGGAGAATACGGTGGTGAGTGGGGAAAAATAACACACTTCTACAGTGCTTACCATTTGCCAGGCACTGTCCTAAGAACCTTACACCTTGTTAACTACGGCCACTCCCATACCATTATATTTTCCTCTTACAGATGAGAACACTGACCCATGGTGAGGTCACCTAAGTAAGTAGGAGAGACCAGATTCAAATACAGATTGTGTGATTCGAGAATCCATGCCCTTGACACTCTGCAGAGTAAGGTGCTCAGAGGGCCACTGGAGTAGGAGGCTCATGACCAGTGCCTGGCACTTAGAACCGGGTCTCTCAAGGACCACCCTCAAGAAGGCACTAATCAGGACTCACAGAGACCCTGCATGATGGTGGCTAAGGGTCCTAATTTGACATATGGGAAAAATCAGATAGCACTAGGACCACCAGAGAGATGAAAACTGGGGCCCAGGCGTGCTAGGGCACCTGGCTGCCCTAAATCCCCCTGCTGAGAAGATGGGTGGCTCCCCTGTCAGTTCTCTCAACAGTTGAACCCAAACATACTGGACCAGGTACATGATGGCAGTCTCTAAGGAGACTAAGCACAGATGATGATGGAGAGGAGGAAGAGAGAGTCTTAACAGAGGCAGCCACAGAACTCTGGGGCTGCAGTACCTCTCTCTCTGTGCTATCCTTAGGTCAAAGTGTTGGGGTCAGTAGGAAAGCTTACCCTGTGAGGCTGAAGAAAGACACGGAAGTGGAGGAAAACAATCTTCACTCCCATCTCTGTTCAGCCAGGAACTGATTGGCTTCAAAATTCCTTTACATGTATACACTGTGAAAAATGACAGTGGGAAACTTCACTAAAATGGAGTCTGGAGGTTTCGACAGGGGGAACTCTCACGCACCACCACGCGGCCGTCAACTGCAGACCCAACTTGACCATGGAAGACACAACTTGACCAGGCTAGTGGATACCACTCTACTACTCCAACCAAAGGAAGAGATGCTTTCCTCATCCCCCAAGGCAACAGCTCACCCAATGAGAAGCCACTATGCTTGGAACTCCCAGTTTCCCCCAGCAGATTTTTAGTTTCTAACAGCCTTCCCAACTTACCTCTTCTCTCCTTAAAAAAGCATACCTCTCCTCTCTTCTTTGGACTTGCCTGTGTTTTGGGTGCAGCTTCTTTGTCCCGGATTACAATTCTCTTTAATTCCTGAATAAATTCGTAAAATAACTGGCAGTTTTTATTTTTAAAGTTAATATTGGGGCGCCTGGGTGGCTTAGTCAGTTGAGCATCCAACTTCAGCCCAGGTCACGATCTCGCAGTCTGAGTGTGAGCCCCACGTCAGGCTCTGGGCTGATAGCTCAGAGCCTGGAGCCTGATTCAGATTCTGTGTCTCCCTCTCTTTCTGCCCCTCCCCTGCTCATGCTCTGTCTCTCTGTCTCTCAAAAATAAATAAACATTAAAAACAAAAACAAAAAAACTATGGTCCCTCCGCATGCACACTTATAAATACATGGACTGACTTAATCAGAAGTGATTTAGAACTTCAATGGCCATTATAGGGAGCTTTTGATCTCCCCAAACTTACCTTTCTCAAAGCTGAATTGGACGACCATGGTTCTAAAATCAACAAAACTGAATAGGATTGAATAGGATTTTGAAGCTTCCAAATGCTATCAGGAATCTAAATCCCTCTCTCCTGATATTTTGGTATTTTTCATCTGACCGTATCAAATGTTCCCATTTAAACATTAACTAGCATCATGGTTTATGATGTTTAAAAAAAACTGGTCCTTATGTCTAGTGGCACTTTGAATCTTTCATGCCGTGATACTGAAGCAGGATCGAGAAAGTTTTATAGAAAATTGGGATAGTCTCCATGACCACAACTAAATAATAAGGAACAAACAACCTACCTTGTGGGTTTTGAAAAGTTTAAAACATAATAATAAAATAAATAAAATTGCCTCTCTCCAAAAGGAGGCAAACAAACAATTAAAAAGGAAAAAGGTGGCTTCTGAGACCTTTTCTTTCTTGAAGACCCCATCTTTCTTGTCTACTGACACAAGGCAGCCATCTTACGCTCATCTCCTCCCTCCTAATCAGCTGGGAAAAACTACAGTCCTTACTGGGAATGAATCCCTCTCTGTTCTTACTGACACAAGAACTATACTCTGTGCTTACCTCCACTGCTCTAAAGCAGCCCCTGCCTCTGAGCACTAAAAAGCCACTCAAATACTGGGGGGTCTCTGATAAACCTCAACAGATTCTCATCTCTGAACCTAGTAGGCCCTTTGAGAGATACATACCCTTTTCTCCTTAGTTCCTCAGCGCCTATTCATTTATTGGGCTGAGCTTTCTGAGAAGAATATCATGCCAGAATTTCTTTCTCCCAAAAGGGAAACATAATTCTAGAATTTGACAGTGGTAACAAAATTAGTGAACAAAAGGAAATGAATGACCTTTCGGCATCTTTTCTGATGCACCGTAGCTGAGTCCGAGGACAGTAGTCATTTGTTCCTTTTGGGTCAGCTACCACCCTCTCTATGGGCAAAATCATCAACTGATACTGGCAGAGTCCACAGTGCACCTCCCATCAAGATTCAAATAGGTCCCTCAAAACCTCTCTCTAGAATTAACTAATACCCTATAAATAAGGAAGCCTTCAGGGCATCGAGTCCATAATAGAGGATTATAAGAATTGGGGCCTCAGTATCCCCTTTACTAGTCCCTGTAACACCCCTATTTTACCATGAGAAAAACCAATTAGCCAAGGATGGATGTTTGCCCATGACCTTCAAGCAACAACTAACATTGTTACCCTTGGCATCCAGGTCCCGACCCTCATACACTACTGACATCCATTCCCACTGAAAGCAAATTTTTCACGATCAGTGTCCTATACAGTGCATCTTAGTATCCCTATTGATAAGGACGGCCAATACCTTTTTGCCTTCGCTTGAGGGGAATGGCAATACACCTGGATAGTAGTGCCCCAGGGTTACACAGAAATTCCTTCCCATTTCTCACAAAACTTAAAGGCTGATTTGGATGATAGAACATTTTTTCCAGGCTCTAATTTGTTACAGTAGGCTGATGACATGCTTCTCTGCTGCTCTTCTCAAACCTCCTTGTCGGAAGAGCACTTCCTCTTGTTAAAACTCGTGGTTTCAAAGGGACATAAAGTGTCCAAAGAAAAATTGCAGTTTGTTCAAACCCAGGTTCGATTATTTAGGGCACCTGATCTCAGACCAAGGACTAGATTTGGATCCAGGTAGATTTCAAGGCTTCCTGAATTTCCCAAAATCTAAAACTGAGCAATTTCTTGGACTGGCTGGCTATTATCACAATTGGATTCCAAATTTCTCTCGTATGGTTCAGCCTCTCTGTGCTTTACTAAAAAACGACATACCTAACTATATTACTTGGCAAGAGGGAGATGACATAGCCTTTGGGACTTTAAAAGTCTAACAAAACTCCCTGCCCTTCGGATCCTAATTACCAACTCCCTTTTACCTCTTTGTATCTGAATGCCCTTGGAGTACTAGCCCAGAAGCACAGGGACCATCATGGCCCTGTGGGGATTACAGGCAACAACGGAACTGTATCTCCTCTATGGCTCGTGGATATCGCCCTTGCCTGAGGACCATTCTTGCACTGCCCTTTTAGTTAAGGCCACTACAGAAATAGTCACAGAGTCCCCTTTAACTATCCTTGCACCACCAAACTCCAGGGAATAGGCTCTTGGATGTATGTGACACACGTAAATAAAACACCAAACCCTGGCTTGACCTGCATACCATCTGGTGACCCGAAAGTAAAGATTTCTCAGAACTGAAAGAGATAGCATCTGGACAGACAGCTTTCCCAAGATGTCCGGACCAAGCCTATACACCTGTTCCCACTGCTGCTTCTATCTCTCTTGCTGAAGGAAAACGCCCTTTATCTTAATTTCCCAATGTCTTGCAAAGGGAGGAAGCCTCCTTTGATTACGAGCTTTTCACAAACAGCCACATAATGATCCCGTGAGCATTTCTGAAGGGTTAGAAGGTTCAGAATTCACAGTACTCTTTTATCTGGACTATTAACTGACTCTGGATTCTTAACCCCAATTCATGGTTTCTAAATTGACAACTTTACAAACTACTATTGAATAACACGTATGGTTCTAAACAGTTCTTTTGAGGTAACAGTATTTTTTTCCTTTATCTTTGAAGTTTTGCTCTTCTTGCAAAAAAAGTTCATCACCTGTTCCTTCGTGTTTATACATGTGCTGTTTCTTCCCAAATGCACTGTTTTTCATTCGATGCACTCCCACAATATTTGAATATTTTGCCTCATAGTCACTTTAAGAGGAGATACAGGAGGTATATCTGACTTCGGGTTTGCCTTCATAGGGGAAACCTTACTTCCCTAAGCCCAGATAAGTGCCAATAAGCATTTTTTAAAATTTTTCATGTTGTTTTTATTTCATATTTGACAGAGAAAGACAGAGACAGAACGTAAGCAGGGGAGGGGCAGAGGGACGAGAGACAGCGACAGAATCCGAAGCAGGCTCCAGGCTTCACGCTATCAACACAGAGTCCGAAGCGGGCCTCAAACTCAGGAGCAGTGAGATCATGACCTGAGCCAAAGTCAGATGCATAACCGACTGAGCCGCCCAGGCGCCCCACCAATAAATATTTACAATTGGGTACTTTCAGACCTTGAGTCCTGGTTTAAAACCAACGTACAGTTTGGAACTGTCATGTTGCTTTTAGTTCTGTACTTGTCTATCAGTCTTTTGCAGAAAGGAGGTGCCCTTGCAGAAAGGAAGATACAGACTTCCAAAGAGAAGTGCCTGAGAGTTTCTCCCTTCTAACCCACACTGTTAGTCCAGTGTGGCTTCAGTGGTTTCCAACTGCGATGCATTTTCCCTCCATCGTTAGACATGACAACCAGGAAAGGTTCTTCTTGGCATTGAGAGAAAAAGCACAGTAAATATAAGGAACCTGACTATTGATCAATGATGCTTTCAAGGAAAGATCAAAAGGGAGAAATGTGAAAAATAATAACTGAGAAACCTCATTAAAATGGAGCCAGGAGCTTTCGGCAAGGGGACCTCTCATGCATAGTTAATTGTAGACCCAACAGGAAGAGATGAACTTGACCTTACATGGACTTGACCTTGCACCTTGTAGGTACACCCTTCTACCCAAGCCAAAGGGAGAGATGCTTTCCCCATCCCCCAGGGCAACAGCTGAGCCAATGAGAAGCCACCATACTTGAAACACCCAGTTTTCTCCAATGGACTTTTAGTTTATAACAGCCTTCCCAACTTACCCTTTTTCTCCTTAAAAGAGTCTACCTCTCCATTGTTCCCCAGACTTGCCTTTGGGTTTGTCCCAACTTGTTTGTCCTAGATTGCTATTCTTTTTTATTCCTGAATAAAGCTATCTTTTGCTGGTAAAATAAACCGGAAGTTTTTATTTTTAAGGTTAACAACACGTGGTTTAGCCATTCTATTAATGGACACCTTGGGTTATTTGCTGTTTAAAGCTATCATAAATAAAGCCACTAACAGCATTCTTGTGCACAGCTTTTAGTTTTCATATCTTTTGGATAAATACAGGAGTAGAACTGCTCGATCATAAGGTAGGTTTACGTACAGTTTTTGTAAAAAACATTTTTTATTGTGAAACATAATTTTCCTTTTAGCCATTTTTGAGTGTACAATTCAGTGGCATTAAATATATTTACATTGTTATGCAACCATCACCAATATCCGTCTCCAGAACTTCTTCATTGTCCCAAACTAAAAATCTGTGCCTGTTGGGCCACCTGGGTGGCTCAGTTGGTTGAGTGTCCGACTCTTGATTTCGACTCATGTCATGATCCCAGGGTCGTGGGATCGAGCCCCGTGTCATATTCTACACTGAGCATGGAAACTGCTTAAGACTCTCTCTCTCCCTCTGCTCCTCTCCCCTGCTCTCTTTGTCTCTCAAATAAATAAATAAATATTTACATTTATGAAGGCTTCTCCTCAGCTGCCCTACCTACCCTGCCTTGCCCTGTCCAGGAGGGTCTCAGCTGAAGTCAAAGATTGCTCTATCCCGGGGCCAACAGCCAACTATGACCACTTAGAGAGGCAATATATTGGAGGACTAACCACTTTATCATTTTGTAAAAACTCCCTTGGGCCAAAAGGTGAGGGGCTCACCATTGTTTGATCTCAAACTCTATTCTGGTAAAAGGTCAGGGGTTGAGCAACTTAGCTCCTCCTGGCTGCAGCAAGTCCCTGAGATGTAAATCTTTAGTGAACATTGATTAGAACTGTCAAACATGTTCTTCAAGCAACTGTTAAGCAACTCCCACCTCTAACCGCAAAATTCTCGCTTCTGTACACCGGCTTCGCCCCTCTCCCTACATAAACCCTGAACTATGGCTCTGCAGGGCGCTCTTCCGAGGACTCTTCGGGTGCTCGGGAGGGGCCATCCGGCCAGACTAAAATAAACCTGAATAACTAACTCCTTTTGTGTTTTGTGGGCTTTGTCCTCGGTGATTCTCCTTTGGAAAGGGAGGTCTAACAATCTGATGCTATGATCTTAGGACCGAGCCCTCCCTGGGTTGCAGATCACAACCATAAACACATCTTTTAATAGATAAAATGAAGCATATTAAAAGATGCCAGTCGGGAGACAGAAACCATACCACTTAGTCAACAAAGAATCGACTACAGAGAACTGTTAGCTAGGCTTCAAGTTGTTAACTAGGTAACTGAGAACTCAAAGAAAGAATTCTGCAGTATCACAGGTACCACAGCAGCTGGAAGAAGCAGCTACCACCCCTAGGGCTAAAACATTCTTTTAGTTTTATTTATCTTAGGAGAGAGAGCATGAGGAGGGAAGGGACTGAGAGACAGAATCCCAAGCAGGCTCTCTGCACTGTTAGCACAGAGCCCGATGTGGGCTCCAACTCATGAACCGCGAGATCATGACCGGAGTCAAAACCAAGAGTCACGTGCTCAACCGACTGAGCCACCCAGGCACCCAAGATTTAAAAAAATAAAACAAAAAAAACCCCTCTGACCTCCGAGAGGACATGCTAGCTTCTGGTGTTGGTATCTCTGATGGGGTCACTTTAAAGCTGATTCTGAAAGATCCAGGAAACTGCCAAGCCCTAGAGGATGTGACAAAGGAGCTAAGGGGAAGGCCCAGGGTGTAAGCCTGGGGAGCCTGTAAGCAGGCCAGGCAGACAGGAAGGAATCAGGGAGGAGCCAGTCTCTGCTTCCCCCACCCCCATCTTCGAAGACTCACTCTCTTACCTCCATTGGCTTTTTTTGTGGTTGTTTGGCTATCATTTTGTTTTTCATTTCTTATTTTATTGCACTGTGATGAATGAAGATGGTCTGATTATTATTTTGGGAAGCGGGGATGTGTTAATATTTCCTTTGTAGCTGAGTCTGTGGTCAACTTTGTGAAAACGCGGTCTTCTCTTAAAATGCAGCTCTAGGGGCCCCTGGGTGGCACAGTCTGTTTAGCAATCTACTCTTGATCTGGGCTCAAGTCGTCATCTCACAGTTCCACAAGTTCGGATCTCACAGTTTGCGAGTTGGAGCCCCACATCTGGCTCTGTGCTGACAGCTCAGAGCCTGAAGCCTGGCTCAGATTCTGGGTTTCTCTCTCTCTCTGCCCCTCCCCCACTCATGCTCTGTCTCTGTCTCTCTCAAAACTAAATAAAAACATCTTACAAATAAAAAATACAAAAAAAAATCTTACAAATAGTAAAGTCTTTGTAAATAAAACTATGAAAGCACTGATATTTAAAACTCAGTAGATGGGCTGAACGGTAGAATACTTCAACTAAATAGAAAAACAGTAAGCTGGAAGATTAGACAGAAGAATATTCCCAGAATGCAGAACAAAGGGAAATGGGGAAAAGAAAGAAAAGTTCAATGACATGCAGCTAAGAATCTAAAAATTCTAACATTCATCAAAAAAAATTTTCAGATGTTGATAAAAGAATTGATGAGAAACAATTTTTTTAAAGCCCAAGAATTTCTCAGATCTGAAGAAAGATACACACATACACACACAAATACACAAAGAATAATTCCCAAAAAATGTATGGAATATAAGAAGTAATAGCAAATTAATACATTAGGAAAACATTAAGACACTGAAGTATTGCCTGTATAAAATTTTTTTTAATTTTTTTTAATGTTTTATTTATTTTTGAGAGAGAGATAGAGACAGCGTGAGCAGGGGAGGGTTAGAGAGAGAGGGAGACACAGACTCTGAAATAGGCTCCAGGCTCTGAGCTGGCTGTCAGCATAGAGCCTGATGCGGGGCTTGAACCCACGAACCGTGAGATCATGACCTAAGTGAAAGTTGGACGCTTAACCGACCAAGCCACCCAGGCGCCCGCCTGTATAAAACTTTTAAGTAATGATCTAAACAAAATCAACTAAGAAGTTGCCAATAGGGAATTCCAGAAGGAAGTTAAAGCTTGCCCAGATTCCTTTGTTGTTGCCTTAGGTTCTAGAGGTAGATATAGGTGCTGTTTAACAATACACATTATTGGGGCACCTGGGTGGCCCATTCGGTTAAGTGTCCACCTTTGGCTCAAGTGATGATTTCACAGTTCATGAGTTCAAGCCCTGCTTTGGGTTCCACACTGACAGCGTGGAGCCTGCTTGGGATTCTCTCTCTCCCTCTCTCTGTCTCTCCTCTGCTCTTTCTCTCTCTCAAAATAAATAAACTTAAAAAAAATACACATAATTAGAAACCTACAAATTTAAATCAGTGCATGTACTTAAAGAATAACCCCTAGACACATAGAAGTAGAATGCAGAAGGAGAAACAGATCCAAGAATATATAATCAAAAGCCAGATTAGTAGACATGACTAGCTACCTCCCAAGCATTATTTACTACCTTCCAGTCAACAGCCAGAGTTTTGTGTGAGGATCCCACCCCTTCCCCATGGCCACAGACCCTGGGAGATGCCTACTCTGCCTTCAGCTTCAAGTACAAATCTTAATTTAACTAAATCAGAGTATCTACTCCCTTTGCCCCAGTAATTGGTTCAGGTGTGGACATGGGAGCCTTAGACCATCAGTAAACACACCCAGTTCTCAGCTGGGGGCAATTCTGCCCCCTCCACCCTGAGACTTTTGGCAACGTCTGGAGACAGTTTTGCTTGTCCCAAATGGAGAAGAGCTCTGGCATGCAGTAGAGAGAAGCCATGGATGTGCTAAACATTCTACAGTGCAAAGGACAGCCCTCTGCAACAACTATTCAGCCCAAAATGTCAATGATGCCAAGGTCGAGAACACCTGGTCTAAAGGAAAAGCTATGGATACTCTACATCCCTTGACCCCTCAAGGAAGCAGCCTTGGGATGAAGCTGTTGCTGCAGATAGCAGATCCCAGGGATGGAAAGAATCAGGGTCCATGATAACACCACTAGTCACAGGCTCATTCTCCCGCTGGGTGTCCAGCTACGTGAACCTTTAACTCTCTATTGGTTAAGCCACTGTTTAACTGCAGACCCTGTTATTCACAGCCACAAGCATCCTGATAAACTAGGAAAGAAAGGAAAGAAAAGAAAAAAAAAAAAAAAGAAGAGGGATGCATGAAGACAGAATAATGCCCCAATATGAAAGAGTTGATCACCTATTAAATAATAGAGGCTCTCAATCTGGAGATTCTTTTTAATTTATTTATTTGTTTTGAGAGAGAGAGAGAGAGCGTGCATGGGAGGAGCAGAGAGAGAGGGAGAGAGAATTCCAAGCAAGCTCTGCACTGTCAGCACGGAGACTGACATAGGACTCAATCCCACGAACCATGAGATCATGACCTGAGCCAAAATCAAGAGTCAGATGCTTAACCGACTGAGCCACCCAAGTGCCCCCAGACTAGAGATTTTTATTTAAAAAAACAACAACCATTTTTTAATGTTTATTTATTTCTGAGAGAGCGAACGACAGAGAGACAGTGTGAGCAGAGGAGGGTCAGAGAGAGGGAGATACAGAAACTAAAGCAGGCTCCAGGCTCTGAATTAGCTGCCAGCACAGAGCCCAATGCAGGGCTTGAACCCACGAGCCGTGAGATCATGACCTGAGCTGAAGTCGGACGCTTAACTGACTGAGCCACCCAGGCACCCCCAGACTGGAGATTTTTAAATTCCAGCGACGTGAGGGTGTGAAAAGACACTCACCTTTGCTGGGAGGAGTGGCAAAGTCACACTAGAAAGGGGTATGGATTTGAGAAAGGAAGGAGTTACTGTGGCATCTTTTTTCTTTTTCTAAGATTTTATTTTTAAGTAATCTCACCACCCAACATGGGGCTCAAACTCACAACCCCGAGATCAAGAGTTGCATGCTCTATGGACTAGGTCAGCCAGAGACCCTGAGGCTTCTTTTTGATCAACTTACAATACTTGGAAACTATACAAACATATAAAGGTATAGCAATATTAATATAACATCTATCGATTCATATTAATATAATAGCGAAGTTGAATTCAAAGTGAAAGGAAACTAAGAGGAAATAGTTCATCTTGACAAACTCTACAACAGAAAGGTAAAATAGTCTTGAAGCTCTTTACATCTAATGACATAGATTCAAAACGTGCAAAGTAAAATCTGCTGAAAGTACAAGGAGAAACTGACCCAAAACTATACTGAAAACTTTAATATGCTTCTCTTGGAAACCAAAATATTAAACGGTTCAGTTTTTAAAAATAAGGATAATGACTATTTGGGTAACACAGCAGGTTGATCTAATAGAAACATCCAGAACTGCATCTTTAAAAATGTTTTAGGGGCGCCTGGGTGGCTTAGTCGGTTAAGCGTCCGACTTTCGCTTAGGTCATGATCTCGCGGTTCGTGGGTTCGAGCCCCGCGTTGGGCTCTGCGCTGACTGCCAGCTCGGAGCCTGGAGCCTGTTTCAGTCTGTGACTCCCTCTCTCTCTGACCCTCCCCTGCTCACGCTGTCTCTCTCTCTCTCTCTCCTAGAAATAAAACATTATAAAAAAAAAAATTAAAAAAAAATGTTTTATTTATTTTGAGAGAGCGAGAGCACAAGAGAGAGCACAAGTCGGGGAGGGAGAGAGAGGAGAATCCCAAGTAGGCTCAGTGCCACTAGAACAGAACCAGATACGAGGCTTGAACATCCAAATCGTGAGATCATGACCAGAGCCGAAATCAAGAGTCAGATGCTTAACTGACTGCGCCACCTAGGCACCCTTAGAGCTGTATTTTTTAAATATTTATTTATTTATTGGGAAAGTGCAAGCCAGGGAGGGGCAGAGAGAGGGGGACAGAGGAACTGAAGCGGGCTCTGCCCTGTCAGGCAGTTGACAGTAGTGAGCCCGATGTGGGGCTCAAACTCACGAACCGTGAGATCATGACCTGAGCTGAAGTCGGACACTCAATGGACTGAGCCCCCCAGGTGCCCCGTGCATTTTAAGAGAATACACATTCACAAAGTTGACCATAGGCTCAGCATCAAAGGAAATATTAACACATCCCCCCATCCCAAAATAATAATCAGACCATCTTCACTCACCACAGTGCAATAAAATATGAAATGAAGCACAAAATGATAGCCAAACAACCACAAAAAAAGCCAACAACAAAAACAAACCAACCGTATATCTAGACATTTGTGAAACAGACTTGTGAAAAAACTCAAGAGATAGCACGCCGAGAGCATAGATTTCCAAATAACCAATGCAGTTCATAGTCTAGCCCTCCTATTCATATAAAGCTATTTGTTCTTAACTATTTGCTGACTTGTATGAAAGGGTGAGGAAGTGGGGGAGTCGGGGAGGCAGACAGACAAGACCCAGAAGAGCGGGAAGAGGGCTTGGCTGGGATAACCGGTTCTGTCAATCCAGAGGTTGTAGGGATCTGACCGTTATCACCAGTCGGGTTCACCAATGCCTAGAAGCATCTACTGAACTCAGTGACTTGGACAGGGGAGTGACTGGCATCCAGGGGAGGCCAGAGCAAGGCACCGGCAGAGAGGACAGGTTCTAGGAGCTTTGTTCCGAGGGGCAGATACCGTTTGCTTCTGATTCTGAGGCACCAATGAGGTCCTATGTGCAGAGGGGAGAGGTGGCTACTGCGACTAGGTAGGGTCTAGAAACTAGAAAGAGCCCTCAGGTCAACATGTAGGAGGATTCCGGCTGGCTGTAACTAAACAATGCCAAAACACCCAGATAAAATGGGAAGTGTCATTTTTCTGAACACTGGAGTCAAATGGTGCCTGACACTCAAACTAAGGAAGGTTGCCAATTGAACAGATGTGGCTTATTATTTTTTAAAATCTATACAGCACAGGGGCACCTGGGTGGCTTAGTCGGTTAAGCGTCCAACTTTCCGACTTTCGCTTGGGTCATGATCTCGCGGTTTGTGGGTTCGAGCCCCATGTCGAGCTCTGTGCTGACTGCCAGCTCGGAGCCTGGAGCCTGTTTCAGTCTGTGACTCCCTCTCTCTCTGACCCTCCCCTGCTCACGCTGTGTCTCTCTCCTAGAAATAAATAAAACATTAAAAAAAAAAAAGTAGGTATTGGGAACATAAAAATAAATATTTTAAAAAATAAATAAATAAATAAATAAATAAATAAATAAATAAATAAAATCTATACAGCACAAACCAGAGGGCATATTTGATAGTTACAAATACAGCAGATTATTTAGCCTATGTTTCGGATTCATCTGGGTAACTCAGACCCCAAACATTCCACTGTAGCCTCAATTATTCACATTATTTGTCTACATATATTGAAACAGGATAACTACCCTTCTCTTCTTTGTACTATGTAACAGAACATCTGTTGGGCTGAAATATTTTTCCTTTTTTAAAAAAAAAAATGTCTTGGGGCACCTGGGTGGCTTAGTCGGTTAAGCGTCCGACTTTCACTTAGGTCATGATCTCGCGGTTCGTGGGTTCGAGCCCCGCATCGGGCTCTGTGCTGATTGCTAGCTCAGAGCCTGGAGCCTCTTTCAGTCTGTGACTCCCTCTCTCTCTGACCCTCCCCTGCTCACACTGTCTCTCTCCTCTCCTAGAAATAAATAAAACATTAAAAAAAATGTCTTAATGTTTATGTTGGCAGGGAGGGGCAGAGAGAGAGGGAGACACAGAATTCAAGCAGGCTCCAGGCTCTGAGCTGTCAGCACCGAGCCCGACGCGGGGCTCGAACTACGGAGCAAGATCATGACCTGAGCCCAAGAGGGACATGTAACTGACTGAGCCACCCAGGTGCCCCTGAGTTTTTTTCTTTTTAGTGTGAATTCAGCCATGCCTTTATCCACACACCTACCTATCCATCCTGTTAAACATCCAAAGCAAACCTAACATATCATAGATTCTTGTCACTTGAAGTGTCACCGTTCATATCTCCTCTGGATTACTTATAGATGAGACAGACAAGGAATACGGTCTCAGGTGTTATGGTGCCAGAAAAACATCCTCAGCAAAGAAAGTTCTAAATAAATAAACAAACAGAAGGGCAAAAGAGGGGTGAAGAGGAGGGGCGGGTGAAGAAGAAACTGCCGCTTCTCCCATCAGAGGTGGGTGCCTCTGACTGGGGTCTAATTTGCACAGGGGGCTCTGTGTGTCTGAAGGTGCTGAAAACACAGTCATTCTCAGGCAGCAGGGAAGGGGCAGGGTGGCTAGGAGGGCAGGAGCTGGAGTAGTCTGAATGTTTTTTTAAATGTTTATGTTTATTTATTTTGAGAGAGGGGGGTGGGGCAGAGAGGGAGGGAGAGAATCCCAAGCAGGCTCTGCCCTGACAGCGCAGAGCTCTAGCCCACCAACCGTGAGATCATGACCTGAGCCGAAATCAAGAGCCAAGAGCAGATGCTTCACGGACTGAGCCACCCAGGCGTCTGAGTTTGAATTTATTAAACTCTATAGTCTGGATTCTCGTGTCAGTGCCGGAGCTGTTTTCCTTTCCCCCACTTATCACCTCCCCACCTCCCCACCTCACCCTCCTCCAACACAAAAGCGCATTTTCCTAAGAATTCTGAGTCCCTAAGAAAAAGAAGAGAGCAGGGGTCCGGCTGTCTTCTCCCTCCCCCGCACCCCCACGCGGTTCTCCGCGCACTGGCACAGGTTTGTCCGCCCACCCCATCCCCGGACCCCGAGATTCCTGAGGGCTGGGACACCCACACAGAGTTGTCACGTGGCTTGAGTATGTCCCTAAGACACAGCAGGAACTCAGAACAGCGTGGGCGCCTGGTCCGCGCTCTGCTGGCCACCCGCAAAAGTAGGCGAGGACCGGCGGGTCCTGGTCGCCCGCCCCGTCCCTCCCCGGCTCGCTGCTCTCACCCAGCCTGTGGCCGAGCGCAGCGAGAGCGGCACTCACTAAATGTGGCCTCACCGCCGTCCTCGTGAGGGAATAGGGGCTGTCATCAGTCCGTGCCAGTGGTAGCCGCCGTGCAACCCTGGGATGTTGCCTAGATATTCCCATTTCTCGGATGCGGAAACCGAGGCTTCTATCCACGGCCAGAACCTACGAACTCAGGTGCTCGGATTTCCAAACCCGCCTTCCTCCCTTCAGGGTCTCCCCGGGGTCCAGAAGGAAAATCTGGGGACAGGAGACCGGACACCTTAGCGATCCTGCGTCTCAGGCCCCCACGGGTGTGCGTGGCGCCCTACCACGTGCAGGGGTCGAGCTCCAACCCGGCGGCGTCCCCACTGCGCGCACCGCTTCCCCGGCCCGGACGCCTCCCAGCGGAGGCTGGGCAGGGGTAGCCCGGGACGGCGCCGGGGGCGGCGCGGGGTCAGGACCAAAGTCCGAGAGGGGCCAGACGGGTCTGATGCCCCGCCCACTCCTCAGTCGCGGGGGCGGAGGCGGGGGGGGTGGTGGCGTACTCCGCCCTTTGACCCCCGGGAAGCCTAGGAACCGGGCGGCCAATGGGCCGCTGGAAGGAGCCGCGGTCCTGCTCCACCCGCGGGGTGCACGCGGTTCCAGACTGGGCTCCCGGGCTGCCATGGCGCGTCCCGTGAGGGTGAAGACTTGGGTGGAGGAAAACCGGGCCTCCTTTCTGCCCCCGGTCTGCAACAAGCTCCTGTGAGTCCCGGGGACGCTCCCTTCCTCCTGCCCTCTGCCCTCACCTTTCCCTCCTCCGTCTGCGCCCCGCATCCATCATCCTCGGGTCCCCAGTTCCCTGAGCCAGAAGCCTGCCGAGAGGGCCTGCCATCCTCTTGTGCCTCCAGGGGAGCGGGAGGGCAGGCGGTTCCGGGTTCCACCGCCCTCATCTGTTCCTCTTTCTGGTGACTCTGCCTGGGAGATTGCGACCTTGACTTCTGAAGATGGCTGGGTGACCGAGACTAGGAGAGATGCAGATAGCAGGTCACTGCCCTGTCCCCAGGCTCAGAAAGGGCTCTTCAGCCCCCAGAGACTCTCTGACGCTTGGGGGCCGGGGGAGGGGGGGGGTGCTTTCCCATGCCTCAGAATGCGGTAAGATCTGCAGGCCAGGGTGAAAT
Organism: Proteles cristata cristata; assembly: GCA_017311185.1. Lineage (NCBI taxonomy): Eukaryota > Metazoa > Chordata > Mammalia > Carnivora > Hyaenidae > Proteles > Proteles cristata. The sequence goes on from JAESUZ010003943.1 coordinate 1,821,065, forward strand.
CGGAGATTCAGCTTCTGTGGGAGGATCTTGATTTGGTGCTGTTCCCTGGCTCTCTTTGCAGTGGACACACACAGGCCCTCCGGGCCCTCCCCTGTGGCCCCTCCACCTCCCTCTCCCTCTCCTACTCTCCGGCCCTGGGGCCCGTGCCTGGTGTGCTCCCCAGCTCCGGGCTCACACTTCCCTGTCTGCGGAACATCCCCAAAGGCCAGGCACCCCACACCACACGCCACAGTCAAGCCAGACACTGTGCCCACTGTTTTTACACCCTCTCACGTAGTGCTCACACGAGCTCTATGAGGCGAGCTCTGTGAGGCGGGATTCTGGGAAGTCTCCCCGTGCCCCGCAGCTGGCGCAGGATGGGCCTCCAGCCCATGGAAGAGCTTGGCGCCAAAGTCCGCACTCTAGGTCACCCTGCCAGCATCCCTCCCCCCAAAGCCGCAGGTCTTCTACCACTGATGTTGCCCTCACCCCTTTTCTCCACTTCCTCCCTACGCATCCTCGTGGGTCCCCCCAGCACCCCCTAATGGTGTCTCACATCCTTCTACTCTTCCCAGGCCCTATGGCCACTGCTCTGGCTCCACCCTGGATCCCTCCAGCCTGGGTGGTAGGGACTGCCCCTGCCTCCAGACCCCAAACCGTGGCCTCCAGCGTGGTATTATCAGTATTATCAGTATTAACAATCACAAAAGGCAGGCCCTGCCTTTATTCGTTCAGCAGGTGTTCACTGAGCACTTAGTACATGACAGGCACCGTTCTGGACACCGGAGATATAGCAGAAAACAAACAGACAGTCACTTCCTCGTGGCACTGACATTCAGTGAGAAGAGGCAGCCAATAAATACAGACAGACCAGGGGTGGAGGCGGCAGGCAGAACGGGCCACCCGGCAGAACAGAGCTGCGGCCCTCTGCTGTGTTTGCTAGCGCAGTCCGGAAGTGTCTGCCCGAGGCCTCTCCTAGCTCCAGGTGGCTTGGTGGCAATCTTTGCCCTCCGTGGCTTCTGCTGCATCACACTGGTCTCTGTCCTCGTCTTCACAGGACACCCTCCCTATCAGTGTGTCTGTGTCTATATCTCCCCTTTTAATAAGGATTAGAGGCCTACCCTACTCCAGGGTGACCTCATTGTGGCTTAACCAGTTATATCTGCAATGATATAACTAGTTCCAAATTAGGTTACGTTCTGAGGTCCTGGGGGTGAGACTTCAACATATGAATTTGGGGTCAGGCAGCGGGGGGTCATATGAAATTGCTGGGGGCTTCTGAGCAGAGGAGGGACATGATCTGGCTGATGCGTTGAAGTAGTTCTTGAGGGGGCTCATTCAAGAGCTTTCCATATGTACCTAAATTATATAAAGTTGATTTAAAAAAGAAAAACTTTCCTAGGCTCCCTGGCACCCCTCAGGCCAAGACCAAACTGCTTAGCTGAGCTTTTGTGGCCTGGGGTGACCCAGTTCCACCTTCTCGTCATTGCCCCCCAAGACCACGCCCACACCACCAAGCCCCCCAACACTTCCAGTCTCAGGATCTCTGCATCCAGTTCTGCCCTCCACTCCCTCCCCCAAGGGCCTCATAGCTTCAAGCCAGCAGTTTCAGGGAGCAGAGCGTCTGTCTCATGATCAGACAGTTTGGGGAAAGGGGTTAGATAAAGGTCGCTTTACCCCTGCACTGTCCCCAGGCCCAGGAAGTGGGGCCTGCAGTTTGCTCTCCTGTAATCCGGGATCTCAAATGAGGCCAGGGATCCTGGTTGATGAAGCAGTAGATCCACCACCAGGCTGTTCCTCCCACTAGGTCAGAGGATGCTGGGGACACACACACAAATCCACTGAGACACAGATATGGGAGGACACAGGTACACATATCATCTCAGACACACCCACACGCACTCTTGGATAAACAAGGCCATACTGGGATGACAGGGGAGGGGGTCGAATGTCAGAGATTACAGGGACAGTGATGCGGAAACAGCCCTGTCACCTCTCCCTGGTATACCTAGGCTCCTTCTAGGCCCCCCACAGGCCCCAGCACCCCGCCTGTCCTGTCCCACGAGCTGGTTCAAGACCTCTCCCCGCTTGTCCATTGCAGGTACCAGAAGCAGCTCAAAATCATGTTCGTCGGGGGCCCCAACATCAGGAAGGACTACCACATCGAGGAGGGTGAGGAGGTAGGCCTGCTACTGCCCCTCTCCTTAATAGCCCTGGAGGAGGGGGACGCCCCCCAAGCAAAAGCCAGAGCCTGCGGACAGAGAGGGGGTGGGCAGATGGCTGATGGATAAAGGGGCTCGATTGAAATCACGGGGCAGAACTGCTGCCTGGAAGTTAGGGATGCACAATGGCACGTCTGACAGCGGAGCTGGAGGAGCCCCCAGAAAGAGCCCAGGCTTTGTGGGGTGAACTGTTGGGCATCACCCCTGGTCCTGGACACAGGCACCACCCATGGGCCAGGTGGGGAGTCCTGGTCCCCTCCCTAAAATCTGAATATGTAAGATTGGCCTCTCAGCTGAGACCCACATGCTGAGAGGGACCTGGGTGCTCCACTCTGGTCTCAGGAGCCTAGTCTTCTGGGAAAGGTTGGGGCTGGGAGGCCCCCTCCTTATCTACAGGGCCGAAGACACATGAGTTCCTAAGGGCTGCTTGACAGAGGGGGAGGCTGGTGGGGGGAATTTCCCTTACCCTTTTGTACCTTGAATTTTGAACTGTGTTTCTGTGCTGTCTACCTACTCCTCAGTAAACAAACAAAAGTAAAATTAAAAGAAAAAGACGTGGGGTTCCTAGATTGCTTAGTCGGTTAAGTGTCCGACTTCAGCTCAGGTCATGATCTCGTGGTTCATGAGTTCGAGCCCCGTGCTGGGCTCTATGCTGACAGCACAGAGCCTTCTTCGGATTCTGTGTCTCCCTCTTTCTCTCTCTGCCCTTCCCCCACTCATATTCTGTCTTTCTTTCTCTCTCCAAAAATAAATGAATAAACATTAAAAAATTTTTTTCTTATAATTTTTTATTTATTTCTAGGAGAGAGAGAGAGACAGCGTGAGCAGGGGAGGGTCAGAGAGAGAAGGAGTCACAGACTGAAACAGGCTCCAGGCTCTGAGCTGGCAGTCAGCACAGAGCCCGACGCGGGGCTCAAACCCACGAACCGCGAGATCATGACCTAAGCGAAAGTCGGATGCTTAACCGACTAAGCCACCCAGGCGCCCCTAAAAATTTTTTTTAAAAAGACTCGCTTTTTCTCTCTCTCCCTCTGCCTCTCCCCATTGTGCTCTCTCCCTCTCTCTTTCTCAAAAGAAAGAAAGAGAAAAAGAAAGAAAGAAAGAAAGAAAGAAAGAAAGAAAGAAAGAAAGAAAGAAAGAAAGAAAGAAAGGGAAAAAGATGGGCCTCCTTAAAGAGGGACACAGGTAGGTTTCCAGCTGTCAGGATCTCTGATGACAAAACATCAGTGTAGGGAACCCCCACCCATCCTCCTAAGGGCCCTGACACAGGGGTTCGAGGTCCAGAGTCCAGCCTCCACCCCCACCGCTGGCCTCTCAGCCACAGCCAGGACTGAAAGGAGCACGGGAGAATCTCTCACTCAACAAATATTTACAGAACATGTAGTGGTGGGGGGCGGGCAGGGGGGTAAGGACCCCGGGCCAACAGGGAGCAGCCTTGCCAAGCAGGCCAGCCCCTCGCCCCTCCCAGCTCTCCTGGCCTAGCTACCTGCTTCTCACCACGCCTCACAGGAGACTGTTTTCCTCTGTGGCAAAAGTCAGCAGGAGAATCTTGCAGAGAGAAGACAGCATGGGATCGGGGGCGGCCACCACGCGGGAGGCCAGCCCTATTGTAGGCCCTCCCACCTCTACCCCACACCACACTTTGGGTCTCCCCAAGCTCTGGTTGTACAGATGGGTGTCCGCTGAGAGGCCCAGGCCAAGCAGTGATCCGCTGAATGGCTAGCAGATGAGGAGGGCTGGCCTGAGTAGGTGTCCCCACTCAGGAGGGACACTCGGGTGGCTGGGAGGAATTTGGCTCGAGGTGGCTTCGTGACAGCTTGTTGTCATCCTGAAGTTGGGGGGAGCACTGGCCACAGGCCCTGGGAGGCTGCAGAGCTGAGGCTCAACATCGTCTCTGCTCCTAACCTATCCTTCCTGGCTATGCTATGGGAGCTGCCCTAGGCCGGGGCTCCAGGCTCCTCCCTGGTGAGAGAAAATGCATCCCTGAGCTGCATTTCTTCCTTGCTGAGCTCAAGCTTCTGCAACAGCCCATCAGGGTCCCCAGCTTCATCCACAACATATATTCCATTTATCCCCCTCCTTGGGAAGCACAGATGCAAGAGAGTCCGCCAGACCTGAGCTGAAGCCTCTGCCTCTTCCTACCCATGTGATCTTAGGCAGGTCACATCATGCCACCTCTCTGAGCCTGTTTCTTTACAGCACACAGGAACACTGGCTCCTGCCTGGTGGAAGGATTCAGTATATATAAAGTATGTATGTGCACAGAGCCTGGTGCAGAGAAGGTTCTTAAGACACACAGACAAGCTCCTCTAGGGGCGCCTGGGTGGCTCAGTCAGTTGGGCATCTGACTTCAGCTTGGGTCATGATCTCACGGTTCACGGGTTTGAGCCCGGTGTCGGGCTCTTTGCTGACAGCTCAGAGGCTCGAGCCTACTTCAGATTCTGTGTCTCCCTTTCTCTCTGTGCCCCTCCCCAGTTCATGCTCTGTCTCTGCCTCTCAAAAATGAATAAGCGGTAAAACAAAATTTTAAGACACATAGGCTCTCTGGACCCCAGCCCCCGGAAGGCCTTGGAGGCCAGATGTGATTTAATATTCCACAGGGGCTTTCTCCCAACTGAGGTAGGGGCAGTTGTTACAGAATTGCTCCCTAAGAGAGCCTAGTAGGTTTTTTATTTGTTTTAAATAATTTGTCTGTTTTTTAAAAAAAATAATAAAAGTAAATATTGCTTATTGTAGAAAACGTACAAAATATAGAAAAGACAAATGGATACCTCATTCATAATACCACCATTCAGGAGACCTTCGAATCCTGCTAGGTGTGATTTTGAATCTTGCTTTCACATACATTTAGCATTCACCATTTTCCCATTTTATTCAGTTATTCAAAAACATCATTTGTAATAGCTACATAGTGTTCTGTATTTTGACTCTATCATAAAAGGGTAGCGTTTTCCCTATTATTATTATTATTATTAGCATTGTTGCTACTCCCACATCACTAATAATAGCTAGAGGTTTATTGAGTGCTGTGCGCTAAGTATATCAGTGCACAGGACCCCGGGCAGACTTCACAGCAATGTTCTGAGTACATACTGTCACTTTGTGGAGGAGGAAATGGAGGCACAGAGAGACTAACTGAATTGACCAAGGGCACATGAGGACCTGGCCAGGTGACATTGAACTCTATGCTTTTAACTACCACGCACTGTGATTAAACAGCCACGTATGTTCACCAGGAGGTAGGTGCCTCTCTGAATCGGTTCCTAGAGATGGAAATGATAAGGCAAGAGTGTAAAGTGGCCAAATGTCCTGGTCTGCCCTGGACTTTCCTTGTTTCAGCACTGAGGGTCCTGCATCCCCAGAAGCCTCTCTGGCTACTGTGCAGAGGTGTGAGCCGTGGGGGTTCTCACTGCCCGTTGCCAGATTGCCTGTCAGAGGGGTGGTGCCACCTTGCCACATTTCTCTAGTTTCCGTGAGCTGGCTTGATTTCTCTTAGTAGACATGGTGGCAAGAACCTCTAACTGCTTACATTTTAATGATAACTATTAATACCACCCCATCAACTATGTGGCTGGGGCTTTTAACACCCCTGTGGTGTGTGACTGGTGGAGAAGAAGCGTATCTGCCTCCTCCTCCCTGTACCTTGGGGTGGGCTCAGTAAACACATCATTTAGGATGGAATAGAAAAAACATAGTAGGGACCCCAGGGAGATAGGAGGTGAGTGCTTCCGTCCCTGTCCCTGTCCCCCAGTCGGGACATCAGCATCACAGTGGGTGGCCCGAGGAGCCTGCACAGGCTCCAGAGCTACACACAGACTCTGGTCCAAACTGTAGCCCCAGGACTAACTGTGCGACCTCGGGCAGGCTGCTTCACTCTGCGTCTTTTTCTTCTTTTTCTTTCTATAGAATGGGGCCAATAATTCCTTTGGAGGCTATTGTAAAGATTTCTGACCATGTATAGGAGAGTGCTCGCACTGCCCCCGGGACACAGTAGAGTGGGCGCTTCTCCTTACCTGCAGGGTTCACTGAATTCCCCAGTGAGCCCCTCACCAGCCTCCTGCCCCCACACCAGACACCAGCTATTCTGTCCTGGGTACCTCCGTCATCACGTGCATATCAAGATGTGATCCTGTGTGTCCCCAGCATGCCCATGTGTAGCGTTGTGTCAGGGGACGTGGGGGTGGGGCCCAGGGCAGGAGCAACAGAACCGCTCATAAAGGCCTTCGGGAAGTTTCTCAGGTTTCCAGGTCAGAACTCCAGCCAAGGACCTGGAAGGGGTTCGGGGGAGGGTCTGAGCCTGTCTGCTGTCCTGTCCCACAGGTGTTTTACCAGCTCAAGGGTGACATGGTTCTCCAAGTCCTGGAGCGAGGGAAACACCGAGATGTGACCATTCGGCAGGGTGAAGTGAGGCTGGGCCCCGGGGGATGGGTGGTGAAGGACCATGGAACAGAAAGCCATTGTCCACTCATCCTGGCTTTGGCTGGAGGGTGCCCTCCCTGCCCTGTCCAGCCTCCCTTGCTGGTCCTCAGGCACTTCCTCCTGTGAACTTCCCATCCTCAGCAAGGCCTGACACTCCCTCCTGTTCCCAGCCGGAGGCTGGCAGAGACGCGGGCTGGGTGGGCCCCGTGGGTCTGTCGGGGAGGGAGGACGTGAGGGCACCAAGGCCCCCGGAGGGGATTGTATCCTTGCCGACGCCTTGTCCCCACCACTGCACTGCAGATATTCCTCCTGCCCGCTGGGGTACCCCACTCTCCGCAGAGGTTTGCTGACACCGTGGGGCTGGTCATTGAACGGAGACGGCTGAAAACCGAGCTAGATGGGCTCAGGTAAGTGGGTCTTGCCTGGGGGTCTTGGGCAGAGACGGGGGCAAGCAGCAGAGGAAAGGACTAGATAGACCCAAGAAAGCACTCCCTGGCCCCTGAGAGGGTCGGAGGCGGTGCGGAGGCGGTGCGGATCCTGTGTTTGCTGGCTGATGGGGACAGGGTAGGGGAGGTGGTGGCCTGCGTTTGATGATGAGGTTAGGGAGGGATGTCTTCTTGATCCCTGGGGAGCCCCCTCAGCCTGAAGGCCTTCTGCCTGGGACCAGAACCTGTGCTTCCTGCACTGAGCTCTGCAGGGACTCGGGAGTGGGGGGTGCCAGAGTCAGAGCCCCCCAGCCAGGGCAGCCAGGAACACTGCTGTTCCTCCCAGCCTCCGACCCCTGGATGTATTCAGTCTCTGCCAGGATGCCCTTGGCTTGTTTCTCTACCCCAGCTCATTCCACAACCAGTGCTAACATGTGTAGGACACTTGCTAGAGCACCAGGTAGGTGCTTCAGGTGTATTTATCCGCCTAGTCCACCAGGGATCCTATGGAGTAGGTACTTTATCATCTGTACTTTACAGACAAAGAGACTGGGCACAGGGAAGTTGAGTTTGCTAGAAAGTGGCAGAGCTGACATTGTAGAGAAATAGAAAGTTAGGGTCAGGACAATCTAGATAAGAGTGTGAGTAAGCACCAAGAAAGGGACAGGGGCGCCTGGATTGCTCAGTTGGTTAAACGTCTGACTTTGGCTTGGGTCATGATCTCGTGCTTTGTGAGTTCGAGCCCCACTTCGGGCTCCATAATGACAGTGCAGAGCCTGCTTGGAATTCTCTCTCTCTGCCTCTCTCTGCCCATTTCCTGCTGTCCCTTCTCTCTCAAAATGAATAAATAAACTTAAGAAAAAAGTTTTAAAAAGCACCAAGGAAGGGACAAACACCAGTGCAGAGGGGGTACTCTTTCTATAGCTGAGTTCCCATTGGGTTCCAGTCAGTCACCTAGTTATTATCTGATGCAGCCTGTGGTTCAGAGGGACACAAATTTTTCCAAAAGCTAAACTATTTTTTGTATTTTTAATTAAAATTAAAATTTCTCAACAAGATCCTGAGGTCAGGATACTTTGCCCCGTATTGTCTGTTACAATGGATACTTTTTAATGCTTCCCTTTTTTCTAATCACTAGAGTCATACACATTCAGTCTTGAAATCAGGAAAAGTAAAAGAAAGCAAAGTTAAAGTTATTTGTCAGGAAAGACATAAATTTTGGTATGTGAATGATATCTCAATAAAACATAACAAATAATAATGAGAAAACCAGGGCGCCTGGGTGGCTCCATCAGTTAAGTGGCCAACTCTTGGTTTCAGCTCAGGTCATGATCTCATAGTCTGTGAGTTTGAGTCCCACATCGGGCTATGAGCTGACAGCTCAGAGCCTGCTTGGGATTCTCTCTCTCTCCCTCTCTGCCCCTCCCCTGCTCTCTCTCTCTCTCAAAACAAATAAATTAAAAAAATTTTTTTTCAAAAGATTCTCTCTCTCTCCCTCCACCCTTCCCCAGCTCACACCTACTCTCTCTCTCTCTAAAACAACAACCCCTCCCCCCACAGTGTTAGTGGTTGCATACTCATCAACTGCATAGTAATCTGTTATAGAAACAGATGTCTGCCTTTGAATTCCAAAAGGAATTTTTTTACATGGGGCTTTATATAGCGAGTCTTTTTTTTTTTTTCAAGATTTTTTTAATGTTTTATTTATTTCTGAGAGAGAGAGAGAGACAGCGTGAGCAGGGGGTCAGAGAGAGAGGAGACACAGAATCTGAAATAGGCTCCAGGCTCTGAGCTGTCAGCACAGAGCCCGACGCAGGGCTCAAACCCATGAACCGTGAGATCATGACCTGAGCCGAAGTCGGACACTTAACCGACTTAGCCACCCAGGTGCCCTTATATAGGGAGTCTTTAGTGACAGAGTGGACAGTGTCCTCAATAACGTTTTTACAGAAAATTCAATAACAGATTTTATCTGGATGCTTTTTTTCCCCCTTAAGATACTATTTTTAAGTAACCTCTACACCCAACATGGGGCTTGAACCCACAGCCCCAAGGTCAAATCACTGCTCCACCAACTGAGCCAGCCAGGTGCCTCTGGCTACTTTTGACCCTTAATAAAAGCCAGGGACTCAGCATTAAAATGCCACTCTGAAGGCATGCTTCCTGGTGGCCAGCTCCACACCAGGAGAGAACGTAAGGTGCCAGACGGGGTGGGTCCAGTGTGTAAACCATGTCCCACGAGCAGGACCACTTCTGGGACAAGTTGAAAAGTGGACGGAGCTGGCCTGAACCCTGGGAGCTGAGCCTGAGGATTAGATATTCAGTCATCGGAAGTGCTGCACACACAGGGGCCTGAGGCACGGCCCGCGTTGGCCAGCAGAGGAGCTTACTGAGCCAGGCTGGGGATGGATGGTCTTTCAAGAGTTTCCCAGAGACTGCGTGTCCATGCATGAGGACCTTCCTCCAGAGAAGAGGCCCAGCGCTTTGCTCCAGTTCTCAAAGGCATCCATGACCCCTCAAGGGGCAGGCCACCTCATCTGGGGGGCATCTTCCGTGCTCCCCGATCTAGAGCTCCAGCAGGGGGCAGAGCATCCAGCCACGGGCCCTGTATTCAGGCTCAGCCTCGGCTTCCTCTTTGTAATTGATGTTTTCTGTGTTTCTAAGACTCTCAGATCTGTCCTGCTCCTGCCATGTAATCAGTTACTCAGCTTCTCTGAGCCTTACAGCTCCTATCCACTTTGTGAAGTTTGGGGGATCAGGAATGCAAATGGGGTCAATAATACCCACTCCGGAATTGGAGGCACACGGAGCTTTAGGGAGAGCCAGGTGTGGAAGAGCAAGCATTGGCCACTAGGTTGTGCTAACAGGGTGAAGCAGGCAGCCAGCTCTGCAGGGCTAGCCTGGGTCCAGACTCCCACAAACAGAGCCAGGCTGCCTGAGGCTACCCAAGTGGGGAGCTGAGTTGCCTGCCCTTTGCTCTGGCAGGTACTATGTGGGGGACACCACGGACGTCCTGTTTGAGAAGTGGTTCTACTGCGAGGACCTCGGCACACAGTTGGCCCCCATCATCCAGGAGTGAGCCCCCCACCCAGCCCCTGCTCTTGCTCTCTGAGGCCCCCTGCTCTGGCCGGGGAGGGCAGACCCATCCCAGCAATGCTCTGTGGCCGTACCCACCGCACAGGAGTCATCATGCCTGGGATTTGGAGGAAAAGTCTGCCCCTCCCAGGGTGGGAGGGCCTGGGGAGGGCCATGGGGCTGGAAGGGGGTGGTGGACCTACATCAAGTTGCTTGGGGGCCCAATGAGTGGTGGGCTCCCACACCTGCGAGTGTATGAGTGTGTGCGTACATGTGTGTCTCACTGGCCACTCCTCCTCCCCACTTCTCCCTGCAGGTTCTTCAGCTCTGAGCAGCACAGAACAGGAAAGCCCATCCCTGGTGAGCCCCCTGGGCACCACCTTTCTCCCTCCCTCTCTGCTTTCCCAGAGTGGAACGGGTCTTGGTCCAGAGTACCAGTCTCCTCTTGAGTACTCTGCCCAGTACTCAGAGTATAAGACCACGGCACCAAATAGTACCCTCCACATGTCTGCTTGGTGCTTGAGCTGGATCCAGAGCCCATTCTGGTGATTCGGAGCTGGGAGCCCTGGGGCTGGGTGGGCTGGGCCAGAGGCCACTGACACAGCTGTGCCATGGGTGCAGACCAGCTGCTCAAGGAACCGCCATTCCCCCTGAGCACACGATCCGTCATGGAGCCCGTGTCCCTGGAGGCCTGGCTGGACAGCCACCGCAGAGAGCTGCGGGCAGGCACACCCCTCAGCCTGTTTGGGGACACCTATGAGACACAGGTAATGAACCCCTGAGCCACTCAGGGCATCTACCTAGGAGCCGTAGGAAATGGGAACTAATCTCACACACACACACACACACACACACACACACACACATACATACATACACAGTTTCAGAGGTTGTGACATGAGCAGGGGCCTTCCTGTTTTCTCTGACTCAGAGAATGATGGCTTTGCTATGAGTGGAGTATATGGGCTCAAGCAGTCTTTCTTTGCCTTCAGAGTAGGGGTTTGTGCAATCCATGGACTAGTTCCCGAGGGTTTAGATTTATCCTTCTATTAGGAATTCCCGAACCTTTGGCCAGTTGTTAGCCTGGGGAGCCAGAAGGAAGAGAGGTACCTGGGGTTGAGGGGTGGGTGGAGTGGTGGACAGGGAGAGACCCACCCAAACAAAGCTGGCCTTCTTCCATTCAACATTTATTGAGTGCCTATTATGTTTCAGGCTTTAGTAGAAAAATAAGATAGAGTCACTGCCTCGAAGAGTGTATGGTCTGATTAACAGACAAGTTCATCAACAATTACCAGAATCATGTGGTATGTTATTTGATAGAGAAGCTTCAGGAAGCCATAGGACAATAAAGGCGGAACTCAGGCTTAAAGGGAAACCAGGGAAGACTTCCTGGAGGAGGTGATATGTAAGCTGCATTTTAAAGCAATATAGGCGGGGCGCCTGGGTGGCTTAGTCGGTTAAGCATCCGACTTTCGCTTAGGTCATGATCTCGCGGTTCGTGGGTTCGCGCCCCGCGTTGAGCTCTGTGCTGACTGCCAGCTCAGAGCCTGGAGCCTGTTTCAGTCTGTGACTCCCTCTCTCTCTGACCCTCCCCTGCTCACGCTGTCTCTCTCTCTCTCTCCTAGAAATAAATAAAAAACATAAAGCAATATAGGCATTTGCAAAAGGAAGAAAGGGAGACTGAGAGCATTCTAAGTGAGGGAGAAGCAGGAGCAAGGTCACGGAAGCCTGAAACAGCCTGGCACTGCAAGTAGCTAAGGTTGGCAGGAGCCAGGGCAGGGGAGTGGGGGCAGCAGGCACCGTTGCTAGATGGCAAGAGTAGCAGGCAGTGCCCCAGTCCTGACAGGTCTCCTGGGCTCGACAAGGTGCAAGGATTTATTCTGGAGACAACAGAGCTTCACCCAAGCATTAAAGCAGGGGGGTGACAAATCCCTCTTCAGAAAGATCACTGTGCGGTGTGAGGATGGGACCAGAAGGGCAAGCGTGGAGGCAAGGAGACCTGCTGGGAGGCTCGTGCGTGCTGGTGCTTCACAGTCTGCCGCCGGCACATCCCTTGCTGTTTGAATTAAACACTCTCTTTTTTTTTTTTAATTTTTTTTTAATGTTTTATTTATTTCTGAGAGAGACAGCGTGAGCAGGGGAGGGTCAGAGAGAGAGGGAGACCCAGAATCAGAAGCAGGCTCCAGGCTCTGAGCTGGCAGTCAGCACAGAGCCCGGCGCGGGGCTCGAACCCACGAACCGTGAGATCATGACCCAAGCGAAAGTCTGACGCTCAACCGACTGAGCCACCCGGGCGCCATTCTCATGGAGAGAGGCTCAGTGGATACAGACCTGCCCTGAAAGGTCTGGCCTGCAGACGCCTGGGCTGACACGGGGCTGTGAAAGCAGGCGCACACCACAAATGTCCTGCCAGGCCATCGCGGCAATGGCCTTCATGGCCCCGCCTTCCACCTCTTTCACACCCCTACTCCCACCTGCTCTCGTTTATGGTGGCAGATATCTACTGAGTCCCACTCTGGGCCAGCGGGAGCATGGCCCACACAGTGCAGTGTGCTCCCAGGCTAATGCAGACCAAAGGACTTCATCCCCACCCATCTCCCTCCTCCTTCTTAGGCCAGAATCTCACGGAAGAAGGGAGGTGGGCATTCTGGAGAACTATGTATGTGTGATACAGAAGTCCACACTAGGCCGTGTACACGCAACTGTGTGTGTCCCGAGTGTGCCCCCGGCAGTCATGACTTCGCGTGGGTCAGCGGTAGTCGTGACGGGCATCAGAGGAATCCAGTGTGTGTGTGTGCATGAAGGGCAAGCACATGTGGTCCCGGATAACACATGGGCAGCTCTGTTCGTCACGGAGGCGGCAGGGAAGCCGGGGGCTGGCAGCTTTCCTCTCTGAGTCCTGGTCTTTGCTCTACACGTGAAGATAAGGCTGTGCCTGGTACTGTGGGGCTGGTGTCTAGGGGCCAGGTTCAAGGCCATCTCCTAAGTGGGGCAGAAGCACCAGAAAGATGTATGTCACTCCCTACCAGGTGATCGTCCACGGACAAGGCAGCAGCAAAGGCCCAAGACAGGACGTGGATGTGTGGCTGTGGCAGTTGGCAAGTGGGGCCCCTGGGAGAGGGTGGCACATCCTTCTGCCCATGGGGTCAGGCTTCTCCTGGGCCTTGGACTCCCAGAGCCCAGGGCAGCTCCCAGGGCCTGCTTGCCAAGGCTGACTCAGGGACTCTTGGACAGGTGTTGAGGCCCAAGAGCCCCCATTCAGTTCTCCTGCTTCTCTTTCTCAGGAGGGCTCCTCTGTGGTGACAATGGAGGACCAGCCCCTGAGCCTGGGCCCTGATGACAGCCTTCTGGTGCCAGCTGGGAATGCGTGAGTGCAGGGGAGGACTTTCCCCCAGCTGCGGGAGCCCACCCCTTTCCCTGAGATCCTCAGGGCCCACCTGTCTGCCCCCGGGCCACCCTTGTCTCCGCAGGTATGCCTGGGAGCGAGGGCAAGGATCTGTGGCCCTGGCGGTGACTCAGGACCCTGCCCGCAAGAAGCCCCTGGGGTGATCCTCTTGGTGTGGCCCCAAAGCAGCCTCCCCCCACCGTTAGTCTCCTGTCTTCTCTGCTTCTGCGCATCCCGCTGCTGAGCTACTCAGCGTCCCGGAGCCAGACCCTGGACATCGTCATCGTCTCAGCTGAGATGCCAGGCTCTTGGGGGGCTGGGCACACCCCTTCTGCGCTAACAGCTCTGCACAGTTCTGCCAGTTGTTCTGCTCCTAGAGGCGGGGCTGCCTCTCCATCCCTCTGTCCCCACACACTCAGCACAGCACTTGCCTGCCACCAAAAAGGCCCTCAATAAAGTCTTTCTGGTGGATGAACACCCGCGTATCTGCATGTACACAGGCTGTCACCAATGGCTGACCTTGTGTGCTCCTGTGACTCTGTGTGTGTGTGTGTGTGTGTGTGTGTGTGTGTGTGTGTGTGTCGGGGGGCACTGGGTGACAGTCCAGGACGTGAAGGTAGAGGCTGGTGTGAACTTGGGCTGCAGCAGGGCGTTGCTCTGTGCAGGAGCTGAGGGGAAAACATGGGAATGCCCCAGAGAGGTCCCCTGTGCAAGGCCAGGTGGCCATGAGAAAACAAGTTTGTCCCTGGTGCCCAGGGTAGATAATCCAAGAAAACGATAAAAATTAGATCTGTTTTGGGGCGCCTGGGTGGCTTAGTCGGTTAAGCATCCGACTTTCGCTTAGGTCATGATCTCGCAGTTTGTGGGTTCGAGCCCCACGTTGGGCTCTGTGCTCACTGCCAGCTCAGAGCCTGGAGCCTATTTCGGAGTCTGTGTCTCCCTCTCTCTCTGACCTTCCCCTGCTCATGCTGTCTCTCTCTCTCTCCTAGAAATAAATGAAAATATTTTTTTAAAAATTAGATCTGTTTTTTCTAGGAATTCCCTAGAAGTTTTTACATACATTATCTCATTTAATCCTCACCATGCTTTGGGAAGCTCAGAGTGGTTTGGGAAACTAGCAGCTCTGTTTCCAACCCAGGTCTGTCTGCTCAGGGTGGTGATCTCACCCCGCTGCACCCTGCGGTCGGAGCCTGTCTTCCTCAGCCTTGGCCAGATGGGAGCCCGGGACAGGGGAGAGGCCTGGAGGCTCTGAGAGAGAGAGGCCAACGGGCACTGTGCCCAAAACCCAGAGGCCTCAGCAGAGTTGGCACACGTGACACTCTGTTGACCCCAGCCCGCTGGCAAGGGGCGTGTCAGGTCCTGCAGCCTGGAACCGCAGCCTCCTTTGGTGCTGTCCCAGGTCATCAGAGGCTCAAGGCCCTCATGTCTGTGCACAGGCCTGGCTCCACGGCCTTCTGGGAACATCACGCAGTGGAGGAGCTGGAATGCACCTTGTCTAGAGGCAGCCCCAGTCTCCATGCCCTTTCTGTAGTGAATGCTGGGTGGGGTTGGAGTGGCAGGGACAGGAGTTAGGGAGTCTGGGAGGCTCTCAGGATTGTTCTATCTGGGGGAGAAGCCTCCCGGTCCCAGGTCATGGCAGTAGAAATTGGCAGGGGAGTCCTCTGCCTGTGGGTATTTTATCCTGTATGCTGACTTTGGACCATCGGGAACCTGGGAATAGCCACAGCAGGCTGGCAGGGCACAACAGGCGTATTCAACGAGTCCGTGAGCACCAAAGTCAAGGTATTGGCTGGACTGCCCCCGTCGCTCCCCTGGGACGATGTTCTGTTGGCACCACACTCCCTGCTGCCAGAGATGGTGAGGGCGTGGAGGCGACCCACCCAGTCTGTAGGCAATGGGCTGGGGGGCTGGTGTCCAGGGTGGCCTACATGACCCTGAGCTATGGGTGCCAGGACCAGCTCCAGCCTTCAGGCAAGCAAATCTGTGAACATATTTCCCCACCTCACGCCAGCTGGGCCTTCCTCCCCCTTCAGGGTCCTCCTGGGCCTCCATCTCCCTCCTGCTGAGCCCTGCTCTCATCTCCTGCCCAGGGCAGCACAGACTCCCCCCACCCCACTTCAGACACTGTGTGGCCAGGGCACTGGGTGTGGGGGGGGAGGGGGCTGCAGGGGTGGGCGGGGCCTGCAAACAGGAACGCTGGGTGTTTCTCAGGGCTGCAAGGATGCTGATGAAAACCCCAGGATATTGAGTCATCGTGGTGGCCAGCTAATAGTGAGCTCCATCTCACTTTGCCCTGAACACTCCTGCAGGGGTAGAGAGACTGGAAACTTCTCTCAGGCCCATGGCCTAAGCAGCCCATGGAATCTCATAACCTGAGCTCTTCCTCTCCCCTCCTTTCTCTCCCTGCCTCCCTCCCTCCCTCCCTCTCCTCCTCTCCCTCTGCCTTCACCACAAACTGGGGGTCACCTGGAGAAGCCTCGGCTCCCTGCTCCCCGGCCTCCTCCCCCACAGTGTCTACCTTCCTGGCTGCAGCCTTGGGTGTGGAGTTTGTCCTGGGCCTGCTGGGGAACAGCTTGGCATTCTTCATCTTCTGCTTCCACACGCGGCCCTGGATGTCCAACACCGTGTTCCTGGTCAGCCTGGTCATTGCCGACTTTCTTCTGATCGTCAACCTGCCCCTTCGTGTGGACTACTACTTCCTGCACGAGATCTGGCGCTTTGGGGCCACTGTCTGCAAACTCAACCTCTTCATGCTGTCCACCAACCGCTCGGCCAGCGTGGTCTTCCTCACGGCCATCGCACTCAACCGCTACTTGAAGGTAGTATGGCCCCACCACGTGCTGAGCCGGGCTTCCGTGTGGGCAGCTGCCAGGGTGGCCGGGGGGCTCTGGGGAGGCATCCTGCTCCTCAACGGACACCTGCTCCTGACTGCCCATACCAACCACTCCTGCCTCAGTTACCAGCTGGGCACGAACACCTCGGCCTCACTCCGCTGGCACCAGGCACTGTTCGTGTTGGAATTCTTCCTGCCGCTGGCACTCATCCTCTTTGCCATCGTGAGCATCGGGCTCACCATCCGGCGCCGCAGCCTGAGTGGGCAGGCGGGCCCACGGAGGGCCGTGCGCATGTTGGCCGTGTTGGTGGCCGTCTACGTCATCTGCTTCCTGCCCAGTATCATCCTCGGCATGGCTTCCATGGTGGCCTTCCGCCTGCGTGCCTGCCACATCCTCAACATCTGCTCGCAGCTCTTCCACGGCTCCCTGGCCTTCACCTACCTCAACAGTGTCCTGGACCCTGTGCTCTACTGCTTCTCAAGCCCCAACTTCCTCCGTCAGGGCCGGGCGCTGCTGGGCCTCAGCCGGAGCTGGCAGGGCACAGGCAGCGGCGAGAGTTCCTACCAGCCTTCCACTCGGCGCCGGGAGGCCTCTAGGAAGGCGAAGGCTACAGAGAAGCTACAGTTGGAGGTCTCACTGGAGTCGTAAGGCCCCTCCCAGGACAGAGGGTTCACAGTGCTGTGGAAGTCAGGACGGCCAAGCTCCCACCTGGAGGGATAAGGTCACTCCCTGGACTATTGCCAGCTCAAGGCCTGTTGGGTGACAGGGAAAGGAAAGGGTCTTGACCTTACAGAGCAGTGTATCCTGGATGATGTGCCCAGAGCACAGGAGAGGGCACCATGGCAGGTGGAGACAGGCGGGGGCTGTGGCAGCTCCACCGCAGACAAAGGGCCACATAGCTCCCAGTCCAGGGGCCAGAGTGTGATGATGGTGAGAACACAGGCCTTGCTTTAGAGATTGGGCCTCCGCATTTTCTCTTTTCTCATTTGTCCCTTCCAATGCTAATAAACTTCCTTTGGAAAATGCAAGCTTGCCTTGGCTGCTCTAAGGAAAACCCAATGTCTTTGGGTCCATCTGGCCCTGGGGTCAGCAGGGTTCCAAGTGAGTGCCCTAAGATGAAGGGAAACTCAGGGGACACAGTGGGGAAGCCATCTGGGACACCATCCTTCCACATTGCTCCTGGGGCTCTGGGATGTCCTTCAAGGCAGAACGCTTCTCCGGGTCACAGGAAGGGCAGCTTTGTCTGGATTCCCCGGAGACCCCTGCTCCTCTCTGGCCTTCAGCACTATTTCTGCAATCCTTGAGGTATCAAGCAAGGCACCAAGGGCCCAGCCCTGCTCTCCCCTGGAACAACGAGGATATCTTCCACCTTGGAAGTTACCCACTTCATCCAGGTCAGGCTCCTAGCTCAGCTGGGGCTCCCTCTGTCCACCCTCACTGGCTTCCCTCAGCCCCAACTTTCCTTCCCTAGTCTTGGAACCTGTGGTTGACTGCTACCCCGCCAGGACAGGGCCCAAGTGAGGACAGGAGCCTCAGAGTCACCAGGGCCGGCTCAGAGGCCTTCTCCCAGAACCAAAGCCACTTGCCCACCTCCATCCCTGGTTCTGCTCAGTACGCCTGTGGTCAGTGTCTGAAACCAACTGGGCTAACCTATCCATTGGCCTGGGCCCCCCAGGCACAAAATGTATACCTGGCATGAATTAGGGTTTTGGGCGGGGAATGGGGGTTTGTCCACAAGGGAAGTCACTCTTTGGTAACTGCTTTTAGGACAAATTCCTAAAATACTTATGCAGACCCAATCTGCATTTTCTACTCTTAGTCTCCTAACTGCACCCTAGGAAAGCAAGAAGTTTTCTAATCTAGTTTGGGGGAGGGCGAGGCATGGCCTTCAAAGTTTCCAAAGGGCTACTTAGAGGTCAGTAGGGTCCCAAATACGCATGACCTGAACCCTGTGTGTCTCCAGCCCTCATTACCTCGGAACAATGAACACACATGCACCTCCCTGCTGAGGGGACAGAAGGGGCCGGAACTGGTTCTCCACTCATCACCTCCCCATGGGCCCCTGGACTTCTAGGGTCTGATGAATGGGACCAAATCCCCTCTCAATTCCCTTTGGAGTGTTAATCCAAGTCCAACCCTCTCATATCATAGACAGGGATGTTCTCTCTCTGTTAAAAGTCTTCAGAAATGGAGGCCAAAACCTAGAAATCACTCATGCCCGGGGAAGGAGGCATCTAGGAGCAATGCAGATGTTGGGGTGGGAGATGGAGAACATGTCAGGTGGAGGGAGGTGGCCTAGGGGACAATAGGTTGGCTAGATACTGGAGCCGATCTCCCTGGTGTATCTCCAGCCCTCTTTCCTTTCCTGAAAAAGGCCAGCTGCTCTCAGAAACCCACAGAGAAACAGAGAACTCAAACCAAGGGTGTGCTGCTTAGACCCCTACAAGATGGCTCCTTATGTGTCCCTGCCCTGCATGGTCCCCTGCTCCCTGTCTCCCTTATTTTTAAAGATTTTTTTAAATGTTTTATTTATTTCTAGGAGAGAGAGAGAGAGACAGCGTGAGCAGGGGAGGGTCAGAGAGAGAGGGAGACAGACTCTGAAATAGGCTCCAGGCTCTGAGCTGGCAGTCAGCACAGAGCCCGACACGGGGCTCGAACCCATGAACCGCGAGATCATGACCTAAGCGAAAGTCGGATGCTTAACCGACTAAGCCACCCGGGAGCCCCCTTGTCTCCCTTCTTATTGTTGCCTCTTTCACCCTCCTAGAGTCACTCCTAGGGACTCCCCACCTCTCCACCCTTTGCCATGGGAGAAGAATGGGTCAAGACTGACCCAACCCAACCTCAGCTTGAGATTTGTAATTGTCAAGTCAGACTGGAGGCTGGGGACTGAGCACTTTTCCATGGGGCCCCACTGCTAAGGTGCTAACACACACCGTATGCTGAACGCCAGGAACCTTCCCTCTAGTACCATCTCTTTCCAGGTTTGTACCTGCCTAGGCACAGGGATCTATGGGCAAGTGGGGCTCCGTGTGTCATTTCCTCCCTCTTCTCTTTGCTGGCCCCTTTTCTACCCTTTCATGTCCTCCCACCCTCAGCAGCTGGGCTCACTCACCTTGCCCCCACCCCCTCTCATTTTGAGAGAGTAATCAAATGGTTCCCATGGCTTTCATGCAGTGCTGTCTCTCTCCTTTGAGGAGTCCTAGGGTAGAGACCAGTCAGAGTTTGTGCCCACTCCCAACCCGCCCAGGATCCTCCCTGTCCCTCATCTTGACATTAAGGACTGTTTCCTCCCTGACAAACTGAGCCAGCCCACCTTTGACAAGGCCCTCTCTACCTGGTGTCCCAGGGAGAGAAGCAGGGTTGCCTCCACACTCCCTGCATGGAAGGCCTCCTTGGCCCTAGCCGTGGTCCTGAATTAACTCATTTGTGAAATGGGGAAGAGTGGCTCTCATCCAACTCCAAGGGTTGGAGATGGAAACAACTGACATGGCTGAGTGCTGAGTGAGGAAGGCAATTACTACACGGTGGGAGGGTGGAGGGGAAGGGGGGTAAGGAATGAAAAGGGATGGAGGAAGAGGAAGAGAGGAAGGCCAACTGTGTTGAAGAGCATAAAAGTACAGGTGGGAGGGCAGCACCCATGGTGGTATAAGGTTAGCTGGAGGAAGGCTGATTAAAAATCCCATTTTCTGGAAAAACATTCCATGCTCATGGATAGGAAGAATAAATATAGTTAAGATGTCATTACTACCTAAGGCACTCTACACATTTAATGCAATTCCAATCAAAATTGCACCAGCATACTTCTCAAAACTAGAACAAACTATCCAAAATTTGTATGGAACCACAAAAGACCCCGAATAGCCAAAGTAATCCTGAAAAATAAAACCAAAACGGGAGGGATCACCATCCCAGACTTTAGCCTCTACTACAAAGCTGTCATCATCAAGACAGTATGGTATTGGCACAAAAACAGACACATAGACCAATGGAACAGAATTGAGAACTCAGAAGTGGACCCAAAAGTATACAGCCAACTAATCTTTGACAAAGCAGGAAAGAATATCCAATGGAAAAAAGACAGCCTTTTTAACAGATGGTGTTGGGAGAACTGGACAGCAACATGCAGAAGAATGAAACTAGATCATTTTCTCACACCATGCACAAAAATAAACTCAAAATGGATAAAGGACCTGAACGTGAGACAGGAAACTATCAACACCCTAGAGGAGAAAGCAGGAAACAACCTCCTTGACCTCCACCGCAGCAACTTCTTACTTGACACATCCCCAAAAGCAAGGGAATCAAGAGCAAAAATAAACTGTTGGGACCTCATCAAGATTAAAAGCTTCTGCACAGCCAAGGAAACAACCCAGAAAATTAATAGGCAACCAACGGAATGGGAAAAGATAGTTGCAAATGACATATCAGATAAAGGGTTGATATCCAGAATCTACAAGGAACTCACCAAACTACACACCCGGAAAACAAACAACCCAGTGAAGAAATGGGCAGAAGATATGAACAGACACTTCTCCAAAGAGGACATCCAGATGGCCAACAGACACATGAAACGATGCTCAGCATCGCTCCTCATCAGGGAAATACAAATCAAAACCACACTGAGATACCACCTCTCGCCAGTCAGAGTGGCTAAAATGAGCAATCAGAGAACTCTAGATGCTGGCGAGGATGTGGAGAAACGGGCACCCTCCTACACTGTTGGTGGGAATGTAAACTGGTACAGCCCCTCTGGAAAACAGTGTGGACGTTCCTCAGGAAACTAACAATAGAACTCCCCTATGACCCAGCAATAGCACTGCTAGGAATTTACCCAAGGGATACAGAAATGCTGATGCATAGGAGCACATGTACCCCAATGTTCATAGCAGCACTCTCCACAATAGCTAAAACATGGAAAGAGCCTAAGTGTCCATCAACAGATGAATGGATCAAGAAGATGTGGTTTATCTATACCATGGAATACTCCATGGCAATGAGAAACAATGAAATCTGGCCATGTGTAGCAACATGGATGGACCTTGAGGGTGTTATGCTGAGCGAAATAAGTCAGGCAGAGCAGGACAAATATCTATGTGTGCACATATAGGAGGATTAGGAGGAACTTAACAGAGGACCAAGGGGGAGAAGAAGGGTGGAAATGGTGGGGGAAAGGGAGAGAGGCAAACCATGAGAGACTCTTGAATGCTGACAAAAACTGAGGACTGATGGATGTGGGGGGAGGAGGGATGGGCATGGAGGAGGACACTTGTGGGGATGAGCACTGAGTGTTATGTGAAACTAATTTGACAATAAACTATTTGTAAAAAAAAAAAAAAAAAAAAAATCCCATTTCCTAGGGGTGCCTGGATGGCTCAGTCGGCTGGGTGTCTGACTTTGGCTCAGATCATGATCTCATGATCTGTGGGTCTGAGCCCCACCAGGCTCTGTGCTGACAACTTGGAGCCTGGAGCCTGCTTTGGATCTCATGTCTCCTCTCTTTGCCACTCCCCACTTTGTGCTCTCAAATAAATAAACTTAAAAAAAAAAATCCCATTTCCTACATTTGGGTTCCAAATGGCATTTTGGTCCCTGGGGTGAGCTACACTATTCAGTGTGAATTTGGAGAAATGCCTTCTCTTCTTTCTCCTAATGTCCCCTGAAAGATGAGCAAATGGCATCCGTGACTTGACTCTGGGGACTTCCGTGCAGGGGGGAGGGGAGGCAGGGCTGGGCTGATGGCCCATAGCCACTCATCACCCAGCGTTTACTGGCCTCCCACCAGGGGCCAGACACTAAACTGGAGGCAGATAATCTGACTCTGACCTTGAGCCCCTCCAGGCCAAGCCTGGGAGAGGCTGACCTGCAAGTGGATCAAATGCAGCCCAAGCCAGATTAATCCAAGGTTTTGGAGGTAGCAAGTCATAGCCAGGAGCAGTCAGAAGAGCTAACTGCCTGGTGTAAACAAAGCAATGCATGTGAGCTGAATCCTGGAGGATAAGGCAAGCAGCAATGGGAATGGCATCGTTGGCACAGAGCTGGCATGCAAGGGAGGATGAAGTCGCTGAGGCAAAAGAGGAAGTGGCCTAGCAACAGATTTAGGGACAGACATAAAGGTAGGCTGAGCCACATCACATTCAGAATGTGATCCAAAAGAAAGAGACCATTCATCCACACAGGGCTCCACATGCAAAGTCCCATGGCAGCAGGATCAAAAGTAGTCCCTGGCAGGAGCACGTCAGTTGAGGTTACAAAGCAAGTAAGCAGTAATTGTCAGGTTCCCCGTCTGCAAGAATGCCTATTGAAACAATATGCCCTTTTAGAATTCATGTGGGTGGTGAATGATTTCTGTTTCTGGCAACCATTGATCCTGACTAAAACATGCTTCAGAAAGGGCCATAAATAGGTAATGAACATGTTTCTGCATTATAATTTGCTATGACCCCATTCCGATACTCCTGAAATTTAAGACAGCTACCATTTAAACAATCTAACCTTGATCTCTCACTTCATCTGGCTCACCCAAGTCAGTGAGACCAAAGTTGGGAAAGAATACACCCTGTCTCTACAAAGGATGGTAGCAAGATAAGCCCACACATACTAGGACGCTCCAAGTAGACTACCAGAACCATGGCTTCTACCCACAGAGGGTTCCAATGCTAAGTGGAGGGACCGGGAATTCATGAACAGGAAGGAAGGTCCTCATGGATACAAGTTCATAAATAATCTGGAGGTTGGAATTCATTCATTCATCTCTAAGTCTTTATGTACTTATTGGAGGGGATAGTGGTATAGGATGTGCAAAGGGATTTCAAACTCTCACGACCCAGGGCAAGGGATCCCACCTACTGATTCTGGCCCAGCCAAGAGCCCCACCATAGCCACAGCAATCACTTCAGGCCTGGGGGGAAGTTAACAGAAAAGGGCCACATGAATGCAAAGCCATCATCTCACCTCCTGGGCTAATGTCCATGTATGTGTCCCATCTCAGAACCCCAGCACAGTGCGGAGAACAGACAGTGGTGGCAGACTGCCTGCATTCTAGTCCTACTTATGCCACTTCCTGCTGTGAATTCTCTGTGCCTATTTCCTCACCTGTAAAAAGGGAATTACAGTACCCACCTCTTGGCACCGGGCATCTGTGAGATGATTGCTGGCATTACCACACTATCTTAGCTTTTACTTTCTGTGCCACTTCACGGAGTGGTTATCAGAATAAATATGAGAAATCAACTGAAAACAAGTTGAAGAAATCCAAAGTTGCTTTTATTTTCTCTGTTGTTTTTGCTAACTCAAGAATGAACCGTGACAGTGGCTCAACTCTATAACCCACCCAGCCCAAGATTATTCTAGTGGTGGGGCCAAGAACAGATAGAAGATCTCCGCCCAACAGTGACCTCTTCTTAAAGCACAAGGACATCTTTCATAGGGCATCAACATGCACCTGTCATGTTGAATGTCAAAAATTGAACTAAAGCCTTCCTGGTCCTTCTACATTCTCAACCAGTAGTATTGCCTTCCGACGTTAAGAAATAGGTCTGATACGTGATAAGTGGAGGAAAGCTTCTGTTCACAATTTTGAGAAAAGTGGTGCAGAAGAGTGGAGTTGAAGACCATGACTCTCTGGACTTCAACCACCTCCCTCTTTAGTCTATACCTCCAAAGTGAAATATTCTCACAATTCCTCTTTCCAGGTTTGGCTTTCTTCAAGGTGTACAACCAAAGCCTCAGGAAGTCATCCATGGGGAGCATATGATGGTTTACACAAATGCAGGACAATGCATTAGTTTTTCCTTTGGTCCCAGCACACACTGGGCCAGCATCTTTCAGGAGCAACCCCTCCAGCAGTGTCTAGGCTGCACTTCCAAGTCATGAATGGATTGTTCAGCATCTTCTGCTTGTTCTAAATGATTCCTAAAAGCTTCAGACAGTCTCACACAGTCTGACTGTCCTCGGTTCCTACTGGCGTGTTATCCTACCTATAAAGTTACCAAACCCCTGACCCATGGATGCTTCTTTCAGATTTCATATCTTCCTCAAACTTACTAAATAAATTTCCAAAAGCAGTTACCTACCAGCTAATGTAAGAATGAAGCCTAATATTGTGGAAATCACTGCTGAGACCAGCTCTGCAGGAGGTCAGGGAGGGAGGGCCTGGTTGTTCAAGAGGCTCTCTCCACGCCTATCATAACGCCCCCTCCCTGCCCACAGCACTCCTTTCTGCTTTGTCTCAGACTCCTACACACTGTGTACTCCCTCCTGGCTGCCAGTGAGACTGGCAGGCGAGGCTGCTAGAAAATACAGGTGATCTGATTTGGATATATGCTGCACCATGGGTCAGGACCCTGGACCACAGCAATGGCATGTTGTGCACCCTCCTGCCTACTGATACTGAACAGAGCCAGAGTCACATCTGGGTTGCTCTATTAGTGACACCTTGGCTGGAAACTTCTTAGAGTACAGAAGGGTTGAGGGCCTGGAGGATGGGTATGATGCCAAATCTAAAACTACTCTGGCATACAAGTATTGTGAGGATGTAAGGAGGGGCTCAGAACTTCATCTTCAGTGATCATTCTCCAGGGCTCAGGCTAGTACCAAGAGCCTCACACAGCAGAGTCAATGTCAATAACCTTCCCACTACTAAGCAAGAAGACAAGAAGTTGCCTGGAATGGAAACAGAAACACTAAAGCACTGCCTTCATTATCTTGATGCTTAAGCTTCCTGGGACGGCCAGACCAAGATGTTAACTTAGCCAGTTATCCCTGTTTCACTTCCAAGCACTGGAGATAGAAATTTCAGGGATTGGGGTTTCTTCCCTGTGACTTGGCAAATTATTCTTCTCATCTCCACGTTGAACCAACAGTTCCTTAGGTACTAGGTGCAAAGCCTTAAGCCCCAATCATTTTCTCCACAGGACTCACTGGCATATCCTTCAAACCACTTCATTTCTCCCATTCCTCTTTTTCAGTCTTTCTGGACCTGCAGGTTTTCTGCACACAGGAACTGCCCGAAGCATGATGAAAAAAAGAAAGGGGCCAGCTTTCACCTCCTGGCCAACTTCTGCTCCCCGCCATCGACGGTGGCCAAAGGGACGGAAAGATGAAAGCCCAGTCCTCTTTGCCCTATCATGGGTTTGGATTTAGGAGGTCCCAGGTCTCAGCTGGCTAATTCAGTATCTGATGTGGTTCTTAAGAGGAACTGTACTCACCCATGGCTGCTCAGTGAAAGTAACAGTGATGTCCAAAACCAGCCCTCTGGCACTTCACAAATGTCAATGGGCCAGGATGATCCCTGTCCTCAGCAAAAGGCTCTCAATCCTAACTCCTGAACAGCCCCAGACCATGCAGATGTCTTCTCCCAACTTGGCATGGGGGCAGCACAGACTTCCAAACGGAACTTCTTTATTAAATGCAGTGAGCCGTACAACACTGCTACTTGGGTCAAGTCACAGCTAACGCTGGAGAAGTGCCTCTGATCCATGCACAGCCAGATCTTCTGAGGAACCCGGGGATTCTGGGCACCAGACCCATAGATGCCAGAGGACATCTTTGTCTCCCTTTGCTGGTGCCATATCACCTAGCCTAATGGTTTCACAAGACCAGAGGCCCATTCTGAAGACAGTTGGCAGGGAGGCAAAAATGGCGGTCTTCAGAGGTCTCAGACAAGTGGACAGCTCAGCAGGACAGCACATGTGTGCCCAGCGCTCACTGTGCAGCAGCCATCACCAGCTTGGTGAAGGAGGATATATCACACGGCATCTTCAGGGCCCTGGAGGCAGACGCTATGGCAGGAGAGGGAGGGAACAAGCATCAAAACTTTGCCAGGTTAACACACCCAGACCCTGAGAATTTATTCCAAAGAAGTCATTCTCAATGGAGAAAAAGCTGGATGTATACGGGCATGTGTTCTAGCCTCCAAGTGGTTACTAGAATGTGGACTCTGCAGTTAAGAGACCCACCTCAACCACTTTTTAGTGCAAGTGATGAATGCTAAGTCTCTTCTTCCTCATCTGTAAGACACAACAACAGCGCCATCTCCCCAGAGATGTTATGAGATTAAACCAGACAATCTGAATAAAGAACCTTGAGTATAACAAAAATTCAACTATAAAGGTTTTCTCTTATTATTATGCATAAAGGCAGGAAGAGAATGCAGGGAAAAGGAAAGAGTAAATTGTTAAGGATGATAGTTGGAGGAAGTTTCCCATGGCTGTTCTGACAAAATCAGTTTTTTAGGTCTTGCCCATTTTTTAGTTGTTATGGAGGATGCCACAAATTTCTGAGCCCTGTAGCTTAGGAAGAAAAAAGCAATGTAGAAAGAGTTGGCCTTTTTTCACCACGGTTTTTCTCACTTTTCTAGAGTTCATCTTTGCAAAACTCCTAAGAGGTCTCTAAGAATGCAGAAAAAAGGGGGAAATGGGAGGGCAGAGGAGAGGGTAAACAAAGAAGGGTTTGACAATCAAAACTTAAAAGGATCTGCCTACAGGTGCTCACCCTGCCTAAAGGCAGAGCTGTGCAGAGGATTACTCTGTCCTGATTAGAGAGTCTACTCTCCCAGGGGCTACTGCGAGGGGTGCAGGGATGCCCCCTGGCTGGGCAGACCACCATGTGGCCAGAGAGGAGAAAGACCTTATAACCACAGGAAAGGAGTCCATTCTCAGGACTCTGAGGCCAGGCACAACACAGTCTCTGTCTCTCCTCTTCCTCTGAAGGCTTTTCAGCTGTAAAGGGTATATAAAAGTATGGGCGCATGGGTGGCTCAGATGGTTAAGTGTCTAATTTCAGCACAGTTCATTATCTCACGGCTTCTAAGATTGAGCCCCACATCAGGCTCTCTGCTGTCAGCATGGAGCCTGCTTTAGATCGTCTGCCCCCCTCCCTCTCTGTCCCTCCCCCACTGGTTCTCTTTCTCTGTCTCTCAAAATAAATAAACTTGAAAAAAAAAAAAAAGAGTACATAAGAGTCCAGTTCCATAAAAAAAACACAGTAAATATTCATCGGTGCCAGAAACAAAACAGATAATTAAGTGTTTGCACAGACCTTAGAGAAGTCTAGCCAGTGTTTATAATCTTTCTTTCTCATTCTATTCATAAATATATTATGAAACTCAAAACTAGAAAAGGATTATTTTTTCAAATGTAAACACCATTATCACACATTAAACAGTTAATAATCCCTTAATATCAACTATTACCCAGTGTTCAAATTTCCAATTGTCTCATAAATCATCATAAATGGGTGGTTTCTCAACCTTTAAAAATTCAACTTCCCAAAGTCTGAGGAGATTCTGAGACACCCCCTATTAATCAATCCTACCACAATAATCACTAATTTAGACCTACTAGGCCACATAAGAAAACCAAAACCCAGAGAAGTTAGGTGATTTTTAAAAAAATTTTTTTAGTGTTTATTTTTTGAGAGATAGAGAGACAGAAAGAGACAGAGATAGAGACAGAGAGGGAGACACAGAATCTGAAGCAGGCTCTAGGCTCCAAGCTGTCAGCACAGAGCCTGACGTGGGGCTCGAACCCACAAGCAATGAGATCATGACCTGAGCCGAAGTCAGCTGCCCAGCCGACTGAGCCACCCAGGCTCCACAAGAAGTTAAGTGATTTGCTCAGAATCACACAGCTGGCTGAAGACCTGACCCACAGCCCACTGCTTTCTCTGATATCACACAGTCTGGCTGTGTGAACACTGAGGTAATCATTAGAAGTTCTCAAGGCAACAATCTTAATCTAATAATGCACCCTTTCTCTATAAGAAAAGAATCACCACTAAAACCCTCCTAGTAATTATACACTCATTTTACTGAGATAAAAACTAAACTCTCAGGTTAATACTATTAGGTAGACATCAGATCTTGATCTTTATTCTGTGCTTCAATTTAGCCATGGAAAATGATTCTCAATGAGCTCGATCTAGCCTGTTCTCAACACTAACTAGCTCCCCCAGGCTGCAGCAAGCTGAAGAGGACCACTAATAGAGGAGGAGGTAGTACATGGTGGGGACATGCATTCTAGCTGGGTTTCGGTAGGTATCAAAAAAGTTAAGACTGCCTGATAACAGACCCAAATGGTTTTATAGATAACTTCTATCATACTATCAAGGAACTTATAATTTCTGTGCAATATGAATGTTTTTAGAATAGAAGGGCGCCTGGGTGGCTCAGTTGGTTAAGCATCTGACTTCGGCTCAAGTCATGATCTCATTGTTCATGGGTTCGAGCCCCACATCCAGCTCTGTGCTGACAGCTCAGAGTTTGGAGCCTACTTTGGATTCTGTGTTTCCCTTTCTGCCCACTCCTACTCAAGCTCTCTCAAAAATAAACATTTAAAAACAATTTTTAAAAGAATAGGAAAAAACATGCTTCCATCTCATTCTATACAGATTTATCCCCTTTATACAACTGGACAAGGGAAGCACATACACAAAAGCAGGGGTGGATGGGAAGAAAACTATAGGCTTATCTCACTAATAAACACAGAGGCCAAATTCCTAAGTAAAATAAAAGCAAATCAAAAAAGTAGATATGCTTTTCCTCTGAAACACTTAGCTTCTTTATTTTTTTGTTCTCTTTTGATAGGGTCTCGTTTCCTACATGTGCACTCTACAAATAGACTGGGGCATATGCAAAACAATAGTAGGACATATTGAACAATCTACTGAATGTGGAATTTAGATAATCTGACACTTATTAAAGTAACTCAGCATTTTAAGTAATTCAGAGGAAATGTTTATGCTCATTCATCTGATTCCAAGATGGCAATGGACAAAATTCAAAACCCATTATTTATCAAGACAAAAAAAGAGTAACGGTAGCAAACTAGAAACATTCTGGACACTTCATTAATTGGAGGACCTGCATTATCAAACAATTTCATTAACTTAGTGTGAGAACAGACGGGTCACAGGTACAAAAAGGCCCAAGTGTATGCAGTAATCAAGAATGTGAGAGGGGCGCCTAGGTGGCTTAGTCAGTTAAGCATCCAACTTTTGCTTAGGTCATGATCTCGCGGTTCGTGGGTTCGAGCCCTGCGTCGGGCTCTGTGCTGACTGCCAGCTCAGAGCCTGGAGCCTGTTTCAGAGTCTGTGTCTCCCTCTCTCTCTGACCCTCCCTGCTCACGCTGTCTCTCTCTCTCTCTCCTAGAAATAAATAAAAATATTAAAAAAAAAAAAAAGAATGTGAAAGCAGCAGATTTCAAATGAGAAGAGAAGAAGGATACATGGACTCTTCTGTATAGATCCTTACCTCACTTAGCATACAAAAATAAATTCCAAGTAGACTGAAAAACTAAAGGTAAACAAATGCATTATAAGAAAATACCAAAACCAGAGTTTCAGTACAGGATAATGGAAAGTTCTAGACATGAATGGTGGCAATGGTTGCACAGCAATGAAAATGTACTAATGTCACTGAACAGTAAGCCTAAAGCCTAAAATATGACAAAATGATAAACTGTACATATGTATTTTACAATTAAAAATAAAATATTTATAAGAACACAAAACGATCATATCCTTGCAGTGGGAAGAGCTTTCTTATGACACAAAACTTTGGAGCTATAAAGATTTGAAGATTTTGCCATGTAAAAAAAATTTTTAATGTTTACTTATTTGAGAGAAAGAGAGAGCATGAATGAGCAGGGCAGGAACTGAGAGAGGGAGACAGAGGATTTGAAGTGGGTTCTGTGCTGATAGCAGCAAACCTGATGTGAGGCTTGAACTCACAAACCGTGAGATCATGACCTGAGCTGAAGTCAGACGCTCAACTGACTGAGCCACTCAGGTGTCCTGCTATGTAAAGACTGTTAATGTATGATAAAAGATCCCAAAACAAATGTTAAAAAACAAGCACTTAATACTTCAACAGAAGGAATAAAAAAAAAAAGAGAGAAGTAGTTGACTGAAGTATATACAACTCGTATAACAGATAAAGGACTGGGCCAACTACATGGCTCAGTCAATTCAGCATCTGACTTTCAGCTCAGGTCAGGAACTCGCAGTTCCTGGGTTCAAGCCCCACGCTGGGCTCTGTGTTTTATAGCTCAGAGCCTGGAGCCTGCTTCGGATTCTATGTGTCCCTCTCTCTCTGCCCCTCCCCTGCTTATGCTCTGTCTCTCTCTCTCAAAAATAAATATTTAAAAAAATTTTTAAATAGATAAAGGATTAATATCTGAAATGTATAAAGCTGCTATAAATCAAAGTAGAGACAGAATATGATGAGTAATTCATAAAAGACATACAACCTCATCAGTAATCAGGAAAACACACTTTTAAATAATTTCACCTCACTCATCAAATTAATAAATTAAATTTAAAATACTGATTTCCATAACTGATAAAGGCACAGGAAAACAGTTCTTCTCATCACTGTGGCTTGAACTGTAACCAGCAAGACCTCTGAAAGGCAATTAGCCAGCAGCTAGCCAGATATCAGATGCACGTACCCTCCACTACTGGTCTCTAGACCGTAGAAAGCTCCCAGAGGCACACAAAAATCAGAAGCAAGGGTGTTCACTGAACCATTATTTTCTGTATCAAAAACAAAACAGGCCAGCTCTCTAACAGGAGGTGATGAAATACACGTTCATACATCCACCCAGTGGAACATGAGGTAGCAACTGATGAGAAGTAGATAGGTCTCTATGTAACCCACAGGGAAACATGTCACAACATGTGTTGTAAACAAAGGCCAGTTACAAAATAGTCCATATTCTGTGATCCCATTTTTGTCAAAAAAGTAAAATAAGATAATGTATTTTGTATAGCAAGAAAAATCAAGGAGAATGCACAGATCAAGCTATTAGTGGATATCATATCTGAGAGTGGGATCATGGGAAATTTTTACTTTCTAAACTACATTATTTCTGTAATGTTTGAATTATTTAAAATAAGCACATTTCTGTAATTGGAAAAACAAGGAATTAAAAAAAAAAAACACCACACCTCCACTTTTTTGCCAAAAAGGCAGGGAGGGGTAACTATGATCCCAATGAAGGCCAGGTAACAGTCTCTGTGTAGTATTTTTCTCTCAAAAGGAGGAGGCAGAAGGTCATCTAGAACCGTTGGGACTTGTCAAGTGCCAACAGGAGCCCACCTCCACTTCCGGGGCAGGGCTGGTGTAGTGGGAATGACGGGAACAAGGCCAGGCCTTCTTTCATGGCAGCCCGCACGGCAGCCTCATTCCCACGAGGGAAGGCCATGGCTGAAATGGTCAGTGCACCCTTGAAGGAAAGCCCACTCAACACTGGACTCCAGCTATTTTTTTCTTTCACCTCTGATCTCTGGGTAGTTTTCAGATCATGACTTAAGATTGGAAACATTTTACACGACAAGGTCATAACAGAAATCAGATCAGCTACAGGGAACTGTTAGTGACTTGTGGGTAAGAGCTATAGAATCTAGTATGTCCCTTGGGCACCTGGGTGGCTCTGTCAGTTAAGTGTTTGGCTCACGTCATGATCTCACAATCTGTGGGTTCAAGCCCCAGGTCGGGCTCTGTGCTGACAGCTCAGAGCCTGGAGCCTGCTTCAGATTTTGTGTCTCCCTCTCTCTCTGCCCCTCCCCTGCTTGTGCTCTGTCTCTCTCTCAAAAATAAATAAGCATTAAAAAAAAAAAGAAAAAGAAATCTAGTGTGTCCAAAAAAGATGGCAATATGGCAATGAATGCCAGGAGCTGGAACAGCACAATGCCAGAAAGCTGGTCAAAGAAAGGCTGTTAATCAACTAACTAGCTTCTACCACAACCTGTGAACGATGAAGCCAAGAACAGGAAGAGGCAAGGAATGAAGAGGGAAAGCAAACAAAACTTAATTACCAAGCATTGCTACACACCTGAACATAGTTCCAGATTCAATCCCCACAATGATCCAGGGGATACCATGGAAGAAGAGACTCAAAGAAGTCCACAACTTGCTCAAAATTACCCAGGTCTGGATTTGACTATGGTCTGCCTACAAGTCCAGTGCACTGGCAGCTCCTCCGATAAGCCAGTCAGCCAGCCCCAAACTTCCCAATACCGGAGCCTATGTCCTCAGTCTTTCCAGGGAGACTCACCTGTGAGCTGGAGGGCAGGGCCTGGGAGTTGGGCTCCTCTGACAGGGTTGCTCCTGAGCCCATGGGGCTCAGCGTAGTGATTCGGCTGGGCTGGCCACGCAGTGTCAGAGTAATGGTGGTAGGGACCTTCAAGCCTGATGGGGGGTATAGGGGGGAAGGTTGTTTTTGGTCACAGCCTCCACCTTCTTCTCTTGTAGAGTTTCTTCACATCACACACCACCCCCTCACAGCCTCCCACCTCAGTATCCCCAGCTGGGTCATCTACACTCTGTCAATCAGTCTGAAAGGCAACAGGAAACAGCTGTGTTCTTTCAATCTCTCTGGGGGCTGGTCCCACACAGCTGAATCCTTGAGGGTCAATGCCAGGACCCTGCTGAGGTGAGTTCAACAACATGCCTTGCCCATGTGAGATGGGGAAAGATCCTGGGGGAAAGATCCCATATCTAAGAGTTCCCACAGCTGTCATGAGAGACTCACCTGATGCTTGGTTAGAGATCTGAGCCAGGCCAGGGAGGCTGCTTGCCAACTTAGCGAGGCCCCCATTGGTCAGCAGCTGGTGGATGGCTGTGGGCTTCCCACCAGGAGTGGCACCCAAGGAGGAGAGAGTGGTGGCCACAGGAATGGTACGTACAATGGTGCTGGTGCCCGTGGTGATGGCACCCAGGCTCTGCATGGGGGTGGGCAACTTCACACTGGTGGCCTATGGGACACACAAGCCCAGGTGATCAGAAGCTATTGCCCAACAGCAATGTTCGAGTATGGAGGGCCCATAGTATTAAAGGCTACCATCCAATGAGCACCTACTACATGCAAGGTACTCTACCAGGCATTTTCCACATACGAGCTTATTTAATCCTCAAAACAACCCTTTGAGAGAGTATACTATTATCCTAATTTTACAGATAAGGATCCAAAGATACAGAGAGGCCAAAAAACTTGCCCAAGATCACACAGTAAGTAACATCCCGGTAGTTCCCAGGATGAAGTCAGAAGGCTGTCTTGACCCAGACTCCAGACCCAGTTTCCCTGCCAAAGCCAACTGAACTAAGAACGTCTCCTCCCGACTCCTGGCCAACCCAGCAGAAGGCAGATGTGCACCTGTGGGGCTGGTCCTGGGGAGGGATTTGCTGGGAGGCCAGAGGTCTTGCTGCTGATATCCTGCAAGCTGAAGCTGAGGCCTTGAAGGAGGCTGCTGGCTGATGTGCCCCCTGGAAGAGGACACAACAGAAGTCAATACAGGCTCAAGTCCTTCTCCCAAGAGCAGTCACACCCATCCATCCTCAACAACCAACTAAGATACCAATGCTCTTTCCCTGGGACATTTCCAGAGCTCTCAGAAAGATGCCAGGATGCACACTGCATGCCCATGTGAGGAAAACTGTTGTTCTAGACACACTGCCTTGGATTTGCTCTGCATATCCCAACCTGCTCCAAGCCACCTGTCTTACATTTCGGACAATTTTCGGAAAACCAGAGAATTTGAATCCCACTTTGGAAATCTAAATGCAATCCTTTCCAGGAAAGGGGACAGTTTCTTAAGCAAAAAGAATTCCAAATACCTGATTTACACTTCACGACACATAATCCAGTGGCCACAAAGCAAAGAGTGAAGTCCTCCTGAAGGAGGACACCTGCAGAGCCTTGTCCCTGCTGGGCTCAGGCAACCAGCCTTTCCATGTAGGGTGGGGTGGTAAAAGTGAGGTGACAAGCAGAGGCAGAAAGGTGCCTCGTTTTGCTAATGCTAGTACAGCACAATCTCCCAATTTTCTGCAATCAGATGTGTTTAAAAACACCAGAAGTGAACACAATACATACATCTCCCACCAGCTATTTCTCCTCCTCAGAGTACAAGAGACACTACCTGCAGACTGGGCTCTTTACTACTATAGATATTAAGACCAAGAACTCTCCCACCTCAATGCTAATCCCAGCTTTACATCAAGCCTCTACGAAAGCCTGCAACCCAGAGGAGCATCCTCCAGATTTGGCTGCTTTCCCAGGGCCACCCTCCAGCAGCAGCCCAAAGGAAATATTGCTGGGAGGAGGGAAATGCTGGGCTACCAGATACCTGGGAGGGTGCTTCCAGGAGAGGTGGCCACTAGGCGGCTCTGGAGTGTATGCAAGGCACTGGGTGCAGTGCTGCTGGAGACTGAGGAGGCTGGGCTGGCTGAGACTCCCCCTTCCGAAGCATTCGACCTGGAAATAAAGACAGGAGCTCTGTTATCCAAAGGATGGAGGCCAGCAGACCCCAGCAACAAAGGGAGGGTCCAGAGTGGGGCCCAGCAAGGCTTTCAGTAATAGACACGAGAACCTATAGTTTTCTTTGTTCCACTTTCTGAACCTGGTCACTAGTCCTTCTGAAAGCCAGGCCTAAAATAAAGATTTCAAACCTTAAAGCAAGAGCTATGTGAAGATTTGCAAACTTTCAGTCAAAAAGAACTGAACTGACCCCCCGCCCCTCAAAAAAGAGCAAAGATCCCACTGAGAAAAAAGGCATATTCCCAAAACTGACAGAGTCCAGACTCTATCACCTTTCTAAAGCACTAAATGGACCATAGAAAAGGTGAAAAGAAAGGACCAGAGACAGAAAGGCCAAGAAACAGACTCACTTGGTAGTGGTGAGAAGCCCTGTGAGCTCCTTGGCCCCTGCTGAAGCCTGCCCCAGCGTCATGGTGATGGGCTTCCCTCCCACAACTGCAAAACAGAAAACCCCAAGGCCACTGGTCAGTCCTGCTTGGCCCCTACCTTTCAAGGTTTCACAGCCCAGGCTAAATCCAAAATACTATGGACAAAGACTGGAAGAAGAAAAATGAAAAATAAGTAGAACAGTAAAACAGGGAGAACTAGAGGTATTTTACTTCCATTTTTTAAACTTTCCAGAATATCTTATTACATTTTTTCCCCTAAATATTTTATGTAATCTCTGCACTCCCATGTGGGGCTCCAACTCAGGACCCTGAGATCAAGAGTTGCATCCTCCTCTGAACCAACCAGGCGCCCCCAGAATATTTTATCTTTACCGATCCTCGTTCTGCCTCCCTGATTCTAGTTCAGATCAGGTCACTGCCCACTATTGCCCACGTGCTACCTCGTGTCCTCTCTGTTCCAGGGACATCTTACACTGAAGTAAAGGCTGAGATGTCCAGCAAGCCACCAAGATAGCAATGTTATGTGCTCTGAGAGAGCTCAGTTTTTATTTAGACAGGCCAAGAGAAACTCACCTTCTGGAGCTCCTCCTTGGGAAGGAGTACAAGGCCCTCCAGCCGTGTCCCCTTGGGAGATAAGGGACACCTTAATCTTCGGTCTCTTGGAAGTCTTACTGCCAGGAAGAGGACTGGAAGGATGGTGGCGCTTCAGCTGGACCCTAAGATCCTCTTTCTCTGCCTCCTCCGTTTGTTCTGATGAAATGGGAACTAAGAGATGGAGCTGAGGTGAGGTCTTCCACAATCCAAAAAAGCCCAAGACACTGACAGACTAGCAGCAGGGGCATGACTGTGTATCACATACTAAGTCACACTTCAAAGGCAACTGCCAATAATTGAGTCCCACTTCACTCAGGTCCCATCTGTGGTAGACACCATCTTGTCCTCTCAGAGGATGGCTCCATCCCCATCCCTTACCCTGTTCTGGAGTTAGAAGGAAAAGGGGCTCTGAGTTGGCGGAAACAAAAGTAAAGGAGAAGACAGCCTGACCCTGCCTAGCGAAGGCCAACCAAAAAAAGACTCACTATAATGGATCTAAGCAGTGCTTCCTGGACTCAAAAAATGTGATAATTTTCCTGTTTCAAGCCCACCCTCACATCATACAGCTGGGGGACAGTAAACATTCCATAAAGCAGCAGCAAAGGAGCACACTACCCAGTCCTCTCTAAAAGAGAGATTTTTCACAAGGCTCTCGGAGTCCTACCCTGTCCTAAGAGCCCAAGGCTGAAGGTTTGCTTGCCAAATGAAGGCAACAAGAAGGATTATTGCAAGGAATTATGGTTGGCTTTGAGTGGATACTAGGCAAGGGAGCATCTCAGCCAAGACAACTTTATAGCTCCTGCCCAAAAGTAACAGGCAACGGTGGTTCATGTCACAACAAGTCCCCAGGTCACTTGCACTAGTACAAAAAAAGGCCAACTGTTCACACATGGGCTTTCCCCTCCACTGAATCCAACAGACTCATCCTGTACATGGCCAAGCCTCCTGAACTTTGAAGTTATCCTTCAGGTTTCCTCAAAGACCCCCTTCTCTTTTTTTTATTTTTTATTTTTGTATTTTAAGTAGACTTCACACCCAGCACAGAGCCCAATGTGGGGCTTGGACACAGGACCCTGAGATCAAGACCTGAGCTAAGATCAAGAGTCACACATTTAACCAACTGAGCCACCCAGGCACCCCAGAGATCCCCTTCTCTTTAAAACCAGAAGCCCACCCCAGTCTCTCTCAGCATAGGCAATCAGGGGTAGGGTGGGGAGGAAAGCAGTAGTATATGAGGATTGGAAGAAGGAATGGGGGTCCTGGCCTGGGCCAAAGAGAGCTACACTGGGCCACAGGACATAACCAGCTGGATGGATCACTTAGGGGACAAATGCACGGACTAAAATAAGAATAGGTAGAAGGGTAAAAGGGAAAGGAGCTATAGGTTTTATGCTATGATAAGTGGCTGGTGTGCTTGTAGCAGCCAGGATGGAAGCAGGAAACCAGAGGCAGGGAGAATATACAGAAACTCAGGTTCAGAGGCAATGGGCCACAAGCACACACAGGAGAAGCAGAGCCAAGAACCACAAGAGACAAAAAAATAAAAATCATGAGAGGCCAACAGAAAGTATGGAGGAAAAGCAAAGACTATGAAGTAAGCAAAAGGAGTCAGCCAAGAAAAAAATCAGAAGACAGAAAAAGGAAGAAAGAAAAGCAGGAGCCAGAGACAAATAAGAAACAGAATGGGAAAGAAACTGAGGGAAAAGTGGAGAGAAGCAGAGAATGGAGCATGAAAAGGTGAAAGGAAAAGCAATACTCACCAAAGAGACAGGAGGAGGTGCCAGGAGGAAGAGCTTTCCTCACCAGCATATTTTGTTTCAGAAAAGCAGCAAACTGTGCTGGAATGAATCAGAAAGAATTACAGAATCACAGCCAGCCAGAAAAAGGAGAAAAGGAGAGGGAGTAAGAAAAGATAAGAACATGTTCTAGAAAATGGTCAACAGAGGCCCCTTCCAGAATTATTGCATGGGTTTGAAACCTTGACCCCCAGAAATTTCGCTGGGAATCACCTATAATCCAAAAATAATAAATGTACCTGCCTCATGGGGCCACTGCCAAAACTCAACAAGCAATAGCAAGTCAAGTACCAAGAAGAGGGCATGGCACATAGTCAGGGCTCCATAAAAGTTGGCTATAATCATTCCCTCTTGCATATGAGCTCTGCCAAAGCCAGGGTACTAGTGCTGCTGCTCTGCACCATGATATTCTGGGTCTCCTTTCAAACCCAGCTCACCAATCAGCCTTCCAGAACTCCTTACATTCTCAACTAATTACCCCTCCATAAGCAGAGCAGACCACTGGTTCTCTCTTCATCAAAAGCCTACGGGAATACCACCCACCCCCAGAACTTGGCCCTGGCTGCCACGTAAGAAGATCCAGGTCACAGACCATCCACATGCACAGTAGAGGCTTGGCCTTTTTTTTTTTTTTTTTGCCTTTACCAATCCCCTCACACTTGTACTCCTTGTTAGCACCACTCTTAAGAGCACCCTCTTAAGATACCTGAGTTTAAGTCATGGCTCCACTAAAAAGAAACAATTTCCCCTGCTCACAGGGGAAGTGAGCAGATCAGCCTGCTGTCATCTCTACATCTCTCTACTGGACAGTCAGCTCTGGTGCTGCCACTTTCCAGGCACGTGAGACCTCAGATGATATATGCTTCTGGATACATACACACACAATGCCTGAGAGGCCTTACCTCAGGGTTGCACAACAGAATCAAAATGGGGGTGAGGAAGAGCCACTGTTTCTTTTCTACCTACCCACAAAACTCTCCCTTTTCTGTAGTTTCAGTAGCACTCACTGTTCTCCAAACTCTAATCTCAACCATACAAACACTTCCCAGCCTACTCTTAAACTTATCTGCAGAGAGCCTGATAAACGTCACTGAAAGTCCCAATGTGGAGGGCTTAACCTTCAAGGTTAAAACGAAGAAAGGGCATGATGCCATTTGCATTGCCCTGGAACCTGTTGAATAAGCTAATCACCCTGTCCACAAGAAATGAAGAGTACCCTGACGGCAGAATGCCTGGGCAGGGCCTAAAACAGAAGCAGCTTCCCCAGTTGGGAGTCAGAAAAAGGTTTTAGGCAAATACACCGAGTCAGCTCATAAAGCCGAAATTCCCCAGAACACCAACGCAAACCTATAATTAGTGGAACTATACAGCCCCACTAATGGACAGACTTTTTGTGATACCTTACCCTTGAAAACAATCCTCCGTATTCATTTCAACCTAATTTTGTCTGGACAGAAATGTGGGAAAGGGTGCCTCTCTCATGGCCCAGAAGAAGCTACAGGATGTCAGTACTTTCCAAATGCCACATGATGTCACTGCAGAAGATAACCTGAGAGGCCACGGGGCCAGGGGCCTATACCTTGGGCTTGTTTGTGGGTCAGCACAGCTTCTGTCCGCTGCACATGTCTCTTCAGGAGCTGAGAGCTCCCGATCTGACTGGACTTCTGGGCAGAGGTCACTGTGGTCACTTTCGTCTTGGGGCTGGAAGTGGGGCTGCTGGACACACTGGAAAGATCCTAAATAGGGTGAGAAGGATAGATAAGAGCTGAGCCAATGCTATTTGGATTTGACCATTAACTATCAAGTCCCCCTGGAATTCCCTGGTCAGGAATTCCCATAGGAATTCAAAGGCCTACAGCACTGGCAAGGCAGACAAGCATCCCCAGGAAGTGAAGGAAACAACTCCACAGTCTTACTTCCCCAGCAAAAGCGCTTTCTCCCTGCCTTTATTACCTCTGAGCCTGAGGGTGAGGCAGGCAGCTTGGCAGCTGGTGAGGCAGGCCGACTGCCCCGCTCAGGGACCTCAAAGGCCAAGTCTCTGCGGGCTGCATCCCGAGGTTTCTTCTTCTTCTCAGCATCCTGATCCCGAGGCTCAGAGCCCATGTGTCCCTCAGTGCGAGTGAGCACTCCGGTCAGAAAGTCCACGATCTCATCCTAGTAAGAAGAGGGGCCCAGGCCGCCGAGCCCTTCAGTCTAGGGAACAGGCACCTCCCTGACAGGTTCAACTCATTTCAATCAACCCTGGCTTTGGCATCAGGTGTGCCAGTCTCTCTCCAGGCACACAGAGCCAGGCACAAAACCAAGTCTCAGCCAAAGACCAGCAGGAGCCTGTGCCCTGATGCCTCTGTGAGGTGGTGCTCTTGGATGGTTGTGCTCCCCCACTCCTCCAACAACCCCTTTCTCCCCTGATGCATCTTAGACTGTTACTCTCATTTCTCTTTTTCCTTGCTTATGATTTAGTTCTACCAGAGGCCTCACTGGATATTCCTTCGGAGCCAAAGAGGCTGCTGCCAACAAGATCAAGCCTAAAAGGTTGAAAGGGAAGCCTAGCTGAGAAAAACACATAAAGTAACTGTGTACCTGAATACATCTGTCCACCATGCTCTGAGTCAGCCCCTCTGATTTCTTCTTTGCTTTGCTTATTCTAAGAGACAAAGAGGAGAAAATGGCATCACATGGAAGCAAGAATGGATTTATCTTCTGTGTTGTTTATTTTCTAGGCCCAGGAAGGAGGACTAAATTAGCCCTCAAGCAGGTATCACGACCTCTCTGAACCTGTTTCCATATCTACAAAATGGAGACTCATAACACCTCACTCATGGAATTGTGGGGATTACAAAAAATTTATATGTAAAAAAATCAAAGAACATATGGCAATTGCCTAGGACTGTACATTCTACAAGTCTTATACCTATGGCTTCACAGATAAACTCTATCTGACTTCTAGGACCTTACCTAGAAGTCCCCCAACAGAGGCCCAAACCCTGAGATCACTGGTTGCTGTTGAAATGAAATTAGTAGAAGAGGAAAGGTGTCACAGGTTAACTAACTAAAGGGACAAGAGAGGGGCACCTGGGTGGCTCAGACGGTTAAGTGTCCAACTTCGGCTCAGGTCATGATCTCACAATTCGTGGGTTCCAGCCCTGCGTCGGGCTCTGTGCTAACAGCTCAGAACCTGGAGCCTGCTTCAGATTCTGTGTCTCCCTCTCTCTCTGCCCACCCCCAACTTGCACTCTGTTTCTCTCTCAAAAATAAATAAAACATTTAAAGAAAGGGGATAAGAGAAAATGATCACAGATGGCTGCATTCTCCTCTTTGAAAGCTAGTCTGAAAACCCGTGGCTTCTGACTGGGGGCCTCAGCAAAGAGAAAAATGGAGCCCAAGTGACAGGGTAGAGAACAACATTCTGAGCCTACAAATTCTGAGAAACCAATTTACTGGCTGCTGGTCTCTGGCCTAGAGTAGTACCCTCATCTTACAAATAATAATTTTGAGTCCGAAAGTTAAGCAGTTTACACAAGCTTCTTAGCAAAGCAGCCAAGACTAAATTAAGGTCTTCCAATTTTCAGGATGACACTAATGGCACCATGAAAATATGTCTCATAAGCAGCCTCCCAACACAAGTCCCACTAGGGTATCCCCACCTCTCATGTTCCCTCACAGCCACTCAACACACACAAGAAACCTTCCTATAGACATGAATGTCTGAATAACCAACAAAGACAATCTATTTACATTAAAACACTGCCTTGAGCACCAAAGCAGTAGCCTCTAGGCCCAAAAGAAGCTGCCAAATGACAAAGATCAGGACTTCTACAAAACATCTCTGGATAAGAAACTAACAAGACAGATGGCAGCAGATACTTGCTTTAAGCTGCTAGCTAAAACATACAAATGAAATTAATCTCAGGGTGCCTGGGTGGCTAACTCAGTTAAGCATCAGACTTCGGCTCAGGTCATGATCTTGCAGTCTGTGAGTTTGAGCTCCATGTTAGGCTCTATACTGACACCTCAGAGCCTGGAGCCTGTTTTGTATAGTGTGTCTCTCTCTTTCTCTACCCCTCCTCAACTCATGTTCTCTCTCTCTCAAAATAATAAACATCACAAAAAAATTCTTTTAAATTAATCTCTACAATTGAGCATATAAAAAAAGGAAGCTCAATAAATGACACAACTTCTTTTTCAGTACATTTCATGAAAGCATAATTAAAGTCCCTACAGGCAGCCAGTCTTGTAAGGGACCAATGGCTGTCTCAAGGACCAAAGGTGCCCTTCCAAATTCTGCCTGTTTTTACTCCAAAATACATAAAAGGATGCTCAATACAAATAAAATCTATGTTCACATACATCCTTAGTAAGAAAGAAAATATAAAAAATGCCTACCCTAGTGAAAGCACAATGACCAAGACTGCCTTCATAGAGTCTCAAAGTATCTCCTTCCCATAGGGTAACTACTAATCACAAAGAGAAATATAGTAACTTTACAGTAAAGAAACCTGGAAGATGCCACTTTAACCACACGATTAAGGTTAACATCACCAATGATAAGACACATTAATATCATGTATCCTCAGGGAAGATGTGCTGAGGGCTTATCACCTCTGGCATTCCTGACAAAAATGTATATACTCAACCTAATCACAGAAATGTCAAAAACCTACATCAAGGGGCAGCCTACAAAATAACTCGCCAGAAGACTTTAAAATGTCAGGAATATGAAAAACTAAGGAATAGTATCAAATTCAAGGAGGCTGAGGAGACAAAGCAACTAAATACATGATTCTGGACTGGATACTGCACAGAAAAAGGACCATCAGTGAAACAACAGACAGTATCTGTATCTGTAGATTAGATAATAGTGTCATATAATGTTAATTTTCTCATTTTGATCATTATACTTTGGATATGTGGGGACATTAACACATGGGAAATCTGAGTTAATGATATAAAATAATTTTTTGTACTATTTTTGCAACTTTTTATAAATCTGAATTAGTTAAAAATGTAAAACAGTTCCCCTTTTCACAGAAGCAGATTTAGTCTATAGCTACATCACCACTTCACAGGCATCTCTCCAACACTGCAACATGGCTCTCTCACAGCTCTGGGGGAGCCTACGCACCTGAGATTATCATCAGCTCCCCCAACCACCACCAAACTGTTCTCAGCTCGAATCTTCTCCCGGAAATCCTCCATGGCTTCAGGATGACACTGCAAGGAATTCTGCCCAATGACAAAGAGGACTGGAGTCTTCATATCCAAGAGGGGATCATCCACATCCTAAAACATGGATAGGTTATACAATCAGCCAGTTAATATTCAGTGTGGACCGACCTGGCGAGTCCACTGAGGGGAGTCAGCCTGACAACTGCAGTCACTCACTGCCAGTTTGGGTGAGGTATGCACCCCCTTAATCTTATCAGCCAATGACCCAGCCATCGGCTGCACCCCATACTTACCCCTCTGGGACCATCCACAGTAAGCAAAGGAAACCCAAGACAGACAACTGCAGTGACGTACTCCATCACTGACACCTGGAAAATAACACAATAGTTCATCTCAAGGTCAACTGACATCACTGTAACTACATCTTACCTAGAGTCCAGAGGTGGTCCATACCTACCAGTTAGTCCCATCTCCTCCCTGCCAGTCCTAATTCTCAGGGGGACTAGCCATAGTGGCAGCCGGAAGAACACAGGGCACAAGATACACTGTTCCACCTGGAGAACAGTGACA
Organism: Proteles cristata cristata; assembly: GCA_017311185.1. Lineage (NCBI taxonomy): Eukaryota > Metazoa > Chordata > Mammalia > Carnivora > Hyaenidae > Proteles > Proteles cristata. Next base: position 1,864,236 of record JAESUZ010003943.1, read on the forward strand.
GGAACCCAGCAGGGCTGAACCACTGAACCACAGGGTGGAGAGTTCAGTGCTTCCAATCCTATCAGTTCCCTCGACTAGTGGCCTCCTGTTCACTTTTTCCTCCACTAAGAGCAAATGCAATCAGGAGAACACAAATGTTGCTCTTCTTCCTTACATGAAGAAAATCTCTCCCTTTTGAAATGTAATGATTAGCTCCCAGGCACTCCAAATTTATTAGAGCAGTCGCTGACTGAATTCTGCCATTCCCAGGACCTAGGAGTTTAGAGAGATAGCCCTCTTCCTCTCGTGGCCCTGGATGTCACACTTAAGCAGACCACATGAAGCAGCACAGACTTTGCTTATTTGATTCATTTGAGAACTGGGGCTTTGGCTAGGTCAGGGACACTTAACACAAACTAAGTAATAAAGAAAAGGTTCCTTGATGTCTTAGAAAGGTATAGAATAGGGGCGCCTGGGTGGCTTAGTCGGTTAAGCGTCCGACTTTCGCTTGGGTCATGATCTCGCGGTTCGTGGGTTCAAGCCCCGCGTTGGGCTCTGTGCTGACTGCCAGCTCAGAGCCTGGAGCCTGTTTCAGTCTGTGACTCCCTCTCTCTCTGAACCTCCCCTGCTCATGCTGTCTCTCTCTCTCTTCTAGAAATAAATAATATTAAAAAAAAAAAATTAAAAAAAAAAAAGGTATAGAATATGAACACAACATCAAATTCCAAAGCTCTTAAAATTTATGCCTGCTAGAATTATTGGGTTTTTTTGGTTTTTTTTTTAGGTGAGAATAGTATTTACATTTGGGGGTGAGGGGAATATTTTTTTCAGAGATACATGCTGAAATATATACAAATGAAATGATATTTGGGATTTTCTTCAAAACAATTGGAAGAAAGAGAAAGTAGGCAGAGGTAAGATGAAAAGAGCTGGATCATAAGTTAATCACTGGTAAAGCTGGGTGAGGGGGCCACAGGGTTTACCAGAGGACTGTTTTCCCTTGAAGTTTCTGCTTAAAATGTTCACAATAAAGTTTTAAAAAATTGTCTTCTACACTTTAAAATGCATTTATGTAAGCAGATCATCTAGCACAGTGCCTGGAACAAAAAAGGACTCAGTGGTAGCAATCAGTAGTATTAGTATTCTATTGTAGGCCAACCTCCAAATGAGATGGGAGTTACTTACGTGACAGGCCACCAAAGCTCCTGTATTCCAGCCAATCAAGATAATGGGTTTGTGAGGGAAATGGCTGTGAATCTTTGTGGGAAGAGAAAGCAGACAGTAAGACAGGAGATTAGAGCTAGGTGCAGAACAAGCCCAGCACGCTGGGTGTACCCCAGTGAACTGAAACAGGGCATTCTCACCTCCAGCACTTTGCTTCTCACTGCCCCAATCATATGCTCAAGACACTGCAGAACTCCTACCCCACTACCATTGTTCAGCAGATGGGTGGCTACAGGGATGACCTAAAGGAAAGAAAGTGGCAGCCATACCAGCAGAGGTTAAGTTTCAAATCTTCTCTCAATTCTGCCTAACCTACCCTAAATCCCTTCAACCTTGAAGAAGCACCATTCAATTAAAAACCAAAAGAGAGTGGAGGAGATGCTCAACATTTAAGTCCATCCATTTCGACCCCCTCCCGCATTCTGTCTGCTCAGTTCTCCAAGGCTCTATGTCCACCCAGGAGACAGTTCCTCTTGCTCCCACACATACCTTGCCTAAGCAGGACAGCTGAGACTGCCAGAAGCGGTGGCGGCGTGAGGTGGGGAACACGGAACTAGAAGGCCCAGAGGACGCAATGAGAATGAGAGGAGAGCCAGGGAGTTTGCTCTAAGGAGAAGGAACCCCAACAGAGAACCAGTGAGGAAGAGGTGCTGCTCCACAAAATCCCAAGTATCCCAATACCTTTCTTATCCCAACCAATGCTTATTTCCTTATGAAACTATGGCTGAGCAGTATACACAACCAGTTTTTAATGGGAAAAGTTAAACAAGTCATGTATTATCCTCTTGCTAAGCTTCTGAGACTGAATTCTAAAAACTTCATGGGCCAAAGTTAAGTCTTGAGCTGCTCTGACTTACTGGTTTGTTATGAGAAAGCACCCCCACAGCAGGATCCCAGGGCCTCTTCAGCAGGAGGGACAAGGCCTCAGCTCCTGCAGCCCCAGTCTTCGTGTTAGATGACACAAGCATCCGGTCAATCAAAGTAGGGATCTAAAAGCAAAAGCAGAGATGTTTCCAGTGTGAAGCAAGAGACCTGTCCACCAGCAGCAATAGGGTGTGAGGACAGAACCCCACTATAAGCCACAGACAGATTTCAACGAAGCCTCTCAAACTTTACTCAGGGGCAAAAGTACAAGTGGATGACTGAAAAGTATGTCTCCCATCACTGAAGGTAAATGGACACAATTCTTTGGAAAGGAACCCAGTGATATGCATCACAAGACTTAAATTCATTCCTATCCCTTTCCCAAAGGATTCTACCTCTGAGAACCTTTTCCAACAAAATATATCAAAACCACAAAGACACACACATATGGGATAGGGGGGGATGCAAAAGATAAATTCTCTCTCAATTATAATCGAAAAGAAGAAACAACCGAAATATCTCTATAAGAGTGGTTAAGCAAATTATCCATATAACTAGATAGTAAGGGTTAATTAAAAATATTTTTAAAAAATTGTAATATAGAAAAATAAATTTAATAAAATGTTAAAGATAAAATAAAAACATAAAAATATCCTCTACTCAGAAAAAATGCTGTTAGAAAATATGACAAAATACTAATAGTGATTATGGAGTTATGGGCAGCTTTTCCCCTTTTAGATTTCTGTGTTTTCTAAATTTCCTCAATGAACATCAGACAATTTTATAATTTTTTTATCTCCATTTTCTTCTAGAGTACTGCCTTTAAACTTTGGCATATTAAGGAAATCTGTTATTGTGTCCAAAAGAATATAACTTATGTACTGTGTATATGATTTATACCATATCCTATTTTTCACTATTTACCAGTAATGTGACCTCACAGATATGTAAACATTCTAATGCTTACACTGAAAAGAAATATCTCTGGGAATTCCATATTACCCACCAAAGGTCACAGTGACCTAGGAAAAAGGAAAAAAAATTTAATGTTAAAGGTAGTCTTCAGGAAAAAAAAGGTTTTGAGAAACTGGAGGATGAATACTATGGTGATGTGGGTTGTAAAAGTTGTAAAAGGTCAGTCCACAACTAACACCATACTCAAGAGTGAAAAGCTAAGAGCTTTTCTTCTAAGATCAGAAACAAGATAAGGATGCCCACTCTTACTACCTTTACTCAACACAGTATTACTATTAATCCTAGCTAGAGCAATTAGACAAGAAAAACAAAAGGTATCCAAGTCAGAAAAGAAGAAGTAAAACTGTCACTATTTGTAGATGACATTATATACAGAAACCTTAACGACTCCACCAGAAAGCTGTTAGAACTAATAAACAAATTCAGTAAAGTTTCAGGACAGAAATCAGTATACAAAAATCTGTAAAACAATAACAATCTGATGGGGCGCCTGGGTGGCTTAGTCGGTTAAGCGGCCGACTTTCACTTAGGTCATGATCTCGCGGTTCGTGGGTTCGAGCCCCGCGTCGGGCTCCGTGCTGACTGCCAGCTCAGAGCCTGGAGCCTGTTTCAGTCTGTGACTCCCTCTCTCTCTGACCCTCCCCTGCTCACGCTGTCTCTCTCTCTGTCTCCTAGAAATAAAAAAAAAAAAAACAAAAAAAAAAACAATAACAATCTGCTAATAACAAACTAGCAGGAAGAGAAACTTAAAAGGCAATCCTGCTTATAACTGCATGAAAAATAAAATACCTAGAAATAAATTTAACCAGGGAAGTGAAAGACATGTGCACTGAAAGATATAAGACATTAACAAAAGAAACTGAAAAAGACACAGATATTTTTGCTCACAGATTGGAAGAATATTTTTAAAATGTCCAAAATACCCAAAGCAACCTGCAGATTCAATGCAGTATCTATTAAATTCCAACAGCATTTTTCACAGAAACAGCACAACTCTAAAATTTGTATGGTACCACAAAGAAGCCTGAATATCCAAAGCAATCACAAGAAAGAACAAAAGCTAGACACATCACACTCCCTGATTTCAAATTATTATTACCAAGCTATGGTAATGAAAACAGTATAACTGAGGCATAAAAGCAGATCAATGGAACAGAATAGAGAGCCCAGAAATAAAACCCATGTTTATGATCGATTAATCTATGACAAGGAAGTCAAGAATACAATGGGGAAAATCCATTCTCTTCAATAAATGGTGCTGGGAAAACTGGACAGCTCCATGCAAAAGAATGAAACTGGACCACTTTTTTACACCATATACAAAAACAAACTCAAAATGGATTAAGGATCTAAATGTGAGATCTGAAACCATAAAACTCCTAAAAGAAATCATAGGGGTGCCTGAGTGGCTCAGTCGGTTAAGCTCTGACTTCAGCTCAGGTCATGATCTCATGGTTCATGGGGTCGAGCCCAGCATCAGGCTCTGTGTTGACAGCTCAGAGCCTGGAGCCCACTTCAGATTCTGTGTCTCTCTCTCTCTTTCTGCCCCTCCCCTGCTTGCACTCTGTCTCTTTGTCTCTCTCTCAAAAATAAAGACAGAAAGAAAGACAGAAAGACAGAAAGACAGAAAGAAAGAAAGAAAGAAAGAGGCCATAGGCAGTAATCTCTTGGACACTGACCTTAGCAACATACTTATGGATATGTCCAGGCAAGAAAAACAAAAGCAAAAATAAACTATCAGGACTACACCAAAATAAAAAGTTTTTGCACAGCAAAGGAAACCATCAACAAAATGAAAAGGCAACCTCCTGAATGAGAGAAGTCATCTGCAAATGATATATCTGATAAGGAGTTAATATCTAAAATATAAAGAACTTATGCAACTCAACACCAAAAAAAATAACCCAATTAAAAAATGGGCAGAGGAGAAGGCATACACATGGCCAGTAGACACAGAATTACCATATGATCCAGTAATTCACTGCTGGATATTTACCCAAAGAAAATGAAAACACTGGGGCACCTGGGTAGCTCAGTCAGTTATGAGTCCAACTCTTGATTTCAGCTCAGGTCATGATTGCATAGTCATGGATCGAGCCCCATGTCAGGCTCTGCACTGAGCATAGAACCTGCTTGGGATTCTCTCTCCCTCTCTCTGCCTCTCCCCTGCTCACACACTCACTCAAAATAAATAAATATTTTTGTAAAAATGAAAAAGAAAACACTAATTTGAAAAGATATAAGCACCTCCATGTTCACTACAGCATTATTTGTAATAACTAAGGTATGTAAGCAACCACATACCCACCAGTAGAATAATGGATAAAGATGATGTGGTATATATATAATGGAATATGCTCAGCCATCAAAAAGAATGAGATTCTGCCATCTGTGACAACATAAATGGACCTGAGAGGATATTATGCTAAGTGAAATAAGTCAGAGAAACACAAACACCAGGTGATTCAATTTATATGTGGAACCTAAAAAGACAAATGAACAAACTAAAAAAGAGACTCATAAATACAGAGAACTGGTGGTTGCCAGAGGAAAGAGAGTTGCAGGGATAGGCAAAATAGGTGAAGGGGATTAAGAGATATAAACTTCCAATTATAAAATAAATTAAGTCACAGAGATGAAAAGTACAGCATAGGAAATATAGTCAATAACACTATAGTAACATTCTATAGTGACAGGTGCTAACTACACTTACTGTGGGGGAACACTAAGTAATGTACAGAATAGTCGAGAAACTGTGCTGCATACCTGAAACTAAATTAATTCTGTATCTCACCTATGCTTAAATAATAAAAATGAAAAATAAATTTAAAAAATTTTAGAGAGAAACAATCAAAGTATTCATTGTAAACCTGATAGTCTAAGAAAACAAGAGTTAAAATAGAGGAACCATTGCTGAGAGCACAGCCTAGAATGGGGAGTGTTCCCCCCACTCTGCAACCCTGCACTCCAAACACCCAAGTCTGCTTCTTTCCTTCTTCTCAACACGTCACCCTAGTAAGACCTTTGTCTTCTCTGTGGTAATTCTTTTCTCACCTGACCTCAGAGGTGACTCAAACCACAGCTGCAGACATGACTGGAGAGGCTAAAAGTACATTTTGGTTTTCAGGCCCTACACTTCATCCTGGAGACAGCAGGGCTGAGGACATTTATACCAGACAAAACGTGAAATGATAACATGTCTACTATTTTTAATAGCAAACCTGCTGGCTTCAGTCATGTCCTCCAGGCTGACCAGGCAGTGACCTTGCCCAACCCCACTTCCTGAACACACAACAGAGGCTGGTTACCTCAGGACAAGGCAGATGCCAATCACAGCCTTACCTTCCCTTTCAGTGTCTGCAAAGCATCCAGGTAGGCGGCCAGCATGGGCAGACTCAAGGTCTCCACCAGGGTAGTGTGCAGCCACTGGATCAGCTTGGTGTCCCAGCTCACGCTTGCCAGAGCCTGCCGCACTCTCCTCGCACACTTGTCCACAGCAACACGGCGTAGCACTGGCTCATTACAAGCCTAGAAGATTTAAGTGAGGTGATAATACATGAGGGCCACCTTGTTAACAACCGGGGTGAGTGGGGGGATCACAAGGTAGTCAGACAGTAAGGCTAAATTAGGCAGAGCGCACCATGGGCAGATTTCTAGAGTCTTACCCCTTCATTGGCCAAGCGGGCAAGCCGGTCAGACTGCAGGGCTTTGAGGATCTTGTTAAAGAGCTTGTTCTGGGCCATTGTCCAGCCAGTCCTATAAAAGAAACTCTGAGGAATTAAAGTCAAACCCTCAGGACACTCCTCATCCAAGTATACTGTACAAAGATTATGCCACTTTTTTTTTTGTCTCTACACTATGAAACATTGTAACTCAAAGCAGCTTTATCTAAGACCACTGAACTAAACTACAAGACCTAGATTCTGGCCCCAAGCCTGCTCATAAGTCACCTCAGCATACATTTATATTAAGATGTACATTACAAGTCAAAACCAGTTATGAGTGAAATTTTTTCAGTGCTAGCAAAGCTAATTATCTAGAGGCTAAAATAATCCATTAATAAATAAAAGCATAGCACCACCGCACAAATATATTTGAATTTCACAACTTTAATATTTCACGAAAAAAGACAGGATGAACAAGCATTTTAGTGTACTAAAACCTCAGACTAAGGTAAGAGGCCTATTTGAATTAGCTTTAGGGGGCACTGGTTAGCTCTGTCGGTGGAACATGTGATTTTCAATCTTAGGGTTGTGGGTTTGAGTCCCATGATGGGTGTAGAGATTACTTAAAAAAAAAAAAAGTAGGTAGGTAGGTAAATAAATAGGTAAATCAATCAACCAATCAATAAAATTAGCTTTCTTTTTAAACATAGGCTTCACACCCAGGGTGGACCCAACACGGGCCTTGAATTCACAATCCTCAGATCAAGACCTGCGCTGAGATCAAGAGTTGGATGCTTAGCTGACTGAGCCACCCAGGGACACCAAAAACAAATTAGTTTTAGGAATATAAAAGATGAAGCTTTTCTCCCACTCTCTAATATTCCACCCTACACTACCTCTCTCTCCCTTTTCTGTGTATATTTTTTATACTTTTCTGTATACTACACAATTAGCAAATTTACTTTTGAATGGTCTGTTCCATGTAAGTTAATACTGTACCATCCCCGCATGAAACTGGCATACACACTTCTACTTTGATTAGGGAAGGGTTTGTGTCAACTTAGCTGTAAACTCCCTGCAATTAGAAACTAGTCCGGCCATCCTGTTCCCACCCCATCACACTTCATTGCAAGGGGCTTCTGAAGTCCCCCTCAGCCCACTCTTGGCAATCTTAATGACTCTGATACTCCAACTCTGGCCAGTAATCTTCCTAAAGAGACTAAGAGAAAGGTAATAGTAGGTGCCCAATTAATATTTATTAACTCCCACTGCCTTACTTACACACACACACGCGCGCGCGCGGCGCGCGCCTGGTGATTAAGTTACCTTTAAAAAAAAAAAAAAAAACAATTTAAGTGGATGCCAGACCTAAATGAGAATCTGGAATGAGATCATAGCAGCATTTCAATCAGTATTACAGTTAAAGTAAGTAGGGCAGAGACAACCACTAGCCAACTGGAAAAAGAAAAGCTGGACACCTACATATCACTCTTTATACCAAAATAAATTCTAGGTAGAAAAGTTAAATATTAAAAAATAAAGTCACAAAAGTAATAGGAAAAAAGTGGCAAATATATATTTACTCATAATGAATAAGACATTTCGAAGTGTGACCTAAGACCTAGAAGCCATAAAAGATAAATATTAAAGATAGAAAGATCAAAAAAATTATAAACTTCTATAAAAGAAAACACTAAACTATCATAAACAAATAACTGCAATGGAAAAATAACTGCCATTTCATTAAAATAGAAAAAGCCGGGGCGCCTGGGTGGCTTAGTCGGTTAAGCGTCCGACTTTCGCTTAGGTCATGATCTCGCGGTTCGTGGGTTCGAGCCCCATGTCAGGCTCTGTGCTGACTGCCAGCTCAGAGCCTGGAGCCTCTTTCAGAGTCTGTGTCTCCCTCTCTCTGACCCTCCCCTGCTCATGCTCTCTCTGCCTCTCTCTCCTAGAAATAAATAAAAATATTAAAAAAGTAAATAAATAAATAAAATAAAATAGAAAAAGCCACCAGAAAATTAGTGAGGAAACGACGAAACACTCAAAACAAAAACAATTAGCAAAGAAAATGAAAGGCAGTTCACCCATGGGGCGCCTGGGTGGCTTAGTCGGTTAAGCGTCCGACTTTCACTTGGGTCATGATCTCGCGGTTCGTGGGTTCGAGCCCCGCGTTGGGCTCTGTGCTGACTGCCAGCTTGGAGCCTGGAGCCTGTTTCAGTCTGTGACTCCCTGACCCTCCCCTACTCATGCTGTCTCTCTCTCTCTCCTAGAAATAAAAAAAAAAAAAAAAGAAAGGCAGTTCACCCAAAAATGTAAACTTCCTTCAAAAATCAAACATGCAAATTAAAATCATAAAATATTATTTTCCACCTATCAAATGGGTGAAGTTATAAAGTTATTAAGTTATTAAAGATTAGTTATTAAAAGCTATTAAAGATTAAATAAATGTAAAGTTATTACTTCGTAACTTAAAAGTAACTAAGAAGTTTACTAATAGTCTGTCATGAAAGTATAAGAAAATAGGTTTCTCCATACTTTGTTGATGGAAATATAAATTAGTAAAACCTTTTAGAAAGTCAATTTGGAAAATCAATTACGGGGGGAAAAAATCAATAAAAAAAACCTAAGTCAGATCATGACACTTTGCTCAAAGGCCTTTAGGGGCCCCATTTCAATCAGTTAAAAACAACAACATCTTTACAGTCTGTCTGTACAGTTAAAAACAACAACCTCCTCACAGTCTGTCTAACAACCCCACTTGTCTCTCCAACCTCATTATCCAAGACTGCCCCTGACCTACTGAGCAGGGGCCCTTGTCATCCATCCCTTCTACTGAAACAATGGCTCCTTCTCTTTCAGGTCACTGCTCAAAGGTCACCTTCTAATGAGCCTCCCCTGACTCAACCTTATTTTAAAACTACCAACACCCAGATTCCCTATTCCCCTTTCTGGCCATATCCCCACCTCATGCTCTACTACCCACTTTACTTCTTTGTTTAGTCTGTCTCCCTCTGCTAGAATATAAATACTAAGATGGCAGGGATTTTTATCAGCTTTGTTTAAGTGTTATATTGCCAGCATGTAAAAGTGTCTGACACATAAAAGCCACCTGAACATTTGCTGAATAAATAAATGGATGAACTGTACACACACTACATACCAAGTCCCATAAATAGCTGAGTACAAATTCCAACCCTCACACTCCCTACCACGCTAAGCACATGGGTTCTGAGCAGGACAGAAATGCCAAAACAGGACTCAGGCTCAACTGTTAACTGAGCCCTTCATTATACCACGGTGGGCAAACTGAGGGAAGCTGTTTGAAACTTCAACAATCCCAATTTCTCTTACTCTATAACAGATTAGTATCCCTTCCATCATACACTCACCAAGATACCCTATTTTATACAGGTCACCTAAGAATACTAGTAACACAGCCCAGTAAATATACAGATATGGGGCAAATTATCCTGTTACTCACTTTTTGCAACTATCCTATACTGTGCTTAGAAAGAGTAAATACCCTTTAGAAAGGGAGAAGGTTCTCTTCCTTCTGTAAAATAAAATCTCCACCTACCACATCTCCAGTTTTACAACTCACTACAGTCACACACAGTCCAGGAGGACACTAACTAGGAGCCAGGACCCTAACCAGCTCTGCAATAAAGAGCTTACTGTGTGTCCTCAGTCTCCTGGTCTGTAACATAGATATAGACTGCACGACCTCTAAGGACCTCCTTTTAGCAACCAAAAACTCAGGTAGCTATAATAATTGATGGAAGGAGAAGTTGTAAGTGAGTAACTGAAGTCCATGATCGAAAATTCAAGAAGCACCCTCTATCTTAAGTAGCTATCCTTGCTATACCCTTCTGTAACCTGGGGTACTAAAAGCAGTCTTAGGTTTTGTGGAATTGTCCTTTTTCTTATTTTCCCCTAGTTCTTGTGGCTTAATTCCTGCTACTTCATCAGAATCCAATCAGTTTTTGTTGTGGTTTGATATTTCAGAGATTTTTGACTTGGGAGATGGGGAGAAGCTTCAACTCAACGTTGGCACTCAGGATACCCTGGGATCAGGAAGGCTTGTGATTTTTTCATAACCTCATTTTCTATATATTATTTAAATGTACAATATATTCACTGAGTAGTGTCTTTCTCATGTGTAGCAATTTTTAGGTGGGCTCAGAAATAAACGGATATATTTCCATCCATGTTGTCAGCACAGAGCCCAACAACAGGGCTTGATCTCATGAACCACGAGATCATGACCTGAGCTGAAATCAAGAGCAAGACACTCAACCAACTGAGATGCGCCGGTGCCCAACACAACTCTTTGTTTTTAGTGGCTGCTTCTACCTTATTGGTGGGCGTTTAGGTTGTGCCTTTTATTGCTATTATAAACAGCTGCAGTGACCAACCTTCTTTTCCCCACCAATACACACATACACATATCTGTCTACATCTTTATAGGGGCATGCAAGAATCTCCTTAGGATGCAAGTATTTCCTAAAGTGGAAACAAAAGATCAAAAGCTAGCTGTGTTAAAAATTTCAAAATTTTCCAATTCTGCCTTAAACACTTCAAATTTCCAGTTCTGTGAAAATAATATGTTTAAAGAAACTGCAACACTTCAGAAGTGGTATCATTACACTATAGCCTCACCTCCGGTAATAATGCTTACTTTTAATCAACCAGGTTAAGCAATGAATATACTTTCTTCATGTTCAACAATCTCTTCTGCTTTCTCAAAGTCTATCGATCATGTTGCATACACTAATTCCAATGACAGAGAATGAGGTATAATTTATTTACGAGGCACCAACATTTCCAAAATTATCCTGTTCTTTATTATATAACAGGATGTTTTCTCTATTTGTTTTTCTTACTCTATATTTATTCTAAAACCCAAAATGATGAGAGCAAGGAAAATGATGTGAACAAAATGGGGGCTAGAAAGCTACTTAGAAATTACTACCATACACCAACGACAGCTGAAATTAAACTGAAAAACCACAATGTTGAGAGTCTAAAATCCCAGAAAAAGTTCTTAGGATTGTTGCTGGATATATAACAAAAGCGATTCCAAGAACTGAAATGTGTTCTCTATATTTTGTTAGCTTCGTGGGAGGCTGGAAAATTAAGTGGGCAGGAAAAAAATGATCTAACCCAAGATTAAGATAAAGAGCATGCAAAAGATATAATTAAGGAAAATTTTAAAAACAGGAGACAGAATTTTAAATACAAGTCTAAACAGTCAAATAGCTGATGGGAACTGCGGTGAGTCAAAGTGCTCCCCCTACCTAAACCAATTCAATTTTCATGAGTGCAAAAGTGCCTTTCCTACATTTCTTAGATGAGATCAGATAATTCATGTTCCCTATGCTTTGAGAGAACCTGAATGATATCTGACTCATCTTATCCAAAGCAGCCAAAGTCACACCGGTCCCAGGAAAGTCTGATATTTTCAAAAGCAATTATTCTTTCTCTGATACTGTTTTAAGAGAGACTAACTCAATATGAAAATGTCTAAAGGATTTTTTCTTTTAACCAGAAGTCAAACTGGGAGAGACAAAGAACATCAGAGACTGAATAGGCCACACTTATTTTTCTCAGATTATAAAAATTCTTTGCTTAGGCACTGGGAGAAAGGAAGAGGAAAGAGGAGAGGGAGGAGTGGGAGAGGGAAAAAGAACTCAAAAACAGATCTTAGACTCAAAATATCAAACATCCAACGTAAGGTTAATACACAGATAGATACACACAATATTAAAAGATATAATTAGAGCAAATTTTTAAACGGGAACAATTTTCCTTTGGGTGAATTCAGAAGTTCTGAATTCTAAGACAAGACAACCTTCTTGAGAACAGTAGATTCTTTTACTAAAATGTTGGAAATGTCCTAAACTCCATTTGAGCAACACTAAGAAATATCATGTGTCAGGAGTATTTTGTTAAATGTCTTTCAAAAGCTATGTATCTAATTAAGCTTGGTGTTTGACAAAACATCTGCAAAAACAAAAATGTTGGTCCAACTTCCTCAGGACAACATTGCTGTACTAGCAAATGTAAACCATTTTCAAAGGTTCTCCAAGTCATATGACTTTGACATGCAGATATAAGAACACGATCTAGACCAGGGGTCAGCAAACTTTGTTATAAAAGACTTTGTAATTTCAGAGTTTGTGGGCCATTTGGTCTGGTCACCACTCTGCAACTCTATAGGTATAGTGCAAAAGCATCTATGGACAATACCTAAATACCATACATGATTGTGTTCCAATGGAACTATATTTATGGACACTGAAATCTGAATTTCAAGTGTCTTTTGACTTTTTTTCAACCACTTGAAAATGGAAAAACCTAAATTCTTAGCTCATGGGCCATAAAAAACAGGCAATAGGTTAAATTTGGTACATGGGCCAGAGTCTGCCAACCCCTGATCTAGACAATTAAATTAGGCAGAGAGGGATATTTAAACTGTTTCACAAAATATTAGGCATTACCAGGGAAAGTCAGAGTTAGTTGGGGGTGGGAGGTGGCGCTGATTATCTATACACAGAAAGCTATCTAAAGGTAGTTTATAATGAAATAATTCAAGAGGGGGAAAAGGGGCACTAACAATAATAACTTAAGTTTCTAACTCTACTGACAGAGAGATCAGTAGCTCTGAGAAAAAACGGATTTCTAGAGTGCTGTCCTATAGCCCATGAGTTCTTGATGTGGGAAACTGTAATTTTACATGATTTTATACAGGAAGAAAAGAAGCAGCAATTTAACAATCAAGTCAAGGGAAAGAATGGCAACAAGATGATTATAATCAGAGCAGAGGGAACTAACTGCAAGCTCTACACAGGCTACACATCCAGAATTCGGGGGGCGGGGGATAGGGGGGTACAAGGTCATAAAATGGTGACCTCTGAAATTGAAGCCAATAAGTATCATCAAATTATGAAATTAGCTGTGTGCAAAAGTGACCTACCTGAAGAGATGGTTTGTAAGCCTGTTGCTAATGAGTAGACGCCTCCAAAATCTCATCAGACACTAAAAAACAAATAATCTGAGGTAAACTGAGCGCTAATTAACCATTTCAATCTGTGGCAATGTCATTACAGAAGGATGGAGGTCCACATGGAGAAAGACAAGCCAAAGATAAGACTCTGTCAATGTTGGTCTGCAGGACTGGGCAGATGAAGGAGTGCCCTGGCCTACTTTGTGGGCCCATCTTGCTTTGAGGAAAGATAGGCGCATCTAGCTGCCCTGTTGAAGGAGGGTGCCTCCAGTGCAGAATGTCCACTCACCACCCATTTCTGGAACAGAACAGTTTCCCAGACTCAAACTGAGAATCGATGCTCTGGCCAGGCCACCCCCATATCTTACCAGCCTCGCAAGTTATTTCTCTTATAAATTAAGAAACTGATATTCATATGCATTAAGTCTCTAATGACTTTGGTAAGTATAGAGTCCCCAAAAACTTCTTGATCATGACCATGGGTGAACAGATAAAAAAAAACCTTCATGCAGTTCTCCCATGCAGTTTCAGAAACTGCAAACTGAGAACAAGGCAACCTCTAACACTGCAAAAGGACAGTGTGAGGCCACCTTGTGCAGCCACCACTAACTGTTCTCTCTTGTTGACAGATGTGCTCTTAAAGAGAGGGTACATGGCCAAGAACACTGAGCTCTGGAGTCAGACAGCTTGCTTTGAATAAATCTCTGCTCCATCACTTCCTAAACTAAGGTTTCTTAAACTCCCTGAGCTCAGTTTCTTCATCGTATAAAATAGAGATGAAGAAGGGACAGATCTTGGAGAATTTTTGTGAGGATTAGAAGAAATAATGCATATGAAGCGTTTAGCACAATGCCTGGCACCTAGAAAGCACTCAACAAATGGTAGTTCTTTTCTTGTTACTACCACTGTCACTATTTTTAAAATTACTATTAGCTGTAACAATGGTGATAAACCATTTTGCTGAATTCACGGACTCCAGTAATATTCCAGTAGTTGACCTTCAATCACAGCAGAAGTTTCCCTGTTAAGCTGAAGCTCTGGAGAGCAATGCCCCTTCTTAGGGCACAACATTAATTCCAATTCAAGACCCCAAGCAACTTTTTCATGAGCTCTTCACCCAGGTGCAGAACTGCTCCTCCTTCAATAGCTACTGTTTTGCTCACACAAGTATACCTCCTCAATCTCATTCCCTGCTTCGGACCAGATTCATAAATCATGCTAATTGCCTCAAACCTTCGTACCCTTCTTCCTATCTAATTACCTCTTCCTCTTTATTATAAAACAAGAGCCTTCCATCATTATGGCAAGTTTACTACCTATCAGCTCCTGATGTGAAGATTTTAACATTCCCTTAC
Organism: Proteles cristata cristata; assembly: GCA_017311185.1. Lineage (NCBI taxonomy): Eukaryota > Metazoa > Chordata > Mammalia > Carnivora > Hyaenidae > Proteles > Proteles cristata. The sequence continues at coordinate 1,879,304 of JAESUZ010003943.1, forward strand.
AGATAGTAGATAAATAGAGATAGAGCCATCAGGGAAAAGCAAATTAAAACCACAATAAGATGTCACTTCACATCCACTAGAACAGTAATAAAAATAAAAAAGGCAGAGAGTAACAAGTACTGCCAAGATGTGAAAAAACTGGAACTCTCATACACTGCTGGTGGGAATGTAAAGTTGTGTAGCCCCTTTAGAAAATGGTCTGAGGGGCGCCTGGGTGGCTCAGTCGGTTAAGCATCCGACTTTGGCTCAGGTCATGATCTCGCAGTCCGTGAGTTCGAGCCCCGCATCAGTCTCTGTGCTGACAGCTCAGAGCCTGGAGCCTGCTTCAGATTCTGTGTCTCCCTCTCTCTGTTCCTTCCCTGCTTGCATTCTGTCTCTCTCTCTCTCTCAAAAATAAATAAGCATTTAAAAAATAAATTTAAAAAAAAAAGAAAATTGTCTGAAATTCCTCAAAAGTTAAAAAGAGTTACCAGATGACCCAGCAATTCCACTCCTAGGTATATATTCAAGAGAACTAAAAACATATGTCCACAAAAAAATGAGCACATGAATGTTCATAGCAACATATTCAAAATAGCCAAAAAATGTTAGCAGCCCAAATATCCAACAGCAATGAATGGATAAACAAAATGTATTATATCCATACAATGGAATTTCAGCAATAAAATGGAATGAAGTATTAACTGGTGCTACAACATGAATGAATCTTGAAAACATTATGCTAGGTGACAGACACAAAAGGCCACACACATTTATATGAAACATCCACAGTAGGCAAATTTAGGGAGACAGAAAGTAGACTGGTGGCTCCCAGGGCTTGAACGGGTTGGGAAGAAATGGGAAGAGACTGTTAATGGGTAGTTTCTTTTGTGGATGACAAAAGTGTTCACCAAATTGATTGTGGTGGTGCATAAACTAAAAACCACTGATTGTACGCATTAAACAGGTAAATTGTATGCTATATAAATGTTATCTTCATAACACTCATGCAGTAAGTAAAAGATAAACATAGGCTAAAGGAGGGGAGCCTTAATGGCTTGGTTGGTTAAGCATCCAACTTCGGCTTAGGTCATGACCTTATAGTTCATGGGTTCGAGCCTCTTTTGGGCTCTGCACTGACAGTGCAGAACCTGCTTGGAATTCTCTCTCTCCCTCTCTATCTGCCCCTCCCTGGCTTGCACTTTCTCTCTCTAAATAAATAAGCTTTTAAAAAAAAAGTATGCTAGGGGTGCCTGGGTGGCTCAGTCCATTAAGTGTCTGACTTCAGCTCAGGTCATGATCTCACAGCTTGTGAGTTTGAGCACCGTGTCGGGATCTGTGCTGAGAGTTCAGAGCCTGGGGCCTGCTTCAGATTCTGTGTTCCTTCTCTCTGCCCCTCCCCTTCTCACACTCTCTCTCTCTCTCTCAAAAATGAATAAAACATTTTTTTAAAAAAAAAGTATGCTAAAAAAACAATGACAAATGAGCTGGAGAGGAGTGGAGTCCCCTGGGTCAGTGGGAAGCATGGGAATAAAATCAGCCAACAAACTCATGAAAATGGGCTGAAGTGTTCTCTCAGAACCACAGACTACAAATTTATTTTTAAAAGCCACGCAAATCAAACATTTGTTAGCTCTTCAAGTAACTCCAAAACATTTTCATTACTCTAGTTATAGGCCATATAAGTACAGTATCTTATAAATGTACTCTTATTTAATGGTTTGTAGTCCCATATCATATATAACCTATACTATATAAGATACAGAACTAGTCATACCTATCATATTTAATTCATTTACTTATTCAATAAACATTTATTACATGCCTACTATGTGCCAGGCAGTGTCCTAGGTGTCAGGGATGCAAAGATGGCTGAGATGTAAGCCCTCCTCAAGCACCTCACTGCATCCTGAGCTAAGAGTTATAACACAGAGAGTTAAGAAAACATTCTGACTTGCCCTCTTCGGATCCTGTTCCCTCTCTATGCCCCTCCCCTACTGTGCACGCTCCTGTGCACATGTGGTTTCTCTCTCTCTCTCTCAAAAATAAACAAACAAAAAGGAAACATTCTGACTTGTGTGGCTGCAAATGAAATAAGCTCCTAATAGATGCGTTTCAATGAAGATGATGATACAAAATATTTACAATGCAATGACTATCACGCTGTAGTGACCAGTCCTCCTGAGCAGCGGCCTACCTGTTGACATGCTCCTCCCAGTCCTCTGGTGGAGGAGGAGCATCTGCATCGGTCCTGGCGAAGATGACATGCCGTTCACACTCGTTCATCACGCTGCGTGCCTTCTGATTGTCGTAGAGCGGCACAGGGGTTGATGTGACTGTCTCCACATCTATTGGAACGTCTGATTCACTGTAAACAGGTGAGGAAATAGGACCAAGCCACACGTACTTCACACAATACAGGTGTTTTAACGATCACCTGGTTGCCAAAATATGACTCTTTAATATAATCAGCTTTAAAGTATGTATAAGCATATTACACCCACAAGAAAAGTATTTCTGATCCAAAGTCATCTTTCCCACACCTGTCTAGATCTCTGCCCTCTGACATGATATTATGTGTGTGCTGGGGGAACACAAAGTCATTTTTAAATGAGTCTATACAAAAATAACAAACAGCTGGGTTTCTTAAAAGACAAATATATTCCATAAGCAAACCTGATTGCCTAGATGTGCTTTCCAATACAGTATCTATAAGCCACATTCAACTGTTTAAATAAAAAGTAAACAGAATTAAAAACTCAGTGCCTCAGCAGCACTAGCCACATTTCAAGGGCTCAACAGACAGATGTGGCTAGCAGCTACCATATTAGATAGCTCAGATACAGAGCATATTTTCATTGCTGAGAGTTCTGTTGGGCAGTGCTAGCCTAGAGTTTTAAATTATTCATATATACTTTCCCTGTCATTAGCAAGTCAACCGGTAGTTAATTATATGCTGTAAGTCTATGATTGTCTAAGTCAGATCACCTGGAATGTAGACACCTTATTTAACTCACTGTGTAAGATGCCTAGAACAGAAACAAATAGAAATGGGCATGTGATGGGTCTTTCATATTTTAAAATGTTGTTAATGAAATCCTAGTGCCATAAAGGGATCTTCACTGCACCAACTTGGTCACTCAAAATACTATACCAATCAAAATTGCCTACTGACTGTCTACCAAATACCATTTCAACTTTTTGACCCCAGTGATCTTAATTACACCCATTCCCGATAGCTGGAATAATTACATTATTATGAAACAAAGTGAAATAATGTGCAGCTAGATCGGGTGGTAGGTGAAAAGAGCTGATTATTTTCTCAGGACCAGACACTGGGCTAGGCACTTGGACTTGCCTAAAAGAGAACTCTGGATTTTGCCATTCCAAACCTATCCCCCAAGCCCTCCGTCCCCAACTCATGGCACCATTCAGCTTCTCAAGCTAAAAATCTGAGTCATCCTAATTTCACCTTTCCCCTTAGCCCTGGTCCATGTTTCCAATTCACCACAGCAGGTCCTGTTGGCTCTACCTGTGAAATCTGTCTCAAGACCATCCTTCTTTTCTATCTGTACTATCCTGCTCCTGGTCCCCACTGCAATAGTCTCCTAGCAGGCCTTCTCTATTTCCACTTCCGAAATGTATCTATTCAATAAAAATTCAAAGTGATCTTTCAAAAATATAAATCCAATCTCTAGCTTAAAGTCCTTCAGTGACATCACTCTTAGCATCAAATTCCTACACGAGGTGGCCTGGGCCAACTTCTCCCCTAGCCCCCACTAACATCCTCACTACACCCATATTCTAGGCACAATGACCTAAAAAGAGTCCCTAGAACATGCTAAATTCCCACTTTCAGGACCTATATATGGAGATGGCTTGTAAGGGGAAATAAGTTTCTAAGCACTGAAATGAGCAAGTCCACAGAATCTCACTTAAAGTATCATGAGATCTGAACAAAGGAGTTTCAATGTTAACAAGAAGCTTTAAAAGAGCTCTTCAATTATGCCCTAGGCCAGAGGTATCAAGATTATGCTGGATTATTCCTAAAAGTCACAAATCCCCCACCCTGTACAACAAAAACAGCTAACAAAATGCTGCCTTCACTGGGAAATGAAATAAAACCACTATTCTACACTGTTTCAAATGCATATCATGGCACCTCTAGCTCATTAAGGCTCAGTGACAGAGATAAAGAAGCAAAATCCAAAATCTCTATTCACCAACACACCTAAAACCTGTGCTAGAGGAAATATTAGACCTTCAATCAGATTAAAACATAGAAAAAAAAATCTCTTCCCCCCAAAAAGTTTATAAAATTATTAAGGCCATGATTTGATCATCAAAATAGAATATATCGACCAATCTTGAAATATAATTAGAATACCATATCTTAAAGCTCAGAAGATCTGCTAACCAACTTTATTTAGGCCAACTATAACTGTATCACACATTATACAGTAAATTTATGAAAAAAAATCCTTACCCTATAATGTAGTCCAGTTGAAAATACAATCAGACCTAGCACCCATGGGTGGTGACAAGCTAAGAGAGAAAGCAAGGTCTTGGAATATGCTTCTAAACTTTGCTGGGTGAAGCAAGCAGAAGGAAATCACATTACCATACAAAGGTTATTGCTGCCAGTGCTGGAGCAAGCCAGAACACCAGACTAAAGGGAATGAGTCTAATCCTGAGTGGCAATAACTCTTCAGTTCTTTTTCTCCGCTCTTTCCATACAAGTCTTATTATACCACATTATGTGGAAGATATTGTTTGCTTTCCTAATTTCTTAAGAGGTCTTGAATGCAAAGGTCTAAAGATAGGCCTGCCATCCTCACAATGCTTAACAGAGATGCCTGAAGTATCCAAGGCCCTCAAGACAATCTCCCACAATAAAACTCTCTCTAATCCCCACCATCCACCTCCTGCCCAATTAGGGCAGCAGCAGCCCTTAGGAGAGAAGCCCAAACTCACATGGTACTTTCGTGCTGCCTCCGGGGAGTAACAAAGAGCATGCGGGTGGGGCGGGCACTACTGGCATCTGGGTGGGCACTCCATGGCTTGGCATAGCTATGATCCAGAAAAACCAGGTCCAGCTCCCGCTCGTGCACCGAAAGCTGGAAGAGCAGCGAGGTGCCCATGCGCCGTGCTGACGTCTGGAAGTCCCTCTCCCCACCCCGGTGGGCCATGTCAGTAGAGGGCCAGCAAGTCAGAGACCGGGTATCTGCATGCTAGTCACCTGCAGTGAGAAGTTTCAGTGTAAAGTCAATTCAAAGACTCCAAGTGTCTTCCAACCTACGATATCTAATATGCCTCTTACTTTTGTGTCCTTCTATCGTTCATAATGGGAGTGTCCATTACCCCCGCAGACCTTTGCCCGCCATAGGAAGGGCTGCTGAGATCCCACACCACCGCCCAAAAAGGCTATAGGTACCACAGGATCCTCCATACGCAATCCCTACAGAATTCCTTAACTGTACAGACGACTGAATCCACTGTTCACAAAGGCCTCACACGGACACATACTCAACTCGCTTGGCCAGCACCATAATTTCCTACGTAGGCAGGAAGTGTTTTGGCAAACAACAGAAATCACAAGCATTAATTCTTCCAAAACTAAGGGTGTCGCTCGCTCGGCGGCTCCACACCATTCTCTTAAACCTCAGTGCGTCTCCGCGGCCAGGACGTGAGCACCCTCCCAACAGCAGGGCAACGTGGGCCTCAAGGAAACCCTTCATGTTTCTTTCCTATGGTAAAAGTTTTGCAACTACTTCATAACGCTCGGGAGTCTTTAAAATCTCCAAAGGACAGCTCCTGCCCAAAGCCCGCAACCAAACGCTGCGCCAGAAAGCCCCCTCTCCCCCGCCCCACGGTGGGCAGTCCCCGGCAAACCGCCTGGTGCTCCACGTACCCCGCCGAGAGTCTCGCCACCGAACCTCAAAACGCCCCATCTAGTAGGCAGGGCTTAAATTCGCACTTTACAAACGAAGGCGCCCGCTCGGAGGGGAATGAAGTGACTCGGCCAAGGTCACCGAGAGTTCGCGACGAGGAGGAGCCGCCTCGCACCCGCCTCCCGCCCGCGTCACGGGCCCGGGCCCTGCTGGGCGCCCGCGTCTAGGCGGCCCAAGTCCGCCCCCGGCCCAAGGCGCCCGTCCGACCCCAGCGGCCCCGCCCCGGGCTCTGGCCTCCGGGCCCCGCATGCCCAGGGAGTCCTGAGGCCCTCGTCGAGGTCCCCGCCCGCCCCGCCCCGGGCCGCGACCCCCCACCAACCCCGGACCGGCCACCCGGCCTGCGCCGGCTTTCCCTCACCCGCAATCGTCGGGCCGCGCGCTCGGCCCGGGCCGGATCCCTGCGCGCGTGCGCGTTACCGCCTCCACGCCCGGCTCTCGGCAAAACGCGGGAGCGGATTTTCAACTGAGAAGGGCGGTGAGCGAGAAAACCCGGAAAGGGAGGGGCCGCGGCCACAAAGGCGGGAAGAGGAGAGACAGGAGGCCCGCGAGGCTCGCAGGCAGAGTCAGCACCAAGTCTCGAGTCGACGACACCACGGCCCTGCGGCTGAGGAGTTTAAGGAGGCAGTGACGTTCAAGGTAGAGACCAGACCTGAGGGGGTGGCGTCTCAGCGCCAACACTTAACTCCCCGGCTTTATGACCCCAGCAAGATCTCAGCGCCCCACCCCCTCCCCCACCATCTGTAAATGTGCAAATACTTCACTGGGCGGCTGAGAGAATTTAGTGGGAAATGCCTGGTACACAAATAGGTCTCAGGATGGTAATTACCACGAGGGACCCCCAGAATGTTCTACAAGAAGGAAGATTTCTGACGAAAGGATTGCGGGCGGTGTCATGAAGGGGAAGTCTCACCTAAGGCCGGGTTCTGAAGGACCAGGCCATTGCAGAGGGATTGGGAAGGTTAGTGAGGGCAGACTCGGGGCTAGCAAATGGGCCAAGTGCAGCCCAACACCATTTTCTTTGGTCTCCCCGTTGCTTTCTTCAAAATTTATTTAATTGCAAACATTTGAACCTAAGGAGGTTTCATGTAAAAATCCAGACTTCTGGGTTCTTTTGAAAAGTTGGAGGCTGTGGCAGCACTGAACTCACCTTCCAGTGTGGCAGGTGTGGAGTGTGCATATGCCCTCACTCTGGCCAACTTCACTGGGCCTCCTTGGCCGCCCCCTCCCCAGCTCCCCACTGTGACATGGTTACCCAGCTCTGTACCCCCCCCACACACACACCCCACCCCCAGGCTAGATTTAACTGCAGGTGTGCCTGGAATGGAAAACACAATCCAGAGTCAAGTCCAATCATCTTAGGGTGTTTAGTGGATTGGTTCAACTCATTTTCCTTGTCTATCAGGGCAGGAGTGAGATAACTGAAATAAAGCTGATGGAAATAGGTGCAGAGACCAGCCGAAAGAAAGAGAAAGAAAGAAACACTGCGGCAGAGGGCCTGCACTGTGCAACACAGAGCCTAGCATGCCCAAGGGAAAGATGGAAGGTCAGGGAGTGGGGAAGCAGTGGAGAGAAAGGAGGCAAACTGTGGTCATTTCACAATTCCAGACTGTTTCCAACAAGATGGTGACCATTCTGTATAGCAGAGATGTCAAAACCTTAGTGCTTGCTTTGCAAGGTTTTTGTTTTATTTTGTTTTTGTTTATTTCCAGTGCCTTGGCAGACATGATTAATCAGTTACAGCCCACTGTGAACCCACATACAACTTCAAAATCTTTTTCTCCACACAAGACTCCAGTGGTCACTACCAATTGATTAGAGTTGGCCATCTTCTCTTTAAAATGCCTTTCCTTCTTCTGATATCCTGTAGGATACACTTGGCTTTCATTCATGCATTCATTCATTCACAAATAGTTCTTAAACTCCTACTATGTGATAGGCAGTGCACTAGGTGCTAGGGATATAGCACCAATGAGGCATGCTTCTTTTTAATCTGCATAAATAATTGTTAAATTTCTAACTGTGAAAATAAGAATATTTATATATAAGAATACCAAACAATTCTAAGTGACATAAATTTCCCTATTTTCATTTTAATGGCTTTATATGCTAGGTTCTATTATAGTTGTATCCAAGGAAGTAAAGTATTTTGCCCAAGGTTACACATCCAGTAAGTTTCAAAGGCAGAACTGGAACCCAGACAGTCTGGCTCCAGAATCTAGGTATTTGATCCCTCACAGCTCCACTCCCCAGCATGCCCACTGTGATTAGATAATGAGCAAGGTGATGAGCATATAGAACAGTGAGCCAGCCTTGGTTGGGTGATGGGATAGTTGTCCCTGTGAAGGTAACAATGAAGTAGAAGCCAAGAGAATGAGTTAATGTGATAGATGTTGGGAGAGAAGATCTCCATGAGAAAGAACAGGAAAGAAAAGGGGGGACTGAGGCAAAAAGGAACTTGACAACATTAAAAAAAAAAAGTGAGAACGGTATAATTAGAAAACAGGTGGAAAAAGATGAAGTTGGAGAGAACATAAGCCAGAATCTGCAGGGCCCTAGTAAGAATTTTGGCACTGACCATAGACTGCCTTGTGTTAACCTTCCTGTATTTGGTATATAAAGAGTAGATCCTCAAAGTCACTAGCATTACCTTCTTTGTATCCTTCAGAGAACATAGCCCAGGACAAAGGGGGTGGTTCTGTGTTGACTAGTGGTTGATGGATTGGTTGACAGATAGCAGGACACCCCAGGCAAAAGACATGGTTCACGTTGAAAAACAAAACTTTACCACTTTACATCCACTAGGATGGATAAAAGTCAACAAGGACAACAAAAATGTAAAGAGTGGGGCACCTGGGTGGCTCAGTCACTTAAGTGTCCAACTTTGGCTCATGTCATGATCTCACGGTTCGTGGGTTTGAGCCCTGCATCGGGCTCTGTGCTAACAGCTAGCTCGGAGCCTGGAACCTGCTTCTGATTCTGTGTCTGCCTCTCTCTGGTCCTCCCCTGCTCACACTGTCTCTCTCTCTCAAAAAAATAAATAAAACATTAAAAAAAAAAAAACATGGTAAGGAGTGCCTGGCTGGCTTAGTCGGTAGACCATGAGAGTCTTGATCTTGAGGTTGTGAATTTGAGTCCCATGTTGGACAGATTACTTTTTTTTATTAAAAAATTTTTTAACATTTATTCATTTTTGAGAGAGAGAGAGAGAGAGAGAGCACAAGCTGAGGAGGGTCAGAGAAAGAGGGAGACACAGAATCCAAAGAAGGCTTCAGGCTCTGAGCAGTCAACACAGAGCCTGGCATGGGGCTCAAACCCACAATCTGTGAGATCGTGACCTGAGCCAAAGGTGGATGCTTAACCAACTGAGCCACCCAGGCATCCCAAGACGACTTTTTTAAAAATGATAAAAAGTGTTGACAAGTATGTGGAGAAATTAAAATCCTCAAGCATTGGTGGCTGGATTGTAAAATAGTGCAACCACTTTGGAAAACAGTCTGACAGTTCCTCAGAAAGTTAAACATAATGGTAACTCCATTCTTACAGGTATACTCAAGAGAATTGAAAACATATGTACACATAAAAACAAGTATACAAGTGTTTAAAGCAGCATTATTCATAATAGCTAAAAAGTGTTAACAACCTAAATGCCCATAAACTGTTGAGTGGATACATAAAATGTGGTATATCTATACAGTGGATTTATCAAGCCATAAAAAGGAGTGAAGTACTGATACGTGTTACAACATGTATCATGGATGAACCCTGAAAACATTACATTATGTGAAAGAAGCCAGTCAAAAAAAGCCACATATTGTACAATTCCATTTATGTGAAACATCCAGAACAGGCAAATCCATAGAAACAAAAAGTGAATTCATGTTTCCAGAGGTTAGGGGAAGGGGAAAATGGGGAGTGACTGCTAATGGATATGAGATTTATCTTTAGGGTGATGGAATATTCTGGAATTAGTGGTGATAGTTGCACAACATTGTAAATATACTAAAAACCTGAATGGTACAGTTTAAAAGCCTGGATTTGTGGTATGTGAATTATATCTCAGTAAATCTGCTATTAAAAAAATGTGATTATTATTTTTAAAATGTTTATTTATTTATTTTGAGAGAGAGAGCACACGGGCATGAGCAGGGGAGGGGCAGAAAGAGAGAGGCAGAGTGAATCCCAAGCAGGCTCCATGCTGTCAGCACTAAGCCTGACACAGGGCTTGATCCCATGAACTGTGAGATCATGACCGGAGCCAAAATTAAGAGTCATATGCTTAACCGACTAAGCCACCCAGGATCCCCAAAAACTTTATTATTTTAATCCACTGAGATTTTGGAGTTGTTTGTTACCTTACCATAACATAACCCATTCTGACTGACACATTCAGCCAGGCTATCAATCTAGTGCATGGGCAGAGTAAAGACATGTGCAAACCAGCAAATACTCAAAAAATTCAGAAAGCTATGAAAAAGTGTGTCCCACTAGGAAGAGAGAATAACTTAAGAAAGAAGAAGACATAGGATCCGGGAAACAGGATCCAACATGGGAGACAGACACAGGGAATTCTAAAGATGATGGTGAGGGAAAATTCTGGGATGGTAGCTGTGCTCCAGGGCTGGGGAGTAACCAGTGTAGCCTGGACAGAAGGCCAGAAGGGATATCCTCAGGAGAAACAGTAAAACTGGTAAAATACCTGATGGATTTGAATCTGGTGGAAATTGTATTAAAAGGAGTATCACAGGGTGCCTGGCTGGCTCAGCCAGAAAAGCATGTAATTCTTGATCTCAGGGTCCTAAGTTTGAACCCCATGTAGGGTGTAGAGATTACTAAAAACAAAAACAAAACAAAAAAAACCAAACTTCAAAAAACAAGAGTATCGCAGAGCTACTGAAGGATGTTGGAAGACTTGGTCAGACTTTTAAGATAAGCAAGCAAATGAAAAAACAAAGCAATCCTAACTTACAGTAAAACACAAAATTATATAAGAAAGGATATGGAATGAGAGTACAGCTGACCCTTGAACAACGCCCGGATTAGGGATGCAGACTACTCTACCTTGCACAGTCAGAAATCCATGTATAATTTTTGACTCCTTCAAAAGTTAACTGCTAATAGCCTGCTATTGACTGGAAGCCTTACCAATGGCATAAATGGTTGATTAACACATATTTTACATGTTATAAGTGTTATATACTATATTCTAACAATAAAGTAATCTAGAAAAAAGAGAATTATTAAGGAACTTATAAGGAAGAGAAAATACATCTATAGTACTACACTGTATTTAGTGAAAAAAATCCACTTATAAGTGGACCCATACAGGGGTGCCTGGGTGGCCTGGGCAACTGACTCTTGATTTTGGCTCAGGCCATGATTCCAAAGTCATGGGATCAAGCCCCAGGTGGGGCTCTGGGCTAAACGTGGAGTCTGCTTGGGATTTTCCCTCTCTCTCTCTTCCTCTGTTCCCTCCCCTACTCACACTCTCTCTAAAATTAAAAAAACAAACAAGTGGACCCACACGGTTCAAATGTATTGTAAAGGTCAATTGTATATTACTTGATATGCAGTGGAAAAAATACACATCATCATAATAAAGAAAATAGTGAACATGGATTTAGTCCCCAGATGAGGTGTCATTATATTGGGAGAACAGAATGCAGAAAAGGCAGAATGAGAGAAACCTAAACTCCTGTGCATGATAAACAGCAGTAGCAATGTCTGAAAGTGATGAATTGGGAATTTGGGGAGAGAGAACCTAGGAGTCTGGAAGAAATGACACATGGGGTAAGAGTTGACTTAATAGACAATATGTCAAAATGAAAAATTCAAGGGTTGCTATTTAGAAATATAGAGGTTAATATTAGTATAAATGACCAAAAAAGAGCACTTCTTGCCCCATCTCTCCCACCCTTTATTCTCTCTCCCTGGCACTTATTTTGGGCCAGATTTCTGCTGTTTTTCTATTTATTCTCCCGTCAGTGTCATATAGGGATTTTTATCTCTTCTCTGCCCTATTCCTTCCTCAGCACATCAGTCTTACTGTCTTTTCATTCTTTGCTAATTTGGGAGATGATAAATGATTTCTTGCATTTCTTTGCTTATTATTAATGGGGTCAGAATTTTTTACATCTTTGTTTTCGGGGGGTGGTTTTGAATCCAACTTGGCAAAGTGTAAATAGTATCTCACTGAGTTTCTTTGATTAATGGACAGATTTTTTTCTACATTTTTTTTTTTTTGGTCCATTTGGGCAATCATATGTTATAAACTTTCCCCCATCTTCCTTGGGAATATTCATCTTTTTCTTATTGAATTATAAGAACTCACATTAGAAGCACCTGGCTAACTCAGGTGGAACATGCAACTCTTGATCTCGGGGTTGTGAGTTCAAGCCCCACATTGGATGTAGACATTACTTTAAAAAACAATGTCTTTGGGGCGCCTGGGTGGCTTAGTCAGTTAAGCGTCCGACTTTCGCTTAGGTCATGATCTCGCGGTTCGTGGGTTTGAGCCCCGCGTCGGGCTCTGTGCTGACAGCCAGCTCAGAGCCTGGAGCCTGTTTCAGTCTGTGACTCCTCTCTCTGACCTCCCTGCTCACGCTGTCTCTTTCTCTCTCCTAGAAATAAATGAAACATTAAAAAAAAATTAAAAACAATGTCTTTGAAAACATATATATATATTTTTTTTAATTTATTTCTAGGAGAGAGAGAGACAGCATGAGCAGGGAGGGTCAGAGAGAGAGGGAGTCACAGACTGAAACAGGCTCCAGGCTCTGAGCTGGCTGTCAGCACAGAGCCCGACGCGGGGCTCAAACCCACGAACCGCGAGATCATGACCTAAGCGAAAGTCGGACGCTTAACTGACTAAGCCACCCAGGCGCCCCTGAAAACATATATTTTTAAAAAGTTCACACTAAAATCACTACTAACCTTTCAAACATTACTTATGTTGCACATGTTCCCTACTTTGATGTTTGTCATTTAAGATATGTTTTTCTGCATAGGAATTTTAGATTTTAGGGGTACCTGGGTGGCTTAGTCGGTTAAGCGTCCGACTTTCGCTTAGGTCATGATCTCGCGGTTCGTGGGTTCGAGCCCCGCGTCGGGCTCTGTGCTGACTGCCAGCTCAGAGCCTGGAACCAATTTCAGAGTCTGTATCTCCCTCTCTCTCTGACCCTTCCCTGCTCATGCTGTCTCTCTCTCTCTCTCCTAGAAATAAATTAAAAATATTTTTTAAAAAAAGGAATTTTAGATTTTATGGAGTCAAACCTATCAGCCTTTCCATTTCCAGGGTTTACTTTCATGCCATGATGCTTAGTTTGGAAAATCATGAACAATGTAAAAAGCTTTGTTTTGTGTTTAGATTTCAAGAAAAACTGTCAGGAAAAAACTTTTTCTTTTTAAATCTGCTGCATTGGAAAGCAGTTATAGCACCAAGATCCCACATGTAGCTTTTTAGTCTTTGAAAGCCATACATCTTTTAGGAGGCATAGTGAGGTTACTGTTAAATTGTTTGATCAACTAATATATATTTTTAAAATATCCATTAATCTTTGCGCTACTGGATAAGGTATAATTTATACAACGTTCAAACATTAAGCAGAAGTCTTAGTGTGGAAGAGACCAGAGCAAACGATCCAGCTCCATCTTCATGACAGGAGGCCTCGAGGTCAGTCAAGATGCCATTGCAAAATTATACTGACGTTGAGATTTTTCTTTCACTTTACAAACCAGCTGGCATAAGAGCTCATTAATTAAAAAGCTGATTTTTTCCCTTTGTTAAAGACAGATCCATTTCTGGACTTAGGTTTCCTTTAGAAAAAAGGAGGCTTGGGGGCGCCTGGGTGGCTTAGTTGGTTAAGCGTCCGACTTTCACTTGGGCCATGATCTCGAGGTTCGTGGGTTCGAGCCCCTCGTTGGGCTCTGTGCTGACTGCCAGCTCAGAGCCTGGAGCCTGTTTCAGAGTCTGTGTCTCCCTTTCTCTCTGACCCTCCCCTGCTCACGCTCTCGCTCTCTCTCTCCTAGAAATAAATAAAAATATTTAAAAAAAAAAAAAGAAAAAAGGAGGCTTACGTGTTTGCTTACACATTAGGAAGGGCTTCTCCTGAATCATTATTGAAACAGTCTTTGATTTCCCTACTCCTTTTCTCACATCACCTCGCTGCTTTTATTTTCTCATCTAAATTGTGTGACTTTGACAATGATTCACTTCAGATAACTTGCTTATGTAAAGAGGAAACATTAACCGTACACCTGATCTTGAAATCAGGACAGTGAGAAGAAGAGAGAAAGAGGGAACGCAGAATGGCCACATTATTTCTAGAAGCCCAGTCACATGAAGCCATTGGGCTCCACACTCCTTGTGACTTCTTCCTCCTGTCATTCCCCGCCCTTCCTCTCCAGAACCAAGAACCGTTCACCTTTGTGACATCACCTGTAGTGCTAAGCAACAGACCTGGGGCTCTCTTCACTCCCATGAGCCCCTGGAGAACATTGGACCAAGGTGCTCCAAGAAAGAAGCTTTGCTGCAGAGGGAAGGAGAGAAGAAGGTGGACGACATGCTGCGGGTTGTCGTAGAGTCAGCCAAGATTAGCCCACCCCGAAGCCCCCCACCCAGACCCTGTGTGTCCATCTACTTCCAAGGTGAGAGCCAGGCTCCTGGATGGGAGAGGGGAGCCCCAACAAGAAACATGCAGTCAGTGAAAAAAAAGACTTATTGGTGCCCTGCTCTGTAAAAGATGCCCTGTGTGACAGAAGAGTTAGGTGGACACCGTCCGGTTCTTTAAAAACTTACCTTTATTGCTATTATTTCTCCTATTATGACATCTCTGCCTGCTGTTTTGTTTTCTGGGGTTTTTTTTGTTTGTTTGTTTTTTGTTTTTCAGGGAAATGGCTATGGGGAAAAGAGAAGGTTAATACTTCTCAAGCTGCTTCTGTGAACTAGGGCTGTGCCACAAACTGAGGCCTAAAAAACAAAAAAAAAAGTACTTGCTTCATAGGATCAATGTGAGGATTTTGAAAGATAATATATGTACAGCTCGGGGCGCCTGGGTGGCTTAGTCGGTTAAGCGTCCGACTTTCGCTTAGGTCATGATCTCGCGGTTCGTGGTTCGAGCCCCGCGTCGGGCTCTGTGCTGACTGCCAGCTCAGAGCCTGGAGCCTGTTTCAGTCTGTGACTCCCTCTCTCTCTGACCCTCCCCTGCTCACGCTGTCTCTCTCCTAGAAATAATAATAATAAAAAAAAAAACATAAAAAAAAATATATATGTACAGCTCTTTGTACAACATCCAGTAATGACCATTCCATCCTATGAGAGCCTTTTCATAAACATAATGATTTTTTCTCCTCACAACAATCCCACGAGTCAAGTTCTATTGTCTCCATTTTTTATAGATAAAGAAAAGTGTCCAAGAAGGTTGGGGGATGAAAGGATTTGGGGAAGAACATGAATAAGATGAAGAACATGAATAGGATGAAGTGTGTCTATGTAACACAGAGCTGGGAGCATAAAGGGGAAAAGGCCAGGAGAAATGGACGGTCTATAGGTGGAAAGTAGGGGGAGGTGGATGCAGGCAAATGAGGTTGCCCAGCCCATGTGGGAGTGAGAAAACTAGGGCCAAGAGAGCGAAGACACAGTGGTTTCTATAACAGACATGATGAGGTTTCTTCATTTTTTTTTCTGGGTTGTAAAACGGTGCTCACTCAATGTGACAACACTCCTCAGAGAGTGGACATCTGGGACTCCAGGGTCACAGAACCATACATGTTGATGTCCCCAGGTACAGGCGGAGTGGATGTTCAGTGTGTATTAGCCATGAGCCAGAGGGTAGCTTGATTCGGAGCCTTCTTTCCTACCACCTTGAAGGCATCATCTTTCTCCTCGCAGAAATACCTCTTACAAAGATGCCTACATCCCAGACTCCTGGGCTTACCCACAGATTTACCTACAATTTCTTATAACTGAATGTTTGATATTTTTTACTCTCTTTTCACCTTTCCAAGCCCCTCTTGCCCCATATACCATCCACTCCCGTGCACCCTTTTCCACCACCCAGCTTGCATATGCATTCTCTATCCCCCTCTTTCACATTCTTTCTTTGGGAAGGATCTTAAAGTAATTTAGCAATTTAGAGGTTCTTTGCAGGGCTATAGATTGTTCTTTGTTCAAGATATTTCTGGAGGAGGGGGATTTTAGTGGATGCAGAACTCTCAACCCATTATAGATGTTTTGGCATGTCTTAAGGTCGACCAGACTTTGCTCTGGTAACAAATAAACCTTTAAATCTCTATGCCTTAACACAATAAGAGTTTATCTCTTATTCACACAAAGTCCTACATCGATGGGGCAGCAATCCTGAGTGGCTCCTCCAAGCAGTGGTTTAGGGACCAGCTGCTTGCTGCTTTTGGCTGTAAAGTCATCCTGGAACCACCCTGCCCATAGATTGTGAGGGTGGATGTGTGGAGTGGAGAGAGGAAGAATGTCTTGGGAGATTTTAGGAGCCGATCTTGGCAGTGATGAAAATCGCTCCCACAACGCATTGGTCAGAATGAATCTTGTGGCACCACCTGGATGCAAGATGGCTAGGAACTACATACCATGGAAGAAAATGAAGCAAACACATTATCTGTCAGATGGGATAATGTTACTCTTACAAAAAGTGAGAAATTTTGAAACGCTCAGAGTTAAGAATCAGCTTCATAGCACATGTCCCAAAAATCCAAATGTAGATTTGAAGTTTTCTTAGAGTCCTCCCTCTCTTTACCACACTTGAACCTAGACTTTGAAATATTCCCTACTACCAATGACAGCCCCTTGGTACCTTTGCAGATGTCAAGAGGAGAACTCGTGAAGTAGAAGGGAATAACCCCACATGGAATGAGGTAAAACACATCAGGACAAATCCAAAAGAAGCAATGACACCCCAGTAGTGAGGTTGGGTCCTAGCCATGTGCAGAATTCTAGAGAGAGGGCAGGGAGCCTCATAAGCTTTCCCCAACGCCAAGGCATCTCAGCCTGGGAGGAGCCCATGAGCCCATATGGCTGTACAGGCCTAAGGGCCACAGCAGCCACATCTGCCCAGAGCTGTTCTTGGCCCTTCCCCTCCACTCTGGGGATGGACTATGATATGGCCCATCTTGTCCAACCTGGCCATCCTGATGTTCCCAGAAACCTGAAGCAAAGACGGGGCTCCCTATGCAGAATCCCACTAATCTTCCATCCATTCATATCCCCCCATGCCCACCTTGGGTCCCCAAACTCCTTAACTAAGACGCTCATGGTATTGCAGTCACATTGCAGAGCCCAGGTAGGATGCTCAGCACCTTGGTGAAAGGTAGTTAATGCCATCCTCTTAAGAAACCAGACTTGAGGGGCATCTGGGGGCATCTGGTTAAGCATCTGACTTCAGCTCAGGTCACGATCTCACAGTCCTTGGGTTCGAGCCCCGCATCAGGCTCTGTGCTGACAGCTCAGAGCCTGAAGCCTGCTTCAGATTCTGTATCTCCCTCGCCCTCTGCCCCTCCCCCACTCACACTGTCTCTCTGTCTCTCAAAAAATAAAATAAAGACAGAAAAAAAATTTTTAAAAAGAAAGAAACTACACTTGAAAGAGGTTCCTCAGTTGAAGACAAACACCATTCCAGCCCATTCCCTGCATCTTTCCTCATTTCCTAGAAGGGTGGGAAGGAGAGGGTGGAGGAAAGATGCTGATCTCTCCATGCCTCCCACAGACGCTAATCTGGCACCTCTGGGACTGCTCCTTGCAAGATGACTCTCTTCTGCAAATCATCCTTCGGGACGTGGGCACCATAAAGAAAGAAAGGTGAGGCAGAGAGAGGCAGGAGGCTGACTCTCTGACCAAAAGCCACAGCACATGCTGCCTCTCCTGTCTCTATCCATAGCTCACTCAGGTGGCAAGGACCATACCCTTTCCAGCTGACTAATGGGGGAAAAATGGTGTGTGGGGGGGGTGTCTGTGGAAGGGTGGTGAGGCTGGGTATGCAGACGAGAACCAGGAACATGGGAAGCCAGGGTCAGTTCTGTCTTTTCTGAAGCCACAGGATCTCAAACCTCTGCTTCTCTCTACCCAACCCTGGCTTCCCACCATGGCCCCATTCTAGTACCCAGCAGAGACTAACACCCACTGAGACTGAAACTAGGGTATCCCAAGTCAAAATTCCTAGGGTGGAGAATCTGATTGGCCCAGCTACCATCAGGTGTCTACCCCTGGTTCAATCAACTGTTACTTGGCACTGTTCCCATTCAATAAGAGTGTCAAAGTGAGCTTCTGGAAAGGAGCTGGGCAGGGCAGAGCCAGTAACTGGGGCACCCAGTGCTCAGAGCTCCAAAGTCAATTCCCAGAGACATGAGAGCCCTGCATTCTCTGGTGGATGCTTCACATCACTATATTCTTCCTTCAGCCTCTCTGTGTGGACAGCATTGTCTGTAAGAGAGAAAACCCTAGATAAAGTCATGCCTGGGAAAAAGACATGCTTTCCCCTTGGCTCAGGATCTTATATGTGTTCTTCATCTCCCCAGGTTCATTGGCCTGGCTACAGTAATGCTCAAGCCCTTGGTGCAAAATCCGAGCAAGGTCCTTTTTGTGAAGGACCTGACCCTGCTTAACGGTGCCATGATGTCCACAGATGTGAGTTGTGTCCCAAGAAGGGTGGCTAGAGGAGTGGGGGCAGCTGGTGAAGCTAGGCTACTCCACTTTAGCAGAGGCCCAGTGCCTTCACCAGAGAGCACTTCCTGCCCTAGAAGGCCCCACCACACTGCCGTCATCTCCCTGACATCCCTATCCTGCCATCCATCCACCCTCCCACCCCCACATCCACCCATTTAGATTGATTATTTAGTCAGTTGTCCGTTGGGTGTCAACAACTGTGTTAAGCCTGGGATGCAAAACTGAATGAAGCTCATGGTCCACTGATACCACTCACAGTGACAAGTGCTCCAGCACAAGGGTCAGGAAGGCTAGGTCACTGAGGTCGGGAGGAAGTGAATGATTCCATGTGGGAGGTAGCAGAAGGCTTTGTAGAAGATGTGATTAAGATAGATAGAGGTAGGCAAAGACCAACCAGAGGAGAATAAGCAAAGGCTGTTTATACAGAGCTGGCTATGTATTTCAGCAGACACTCAAAGACAGGCAGAGGAGGGGGAAAACTACAGTGGAAACAGGGAAGGCTCTCTGTATGCCCTAATTGAAGGCTATTGGTGGGGGAAGCTATAAGTGGATCAACTAGAAGCTGGGCATCCTATGTGATTGGTGAGTGATGTGTATTTGAATTTCTCTGGCTGATCCTAATTGGAAAGAAGGGACAAAAACTAGGGAAGCTATCAGTTATTAATTAAGTCCTGGCTATTTGGGGCCACTTGTTTATTATTGTTTGGCTTCCTGGACTGGTTGCTAGAGGCGTACTCTGACTTCCTACAAGGCTGACTTAGAGATAGCAGGCTGGCTTCCCAGGCTGGTTACTATAGATATATTGGGTTGGTTTCCTAAATTGATTGCTGCAGATTGTAGGTCAGATCTCATTTTTATATAAGGTCTGGCCATTTTCCATTTATGTATCGAGTTTCTCAGTGGGCACAAGATTGCTCAATGGACAGGAAAGAAAGACAATCCCAGGCAAGGGTGTAAGGTACATGTGTGAGGGCTGGAGGAAGAGAGGGGCAGACAGCAGGTGCAGGGAGGGTTGGCTGCTGCGCTGCTGGCACACAGGGATTGGAAGGATGTAAAGGGGATGGTGGGAGAGCTGAGACTAGCTGAGACCGGGGACCAGAGGTGAATGGTCTATGCTAGTGAGTTGTGACTTTACTCTGATTGGTTAGGGCATTTACACAGTGTTTAGGGGGCTATTCTGGGAAAGGTCTGGAATTTGGATGGGTAGTGAGAGCACTTGGAGGCAAGAGGTTAATTAAGAGGTATTTGCAGGAGTTCTCACTTAAAGTCAGGAGATGTTAGGTAGGATTGCTGTTGGCATCAGCAGTTCTGGGCTGGTCCCAAGGTGCCTCTCCCTCTCCTCCCCACCCCACCACACCCCCTTGTCACCACCACTGCCATGTGCCTCTTCTGTTCTCCAAATCCCCTCTGCTATAACCCATTGCTCTTCTCCAACCAGTTCAGAACCTCCCTCCACCCCAGACTTCACAGGCCCATGGCGTGGCATGGCCTGGTACCATGGCCAGCATTGCTCCCCACAGGGGGACTAGGCATGAACTCAGCCAGGCCAGGTGAGGTTCCAGTGTTATAACGTGGCCAAGGATTGGAGAATTTGGCTTAAAGCTCCCCTGCCTTTGCCTTGCAGTGCACTGTCACCCTACAAGTGGCTCTTATGAGAAACAAAGATATTGAAAAGATAGGTATGTACTTGAGACTTACCCCTGCTCTTCTCCAAGTATAGCTGGATGGGCTCTTTGGGACCTTTGAGGCCTATCCCTCGAGGCCTACAGAAAGATTATCACCAGGTTAAGGTTTAGAGGCCAGATCTCCAAACATGTGGCTGTTGTTATCTGTCCCCCTCCCAATATTTCCACTTGCCATCTCTAGACATAAAGCCCAGCCTCCAATGGCTGCAGATGGAAGCAAGGATGGCTGTTTCCAAGAACCCCCACATGTGGGGTGTAGGGCCCAGGGTTACTGAGAGGGAGAGGGAACCTATGTTCTAAGGAGGACATGTGCCCCTTTTGGGGCCTCTTGGCCATGGTTTTAGTCAACACCTAGTCACTAGGAATAGAACAATGAAATGGGAGCCAGTGCCTCAAAACCTGAGCCTCTGAGAGCCCACCCAGACTGTGTTTCCCCAGGTGATGGTGACTTTCTGGGCATAAGCGCACGAGAAGTGACACCGATGGTCCCCAGCTCCGCCGTGTCCAAGCCTCTGTCTTCAAAGCCTCAGCACTTTCAGGTGAGGACCTTCCAGGCTGAAAGCCGTCATGATTCACCTGACTCTCTCACTGCATCCCCAGTCCATCCCCATCTCTCCACAAGGTCATGGCAAAGGGCCAGAGCTCTTCTGAACCCTACTGCATCCCTTGCTTCTCTGGGCACCATTCTGAACCACTTCTGTAGAAAGTTGAAGCTAGAGACAGCTCCAGTGAGCCAATAGGAGGCACTGTTGGCTGTACACCAACCAGCCCTGGCAAGGACAGGGGAGGCGGAGCAGAAGGCCTGGACCCCACCCTTCAGGAGGCAACACAAGGTTGGCCATGTGCAGGGCAAAATGAGCTGTATGGGAGAGGATGAGGAGAGTTCCCACTATGACTTCTAGAATCCCCATGCCTTGGCTTACCAACTTCCCTCTGCTGCATAGCCTGTAGCCTGACATTTCTGCTATGATTTTGTCTGCTCCCCAGTCTGCCACTTGCCCAGGAGACTGGGCACCATTCTTGACTACCTTCTTCCTCACCCTACCCTTGCATCCAATTGATGGCCAAGTCCTAGCGCTTAATATTACCTGACCACCCCCACCTCTCCATCACCACATCATTTCCCTGGCCCAACCCACCACCATCACCTCCCTGAACCACCTCATAGGCTCCACCTGAGTATCTAGCCTCCAGCTTTCTCCTGTCCATTCTTCAGTCAAAGTGATCTTTCAAAAGTGTCATTCTTACCTTACTATGCACCTGCTTAAAAATGTCCTTAAAAATGATGACACCCCCCCCAAAAAAATGAGGACATCCATGACAGATGGTAGCTATACTTGTGGTGAGCAGAGCAGAACATATAGTTGTCAAATAACTATGTTGAATGCCTGAAACTAACGGAACATCATATGTCAACTATACTTTAATTAAAAAATAATATGAAGCATATGAATCATATCCCAGGCCCTTGATAACACAAGCCTATTCCTCCAAGCCTCTCTGTCTCCTGCCTCTGCCCTTCCTCATCCTGCTCCACATCCTGGACACCTTGAAGTTCCCATTCTCAAGTTTCTCTCTCTAGTTGCCACATCTCTGCACATGCTGTTCTTCCTTTGGAGTACCTTCCTTTCCTCTTCCTAGGGGACCCATCCCTTTCCACCAGGCTAGTTTGCCCAGGATAGAAGGTCACTGTGCCCAAATCACTGCCTTTCCTATGTAGTAGAGGTTAGGACAGAATTCGGACATGCAACCTATTTGCCAGGTTTGGCCCACTCTTGTCTTTGAGGGACAGGTAGCTGTATGTGTATCAGTCCTTGAAGGGTCCCTAAACTTGATGGGTACAAGTCATGGAGAACGGCTGGTCCATAGCCTGGGTTGGAAGACCCATATGTGATTTACTATCTATAGTAAGATAACAAATTTCCATGACTCTGCCCTGCTAGCCACTGCCATCTCTAGTTCTTTGTCCCCTTAGGCCTCAGCCAGCTTGGGTCTTTCCTGGACTTTGCCTTGCTCTTCCCCTCCTGCCTAATTCTAGGCCCAGATGTCACAGCCCCTTTACTGAGTCCCAGTAAAGTAATAAAGGGGAAGAAGAAATCACAAATCAGGAAGTAAATCACAGATCATTGATTCAATTGCATAGAGCTTTAAAATTCTGAATTCCTTAAAAAGATTGTAGACAAAAGTGAAAAAAACAACAAACTGGGAAAGATTAGACTTCATTCTGTATTCTGTAACAAGTCCATAGCAAATGAGAAACACTTGTGTAGCAATTAAGTCTACACAAGATGGAAAGGACAAAGCAGGGGGGGGGGGGACAGTTTCCAGAAAAGGAAACAGAAGGAGCCACAGCCTGTCCAGGACTTGTCTTTAGGCTGGCAGCTCCCTGTGGGTCGTTCTGTTTGCAATAGATGCCTCTTATCAGAACACTTTGTTCTTTAAGAAAAGAGTCTCTGTTGGAAAAGGGGGAGTCCAGGCCCCTGTGTTCCCTGTGTTCCCCTATACAACATCAGGTTCCCCTGTGTTCCCGTATAGGTCCGAGTGAAAGTGTATGAAGCCCGACAGCTCATGGGCAACAACATCAAGCCGGTGGTGAAGG
This sequence comes from Proteles cristata cristata, assembly GCA_017311185.1. Taxonomy (NCBI): domain Eukaryota; kingdom Metazoa; phylum Chordata; class Mammalia; order Carnivora; family Hyaenidae; genus Proteles; species Proteles cristata. The sequence continues at coordinate 1,902,203 of JAESUZ010003943.1, forward strand.
TGGTCATTGGAGGCTACCAGCAGAAAACACGGATCAAGATGGGAAACAACCCCTTCTTCAATGAGGTGGGCTGCACATGACCTCCAGAGCTGAACAGGGCACTTGGGCCAAGTGGGCCAGCCAAGGGCTGGGCGTTTCCTTCAGGCATCAGGCAAGCTTGCTTCTTCCACAGACACTGACTGAGCATTGGCCAAGCACTGCTTGACACTGGAAATACAGATGGAATAATTTGAAGCCTCACATTGGAGGAGTCAGTAGACTGTGGTGGGATCAGCATGTGAACACGTAAACAATGAGAATGAGATAAGACTCAGGTTAACAGAGATCTGATCTGGTTGTGCTGTTAATACAACCATGAAATGCAGGCCCAGACCATGTATGTCTTGTCACTGCTGAAGCCCTAAGCTGTAGTATTGTGTCTGATGCACAGGTGGAAGTCCATAACTACTCACTGAATTAATCAGTGAATAGACCAATAAATAAAAGATGAAAGCACAGTGGAAGCAGGGAGGAATGGGTGGACTGAGGAAGGGCTCCTGGAACCTTGAAGGAAGAATCTACCGGTGAAAGAGGGACATTGTGGAGAATTAAAAGTCAGGAAAAAGCAACTGTGTCTTCAGATGCCTAGAAATGAGAAGCAGCAGGACTTGGAAGAACTGTAGATATGAGTGTGGCTGGAGGGGAGTGGCTAGAGGGAAGCCTGCAAAATGCACTGGGACCCTGTCATGGATGACACTTGGGAGCCACAGAAGGACTTAATTAGGAGAGTGATGGGGCTGGGTTTGCATTTGGGAAAGAGGGTTCTGGCTGTAGCAGGGGCTGGGGTGCAGTGGACTGATGGGGAAATCTAGAAGGAGGCAGAGGCTTGGGTCTCCATCCCTGGGCAGCTAGCTGGGCCTTGAACCGCTCATGACAGATCCTCCTGGGATCTCCTACCCCTGCCTTTTACCCAGGCTAAGCACCCTTCTGGAGCCTGAAAGGCCTCTGCTTCTGGAGGCAGAGCATAGGCATGAAATGGGCAAGGGCTGGGGAAGAAGCATACTATTCTGAGTCTTCAGGCTTACTGAGTCCCTGGATGAAGTGGTAGAAGAAATGTCATCCAACCCCTACCCTCATTCTTTCTGCTTCAGATCTTCTTCCAGAATTTTCATGAGGTGCCTGCAAAGTTCTTTGATGAGACTATCTTAATCCAGGTGAGGAGCCAAGCAATATGGATCCATTTTCTTGTCCCACCTCAATTCTGGGAAGAACTTCAGCTCCCTCCCCCTACCTTTGGAGCCAGTCACTTCAGATGGTCCTTCTGACTCCAAGGCACAACCTCTACCACCTTCATCACTCCCTGGCAGCCCAGACTTCCACACGTTTATTTAACAAATATTATGGAATGCCACTTACTAGACTCTGAGCTGGGCCCCAAGGTGCCTTCCCATGTGCCAGAATTCTCATGTCACCAAAAGACCCCTCAAATGTCCCCTCAACATGGGACATTCCATTCTCTACCAGAAGGAGCCCAGTAACAGTGATGAATGTGTGGTTATCAGATGCCTCCTATGTGCCCAGCATAGGGCTAAGGAGAACAAGGAGGTCTCTCCCTTGAAGAGTGTACATGTTCTTGGGAACACAGGGACAGGGACATGGGAAATGATCAGGACAGCATGCAATGGAGAAAGTTGAGTGCAACACTTTCCTCTGGACTGACCTTTGAGTTGACCAAATGGATTGGACCCTCTGATCAATTTCCTCATTAATAAAATGGAACTAAGATTCTCAACCTTACAGGGTACCTCTGAGAATTAAGTGAGAAGAACTATGTGCAAGTGTGGGCCATTAGGAAGCATTAAATAAATTCTTAGAGAATCCCAAATGTTCCCTTACAATTCTTCCCATGGGGATGGGGGAAATGAGGGGTGTAAATAACATATCTTTCTGGAACCCCCCTACAGGTGAGGAATTCCACACTAATGAGATTCAACGCAGAGATCGGGAGATTCCAAGTGAGCTCTGGGTGAAGGAGGAGGTTTGGTGAAACAGTTAACAGAGACTCACCATGGGTTCCATGCCTTAGTCTAGGGGCAAAAACTTGGATTTTCCTGCAGAAGTATCCAGATTTGAATCCACCTAACAACTAAGTTAACAAGTTATTTAGAATCTCTACTTCCTCATCTATACAATGGGAATAAGTTGTTATAAGGATAAAGGTGTATACCATTCATGAAAGAGCTGGGTGCCATGTTGAATACTATGGAAACACTTCAAACCTCTGCTTCCAGGAGATGGAAGCAGAAGATCCAAAAATGCCAACCTAAGAAACACAGAGGAAATTGCTGCCTGTGAGAACAGAAGGAAAGGTTTGCTTTGGAAAGACACAGGCTGGGAGATGAGGAAAGCTGACACTCATGAAGGGCTAAATAAGATTCTCTAAACCCAGGAAGATCAGGAAAAGGTAGGGTTGCCAGATTAAATACAGGATGCCCCATTACATTTGAATCTTAAATGACAGGTACTTTTTAAATACAAGTATGTCCCAAACAATTACATGGCTCCTAATGAATACTGCAGGGGACATACATATACTAAATATGTAGCCATTGTTTATCTCTGGTTATAACTTAAATCAGCATCTGTATTTTTATTTGCTAAATCTGGCAACCCCTGGAAAAGGCTTCCACCTTGGGAAAAGCACATTTAGGACAAAGGAAAGTAAGGTTTCTTTCTCATTACTTGTAATAAGCGTATGAAGAGTCACGACCTATCCCTCAAAGAAGCAACATAGCCTTCGAAATGAGAGATTCTAGAGAGGTTATATGGCAGGTGGTAAAAAACGTTGTGCTTTCAACAAAGACAACTGCACAATTTCCAGACAAGGACCAATGATATGAACTGTTAAACAAGTTATAGACATGAGAGAAAACTGAGACTTTTTAAAAAGTAATAATCATTTTTTAAATGTTAATTTTTGAAAGACAGTACAAGCGAGGGGACAGGCAGAGAGGGGGGGTGACAGAAGATACTAAGCAGGCTCTGTGCTGAAAGCAATCAGCCCGAGCCCTATGCAAGCCTGATGCAGGACTTAGGCTCACAAACCGTGAGATCATCACCTGAGCTGAAGTTGGATGCTCAACCAACTGAGCCACCCAGGTGCCCTAGTCTTTTTTTTTTAATTACTTTTTTTTTTAAATTTTTTTTTAATGTTTTATTTATTTCTAGGAGAGAGAGAGAGAGAGACAGAGTGAGCAGGGCAGGGTCAGAGAGAGAGGGAGTCACAGACTGAAACAGGCTCCAGGCTCTGAGCTGGCAGTCAGCACAGAGCCCGACGAGGGGCCCGAACCCACGAGCCGCGAGATCATGACCTAAGCGAAAGTCGGATGCTTAACCGACTAAGCCACCCAGGCGCCCCTTTTTAAATTACTTCTTTGGAAAATTTCAAACATCCACAAAAGCAGAGAGAATAATACCATGAATTCCCACATCCCGATCACTCAACTTTAATTCATTGCCAGTGATGTATTGTCTATACCTGCCTCCCCCCCCTTGGAATTATTTTGAATCAAATCTCAGACATCATATTTTATTTTTAATATTTCAGTAAATATTTCTAAATTATTTAGAATAATTTAGAAATAGAATAATAAAATCTTCTAATAAAGATTTTATTAAGTACAACCAAATATAATTATCATATTTTAAAACCTTTATAATTCCTGGATAGCATTAAATACTAGTCAGTGTTCAAATTCCCCTAATTATCTTATGGATTCCTTTTATGGTTTGTTCAAATCAGGATGCAAACCAGGTACATACACTGTAGTTGGTTAAAATGTATTTTTAGGTCTCTGTGATTCTGTTGATCCCACCCCCGTTTTTTCCTTGTAATTTGTTAAAGAAACTGGATAGTTTGTCCTGTAGAGTTTTCCTCTAGTCTGGATTTTGCTGACTGCACCTCTGGTGGGTCATTTCACATATCTCTCTGCCCAGGTGTTTCCTGTCTAGAGGCTTGCTAGATTTGGGTCCATTATTTGGCAAGATGACTTCAGCAGAAGGCACAGAATGTCTGTTGGTCTCTCTTTCTATGTTGTTACAGCCGTTGATGATCACTGCCTGGATCTATTGCTTCATTAGGGTTGCCTGAGGGTTTTTTTGTTTGTTTCCTTCCAGCTTTATTGAGGTATAATTGTCATACAGTGAATTACACATATTTTAAAATGTATCATTTGAAACGATCCTTACAATCAAGATAATGAACATATATATCACATCACCCCCAAAAGTTTCCTTGTGCCCCTTTGTAATTCTTCCCTCTCACCCCCATCCCACCCACTCCCATCCCTGGCAACCACCGGCCTGCTTTCTTTAACTATAGCTTGGTTTGCGTTTCCTAGAATTTTGTATAACTAGGATAATACAGCATCTACTCTTTTTTGTTTGGCTTCTTTCACCCTGCATATTCATTTTGAGATTCATCCGTGTCATTGCATGTGTTAATAATCATTCCTTTTTATTGCTGAGTAGCATTCCATTTATAGATAGATTGTGATTTGTTCAGCTATTCATCTGTTGATGGACATTAGATTATTTCCATTTTGTGGCTGTTACAATAAAGCTGCTATATGCATATATGCTTTCATTTCTCTTGGGTCAATGTGTAGACGTATCTTGAGTAGCTCATATGGCAGGTGTATGTTTAACTTTCAGAGAAAATTCCCAAGTTTTTTCCCCAAAATTCCAAACAGGCTTTACCATGTTACATTCCCACTGGTAGTGTATACTAGAGAGCCAGTCACCGCCCATTCTCATCAACTCTTCATATGGTCCACTTTTACCTTAGCCATTCTATGTGTAGAGCTCTCGCTGTGATGTTAACTTACACTTCCCCAGTGACTCGTGATGTTGAGTATCTTTTCATGTGCTTATTTGTCACCTATATATTTTCTTTGTTGAAGCATCTGTTTAAATCATGGGGCGCCTGGGTGGCTTAGTCGGTTAAGCGTCCGACTTTCGCTTGGGTCATGATCTTGCGGTTCGTGGGTTCGAGCCCCGCGTCGGGCTCTGTGCTGACTGCCAGCTCAGAGCCTGGAGCCTGTTTCAGAGTCTGTGATTCCCTCTCTCTCTGACCCTTCCCTGCTCACTCTGTCTCTCTCTCTCCTAGAAATAAATAAAAACATTAAAAAATTTTTTTTAATTTAAATATTTTTCTCATTTTCATTGGGTCACTTTCTTACTGCTGAGTTTTGAGACTTTTTTATATATTTGGGATACAAATCCGTTTATCAGATATATGACTTGGAAATATGTTCTCCCAGTATATGACCTGTCTTTCAATTTTCCAAAGTGTCTTTCAAAGAGCAGAAGTTTTGCATTTCAATGAAGTCTACCTCATCAAACGTTTCTGTTATGGATTGTGCTTTTCTTGTAGCTAAGAAATCTTTGCCTACGTAACCCAAATGAGTAACTGAGTTTTTTTTTTTTTTAATGTTTATTTATTTATTTATTTACTTTGAGAGAGAGAGAGAGAGAGTTGGGAGAGGAGCAGGGAGAGAGGGAGACACAGAATCTGAAGCAGGCTCCAGGCTCTGAGCTGTCAGCACAGAGCCTGACATGGGGCTCAGATTCATGAACCAGGAGATCATGACCTGAACCAAAGTTGGATGCTCAACCAGATGAGCCACCCAAATGCCCCAAAGGGGTAACTTAGTTTTAAGGCAGGCCTAACATGCAGAATTTGGGGGCTACTCTATGGAACCTTCAGATGTGGGATACAAGGATGACCTGAATATTTTGCGCTGCCTTGCCTCATGCCCCCTTCAATCCTGTACCTCATCCCTTGGGCCTTAGTCAGAAACCCTCTTCCAGGGGAAGGGGAAAGCCCATAGTCTCTTTGCCAGCGCCTCCCTTGACCATCCTCTTCCCTAGGATGAGAGATACCTTTCTCAATCCAGGAACAGGGAAGAGTAAATGCTGAGTTGGCCAGGCACTGCCATATGGTGCTTAAGGATCCTTTCAATCCAGACCTGCTCACATAATTACTAGTTGTAAGACTTTAGTACCTTTTCTCACACCAGGTACCCTCCTCTGTAGAGTGTAGGTAATAATGGACCAACTTCTACGCTGTTGTAGAGAGTAAAGGAGTTAGGGCAAGGCAAGTTCTCAAGCACTGGTGGCTAATACTGTCAGTTCAGTACTATTGCTTGTTGGTATTGCAAATCTTGGTTGATGGTCCTTACTAATCCTTATTCTACTCTTGTCTTTCCAGACAGATATTGGGTTTATCTACCATTCTCCAGGTAAGTAACAGTTGTTGCAAGTATGTGTGCCCTCTGAGAAAAAGCAGACCAGTTATCCACACATCTCAAAACTCCTGTATGTTCAGCACATGGGGGGAAAGTAATAGAGGGTATGAATTATTTTCTGTATTTGATAATATTTATAATCTTTCTCTGAAAAACTCAGAACATCCCTTCGGGTCAGATGCTAACCTTTTATCGCAACCTGGTGTTGAATTTCTATTTTTTGAGGCCAGTATTGAGGGACTGATATTTGAGTAGAGGTTTCCACTGTAACCATAACACACAACCTGACCATAGCATACATGCAAGGTTAAGATATGAACTTAGTGTTGGGGAAAATGCTTGCCTCTCTCAGATCAGAATACTAATAACTGTAGGCTCCCAGGATGGGAAAGCGGGGGGCAGGGTGGGGGGGGCGTGGACAGGTGTGGTCTCTATTTCCTAAAGGCAATGGCTGGTAGCCTGGGAGTGCACTAGCTTTGCCTAGTGGTAGAAGTGATTCCCATTTTCCTCTGCTACTGTATGGGAACCAGAATATAGGAGACACATTTCCACACACCCCCCTCCTGGTTTCAGGAAAGAAGGATGGAGACTGAAGGCCAGTCTCCCATAGGCCCTCTGCCCCTCCAGGTCACACACTCCTGAGGAAATGGTTAGGCCTCTGCCAGCCAAATGAACCCAGCAGTGGTGTGAGAGGCTACCTGAAAGTCACAATCTGTGTCCTCAGTGCAGGAGACCAGGCTCCGGTGAGGCTACCTTCCATACCCCAATAACATTTCCTACTGTATCTGCTTCTATAGGGCAAACTGGGCCCTTGGTGTGGCCACTGATCTTCACCTGCTTTAATTCAAACAGTGTCACTCAAGAGTTGTTCATCCCTCCCCCATACCAAGTAGAAGGTCGGGGAAGCAAAATCTGATGGCCATGGGCCATGACCATCCTATGACTCTGACTCTATCAGGTCTGTGGTCTCTACAGGTAGATCAAAAGCTGCCCTATGGGGCTGATGACACCAGTATTCAGATCTTCAGGTCAACGGTGGTTCCGATCAACATGGCCTACCTACAGTTCTTCATCTACTGCGCAGAGGACCTTCATTTCAGTTAGAGTCAGGGTTGTAGGGTGGGAATGGCCCTGGAGGTTCCCTACACAGTGGCAACCTGGATTCTTATGGGGCTTCCCTGTTCCATTTTGATGCTAGCCTAAGATTTGGGGGGGAGGAAAGGGTGAGACTGAAATTCACCAAAATTTGTTTTATAAAGTCCCTACAGAAACCCTTTAAAATGGGTCATATGCCCCTGAATGCCTTTGATGCCCAGATGCAGATTCCATGGTTCCCTGTGCTAGCATCCACCCATCCCTACTGCCCATTATGTGCCATGACACATAGCAGCACATAGAGATAGAGGGGAAGTGGGAAAGGTCTGCCTAGGGGGCACCATGCCAATTGATGGCAGAGGGTTTCAAGTTGTTCTATCACCTCTCCATTTCCTCCCCTTAAAAAAATTACTTCAGTCTCAGAAATCTTATATCTAATCTTATAACTTCTTGTTCTCAGAGAAACAATACTTAGTGAGTCCTGTGTTGGAGGTGGAACTAATTGGGGAAAAGGTAAGTGTAGAAATGGTAGGAGGTTTAGAGAAACTGTCACCTAGATAGTATGTGTGGAAAGATGGAATTGGTGAGCAGGAGCCCAGGATTCAGATCTCAGTTCCTCCATCACTGGACCAGGAACTTTGTGAAGATGGAGGCCATGACGAGTCACCTTGTATCCCAGAGCTGTGCTCAGTGCCCTGCATGGAGAAGTTGCCCACTGAAAGCCAAATATACACGAAGGGCACAAAAGAGTGAATGAGTGAATGAAACAACATGCCCACAAACAACACTGAAACTGTCACTGTCTTCTTTGAGCCTTGGTTTCTTCATCTGTAAATGGAAGGTTTTAGGCAAGACAGCTGCTGACAATCCATGATCCTTTATGAATAGAGAGTAGTGTTTTCCAAAGTGTGCTGATGGATGTTATGTGCAAAAACAAGGATCCTATGTTCAAATTTGGGGAATGCTGGGTTAAAGAGGTTTGTCTCTTTAAATTCATAATCCATAGAATTCATAAACCATGGTTTCTACTATATTCTACCTATTAGAAGCATCATTAAATCCAGCCCATACATAAAAGGAGGGAAATCAGTGTCCACCTTTCAAAGGAAGATATACCAAAGGATATGTGGATATATTTTAAAACCACCACACCAGCTTGGGTGCTCTGGGTCTAGGTGAGATGCTCTTGGATGATAGGTAGAACACAATTTTCAAAAACTTTATATATCTTTGTGGTTTTCTTAGTGTGTATTATTTTAATATTTCTTTTACATCTTTTTTTAATGTTTGATTTATTTTTGGAGAGAGAGAAAGAACATGAGGGGGGGATGGGGCAGAGAGAGAAGGAGACACAGAATCCAAAGCAGGCTCCAGGCTCTGAGCTGTCAACCCAGAGCCTGATGCGGGGCTAGAACCCACAAACCGTGAGATGATGATCTGTGCCAAAGTCGGGTACTTAACCAACTGAGCCACCTAAGTGCCCCTGTTTTTTTTTAATCTTTATTTTTGAGTGAGCGAGCGAACGAGCGAGAGAGAGAGAGAGAGAGAGAGTGCCTGCAAGTAGGGGAGGGGCAGAGGGAGATGGGGACAGAGGGTCTGAAGCAGGCTCCAGGCTCCAGGCTCCACACTCCACACTGACAGCAGAGAGCCCAGTGCGGAGCTCCAACTCCTGAACTATGAAATCATGACCTGAGTCAAAGTCAGACACTTAACCAACTGAGCCACTCAGGCGCCCCAATTTCTTAGTGTGTATTAGGAAGTTTAACCAGTCCAACCAACCCTTGATATCACCAACATGATTGTTTAGAATTGAGCCAGGTTTAAAAATGAAGTCAAGTGGGGGTGCCTGGGTGGCTCAGTCAGTTAAGCATCTGACTTTTGATCTCAGCTCAGGTCTTGATCTCAGGGTCGTGATTCAGGCCCTGTGTTTGGCCCTGTGTTGGGTGTGAAGCCTACTTTTAAAAAAAAATGAAGTCAAGTGATGCTTTGGGAAAGGGTATTCCATTGTGTACTGCCACAGTTGACATGGTTTTTCTCACTTTTCTAATTGGGATCTTGGAGTTTATCTAGCCAGATCTGTGTGAATGCATTCATATAATAAAGTTAGTAATGCTATGATTATTTAAAAACAAAGTCAATTGAAAGATAGTTTAAGGATACATACTAGGGAATCTGGATATGGGAAGATACACAAAGGACTGAAGTTGTAGCTGAGAAGTTGTGTCTTTAGACCATTCCCATGATCAGCCCTGTGCTGGACACAGCATCCATTTGTGGGCTGGGCTGGAAGGGCTGGAAAGAGGCCAGTGGAGGGAGGAGGGGACAGGCTGGCATTGACACTGCTTTGGGATGTTTCTAGCTCAAGACAAGCATGCTGAGCCAAACTGAGAACCCAATATGGAACCAGATCCTGACCTTCCGGATTCAGGTAGGTATGGCTGTTTCATCTTGACCACCCTCCTCCTCCTGGCCCACCAACAGAAAGGAAGTTTGAATATTTGTGTAAGGGTATGGATAGAAGGTAGGGACCAAGAAGCATGGGGTGGTGGGGGTGGGGGAGCAGGATCTGCCTGATAGGGAACATGAAGAAGGACATATTATAGAAAATTTATTTGTCCAACATTAAGAATGAATGGGCCATACAATTGAACTTTCCAGAAAATTGAAACTTGCCCTTTCATCTATGTTACAAAACAAAACCAGAAATCATTTAAAATCAATTTAAAGACTTATTTTAAATTGTACTGTGCATTTTCTTATAATGTAGGCAAAGTGCCCTGAAGATAATTACAGCTCTTTGTTAATGACCTAGAGGTATTGTGGGAGCATAGTTAGTATACGGGCTACACGTAGAATGGGCTATTTGTGCCTACACTACATGGTTTCAAGATGCTCTTTGTGGGATTCTGTGGTCTGATTTTTATAGCTTTCCAGTCCTTCTTAGTTACCTATCAATGGTGTGGATCCCAGTTCTCTTAAAGTCCTGGGAGAACCTTGATTGCCTTTTGACTCCATGACAGGCTTCTAAAAGCTGCATGTAGAATAAGAATATGCAATTCTGAAAAATAACTTGAGCACTGCCATAAGGATGAGTGCAAAGAACTTTGTGTGGCTTCTGTTTGGCTACCCAGAGAGTATTTCACTTTCCTTATACCTTACATTTGTGTGATACAAAATCACTAATAAGCTCCCCTCTAGTTCCCTGGAACCCTCTTCCTTGCTTCCTCTAGAAGCTTCCCTAGTCTTCCTCCTGGTGAGGCATCATCTTTAACCATTCTTCATAATCCCTACCTTTCTGGGTGACTTTATAGACTCTTAAAGTAGGAAGAGATTTCTTTTTAAGTTTATTTTGAGAGACAGAGAGAGTATGCGTGTGTGTGTGCACGCACACACACATACACACACACACACGTGAGCAAGGGAGGGGCAGAGAATGAGGGAGAGAGAGAACCTCAAACAAGCTCTGTTATGTCACCATAGAGCCAGAAGCAGGGCTTGATCCTTGAACCTGAGCCAAAACTGAGTCAAATATTCAACTGACTGAAACACCTACTGGTGCCCCAGTAGGAAGAGATTTTAAAGAAAGTCTAGTCTATCCCCCACCTTTGATCCCTCCCACCTGCCTCTGGCTGTGATGAGGCTCATGGCCAGGATCCTCACGTGCTCTGGATGCTCAGAGCTTTGAAAGTCTTCCTTCATGGTCAGCTGCCTTTAGTCTTGGAAGCCAGCAGCACAGGCCAGGCCCACCTTCATCCCTGAAAGAGACCTTCCAACGTTTAAAGATGTCCAGTCACTCCCTGGATCCTACCCACTTCCCACAAAACACGGTTTTCTAGGCTGGAGCCATTTGGATGCAGGCCTGATTGTCACTAGCCCTGTGGAAATGCAGAAGGCAGATGTGACCCTCACTCAAAATGGCAGGATGGCAACAGAGATGGTGGCATCTGAGGCCAGCTGGTCAGGGCCCCAGCAAGGCAGGCTGCAGGGGAAACTGCTAAAAATGGGTATTTTCCAGTTTATAATCCAAGTGCCCCAGGACAGAAGGACAGTCAAGACAAGGAACTGGGAAAGGGGAAGAGAATTCTCAACACAGTGGATGAAAAGATGGTTCAGCCATGAGTTTGAATTTGGAGGATTTGTCATTTTGGAAGACCCGGATGTTTTACGGTGCCCATTTCTCAACTTCCAGTGGGCCTTTCCTCATTTTTTTCCTAACTATATGCTCAACTTGAAAGCCCTTTCCCTACTTCCCCCTGGCCCCCAGCTTCCCTGGCAAGGGAAGAATGGATAGCTCCAGGAGCTGCTGTGTGAGGGGAGAGGCCCGGACTGAGAGGATCTGAGTCCCAATCAGATCTTAAGCCCAGCAGCTCTGTTTTCCATGTGGGTTGGTTTTCGTTTTCATAATTGAGGGGACCCTGTGGCAGAGTGGAGATACGTACCAGAAGCTTGCATTCGCATCCTGACTGTACTACTACTGTGTGACCATAAGCAAGTCCTTCTGCTTCTCTGGGCCTCATTCCCCATCCGTAATTAGGAACGATTACAGCCCTCACTGGGTTATGGCAGAGTCATTAGGACCTATAAAGCTGCTTTAGCCCCTGAATATAACATGAGACCTTCAGGAACTCCATTGCTCTGTGCCTCAATTTTCCTGTCTGGAAATGGGAATAATAGCACCTGGCTTATGGGGTTGTTGGAATGAGTCACTCAGGTGATCCATGTGGACCTTTTAGCACAGGCCATGGGACAACAGAAACCCTCCCCATAATAGCAGCAACTACTATTTACTCTCTGAGGAGATAGATATCTTGCTGTTTAAAAGTTAACTGCTGGGGCACGTGGGTGGCTCAGTTGGTTGAGTGTCTGACTTTGGCTCAGGTCATGATCTCGCAGTTCCTGAGTTCAAGCCCCATGTCAGGCTCTGTGCTGACAGCTCAGAGCCCGGTGCCTGCTTCAGATTCTGTGTCTCCCCTTCTCTCTCTGCCCCATCCCTGCTCACACTCTGTCTCTCTCACTCAAAAATTAATAAAAATTAAAAAAATTTTTAAAGAAGAAATAGAAAAGAAAAGTTAATTAACAGTGAAGAATACATTTTAGGCCACAACTTCCATGCAAGACAGACTGAGCCCCACATTGGGCGCTGTGCTGACAGCCCGCAGCCTTCTTGGGATTCTCTCTCTCTTCCTCTCTATGCCCTTCCCCTGTTCATGCTCTCTCACATACTCTCTCTTTCTCAAAATAAATAAGTCAACTTAAATAAAAAAGAATAAGAATACTAAAGCAACCATGGGACCTCTCCCAGGTCCTTGCAAGAAGCCCATGCAATTGAGGAGGCCCACAGCCACAGATTTATATGTCCCCATGGTAAATTCATTTTGGCTGTGGTCACATGGCTTCCTAATGATTGAGCCAGGCCTTGGACCCAGACCCAGGACTTCCCAGCTGCACTCAGACTCCTCGAGGACCAGACTACCTGAACTTGCACCCACTGCTGCTCTTGCTTTCCTCTTGTAGCTCCCCTGTCTATCCAGCTACATCAAGTTCAGAGTCTTGAACTGGTAAGTTGCCGGGTAGAGGCTGAAAAACATTTAGGGAAGGAGAAAATCTGAGCTGGGCCAGCAGCTAAGGCTGTGTTTCTCTCCAGCCCCAAGAACAAGTGCCAGGATGAGATAGGGACGGTCAGTCTGTTCCTCAACCAAATCTCATCCACCGGAGCAGAAATAGAAGGCAAGCAATCCCCCAGGCCCCTGCCTCCTGCCTCTCTCCCACCCGGTCCTGTCGCCCTCACCTTCTCTTCTTGCAGGAATGTATTCTGGCTTCCTACCCTGTTTTGGCCCCAGCTTCCTGACTCTCCGTGGGGGTAAAAAGGCCCCTTTCAGGATCCGGGAAGAAGACACTGTAAGCTTCTCATGACAGCTCTAGGGAACAGTGTAGGTAAAACCAACCACATGAAAGGTGCTGGGGCCTGGGAAGTGCTGGGGGAGGATCCGGCCCTGGTTTCTGTCCATGATGCTATTAGAGAACATGTAACCTTTGTGTAAATGGCTATGTGTATATGGGATGTGTGTTGTGTCACAGAAAGGAATAGATGGAGAGCTCTGAGGAAGGGGCATTGAGATGAAATGTCAGGTCAGATTTCCAGCAGGTGGAAAGGACATACAAGACTAAAACAGCATAGGAAAAGTGGAAAGTACTGGGCTATTAAAGATTGGTGATAGGAGCGCCTGGGTGGCCCAGTCAGTTGAGTGTCCGACTTTGGCTCAGATCATGATCTCAGTTTGTGGGTTCAAGCCCCACGTTGGGCTCTGTGCTGACAGCTCAGAGCCTGGAGCCTGCTTTGGATTCTGTGTCTCCCTCTCTCTCTGCCACTCCCCCACTCACATATACACACACACTCTCTCTCTCTCTCAAAAATAAACAAACATTAAAAAAAATTTTTTTTTAAAGATTGGTGATAAATTTCAGGAAGCCAGCTCCAACTGGCTTAAAAGAAGGGAAGAATTCTTGAGTGAGGACAAGCTGCAGGCACCAGGACCTCAATGCCATTAAGAGGCTAGCTCATTCACTCCATCTCTTGTCTCTGCTGCTCCTCAACCTGGGCTTCATCCTTTCCTACTTCAGTCAGGCCTCCCTGCTGGCTAGTGGCCATCCAAGCCTCTGATAGGGAAGGCCCAAGGAGCATTCTAATTGGCTGATGTAGGTCATGTGTACTCTCCTTGGGCCAATCACTGTTGCTGAGGAGGTGGGGCATACCCTGATTGACCAGGCTGGAGTTGCACACCCAGTGTTATCACAGCCTCGTCCAAGCTGGAAGCATTTGCTGAGAACCCAAACTTTGATTTGATCAGGGGGTAGAATGCGCAAAGAGGAGTGGGCCTCAGAGTATGGAAGAAGAGGGTCAGGGCCCAGAGGTTTCCTGGCACAACCATGTCTGGAGTGTCTGGAATTCCACCCCTGAATTGTGGTCAACCCTAGGCAGGAAGTTACTAGGCAATATTGCTTATTGTCTTTGCTGCACAAGTGTCCAGGGAGATTTGTCTGCTCGTTTGCTCTCATCCCTTTTGGCACTGTTTTCCTTCCTGTTGCCCTAGAATATTCCCAACGCTGTTAAGGATGGTTTAGCTTATCGAGGCCGGGTCTTCCTGGAGATACTCACCCACATTGGTCCCCATCAAAACTTTAAGAAGGATCTCACCTCTGAAGTGACCAGTATAGAGGTAACTATAGGAAAAGGTAACTCAGGAGTAAAGAGCCCCTCTGTCCACCCCAAATCTACTGTGTGTCCTGTTCCTGACACTGTAGAGGCCCTAGTCATGAGCTGAATGACCTTTTGGGTGCATGAGGATGTTTGATCAACCTGCCTGAGTCTTTATCAGGCTCCTATTGGGGCTTCATGCTGTGCCAAATCCCAGGTGGTCAGGGACCCAGTAAATACAAAATAAGGTTTCTGTTTAAGAAATGTATAATCTAGTTAAGGAGAAATTATGTTCTAATGATTTCTTAAAAATTTTTTCAGTGTTTATTTACTTTTGAGAGAGAAAGAGAGGGAAAGACAGAGCATGAGAGGCGGAGGGGCAGAGAGGCAGACATGAGTGGCGGACAGAGACACAGAATCTGAAGCAGGCTCTAGGCTCTCAGCTGCCAGCACAGACCCTGATGCAGGGCTCAAACTCATGGACCACAAGATCACAACCTGAACTGAAGTCAGACACTTAACCGACTGAGCCACCCAGGCGCCCCAGGAGTTTTTATTTCTTCCTGAAGGCTGGGGAAGACCACTGATGCAGGAACCAGCAAGAGGAGCAGTGTTGAGAATAGCCACCCACTTATTCAAAATTGGAATATAGTCACTAGGAAGGAGGGCCCAAGAGGAGGGAGCAAATTCCAGAGAACTTTTGGACACAATGGTTTGAGCCACCGACTAATGAGACATAAAAATGAGGCTAACTGCCCTAAGCTGATGCTCATTTTCTGCCTCAGGTGGAACGGTGGTTAGGGGTGGCATGCATCAACATGGACTCCCTGAAGTAGAATCAGGCCTGGGGGGGTGGATGATGTCCACCCCTGGGGGGGGGGTTGACATGTGCTTGTGAAATAGCCATGAAGACCAGTCCCCAAGGCTGCTAGCCAGATGGTGTGTCGTCAGCACACCAGAGTCTGAACACAGGGTCGTGGAGGAACTGCCTGGGAGGAGTAGGTGGGTGAAAGGGTGCCACAGCCTAAGGCAGGTCAAGGAGGGGGAGGGGCTTGCAGAGGAGACTGAGGAGGAGTCTGCAAAAGGGAGCACTGAGGCAGCCCCCTGGAGGGAGAGTTGCCAGGCCGCATAGGTGTGAGGGAGAAGCTGCGTGCAGACTGTGCATATGGGCAAGTGCATAGAAACTTGGATGGAAAATAGAAGGAGACAAGATCAGGTGATAGCTAAATAGAGGCTTAGAGGTGAGAAGGAGGGTTATTTTTAACGCAGAGACGAGCTAGTGAACAGACTGAGTGAGTACAAGAGGAGGGCAGGGGTTGGCCACGGAAATACAAGCAGCTGACGTAGTAGATGGAGGACCCAGAGCATGTGGGAGGAGGCGGCTAGAGAAGAGCTCAGAGCAGATGTGTGCGTGTGTGTCACCTTCATCACACCCCTGCCCACACTCATCCCTTCAGGGAGGGCATTTAGGAAAAATGGAGAGGGATGAGGTGGCGCAAGTCAGAGCCTAGGCTAGCCCTCTGTGCATCAGAGGGAGAAGCCTCCCTTTCAGGAAGGAAAGGAACCACAGCTGACTGGGAGGAGGGGGCCAGGTGATAGAGGTCCTGGGAGGAACTGCCCTTGAGTCAGAGTCAAAGCAGGATTTGGAGGGGGCGGGGGTTCAAAGATGGTCCAGCTCATCCTGAAGAGAAGCAAAGATGACCTTCAAAAGAAACAGGGCACCTCATCTTTGCCTCTCTACCTGTCTATATAGCCTTGGCTTATGTACTGGGGACGTGGGGGGTTTTGTTTTAGAGGCACCACAACCGGCAAAAGTATGGGCTGTGCGTCATCTTCCTCTCCTGTACCATGATGCCCAGCTTTAAGGACCCAATCCAGTTCGAGGTCAGCATTGGCCACTATGGAAACAAGACAGACCTGAGTTACAAGCCTGTCATCTCAACCACACAGTACAGCCCAGTGATATATGATGGTAATAGTCAGATCCAACCAAAGAATAGAGAGCATCCACTGCATGCCAGGCTTGTGCTTGGCCCTTTTATAAGGGTATTAGCTCATGAACATTTATAGGTATTGTTAACCCACATGTCATTCATGAGGAAAATGAGCTTCAGGGAGGTGAAGTCACCTGCCAAACATTGCATAGCTAGTAGGCGGTGAGCCCATGACAAGAGTTGAAAGTAGGTGTTTACGTCAAGTCTCACTCTACACTAAATTCCACACTACAACTTCCCCAACCCAATCTTCATCCCTACTACTCTGAACCACCCTGATCCATCCATGCAACTATCTTCTGCTACTTGTCTGCCTACCTTCTATCCATCCATTAGTTCACTCATCCACCCTTTTATCCATTTATCTCCCACCCATCCACTGTCCCAAACACTCAGCCAGCCTCCCTTCCATCCATTCATCCATTCATCCAATATATGTTTATTAAACACCTATACCGGGCACAATGGAGTAACAGTTCTCAAAGTGCAGTCCCTGGCTGAGCATCAGGATCACCTTGGAACTTTAGAAATGCAGATTCTTGGCCCCACCTCAGTCCTACAGGATCAGAAAATCTGGGGATGGTGCCCTACAATCTGTTTTAACAAGCCCTCCATATGATTATGATTCAGATGCATGCTAGAGTTTGAGAGCCACTGTTCTAGAGGAATACTGCCTCCCCTTCCTCTTCAACAGCTTTGCAATCTCATCGTCCATTGAGAGCCTTTCTGTGCTTAAAAAACTTCCCTGGTGTTTTAAGAACAGCTTATTGAAATAAAATTCACACACCATACAATTCATCCAAGTATGCAATTCAGTGGTTTTTAGTGTATTCACAGAATTAGGCAACCATCTGGTTGATTCCAGAACATTTTCATCACTCCAGAAAGAAACCCTGTACCCACCAGCAGTCACTCGCTATTTCTCCCCTATGTCCCCAAATGCAGGCAACCACTAATCTACTCTCTGTCTCTATGGAGTTGTCTATTTTGGACATTATATTGTACACGTGGATTCACAATATGTAGTCCTTGGGGTCTGGCTTCTTTCACTTAGCATAATGTTCTACTTATTTTTTTTAATTTTTTTAGTGTTTATTCATCTTTGAGAGAGAGAGAATGGTGGGGGAGGGCAGAGAAAGAGGGAAACACAGACTCTGAAGCAGGTTCCAGGCTCTGAGCTGTCCGCACAGAGCTGGACACGGGGCTTGAACTCACAGACTGTGAAATCATGACCTGAGCCAAAGTTGGACACTCAACTGACTGAGCCACTCAGGTGCCACATGCTCTACTTATTTTTAAATTATGAAATATATACAAAAATATATTAAATGTATATATAGAATTTAAAGAAAAATAAAATGAGTACCCCTGAACTCACTACCCAGTTTAAAAGAGAGAAAATTGCCTGCATCTTAGAGGTTCCCTGTACGCTCTTCCCACATTCATTTACCCACGAAATAACCACAATCCTGACCCTCATGATAATCACTCCCTTGCTCTACTTTTAAATTTTTACCACCTATGTAGGCAGCTCTAAACAGCATACTATTTTTGCATTTTGTTCGAGTGGAACTCTGCAGTCTACATCTATTTTCCATCTTTTGCTCTATACTAATTTTTGTATGTTGGTGTATATAGCTGAAGTTCATTTTCATTTCTGTATATGTTCTACTGTATGATTATAACACCAATTATGTGGTATATGTAGACATTGGGATGTATCTTCTTTTCCTACTATAATAATTTTGTTATAAACATTCTTGTACATGTCTCTTGGTCTCAAGTGCAAGACTTCCTCTAAATTATATACCCTAGAATGAAAGAGAGATTCAAAGCAAAAGTAATTATACCAAAATTACACTCTCATCAGCACGATATGAGAATTCCTGTTACTCTGTGTTCTCACCAGGACTTGATGTTGCCCAGCCTTTTTGTTTTTGCCAATCTGATGGATGTAAAATGGTATCTTATAAGATCTTGATTTGTGTTTTCCTGATTATTAATGGAGGATGAGCAACTTTTCATGTGTTTACAAACCCTTGTTTTTCTCATCTGTAAAAAGCCTATTAATATATTTTATCCATTATTCTATCAGGCTTGTCTTTTTCTTATTGACTTTACGTTATTTTTTCCAGGAACAATCCTTTGTCAGATGGGTATCTTGTAAGTATCTTCCCTAAGTTTGAGGCTTTTCATTCTCTTAATTACAATCTTTTATTTTTTTATTGAGATATTATTTGCAAACTATAAAATGCACATATTTTAAGTATACAATCTGATGCATTTTGACAAATACATATGCCTATGTAACTACCATGGGCAGAAAATTCCATCTCCCCAGAAAGCTGCCATATGTGCTGCCCCTTTACCGTCAATCTCCCCAACATTGGGGGCAGTCATTGCTGGGCTGTCTATCACTATAGATTTGTTTTGTTTTTCCTACAACTTCATGTAAGTAAAATCATACATACAGTTCTCTTTCTATGGCTTCTTTGGCTCAGTGTAGTGTTATAGGTGTTCATCCATGTTGTTACATAGACAAGTGTCTTGTTCCTTTTTATTTCTTATAGGTACTCCGTTATGGGACTATGACAGTTTATTTACCCATCCCTCTGTTGGACATTAAGATTGATTCAGCTTTTGGAGTATTATGAATAAAGCTACTATGAACAGTCTAGTACAAGTCTCTCTATACACACGTGCTTGCATTTCTCTTGGTGACATACATAGGAATGGAATTTGGGTTAAAAAGAAAATAACTAGCAATCTTCCAGAGTGTTTGTATGATTTTACATCCCCACAGCAGTGTTTGAGAGTTGTGCTTGCTGCCCATCCTAGCCAACTTTTGATACTGTTGGTCTTTTTCATTTGAGTCATTCTAGAGGGTGTGATATACACAACTGTAATTTTAATTTCCATTTATCTCATCAGTAGCAATAGTGAGCATCTTTTCGTGGTGACCTATATTTCTCTAGCAAAGGTACCGTTCAGGTCTTTTGTCAGTCTTTCATTGGGTTGTTTGGCTTTTTACATTGCATTCCTAGAGTTCTTTTATATTTTGGGTACAAGTCCTTTGTCAAGACTGTTTTGTTAATACTTTCCACTCTGTGGCTTGACTTTTCAGTTTCCAAGCAGTGTCTTTTCAAGATCAAAAGTTTCTAATTTTGGTGAAGGAAATAAATTCTAATTGTGAGGGCTGCTTGGCTGGCTCAGTCAGAAGAGCAGGCGACCCTTGATCTCAGGGTCATGAGTTAAAGCCTCAAGTTGGGTGTAGAGATCACAAATAAGTAAATAAGCAGATTAATTAACTAAGTGATTTTGATGAAATTAAATGTGCTGCTGATTATCTTTTCTTTTGAGTAATATATTATTTGGTCCAAGAAATGTTGTCTATGTCAAGATCATGAAGATATTCTCCTGTGTTTCATTCTACCAGCTTTATAATTTTAGCTTCTTTGTTTAGGTTTATGATCTAACCTGACTTGATTTTTGTATATGGTGTGAGGTCAGATTCTTATTTCTATAAAGATAACCAATTCAGTACCATTTACTGAAAAAAACTTCATTCCCACTTACAATTACTTTGACACCTTTGTTGAAAATTGATTAACCATATGCTGTGGGTCTCTTTCTAGAATCCCTGTTCTGTTCCATTGATCTGTCTGTCTTTATGCTGATATCCCACTAGTTTGATTACTATAGTTCAAAAGCCAGGCTTTAAATCACCCAGTGTAAGTCCTCCAACTTTGTTATTCTTTTACAAAGTAATACAGTATTTGGCTATTTTGGTTCCTTTCCATTTTCATATAAATTTTAGCATCAGCTTGACAATTTCTACAAAAAGCCTGCTGGGATTTTCCTCTTTCTTTTGTTCTAAACAAGTGTTTTTTATTTGTTTAGTTTAGTTTTGTTTTTAGTATTGCGTTCTGTCTCCGCTCTGGCTATACATCTCTGGATTATTTGTAGTGGTTGGTCAAAAAGTTGCAATATTAGGGGCGCCTGGGTGGCTTAGTCGGTTAAGCGTCCGACTTTCGCTTAGGTCATGATCTCGCTGTTCGTGGGTTCGAGCCCCGCGTCGGGCTCTGTGCTGACTGCCAGCTCGGAGCCTGGAGCCTGTTTCAGTCTGTGACTCCCTCTCTCTCTGACCCTCCCCTGTTCACGCTGTCTCTCTCTCTCTCCTAGAAATAAATAAAACATTAAAAAAAAAAAAGAAGTTGCAATATTGATCTTTAATCTATCATCATCTACCTTGAGTTAATATTATAACTACTTCAGGGGTGCCTGGCTGGCTCAGTCAGTTAAGCATCTGACTTTGGCTCAGTCATGATTTTGCAGTTTGTGGGTTTGAGCCCCGTGTTGGGCCCTGTGCTGACAGCTAGCTCAGAGCCTGGGGCCTGCTTCGGATTCTGTGTCTCCCTCTCTCTCTGTCCCTCCCCTGCTCATGCTCTGTCTCTCTCTCTCTCTTTCTCTCTCTCAAAAAAGAAAATGAAGAAAATTTAATATTATAACTACTTCATATGATATTATATATATCCACATATAATTGTTGTATATAAAATAAAATGCAATTTTAATAATACAATTTTATTTTCACCTTTGTTATACATTCTAGAGTTGGTTTGCTAATATTTTGTTTAGGATTCTTGCATCAATGTGAATAAGATTGATCTGTAATTTTCTTTCTTGTAGTGTCTGTTGGATTTTTATATTTATATCAAAATTATGCTAGCCTCCTGAAATTGAGTAGCATTTCCTCTTTTTATTCACTAGGATCATTTGGGTAAGACTGTAATCATCTGTTTTTTGAAAGTGATAGAACTCACCTCTAAATATAAGCCTGGTATTGGTTTGTTTGTTTTTAATTGATTGATTCAAATACATATTTATTTTAATTACTCCACTTTTCTATTTCTTTTTAAGTCAATTTTGGTATGTTTCATTTGTCTAGGAATTTATAAATTTTATGTAAATTTTCAAAATTTTCAGCATAAAATTATTCATAGTATCTTTTTAAAAGTATCTTTAAAAATTTTTTTTATTGTGGCAAAATACACATAATGTAAAATGTACCATTTTAACCATTTTTAAGTGTACGGTTCAGTGGAATTAAGTACATTCACAATGTTGTGTCACTATCACCTCTATTTCTAGAACTCTCTCATAATCACAAACAGAAACTCTACCCATTGGACAATAAATCACCTTGTCCTCCTCCCGCCCCTCCCCCCCTCTGGTATCCTCTATTTTACATTTTGTTTCTCTGAATTTGCCTATACTTCATATGTGGAATCAAGTAATATATGTTTTTTTCTGTTTGACTTATTTCACTTAGCATTTGTTTTCAAGGTTCATCCATGTTATAGCATATGTTAGAACTGCATTCCTTTTTACGGCTGAATCATATCCCTTGGTATGTACGTATCACATTCTGTTTATACATTCATATGTTGATGGACACTGGGTTGTTTCCACATTTTGGCTATTGTGAACAATGCTACTTATGAAGATCAATGTACATATACATGAGTCCCTGTTTTCAGTTATTTGGGACATATGCCTAGGAGTGCAAGCACTGGATCATATAGTAATTCTGTTTAAGTTTGTGAGGAACCATCAAACTATTTTCCATCAAAATTTCTTACTGTTATCTGTTTATCTCTGCTATATCTAAAAAATAGCTGTCCTTATTTTTTTATTCTTTCTTTTCTCTTCTTAAGTCTTGACAGACTTTACCAACCTTTTACTACTACAAGTAATGCTGTTAAGATATAATCTTATCCACAAGTGATTTCTCTTAAGTCAATATAACGGTAAGATAAATTTCCCAAAGTGGAATTGGTCAGGGGCACCTGGGTGGCTTAGTCGGTTAAGCATCTGACTTTCGCTTAGGTCATGATCTCACGGTTCTTGGGTTCGAGCCCCGCTTCGGGCTCGTGCTGACTGACAGCTCAGAGTCTGGAGTCTGTTTCAGTCTGTGACTCCCTCTCTCTCTGACCCTCCCCTGCTCACGCTGTCTCTCTCTCTCTCTCTCCTAGAAATAAAATTTAAAAAAAAAAGTGGAATTGGTCAAAAGTGTATTTGCATCTTGGCAGATATTGCAAAACTGCCCTTCATGCTGGTCATTTTCCCGTTTGCTCTCATTATCTCTAGCAAGGAGACACTTTGCATGCTCTGTTCTACATCAAGCTTCATTCTTGCCCATCCTTGATCTATTCTGTACCTCAGAGCTGAACACCTGCAAACTACATTTCCCAGAATCCCATGCCAGCTGATAAAAGAGGTGATAATTGTTGTTCTGTTCTATCTCCCCACCTCTTCACTTTGTCTTTCTGCCTCTCCCTCCCCCTCTCTTCCACCCCTGATTCAGGAGGCATCACTGGAAGTAGCTACATCCCTTCAATGATCCCAGCTTTGGCTGGCCCCTCCTCCATGATTCCAGCCTTGGCCCGGCCTCTGCTCCTCTGCATTACTGGCTGGGCATCACCTTGGTGGCTCCAGAACCTTGCGCAGCTACCCCGATGATGAAGCCATGTTGTGCACCTGTCTCTGTTCACACCATTGCCTCCTTTTTGTTCCCCAGCCCTAGAAACAGAAGTCACTTCCTCCTGTTACTAATATCTGAGTAAGCTCATTTTCCTCTTCTTGATCTCTCGGCCCTTTCAATACATTAAATCCCCTCTATTTCAAATACATGCCATGGCCTTTTTCTTTTCCTGGCTGCACCCTGATAATCCTCCATAAAGGATGTACCATTCAACACTCCCACCAGCAACATATGAGACCCTAATCAGTCTGATAAGTGAAAACTGGTATTTTGGTGTGGTTTTTACTTTGTGTTTGTTGTTATAAATGAAGTTCGGCATCTTTTCATATGTTTAAGGTCATTTGTGTTTCCCATTATTTTCCTGTTTATGTATTTTCTCTTTTATTCTATTGAGATATTAGTCAGTTTCTTATTGATTTCTAGGATGCCTTCATAGATAAGGGAGATTAGGCCCTTATGATATGACCTGTCGATATATGTCCTATATTTGTCTCATATCTTTGTCTATGGTGTTTGGGATTTTTTTCCCATGAAGCCTTTTTTTTTTTTTTAATGTACTCATACTACTTCTTTTAGGGCTTCTGGTTTTTGAGTCATAATTAGAAAGGTCTTCTCCACTCCAGATTTATTAAGGAGAATTCCCTCATGTTTTGTTCTAGAAGTTTGTGGTTTCTCAACCAATACCTTCTTCATAACGAATGCCTTCTCTTTTTCTGATATTTTTCCCTATAAATTTCTTGATCTTTTTGTCCAGCTCCCCAAATATCCTTTATTTGCAAGTCTACTAACTTTACCAGGATATGTTGAAATGTTGATCCCTTGGGGTCAGTTTTCCCTGGCATGTGGTGTACTCTTTTATCGGTAGATTAGAATCTTACTTTGTTAGTAATTTCTTTAGTGGTATAATTATTTTTACAGTTTTTTAATTGGATTGCGTGTCTTCCTATTATGGGGTTATAAGAGTTCTTTATATATGCTAGATACAAGTCTTTTATTAGATGTATTATTTGCAAATAGTCTGTGGCTTTTCTTTTCATTTTCATAACTGTTTTTGAAGTGTGAGTAGCTTTAATTTGGAGGAAGTCCAATTTTTTTCTTTTATGATGTCATATCTGAGATTCCTTTGCCTAACCCAAGGTTATGAAGATTTGTCTCCCTATCTTCTAAAAGTTTTATACTTTTGGTTCTTATATTTAGCTGTATGATCCATTTTGAATTAATTTGTATATGAATACAATTTTTCAAGGATGATTTATTAAAAAGACTATCTCTTCCCATGTGAGTTTTCTTTAGTTATTTATATATATGTATATATATTTATGTTTATTTATTAATTTTGAGATGGAGGCAGGGGGGTAGAGGGGCAGAGAGAGAAGGAGAGAAAATTCCAAACGGGATCCACTATGTCAGCACAGAGCTCGACACGGGGCTTAATCCCACGAGCTGTGAGATCATGACCTGAACTGAAATCAAGAGTCGGATGTTTAACCAACTGAGCCACTCAGGCGCCCCTCTTTAGTTATGTTTTTAAATATTCTGTCCCATTGTTTAGGTTTTCTATTTCAGGGGCTCCACTTATGGGCTTAACAATTTTCCCTGGTTTTCTTCTGTATCCATCATCTTCTCCTTGATCCTTTTTGATTCTTTATTTCCATTTTATTCTGGTGACTCTTCTTATTTCTATCCTTACTTCTGTGCCTCTCACCAGCTTGCCTGCAGCGTCTAATCTCTGTTAGGCTTCTTTTTATGTTGTCTTCTTTCTAGGGTGTTTGTGTTTTTACTTCTACTTTTTTTTTTCTGCATTTTACCAGCTCACATTTCCTCCTCTGAGCCCTGAGTTCATTCTGGGAGTGTATTTTTGCAGGCACATTCTGCACCCTGCTCCCATCAAGCTGTGCTTCCAGCTGTCTGTCCAGCTCTTCGCTTCCCCACAGGCGACTTCTGTTGCACTTCACCCCTTTCGGCTTTGAGGGCAATCACAGTTGCTTTTGGCAGTCCTTATGTGTATTTTGAGTCTGCAGATTATATCTGTCTCCTTGCTTTGCTGAAAATGGAGTTGTTTTCCTCCTCCTTGTTGCTTTTGTATGCCATCCAAGGGTAGAATAAGAAAATTGCCATCTTGTGCCGTATGTTCATATCTGAGAGCCCCAGTCCTGGACCTCTGCTCACTTACCATTGTAATGATTCATTCAGTGCCGGAGTCTGCATCGGGGGTCTGCCAACAATTCTGGAAAATTGTAAGATATTTTCGCTTTGAAAACTACTACTTCTCCTTGTCTCTTATAGCTCCTTTTCAAACACACTCAATTCTCTGTGGAACTTGTCATTCTGTTCTTCATATTTTTAAACCTCCCTTCCATATTTGCCATCTCTCTGACCTGCATTCTGCATAACTTCTTCTAGATCTTCTTGGAAGGGCCTGAGGCAACCAATATATTTAAAATGCTTTGGCAGCTCCTGATCCTTGGTCCCCACTTTATTCTTCCCCATGGTATTTTCTATCATTTGACCCTGTATTTTAATGTATTTTGTCTTTTTTGCCTCCACTATCTTTTAAATTCTTTTTTTTTTAATTTTTTTTATTTATTATTTCTAGGAGAGAGAGAGAGAGACAGCGTGAGCAGGGGAGGGTCAGAGAGAGGAAGTCACAGACCGAAACAGGCTCCAGGCTCTGAGCTGGCAGTCAGCACAGAGCCCGACGCGGGGCTGGAACCCACGAACCGTGAGATCATGACCTAAGCGTAAGTCAGACGCTTAACCGACTAAGCCACCCAGGCCCCCCATCCACTATCTTTTAAATTCTTAAGTAAACTTTTGATTCAGGGATGCCTGGATGGCTCAATTGGTTAAGTGTCCAACTCTTGGTTTCAGCTCAGGTCATGATCTCACAGTTCATGGGATTGAGCCCATGTCGGGCTTCACACTAAGTGTGGAGCCTGCTTAGAAGTCTCTCTCTCTCCCTGTCTTTCTCTCTCTGTCCCTCCCCCTCTCATGTGCACTAGCTTTCTCTCTCTCTCTCTCAAAAAACAAACAAACAAACAAACAACCTTTTGATTCAAGTATAACATAGCTATGGAAAGTACACAAAGCAAAGTGTCCAACTCAATGAATCATCGCACAGCAAACACACCCGTGTAACAACATTCAGACCATGAAACAGAGTCCTGACATCTCAGAGGCCCCTTGAGCCTTTCTGCCCCCACCTCCACCAAGGGCATTACCCTCCTAACCTCCATTTTGCCTGGTGGTTAGCTTTATAAAAACGAAACCAGATAGCACGCAGTCTTTTGTATCTGGCTTCTTTTGCTCACCATTTTGTGAAATGCATTCAGAAACCTAGATGATGTTGGCTGTAGCTGCAGCTTGTTCTCCTTGCTGTATAGTATTCCATGGTGCAAATATACCATAACTAATTTTTCCCTTCTACCGCTAAGAGAGGTTTCAGTGGTTTTCAGTTTTGGACTATTACAAACAGTGCTGCCATGAACATTTTGCGACCTGTCTTTAATGCTGTGACCCGCTTCGGTTGGGTGTATGCCTGGAAGCAGAACTGCAGGGCTATGGGGCACCTGGGTGCCTCAGTCAGTTGAGCGCCTGAGTTTGGCTCAGGTCATGATCTTGCAGTTCATGAGCTCGAGCCCCACATCGGGCTTTGTGCTGACAGCTCAGGGCCTGCAGCCTGCTTCGGATTCTGGGCCTCTCTCTCTCTCTGCCCCTCCCCTGCTCACACTCTGTCTCTCTCTCTCTCCAAAATAAACATTTAAAAAAAAAAAAAAAAAGAACGGTGGAACTGCAGGACTAGAGAGTGTGTATATTGGTTCTGAGCTGCTTGTTTTCCTGGAATTGTATCTCTGGGAAACCTTTGGGACTTTAAAGCTTCACCTCCAGAGAGGATTTCTTTGCTTCCTCCGGTTACCTGGGGCACTGCCAACCAAAGGCCACTTTACATGTTTTCCAGCCCACACAGGTGGTATGAGTGCAGAATACAACCTATGTGAGGCTCCAATAAAAGTTACAAATGTTTGAGAAAACTTCCTGCCCCCTCTACCCAGAGACATGCTGGAGATGGGCCTGTTTCCTCACTGTTGTCTTCTGTGTGGTGGATTATTTCTTGACTGAGCGTTTAGGTTTTGGGATGGTAGCTTTGCATGGCAGATTCATTTGGTAAGGTCTGCCCTAACAAAGCACCACAAACTAGGTGGCTTAGAACAATGAGAGACTTGTTCTCTGTTCTGGAAGCTAGATGTCCCAAATCAAGTTGCTGGTTCTTTCTTTTATTTATTTTTAAATTTCTTTTTGAGATTTTTTAAGTTTATCTACTTATTTTGAGAGAATATGAGTGGGAGAGGGGCAGAGAGAGAATCCCAAGCAAGCTCTGCACTGTCAGCACGGAGCCTGATGCAGGGCTTGAATCTACAACCCTGAGATCGAGAGTCACACTCTCTGCCAGCTCAGCCTGCCAGGCGCCCCAGGGTTGGTTCCTTCTGATGGATCTGAGGGAGAATCTGGTCCAAGCCTCTCTCCCAGCATCTGCTGGTTGCCTACAATCTTTGGTGCTCCTTGGCATGTAGATGCGCCACTCCACCTCTGCCTTCTGTCTTCACGTGGTGTTGTTCCTCTGTCCCTGTGTCTTCATGTGGCTGTCTCTCTCTGTGTCCCTCTCTTATAGGAACATCTATACTGTGTTAAGGCTCCAACCTACTTCAGATGACCTCATCTCAACTAATGACAGTTGCAATGACCCTATGTCCAAATAAAGTCACATTCTGAGGTAGTGGGGTTAGGACTTCAACATATCTGTATAGGGGCCACAATTCAACCCCTAATACATGGGGTCTCCTATTAGACTACCCATTGTGGGCAGTGCCAGGCTTTCTCTGCTGAGGCCCCTGCTCTGGCACTTGCCAAAGAGAAACACAAGTTCAGGGCACCTGGGTGGCTCAGTTGGTTAAGCATCCAACTTCGGCTCAGGTCGTGGTCTCACGGTTTATGGGTTTGAGCCCCATGTTGGGCTCTGTGCTGACAGCTAGCTCAGAGCCTGGAGCCTGTTTTGGATTCTGTGTCTCCCTCTCTCTCTGACTCTCCCCTGCTCATGCTATCTCTCAGAAATAAATAAAACATTAAAAAATTTTTTTAATAAAAAAAGAACAAACAAAGAGAAATACAAGTTCTCCAATATTTCCAGAAACTTAGAGGGCAAAAGTCAGTTTTGTTTTTGCTTGCCTCACAGATTGTCTGCTTTTAGTTTATTTTGACTTATGTGAATTTCTTTTATCAAGTCAGCAATACAATTCAGAAAAAATTTTAAATGCAATTATGTTCCATCTAGCATCCCCTCCCCCTCCCTACCATTTCAATAAGGAACATGGCCAGGGAACCCAGTTTGTCAAACTCATCACTGTTTTTTATCTATCCTTGCTCTCCTCACCCCACGCCTCTGCACTGGCAGGCCCTTTATGTTAGATGTCTGCCCACTCCAACCAAACCCTGGGTCTCCCCTCTGCCTTGCAGCCCACCCAGAAGGGAGACCCTACCTCTCAAGTCATGCCCTTTGCCTTGAGGTTAAGGGCACAGGGCTTTGGAGCTAGAAACCTGCATTATGATCACCTGGCCATGCCTGGATTTTCCCACGTGTAAAATGGGGAATTTTGAAAAGCGACATGATACCCTGAGCACAATGAATGCTTGGTAAGGCCAGCAGTATTCATCATAGTACATATGTTCTCAACTGGCCACCAGCCCACCCTCTGGCGGGAGGGATCCAATTAGGATTATTAACAGATGGCATCCTTGAGGAATGGAATAGCTCAGGGAAGATCCTTTGAGGGGACTTCCCACGGTCCCTCAGACACCTCCCCCACCTCCCCACCCCCTCCACATGTCTGTGTTTCAGGGAACATCTACCATTATGTGCCCTGGTACAACACCAAGCCAGTGGTGGCCGTGACCTCCTACTGGGAGGACTCCAGCTTCCGCATGCACTGCCTCAACCTCCTTCACTTCACTCGGGACCGCCTGGTGAGTGGTGCAACAAGGCACAGGGGTGGGGCAGGGCCATCGATGGGAGGCTTGGTGAACCAAATCCCCAAGGATTTGGGAGTCCTAGGGAGCCTGTCACTCTCGTTGCTCACACACTCCACACCAGTGAAGATGGAAGTGTCCGACACTGTACTAGATACTGAAGACTCAAAGCTTAATAAACACAGCGCCAAGCCCCACTACCTGAGAGGGCAGACATGCAAATAGCTACTATAGAGCACAGCCAGGGCTGGAGTTACAGTACCCAGAGCTATGGGGGTAGAGAGATTAGGAGTGGAGGAAGTGAGACGAAGAGAGGATATTCAGAGGTGTTTGAAAAGCAGATAACATTTGAGAGTCTTGAAGAATGAAAAGTTTGCTGGGGGCATGGTGGGGGTGCAGAGAAGGGAACAATGTACAAAGCCATGGTGACATGAAGTTCTGGGGTGGCAGGGCCAAGGAGGTGATGTGGAAATAAGGCCAGAGAAGCTGGAAGGGGTCAGAGCACAAAAAGGCTTATGCATCCGTTAAGGAGGGAAGTCACTGAACAATTTTAGGCAGGAGAGCCACCTTAGATACGACTTTCTTGCACCTACAGAAGGGAAGCCCTGGGTCAAGACTGTACCCCTTACAGTCCTGCCCTATCCTGGCTCCTTCCTGCTGCTTATTCTATTGGGTCATAGAGAGGGTGCGTGGGGATCCTAGCCTTGTAAGGGCATGTGACAGCTTTGGACGGAGGGCCTCAGGTTACCCCAAAGGCGCCCAAGTCCTGACTAAAAACATCTCAGGCCAATCAGCCCTGTAACCCCTCCCGGGTGAGCTCCCATGCTCACTTTGTGTTCTCTCCTGCTGGACAGAAAGCCAATCTGGACACCTTGAAGTCCATACGGAATCCGAGGGACCCTGCATTGCTCCCCCAGTGGGAGAAGCTGTTGAGAGAGCTGGTGGAGGACTGCAAGTAGGGGAGGAGCGCACTGCCCTGGGGCTGGGGCTGAGCCAGGTCAGGTTCACACAGGGTAGGGGCTCGGACTCACACCCTACAGAACAACCCCAGCCCCCACCTCCGCAGGAAAGGGGCTCCGCTCAAGTCCCTCTCCAGCTCAAAGCCCACATGATGATGCTGCTTCTCTCCTCCCCTGTTCAGGCCCTCCAGAAACTGACCTTGACCTCTCCACCCAGCCTTGTCCCGGCTGTCCCTATACACACACCTGATGCTCCTACCATCCCAGACCTCTCCCTGTCATCCTGACAAGCAGCTTTTTCCCTGCTGCTCCTGTCCACAGTGCCCTCCACAAGGCTCTGCCTGTTCTGGAAGATGCATCGTAAGGCCTCTCCTCACAGCCCCACACCCCACTTGGATCCCCACCCTCACCCCCCCAGGGCTTGGTTGGCCCTTGTCTCAGGGCTCCCACTCACATCCATAAGGAGCTCCCTGAGCACAGACCTGGCACACAGCATGGGGCTGGGAGGGCGGGAGGCGGTTCTCATAAGAGCCCGGGGATCAGGGGATGGGACAGGATCTCAAGTCTAGGAAGGGTACATTGGCCTAAGGCAGGGCAGGAGGTCATGAGGAGGTAAGATCACGAGAGGCCCAGGCCCCTCTTTCCCGGTCCTGGCCACAGGTACCCTCTGCCCTGCATGAGCCAGCAGCCCAGAGCCACGGAGCTGGACAAGAAGAGGTGGCAGCTCCGCAGCCTGCTCCTGCAGGAGCTGGCCCAAAAGGCCAAGGAGGTCAAGCCCAGGAACATGGTGGCCACCGTGGAGAACTGGCTGTACCGCCTCAATGCCGTGCTCCCTGAGGTAGGCGCTGGACACACCGCTGGGGGAGGGGGGGGAGACTCGAAGCCACTCACGTAGGCCTGGCACCCTCCCATCTCCGCAGCCCCAGGTGAGCCTCCCAGATGTGATGATCTGGCTGATGTCCAAGGAGCAGCGAGTGGCCTATGCACAGGTGCCTGCCCACAGCATCCTGTTCTCCCCGACAGGGGCTCTGCACTCTGGCAGGTTCTGTGGGAAGATACAGAACCTCCTCCTGCAGGTGAGGAAGCTGGGAGTCCTCAGGCTACCCTGCTCCTCGGGGGGAGGAAAGGGCCCAGAAACACCCCAAAAGAGAAGCTCTGAACTCTTGAAGTAGCCCCTGTGAATCTCCCTGAGGGCATGCCCACTTCGTCTCTCCTGAGCCCTCAACCAAGTAAAATGAGGTTTAAAGAGTCTCCATAGAAAGGCAGAGGACAGTGACCACCATCATGTGGTTAATGCCAAGTTCACATCCCTCATAAATGTTCCTCAAATTCATCTCTTCCCTCATTCTTATAGTACACTTGGTCCAGTCCCTTGTCATCTTTACCTACACCAGGACTGGGTGCTTTCCAAAATATTTAACGTTTATATGGATTGGGCACCAGTCCATCATATCAAATGCAGGCCATACATAAGGCTGGCTGAGCAGCACCCCTGCCCTGATGACAGCCGGTGCTTCCAGCCTTCCCCACCCCTCCGCACCCCCAGGAAGCAGGTGGGGATCTCTCCCTTGCTCTTGATGTCCTTGGTTCCCTATTGCCTTCTGGAGAAGGCTCAATCTCCCTGGCCAGGCCCCAGCCCCTTCTCACTGCTGTAACCTTCTTAGGGCCACATACTCTAAATAGTCCGGCTACTCTCGGCTTCCCTGCCTCCAAACCTGCCTGTTCTAGGCCCTTTTCACTGTTGTAGGAGGGCCCTTGCATGCCCATCTGAGTCCCTCATCCTGCAAGAACCACTGAGACTTGACTCCTGGCTCTACCACTCACTGGCTTGTGTGACCCCAGACCAACCCTTGACCATGTCCAGGTCTCAATCTGCTCCTCTGTTAAATGGGCCTAGTGAAAATGATGCCCCCACCCCACAATGGTAATGTGTGAGGATCAGAGCATATGTCCATTTCGCCACCATCACCACTCCTCTTTGGAGCCTTCTCAGGCTCCCTAGGTGGCACTGCCCCTCTCCCCCACACCCCCACCAGCCTCTCTGTTATCATGGGGTCACAGGTATAATCATTTGCATGTCCTCTCGCCATGGAAGGCAGGAACCCTGCATCATTCACTTTTAGCCCCAGCACCCTGCTCAGTGGAAGGCCCCTGCTCCCGGGGCTCAGGGTGAAGGAGCAGATGTCCCTCACCCAGGCCCCTGCCCCCGGGGGCCATGTACCCCTCTGGGGCTGACCTGCCTCCGATTCAGTACCCAGAGGGTGAAGGACAGAAGGACACGCTGCCGGCACACCTCCGGGTCTGCATGTGGCTCGGCAACGTCACAGACAGCAAGGATCTGCAGCTGCTCCGCCAGGGTGAAGTTGTCGTGTACGCAGAGACGGTGAGCAACGCCCGGGTAGGATGGAAGGGGGAGGTCCAGCCGCAAATAGCCCAGCACCAAAAGTGGAGAAAACTGTTACCAGCAGAAACTTAGGTTTATGAAATGGGCTGTCATAAAGAGCGGTGGCAGAGCTCAAAGCAGCCTCAGATGCCGCCAGCTTGGGGTCCCTTGTTGACAAGCCATAGGCGTGTGATGACAAGAGGAGCAGCCGAGTGGTACCTTAGGGCCAGCCACTCTCTCTCTGATGGAGGTTTGTGAGGAGTAGGCCTGCAAAGTGAGCAAGCCTCCAACTGGCAGGGTCTCCTCTCTCACCCACATGGCAGCCTAGGACCCCTCCAGACTCCAGCTGGGTCCTCCAGGTCAGTCTGGTGGCTCTGGGGAGGGTGGGATCTGGAACATTCAGAGGAGCAGGAAATGGTCCCAGAGAACCATAGACCCGGGGGGTTGGGGGGTGGCGGCGGGGGCATGAGCAGCCAGCCGGTCAGAGACAGCTCTAGAATCAGAGGACGGAAGGACAACCCTTGCTCCCTGAGGGAGGACATGACTCAGGAGAAGGCTCTGAGAGCAGCAGGAATGGAGTTGAAGAGTTTTTGGCTTTTTAATTTACCAAGTTAAAAACATACTTTTGTGGTTTAAGTTGCACACTGTGAACAGATATACCCTAACATGCATAACCAGCCCCTACTCAGGGCTTGGTGACCCCGAGATGAGTGGGGATTTAGGAGGAGTTGCAGGCAGCAGGGGCTGTGTGCCCAGCCAGGAGGATGTGGAGGAAAAGGCTCAGAGGCTGCAAAGATGTGACAAGTGGTGGAGCAGCACTGGGTTCCCCGGATCAGCAGCAACAGGACTAAGGGACCACACTGCAGGTGCCACCAGGCCCTAATACAGGCACCCACCCTGCTCTACCCTTCAGTGGCTGAGCATCCTGGGATAGAGTTGACCTCTGAGCCTCAGTATCCCCACCTGTGAAATGGGACTGTGAGAATTACAGGCGACAGTTCATGTAAAACCCTAGGCATGGGCCTGGCCCAAGGGGAGAGCTTGATGAACAATCTGCCTGTGCTAAATGAGTGCCGTTGGGGGAAAGTGATGGCTGTGATAAGCTCTGGAGGTGCCTGGAGCTGAGTAGGGGGCCCAAGGAGGGACCCAGTGTCCCACCGTGAGCTGGCAGTACAAAGCACTGACAGTCGCCCTCCCCCCAGTACGAGAACCAGGCCAAGTATAAAGACCAGTGGGGACAGCAGGGGCTGTACCACTGCCCCAACTTCTCAGACGTCATGGGGCACAAGGCCCTCCCCAAGGAGGATTTCAAGGCACCCCAGGGATGGCACTGGCAGGGGCAGTGGACAGTGGAGCCTCAGAGGAGGTAAGGCTAGCACACAGGCTAGAGCCTCTGTGCCCCTGGAATGCAGCCCTGGGGTGAGAGCCAGTCAGCAGCAGCCCAGAGAGCTAGGCACACAGCCACCATAGCCTGCTCCCGGGGCCCAGAGTGCCCACCACCTCTGCCCTGGATGCCAAGCCCCGCTGCCCAACCTTGCCCAGAGCAGGTGGGGCCACTGGGTAGGGGAACACTGGGCCCACAGAGGACAACCCCAGGGCCTGAAAGTTAAGGGAGATGTGCTGGGAACTTGGGATTTCGCTGCCCCCAGACTCCTCCTGGACATACACATCAACAAGAGCCAAGTGCTGGAGGAAGTGTATGAGAACCAGTGTCGCGACACCACAGGGGCCTGGGCGCCAGCAGCCATCCCCAACACAGACGTGGTGAGTACGGGCTGAAGCTGCCTCCAGGGATGTGGGGAGATAAGCAGTGCAACCAGGTGGGCACCTCAGAAGCTGTGTTGTCCAAGTGGAAAGA
Source organism: Proteles cristata cristata (assembly GCA_017311185.1). NCBI lineage: Eukaryota > Metazoa > Chordata > Mammalia > Carnivora > Hyaenidae > Proteles > Proteles cristata. The sequence continues at coordinate 1,936,539 of JAESUZ010003943.1, forward strand.
GCACTGGACTAAGGGTTACCATCGAGTAACCCTTTGGGACCTTGGGTGCACACTGATGGGCTTTCTATCCCAGGATGACAGGTAGAAGTAACTTCCATAAGACAGCAAGGAACAATGTAGCAGGGCAGTGTTTCCTTCCTAGGCCTCTTTCAAAGGTAGTGCTTACCCAGCAGGAGGAAATCTGTGTGGGGCTGGTCTAAGCCCATACTGTCCAACAGAACTTTCTATGATGATGGAAATGTTCTATGTCTGCATGGTCCACCTATTGAATTGGCTATCGAGTACCTGAAATGTGGTACTTGTGAGAGTGAAGAACTGAACTTTGGATTTTGTTTCATTTTAATTAATTTGCACTTAATGGGCCTTAGGAGGTTGGTGGCTGCTGGGTCAGACAGCACAGGTCGAACCCATGTCTCATACACACTACCCTCCCCTCCTCAACAGGGACAGAGACAGGGCACACAACAGCAACTAGCTGAGATCAGTCACACTATTTCCCTTTCATAGTCATTAGTATCAATATTTCCTATCTATGGTACTGATTTTCCATAAAGTCAGAGAGTGGCTTCCATAATTGATAGTGGCTATATAAAGTTTCCTTTTAAAAATACATTTACTGTTTGGGGGCGCCAGGGTGGCTCAGTCACTTAAGCATCTGACTCTTGATCAGCTTAGGTCATGATCTCTTCATTTAAGGAATCAAGCCTCACATTGGGCTCTGAGCTGATAGCATGGAGTCTGCTTGGGATTCTGTCTCCCACTCTCTCTGCCTCTCCTCTGCTCACGCTTGCGCTCTCTCTCTCTCTCTCTCAAAATAAACATTTAAAATAATAATAATAAATAAAAATACATTTACTGATTGAAAAGGCAAGTCAGTAAAAGCATATTGAGTGGATATGCAGGTGGCATCAGAAGTAGCAAGCACTATCTGCTCCAAGCAGAGCAGAGAGAGACCACTATGGCCACCATAGTGAGCAAATGTGTAGGCAGAGTGAGTGAAGGTGGCCTCCTAGCTCAGATGCCCCCGGCCCACCTTGTCTGTCTACCCTCAGAACGGAGAGCCCGTGGAGGCCCGGGAGAATATGAAGTGTCCCCAAGGCTGGCACTTTAAGGAGAACTGGGATGTGGAGCTGAACCATGCAGTGGACAATGAGGGTCAGTCCTCTGGTCACAGGCTGAGGGAAGGAGGCCCTGGAGCTTCCAGGGACTGACACTTTCCACCTCACAGCAATCAAGTTCTCAGGTGGGATGGACCTGAATTTCTGGGGGTCCCCCAGCCTCGGGAGAGTGGGGCCTCCACTCTTTCTATAGACATGGGCCCCAGTTTTGAAACAGGGCAGGTTGTAAGTGCCTCCTGAGCACTTACTAGAAAGGAGAAATGCTCATGGAGCCTGGGTTCACCTGAGGTAGTTCCAGGGAAAGAGTGATGGGCTGGAAGTCCGAAGACCTGAGCTCAAGATGCTGACTGTGCTACAAATGGGCTTTGTGGCCTTGTGTGGATCACAGGACATCTCTGAGCCCCAGCTTCCTCATTTGTAAGATGGGCAGTTGGGCCCAACCCACCCTGGTGACCACCCCATCCTTTCCATACCTCAGGGCCCTGAGAGACCATGAGGGAAAGCATTTCCTTCCCCTTTAGCTTGCTTTCTGGGGCCCATCTCTCAGGCCTGTCCACGCCTCCCAGCCTGTGGGCACCTGGGCACCCACAGGCCATGGCCCTGCCTCTGCAGGCTGGGAGTACGGAGTGGGGATTGAGCCCTCAGGCCTGCCCCAGCTCTGGAACTCGGTGGAGAAGACCTACTACACATGCCGCCGCCGGCGCTGGGTGCGTTTGCGCTGCCGGAACCACGGGAAGCTGGGCCTGGAACAGGAGACCCTGTCCTTCCTGCAGCTGGTGAGGGGGCCACCTGGGCAGGGTCCCCCCACCCTGTGCCATGGCGGGGGGGTGGTGACATTCTGCTCCCCTCCCTGCAGCACCACCCCAGCCCAGCCGAGGAGGAGGGGGGCTGGGAATACGGCACCTTTGGCTCCAAGTTCCACCTGACCCCTCAGCCTCAGAGCCGGTTCCGCCGACGCCGCTGGCACCGCAGGCTGATCCCAAACAAGGACAAGGGCATTGCACCCATTTTCCTTCTGGAGGGATCCTTGGTAAAGCTTCAGTGGGCTAGGTGACTCCTTGCAATGCTACCTCTCAGAGCCAGGGCCCAGGCTGGGTATGGCAGACAGCTGGAGATGCCCCAGGTTGGGGCAAGGATGGCTGGGGGCAGGGGAGTATGCACCTCAGATCCACACCCTTGGATAAAGGGAGAAGGGTGACCTGGGCCTGCACTAGAGGAGACAAGAAAAACATCCAAGAGCCTCAGGGAGAATGTCCTGGGTTACAGTTTATGGATCTGAAAGAGCAGGCTAACAAGGAAGAGAACAGGATGCTGTCACAGGGTCCAAACAAATCATTCATGAGCTTCTGGAGGACTGCCCCACAGGACACCCATCCACTTGACCTACCCTTCATCTACTGCATCTTCAACAGTGAGCATTTGAGACTCAGCTTGGGTGGCCCCAGAGGCCTTGCATCTGAGGGCAGGGAGTGGGGAAGGGCCGAGGTGGGGATCCTGGGGGCAGGTGATAGACATGGCTCCTCTCTTACCCAGAGCCCCATTACTACCAGCTTTTCTGCTACATCTACCAGGCCCGGAACCTAATGTCCAACCAGATCCAGACATTCCAGGGTAGGCGACAGGCACCTGTTTCTCCTCAAGCCCCCAGGGACACCACGATGTGGCTGCCTAGCAGCATAAAGAATTTGACAAGGAAGGGGGTGAGAAACATTCAGACCCCTCTCCCCAGCAACTCAGGGCCCTAGCTTGGGAGAAAGATATAAAAACAAGGAGTATAAGGTGGGGCTGTTCTTGAGATGTGTCCCCAGTACTGTGGTTTCAAGAAGGGGGAGAAAGTGACATACTTGGGGACCATGTCCCTCATGTCAGAAGATGGGGGGTGTGGGGAGGAGGTGAGGCATTTCCAGCCCTGTGTATGAGCCTGTCCTTGGTTCTGTGAGGAGGACCCAGTGAAGCTTTCAGGAGAGTCGTGTGCTCCTGCCCTGTCCTACTGGTAGCACTGTTTATAAGGAGCCAGGTTGCTGGCTGAGGGCCAGAGCCAGGGCAGTGGGTGTCTGCCAGGAGCTGTGTCCATTGGGCATCAGTGCCCACACTGAGAGGGCCACGTGATGTCCCCTGATGCCACAGCCACTACTGATGCTGTGGAAGGGCAGCCACATGTAGCTGGTCCCCAGAACTCCAGAGGAGCCACAGGGCCTTCCATCTCCGTGACACTCAGGCCTCAACCAGGTGGTATAAAATAGGTGTGTGTGGAACCAAATGGTGCTTGGCCTCTGGTTACATGGCCATTTGCTCTGTAGCTTGCACTGAGGTGGCCTTCTGGGCAGCTGGCAGTGGCTGTGGCTGCCCAGCCTAGGCCTCCCTGGATCTGGTCCAGTGGTAGCAGCTGCCATAGAGGAGCACCTGGCTTGACAAGCTCAGTGGCTGGACCCCCTCCTCTCCTTCTACGCCCCAGGGCCCTTCATTCGGTTGGTCTTCTTGAACCATAGCCAGTGCACCCATACTCTGAGGAGCTCTGCAGCCCCCACATGGGCCCAGACGCTCATTTTCCAGCACCTCCTTCTGTATGAGAACCCCAAGGACACTGAAGCGAGCCCACCACTTGTGGTGTTGGAACTGTGGCAGCAGGACTCCCAGGTAAGGTGGGCTGGACTGGGCAGAGTTGCTGAGTTTTTCTGTTAGAGGAGAATATACAGAAAAGGGGTGCCTGGGTGGCTTAGTCGGTTAAGCGTCCGACTTTCGCTTAGGTCATGGTCTCGCGGTTCGTGGGTTCGAGCCCCGCGTCGGGCTCTGTGCCGACTGCCAGCTCAGAGCCTGGAGCCTGTTTCAGTCTGTGACTCCCTCTCTCTCTGACCCTCCCCTGTTCACGCTGTCTCTCTCTCTCTCCTAGAAATAAATAAAACATAAAAAAAAAAAATTTAAAAAAAGAGAATATACAGAAAGGGCTCCAGTGGGGCATGATTCACAGAGAGCAGCATGTCAACATAAATGTTAGCCCTGAACCTAGAGTTGTCCGAATCCCAGGGGAGAAGAGCCAGAACCCTGCCAGCGTGGCCTCAGTGTTCGGTGAACTTCCCCTTCCCTGCAGGGAAAGGAGAGCTTGTGGGGCCGGAGCATGTGGTCTCCAGTGGTCTGGCTGGATGCCCAAAAACGGATCCTCCCTCCCCTGAGGTGGCACCCCTTTATAAAATTGCTAGGGGAGGAAGAGGGGGAGATCCTGGCGTCCTGTGAGCTGATCCTGGAGACTGAGGTACTAAGGAGGAGGGCCTGGCTGGTGGCGGTTGGGAGGGGGGGGAGATGTCAGTGCTCACTGTCCACCCCGCCCCACTTCCCTGTCCCCAGTTCCCACTACCAGTGGTCCCCAACTCCACCCCCCAGGAAAGGCCTGGGGCCTGAGGAGCCAGAACACCGGGCTTGGTGATGCCAGCTGGTGATGTCTCCCTATCCCCCTTCCTGCTGCTGCCTGTGGGGCTCTGGAGCCTCCTCACTTGAGCCCTGCTAGGGACTCGATTTGGGGGTGGGAAGCAGGACAAGCCCACTAGGGCCTCATGCTCTCTGCTCTCCCACCTCACCCCTTCAGAGTCTCAAAGAGAAGCCGGCAATCATAAGTGTTCCCTGGAAGAATGGGGTCTACACACTCCCCAAGAGCATCCAGCCCACACTAAAGAAAATGGCTATTGAGGTGATGACGGGGGGGGGGCGGGGGGGAGGGCAAGCACCCCCCCAGAGCAGTCGAGCACCATGGAGATCTCTCTGCTCGCTCTCCTTGGGCCCTCTGACTATCTGATCCAAAGTGTGGACCCCAAAAAGAGACTCTGAGAGATGGAGGGAGAAGGGAGGAATGAAGAGCAGAAGCTCTGATAGAATAGGTTGTTTTAATGACGATCTCTGTGGCAGGTCATAGACAAAGGGCTTTGCCATTCCTTACCGCATCCAAGCCCCTCACTGCCCCCTGTAGTAGGGACCACATTTCAGACAAAACTGAGGCTCTGAGACCAGAGAGCCCATGCACCGTGACACAGGGGTAAGTGGCAGAGCCAGAATCTGGGCCCAGCCCTGCCTGACTCTAAATGACAGTAGCCTGGAGGTCCCCACTTCAGAACCTTTGTGCCCAGCCACAAATCTGGCAAAGACCAAAAGATGGTCAGGTTCTCCTGGCCCTGGAGATCCCCTCCAAGATCAGGTAACCCCACTCTGGTCCCCTGAAGAGGGTTTCATGAATAAGAGCGTGGAGATGTTTCCTGGGGTGCCCAGTGTCTGCTGCTTGAGAGCGCTGAATGACCATGGAGTTCTATGGGATCTGAGTCACCAATGAGCTAGATAGCAAAAGGGACACCTGAGAAATCTGGGTACTCTCTGCTATTCTGGGCCTTCGAAGCAGCCAGCCTTAGGAACTCACTCCAGAGAAGTAACTGGAGGCCAAAGCAGCAGGGGAGGAAGGACAATACCTAAGGGGCCCTGGAGGTCAGTGAAGGATATCAGGTAGCCAGAGGGCACTCCCTCATGGAGGCCTTGAGGACAAGCTCTGATCCCTCACTGGGCAGGAGACCTGGGTAACCTTCAGACTCTGACTTTGTCCAGCTCATTTCCAGGCCTTGGATGTTCCCTGACGCACCATCACTCCCAGGACAGCCCCCTTTCTCTGACCAGGACCCCAATACAGAGGCCCTATCTGTCCTCTGCCCCACCCCTCCTCTGTTCTGGCAGATCCTGGTCTGGGGCCTTCGGAACATGAAGCAGGTGCGTTCCCCCCAGCTCCTGGTAGAATGCTGGCAAGAGTCCCTGCAGACAGAGCCCATCAAGGACTTCCAGACCAATCCCAACTTCGCCCAGTCAGTCCTCTTCTTCATAGTGGTAAGGCAGCCTCAGGCAAAGCAGGGGCTGGGGCAGCCCTCTCCCCTGGGAGGCCTCACGCCTGGGCCTCTCCTTGGGGCTGCAGGTTATGCCTATGGAGGAGGTCTACGCGCCACCCCTCACACTGAAGGTGGTGGACAGTCAGGACTTCGGCCAGCAAACTGTGGTGGGTCAGGCCAACATCAACTCCCTACAACCCTACTTCTGCGACCCCTGGGCTGAGGGCTATGTGCCTCCACAGCTTCCAAGTATGGCCCTTTCTCCTTGCCCTTCCCCAGCCTCACCTCTAACCTGGCACTGGGAGTGGGGGCGGCCCTGGCGGCCCTGCGGGGCTGGCGTCCCTCCTCCTCATCCTTCTCGCTGCTCCTGAGATTCACGATTGCTTTTGCTCCTCAGTGCTGTCTATGAACAAGTACCAGAAGGTGAGTAAAGAGCTTGAGGTCCCCCCCTTCTCCTGCCCCATTTACAGGGAGCAGCCCTTGTCCCCGAAGAGGGGTGGAGATTAAACCGAGTTCTGAGGTGTGTGCTCCCAGCGTACACGAGAACTCTAAAGCTGTGATTCCCAATGTGGACGGCACATTAGAACGGTTTGAGTTTAAGGAAATCCTATAGCCAGGCCACAGGATAGCTGGGGGGAAGGACCCCAGGTATCAGCATTTTTTTCAAGCCCCAACCACTCTCTGATGATTCCAGTGTTTTCAAGATTCAAAACTACCCCTCAAGAGCTGCATTTGTCAAACTTGAACACAGGCATCTTGGGGAGATTTGGAGCAAAAGCAGATTCTGACTTAGTAGGCCTGGGGTGAAGCTTCAGGTTGTGCATTTCTGGGCCCTTCCAGAGTTCCATCTGAAGCTGTGGGCAATGAGGATAAGAACTAAGCTTACCCTCCTCCTAGTTCCTGATCCCATGTCTGATGATCTCATAACTGAATGGACTCCCTGAGGAGCAAGGGAGCCAGGAAAGAAAGCCCTGCCCTCCACTCCCTTTCTCCTCGAAGTCAGGGATGGCGAGTGGGCCGGGCAGGGGACGCCGCACCTCACCCGCTCTCCTTTCTCAGGTCCTAGACTACCTCTATGAAAAGTTCTGGTTCAATTCCAGCAAAGCTGAGGTGACGTAGGCTCAGCCCCAGGGAACAAGGAATGATCCTGGGCAGAGGAAGGCCACGATGCCTTCTCCCTGAGGGCCAGAATGATCTTCCCTCCAGGACGAATATGAGCATGAAGTGGACTGGTGGAGCAAGTTGTTCTGGGCCACAGGAGATGCCAAATCCCTGCAGTACAAGCACAAAGACTACCACACCCTGAAGGTTTGGAGGCCTCTAGGAGGGGAGATTGCTGAGACTCAGAATAAAATCTGCTGGCAGAGACTGGCAAACCTTGCCCTGGTTCCTCTAGGAACTACCAGCGGGGATGGGGGCAGGGAGGAGAGGAGGTAGTTTCCTCCTTGTCTCCCTAAGAATCCAGGCCACACCTCTACCAGCCATGCCTTTTTGGGAACCAGGACTGCCCCATCTGCAGCAGGCGGTACTGACCCTGGGGCCACTGAACAGGCAGATGCTTTGAAGCAAGACCTAGGAACTGGTGGCCCCTCAGCCCCCTGACGGCTGGAATGGTCCCCCTCTGGCTGAGCCCGCTGTCCGCACCAGCCTGGGTCCACACACCCTCCTGCAGGTGTATGACTGTGAGCTGGAGGCTGTGCCTGCCTTCGAAGGCCTGCAGGACTTCTGCCAGACCTTTAACCTCTACCAGGAAAAGCCCAAGTTGGACAGCCCTGTGGTAGGGGAGTTCAAGGTACGCGTCCACCCCAGCTGAGCTGCCCCTGTCTCCCATGCCCCTTCAGTCACCAGAAGACTCTAATAAAAGCCCTGGCTCTCTATGCTCTGTGAGAGGATGGGGCAGGAAGGGCTTGAAACAGTTTAGGGAGTAGGGGAGCAGAGGGTGACCTATGCTGGGATTCAGAGTGACCTCCCCTCACACAGGACAGGCAAGGGCCTCCTCACACCAGCTGCCCGTGAGCCTTAGAGAATAAGTTGCAACCTGAAGGGATGGATGGGGACGGAATGGGAGTCTGCATCAGCAGAAACTGGAAACTCACCGAACGACTAGAGTTCTGTGCCCAACACCCTTCCTAAGCATAGTTGTCCCTGTGGAGTCCCTGCTGCAGCCGCCTCTCCCGTCCTCACGGCTTCCATCCCTGCCAACCTTAACATAGCCCACTCTCTCCAGAGCTCAGGCCAGGGGCACCTCCTGGAGGGCTTAACAGAGCGCGGCCCGCGCTGCCAACATCTTCCCTCCCCAACACACACACAGGGCCTTTTCCGCGTCTATCCCTTTCCTGAGGATCCCGAAGCCCCCACACCCCCCCGCCAGTTCACAGTTTGGCGTGAGAAAGAGGACTTCCCTCAGGAGTGCTTGGTGCGGGTGTACATAGTCCGAGCGATCAACCTGCAGCCCCAAGATTCCAATGGCCTGGTAATGAGCAGCCCCAAACCCATGGTGTTTATGGTCCCCAGGGCCACCCAGCCCAGGTGCCTCCCACAGGGTCCTGGAGTTCCCTCGGGCTGCGGATACCTAGACCACCACCTCCCTGGTGCTAGGGGCTCACTTCTGCCCCACTCCCACCTGCCCTGACCAACCTGGGCTGACTCTCCATTTCCTGTCACATTTCCCTCATTATGACTGAACCCCAGTGTGACCCTTATGTGATCCTGAAACTGGGACAGACAAAGATTGGCAACCGGCACAAGTACCAGCCCAACACTCTGGATCCCGTCTTTGGCATGTGAGCTGCCCTGACCCACACAATCCCACTTCTCCAGGAGTAAGCTCCAGAAGGCGAACAACTCTTGCATTTCTTTGTACCCTCTGAGTTCCTAGCATGGGGTCTCACACACTCTCGGTGCTCAACAGACGGAAGGGTGGTCAGTTCTGCCCTCTCTCTCAAATGCTTTGCCTGGGAAAGGAGTTCAGTGTCCCACAACCTAGGCCTACCAAAAGTTATTTCAATCCATAAGTAGGGGATAGTTAGTGGCAGGTGACAGCCACCCCAGGCTCTGCTCTCCATATTCACCATGACCAAACAAGGGCCCAAGAGCTGGACAGGGAGGCCTGTGGATAACAAGGTGCACAGTCTGTAATCTCCAACACCCTCACCCCTAGGATGTTTGAACTGAACTGTGTCATACCCCTGGAGAAAGACCTGGAGATCGAGCTATATGACTTTGACCTGTTTTCACCTGATGATAAGATTGGAACCACAGTCATTGACCTTGAAAACCGACTCCTGTCTGGCTTTGGAGCCCGTTGTGGGCTCTCCAAATCCTACTGCCAGTGAGTACACCTCAGGCTGGGCAAGACAATAGGGGAGGGGTGGAAGAGGGAGCCCCCAGCTCCCTTTAGAGAGGCTTGCATCTCGGGCTGGGGAACCAGGGCCTAAACCTGGCTCCATCCGTGCCCCACCTCTGCTCATCCTGCAGTTCAAAGCAGAATGTTCTCCAGGCCCCACACCTCCCCACTTGCTCCTCTCCCTTAACCTCACAGGTCAGGGCCCTTTAGGTGGCGGGATCAAATGCACCCAAGCTTCCTCTTGGAACGCCATGCCAAACAGAAGGGGCTGCCTCCACCTCTGTTCAGTCCTGAGGAGGACTCTGTTTTTTACAATGGGAAAAAATTCAGACTGCAAAGCTTTGGTGAGCACAGCATGCTGCTGGAAGGCACAGATACAGGCCTCTAAAACCAGAGGGCACCTGCCCTATTTTGCCCTTTCCTCTTGTAGAGGACAACCATGGCCACTGTCCAGGCGGGGGATAGAGAAGGGGGGGGGCGGGGCACCTGCCTGGGAGACTGGAAGGCTAACAACCTTGTGATCCCTGCCCCTTCTGCCTCCTTCCATTTAGAGCCCAAGCCCCCTACTGTTCGTTATTTGGGACCTAAGAAAGAACGCCTTGCACTATACCTCCTGCACACCCAAGGGCTGGTCCCTGAGCATGTGGAGACCCGCACACTATACAGCGACAGCCAGCCAGGCATCGACCAGGTATGAGACTGGAGGGCTGGATCGGAAGACCAGGGAGCCCATCCATCCAGGACATAGCCCATGACGAGAGGGGAAGGGGAAGCCAAGCATTCACAGATGCATGTGCACAGAAGACAAGCATGTTCTGCACATGTTAGAAGTGAGAAGTTCCAATGACGTCCCTCAGAATGAAGAAATTCAGAGCAGGAAGAGTTCGTCTACAAGAAACCTAGCCCATACATCCGTTGGTGGAAGCGCTAAGCTGCACCCTTACCAGACAACGCCAACACTGCCTTAGTCTCTCCCGAGGGAGGGTGGGAAGGTAGCGCCTGGGGTCAGATGTGCAGACATTACAACCCTGGTTTGCCTGTTAATTGCAGGCTGTGTTTTCTCCATGGCAAGGAACCCCAAACAGAAGGAATAAAAATCCCCACGGGCACCCTAATTATCATCTACCCTCCAGCCACCAGGCCAGCTCATCTCATTCTCCAAATTTCTCAAGCTGATACCACATTCCAGACATAAAGTTCTCTGCTGAGCACTTTTTATAAACCATTCTCATTAAACTTGTTTTCTTAAATGGGGTCAACTTCAAAAGAGTAAAATGAGGTCAGTTTGAAAGAATATATTTATCTACCTTCCAGTGTTGGTAGTTCTATTCTTGTAGTTTTTTCTCTTCCTTTTTCTCACCATTTTCATGCCTCCCTCCTTAAGACATCCCTCTGTGCTTGGTGGAGAGCTTCATTTCCTTACGATAATCTTACACAACATAAAGCGACCTGGACACTTGGACTGACCATGTAGTTTGCTCTTATTGGGGCCACTAAGCTGCTTAACAAATGAAGCCCCAACCCCACTGTGGTGCCCTGTCCAGAGAGGCTGTCTAGCACAGCCTGCTCAACGGCATTAACCCTGCAGCCCCCAGTCACGAGTGATAACACACTGCAGCCACCAGCCTTGAAGCCGTCATACTTTACCAGCCTTACTCTGCACTGTTCTTCCAGCCAAAATGAGAAAAAAGGGACGCTGGTGGGGAGATGCCAGACTTCCTGTCTGAAGTCCATTCCACCTCCTTACCCCACCCTCTGTAGGGACCTAGCCTCCACAGAGCCCAGACCCTGGGACAGAGCCCCCAGGCCACAGCATGCTCAGAACGGAGGCTAGCAAGCCCCAGCCAGCTAATCCATCTCCACTCTAGGGAAAGGTGCAAATGTGGGTGGACATCTTTCCCAAGAAGCTTGGGCCTCCTGGCCCCCCAGTCAACATCAAGCCCAGAAAGCCTAAAAGGTAAGTGACCCACCTCATCCCCATCACTGTACTTCCCAGGGCATGTAACATGGGTGTGCTCACATGCTGGGGAACAGCACATTCTTTCCTTCTCTTGGGAATCCTGGGAGCCTCCTCCCTTGCATGCTCCCAAAGGTAGCATGCCTTGCGTGGGCAAGAGCCTCCCAGCCTCTCTTCCAGCAGCAAGGCTGCAGTTGGGGAGCTATTCCTCAGCAAAGCCTCAGAGTACAGTGGCTGCAGGTATGAGCTGCGCTGCATCATCTGGAAAACGGCCCAAGTGGACCTGGGGAAAAGTTTATCCGGCGAGATAAGCGACATCTATATCAAAGGGTGAGAAAGAGGGCAGGGCTCCAGCAGCGTTCCCTCAGAGTTCCCCAGCTGTTTCATCCCTATGTCCCCCTCCCCTGCCAATTCGTAGGCCACATCTCTCTACTCCCACCTGTGCCTGGTGTCTGCTGAGCAGCCCTTCCCACGAGGCTCCAGCTTGGGGAGGGGCAAAACATGTAAACTCTGGGTGAAATGACTCTGGCCCCAGGTGGTTATTCGGGCTAGAGAAGGACATGCAGAAGACAGATATCCACTACTACTCCCTCACTGGGGAAGGCGCCTTCAACTGGCGGTTCATCTTCACCATGGAGTACCTAGCAGCCGAGCATATGTGTGTCCAAAGCCAGAAGGTAACAGAACTCGTGTTGGGGGTGTGTGTTCCCCCTTCGCCTCCCTCAGAGAACTGCAAGCTGAACCTTGGAAAGTGGCTTCAGGCAGAAACTTCTTTGACAGTCCATCACTGCTGGGTGGTGGGCTACTAAGGGGGCCAAGGGCAATCTCAAAGGAGACAGGCCAGGAATATGCTCTTCTGTCATCCTCTAGGACTACATATGGAGCCTGGATCCCACAGTGATGAAGTTTCCAGCCCGGCTCATCATCCAGATCTGGGACAATGACATCTTCACCCCTGATGACTTCCTAGGTGAGATCCGGCATAGGGCCCGTGACCACAGGACAGAGAACTCCTTCTTGCTGATGGCATTTCTTTGGGCTCAGGGGTCTTGGAGCTGGATTTGTCTGACATGCCCCTACCAGCCCGGCATGCCAACATGTGCTCCATCAAGATGATGGATACAGATTCCAAGTGGCCCTACATGCTCCAGCATAAGCACATCTCCCTCTTTAAGAAGAAGACTGTAACGGGCTGGTGGCCTTGCCAGGTCCTCGATGATGGCAAATGGCGCTTGTCGGTAGGAGCTGGGGAAGAGGTCTATGGCATAGGACCACTATGCCACATAACTGGGCTCTAACAGACTTCTGGGGACCTTTGCTAAATCCCTTTTCCTTCCTGGACCCTAGAAAGGGGTCTTAAACTATTCTTGCACCTGCTGTAATGAACTCAGCCTCCCACAACCTATGGTGTTTCTAGGGTAAAGTGAAGATGACACTGGAGATTCTGTCAGAGAAGGAAGCCCTAATCAAGCCAGCAGGGCGAGGCCAGTCAGAACCCAACCAATACCCTACACTTCATCCTCCCATGTAAGGGTCCTGTGGGACAATGGCACAAAAATCTTTCTTCCTCATTCACAAAGCTGAGCTGCTGGGCCTGGCAATTTGAATAGGGTGGTGAACAGTGGGCCTACAAGTGGAGAGAGGTAATTACTTCTTAGCACCCCAGCTCAGTGGTCGGCTACAATCAGGAGAGAACAGCCCTGGTGAAGGGGAAATGGGGGGCTGGGGACAAGTAAGCAGAAGTTGTTTTAAAAAAGAAAGCTCTTTGGTCCAGATTACTTGACCTGAAGGTTCCCTCTGCTCTCCATCCTCTGACATCTCCTCTGCTTATTGGACAGACGCCCCAACACCTCGTTCTTGTATCGGATACCTCTTATAAACTTGTGCAAAGTTTTCTGGAAACGCTACCGCTTTAAAATCATAGCTGCTGCAATCATGTTTATTATAGCACTTCTGCTGTTCAACTTTATCTATTCAGCCCCGGTGAGTGACAACCCTGGGGACAGGGACAAAGGCACTAGTTGCTCTTGGGATGACTCTAAAGAGACAGCCTCAGGGGCGCCTGGGTGGCTTAGTCGGTTAAGCGTCCGACTTTCGCTTAGGTCATGATCTCGGGGTTCGTGGGTTCAGGCCCCGCGTCGGGCTCTGTGCTGACTGCCAGCTCAGAGCCTGGAGCCTGTTTCAGTCTGTGACTCCCTCTCTCTCTGACTCTCCCTGCTCACGCTGTCTCTCTCTCTCTCTCTCCTAGAAATAAATAAAAAACATTTAAAAAAAAAAAAAAAAAGAGACAGCCTCAGGTCGCTACCTCAAGCTAACTATTGTCTTTTCTCTCTAGCACTACTTGGCCATGAACTGGATCAAACCTGGACTTCGGCTGAGTGCTCCCCTTAAAATAGATAACAATTTCATCAATCTACCAAAAACCCACACTGCCAACCCTTCTGTCCTCACCAGCCAGCATATGAGCCTAAATCCTACAACAGAACATGAGCTGAAATTCCTCCAGGGACCTTGGAATCACCTGCAAGACATCTTTCCAGAACTTCCAGCCCCGCAAGACTAATTGACCCGTGTCTGCCTGGCTTTTTTCCTGCCCATCGCCAGCCTTACCCTTGGGCTTCCTACCAGCTCCTCATTTCTATCTTCTAGGACATACCCAAGGGGCTAAGGATATTCTGGCCATTCTCCTCAGAAACCCCTTCGGACAAGGACACAGTTGTCATTTTTCCACTGAAGTAAACAAGTTTTGTCACAGAGAGTCACCTTGTAACTTGGGGGATGGAAGACAACATGAAAAGCAAGACTCACAAGGACAGGGAACAATGTCAACTTCATACACCACCTCTAGTCTTCAGAGTCAATTCCTCTCCAAGAGGCTCTGAAGTCAGAGGGAAACCAAGGGAAAGGGGCGCCGTGAGGAGAGAAATGGCTCATGTGGGGTAAGCAGCTTGCCAAAATCACTGTTCTCACCCCTACGGTACATGCACAAGAGTCCTGCCACAGACCAGGCATCATCTTCCTCTAGGGCACACCTGGCATTATGGAGCCCAGAACAGTATCTGGTCCCATTCACAATGGGAAATATTTGTTTCTGAATAAAATTCAAGAGCAAAAATCAAGAACTAGGGCAGGACTTGCCATGCTAGGTTCGACAGTTTCCTTGCATCACACATTTCTCAAAGGCTGACCCCATGTTGGGTGGGGACTGCATTTCACATCTTCCCCATCCTGTTTAAAAAGCCTCAAGGAGCCCATGAGCAGGAATCCTACAAAACTCATGTAAGTTCGATCATCTCACATGCACACCCTCCCACGATGAGACTGCTCCCTCTTGTACCACTGCCTGGACCATCCATCTCAAGAACCCACCTAGGTCCTCCTACCAGAGGGGTCTAGCCAATCTCCCCCTGAGCTCAAAAAAGACAAAAGAGCCATTTGCTTTGTCAGTGCTAAGTGGTCCTAAGGCCAAGCTCCAGGTAAGTTTGTGCTCTGGCACCCCACCCTGGAGCTCCTCTACTCTTATGGGGAAGGTCTTAGGAGGACCCCATTTTATTCCCATCTGTAGAAGAGCACCGTGGCCTGTGATGCTCACTTAGGCACATGGGAGGGACAGAAGAAAGCCGAATATGACAGAAACCTGTATGCAGCCAAGGTGACCTCCTTTTCTTCTGGGCTGAGTTGAGGGCTTTCCCAACCTAAAAGAAGGCAGGGCAAGGGTTGATGGGCTTGGGGCTCAGAAGGCCTAGACCTTCCCCCAAATCTACCCCTCAAAGGAAGGACTCTGTTTGATTTCCATTAGCCATTTTAAGAATTTCCCTTAGGCTAAAGAAGTACATGGCTAGGAGGGCTCAGGGCTCCAGGCCCTCCAGGGAGACTGGCCTATTGGCCAACTTAACCACAGGGCAGACAGGTGAGCAGCAAGTGACCCCTTGTCAGATAAGGCAGTGGAACAAGGACTGACCCACAGAGGATGACACTCAGGATCTGTCACTTAATGACAATGAACTCTTCCAGGCACAGATTTGCAACAGGAGAACACCAACGGTTTCTTAGCCGTTAAGAAAAAGAAGCCAAGTTTTCTCTTTGGGTCATATCCAAGCCGAGGCTATAAAAAAGCTTCCTTATGTTTTGAACACTCAGTGGGATTCCAAAAAATCATGATAAACACAAAACATGCAGGCTCCAGAGTCCAGAAACATCTCCACATGGTTAGACCACATGGCAAGTGTTGCTTTTGGTGTCAAAACATGGAGCTGGTCAGTTTCACAGTTGCTTCTATTACATCCATGAAGTCTTCCAAGCTTCTCTTGACTTGCACACCAAGTGTGCCAAACGTGACCAAGGGCCTAAAGGAACCAACTGGGAAAGTCACAAACCAAAAGAGCCAAGATTCACGCTAAAGAACAATTGCTAGAGCAGTGAGCCAAAGCAAAAAGCCCTTTCCCCATGGCCACCTAATAAGGGTCAGTGAAACCTAAGTTTGTTCTGCAGCCCCAGGCTCCCAAAAGAGAGGCATCCAGATGGTCTCTTCTAGTTCAGGCTGAATTTGGAGAAAGCGATGAATGGAGGGAGAAGGCAACACAGGGAATAAGTTTCCATCCAGATTGCTAATGAAAGTTCCTCAGGTGGACAGAGGCTTGGATGAAAAACAATGAATGGATGCCTGGAAGGTCTGAGTAGTTATCAGTGTTGTAGTATTTGCAGATTTAAAAATGAAGTACAAGGGTCCTCTGAGTCCAACAATAAGGCAGCCTGAGCTATGAAATTCTTTTCTGTGATTTTGGTAGCATAACCGCATATATTCTCTCCATCCCTCTTAGCTCCCAAGTGGAAGGACTGCAGGGAAAGGCACATCACAGCAGCACTGCCCTGGGGTAGGTGGGCTTCCTGAACCAGAGTCAGATGTCCCCATGGATGACCATGGCAATGCAGTATCCCTGCATTCAAAGTTCCAGTGACAGAACAGAGTCCCTGACCAGCTGTTGGAGACTAGAGAAGGCCTGCTAGGCTATATACTCAGGCCAGCGCCTGCTCCTCCCACGCCTCATAGTGACAGCCACAGGGGCAGCAGTAGCAGGACGGCTCAGTAGAAACGCTTTCGACTCTGTTCCTGCCACTTGTTGTAGAGTATGATACCAATGACAATGGCAAATACGGAAAACACCAGCGAGAAGAAGACGATGAGGAAGAGGGCCAGGCCACTCAGGGGCGGCAATGGGGCGGTCACTGAGGAAGCAAGAGAGAAGCAAGTCACAATCAGGGAGCCCACCCAGCTGGGAAGGTATCGAGTCTCCGGTTTCTGACACCCATTTCTGGGAGCCAGAAATAACAGACTCTCCCTTTCAGGAGGCCTCAATATAAAAAATGAGCAGCCCAGGGGCGCCTGGGTGGCTTAGTCGGTTGAGCGTCCGACTTTCGCTTAGGTCATAATCTCGCGGTTCGTGGTTCGAGCCCCGCGTCGGGCTCTGTGCTGACTGCCAGCTCAGAGCCTGGAGCCTATTTCGGAGTCTGTATCTCCCTCTCTCTCTGACCCTCCCCTGCTCACGCTGTCTCTCTCTCTCTCTCTCTCCTCGAAATAAACAAAACAAAAAACAACAAAAAAAAAACTGAGCAGCCCTGCTCATCTGTAACACAAACAAGCAGAATAGCAGGAGCACCTGCTCCATGTTCTTTAGTGGAAGAACACAGAAAGGAGAAGGCCCCGCAAGCTGCAGGTGCAAGTCACCTCGGACCTTCCAGGCACAGTGACCTCCCTCCAGCCACAAGACCACTTTCTAGGACCCCCTGTACTCACCCTCAGGCAGCTTCATGTTGTCCACGGAGGGCAGGAACACATCTCGATGCAGCTTCTCCTCTTCTGGGGTTCTCTCCACTGTCAGCTCAAACAACTTCAAGGAAATGACGTCATGATTATCTAAAGGAGAAAAGCACAAAGAGGACCCAAACCAACCTCAAACAGAGGGATCTTTGGAGTATCTTGGTTCAAGCTTCTGATCCACAGCAGTGACTTTGGAGGTTTTTTAGAAATTTATTTTTTAAGTAATCTCTGTATCCAATATGAGGCTTGAACTCCCGACACTGAGATGAAGAGTCAGATGCTCTACTACTGAGCCAGCCAGACACCCCACTAGCAGTGACTGAGAAAAATGACTGTTTTCTCATCTAAAAACAAGGATAGGGAACAGTGAATATTCTATATTACTCAGAATTTCAAGTTTTTATCAAAAAGCATACAATACCTATATAATTTTAAAACTTACACATAATGCAAGAATGAAAGCCCATATCATATGTAAAACCTTATAGTACAGGGAGGGAAGACACAGCACTACAACGTCCCTTCAGTGCAGATGACACACCAACAAGATAGGAAAGGGCCTTATGGCAGCTGATTAATAGGCCACAAGCAGGCTACTGGCATGGCAAAAACTTCCCTTCTGGACTATGCTTAATTCTCTGCAGCTCCTTAGAACTGTGACCCTGAATCTCACTATTACAAAAGAAAGAGTCAGGGGAAAATGGGGAGAGGGAGGGAGGCAAACCATGAGAGACTCTTGAATGCCAAGAACAAACTGAGGGCAGATGGGGTGGGGGGAGGGGAAGGGGGGTGATGGGCATGGAGGAGGGCACTTGTGGGGATGAGCACTGGGTATTATATGGAAACCAACTTGGCAATAAACTATTTTTAAAAAAAAGGAAAGAATCAAGCAATTGAGGGCTCATTTTTTTACTCTCTTTTTAAAGTATTATTAATAATCCAGGGGCACCTGGATGGCTCATTTGTTTAAGCATCTGACTCTTGGTCTCAGCTCAAGTCATGATCTCATAGTTCCTGAGTTCAATCCCTGCATTGGGGATCTGTCATTGTAGAGCCTTCTCGCTCTCGAAATAAACTTAAAAATTAAAGTATCATTAATAAATTCATAGATTCAAACATATTTGCTGTATTTCAATACACTTGAACTTGTACAATCTTATTGGTGCTAAACATGACCCATCTTTCTCCAGTGGGAGCCTATTCAAGTTGGCTCTTGAGTCCTTTTGCGTGAACCCAGAAATGTTTGATTCTTTTTAAAAATTTTTTAAAATGTTTACTTTTGAGAGAGAGAGAGCAGAGGAAGGGCAGAGAGAGAGGGAAACACAGAATCCCGAGCAGGCTCCCGGCTTTGAGCTGTCAGTACAGAGCCTGACACAGGGTTCAAACCCATGAACTGTGAGATCATGACCTGAGGTGAAGCCGGACACTTAACCAACTGAGCCACCCAGGCACCCCAGAAATGTTTGATTCTTTATCGCTTTCCTGGGAGGTTCCCAGCTTGTCCAATTCCTCCTCAGACCTGACATCAGCCATTTCTCCTAGAAGCTCTTGTTCTTTCCTTTTAGGAGAAACTGGTATTACAAGACCACAAATCTGAATACTAGGGGTGCTCACGGCTACCAGGGTTGGTTATTGGAGACTGGATTTCTTGTCGTTTCCCTTTTTTTTTTTTTAACATGTTTTATTTAACCCAATATATCCAAAACACTATCATTTCTACACGTAAATGATGGAAAAATTGTTGATGTTCATTTTCTAAGTCTCTGAAGTCTAGTGTGTAGTCTACATTTATATAGTACATGTCAGTTTGGAATCATCATATTTCAAGTGTCCAGTAGCCATCTGTAACTTGTTGCTACTGTACTGGACAGTGTTGATCTAGATCATTCTTCTAGTTGACTTTTGACATGTATATGGGACCCAAAGGAAACTCTGATCCCCATAGTGCAACACAAGAAAAATACGTTTGCATAGGGCACTCTCTGCCCTGTCTGCTTCCAGCTGAGGAACTCCACTTGAGGTGGTAATTTGGGAACCTCTCAACAATTCATTCCCCAAACTTTTTCCCAACTGTGTCTTCTTAGCACACTTTGTCTTGACTTCTGGCAGAAGAGAGAAACCAAATCATGTTCCCACTTTTTTCTTCCTCACACCTATATGATACCCTTTGAACCAAGGAATTTAGAATTTTTATATATGGGGGGAAATCCATCAATATCTCACATACTAGGATTGTTCCAATTGCAACCTCTGTATGGCCCAGGCATGGCATACCAGGAAGCCTGGTGCACCATTTCTCTGTGATTGTCTCCACTCTGCCGTCTTCTGTGGTTTTCATCTCCCAGCTAGTGGCAAGATGGTTGCCCCAGCTCCAGGTATTTTCACCCTTCCTTCCTTCCTGAAGAAGGAAGAGGGCCATTTCTATTATTAGGCTGGCATTTACAGCTTCTTAGACTCTTATCTTTAGCAGGCTCCCAGAAAGGAAAAAACTAGATTTGTCTTTGATTAGAAAAATGTTTTTGCTGTCAGGAATGAGTTTAAGCCACGGAACAAGATAAAAAGATGGGCATTGCTCCTCACAATGTAAGGGCATCAAAAGCTGGGGGAACTGGAATGTGTCCCTTCTCAGGCATTTTCAACAATTTACTGCATATCAAGTAAGAAGATGTCAATAAGAGAGACCTTAAGCGAAAGACATAATTTGTATTTAGGGATATTCCACAGGCAAAGAACAGAGACTTGCTAATATAGGCATTATCATTAAAAATCTAGAGCAAAGAACTCCTTGGGATAAAAATTAATCTATTTCATACTAGCTTTATTCATAATTATACTAGTCAAAAAACCTAAAAGTTCAGTGTCTTACCTCTTATCAAAAGACGTTATGATTAAGGCTCAAGCCAAGAGAGAGAATAAACATATAAGAGGAAGCTACAAATTAGGAACAAGTAGGAAGAAAATCCAGAGATAGAAAAGTAAAAGAACCAGGATTAATGCCACATAAATCAAGAACAGCAGGAGTTTCAGAGTAACTGGTCAAACCAGCTGAAGAGAGGACAAAGAGCGAGGACTGAGAACAGAGTACCATGCTATGGTGAGGATGAAGCAGCTTTGAGTAGAGTGGTGCTGATGGCTCAGCTGAGTTGGATAGGAGGTCTGAGTGCAGGGTGGTAGGGCAGTGGATGGCCTAGAAACAAGCACCTGTGCATATGACACACTCAGAAGTCTGAGCACAAAGGAGGATCTGGGGAGTGAGAAAAGAGAAGGCAGAGTTAAGAAATTCAAGGAAAAGCTTTGTTAAGAGAAGAGGCACCAGTGGTATCAAAGTATGGAAATCAAAACACAGGCAGAAGAGGTGGCTTGATGAAGAAGCAAACACTACTTTGCATTAGCACCAACCATCTCCTAGAGCCAACTGTGCGAGGATGGCATAGACCTGGGAGCGGTGCGGGGGAGGGTGGTTAAGGATACAAAAATGTCAGAAGACAGGCACTTTCCAGGTACTTGCTTCCCACAGCTCTGCTTGTCTGGCTTTCCCCTCTGAGAAGCCTCACCAAGGCCTGGCTATGAAGACATGACCTCACTCAGGACAAATAAAGAGTGCATGTGGCAATACCTGAGAGATCCCCAGTGATGGAGGAGGTGCCAAAGTAGTAGCCCCGGGGCAGACGGACCCCCGGTACCTCAATGCAGTCCCTCCACTCATGCTTGCCATCGATGTCCATCATTATCTAGAATAAAAAGAAGAGATAAATCAGGGCCATGAATGGAGGTGCGAGGCAGCCCATACCACCAACTGGTCCAGAAAACAAGGACTCACCGTCAGATGCCTCTTGACATAGCGAATCACAAGGAAGGTGTCATAATGCAGATTGCGGACAATGGCCGTACAGCCCCCCAGCTCTGTAGGCCGCCCATCCCGCTCATGATCGTAGCTGAGGGAGCCATTGTTCACCATGGCTGAGATGTAAGGGAATACCCGCTGGGAAAGCAGGGAAGGAAAAGCGGAGGACAGTAAGGAAGTGCTCTTAGGAATGCCTGTACGAACAGCAACAGGAATTGTGCACATACAAGCTGAGCCCCTTCCAGCAGACCAGACGACCACTCTGCCTCATCATTAGCAGCTCCCGAAAACCCACTCTCAGATGGTCACTCAAAGGATATAGCCCAGAAAGGAATTGAACTCTGTACTTGCCTTCAGGAATCCTCCTTGCTACAAACCTGGGGTGGGCCTGAAACGGCCCCTCTGGAGTCTGACTTGAATCCTTCCAGAGATCCCTATTTGCCACTTACACATGGCCCAGGACTGGTGGTTTCCTTTTTATGTATATATACCCATCTCCCCCAACTGCCATGTAAACTTCTTAGAGAAAAAAAATCATACTGATGTGTCTCCACCTTCCCCCAAATCCCCTTCCCCCACCCCCACTCACCCTCCGAGTAAGCATTTTGTACACAGCAGGTACTCTGAAAATACCCATTTGATCAGGGAAACCTTTACATTCTGGATAGTTCCTTTCAAATTCTCAAATCCTATAAGCATACAATGGATGCCATGTGGATTAGGACTCAGAAACAGCACTGCCAGAACCGGGCTGCCAGACGGTGTTCTCCAGCCTCGACTGTTCTTAGCTGAAAGACCTTCCAGCCCACTTAAGCTTCCCCTACACATAACTTCTGCCAGCAATACCCTCCTACTCCACTACCCATTTTCCCACCTACTTCGGAGGCCCTCTCTGTCTCTCCGACAGAGCTGTAGGAGGGAATGCTTCCTCAGAAGTGATGCCCTAACCATTTAAGAACCAGCCCAGTGCGAAGGCAGTGCAGAGGCAGAGTGATGAAATGAGGGGAAACACGACACATGCCACTCTTCAGTGACTTCATCATTGTCCTCAACAGTCAACATGCAAGGTGGAGATGCAGTCAAAATCAGAGAATGGTGACTCAAGACAACAGCCACATGGGTGTGAACAGGGGCAAATGCTGGATGGACATGTAGGGAATAAGGGATGGCCATGGTGGGTCAAGACTGAGTACCTGGACTCCTGGAGAATATCGCCTCTTCTGGGCCTGAGAGGGTCCAGCAGGTTATTATAGAAACGAGAGAGGACACAGAAGACAGACCAGGTCAGAAAGAAACAGCCATGGAAGAGCTTTGACCCAGCTGTGGTGGATGAGCAGACCAATCTAAATCCCCAGACAGAATTGTAGGGTCTGTGGAAGGCATTTAGCAAGTCCTACACCCCTCAAAATTGTGGGCAAAACTCTGTGCATAGAGGCTTGTCTGTTTTCTAAGGAGAGGGTCTGTACCATTCTCAAAGGGGCCCACTAGGAAAACCTCTCTGAGGCTTCCAGAAACTTTATAAAACGAACAGCACTGCATTGCGCAAGAAGGCCCCCCAGTTAGGTCTCTGAGTCAGAAGGCCAGGCCACATGTTTTGTCTGAACTCAGATGACAATATTTCTGTCACAAGGGGAGAGACAGGACCGACAAATGGGGCTAAATTCTTTCAAATTCAAGATGGCCTTTGCCAGGATCTCAGGATACAGCTCTCGCCCAAAGGACAAAAATCCTACCACTTGAGAGACAATGAAGTTGACTCTAATCCAAAAGGATCGTTTACCCTCTAAGTGAGCCTTGTGGACCTACGTTTTCCAAAGCTCTTGTCATTCTAACCTACAACATGTGCGCAAGGAAGAAGCTCCACGGAGGCGCTGTGGCATGGCAGATTTAGAAAAACCCTGAGATTTGAGGATATTCAGCTTTGCTCCGGAAAACCACTACAGTTCTAAGCTACCGGCAACAAGAGATACGTCCACAAGCTCAGGCCAGGCCTGCCCTACGGAAAGGATGTGTGAGGGTGTAAAGCCCGAAGCATTCCTTCCTCTGACACTTAGTGAGCACTTATTAGGAAGGAGGCGCTGTTCCAGGTGCTGGAGTTCAATGGAAAACCAGACAGACAGGTATCTGCTGTCATGGAGCAGACATCCGAGTAGAAGAGACAAACAATAAATAAGCAAATAAAGTCATTTTAGAGGGAGGGGTACTTGGCTGGCTCATTTGGAAAAGCACGTGACTCTTGATCTCGGGGTTGTGAGTTTGAGCCCCACTTTGGGTGTAGAAGATTATTTAAATAAAACTTTCTTTAAAAAAGTATTTCAGAGAGGGATAATGCTACGAGGAAAAATAAAACAGGTAACATGATAGACTAATGAGGGAATAGCTCTCTGAGGAGACAACATCTGAACTTAGGCCTTAGTCGTTAGAGGGAGCCACCGAAAGATCTGCAGGTGTAAGAAGCATGAGGTTGACATATTCAAGGACTAGAAGACACCAGTGTCTGAAACACAGCCAGTGAGGGAGCGGTGGGTGTGAGCACAAGCCAGATCACACTGGGCCCTGGAAGCCATACTGAGGAGCACAGAGTAAGCCTCACAGCAGCCCCCCCACTGCTCTACTCTTAGGCCACTTGCAGAATGGGCACAGGACTACAGAAAGGTGCGAAATGAATCAGTGGATGATTGAATTCCCCAAAGTACTCTTCTACAACTATCATTTAGAACAGGGAATTAGGAGTATGTTGTCAGGCAGAGTACAGAAATGGGCTTCTGACAAGAACGTTCATCACCTCAGTGAACAATTAGGGAAAAGAAGGCACTAACATGGCCTTGGGTAGCCCATTTATCAACCCCAGTACACATGATCAGAAGTGTACATTGCACCTTTCAAGAGGGTGCCTCAGACAACTGTCCTTAACCTACAGCAGCCTTCATCTTCCAAGGCCGGTGAGGCATCTGATTATCCGGGGAACAGCCAGAGGTAAGCTGGTCCCCCAGCATCACCTGGGGGAGATTTCCAGTTGCACATACATATGGGGCCCTCAGTCAGAGTCTCAGTTAGCAGGTCTAGAGGGGGGCACAGGTTTATGTGTTTTTCAAAAAGCACCACGGACAGTTGTGATGTACAACCAAATTTAGGAAACACTGCACCAGAGACACAGCACCCCACACCCTTGGAGCCGGAATCTGTCTATTTCAGCAACTCGTGACACGGCCTTCAACTTTTCACCTCGCGCTAGTAGTAAGTCTTTAAATGCCCTCTTATTTTCCAAGCCCAGTCAGGAGTTCTTAAGTGTTCCTTGGGAAGCCACTAATTTCACACAGCAGCTCATTTTCTTTCCTTGGAAAGCAGCCTATATATATATAGCAAGAACCAAAGGCTGAAGAATCACTCGGACCCAGACAAGGTGGTAGTTTCATTCCTAATTTAAGAGTCACTAAAAATTAGGCACTCCTGCCTATCATCCAAATGATTATTGTCTGTAGGGTGAAGAAATATTTCCAAATTTTTGTACTACAAGGACATTAAAAAAAAAAAAAAAAAAAGAACTCTCGACATAGTGATTGTACCTTCGGCCTATCTTGACTGAAGGGAGACCCCTGAACTTGTAGATTTATAGATCCTATGTTAAAACTCCACAGATCCCAAGCACACGAGTAGCGTAAACCACTAGGCAGAAAAAGGAGCCCCACACGGCCTCTGTAATCAAGGAGACCTAGGTTCTAACTGCAGTTATGCCACTAGGGGTTGTATAACCTGGGCTGGGTTACATTAGCCTTCGAGATTCCGTTTTCTCCCTGTAAGCAGGCAGAATAACACAGAGCTCACTTGGCTGATCATGAAGATAAAGAGATATGTAAATCATTTAGTACAATGTCTAGCATTCAGGAGGGAGTCAATAAGCATTCATTTAATCAAAGACTAATGAATGTCTAGACAGAAATACTATTCACAGGTGCTCATATATAAGCACAAAGCCAGGGGCACCTGGGTGAGTCAGTTGGTTAAGCGGCTGACTCTTGATTTCAGCTCAGGTCATGCATGATCTCACAGTCTGTGAGATCGAGCCTCACATCTGGCTCCGCACTAAGAGCAGGGAGCCTGCTTGGGATTCTAACTCTTCCTTTCTCTCTGCCCCTCCCTGGCTCTTGTGCACATGCGCTCTCTCAAAATAAATAAATAAAATTTTAAATTACTTAATTAAATAAGCACACAGTCAAATATACATCTTTTGGAGCAGTTATTCCCAGGCCATTGGCTGTCAGACACCAATAAAATCTCCAAAAATATCTTGAGGATTAATGGGCTTGCATTGTCTGACCTACTAAACATTAAAATATAATAATGAACAATAATGACAGAACAACCATCTATAATAAATATTTTTTTTAATGTTTTATTTATTTTTGAGAGACAGAAACAGCATGAGCAGGGGAAGGTCAGGGAGAGGGAGATACACAATCTGAAGCAGGCTCCAGGCTCTGAGCTGTAGCAGAGCCCAACACGGGGCTCGAACCCATGAACCGTGAGACCATGACCTGGGCCAACTTCGGACGCTTATCCAACTGAGCCACACAGGTGCCCCTAAAAGAACACCGAAAGAGGGGCGCCTGGGTGGCTCAGTCAGTTAAGCATCCAACTTCAGCTCAAGTCATGACCTCACAGTTCATGAGTTCAAGCCCTGCATCAGGCTCTGCACTAACAATGTGGAGCCTGCTTCGGATTCTTTCTCTCTCCCTGCCCCTCCCCCACTTGGTGCATGCCCTCTCTCTTTCAAAATAAATGTAAAAAGTTGGAGCACGTGGATGGCTCAGTCAGTTAAGCATCTGACATCGGCTCAGGTCATGATCTCACAGTTTGTGAGTTCGAGCTCCATGTTGGGCTCTGTGCTGACAGCTCAGAGCCTGGAGCCTGCTTCGCATTCTGTGTCTCCCTCTCTCTCTGCCTCTCCCCCAATCGCACTCTGTCTCTCTCCTTCTCAAAAATAAATACGCATAAAAAAATAAAAGAAATAAATGTAAAAAGTTGAAAAAAAGAACTATATAATTTCACAATAAACAAGTTAGCATTTATGAAAATTCATTTACTGTTCCTATTCGTTAGACCAGCAAAACTCGTTACCAACCAATATGAGTTCATGAACCTCTAGAAGCTGCTCGCTTAGAGCAGTTTTTTCCAATCTAAGGCATCGTGCAGTTGAGTAAGCTGGACAAGTTTGCTCTCTGGAACATAGATGTGAAGAGAAGGAGGGTGAGAGAAGAGAGGAGAAAACAACCACAATTACTACTGCCAAGATGTGTGCACAGTGTTCCCTGCGAACGCCAGTTAGTGGTGTGAATGCAAACAGCTAGCACTTTCAGAGCACTTCCTATGCCAGACATTGTGCTCGGTAATGTACACACACCTATTTATTTAATCCCCGCAGCCTTAAGGGGTGGGATTAGTATCCCCATTTGACTGGTAGGAAAACTAGTGTAAGTAGTGAAACCAGAATTTGAAGCCAGGTAGTCTGGTCCAGAACACTGGCTCAGTCACTGTGCTTCCATACATACGGTTTAGAAACCAAAAATCAAAACAACAAAAACCCCATGTTTTTAATATACCTTGAGACACAGAAATATTAGAGGAGATTTCCAGAGTTTAAAAGAGGAAGGAGATGACAACTGACAACTGAATGTCACAGAGATTCTGGGCTTCTGTTTTGCTACCAAGGACATATTGGGACAATTGGTGAAAGCTGAGTAAAGTCAGCGGATTAAAAATAGTACTGTTACCACTGCTAACTTCCTGATTTTAGTCGCTGTGCTGTGGCTATGTAAGAGAATTCATTTTTAAGAAAAACAAGTATTTAGGATTAAGAGAGCATGAGAGAAGCTTCTGCACAGCCAAGGAAACAACCCAGAAAATTAATAGGCAACCAACGGAATGGGAAAAGATAGTTGCAAATGACATATCAGATAAAGGGTTGATATCCAGAATCTACAAGGAACTCACCAAACTACACGCCCGAAAAACAAACAACCCAGTGAAGAAATGGGCAGAAGATATGAACAGACACTTCTCCAAAGAGGACATCCAGATGGCCAACAGACACATGAAACGATGCTCAGCATCCCTCCTCATCAGGGAAATACAAATCAAAACCACACTGAGATACCACCTCACGCCAGTCAGAGTGGCTAAAATGAGCCAATCAGAGAACTCTAGATGCTGGCGAGGATGTGGAGAAACGGGCACCCTCCTACACTGTTGGTGGGAATGTAAACTGGTACAGCCCCTCTGGAAAACAGTGTGGAGGTTCCTCAGGAAACTAACAATAGAACTCCCCTATGACCCAGCAATAGCACTGCTAGGAATTTACCCAAGGGATACAGAAATGCTGATGCATAGGAGCACATGTACCCCAATGTTCATAGCAGCACTCTCCACAACAGCTAAAACCTGGAAAGAGCCTAAGTGTCCATCAACAGATGAATGGATCAAGAAGATGTGGTTTATCTATACCATGGAATACTACATGGCAATGAGAAACAATGAAATCTGGCCATGTGTAGCCACATGGATGGACCTTGAGGGTGTGATGCTGAGCGAAATAAGTCAGGCAGAGAAAGACAAATATCATATGTGTGCACGTATAGGAGGATTAGGAGGAGCTTAACAGAGGACCAAGGGGGAGAAGAAGGGCGGAAATGGTGGGGGAAAGGGAGAGGCAAACCATGAGAGACTCTTGAATGCTGACAAAAACTGAGGACTGGTGGATGTGGGGGGAGGAGGGGTGGGCATGAGGAGGGCACTTGTGGGGATGAGCACTGGGTGTTATGTGGAAACTAATTTGACAATAAACTATTTGTAAAAAAAAAAAAAAAAAAAAAAAGAGAGCATGAGAGAAGGCAATTTACTCTTAACTAGTTCAGAAAAAAATTATACACACATGCAGGAGTACACGAATGTGTGTGCACATGCGGGCGCGCACACACACACACACACGCACACACACACACACACAGAAAGGTAAAAGAAAACGACAAAGAAAATGTAATGAAACGTTCATTTTGAGTAATCTGGGTGAAGACCATTCCTGAATTCTTTGTTGTGTTCTTGTAACTTATCTCTAAGTCTGAAACTCTATCAAAATTTTAAAAAAATTTTAATTTAAACGTTTATTTTTCAGAGAGAGAAACAGCGCGAGTAGGGGAGGGGCAGAGAGAGAGGGAGACACAGAATCTGATGCGGGCCTCGAACCCATGAACCATGAGATCATGACCTGAGCAGAGGTCGTACACTTATCTGACTAAGCCACCCAGGTGCCCCAAAAAAGTTTTAAGATTAATCTGAATCTAATATTTACCATACTCTTATTTTTTCTGTCAAAATTTTCAAAATTAAAAAATGGTTTTTTAAAAACACATTATGTTGGGGTACCTGGGTGGCTCAGTTGGTTAAGCTTCTGACTCTTGATTTCAGCACAAGTCATGATCTCATGGTTTGTTGAGTTTGAGTCCTACGTCAGGCTCTGCATGCTAACAATGTGGAGCCTGCCTGGGATTCTCTCTCTCCCTCTCTCTCCCCTGCTCTCTTTTTCTCTCTCTCTCAAAAATTAATAAACTTAAAAAAAATAAAAACACATTGTATTAAAACACATGGACACATATTATGTTCAATATAATGTAATGTTTTTTGTTTTTAAAAAGATGTTTGTATGCTTTTTGTCTTAGCCTTTTCTGATTTTTTTGTAAAAATCAGCTTTTATATAAAAACAAGGATTAACAAAACAAATGTCTCTTCTACAGCATCTCCTTCCACATCCCCACAGGATCCTCCCCCAGGTCACTAGTGGAACACACTGCTGCTTCCACAGATAAACACTTTTCACACTTTCAAAATACTGTCAATCACCTGTCCTACAGTAATCTTCATCTACCTAACACTTTACACAGGGATCTGGATGAAGAGATGGCTAGTTAACTCAGCAACACCACCTTATTCGGTGGGTAACCAGATCAGTGAAATTCTCACCACATTACTGGGCAGCATGAGGGGTTCCAACCCTTCTGCCCCCAAACTATTACTAACCTATGCTACTGACTGTGTCCCCAAGTCTCAAAGCTTCTCAAATGAAGGACACAGAAAAATGACACCTCTAAGCCAGCTGACTGCCTAGAAGACCTTTAAATACTTGAACATTATCCTCATCTCTTAAACTCATTGAATTATTTTAATCCCACTCATCTCAGTTGAGACCCCACCAGAATAAACCCAAATAACATAACTTAAGGACTTCAATGGAGTGCTCCAGAATCAGGAAACTCTTTTATCTTTTTTTAAATGTTTATTTATTTTGAGAGAGAAATAGAGTGCACAGGGGAGGGACAGAGAGAGTGGGAAAAAAAGAATCCCAAGAATCCCAAGTACTGTCAGCACAGAGCCCAACGCAGGGCTCAAACTCACGAACAATGAGAACATGACCTGAGTCAAAGTCAAGAGTCAGACACTTAACTGACTCAGCCACCCAGGCACCCTAACAGCAGGAAATTTTAACTTGAGATATGCCTGAAACCCAAGACACTTGAGTTTATAACCCAACTACCCACATTACAAACGCCAAGATTCAGAATATTGTCTAATGTGTATGCCTCAATTTCACTGCTACCCATCATTCTGATAGTATGTGACTATTTGTTTTGAGTGAGAAGATGTATCAACTTTCCAGATCTTGTCTATAGTCCTACTTCGGGGAGCCTATAAAACTCCCCAAAACATAGGTAAAATCCTACATCTCCTGCACCTTGCTGTGGGCCTACCACTTTCATCATATTGTCAAAACCCAAAGAAAGGGAAAGAACTAACCCAGAGCTAAGTGTCCTCTGGAGCACTGGCTCTTGCTTTCTTCTTCCTCTTTCCTTCTTTCACGGTCTCAAAAAAGAAACATTCTGTTCTCCTCTCCTTTGTTCAATTCTAATAGAAAGCCATAGATTTCTACTTCCGTTGAAAACTAGCTCTCGGTACAGCTCAGCCTTGGTGCTTAATCACATCTAGAGAACTTGCCAAAATCCCCTGGGCCCAGTTTCCAAAGGAGCCTCTCTTCAGAAACACTGCCTCACCTAGGGCTGAAAAAAACCCAAAGTCACATCCAAGCTGGAGGACAATGAGAGAATTTAAGGTGCTGTGGAACTCCTTTACTGATTCAAAGATTCTTTCTGCCAAAAACAGACAGACCCAAGAGGGATCAGTATCTTCATCACTTAAAGGAATGTGTTTTTTAAATGGATGGCATTGTATTATCAATTTTTTTCTAGTTTCAAAGGAGAAAAAACAGTTATCACATTAAGAAAATATGCGAGGAGCACCTGGGTGGCTCAGTCAGTCAAGCATCTGACTTCAGCTCAGGTCATGATCTCATGGTTCATGGGTTCAGGCCCCACACTGGGTTCTGTGCTGACAGCTCAGAGCCTGGAGGCTACTTCCGATTCTGTGTCTCCCTTTCTCTTTGCTCCTCCCTCATTAATGCTCTGTCTCTCAAAAATAAATAAAAGTTTAAAAATTTAAAAAAAAAGAAAAGAAAATATGGGAAACACCTCATAGACTAGACAAACTAGACTTCTTAATTTTTTTTAATGTTTTTTATTTATTTCTGAGAGAGAGAGAAACAGACAGTGTGAGCAGGAGAGGGTCAGAGAGAGAGGGAGATACGGAATCTGAAGCAGGGTCCAGGCTCTGAGTTAGCTGTCAGCAGAGCCCGACGCGGGGCTCAAACCCACAAACCGTGAAATCATGACCTGAGCTAATGTTGGACGCTTACCCAACTGAGCTACCCAGGCACCCCTAGACAAACTAGACTTCTAAGCTGGTGTGATCTGGGAAGAGCAGTGAACTGTTTCTGCCTCCTGGGGTAAGACCCAAATACAAGTCTCGCCAGGAAGAATGAGGGCCACGGCTCAAAGGACTGCACTTCTGTGCTCTCATTCAAGAATAGCCTCTTGTCATCATACTCTGATTTCAAATGAAGGAAGACCTTCCTACTCTAAGACTGCTACTGAGTTCCCTGTAACTTTTCACCAATATCTGGGTTCTCGTGAGAAACTGATGATCATCAGCTGATGACCTCATAGTACCAAGAAAAGATCAGGTCATGTTTCAATCAGTGCTTTTTAAAAATAGCGATGCTAAGATATAATTCATATACCACATAATTCACCTAAAGCTTATAATTTAATGGCTCTTAGTACATTCGCAGAGTTAAGATTATGATTACTACAATCAACGTTAGGGCATTTTCATCACCCCGGAAAGAAACCCCAGACCCACCAGCAGTCATTCCCCACCCCTCCCGCCAGGCAAACCATTCATCTACTTTCTGTCTTTATAGATTTGCCTATTCGAAACATTTCATATATATGGGATCATACAACATGCGGTTTTTGGTGACGCTTCTTTCACTTGGCATATGTATTCAAGTGGCATCCACATCAGAGGACCTATCAATGCTTCATTTTCCTTTTAATGCTGAATGATATTCCATTGTATGAATACACATTGTTGACTCATCAGTCGGTAAGACATGGAGTTAAATGTTTCTTGGCTATTATGAATAGTGCTGCTATGAACATTCATGTAACTTTTTGTGTAGACATAATTTTAATTTCTCTTGGGTATATATACCTAGGAGTAGAATTGCTGGATGATATAAACTCTATATTTAGACATTTGAAGAACTGCCCAACTGTTCTCCAAAACAACTGCTCCATTTACATTCCCACTGGCAATGTATGAGAGTTCCAATTATTCCACATCCTTGCCAGCACTTGTTAGCCTCTGTCTTTATTTTAGCTATGACTAAATAGCCACAAGTGGGTGTTAAGTAGCATCTCATTTGGTTTTGATTTGTATGTTCCTAGTGGCTAATGATGTTGAACATTTTTTCATGTTTATCAACCCTTTGTATATCTTCCTTGGGGAAATACCTATTCAGATCCTTTGGTCTTTTTTTTTTTTTTTTTTTTTAAGATTTTATTCTCAGGGGCATCTGGGTGGCTTAGTCAGATAAAAGCCTGACTTCGGCTCAGGTCACGATCTCATGGTTTGTGGGTTGAACCTCCACATTGGGCTCTGTACTGACAGCTCGGAGTCTAGAGCCTGTTTTGGATTCTGTCTTCCTTTTCAATCTGCCCCTCCCCGGCCTATGCTCGCTCTCTCTCTCAAAAATAAAATAAAAACATAAAACTATTTTAAGAAATCTCTACACGCAACGGGGGGCTCAAACTCACAACCCCAGATCACATGGTCCACCAACTGAGCCAGCCAGGCACTGCAGCCATTTTTTAATTGGGTTGTCTTTTTTACTATTGAACTATATCTAGAATACATAAAGAACACATCCCTTACCAGATATAGGATTTTCATTTATGTTTTCCCACTCTGTGGGTTGTCTTTTCACCTTCTTGATGGTATCTTCCAAAACAGGAGGTTTTAATTTTAATGAAGTCCAACATAGTTGTGAGTTTTGGTTTTGGTGTCATATCTACAAAACCAATGCCTGATCTAAGTTCATGAAGAATTAGCCACTTGTTTCCTTTTTTTTTTTTTAAATGTTTTATTTATTTCTGAGAGAGAAAGAGAGACAGCATAAGCATGGGAGGGTCAGAGAGAGCGGGAGCTACAGAATCTTAAGGAGGCTGTGAGCACAGAGCCCGACAAGGGGCTCGAACCCTTGATCAGTGAAATCATGACCTGAGCTGAAGTCGGACGCTTAACCGACTGAGTCATGTTTTTTTCTGATAGTTTTATAGTTTCAGTTTTTACAATCAGTTCTTCAATTCATTTTGAATTACATTTTGTGTATGGTGTGAGGTATGGAACGATTTCCTGATTCTGCATGTGGATATCCAGTTGTGTTAGCACCATTTGTTGAAGGTAGTTCTTGAAGGTAGTTCTTTCCCCCATTGAATTGTCTTGATAGTCTTACCAAAAATCAACTGATAAAAAAAAAAAAAAATCAACTGATCACAGGGGCGCCGTGTGGCTCAGTCAGCCAAGCATCTGACTTCAACTTAGGTCATGATCTCAACGTCTGTGAATTAGAGCCCCACATCGGGCTTGCTGCTGTCAGGACAGAGCCCACTTTGGATCTTCTGTCCCCTCTCTGCCCCTCTCCTGCTCACACTCTCTCTCTCAAAATAAACATTTTTTAAAAAATCAATGATCATAAACGTGAGGACTTATTTCTAGGCTTTCAATTTTATTCCATTGATCTATAGGTCTATCCTTATGCCAGTACCACACTGTCTTTATTACCATAGCTTTGTGATAAGTTTTGAAATGAAGAAGCCTAAGTTTTCCAACCTCACTCTTTTTAAGTTAAAAAAATTGTTTTAATGTTTTTTAATTTACTTTTTGAGAGAGAGAAATAGCAACCCAGGGAAGGGCAGAGAAAGAGAGGGAGAAAAAGATACCAAGCAGGCTCTGCACTGTCAGCACAGGACCTGATGTGGGGCTCAAACCCATGAACTGTGAGATCATGACTTGAGCCAAAATCAAGAGCTGGATGCCTAAGTGACTGAGCCACCCATACACCCCACCAACTTCACTCTTCTTAATCAGTATTATTTTAGCTATTCTGGTTCTCTTGAATTTCCCTACTGATTTCAGGATCACTGAATTTCTTTAACAAAGCCAGCTAGGTTTTTGATAGCTAGGACAAGTGTCAAATCTGGAGACCAATATAGGGAGTGCCATCATCTTAACAATCTAGTGGACACTTCAACAACATGGAATTTAACTGCACAGGTCCACTTCTATGTGAATTTTTAAAATATAAATACAATACTGTAAATATATTTCTTCTTCATGATTTTCTTAGTAACATTTTCTTTTCTCTAGCTTACTTTAAGAATATAGTATACAATACATATAACAGACATAATGTGTTAATCAACTGTTTATGTTATCAGTAAGGCTTCTGGTAAGCAATAGGCTATTAGTACTTAAGTTCTGGGGGAGTCCAATGTTACATGTGGATTGTCGACTCCATCAGAGGTCACTGCCCCTAACCCCTACACTGTTTGAGGGTCAACTGTACTAAGTTTTCTGATCCATGACATATCTTTCCAT
Source organism: Proteles cristata cristata (assembly GCA_017311185.1). Lineage (NCBI taxonomy): Eukaryota > Metazoa > Chordata > Mammalia > Carnivora > Hyaenidae > Proteles > Proteles cristata. The sequence goes on from JAESUZ010003943.1 coordinate 1,970,579, forward strand.
TGACTTAGATCTTTACTTTCAACATTTTATAGTTTTCATAGTGCACTTTAATTTGTTAAATGTATTTCTAAGTATTTTACTCTTCATGATAGTATAAATGGAATTGCTTTCTTTCATTTTCTGACTGCTCAATGTCAGCAGCAGAATTGATTTTTATATGTTGATCTTGTAGACTACAACCTGCTGAATTCATTTATAAGTTCTAGTAGTTTTCTTGTGGATTCTTTAAGATTTCCTATATACAAGATCACGTTGTCTACATATAAGAATACTTACTTCTTTCTTTGCAATGTGGATGTTTTTTATTTTATTTTCTTACCCAACTGACCTGACTAGAACCTGCAGTACAATGTTGAATAGAAGTAAGAAGAACAGATATACTTTATTTCTGATTTTAGAATGAAAGCATACAGTCTTTCACCATTAAGTACATTAGATGAGGGTTTTTCATAGTTACCCTTTATCTGATTGAAGAAGCTCCCTTCTATTCCTAATTTGTTTAATGTTTTTGTTATCATAGAGGTACTAGGGGCGCCCAGCTGACTCAGTTGGTAGAGTGGGCAACTCTTGATCTCAGGGTTGTGAGTTTGAGCCCCACATTGGGTATAGAAATTACTTAAAAATAAACTCTTAAAAATAAATAAATATAATAAAGAGATATTAAATTTTAACAAATACTTTTCTTACATCTATTGATATGATCATATGGTTTTTGTCCTTCATTCTTTTTTTTTTTTAAGTAGGCTCTATGCCCAACATGGGGCTTCAACTCTTGACCCTGAAATTGAGAGTTGCACCCTTTACCACTGAGCCAGCCAGGTGGCCCTGTCCTTTATTCTATCAATATGGCCTATCATATTAATTTCCAGATTTTTAAAGCTTTTATTTATTTAAGTTATCTCTACACCCAACGTGGGGCTCGAACTCAGGCCCCGAGGTAAAGAGTCACATGCTCTTACAACTGAGCCACCTAGCCGTGCCTTAATTTTCAGATTTTAAAGCAAACTTGAGGGGCGCCCGGGTGGCTTAGTCGGTTAAGCGTCCGACTTTCGCTCAAGTCATGATCTCGCGATTCGTGGGTTCGAGCCCCGCGTCGGGCTCTGTGCTGACTGCCAGCTCAGAGCCTGGAGCCTGTTTCAGTCTGTGACTCCCTCTCTCTCTGACCCTCCCCTGCTCACGCTGTCTCTCTCTCTCTCTCTCTCTCTCTCTCTCTCTCTCTCTCCTAGAAATAAATAAAAAACATTAAAAAAATTAAAAAAAAAAAATAAAGCAAACTTGAATTCCTCAGATAAATACCATGGTCATGGTATATAATCCTTTTTATGTTGTGGTATTTGGTGTCTTCATATCTTGTTGATGATTTCTACATCTATATTCATAAGAGATATTGGTCAGTAGTTGTCTTTTCTTGTGATGTCTTTATCTGGTTTTGGCATCAGGATAGTACTGGCCTCAAAGAATGAGTTGGTTAATGTCCTCTCTTATATTTTGTAAGAATTCTTGGGAAGAATTGGTATTAAATCTACTTTCTATGTTTGATAGAATGAACCAGTGAAGCTTTTCTTTGTGACTCATTTTTTATTACTAATTCAATCTCTGACCCGTTATTGATCTATCCAAATTTCCTATTTCTTTTTCTTTTTTTTTTTAATGTTTATTTAGTTATTTTGAGAGAGAGAGAGCACAAACAGGGGAATGAGGGAAAGAGAGAGAGATGGAGAGAATCCCAAGCAGGCTCCACACTGTCAGAGCAGAGCCTGACGCAGGGCTCAATCTCACAAACAGTGAGATCATGAGCTGAACTGAAATCAAGAGTCAGACGCTTACCTGACTGAGCCACTCAGATGCCCCAGATTTCCTATTTCTTCAACTATTATTTTAACAATGACTTACAATCTGGTAACCTCACTATGGCACAGGTAGTACCTTGAACTCCCAAACAGCAAAACACTTGACTCACCTAAATTATAATTCTTATATTGCTGACAAGGAAACTGAGGTTATATGACTTTTAACAATCTGTCCTGATTTCAGAGAGCCAGGCCTACACTGAACTCCCTTACCTTCTTCTTAGATGCATTACCAGTTACTAATAGTTTCCCAGTATTTCCTTATGAATAAATGTGGTAGCAAGTGAGCTGAGCAACAAGGTCATATGCTCTGGTGACAAAGAAACAAGAAACCATAGAAACATTTTCCCACTACCTTGAGGGATTTGATGACTTGCTCCACACCCCCATCCTGACAGCAACTTGTCCTCCTAGTCCAGCACATCTTCTATGGAATATGTGCAAGTTTCCAAAAGGTGCCATATAACCTCTTCTTATGTGTTTATGACTGGAATCAAACCCTCTATCTGTGTATCACTGACAAATTTTTCAACCTTTCTACACTTCAGTTTCTTCCCCATAATGTACAGATAACAATAATATCTACCCCAAAGAGTTGTTACACATATATATACTAAACATATAATATATACATATATATATATATAATATACACACAATATACACAATATAACATACTAATAATACATGTACAAGAGTTTGAAACAATGCCTGGCACCTTTATGTATGATATCAAAATAAATCATGTTGCCACCAAAACACACTTGATTTTACCCTATAAAATAGTTCCAGGTGTATACTTTCTATACTCTGTACATTAGAACATAAGCTCTCAGAACTGAAATTACATAGGAGATGACATGAGAATAATAAATGTTTCCATTCTCAAGGAAATCAATCTGCAGAAGAAACAATGGAAAGAAGGGAGGAGGCAGAGCACCATAATTAAAAGCACAGTCTCTGGAATCCAGTGGGCCTATGTTCAAAACCTGACTCCACCTTACATCGGCTGTTCCCTTGAACAAGATACTTCTCTAAGCTTCTGTACTCACTAGTAAATGGGGAAAAATAATACTAACTCTAGGGAGTTTGGATCAGAATTAAGGCATTATTTGTACGTACCTGGCACATAATGGCCACCTAATAAACAGAAACCACCTTTATGAGTTTTCTTAAATTTCATTTTAATAAACAAATTTGATTAACAAGTAAGCTCTTACTATGGAAACAAGGACCTGATGTTGATCCAAGGGTTCCCAATGTTGGCTATACATGTGACTCACCTGGAAAGCTTTGAAAAAGTAAGGTTGCCTACACTGCACTGAAGACAAACAGAATTTTACTCTCTGAGACCAGGGTCTCGGCATCAGTATTTTTATTTTTAAAATATTTTTACTTAAAATTTTTGTATTATTTTTGAGAGCATGAGTGGGGAAGGGGCGGAGGCGAGGGCAGATAGAGGATCCTAAGAGGGCTCTGTGCTGACAGCAGAGAGCCCGATGTAGGGCTCAAACTCATGCCTCATAAGATCATGACCTGGGCCAAAGCTAGAGAATAAGCTAGGGAGGGGCAGAAAGAGAGGGAGATACAGAATCTGAAACAGACTCCAGACTCTAAGCTGTCAGCACAGAGCTTGACACAGGGCTTGAACTTGTGAACCGAGAGATCATGACCTGAGCCAAAATTGGATGCTCAACCAACTGGGCCACCCCCAGGTGCCCCTGGAACTCAGTAATTTTAAATGCACTCCAGGTAGATATGCCTAGGTGGCTCAGTCAGCAAAGCGTATGACTTTGGATCAGATCATAATCTCACAGTCAGTGAGTTGAAGCCCTACGTGCTTGCTGCTGTCAACACAGAGCCTGCTTCAGATCCTCTGTCCCCACCCCCCTCTCTCTGCCTCTCCCCTGCTTGCTCTATCTCTCAAAAATAAACATTAGAAAATAAAGAAATAAATGCACTCTAGGCAATTCCAATGAGTAGCTGGGAGTGAGAACCATTAACAGCTAGCTAGAAAATTTGATTTTTACTTTTTTTACCAACTGAAACTAATTTTACTGATTAACATCTACTCTTCTTACGAAATAAGGCCGTCAGATCTGCCCTCTCAAATCAGAATTACTATTATCTGATGCTGAAACGGAACCTGAGGGAATCTGAACAATTTATTTCTGGGAGAAGCAGAGGGCTAGGTTTAAAACTCCAGTCAAGCCCTAAAGCCAATACCTCTTACTCAGATGCACTTCTAACTACTACTATTTCCTCAGCATGACTGCAAGCCTAGTCATCACATTCTCCTCACTAAAATCCTTTAACACACTTACCCCCTTAGAATACAATCCAGACTCCTTAACAGGAACACCTCTCTTCAGAATTTGGTCCAACAATGTGCATGGGGAGGATGAGTCATGAACATTTGGATGGCTCTGGTGCTGGTCTGAACACCCAAATCACTAACCACCCAAGGAGACACTGCTCAATCTCAGTGGCCAGTCAACCTGCCCAACAGGGAACAGTGTTAATACTAAAGAATGCAGTGGGAATGGTGGCCCGTGAAATTGTGCGACTTGGCAAGACTCTGGCCCCTTTTTTCTTTCTAGCCTCATTTCTCTCTGACCCCTTTTCCCCTCATACTCTGTCCCTTCTCTCACTTTATCATCTTAAAACACGCTTTTCCCTCTGCATGGAATACTGGTTCCTAATTCTGCAGACTTCAACGTAAATGTCACTTCCTAGAGGAAGTCTTCCCCACCACCGCCACTGCCACACTGTCCCGCTCCAAGTCAGACATGCCTCTGGGTCTTCTACGGCACCCCACAGTTCCCCATCGGCATTCTCGCACCTCAGTGCTACGGAGTGCGGGACTGATGCTGATCTTGCTCACTAACTTCCCCCTTCTAGAAAGCGCCTGATGTATGGTGGCTTGAAGAGGAGCCCAGAGGCAACAAACATGGAGAAGTGACTCTGTAAGTGTCCCACAACAAACGGTAACTCTCCAAACTCAGGTCTCTCATTCCACCTCCCTCAGGTGAGCTCCGTGGGCAATGCTAAAAATCGTTGAATCTGGGTGTTGCATATATGATGATGTATTCTTCCAATTTTGTAAATAAGTTTGTTATTTTTCATATAAAGCTTTTAGGGAAAAAAAGTAAAGCGAGTGCTGTCTGCATCCCTAATCCTGCCTTTCTTGCCAACTATTATTTAGCTATCGGATACCCATAAGCAACCTGCCATCATCATTTTCCTACCATGTGGTAGCAGGGCCATCAGGCAAAGAGTGAAAACCTGTTGGCAGTCTAAGAAAGTAGTAAAGAGCCCTAGGGTCAGCCGACAAAAAGCAAGAAGCTCCGGCCAACAGCCAGATACCAGATTGCAACAAAATGCTAGGACTCCATCAATCTCCTTTTACCACCTTTCCCACAGGAGAGCAGACCTGCCGTTCAGGTCTAAAAACAGGAAGAAGAAGAAAAGGATCCTCGAAAGAATGAGCAAACTGCAGAAGAGAGTACACAGTGGTGATCTATTAAGTCAGGGGAACCGGGTTATATAAATTCAGCTGGCTCTGATGCCGGCTAGTAGCCCAATCACCAGCCAGCCAAGCAGGCTCAATTCCAGCAGCTACCTAACGTGCACAAGAGAACACTGTGAACACTAAAGAAAGAGCCCCCAGTCACAACAGTCATTCCCAAAGGTCTGTGCACCATAAACAATTCTGTCTAGAAAATGCTGACAAGGATATTAGCTTTTCACATTCAACAGATGAAGAAAATAGAACCGAACCCCTCACATTCTATCCCGTTCCCTCACGGACATCCCTGAGGCAAAGGACTGTGATGTCAGTGCAGCTGTGACCTCAGCTCTGACACTTGCCATTTACCTCTTGCTGCTTCTCCTCATTGGGGTACGTGTCTACAAATACTCCCAGCCCCACAAATTTGTCCATGTTTCCAAACACAGGCCCTAGAGAGAGAGAAGAGATGATGAACAATGAAATAAAGCCAAGAGGTGATAAAGGAATAACATATCACTATGATGGAGGAAAAAGTAAAATTCAAATGACTCCCAGGGCCTCTCTTTAAGAAGAGAAAACGTATGTAAAAGCAGCCAGCACGGTGCCTGGCCTGTGGCAAGCGCCCAACAAAATCTGTAGCTGTTTGGTATTGAAGGCGGGGGAAGAGAGAAGGCCACTGCAACGTTGTTTAGCACCACAGCTGCTCCCTGGTCCAAACTGGTTGCTAAGGCGCCCCTGAAGAATTCTGCTTCGCAAACGCTTGGTGACAACTATGCCCCTGAGAGAGAGCTGAATTCCCAAGTTCCACTTCTTGTTGCAAAAGAGATAAGGTCAAACCAGGTTGAGTTTGCCATGTCCTTGGAGCAACAGCTCCCACACAACTCCGGGCTCGGGGAGTTCTGAGATCGTACACTGCACATGCTCAGAAGAAATCAGCTCACCCAATCGTCGGCGTTCGGGAAAGCTACCGCTTTCAGCCGGCCAACAGGCCACGTGGCCTCAAAGGGAAAGCAGAAGGAATGAATAAGCAAGAAGTTGTCCCAGGATGAGTCAAGTTCAGCTGCTTTACTAGGAGTCAGACCCCATTCTAGAGACTAGACAGGCCGGTCTTCACCCACAGACATCAAGGGGGTGGCAAACTGCTGGCGCTGTGGGCACATACCCTTCTCCAAAAGAGGGCACGTGAGAAAGCAGGCCTGTGGCACCCCACACAGGAGCAACCCAGGGTCCCAATACCTGGCTGCATCCGATCCTTCGTGTACCAGATTGCCAAGCCATCCCCATGCAGGTTCTTCTTCCCTTGTCCATGGATTTTGAAGTGTACTTGCAACTCCCAGTCTCTCAGGAAACATGGCTGAAGAGAAAAAGACACCAGAATCAGTGAAGTGTGTGAAATGTGAGACCCCCTCAAGCCCTCACCAGCAGTCTAGAGACTGGGAAAACATAAATGCAGGTAACACAAGGTGAAGGGTTGAAACTGAAATCTGTGACTTGCTATGTGCCAAAATTAAACAGGTTGGGCCGTTCAACTGTATATGATATCTAATGTGGAAAGCGAATAAACCTCCCAATTATCTTCAGTATCTCCTAATGGAAACAGGATAGTGCTCCAAAGTTGGAAAAGACAAGAGACTGTCAAGTTAGACAGCTGTGACCCTGCAGCAAAGCATCTCAGCCTACGGAGTACAGGTGGCTGAATTAACACTCATTTGCAACTTGAGGTCACCCCTCTGACACAAAGACTCTAAAAAGCCTGGATTTCAAGAAAGGTCAAAGCCTCATTCGTTACAGAAGAACAAAAAAAGAGCTAAGTCATTATGCAAACGTTTCCAGGAATTATTAAGCAGATATATGAACAACTCTAATTAGCTAGACTTGTCCTTATGCCAAGCTGAGGGGCAAGCCAGAATTCCCCAAGAAGGAGTAAGTCCCAGTCTCCCAAAACATCATGCCCGTGGTCAAGAAGCATAAATGCACCAAAGGAGAACACCGCCATCCCCATCACAGGGACAGCTTCTGGTGGAAAAACATGGAGGTGGTACTAATCAGACTCTCGTGTTTGTTGGGGTTTTGTTTTGTTTTGTTTTGTTTTAACTGTGTATCAAAAGCTTGGGAAAAAGGAAAAGGACGTAAGTGGATGGTTAAGTGCTCTAAACAGTTGAACGCTTTCAAAAGAATGCGGACTAGGTATCTGGTTTAGAAAGGCTCCGGATTAAAGGTCACTATGAAGACAGAGGGGAAAGAGGAGCAGATAGACCAGCAGGGTTCACCCAGCGGCTTTCCAAATAGAATGTTCTGGCTCTCGAGCAACATACTGCTAGATCATTTTTAGTATTCAGTTTTAATTTCTGGGAAATCTTCCAAAAGTGTTAGTACTAGGAATACATAGTCAAATGAAAGGGGTGAGGTTACTTCTGAATTCACCGAAGAACCCTTTAACTCCACTAGCTTACCCTACCCTGATGAGCCCAGTCTGTGTTGTCATTCTGCATTCTCTTTCTGTTCTTGCACTTAGACTTCAAGACAAGAGTGAAATTCAGTGGCAGGAAGCTGCCCCTCGCCAGTGGGTATCATCCCCTTGAGACAAGGGCAGGGCCAGAGACGTTCACACTAAGCCCAGAGGTGTCTGCTACTTATCCTCAGTCTCCTCTAGCACGGTGCCACACACTTTTGCTCAGGGCTACGTCTACCAGTGGTTCTGAAACTTGGCTATACATTAAATTCATCTAGGGAGCTTTTAAAAATTCCCGTGACCACAGGCATCAACCCCAGTGGACAGCCAAATCTAAGAACCACTGTTCAAACATACACATCCTATTCAAATAACTCAGAAGCAACTCCAAAGCTCATTCTGATAGACAACAACAACACAACACCAACAACAACACAAAAAACAACAAAAAACTCACAGTATCAGAGAATCTGAAAAAGGGCAATATAACTAGATCCTTAACTCCAACAGCTGCCAAGAGTTCTGTAAAAGCAGCTAGCAGGACAGCCGCAAGTATCAAGCCCTAGGCATAATCATTTAGTAACCCAGAGACCTCATCAATGAAACCTACATATAACAGATGCATCATGTAACGATGTACGTTTCTCTAACCGTTTTAACTTTCAAAGGCTTTTTCAGGTCTATTGTCTTATTTTATTCTCCCAATAACCCTAGTGGACATGTAGAAGGTATTATGAAGCTGATTTGGCAGATGGAGAAACTGAAAACACAATTAAGTTAACAGCCAAGGGCTCACAGTGTGTCTGTGATACAGCTAGATCTAGGACCCAACCAAAGCTGTCAACTGCCAGCCTTTTGCGTCTTCCACCAGAACACACTGGCCTGCACTCTGTCTAAGAATGAGAGCAACACTACAATCTGGGTTAAGAGGCCAGCTTGTGCAAATAGCTCATGGAGAAACTTCTCTTATCCCTCTGCTCTGTTAGAATTCTCTGCCACATACAATGAACAGGGAAAAGAGACAGTTCTTTTTTTTCTGAGGTTCATTTATCTACACCCAATGATAAAAACCACGAAAAAGTAAGTTCTTAGCTTATGAGAACCCAAGAGAAAGTATTAAAGGATGCCAAGGTCCTTCTGAAAAGTAAAGGGGTTGTAAAAGATTTAGAAAGAGCCCTGGAAAGCAAAAAGAAAGCATCATCTTACACTTGTACAAAATCACAGTGCAGCCACACCAGGAATACTGCATTCACTTCTTGCCGCCATACCTCAAGGAAGACAATGTAGCTAAAAAAGGTCCAGAGAAGGACCCCCAAAAAAAAAAAAAAATGACCAAAGGCTCAAAGTGGCTTTCACATGAAAATAAAATTTAGAATTAAACTATTCGAAGTGAAATAGAGCAAGGGCGAATCCTGGGATGAAGTTTAGGATAAATCTAAAGGAGTAGTCCTCTACTTTACAAAGTAATTAAAAGTGAGTTGTTAATCCAAGAGGTAATATTATCAGGTCAATAGGGAATTAAAGACATTTCAGAAAAAAGAACCAAAATGGATTATTTGCTATAACTGGGGCAATCAGAGCATTTCCCTACATAATCTGATTTCATTATGAAGGTCATCATATTCTCTGAAAAATCCCTGAAATCCCACAGAAGATGGAATACTGGGGATAGACAGTAAATTAAGTAATATGCCACTGGTGAGCTTTTTAGGACTTTGTGGGTCAGCAACACAGGAGGGAGAAAGATTCTTACCACCCGGTTCCACAGGGCACCCTGTTTACTTTGCATATCTGGGGTAAGGCGGATATATTGGGTCATCACCATGGCATTGCCCATCAGATTCCACAGTGAGGAACTGCCTGTGCCCACACCTACAGGGAGGAAGTAGATAAGTTCATACTCTTCAGCACCAACCCGTTCAGAAAGCAAGGACCCTCCTAAAGCTGGAGTCCTCATCATTTGCTCCCTTTCACGACACTCAGTCTCTTACCTCCGTCACTCATAAATCTCAAATCCTTACCATCTTGACAGCTTCCTTTTCACAAAGCCCTTCTCAGATGAAGTCATCACAGCTATCACTTTATCCACGCCACCATAACCATAGCTTAGATCCATTCCTCCCACTTCATATAAGTAAACTTTAGCACCATAAAAGAAAAAAAAATGTTCCCAGTTCTACTAAAAAGAGCTTGACCTTCAGGCTTCTGGGGCTTAATCACATTCTTTCTTCAAACATTCAAGTGCAGGGGCACCTGAGCGGCTCAGTCCGTTAAGCATCCGACTTCAGCTCAGGTCATGATCCCACGTTCGTGGGTTCGAGCCCCGTGTTTGACTCTGTACTGACAGCTCAGAGCCTGGAGCCTGCTTCAGATTCTGTGTCTCCCCCTCTCTGCCCCTTCCCTGCTCGCTCTCATAAATAAATAAACAATAAAAATAATTTTTTTAATAAAGAAACAATTCAAGTGTGAAGGTACTGCTTCCAGGACCTCAGGCTGTAACCCTGAGTGTGAACTTTCGTACCTGTGAGAGCACAGATGAGGCACTTGATGTATCTACTGAGTGAATAAATGATCACTCTTAGCAGCTGTGGATACACTCGCACTTTGAGTTCTTGTCTGCTGTCCCACACTCCAACGGGGAAACAGACTTGTGTTTCTGCACTGATCTGGTCTTCTTTGTAATTAACTATATAAATGTTCTGGTTGATAAGCTGTACCTAGGAGCGTAGGAGCCCTAAACACAGCAAAGCTAACCAGCCTCTCTGATCAACAGGGCTCCTTGGACCGGGAACAGGTGTTTTCACCGGCAAAAGAATTGTATCTTCTTTCTCAGTCCAGCCAAGTTCTACCCTAGTTCTGCTTTATTTCTAGCACATCTATAACTCCATCCAGAGACCGGCTTTTTGCTAGTGGCCTTCAATCACTTTCCACCATTTGCAGTTCTATCCTTCCCACATTCCTCCTATCGAACTCCGACCTCCCCTTTGTCCAGGCCTAACGCTTGTGGCATCCGAACCCGGCTTCGACTTGCTGGAAACTTCCAAAACAGGGTTCGGGGTTGGGGGGAGCTGACCCCTGCCCTTGCGACCCGTGGCTCCCAAACGCGGCGGGAGTCCCCGTGGGCCCCCACCCACCGGCGGGAGTTTCCTTAGGACCATGAAGCCTTTCACCACCCCGGTCTCTACCGATGAGCTCAAGTCCGGTAGCCCTCCCCGTGCACGACCACCTCGCCCGGGGTGCCTCACCCTGGTAGGGCTTCGACAGCGAGTGTTCCCGTTTCAAGTACTCGAACGTTTGACCCGCCCCGACTTGCCGTGGCCCCTGCCCAGACCCCAACAAAAGGAGAAGGAGCAACATCCTGGACCCATTCGGAGCCGATAAACGCCGCCGCCACCGTTGCCACCACCCAGAGGGTCCCAGAGTCGCCGCCATCTTTCCCAATGTTGTCCCTTCACTAAAAGCCCGCCCCGTCGCCCAGGCCATTAGCCCAAGGAACCATCTGCCCCGCCTCCCATTGGCTCTCGTCGAGCCCCCGCCCCCGCAGGTGAGCATCTCACCGATTGGCTGGCTTCGAGATCAGTTGCCTTGCCAACCGAGGAAGGGGCGTGGCCTAATGCCCGGATTCCCTTATTGGCGTTCGTCCCGTGGTCCACTAGGCCTGCTGGGATACGTAGTGATTTCCATTTTGTCTTAGCGTTCTAGAGTAATTTTAAAGAGATAAAATGTTTCTCCCAGTTTCACACAAACGTTCTATCCTCTCTGCCGTAGTACCCTCTTGTCTATGCGGAGCTATCCGTCAGGCTGTAGAACTCAAAGGAGAAATAGGCGAATCCACAATTACTGTAACTGGACAATTATTAGGAAAACTACCAAATTTATAAAAGACTTGAACAGAACAAAGAACTTGACCTGATGACATTTATAGAGAATTCCACGCAACAATACATTCTCTTCAAGTGCAAAAGAAACTTTTACCAAGATAGCCTGGGCAAAACAGGGTCGCCTGGGTGGCTCAGTCGGTTGAGCATCCGATTTCGGCTCAGGTCATGATCTCGCGGTTTGTGGGTTCGAGTCCTGCGTCGGGCTCTGTGCTGACAGCTCAGAGTCTGGAGCCTGTTTCGGGTTCTGTGTCTCCCTCACTCTGACCCTTCCCTGTTCACGCTGTCTCTCTCTCTCTCTCTCTCAGAAATAATTTTTTTTAAAAAACATTAAAAAAAAAAAAGATAGCCTGGGCAAAACAAACAAAAAGCAGTAAAAAACATAAAAATACCTCCGAAACTTAAGAAGAAATGAAACCACACAAAGGATGGTCTCCTATCATGATGGAATTAAAACTAGAAATAACTGAAAGATTTCTGGGAAATCCTCAAATATTTGGAAATTAAACAACTTCCTTCTTTTCAAAAATTTTTATGTTTATTTTTTAAGTTTCTTTAAAGATTTTTAACATTTATTTAGTATTGTGAGACAGAGAGAGAAAGAGCTTGAGCATGGGAGGGGCAGAGAGAGGCGGAGACCCAGAACCTGAAGCAGGCTTCAGGCTCTGAGCCTGATAAGGGGCTCGAACGCACAAACCGCGAGATCATGACCTGAGCCGAAGTCGACGCTTAACGGACTGAGCCACCCAGACGCCCCTGCCCCAAGCACGTTTCTTACAGCACACTCACCAGGTCTGTGTCTCTGTCTTCTCAACAAACTTAACCAAAGTGAATTCTCTCTTGCCTGAATGTAAATATATTTAATAAGAGAAACATGAACATAAGCCCGTTTAACAGGGGACCAACTGGGGCGCCTGGGTGGCTCAGTCGGTTAAGTGTCTGACTTTGGCTCAGGTCATGATCTCGCGGTCCGTGGGTTAGAGCCCTGTGTCAGGCTCTGTGCTGACAGCCAGCTCAGAGCTTGGAGCCTGCTTCAGATTCTGTGTCTTCCTCTCTCTCTGACCCTCCCCTGCTCAAGCTGTCTCTCTCTCTCTCTCAGAAATAAATAAAACATTAAAATAATTTTTTTAATTATTAAAAAAATAATAATGGGGACCAGCTTTTCAAAATTAAAACTGTCACAACCATCGGGGCACGTGGCTGGCTCTGTCAATGGAACATGTGACGCTTGATAGGGGGGTTGTGAGTTTTGAGCTCCACTTGGGTGTAGAGATGACTTAAAAATAAAATCTAAAAGCTTCTGCACAGCAAAGGAAACAACCCAGAAACTTAATAGGCAACCAACAGAATGGGAAAAGATAGTTGCAAATGACATATCAGATAAAGGGATGATATCCAGAATCTACAAGGAACTCACCAAACTACACGCCCGAAAAACAAACAACCCAGTGAAGAAATGGGCAGAAGATATGAACAGACACTTCTCCAAAGAGGACATCCAGATGGCCAACAGACACATGAAACGATGCTCAGCATCCTCCTCATCAGGGAAATACAAATCAAAACCACACTGAGATACCACCTCACGCCAGTCAGAGTGGCTAAAATGAGCCAATCAGAGAACTCTAGATGCTGGCGAGGATGTGGAGAAATGGGCACCCTCCTACACTGTTGGTGGGAATGTAAACTGGTGCAGCCCCTCTGGAAAACAGTGTGGAGGTTCCTCAGGAAACTAACAATAGAACTCCCCTATGACCCAGCAATAGCACTGCTAGGAATTTACCCAAGGGATACAGAAATGCTGATGCATAGGAGCACATGTACCCCAATGTTCATAGCAGCACTCTCCACAATAGCTAAAACCTGGAAAGAGCCTAAGTGTCCATCAACAGATGAATGGATCAAGAAGATGTGGTTTATCTATACCATGGAATACTACATGGCAATGAGAAACAATGAAATCTGGCCATGTGTAGCAACATGGATGGACCTTGAGGGCGTTATGCTGAGCGAAATAAGTCAGGCAGAGAAGGACAAATATCATATGTGTGCATGTATAGGAGGATTAGGAGGAACTTAACAGAGGACCAAGGGGGAGAAGAAGGGTGGAAATGGTGGGGGAAAGGGAGAGAGGCAAACCATGAGAGACTCTTGAATGCTGACAAAAACTGAGGACTGATGGATGTGGGGGGGAGAGGGATGGGCATGGAGGAGGACACGTGGGGATGAGCACTGGGTGTTATGTGGAAACTAATTTGACAATAAACTATTTGTAAAAAATAAATAAATAAATAAATAAATAAATAAATAAATAAATAAAATCTAAAAAAAAAACAAAAACAAAACCCAAAAAACTGTCACAACCACTGATCATTTACAGACTCCACACAAAGTAGATGTTTGGTGATATGACAGAAGGAATTGCAATGAATCTATTTGCATCATACCCTCGCTTTAAAACCATTCATGGATACCAATTATCATAGGATAAAATCCAAACGCCTTAATGTAGCATTCAAAGCCCTTCAACCGGACTCAAGTCAGGCTGTACACATGTCTATTACAATGTGTGTCATCCTGAATTATGTGGCTTAATTAGCAGATTATGTGTTTGTCTCCTGGCAAGTCTGGGAGCTCCTGGACCACAGGAAGCAGATCTTACTCATTTCCTATCAGAGGCCCTACCCACTTCCCCATTCCCTAACCCATCACCCAGCACATAGTAGGAGTTCCAATTGTTTTGAATAAAATTATTTCCATTATATTTCTCTGTCAATTGGAATTCTTTTACTGTGATAAATATACATAAAATCAAATTTACCACTTTAACCATGTTTAAGTATACAGTTCATAGGCATTAAATAAATTTACATTGCTGTGTGACCTATCTACTGGATTTTTTTTTTAATGTTTATTTCTTTTTGAGAGAGATAGACAGAGTGCAAGCAGAGGAGGGGCAGGGAGAGAGGGAGACACAGAATCTGACGCAGGCTTCAGGCTGTCAGTTGTCCCCACAGAGCCTGATGCGGGGCTCAAATCCATGGACCATGAGATCATGACCTAAGCTGAAGTTGGACACTTAACCGACTGAGCCACCCGAGCACCCCTTGACTGGATTTTGGATAGAGTATCTCAGCATACCTCATTGTAAAATTCACTGAGATGAAGAAGAGGGGAATAAAGGAGAGGGTCTGAAAGACAAAATACACAGGACGGGAAATCAGATGATTTTCTTCAGACTGTTACAATAAGGAAAATGCTCACTAGTGAGGAATGTATCAAAGAAAAAGGAAAGAGGCCTGGTGTTTCATAGAGGCAGGTAAACAAGGAAATCCTCATAAGGAAGGATGGAGAGGGTTTTATTTGAGTCACTGAGGAAGGTAAAAGTGGGTCTTATCTCAGAATATTCTAGAACAAGATAGTCCATTGACGTTGAAGTTAGCCATTTCTCAGAACCCAAAATGGGGTGAGAGGGGATACAAAGGGGTGGAGGGATTTCTTGACTGTAGCTGCTTTCCGGAAGTACAGGGTTCATATAAAATTCAATACTGTCAAGATGTTGACACGAGGTGCAGGGAAACAGAAAATGGAACCATGTCCCCCTCCAACACCATAGTATACACATATAGAGATGCCTTCTTGGGCCAGGTCAGGTCTTGACCATCTTTCAGATCCTTATTACTCTCTTTTTCTCCACCGAATCATCTCCCATGATCTAGGGCTGTACACTTCCGGGGCGGGGCGGTGGGGGGGCATTCACAGACAATGTGAGTTGTACATTCTAACAGTTCTGGGTGATTCTTCCACTTTTGTGTCTTCAAAGTCAGATACCTCCACTTAGGAGCACCCTGAAACCTGATGCCCCTACCCCCACCCCAGGTCAGAGGCTCCAAGGCAGCCTCTTGGTCCCAACCTTTCATTTCCCTCTTCCTCCTGCCCTCCACTTCTTAACCTTGCCATTCTATTTAAATCCACCCCCACTCCAAACCTAGGACCCAAAGCGGGGCCTAGCATCGGCCCTCCCAAAGCCAGGGAAGCCATTCTTCCCTGCTCAGAGATCCAGGTTAGGATTTGGAATTAGGTCCTCCATCAGCCCTAGGATGGCAGCTAACCCAGTCCCAGCCTTGCCCTGGCTCCATTCCTCCCCAATCCCCTCCCCATTTCCACCCCCCACCCCCACCCCCACCCTCACCCCGTACCTCTAGTTCTCCAAGCAGACCCTAGAGCCCAGAAGGGCGCAGTAGCTCTAAAACCAACTAGGCAACTACTTTCCGGTGGCAACTTACAAAGTCTGGCCTCCCCACACCGTGATTAAATAGCCTGGAGCACTTTGGGCAGATGCCTCGGTCCCACTCCCAAACACCTGATTGATTGGTAAGTCTAGGGTAGGGCCCAGTGATTTGGTTTGGAAAAATATATCCCCAGAGAATATGATATGCAGCCAACTTCCAGAACCACAACCTGTTCACATCCAGTATCTCATTTTGACCTCACTCTGACTTGGTGTGGTGGGCAAGGCGGGCATTACCTCACTTTAAGATTAGGACATCTGTACTCAGATCATAAGTTTCAAACAGGGTACAGCACCTCAATTTAGAGGTAAGATCTTGAGATTTGCTTTAAAGAACAAGTAACTCTTGACCTCCGCATTGTGTGAGCCACACTGGGCTTAGAGATTACTTTAAAAAAAGAAAAAAGAAAAAAGAAAAAAAGAAGGTCACCTGGGTAGCTTAGTTGTTTAAGTGTGCGACTTCGGCTCAGGTCACGGTCTCACAGTTTGTGAGTCTGAGCCCCGCATGGAGCTCTGTGCTGACAGCTCAGAGCCTGAAGCCTGCCTCAGATTCTGCGTCTCCTTCTCTCTCTGCCCCTCCCCTGCTCACGTTCTGTGTCTCTCTCTCAAAAATTAAAAAAAAAAAATGGGGCGCCTGGGTGGCTTAGTCGGTTAAGCGTCCGACTTTCGCTTAGGTCATGATCTCGCGGTTCGTGGGTTCGAACCCCACGTCGGGCTCTGTGCTGACTGCCAGCTCAGAGCCTGGAGCCTGTTTCAGTCTGTGACTCCCTCTCTGACCTTCCCCTGCTCACGCTGTCTCTCTCTCTCTCTCTCTCTCTCTCCTAGAAATAAATAAAACATTTAAAAAATTAAAAAAAAAAAATTCTCCAGAGGAAAATTGTGTGTACTGGTGAAAGGGTAGGATAGATGAAAACAAGCAACAAGATCTTGATAAACGTTAAAGGTAGGTTATGGGTATATGGGGATTCCCCTCTACCTTTATATACATTTGAGAGTTGCCTTAATAAAAAAACTTTTAAAAATCTCCCTTGGAGATGATTACGAAATGTGCTGGGTATGCATTTGTGATGTTTTCTAAATTTCCTCCAGGGAATGGAAACTGTAATTAACTGTAATCTGTAAAGTTCATTGTGACCCATCCAATATAATGTCGGAACTAAAAAGAGAGGAGTCTGCAATCTAGAAAAAGAACAGTCAATGGATGAAAATATGTCTGGGTCTATCAATTCTGTCCAGGGAGATAGTATTTCTAAGTATCCTGTGTTGGTTAAAATCAGGTCTACTCTGCTAACATCTTCATAACGACTTCCCACTTAACATTCTAGCTCTCTTAGAAGTTCTCAGTATGTTAAGTATTTAATTTCCCAGTATATTAGGAAATTAGTATTAGCATATTATTATATTGCTAGTACTAGTATATTCATATGTTAATTAAGAAATCAGTTATTTGGCTTTATCACTTCATTACTTCATCACACTTTAGTCAGTGTGATTTAATGCTCCCCAATGTGTTTACCTATCAGTGAATTGATAAAAATCAGTATCCTGAGGACCAGATCTCATATCTGTGGTGGCTCTGTGAAGGGGCAAATGAATTAGGGACTGCCTCTAGGCATCCAGATGTCTGCTTGTCACAGGTCAGTTGGGACATAAGATTCACTAAGAATTTCAGGAAGAGGGTGGGAAGGAGGGAGGAGAACTCTGGCATGTGGAGTTGGAATGAAAACATCTGCCCTTTTGAGATCCTCCTCTACCTTATGACCTGAAGCAAATTATACAATCTCTCTGAGCCTGAAATTCTCCATCTGTAAATTGGGTGATAAAACCTACCACACTGGATTGTTCCGAGCATTAAATGAAAAAAAAAAAAATGTATAAAGGATGCACATGCACACTGTAGACTCTAAGAGTCTAAAGAGTTCTAGAAGTACACAAATCACTATCGTCTATAAAGTTTTGTTACGGCTCGGCTACTTGTATTCTGAAATGTGTTCTGGGAAAAGAGATTTGGCCCCTTTACTTTTAGTCTTTTAATATTTATTTATTTATTATTTTTTAATGTTTATTTATTTTTGACAGAGTGTGGGTGGGGGAGGGGCAAAGAGAGAGGGAGACCCAGAATCTGAAGCAGGCTCCAGGTTCTGAGCTGTCAGCACAAAGCCTGACACGGGGCTCGAACCCACGAACTGTGAGATCATGACCTGAGCCAAAGTTGGACACTCAAACGACTGAGCTCTCCAGGCACCCCAGTGTTTATTTTTTGAGAGAGAGAGAGAGTGCAAGATCATGTGCAAGTGGGGGAGGAACAAAGAAAGAGGGGGACAGAGGATCCAAAGCGGGTTCTGTGCTGACAGCAGAGACCCCATGTGGGTCTCGAACTCATGAACCTCAAGATCATGACCTGAGCGAAGTTGGATGCTTAACGAATGGAGGGACCCAAGGGCCCCTGGATTTGGTCCCTTTAGAAGAAAGTACATGTATTGGAAGTTGGTTTATAAATGGAATAGAAACCACTAACTGATGTGAGAATATGGCTCAGGGATCTTGGCGTGGCGGGGGGGCGGGGGCCAGAGTAGAAGTGTATAATGCACAAATCCCATCACTGGGGCTTTTTTTTTTTTTTTAATGTTTTATTTATTTCTGAGAGACAGACAGCATGAACAGGGTAGGGTCAGAGAGAGAGGGAGACACAGAATCTGAAGCAGGCTCCAGGCTCCAAGCTAGCTGTCAGCACAGCGCCCGATGCGGGGCTCAAACCCACAAACCATGAGATCATGACCTGAGCTGAAGTTGGATGCTTAACCAACTGAGCCACCCAGGCACCCCTGGGGCTTTTAATTAGAAATGGGACATGCTGTATCTTCAAAGGTCAAACAACTAAAAAATCAAAACACTTTGGTGAATATAATTTTCTTCATTCACCTTCTGCCTATGGAAGATGGACAGATGGAGGAGCCCTGAGCTCTCTAGATACTGGATGAGTGGGTAGATGCATGGGGACCGCTCATCTACAGCTCTGATAGAAGCCAAGGGAGGAGTGAATGAGGTTGGAAAGTCTCATGTTCTGCAGCAAGCAGAACCCATTGCTGTAAGAAATGGCAAGCTCTTCAGGATGGGTAGAAGCCATGTGAACCAGGGAAGCCATTCTGGCCCGAAGTCCTGAGCCAACCAGATGATTGCCACTTCCAAAAGTCAGACTGAGGGTTATTAGCTCTGGGGGAAAAGCCAAGAAGTAAAGGGTAGACCAAATATTGTTGGATAAAAACTGAGATTAATGCATAAGGAGCCCAACTGCAAAAATATGATTGTAGGGGCAACTTGGGTGGCTCAGCTGGTTAGGCACCGGACTCTTGATTTCAGGTCAGGTTATGGTCTCACCGTTTGTGAGTTTAAGCCCCACATCAGGGTCTCTGCTGTCAGTGCAGAGCTTGCTTCAGATCTTGTCTCCTTCTCTCTCTGCCCCTTCCCCACTCACACTCTCCTCTCAGAAATAATTTTTAAAAATTCTTTTTGAAAAATGTTTTTAAAATTTATTTCTGAGAGAGAGACAGCATGAACAGGGAAGGGTCAGAGAGAGAGGGAGACACAGAATCCGGAACAGGCTCCAGGCTCTAAGCTAGCTGTCAGCACAGAGCCCGACACGGGGCTTGAACCCACGAACCACGAGATCATGATCTGAGCCGAAGTCAGATGCCTAACCAACTGAGCCACCCAGGCAGGCGCCCCTTAAAAATACTTTTAAAAGCTTCTGCACAGCAAAGGAAACAACCCAGAAAATTAATAGGCAACCAACGGAATGGGAAAAGATAGTTGCAAATGACATATCAGATAAAGGGTTGATATCCAGAATCTACAAGGAACTCACCAAACTACACGCCCGAAAAACAAACAACCCAGTGAAGAAATGGGCAGAAGATATGAACAGACACTTCTCCAAAGAGGACATCCAGATGGCCAACAGACACATGAAACGATGCTCAGCATCCCTCCTCATCAGGGAAATACAAATCAAAACCACACTGAGATACCACCTCACGCCAGTCAGAGTGGCTAAAATGAGCCAATCAGAGAACTCTAGATGCTGGCGAGGATGTGGAGAAACGGGCACCCTCCTACACTGTTGGTGGGAATGTAAACTGGTACAGCCCCTCTGGAAAACAGTGTGGAGGTTCCTAAGGAAACTAACAATAGAACTCCCCTATGACCCAGCAATAGCACTGCTAGGAATTTACCCAAGGGATACAGAACTGCTGATGCATAGGAGCACATGTACCCCAATGTTCATAGCAGCACTCTCCACAATAGCTAAAACCTGGAAAGAGCCTAAGTGTCCATCAACAGATGAATGGATCAAGAAGATGTGGTTTATCTATACCATGGAATACTACATGGCAATGAGAAACAGTGAAATCTGGCCATGTGTAGCAACATGGATGGACCTTGAGGGTGTTATGCTGAGCGAAATAAGTCAGGCAGAGAAGGACAAATATCATATGTGTGCACGTATAGGAGGATTAGAAGGAACTTAACAGAGGACCAAGGGGGAGAAGAAGGGCGGAAATGGTGGGGGAAAGGGGGAGAGGCAAACCATGAGAGACTCTTGAATGCTGACAAAAACTGAGGACTGGTGGATGTGGGGGGGAGGAGGGGTGGGCATGGAGGAGGGCACTTGTGGGGATGAGCACTGGGTGTTATGTGGAAACTAATTTGAGAATAAACTATTTGTAAAAAAAAAAAGAAAAAAAATACTTAAAAAAATATGATTATATTTCTTTAAATCATATTCCACTTGGTATTTCTTTAAACAACTAGATTCATACATGGCTGTTCTGTAATAAAGGTTTCTATATTCTAAAAAAATCATGGGGGTGCCTGGATGGCTCAGTCGGTTAAGCATCCAACTTCAGCTCAGGTCATGATCTCAGGGTTTGTGGGTTCGAGTCCCACATCGGGCTGTTGTGCTGACAGCTGGAGGCCTGGATCCTGCTTTGGATTCTGTGTCTCTCTCTGTGTTCCTCTTTCGCTCATGCTCTGTCTCTCAAAAATAAATAAATGTTAAAAATTTTTAAAATAAAAAGTCATGAAGACTTTTAATGTTCTTTGGTTTCAATGTTTCTCAATGAAAATGACAGCTTATAAGGCACTGGAACTAGACAGGTTTAGGTTTCAATTCTTGGCTCTTTTGATCTTGTTGATCTTGAATGACCTTGAACAAGTTATTTAACCTCTTTGGGACCCAGTTTTCTATCTGTAAAAGGAGAATGATAGTGACACCTACCTCAAATAATTGCTATAAATATTTAAATGAGGAAAGGAGTGGGGGTGCCTGGCTAGTGCAGTCGGAAGAGCATGCGACTGTTTTATCTCTGGCTCATGGATTCAAGCCCTATATTTCGTGTAGAGATTACTTAACAAAAGGGGCACCTGGGTGGCTCAGTTGGTTGAGCATCCAATACTTGATTTCAGCTCAGGTCGTGATCTGGCAGTTCTTGAGTTCAAGCCCCCAGGCCCTGTGCTGACAGCTCAGAGCCTGGGGCTTGCTTCAGATTCTATCTCCCCCTCTCTCTCTGCCCCTCCCCCACTCACGCTCTGTCTGTCTGTCTCTCTCAGAAATAAATAAACATTTAAAAAAATTTTAAAGAAACTGGGAATTTATAGAAGGTTTTGATCAGAGGGGGTTTATCATTTAAGTTTTTTAGAGAATCACTCTGCTGCTGGCCTGAGAAAAAAACTGTAGGGAAGAAAGAGTAGAAGCAAGAAGACCAAGTATATTGGTAATCCAAGTGAGCAAGGAAGATGCCCGGGGCCTGGGTGGTGGCAGCAGAATTGAGGAAAGGTAGCTGGGTTTTAGACTTTTTTCAAGGTACAGTTAACAGGATTTGCTGACCCATCTGACAAAGCTATAAAGGAAGCAGAGGAATAAAGGATAACTTAAAGATTTTCTGGCCACAGCAGCTAGAAAGATAGAATTGCCGTATACTGATAGAAGGGAAATTATGAGAGATATATGTCTGAGAGGAAAGATATCTTAATTTTGGTCTTACTGGGTTTATGTGTCTATTGGAAATCCAGGCAGAGAATGGGCCCTTTGACCCCAACCATCATGCCAATAAGACGAAATTCCCAATGTTTAAGAAAAGCAGTTGGGGATCAGGGTCGGAGGAAGTTTGTCAGCTGGTTGGTGTTCAGTAGAGAGGATATTCCCTCACTTGTTGTGATAGCCAGCTTCCAAATGGTTCCCACTGCCGCCTGCCACCTACTCCTGTAGGGTCCTTTCCCATAGTGTATCAATTTTGTTCCATATGACCAATAGGATATGGAAGATGTGGTGATATGTCATTTCTAACGCTAGGTCATAAAAGACATTATGGCTTCCATCTCAGATCACTTAATATAGGCAAAGCCAGCTACCATGTTGTAAGTAGCCCAATGGAGAGGCCCATGGGACAAAGACAGGAGTCCTCCTGCCAACTTCCACGTAAGTGAGCTTGGAAGTGGATCTTCCAGCCTCAACCAAGCCTTCAGATGACATCAGCCCCAGCCAACATCTTGACTTCAATTTGTGAGAAACTCTGAGCCAGAACCACCCAGCTAAACTGCTTCCCAGTTCCCAACCCACAGAAGCTATGACATAGTAAGTGCTTATTATAAGCTACTATGTTCTGCATTTGTTATGCAGCAATAGGTAACTAAAATACCTGTCAAAGTTAAGCAAAGGAGGTGCTCTAAGAAAACTTGGAAGGGGGGGGAAAAAAGAAAAAAGAAAATTTAGATGTTCTTGCAAGAGAGACTGGCATCTTATTCCACAATCAGACCTCTGCTTAGGCAGTAGTCTACTATTTTGGCCTGGGTGGTCCATACAACAACCATTGGGTGTACTCATTCAAGAGGGGCTGCCTGACAGGCAAAGTGTACCTCAATGGCAAGAAGCTGGAGGGAAGGAGTCCCAACAAGGGCTGAGTTGAACTCTCTACTACCCGAAACCAATAACTGGACACAAACGACGCTCAGTCAAGTGGCAACAACCACAGAGTCATGGGCAGAAAGGGTTTCACACTATGGGAGATTAAGTAAAGACAAATTACCTTTCTTCCCCTCTTGCCCTACCAGGCCCCAATATACTGGAGAAGTCTGATCCTGAGAAAGAAGAGGGAAGCATCCTAGAACCAACACATGACCCCCTTCACTTGACACCAACCACATCCACACATATAAAAACACCTCCCTTTCCGAAACTGGCTACAGTGATTGGAGGACTGAGGGCTGACCACGGCCCTTCCCCACTCCAAGTACCTGGAGCAGAAACTGTGATCTCCGTCCAGACCCTCTCCCCATATAAAAGCCCACAGCAGGCTCCTGATTGGAGCTTCTTGGTGTCCTGCAGGCCCTAAGTCAATTGTTAGGGCCTGAGGTACTTTGTCCAGGCCTGGTCAGCTGTCCGTCTCCAGTAAAACCCATGGGAAAGGAAGTGGGACAGGTCCCCAGAGAATAGGGAGATACTGTTCCTTGAAGATGGGGACAGGAAGCTGGACAGCAATAGATGTCCACTACATCTAATCTTGTTAATCTTTTTTTTTTTAAGTTTATTTATTTTTGAGAAAGAGAGAGAGGGTGAGTTGGGGAGGGGCAGAGAGAGAGGTAGAGAGAGGATCCCAAGCTGGCTCTGCACTGTCATCGCAGAGCCCAAAGCAGGGCTCGAACCCATGAACCTGTGAGATCATGACCTGAGCCAAAATCCAGAGTTGACGCTTAACTGAGTGAGCCACCCAGGTACCCCATTATCTTGTTGATCTTAACTTCTTCTCTTGGTTGCCTAAGAAAATTATACATCAGAGAATTTAAATGAGGATAGAACCTGCTTATCAGGCCCAGTCCCCTCATGTTGGAGATAAGGCCCCAAGGCCCAGCTGCTGAAGGCTCTACAGATATTTGGTACCTGGGCAATTGTTTGGGACAAACCTGTAGAAATCTGGACACTTGGGAATGAAGATCTCAAAGGCTGTCTCCCTTTCTGGGCAGGGCTGGGAGACAATAAGATTCAGTAATCAGGAACTTGTCTCACTGATCTACCTGAGGAAATTTATTGCCTCATGTGGATTATGCCAGGCACTGTGGGTGTGAGTATTATTTATAGGGAGAGCATTCGAACTCCCACCAGGCTTCCTAAGGTTCATCCAAAGAGAATTCCAGTAGACACTCATGAGCAATGCATGAAACTGATGGCAGTATTTTTCAAATTGAAGATCGGTCAAGAAATCAATTTAGTTAAGTGCAGAGCAGACTTATTTTTTTTTTTTTTTTAAGACCTAGGATAGGACAGAAATTATATCAAGGGGTAAATGCAATGTCATGAAACAGTTTTCTAGCTGCAATTTTATATATAAAACTACTGGTTACAAGCTTTCTCCTCGTTTCCTATTCCTGGTTCATAACAGTATTAATCCTATCCCCCTTTTTAGGGAAATCCAATTCATTCCACAAATGCATATGGAATGGCAAGCATGCTGGACACAGAGATGCCTATGACATAGTCTTTGTCCTTGAGGGACTCTCGACCCAGTGGGAAATGGCCTTCAGTCCAGAGTAAAGGAGAAAATGAAGTGGGCAGAAGGTGGCAGAAGACTTTACAGAAAAAATTTCTGGGCAGTGGATAGGGAAGTCGGGGGAACTCCTGTTTTCTATTTTTTAATTTGAATTTGTTGCAATGAACATGTATCATTTTGGCAATTTTCAAAGCCGAGTAAAAATAGAAAAATACAGGAATGAATAAATGAATCAAATGTAATATGAAAGTCCTGGCCTGAGGGAAGGAAAAGAAACCCATTTAGGAGCAGTGCTACCAAACTTGGGCTCATTTAGTCCCTTTAGTACAATCCAAGGGTCTCTTGATCTCCATTTTAAAAATGGAGAAATCAAGACCCTAAGAAGTCAAGCACTATCGCCCCAATTCACCAGCTGGCAAGGGACAGAGCCCATGGCATTTCTGCTATAGCCTGTTTCCATGTGCCAACTATGAAAAAGGGTTGGGATCTAGGGACAATGACTTCAAGGAGTTGCTCTTTTTTTTTAAACTTTTTTTTTTTTAATGTTTTATTTATTTCTAGGAGAGAGAGAGAGAGATAGCGTGAGCAGGGGAGGGTCAGAGAGAGAGGGAGTCACAGGCTGAAACAGGCTCCAGGCTCTAAGATGGCAGTCAGCACAGAGCCCGACGCGGGGCTCGAACCCACGAACCGCGAGATCATGACCTAAGCGAAAGTCGGACGCTTAACCGGCTAAGCCACCCAGGCGCCCCACAAGAAGTTGTTCTTAAGCTCTTATAAATACTAGTGTTTGTTATCTTGCTCTTCCTTACTTTTCTCCAGTGATTAACAGTTAATCTCTTGACATAAAAAAGGGTCTTGTTGTTTTGGGAGGCAGAAGGAAAAGCTTGGTGGGGTAGCTGGTCTTGGGGACAGGGCTCTCCAGTGCATGAGGGGAGGCGGGAAGCAAAGAGGGGGGCAGGCAGAGCCCTGGAGCTCGGCCCCTCTCAGACCCTGTGCTTGCCTGGGACTCCTCACAGGGGCCCTGCTCTCCCCAGCAGGACTTGCCTTCTGGGTCGTCAAGTCTCTCAGATCTGAGTGACAGGCTTCTCTCTTTCCAACTTGCCAGCCTTAGCAGCCTGAGCTGCAGGCACTGTGACAACCCCTGTGTCACCTCCAGCAGTACTAACTGTGCCCCAGCCTCCTCAGTCCCCTCACCACGGAGCCCCAGGGGGACCACATGTGGTCTTGTTTCGGCCTTGATGATCTCCCTTGGTCTCTCTTCTCTATTATCCTCTACAGACTGTCTCGCTCTGCAGGAAAGAGAAGGGAAAGAACTCGAAGACAGTAGCTAGGGTTGGATGGAGAGACACAGTGGGGCTAACGGAATCTGAGTATCCTCTAAAAATCCCAGCCTGGTCGTGTCCGTCACCATCATGGTTACTGATCATGTTCATTGAGCTCTTAGCACAGCATCATCTGACTCAACACTCCAGAATGTCCCAGAGTCTCAGGTCACACAGGCCATCCATGGCCAAGCCAGCCCCACGCTGTGCCTCCTAGAGCTATGCCTGAACCCCCATGGTGGGGCAGCCTGCTTCCTGTGGTCCTGTCCCAAAGGAGAACAATTTGTTCTACAGTCACGGGGCTTTGACACTTCCCCAATTAATACAAACGCTTCCTCCCCTTTTGTGGCACTGGCATTCCACTGCCTGCACATCCTACTATTGGCCTGAATCTGTTGTTTTGATGCTTTCATTCCCTCCTCTGGTTTAAGGAGGTGTCTGTCTCAGGTAGAAAATGATACCAGGTCCTCATGTCCCCACTTGTTGGGGTGACCTGAGCTGGGATCTGAGCCAAGGAACCATCTCAGCTACGCACCCCCTCCCCGCATGCCTGCTCTGTTCCTCTGTGGAGGGATGACTGCCCTTTCTTTCCCAAGACAACTTAATAGCACAGCTGTAACTTGCTCAGGGTTATTGCAGATTTGCAGAGAGTTGGTGAACAGGCCACTGCATGTATCGATGCGGCCCCTCCCTCCCTCAGTCTGAAAATTGCTCCCAACCAGGCTTTTGAACCCCACGGCATCCTCCAAGGGACTTGGGGAGCCATGGCAGCCCTTGGGCTCTGAGATCCACCAGCAGGTGGGCTGCTTATCTGGCAGCAGCTCCCCATCTTGGACACCCAATTGTTGAAAATGACTAAGAAAACAGCCCGGGAGGATCACAGCCTGGGGAGGGGAGGGTCTCAGGTTACTATTTAGGACCTTGTTCACCATTGGACTCTCACGGTCAGCACGATGCCTGGTATGAAAGAAGGGGCAATAGACTTTTAAGGCTGTCTCCCTGCACGGGACCAGAAAGGAGTGTTCTCAACCCTGGGAGGTGTAAACATGATGCCATACGGCCCAGAAAGAACCGTCAGGCCCAAAAGGCATGAATGGAGTGCTTTGTGATGCTCAGAAGTCAGGTATCAGACCCCACTGAGAAAGATCCTCCCCAGACTTGCAAATGGAGACAACCCAGGTGAGGAAGGGCTTCTACCCTGGGGCAGAGAAGCAGGCCGGACCCCCACAGTAGACAGATGTCTCATTTGCACATCTCTTTCTGCACTTCTCACAGCCTAGTTCACAGAAGCCACACACTTGTCCAGGCCTCCTGACTCTTCACACAGATAGACCTCCACCTCCATGTTGTCCCCACCGATCTGTGGGAGAGGCTTTTCAACTCTGCAGATGAGGAAAGCTTAAAAGCCCTAACCAGGGATAAAACCAGGGAGAGGTGCCTGGGTGGCTCAGTCGGTTGAGGGTCTGGCTCTTGGTTTCGGCTCAGGTCACGATCTCCCAGTTCATGGGTTCAAGCCCCACACTGGACTCTGTACTGGCAGTGCAGAGCTTGCTTGGAATTTTCTCTCTCTACTCCTTCCCCACTCACTCTCTAGATATACAGAAAGAAAGAGAGAAAGAAGAAAGAAAAAAATTTTATTTTATTCTTTTTAAAATTTGTGGTTTTATTTATTATTGAGACAGAGAGAAACAGAGCAGGAGTGGGGGAAGGGCAGAGAGAGAGGGAGACACAGAATCCAAAACAGGCTCCAGGCTCTGAGCTGTCAGCACAGAGCCTGATGCATGGCTCGAACCCATGAACCACAAGATCATGACCTGAGCTGAAGTCGACTCTTAACTGACTGAGCCACCCAGGTGCCCCAGAAAGAAAAAAACTTTAGGAAAAAAAAAAAAAAGCCCGGCAGCAAATGAACCTGGACTCCAGGCTGGACCTCAAATAGCTCCTAAAGACACTTTCCAAGTTAAACCGTTTGTAACTTTTGCTGAGAGATTCTTGTCTTCTCTGCCAGACTGAAGGCTCTGGGTGGACACCAAGGTATTTCATTTCTTTACTTCTTTAATTCTGTTCTATTCACTTAAGGATGGAGGTGAATGCAATTGTGGATGGGTGGAATTAGATGAACTTTAGCAGAGACTAATTCTTCCTACCAGATCCTCACCACCGTTCCCACTTTTTCTTTCTTTCTTTTTTTTATTTATTTCTAGGAGAGAGAGAGAGAGAGAGACAGTGTGAGCAGGGGAGGGTCAGAGAGAGAGGGAATCACAGACTGAAACAGGCTCCAGGCTCTGAGCTGGCAGTCAGCACAGAGCCCGACGCGGGGCTCGAACCCACGAACCGCGAGATCATGACCTAAGCGAAAGTCGGACGCTTAACCGGCTAAGCCACCCAGGCGCCCCCCCACTTTTAACCTAAGTATCTCAAAAGCTTTCTTCCCCCATTTGTTGACTTATTTCATTGGACTCAGTGCATATACAGGGCGCTTCTGAGTAGAGGCAGTTTGAAAACGGCAAAGTAAAAATAGCCGATTGGTCAATAATAGAATGGTAAAGTCTCTAAGTACCATGGGAAAGGCATTTCCAGCTGGCTGGAAAGAGATGAAGTGGGATGGACAGAAGCCTCTCTGAGAGCTGGGCTTGTTCTGAGGTGACGCAGGTGGCTCATCATGCCTTGGTAGAGAAGGGAGGGAACAGCCAAAGGTTCTGCTTTCTGCTTTTGTTCTGTCTTGGCCGGTGCCTATCCGGAGGCTCCTGCTCCTTCCAAAAGCAGCCAGCTAGACACACTGTAGAATAAGAAGTGAGGCGCCTACCTGCAAAGGACTGCTTCAAGCTGGCCTAGGATGCACAACACTATAGGATTGTTCCTCTCTGTTTGGGCTCTTTCGGGCTGGTATTGATCGTTGCTTTTATTGGCACACAGGATACCACAATAAAAATAAACACATGTGTTAGTGCAGGGAGAGAGTAAAATGGACTCTGTGTTTCCAGGGTTGGGGAAAACAAACTTGCTCTGAGACCCAGTGGCCAACCTGGTACCCGATTCCCCCCTCCGTGCGCCTCTGCAATTATTGCCAGGTTGTTTGTCTGTCTCCTTCCTCCTGACAGGGCAGGCGGCTGCGGCTGCGGTCTTCCCCACACCTCCGGAGTGCCTGGTGTTCAAATCATAGTTGCTAACTGACACCAAGGTAGGGCCATCCAGGAAGCAGTCATTTCAGGGCTAGGCCTGGAGCCACGCCTCTCAGCTAATATTCACATGCATTTGCTCCAGCTGGCCAGTCACCACCACAATTCGGGGTTCGGGGTTTGGTCTGGAAGGGCAGGCAACAACATCAGCTACCCAGGACATTCAGAGTTGTCCTGTCCGTTCAATGCCAAGGCCGTGTTCCCCTAGGCTTAGTGAGGTGGTGCCGCCTCGTCATTCTTAGCCCCATTTTATACACGTAGAAACCTGGTCTGAGAGCCACTCCAATGTGCCTCACCAGTGACACAAGCCTGTTCTTAAAATAGCAATCTGGAGGGACTCCAACTTGTGCCTAGATTCAATTTCTTCATCTGTTATCCGGAAAAATAACACTACCTCCTAGGGTGGTGTGAAGGATTAAATAAGTATGATGCATGTGTTTACTTGCTTATTATTTGTTTTCTGCTCTAGACTGTAAACCCCAGTGGGCAGGGGCTTTGCCTTATTCACTGCGATATTGTCAAGAGTCTGGAACAAGATGCGTGGCACATAGTAGGTGCTCAATGTTTGTGTCCTAAAAGGAAATGACCTGAGATAAGGCTAGGACGGACCCTGGCCCTTCTATCTGCGGGTACAATCTATATCCTCAGTTTCCCAGATTCTCTTCCAACCAGGCAGCCCCTGGCCAAAGCGTGTCTCAGACTGGGGGGCCAGGGAACCTACTTCTGGCTTAGAGGCAAGGTCAACCCCCCGAGAGCGCGGAGGCCACAAACGTCTTCAAGGGGCAGTCTGCAATGCTGATAGACCCTCAGGCCTCAGCCCTCAGGTTCTCCTTTTCTTTTTTCCGTACCAGAAAAAGCATTTTTCTGGCCCGGGCACAACGTGGTGCTGCGTTCGTTCGGGGTTCCAGCAGAGAAGGGCCCCCCCACCCCAAGAAAGCGGCGGTGCTCTGGGGAAGGAGCCGAGCACGCGAGGCGCGGCTAGGTTGCGGCGGAGGGATTGCGAAGCCAGGAGCGCAGGCCCCGGGCAGGAGGGCTGGCCGCGCCGACACCCGGTGGGCAGAAAGGCCCGCGGACATGGGCGTGCGAAGAGAAGGGCGGGGCGAGCGTCCGCCCGCGGCTCCCGCGCTCAGGCGCGGCTCCACCTTAAGCGCAGGACCCCCTTAAGGGCGGGCACTGGAGCCGCGCGCCCGGAGGCGGGGTCTCCCATGCAAATAAGGGGCGTGGGTCGGCGGGGCGGGGCGGGTGGGGCGCTGACCTGACGTCAGGCCTGCGGCCCAGGCAGTTGGCTCGGCGGCGGCGAAGCGGCAGGAGCGACGGCGGGAGCCGGGCCGCGCGGCAGGGCGCGGGGAGCGGCGGCGGCCGAGCCGGAGCAACATGGCGCCGGTGGGCGGGGGCGGGCGCCCGGGCGGCGGGCCGGCCCGAGGGCGCCTCCTCCTGGCGACGCTGCTGCTGCTGGTGCTGCTGTGGGCGCGGGGGGCCCGGGGTCAGAGCGACCCCCAGCGGGGCGCGATCCTGGGCATGAGGCTGGCGAGCTGCAACAAATCCTGTGGGATGAACCCGGATGGCATCATCTTCGTGTCCGAGGGCAGTACGGTGAACCTCAGGCTGTACGGCCAGAGGCTGGGCTCCATCTCCAGCAACCTGATCTCCTTCACCGAGGTGGACAACTCCGAGGCCATCCAGAACTCCACTAACTGCCCCGAGCTCACCAAGGACCTGGTCGTCCAGCAGCTGGTCAACGTGAGTCGCGGGAACACGTCCGGGATGCTGGTCGTGCTCACTAAGTTCCTCCGGAGGAGCGAGAACATGAAACTGTATGCACTGTGCACCCGGGCTGGGGTGGATGGGCCCTGGCAGAGGTGGACCGATAAGGACTCGCTCCTTTTCATGGTGGAGGAGGCTGGGAGGTTCCTGCCCCTCTGGCTGCACATCCTCCTCATTATGGTGCTGCTGGTGCTGTCGGGCATATTTTCTGGCCTCAACCTGGGGCTTATGGCCCTGGACCCCATGGAGCTGCGCATCGTGCAGAACTGTGGCACCCAGAAGGAGAGGCGCTATGCCCGCAAGATCGAGCCCATCCGGCGCAAGGGCAACTACTTACTGTGCTCTCTGCTCCTGGGAAACGTGCTGGTCAACACCTCCCTCACCATCCTTCTAGACATCCTCATCGGGTCTGGAATCATGGCGGTGGCCTCCTCCACCATTGGCATTGTCATCTTTGGGGAGATCGTACCTCAGGCCTTGTGCTCCAGACACGGGCTGGCAGTGGGTGCCAACACTATCGTTCTCACCAAATTCTTTATGCTTCTCACCTTCCCCCTCAGTTTCCCCATTAGCAAGCTCCTGGATTTTGTTTTGGGCCAGGAGATTCGCACCGTTTACAATCGGGAGAAGCTGATGGAGATGTTGAAGGTAACGGAGCCCTATAATGATCTGGTGAAAGAGGAGCTAAATATGATCCAGGGTGCCCTGGAGCTACGGACCAAAACTGTGGAGGATATCATGACCCAGCTCCAAGACTGCTTCATGATCCGCAGCGACGCCATCCTGGACTTCAACACCATGTCGGAGATTATGGAAAGTGGCTATACTCGCATCCCCGTGTTTGAAGACGAGCAGTCCAATATTGTAGATATTCTCTATGTCAAGGACTTGGCCTTCGTGGACCCTGACGACTGCACCCCCCTCAAGACCATCACCCGCTTCTACAACCACCCAGTGCATTTTGTCTTCCATGACACCAAGCTGGACGCCATGCTGGAGGAGTTCAAGAAGGGTAAGGCCTGATGTGCGCTCTCTCTGTTAACTGTCTTTGTGCCGTCTCTCGTTCGCTTACCCGTTTTGCGTCTGCTGCTCTGAGTGATTTTGTGTGACTCTTTCCCTTTGCCCATCAGTTCCCGTGCCTCCGAAGTGAATGGTATTTGGGACAGCAGGAACATTTCCTAAGCATCTGCTGTCTACCAGTTACTGTGCTTTGTGCTTCAGGTGAATCAGAGCTGAGACACACTTGTGCACTTGCAGGGATAGAGCAAGGCCCTCAGGGAGCTATTGAAGCAGGACAGAGTAAGGCTGATGCCTTAAAAGCGGCCACAGAGATCAGAGTGTGGAGCCCCTCGTCTGAGTGGGGATAGGTAGGGAAGGGGGTGGGCACCCGGGAAAGCTTTCACATGGGAGGGGGCATTTGAGGAGAGCCTGAAGATATGGGGAGACGTGGTACTTGAGGCAGGGGGAACCCCACGAGGAGCAGAGCACCTGAATGGGGAAGCAAAGGACGCGCGCTTGTGGCCCAGCAGGTGGGCCTGTTGAGCTGGGTATTCGCTCTGCGGCTCAGTGGTCCCTGGGGAGAGGTTGAGTCATCTGGGGCCTTTGGAAGCCCCTGAAGTCAGGGCAGTAAGTTTGCTGGGAGCTTGCAGTTTTTGAGCAAGAGTGATGTTACTGGAGCTCTAGCCCACAGAAGCTGAATTGGGAGGTCTCTGGTTTGCTCCCCGCTCAGAGCAGTGCCAAGTAATGCTTTCGACTACTCAGCAGAAGCAAGCGGATCAAGTTTTGGTTATTGTTCTGTCTTTTCGCAGGCGCCAAACATAAGCTTCCCTCCTGTGGTCTGAGACTCTTCAGCTGGCCTTGCAGTGCCTTGTGTTTTTTTCTCACATGGGTTCTTGGCCAGTTCTCAGGTAGTTAGAGAGGCACTTGGGAGTTTTACTCACCAGCCTCAAAGCTCAGGACACACACCCCTTTCCTTACTTCCAGCAAAACTTTCCTCCCACCTCTGCCACTCAGAAGTCCTCGGTGGCAGTAAACAAGCCAATTATGGAGTAAAACCCTCCTAGGCCAAAGGGAATGAGGAGGCAGAAAGGGAAGCTCTTTATAAAGGAATGGGGGAAGGGACCAGGGACTTTGCTTCCTTTCCCCATAGGTAGAGCTCTTACTGGCTAAAACAGCCTGCCAGCCTAGGGCTGGGAGCACCAAGGGCACTCGAGCAGGGAGCAAGCCTCCGACGCTTGTCCGGCTATTATTTCACGATAGTTGGGTCTCCCGGAACTAGCCCAGTGGCGGGGCGCTGGGTCAGTGGCGGGGGGTGGCGTTGGTAGCAGCAGGCCCTGCCACGTTTAGTCTTAAAAGATGCTCGGGTCAGGGCCAGAGTGGGAGATGGGTACCCTCCCTTCATCAGTGTGACAGAGTGACCCTTAGCATCAGAGCTGAGAAGGACTTGAGTAACATGAGTCCAAGTGGGAGACAGCCTGGCTTCATTGCAGAGGGACTTAAGGGACATCTGGTGATGATGGCACGGTGTGGGGGGTGGGGGTTTGCAGGCGCAGACCCCAGAACCTGTCTGCCCCAGGTTGAGCCAGGGCTGAGCCTGAAGAAGAGCAGTGAGAATTTGTGCCCCACCTTCACTCTGCAGCCTGTTGGCCCCGAGGACTTCTCTCATGTTGCTTGGTCAGGAACCTGGTTAGGACTCACCAGGGCGGCTTCCTGCTCCCCACCTCTATGGTCTTTGGGACTATTGCTGGTGACACACCCTACAAGCACGTTTGCATCGTACAATCGTACAGCTCGGGTCTGGAGCCAACCTGTATGGATTGGCTTGGCTGGGCTTCCCAGCCTCTGATCAGCGGCGTTCAGCTCTTGTCTGATGGGAGCTTCCTGGGGCTTGGGAGGACCATCTCTGGACTCATCTAGTAAAACAACCACAACAACATTACTTCAGGAAGCTGGGGAAATAGAGCTAGCCTCTTTCGGGCTAGAGCTCTGCTGAGTGGAATTCTCCAGATGTACATTGTAGTTCCTTAGACCCTACTTAACAGGGGCTGGTGGTCTGAGCCTGAGCCCCAGCCCTCGCCCTGGATCTACCCAGTGCCCCGTGAAGCCCTGGAGATGGGAGTGTGATATGATGGTCACCCCTAATGGGTCACACCCTGGGGCTTTGTGGTTCCCTGTTAACTTGCCACTCTGGGCTGCCCCCAGTAAGGCCTCTCCGAAAACCTTCCATCTGGCATTTACCTTTTAAGGCCGAGGCCCTATAGGACACGGGAAACGCTTTACATTTGCGTCTTAAAAGATTTTCTTTACAAATCTGGTGTTTGGAAGATTTCTTTTTGAGCTAAGGAAAGCCAAGTGAGCAAGGTTAACATGGCCAGCATTGTCAGCAGCATCAAAACAAGAGCTGGGTGTCTGCCAGGTGTGGCCAACCTTCTCCCTGAGGGTCTTTCCTGTGCTTCAGTGGCCTCTTCAGCATCTCCTGGTTGGGTGAGGGCCCTGACCTTTGCCAGAGTCTTTCTGCTCTGAGTGTAATCCTCTTTTAAGGTCATTTTATCTCCTCTTTCTTCCCCACCACTATGAGCTCCATGTGGGTAGCGATCATGCCTCATTAGTGTTTTCACCACTTAATACCTGGCAAAGGAATGGCTCTCTAGGGGCACCTGGGTGGCTTAGTCGGTTAAGCGTCCGACTTTTGCTTAGGTCATGATCTCGCGGTTCGTGGGTTCGAGCCCCGCGTCGGGCTCTGTGCTGACTGCCAGCTCAGAGCCTGGAGCCTGTTTCAGTCTGTGACTCCCTCTCTCTCTGACCCTCCCCTGCTCACGCTGTCTCTCTCTCTCTCTCTCCTAGAAATAAATAAAACATTAAAAAAAAAAAAAAAAAGAAATGGCTCTCTAGTGAATGTTTGTTAAATGAGTGAACGAACGAACACATGAACAACTAACTAGTGAGTGACTATCTGGCAAGCCCTGCTGGCCTTCTTACTGTTCTTGAAGACACCAGGACACTCCCACATTAGGGCCTTTGCCCTGGCTGTTGCTTCAGGCTGGAATGTTTTTCCCCAGAGACTGCATGCCTCACTCTCTCCCTTCCCTCATGACTGCTTCACCTGTACCTCTCCATGAGGCTTTCCTGTTGCCCTGTTTAAAACTGTGACCTCCCATCCTCCTTGACCTTCCTGATCTCTGCTCTCTTGTGCTAATTTTTCTTTTTTTATAGCACAAATCACTTTCTAACAACTCTCTAATTTACAGATTTACTGTGCTATTTATTGTCTGTCTCCTCCTGTTAGAACCTAAGTTCCAAAGAGCACAGCTGTTTGTTTGGTTCACTGGTGTATCTCCAGGCCTTAGAATGGTTCTTGGCACATAGTAAGATAAGACCGCAATAAAGTCACCGAATGATGAATGAATGATCTGTTAGATTTGAGACAGAATTATTCCCAGTCCGTAAGTGTTAGAATTTTGAGGAGCTGGATAAGGGATGTGTGCTGTGCTGCTATCCAGGGGACTTGATACTTCTAGTGTCACCAATACAGGAGGAGCTCCTACAGCAACATGTATATTAATGGCTGGTGGGCTGAGAAGCAGAGTTTGGCATCTTTCTTCTCCTCCTTCTTCTTCTTCTTCCTCTTCCTCTTCTTCTTCTTCTTTTTTAAGTATTTCTTTATTTCGAGAGAGAGAGATAGTGAGAGCGCGAGAGAGAGACAGAGCGGGAGTGAGGGAGGGACAGGGAGGGAGAAGCAGGCTCCAGGCTCTGAGGTGTCAGCACAGAGTCCAATGTGAGGCTCGATCCCACGGAGCCATGAGATCATGACCTGAACCAAAGTTAGATTCTCAACCAACTGAGCCACCCAGGTGCCGAGAGTTTGGGGTCTTGAATGTGATGCATAGTTCCCCTGTCCCGTGCCTCAGTTTCCCTGAATAAGCAATTTTTGCCCATCAGGAGTATACACAGCTTCACTCATTCTTGTGAGTCATGAAGATGCTCCAACACACTTCAAGACAGGCTTGAGGAGTTAGTGCAGACATGGGGCCGAGCTTCCCTTAGAGATGAAGGTAGGGGGTTACAGCCTCCCAGCTGCTCTGCCTCCCAACACAGAGGCATTTATCATTAGATATTTACTGAGACTCCTACTGGCCGTGCAAGTGTGTCTAGGTGCCGCAGGACCTCAGGGGTAAGACTGTCTGCTTGGTTAGAGCTGTAAGGCCACTGAGCGCTCCTGCCATTTGAACCTTGGTCCTTTGACTTAAACCGACTGAAACCCCGACTTCCATGTCGCCTAGAACTGTTTGCAGTACTGGGTGTTGTGGTTGGCTTTGTCTACAGCATGAGCCCTTAGAACAGAGGCTCCCTTGGCTATTCCTGGCCCAGGCGCAGTTTTCCTTTGCCAAAGATCCCCTCCCAGACCCTGGAGGCAGAGTAATGAATAAGCTCTCCTAAGTCACAGCCCCACAATGAAGCCCACCTTTCAGCTTTCTGCTGTCCCTTCCCTCTGTGACATTCCTGCCCCTCTCAGACACTGTGCTCATCTGTAGTCATCTTTCCTCATCCATTATAACCATCTAACCCCTAGTAAAGACTTGAGTTTAAACTCCACCCACCCTGGTCTCCCACCCACAAGATGACTTTGGACCTATTACTGGCCTCGTAGAAAGTTAGCGGGCTTACGTACTGCAGAGAAAAAAAGCGAGTAATATTTTCATCAAAAACTCCTCCCCTGTTTCCATCTGTGCCACATCACACTTCTCCCACGTACTTTTTTCTTCCTGAAACAACTTGATCAAGTCAAGAAAAAACACTGCATAATTTTGCATTTACTTTTGGTTCCTACCGTCTGACACACTTTAAGTATCTTATTTCCCTTCGTGTGCTTGTTTATTCCTTTGTTGCAACAAACATCTCATTTCTGGAGGCCTGTGTGTCAGACACGGTGCTTGCCGTTGGGAGTCAGAGAGGATGAAAACAGTCTTATTGGCAGAGCTCGCGGCCTACCGGGGAGACAGACAGGTAAACGAAGCTTACAGCGCACAGTTCCCTGTGGGTGTCGTGGGGCCGGGAGAGGCCCAGACCTGTGAGATGCTTCTGAAGTCAGAATA
This sequence comes from Proteles cristata cristata, assembly GCA_017311185.1. NCBI lineage: Eukaryota > Metazoa > Chordata > Mammalia > Carnivora > Hyaenidae > Proteles > Proteles cristata. Next base: position 2,007,461 of record JAESUZ010003943.1, read on the forward strand.
ACAGGACTTGGTGCTCATTTTGGAGATGTTGGAGTCAGGGCCAGGGAGTAGTTGTGAACATCTGAGGCCTCTGGTTTGGGATTCAGGTGGATGATGATGTCATTTAACAGAAGTGGGGAGAGGAGGAAGCAGGGACAGTTTGGAGGATTGGGAGTGGCGGTTGTGGTAGAGTGATGTGACCCCTTTATTGGACTCCTTTGTGCTCACCAGAGCTGCTCACACTTGAACGTGCACTTGAGTGGCCTGGACATTTTGTTAAAATGCAGGGTTGAACTCAGTGGGTTTGGGGTATGACCCTGAGAGGCTGTATTTTTTTTTCCTTTTTTAAAAAAAAATTTTTTTTTAATGTCTTTTATTTATTTCTGAGAGAGAAAGACACAGAGTGAGCAGGGGAGGGCCAGAGAGAGGGAGACACAGAATCTGAAACAGGCTCCAGGCTCCGAGCTGGAAGTTAGCATAGAGCCTGTCACGGGGCTCAAACCCACAAACTGGGAGATCATGACCTGAGCCGAAGTCGGACGCTTAACCAACTGAGCCACCTAGGCGCCCCTTAAATTTTCTTATGTTTATTTTTGAGAGAGAGAAACAGAACACAAGCAGGGGAGGGGCAGAGAGAGGGAGACACAGCATCCCAAGTGGGCTCTAGGCTCTGAGCTGTCAGCACAGAGCCTGATGCGGGGCTTGAACCCATGGACAGTGATATAATGACCTGAGCCGAAGTTGGACGCTTAACTGACTGAGCCACCCAGACGCCCCTAAGAAGCTCTATTTCTGACACGCTCTCAGATGATGGCCACTTTGCTGGTCTGGGACTGCACAGAGCAGCGTGAGGGTGTGGTCCATCCAGGCCAATGTGCAGGTGAAAGTGCCCAGGCGGGGGCACTTGGGAGGGAGGCCAGGACGAGGGTTAAAAGTTTGGAAGTCATCTGAGAGCAGGGAGAACACGCAGAGTGTGTAAGAGCTCCGTTAAAGTGACTCCTTGGAGAGATGAAAAAGAACCAGGCAGGCGTGGTTTTGGGAGCCTCCTGGGGAAGCCAGATAGGGTGACGGCCAAGCATAGACTGTGGGGATGGGACAGTTAAGTCATATGGTGCTGGGAGAGGACAGTCTCGAGCGGAGAGCTGGGGTGTCTGGGTGGCTTTGTCAGTTAAGCGTCCGATGCTTGATTTCGGCTCAGGTCGTGAACTCGTAGTCATGAGATCAAGCCCTGCGTTGGGCTCTGCACTGGCAGCATGGAGCCTTCTTGGGATTCTCTCTCTCCCTCCCTCTCTCTCTGCCTTTCCCAGCTTGTGTGCTTTCTCTCTCTCTCAAAATAAGTAAACATTAAAAAAGTGGAGAGCAGTCAGCTACACACCTGGTCTGTCACAGCTCCACCTGAAAACAGCCTCTAGCTGAGCTGGTGATTTGATCTTGAGAAGCTGCCAGGGAGCAAGCGTATCTGAGACGGCGACAGGAGCTGCCTGTTAGAGCAGCGGTGCCAGTGGGGCAGCTGACAAAACACTGGCCAGGCTCCTCCTCGCTTTCCCTTTGGTGAGGTGCTTGTGGGCATGGAGCACGGCCACTGGGGATAGGGCGGTACAGTGCTGGCCAGCAGGCAGCTGCATGTCTCCCCCTCGCTGGCACCCCACAGCCTGGAGGCCAGCTTCCACCCAGAAGCCAGGACTGATGGCCGTTTCATCAGCCTCCTCTTGACAACATCACTTCCTAAAGCTCTTCCCTGTGTACTGGAAGGCACTGCCCTTTGTCTAAGCCCTAATAAGAGCTCAGATGGTACCGAGATGATACTAGTGTTTACTTTTTTTTTTTAACATTTATTTATTTTTGAGAGACAGCATGAGCAGGGAAGGGGCAGAGCGAGAGGGACACAGAATTCGAAGCAGGCTCCAGGCTCCGAGCTGTCAGCACAGAGCCCAATGCGGGGCTCGAACCCATGAACCGTGAGGTCATGATCTGGGGGCTCGAACCCATGAACCATAAGAATATGACCTGAGCTAATGTCAGACTCTTAACCGACTGAGCCACCCAGGCGCCCCTAGTCTTTACTTTTCAAAGGTCTTGTATTTTCAGTGAGAAAGCTCAGTCCCAGAGTTTTCCTGAACACCTCTGGTCAGGGCAGGGGGTAGCGAACAGATGAGTGCACAGAAACACACAACCGCAGGACCGTGTCCTACTGGAGAATGGGTAAGGGCTAGGGACTTTAGGGAAGCTGGTGCCTCTCTCTCTTATCAGTAGAAGTCTGGGAACACATTCCAAAGGAGGTGGCATTCTAGCTGGATCCTCGAGGGTGAATGGATGCGACACTTTTCCACTTCTCTGCCTCTTGTTGTGGGAGAGTTTGGAAAAAACCACAGAACGAGAAATGAGTTAGTTGGTCATTGATGCCAACTTAGGGTAAAACTGCTTCTGCAAATTGTGATGGCTTCTCAGCCCTTTCCGCGGATGTGAGAGTTCAGGAATTTCCCAGTGGTGCCTGAGATGGCCCTCAGGCAGGAGGATGGCGCGGGACTGTGGCAGGCAGCTCCTGTTGTTGCCTTTTGATGCGGCCACCACCGCCTGCTCTCCTTCTCTGAGCGGCTCTGTCTGCTGCCCGCGGGTACAGCTGCCCTGTGGCAAGGTGCTCTCCCATGCTGTCCCTCAGGTTGCCCCTGTTGCCCCTGTTGTCTCGCCTGACTGTGCCAAGACATCCTGTCGTTAAAGGCTTTGTAGCTACATGAAGGACTCCTGGCTCATTTCATAAACTGGAGTCTGGACTCCTTAGTCTATCCCTGTTCCATTTTCTATGTGACTTTTCTTTTTACTAGTGTTTATTATAAACCAGACGCATCTCATTGTCAGAACTTTAGGAAACACACAAAAAAACCTAAACAAAAGAACCCACAAACCTGTGATCTGGAGAGAATTCCTTATAATATTTTGTTTTGTTATAACCTTTTTCAAAATTTACTCAAGGAGCACCTGGGTGGCTCAGTCGGTTAAGCATCCAACTTCGGCTCAGGTCACGATCTCATGGTTTGTGGGTTCAAGCCCCGCATCAGGCTCTGTGCTGACAGCTAGCTCAGAACCTGGAGCCTGTTCTGAAACAGGAATCTGTTTCCTGTTTCCTGTATCTCCCTTTCTCTCTGACCCTCCCTTGCTCATGCTGTCTCTCTCTCTCAGAAATAAATAAAACATAAAAAAAATTTTTACTTGAAAAATGTCACAAGCAGCAAGATCAAAGCGATTTGCTTTTTTTTTCTTTTGTGTGTGTGGGGGGGTGCGGTGGGGGGGACTAAAACTTTACTGGCCCCAAACCCCATCCTTCCTGCCAAAAACCATTTTCATTTTTATAGCCATGTAAAATTTCCCATTAGCTGCTCATGTATATTTTCACATTGAAACCATTGACTGCATACAATTTTGTGCCCTGATTTTTGGAACCCAGTTGAGATTGGTTCTTCAGATTGCTCCTCCTGTAAGACATGAAATCCCTCTTTATCCCGGGGATTCTTGGGAGGAGCATCTTGGAGGATTTCCACAGACTGAGGGCTGGGCAGCCCTGTGTGGCTGACAAAAAGGTGAGCCCAGAGGGCTGGGGTGTGTAGCTGCTTGTGTGTGTGTGTGTGTGTGTGTGTGTGTGTGTGTGTGTGTGTGTGTGTGTCCCTGTGTGGCTGACAAAAAGGTGAGCCCAGAGGGCTGGGGTGTGTAGCTGCTTGTGTGTGTGTGTGTGTGTGTGTGTGTGTGTGTGTGTGTGTGTGTGTCCCTGTGTGGCTGACAAAAAGGTGAGCCCAGAGGGCTGGGGTGTGTAGCTGCTTGTGTGTGTGTGTGTGTGTGTGTGTGTGTGTGTGTGTGTGTGTGTGTGTGTGTTGTAGCTGCTGCTTGTGTGTGTGTGTGTGTGTGTGTGTGTGTGTGTGTGTGTAGCTGCCAGCCTGTTTTGCTGGGGGTTAAACCTGGTGTTGCTGGAGCATTCCCCTGAGGTTAGAGTCAGAGTTGCTTCCATGCTGCAGGGCTGATTTACTGTGACCTGGGCAGGGCTCTTGCAAGACTGGTTTCCCCAGGCTGTCTGGCACGCCTTGGTCTCTGGCCAGCAGGCAGCTAGGAGCCTTGGTGGGAAGGAGGCTCCATGCCCTCCATCCCAGTCAGGCTTACTCCCACACACCCTCATTTCTCCCCCCACCAGATATACACAGGACAGGCTCACAACACATAGACACACACACACACACACACACACACACACACACGCACACACACTCCTCTGTCCCCACATGGGCATGCTTAAACACACACCCCCCTCACACAAGGGACCAGATTCACTCACCCCTTCAAGCAGGCGCTCACACACGTACATATGAATGCACACATGCACAGTCACCTGGAATCTTGCTTTGTTGTTGTTGTTGTTGTTTTTAAGTTTATTTATTTATTTTGAGAGAGAGAGAAATTCCAAGCAGGCTTCACTGACTCCTCCAAGCAGGCTCTGATACACATACACACACACATGTATGCACACATGCGCAGTCACCTGAAGTCCTGTTTTTTGTTTTTTTTTAAAGTTTATTTATTTTGAGAAAGAGAGAGAGAAATTCCAAGCGGGCTCTGCACGCTCAGCACAGAGCCTGATGCAGGCCTCAAACTCATGAACCATGAGATCGTACCCTGAGCAGAAATGAAGAATTGGATGCTTAACAGGCTGAGCTACCCAGGTACCCCTGGAGTCCTGCTTTTATTTTATTTATTTATTTTTTTAAAATATTTTATTTATTTCTAGGGGAGAGAGAGAGACAGCGTGAACAGGGGAGGGTCAGAGAGAGAGGGAGATGCAGACTCTGGAATAGGCTCCAGGCTCTGAGCTGGCTGTCAGCACAGAGCCCGACGCGAGGCTCGAACCCACGAACCGCGAGATCATGACCTAAGCGAAAGTCGGACGCTTAACCGACTAAGCCACCCAGGTGCCCCCGGAGTCCTGCTTTTAAATTAGTTCATCTAGGGGCGCCTAGGTGGCTCAGTCAGTTAAGCGTTCATCTTCGGCTCAAGTCATGATCTCATGATCAGGGAGTTTGAGCCCCATGAGCCCCATTAGCCCCACGTTGGGCTCTGTACCGACAGCTCAGAGCTTGGAGCCTGCTTTGGATTCTGTGTCTCCCTCTCTCTCTGTACTTCCTCTGCTCACACTCTGTCTGTCTCTCAGAAATAAACGTTAAAAAATTTTTTTTTAATTAGTCCATCTCCTGTCATACTTTCACAAGAATAAGTTTTTTTTTTTTTAAGGATTTTTATTTTTTATTTTTAAAATTTTTTAGAAAGAGTGTGAGCAGGGAGAGGGGCAGAGGGTGACAGAGAATCCCAAGCAGGCTTTGTGCTCGATGTAGAGCCCCATGTGGGTCTCGATCCCATGACCCTGGGATCACAACCTGAGCCAAAATCAAGAGTCAGATGTTCAACTAACTGAGCCACACAGGCACCCCTGAAGATGTGAATTTTTTTTTTAAATGTTTTATTTATTTCTAGGAGAGAGAGAGAGACAGCGTGAGCAGGGGAGGGTCAGAGAGAGAGGGAGTCACAGACTGAAACAGGCTCCAGGCTCTGAGCTGGCAGTCAGCACAGAGCCCGACGCGGGGCTCGAACCCACGAACCGCGAGATCATGACCTAAGCGAAAGTCGGACACTTACCCGACTAAGCCACCCAGGCGTCCCAGATGTGAATTTTTTTAAGTAAGCTCCACACCCAACATGGAGCTTGAACTCACAATCCCAAAGTCACATGCTGTACCAGCTAAGCTAGGCACCCCACTAAGAGTAAGCTTAAAAAGTGAGTAAATTGGGACACCTGGGTGTCTCAGTCGGTTGAGTGTTCCACTTCGGCTCAGGTCCTGATCTTGCGGTTCATGGGTTCGAGCCCCGCGTCGGGCTCTGTGCTTACAGCTTAGAGCCTGGAGCTGTTTTGGATTCTGTGTCTCCCTCTCTCTCTGCCCCTCCCCCACTTGCTCTCTGTGTCTCAAAATGAAAATAAAGACCTAAAAAAATTAAAAAAGAAAAAGTGAGTAAATCTGGGGCACCTGGGTGGCTCAGTTGGTTAAGCCTCCGACTTCAGCTCAGGTCATGATCTCACGGTATCTGAGTTCCACATCGGGCTCTGTGCTGACAGCTTGGAGCCTGGAGCCTGGAGTCTGCTTCGGATTCTGTGTCTCCCTCTCTCTCTGCCCCTCTGCTGCTCACTCTCTGTCTCCCTTGCTGTCTCAAAAATAAACAAACATTTAAAAAAGTGAGTAAATCTTATGCAGGGGAGTTTATTTCATGAAAGGCTCAAAATAGTGACGGACTCTCGGCCTCAGAAGTTTGTCTCTGGTTGCTGGTGATTTGGTTGTCCATGTTAATGACAGTATCCAGTGCAGAGGGTTGTGGTGAGGACTGAATGAGGTAAGGCACGTAAAGTGCTTAGCTCAGTGCCTGGCACCATTGTCCTCATGCAATAAATGTTAGCTATTTTTAAAATTACTGTTATTACTATCCAAAGGTGCCCCAGCTGTTGCTGACACCAGCCTGGGCTGCGTGGTTCTCTTATATTGGCTCAGGTGGCAGGCTGCGCCACTGTCCGGGTGTGGTGCCTTTCTTGGAATTCTGAATACACTGAGGTCAAAAGAGCCCACTATGTAATTACACGCTAATTCAGATACCTCTTATCTGGGCCCCTCGTGTGTGCCTATCTTAAGGGTTACAGAAGCCCAGAGCTTAAGGACAAAAATATATGGAAGGGAAACTTCAAACTGGGGAGGTTCTCCTCATTTACTGAATCACTTGTTTCCCTAAAGCTGGAGAAAGTGAAGCCTGCCATCCTGATTGCCAGCACATTGGCATTCCACCCGCGGGAGTATAATCTGAGGATCCAGGAAGCGTTGGGGGGGGGGGGGGCGGGACAAGGGGCAGGGCCACATTTCCCAGTCGCACCTTCACTTGGGTGGTTTCCTGTCAGGATTCACCTGTTGCCTGCTCCCTCCCTGGTGCCCCAGTTAGGGAGAGAAGAGGTTATGCTAGAAAAACAGCAGAGAGGAGAGGGGTATCTAGGAGAGCAGAGACTCCCCAGAAATGTCCCAGACCCAGAGCCCTGGAAACAGGTAAGGAAGAGCAGAGAGCAGAAAGAAGGAAGAAATGCCTTCATTAATGGTTAACCTTTATTAAATACTGAATTAATCCTCCAAAGGCCTATAGATGGGAGCTGAGGCTCAGAGAGGCTAAGAATCTTTTCCAACTGTGACACTAACTGGCAACTCCAGCTGTTCCCCTTTGGAGGCCAAGCTCTTAACCCCTGGTCACTTTTCAAGTAAGTAAGATCATGGATATTCAGAAAGAGATGACAAGATTGAGATATTCCAATAATTCCAGGCTAGAAAATTTACTACCATTTCTAGGTTAAAAAAAAAAATTCTGTCCTTTTTTAATGTTTATTTTGAGGGGGTGGGGAGGGGCAGAAAGAGATAGGGATAGAGGATCCGAGGCAGGCTCTGTGCTGACAGCAGAGAGCACAATGCAAAGCCTGAACCCATGAGCCGTGAGATCATGACCTGAGCTGAAATTGGATGCTTAACCAACTGAGCCACCCAGGTGTCCTGTTCTAGATTTTTTTTTTTTTTTAATTGAGATATGGTTTGGGCACCTAGGGCACAGTTAGTTAAGCGTCCAACTTTGGCTCAGGTCATGATCTTATGGCTCATGAGTTCAAGCCCCTTGTCAGGCTCTATGCTAATAGCTCAAAGCCTGGAGCCTACTTTGTATTCTGTGTCTCCCTCTCTCTCTGCCCCTTCCCCGCTCATGCTCTGTGTGTCTCTCTCAAAAATGAATAAACATTAATTTTTTTTAATTGAGATATAGTTGACATATAACATTATGTTAGTTTCAGGTGTACAGCATAATGACTCTATAGTTTTATAAATATTTGCCACAGTAAGTCTAGTTAACTACATCCATCACTTACCACACAGGTAAAAAATTTCTTTCTCTTATCACAAGAGATGAGAAAGGATAAGATTTACTCTCTTGGCAAGTTTAAAATATATGATATAGTATTGTTAACTATAGCCATCATGCTGGAAATTACATCCCTAGAACTTATTTATCTTGTAACTTAGGAAGTTTATACCTTTTGACCACCTTCCCCCATTTCGCTCACCTTCTACCTCTTGCCTCTGGCAGCCACCTAGATATGTTTTAAAGTAAACTTTTCGGGGCGCCTGGGTGGCTTAGTCGGTTAAGCGTCCGACTTTCGCTTGGGTCATGATCTCGCGGTTCGTGGGTTCGAGCCCCGCGTCGGGCTCTGTGCTGACTGCCAGCTCAGAGCCTGGAGCCTGTTTCAGTCTGTGACTCCCTCTCTCTCTGACCCTCCCCTGCTCACGCTGTCTCTCTCTCTCTCTCCTAAAAAAAAAATAAATAAAACATTAAAAAAAAAAAATTAAAAAAAAATAAATAAATAAATAAAATAAAAAAAAAAGTAAACTTTTCATTGGAGCAGAGTGCATAATAAATCATAAAGGTACAATTTGATACTTTTCCACAAGGGAACATCCCTGTGTAACTGCCACTGAGCTCAGGAAACAGAACATTATCAACGCCTTAGAAGACTGCTGCCAGGTGCCCTCCCAATCACCGCCCCTGTCTGCCCAACCATGATGGTTTAATTTTTTCTGTTTCTGAACTTTTATTAGTGTATCATCCAGTATGTGCCTTTTGTGTCTGGCCCCTTTTGGTCAACATAAAGGTTATGAGTTTCATCCATGTTGTATGTAGCTGTAGTTCATTCCTTTTTATTGCTATATAGTATCCCATAATAAAAATATACTGTGATATTGACGGACAGTGGGTTGTTTCCAATTTGGAACTGTTTAAATAAGGCCACTAATGGGCACCTGGGTGGCTCAGTTGGTTAAGCATCTGATTTCAGTTCAGGTACAATCTCATGGTTTGTGGGCTCGATCCCCACATCGGGCTCTGTGCTGACAGCTCAGAGCCTGGAGCCTGCTTTGGATTCTGTGTCTGCCCTCTGTGTCTGTCTCTCTCTGCCCCTCCCCTGCTCGCACTCTGTCTCTCAAAAATAAATAAAACAGTTAAAAAATTTAAGGCCACTGAAAATGTTCTCGTGCGTGTCTTTTGGTGATGTTATGTAGGCCTTTCTGTTGGGAATATACCTAAGTGTGGAATTGCTAGGACATAGTATAGGCACAGATAAGACACTTTTCCAGAGTGCTGTCAGCTCTTAGAAGTTTACACTTCTGGGGCACCTGGGTGGCTTAGTCGGTTAAGCGTCCGACTTTCGCTTGGGTCATGATCTCGCGGTTCGTGGGTTAGAGCCCCGCGTAGGGCTCTGTGCTGACTGCCAGCTCAGGGCCTGGAGCCTGTTTCAGTCTGTGACTCCCTCTCTCTCTGACCCTCCCCTGCTCACGCTGTCTCTCTCACTCCTAGAAATAAATAAAAAACATTAAAAAAAAAAAGAAGAAGAAGAAGTTTACACTCCTGTCCCAACTCTGGTATTGTCAGCTAGGTAGGTGTGTGGTAGTATTTCATTGTGATTTTATGATCCATTTCTCTAGTGACTGATGATGTTGAACACATTTTCATATGCTAATAAACATATGGGTTAGTGCTTTTCATGTCCTGTTTAAGATTTTTTGCCTATACACAAGTTATGAAGCTGGCGTCCTGTGTTATTTTCTAGAAGCTATAATATTTGCTTTTCACATTTATATCTGTAACCCTTCTGGAATTTGTTTCTGAAGTATTGCAGTTTGATTCTTTTTTAAAATCTGTATGGATTATCTAGCTGGTCTGGGACCGCTATTGGAAAAACTGTCCTTTCCCCACTGAGCTGTGGTATATATGTTGGTCTGTCCCTGGACTCTCATACTCCATTGGACTCTGTCTTTCCTTGTTCAATACTACATTGACATAATTGCAGTAGTTTTCTAATATGTTTTGATATTTGATAATAATTATTCTGTTATTCTTCTTTAAGATTATCTTGACTATTCTTTAGCTTTCTTCCTGGGAATTTAATGGGATTGCATTGAATCTATAGATCAACCTGAAGACTTGACATCTTTATAATGAAGAATCTTACAATCCATAAGCGTGGTTACCCCTCCATTTGTTTATAGCCCTATTGATTTCTTTCAATAATACTTTGTCGTTTTCTTTGTTGAAGTCTTACACATCTTTTCTTAGATGTATTCCTAAGTATTTGGGGATGTTAAATGGGGGCTTTAAAATTGTGTTTTCTAAAATGTTTGTTGCACATTGTTCCACCTGGGGTGTGCTGCAGTTCAATTCTGATGATAACCAGCTGGAGTGAGGATTAGACCCCGGCCCCCACGCCCCCCTCACAGCCGTCCACAGGCTGCCCTTACTTCAGATGCCAGTCATAAGTCGGGTCCCCCCCTCCGCTCCCGACTGGCCATGAATTTAGGATTCCCATGACCACCCCCCCTCAGGTTTGATGATTCACTAGAATGACTCTAGAATTCAGGGAAGTGCTACACTTACGATTGCAGTTTTATTTTTTAAAAAACACCTAGAATGGGGTCTGGAACAGGAACAGGCTTGGATGCAGAGCTTCCTTTGCCCTGGCCTCATTGAGTTAGGGTGTGTCACCCTCCGGGCACATCAACTTGTTTTGTTTTGTTTTGAATGTTTTTGTTTTTAATGTTTTTATTTATTTCTGAGACACACACACACACACACACACACACACACACACACACACACACACACACACAGAGTATGAGCCAGGGAGTGTCAGAGAGAGAAGGAGATACAGAATCTGAAACAGGCTCCAGGCTCTGAGCTAGCTGTTGGCACAGAACCCGATGCGGGGCTCGAACCCACGAACCGCGTGATCATGACCAGAGCCAAAGTCGGACGCCCAACCGACTGAGCCACCCAGGCGCCCCACGTCAACTTGTTTTATAAACCTGAAGCTCCACTGAGCTTTGGGGTCCAGAGGAGTTTTTTTGGGGTTTTTTTCCCTCTCCTACCCTCTGTGGGGGTGTGGCCCAGAGTTTTTATCAGGATTTCATTACCTGGACATGATTGATTAAGTTACTGGCCACATCATTGTACTCAGTATCTAGCCCTCTAATGTTTGGTTTTACTGGTAACCAGCCCTGCCCTGAAGCTATCTAGGGGCCCACCTGGAGTTGTTCATCAGAATAACAAAGCCACTTCTGTTACTCAGGAAATTCCAAGAGTTTTTGAATCTCACTTCTTTGTAGTCAGAGTCCAAGACCAGATATATTCTTTTTTTTTTTTTTTACATTTATTTATTTTTGAGAGAGAGATAGAGAGAGATCATGCGTGTGCACATGAGTAGGTAAGGGGCAGAGAGAGAGGGAGAGAGAGAATCCCAAGCAGGCTCCACACAGTCAGCACCGAGCTGGTCACAGGGCTCAAACCTACAAACTGTGAGGTCATGGTTTGAGCCAGTCAGAAGCTCAACTGACTGAGCCACCCAGGCGCCCCCAGCTGTATTTTTTATAATGTAACAGAAGTATGGATAATTTTTGTATAGTGACCTTGAATCCATTGGCGTCGCTAAATTCACTCATTAATCCTAATAGTTTATTTTAGGTTCTTTTGGATTGTTTATACATATAATTATGTTGCCTGTGAATAATGGCAATTTTATTTACTTCTTGCTAAACGATATACATTTTATACCTTGTTCTTGCTTAATTTCATTGGCTAGGACATCTGGGACTGTGTTGAACTGGTGACGGGGGCATCCTTGCCTCATTCTAGGTCTCAGAGGAAAGCTTGCCAAATTTATCATTAAGTATGATTTTGCTGTAGCTCTTTGGTAGATTTCCTTTATTAGATCAAAAAAGTGTCTTCCTTTTTCTAGTTTGCTAAGAGTTTTTATAATCGATGTTGAATTTTATCAAGGGCTTTTAAAATATCTGTTGAAAGATGTTTGCATGATTTATCTCCGTTATTTAAAAAAATTTTTTTAATGTTTTATTTATTTTTGATAGAGAGAGAGAGAGAGAGAGAGAGAAAGAGAGAGCATGAGTAGGGGAGGGTCAGAGAGAGAGAGGGAGACACAGAATCCAAAGACAGTCTCCAAGTTCTGAGTTAGCTGTCGGCACAGAGCCAGACGCGGGGCTTGAACCCACAAACCGTGAGATCATGACCTTAGCCGAAGTCGGACGCTTAACCAGCTGAGCCACCCAGGCGCCTCTATCTCCTTTATTCTGAATTACACTAATTTTTGAACGTTCACCCATAAACATTTATTGCATAATGGAACTAAACCTCAGTCATGATGTATGATCCTTTCCACACATCATTGGATTTGAGTCACTAATATCTTTATTTAGAATTTTGGCATCTGTGTTCATGAGAGAGAGAGGTCTACAAGTGTTTTTTTTTTCAGCCAGTAAACCAGGGAAGAATATGCTGTAGATTATCTCAGATATCTCTGTTGGGGTTTTTATTTTTGTTTTGTGGCAGGAAGAAGAATTGTTAATTAAGTCATTTTCCCTCTTCTAACTAATAGTGCAGTTTGGGTGAGCAGGTTTGAATGTACCAAGTACTATTCTTGTGGTCTTCCCTGCTTCTACTTGTAACAGTATGAGCCCCACATCAAATGTTGCTACAGTTTTTCTCCCTCTTCAGGTTTTGATGTGAGGTCTAGGATGATTTTTATAGTTTGTAAACACTTGGCTTCACCAAGGTGGGGGGGTGGAATACTTTTTCTTTTTTTGTGTGTGAAGGGGATAGGATTACCAGGCTAGTTGTCATGATGTCAGTCTGCTAAGCATTTAACAGGATCTCCTATATCTTCATGACTCACATGGGACATGTGGGCTCAATAATAGTCCATCTTTTAGATTGATTCCACTATAGTTTATTAGCTGGTTGAACAAACAGGGCCGAAGAATGGGTGCCTCACAAGGCAGTAAGCGAACTGTGAGTCCGTAAGCAGTTGAGGAGAGGCGTGATAAGGAAGGGGCTCCTCCTGGGTGGGGGGGGTCTGTAGTGGGAGGCCTGATGGCCCAGAGCTGGCATAGCAGCGGACGAGGCCAGAGGTGCTCCTGAGAAGAGAGGACTGTGGAAAAGGAGAAGCAGTTTGCTCTAAGGGTCCAAAGTAGAAAGGAGGCTGGTGATACTGACAGATGGCTGGGGATCCCTGTGGCACCTCCTGATCACTTGCCTCTGCCCTTCCCACACTCAGGGAGGTATTGTCAACTGGGCCAGCATCTCCTCTCCACTATTTTCTTCTGCTGCACAAAACAGCTCTAGTTCTGTGTATTCCTCCCTGCCGTCTGAACTGTCCCTGTCCATGGCCCCCAGGAGAGGTTTCTACATCTCCAAGGCAAAGGCATCAGCATTAGATCTGACTTCACTCCTTAGGTAACTTTAAGAAAGTTAAAAGAAAACAAAAACCTATCTTGTGACTCAGTGATTATCCTTCTAGAAATCTGAGAGACAGATGTAACCAAATATATTTATTGCAAGGATTTTCATAATGGTAAAAAAAAAAAGGGGGGGAAGGAAGGGCACAATTTAAGAACCCAGTGGGTATTGGGATTATGTACATGTGTGTACAATGAAATAATGCAGCCTTTGAATTTTTAAAAATATTTTTACATCATGGGAAAATGCAAAGAATGTGAAATATTTACAAATTATTTAATTGAATATAGAAAGTATTTCATTTTAAAAGACCAAAGGAAGTACTCAGTTAACAGTAGTTGTCTTTGGAAGGCCAGATTATAAGTGATCTTAATGCCCTTCTATGCACCTATTACCAGTATCAAAAAAGTATATTTATACATATATGATATGTAAATTAGGTGTAAAAATCATTATAAGAAAATCAGGAAGATTAGAACATTTGATGTTGATCATCATAAGGAATTACATATTGAGGTGTGGTATTGTGTTCTTTTGTGTTCTGCTTTTAAAAGAGTGTTTACTTTTAGAGATACTAACTGAAATGCCTGTAACATTTATAGATGTTTACAGATAAAATCTGTGATTGTCTTCAAAATAAGCCGGTGAAATGGGCAGGAGGAAAGAGGAAACAAGATTGGCCAGAGTAGTTGGAGTCGTTAATTGTTTAGGGTAGGTGAAGGGCCCTGAGGGTGTAATTATATTATTTCCTGTAATTTTGTAGATGTGTGATATTTTCTATCATAAAAGGTTAAAAAATTAGAGACTGCTGGCTAAATGAAAAATCTAAAGCATGAAGACCTGTCACAGGACCAGTCTTAGGGTCTACTGACATCCGCTTATCTACACCTTCACCCCTGGGTGCTTGGGTTAAAAGGAGAAGGCTATTGGGGCGCCTGGGTGGCTTAGTCGGTTGAGTCCAACTTTGGCTAAGGTCCTGATCGCACGGTTCCTGTGTTTGAGCCCTGTGTGTCAGGCTCTGTGCTGACAGCTAACTCAGTCTGGAGCCTGCTTCAGATTCTGTGTCTCCCTCTCTTTGCTCCTTTCCTGCTCTCCCTCCTCCTCTCTCATTCTCTCTCTCACTCTCTCAAGAATAAACATTAGGGGCGCCTGGGTGGCTTAGTCGGTTAAGCGTCCGACTTTCACTTAGGTCATGGTCTCGTGGTTCGTGGGTTCGAGCCCCGCATCGGGCTCTGTGCTGACTGCCAGCTCAGAGCCTGGAGCCTGTTTCAGAGTCTGTGTCTCCCTCTCTCTCTGACCCTCCCCTGCTCACGCTGTCTCTCTCTCTCTCTCTCCTAGAAATAAATAAAAATATTAAAAAAAAACTTCTAAAAAAAAAAGAATATTAAAAAAATTTTTTCCATTAAAAAAGAAGGGAAAAGGCTACTTAGAGAAGCCCCATTTCTGATCCCACCTTGCTTTACCCCTCTCACAGTGTGATACTGGACAGGACTTCCCTGAGCCTCAGTTTCCTCCTGTGCGTAGTAGGAGATGTGTGAGGGAGAGTGCCTGAGAACATGCTCACCCCTGCTGCTCCATAGCTTGGGGGAGGTGGCCCCTGAGGTGGGAGAGACACAAGTGTCTACTATCAGAAGGGGCAACTGAGGTCTCTCTGGCCATCTTTATAGGGCTATAAAGGGAGCTCTTCAAACTTTTTTTGTTCATGCCACCCTATTAGAAAACAGTTTTTTAAAAAATACTTATTTTGAGAGAGAGCAGATAAGGGAGGGGCAGAGAGAGAAGAGAGAATCCCTTGACACTGGGCTCAAACTCATGAACTGAGAGATCATGCCCTGAGCTGAAATCAGGAGTCGGATTTGGAGTGTCTGGGTGTCTCAGTTGGTTAAGAATCTGACTTCGGCTCAAGTCATGATCTCACGGGTTCATGGGTTTGAGCCCCTCATCAGGCTCTGTGCTGACAGCTTGGAGCCTGGAGCCTGCTTTGGATTTTGTGTCTCCTCCTCTCTGCCCCTTGCCTGCTCTCTCTTTCTCTCTCTTTCTCTCTGAAAGATGATTAAACAATAAAGAAGTTAAAAAAAAAAACAAAAAAAGAGCTGGATGCTTAACTGACTGAGCCACCCAGGCACCCCTAGAAAAAAAGTTTGTAAAAAATCTGTACCTCTATTCAGGGGCGCGCCTCGGTGGCTCAGTCAGTTAAGCGTCTGACTTCGGCTCAGGTCATGATCTCACGGTTCGTGGGTTCAAGCCCTGCATTGGGCTCTATGCTGACTGCCAGCTCAGAGCCTGGAGCCTGTTTCAGATTCTGTATCTCCCTCTCTCTCTGACCCTCCCCTGCTCATGCTGTCTCTCTCTCTCTCAGAAATAAATAGAACATTAAAAAAAAATTTGTACCTCTATTCATACAAAAATTGTATACGTGTACTGTTTTACTAATATATATATTATAAAACAGACACAAAAATTTTTAAAGATGAAATAAGCATTATTTTTAAATGTTTTTATTATTTTAAATGTACAAATTTAAATTTAAGTATTATTTTTAAACGTTTCCACTTCATGTTATTTCTAGCACACACCCTATATACTTTCTGATGGCACAAAGTATTCTTGCGCTGGGATTCATCGTTACGGACAGTGGCTCTAAGTCTGCGTTTCAAATAGTTTTCTTTTGTTTTTTGTTTTTGTTTTTGTTTTTGTTTTTAAATGTTTTATTTATTTCTAGGAGAGAGAAAGAGACAGCGTGAGCAGGGGAGGGTCAGAGAGAGAGGGAGACACAGACTGAAACAGGCTCCAGGCTCTGAGCTGGCAGTCAGCACAGAGCCCGACGCGGGGCTCGAACCCACGAACCGCGAGATCATGACCTAAGCGAAAGTCGGACGCTTAACCGACTAAGCCACCCAGGCGCCCCTCAAATAGTTTTCTTGATAGTTTTGAATTATTTTGGCGAACCGCTCCTCAGTTCTCCCGGCACTGGTATTTTCCCTGCTGACTGACAAAGAGCTGGCAGGGGGAGGAGAGGGCCAGCTCTGGCCTTTGTAGGTGCCCTGCTTGCTTTATTCATGTTCCTTCACTCCGGGATTTCCTTGCATGGGTCTTGTTAAGCGACTGTCCACTGAGTGGACTGTCGCTTGAGTGCGGCTGGGAGCTCCTTCCCACGGGGGCTGGCTGCATGCACACCTGCTCAGGGCCCGCTGTCAGTCTGTGTAATAATGAAAGCTAAAGTTGCTTATTTATTTTGGATTACAAGTAAATGTGAATGAAACGGGGATGAACACGCCTTTTGGAGACCCCGTTCTAGAAAGTTCCAGACAGGCCGTGGTGCTCTTCTGTGTGTACGCTCGGTGCCTGGCTGTGTTATTGTCTTGCTCAGGATGGCTGAGCAAGTCTTCTGGTAAGTCTCTAGAAAGCCTTTTCCGTTTTGGCAAGAAGGCCGCAGTGTCTGCATTTCCATTTCTCTTTTCCATGTGCCTGTACTATCACTTTTCCTTTTTTTTTTCCCTGCTTCACTCAGTTTTTTCCCTTTTTGCCTTGCCCTCCATTTTCCTTTTCCTTTTAAAAACATAACCAGCTATAATGGCTATATTTATTGAATGGCTTCCTTATTGGGCACCAGGCACTAAGGAATGAATCAAGAAGCACCTGGTATAACTTGTGCTGGCGAGAATGGAAACTGGGAACCCTACCAGGGAAGGCAGTGTGGAGATTTTGGTCACATCTGCCAGGGCACGAACCTGTGTTCTGGTGGCCCCACAGCTGTAGGTGCATCGGTATCTCACATACATGGAATGGTGGAGTACAGGGATTTTCATCGCAGCCCTGTTCATGGTAAAAGAAACTGGAAGCAATCGTGGGCCTGTCAGCAGAAGAGAGAGGGCTAAATCCACCCGGCGCCCACCAGTGGAACGCTCCACAGGGGCGGCAAAGGGAGCTCGGGGCTCCAGTGACATCGCTGAGTGTAAAACCCAAGGTGCAGAAGGATGTACATTGTGTTTGTAATTAAAATGTAAAAATAAAGCAATATTATTTACTGTAGAAACTTTTAGAAAGGAGGAAAATGACTAGGAAATGAAAGATCCCCTTATCCCACCACTCAGAACAGGAATATTTTTGGTCTGTTTTTTTCTAGTAAGTCAGCAATGAACCAACTATATTGCTATCTCCCTCCCCTCAATAGGAGGCGTCATTTTTATCCTTTATGATTATAAATGTAAAAATGAGATAATACATGGTGATTTTATTTTTATTTTATTTTATCTTTTTAATGTGTTTTTAAATTTATTTCTGAGCGAGAGAAAGAGAGACAACATGAGCAGGGGAGGGTCAGAGAGAGAGGGAGATACAGAATCTGAAACAGGCTCCCGGCTCTGAGCTGGCTGTTAGCACAGAGCCCGACGCGGGGCTTGAACCCACGAACTGTGAGATCATGATCTGAGCCGAAGCTGGATGCTTAACTGACTGAGCCACCCAGGCGCCCCAAATACATGGTGATTTTAAAATGCATTAAGCTAAAGCAAAAGAAGCTGGTGTAGTTCCCATACTTTCTTATTTTGTAACTTCTAGCCTTTTTTTTTTTTAATGTTTTATTTATTTCTCAGAGAGAGAGAGAGAGCGTGAGCAGGGGAGGATCAGAGAGAGAGGGAGACACAGATTCTGAAGCAGTCTCTAGACTCTGAGCTAGCTGTCAGCACAGAGCCTGATGCGGGGCTCGAACCCACGAACCGTGAGATCACGACCGGAGCCGAAGCCAGAAGCCAGACGCTCAACTGACTGAGCCACCCAGGCACCCCTGTAACTTCTTACTTTACACAAATGGCAAACCACTGTCTCTTTAAACAAATCTCTGACTGCATCAGCTTAGTATTTAGTGGCTGTTATACTGTGTCTTAAACCACCCTGGGTGGACCCTGCTGGGCACAACTGGCTCATCGGCATGGGTTTTTCCTTGTATTAAAGTCTTTCCTAGAAGTGGTAGATACGGTTGAGGCCAGGGTCTTACACATTCTCCAATTTGACACGTGCTGCCAGATCCTGAAGAAAAAAGGCCTTGTTCTCTCCAGTACTGCACTGTGTTAGTCTCTGTGGTCTTACAGTATATATATATTTATTTATTTATAAAATTTTTAAAACTTTACTTATTTCCAGGGAGAGAGACAGAGCATGCAAGCAGGAGAAGGGCAGAGAGAGGGAATCTCAAGTGGGCTCTGCACCAGAGCCTGATGGGGGGCTGGAACCCAGGAACCATGAGATCATGACCTGAGCTGAAATCAAGAGTTGGTAACTTGAGAGGCACCTGGGTGGCTCAGTCGGTTAAGTGTTTAACTTCAGCTCAGGTCATGATCTTGCGGTTTGTGGGTTCAAGCCCCGTGTCAGGCTCTGTGCTGACAGCTCAGAACCTGGCACCTGCTTTGGATTCTGTCTCCTCCATCTGCCCTTCCCCTGCTCACACTCTGTCTCTCAAAACTGAATAAACGTTAAAAAGAAAAAAAAAAAGTCGGACACTTGGGACGCCAAACTGCTTAACTAACTGAACCACCCAGATGCCCTAATATATTTTAATTTATATTAAAATGAAGAATCTCCTCAGTGTTAAGTTGCTTACTGATTAGACAACTTACTCCCAGCCCCTTCCGCAGTCTGGCTCTCTCTGCTCAGGGAGCTCATGGAAGCCTCTTTCTGTATATTGCTCTCTTGTCCCCTGGTTGCTGAGGGGTGCCCACGTGGCGGGTTGTGCAAGGGTCTGTCTAGCGCTCCTCTGCTTCCTCCAGTATGTCTGCCCTGCCTGTCTCTTCTTGCTGGGAGGGACTGCCCCTCCTGCTGGTTGAGATCCGCACTATTAATAGTCAGCTTAATCCTGCCCACCGCCTGGGCGGCCTGGGTGGAGGGTGGACAGAGGAGGGGGGTTCCCAGGAAATCAGAGTGCTCTGTCGCCTGCAAGTGCAGAGACCCATGGCCTGCGGCGGCATGTCTTCTGGCAGCCAGGCCAGTACCTCTCCTCAAGGGAGGGGCCCAAGAGCTCAGAGACTGTGCTGGGAGCCTGGGAGGGCAAGAAGTGGGGGACCTCGCTGGTCCCCCGGCAAGTGAAGATGCCCAGGACACCGTCGTGGGTGGTGGGAATCCCATGTCTGATCTGGAGCCTCTGGGTATTCCACATGGGAAAAGACAGCAGGAGCTGGTGAGTAGGGCCCTCTCAGGTCCCTGGTGGACTTTGAAACCCCGCACCCAGTAATATGTTTTTCTTATGGTCTGTGAGAGATGATAAAGTTTTTTATGGGGGGAGGAGGATACAGCAGTTTGCTACACTGGGCAGTGCGGAAGGCAGAGGACTGGGCTTTCTGGGACCCCTGCAGACCAACCTGTATGTATCCAGCAAGGCGTTTGGGGGGGTCTCCTGTGTTCCAGGCGTGAGGTGAGAGGGGATGGGCTAGCGTTGCCGGTCGCCAGCTGACTGCACAGGCAGCTGTACCGGTGCTAGTGAAGGGAGAAGGGAGCGCCGGGCCGGACTGGGCAGTGAGTGCTAATGGTCCCCAAGGTGGAGCCCCCTAGGGCTGAGTCAAGGGTGGTAAAGAGGAAGGGCTGGGGAGGGACTCTGGGCAGGTCCTGGGGCCTCTCGCTCCTTGCCCCTGTTCCAGGTGAGAGAGGCCTCACTGTGGTTCTCTGACTGGGAGGACACCCTGCTGGACAAAGGTCAACGAAGGGCAGAGTGGGCAAGCTGACAGCCCAGGTGTGCAAGGTGCCTCCTTTCTCAAAGCCAGGTTGCCCCTTGGTAGCAGTGCTTGAATTTTTTAAAAAACAATTTTTTTGGGGCGCCTGGGTGGCTTAGTCGGTTAGGCGTCCGACTTTCGCTTAGGTCATGATCTCGCGGTTCGCGGGTTCGAGCCCCGCGTCAGGCTGTGTGCTGACTGCCAGCTCAGAGCCTGGAGCCTGTTTCAGTCTGTGACTCCCTCTCTCTCTGACCCTCCCCTGCTCACGCTCTCTCTCTCTCTCTCTAGAAATAAATAAAAAACATTAAAAATTTTTTTTTAATGTTTATTTATTTTTGAAAAAGACAGAGCATGAGTGGGGGAGGGGCAGAGAGTGAAGGAGACACAGAGTCTGAAGCAGGCTCCAGGCTCTGAGCTGTCAGCACAGAGCCCGATGCAGGGCTAAAACTCACGGGGCATGAGATCATGACCTGAACCATCATGACCTGAGCCAAAGTCAGCCATCTACCCAACTGAGCCACCCAGGCATCCCTAGCAGTGTTTGAATTTAAAAGGAAGCCCCAGGCGCCCCAAGGTTGGGAGGGGTCGGGGAGCAGTAGGAGAGTATTTTTCAAAGTTACTTTAATGGATGTCTTTCTTTCTGATTATAAAATTAACACTATTGACTGTGGAAATGTTGGATTTTTCTATTCAGAAAAGTATAAAAAAAGAAACCAATCTGAACCTCCTGGACCTTTAGGTTGAATAATATGAAATTGTCACTTTTCTTCGTCAAAAACAGTCAGATATCAACAATTTCATTTGGATCAGCCAGATATGAGCATTTTTCTGTATTTCCTCAGTCTTTTTTCTTTGAATGAGGACTACTGTGAAAACTGGGGGATTCTCAGCTTTTGGGGCAGATGTATTATTTAAACTTTCTTGTTTCATTTCTCACCCCATCCACCCCCAAAATCCAATTATCCAGTTGAATGGACACTAATAATAAAATGAGGTAACTCATTAAAGTAAAAATTCTGTACCAGGTTTAAATTTCATAGAATGAGGATCATAAATATAAGTCCTAAGTTGGCCCTTTTATTTTAAAAGGTAAATTAAAAATGATTTTGAATTACGGAATCATAATTACTGAAGTTCAAAATAGTTCTTCTCCAGTCTCCATCCCTTCCCCCTTCCCATTGATTACATTTTTTCTCCTAAAGAGCATCCGCGTGAACTGAGTCATTCATTCCTCGATACCCATTCAACAGTACTGTGTGCCACTCACTGTTCTGAGTTTCAAGAACACAGACTAAAGCCCCTGCTATAACACAGCTCAAAATATAGCAGGAAAAGACGGGCCATAAATGATAGATTCAATGCATAAGCATTTATTTTAGGAGATTTAATGACTAGGGCTGGGGTGCTAGGGGAGGGGTCGTAGTTTCGGGGTCAGGCCTATGCAATCTTCTCTGAGGCCTCACTGAGAAGGCCACCGTTGAACAAGGACCTGAAGTGGGGGCAGGCTACGCAGCTGTGTGGGGGAGGAGCAAAGCAGGCAGAGGGAGCAGCCCGTTGTGTTTGAGGAACAGCAAAGAGGCCCTGTGGCTGACCTGGGCAGGGGAGAGAGAGAGTGGTAGGGGACGTGAGAGGGTCAGCACCAAGGCTCTGTGGGGGGTGGGGCTTTTACTAGGAGTGAGGCAGAGCCACTGGAGGGACTTGTGCGACATGAGGTGACCTGACTTCCCCCATCCTACTGCTGTGGGGAGAGCTGACCTGGGGTCTGGGATGAATCAGGGAGCTGACTAGAGGCTAGTCTAGCTCTCTGGGTGAGAAGGAGATGTGTGTTGCCCAGAATGAGACAGTAGCAGTGGAGGCCGCCAAAGGAGGCCAGATTTTAGGTGTCCGTTGCATGTTGAGGTGACAGGATCCACTGGAAAGGCTGGATATAAAAGGGTAGAGAAATACAGCAGGCACGGTTTAGTCCCCCATGGCCTGATCTACTGGACTGATGGACATGAGAAAGGCTGGGGGGAAGGGTGACACTTTGGTTTTGGCCATGTGGAGGCATCCAGGAGTAGCTGCCTAGCTGTCAGCCAGAGTTGGGTTTATGAGTCTGGAAGATGCGGGAGTGGGCTGGGCTGGAAGTGTTTATTTGAGACACCTTGACATACAGTTTGTATTTAAAGTCCCAAAGCAAGGGACCAGATCCAAGACTGAGTCTTGGGACGCTCCTCCGTAAAGAGGTCAGGGGGAAGAAACAGCCCCTAAGGTCAGAGGAAAACCAGGAAAGCTGTGTGCTAAAAGCCAAAGAGAGGAAGGATTTCCAGGAAGTGGGAGAGAGTGACCCCTGGTCAGAAGATGCAGCCTGAGCCACCCATCACTGGAAGTCATTGGTGACTTTGGCAGGAGAGGTTCTCTAGCCAAGGAGGAGAATCTTCTGCTAAGACCATAAAAACAAAAACAAAACCTCTGGGCAGACAAATTAGAAAAAGGCAAATGCAGTTCAAGGTCCCGTGGATGGGCCAGCAGAGAGGGTAACTGGCTGTCCCCCAGCCCAGCACCTGGCTAGCCACACTCAGCACCAGTGCATCAGGCTCTCAGCGCTCCGAGCAGGGCTGCCCCGGCCTGTGCGCCTGCAAGTTACCTGTCTGCAGAGAGCGTCTGCACGCACCAGTGCCGCCACAAACAGAGGAGCCTCAGAAAGGAGGCAGGAGGGCTGAGAGTGGCCCCAAGATTGGGCTCAAGGATTCAGCTCATTTCTTCTGCAGGAGGGATATTTCTCCTCTCCTTTGGAGAAGCCACCAGCCTTTCCTCCTGCAGCCCAGTGCACCCGTGACCGTGCGTCCGGATTTGTCGTGAGCCTGTGGTTAATTGCAGGCTCAGTGGAGAGGAGGACATTGACTCAGGTTATTGAAGCCATGTCTCTTCTGTGCGGGGGCCCTGACTTCTGGGCTCTGAGCGAGGCGCTGGTAACTGAACCACATGCGAACACACCCCATTACCTGGGACTCAGTCTGCGTCCGTTTAGGCACAGAGGGCCCTTCCTCACCCCAGACCCTCACCAGTCTCCCTCCATTCGTTCCCCTTGATTTTGTTTCCCCCCTGACTCTTTCTCAATTAAAAATTTAAAAAAAAATCTAGAAGTAAAACCTGCCCATCAAGTAGAACAGTACCAGAAGGGTACAGAGTAAGGGATCATAGGCCCTCTCCCCCAAACTCCACATAACCCCAGAGGTCACCACTGTCACCTCTTCCATGCAGTTCAACTCCCCCACCCAGAGCCAGCCCGGAGTTTCGTCACCGGCAGCCGGCACCACTGTTGGCTGATCCATCAGCAGTCCATGTGGGGCTTCGTTCTGACCGTCCGTCTGTCCATCAAGCCTGCTGCCTTTTCCCCAGAGCGCTGGCGGCCCGTATTCAGTACTCCTGCTCCATTGCTGTTGATTTAGGTTGTTTCTGGTTAGAGGTTGTTAACAGTGTTCCGTGTTTGCTTCTGTGTCTTTCTCCTTTGGGGAAAACTATAGTCAACTTCCTCCCAGTGGAATTTCTGAGTCCAAGGTTAGAGACCTTTGGTTTTGAGACATGGTGCCAAATTGGCTTCCTGAAATATGCCCATTTACCTGCCCACTAAACAGAGGACCTGTGAGGGCATGTTTGTCTCTCCCACCACTGGGCATTACCAGTCTTAGAGTGTGCCAGTCTGGAAGGTGGTAAAAGCTACTTTGCTTTAACTCTGGTTCCCGCCTGATGGCATAGTTTAGCTGGCTGCCCTAGACCACTCAAAACATTGTTTCTGTTTCTAGAAGGCACTCCTGGGTGGGCAGCCTCCAGCAGGCAGAGAGGCCTGAGGGCCAGACCCCGGAGTCCTGGCTCTGAGTGGCTGCTGCCTGCTGGAGCACCTTGGTGGGTCTCTTGCCCTTGTTGGCTCATGTCTAGAGGTTTTTGTTTTTGTTTTTTAATTTTTTAATGTTTATTTATTTTTGAGACAGTGTGAGCAGGAGAGGGGAAGAGTGAGCTGGGACAGAGGATCTGAAGCAAGCTCTGTGCCGCTAACAGCAGAGAGCCCAATGCAGGACTCGAACTCAGGAACAGTGAGATCATGACCTGAGCTGAAGCTGGATGCTTAACAAACTGAGCCACGCAGGCGCCCCTCATGTCTAGAGTTTTTAATCGAAGTCTAGTCATGGTTCCGTCTAGCAAAGCGCTGAAAGTTTCCTCACCACAACTCGTAGCTGGAAATGAGTGTATCCTAGTGACTGGCACGTGTGTGAGTGTTGCACAGAACAGTACTCCCCCCTTCATCACATGGGGTGTATGCTGACATCTTTTTCCTTTGTTCTATTTTTTTAAACTGCTGCTCCTGAGAACTGGCACCTCTCTGGAGTTCTGAGGAGTGCATCCTGGGGTTGGGGGATTTTCAGTGGCCTTGGAAGATGTCCTCTACAGAGAAGTCCTTAGAATGGGGCCTAAGACTAGGTTGTGAAGGGGATGCTGCATTGGAGACCCTAGCTTGACCTCAGCTCTCCCGGGACTTTTAAGTTGCCCCAAACCTGTGTCCCTGTGTGGGGTACACAGTTCTGTTCAAACTGCAGTGTGGGCCAAGCCCTTGGCTGTCTCCCTCCTGTCAGTTAATCACTGGGGTGAGGGGCACGAAAACAGGGTAGACACCCAGAAGGAGGGCCTGGAAAGCCCTGCCACGCCGCAGAGTTTCTGTGAAGGGTCCCTCCTCCCCTCCCTCTGCCACCCAACTTTCTCTTGCTTTAGGTTGAAAGGGTGGCCTTTCTCTAATTATAGTACTTGCCTGTCCTAATTACAGCCTGGGCTAATTTGTTAATGGTTTGGGGAACTGAGAGCCTTTGCCTTGGGCAGTATCACTGCTCCTGGGTCCATGCCGGGGAGTTTGCCAAGGAGAGCAGGATGAAGGAATATGAGTGCCCCGCAGGTCCCCGTGGGCAGCATGGGCCGTCCGAGGAGCCCCGTGTCCAGTTGGCACACACGTGTCTCTGACTGATGGCTCCACTGTCCATGGTTGTCAGTGTGGGTCTTTCCCCTCTCCAGGACCCTCAGGAGGTCCTGATACATGGCGCCAGGCAGGACCTTGCCATTTTCAGTCTACTGAAACAAAAGGTCTTAAATGCCTTGAGATTTAAAAAATACTTCTGGTTTTCCGTTTCATAAAAGCAATATCTGTTTGCAGCAGAAACTTCAGGAAATAACGAAAAGGGGAAAAAAACCCACCCATGACCTCAGCCCAGTAACTCATGACCCCAGATGTGTTCATGTTTTGCTGGAGGAGTCTCATGACTGGTCCCTTAACTCTCGTCTGATTCATTGCTTGCATTGTCCTCTATGCCCCCCACCCCCAGGGAAGTCCCACCTGGCCATCGTGCAGAAGGTGAACAACGAGGGTGAAGGGGACCCCTTCTACGAGGTGCTGGGCCTGGTCACCCTGGAGGACGTCATTGAGGAGATCATCAAGTCTGAGATCCTGGACGAGTCGGATATGTATAGTGAGTTCCATCCTCTCCACAGGCCCGGAACCCCTTTCCTGTTCACACCCTGGGTGTCCCTAGGTGGGAAGGCCACAGTGCAGGGACGTGGGAGAGCTGGCACCCTGAGACCCAGGAACTCGGTGTCTCACGCCGGCCAGGGACCTTGCCCTGATGCAGACACTGCCTCTTGCAGCTGACAACCGAAGCCGGAAACGAGTATCTGAGAAGAACAAACGTGACTTCTCAGCCTTTAAGGATGCTGACAATGAACTCAAGGTGAAAATTTCACCTCAGCTACTTCTGGCAGCTCATCGCTTCCTGGCCACGGGTAAGAGCAAGAGGAGGGCCTTCAGGTGTTGGTGGGATACAGTCATGGAGGGAGGATTCTGGGCCTCTGGCTACTTTCTTCTGTGGGACAAGGGCTGTGGCAGGTGAAATGTATGTGCAAAACATGATTACCTCTGGAAAGGGGCAAGGCGGCTTCCCTCCCTCCCTGGGGTGCTCCTTGTGATCTATTTTCTCTGTTGATGGGTTGCCATTGCAAACTTCTAGGAAGCATCCAAGTTGGTTTTCTTTTCTTTTCTTTTTAAATTTTTTTAATGTTTTATTTATTTCTAGGAGAGAGAGAGAGACAGCGTGAGCAGGGGAGGGTCAGAGAGAGAGGGAGTCACAGACTCTGAAACAGACTCCAGGCTCTGAGCTGGGAGTCAGCACAGAACCTGACTCGGGGCTCGAACCCACGAACCGCGAGATCATGACCTAAGCGAAAGTCGGACGCTTAACCGACTAAGCCACCAGGCACCCCCAAGTTGGTTTTCAAATAACCACTGGGAGTACCTGAAGTGGGCCCTGGGGCTCCCTAGACCCATGGGTGCTGAGGAGGAGGAGGGAGAAAGAGGCCCTTCCACATACCATGGGCCCATGGCTCTTGTCTGGCTCATGCACTCCAAGGAGTCTCAATCCAGCTCTGTTCTTGTCCCCCCGCTCCCCCACCCCCACCCCCTGCATATGCTGGCTTGCAGGACTTAGCCTCTAGATCAATGACATTTTTCTTTTCTTACCCCTGATTCAAAGTCCCCTTCGGGACCTGGGCAATTGATTTAGAAAGCTCTTGCCTATTCCCTCCCTCCTCCCAAATCTGACTTCCTTCCTAACCCCCACTCGCTAAAGGATGTTAATTCTCTTTATTTTTCCTGCCAGGATATTGATGATAGTGCTAATAATAATAATGATGGTAATATTTATGAAGCACTGTCCATATGCCAAGAATGTGTCTAAGAGCTTGTTTTAAAAGTAATCTCTACATCCAATGTGGGGCTCTAACTTGCAACCCTGAGGTCAAGAGTCCCATGCTCCACTGACTGAGCCAGCCAGGAGCCCCAACCCTACGAAGTTTTATTTTGCTTTGTTTTGTTTAATTATTATTTTTTAGATTTTTTTTAACATTTTTTTTAACATTTATTTTTTATTTTTGAGAGACACAGCGAGACAGAGCATGAGCAGGGAAGGGGCAGAAAGAGAGGGAGACACAGGATCTGAAGCAGGCTCCAGGCTCTGAGCTGTCAGCACAGAGCCCGATGTGGGGCTCGAGCCACAGACCGTGAGATCATGACCTGAGCCAAAGTCGGATGCTCAACTGACTGAGCCACCCAGGTGCCCCTAGATATCTTTTTTTTAATGTTTATCTATTTTGAGAGAGAGCAAGGTGTGTATATATGAGGAGCAGGGAAGGGGCAGAGAAAGAGTGAGGGAGAGACAGAGAATCCTAAGCAGGTTCCATGGTATCAGTGCAGAGCCTGACACAAGACTTGAACCCATGAACTGCAAGATCATGACTTGAGCCAAAATCAAGAGTCAGATGCTCAGAGAAATACAAATCAAAACCACGATGAGATAGCACCTCACACCTGTCAGAATGGCTCACATTAACAACTCAGGCAACAACAGATGTTGGCGAGGATGCAGAGAAAGAGGATCTCTTTCGCTCTGCTGGTGGGAATGCAAACTGGTGCCGCCACTCTGGAAAACAGTATGGAGGCTACTCAAAACATTAAACAAAACTACTCTATGATCCAGCAATTGAACTACTAGGTACTTATCCAAAGGATACAGGTGTCCTGTTTCGGAGGGGCACATGCACCCCAATGTTTATAACAGTACTGTTTGACAGTAGCCAAAGTATGGAAAGAGCCCAAATGTCAATTGACGGATGAATGGTTAAAGAAGATGTGGTGTG
This sequence comes from Proteles cristata cristata, assembly GCA_017311185.1. Classification (NCBI taxonomy): domain Eukaryota; kingdom Metazoa; phylum Chordata; class Mammalia; order Carnivora; family Hyaenidae; genus Proteles; species Proteles cristata. Next base: position 2,035,249 of record JAESUZ010003943.1, read on the forward strand.
TATATATACATTGGAGTATTACTCAGCAATCAAAAAGAATGAAGTGCTGCCATTTGCAACCACATGGATGCAACTAGAGGATATTATGCTAAGTGAAATTAGTCAGAGAAAGACAAATATCATATGACTTCGCTCATATGTGGAATTTAAGATACAAAACAGATGAACATTGAGGAAGAAAACAGGGAAGGGGACAAAACACAAGAGACTCAAATATAGAGAACAAACTAAAGGTTGCTGGAGGGGTTGTGGATGCGGAGACGGGCTAAATGGGCAAGAGACATTAAGGAAGACACTTGTTGGGATGAGTACTGGCCATTATACATAGGGGATGAATCACTGGATTCTACTCCTGAAATAGTTACATAGTAGCTAACTTGGATGTAAATTTTAAAAAAATTAATTAAGAAAGAAAAAGAATCAGATGCTCAGAATCAGATGCTGAGCCACCCAGGCGCCCCAACCCTATGAGGTTTTTAATCCTCATTTTATAGATGAGGAAACTGAGACACAGGTGAAGTAATTTGCCCTATTCTAGCCCAGGCAGGCAGGCCGACTGGAGTCTAACCAGTCTAGATCCAAGGGTGCTTCCTTCCCAGGGAGGTACAGAACCAAAGGGAAGGGCCTGGGCAGGGAGGAGGCTGTGTTCCCCACGTTGCCTGGTCCAGACCCCCTGAGAAGTCCTCTTCTCTCTTCCTACAGAGGTTCCCCAGTTCAGCCCCTCTCTAATATCTGAGAAAATCCTGCTTCGGCTGCTCAAGTACCCAGACGTCATCCAGGAACTCAAGTTTGATGAGCACAACAAATACTACATCCGCCATTACCTGTACACCCGAAATAAGCCGGCCGACTACTTTATCCTCATCCTGCAGGTGAGTGGCCTGCTCCATACCCGCCCCCTGTGCTCACTCTCCCCTCCTTGTCTGCTGCGGTGGCTGGGGGACTCAGGGCCTTCCTGCCTGGGAAGCATCCAGCCTGCCCCTGAGCCTCTGCTCCCCCTTTGCCCATATCCTGAGAGGCCACTCTTGAGTCTCCAGGTCAGGGCACCTGAGCTCTTCAGGGCCCTGGAACTAGCTATTCCTCACCCTCTCTTCTCCCTCTTGCTTCGTCCTTTTTCTCTCAGTTGAGTTTTCCTTCTCAGTCTGTTTGTCTCCCTGACCCTCTGTTCTTCCAGGGCAAGGTGGAGGTGGAGGCCGGGAAGGAGAACATGAAGTTTGAGACAGGTGCCTTCTCCTACTATGGGACCATGGCCCTGTCCTCGCCCCCCTCTGGTGAGTCTCCGGAGTGCATCTGTGCTTCTGTGTCGCCCTCCAGCATTCCTGGGTTAGGGGGAGACTTAGACTGGCACCCCAGAACCTAGGGCAGTCCAGGTGGCTCACGGGAGAGGGAGGCCCGTGAGGGCCAGAGCTGCCAGAGCCTAGCAGAGGTGGTCCAGAAGAGGTGTGACTGGCTCCTTCGGACAGGATTCTGAGAGTAGGGAGAAGAGATGGGAAGGCAAACTGAGCGAAGGCCTGCAGGGAACTGAGGGCGTGGCTTGAGATGCGAGACGAGCCTGCCAGAGTTGGGGAGGACCATGGGGAGTAAGGGCATGTTGCGGAGCCCCAGAAAGTTGACAGCATTTGGTTGTGATAGGAAGCAGGAAGCCACTGATGGCCTTTGAGCAGGGTTAGGACGATAGCAGAATGGGCCAACCGGGCAAGCAGCCACTGCAGCGAGAAGGGTGAGTGGAGGCAGGTGGAGGGAGGCTACAGGCTTTTGCTTATGGAGACTGTGTTAAGGGAGTTGAAGTGGAGAGTGAGGGGGTCCAGGCCAGGGCCTATTTGCTGGGCAGGTTGCAGATGGGCTTGACTTTTCAGGGGGCTTAGCTACTGCCTTTTGGTTAAGGGCTGGTTCTTTATTCTCTTTTTTTTTTTTTTTTTTTTAATGTTTATTTCTTTCTTTTGAGAGAGAGAACAAGTGGAGCAGGGGCAGAGAGAGAGGGACACAGAATCCCAAGCAGGCTCTGCATTGCCACTGCAGAGCCTGACGTGGGGCTCGAACTCACAAACTGTGAGATCCTGACCTGACCCAAAATCAAGAGTCGGATGCTTAATAGACTGAGCCACCCAGGCACCCTAAGGGCTGGTTCTGATGGCATAAAGGGACTTGGGACAAACAGAGGACTGGACATGTTCTCCAAAAAAGGTTGTGGGAAGTCCAGGGAAGGGCCACTCTGGCCACCCTGGTGCTTTCTGCTTCTCCAGTCCTGGGTGGCTCAGGCTCCCCTTGCCAGAGGGGCCTTGTGGCTGAAGTGGCACCCAGCAGGCAAGACCCAAGTCTTGCCAGATTGGCTCCTGACCAGTTATGTGACCCCTTTTAACCTCGAGAGGGGCCCCAGGTTGCTGCAGGCTGGAAAGTGAAAGTCTACTTTGTTGCTGGGGGACAGGCCACACATTTAGGTGTGTGTGCATCTCCTGGAGAGCTTCTGTGCTATGCCTGTTGCTGTCCTTTGACAAAGAGGACCCTGTGTAGAGGCCAAGGCAGCTGCGTATATTGACACAGCTCAGCTTATCCACTGGCCTGACACAGCTCTGCCCCTCCACCGGCATGAGCGGGCTCCAGGAAGGAGGGAGTGAGGAGACAAGGTTCCAGAGCTGGGTTTTCGAGCAGGTGGCCCCTGCCTGGATGTGTTGGGCTTAAGGAGGACTTCTCTTCCCCTCTCAAGAGTACCTCTTCCCATCCAGTTGGCGGAAATCTTGTACCGAAGGGCACACAGTCATGGGACATTTCCTACAGGCGCTCTTTCTCTGCAGCAATGACTTAAAGGCCGTGGGTCAGTCCTGGGCTCTATCCTTTGACTTGGAGGCACTTAGTTCCCACTTGAAGTGGCCAAAAGGGAGAAGAGATGACTTTTGGGGGGCTCTAGCTTCACTATGGGAGCTTCTGCCCCTCTCTGAGCAGGGCTTGTTGGACTGCCCTAAGCCCTTCCCCATCATCAGAGCCATGTCCGCCTTTCCATTGTATCCCCTCTCTGCCCAAGGGAGCCTGGCCCCCAGCAGATCTTCTTCTCCATCCCGTGTCTGTGGCTCCATGTTCTGCCTCCTCACCCTACCCATCGCTGACCTTTTCCTCTTTTGCTCCAGTGCCTTCAACCCAGGTCGGGTATCCGCCTGGCAAGCGGAACTCCCTGCTCTCCTGGCTCTCAGGTAACATGGCATGGCTGGAGAAGTTTGCACTGCCACCTGTCGCCTGAGCCCACACACCACAGCTCTATTAACCTCTCCCAGCAGGCACTGGGGCTCCCCACACTGCACCTCAGGCCATTCCACCCGTTCACACTTGTGGGCCAGCCTGATTTGCACTGGCTCTGCTTGGCCTAGGGCCCCATTACTGGGTGGCTTTGCCCTGGTCCTGGAAGAGCTTCCTCAAAGGTCCTTGAGTCCTTGAGAAGACGCACACACGCACATACACACACGCATGCATGGACACAGATAGGGTGGGAAGGGAGGGTTGCTTCTGGCCAGGCCAGGTGAACCCTGCTGTTCAGCACCCCCCCGATCCAGGCCACTCACGAACACCAGGATGCCTTGTCATGTCATTGGCTTTCTCTAAAAAACTTTCCTCCTTTCTTCACAGGCTTTGCTCTTCCTTCTGTTGCTGCTGGTGTCTGCCTGCCAGGGGGAGGCAGCCGCCGGGCAGTTAGAAGTGCGGCCCTGGGCAGACTGCCCTGTTTGAATGCTGTCTCTGCAGTTACTAGCTAAATGATTCCACGAGCTGACTTACTCTAAGTCTTTGTTCCCTCTTGTGAAATGGGAACGATACATGTGCCCACTTCTTAGAATTGTCAGGAGCAGTGAGAGAATTGGTATGAAATGTTAGAGCTCAATTGTTATTTCTGTTTTTTTTCTCAATCACAACTAAAACATGCTATTCCGGTCAGAAAGTATTGAGGAAAAGGCCCAATGCCATATGCTGTTTCTGGCCTTTGCTGGGACACACTCCTGAGCCTTATCCCAAGATTGCTTGCCAGACTCAGTCAGTTCCCAGTCATTTATACGGAGGCAGCAGAGGGTGGCAGAAAGTGCTGGTGTCACCATCAGAATTCTGACCTGGCCTGGTGAGCCTAGAGGAGGTCAGGAGAATTCCAAGCGCCTTTGAGCTCCAGTCTCACTGTGTAACTTAAAGAAGCTCCTGAGGCCCTAACAGTCCTATCACCAGAGTCTGTCTTTTCTGATTTCATGTTCGAACGGCTGGGGTTTTTTTCTCCTTCTCAGCTGTACCAGAGGACATTTTTCTTTTCATTGAGTCTCTTAAAAAAAAAAAAAAGGTAAAAAGGTGATTTAGACAGCACTCATCATTTTTCAAATAGCCACTTTTTGGCTGTGATAGGAAGTAGGAAGCGGACAATGGCCTTTGAGTGGGTGATGAGTAATGACAACAGAATGGACCGTGCTGGTCCTCCTTGGCCAACATCTCAGCCCCTCTCTTCTCTCTTCTGCACCTGCGCTTGTATCCCGCCGGCCGGGAGTTTATGCATGCGCGGTTTAGATCCTGATGTTTTTACCTCATATGGGAACAGAGATGCTTTTCCATAAGCTTTCTGGTTGGAGCCACCCAGTATTCCCCCAGGCACATGTGTCTCCATTTGTGATTCCACCCCCTCTGCACATTCATTGGGGTCTAAATAACACCAGGATGTAAACCTCTTTATGGGAAAACTTTCTCTGTGTTTAAGATTATGTCCTCAGGATGTCCTTTCAGAATGAAATTACCAAGTCAAGATCTCTCAATTATTCTTTTACACATTTATAGTTCTGTTTTAATCATAAAAGCAGCATAGCTTATTTAGAAAATTGAGTAAATAGAGAAAAGTCTTAAGAAAGTGAAGAAGTATCATAATTTAATTATTCAGAAGTGTTTCCTGTTTTGGTCTATTTCTTTTTGGGCTTCTGTTTTTAAAAGACCATGTCACTAACTTGTGTTGTTTTAAAATTCAGTTTCTGGAGCGTTAATAAGCATTAGTAAAAGCATTCCATCGTCCAAAAAAAACATTCCATCATCCAAATGATTAACATGAAATATTAGGTAATATCTTTAGTATTTGTGTTTCTTTTCTAGAACTTAATCAGAGATGTTAAGTTAGGATAAGTGATATGTATGCACACGATCCTCTCTAATGATTGTATACCACCCAATCATAGACTACCCAGATTCTGTTTTCCTAGTTTTATGAACGAAGCTCAAAGCTAGAGTATTACTCAGTTCAGTCTCACTTAGTTAAACTTGAATTGGTCATTCAGTCACCTGGATTCATTATGTTTGCTGTCTTCACTGAGCTCTTTGTAAGAATAGCTAATTTAGTCGTTAGTAAGTTAGCGGTTAAGTAAATAAGCTTAGTACATTTCCTGTTTGTTTAAAAGAAGCCAGCATGCCTTCACAATTAACTTCTTTGTGCATTTCATTGTTTTCTAAGTGTTCTCAAAAATAAGAGCTAATGATATACAATATGGTTACAGTTCCTTCCTCATTTGTGGTTGAGTCATCCCCCTTTCCTGGTTACAGTCGTCTGGATGGAGGCCTGTGCTGCCCCTCGTCATGGGAAGGGGCGCCTCCACTGCTACCCCAGTCTTTGCCTCCAGGGCCCTTCTTGGACCAGTCTGGTGAAAACCACCAGAGTGGGAGGCCTGGAGCTCTGGATGCTCTAGGTTCGTGTGAGGGGAACCCCTGTCTGGGGCCAGCAGACACAAGTGGGCAGGACGGTTCCACACAGCACAGGTCATGTGCAGAACACATTTTTGACCTCTGAAAAGCATTTTAAGGGGCGCCTGGGTGGCTGAGTCAGTTAAGTGTCTGATTCTCGATCTCAGCTCAGGTCTTGATCTCAGGGTCATGAGTTCAGACCCCACACTGGGGCTCCACGCTGGGCATGAAGCACTTAAAAAACAAACAAACAAACCAAACAGCATTTTAAGATGTGAATAGGGCATGATGTCGTGAGGTGTGTGTGGATGCGCAGTGAGAGGGTACACACTATGTGTCTTTCTTTAAAGGACTTTTAAAAAGTGTGCAGTGTATGACACCTGTTACAAGTTGTTATGGAGACAAAGATGGCGACTTGTCTGCCATGGTGGGGTAATCACTGTGTTGCTCCTGACGGATTAGTTGTTGGGGAAATGAGGAGTGTGTAGCCAGAAACTTTCTGTGTCTTTGGTTTTTGTTTTCTGCTTTGGTAGGCTTTTTAATACCTATTGCACAACACTTCTAAACAAACTAACTCATTTGCTTTGATGAGGTCACATCTGCAGTTGGAGCTTCTGCTTGTCTTTAAGAACTGTTCCTATTCCTGGTGGGGTCCCGCTCCCGGATGTCCCTGGGACAGGTTAGCGAGAGGCTGTGAGGGGGCCCCGGAGGCTCCTGGCCTGACGACCTCTCTCTCCCCACAGACCACTCCCCATCCCACCCCACCGCCCTCAGTCGCTCAGCCTCTCTCAGTTACCCAGACCGCACGGATCTCGTGAGCACAGCTGCCTTGGCAGGCAGCAGCAACCAGTTTGGCAGCTCCGTCCTGGGCCAGTACATCTCTGACTTCAGCGTCCGGGCACTCATGGACCTCCAGTACATTAAGGTGAGCGCTTCCTGTGTCTCCGCCTGGGCAGCGCTGTCTTCCTCGTCTTCGTCCTGGGCATTTGGATGACTCTGCCCCAGCAATCAGCAACTTCTTTCTTTCACCCACCACACATGGCACAGTGGGTCCAGTCCCAAGATGTGTGTCCTCTTTATTCTCACTGTTTCCACAAGTTTCCAGAAACTCCAGCTAGTCATGTCCTCTCTTCTGGACTCCCAGCCCCAGCCCTGGCCAACCCTGTTCCCCCGCGTCATGTAAGGTTTGCCTCTCAGTCCCTGCTCTCTGTGAACCTCATCCCTTCCTCCTGCAGATCACTCGGCAGCAGTATCAGAACGGGCTGCTGGCCTCACGCATGGAGAACTGCCCTCAGTTTCCCCTGGATGGCTGCACCATCTGCCCGGAGAACTTGCTCGGGAAGGCTGAGCTGCCTGTGGTAGATGAGACCACGACTCTTCTCAATGAGCGCAACTCTTTGCTGCACAGAGCTTCCCATGAGAGTGCCATCTGACAGGAGGGCCCGGGGCCCCCCGCCAGCCCCGCGGGGGTCTCCCCAGTGGGCCCATGTGAAGATAGGGAGCCTGTTAGGCCAGAAGGGGTGCAGATAGCCTGTCTAACTGAGCAGCCAGATGGCCTCCAGCATGTGGGGGCTCTGGCCTCTGACAGGGACCTCTGAATAGCTCTGAGGTAGTGGCTGCCCAGCCCCGGACTGGCAGGGCAGTGGGCCAGCTACCACGAGCAAGCCTATTTTTTACTGAGAGGATTTCTGAACTAGGCTCACCACTCCTCTTTTTAAATATTGTTTGGGGAAAGGAATAGGGAAGGGAAGACAGGGTTAAGGAACTTTATTTAAAGCAAATTTTTTTCCCATAAAATCTTTAATTAAAAGGGGTAGGGTTTCTCACCCCAGGAAGCAATAGCCATAATCTGTTCCCAGCCATGACCTTCTGGCTTATGTCCCTGACTCAGGGAGCCCACTCTTCCTTCTCTGCCTCCTCTCCCTCCTCCTCCTCCTCCTCCAGAGATGGGATCCCAGAGGTCCACTGGAGGGAGGTTTTCTCTTGGGAGGAAGATAGTTCCTTCCAGGAAGCAAAGAACCAAATAGCGCTGAGAACAACTGCCTGGACACATGCACTGAGGCCTGTCTGACGTCGCTGAGGCCGAGGAATTCTGGGTAACTGTGATGAGGGACATGGTACTCCCAGCTACAGAGAGGAGCATACCTCCTGTCAATCGCTGGATCCTGGAATTTCCTACAGTTCTGCTGATGGGCTCTTCTGGTGAGTTGGGTTAGACTGAGGACTCTCACCCCTGTCTCCACTGGTTTGACTGAGTGTTAAGCAGGGTCTCAACACCTCTAAGATTGCTTACCCCTGCTCCCCAGGCCCTGCCCTTTTGTTAGAGGTTTCCCCCTAGGTGGGAGAGCATCTGTCTACATTACGGGTGACTTGTCTGAGATACTCCTTTCCATTCCGGGAGGGAATCTGGTCATGGGCATGTGTTGTTAGCAATTGATCCATCCCCCTTCCCACCCCACAGTGTAAGTCAAGTGTCAGTCACTGACCTATGAAGCCCTTCTTTCCAGACTCCCTGCTTCTCATCTCAAAACCCCAATGTCTCTTGGGAATTGAGGACAACAGGACACATAGGAAGCCAACCTAAGTTTCTTCGTGCCCTTTCCTGTGTGGCTGAGGCTTACTCAACCCCTGTTCACACACGTACAAAACCCAAGAAAGGAAGTTTCTACCTAAAAGGCACACAGCTGGCAGCCCTGTTGCCCCATCTTTGTAATCTTAGCCTGAGCTGTCATCCTGGCCTTGGCTGAAGCTAGTGGTACTGGATCCTGAGAGCTCCACCCGCACACGAAGTTCTGCCCCAGCACCTTTTCCCTGGGGCTGGATTGGGCCCTGCTGCAGGGCTCCAGGCTTGCCGCTGTTGGGGAGGCCGTGGGACCAAGGTCCATGTTGGCCCTTTCATCGGGTGGAACAGTTGCCCGGGGCCCAAGATCAGGCGAGGGAGACTCTGCAGGCCTTCCACCTCAGTAGTATTTATTGACCCTTTCCTCAGCCAGTGACTTCTGTCACCCCAAGTACTCTGTTCTTCAGGCGCCTGGAGAATCCTAACTCTTGGGACCAGGCAATGTCTTGTACCAAGCATACTTACTTGCCTGGCCAGTTTAAAATCTTCCCCAGTCACAGAATTTAGTCCTAAAAGTCTGGAGAGAAGGTGGTAACACCCATGGGTTCTCAGGCATGAGAAAAAAAGACACTAGACCTTTATTCCCTGTTGGGGGAAACCCCTCAGTTTTCTACAGGAGCAGCTTGCTCTCTGAGTCCACACGGGAGCTTGCAAAGCCGTGTTCCTGAGAGACCTGAGTGCCAGGTGGAGCAGGCCGTATTGGCCTGAACCAAGTGAGTGTGTGTGAAGTAAAAGGAGCAGGTGCACACACTTCCACAGCTACCTCTTTGCACACACAGTTACTACCAACAGATGGTCCCTCCTCCCCCTCCCTTTCCCCATTTATAATCACTTCTTGCAGAGGGTCATAATTATTTCCAAATATTACTGGTCCGATGACTTCCTCCTCCCAGTGCAATTTTTCACTTCCTATTCCAACCTCTGGTTCCTGGGCCGAGCCATACCCTGGAACTGGCCCATCCCTGCGTGTCTTCCTGTGTAAGGGAGACCTTCGCAAATGGCCTCCAAATGGGTAGGCAAGTCACAGCCACCATAGCAAGTAACTCCTATTTATTTTGCATAAGATTTTAATTTGTATATTTTTGTGATTTATTTTGGCATTGTTATGAGTTTGACTCTCGGGGAGTTTTGTTGTTATGACTCTTGTGTCTTTTGTCACAAGACAGTGATAATATTTGCTAAACAATATATGGAATTTATTTTTGATTGGTAATAAAAAATGAAACATGAAATCTTGGTGAGTCTATCATTTGCCTCTTTGAGTCCTGTCAGTATTTGGTACCTGTCATAAAGACAGTGGCTGTGTTTGGCTGTCACCTATGACAGGGCTAGGGGCAAGTATTCTGGGACAGTTTAACAGTGAAAAGGAAAGCAGAAATTTACAAAACATCGTAATCAAGGCTGTTGTCACAGGAGCTAGAGAGTGTGCCAGCTGCTGTCAGATGTGCAGGGCAGATGTGCTCAACTGCCACAATGAGGGATCTTGTAAAAATGCAGGTACTAGAGGGGGCAGACAGAACGGGCACATCGCCCCTTCTCCTTCCCCTGGGGGCTGAAGGGAAAGCTTTATCCAAAAGTATGACCACGTTGTTTTATAAGATGCAATTGCCTTTTTGTCCTTGCTCATGAAGTTGGTGGAGTTCTCAAAGTTAGAGAGCTCATCCCCTGAAGAGCCCACCTGAGAATCACCTCACCGCATCCACTCTTGAGGTTCCTGCTGTGCAGACTTGTGCGGGGCCCATAGGTGCTGTGGCTGTGCTTTGTAATTGAGTGTGCTGAGGCCAGAGGCTCAAGCAAGCCAGGCTTAACAGAGCAGACAAATTGGGGGAATATTTAAAGGGGAGAAAATAGGACATTCTAGATAAAGTAGCAGATGCAAAAGCTTGTGTATAGGTGGACATGAGAATAAATGTCATCTGACTGTATGTTCCACACGTGTTTAAGCCCCTGCTACATGCCAGGTGCCACCAACTCCTCAGTGAGTTTAGTGAGGAAGAGCCCTTGAGGGAGACAGTCACACCAGAACTTTCTGACTTCCTGTGTCCTACACATGGAACTCTTCTCCCAGGTCTTTGTGAGGCTCACCCCCTCCCTTCATCTAAGTTTCGGTTCAAATGTTACCTCCTTGGAGAAGACTTCCCTGGTCACCCCATCTAAAATAGCATGGTGCCCATCCCTCTGTCCATTTCCTTATCTCGCTTCATTTTGCTCCATAGCATTTACTGCCAAATAGTAAAATGAGGATTTGTGTATTGTCTGTTGTTCCCACACTAGAACCTAAGTTCCAGGAGGGCAGGGCCTTTCTCATTCCCACAGAGTACCAGCACTAGAATAGTACCTGGTACACTGCAGGCACTCAATGCAGGAAATACTTGTTGAATGAATGAATGAATGAATGAATGAATGAATGAATGGGTCTTACAAGAAGGTAAGTACTGGATGCTACTGGGGAAGAGCAAAGCTCCCATAAACTTGACCCAGCCTAGTCAAGAGATGGTCAAGGAAGACGGGCTGGAGTTAAATGACACTTGCAGACTTGAGAAATAAGCAAGGATTTGTGAAGTCACAATAGTTACGAGTTTCCAACTCAAGAGTAAGTATTTAGATGAAACATGGAAATGTTTTGAACCAAATGAGCAGTAAGGAAACTGGCCCAGGAAGGATCCATGAGGGACCTGAAAGTCAAGTGGCAGTGTGTCTCCACTGATGCAGTGACTACCCAAGGGGTGGAGGTAAAGAATAGTGCAGAACCAACAAGAGAAAGAAGCTGGTGAAGCACTTGTGGTCTCTTGTTAACAGAAAATCACTCCTTCAGCAGTTTTGCTCTACTGCGTCCTTTTCATCTTTGGGTATCCACAGTTTAAGGGAACGTTTGTGTTTTCAAGCGCAATCCAATTGTCCTACCCAAAGGTTCTCTCCAGAAAATGGATTATACGTTGTTTTCCAAGGGAACCTGAGACCAAATCCATAGGGACTTTTTTCTGTCTTTCCTCTGGGACTGTTCTTTGCTAGTTAACTTTTCACATTACTTTCATTTTAAGCATGCCATCCATTCTATTTCAATGTCAGCATTTTCTCTGGACTTGGAGACAGAAGTGAGAAGTAAAGGGGCTGAATCTATTTTTTCTTCAGAGGATGCATGCTGATCCAGTGGAAAGGCTCAGTAGGTGTCATTACTGCTTCTGCTGGTGGCTTATTCTGTAACCTGCAAGTGAGGCCTGTAGCACCATCTGGATAATACAAACTGGAAACATGGAGACCACAGTTGGCATAGTCACAGCACTAAGTTTTTATGATGTTGAAGACATTATTACCATCCTTTGAAGAGTTTTTCACAAAGTTTTTTTCTTTTGGTCTTTCACCATGGATTTGCTCTTTATTGCACACACTTAAGGCACACATGCCTTCCACACATTTTCCTTAACTGTGGCCACAGTACATTATTTTCATGACCTCAAATGTGTTTTTGTAGAATCCTTACAAAGATTTTAAATGACATTCACCCTTTTCAAAGTGTACTTTCATCACTAGGAAATTTGAAAATACATAAAAATGTAAAGAAAATACAAAACACAACCTGGACACCTGTGTTCCCAGTTTATTTCCTTCCAGTCACAGAGATCATACATAATGGGTGAAAGACATTCCATACTGTCAATGAACCATTCTGTCTTCTAAACTCTCTTCTTGAATAGTTCTTGTTGGTCCTGAGTAAATATTTTCCCGAGGATTATCTGCTAGAACTGAAGTGACCAGATAACAATACTTTCCGACAGAGCTGCCCTCTGCTAGCGTGGCTGGGACGGTGACCAGGATATTAGGCAGGTGGCGTTGGAATCCAGCATCCATGCTAAGTCATGTTTCACTTTTCTCCTGTAAAAGCAGCTTTGAGAATCCGAAGAGGTAGTAATTTCGTTTGTTAAATAATTACCATCGTTCTCCCTGGCAGGAACCAAGTTCCTTGAAGGCAAAGGGCTGTCTCACGTTGCCAGACCTATAGCACAGTCGGGAGCAATCAACAAACATTTTCAAGAAACTTGAGCTTCCCAAGGTCCAGTCTTCTGTCGGCTCTCCTGGCTCCTAGGTCAGTGGTTCACGGGGCCCTTTGCTAAGAAACGGCACATCCGCCAAATACTGAACTCTGCCTGCAAGTCGCTCCGCGCCCCGAGTCATGGACTTCCCAAAGCACAAGCCCGGCCTCCGAGCGCGCAGGCACAGCTTGTGGGAACCAGACTCCCAGATCGCCATTCCGCGATTCCTGGCGCTGGCCACCTCTCGCCCTAGGAGTCACGGCTGAGCCCCGCGGGGCCGAGAGCCCCACGCCCCCGGCCCGCCCCGCGATCGCGCCGCTGCTTGTTTACTCCCCGGCGCAGCCTAGTCCGACCCTGGGGCCCGCCCTCGCCCGCCGCCTATTGGCGGAGGGGGCGCCCAGGCTAGCGACGATTGGTCCAGGGGAGGCGGAGGGGTAGGCTGCGCGGGAGGCCGAGAGGGGGCAGCAGGCGATGGCGGCGGCGGCGGCGGCGGGTCGGCTAAGCTGGTTGCTCGCCGCGCTCTGCTTGGGCAACGCCGCTGGGGAGGCGGCGTCGGGCCCGCGAGTGTTGGGCGTCTGTCTGGAGGAAGACGGAGTCGCGGACGCGGGGTGGGCGCGCGGAGGAGAGGTGCGGGACGCCCCGGAGGCCACCTTCCGCCTGCGAGTCTTCGGCTCGGGTTTGGCCAACAGCTCCTGGTCCTGGGTGGCCCCCGAGGGGGCGGGCTGCCCCGAGGGCGGGCCGGCCGCGGCGCCCCCCACGGGCGAGTGGCGCGCGCTGCTGCGCCTGCGCGCCGAGGCCGCGCGCCCGCACTCGGCGCTGCTGGCGGTGCGCGGGGAGCCAGACGGCTCGGCGGCCCAGGAGGCGGTGGCCCCCACGGGCGAGTGGGGTGCGCTGCTGCGCCTGCGCGCCGAGGCCGTGCGCGTGGAGCCGGGCGGCGCGGCAGCTGAGGAGGCGGCGCCGCCCTGGGCGCTGGGCCTGGGGGCGGCGGGGCTGCTGGCGCTAGCGGCGCTGGCGCGGGGCCTGCAACTGAGCGCGCTGGCGCTGGCGCCCGCCGAGGTGCAGGTGCTGCGCGAGAGCGGCTCGGAGGCCGAGCGTGCGGCGGCGCGGCGCCTGGAGCCCGCGCGGCGCTGGGCTGGCTGCGCCCTGGGCGCATTGTTGCTCCTCGCCAGCCTGGCGCAGACGGCGCTGGCGGTGCTGCTGTACCGCGCGGCCGGCCAGCGTGCCGTGCCCGCCGTGCTGGGCAGCGCGGGGCTCGTGTTCCTGGTGGGCGAGGTGGTGCCGGCCGCTGTGAGCGGGCGCTGGGCCCTGGCCCTGGCGCCGCGCGCGCTGCTCCTCAGCCGCCTGGCCGTGCTGCTGACCCTGCCGGTGGCGCTGCCCGTGGGCCAGTTGCTGGAGCTGGCGGCGCGGCCCGGGAGGCTGCGCGAGCGCGTGCTGGAGCTGGCGCGCGGAGGCGGCGACCCCTACAGCGATCTCAGCAAAGGCGTGCTGCGCTGTCGGACCGTGGAGGACGTGCTCACGCCGCTCGAGGACTGCTTCATGCTGGACGCCAGCGCCGTGCTGGACTTCGGCGTCCTGGCCAGCATCATGCAGAGCGGCCACACGCGCATCCCGGTGTACGAGGAGGAGCGCTCCAACATCGTGGACATACTCTACCTCAAGGACTTGGCCTTCGTGGACCCCGAAGACTGCACGCCGCTCAGCACCATCACCCGCTTTTACAACCATCCACTCCACTTCGTCTTCAACGACACCAAGCTGGACGCCGTCCTAGAGGAGTTCAAACGAGGTAACGTCGGGATATCCGGGAGGGGGCACGAATGCCCCTGCTGGGGAAACAAGTGGAGGTTTATGAAAGCCTCGAGGAAAGGGTCCCATCTTCATGGAGGGCAGTGGGGCCTCCGGGTGCTCTTTTAGATGATGCCCTTGCAGCTGTCAGTGACCTTTTGAACTATTATTTAAAGGCTGTCGTTCCAAGCGCTATAGACCTCAAAATCCCCCCCTTTCCTGGTAGACCTAGTTGGGGGACCTATATCCACCTGGTTCTAACCCACCAGCTTTTTTTTTGTCAGGGTCATTTTTGTGGGCTTTGGCTTTGTAACAGGTCTAAATTCTTTTTTTTTTTTTTTTAATTTTTAATGTTTTATTTATTTCTAGGAGAGAGACAGAGAGACAGCATGAGCAGGGAAGGGTCAGAGAGAGAGAGTCACAGACTGAAACAGGCTCCAGGCTCTGAGCTGGCAGTCAGCACAGAGCCCGACGCGGGGCTGGAACCCACGAACCGCGAGATCATGACCTAAGCGAAAGTCGAACGCTTAACCGACTAAGCCACCCAGGCGCCCCAAAATTCTTAAATAGAAACTAAAAGAATGTAGCAGAGAGTGTAGTCTCGAGTTACCTGGATGCTGTTACTTGGCACACATAATATCAAATTAGCTGGGACCGTGATGTCTCCAGGATCATTGTTAAAACCACTGACGGCTGTTGCTTTGCTGATAACAGAAGGAATGATTCCTAATTTCCTGCAGATGTGAAAGAAACGGCCACTTTGATTTCACCGGAAGCCACTTTATGGATGCTGATTTAGTCTCCCCTTTCTCTGTCTTGTTTTTGTTTGTTTTAACTCTCCCTTTTCTCATGCTGAGTAAGGTCTCTCAGAGTCTCCCTTAACTCCACATTTTGACCCTCTCTTTTCACCTGGCTTGTCTGAGCAACTCTAAGGTTGCTAGTAAAAACCTAGACTCACTCTCCCAAATGTGAAGGTGTGGGTTCCTCTCCAGTTCTCCCCATCATCAGGCTTGGGTGTGTTCCCCAGAGCTTGGCTGCTTTCTGCCCGCCAGCCATGCGTCTCACACCTGAACTGCCGCAGGATGAGCATGGGAGACACCCAGGACTGTGGATGGGGTTGAGCCTAAAGGCTGCATAATGTGAGGCAGGGAAGAGAGCGGAGCCCCCTCATCTGCTTGTCAGCTGTGAAGCGCCCTGGCCCCTGACTGCCTGGGTGTTGAATAATTAGTCATGGCTTGGGTGTTGAATAGTTGGGCAGTTACTGTCATTATTGTACCTGAAGATTGGGTGGGAGACTTTGCTTGGCAGCTCTGACTGCTCTGCTAGAGAATCTCTTGGGTGCTTCTGGCTGTTTCGCTAGAAAGTGGCTATGCAGCCCCTCTCTGGGGGAGAGGAGCCCTGGGTAGGGGCCAGACCTGCTAGTGGTTACGTACTGTCTCTCTGGGCCACTGTAGTCTCCCTGGCAGTGGAACTTCTTGTGGCCTGGTGGCCAGCACTGTAGGCCCTGGAGTCCACAGAGGAGGGTTCCATTCTGCCCCTGCCATCCCCCAGCTTGAGACCCTGGGGAAGGCTGGAGTTGATCTCTAGGGCACTGACTTTGAGCAGAGAACTGACTGGTGTGCAGACCAATGAGGGGGTCCTGCTAAGAAACGGTGGTAGGCTGAGCAAGGGTGTGCAGTGGGCCTGGAGAGGAGGTCCAAGAGGGTATTCAGAGGTGGAATTGAGGACTTTCTGGTTCTCTGAGGAGCTGTGGAGTGAGAGGGAGGAGTTGAGGGTGAGGCTTGGGGGTGGTGGTGCCCTTCCCTGAAGCAGAGCACTTACAGGAAGGGGGATCATCATGGTGTTGGGGGGTGGGGCACAGACGAATTTGTTCTGGACACTGGAATTTTGGGATTTGTTTATGCAGTGTCCCAAGGGGCAGGCTGTACCAGTTGATGAAAAATACAAGGTAAAGACCTAAGCAGGAGATAAAGATCTGGTTGTTGGTATGGCAGTGGTCCCTCAGTCAGGCCGCAGGAATGGTGCAGGAGGCCTGAGGAGACAGCATATAAGGGATGGAGGGTAGCAGAGGAGAGGCTGCTGAGGAGAGCCAGAGGTTCAGAAGGTCCTAGAAGCTAAGGGAAAAGACCACTTACCAAGGAAAGGGGGATGATTCAGGAGAGGCCAGCGTCCTGTCATTTGGATCTAGCAACCAGGGTACCCTTGACCTTCGCGAGAACTTTGGTGCTGCGGTGGGGGGTGATGGAACGTGACAGTTGAAGTAGATGGACCTTCCATGAGATATGGCTACAAAGAGGAAGCCAGAGAGCAGTGGTTGGGAGAGGACTGGCAGGGGAGGTTAGAGGCTGCTCTTTGGTTTTAAGATGGGTGAGTTAGGTGCCTTTGGGTTTAAAGGTTGATCGGAAAGAGCCGGTAGGGAGAGAAGGCCCATAGTCCAGGCTGCTCCTGTTCACAGGTGGTGGCCTTGGAGCAGCTCTGGGGAACCTCAAGTTCGAATGGGGAGCTCTTCACTCCTCCTTGCCTTCCTCCTCCTGTGGCAAGTGGGGGGCATTCTTGGGGCAGATTGACTGCCTTTCCTCTGACATTGTGGAGGCTTCTCTTTGCAGTGCAGTCCTTTGGCGGATATCTATTTTTCGTCATTAAAGTTCTTTGTAGCCTTACCCCTTCCTTCATTCTGCCTATGAACAAAGCATATTGCAGCCTTTATGGCACCTGAGGTTTTAGAAATCGATTCCTTTCCCATCTCTCTGCCAAGTGTGTGAGGTGGTGCCCTCTGAATTTCTTGAAGCTGGAGTCCTTGGCATCTTGGCAGCTACCATTCCAGGCCCTGTTCCTTTCATTCCTTCAGAGCACTGTCTGTTTTGGAACTTTATAGTCTGGGAGAGGCATCTTCTCTGGCAAGGTGCCGGTTAGTTAGTGTGCAGGCTTGAGATGACACTGATTATTTTGTGCAAACATTACCAGGAAGAGTGAATGCTTTGGAGCTGTGTTAAATAACTGTATTTTTTTTTTTTTTAACTTTTACTCAGGTCATCTTTGTCAACCTCCCCAGTGAAAATATTCAAGGACATTCAACCAAAGGAGGAATTAGGATGTGTGAGCTTTTCCGAGTCTCTACTTTATTTTATTTTTTTTTAA
The DNA here is from genome assembly GCA_017311185.1 of Proteles cristata cristata. NCBI lineage: Eukaryota > Metazoa > Chordata > Mammalia > Carnivora > Hyaenidae > Proteles > Proteles cristata. The sequence goes on from JAESUZ010003943.1 coordinate 2,052,502, forward strand.
TTTTTTAAATGTTTTCTTTATTTCGGAGAGAGAGGGGCAGCGTGAGCAGGGGAGGGTCAGAGAGAGGGAGACACAGAATTGGAAGCAGGCTCTAGGCTCTGAGCTAGCTGTCAGCACAGGGCCCAACACGGGGCTCAAACCCACAAACTGTGAGATCATGACCTGAGCTGAAGTTGGACACTTAGCCGACTGAGCCACCCAGGCGCCCCCTGAGTCTCTACTTTAAATGAACTGAGTTCTGGGGCACCTGGGTGGCTTAGTCGGTTAAGCGTCCGACTTTCGCTTAGGTCATGATCTCGCGGTTCGTGGGTTCGAGCCCCGCGTCGGGCTCTGTGCTGACTGCCAGCTCAGAGCCTGGAGCCTGTTTCAGTCTGTGACTCCCTCTCTCTCTGACCCTCCCCTGCTCATGCTGTCTCTCTCTCTCCTAGGAATAAATAAAAAAAAAATTTAAAAAAAAATTAAATGAACTGAGTTCTGATTCATTGTCAGAAGCCAGAGGATCCCTACGATTCTGTAAAGGGTCAGAGCTGCTGTGAGGAATGTTATCCTGGCACTTTTCTCCTAGGACATGTTCTCACGGTTGCTTTAAAAATGAAGGAAGATGGTGTCTCAGTCGGTTCAGCTCAGGTCATGATATCATGGTCTGTGGGTTCGAGCCGCGTGTTGGACTCTGTGCTGACAGCTCAGAGACTGGAGCCTGCTTCAGATTCTGTGCCTCCCTCTCTCTTTGCCCCTCCCCTGCTTGTGCTCTGTCTCTTTCTGTCTCTCTCTCTCTCTCAAATAAATATTCAAAAATAAAGGAAGGCAAAGGAATTTAAACTCCAACTGTGGTTTTTCAAATATCCTAGAAATTAGGCATTATGGAAGAGTCCTTTAGCATCCATGTAACTGAGTACATTTGAGCTTGCTAACTAAAATTAAAACTCCATAGAGCTTTGGCAAGGCTTTCTGGTTGATGTTGGGAAGATATGCTGTCTGCCCCTTGTCTATGGCTGCATAGAACTTTCTTGGAGAGAACCTGTAGGAACCCATCCTGGGGCCTGTGTTAGTGTTTTTTGACAGCCAGCCAGGGGCCTCTGTATTTTCAGGGTGGTTTTATCCTATCAGATGAGAAGTAAACTTTAATCCCTCTAACGTCTGCTCTGTGTGTACCCCTACTGCTTTTTCATGGTTGCCTTCTGGGCCCCTCAGACATTCTGTCCGGGGATAAATTACATGGCCATCGTGTTAGGGGATCTTTGGAGGGCTCTGCTTTCATCTGTTTGATATTGAGTGGCAAGTCACTGAGAAACTTGTGCCTGTTTTACAGAAGTTTGAAAGTGGGGTGCCTGGGTGGCTTGGATGGTTAAGCATCCAACTCTTGATTTCGACTCAGGTCATGATCCCAGGGTTGTGGGATCCATCCCTGTATCAGGCTCCATGCTCAGCATGGAGCTTAAGATTCTCTCTCTCCCTCTGCCCCTCCCTCCATTCACACATGGCATGTTCATATTCTCTCTCTCTCTCTCTCTCAAAAAAGAAAAAAGCTTGGGGGCACCTGGGTGGCTCATTTGTTAAGCATCTGCTTTCAGCTCAGGTCATGATCTCTTTGTTCATCAGTTTGAGCCCATGTCAGGCTCTGTGCTGACAGCTCAGACCCTAGAGCCTGCTTCAGATTCTGTGTGTCCTGCTCTCTCTGTCCCTCCCTTGCCTCTCTCTCTCTCTCAAAAATAAATAAACATTTAAAAAATTAATTAAAAAAAAGCTTGAAAGCAAGGAGCAGTTAGTCCATTCTAAGGGTAACCTGCCAAAGCGACCGGCATTCTGAAAGAATGGTGCTGAAATGATTTCTTTCTCTCTCTCATGGTCGTCTAGAACCTGGGCTCTGGTTCCCAGAATCTGACCAAAGTTGTCTGTTGAGCTTTGGTCTTTCCCCATAAGGCCTGTCCTACAAGGGCCTTGCCTTGGCCCTGGTAGAAATGATGTCTGTCTGCCGATGTGAGCCATTCCCCGCACAGGTACCCAGTGGTGGGAAGCATCTAGAAGTGCTGTGTTCCTTATTCAATGCTTCTGTCTCAGCAGGAATGAGCAGGTAGTTCTAGGCAACCCCTGGCCTTTTCCTCCTGGAAGAGGGGGAGGTGGAGTAGTCATATCTGCCTTTAATTTTTGTCTGAGGATGTTAGAGCATCCTGGATAACGATACCTTCTTTTCTTTAGAAGGACCCCTGTGCTGGAGAGTACCTTGGCCATGTATAACTCACCAAGAGGGGAGGGTTTCCTAAGATTTGAGGTATTTTTTGCTCTCTTCAGTGAAAGTCAGTTGAGTGTGGTGGTTAAGAGAACAGATTCAGGAGCCAATTGCCTGGATTCAAATCCCCTTTTTGTTTTGTTTTGATGTTTATGTTTGAGAGAGAGAGAGTCCACACATGCATAAGCAGGGGAGGGGCAGAGAGAGAGAGGGGAACAGAGGATCCAAAGCAGGCTCTGCGCTTACAGCAGAGAGCCTGATGTGGGGTTCGAACTCGAGAACTGTGAGATCATGACCTGAACTGAAGTCAGGTGCTTAACCAACTGAGCCACCCAGGTGCCCATCAAATCCAGGTTTTGCACTTGAGTGAGTCACTGAACCTTCTCTTGGTCTCAGTTTTCTCTGCAAACTGTAAATGGGAATAATGTCTTGTTCCCTCATAGAGCTGTTGAAGGATTTCTAAGTTAATAACTGAATAAAGCACTTAGTGGCCAGCATGCAGTAAGCACGAAATGTCACAATCCTTCACGTCTTAGGCACACATTTTTTTGTTTCAGCTTCTCTGCACTCAGGATGTATCTCATAATTGAGGACATCTTAGATTTAATGAAATAGTTAAGTGTTTTCTCTTTTAGAGCCTCATTCCTTTCTTGATCATCTGGCCAGTGGTCTAATAATAATAGCTTTTGGTTGACAGGACATTTTTGTTCAATCTAAAGTTGGAGCAGAGCTCTCCCTGCACCTGACACTGGGGGTGGGGCATGAATGCTGAAAGAATGAGGCAGAGCGTGCCAGACAGAGTTCCAGAGAGTGTGTTTCTGAACTCCATTCACTACACTGTAATTAAACCCAAGGTATGTAAGGTTATTATTCACACAGAGAAGTAAACTTGACTTTTTTCTTCACCAAAAGATTCTTGAAGCAAATACTCCCATATGTGGATCCAGGCTAGCTTTTACTCTAAGCTTTTTTCATTAGTAACAAAGACCGAGGTGAGTTTCTCTTATTTCTGTATCCTAGCCCTGCACAACCCCGTCTGCAGCCCCTACGCACATGTGGTTCTTAAAAGCTTGTCTGAACTGAGCTGGTCTGAACTGAGATGTGCCTAACACACACCAGACTTCAAAGACCGTACAAATAAGGAAAATATGTTTCATTTTAAAAAAATTTTTATTTAAAAAAATTTTTAAGTTTATTTGAGAGAGTGAGCAAGCATGGGAGGGGCAGAGAGAGGGGGGAAGAGAGAATCCCAAGCAGGTCTGCACTGTTAGTGCAGAGCCCAGTGTGGGGCTCGATCCCATGAACTGTGAGATAATGACCGAAGCTGAAATTGAGAGTCAAACGCTTAACTAACTGAGCCACCCAGGTGCCCATGATTTTTAAAACATTTTTAATTAATTTTTTAAATATTTTTTTAAGATTTTATTTTTAAGTAATCTCTACATCCAACATGGGGTTCAAACTTACAACCCAGAGCTCAAGAGGCACATGCTCCACTGACTGAGCCAGCCTGGCATCCCTGTTTTAGTATTTTTATATTGATTAAATAATGAAATGATACTTTGACTATATTTAGTTAATGATACTGTGTTGTCAGTTTCATCTGTTTGTGTGTGTGTGTGTGTGTGTGTGTGTGTGTGTGTGTTTAATGTGGCTACTCAGAAATTTTAAATTACCTGTATAGCTTTCATTGTTTTTCTTTTGGACAGGTATAAAGCTTTGTAAATAAAAAGAAGAGTAGATTCTTGAAGTTTTCTCAGAATTCCCCCCAACTCTGAGACTTAGGCTTTTTTTCAAGATTCCATTTCTTTATCAAAGAAACAAACAGGAAGCTAACCTGAAGAAGAGGAGGGTGAAAGGTTCCGGGTGGCTGCTCGTCCTCCCACACAGCTGGGGCTCTGACTGGCTGACTACCATTTACCATCCTCTACCTGGATAACTTTCATAGATCTTGGCTTCTGGAGATGAAGGACAGCTTTCAGAATTAGGAAAATGTCCCCAGGAGAGTCACTGGGTGGCCCCTCTCCGCTTGGCCGTTTAGATTGTCCCAGGGGAGGCTGTGCTTCTGGAGTTGGTGTCCTTGTGTGTGCAGCCCTACTGCATCTGTCCTAGTCTGATGCGTCCTTGTCTACATCACGTTCATTAAGACCAGAGGCCAACTCCATTCTGCCACCACCTGGGTGGCCTTGTGTGGGTGAACTTACTGCCTGAGATCTAGGTTCCTTGGATGTAAAGTGAGTCCCACCTCGTGCCTGGCACCTTGGAGGGAAAGCATCAACCTCTGTCCCTCTGGTGAGCTTGTACCACCAGGTGGGACTAAGCAAAATGGGACGCTCCCCGGCAAGCTGTAATCTGAGCATCCCCCCCCCAGGGAAGTCCCACCTGGCCATCGTGCAGAGGGTGAACAACGAGGGTGAAGGGGACCCCTTCTACGAGGTGCTGGGCCTGGTCACCCTGGAGGACGTCATTGAGGAGATCATCAAGTCTGAGATCCTGGATGAGTCTGAGGATTACCGTGAGTCTTGACTCCTGGCAGCGTAGCATCTGCGCTTTCGAGCCTGCTGAGGTGTGTTGTGCGCGTCAGAGGACAAGAAGTCTCCATGTTGCTGAAAACGAGGCTGGATCTCCAGTCAGAGCTGTCACCTAGCCAGGCCCCACTCCCCTTATCCCTGCCTCAGGTCACTGTTGCCCCCTTGCAGGAGGCCCCACACCTGCGCGTGACTGTGGAGCCACGGTAGCCCCTCCTGTTAGGGCCTCAGCCGCGTTGTTTGGTTTCTCCCACGTGGAGGGGGCTCTGCCCTTTCTGGGCGTTTCCCAATCTCCTGTTTGCCTTGGCCCTTTGGCTTTCTCCTGTTCTTTTGTACATTACAGAAGCATCTCCTCCAAGTATCCCATTCTTTACTGCTGAGAGGGTCTTTCCAGAACAGAAGATCCTGGGGCCTGGCTTAGAAGTGTCTGCCTCTTAGGATGATGGCTGAGGTCTGCAGGGTAGACGCAGAACCTGTGCTCAATGGCTGAGGTCTCACGTGCACACTTGGGACACTGAACCCCCCACCCCTGTTTGTTATCAGGTGAATTGCTTAGCCCATGCTTCTGTCCCTCAGATACAGAAGTTTGGTGCCTCAGCTACCATAGGTATGCAGACATCAGGTCAGCTGCTGCTGTTTAGCACTAGTTATCTGTAAACACGTGCTTTCCGGTGAGGGGTCTCTTAATGACCAAGAATGCCTATTATTTTTATAAGCGGCCTTGTTGTCATACCAGTATTATCTCCCAACTCTGAGGACAGGAGCAGTTGCTTTCCTTACTCCCTTGGGATATAGCTGGAATATGGGCGCTGCCCCCTTTCACCCCCAAGATCCCCAGGCCTTGGCAACATGCCTTGGTTTGGTCATGTTGATTGGAGGGTTACTGATGGCTCAGCAGGCCTTCTTGCCATTGTAGGAGATGCCACGGTGAGGAAGAAGCCTGCTTCTCTGAGTGCCCCTCTCAGGCAGAAAGAGGAATTCTCCTTGTTCAAAGTGTCTGACGATGAATACAAAGTGAAAATCTCGCCCCAGCTGCTCTTGGCCACCCAGCGCTTCCTGTCCCGAGGTGAGGGTGTAGGGTGGGCCTTGTCTTTGCTCTCTTGCTCCCTGTCCAGTGGGTCCAGAGACCTCCAGGCAGACACCAAGTGCCCCCTCATTCCCAGTAAGGACAGTATCCGGAACTTCTGTGCTTCTCTCTGTAGCCCTGTCAGCATCTCAGGACACCTGAGGGGCAGCTTCTGTCTGCCAGGTGGCTGAGAGCTGGGGCCAGGCCGGTGCCACGTGTGGCGAGACACAGCAGGGAGCCTTAGAGGGTGGTTGTGTGCCTGCCCAGTCCTCTTGTGTTGGGGAGGTGACTTGGCTCGTGTGGGGCAGCAGGAGTCGGGTGTGGCTGTGCAGGCCACTCTGGGCCTGGTGGACACTGTCCCTTTTTTCCACCACGGGGCAGAGGTGGATGTATTCAGCCCCCTGCGAATCTCCGAGAAGGTCCTGCTGCACCTGCTGAAGCATCCCAGCGTCAACCAGGAAGTGAGGTTTGACGAGAGCAACCGTCTGGCTGCACACCATTACCTGTACCAGCGCAGCCAGCCGGTGGATTATTTCATTCTCATCCTGCAGGTAACTGGGAGCCCAGACTGGGGCCTCCCACTTGCTCAGAAACTAGGGAAGGGTCTGAGAAGAGGGAGGATCATCCACATACACACCCCCTGAATAATTGGGGCTGCTACTTTCTCCTTGTGCTCTCTTCTGGCAGGAAAGATAATCTGTCCACATCTATTTCTTTCCCTGCCCCTCCTTCCTCCCTTTCCTTCCACTTCCCAGGGCAGGGTTGAGGTGGAGATCGGGAAAGAGGGCCTGAAGTTCGAGAATGGGGCCTTCACCTACTATGGAGTGTCTGCCCTGACAGCACCGTCCTCAGGTAAGCCACAGCCCTGGGAGCGGAAGGCTGGGTTTGGCGGCTGGGCTGGGCAGAGCCTGACCTGCTCCGCTGCTTGCTGGGGCTCTCCAGGGCCCAGGGTTCTGGCCTCCCCTTCCTCCAGGCATTCCTCTTTGTGTGTGTGTCTTAATGTTTCTTTATTTTGAGAGTGCACATGCGCACATGCTTGCAAGCAAGCGGGGGAGAGGCAGAGAGAGGGAGAGAGAGAATCCCAAGCAGGCTCAGTGCTGTCAGCTCAGAGTCCAACTTGGGGTTCAGTCTCACGAGCCGTGAGATCACGATGTGAGCCGAAATCAAGGGTTGGAAACTTAACGGACTGAACCACCCAGTTGCCCCGTCCCGTCAGACATTCCTCTTTGGGACGGGCTGGCTTTTCTCCCCTCTGTGCTGCGTAGCGGGAATGGGCAGCATTTCTTTGGGGCTCATCTTTGTTTCTCCTTCTGCTGCCGGCCTTTCCCAGGAGGAGGTGTGCTTGCCATCCTTCTCTATGTTCTAGTTATCTGTGTGGTGGATGTTGGAGACTGCAGTTGTCCCCACCAGAGATGTCACTGTTTGTTCCTTCTAATAGTTCACCAGTCCCCAGTGTCCTCGCTCCAGTCCATCCGCCACGACCTGCAGCCTGAGCCAGCCGATAGTGGCCGCTTCTCTGCATACTGTCCTGACTACACCGTGCGGGCCCTCTCCGACCTACAGTTCATTAAGGTGACTGGCTGCTCAATGGTACTGGCTTTTAACCAGCTTTGTGTTCTCGAGGCTGAACCAGCTGGTCACGAATTTGTATGGATGAAGAGTAGATTCCAGTTAAGTCAACCTGATACTTCACAGAGCAAGACCTTGTACTTGCTCTGAAGGACAGATGTCCTTGGCTCTTCCTGGAGGCCCGTCTGACTGCTGGCAGTCTAGTCCTGTCGCCGGGACTGTGCGCCCAGTTTCATTTTGAGATCTTAAAAGCACTGCTTTATTGCTCCCTCTGCCCTTAGGTAGCTTCCGTCTCTTCAGTTTTCTTGGCCCTGCTGAGAACCCCACTCTCTCGACTGGTTCTGGTGCTTGTGGGCAGGAGGGAGAGGTGTGATCTTTCATACCTCACTTTCTCTGTCTGGCTTCACGAGTCGCACCTGGCTGGTCATGCTTCCTATCTGCCAGGTCACGCGGCTGCAGTACCTCAATGCACTCCTGGCTACTCGAGCCCAGAACCTGCCACAGTCCCCAGAGAGCGCGGACCTCCAGGTCGTCCCAGGCAGCCGGACCAAGCTCCTCGGTGATAAGACAGCTGCAGCGGCAGGTGAGCCCCTCATTGCCACGTCCCACGGTGTGCCAGCCCAGAGGGAGTGCATGTCCTGTGCTGTCCTTGCTGCTCACGCACACACACTCATTCTCTCTGCCCTCACTCTGCCTTGCATTCTTCTTTCCCTGTCCCCTTTTTTGCCCATCCTCTCCTCTTTTTCTTTTCACTCGGATGACATTGCGCTGTAGCCCAGCTGGTGTTGAAAGTATATTAAGTTAGCATCTTCTCTGGAGGGCCCAGTAGGATGGAGTAACTTAATTAGAGAATAGTTGCTAAGTGGGAATAAGATCAAGCTCAGAGACTCGTGGTCATTTAGGATTAGGGTTAGGTCCCGCCTGGAAATTGAAGATCTAGGTCACCTGTGGGCCTGGCTCAGAAGGTGGCTGATGGACACCATCCCAGAAACTGAGAAGGGCACTTGCTTTGACATTGGTCAGGTCAAGCTAACATTTAAGGCATGCCCTTTGCATCCGGGGTTCCACTTTGAGTAGGAGCGTCACGTTGGAAGAAATAGACTTTGCAGCGTGGGATGGGTTGGGGGATGGCAAACCATGCCTTCAGGAGCAAAAGGAGGGAAAATAAAAAGGAGCCTATGGAGAGAGGGCTTCGGGTAGGGGTGGTTAAGTCAGGGAACTTACCCTTGTTATTCAAGAATGTACTCTTTTCCTGATTGAGCTCCTGAGTTGGGGTCAGAGATACACTCCAGGGCAGAGTGGTTCTGGAGGAGTGGGCGGGCCTCCCAAAGAGGCTACTGGCTGCCCCAGGCAGTGGGGGACACTGAGCTCATTTGAACACTTACTCTGCCTGGCACTGTGCTAGGTGTTTTCCTCATCCTAACTCCTCTAAGAAAACTTCCCAGCCATTTTCAGAGGTGATAGTAGTTAGGTGCATTTTACAGATGAAGAGTCAGAAGCAGAGAGAGACCTAAGCACTCTGGTTTGGAGCTTGTGCCTGCCCTTGGCCTCTGGGCTGTGGCGTCTCATAGAAAACAGCTCTGGTTACTTAAACCCACACTTGAGAACATGAATATGTTTTTGTGATAGGTAATTTGGGAGGTGATGTGTAGGTGCAAAGCCCCACCCTGGGCCACGTTGGCAGCCCAGCCCCTGAACGCTTCATCTCTGCGTTGGTAAAAGGGGGCCCCAGCTTGAGGTGTGCTGTTCAAACCCTGGATCCAGGCGTTTGAGTCTTTTCTCTGTGAATGTGCACTGAGAGGTGTGTTCTGCCTTTTAGGGCCAATCACAGGTCTGTGTTTTCCCACTGTGATGTTCTTTTGTGAGATGCCACTTGTATAGAGGTTCACACCATCACAGTAGACTTGGGTCTCGAAAGCCAGTATGATGTTGTTTCAAAATGTGAGCGTTGGTTTTGGTTTTCTCAATGTGAACTGTCTCTGGCTCCATCTGCCCCTCAGACTGCACGTGTTGTATTCAAGGTGTAGGCCTAAGTGTAGGAACGATGGTTTTTCCTCCATGCCCTCTTTCATCGCACACACAGTTCTTTAAGTCATTTTTTGGCTGCAGCTGCTCACCGGACAGTCCTGTAAGGGACTACGGGTATCCCCTGAAAGTTCACTTGGTGCTGCTTTTTGCTTTTATGAAAGATTGACGTTTGTGCCTGTTTTCACTAACTGAAAGAAATGCAAAGAGGACTTTTGCTTTATGGAACAGTGATTGTTTCTTCTCTCTCTGCCATTCTGGCTTACAGAAGTTTCCTTAGGAACACTCTGTTTTCAGAAAGCAGGGAAACCTGTAACTCATGGTGGCTCTGTGGTCACTTTCCTCTGTGTAACGAATTAGCATACCCTGTTCCGTTGCCGTGATGTTGCTTTTCCCTTGAGTGTGGCCTGACGTTTGTCCCTAGTGGGACTTGCCTGCTGTGCTTGTGCTCCCTGCCCCGGCTGCCGAAGTTCCTGCTGCGGTCTATCTGGTGGGCGGCACTCTGCTGCCCGGGAGAGCTTGGTGTTGCTACGTACATGGAGTTGTCGCTGGGGCCATCGCTTAAATAGTGCAGGTCAGAACCATCCCCTGATTGACTTTGGCACTAGATTCCCTGGCAGACAAATGCCTTTACTGAGATGCTTGGAAGGCACAATTATTTTTAACTGCCTCTACGGCAGGGGTTGGCAAACTGGCCAGCTGCCGGTTCTTGTAAATAAAGTCCTATAGGACCCCACCTGTTGGTTTATGGATTGTATATGGCTGCCTTTAGCTACAGCATCTGACTTGAATTGTTGCCACGGGGACCATATGACCTGCAAACCCTAAAAATACTGGCCCTTTATAGAAAGTCTCCTGACCCCTGGCCTGCCATTTCAAACTCGGAGTAACTACCGCACAACAACCACTCACAGGGCTGATTTCCGAGGGCGAGCCCGCTCCAGACGCTGCACTTCCTGCTCCCTCTGGTTCTGAGGCTCGGGCAGCGGCTGTCTGACCCCCCCCTCCCCCGCCCCGCCTGGCGCGTCTGTGCCCGCGGTGCTGCCCAAGCCGCGAGGCCCTGCCGGCGCAGCTGCATAGCTGGTCTCCTCTTGTCTCTCTCCCCTCTGCTCTCTCTAGCCTTCCCCGTAGACCTTTCCCTCTTTGGCACATTTGGAAACTGCAGTTGATAATTGACTGTGGACTAGTGAGCATTTTTTGTTTTCAGAAAACACCCAAGGTAAATATCTTCCCTTTCACTTTCTCTTTGCTTTCTCTCCCCAGCCCTCTAGCTGCTGGGAGGAGCCCTGGCAACCACCCCCACCCCTGACTGGCAGGTGTTTCTCTTGGGGGGTGGGGGTGGTGAGTGGGCCCTTCCTGTCCCTTGTTGCCACTTCTCATTTTTCTGGAAGACAGGAGGGGCCCTGAAGGACCCAGTGGGCACTGGAAACTAACGCGTCCTTCCAGCGCAGGCGTTTTATTGTCCAGGGTGGGCTCCTCTTGTCCGGCGTGTATGGCCTTGGCCTTCTGTGAGCAGAAACCCCCTGCCCTGCTTTCCTGCCTCTCCGCGATGCAGCCCCTCCTCCCACTGGTTTTCTCTTGTGATGTGGAGTTATCCTGACCGTTTTCCTAACTCCTCACTCCCAGCTCTGCCTTGATACTGAGGTGTCCTGAGGCCTCTCTCTCTCACCCTCCCCTTTCTGTCCTAAAGATGATTTTAACACCGGGTTCTGATAGGGCCTGCTCCCTTGACTGGCTTTGATACTGATTCTCCTTTCCCTCTCTCCTCTAGGGCCCAACCACAGCAGACCCGGCCTCCCAGCGGAGGAGAGCCCTGGGCGGAACCCAGGGGTTTAACTGCTTGCCAGGCAGCCCCAGGTGTGGGCAGTGGACAAGCACGTGGGGAACTGGAGAGCCGAGGAGTAGCTTCCCGTCAGCCTGTCCCCATCCCTTCCAGGCCACGTTTTAGATGGCCCTTATAGATGTCGGTCCTGGGCTGTCCTCAGAACCAGACCTCGGTGCCAGGAACCTTCAGGAGGTCCTGCTCTCCTTTAGGAAATGGGGATGAGCTGGGGCGCAGCCCTCCAGGCCTGCTTCTGAAGGGAATGGGAAGAACACTGTCATCTCCGGTCCCCAGGACCCAGCCTTCTCCCTGTGACAGTGCAGCGTATTTATACCTCTTTGGGCCAAGCCATGATGTGAGTACACGATTACTGCCTTTATGTGGCCGTGACCTGTACTCGCTTTGCTTTTAATTTGCCAACTTTCTGCTGCCGGCAGCACTTTTTGGGCAAACCAAGAGCACTAGTTTTGGCTGGGGGTTCACATCTATGACCTTGGCCATGGTGAAGTATTTGGCTTCCCTTACAATGCCATGTTTCTAAGCACGTGCCCCTGCCTGTCCCGTGTGCCAAACCTAGAAGAAGCACGATGTCCCACAAGTATGTCCCACTGTCCTGCTCCCTCCTGTGGAGGTTGCTTCTCTGAGCCCTCAGCTCAGAGCCCTGAGCAAGCAAGACTGGCCCCCCAGTGGCACTGAGGAGTCCTGCTCCTTCTGCAGCTCAGCCTGTCTTGCTTAGTTGCCACTAACAGTATTGTCTTTTTTCTGTGTTTTAAGAAGAGGTCACACATGGGAGGAAGGGGTCTGCTGCACCTAATCCTTTGTTGCTGATTCCAGGGAGAGTAACCAACTGTCAGACCTGTTTTTGTACCTTCTTCCTAGGCCTCTGGAGGGCTGTGTGGCTGTAATTTTCGGGGAGAACAGCAAGGGAGGGAAGGGATGATCCTCCTGCCCTTTCTTGGGAAAAAAAAAAAGAAAAGAAAAAGAACATGACATCAGGTGATCTTACATCTCTGAAACGTTTCAGCTCTCTGCTTTTTTGCTGTTCTTAGCTACAGGGTTTTAGAGAATTGGGAACAAGAAGGCATTTGTATTTTCTTCTGGTTTACCCACATTTACCTTCCACAGTTCTTCAGCTGTGTAGAAACTGGGGCATCACAGAGACCTAGGATCTCAGATTGGATAGGGAGGGAGGAGGCTTTCTGGAGCTTTTCTCAAAGGAATTTGAGTCCCTTATCTGGGACCAGTGGGAATGAAGGCCAAAGAACAATGGCATGCTCACTTAGAAACTGTTCTCCAGAAAGTCTAAGAGCAAACCCAGGTGGGAAACAGATACTTCAACATCATCTCTTCTCCAGAACAATGGTTCTTAACTTTGGCTGCACATTAGAATCACCTAGCAAATTAAAAATATGGGATACCTGGGGCCCACCTTCCAGGGAGCCTCATCGGTCTGGGTATCAGGATTTTAGTTTTTTGAAATAGTTTTAATTAAAATTTTTTCTTTGTTTTTAAAATAAGCTCCATACCCAATGTGGGGCTTGAGCTCCCAACCCTGAGATCAAGAGTTGCATACTCTACTGACTGAGCCAGCCAGGCACCCCTGAAATAATTTTAGGCTCCCAGAAGAGTTCCATATGCCCTTCATCAGCTTCCCCTAATGTTAACATTCTTACATAACCTTGGTACATCTCTCAGAACTAAAACAAATTAACATTGGTACAGAACTTAACTAAATTTACAGACTTTACTTGGATTATATCAGTTTTTCCAATAATGTCCTTTTTCTATTGCAGGATCCAATCCAGGATACCAAGTTGCATTTAGAAATGTTGCTTACTTTTTTCTCCTAACTAACTTCTTATTTTGAAACAATTACAGATTCATAGGAAGTTACAAAGCTAGAGGTACCCTTCACCTAGTTTTCCTTAATGGTTAGTTCTTACATAGTTATAATACAGTATCAAAACAAGAAGCTGACACTGGCACAATGTGGGTGTATAGTTCTTTGTCACCACAGGTAGATTTGTGTAGCTGCCACTGCGACCTAGATAGAGCTACCCCGTCACCACGAGGATCTCCCTCCGGGCACCCTGTTAGAGTCACACCCACCCCCTCGGCCTCCAGCCCTAATCCCTGGCAACCACTAGTCTTAAGATTTTGTCATTTCAAGAATGTTGTGTAAGTGAGATCATACAATATGTAACCATTTGGGATTGGCTTTTTTTCACTCAGCATAATACTCCAGAGATACATCCAGGTTGTTGCGTGTGTCAGTAGTTCATTCTTTTTGATTACTGCGTTGTATTCCTTGATATACTCGTCCCGTTGAAGGACATCTGGGTGGTTTCCAGTTTTTGGCTATTCCAAATAAAGCTGCTATGAACATTCATTACAAGCTTTTGTGTAAACATTGGTTTTCTGAGATAAATGTCCAGTAATGCAATTTTTAGGTTGTGTGGTCATTGCATAGTTTTTTTTTTTTTTTTTAATGTTTATTTTTGAGAGAGCACGGCGGGGGGGAGCATGGGAGGGGCAGAAAGAGAAGGGGACACAGGATCTGAAGCAGACTCTGCACTGCCATCAGAAAGCCTGAAGTGTGGGGCTCAAACTCATGGACTGTGAGATCATGACCTGAGCCTACATCAGAGGCTTGACCAAATGAGCCACCCGGGCACCTCTGGTTAGTTTTTTAAACAAACTACTACATGTCTTTAGAGTAGCTGTACAATTTATGTTCCTACCAGCTGATGTGTGAGTGATCCAGTTTGGTATTGTCACCATTTTTTTTTTTTTTTAGCCATTAGGTAGGTATGAAGTGATATCATGGCTTCCAGTTGTACTAACAGAATGGCTGATGATGCATATCTTCTCATGTGGTTTTTTTGTGAAATACCTGTTCTTTTGCCTTAAAATTTTTTTTCTAATGTTTTATTTTTTGAGAGAGAAAGTACAAGCTGGGGGAGAGGCAGAGAGAAGGTGACACAAATTGTGAAGCAGGCTCCAGGTTCTGAACTGTCAGGACAGAGCCTGATGCGGGGCTCAAACCCACAAACTGTGAGATCATGACCTGAGCTGAAGTCAAACTCTTGATTGACGGTTACCCAGGTACCCCTTGCCCATTTTAAGTTTTATTTATTTTGAGAGCATGAGCAGGGGAGGGGCAGAGAGAGAGAAAATATCCCAAGCAGGCCCTGAACTGAAACCAAGAGTTGGATGTTTAACCAATTGAGCCACCCAGGTGCCCATCTTTTGCCCATTTCTTTTTTTTTCTTTTGCCCATTTCTAATTGGTTTGATCTTTTACTGTTGTTTTGAGAGTTCTTTAGATATTCTAAATACTAAGCTTTTGTTGGATTTTTGGTTTGCAAAGATTTTTTCCCAGTCCCTTATGTTTTCATCTTCTAAACAGGATTCTTTATAGAGCAAAAGTTTTTCATTTTGATGAAGTCCAGTTTACCGTTGTCTTTAATGGATTGTGTGTTTGGTATCATGTCTAATAATTCTTTACCTAGTCCTAGATCCCAAAGATTGTTTCTTTTTTTAATTTTTCAAATGTTTATTTTTGAGAGAGTGTAAGTGGAGGACGGGCAGAGAGAGAGGGAGATACAGAATCTGAAGCAGGCTCCGGGTTCCAGGCTGTCAACACAGAGCCCAATGTGAGCTTGAACCCAGGAACCATGAGATCATGACCTGAGCCAAAGTTGGATGCTTAACTCATTGAGCCACCCAGGTGCCCCTTCTATATTTTTCCACAATCTTTATAGTTTTTTATTTTACATTTAAGTCTGTGATCCATTTTGAGTTAGTTTTTTTTTTTTTTTAATTTTTAATGTTTTATTTATTTCTAGAAGAGAGAGAGAGACAGCGTGAGCAGGGGAGGGTCAGAGAGAGAGGGAGTCACAGACTGAAACAGGCTCTGGGCTCTGAGCTGGCATTCAGCACAGAGCCCGACGCGGGGCTCGAACCCACGAACCGCGAGATCATGACCTAAGCGAAAGTCAGACGCTTAACTGACTAAGCCACCCAGGCGCCCCTGAGTTAGTTTTTGTTCAAGATTTAGGTTATATATATATATTTTTTTAATGTTTATTTTTGAGAGAGAGAGACAGCGTGAGCCGGGGAGTGTCAGAGAGAAGGAGACACAGAATCCAAAGACAGGCTCCAGGCTCTGAGCTAGCTGTCAGCACAGGGCCCAACGCGGGGCTCAAACCCATAAATCAGGAGATCATGACCTGAGCTGAAGTGGGACGCTCAACCAACTGAGCCACCCAAGTGCCCCAGGTTGTATTTATTTTTAATGTTTATTTGAGAGAGAGAGGGAGGCAGAGCAAGAACATGTGGGCAGGGGAGGGGCAGAGAGAGAAGGGAGAGAATCTCAAGCAGGTTCTGCTGTTAGCACAAAGCTGGATGCAGGGCTTGATCTCATGAACTGTGAGATCATGACCTGAGCTGAAATCAAGCTGGATGCTTAACTAACTGAGCCACCCAGATGCCCAAGGTTGTTGTTTTCTTCCAGCCTATAGGTGTCCAGTTGCTTGGGCACCATTTGTTGAAAAGGCTTTCCTCTATTTCTTTTGCACCTTTGTCAGAAATCAGTTATGTCTGCATTGTCTGTTCTGTTCCATTCATTGATCTGTGTGTGTGTCTCCACTAATACACTGTCGTGATTACCGTAGCTTTATATGAAGGCTTGAAGTCAGGTAGACCAGTTCCTCCCACTTTATTTTTCAAAACTGTTTCGCCATGAGTTTCTAAATAATCTTACCTACAGAAAAAATCTTGCTGGGATTTTTGGTAGGAGCTGCATTAAACCTGTACATCAATTTGGGGCGAACTATCTTTACTAGGTCTCGTCTTCCAATCCACGAACAAGGTAGGTCTCCATTTATTTTAACTCTTTAATTTCATTCATCAGTGTGTTGCAGTTTTCAACATAAAAGTCCTTAAATGTTTTGTTAGATTTACACCTAAGTACTGTTTCGTTTTTAAAGGCAATTTTAAGTGATACTGTTTTTTTAACTTTCATGTCCATGTAGGTCATTGCTAATGCATAGAAATAGGCCTTGTAGGTTTGTTTTATATCCTGAGATCTTGAACTCCTAGATCCTTAAGGATTTCCTGTATAGCCAGGCATGTCATCTGCATGATAGTGGTGACACTTGATTTAATTAGCTTGGAAGGCAGGATTTTTTTTTTTTTTTTGAGAAAAAGGGGAGGGAGGAGCAAAGGGAAAGGATCTTAAGTAGGAATATGACCTGAGCCAAAATCAAGAGTCAGAAGCTTAACTGACTGAGCCACCTAGGAACCCCTGGACATCAGGACTTTTAAAACCTTCCCTCATGATTGTGATAAGCAGCCAAGGCTGAGAACCAGTGCTCTTGGAACTTGTCCATCAGAGAGTGAGTGAGGCCTTGAGCACTTGAGTCGAAGTGCCTGGACTCCCCATTCAGGAGCCCGTCTTGCTGTCAGGCCAGTATGGTTCACAGGCTTGAGCTTTGTTGTTGAGGAAGACCAGGCCCTGCACCTAATGAACTGGCCCCTCCCAGCTCAGAACAGACAAGCAGGCTGTGATGGATAGTCAACCAGTTTTAATGAACAAAAAATATTTATGCATATAAAATGGTGTTTTTGTCACGTAAGGGTCCCCATTTTCTAGATGGGGAGTTGTCTCTTTCATGGACTTGAATACGGCTCTGGCATCTGGGCAGACTGTCCTTACAGTACACCGCAGGGCAGGAGCTGTCCGTGAGAAGGAAGGTGTGCTGCCCCCACAGTGGGAGCTCTAGTCACTTTTTCGTATCTTAAGAATAGCCTTATGCTTGGCCTGAGAAGACCGCCAATCCAGGTGCCTTATGTACATGAGGGAGGCTGGCCCTTCATCTTAAAGCCAGGCCTGCCGCTTGTAGTTCTCCATTTAGGGCAGAGTTCCTTACAATTCACTGTCTGCCAGTTCAGGACCCAGTCCTGCCAGCAGTACGGGTCTGCGCCATGGAACGGAAACGGGAGTGAAAGGAAGGGGCCTTTAGGAGAGCTTGTGGGAGACTGGGTCCTAAATCTGCCACCACTTAGAGGAGGGAAAGCAGCAGGTGTGCTCTTCACTCCTCTGCTTCCCTTCCAGGACTGAGCCACCAGCTCCTCGGTGTCCCGCCTCAGCAGTGGGAGAAAGCAGAGCAGGTGCAGCTGCACGGTGCGGGCAGGAGCTCAAGCTCTAGGGCCAGGGGGATGTTGCCTGGGGCAAAGGAGGGTTACGGGCCACCACCCCAAAAGCTGGGTGGGCCACAAGCAATCCCCAGCTCCCAGGCACTTCACCCTTACAAGAAGCGCCACCAGCTGGCCAACTAGAGAGCAGCAGGCTGACCGGAGTCCTGAGGCAGTAGGCACAAAGTTTCCCTAAAATAAACATCAGCTCTAGCTCCTCAGCCTTAGGGCTTCTGAGGCAACCAGTTGGTGCTGGGCTTCTGCTGCGGTGGGGCCTCAAACCTATTGAGCATCCCCTCCAGACGGCCAGACCCAACTCCAGAATCCCTAAGGCCAAAGTTGTCTAGAGCGCTCCACACGCTATCAGGGTTGCTGCTGATAGGAATGGAGTCCCCAGAGAAACCCCTGCCTCAGGGCAGCTACTAACCAAGTACTGAATCCCCACCCAGGAGGGAAGGGCACAGTCTCCCAGACTGAGGACCAGGGGATACCGAGGACATCTAGGACCCAACCCTGGGCAGCTCGAGGTTTAGGACTTCCACTGTCGCTCCATCCTGGATTCCCACTCTCCCTACACCGTTCCTCATCTGGACCCACTTTGTTCCCTGCTTCCCTGTGGTCCTCTGCATCAGCCCTTCCTAGCTTGTGCTCTGGCAGGGACCAAGTCTTGCCTGCCTCGGGGGCCAGGGACGCCTGCTTTATTCACCTGCTGGCCTCAGGAAGCAGCCCTAGGACAGAGGAATGAGGACTGAGGTGAGACCCACAGAGGGGTGTGGACGACTGAGGGTGTGAGGATGGGAGGTGAAGGGGATGGAATGGTGGCTGTGAAGTGACGCCGTAGGTCTGCTGTCACTAGTACCGGGTGCGGGGATGCCCAACGTGGGCCTGCAGTGCTTCCCGGATGCCCCGCTGCCAGTCTCTTGCTAGCTGCACCGGGGTCACTGAAGCCTGGGAACAAGGATACGGAATTAGACCCTTTCTCCTCCTCGGGAGCCCCACCCCTAATTCTCGGACCCGGGGGCCAGCGCCGCAGCCCTGCTCAGACTCACCACATTCTGCACACCCAGCTTGGCTCCGTAGAGCAGCAGCACCTTCATGGCTTTGTAGTGGCCATGCCGCACAGCCTCGTGTAGAGCTGTGTCCCCTTCCTGTTGAGAAAGGGGATGTTATCCTCCCAACCTCTCCCTCTCTGGAAAGTTCACGTTGGCAAGTGCTGTCCCTGAGCTCCATCTCCCTCAGTCACTGTACCCGGGTGGAGCTGGCCCAAGTCCAAAAGCCCCAGCACCTTACCTTGTCCTGTGCATCAATGTGGGCCCCACACGCGATGAGATGCTCCAGGCAGTCACAGTGTTTTGTGCGCACGGCCACATGCAGGGGGGTGCTCCAGATCTAAGGGAGTGAATGAGAATCTGTGTCTACCCCAAGTGGTGAGGCCTCATCGCGGCCCCAGAAGGCTGTGCTTTCTCTTCTCCGGGAACGGCCTGAGCGCTTGTGCACTCACGCACCTGCTGCTCTTTAGCAGACCACCCCACAGCAGGGCCCCCTCACCTTGTCCCGGGCGTTGACCTGGGCTCCGTGGTTAAGCAGCTCTTTGAGGATGTCCAGGTGTCCTCCACGGCAGGCCCAGAACACGGGGGTCCTGTCCAGCTACAAAGCAAAAGCATCAGCGCACTGACGTGCTGCGTGCAAAGCAGGGCGTCTACTGTGAAGATAGGCCTTCCCAGTTCTCACCAGGTCGCGAGCGTCCACAGTGGCACCTGCCTCCAACAGCTTGTTCACGAGCTGGCTGTGACCCTTCAGACAGGCCCAGTGCAAGGCCGTGCGGTGCAGCTGAGGGTGGAGACGGGAGATGAGGCAGAGGGAGCACAGCCACCCCCTCAAGGCCCTGCCCCGGATCCTATTCCCAGTACTAGGTTCCTTGAACAGATGTGCCTGCTGCCTGATCACGCCGAGAGGGGCCCCCTCTCCCAGCTCGGGAGGTAGCTTGTGCCTCATAAAACAGAAATGGCGTGCAGTTTCCTAGGCTGGGACTAAAACACCCTGAAGACCACACCCCTGCAGCTGCTGACGCTGCAGTCTGATTTACCCCATTCCAACTACCTTGTCGTGGGCATTGGGGTCCCCTCCGTCTGTCAGGTACTTGTCAATCAGGGCCTCCTGGTTCTCGGCAGCTGCCTTCAGGAACATCTCCAGGTCCACAGACTCCAGCTGGGCCTGGGGCTGCGGCTGGGTAAGTTGAAGGATGAGACCAAATCACTTCCCAAAACCACAGGCCTCTGGGGCTCTGCTACTCCACCAGTGTAGCCAAGCAGGCCCCAGAGAGCTGGCTAAAGACTAGCATATTGGCTGGTGGCTTGTAGTTTTTTAATCTTTTTTTTTCTTTTAATTAATTTGAGAGAGAGTGCGTGCGAGCAGAAGAGTGGTGGTGGTGGGGAATCCCAAGCAGACTCTGCTGCACTGCCAGCACAAAGCCTGATGCAGGGCTCGAACTCATGAACTGTTGAGATTGTGACCAGAGCCCAAACTGATAGTTGGTTGCTTAACTAAGCCACCCAGGTATCCCCAAATCAGAGATTAACCGTGCCCCCCCAACCCCGGAGACTGTGACTGACGAGCCATCCATTATGCCCATTATGGTTTGCCTTCACCCCCTCCTCCAAAGTCCCAACCCCAGGACCTTATCACGTGGCCTTATTTGGAAATAGGGTCACTGCAGCTAGAATCAGTTAAGATGAAGTCACACTGGACTAAAATGGGGCCTAATCCAGTATGAGTGGTGTCCTTAATGAAAAAGGGGACATGTGGCCACAGCACGCACACAGGGAGAGTGCCATGTGAACTCAGGCAGAGATCAGGGTAATGCGCCCACGAGCCAAGGAACACCGAAGCTAGCCACGAAGCCCTGGGAGCTAGAAGACTGGCAGGGATAGACCCACCCCCACAGCCCTCACAAGGAAACAACCCAACCCTGCTGATACTTGGATCTCAGACTTCAGCCTCCAGAACTGGGAGAATAACCTTCTGTCCAAGCCACCCCATGTATGGTTCCCCAGCAAACAAGTATGGGGCTGTGCAGCCTCCAAAATGGATTTTCATTCAGCTCGGCAGGCCCTGGTGGTGAGCTGGTGGCTAGGAGCGTCCACTCGTCCCCGAGCCCTCCTATGGGGACAGGAAGCGCTCCCTCACAGACTCCAGCCCCTGGTATGCTCACCCCCCACCCCGACTTCACTTACCTTAACCGTGGGGTCAGGTGTCCTAGGGGGGACTCTTCGTTTCAGTCGCTTTTCTCTTCGTCTTTGAACCAAGTTTTTCAAGTCAGCCAGGGTCTCCAGATTCAGTCTGGAGTTGTTCAATCTCTCAAGCTGAGGCACAAGACCAGACCACACCAGCAGTCAGCCTTGGTCACAGAAGCCTCGGAGGCAGGCTCCTGGCTGGGCTCACCCTCACGCCTCCCACCCACCAGAGGGACCCCAGCTGCCTGAGGCCCTCACTCCTGAGCCTTGGGGTTGGTACCTGCTGGGCCCCCAGCACCTCTTACTTTCTTCTTCTTCTCTTCTTCGAGTTTCCACTGCTCCTGGGCCGCAGCCTCTTGGGCTCCCAGCCTCCAGGCTCTGGGCCCGCCTCCATGACCAGCAATGCCATGTCCACATCCCAACACTTTCCTTTCATCTCTTTCTCCACATACCTGTAGGAGCAGGATGAGGAAAACGGAGTCCTTAGAAGACACAGCACACACTGCAGGGATCTTGGTAAGGGCAGACCTACAGAGATCGGCGTCGATGTCCAGTGGTCTGAGCCTTCGCAGAGTTCCCTGGCGCTCCGCTGGCATGCTCCCTGCCACCCGTGGCTGTTGGCTCTCACCTACTGTAGCGCTGCATGGGGCCCAGGATAATGCCGCCTACCCTGTCCTGTCAGCAGGACGCGATCAGGGGCGTGACGCCACATCTATTTATACTGCTGGGCTCGTGCCCAGGTATGCTCAGGAGATGTGACACCTCAGCTTCCCTCCTGGTGTTCCTACCAGACCACGCCATACTGCCACCGACCCTGAACTCGGGGGGACACAGGAGATGCCTCCTGGGTAAAGTGGTGAACTCCTGGGTTTACGTCTTGGCTCTTGTGAAGTTCTGTTTCTTCATTACTAGAATGGGGTAACACTAGCACCTAGCTCATGAGGCTGAGGAGGAAACCAGGTACTGGGACTTTGCTGGGACAGGACCCACCATACCATGATCTGTTCCTGTCCCCCGCAGCCGCTGGGGGTTCAGGAGCTGGGGAGCACTGAGGAATAAGGATACTGGGGGAGAGGGAAAACGGGATGAGAGGTGGCAGAGAGGGCTCCCAGCCATGCAGAACTAACTATATCCTTTTCTCAAGCAAACACTGGAACCTAACTTTCCTCAGGCCCTGCAACCCACTTCCCCACAGAGGCTGCACCGGGCTGGGCCCACCGAGGCACCGGCCTGCAGAGGGGCATGCTGGGCACCCTGAGTCCTGGGCCTCTCATGCCTCACCAGAACACATACCCCTAAGTGTCACTGGTGTCACCACTTCTCTCACTGCCGGGGAACTTGAGAGAACCCTTCCCCCCCCCGCCCCCCAAACAAAGCAGCCAGACCCTCTGGACCATTTCCAGAGCAATGGCTATCCTAACAACTGAGCTAAACCCACACCCCAGCTACGTTCATGTCTTGCAAAGTAACCTACCTCCAATTTCTCTTTTGCCATCACAGTCCAGGGCAAAACTCACTAAACTCGAGGGTTGTCATGTCTGCTGTCACTCAACATCTTCCCATTGCTTCCCTCTCTTGCCACTCACAGAGCGGGGCTGCCACACCAGAAAACCACAACGTTTCTGTTCCTAAAACCTGATCCTTAGACCACAGGACAGAAGCTGCCTGCCCTCCACTAGCTGGACCGCCCCGTTCTGCCGAGCCGCCCTGCAAGCTTCCAGGCAATCGCCTGGCCTCCCAGCCCTCTGCCCCTCATCCTTACCAACTGCTGGATGCTGATGACATCCATGGTCCCCCCTGCTTGTCGCACCCCCAGTGAGAGGAGCTGAGAGGCTCAGCCCTTTTATAGAGAGCTAGCTCCTGGGGACAGGGCGGGCCGGAGGCTTCTGCCTGGGCCAGATAGCTCAGTGGCTCTGTAACACTGACCAAAATATCAGTGTGGGCAGACAGCCCGATGAAGGCAGCAGGAACCGCTTTGAGCTGAGTCAGGTGCATTCTCAGACACCCACTCGTGCATCTGCCCAGGAGCGGTTCAGCCAATAAACACATGGCCAGGGGTGCCTGCGCCACTAGAGAGGGGTCGAGTGTGAGCTTCCGTGTTGCAGCAGGTCTAGCTGCCTGAGATCCTGAAAGACCCAGCCAGCCTGTCCTAAGCAAAAGGAGGCCAGAATCCTAGAGACGTCCTCCAGGAGGACAGGTTCAAGAGGCTGGCCTCTGCATCAGGAGTCCTCATGGCACCTACAGGAGGAAATCAGGCTTCAAGCAGCTTTTAACTCCTAGTTTCAAGACTGCCCTCCCTACTCTTGCTGGTTTCCTTCCCCGAGCGGCCCCCACTTCTCCCTTACAGTTCCTGTTTCCTCTCCCTCAGCACTCTGAGAGCCAGTGGTTTAAATTCTACCACCACCCGGAGCCACGTCCAGCCTGTCATCAGCACCTCACGCCTCTTGAAAAGCCTTCCAACCCCCATACGTGCAGGTCCCCTACCCGACGCTCTCCTGGCAGGGAGCGTGCCTCTCCACAGCGAAGCTGGACCCAGACCCACTCCAGGTCCAAGTACAGAATGCCAACCGTTAATCCAGTCACAAAGCAACCTGTCTGAAGCCACCAAAGTCAAACTTAATTCTCTTGAAGATGCCAAACATGTCCTGCACCCAGCTGTGCCTTGCATTCTGCCTTGACCTTTGAAAGGAAATCTGATAAGTAGTAAATAAGATTCCAGAATTGGAGCTACATGAGTAGAGATGACCTGAACAAGTGGCAGGGAAGAACTACAGGTCAAGGACAGCCCAAGGCCCCAAAGGGCTGGGAATGGTTCCACCCACAGCTGGCTTCTTGGTAAATACATCCAAGTTTTGAGACTTAGGGAGCCTGGAGGTTTTTAAAGAAACTTGGTACTTATGCGTCAGGGATTTTGTCTCAGGTGATTTCTTGCCTTTGAGGATGCAGACAGAGAATGGCCTAGACCAGAGTGACGGTAAGATGAGACAGACCTCAGCTCTGGACTCAACTGTCTGCCACGGACTTGAACTCTCACCAGTAAAGCTAGTTTCTTCCACATGAAATGAACTGGTATGAACTCTTCCCAAAAAACTCCTTGAAAAAAACCCAAAGATAACAAACAAAACTCAAGATGCACTTGATGAGCCACTCCTGCCACAGCGGCCCAGGGGACACCACAGGTACCGATGTTACATATCCTCCTGACTTTTTTCCTCTAGGTTTTGTGGATGTACAGCCATGTTTTTATAGCCAGTCTTAAGAGGCATCACACTGTGACCACAACTTGGCACACTTTCCACATCAGCCTACACTGCACTCTGCCGCACTGCCCCCAAATGACACGTGTCACTGCCCTAACCGGGAGCACCTCACTTGTTTCCCTCTCTTCCTTTTTTTTTTTTTTTTTTTAAATTACACCACATGCTCCAATGCACAACTCTGTATATGTCTCTAAGTAAACATCTTTGTATATAAGGATATTTCTCTAAGTAGCTACAGAGAAATCAAATTATTGGCTCTACTCACTCACATTTTAATAGATACTGTCAAAGTGCTGTCTACAGTGGATGTACCAATTTCCATGAGCAGAAACCAACAAAGTGATAGTAACAAAGAAAAAAACCGCACAGGATTAATATCCAGAATATCCAAATTCCTATGAATTAATAAAAGGAAGAAAATCTTTAAATAGGCATGGACAGGAAGTTCAGAGAAAACAGGTAGTCAACTTCACTGATAACCAGCAATGCAAAATAAAGCAAGAGCACTTTTAATCTATCAGATTGTTAAAATTAATGCATGCTGAGGAAGTGGGTGCTCCAACACACTGCCCGTAGTGTGCCCAGCACACTCTCTGGTGCTCTCGATAGAGTCACTCACTGAACCCCCACAAGGCCCTTGAGGCAGGCCCTGTTATAAGTATCCTCACCTTACGGATGACGAAGCAGGGACAGATGGGTGAAGTGACTTTTTCCAAGGGCACTCAGCTAGAAAGCAGCTTTTAATTTGTCACATATTCCGTGGTTTCTTCTAATACTTACATAGTTCTCTTTTTATACTTCGGTCTTTACTTGAAATTTATTTTTGTGCACAGGATGAGGTAAGGATACAACTTTATTTTTTCCAAAGGGATAGA
Organism: Proteles cristata cristata; assembly: GCA_017311185.1. Taxonomy (NCBI): domain Eukaryota; kingdom Metazoa; phylum Chordata; class Mammalia; order Carnivora; family Hyaenidae; genus Proteles; species Proteles cristata. The sequence continues at coordinate 2,077,304 of JAESUZ010003943.1, forward strand.
TGTTTCCACATGAACTAATTTAGAATATGATCATCTGTCCAGGCTTAAGCACTCGCAGCCCCCCTAAATCTACTCCCTCGCTTCCCTAGTGGCCAGGATGGGGCTCTTCAGGCCTCAGTTTCCTACCCTGCGGCAAGGATGCTGACCAAGGCAGGGGCTGGGAGGGCGAGTCTCTGTACCCTTGCATGGCAGCCTGAGACAGCAGAAGGGTGGCAGTTCAGGTGGCCAGCAGGTCCCATAGGTCACTGTTGCAGGGCAGCAGGTCACATGCCAGTCGTGCCTTCCGATCCCGGACGGCCTTCAGGGTTGGGCTGTGTTGCAACAGGAGGGAGCAAATGTCCATATGACCCTTCTCAGCAGCCTGTGGAGAGAGAGACCTGAATAAAGAGCCATCCCCTCACTGGGCCCTGCCCTTTCTTGATCCACTTCTGGGAATCTCTTGGTCCTAAGAAAGGTCTTGTGCAAAGGCGGACACTGGCTGCTTGAGTAGATTTCCCCTAATTCCTACCACATCCCAACAATTTGCATAAAGACTGGTGGAATTCTCTAGTGCTTCCAGCAGTTAGCTTGAGTTTTTCTTTCTTCTGTCCTTTGCTCAGTGGCCATTCTTCTCTGTCTAGGGCTGCACATTAAAAACAAATATAGAACCTTAGAACTAAGTGTCTTTCACAGATGTTCAAATCATCTACAGGGCGCTGGGCACTATGCACACAAGATACACCCGACATAGCCTCTGGGAACTTTCAGATGAGCCGAGAAAAATGGGCTCAGGTTCCCAGCTTTCTCCTCTTCCTTTGAAACAGATGATTCCAACGTGGGTGTCAATTTTTAATTTAACTCCTCCAGAAAAGAGAGGTACATAGATTAGCTTATTTAATGTTCACAATGACCATCAAAGATAGGAACTATCATCACTCCCATTTTACAGATGAAGAAACTGAGGTTTATACAAGTTAAGTGACTTGTCTAAGGTCACAGAGCTAGTGTGGCAGCCAAGGACACTAAACAAGGTCCACCTGACTGCCAAGTCTCAACTCTTAACTGTGTTATACCACTCAATTCCCTGCTCCTCCCAACAGACAGACTGACACACCACAGGGGCTTTTGAGAGGTGTCAAAATTAATATTAGCAGCAAATACGGCCTACAATTTGAATCCAGATCCTTATTTAGCAAGTCCTCTTGAGAAGTACAGACCCAAGGTTCTTAATTTTGTTGCCTCAATCCAGGCAGTGGTATGTTGTGTGCAGTTGTAAGATGCATTCCAAAGAATTTTTTCAAAACAAGTACCAGAGTTTTCAAGTAGCTTTTTTGAAAAAGAAAAAACAATTTCTATTCCTCACACATGTGCATCCCCTGAATGAGAGAAAAAGGCTGGATATGCACTGAAAACACCTCCCGCCATGGGTAGCAACACCGGCCAGCAATACCTGCGGCAGTGTCCTGCCCATGCAAACCCTCCATGGGAGTTAGAACAAAATGTCTGGGCAACACCAGTTTGGACCATTAAGAAGTAAGCAATCTGCCTCTCCAACTGGCAAGGGTCTTAAAAGAAAATAAAACAACATCCAATTGTTCACCCAGCACATATTCATTGGGCACCTAGGCCAACAGTGGGGGTCTACAACAGTAAATAAGATCAAGTCTTAGCTATCTCTAGGGAGAGAGACAGAATTCAAAGGAGTTCCAAGGAGAAAAGTTAGGAAAAGTCAAGTGCAGGGTGCTTCTGCACATACACATGGGTGAGCTACCCACATCTAAGGAACAGGAAGGCTCTGTGTGTGTGTGATGTAGAAGCTGAGATCCAGAGGGAAAGACGGAAACAAGCCAGATGGAAACCGGGAGAGGAGAGGCATCCAGAAGGGAATAGCTTGATATGTAAGGTCCTGGAGTGTCACCATAATAGAGTCAAAAACTGGGCCTGAGGGGTGACAGAGTGGCTCAGTTGGTTAAGCGTTTGACTCTTGATTTCAGCTCATGTCAGAATTTCATAGTTTGTGAGATCCAGCCCCGTGTCTGGCTCTACACTGGGCATGCAGCCTGCTTAGGAGTCTCTCTTCTCTCTCTGCCCCTCCCCCACTCGCATGCACTCTGTCAAAATAAATAAATATTAAAGAAAAGAAAGTGGGCATCAGTGTAAGAGACAAGGGGACGGCAGCTAAAGACAGGGGCACCTGGCTGGGCTCAGTCAGAAGAGCATGCAACTCTAGACACTGGGGTGGTGAATTCGGGCTTCACACTGGGTGTAGAGATTACTTAAATAAATAAGTTTAGGGAAAAAAAGAAAGATAAACTGGAGGAAAGGCTGACATCTCCCCGTGAAGTGCATACAAGTGTAATAAATCTGCAAGTCCTTGGATGATGAGATGCTCACATGTGGTTTCTTAAAAATTAAGTTGGTCCTTGAAACAGCGCCCCTCCACACCAATTTTTTATTGTGGTAAGAACACCTCACATGAGACCCACCTTCTTAATTAATTAATTTGTGATTTTTAAGTAATCCCTATACCCAACAGGGGGCTCAAGCCCACAACTCTAAGATCAAGAGTCACATAGGGGCGCCTGGGTGGCTTAGTCGGTTAAGCGTCCGACTTTCGCTTAGGTCATGATCTCTCGGTTCCTGGGTTCGAGCCCCGCGTCGGGCTCTGTGCTGACTGCCAGCTCAGAGCCTGGAGCCTGTTTCAGTCTGTGACTCCCTCTCTCTCTGACCCTCCCCTGCTCACTCTCTCTCTCTCTCCTAGAAATATATTTAAAAAAAAAAATTAAAAAAAAAAAAGTCATATATATGCTCTTCTGACTGAACCAGTAAGGCGCCCTGAGATCTACCTTAACATATTAGTTATTTTGGTAATTGTTCTTTTTTTTTTTTCCTTGTTTACTTGAGAGAGAGTGTGTATGCATATGCATGGGTAGGAGAGGGTCAGGGAGAGAGAGAATCCAAGCAGGCTCTGTGCTCTCAGTGTAGAGCCCCACACGGGGCTTGATCTCATGAAACATGAGGCCTGAGCTGAAATCAAAGAGTCCGACGCTTAACTAAGCCACCCAGGCACCTCAGTAATTGTTCTTTTTATTGTTAAATGACAGCTCCCCCCCTTTAAAGCCATGCCCAATGTGGGGCTTGAACTCAAAACCCTGAGATCAAGAGTCATGTGCTCTAGTGACTGGAACAGCCAGGCACCCTGCCCTTCTCAACGAATGTAGACTGTCCCACACAGTACAGCCAACTACAGGCACAGTGCAGATCCACAGAACTCAACCAACCTGCCTAAGTGAGACTATGCCAGTTGAACAGCAACTCCCCCCTCCCCACTGCCCCCTGGCGACCACCATTCTACTCTCTGCTTCTAGGTTTGACTATTTTATATATATGCACAGCTTATTTGCTGCACTTTGCACTTGTTTTGATACACTTTACTGAGCTCTGCAGGTACTAGGTATTTTTAGAAACTGAAGGTCTGTGGCAACACTGCATCGAGCAGGTCTACTGGTGCCATTTTTCCAATAGCATTTGGTCACTTCGTACCTCTGTTATATTTTCGTACTTCCTGAAATTTTCAACCTTTTTCATTATTGTTTTTGTTATGCTGACCTGTGATCACCGATCTCTGACGTTACTACTGTAATTATTTGGGAATGCCATGAACCACACCCATGTAAGATACTGAACTTGAGATAAATGTGTGTTCTGATTGCTACACTGACAGGTTCCCCAGTCTTTCTCTTCCTCACGCCTCCCTATTCTTTGAAACACAATACTGAAATTAAGCCAGTTAACAAGCTTACAATGGGCTCTCAATGCTCAAGTGAAAGGAAGAGTAAATCAATGTGGCAAACTTCCTTGTTGTCTTAGTTTAAGAACCTGCCGTGGCTCCTGGCTTGGTGCTTCAGCAGCCAGTACTGTGACTACCCTGATACCCTGAGCAGGTATTAACATCGAGATAAAACCCTCTACCAGTAAAAAGATTACAACTTGCTGAAAAGTAGATGATGGTTATTAGCATTTTTTTAGCAATAAAGGTTTTTATATATATTTTTTAACGTTTATTTATTATTGAGAGAGAGCGAGAGAGACGGATCATGAGCATGGGAGGGACAGAGGGGGAGACACAGAATCTGAAGCAGGGTCCAGGCTCTGAGCTGTCAGCACAGAGCCTGACATGGGGCCCAAACCCACAAACTGTGGGATCATGACCTGAGCTGAAGTCAGACACTTAACTGACTGAGTCACCCAGGAGCCCCACAATAAAGTATTTTTAAATTAAGGTACATTTTTTTTTTTTTTTACATAATACTAGTGTACGCTAAATATACTATCGAACAATACAACTTTTATATATACTGGGAAGCCAAAAACTTCATTTGACTTGCCTTATTATAGTGGTCTGCATATCTCTGAGGTATGCCTATACCTCATATAAGAGGTATCATGAAGTATAAAAAATACAAAAATAGGGGCACCTGGATGGCTTAGTGGTTAAGCGTCCAACTTTGGCTCAGGTCGTGATCTCGTGGTTCGTGAGTTCAAGCTCCACATTGGGCTCTGTAGTGAGAGCTCAGAGCCTGGAGCCTGAATCAGATCCTGTGTCTCCCTCTCTCTCTGTCCCTCCCCTGCTTGCGCTCTGTCTCTCAAAACTCTCTAAGATAAACATTTAAAAAATAATAATTTGTATTATTCAATAGTCAGATGGAAAAATAAATAAAAATAAGAACTCTATCTCTGCAGACCCGACATTTCAAGGCTACGGTACCTGAGCAAGCACCTTCCTGTCCTATCACGCTTCGGGAGTCCAGGCTGCTTGCTGTGGGCTTGCCAACCCCTAGGTGTCTCCGTCACTGCCTGGGGTGGCAGGGGAAAGCAAGTGGAGGAGGAACACCGGCTCCTAAAAGAAAGCTCATCAGTGTGTCTCGTCTTCTAACCGCTGAGAACTCGCCACACTACATGCTAGAGGGAACTGAAAGCCATTTGAAAGGGACTGCAGAGCCCCTTTTGAGAGACATGTCTCAAATATGAAGAGTGAGCACAAATTTTTGGTGGACGGCAAAAACTGTCTGCCACAGGTTCTGATGGTTAAGTCATGCAGTCAACTACTTCAATTTTTCTATTTAAAAATTCACATCTAGGGGCCCCTGGGTGGTTCAGTCAGTTGAGTGTCCAACTTTGGCTCAGGTCATGATCTCACAGTTCATGAATTCAAGCCCTGCATCAGGCTCTGTGCTGACAGTGTGGAGCCCACTTCTGATCCTCTGTCCCTCTCTCTCTGCTGCTCCCCTGCTCGCTCTCTCTCAAAAATAAACATTTACAAAATAATAAAATTTCACATCCAGAATTGTGTTTCACAGGCTATAATTCAAAAATATTCCTTTATTTTTTTTATTTTTTAAAAAATGTTTTTATTCATTTCTGAGAGAGAAAGAGACAGCGTGAATAGGGGAGGGTCAGAGAGAGAGAGGGAGATACAGAATCTGAAGCAGGCTCCAGGCCCTGAGCTGTCAGCACAGAGCCCGACACAGGGCTCAAATCCACAGACGGTGAGATCATGACCTGAGCTGAAGTCAGATGCTTAGCCAACTGAGCCACCTAGGTACCCCCAAAAATATTCTTTTATAAAAAAATGTTTATTTATTTTGAGAGAAAGAGAGTGCGTGCACGAGAGCAGGGGAGAGGCAGAGAGAGTGGGAGACAGAGAATCCCAAACTGGCTCTGTGCAGAGCCCCAACACAAGGCTCAATCTCACGAACCATGAGATCATGACCTGAGCCGAAACAAAGAGCCCTGAGTCCCAGTGCTCAACTGACTGAGCCACCCAGGCGCCCTCCAAAATATTCTTTACTGTGTGTGTTGGGTGTTTAAATGAGTAAGTTAAAAAGAGAGAGAGAGAGAGAAAGGAAGAGAGAGAGAGGAAGGAAGGAAGGAAAAGATAAACTGGAGAGGAAGGCACGGGCTAACCCCTAAGGCCTTGGAGGCCTCTAAAGTATGGCATGATCAGAATTAATTTAAAAACCATCACTCTGGGAGAAAACCAAGTAGAGGCAAGAGAACATTACTGTATACACATATGCCATAAACATGCATAAACCACTTCTCAAAGATGCGTAAGAAATCAGTAACAGTGATGCCTGGAGGGAGGTGCCCTGAAGACCGAGGGAGCAGGCATCAGAGTGGAAGAAAATCCTTTTCCTGCTGCACTGTTTTGTACTCTTCACCATGTGTAGGTATTTCTGGTCAGAGGGTTAATTAAGTGATCACTCTGACTACAGTATGGAAAGTGGGCTACAGGGACAGGAAAGAGTAGGTGTAAGCTTCATCCAACTTTTTCTTTCTTTCTTTCTTTTTTTTTAAAGACTTTTAAGTAATCTCTACACCCAATGTAAGGCACAAACTCACAACTCCAAGATCAAGAGTCATATGCTCTACTGACTGAGCCAGCCAGGAGCCGCCCCCAGAGTAGATGTGAGCTTTAGAAAGCTAACTTCATGGAAAAGCATTCATGGCACATCACTAAAGGTCAAAGAAAACAAATGATGCCATACATTTAATTCTAATTTATGTGCACAGGAAAAAATGCTGGAAAGTTATACATGAATCCTGAAGTGATGATTGGTAAGCACTGACATTACAAGTGATTTGCATTTTCTATTTTTTGCTTTTCTGTTTTCCCCATGTTTGCTACAGTGAACATGTTATAAGTTTTATAATGACAAAAACCAAGTTTTTGAAGGGGGGAAAGGGACATACCTTATGCAGACTGGTCATGCCATCGTCATCTACCAACCTGGGGTTGGACCCGTGAGCCAGCAGGAGCCGTGCGATTTCAGTGTGCCCACAGTAGCTGGCCCGGTGCAGAGCAGTGGCACCCCCATGGGTTTGGGCATCACACTTAGCCCCATTTTCCAGCAAGAACTGGCATACAGCATAGTGCCCATTGCGGCTGGCATAGTGCTGCAGGGAACAGAGACCGGGGTCAGACAGCAGAGTGCAGGCAGGCAACGAGGGCTGGGTGGGTGGAGGTGAGCGCATGGGCTCTGAGCAAGACTGTCTCTATCAGCGGTATGACCTAGGCAAGCTTCTTCGTTTCTAGCATCAGTTTGCTCAACAGGCAAATGGGGATAATAATTATTCCTACTTCACAGGACTGTTAGGAAAATGAAATTATTGATGTAAAGCACTTTAACACTAATTAAAAAAAAAAACAGGTTCACCTGATGCTTAAAACAGAAAACCTGCTGGAAGAGAAGAAAAGGGCGGGAATAAAGGCAACATCACCCCTTTCCCCACAGGGAGCAGGTATCCCAAGTGGAAGCTTCTCCCTCCTCTGACCCTGTGCTCCTCCCCCAGCTCACCAGAGCAGTGTAGCCAGCCGAGTCAGGCTGGCTAGGGTCTGTCGCCTTCTGGATTAAATATTTCACTCGACCTAGGTCTCCATTCAGGGCTGCTGACCAGATTCCTGTGGAAAGACAACCAAAGTGCTGGATAATGCTGAATGACTGGAGACTTTTAGTGCTTCCTTTCTCTTGACCTCCATTTTCTCATCTATAAAATGGGGGATTTCTTCATCAACAGATATTAACTGAGATCTCCTCTGTGCCAAGGGCTGTCCTAGGAGGTGGTGACGTAGCTGTGGACAAGACAGACAAGGGGCTGGGATGCCTGGGGTGACTGTCAGTTAAGCATCCGACTTATGGGTTTGAGCCTTGTGTGCTGACAGCTCAGAGCCTGGAACCTGCTTCGGATTCTGTGTCTCCTTTTCTCTCTGTCCCTCCCCCACTTGCACTCTATCTCTCAAAAATAAATGTTAAAAAGAAAAGACAGACAAGGGGCTTTGTCTAATCAGGGCAGAAATGGGCAAAGAAGTCCCTTCCTCAAGCCACTTCAAACATGCAAATGTTGGATAAGGTAACGTTTAAAATATTTGGATACATAGGCAAATTTAAAAGCAAGAGAAGGACACTGCCAATTTCCAGAACAAGGTGAAAACCATAGCCAAAGTGGTGAGCAGGCACTGAGTCCACTAAAAGTCCTTGTAACTGGACACACATCATTTAAACAATTTTTTTTAATGTTTATTTTTGAAAGAGAGTGTGAGGAGGGGAGGGGCAGAGAGAGAGAGAGAAAATCCGAAGCAGGCTCCAGGCTTTAAGCCGTCAGCACAGAGCCTGATGTGGGGCTCGAACCCCTGAACCGCAGGATCATGACCTGAGCTGAAGTCGGACACTTAACCACTGAGCCACCCAGGTGTCTCTGGATACACATCTTAGAGGCTTTGACTGGAACACTGGGCAGGGTCTGGATCAAAGGCTATATGCATGGCAGGGAATAGATACAGTAAGGCTCTGTGCACAAAGCTGGGGGGCAGGAAGTACCACATCATGGATGAACTGGGGCTGGAAAATCTCTACGTCCTGTTCTGAATAGCAGCAGGAAGCAGGCTGCCAGGCACAGGCACTTCACTCATTCCGCAAGTATTTACCGAATACTTACTGTGTATCTGGCCCTCTTCTGGACACTAGGGATCCCCAAGAATTAAAGATCACTGATCTCTAGTGCTCCCCCCGTCCTGCAAATTTTGGTCTTATGGAGGCTACATTCTAATTATGGGAGACAGACCAGAAAAAAAAATAATGAAATATGTCAGGTGGTACTAATAAGACCTATGAAGAGAAATAAAGAGAAGGGATATGAGCAGTGGTCAGGATGGCATCTCTGATAAGGTGACATCTGAATACAAACTTAAAAGGAAATGAGAAGAGGCGCCATTTCAGTAGATGTTAGAAGACAGCACAGGCAGAAGAAACCTAAAAAAAAAAAAAATCAAGCAACTTGGAGATGTGGGATCTACATTTATTTATACCCCTCAGGAGCAGAACCCCCAAGCTAAGGATATGTTATAATCTGGATCTGTCATAAATGTGGACCCACACAAGTGAACGTTATAAGGGCTGCACAGAAGCAACTTTAAAAAAAAAATGTCAGGGGTGTCTGGGTGGCTCAGTTGGTTAAGCCTCCGACTTCGGCTCAGGTCATGATCTCATGTTTGTGCTTCGAGCCCTGTGTTGGGCTCTGTGCCATCAGCTCAGAGCCTGGTGCCTGCTTCAGATTCTGTATTTTCCTGTCTCTCTGTCCCTCCCCTGCTCATGCTCTGTCTCTTTCTGTCTCAAAAATAAATACAACATTAAAGAATTAAAAAAAAATAAAAAACAAAAATAAACCAAAAAATAAAAATTAAAAAAAAAAGTCTTATAAGAATACCTTCAGAAGCCAACAAAGGTATGTGGATAATCTCTTACAAAACAGGACATCCCACCAGCCACCCTGTGAGCTCAAAAATTAGAAGTTGTAAAATAAGAAGCAATCCACTGCCATGTGAGACAGTCAGCAAATACAACAAATGGAAAAATGCATGCTTTAAAAATTAGCCATAGTGGAAACCAGCTTGACAATAAACTATTTGTAAAAAAAAAAAAAAAAAATTAGCCATAATAACACAATCTAAAAGACTTTAAAACAACATTCAGGGGCACCTGGGTGGTTCAGTCAGTTGAGCATCTGACTTTAGCTCAGGTCATGATCTCACAGTTCACATGTTTTTTGAGTCCTGTGTTGGGCTATGCACTGACAGTGTGGAGCCTGCTTCAGGGTCTGTCTCCCTCTCTGTGCCCCTCATTCACTTGTGCTCATTCTCTCTCTCAAAAAAAAAAAAAAAAAAAAATTAAAAAAAATTTTTAAATAAAAAAGAAAACAAAACAACATTTAATGTGTTCACAGAGATGAAGGAATAGAATCCACAAATCAACAGAACATTTGGGGGAAAAAAAGAACACGGAGATCTAAAACAAAAGTCAGGGGCACCTGACTGGCTCAGGCTGGCTCAGATCACGTGACTCGTGATCTCAGTTGGGTCGTTAAGTCTGAGCCCCATGTTGGGTGTAGAGATTACTAAAAAAAAAAAAAAAAAGTCAGTAAATTAAAAAATAGAATCACTGAAATAAAGCAAGAACAACAACAGATGGTTGGAAAGAACTGCAGACCCAGCTGGAGAGAGAATGAGTGACTTGGAAATCACCCAGAATGCAGAATGGTAAAGATAAAAATATTAAAGATAAAGAAACACAGAAGACAGATTGTACCAACATGTGTCTAATAAGAGTTTAAAAAAAAAAAAAGAGAGAGAGAGAAACTGGATAGAATGGGAGAGAGGAAATATCTGAAGAGATAACATCTAAGAATTATTCTGCAGTAGGGGCATCTGGGTGGCTCAGTTGGCTAAGCATCTGATTTTGGCTCAGGTCATGCTTTCATGGTTTGTGGGTTCAAGCTTCGCGTCTGGCTCTGTGCTGTCTCTCCCCCACTCACACTCTGTCTCTCTCAAAAATAACTAAACATAAATAAAAAGAGAATTATTCTCAAGTAAAGGCAACCATGAGTTCTCAGACAAAAACCACATTAAATCCCAAGGAAAGTGATCAAAATAAATCTACCATGATGAAATGACCACCCATCAAGAATAAAGAGAACATTTAGAAAGAAAGAAACATCAGTCATTGAAGAGTAACAATTAGATTATCAGCAAAATTCTTAACAGACTTTCCAAAGGTTTGAGGGATAAAAAAATAATTGTCAATCTAGAATTTTATACCAGTCGAGAGAGAATATGAATGGATGTTGGAGAAGCATATTCACTGAAAAAAACTTCAAATGATATACTTCAGGAACATGGAAAATAAGCCCAGAGAGTAGATATGAAGGGGGAAAACAAATCCACACAAGAAAATAGATAAAGATCTTTCCCATGTGTGGGAAATAGATAATAAATAAGTAAAACAAAGTAATGCCAGGTCGTGAAAACTGCTTTAATAGAAGCAAGGTAATATATGAGAGTAACCTGGAGGGGAGGGAGCCCTACTTTGGATAGGGCAAGGTTTCTTTCCCAATAGCAGCACAACCGGCATTTTAAGCCAGGTAATTCTTTGCTATGAGGAACCGTCCTGTGCATTGGAGGATGTAGGCCAGTCTCTACCTACAAGATGCCTGTAGCACCCTCCCAGTTGTAACGGCTGAAATTGTCTCCAGACATTGCTAAAGACCATTTGGGATCAGAACTGACCCCAGTTGAGAACTACTAGAATGGGGTGTTCAGGCTGGATCTCTCTGAGGTGACCAGAAAGAAAACGATCAGCTAGCCTGACGTGGCAGGAAGTTCATTCCAAGGAGCTGGGACAGCAAGTTCAAATGCCCTGAAGTCAGAAAGAGAGCTTGCAGGTCTGAGAAACCAAAATCGAGCCCCGTGTGGCTGAAGCGCAGTGACTGGGGAAAGAAAAGGATGAGAAATAAAATGGGGGCAGAGAAGTAGAACAGGCAGGGATTAGACCCCACAGTTCTGTAGGCCATGAAGGGAAGCTGAATTTATTCTAGGAGCAATGAAACTGTCTGATTTAATACCTTCAAAAGGTTACTCCGGCCTCCATGGAGAGAAGAAAACAGCGCAGGAGGGCGGAGTGGAAGGAGCAGAGGCCCAGGAGGGAATTGCCTCAGCACCCCAGAGGGTGGCAGAAGCGGAGGGAAGGAAGCAGGTGCAGGAGTCACGTGACAGTACGTTAGCTCAGAATGCACATAAAGCAGTCGCATCTACACAACTGCTGACAGTGTTATTACTGCACAAGCTGCCTCTGCACAGAGAGAACACACAGCTTCCCAAGAAGAGACAAAGAAGAGATGACTTGGTTTGCAGTTTTACTCTGTTCCTCACTGGCGATAACCTCCTTACAGTCTGGGGTAAAAGAGTTACTTCTCTGGGCCCCAAAGGTAGGGATAACATTAGCTGCGTTGAGGGACATGTGTGCCCTATCTAAAGCCTACAGGGCCCGACACTCTGGGGCTCACACCTGAGGTCAGAATGTTAGTTCCCTTCGCAGCGCAGCCCCCTCTGAAACCCCATGCCCTCCGGGTAGCTGCAGTACCCCGAGCTGCTGATTCTGTGACCCGGCCCCCCCAGACATCCGAGGGAGCCCGAGTCTCCAGGGGGCGCACCAGCTGAGGAAACGAATTCTGCCCCACCACTTGGGAAAGTTACCGAAACCAGCGCCTCAGTTTCCCAACCTGCACGCGAGACAAAGTTTCTAGTGGCCGGGCCCCTGCCAGGTGCCTGGAGGGACCTCACTGACGCGGGGGCCGGGAGCCCACCGCCTCCCCTCCCCGGACTCCCACCAGGACTGCTGCAGCCCTCGGTTCCCCCTTCTCGGCCATCTCCTTGTCCCGCGACCTGGAGACGGCCAGGAGCCTCACCTCTGTCGAAGTCCATCTCCTCCAGCGTCTGCTGCACGCCGGACGCCCCACCCGGACGAGAGCAGCACGGGCCATCGGTGCAGGGCCGCGGGGCCGCCATGCCGGCCTTGGCGCCCGCCCCTGCCCCCGACTGTTGTGCGCACGCGCGGCCGCGGCAGGTGGGCGGAGCGGACACTGCAGAGGCAGCACCAGCTCCCGGACGCGCCCGCTCCGCGGCCGAGGCTTTCGTCCGAGGCCCACCCAGCCGGGCTTTGGCTCGGGAACCAATGGAAGCGGCGGGGCGGGGCTTGTGGCGCCCCGCTGCGCTCCGAGGCGGCCGCGAGGGGGCGTCCCAGGCCAAGCGCGGAGTGCGGAGGCCGCCGCGCTGGATTCCCTCGCCTCCGACTCCCGGCGGATGACGCCCTCATAGGGCGTGGGGACGCGGCGGGCGGGTGCGGCCGCCTGTCAGAGCCTAGCCCTCCAGGTTTTCTATGTCCCACCGGTTTCCCCAGGGCAGGGAGCCGCCGGGTCGCGCCCCAAGGCCCTCCGCCCTGTCTTTCCACACGCCCTCAAGGCCCAGTGACCTCGCTTCCCCCTCCTTCTTCAAACCCCGTGGGCTTGCCACTTAGCTTATAAGCCCCAAGGACAGGGTCGGGCCGTTGGGTTTTGCCGACCCTCCAATTCCACAATGGGAACCTAGTTTACCGAATCAATCTCCACATACCGAATCAATCTCCACATATCAAGATCCTCAGAGCAGACGTTTATTGATTATGCAGGAATCTTAGCGTACCAAGAAGTCTCCAGATCACAGCCCTTTCCTACAGCTAAGGACCCCCGGGGCAGCCGCCCCTTTCAGCCACCACAGGCCCTCCGGACCGGTCACGTGTGGGGGAGGACTTTTCACTTCAACCTCGACCGTCTCTGTCTGTGGGCATGAATTACAGAATCCAAACTGGGTCTTGTTCTCCTTACAGGTATCTGGGGGCTCCCTGTACCACTGCTTAGATGGGACGATGGCTTGGTGCACACTGGGTGGTAGTGGGGAAGTTCCACGCTCCACACAGCTGAGGCACTCGGGACTAACATTCCTGGGGGGTAGGTAGGATGGAGGTAGCCTTTCCTCCCCTAAGCGGGTTCGGAGCCCCATCCTCACACAAGCCAATCCAGACAACCTTAAGCTCTTTCTAGGAAGTTCCCCTCCTTTTGCCCCTCACTCCCACTTCCCCTTCCCAGAGTTCTGGGAAGCCAGGCCCCTCTCCACCCTCCCTGCCTCCCAGTGCCCTAACGTCTCCCTTTGGCCACAATTCAAAGCTGGTTCTCAAGAGGCTGTGGCCTTGGTCTGGTTCCCAGCCCCACAGCTACCACTGTGGGAAAACACTGGAGTCTGGGCTATTCCCTGACTGGAGAGGGGCACAGGCCCGCAGGCAGGGACAACATTAGGGGCAGCTGCTCCAGAACTGTGGGGAGGGGAGGCTGGTCCAGCCCAGAATGCTGGAGCCTGAACGTCTTCTCCCTACCACAGGGATACCGTTTTCTCGATTTTATTTGTCAATATAAAAATACTCAAATATTTACAACAAATAAATACGCGGGGACACAATAAGTTACACTGTTAGGAGCCCTCCTCCTAGGGCTGGGAGAGGATATGCAATATCCACAGCACGCCCACCCTCTCTCCTCCCTCCCCCTCCCCCCACACAACCTTTCCCAGCCCTGTAAGGGAGAACATGTATAAAATACCACTGAACCCCAGGGCCAAGTGGGAGGCCCCTCCCACCCTTGCCCCAAACACACAGGAGAATCCATCTCCCTCCCCCCACCCTGAAAACATTCACAGCCCTGGGAGCAGGCCCAGGCCCACCCCAGAGCCCTGGACCCCCCAAAAGGGGCACAGCACCCTGCCCAGCCCACCCCCATATGTACATCGCTGCCCCACACCGGGGACAGGTGGGGGTAGGAGAGGCAAAGTGATACAACCCCTTCCCCTTCATAGCTCCAATGACTCACCAGGAGGACCCCCAGGCCAAGGGAAGACTCGACAGAAAAAGGAAGACTGTCACACACACAACATACAGGCACACACAGAGAAACAAAGACTACGTCACACACGCACATACACACATGCACACACCCACGTACACATACATATAGATACAAACACACCCACATCTCTTGACTTCTGCCTTGAAAAGTTTTGGCTGCTGGGGTCCCGTGTGTCCGTGATTCACAGCCCCTCACAGAGAGGAGGAAGAGGCCTTCTGCGAGGCTGGTGCCCTGGTGAGCCACACCAAGTGGCAGTGCCCGTGCTGAGCAGAGCAGGTCCTCATGGCCGGACGGGTGCTGGGCAGGGCCTGTCCCAGGCCGAGCAGGCGCCCGCGCCATGTCCCTGAGGTAGCTGGTGCCTGTGCAAAAGGAGGAGCCGCGCCTCCCACGCCGCCCCTGGGAGGCGGTGGGCGCCCCTCATACCGAGGACTCCTCGGGATTGGAGTCCGGCAGCGGCTGGCGCTGCTGCAGCTTGCGCCTCAGTTCATCGGCCAGCTCCGGCAGCGGGTGCCCGAGCCCGCCGCGGTCCTCCCCTCCCAGCTGCAGGCGGACGTAGCCGTTGGCATTTGAGTTCCGCCCGCCCCCCAGGTGAAGCCGGGTCGGAGAAGGCAGGGGCTGGCCCGGGATGCCCGGCGGTGGAGAAGGGGGCCCGCCCCCGGGCTGGCAGCGTGCGTGTCCAGGCACAATCTTGAGGGAGCCGTCCGAGTAGTAGTAGCCGACAGGATCCCAGAGTTTCTCATCGGTCTCCGGGCCAGGCCTGAAGGGGGGGCTGGTGGGCTCCTTGGGCAGCTCCAGAGGGTACACCAGGGTCCTCTCGGCCGCCTTGGCACCTTTCTCCAGTTCCTCCCGCAGCCGCCGGCGCAGGGACAAGACAAGCAGCAGCAGCACCAGGCACACGGCCCCCAGGGCCACCACAGCCAGCCACACCAGCCCCAGGTTTTCCAGGGGCGCCCGTGCCTCCAGGGTCACCGAAGGGCCCGCCACCACAGCCACCAGGTAGCCTTCGGCAGCCAGGCGCGCCCCCTGCTCCTCCGAAAAGCAGTGGTAGGCCCCGGCGTGGCGGGGCTGGGCGGCCATCACAACCAGGGCCTGTAGGCGGGCGTCATAGAGGAAGGAGCCGGGCTGTTCTGCAGGCAGGTCCCGGCCCCCAAAGGTCCAGCGGGCATGGGCCAAATTGGAAGAGAGGCGGCAGGGCAGCACGAGGTCTGTGCCTGCCACCACGGTGATGTTTTTGGGCGTGAGCCTGACTGCAGCAGTAGAGAAAGAGAAAGCAGAGTTAGCACAGGAACCCCAGGGCCCGTCCTACCGGGAGAGGGACAAAAAAGACAGCTCACCTTTCTTACTGCCACGGAGATTACAAATGCCTGAGGTGTCTGAGACCGTCACGTGCTGGATCAGCAAGGACCTGGTTGGGGAAGCAGAGTCTATGAGCATCCTGGCTCCAACCACCCCGCCCTTCACCCCTGGTCCCGGCATGTGCAGAGATCCACTCACCCAGAGTGGCCACCCACGGTCACGCAGCGGCTGGTGTTGACACTCCAGGCGCAGTAGGGGTCCCGAGCGAGGACACAGTCTGCGCAGGAGCGGTACTTCACGCAGTCGGCCAGGGGCAGCTGAACCAGCTGAGAGCGGGAGCCTGCAAAGAGAAGCTTCTGCAAGAGAAGCGAGGCACAGGGCGGTCAGCCAGGCCGGGACATGGCCCAGAGGCAGCTCAGACTGCTACACGGGAGCAAAGGGCAAAAGGAGCCAAAGCAGGAAGAGGGCAGGGCTAAAGTCTGAGGAGAGCAATCGAAGGACCAAAGAATGCACAGCAGACTTATTACAAGCCAGGCACAATCCTAAGCACCTTATAGATGTGACCTTCTTAGGAACAGCAGAACCATGAGGCTGAGGAATACAATCACACACACACACACACAAACACACACACACACCAGTACATATAAATAGTGCAGAAAGTGTGTTTTCCGCTAGGCCCGTCAGCCCTCACAATAGCACGAGCATAGCATAAGGTGTTTTCCTCTGTTTGAATGGTGACTGCCAATCAGTGTGTTTCTTCAACTACAGACTTTCCTTCTGCCATCATTCCATGTTGTGGGGAACAATCTGAGCCGCGATAGTTGGTCCAAGGTAAGCACGTGAAAGTTCAGGGGTGTCACAAACAGGCCAGAAGGGAGGGTAGCACTTCGGGGAAACGGTGCACGGGTTGGGACTGGAGGGCGACTGGCAGCCAGTAGGAAAGCCGGCATCACGAGGGCATCACAAGGGCATCATGAGCAAACACAGTGGCACCATCAGAGAAGAGGCTGTATGTAGCAGAGGCCCAGCACAACCTCGAAGGGTCTGAAGGAAGCGCAGAGAGCAGCTGCCAAGGCCCAATGCTGGGAATACAGCCCCGCGGGGACCTGGCTATATATAACGGCTTTGGAGCACAGATTCCGTTAGCACTCGTTTCCTGGAACTCACCCAAGCTAAGCGAGGTGTGCAAGAGTGCCTCCCCACCCCCATACTCCCAAGCCAAGAACTAGGGAAGTGTAGGGACAGGTGGGTAAGGCCTGATTACTACCTTGCTCCGGGATAGGACCAAGCTTTCCACAGGCTCCTGGTCAAACACCTGTAGCTCCTCGATCAGGTGGACCCAGGGCCCCAGGCTCACAGCCTTAAGCAGCCAGCCGTCTCCTGTGGGGGTTGGGGGAGGACAGGCGTAAATGCGAGGGCATGGGGCCCCTTGGGCATCTCTAGATCTCCTTGCCCCACACAGACCTTCACCCAGCCTCTAGCCGTCATACCCATATACCTACATGCCTACCTGTGCCAATGAAGAGCACTGTATAGGTGGCTCCATCAAGCCCTGTAACCCGGTCAGCCACCAGGTGGGTGAAGTTAGTGTCCTTCTTCACAAGCAAGGGCCGGCTCCACCGAGGCCCTACTTGCTCCTCCATCAGTGGGTGTTTCTTGATGAAGTTGAGAGTGTTATCAGGCAGTTCCAGAGAACTGGTATAGCCATGGCGTCGGTGCCAGTTGTTGATGCACTAGGGAGGGGTGAAGGGGGGAGAGCTGTCAGCATGTGGGAATGGTACCACGGCTAAGGGCAGGAGCCCGTCCCTGCCCAGGAGGACTCACCGAGCCAGGCCGTGGGCTGGGTACTGGGTCAGTATAGCGGCCCCACTTCTGGGCTTGCTCACGGTACTCCTTGTAGGGACCCTCGAATACCCGCTGGATCTCTTCCAACTGGTACTCGCAGACTGCTGACAGGTCCACATCGCCCCTGTGAGGGAGGGACCCCAAGTCAGGCGTGGTGCCCACTTTACCCCAGCTCATGGCAAGTAGCGGGAAGGCAGGGCCCAGCACAAAGCAGTTGCGGGTGTGTGCAATGTGAACGTCAGTTCTAACATACTACTGGGGGCAGGGCACCGTGCATCTCCCCCAAGGCGGCTTTGAAAAGGGATAGATGCCCAACATCTTCCTTGGCTTCCGGTCAACTGACTACTTGGACTTTACCCAGAAGCCTGCACCCATCAACCATCCCTAACTCACAAAGCTCCTCCTCCCCATCCCCAAGGATTCTCAGCCAACTCACCATCGTGCACGAAAAACCCCAAAGAAGGTGGTGTTGTGCCAAGAGGCATCCTGCAGGGTGTGCAGGGCCTGTAGTTGGTTGAAGTAGAGCTGCCAGTCGGGGGCAGAGCACACCAGCCTTGCCTTCAGGAACGTGGTCCACTTCCTCTGCAGCGTCCGTGCGCCCCCCATGTCGCCCTGGCAGATGGCAAGGGGACACTGCCAGTCAGTCCTGCCAAGCCGGCAGGGCTCCCAGGGCTCACCACTGCAGGACTCCGTACCTTGCAGACTCGGGCTACCCGAGCCACCACCTGTTCCGCGTAGCAGTCATACTCCACTGCCCGCTCGCTGAAGAAGAAGTAGACCTTGTCGTCGTCCCCTGTGAAGCTGCCCACGCTCTCCGGTATGTAGGCAGAGCCTACAAAATGAGGTTCTACAGGAAAGAGAGGAGAGTTAGTGGGGGAGGGAGGTCCTGGGGCCCTTGCAGGGCTCCCCCCCACCACCAGTGGCTCCCTACCCTGTCCCTGTCCCCACGCAGGTTCCTCCGGGCTCACCGTTAAGCCAGAAGGCCAGGTATTCTGTCTTCATGGGGTGGTGAGGCCCCATGTTGCGCAGGATAACAGGCTCTGTACCTAGGAAGTTGTTGAGCGTGGCCGAGTACAGCTCACCATCTGTGGGAGCCAGGTAGACCAGAGGTGACATGAAGACACATTCGGGCCACACGGCCCCAAAGTGAGAACAAGTTCTGGGGGACTCCCCCATCCTGCAGCAGGGACAGCCACTCACCCACAAGGAGGCCGGTGTGGCCCTTAGCTGGGTCATAGGGACATTTCCCCTTCCCATCCTCAAACTCTCCACGCTCCAAAGTGAAGGTAAGCATGTCCTAGAGGCAAGGAAGAGACGATGAGGATGAGATGCAGAAGTGCCCGGGAGGGAGTCCAGAGAAGGGCAAGGAGGGGGCCTGAGGGGAGAAAACAGCACTCACGATGTAGGCGCACTTAGGCTGGAAGGCGTAGGTCCCACAGACGTACAGGTGGGACGTGTTGTAGGGCTGCAGGAAGCGGATGAAGTTGAAACACTCCGTCTGGGGAGAGAAAGGCATCCAGTTAAAGCAGGAGGACCTGGGACTCCGGACGCAAGGACAGGTCTGGGACCAAAGGAGAGGGTGGGGGTGGGGGAGTCAGCATGAGCCACGAGGCCTGGCCAGTACCGGGGGCTCTGGCCCTCCTGGCAGTACCCCGAGCACCGACCTGGTTACTCTTCCCTTTCTGGATACACTCGGCCTTCTTCTCAGCTGGTGCCTCCCACGAGATCTAGGAAGAGGAGGGGGCACATCAACATTCCAAGTACACACTGGGCATGCCTGTGGCAGTCACGTGGGGACACCAAGTGAGGGTACACAGTCCCCATTCTTTGGGAGTTTATTTTAACAGAGGACAGAAGCCCCGATCCGCCCCCAAAGCTGCAGGTGAAGGAAAGCAGCATGCCCGCTCTGCCCGGAGGGTGGACCTGGAGACTGAGCAAGAAGTCCACAGGGGAGAAGAGGCTTGGGGGGACAGCTTGATCAAGCAAAGGCCCTTTGGGCCCTGCACTGTCACAGTGCCCGTGTGCCTCCCGCTCCCCACCCTCCCGCCTCTTACCGCTCCTTGCAGCTCCAGAGCCTCCACGCTGAAGGCAAACAGGGCCTCTCGGGCCCCCACGTAGAGAAGCCCTGTCTGCTCAGTCAGGGTCAACGTCAGGAAGTCCTGGATGCCCGTTTGGGAGAACCGCCGCACTACCGTGGCCAACTCTGCAGAGACAAGGGGGTAGTGAGCAGGGTGGTGAATGGGTAGGTCTTCCTGGGACTCTGGGCACCTCCTCCCTCCCCAGGATTAGCCTTCCTCTATACAGTGGTCTCCTGGGCCTAAGCACCCCTGTTCCCCACATTGCAGCCAGAACACCCCACAAGCAGATGCCAGCCAAGCACCCTGACTAGCAATAAAGGGTCTTCTCTAATAGCCATTTGGCTCTGACAGCTCCACCCAAGCCTCCCTGGCCTTTCCCAGCCAATCTGGGCTGTTGAGGAGGAAGGAAGGATATCTCAGCCACAGCTTCCGGCCAGAGGAAGCCATCAGACTGATGGCCCTCACTCTCAGGGTCAGCAGCACCTCTGGCTGCAGAGCTGGGCTCTTCCCACTCCCAGCGTCCTCTGCTACTGCTTCCTTTTTTACTGCCTGCTGCCCACATCAGGATCTGGCCAGGCCCCGGCCCCTGATCCGTAAAGCCGTAGGTACAAAAGTTGTAATCGCTCCTTGCCTTCGGAAACTCTTCACTCCAGCAGGACCCAAATCCAGGCTGCCAGAAATATGAGCGCAGCTGGCCGCTGGGACAAGCAGGGATGACAGAAAGACTGAGTCGGGGCTAGGAGGCCAGGCCAGCGTGGTCAGAGGAACCCAGAAGCTGGGAACCAGAGATGGCACTGAAGCCTCGGGGCTGGGAAGCCTTGCTGTCATTCACTGTGCCAAGCACTACAACATTGATATAGTCACAGGATTCCTACATCAACCCCCAAAATAGCTGCTGACCTGTCCTCAGGGTCCCCCTAAACCAACCTTAGTCTTTTGAACCAGACACAAGGCTGGCAAGGGAGGGCTTCATTAGCACCCGAGTGGAGCCTGTGGGAGGTGAGCTCATCCCAGGTCCCCAGAGCACACTGATGATACAAACACCTGACATCACCTCTTAACACAGGTGTGTGCGCGCAAAGGACTGTCAAGTCCGCTGGTCGCCCAAACGAGCACATGCATAAACACATCCAGGGCCACCAGAGGGCACAAGTGTCAGGGCAGCAGAGGGGGTCTATTAGGGTTGGTAAGGGGGTTCTTGGGGGCAGAGAGCTAGGAAGGCTTTGGGGAGGGGGAGGTGATACTCTTTGCGTTATGCTTATCCTGTCTCAGTTTTGTCTCTATGGGCTCTCCGTGCAAGCGCTAGTTCCAGAAGTAAGGCATGGTCTCTCATCGTTGCATAACATAAGCTAACTGTCTGAAGGAGAGATATCCCAGGACTACCAGTTCTGGGTCCCTGGGGTCACTCCCTCACATTTCTTAGGAAGCTATGTCAGATACATTGATGGGCTTTCAGCCTGGTAACAGAATAAAGCTGGTATGATCTAGAAGCAATTGCTCTTCTCCCCCAGTAGGCCCTCCTGGCCTTCCCTCCCCACATTGCTCTTCCTCAGGATTTGAGTCACTCACCCCCAGAAGATACCGTCTTCCGGGGCACCAGGTTCCACCACACCTCAGCCCCAATGCCCAGGCCCCACAGCCCCACTGCCAGCAGCCAGACAGCCCAGTGTGGGGCCATGGCAAACGCCCTGGCTCTAAGCTCCAGGCCAGCTGCCCTGCTGGGGAAAAGAAAGGGTCAGAATCATAGCCAGAGAAAACAGACCGGAAGGGGGCCCACACAGCCCGCCGGGAGGCACTGACAGGGCAGATGACCTGATCAGGCCTCCCCGGGAGCCCCCTGGATTCCCCCCTTGCCCAGTCCTTGGAGCAAAGACCTAGTCTCCTCCCACACCTGGCCCCAGCGCCCACAGACTCCAAAGGAGCTGGGGTCCCCCGGAGGGGAGGAGAGGAGCTGAGTCAGCTGGAGGAGTGGACACTCCAAGAAACCTTTTCTGGCCTCCAGGCCCTCACCCACTCCCTCTCAACAGGAAGTTGTTTGAGAAAATAAAAGGGGGCTCCCCTCCCCCACACTCAGGCCTGTCAGATTTGAGGATTTCTTAAAATAACCCCTGGAAGCAGGACCTGCCCCCACTGGGGCTCCAGCCAGCCCCAAGATCTACTTCTGGCACGCAAACCCCTTGGCAGGGTGAAGGGGCATACGGTGTGTGGGCGGTGGCAGAAGCCCCTCAAGGAGGAGGGCTTCATGCAGCAGGCGTACGGGGGGGTCCCAGCCCCAGCCTCTCCCCGCCCCCCGCGCAGACAATAGCCAGGCAGAGCCCCAAACACCGGTTCCACATCAGCACGGCCGAAGTGGGGCCGAAGTGGGGCCGGGAGCCGAAGGGGCCCAGCTTCCCGAGGCCCCTTTGTTGCCCAAGAAGGGAGGCAGGAAGTGGGTGGGATGGGCGTGGAAATGACCCGGGCCTCATCCTGTTCCTCGCACAGCCTCCTAGGAGACACTAGCCCCCGGGCTGAGGGGCGGCGGGACAACAGAGCCGGCTCCAGTCTAATCAGGGATCTCCCCGCGACGCTCTCAGGCGGAGGCGGGGGGAGGCGAGGGGCGGTGGGGAGCGCAAGAGGGGTTCCTCTCAGACCGCGGGGGACGCCCGGTGCAGGAACGGCGCCTGCTGCGCTCCCCCGGGGTCTGACGAACGTTCCCAACTCACGGATTGCACCCCCGGGACCCCAGCCTGGGCAAGCCATCTGGATTAATTGCCACTGCCCCAGCCCCCCGGTGCCAGGCACAGAGACACATAAGCTGGGGACCTGTTCACCCCAAAACAAAGGGTACCCGCCAAGACCTCGTCCTTGATCACCACCACCGCTCCCCACCCCCCCAGGGTTCTCCCCTCCCCCAGCTCCCGGGATTTGAATGCAAACAAAGCGGCGGCGCTGGGAGCGTGGCGAGCCCGGCCTGCGGACGCCCCCTGTCGGCCCAGTATCCCATCACTGGAAGGGCGGTGGGGCTGGGTATACATTCACCCCTCCCTCCTCCGTCGCCCCCAACACACCCCCAGTCTTCCCTCTGCCCCTCACCCTAGGCCGGGGGCAGACGCCGCGGCGCGCTCGGAGAATCGGCCAGCACAGTGGTGCCCCCACCCCCAGCTCCTCCCCGGGCGCGTTAGCAGGGGCAGCCGGCTGGGTGGGGGCTGGAGGAGCGCGGGGCCCAGGCAGAGCGCCCCCAACCCTCGCCCACCCGAAGCACGGGTGGCACGAAGAGCGCTTCCGCGGCTGTAGGGTGAGCGCTCCTGCCAGGGATTGTGTGGCCCGGCTCGGGTCGGGAGCTTAGCTTTCCAGGACAACCCGCCTCCCCAGCGGAGCAGCGGGCGGGCGGGGGGCCGCGGCAGGGAAATCCGATCCCACAACATCGGCCTCAGTCCAAGCCCGCCCCAAACTTTCCGTCGGGGGTGGAGGAGCAGGGGGCAGTCCGGGGGCCTGGAGAGGATCCTGGCGGCCGACCCGACAGCAAGGGGGACCCCCGCTTCCCTTGGCCCCGCTCCCCTGATCAGTCCGCGCCTCCGGACGCTATGGCTGCGGGCACTGTTCGCCCGGCTCGCGAGCCCCCGCCAGGCAGCCCGCGGGGAGCGCAGGAAGGATCTCAGACGGACAGCTGTCCCCGCTGCTACCCCTCCCTGCGCCCCGAGACTCTGTCCCTCGCGCGTGCGGCGGCCCCTGACCGAGGAGGGGGACAAAGCGGCGGCCCCAGAGCCCCGGCGCTCCCGCCCCGTGTTACCCTGGCCTCACTCACCTCTTCTTCGCGGCTTGAATCCCTGGGCGCCGCCCTCGCGTTCGGCTCAGATCACGGTCCGCCCCTACCCGCGCGCCACCGCCCGCCTGCGCGCGCCCGCCCGCCCGCCCTCCTCCGCTGTCCCCTCTGCCACCGCCCCACGGTCCCGGCTCGGCTCGGCGCCCCTGGGTTCGGGCTCCCCGCGCCACCGCGCCGGGCGCCGGCTCTTTCTCCAGCGCTGCCGCCGCTCTCCGCCCCCTCCCCCCTGACGTCAGGCGGGGGGGTGTAGAGCGGAGGCCGGGGGCGGGACGCGAAGGCCGGCCCCGGAGGGGGCTGCGACCCGCCGCGACCTGCCGGCACCCCCAGTTCCCCGCCTGCGGCCTCCGACCCCCGACCCTCCCCGCGCCCCGCCGCCCCGCGCCTCGGAGTGGCGGTCTGCGCCACCGCGCCGGGAGGTGGGGCGGGGGAGGAACTCTGGGCATTGCCTTGGGGGGGATCAGACTCACCTAGTCTTTCTGAAGTGTACCCTAAGGCCAACCTGGGACAGGGCGCCTGGGTTCAGATACGGAGCTGAAGGCTCTCCACGCTGCAGTTACAGGAACGAACGCGAGCAAGCCACCTCGGAGCGAGCATCCGAGGGAGGGGTGCAGGGGAAACCGAGGCTCCTCTTCTGGGCGGACCAAAGTGGTCTCTCTTTTGGCCCCCAGTTCCGCTTCGTTTCTTGGTCCCAAGGCCCACTGGCCCTCGCGGTCAGACTGGAACAGGTCTTACCAGCCAGGAAGACTCACTGATCTGCGGAGAGTCTGCCCCTTGTTTTCCATGCCCCACACAGAGGGACAGCAGCGCCCTTGCCCAGCTCCCTGTGAAGACAACTCCACTCCTGTTGCACAGAGCCTACCCCCAAGAAATGACTCCTTCTGTTGCCACTGGATGGCTGAATAAAAAGTGACATGAGCACTGATGTTCAGATGAAAGCGGCTGAGGGGAGCCGCGCTGGAGAACCACCCCCTTTAGAATCGCCTCGCCTGCCTCTGCCCTCAGAGGCTCCTAGAAGTCACTTGTAGCTCTGGCCTCCGTGCTGGGGTGGACCTTGCCAGCTGGTCCTCGGAGCCGGGCAGGTGGACAAACTCCAGGGAGGCCGGCCCACCGTCACCCAAACACAGATGCCTCCTCTTGGCTAAGGGCAAATGACAGAGGTAAAGAGACTGGAGCCCCAAGGCTCTGGTGGTAACTTTAAGCGGGTCCAGTCCTGGAGGGGAGGTACACTGGAGGGCCCCGTCAGCAGATCTGGATTATAAATCAGTCCCGACAGGAGCTTTTGTTCTGAGTTAAAACTTGGCATCTGAAAGTGGAGACCAGAAGAGTAGTGGAGATAATTGGGAAAAGCAGCCCAGTTTGGATTCAGTAACAATCGGGTCTTTGCTGGTACACATAAAGGCCCCTTCTCCTGCACTGGCCAAAGCCACATTTCCCAGCCCCTTTCCACCAGAAAAAAAGCTGTGATCTTGGAGATGGCTAGAGATAGAGGGCAAGCCAGTTAACAATTTAGCATGGGGTGGGCAGGGAAGGCTCTGGGCTTCAGCCTGCAGGGAGGATGATGGGTAGATCTCCTCATCCAGGTTAGATCCTGGGTCTATTTGTAAGTGGAGGTAAACTGATATGCAAATACACCTTACATTTGTTCTGGACTTTTAAGACTGCGATCTGCCTTCACATACATTTCCTCACATCACCCTCATGGCCAGTCTTTAAAAGATAGGTATTGTTTCTCTGATCGTATAGATAAAATGAGTCTTAGAAGGGTTAAGCAACCTGCTTGAAGTCTTGAAGATAATTAGCAAGGTCAGAATGTTAAATCAGGTCTCGGATTCCCAATTCTGTTTTTGCCACCAAGTCAGAGTGTGTCCTGACAACTTTTAAGCCCCAGTGTATTCCCTGCACCTCCATTTCCACCCCCACCAGGCGGAGACTTGAGCTCCTGGCTCCACCTGCAAAATGGCCCCAGTGGAAAGTTCAAAAGGTGGTTTGGTTTCACTGGCAGGGACAGTCTTCTGTGCCTTGTGGCAGGCTTTTCTGTTCCTGCTAACAGACTCCCGGAGTCCTTCCTTCCCAAATGCTCCTCAAAGATAAAGCTGCAGCTCCCCCGCTCCCGTTTTCTACCTTCACTCATTTCCTGCTGTGTTCTGTTCATTTCCAGCACTGGCCTTTTCTGTGGGTGGGTGGGCAGAGGATAAAGTTTCCTGCATGACTACTTGCTCATGATTCATACTTTTTAATAAAAGCACAACTGGTCAAAAATGAGGATTCCTGGGTTTTAAATTAAGAAAAAAAAGTACATTAAAAAAAAAGAAAAGGCTCCTGTACCCATCATGTCTCCCTAAGGGCCTGTCTGGCATGTTCTTTTTTAAGGAGCCCACTCTTCAGGCCTTAGTCCTTGAGAGACTGTCCTGCTCAACTGCTTGTGGCCACATCAAGGAAAGGCACAGATAGGCTAAATGCCAGCTCGGCTCAGGCCAGTTTCTACAGATGGGCCCAGGAATCTTTTTTTTTTAAGTTTCACTTGTATTTATTTTGAGAGAGCATGAGCAAGGGAGGGACAGAGGGAGGGAAAAGAGAATCCCAAGCAGGCTCCGTACTGCCAGTGCAGACCCTGACCTGGGGCTTGAACCCATGTACTGTGAGATCATGACTTGAGCTAAAGTTAGGCGCTTAACTGACTGAGCCACCCAGGCGCCCAGGGCCCAGGAGTCTTATCTGAACAGTAAGCCCCCTCTCTTTCCTCCACATGTTGGTCATGTGCCATGGTGTCCCTCATTTGAGCTCTTTACCCCTGGCTGTCATGAGGCAGCTTTTGAATGGGAATGGAGCTCAGGGTTCACACGGGGGTTCTTCAGTCATCACTGCCTGGCCAACTTCCAAACGATCCAGGAGCTGTTGTCATCCCACAGAGGGGGAAATGAGAAAGCCTGGGTCAGCTACCCTTTAGGGATCTTTCTGAGGGCTTGGGGACCGAGGTGAGTGGGGACACAGGAAAAAGACTTCCTCTTTCTACTTCCTCCTAAAGGAGATTTATCAAAGCTGTCCACCTGGGAAGCCTTTCCCTTCCCAGCCCCTCCCTGCCACCATCACGAAGAGGAAGCAGGAAAACATCCGTCATCACAGCCCCGGATGCTGCTTTTCCAGTGGCTTCAATCAGGATATCCTTCAGCCTTTTCCCAGGGGCTTAGGGATCTGGAAAGGGCAAGTGGTGAAGTTTGCCAGCATCACTGTGGAATTCTTGGCCTAGAGGAGACTGAGTCTCAAACTGGTCCCACACCAGGTTGAGAAGATGTGGTCAGCTCCCAGCCAGTTCCCAAGAGGGCCCGTTACATGTCCCAGGGGATATCGGACGCCCTTGGGTGACCTCAAAGTGCACCCCTCTGCTCAGGTTACAGCTAGGTCTCCAGAGGAATTGAGTAGTCACCAACACCTCCTTTCTCCTTGGTATCTATTTCCCTCTTGGGGATGAGTGTGTTTGGGGGAGCAGGGGAGGAGGGATCAGTGCACACGAACCAGGACTGCAGAGAAGGGCTCCAGGTGTCTATGCTGATGGACAGCACCATCTTTTTCTCAGAGCCACGCAGAGGCAGCTTCGAGAACTGGAAACTCCCCTGTTCAGCTTCTTGGGCCTCCCTACTCCCTCTCTGCCCTTGGCAGTGGGAACAAAGAGGGGAAATTTCAAAGGTGATTTCCAGGTTTCCAGAGTAAACTGAAGAGCTCAGGATTAACTGTCAGGATGTGCAGTGTCAGAAGCAGGGGCAGCCCTGAGGGAGGTGAAGGAGGCTGGCTCACCAGAGCCTACTCACTCTTTTATCAGAGGATCTCAGGCCTACCTGATGCCGTCGGGGCCTCAGTGGTGCTCCGGCCAGGAGGGCCTGTGATGTGGCCAGGAACAGAAACCAGAACTCTGTCGAGTCACCCTGGGCATCCAAGTCACCCTGGCGAGGACTTCTTCCACCTCTTACTTGGCAAAGGGAGATGACCCGGCACTCTGCTGCATTCTCATGCCCTCTGAATTATAGATGCCCCCAGCTCCCAGCATTCTGGGGACCCAGCAAGGGAGGCAGCTGTGTCTAAAGAAGGCCCAGGAAGTGACGGTCTACTCTTCAGGTCTGCAAATTGAGCCACTTGGCCCGAAGGTCCTTTATTTGGGGGGGAGTCTTTCTCCTAGTTAGCCTGCCTTACCCTGACCCCTGTGGCATGAAAGATCAAAGGAGAGTGGCACATAAACCGAGGAAGTCATAAGCACCAGCCACGGTGAAGCTCCACTGGCAGACACTCAGGTTTAGCTGAGGAGTGGGCACAGGCCAGCCGTGCACAGGCCATCCTCTGCTACTTTTACCTTTTATGGCCCTTGCAAAACCCGCTTCCAACCCAGAGTCAGGAAGAGCCTGAGACTAAAATGGGTTCTCAGGGTCAGAGTAGACAGAGAATGGGGATACCCAGGGATCGCCCGGCAGTGGGGGAGGGGCACAGGGCTCACTTACTTCTCAAGGGGGTCAGGTCAAAGACATCCAGCACTTCACTAAGAATCAGGGCCCACAAAACCGATCTTGGGTAAAGCTGAGGGAAAGTACTAGCAGTATCCAGAACTGTCTTTTGGCTCTGCTGCCCCCCACCCCAACTCCTAAGTCTGGGGAGTTGATTTCCGAACTCAAAAATAAACTGAATTAAGTGTAATTACTGCCCTGACCCGCCATTTCACTCTGTGTATCCTCCCCAGCAAATGGGGGTGGGGTCGTCCCAGACTGGGTCCAAACAAATGTTCCCCATCCCTGCTCCCTGGGTTTCTGACAGCTCTTGGGGCCACAGGAATAACTGCTCCTCCCTCAGGATTTACAAACAGCCTTCTGGGGCAGGGGGCGGGGCCTAAGAACACCCAGTCACATGACTGTCTGAGGTGGGAACTCAGCAGAGCAAAGCAGAGTTGTCAGGAAACTGGACACTGGGCATGAACCCTCAGGACAGGGATTGAAGGAAATCTTCTAAACCACCAATGCTGAAATAAGACTTTAGTGTGCACAAAGAAAGCTCACATTCGCCACGGAGAGAGGAAGGAGGGTGGGGAGGGCCCAGGAGGCCCTGGGAAACGGGAGTGTGGAGACAAAGGCCTTGGGGCAGAGGAGATGGCTGGGAGGGAAGGAGAAGGAGGGGTGGGCCAGGCAGGGAGAGGCCATATCCGTTGCCTGGTGGGGGTCAGGGGCCTGTGGAGGCAGGCTCTTGCTTCATCACACTGGTCCTCCTCTTGCCTCTGTTCTTAGCTTCCTCCTGTTCGCTTCCTGCCAGAGCCAAGAGCCTGGGGCCAGCCCTGCCCTGATCCTTTAGTCTTTCCAGGGGCTGAAGTACTGGGCCTGTGACAAGGAGAAAAACACAGTGTGATGGCCGTGGCCCAGGTGGTAGCCACTGTCCCGCTCCCGCTCCCAGACTCTCCAGCATCAACATCCACTTCAGGCTCCTCGTGCCACGTGCTGAACTGCAAGAGTCCTGTGGCTCCCAGTCCAAGAGAGGACACGGCAGGTCAACCGGCCACTTCACCACAGCACGTGAGTGCTCTGTCTGGGTTCCCTCTACTCATGGCTCAAAGGCCCAGGACAGTGTGAAAGGAAGGGGGGCCAGCCCTCTGACTTGGCCAGGCCACGAATCACTTCTTCTTTTCATGACAAACAGGCTTTTCCCCACCAGAGACTAGTATGATCTAGTTCCTTGGGGATTGAGGGTGAGGTTGGCTCTCTACAGCTTTCTCAGAGACTTGTGAAATCTGAGACCCAAGCCACAGCCTGTGGCCAATGTGTCAGACCCAAGTCAGAGGTTACGGGAGGAAGGACAAGCAGAGAGAAGTCAGAAAACAGGCCAAGTTGGGAGCCCAGGAGCATTGGGAAGATGGGTGGAGAAATTCTCACCAGACCCAGCCTGTCTCCATCAAGGGCTGGGGGCTAGGGGAGGGAAGGGCCCCTGAGCCAGCCGGTGCTGCCTGTCAGAGGGACAGAGGCCAGAAGAGAGGCTACCAGAGCAGGGCTTGGGCTGTGCTTAAGTCTGCAGGCTCGGGAGTCAGGCTGGATCTGTGCCCTGGTTCTGACATTTACATGTTGCCTGCCTGATGAGGCAAGCTATAACCTCTCAGTGACTCTGGTGAGCTTGTTCATCTGTAAAATGGGACCATAACAATACCTCTGTCTCATGGGGGCTATCTAGGCTCCTAGAGAAAAGGGTCTTAGTTCAATAAGACTACCTATGAGTATTAGTACGTAGAGAGCTGGAGAAAATCAGGAGTGGAGGTTCTTGCTTCAGAAATTGGAGGGACCCGGGGCGCCTGGGTGGCTTAGTCGGTTAAGCGTCCGACTTTCGCTTAGGTCATGATCTCGCGGTTCGTGGGTTCGAGCCCCGCGTCGGGCTCTGTGCTGACTGCCAGCTCAGAGCCTGGAGCCTGTTTCAGTCTGTGACTCCCTCTCTCTCTGACCCTCCCCTGCTCACGCTGTCTCTCTCTCTCCTAGAAATAAATTAAAAAAAAAAAAAAAAGAAATTGGAGGGACCAGGGCAGACTGAGACGGTCCCTCCCAATAGAGTAAGAGGCCAGCCTCAGGCTTGCAGGACAAGTGGGCAGAGGGTAGACAGCTGGTGCCTCTGGTGCCCCTTCCTGGGCCTCCTCACTGCTATTCCTCGCCCAGGCTCTATGCTCTTTAGGGTGAAGTTTTTTTTTGCATTTGTCCAGAAGTTGGGCTCTCTGTTTTTCCCTCACTACACCCCCACACTAGGCATTTGATTTTCTCTTTTTTTTAAAAAAGTATATGTATTTCTTTTGAGAGAAAGAGAGTGTGTGTGCGCACGCACATACACAAGTTGGGGAAGAGGCAGAGAAAGAGGGAGAGGGAAAGAGAATCCCAAGCAGGCTCCTCCTCAATGTCAGCTCAGAGCCTGCCTCAGGGCTCAGAACCCAGAACTATGGAGATCTGACCTGAGCCGAAATCAAGAGGCCCCATGCTTAACCACTTAACCAACTGAGCCACCCAGGCACCCCAGGACATTTGATTCTTGATAAGAATGAATGATGAAGGTCCTCCAAGGCGGCTCCAACCCCAGGCTGCCTTCTCCACCCATTTGCCAGTCAGGAGCTCAGGAGCTGCAGCGGGGGTGGACATGCTGCTGGCTCTGGGCAGCCCACCTGACCACTTCTTTCCCCTCCTAAGCTGGGGGTTGGAGGGGGCACCACCTGGGGTTGGCAGTGGGCCAGGAGCTCCTGCCAGCGGATGTAGGTCTGGGCTGCCAGGTCCTTGAGTCTGGTCCAGTGCATGGCCTGGGGGCTCTCCCGGATATGGGTGCTGATGTGGCGGTCCAACTGCATGCACAGCAGCTGCAGCTCTCCCTGCAGGGGTGGGGTATGCATGGGGGAGGGTGTAGCATGGTCCAGGCCCATCCATAGTAGGGAAGGAGGGACAATGAAGTCAGAGAAAGGGAGGGAGAGATTATTTTTGAAATATATATTTTAAGTTTATTTACTTACTTTTGAGAGGGAGAGAGAGTGAGGGAGGGGCAGAGAGAGGAAAAGAATCCTAAGCAGCCTTCCATACTCAGCAAGGAGCCTGATGCGGCGCTTGATCTCATGACAATGGGATCACGACCATGAGATGACCATGAGATCATGACCTGAGCAGATATCAAGAGCCAGATACTGAACCCACTGAGCCACCCAGGCACTCCGAGGGGGAAAGATCTGAATGACTGCTCAGAAGTTGGGCAGGAAGGGGAGGAGAGGAACAGCTGCTGGGGGCTTGGGTCAGTATCCCTTAGGAATGCCCCGTGGAACACTGGGAGAAGGCAGGCACCTGGCTCCCCTGGCCCTCTTCTTTCTCAGCCTCCCACTCCTTGCAGCTCCTGACAGTGGGCTGGCCTCCATCTCGTCCTCCTGGGTAACTTACCCATTGGTCTGGAGTAATGTCCTGGCAGCTGACCACCACCCCGGCCAGTGTCAGAAGGCTGTGGCACAGGTAGCAGACCTAGAAAGAACAGAGAGAGACAGGCTTCCCTAACTCCGTCCCCTCTAGACTCCTGTTCCCAGGCCCAGTGGCCAAGGTTAGGGACTCAGCCCACCACTGGGCTTCCAGTGAGTTTCCAAGGAGGTGTCTTTAAGGAGGGCTATAGACCCACTCACTCAGAGCTCTTTCTCTGATGAATGACTGTCCTCCCTTCATTCAGAAGAAGAAATCTAATCTCTGCCATCCCGAAACCCATACGGCCAGTCAGCCTTGACCTGGGGTCCCGGCATACTGGGGACCTGTCCACTCTGACCTCTGCCTGGGATCTGTGGCCCTGCTCCGTTCCCTGAGGCACCCACCCACGCCAGGTGCCACCATTCGCTATGTGGAGACATGGCCCCTGGGTGTCCAGCTTGCCCCTTGGCAGGACAACACTTGCACAGACAGATGTGCAGCCTTCTCTGGACAGTGAAACCACGTTGACCCGAGGAGGCAGGCGAAGAGAGGAGAGGCAGATGGGAGACAGCTTTGGTTAAGCATCTACACACCTTATCCTCCAACTCATACCCTTACTTTTGCCCCCTGGACACTCAGGGTTGGAGGGGGGAGCAATGTGCAATAAGGACAAAGGCCAATTGCATCAGATCAGGGAATGGTTTGATCCCTGGATGCCCTTTGACTCCTTTGCTGCCCATTCATTTACGGGACATTCACCTGCTGTGCAGACCAAGTGAGGCACAGGGAGGACCCTCAAAGACAGGCGTGGCTTCTGAGTAAAACAGCCTGCTCTTGGCACTCTGAACTCCTGTCTGTGGGCAACCCCTTCTCCACTCAGAGGTGCCTGTTGCCTTGTCCCCTTCAGACTCCTATGTCTAAGATAGGGAGGGTGGCAGGAAACAACCCCACTGTTATGCCTGTGGCTGATAACTAACTGAGGCTGAGCTGGGATGGGAGAGGCGGGCTCCAGAGATGGGCAGCAGGGCTTAAGCACGGTGATAACAGGGCTAGAGCTCAGAACCA
Organism: Proteles cristata cristata; assembly: GCA_017311185.1. Classification (NCBI taxonomy): domain Eukaryota; kingdom Metazoa; phylum Chordata; class Mammalia; order Carnivora; family Hyaenidae; genus Proteles; species Proteles cristata. The sequence continues at coordinate 2,109,622 of JAESUZ010003943.1, forward strand.
GCCCAAGACCCCCTGGGCCCCCACTTTCCCTCTCCATACCATCCTCCTCTCTTAGAGTATCTGGAGGTGCCCCAGAAACAGCAGCGGCCACTCTGCACAGATCCAGGAGCCTTCTTAGGGCAGAGGCCAGAACCACTTTTGAGGGCACCATGGTACCACGGAGTACCGTCTTGTTGAACTCAAATACTACACTGCAAAATCCCAAGAAGGGAAGCTACCTACCCCTCCCCTGTAGCGTCTAATGTGCCCGGGGCCCAGCCTGTTCTTCAGCACGACAGCTGAGGCCCACAGGTTGGGCGACACCATACAATGCAGGCAGGGAAAAGACACAGCGGGGAAAGCCAAGGGGACCCCCCGTGTGCCTTCCGGGCAGTGCTGCCCCAGGTTGGGCAAGATCCAGTTTCTAAGCCAGCTGCTCCTGTCAGATCCTGCAGCTGTCTGTGCCTGAATCCCCCAGCTGGGCTGGCTTGTCAGCTTGCCTGCAAGCCGGTGCTTCCCACAGGCTCCCCTTCCCCAGCCTGTCCTGGTCTTAAGGAGGTCCACAGCATTCAGAACATTCAGAACTCTTTCTAACTCCTCAGCCTTGGCAAAAAGCTCATGCCGCCCCCACTGCCCCCATAAAGCAGGCACAGGCCTGTGTGCCAGACACCGTACCTTGGCTAAAACACAGCCACAAACACTTAGACATTAGAAAAAGATACTTCAGAGGCACCCGGGTGGCTCAGTTGGTTAAGCATCTGACTGAGGCTCAGGTCATGATCTCACAGTTTGTGGGTCCCAGCCCCACGGTCGAGCTCTGTGCTGACAGCTCAGAGCCTGGAGCCTGGTTTCCATTCTGCGTCTCCCTCCCTCTCTGGCCCTCCCCCACTCATGCTGTCTCTCCCTCACTCTCAAAAATAAACAAACATAAAAGAAAAGGATACTTCAGGAAGGCAATCATTTGGTCAACAAATAATAAATCTTAGCTTCCCCATGGATCAAAAGGAGAAAGTGTCCTTCTAGGTTTTCTTGGTGGGGGAGGGGTGCTATGCAGCTCAGAAGGCTTCAGGGAGGAAGTGACTAAGCTAGGAGAGGCCTCAAAGGAACAGCAGGATCTGAGGTGAAGATGGCCCTGCAGGGGTGGTGGCTGGGCTAAGATGACAAAACCAGACAAATCCTAGGGCTGATGCAAGAAACAGAGGCAGGATACACTGGGGGACTGATCACCAGGTGGCTGGCTGGGCTGGAGCAGGGGGACAGAGGGGACATCCTGAGGATAGGGCTGGGCCCAGAGAGCCTGGACAATGAGCAGTAAAGGCCATTCAAAGCTCTTGAGCAGGGAGGTTAGGCCGTGGGGAACAGACTGCCCCCAATTCCACCAGGGAAGGAGGCACTAAATCAGTTTTGATGGAATTCACTAGAGCGAAAATGTGGCTCTCTCTCTGACAGAAAGGATTATAGGATGTGAGAAAGAAGCCCACCGACCCAATCAAAGGAGGGACGTGGAGACTCCGAGCACAGTGAAGCAAGACTTTAATCAACATTCTTGCAAGAGCAGGTGTGTGACAGACAGGCACACTCAGGGCACTTACAGCAGACTATTTATCTCCTAGCATGTGGGCCCCTCCCCCCATTCCTCATTGGCTGAGTACTACAGAGGTTACAGCCTTACCCAGATGTCACCTATGCTCACGTAAGGCAAAAAGCAGTCTGATTGGAACAACTGTATGTTCCTTGAGATGATGCAGAGACTTTCAGTCCTCCTCCCTTTGTTCTCTGGAGCATGTTCATTGCAAAGCCTGCGAAAATAAGTCTGCAAAATGGTGAGGGGACGAACCTGGAAATGTCTAAGGGTTTGGGACTCCATTGCTGGCTGTCGGGAAGTGGGGTTCTACATATTTCCAATAGGTTGTAAACCTGTTAAGTAGACAGCACAGCTTTTATTTGGTATTTCTGAAAATGAGTCATCTCCCTTACTTCTCACATAGGACACTCTTCATCTTTTCTAAGGTTATTTTTCTAAAATGTATGTTCTTTATTCGGATAACCCAAATACAATTAAATTTTTAAAATTAATTTTAAATAAGACAATACCAGTTATTATTGACTGGTCCTTTTGGGTTTAGGGTAGAGAGACATGACCCTGAAAAGGAGCAGTGCTCTTAGGACTGAGGCCCCTCTTTGAGAGGGCACTGAATAAGCTGCTAGCAAGAGTTGCCAAAGAAAATATCCAAGGGCCACGGAGCCATGGGCTGGTCAGGGGAAGGCCGGGAAAGACGCCTATCTGAGAGATCTCTGCATTTCAGAGGCCTCTGTACTGTGTACAAAGCCCTGGGCTAAAAGGGATCTTGGAGCCACTCTGGAATTGGTACAGAGGCCAGTCTCTGCCCCAGGAGGTTTCAGGCAATCTTGCTCCCCCTTCATTCCCCCAAAGAATCTATCTTCTAGGAGGGAGGTGGAGTGAGGGTGGGTCCAGGATCTGAGGAACACCCTGGAGGAAAATCTGTGCAGTGGGGGATTTAGTGAGAGAAAAGAGCAGCCTGGGAGTACGTGTGTGCGTGTGTGGGTTTCACAACTTGAGTCTTACGCTGATTCCCATCACTGAATCTAGAGGGAAAATCCCAGGAAAACTATTCTGAACATGTGTTTTTTTGGGGGGAGGAGGCAGGAATAAAAAGAAGGCCTGAAGATAGGCCTCCGTTAACCACATTTTAGAAGCTTATTTCCCAAACCTTGCCCATTACCTGCAAGGAGGGCTGAGTGCATTTCTTCCTTGAACTTAGAAGTGATCCCTTGGACCTTTGAGGGGAGGCCCTTTCAAGGAAGACTTTGATCCAGCGTAAGGGGAGGTGATTCAACGGGTGCATAGAAATCGCCACAAAGACAGCAGTTTTTATAGTAGTATTTTTGGAAAAGAAAGGTTTCATACAGTATGGGAAGCGCCCAGCCCATCTGGACCTCTTCCTCCCCCGAGACCCACCTGTGAACCAGGCATTGAGGACAGGTAAGAGACAATCTGAGCTCATCCAGAAAAAGGGACAGACAGTGGCACTGGGTGCATGCATGGCTTCTGCTCAACACCACCCTTCCCAGACTCCTCTCTCTTGCCCTGTTCTGTGAAGGTTCCAGAAGCAGACATTAGCAGAAACTGGGGCTCTGGCTAGGAAGGAGGGGGCTGCACCTGAGCCTCCTTCCTCTGAGACGCAGGCCCTGGGCACCAGCAGGGGTGGGGAAAGCGGGCCCTTCTCCGGAGTATGGAGGACGCAGAGTAAACAGCCAGGTGTGTGAGCTGCGTTTCCTGCTCCAGTCACACCACGGCCAGCTCCTGAACTTAGCAAGCCCATTCCTGTCCTGGCTGACACCACGGAGACATGGGGCTGTCTTCCCTTTCAAGACAGGGAAGGGAAGTTGGGCCAGGGCCATGTAGCAGCTGGGCGGGTGCACGGAGATGCCAAGGCCCCCTGCCTGCTCCCATTTCCTCCACAGCTGGAAACGCAAGGTGGCCCTTTCCTCAGCCTGAGGCACTTCCAATTCCCTAAGGGTGTGTGTGTGCCTGGAGGGGGTAGAAGTCAATGTGGCTTCAGGGTTAAAGGGCAGTGCAGAGACACTCCTTGGGGGTGGGGGTGGGAGGTGCTATGCTTCTCCAGCCTTCAGGATCTGAAGAATGGGCCCTCACCAGCTCAGGTGGCACAGCTCCTCCCCCCACAGGGTGTCAGTGGAGGCTGGGAAGTCCCTATGGAAAATGGAATCTAGGGAAACCTCAGTCAGCAAGTTGGGGAAAGGCAGAGTCTGAGAGCAAAGAGTGAGACGTGCCTGAACCCAATGCGGACACGATGAGACTGTCCCCTGCCAGCAAGGCCTGTAGCTTTCGTTTTCTGGGTCTCTCCCCAGAGTGTGGCGGGCCAACTTTTCTGGGAAGTTCTTTGCTGTGCAGTATGCCTCCTTCCTGGCTCTAGAGCCTGAAGGCAGGCCCTGCCCTCCCCCTGGGAAGGAGGACAAGGATGAGAGATAAGGCCTGTCACCCTCCCAGGAGGAGGGGAAAGTAGATGGCTCCTTTTTCTGATCCAGCTAGTTCTGACCCCGGGAACCATCAGCCAAGTCTCCATTGGTAGCACTTTCGTCACAAGACGAAAGGAAAAAAGGGTGAACATTTCCCAGGAACTTCATCCTTTAGAAAATTCCCCTCCAGCTAATGCCAAGGGAGAAGGCTGTGGCCTGGGTTATTTACACACACACACACACACACACACACACCCGAAAAGAGGCAGAGGATCTCCCAGGAAGACACACACACACACACACACCCGAAAAGAGGCAGAGGATCTCCCAGGAAGACACACACACACACACACACACACACACACACACACACCCACCCCCCCCCCCCCGAAAAGAGGCAGAGGATCTCCCAGGAAGCCACTCACTCTGGCCAGAACATTATGGTTTCTCCCGCCTCTAGTCACTATCAAGGATCCAGGCTTACCCTAGGCAAGTCTCCAAACCAAGCCCTCCGGAGGCTGGCAGGCAGGGTGGGCATCCTGTGGGAGCAGATTCTGGGGCAGCTGCTGGGGTGCTGGGGGTGGGGCATGGGGAACAAAGTCTGACTCAGGAACACCTGCTGGGGAAAACCAAGACTGACCCAAAGGACATGGCCTCCAGGAAGCTGGCCCTGAATGCCTACGGCTACCAGCTACCCTGCCTGGGATGCCAGGAGCCCAGAGCAGCCTCCTTTGCTGTCTCCTCTCTATGCTCACAAGACCTGCATTCGACTGCAATCTGGCTAGGCTGCTCTCAGCTCTGTCCGGGGGGGCCTGATGATGGACCCCAGGGGGAGAATTCTGCACAGGTCCCAGCACTGTCACCCGTCGGTCCACTCACAGCTCTTGCTAGGTTGGAGACAGATGCACGCACACATGCTGCAGGTCTAGAACTAATCTAGTCTGGGAAAAGCTGAAGCAGCACTGCTTTACCAGGGAACAATTCAGACCCAAGGCTACGGCTGGGCCTCCACGAATTCTCTTTCTTTCTTTTCTAAATTAAATTTAAACCTACAACACCACTTCAGAGTGCCCTGACCCAGCAGGGCTCCCAGAGAGGCCTGATGATTCTCATTTTGAGCAGATGTGGAAGCTGAGCTTGGAGAGGTCCCCCAACTACATAACCATCTCCAGGAAGGGTTAGGTCTGAAGCAGATGTCTGCACTCTCTCCCTAAGGCTGAACAAGCTCTGTGCGTGTGTGTTTTTCATAAAGGGGAGTTAACACTGAAGACACCCCCTTTCAGAAAGAACAGCACTGCACAGTGGGGGCCCAAGAGCCTGCTCATGGTAGGACCGGGAGAAGATGAGACTGCACCCCTGGGACAGGGAGCAGGGCCCCAAGCCTGAGCCCCAGGGGCATGGTCCGGGTAGTCTACCACAGGATGGGCAAATAACAACAATAATTAGTAACGAGTAATCCTAAGGTAGGGCCACCTGTAGGCCCCAGGCCAAGAGCCTTAGCCTGGTGAGAGCGCCAAACCCTGTCCAGCTGGTACGTCCACAAGAACACAAGATGAGAGGGGATGCGTTTTTGTAGGTGAATCCCGTCTGGACAGGTCCTGGAGTGTGGCACCTGCCATCACCTCTAGGATGCTATTTCTTCCCTGTGCCCACAAGCAAACCACATGACATACTCCCCTTGCTCATGCTGCTACTGCTCCAAGGTTACTCCCTGACCTCGGCTTGTGCCAGCACTAAAGCAGCAAGCAGAGGGCTGTGCCCAACGGAAAGCTGAGTTTGGAAGATATTCTGGCCAGGACAGGTCATGGGTCATAAATTCTACCAAGAAGGAAATGACAAGGATGCATGACTGTTAATTAGGAAATGAGACAGGGCCGCAAGGCCTCTTCCTCACCCAGCATCTCTGAAGGCACAGAGCTGAGAGGCCAGACAGCAGAAGTCAAAGGCAGGGTCCCTGCCACACTTACCCTTGAGCGTACAAGGCCAGGCAGTTGATTCTGTAAATGGAAGTGCGGGTGTAGGCACAGGAGTGGGTGGAACCCAAACGTGGAGCAGAGATGAGGCCAGTTGAGGGTGATGGGAGACATGCCAGCAGAGTTTGGACAGGAACTGGACTTCTGGCTCAGCTGTGGGGATCAGCCACTGCCTAGAGAGCTGCTCTCAGGTCCCCGCTGGATGGATGGGCAGGCAGTGTTCATGGAGACTGCTGAAGGATCTTGGTGGCCTAGCATGTGCCCACCTGCTCAGATTCCTCAGAATATGAGCCTCTTACCCGGACTTCTGGCTGTCCAGAGAAAGTACTCACACTTCTCTGCCCGGGGTCAGAAACTCAAGACCCAGAGACTCAAGATCCTACACCCAAGACAGACAGAGGGATTCTAAGCTTTATCCCAAACTGGACCCTGAGCAGCCCTGGCCACCTACTCTTGGTACTGAGGATGGGGAGGGAACTGGGAGCCCCTGGCATAGTGGAGCAGGGGTAGGAAAGAGATGGAGTTGGGACAAAAGCAGAAAGACTGGGGGCTTTTAATTCCTGTGGATCTGCTACAGGGAGGTTATCTCAAAGCATCTGACCCATTCCTGTGTCCTCTGGTGGGAGGAATGAGGGGCTGTAGGCAGACCATTGCTAGACTGCTCCCACCCAGCCCACCCTTCCTTTCTGGTTTCCTGCTGGCCGTGGGGGGTAGGGGAGATGACAAGGGGGGATTGGCTGGCTCTTCCTGCTCCTCCAGCTGGGATGAGAGACCCTGACCCCAGGGTATGTAGACCGGAAACCCAGTTCTGCTGAATACCCAGAGAAGGACAAGATTCTCAGTGCTAATGTTTGAGAATTGAGGGCCGGCCATGCACATGCCTATCAGTATGTGGGTTGCCAGTGTTGGAGGGAGCCACTGAAACCAGCCAGGGTGTTGGCATGGCCAGCTTCCAGGGGCTGGAGAAGCTGCAGAGAGTAGTGACCTCCTCAAAAACCATTTCCTCAAAAGCTTCTGCTCTTTATCTTTCTCTTTCACTCACTGAACTGGTGAGTTCACCTGGTGTGCTGAAGTGGGAAGAACCTAGAAAGCACTGTCCTTATACTTCCCACAGATACTGGAGAGTAGGGCCATTACCCATGGCTGTAGACCAGGCCATGAGCATCTAAGGTTTTGGGGTACTCAGAATCCTGCTCCATCCTTTATCAGTGTCCCAGCCTCCCATTCCCTATACTGCATGGTGATGACTTAGAAGGCACTGTTCCCTAGAAGGTAGGGCCCAGGAGGAGAGACCAGTGGGAGGGGCTGGATGCAGGGGAAGTGGGAAGGGGTTCCTCCCAAAGGCTGCCATTTCAGGGCCGCCATTTCAGTGGGAGCAGTGGGATGTGGCTGAGATTGACTCTGGACCCGATCCTCAAAGGTCACTCTATTTAGCTGTGTGAAGCAATGTGTGGAAAGGCCATGGGACAAATGAACCGACTGTAATGACCATGGGAATCCAAGTACAGGGAAGACAGGCCAGGCACTGGAGGGAAGAAGGAACAGCAGGAACAAAGAGAATGGAGGCTTGACATCTCACATTTCCCAGGATTTCTGGGAAAGATGTCCCCTGCCTGGAATCAAATGGTGTGGTTTGACTTGCAGTAGGAAAGCTGAAGGCAGGAAGTAGGGTCTGCTGACAGAGGGGCTGAATGTGATGGGACAGGCACTCAGGATTGCTTTTTCTTATGTGAGAATGAGAGGAAGACAATCACAGGGTAGTCTAGGAGGACTCAAAAGATGAAGAGACAGAGTGTCAGGCCAGAAGCAGATGAGTCACCCTGAATGGGGTACGGGATGGGCCTGAGGGAGGGACCCCCGTGGGTCGCAGAAGGGCTGGGCCTGGGGCAGAGAGCAGGTTCAGAAGCTGCCTGAAGAATCCAAGCCTGCCCTCCTCCCAGCTTTAATTCTGTCACTTCAAGCCCTGCTCATACACTTGCAAGAAAGCCAGAGTTCCCGGGACCCAAACAAGGATGGTTTGGGCCTGGGCCCCATGTGGCCATCAGATGCTCAGAAGTAGCCATTCTGAAGAGGCACAGCAGCCTCCTAGGTGGGTGTGACCTGGGACTGATGCTTGGATCACCCCTTAGGGTCAGCTTCCCAGAGGCCATCTCTTTGAGGTTTATTTCAAAAAGATGTTTAATGTTCCTTGGAGTAAGTAAGGAGGAACCGACTACAGACTAGGCAGGAAAGAACTCAGGATTCTTGAATATCTGTTTTCTGTTTCTTTTTTTTTTAATTTATTTTGAGAGAGAGAGAGAGAGAGAGTGAGTGTATGTGTGTGTGTGTGAGCGCAGGAGCAGAGAGAGAGAGGGAGAGAGAGAATCCCAAGCAGGCTCCTCACTGTCAGCACAGAGCCCCATATGGGGCTCACACTCATAAGCCGTGAGACCACGACCTGAGCCAGGATCAAGAATGAGACACTTAACTGACTAAGGCACCCAGGTGTCCTTTTATTTTCTGTTTCTTACAACTAGTTGGTTTCTTCCTAACCCACCCTAATCTTGCCCTGACCAAGGTCTCCAGCCCTGTGGGTATGACTCTCCCTAAGGTGTAGGGTGAGGGGCAGGAAATAAGGATGGGCACCTGCAGGTGAGAAGGTGGAGAGTGTGGGGGGGAGGGAGAGGCTCCTGTTCTACCTGTGCTTCTGGGTGACCCAGAGTGAGGGGCCTGTGCTCCAGCCAAGCCTGAGGGGGTATGAGCTGCCGGGGCTTAGCGGCACCCTTTCTGCCCACTCCCCACAACCTGCCAAACCACACCCCAGTCTCTCAGGCTGCTCTTGGCAGGGTTACCGACACAGGGACAGACCAGCTGCCTTTGCAGCAGAAGCAAAAGCAGTAAAACTTGTTTGTCAACGCTATTAACACGGGGGCACACCACAAAGATATAAAGACATCCACACAACACATATGCACACAGGCATACACACATGCACCCAGACACAGACACACAGACACACAGACACACACACACACACACACAAATGGGCAAGCCCACACCCTCTGCAGAAGATGTGCAGAGACCCAGGAATGAGCTCAAAAGAGTCTGGTGGGCCAGGGCAGAGTTTGTTTATCAGAGCATCACTCAAGCTTGGAGTGCTCCCCCGCCCCCGCATAAAATCAACTCTCTACACGCACACTTCTCTAACACACAAGCCATCCCCAAGCCTCACACGCACAGAGCCAGACAGCCAGCGCTGTGTATGGTGAGGAAGCTGGCTGGAGCTACCCGCAGTCTTCAGGCTTGCTTTGGGTGGTGGGGCCCCCCGCAGCGCCTGCCACCCCCCGGGGGGAGATGAGGACCATCACAGACGCAGAGCCCTCAGTAGGCCCCACACTGCCCGCCCCACAAAGACACTCATCAGGCTGCATGGAGGACATGCCCAGGAGGACGAGACAGGAACCCAGCTCCTGGTGCCTCAATGCAGCCCCAACTCTGGGACATCCCCCTTTGTGGACGTCTGTTTTCTTCCCAATGACAGTTGTGTCCAAGATTCCAAATTTATCCAAACTGGGGAAAATCCTATACACCACTATAAAGATTCTGGTTCTGTAGACCTTCCAAAACCCCAGGGGAAAAAATGGAACAACAAAAGTTCCTTCACTACAGTAAAGGGCTGGGTGAGAGGTTGGGGGTGGGGTGGGGAGTAAGAAACAGCAGGAAAGTGTGGTAAATAGAAACAGAACATACAATGGCAGGTCTAACAAGACCAAAACATCAGTAATCTCAATAAAAGTGAATAGGCCAACACTCTGAGGTTGGGCAGAATGCAGCCAGACAAAATCTGGCCCAAGATGGTCCACACAAGTCAGCTAAAAGGAAACTCCCGGTTCTGGGTTAGAAGCTGAGTGGTTCGCTTTGAGGGGACGGCAGCAAAACACATCCAGTCACATGTCTGTCTGCAGAGCAGTCAGAATAGTCTCTCACACAGAGGCCTGGGGGGGGGGGGGGGACACTGGTCTCTTACTGAACTTGTACCCAAGGACCAAAGGGAGGCACTGGGAGGCCAGCTCTCTGGAGCTGCTTCCTGCATGAAAACATCCTCTCCACCTCTCTCAGCTGAATGGGCACAGCCTCTCCAGGGGCTTGTCTCAGACCCCCATGCCTCACTCCGGCCTCCATGTTTATTCTCCTCTGGGAGAGCCCTGCTCAAACCCGGTGAGCACAGGGCCAGTGATGACCACCAAGCGGCCAAGCAATCCTTCCTTCATCGAGAGCACTTCAGATTGCTGGATGTGTTCTAATCACCTCGTTAGGAAGCAGAATCCTTTCTTCCTTTTTTGTCAGAATTTCCTATTGGACACAAGCTCTGCCATGATTTGCTAGGACACTTTGTGCCCTGACCCAGCTAGGGCAAACAGCCAGGGCAGGAGCCCTCCCGTGGCCTCCCCTCCAGCCTCCCTGCAGGGCTGCAGCAGGACCATGTTGCTGCTTTTTGTTGTTCTTGGTGGGTAGCTTTCCCAGGCAGCAATCTCACTAGCTTATAATTACGAACAATGTGCCCTCATTGGTTTTCTCACAGGCAGGTAACACTTATGAAGTCAAGGACCTCCATCACGACAAGTGCAGGCTATAAACCCTTGTGGCCTTATAGACACAAGGACTCTAAAAGACAAGGTGGCTGACAAGCACAGGCTGGTCAGAGAACACGCGGAGGGAGGGAGGCTTCGAGAAGCGGGGCAGGAGGCTGGATGGCCAGAATGGGGTGGCAGAAGAGAGTTCAGGGAGGGGGAGAGGAACTCAGGTTGCATTCATTCATTTGTTCCTTCACTCATCTAGTGCCATGCCCTCCCGAGAAGCCCCGGCTGTGCCCGTGGTCTAGCTGGGGACATCAACAAGTAAAGGGTCAACTGCAAAGCCACAGGATCAGTGAGAAGAGAAAGTCAAGCCCTGGGGCACCAGTCAGCAGCACTCCCAGCCTCGGGAGGACAAGGCAGGGAGGGGAAGAAGGCTGGGAGCTTCCTAGGAGAGGGAGGAGACTGGGCCAAACCACGCCCCGCCCCCTGCAAAGGAGGAGGTGGGGAGAGCAGGGGGAGGGGAGCCTGGCAGAAGTGTTTATCTGTAGGGCTGGAGGAGGGCAGTCACCCAGCCTCTCACAGGAAATCTCCCAGACTGGGGGGTGAGCAGGGCCTGGGGGGATGGGGCTCAGCATTGCTGCCCCAAGGGCTGGGAAAGTCCTATTTCCTCCAGGTTAGGTTGCCTGGGGCCATGCTCACTCTGGCCTCAGTTTCCCCACTGTGTCTGGAGGGAAGGAAGCCAAAGACTTTGAGCTCTCAGGATGAAAGGCTCAGCCCAGGCCCAGACCACCACTCCCTGTAAAACAGGGCGGGTGACGCCGCTGCTCTTTTTGGCTGGTGAGTAGCCTGATCACCTTTGAAGATGAAACATCCTTGGGCCTAATGAGGAGTCAGTTGGCCAAGGTGGGAGCAGGGCTGGGCTGTGGGAGCCGGGAACCTGCCCCACCTGGCCCCTCGTGGTCAGCACAGCACCCGCCCAGGGGGACGGGAACTCTTCCCATTTCTGTGCAGACCCGCGTGCCGGAACCAGCCCCACCTCCTCCCCTTCCCAGGCCAGTACCCTTTCCCTCCTCTGCTCCAGGTCAATCCTAGGTGGGCTCAAGCTGCAGCAAAGGCCTTGGAGAACTGCATTGGCCTCATGTGTCCCCTTCACTTGCCCTCAGACCCATGTGCCCCCTTCACTGCCCTGGGCTGGGCCAACACCCTAACCCTACACTTTTGGGACACCCTGCTGAGACATACTGTCCCCTCCATGTTTCCAGGCCAACGGGTCATTTCCAATATGGCACCTGACAAGGGGGACACAGCTCCCTTTATATGCATGAGAACAGTGCTCAAAATAAAGGATCCCCTCAGCCCGCTTCCTCCTCTTCTTTCCTGGTTGCTGAAAAGACAGTTGCTACCAGATGGGCTCCGAAAAGCAAGGAGCCAAGTGGAAGCCTTTGGCTTGGCAGGCCTAACTCTGCTGGGTGCGGTCACAGGGTGGCCTCCAAAGTGTCTGCAACGCACACTCCTCGCTGGGCAGATCATTTCCGCTACCACTGCCCCTTCTTTTTCCTTCCCCTAGCCCAGCCTGGGCCCTGCCTGCCCCTTGTGTCCTGCTCAGACAGACCCTTCCTGCCCATGGGCTGACCCCACCTCCCTTCTAGAGGCCCTGGAACATCCAAACACAGCCTCCACAACCAGCTCATTTCCTAGGAAATAGATGGGGAACGAGAACAGGGCAGGCACACAGCTCACATTCTCCTGGAAGGCAGGCAACAGCCTCGTAAATGCAGTAATGTTAGGCACAGCTAAAAGATAACCTTACCTACATGTTCCAGAAGAGGCACATACACCTGGGATTATCATATCTTCTTAATGGTTCATTTGTGTTCATTAAGTAAATTAATTCATTTATCTGATTTGCAAAGCAATGCCCAAAGGGTGGACTTCTGGATCATCAACACCCAACCTCCGAGTGAGATTTGGAATTACCACTTTCCTAAATTAGGAAGATCTCTATCTCTACTCTTCATCCCTCGAGGGATAGGGGAGCTCACTGAGATACACACAACCCCCACCCTCCCCACCTCCCAGAGCCAGGCTTGGGGCTCCCACTCGGAAACCCCTATACCCCTATACCACTGCCCCTGCCTGACGTTCACCCCAAGGGTCCATAGGCCTCATTATTCCAAACCCCACAACCTGCAGACTCCGGGTACCTCTTTGCCCCAGATTCCCAGCAAAGCATGGCTTTTGGGAAAGCTGGGCAATGTTTGGGAAGTCAACTAAGAAGAACTGAGGAAAGACCAAGGCCTCAGCCTCAGTGGCAACCACAGCGAATGACAGGGAGGAGGCACCCAGCTCTGCCCTAGGAACACAGAATGGCTGTCACATCTCGACATTCCCTCCCAGCCCCACTTCCCTCACTAGCATTATTTTAGCCCCTGCATCCTCTCTAAACTGTGCTGTAAGACAACAGAGCACCCCACAGCTAGCAAACCCATATGGGACCATAAAGAATGCAGCAAAACCCAGGAGCAGGGCCAGGGGGACTTGTGCCTGTGCACACAGCGCCCCACTGAGCCTCTGTGAGGGGCACTGGCAAGGGCCCTAATGACTGGCTATGCGGGGATGGTGAGCACCTCCTCTCACCAGAGGGAGGCAGCCTGCTGGAAATGTAAAGGCCCTGGGGTTTTAGGAGGACTGGCAGCAAGAAGGCCCTAGAGGCTTGCAGTGCGGACAGCTCTGCCTTCCCCTCCACTGGGCGGTGTGGCGCCCTGGCTGAGGTAGGCAGGTGCTGTGTGCTCACCTTGTGGTCTAGTTCAGCACTGGTCTTTGGCTGTTGCTCCCGGCAGGGTGGCAAGGTCTCAGAGCCCAGATACTGTCTGAGGGATGATGGCCTCATGAAGCTCAGAAGCTGGCCGAGCAAAGACAGCTAGGGAGGAGAAGAGAGGCCGTCACACAGTGGGTGCCTAGGACTCTAGGCTGGCACTAGCAGGTCAGCGCGTGGGCTCTGGCGCCAGACCACCAGCTTCCACGACGTGGCTCCACCTCTCACTGACACGCTGTGCGGCCTCTTGGAGCCCAAGACAAAATGGAGACAACCACACACCCTCTTCCCAGGAAAGGAGGCCCATGCATGCACATGGTGCCTAGCACAGGCTCAGCCCTCCCTTAAAGGAAGGAACTAAGATCTCTGTAGGCTGGCTGTTTGATCCACTTCCCTGGAGCAAGCACTCGGGGCTGGAAGAACGAAGGCCAGCAAAGAGGGCAAGATCCTTCCCACTCGGAGCTGCTGCTCAGGCCTCTCGAGTCTGTCTCTTTGCTGAACTTGCTGTGGGGATTGGAGAGGCTTACACAGGAGCAGAGGCCGCCCCCTCTAATGACTGCGCTGGCTCTACATCTTTCTGCCTGCCCCCGTTTCTCCGCCCCCGCCCTTTTCCTTCCAGGGGATTTTAAAGCAAATCCAAACATTGTATCATTTTACCCATAAAGAGCTTCTAACCGAAAAGGATAAGGATTTCTCTCCCCAGCATGGTCACAGCATCATTCTCCTGCCCAACAAAATTACCAAGAATTCCTTATGTGGTCTCACACCATGTTCAGTTTTCTCTGATTGTCTCAAAGACATCTTCACCAGTTGGGCTGTTGGAATGGGGATTCCCCACAAGGTCCACACGCTGCATTTGGTTGATATGTCACTTAATCTGCCAGCCGCCCCACCACCCGTGTAAACTGCATTCCCCCCTGCACAAATGGGAGTGCCCCCACCCCTCCCAGGAACAGGGCCCCACAGGTGTCTGCAGTGAGCCACTCCTGGCCCAGGCCCTGCACCTGGTTTGGGCAGCCTGGGCTCAGCTGCTGCCCTGGAGCTAACTTGCGGCCAGAGGCAAAAGGCAGGCAGTTCCTGAGTCCTTGGCCCCACTGGGGCCATGTGTGACTCTGGGAAAGGGGGGGCTGCTGATCAAAGAAGCAGAGCCAGGGGAGTTCACAGAGGCACCGTCTTTTCAGATGTAGCAGGTGTAGGCTGGCCAGAAGGACTTAGGCCTGAGCCCCTGACCAGGTTCCCTGCTCGAGCCCAGCCTTGCCTGGCACACCTGGCTTCCTCCCCGCCACCCCCCCACCTCCCTCCGCCCCGCCGACTCACCCGCAGACACCTGCTCAGCACCTCAGCCGGCCACAGGCTCAGACAGCCCACAAGAGCAGCTGGGCTGAGGGCTAGGAGACAGGCCTGAGGCCTTGGCTCCTGGATGGGGGCCAGGTCTTCTTGGCCTAGTGTCTCATCCCTTTAGGAAGGAAGAGGAGGAGGCAGGGAAAGAGGAAAGAGGAGAGAGAGAGAGAGACAGGGAAAGACAGAGAGAAAGAGAGAGAAGGTTCTGGGCGAAGAGAGGCACCATCTGGAGCTTCACCAAAACCAGAGCCGTGCTGTTTGGCTCAGGCCTTGCAAGGCTGGGGATAGTTTCCAAAAGGGCCCTGCCTGCTCGGGGATCACAGCTGTGCAAGCACAGGGGCCAGGCTCTGCAGCCCGCACCCCCAGAAGCAGTCCTCAGGCAGCCAGCCTCGCCCCAGGACCCTCCCTGTACAGGAGCCAGGGCTGGGGCAGGGCACACAACTGCAGCGCCATAGCTCCTATGTTTTTCCTCCCCGTGAAAACGGCTTCGCCCTGCTCAGCGCAGCAAGCTGTGGCCTTCTGATTGCTTACCCTCTTTTGTTTCCAGCTCTGGCAGCCACACCCCTCGTGGGGATAAGGGCATATTTGGACCGTGTGCATCCCAGCAAGGCCGGGACCTGACATTGCACCGCCCCACCTCACCCCCACCGCTGGAAGCTGTCTCCGCAAACACTTGGCCCATGAGGACAGACACCTCCAGGCAAGAGGCAAATGATCACCCAAGAAGGCAGGCCTCCACTGGTCTCATCAGTCCGCCTGGAAGGAGGAGGGGGAAGAGGAGCTCCAGCCGGGCATCTGTCCGCATGGCTGGTCACTCCTGTGCCCGGACCCTGGCAGTGCTTCTATCTGCCCCGTGGACAAGGCCAGGGTCTTAAGTGTCAGCCCTAGAGGCCCTGCGGCTCCCTGCAGCCTGTGCTCTGACTGGGCCTTCTGACCAGGCACACACAGGTGCCCGTCTCCCTTCCAGCCCCAGCTCCCTGTCTACGCTGCCATCCACACCACCCACCCCTCCCGATCCCCTCGCCCTGAACTATTTTTGTTTCCTATCACATTTACCACCTCCTAACATGGCATGTAATTTACTTGTTTATTGTGTTTATTACCTGTCCCCCCTCCCTCACTAGAAGGTAAGGCCTCCTAGGGCAAGTTTCGTTCACTGCAGCATCCCCAGCTGTGCAGCACAGCACCTGGCGTGCGGTGTAGGTTTCATTAGCACTCATTAAACAAACGAATGAACGCAGGGCAGGGCAGGACTGCAGCCAGCATCTCCCTAGGAGATGCAGACCCTTGTCCTCCTCCGTTTTGGCCACTTAAAGCCCATGTTCTCCAGACTCCAAAGTGGAAGACGTGGTTTGACAGAAGAGGTTTGCTGTGTTGCAAGAGATGGCCTGGGATAAGAAGCAAACTGCTAACTTGTCTCCGAACCTGTTCTACCTGTGTCTTGCCGATCTCGGTAAAGGGCTTCTTCATCCTTCCAGCTAACTACATCCCGGAGCCCTCCTGGTCTCCTTCTCTCACATCTCATGTCCCACTGGCGGTACTTGGGAAATACACCTCGAATCCTACACTTCTCACCACCTTCAACACGATCTCCCCAGGCCAAGCCACCATCATCTCTTACCAGGATTACTGCAATGACCTACGCTCAACCTAGCAGCCTTTCAAAATATTTAATGAATCGGATTCTGTTCCTCTCATCAAAACCTTCCAGTGGCTCTCCATTTCGGCATGAAAGTCAAAGCCTCTACCACCGTCTTGAGGCTCTGGTGGATGGAATCCCCACTTACCCGTCTGACCTCAACTTCTACTACTCTATCCTTGGTCCTCTGCTCCAGTCATAATGGCTTCTGTTTTTCCTCCAACCTAAGAGAATTCTGCCTGCCCCAGGGCCTTTGCACTTGCTGTTCCAAGAAACTTGCTTGACTTCAGTTCTGTGCACACATGTCCCCATCTCTCAACATTCCGTCTCCTCTTTATCTGGCTTTATTTTTTTCCAGAGCCCTTATCACCATGTAGTATGCCAAATATTTGCTTCTTTCTTGGTGCCTGTGTCCATTTCCCCCCGGGGAGCATGAGTTTCACAAGGGAGGGGCTGAGTTCTGTTTGGGGCTGTGTCTTCAGTGCCTTGAGCAATGTCTGGAGCATACTGGTGCATGAGGTCAAAGCCCTGCTGTTTCTGGGATCGTCCCAGGATTCCCAGAGACAACAGGAAGCAGGCCTGACCTTGAAGCTCTCTTGGAAATACAAGTTTTGGGGGGTGTTGACTAGCTACAGAAGCCCCATCCCTCCAATTCAGTTTTTCAGCTCCTGTTTCTAGAGCTTCAGACTGCAGCCTGAGACAGAAAGCCATGCCATGCAGGGGTCAGGGGCTCCTCCTGCCCAGCAGTGCCTGCGAGGCCTCTGGCCAGGCACTCACCCCAGATCCTCTCCTCGGGGAGTCAATTCTCAACCCTTAGACTCCCCTTCATAGTCAGTCTATTGATAAGGTTTATCAAACATTTACACATCGATGAAGGAAGCAGAAGGGACAGCCCTTGTCCTCCTATATGCCACTTAGGAGTAAAGCTCAAGGGAGCCGCGGGGCATCTTCAGCATGAAGTGGCAGGTGTGGCCCGGTCTGTCACCACAATGAAGGCTGAGTAAGGGGCTGGAGAAGTGGAGATGGCATGCTGCAGTGGTCGAGGGCAAGGACTCTGGAGTCAAATCCTAGCTCCAAACTGTATGACCTGAGAAGTTTCCTAACTGCACCTGCCTCAGTTTCCCCATCTATGAGAAACGTCTGATGGTAACAGCCCTTTACTGCCTGGACTCCTATGAGAGGTAAGCTCTGAGAACAGCACCTGGGACACGGCCAATGCTGTGCAGTGTGTTAGCTGCCGCTGTCTTGGTCGGGATGTGATGGTGGAAAGGAAGGAGGGCCAGGGCACGGAGCTGTGTGCAGAGGGTGTGGGGTCGGCCTGCGAGGAGGGCAGAGAAAAACAGGCAGCACAGGCAGGCCACATGGAGGAGAAGCTGAGAAAGGGGGCATGCGGGTTTGATGTGGGCGGCTGTAGGGCCACGGTGGCCCTTTGAAAGCCAGGATCCGTCTGACAGGCCAGACTGGAAAGGGGAGCGCCTACAGCCCGGAGACCTGGGCGGCCTGCGTGGCAGCCCTGGGCCTGCACAGAGATGGGGGAAACACACGGGGAGGGCCTCAGGCAGGCCCCGGCTGGTCCTTCCTCTCCTGGAGCCGAGCCGCCAGGAGGCTGGTGCCTGCCTGCAGACCCTCCTCTCTGCAACACAAGCACTGACTCAGCCTCCAAGAGCTGGCTCAGGACACCTTCGCTGGAAGCCACTTCACTGCCCTCAGGCACACTTAGTCACTGTGCCCTCAGCCTACCTTGCTCACACCCTCTTTTCTGAGAGTGGTTCCCAGTGTGGAGCCTGGCACAGAGCCTGGCACAGAGGTGGTGCTCAGCCAGGGTCTCCTGAACAGATAGGCACACGGTGGCCATGTGGGTGACTGGTTGGTTGGAAAGGCCTGGAGCTGGGTGGGCTGAGCCCTGGGGAGCAGCTGGGGGGCTCCCAGGGCAGTTCTCCCCCGGCGGGGGGGCATCCCCACCCTGAGGAGCCCTGTTCACTGCCTCCCTCCAGGGGCCTGCCTGGGCCAGACAATCCATAGCACTTCCCCTCCCAGCTCTCTGATCCCCATCATGCCCCCCTCAATCTCCCATGCCCAGGCTCTAGCCAATAAAAAACACATCAAAACAAAGCCCAAGCCCTAAATTCACTCTGATCCTCGAGCCACCCTTTTCTGGTCTCTCCAAACACTGCAGCTGGGCGGCACCTCCCCTCCACCTGTGGCCATCTTCCCTTCCTGATCTCGATGCTTGGGCCTTGTCCCTCTGCTCTGCTGACACTGTGCTCTGTTCTCCTTGGGGCTTGGTGACCCCCATCTGCCCTCCAGAGCCCACTGGGAGCCCTTGGGTCTTGTCTGCCTGCCGCACCTCTGCCTGCCCCCACTCCTAACTGCTTGGCACCCCTAAGACACTGGTTCATCCTCCTTCACAGAGATGCTCTGTCATAGGGCTTTCCCTGGTGTGCAGTGACCCCAGTGCAGGCCTCTCGCTCACCTACCCCTCCCCAGGTCTCCGGGGAAAGGGAACTCCCTCTTTCACACTGCAGGAACTCAACCATAGGCTCATGTTCACTCCACAAGTGTACACTGAGTTCCTATGTGTTCCAGGAACTATGCTAGGTGCCAACAGGCAGTGGGGACTGCTGTTGGGTGTGTGTGTGTGTGTGTGTGTGTGTGTGTGTGTGTGTGTGTACACGAACAAAGACCCTGAACAAATAAATAAGAAACTATCAGGAGGAAAATACAAATAGGTAAACATAAATAAAATTTAAAACAGGGTGATGGTGCCAGTGCACTTCAGATTGGGTGGTCAGGAAAGGTTTCCAGGTGGAGGTGACATTTTAGCAGGAACTGGAATGACAAGAAGTTCCGGCCCTGCTAAATCCTAGGGGGAGAGTATGGCAAAGGGGGCAGCCGGGGCAGAAGCCAGGCCGAGCCCACTCTGGAAAGCAAACCCAACCAGTCAGCTTTCTGAGCTCCCGCCCTACAATCATGGCATTGCAGACTCAGCTATATTGTTCAGGCTGCCCCAGGATGTGCTGGAACATTCTCTCAGCACTCTGGGCAAAAGGTTACTCAGGCTTCCCCTATACACCTCTACGAATAGATACACAGGGCCCTTTGCAGGGACTGCCTTGCCCGTGTTGTGTGGCCAAGCCAGAGGGTTTGGCTACACCCAGCAACTATTCTGGAGTCCCAGGGAGCTTCTAGGAAGCAGAGAGAGAGCATGCTCAGTCTCCCATCCTTGGGCTGGCCGTGACCCATGCTACCCCCTCCCCTGCCCAGTGCCCCAAGCTGCACCGAGGCTGTGGTCAGAGCTTTCTGGAGAGAAGGGGAGTGGGGAAAGATGACAGGGCTGTACTTCTCTCACTCTTCCAAGAATGCCTAACACTGGAAAAGGAGAGGCACGAGGCGTGAGTAGCTTTAAGTGTGTAGTGTTTGTTTTCACCTTCACTGTTTTTTTTCCACATATAAAAAGTAGTATAAGCAGGGGCCAGGGAGGAGGGGATGGGAATTCATGTTTAATAGGTACAGAGTTCATATCTGGGAGGATAAAAAATTTCTGGAGGTGGAAGGCGGTGATGGCTGCACGACGTTATGAATGTACTTAGAGCCGCTGAATGGTTGAACTCTATAGTTAAAACTGTCACGATGGGGGGCGCCTGGGTGGCTCAGTCAGTTAAGTGTCAGACTTCGGCTCAGGTCATGATCTCACGGTTCGTGGGTTTGAGGCCCGCAACAGACTCTGCTGACAGCCAGCTCAGAGCCTAGAGCCTGTTTCAGATTCTGTGTCTCCCTCTCTCTCTGACCCTCCCCTGCTCATGCTCTCTCTCTCTCTCAGAAATAAATAAAACATTAAAAAAAATTGTCACGATGGTAAACAAAAAATAAAACAAAAACCAAACATTAAAATGGTAAATTTTATGTCATGCATATTTGACAACTAAATAAAAAATAAAAGTAACTCATGCTCCCAGCTCACTGCTCTATCCTTAGTGTCTGGTACAGAGGAGCCACACAAAATAGTAACTGTTGAATGCAAGGATATGAGTGAACAATTCAAACTCAACCTGGCTCTCCTGGCCTGAGGCCCCCAACATTTGGGGAAAGCCTCAGGTGCAGGCAGGACTTGAGGATAGCCCTCTGCCCACCCGCAGGCTTCCTGGGCCCAATGGATGCTGCCCGGCTGACGCAAAGACTCACCTGGGCCTTCTCTTGCCAGAGAGGGAGCGTCTCTTGTTGGTCCAGCATCCGAGCAATGACCACGAGGCTGAGCTGGCTTCGAAGCTGCCTGTGAGGGAAGGAGTAAGAGGCACTGAGGGGTGGGACGCTCTGAGAGAAGGTGGGCTTGAAGTCCACACGGGGGCAGGATGCCCTCTGAGTGGTGAACGTTGGAGAGCCATGTTGTCCGGACCTCCCTGGCTTACTCTTTTGGTTATTTATTTTAGAAGCAATAAAACGTGATGGGAAGGTTTAAAAATAAACAAAAGGAAAAAAATTAAAGTCACTTTAATTTCAGAGGCTGGCATAGTGGTTTTTCTTCTCAGTTGGTCTTCCTCTCTGAATATCCATACTTATCCGTGGACACACAAAGATGGGCAACGTTCAGCCGCTTCTGCACAGACCTTTGCCTTTTCTGTCCTTTGCAGCATTGGAATCTTTTAGCCCATGTAGGGTAATAGAGAATGGGGCTCAATTTTGTTTTTTTTTCACCCAGCATCTAATGACTTTCCTTTGGAGAACCTGCCCCCATCCGGGGGCCTCCAAGGGTAGGCCCGTGAGCCACTGACAGGTAGCCTCGGTGCCCTGGCTGGAGTTATCAGCAGCGTATGTGCCTTTCCAGCAGGGCCACTGACCTGACAGGAGGTGATCCCACACCTGCTGGTGACCATCCTGCCTCCTTGTGTAAGAGCCTGGAGAATGAATCAGAGACAGAGGATGGGGACAGAGCTCTGACCACACCCAGAGCCTGCTGTGCCAATCAGTAGGTCAATTGGTCATGTGAGCCAGTGAAGTGCCTGTGGCTCCATTCAGTTTAGGCTGGACTTGTTAGTCTAGCACTAAACAGTCTTAACCGATTCACTCCGGATGGGGCTACTATCTGCTCTCTTTAGAAGTGAAGGCCTCTGATGGGGATTTCAGATGCCAATGTTTGGGACTCTGATTTTCATGAGTTCTTGAGGGCTGGAGGGAACAGAAAAAGAAGCGAAGAGGGGAGTGGAGACCAGAGGAGAGGGCTGGGGTGGAGTGGCCCAGGAGGCTGGAGGGGGTGAAGGGAAGAGGGGTCAGGGGCCTCTCCTCTGCCCATGCTCCACGTCACAGCCCACTTCTACCACAAGGCTCACGTCTCTCTTGCACCTCCATGCACTGTGGCCCCCCATGGGCAGTAGACATCAGCCCCTGGCATGGACCCTGATGTGGCCACAGTCCCCAGTTCCTGCAGAGAGCCACCATCAGAGGAAGCAAGGGAGACGTCCTGAAGCTAGAGGGAACATGAGGAACCTGAAGGAAAACACTCGGGCTGGATCCAGCTCCTTAGAGGAGAAATGCCCTCAGAGTAACAGCACTGTTGGAGGGACCCCCACAGGTGCCCTCAGCCACCTCCCTGGAAGGACATCACACAGGACTGAGCAGGTATCGGGAATAGCCTGCCATAGGCAGCACTGGGAAACACTGAGCAAGTACTTCAGGGAGGCAGGATCTAGCCCCACCACTTCTGCACTTAGTGGTCTGGGCTCCATTGCAACTTACCCTGGGTAAAGCCTCCTGCTGCCCAGGCTGCACCTCAGGGAGGCTCCTGGGTGAAAGGGAAACCGGGGGTCAGGGGTGGGGGATGGATGGCTCCTCGAACGGCTCCTGTGGGGCTGAGCAGGCTGACACAGGGGCCTTGTTGATTTTCTTAGCACTGAGTCATGAAACTCAGAGGAATCGACAAAGCAACAGGCTCTTGATTAGAAAGAGAAAAAAAGCAGCAGTTGGCAATACCACCATACACCAGAAACAAGAGCCTGAAAAAGACAGGAAATGCACGGTGCTGGTGAAGGTGTAGGGCAACAGAGAAGCTCATACACAGCAGGTAGGGAATTTAAATTGTACATCCACTTTGAGAAACTGCTTCGTAAGGCCTAAAGATGAACATATGCTTGCCCCATGACCTAGCAATCTTACTCCTAGGTATACACGTACACATACACACACACACACACACACACACACACACACACACACACACACACGAGGCAGAAGTGCACTCTTGCTATGCCAACAGAATGCAGTCACAGATTGGGCTCTATCTACACAACTCACTGTTATGCCTGATGACAGTGATCAGAAACTATATCCAAAGGCATAGATGATCTTCAGTGTCATGTGAAATCAGCCAGATACAAAAGAATACTTGTGTATGATTTAATTTATATTTAACTTACATGAAGTATAAAAGTGGGCAAATAGCAGCTGTTGGAAGCCGGGGATAGTGGTGGTGCTTGGGGGGCGGGCAGGTTCTGCTCATTTCATTTTTTGACCTGAGGGCTGGTTTCACATCTGTTTGGTTTGTGGGCATTCACTGAGCCACACACTGATGGTCTGTGTTCTGTTTGTTTGTATGCTGCAGTTCAATAAAACTATTACTTAAAGAAGTTCAGCTGCAGCAGGGAAAGACAGGATTGCCAGATTTAGCCAGTAAAATACAGGATGCCCAGTTAGATTTGAACTTCTTATAGATAAACAGAGTAATGTGCTTACCCTAAGTTTCTCCCGTGCAATATTTATATTTTATCAGACAACCCAGGGAGGGGCCAGCCATCCCCCGTCCATTTTTTTTTTTAAGTGCTTATTTTGAGAGAGTGGGGAAGGAACAGAGAGAAAGAGAATCCCAAGCAAGCTCCATGCTGTCAGCACATAGCCCGATGCAGGGCTCGAACTCAGGAACTTCAAGATCATGACCTGAGCCAAAGGTGGACACCTTACTGACTGAGACAAAGGTGCCCCTCCCTGGCCCATTCTTGTTTGGAAGACTTGACATTAACCCATGGGGCCCTCCCTGATCCTCTCTCCCTTTAGTCTTGACCCCTTTCTGCAGAGCCCCTCAGCGTTCCAACCTGACCAGAGACCTGTGGAGTGGCGGCCTCATCTAGACTGCTCTTTGGGACAGAAAACGGGAGCCCTCCTCATCCTGTGAGTGCAGCCAGGTCCCCGCCCCTCACCCGGAGCCTCACCCTCCATTACCTCCTGGAGCCCTGGCCACACCACACACCCTGCATGGCTTCCACCTCATTGGCAGTCAGGACCTGCTCTCCAGCTGTTCGCAGGCAGCCCTAGCAGCAGCTGGGCCTGGAACACAGTGGGAGGTAAATGGCCCCTCTGTGCTGCTACTCCAAAGCTAACTTGTAGCCAGAGTCAGAAGTCCTGCATCTGGGCTTCATTAATCCAAAACCCAGGCCTGTGTGGGAGCTCCTTTACCCTGCAGAGGGCAGGGAGGGGCCAACCTGAGGGTGGGGGTGCCTGCTGGCCCGAGAAGCTGAGCCGGGGTGGTTCCAGAAGGAAAGAGGCGGGCTGGGTGGGTCAAGACAGGGCTGTTGTCCAGAAAAGAAGAAAAGCACCAGAAAAAGAACCCACATCTGACGGTGGTACGCTCCTCCTCGCTGTCCCTCCCGTGTACTGCCTTTTAAACACGGTCTCACTTCCCACTGGGACACAGGGATAGGCGACGGGGCCACTTTTTAATTTTAGACTGCGAACGTACGCTACAGAGGAGAAAACGTGAAGACTCACCCCAAATAACACCCAAACTGTGCAGGGGGCAAAGGAGCCGTGGGCTCAGCTGAGGGTGGCCAGGGGCTCTTCCTCTCCTAAGCAGCTGCCCTACTCCACCCGGCAAGGCCTCCCCGGAACTCAAACCAGGCAGACAAAGGAGAATGCAGAAGCCACTGGAGCCATCCCAGCCACTGTCATATAAGGAAACAAGCTCCAGCCCTATGCTCACACCAGGCCAGGCCTCTGCCTCAGCCCTGCTCCTCCCCGCCCCTGCCCCCCACGGGCCTCTGTAAGATCAGGACACTGGATTAGCACTCAGAGGAGTCTAAGGCACTGGGAAATCTGGAAATGACTTTCCCAAATCCACAGCAGAGCCAGGAAGTAGAAAGCAGGCGTTCTGCCTCCCAGCGTCCAGCCTTCCCTCTAGCTCCTGCAAGGGGCAGCCCAGCCAGGCGCCAGGCACCAACCAGTGTGGGCACTAACCAGCATGGGCCACTATGACGTTGGGACAACCACAGGGCTCAATGCAGCTCCCTCTGGGGCCCCTCATCTTTGCTTCCATGGAGGGGAACCAGGCCCTGCCAAGGCTGAACTACCCTAAAAGGCCATCAGGCATCTGGCCAAAGGCGTGAGCTGCCTTTTCCACGTCTCTAGGGCAGCTCAGGAAGCAACAACAGTGGCCTGTTCCGCTGTGGAAATGCTGCCCAACACCCTGCCTCAGGGCATCTGCCTGGCTTGCCTCTCGGGGACTGTCCACGCCATCTCCCATGCAGCACAGCCACCTCCTATGCCACCCACCCCCTATTTACTTGGAGTCTACCTTGCGTGTTAGCATGTGCTACCCAGGCAAGAAGGACCAAACCCCGGGCTTAGAGGTTAGGGCGACCTCCTTGGTAGTCTGCCCAGTCATCCACACACAGGTTTGGGCACTCGTGAGTGTGGGCCTGCACAGTGCAGACAGGAAGAGATGGCAGGATGCAGACAGCCATAGATCTTCACGGCAAACTTCCACATGGCAACATGAAGGATCCATCTACAACAGTTCACTTGTATGTGGATGAATCCCACAAAGTGTTGACACTATGCCGAGGAAGCCAGACATGAGAGAGTGCTCTGTACAGTCCTGTTTAGATACATGTTCAAAACCACGCTAAACTAATCTATGGGATAGAAGTCGAGGAAGTGGTTTTCTCTGTAGAGGGAATGCCTGGGAGGGGCTCAAGAGGGCTTCTGGGGAGCGGGTGACATTCTATCTACGGTCCTATGATATAGTCATAGTTACACATATGGTCCCCTTTGCAAAGTGCACGGAGTTATCTACCTCTGATGTGTCCTTTCTTGCATGTATAACTAAATAAAAAGGTTACTATTATTTAGTAAGTAAAGTTCCTATGGACGGTTATGACCCAGCTTCCATCCTCCTTACCGCCTTCCTTCCCTCTTTCTTTTTGGTATTCTGATGAAATCCATAGAACCTTAGGCTTAGAAAACATCTTAAAAGTCACCCTATCTAGCAGGCGCCTGGCTGGCTCAGTCGGTAGAGCATGCAACTCTTGATCTCAGGGTCGTGAGTTCAAGCCCCTCGCTGGGCACAGAGCTTAACTAAGGGGCACCTGGGTGGCTCAATAGGTTAAGCGTCCGACTTCCGCTCGGGTCATGATCTCACGGTTCATGGTTTCCAGCCCTGTGTCAGGCTCTGTGCTGACAGCTCAGAGCCTGGAGCCTGTTTCAGATTCTCTGTTGCTCTCTCTCTCTCTCTGCCCCTCTCTGGCTTGTGCTCTCTCTCAAAAATAAATAAACATTAAAAAAATTAAAAACAAAGTCATTCCATCTAATATGCACATATTTGTCCATTTACTTAAGCCTTCAACATACATGAGGGAAGTGGCCATATTTCCCATAGTTACCTCTTCTCCAGGTGCAACAGCCACATGACACTTTTCTCTCTTTTAAGAAATCTTTTTGCCACTGCAGGCTCCAAAGACCCCAGGGGTTGTCAACATTGCAGTCTAGGAGGTGCTCAGAGCTGGCCCTAATGCTCATTTTCCTGGCTGCCCTGCGATGTTACCCAGATCACAGATTGAGCCCACAGTCTTTGTCACACGTCTTGCTGTCAAATCCCATTTCCCAGATCCTGTTGTTAATTGTGCAGCTAGGTCTCTCTTTTCCTCTCAGACTGTCATTGTGGTTTGTTGAGATCTTCTACAATCTTCCATTCACTGTCAGTTGTATTCATGTCATGTGTGAGTCTGACCATTGTTCTGTTAATGGCTTCATCCAAGATACTGGGTCTGCCCAGTGAAGAAAAGCCTCTGGGTGCCCCCGAGGACCTGCCCTCCCGGCTCTGATGGCCAGCAACGCCTGTGATTACGAGCCCAGCATTTCTCATGTCATCCTCAGGATACAATGGCAGTCTCTACCAAGCGCCCTACAAAAGCCCAGACAGTCCTCTCCAGAGTACTATTCTGGTTGGCCTCTCAAAACATAAAATGAGGCTAGTCTGGTAGGATTTATTCTTAGGAATCCTAGAAAGCAGAGCTTCCTTTTCTGTGTATGTGCTCACAAACTATCCCTGGGGAATGGTGTGGGGGGCGCCTCAAGGCTGCTGCGTGCACTGTGCTGATGAAGAGAGCTCCTCCTGCCCTCCCTCCCCACCTCCAGAGGTCTCCGTGGACTTAGGGCACCCCATGTGCTCCTCCCCTGGGACTGACATTGGACAGACATGCTTGTACCCACCACAGGGAACTTAAACCCATTCCGCACGGCTGGAGGCTTCCACAAAGTCTCTTCCCGTGCTGTCTGAGGCTTCAATTCCCTTCTAGCAGCAGTGGAGTCCAGATGAAAAATGATGTTCCTCGACAAGAGCGAAGAAGCAAACTAGGAATTAGGTAGTGCTGTCCTCTCTTCATCAATGTCGACATGTCTCTGACAGCCCGAAACAGCACTCCTTTATTTAAAACCAACTTCGCAGAAGTCTCTTCTATGGGCCTCAGTTTTCTCCACTGGTGCCATCATGGTCCATGCGGTTTGCCTATGTGCCTGTTCTGGTGTCCTACTTTCCATCTTCCATATCTTTCAAAAGTTGGGATGCAGTCTGTGGATACTTCGCACTTCTTTCCTCACGGGGTTCATTTGCAATCCACATTCAAAGTGTTACCACACCCTCTTCTAGCCCGCCCGGGCCATCTTTCTGTTTGCAAACTGGCTACTAAAAAACCAACTCTACACCTTTTGAGCTCTGCCTTCCAGAAGCAAGCGTTCCAGGAGTATGAGCACATGCACATGGGTCCCTGCTCCGTTCCAGGCTCCAAGGGCCCAGAGAGCAAAGTGGGCCTCAAGACACCCTCCCAAGCCGCTCCCAGCCCAAGGAGTCAGCCAAGGGTGTCAACAACCAGGGCCCCGTGTCGGGAGGTTTCTTGGGAGAGATGTCTCCATCTGAGCCTAGTCTTGAGGTCGAAGAACTGTTAACCACGCAAAGAGGAGGAGGAGAGGGATAAGGGAAAAGGCTTCTCTGGGAAGATGGAAAGATGCTGAAAAGCTTGGAGACAGTAGGGTGCCTGGGTGGCTCAGTTGGTTAACTGTCCGACTTCAGCTCAGTTCATAGTCTCGCGGTTCTTAGTTTGAGCCCATTGGGCTCTGTGCTGTCAGCCTGTCAGATCCTCTGTCCCCCTCTCTCTGCCCCTCTCCCACTTGCACTCTCCCAAAAAATAAATATTAAAAAAGAAGAAAAAAAAGAATGGCTCAGGGACAAATTGTGAGTTTGGGAGGCTGGAGCTTAGGAGCCTGCCAGGGACGTGTGAGGGGTGTTAAGGTAGGACTGGAAGAGAAGGCACTAAGGCCCTAGTACGCCACCATTTGAATTTCATCCCGAGGATCGAAGCCTGAGGGATTTTAACGAAGCAAAGGCATGATGCGGCCTGCTGTGTATCTGAAGCGAGGTCACATGGCTAGACAGTGGGGGTATGGGTCAGATGGGAGACAGCCTGGAAGGAAGCAACAATTCAGGGGCGCTGTGGCAAAAGCCACAACTGTGTGAGGGTGGCAGGAGAGGTGGTTTTTGCTAGGGAGGAAGAGCTGGAGGGGATAGGAGGTGCCCCTGGGCTTCAGGCAGCGGGCAGGTGCTAATGCCAACATGAAGCCAAGGAAGACAGGAGAAGGTAGATCTCCTCAGAAGCTGGTGACTTCTGTTTTGCACACATGGAACCTGAAATACTTGCCCACACAGGTATGGTGCTTAGCAGAAAATTCTAGCCAGTGGGATTGACTTGGGAGCCCCTGGGACATAGCTGGAGTTGTAGCTCTGGACATGGATAAGATGTGGTATCAGGTCAAGTTCCCCAGGAGGTGGACTCTGAGTGGAGGTGAGCATGCAGGGAATTTATGGCAGGGGTCGGGTGAGGGAGAGATGGGTGCTCTTGAGATGACCTCCTTTAAGGATGAAGGAAGCAGATTTGGGCCAAAGGGAAATCCAGGTTGCAATGCAGTCACAGCAGAACCCTCAGCTGACCCCACAAGGACCCTGGAGCTGCCAAGGGCCTTCAGACACATCCTGGGTTGAGGCAGAGGGAGAGGCCTCAGTGCCCCCAGTGCTGGGCTGCTCCCAAGGAAGTCACCCAGTCCCAGATAAGGTAACCGCCTTCAGCAGAGGCAATTCCTGAGGTGGGCTGGCAGGGTGACATTCAGCACCTGGAGAGGGGGAGCCGGAGTCCTGAAGCGGGGCTGTATGGACAGAGCACCACAGCACCCAGTCCAGAAAGCTCCCTGAGACTGTGCAAAGTGACCACAGGAGAGAGACCAGGGCAGAATCCCCAGGCAAACTGGAGGCTTGAGGAGCAGCGGAGGAAGGCAATGGATGATGGCAAGTGACAAGGATGGGGCAAAGAGGGGGAGAGGAATCAGGAGAATGATACTATCAAGTAAAGGAAGAAAATGTTAAGGTTGTTCCTGAGGAAGGGCTGTTAGGTCAATGGTGACAAGGCAGCTTGGCCATAGTGCCAGATGAAGTGCATTTCTCCTACTCCTGGCTCTTTGGGACACCCTTAACACCCCCTACGTGCACACCCACTCATAAGAGTCAGCCAGGTCCTCTTCAGCCACAATCCCTCACACTCCTGGCTTCGTCGTGACCCACTTTTCCTTTGCTGCCCTCTCAGCTCCAGCATGGCCCCTTGACCCCTAGACATGACCTTCATCCTGCTTCTTATGCCTCCAGATTTTGAGACCTTCTGAAATGTTGAGGGTTTTTGGACCTTGGCTGCCTCCTTCTAGAATATTCTGGCCTTACAGACCCCCAGAGCCTGAATGTCTCTCTTTTCTCAGGTGAGAACTTCCTATGATATTCTTGAGCTCTGAAGGATCCACCGTGGGCAGGGTTCAGAAGGCCTGTTTTGGGTGGATGGAGTAGGGGAAAACGGAAAGAGGAGCTTGGTGGTGCAGCAGGAGGTGGAGGAGTTGGTGGAGGCACAACTGCTGTTCTAACGGAGGAGACGCGTGACTGACTGCACGTATGTGTTAAGGAACAGCCAGTCGAGAATAAAAAGTGAAAGGCATAGGATTAAGAAGGGATGAGTAAAGAAGTCTGGAAGGGACAGGACTGTGGGGTCCTGAGTATGGGAGGTGGGGTGGGGAGGAAACGAAGGAGGTGAGTTGTGGGTCCACTAGGCGTGTGAGTGGTGAAGTCAGTGGAGAAAGAAGGGACAGTGCTGTTTGCTGGTGTAAAGAGGCTTCAGCAGCAGGAAGTGGTGATGTCTGGAATCTGCTGAGGGCTCCACGGAGGCGGGCCAGCAATTCAGAGTGGGCCCTGGTCGGCCAGGAGGGGCCAGGGACCGATGCAGGGACAGGACGCATGAGGCGGCACACAGGAAGGGAGTTATGATGGAACACAGAGCCCAGGACATGAAGGCAGCAGAGGCAGATGGGCTGGGAGAGAAGGAAGTGGTCTAGGGTCTGCACTTAGCTGGGGGTGGGAGGGTTGGGGGCTGGGAGCAGTGTGAGGGTGGGTGGGGGGACATGACACCCTACTACGGTGTAGCCCTTGGCCTGAGGGGAGCGAGCAGCACAGAACATGAAGGAAAACAAGGAGGGCTTGAGGAACACTATGGTGTGCCTGCATGTGCCATGGCTCTTATCCCCACTGTGCAAAGACTTGAAGGCTCTGAAGGCCGCTTTCCCCCTCGGCTCCTGCATTTAGCAACCAGCTGCTCCTTGCTGGTCAGAACCCGGCTGATCCAGCAGCCTGCTCAAGCTGGTTTCGTCTTCCTCTCCATTTTGGAGGCCACCACGAAGCAGCATACACAGGATATCTAATAAACATTCGCGGGTGGTGAAGGAGGCGGGTCCCAGAGCCTGTGAACATCAGCTCTCAGTGGAGTGAATGCAGCCCTTGGCCTCTGTCCTCCCCCTAAAAGGGCTCCTGGGAGTGCCTGCAGAAGTTTGCTTAGAACACGTACTGGAGACCCTGCACAGGAGCTGGAAGGGCAAAGCCCCTCCCCACAGCCCCCTGGAGCTACCCTAGAAGGGCCACAGACCCAAAAGGGACTCTCCTCCAAAGGAAAGCCTTGCCATTGGCCCCATTTCAGATGGTTGGCTTTAATATTTACTTTCATTTTTCATGGCTGAGCTCAGCTCTGCCTTAAATTTACAGTGCCTCCTCAAGTCTTGGTCAACAAGATGGGGGCAGGGGCTAGGGTAGGGATGTGCATCACACAAATGTTGGCGGAAGTGCTCACTTTGTGCTTAACCAGTCAGTAGACTAAGAATGTGACAGAACGCACAACAGTACGCCCTCCTTCCTGGGGTCAGTCTGGGCACCGAGCCCAGTGAGGCAGCCACCAGTGAGAGCAGAACAAGGCTGCCAGCAAGCTCCAGCAACACCGCCCCACAGGGAGCAGCGGGCGGAGGCGGGGGGCAGCTAACTAAAGACCACAGTGAATATCGGGTGGCTGTAAAGAAGAATTAGAAGTTCTTTCTGATCCAATTTGGAATGACTGCCAAAACATACCTTGAAGTGAAAAGAAGGGCAGAGAGAACATGCACAGAAACACATGAGAAATAGAGGCAGGCTACGTGACTGGTAGGGGCACAGTTTTAATATGTGCTCCATGGTGCCTTTTGAATTTTGTTCTGTGTGAATGCTTTATCTATTTAGGAAAGTAAGATAAAATTTCTAAATAAATAAATAGATGACATCCATCCTGCTGATGAACCCTCTTCAGGAATTATCGCCTTAGTTGATGTGTCTGTTTGAAAGGGAGGCGAGGCTGTTCCATTATATTCACTCCTGGCATTTAAGGAACACTGAGCAAGGGCCCTGGAGCTACAGCACCCTGTAAAAGACTCCGATTCCTGAAGTCTGTTTGACTCGACTAAGAGATAAATAACATCAGAAATTCAGGAGATGATGAAGGTAGTCTCCAGTCTGCTGGGAAAGGTAGATAACGAAACCAAAAAGAAAGGTTGGTGTTGGCCTCATTAAGTCCTCATGGGTGGAAAATTTCAAGTTAGATCCCTGTCTTATACCTCCATAAAACAGATTCCAGATGGGATTAAGAACCAATAGTAACAAAGTTAACATAAGTATTGGGAGAAATAGAACATAATATTTTTGTGATCCTGGGGTGGGGAGGGCCTTTCAAGATAGAAAGATTCAATTAGAATCAACCTTCTATATCATCCACGTAACTTTTCTATAAATCTAAATGTATTCTAAAGTAAAATTTAAAAAAACTCCACAAACTTTAGTTCACCAAAAGATATCATGCACAAAGGTTTAAAAAGGACAATGTACAGCCTTAGGAGAAAACATAGTTCTGAAGCATATATAACAAGCAATTATCACTGTTAATAAGAATGATTGCCCCATAGAAAAATGGGCAAGAAGCATCAAGATATAACTTACAATAAAAGACACACAAAAGACCACTGGCATCAGAGAAAATAAAAATTAGAACCAGAGGATGACATTTTTCACTTATCAGAGTGACTAAAACTTACGGGCAAAACTGAGAATACGCAGTGGAGAAACATGCATTTTTATGTCCATTGGTGATATTCTCAATTGATACAGCTTTTTTTGGAGGCCAAATTTTAAATGTATATACTTTAGGACTGCGATTTCACCTCAAAGAATTTATCGTATAGAAATATTTGCATAGATGTGCAAAGCTTGTACTCCGGAATACATATCCAGAAGGGAGGACTGGTTGTGTGCATACCATGCAACAAACACTACATGGCTATGAACAAGAATGAGGTCCATCATACACACATGTATATATGTATGTAAACACACACATGCATGTATACATATACATGAAAGTGAGAAAAACAAGTACGAATAATGTGGCCTGCCGGAGCAAACAGGAAACTGGGGCTGGACAACATGGGGCCGTGCAGGCATTTGGACTCCACTGTGCAAACAGGGGAGCTACGTGAGGCAGAGACACGATAATCCCATGTATCCACAGAGAGGACAGACTTTGAGAGGCGAGCAGAGACAATGCCACAACCACCATCCGGGTGAGAGATGTGATATGAAAGCAGGAGCAGGTGGGATGGAGGTGGCTGTGACCCAGACACATACCTGTTCTCATGGAGCTGACGTGGACAGGCAACCACAAACAAGGGTTTGGGATTTGGAGGGCAGAATGGACAGGATTTAGGGATGAACAGGGGTAATGAGCTGGGGATGAGAGACTTCCAGAACTACAATTTCTGACGTGTGCAATGCAGTGTGCTAGCAGTTTGGGGTTGAGCAGAGAGGCTTGAGGCAGAGGTCAGCCTTTTAAGATCATCTGGGAAGAAGTCCCACATGTCTGCGCTTAATGTAGATGGCACCCACTGAGGCACAGCTCTAGTGTTCCCACCTACAGGCCTCAGAGAGAGCTTCTAGAAACCCAATTCTTTCAAATACAGAGCAACAACTTCCCTTTCAGGACTGTGGAGAGGCCTCCTCTCTTTCAACCAGATTCACAGACAAGAGATCAAACTCTCAGGATTGAATCTGAGCTCAGGAAGACGGCATTCAGGTGGGCCCTGGGGATGCGGGTCTGGATAAAATGCCAAACCTGCTTCCCGAAGCTGCTCCTGGGGAGGGAGGTGCAGGGGAATGGCCCCAGTGGACAGTTACTACAGGTGCCTGTGAAGGTTGGAGGTCTTCCTGAAGGGTCCTAGGACAGGCGTGGCTGGAAGGGTAGCCATCAATTCAGGTGAGAGGAGAGGAGAGGACGAATGGTCTGCTCAGGGAAGGGCAAGGAATCCCCTGTGGCTGTAGCCTACAGTGGCGGAGGAAAGGAGAGGAGAGACTGGGGCCAGGTCCAGAGACTGGGCCTCATTGCCGCAAGCGCGGAGTTTGTTCACCTCATTCATTTACTTGAAAAAAGAATTTACAGAGTGCTGTAGTCTTGTCAGGCGCAGTTATAGATGCTGGGTGACACGGTCCACTAAGGGACCTGCTCTCCTGGAAGTAACATGGGGGAGAGTCACCATAAACAAGGAACAAACAGTGGGAGAATTTCTGGCAGAAGGCCATGCTGTGCAGAAAATAAAGCAGAATGATGAACTGAGAGTTTGGGAAAAGTGGGGGGGAGGGGTAATTAGGGGACTTCCTGCAGCAGTGGAGGTCTGAGTGACTAGAAGGAACCCTCTACTAAGAACTGGGAGGCGCAGGCGGGGCACTGCAGTTGGAAGCTAATTGTATAACGCAATTGTTTTGCTAATAAGATCATGTTAAGAAAATTAGGCTTTTTTCCCTTCCGTAATGAACTCATTAGTGAGTTGTATTTTTAGTTTTTCCTCCTGGGTTTTAGAGATGGGGCAGGAGGGGGAGGTTTGTTGGGACTGATGGGGAGGATTCTGGATCCCTATACCCGAGCCAGTCCCAGGGGAAGGGAGGAGCGTCAGAGGGAGGAGGCTGAGGTGGAGGAGCACCCACCTGCTCCTGGAGGTCACGTCCAGGAAGAAGTGCACGAGCGCCAGCAAGTTGTGGTGGTGATCAGACACCTTGCTCAGGGTGCAGCACAGCTTCTGGAGCTGTGGGGAGAGCAGGCATTAGGTGGGCTGTGAGAGCGCCCGCCTTCCACCCTGACTTCTTGACCAGCCCACACAGCAGGCCAGCCAGAGAACAAGATGTGGGTCAAGGAAGCCGGGGACTGGAGGCAGTGTTCCCTGGCAGCCTAGTGGCCTCCAAGCCTGCTATCCCCATGGAGGATACTCAGGGGCACTTCAATCCCTAGTAACAAGGCTACGTGAGGAGGCTCAGGACCTTAGAGAAGAGACTAGGGCTTCAGTTTTGACTCCTGGTACCTTGCGTGGCCACTCGTGGATGTTCTCAAGGAGCAGGAGCAAAAGCTGCTGAAGATCAGTCTTGGGCAGCAGGCGAAGCCCCACATCCAGGCCAACTCGGCACAGCAGCTCAATCAGGCCCAGGAGGTCCCCATCGGTGTAGGCCCCTGGCTGGGCTAGGGCACACAGCGTCAGGAACTGGAGAACAGAGAGAGTAGTAGGCCAGGGATGGCGTCCCTGGGAGACAGGGCTGGGCAGGAGGGGAGGGCACAATGAACCTCTTGGCCATGCCAGGCGGGAGCAGAGGAAAACAAGCAGCAAAGCCCAAAGTCAAACCCCCCACGGGGTACTGAGGTGGCAGGCCCAGGTGTGGGGGCTGTGAGCCTTCCACAGCATTAGTCCTGGTGGCTGGCATGGTGCCTGCAGGGCAACTACTGAGTAGGTCTAGAAGGCTAGCAGAAACGGGTGTAACCCACCTTATAGATGAAGCTCAGGCTCACATCCAAGGCAGTCTCTGGGGGGGCATCCTGCTGCTCACTCCAGCTCAGGCTCCTGCTGTTTTTAAGCACTCTAAGGTAAGACAAAAGCAAAGTGAAGGAGATGGGAGGAGGTGGCCGCAAGGGGAAAATGGAGGCAGAGAGGGGGGTCTGTCGTTGCTCAAGAACAGAGAGCCCGTGGATGATGCATTCAGCCTGGGACACTGATGCTGTGTGTGTCAGTCATCTACTGCTACATAACAAATTACCTCAGAATACAGAGGCTCAAAAACAACAAATATTTATTACATTACACAGTTTCTGGGAGACCTGAATCCAAGAGCAGCTTGGCCGGGTGGTTCTGGCTCTGGGTTTCTTGGGAATACCCCCTAAGTATTGGAGGTGGGGCTGCCATCATGTCAGGCTGGAGTGGGCTGAAGGAGCTGCTTGCAAGCTCACTCCAAGTTCACTGGTGTGCCCACCAGCAGGCCCGCACCCAGTTCTTTGCCACATGGGGCTCTCCAAAGGGCTCCTCAACTCGGCACCTGGCTGCCCCCTAAGCGAGTGACCTGAGAGGGGGGAATGCCAGAGACAGAAGCGCAGCCTTTATAAGCAAGTCTTGGAAGTGACATTCCCGTCACTTCTGCTGATGCCTATGGTCCATGCAAGCCATCCAAACTCAGTGTGGGAGTAAGCCACACAAGGGGAGGAACATCAGAAAGTAGGGATCACCGGGGGCTGGCTCCCAACTGCTGCCATTCCAGCTGTGAGAAATAAGCCCACTGACCCTGTCAAAGGAGGGATGTGGAGACTCAGAGCACAGTGAAGCAAAGTTTGAATCAACATTCTTGCAAGAGCGGGTGTTTGACAGACAGGCACACTCAAGGCAGTTACAGCAGACAATTTATCTCCTAGCATGGAAGTCCCTCCCCTGGTTCCTCATTGGCTGAGTACTACAGAGGTTACAGCCTTACCCAGATGTCACCTATGCTCATGTAAGGCAAAAAATAGTTCGACTGGAATAAATGTACATTCCCTGAGATGAAGCAGAGACTTTCAGTCCTCCTCCTTTTGTTCTTTGGTGCATGCTCATTGCAAAGTCTGTGAAAATAAGCCCTCTAAATGGAGAGCGAAAGAGCCAGAAAGTAAAATGTCTAAGGGTTGGGGATCCATTGTGGGGGTGGGGGTTTCAAACATATTTCCGATAGGTTGTAAACCTGTTAAGTAGACAGCACAGCTTTAATTTGGTATTTCTGAAAATGAATTATCTCCCTTACTTCTCAGATAGCCAAACCTCCAGCTTTAGTTTTCTGGGACTTGGAGACCAGGAAATCATACTCCATTGCCCTAAAAGAGTCTTCCTCAAAAAAGTTCTTTGTCCGTACAGGTATGGTGACATTTTGTGTGTACTGAAAAGTACACTACATTGTAGCTTACATAAGGGGCTAGTTTCCAAAGTCAGCAAGTAATATCGTAAAAGAGTAAAAATTACCATTGAGAACCCCTCCAAAGATGTCACACTAACAGCCTGCCTACCCATAAGCCTAGCATGGCTAGTTTTCCCCTAGTGTGAAAACAAATCTGGTTGAGGGGAGATGAAGTTAGAACTTAGGGTCATACCCCCCAAAGAACAAAGCAAAAACAAAAACAAAAACAAAAAACACAAAAACCAAACCTCTTTAAAGACTAGAGTCATACTCGGGGTGGCAAGGTCCTTACAGTGAGAGAGACATCAGTAGACAGCAAAGTAGTACCACCTTTGCACAAACTTCCCAGGCACATGCTCATTGGATAAGAATCGAGCAGGATCGGCCTCACTAACTGATTCACTCTGTCTGGTCAAATGTATACTGTCAACTGCTGCATACTGTTGAGGTGATCGTATGACCAGGCTCCCTGTGCTGTCCCATCCACTTCTCCCCTCTTAACTGGTTGGAGTTCCTGATAACAGCAGGCTCTCCACAAATGAAGATACTAATGACAACAATGCTATTGGCAGTAACAGCCTCCAATGTAGCCACCTGACCACCGATGAAGGAAGTGCTGTGTTCCTGCATGCTCCAGTGAAAAGTCTCTGCTCTTCTTTTACTTGGCACTTGTGCTGCTTCTCCAAGGTGAAGAAGGAGAAATCCATCTGGGTGCCTGGGAAACTGATGCCAACAAATCAAAGTCAAGGGGGTGGAGGACTAGGATTGGGCTTGGCCATTTTCCAAGATTTTAGCATTTATTAGGGGCAGAGAATAGGTGAGGCTGACGTTTGCACATCTGGGCACCTGCTGGGCCTGTGTCAGTATATGAGAGGCACTCTGGTTTGCACCAGCCCGTGAGCATGAATGGGGTATGGAAGCATGAGTGAGAATGCTTTCAGACTTCCCAAAGGCTGGAGGCAGGCACAGAATTGACCATGACTCTGATGAAGAGGAACAGGCTTTTAGACAGTCTGGTGCCGCCAGAGGGAGGAGGAGTGTGGAAAACGTGAGCTGGGAAGTGTGGCTGTGACAAGAACCCTCTCCTCCTTGGAAAGCAATGCCAGTCTTCCCAAGTGGAGAGGGCAGTGGACAGCCCCGCAGTGTGTGCTCCAGCATTTTGTGTGCCTCTTCTCCTTGGGAATAGCAGGCAACAGAATAGGGGTCCCTGTTCCCTGCCTTTCCGAGGTTCTGATGAACCACTTGCCTGAAACGTCTGCATCTTTGACTACTATTCTGGGGTGCAGCACTGGCTGATTCCCAGGCCTCCATCCTCAGGCTCCCAGTAGGCAGCCACAGAACACAGGCATTCATTCACAGCCTGGCAAGCTCACTCCCCTCCTGGACTCAGCAGGTTAAGAGTGATAGGATGGTCCCACCACTGGACTCCATGAACAAATCGCTTCATCCATCTTGACCCTCCCCTCAGCCCTGACCCCTAGCTGGTAGGGTTAGAGTTCAGCCTGTGGCCAGCACCTAGCAGCTGAGCTGGAGCCTTGGTCATGACGACACCATTCTACACTCTTTGAGTGATCATAAGAGGGGCACGTCTTACATACTCTGACATTCTCAGCAGTAGAATGGTAAGGGAGCCGTAGGGGCCTGGCCACCACTGTAATTGAGGGCCTTCCTGAAAGGGCCCAGTGGTCAGGGTTCCACCATGCAGGCTGTGAGCAGGGTGCTCTCCTCTAGGCCTGTACTACTAAACCAAACTGGACCTTCTGTCCAGGCTCTATGGGCCGAGGTCAGTGCAGTAAAGGGGATTTGATGCTGACCTAATGGAAAGGGAGAGAGAAGGACATTTTACCTGGGATGAATTACACTGTCTCAAGATGGCCAGTGATCAGCCTCCTGCACACTGGACAGAGAGCTCTTTCAATGGAATAACCATCAGTTAGTTACCCATTTGGTCTCTGACCAAGTTGCCCTTTCAGAGAACTAAGTGGATAAGTTTTCCAGTACCAGGCTATGGTAGTTTGGCAGCCAGTCCTGTGTATCTGACTGGGACTTTCAGCTGGACTTTGTAACCCGGGAGCAGCCTTGGAAGACCAGCCATCGCTACCAAAGACCTTCCCTGCTTTCTCAGGTGAGACTGGGGCACCCAACAAAGTGTGTCTGTGTAGCTGGGTGGCACCAGCCCCCTCAAGCCCTTCCTTCTGCTTCCTGGTCAGTGTTCATGCTCTGGTCCCTCTTCTGCCCTTTTGTCCCCACAGATCCTCCTGATTCCTCCCTCCCCAGCCTTGTCACCAGGCAGAGGGATGATTACATGGTCCAATAGCAGAAGGACTACATCTTTCTATGAGGAAATCTTGAAGCATTCGAGGAGATGGTGATGGGTTTCAAGGAAATCTGAGATGAGGAACAAATGGTGAAAGACCGGTCTTCCTCACTGAAATTAAAAGGGCAGTCCAGTTGTGGGGCCATGAGCAGAAGCATCCTAACCCCTCATCCCCAGTCTTCACCACTATGAGGGCTCCGTGGGTGCCCCAGAGGAGGCCCAGAGCATCTGTTCTGCTGGGGAGGAAGTCAACAGAGCAGTGTGAGATATAGAGCCACCTTGCATGGGATGGGCCTGAACTTGGTCAGGAACAGGGCAAGGAGGACGGTGGGGAGAAAGCAGCCTGCCCTGATGTGCTTCTTGTGGCTCATGTGTCCATGAAGGGTGACATACCCTTAATGGAGGAGATGCCAGAACCTTCATAGTGCTTCCTGAATAGTCTAGAAAAGCTATCTTCCAACTCCCAGAGCCTCCCCAACTGCAGCAGCCAACCAGCAACTCAGCTAACCCACCCGAGCATCTCTGCTACCCCACATCTCAGGTACATCACCAAGGGGTCTCCAGGATGTGTCTGTTTGCTTTTCTTTTTCTCTTCTTTTTTTAACATTTATTTATTTTTGAGAGACAGAGTGTGAGTGGACGAATGGGGGCAGGGGACAGGTGGGGAGGAGGGGCAGAGAGAGAGGGAGACACAGAATCCAAAGCAGGCTCCAGATTCTGAGCTATCAGCCCAGAAACCCACGGGGGGCTTGAACTCACAAACAGCAAGATCCTGACCTGAGCCGATGTCGGCCACTCAACCAACTGAGACAGCCAGGTGCCCCTGTTTGTTTTTCAAAAGGAGGCTGTGCTCAGGCAGAAAATCCTCCTTAGCCTGAGTGGCTGGCAGGCAGTCCTAGCCTGTTCTTATAGGGTCACAAT
The DNA here is from genome assembly GCA_017311185.1 of Proteles cristata cristata. NCBI lineage: Eukaryota > Metazoa > Chordata > Mammalia > Carnivora > Hyaenidae > Proteles > Proteles cristata. Next base: position 2,149,080 of record JAESUZ010003943.1, read on the forward strand.
AGGGAAATCACCCCTGAAGCCATTGGCTGGATCCTCTGGGCCAATTCTGACTCCTCTGTGGGAAGACGGTACCAACAGTGTGAGGCCCAAGGAAAGAGGTTGGCTGTCCAAATGGCACATCTGGGAATGTGACCATGCAGTTCTGGGATCACTCTGGGACAACACAGCTTAGCCTTCCTCTTTATCCAGGGCCAATTGCCTTATAATGCATGCTAGGGTTTGTGTTCCCAAAGATTTGAGGTGGCAGATTTAAACAGCCATAGTTCTAATACCCATCTGCCCCCTGTGGCAAATCCAAAGAGGATGGATTTGTCCTGAAGCCTAAGGGACAGGAAGCTGTCAAACTCAGGAGGAGGGGAGAAGGTGACTCTTTGCAGAGTGCAGAGTAAATTGGGTGGTTATATGCCCAGTGGCACCTCTCACTTTCCAAGTGGACACCAAGTCCTCATCACAACAGTTAGAAATAGCTCTTCTCAGCACCTCCCAGGACCTTCCCCCAACCTGCGTTTGTTTTTCTAAGTGTAATTCTTTCCCCGACTCATTCTAGAAGGCGGTGTACCTGAAGCTCTATCCTGGGGAAGAGGCAAATGGCTTATTACACCAGACATGGAACCCCACGGGAAGGGGGAGGGTCAGGAGCGAGGCAGGCTGGCACATGCGCGGGGTATTTATAGCAGAGCGAGTGTGGTTTGGTCTGGTTTGGTTTGGCAGACAATTACTAAACACAGTTGTGGAACAGGTTCTTAAGGAAGCTTTGGCCTTCCCTGCGTAGGAATACCCGCCCGCCTGCAACAGCAAGCATAAAGGTCCCTGCACCTCCTGGGGCCAGAAGACTGTCACCAGGATGACGGGGGTGAGTTCCCGTGTAACAGCCTGTCCAGGGCTCTAAATACCCTGTTATATGTTCTCAAAGAATTGTCAAGGAGTTTGAATGTAATATAATCTGTAGAACAAGTTTATAACATATAACACTTTCACAACTCAGACCTCCTCACTATCCACCCAACAATAGTCATTTATGTATTGTATGGCTCTGCTCCTAGGGGGCAGGGACAATGCCTATGCAAATTAGCACCCCCCAACCCAGATCAGCACACAAAGGGGGCACCCACAGAACAAAACTGGCTATTGTGGAAATCACATGTAAAATTGTGCCTTGCTGACCATGGGTTGATATTAGATAATGGGCCAAAACTGAGGCTTAAAGGCAGACCAGAGACTGGGACATGTCCTGGAAGAGGAGGGGCATTGAGGGCTCTGAGTCACGAAGGGGCAAGAACAGATGTCAGCCAAAGCAGCAAGACTCATCTGTGCCTGCCTCTTCTGTCCCCCAGGCTGGGAGCACAGTCACTTATCCAACATTCACCGTTTGCTATTTGTGGTGTGATACTCATCCTCGAGTACTTGTGTGTGGTGGTTGTTCTTAGACTCTGTTTTGCCATGTGGGCTAGAGCTTGAGTTTGGGAATTCTTTTAAACTCCCCCCCCGCCACCAAATGCACATAATTTTATATAATAATCAGAGGAAATCTTTCCTCTTTTTTCCTAAATGTTCATCTATTTTTGAGACAGAGAGCGTGTACACAAGTGCACAGATGGGGGAGGGGCAGAGAGACATGGTGGGGGGAGGGAGGGGGGAGAAAGAGAGAGAGAGAGAGAGAGAGAGAGAGAATCCCAAGTAGGCTTCACACTCAGCATAGAGCCTGATGCAGGCCTTGAGCCCACAAACTGTAAGATCATGGTCTGAGCCAAAGCTTAACTAACTGAGCCACTGAGGCACTCCACCCTTTTATAACTTATAAATGCTCATGGAGCAGAGGATACAAACAATAATGAAATGGATAGTTTTGTACAATGAATGGCCTATTATGTTGTTTTACCTTTATAGAACAGGACATTATGATTTTTTTTCTTCCCTCCCATCCCCCCAGAATAGGAAATACTTTAATACTTCCTGGCATGAATAAATTTTCAAAAGAATGGATCTCTCTATTTTGGGGGTAATATTTTGCTTTTTTTTTTTTTTTTTTTAAACATTTTAACTGAGGTGTAACTGATACGGGAAAACCTGCACATATTTAATGTATCCAAATTGACAGATTTGAAGTGAGTTCCCCAGCTGCTGAACAAATGAGAAAGGACAGCGAGGAAAGGCCAGGACTCACTTCCCGCTGTGCTGACAGGGCTCGCACAGGCCCAAAGCAGGGCTGCAGGCTCCCAGGCTGTGAACCGCCTCCGTGACCTCTTGCAGGGAGGGGCACCACCAGTGCTTGTCTCCATCTGTCAGGCCAAAGGAGAGCAGAGGGTTAGTCAGGGAGGGCAGAGGAGGACAGGCACACGACTCCCACGGGAGGGCTCGGCATGGCAGCCCCCTGGCCCAAGGGGACCCGTGTCTGCATTCTCTGGGACCACAGCTGTTTTCTGGAGCAATCAAGCAACAGCGGTTTTGAGACACCTGCAGGAGCTTTGGGAAACTGGCTGTTCATATTCTCCTGTCTTCAAGCTCTGGCCACCTTCAAGTGCGAGGGCTCCAGCAGAGCACGGAGCTGCCCAGAGCTGAGCCAGATGAAGACACCTAAACCAGAGGCCTCAAAACTGCAAGAAGCGGGAGACAGGAGAGTCTCTGCAGCCCCAGGACCTCTGCCACCTAAGGGCTGAGGCCAGCTCTGAGCCTCCTGCTGACTTGACACAGCCCTTGCTGCAACATGTGGGTACACCCAGGTCCACCATTCCAGACGAGGGCACTCTCTGCAGCCTGGGAGGTGTCTTCGCAGCCAGCTTGAGTTCAAAGTACTATTCTCTCTCGACTGTTGTGACAAAACGTGAATAATCTGACCACACCAACAGAGAGGGAAAACCTTCTGTACTCGGGGGCTTTTCTTACGTCAGACTACTTATGGGCATTTTCAGAATCAGGAAGCTAGGAAAACAAAAGACATGGAGGATGGTATTTCCCAAAGATGGCTGCAAGAGTGTCTTCTTCGCATGCGCTCTTCTGCGTGGTGACCTCTCCACACCCCACCGAGGGGTGGAGTCCATGTCCACACACTATCATTCTTCTATATTATCTTACTGATTGATTGATTTTGCTTCTCGTCTCTCCCTATTAGAATGTAAATAACCCCCCACCCCTGCACACCCAGTGCCTACAGGAGGGGTTGGTGGGTGGGAAAGCTGAATGAGAGAATGGAAGCTGAATGGAGAGAATCCTAAACAAAGCTGATTGAGTAGTACCTGATTAAGAGGGAATCTTCAGGTTCCCTGTTCAGATAAGCTGGCAGCATCAAGAACCTTGACAAATGTTGAATCTGACAGCAGGTGATGCGTCAGAATCAGGAACTTGGAAACTAGGCTAGGCGCACATTAGTAGCATATGCTTGACCCTCTGACATTCCAGGGGTGCGCATTCCCTCTGAGACGCCCACCTCAGTGGATCCCCATGAGCTGGAACCATGCCAGGTGCCCAAGATACAAAGGTGGCTGGGTGGAGACCTTGACCTCAGGCGCTCACAGCCTAGGAGGGAAGGGAGCCAGGCAGATAAATAAACACAAGGGCATGTGCTCAAAACCAACCAAAGCAGGTGGAAGGTGCAGAGTCTGCTCAGAGGGGGTGTTGCTTGGAGGTGGGGGGAGCAGGGAAGGTGAGGAGTTGAGGCACAGGTAACGGGCAAAGGGACAGAAATGACAAAGGCAGACTCAAAAAACAGCATATCATGTCCAGTGACTCAAGGCAAGGAACAGAGCATCCTAAACTCCATAAGAAGTTCCAGCAAGAGTCTGGTATGGCTGCAGAGCCAGCAGCTGGGGGAATGGCCGGCAGGGGGTCTCTGAGTCTCATCCAAGGACATCTCTTCTGCTGGCATCGGGTGTCTCTCTCTGGAAATGTATATGGGTCGGGGCTCACCCAACAAGTAATTAGACTCTTGGAGGAGGAAAAACTTTCTTGTTTGTTTTTTTTCCTCTCTGGCAACTTAACAAGTAAGAGTAATGATACCCCTTGCCCGCTGCACAAATGAGGTGGGAAGAATGAAGTCTGCAAAACACAATGAGATTCCACTAGAGAGAGAGAGCTGTTTACTAGGGGCCTTGGGGGACTGTGCACGTATGCACACGCATGTGTGGGCAGGCCAATGAACTTTCCAGGCATGTGCAAAGAGAATCCACCACAGTGAGGCCCTGGAGACCCAGCTGGGCAGGAACAGACTGCCAGCAGTGCAGGACCCCAAAGGGTGCTGTGCATGGCCACCTTCTCACCGCTCCTTGGCCCGTGCAGGTGCATCAGCTGCTTTAAGACCCCTGGGAACAGCAGCGCAGGTGCCGCCAGCTTCAAACCTGGAGCCGTCCATCTACTGTCTCCCTTCCCTGCCCCCACCCAGTAATTACTCCACACCACAGCTTGACCAGGCTGATGGGACAGGAGCAGTTTCAGAGCAAGGGACCTGGGATGCCTCGGGATAAACCAATCAACAGCCCTGGAAACTGGTTAAGCGACGACAGGCACCCCAGAGCCCATAATTAACACTGCCTATAAGTAGGCCATGCGCTCAGCTTTTCCTGAGTGCGGTTTGTCCCAAGTGGGGGTTTTCTGGAGGGCTTGACACAGAACCAAACTCAGACACAAGGCTCTGGTTCCAAATCCCTAACTCAGTTTCTCCACACCCACACCACAGTTGTTTGAGGTGACTCCCCAGAGGAGCATCGGGGGCCCTGTGCCTTTTTAAATGCCACGGCTAAAAGCCCTGAGCAACTGGGCTCTGTTTAGAGACTGTGATTCTGAAAGCATCCCTTGAGGTGGTTCTCCTGGGATGGAACTGATGCTTCGGGGGAAGGCAGGGGAAGAGAAGCACTGGGCCTAAAATAAAAGTGACTTTTCCATCTGTGCCTCAGAAGAAGCGTTGCTTCACGTGACACCACCGCCTCCGTTCTCCTGGCACTACTTGCAGGGAATGGGAAAACCAGATACATCCCAAGAAGCTCCCTGCTCGACATGCTGGTCCCAGCGGCTCCCCTTCCTAGGCCTCTGTCACAGCTTCTCACCCACCAGCTCCTGTCTTGGGTCTTAAAAGTCAGATACAGGGCACAGGGTCCATGGGGTTTTGGTCTTTTTCACCCCCCTCCCCATCCTCCAAATTGAATTGCTAATGATGAATATTCTGGGGTGGCTACCTTGAGAGGGCCAACCATGTGCCTGGGTCTTGATTCCCTGACACCATCTTAAAGACCCTACAATTCTCCAGGAGGGGTTCCCCACCAGCTTCAATACAGGGTGGTGGTTCCTAAAGGAAAGTAAGATACTGACCCATCAGACTGGGCCCAGATCCCAGCTGGAATGTGAGACTCACCGCATTTACAATCTGTTAAAAAACAAAATCCAGGGGCGCCTGGGTGGCTCAGTCAGTTAAGCGTCCCACTCTTGGTTTTGGCTCAGGTCATGATCTCACAGTTTGTCAATTTGAGCCCTCTCAGGCTCTGTGCTGATGGCGCAGAGCCAGCTTGGGACTCTCTTGTCTCTCCCTCTTTGCCCCACCCTCCCTCCCTCCCTCCCTCCCTCTCTCTCTCTCTCTCTCTCCCTCCCTTTCAAAAATAAACAAATAAACTTAAAAAAAAAAAAACTTTAAAAAAACCCACCCAAATCCAACCAAGTAAATTTAAGGATCAAATTGGCTTTATGAACCAGCAATTCATGAACCAGGCAGCACCCCACCTGTTAGGCAAAGGGGTTTTCCAAGGAGTTGTACAAAATGGCAGGTTTTTAGAGGAAGGAAGGTGGGATGAGAAAGTTGTCAGCAAAAGGAAAGAAAGGACTGTTCCAAGCAAGGCCACCTCCCCTCAGTGACAAAGGGCAGGGCGCATTATACAGATTACCTCAGGAGTGCCTATCACACAATTCCTGACTGACAGACTGACACTTCAGGGGAGGCTGAAACTGCCATTAGGTTAGTATTAAGCCCTGGTTTGGGGACTTGGCCTATGTGACATCATTTTGGGCTTGTGGGTATTCTTTTCAACACATCTTAGCATTTCTAATCCTCTCAATAACTTAACTTCCCTCTGCACTTTTTCTTTAATGTTTATTTAGAGAGAGAGAGAGAGAGAGAGTGAGTGTGTGTGTGTGTGTGCGCAGGGGAGGGGCAGAGAGAGAGAGACAGAGACAGAGAGAAAGAGAGACAGAGAGAGAGAGAGAGAGAGAGAGAGAGAGAGAGAGAGATCCCAAGCAGGCCTCACTTAGCACAGAGCCTGACACAGGGCTTGATCTCATGACTAAGAGATCATGACCTGAGCCAATATCAAGAGTCAAACACTTGGGGTCCCTTAAGTCAGTTAAGTGTCCGACCTCGGCTCAGGTCATGATCTCATGGTTCTTGGGTTCAAGTCCTGCATCAGGCTCTGTGCAAAACGTTTGCTCAGAGCCTGGAACCTGCTTCAGATTCTTCAGATGCTTCTCCTCCCCTTATACTCTGTCTCTTAAAAATAAATAAATGTAAAAAAAAAAAATTTTTTTTAAAAGAGTCAAATGCTTAACTGACTGAGCCATCTAGGTTCCTCCCCGCACTTCTGTATTTAAATTTACACTTGTAAAATATCACCCACTTTAGTCAATCGGCCTTAGCCTGTCATTTAAACTTTAAGCACTCAGTAAATGGTAACTGAACACCAGGTGTTGTTCTAAATGCTGGGGGCCCAGCAGAGAACAAAAGAGACAATGTTTTCTCTCCATGAGAAGTTGTCTCATGGAGCTGATGGTTTAGCAGGGAAACAGACAAGACACACGAAAAATAAATACACAGAACGATGCTGGGTGGCATAAATGGCAGAGAAGGAATGCAGCTGGGGTGCTGCAGGGGGGCAGCTACAGACAGGAGGAGGAGCCCAGGGAGCACTCTGAGTCCAGGCTGCCATTCCTTGTTGACTTGGGCCCAGCCTGGACCTCAGGGTGCTGAAGGGGTGAGGGGAGGAGCACAGAGAGGGAGGAAGGAACTGCCTGAGACAGGGACGCTGAAGGGACTAGAAGGAAAACTGCTTTTTGCTCCTTTTCCAGTGTCTGTTCTTGGTAGGACCTGCTGCCCTACCTTGCACATGCCTTACAGTACAAAGAATGGAGGTGCGAACTGTAGAGGTCAAGGAGTTAATGATTTCTTTGCAATTTTCCAGCACAGTAGATAACATCTAAGGAGGGACCGGGTGGGTCATCCATGTACGTGTTCCAAATGGCTTGACGTTAGACACTGTGACGCCAAGACCCCCTGGCTCCAGAGCATAAGTGACTTAGGGAGAACACCTGGACCCCTGTCCTTGTTCTGACCAGTTCCCGGGTACCTGAGAGGACTCGCACACCCCCCTCAATAAACCCCCAGACCCCACGTAAATGAGAGGCCCACTTTTCCAGACCCTCCGTCCGCTATACTCTGTCCCTTATGCTGCTCAGTAAACTCTGCTCTCACTTCCTCCCAGTTCACTTCGATTTCTATCCTGTGCGAAGCCTGTGGGACCCCCTCTGGGTCCTCGGCTGGCCGGCCCATATCACACCCACCCTGCAGACTGAGGCAAGGAAGAAGGCAAAGGGAAGCAACTGGTCTTAGGAGGATGGAGTGATGTTATTATCAAAGGGATCCATGTCTGTGGTAAAAACACAAAATTCCATCAAGTCCGTATCTTAAAAACATGCACATCTCATCGCCCCAACAACAGTGTGAGCACAGGATGGAGCCCGGCATTCTCCCAACCCTGACGCTGCCTCTCCTACGGACAACTGCATGCCCGGTACCCGGATAAGCTCTGACCCACCTTCTCTTCTTGCCTCTCATGTCTGCTCATTCTCTGGACGGCTCTATCTACCCACGTCTTTCCAGTCTTCTTTTAATCCCTCCTCTGCCATGCAATCCACCCCACTGACCTCTTTATTTTCCCTTTTCTACCCACTCCCCCTGAGCTGAGGCCCTCCCTTTAGTGCCCCCATAACCTCCTGCTTGCCTTGCTGTAACCCAGCCTGCATGCACCCATCCCCCCACACTCACATATACACCTCCATATCCACCCAGCACATACATCCTCACATATACATCTCCATATGCACTCACCACACACCCTCACACATACATCCTTACATCCATCTACAACACACACATCCTCATACACTCATATACACCCCCATATCCACTCACCACACCCACCCTCACACACTCATATACATCCCTATACCCACCCACCACACATCCTCACATACATATACACCTCCATATCAACTCACCACACACACAACCTCACACACTCATGTACACCCCTATATCCACTCACCACACATCCTCATATACATATACACCCCCATATCCACTCATCACACACTCATATACACCCCTATACCCACTCACCACACACACCCTTACTCACATATACACCCCCATATCCACTCACCACACATCCTCACACATACATATATACTCCAATATCCACTCATCACACACACCCTCACACACACATACACCCCTACATCCACCCACCACACACACCCTCACACACACACCCATATCCAGCCACCACACACATATCCTCACACACTCATATACACCCCACATCCACCCCACACACACCGTCACACACACACATATACACCCCTATATCCACTCACCACACAACCTCACATGCACACACATATATATCCCTAATCTACCCACCACACACACCTTCACACACATATACACCCCTACATCCACCCACCACACACATACTCTCAAATATACATATATACTCCTATATCTACCACCCCCAGACCTATACTCCTATATCCACCCCCATTACACTCATATACACTCCCATACCCACCCACCACACACACATTCTCACCCAGACATACAACCCTATATCCACCCATATTACACATCCATACACACCTCTATATCCACTTATACACCCACCTGTCACACCCACACCCACCCTTCACACCCACTCATATACCCATCCACCGCACACATACCTATACACATATATATACTCCCATACCCATCTACCTACCATACACACACATCTATACATGCCACCCATCTACTCATACAACACACCCTACTCACTGCACACACACTACACCCATCCATAGACACTTCTGCACCACACCTACACCACATCCACACTCACTACGCACACACGACCCATCTGTACACACACTAGACACAGCCACCATCCAACATACACATACACACCACACACACCGTACATACCATCTCACACACACACATCACACACACACACACCCATTCATACACACACATAGCCCCTATCCACACACACCCCCACATAGTCTCCATTCCCCTCCCCCCCACAGGTCTCAGTCAGCCCCTAGACCTCTAATTGATGGGAGTGAGGGTGTGAACAGGATAGGTGACGCCGTCCCCAGGCCACCTCTCCTCTCTCCTGCCCTCTGTAACTCATACTGCTGCCAGGTGTCACCTAACACCATTGAGCATTCCTGGCCCCCTGTGTAAGACAGACTTATATTGTGCCAAACCACTGAACCATTCATAACTCTAGTACCAGGTTCTGCTGCAAATGACAAAAAGACTAAAAACAAAACAAAAAACTACCTGGGCTTAAATAAGCTAGAATTTTATTTCTCTCTGATGAAAAAGTATGCAAGTGGGTGAGCCACACTGGTACAGAGACCTGACTGATCTGGAGGATACTGGGTGCCTGCCGTTCTCGACATGTGCTTCTCCTTCTTAAGAACACCTCATGGTCCAGGATGGCTGCCAGAGGCCTAGCTGTCACATCTCAACTCCAGGAAACCAATTCTTTGCTTTGCTACCTTAGTATGCACTCTTGGGTTATTTATTTATTTATTTTTTTATGTTTTTTATTTTATTTCTAGGAGAGAGAGAGAGAGACAGCGTGAGCAGGGGAGGGTCAGAGAGAGAGGGAGTCACAGACCGAAAGAGGCTCCAGGCTCTGAGCTGGCAGTCAGCACAGAGCCCGACGCGGGGCTCGAACCCACAAACCGCGAGATCATGACCTAAGCGAAAGTCTGAAGCTTAACCGACTAAGCCACCCAGGCGCCCCACTCTTGGGTTATTTTTAAGGATGTACGATCCCCTCAGTATGACTCAGGGAAGCAGCAGCAAACTACCCACTCACATTTAAAAAGCAAGAATTTGAGTCTGATTTAGACTCAACCAAGAGCTTCCTGTGTAATGTCCCTGAATGCATGGCCTACCAGGTTTTCTCTCACTTTGGATTTCTTTTTTTTTTTTTTTTTAAATATTTTTATTTATTTCTAGGAGAGAGAGAGACAGCATAAGCAGGGGAGGGTCAGAGAGAGAGGGAGTCACAGACTGAAACAGGCTCCAGGCTCTGAGCTGGCAGTCAGCACAGAGCCCGACGCGGGGCTTGAACCCACGAACTGCGAGATCATGACCCAAGTGAAAGTCGGACGCTTAACCGACTAAGCCACCCAGGCGCCCCTCTCACTTTGGATTTCTGAACCTGAGATTTCTGGAATATTCCCAATCTCTAGATTAAAATGAAACAGAAGATAGCCAAATGCTGTCGAGGATGCGGAGCAACAGGAACTCTCGTTCATTGCTGGTGGGAATGCAAAATGCTACAGCCATTTTGGAAGACAGTCTGGCAGTTTCTTTCGAAACTAAACATACTCTTACCATACAATCCAGCAATTGCGTCCCTTGGTATTTACCCAAATGAACTGAAAATGTACAGCCACGCAAAAAGCTGCACGTGAATATTTACAGCAGCTTTCCTCATAATTGTCGAAGATTGGAAGCTATGAAATGTCCTTCAGGAGGTGACCAGATAAACAATCTGTGGTACATCTACATGATGGAATACTGTTGAGTGATACGAAGAAATAAGCTATCGTGCCATGAAAAGGCACCTCCAATACATATTGCTTAGTGAAAGGAGCCCAGTCTGAAAAGGTTACATACCACATGATTCCAACTATATGACATTTTGGAAAAGGCAAACTCTAGGGACCATAAAGAGATCAGGGGTTAATGGGAGTCTGGAGGGAGACGGGGAGGAATGAACAGGTAGAGCACAGAGAGAATTCAGAGCGGTGAAACTACTGTGTACAATACAGTAATGATGGACACAGGCCGTACATTCACCCAAACCTACAGAATGTACAACCAAAAGAGTGAACCTCAATTTAAACAATGGCCTTCAGTTAATGATAAGGTATCAATAATGGCTCATTAATCCTAACAAATACAGCATACAAACACAAGATGTCAGTAGTAGTAGAAGAAACTAGGTGCATATTAGGTTGGGAAAGGAGGCGGGTGGGTAGTATGCGGGCACTGCTTTCCAGTCAAATATTCCATAAGCCTGAAACTGTCCGGAAACGACAACAACAACAACAACAAAAAGGAAGAACTTCTTAAAAAAAAGAAAAGAAACAGAGGAAAAAGCCTCCAGACACAGCACCGTAGGTGGCACTTCCCCACAGTCTAAGGGATGGTGGTGTTCGCTGCATTCCGGATCAAGGACCCAGCCGAGAACCGAATGCTGTGGTTCTCAGATTCATCTGTACATTCTGGAATCACTGTAGGGAACAGCTTCACAAGTTACTGCCACCTGTGTCCCACCCGCCGTGACTGTGGTTTAATTAGTCTGGCTTGGGCTCTGGAATTTAAGAAAAAAATCCCAAGTGATTCTACAATGCAGTCACCTTGGGAAGCCAGCGAACTAATGAAAGCCATGGCCTTCACACCAGAACTGCACTGGGGGACTCACTCTCACATGCTCCGGCGGGTGCTGAGGGTGGGTGGGTGTGGGGAGGAACACAGAGGGACATCCCCACTCCACGTACAACCACAGCTCCCAGCCTTGCCCCCAAGCCCAGGAGCCCAGGGGTCCTCAGAGGCAGCTGTTTACTGGAGTCATCTGGGGAGGTTTTAAAATGTCCCTGTCCAGGCTGCACCCCACAACAATCTCAGAGGGCAAGATCCCTGCCTCGGCATGGGACAGCTCAGACACAGTCCTAGGGGAGCTTTATGATCAGGGTCTGAAGACAAATAATTAAGAAGTGCTTACCATATTCCTGTATGAGGTTTGTGCACTTGGCCAAAGTCCTCATAACCTGGCACTTTCTCAGCCTGGCTGCACAGTAGAATCAGGGAGCTTTAAAAGTCTGTGCCAGGCAGTGCTGTAAGTGTGTTCCAGAAGCAGACCCTGCTGAGCCTCAGCAGCAGCCATGGAGAGGCAGCATACAACCCCAGCTGTGCAGGTAGTTGGACAGAGAGAGAGGCAAGTCAGAAGGCAAATGCTCCAGAAGGCAGGGACACGAGGAAGATGCCAGCTGGGCTGGGGTGATGCACACAAGTCTGTCTCACTGGGGTCCCTGCATTCTGACCTCAGAAGATAGGATAGCATATCTGGAGTTTGGCCTGCACACACAGCTCCACAGCTGACCAGGATCAGAGGGGCTGGTGGGGAAAGATGCTGATGTCCATTGCGGGCAAGGCACACATTCCTTGACACCCAGCCACACATTCAACAAATACCAGCCAAGTCCTACTGTACACTGGCTCGTGTAGCTGCCAGGAACTCAAGAGAACTTAAAGACAAGTGAAGCCACAGTCCCTGCGCTCTGGAGCTCACAGCCTAATGGGTGAGATGAGATGAGCCAAATAATGCACACATCAACTATGACCAGAGCCACAGAGAGTGGAAAGGGAGTGAGAGAGGGGACAGAGCTGGACAGGTCAGGGCAGACCTCCCCAACAAGGCCGCGCCAGCGGGGCTCACTGGTCCAGGGGCAGAGATGGAGTTGGGAAGGCAAAAGGTAGAGGCTGAGAAAAGGAAGATATCATCCAGGGAAGAGAAAGTGGCACATGCAAAGCCCCTATAGCAGGAGGGGAGATAAGCAGAAAAGGCCAGGGAGCAGAGAGAGCCAGGCAGAGAAGATAAAGCGAGCTGGACTGAGGGTCCAGCCCACCACATAGGAGACCGTATGTCTTCACACAGTGTGAAGCTTGGGCTTTCTGGCTACCTGATTATCTGAGAAAGGGTGCTGTGCTGATTAAATGAGATAGGCAAAGCCCTGAGCTCCGTGCCTGGCACAAGCTGTCTAGAAATGGGAACTATTATTTTCAAGGAAACAACTTTTATTATCACAACAGACAATAATATGTTTTTAAAAGGAGGATCAATTATGAAGTTGAATTACTGTTATTGTCAGGTTCCAACTGAGACTTTGAAGAGGCTGTGCTGAGCAAATGACATCTCTGAGGGGGCTGAGGACTGGGTTCTCCAGGGTGGTCCTCAGGCTGTTTGCCTGCTCATTTGGACCTGCAGTGTTCTCACAGTACCAGTGTGCAGATTAGGAGTGCAGCTGGATCCCAGCCTGTCTGCTTGACCCAGAGACAGAGGCACCTGCCCCGTGAAGGTTACGCCCACGTAAGCAGAGGGTCGGGCCCTGGGCCCAGCACAGATGTGCTCCCTACATGCGATGGTTACTGCCACACCATCACGGGAGATGGAATCCACTAGCAAGGCTGTATGGAGCCCCAAGGGGCAGCTGTCCACAGGCAGGGCCTCCGCCTAGGGAGGCTCCAGGAGGCTCTGAGTGGGCTGTCTCCTACCACTCCAGCAGGAGGCTGTCCCAACCACCATGAGACGCAGATCAGGTGAAGTGGGGACAACTCCTAATAAGACAGTGAAGAACAGGGGCACCTGGGTGGCTCAGCTGGTTAAGCATCTGACTTCATCTCAGGTCATGATCTCATGGTTCCTGAGTTTGAGCCTCGCATCGGGCTCCATGCCAACAGCTCAGAGCCTGGAACCTGCTTTGGATTTTGTGTCTCCCTCTCTCTGCCTCTCCCCTGCTCATACTCTTGTCTTTCTCTCTCCAAAATAAATAAACATTAAAAAAAAATACAGTGAAGAGCAGAAAGGGTCAAATGAATCTATAGACTAAGGGAATGTTGACTGCTTAAAAATCATCTGAGAAGACAAAACAAAAACCAATCATCTGAGGATAGGGTGAGACAGAAATGGCCAAAACGGAACTAGACAAATTAAGAAGAGGGAGCAGAATACTTGTGCTGCTTTGCTCCTTTGGTTTATATAATGATGTGTGAGTCATAAAGAAGTATGTTTTCGTTTTGATAATAGCTATCATATCGTGAGTGTCCACTATATACCAGGTGCCTCACCTATGTTATTACCGCCAACTCTGAAAATAATCTTGAGTGTTCAGTGCTGGCCACTCGGGTGAGGACTCTGTCAGTCTGATGGCCAAGCTCCATCTGCGTCCTGACACTGTTCCATGCCGCTGCAGGGGTCTTCCCAAGGGAGTGGCTGTCAGACATCCTGTCTCCACTCCAGCCACCCCATCTTATGCTCTGTCGCCCATTATGCATCCCCATGTTCCCACGATATGTCAAAATTCCCAGCAAGGCGTCAGTCTACAGCTCTAATCAAAGAATGCTTTTAGTGTTCTCCAAAACTTTTTTGATGGTATATATCTATCATTAAAGTTTTCAAAATTTATACCTCCGACAAATATACATTTATAAGCTCTAGAAATTACCGTGGTGCTAATATGCCATGTACATGATATATTAAAAAGGGAACTTCAAAAACATGAGCTACGAGGGACCTGGCTGGCTCAGTCAGTAGGGCATGAGACTCTTGATCTTGGGGTTGTGGGTTAGAGTCCCATGTTGGGTACAGAGATTACTGAAAAATAAAATGTTAGAAAAAAACGTTGAGCTACTTAAAAAATTTTTTTAAATAATTTAAAAAAAAATTTTTTTTTTTTTTTTTTGAGAGAGACAAAGCATGAGCACAGGAGAAGTGGAGGTGGGTGGGGAAACAGAATCTGAAGCAGGCTTCAGGCTCCAAGCTGTTAGCACAGAGCCTGACACGGGGCTCGAACACACAAACTGTGAGATCATGACCTGAGCTTAAGTTGGACACTTAACCGACTGAGCTACCCAGGCGTCCCAAGTTTGAGCTACTTTTGACACACAAATAATAATAATAATAATAATAATAATAATAATAAACAATAATAATAATAATAATAGAGCTACTATGATTTAAGTTTCCACTTTAAAAACTGGAGGAAAAGAGAGAAGATCAAAACCCAAACAAGCAGAATTTGAAAGGAAATAAGGGTAAGCATAAGTCAATGAAACAGAAAGCAGAGAAACTATAAGGAAAATAAGTGAAACCAAAAGCTGGTTCTTTGAGATCAACAAAGGTGATAAACCTGTAACACAACTGACTGGGAAGAAGAAAGAAACAATTACCAATATCAGAATAAGAAAGAGGCCATCATCACTGATCCAACAGACATTAAAAGGATAATAAGGAAATATTATGAACAAATCTATGCCAATACATTTGACAACTTAGGTGAAATGGACACAAAATAATGGAGCTCACTCAAGAAGAAACAAATAATGTAAATAGCCACATACGTATTTTAACAAGTGGATTTGTAATTTAAAAATCTTCCCATAAAGAAAACTCAAGGCCCAGATAGTTCCACTGGCTAATTTTACCAAACATTTGGGGAAGAAATAATACCAGTTCCACACAAAGTCTTCCAGAATGCCGAAGAAGAGCAAATACTTCTTAACACGTTCTATGAAGCCAGTGTTACTCTAACACCAAAACCAGGAAGAGAAACCTACAGACTAATATCTTCAGTGAACATAAATGTTAAAAATTCTCAACAAAACTTTACCAACAAAACATACAAAATTAATACATCATAACCAAATAGGATTATTCCAGAATGTAAGGATGCAAAAATAAACATTCAAAAATCAGTGTAATTCACGATATTAAGGGACTGAAGAAGAGGGGCACCTGGGTGGCTCAGTTGGTTAAGTGGCCAACTTCAGCTCAGGTCATGATCTCCTGGTTCATGAGTTCAGGCCTCAAGCCTGGAGCCTGCTTCAGATTCTGTGTCTCCCTCTCTCTCTGCCCCTCCCCTGCTTTCACTGTCTCTCTCAGTCAAAAATAAATAAACATTTTAAAAAAAGAAAGAAACTGAAGAAGATCTAAATAAATGGAAAGACTCCCCACGTGCATGGATTGGAGGGCTTAAGTGTGTCAATATGCCCCATACTGATCTATAGATTCAGTGCAATCCCAATAAAGACTCAGGCAGAATTTTTTTTTTTTTTTTTTTTTGGTAGAAAATGACAAGCTCATTCTAAAATTTATATAAAAATGCAAAGGACCCGGGCGCCTGGGTGGCTTAGTCGGTTAAGCGTCCGACTTTCGCTTAGGTCATGATCTCACAGTTCGTGGGTTTGAGCCCGCGTCGGGCTCTGTGCTGACTGCCAGCTCAGAGCCTGGAGCCTGTTTCAGTCTGTGACTCCCTCTCTCTGACCCTTCCCTGCTCATGCTGTCTCTCTCTCTCCTAGAAATAAATAAAAAACATTTAAAAAAAATTAAAAAAAATGCAAAGGACCTAGAAGAGCCAAAAAAATTTGAGAAAGAATGAGGCTGAAGGATTTAAACTATCTGATTTCAACACTTAAAAAAACTACAGTAATGAAGACAGTGGGGATAAAATTAGACTTATAAATCAATGAAACAGACTAGAATTCAGAAATAGACCCACACATATATGATCGATTGATTTCTGAATAAAGGTACTACATTAATTCAATTCAGTCAGAATAATATTTTCAACAAATGTGTTGAAAATGTGTTGGTACAGGGGCTCCTGGGTGGCTTAGTCAGTTAAGCGTCCGACTTTCGCTTGGGTCATGATCTCGCGGTTGGTGGGTTCAAGCCCCGCGTCGGGCTCTGTGCTGACTGACAGCTCAGAGCCTGGAGCCTGTTTCAGCCTGTGACTCCCTCTCTCTCTGACCCTCCCCTGCTCACGCTGTCTGTCTCTCTCTCTCTCCTAAAAATAAATAAAACATTAAAAAAAAAAAAAAAGAAAATGTGTTGGTACTGAGATACCACCTCACACCAGTCAGAGTGGCTAAAATGAGCAAATCAGAGCAAAACACGAGATGCTGGCAAGGATGTGGAGAAACGGGCACCCTCCTACACTGTTGGTGGGAATGTAAACTGGTACAGCCCCTCTGGAAAACAGTGTGGACGTTCCTCAAAAAATTATCAATAGAACTCCCCTATGACCCAGCAATAGCACTGCTAGGAATTTACCCAAGGGATATCGAAATGCTGAGACATAGGAGCACATGTACCCCAATGTTCCTAGCAGCACTCTCCACAATAGCCAAAACATGGAAAGAGCCTAAGTGTCCATCAACAGATGAATGGATCAAGAAGATGTGGTTTATCTATACCATGGAATACTACATAGCAATGAGAAAAAATGAAATCTGGCCACGTGTAGCAACATGGATGGACATAGAGGGTGTTATGCTGAGTGAAATAAGTCAGGCAGAGAAGGACAAATATCATATGTTTGCACGTATAGGAGGATTAGGAGGAACTTAACTGAGGAACAAGGGGGAGAAGAAGGGGGAAATGGTGGGGGAAAGGGAGAGAGGCAAACCATGAGAGACTCTTGAATGCTGACAAAAACTGAGGACTGGTGGATGTGGGGGGGAGGAGGGATGGGCATGGAGGAGGGCACTCGTGGGGATGAGCACTGGGTGTTATGTGGAAACTAATTTGACAATAAACTATTTGTAAAAAAAAAAAAAATGTGTTGGTAATATTGTATAGTCATATGTAAAGAAATTAGCCTTAACCTTACACCAGTGAAATGGACCACTGACCTAAAAGTGTAAGACTAATTATAAAGTATTGAACTTATTTTAATTATAAAAAGTGTAAATGATAAAACTTAATTATGAAATTTGTAGAAGAAAACAAGAAAAGATCTCAGTGACCCAGGTTTCACAAATATTTCTAAAATATAACACTAAAAGCACCAATTATAACATATCAATTAAATCATACTTCATTAAAATATAAAAACATTTGTTCTTCAGGACTACTCCTATGGTGCCTCTGTAGGATGGCCCCCATGAATCTTCCATTCATCCCACCCCATTAAAGCACCTTAAATTTCTCTCCATTGAGTTTCACTTCCAGAACATTAGCCCATGCTCACATAATGAGTGTATTTTTCATGACTTTGTGGCTCAGAAGGCTATTGCACCTTCTTGATTCTCAAAATTACTTGTGAAGCAACATGGATGGACCTTGAGGGTGTTATGCTGAGTGAAATAAGTCAGGCAGAGAAGGACAAATGTCATATGTTTGCATGTAAAGGAGGATTAGGAGGAACTTAACGGAGGACCAAGGGGGAGAAGAAGGGGGGAAATGGTGGGGGAAAGGGAGAGAGGCAAACCACGAGAGACTCTTGAATGCTGACAAAAACTGAGGACTGATGGATGTGGGGGGAGGAGGGGTGGGCATGGAGGAGGACACTTGTGGGGATGAGCACTGAGTGTTATGTGGAAACTAATTTGACAATAAACTATTTGTAAAAAATAAATAAATAAATATTACTTGTGGAAAAAAACATTTGTTCTTCAAAACATATGATCATACAGGGGCGCCTGGGTGGCTTAGTCGGTTAAGCGTCCGACTTTCGCGTAGGTCATGATCTCGCGGTTCGTGGGTTCGGCCCCACATCGGGCTCTGTGCTGACTGCCAGCTCAGAGCCTGGAGCCTGTTTCAGTCTGTGACTCCCTCTCTCTGACCCTCCCTGCTCACGCTGTCTCTCTCTCTCTCTAGAAATAAATAAAACATTAAAAAAAAAATTAAAAAAACAAAACATATGATCATACAAATGAAGAGGAAAGCCATAGACTAGTGGAGAATATTTGCAAAAAAACGTACTGACAAAGAACTGTAATTAGAATATATTCACGGGTACCTGGGTAGCTTAAGTCAGTTGGGCATCCAACTCTTGATTTCTGATCATGTCATGATCTAGCAGGTTCATGGGTTGGAGCCCGGCACTGGACTAGCTCTGCACTGTCAGTATGGAGCCTGCTTGGGGTCTTCTCTCTCCCTCTCTCTCTCTCTCTGCCCCTCCCCTCCACTTCTTCTCTCTCAAAATAAACTTAAAAAAACAAAAAACAAAAAACATAATGCTTACAATTCAACAGAAAGACAACCCAATAAGAAAGTGGACCAAAAAACTAAATACACATTTAACTAAAGAAGATACATGGATGGGGGCGCCTGGGTGGCTTAGTCGGTTAAGCGTCCGACTTTCGCTTAGGTCATGATCTCGCGGTTCATGGGTTCGAGCCCCGCGTCGGGCTCTGTGCTGACTGCCAGCTCAGAGCCTGGAGCCTGTTTCAGTCTGTGACTCCCTCTCTCTCTGACCCTCCCCTGCTCATGCTGTCTCTCTCTCTCTCCTAAAAAATAAATAAAACATTAAAAAAAAATTTAAAAAAAAAAAGATACATGGATGGCAAATAAGCTGATGCAAAGATCGTCAGTCCTTAGGGAAAAGGAAAATTAAAACCACAATGAACTACCACTATATACCTATTATAAAGACTGATTAGAGGCCCCTGGGTGGCTCAGTTGGTTGAGAACCTGACTTCAGCTCAGGTCATGATCTCACAGTTCATGGGTTTAAGCTATGTGTCAGACTCCTTGCTATCAGCACAGAGCCCGCTTTGGATCCTCTGTCCCCCTCTCTCTCTGCTCCTCCCCCACTCATTCTCTCTCTCTCAAATGTAAATAAACATTGAAAAAAAAGAAAAAAGATTGACTACACCTAAAGTGGTAGGGAATATGTGGAGCAACTGGAACTTTCCTACACTCCTGGTGGGGAGATGGTACGGTCACTTTAGAAAACTGTTTGGCAATCTTTTTTCTTATGAAGCCATGAGATCCTGACCTGAACCAAAACCAAAAGTCAGACACTTAACCAATGAGTCACCCAGGCTCCCCAGTTTGGCAATGTCTTAGAAACTTAAACATATAGGGATGTCTGGCTGGCTCAGCTGGAAGAGCGTAAGACTCGTGTTCTTGAAGTTGTTAAGTTCAAGTCCCAAATAAGGGTACAGAGATTACTAAAGAAAAAATAAACAAAAAAAATCTATTTTAAACATACATTTATCATATGACCCAGCCTATCCACTCATAGATATTTACCCCAAGGGGAAAGAAAGCAGATGTCCATAGAAAGGCCTGCATAAGAATGTTTATAACTGATTTTAATAGCCCCCAAACTGAAAGAAAAAAGAAAATGTCCATCAGTAGGGATAAGATATCCGTACAATGAAATACTACTCAGCTATTAAAAGGAATAAATTATGGATACACATAACAACACTGATGGATTTCAAAATAATTATCCTCTGTGAAAGAAGCCAGACAAAAAAGAGTACCTATTGCATGATTCCATTTATATAAAATTCTAGCGAATGCAAACTGGTCTGTAGTGACAGAAAGTAGATCAGTGATTTCCTAGAGGCCAAAGGGAAAGGAGAGATAAATTTATTACATAAATGTACAAGGAAACTTTGAGGGCATTGGACATCACTATCTTGATAATGATGACAGTTTTATGGGTATATACATATGTCAAGTGAATAAAATGCATGCTTTAAATGTATACAAGTTAATATGTGTCAATTACATACCTCAGTAAAACTTAAAAAAGAAAGATGGATTAAAATGTAAATATAGGTGTGAATTCTTTTACACCTGGTAGCTCATCCCACCTCAAGGGTCCCCCATGCTGGAGACCCCTGGTTTAGAAAATCCTGTCTGACTTGCATTCTGTAGACTGTGGCCTCTCCTGACATCCAGGGAAGAGAACTCTCTACTGGAGATAACTTCAGATGAATATCAAAGTGCCAGGAGAAATACGATGAAAGTAAATCTTAAATACAAAATATGTATTATGTGGACTGTGCATTAATTTTGCTTAAAAAGTAATCACAAGAAACTCTTAATAATGACTACTTGAGGAGAGAAGTGGCCACGGAGAGTGCGTGGGCAGGGAAGCTTTCACTTTTCCTTCTGCACCTTTCTCTAGTATTTGAATTTTATTTTTCTCCCTTCTTTAAAAGATTTATTTTTAAGCAATTTCTACACCCAACATGGGGCTCAAACTCACACCCCTGAGATTAAGAGTCGCATGCTCCACTTACTGAGCCAGCAGGGCACTCCTGGTATTTGAATTTTCTGCACTTGATATATAGAATACTTTAAGATACTAACAACAGGGCTTACCTAACTAGCAAAGTTATTTGTCTTGGTTTTGTTTTGTTTTATTCTTTTTGCAAGAAGCAATCTTATAAATATTATCTGAGAGGGAGCAAGGAAGGAAAGTAAAGAAGAATGGAGACAGAATACAAGTAAACAATGACTCACAAAACAGGGGCCTGTCCAAGGGAATACTAAAGCCCCAGTGACTATAATATTGGAGCCCTGGGGACAGAGGGAAAAAGCATGGTGACCACATGAGGAAGAAAAAAGTGTCCAAAGACACTGTTGATGAAAATGAAACTAATTTTTTTCTGAGAACTAAGTCTCTCGCCCACTTAAAAAATATCCAAAGAATGTACTGGCCAGGATAATTTTATTTTGTTATATTCTCCTCCTCCTACACGAATATTCTAGTAGCTGGTAGGGAATGGAAGGGGTAGGTAAGAATGAACAGCACTGTTGGAAGCTGAAAGGACAGAACCTACGCGTGTTTTACTCCTCTCTAGAGTGTTTCGATCTCATTGATAGGGCTCCTTTCCTCCAGGCACTGCTGCCTACTCAGTGCGCCTGGCAGGGTTACTGACCAGTCCCACGCTGGCACAGCCAAAGCACGTTTGCTAAAGAAACATGAGGTCATTTCTTTCAAGCAATTAATTGCACAAGACCATGTTTGCTTTCAAAACCAAATTCTGCCATTAAAAAAACAATTAGAGCTAATAAACGAGTTCAGCAAGGTTGCAGGATACAAAGTCTGTATACAAAAATCGGTTGTCTATCTACACACCAGCAAGAAACAATCTGAAAAGAAAATGAAGAAAAAAATTCCATTTATAATAGCATCAAAAAATTTAGGAATAAACTTTTTTAGGAATAAATTTAACAAAAGAAGTGTTAAGACTTACACACTGACAAAAGAAATTAAAGAAGATCTAAATAAATGGAAAGATATTCCGTATTGGTGACTTGGAACACTCAATATTATTAAAATGGCAGTAATACTCAAAGTTATCTACAGATTCAACACAATCACTATCAAAACCTCAGCTGCCATTTTTACAGAGGTTCACAAACCATCCTAAAATTAATATGGAAATATAAGAGATCCAGAATAGCCAAAATAATTTTGAAAAGAGCAAAGCCAGAAGACTCACACTTCCCAATTTCAACACTGCAAGCTGCAGCAATCAAGAATCTGGGGTACTGGCATAAAGATATATAATTCATGGAATAAAACTGAGAATCCAGAAATAAACTCTTACGTCTCTGGTCAATTGATTTTCAGCAAGGGTGCCAACTGAACGGAGAAAGAATAGTCTTTTTAGGAAAAAAAATTTTAATGCTTATTTTTGAGAGACAGAGTGTGAGTGGGGGAGGGGCAGAGAAAAAGGGAGATACAGAATCCAAAGCAGGCTCCAGGCTCTGAGCTGCCAGCACAGAGCCCAATGCAGGGCTTGAACCCACGAGCCGTGAGATCATGACCTGAGCTGAAGTTGGACACTCAACCAACTGAGCTACCCAGGAACCCTGAGAAAAAACAGTCCTTTCAACAAATAGTGTTTCTGAACAATTGGATACCCACATACAGAAGATTGAAGCTGAACCCCTATCTCATACCATATTAAAAAAAACAACTCAGAATAAATCAAAGAGCTAAATGCAAGAGCCAAAAGTATAAATCTTTCGGAAGGAAACATTAGGGAAAAATATTCATAACCTTGGACTAGGAAATGGTGTCTTATTTGACACTGAAAGCATAGGAAACAATAGGGAAAAGTTAGATAAATTAGACTTTATCAAAATTTAAAACTTGTGCATCAAAGCCCACTATCAAGAAAGTGAAAAGATAAACCACAGAACGGGAAAAAATATCTGGAAATGACGTATCTGGTGAGGGTCTAGTATCTAGAGTATATAAAGAACTCCTGCAACTCAACAAAAAAGACTAACAACCCAATCAAAACATGGGCTGAGCTTGAACAGATGTTTCCCCAAAGAAGATATACAAATGGCCAATAAGTATATGAACAGATGCTGAACATCCTTAGACATCAGAGAAATGCAAATCTAGACCACAGGATACCACTTAGCACTCACTAGTTTTGGCTATTAAAAGATGGACAGTAACAAATGTTAGAAAGGGTGTGAAGAAACTGGAACCCTACTACATTGCTGGTGGGAATGTAAAATGATGCAGCCACTTGAGAAAATAGTTTGGCAATCCTTCAAAAAGTTAAATATACAGTTACCATATGACCTAGCAATTCCACCCAAGAGAAAGGAAAACACATGCCCCCATAAGCACTTGCATGCAAATGTTTATTGCAGAAGTATTCACATAGTCAAAAAGTGGAAACAACCCAAGAGTCTGTCAACAGATGAATGGATAAAACATGGTACATCCATACAATGGAATATTATCCAGTCATAAAAAAGAATGAAGTACTAATACATGCTACAGCTTCCATGAACCTTGCAAGCATTATGCTAAATGAGAGGCCAGATACAAAAGGTCACATATTATATCATTATATTTATATGAAATGTCCAGAATACTCAAGTTCATGGAGACAGAATGTAGATTAGGGGCTAGGCGGAGTGAGGGGGTGGGACCACTGATGGGTATGAGGTTTTTTTCTGGGGTGATGAAAATGTTCTGGAATTAGATAGTGATGATGGTTGAGCAACTCTATGAATCATACTGAATCATAACACTTTAGATGAGTGAATTACATGGTATGTGAATTACATCTAAACAACACAAGTTCTGTCCCTGTCTTAATAAATATTAACAATGTTTCACTATGCCTGCAATGGCCCCCATCATCCTCTGCCCCTCCCCCTGTGCTCACACTCTCAATCTCTCAAAATAAATAAATAAATAAATAAATAAATAAATAAATAAATAAATAAATAAATAAATAAATAAATAGAGAAATGTGCGAATACCAGACTTACCAGTCTCTAAGACAGGGCAGGAACTCTCTAGTCCCCACAGACAAGTGAATTTGCCATCTCTACCCCTCTGGCCCCAAACATCCAGTCAGGGCTCTGAGCTACAGGCAACAGAAAAAAAGCTCTGGGTGTTTGAATGGAAAGCAGTTTGTTATGTGTCAGAAACCAAATGACCCTAAAGTTAATGAAGCTTAAGCTCTGAAGTCCTCACTTGCAAGGCCCCCTGTGAACATCCTGTTGGATGGTCTGTAGGAAAGCCAGGCTACAACCAATGGTCATTTCTACATGAGCATTTCTGGAACATTTCTAGATCTAAAGAGATCTAGAAGAAAGAGACCTGAACTGCTCAAAGTCCAGTATTTGGTATGACTTCTGTACTCAGTCTAAATAAATGTTCACAGGGCGCCTGGGTGGCTCAGTCAGTTAAGCGTCCGACTTTGGCTCAGGTCATGATGTCACGGTTCATGGGTTTGAGCCCCACGTCGGGCTCTGTGCTGACAGCTCAGAGCCTGGAGCCTGCATCAGATTCTGTGTCTCCCTCTCTCTCTGCCCCTCCCCTCCCCTGCTCATGCTGTCTCTCTCAAAAATAAATAAAAAACATTACAAAAATTTTTAAGTAAATGTTCACTTTCATACTTATTTTTCCATGTTGATGAATTAGATGATCCAGATGTTATAATTACAGACAAGGATTTTAAAGCAACTGTTAACAGCTATGCTCAGTGTGGTAAATGATACTATGCTCATATTGAATGAACATATAAGAACTCCCAGTAGAGAAATACAAACTACAAAATAATAATTATAATACTGAACTAAATGGAAATTCTAAAACTAAAAATTGAAATATTTGAAAGGAGGCTGGAAAAGTGAGTCTCCAGGATTCTATCCTGGAGGGGTAGGATCAGGAGACTAAAAATTCTTCAAACATAGCCAGGCTGTTCAAAGGGCATCAGATAGTCAGAAAACACAGCAAATGTCCTCTAAAGCCTGTGACCCAGTTCTAATAAAACAAAATGGAAAGTATCTTGATAAAAAGAGAAAAATATGAGAAAGGATGACCTCTTCTCCTCTACTCTTCTTTCTGCCTTGAACTGCTGTGTCATGAGAACATGATGATGCTTGGTGCTATAGCAGCCATTTTGCAACTTTGAGGAGAAGTAGTGAGAAGAAGCTAAAGCTGGAGCCCTAATACTGAAGATCTGCTAAACTACCATGGAAACCCCCACATCTGGATTTCTTGTCATGTGAGATAATAAACTTCTCTGAACTGGATATCTGTCACTTAAAGTAAAACTAACTAAAACTTAGTTTTCTCTTGAAAATGGAGAGATCTGGGGGCACTGGTGTGGCTTAGTCAGTTAAGTGTCCGACTCTTGATTTTGGCTCAGGTCATGATCTCGTGGTTCATGAGAACAGGCAATATCAGGTTGTCGAGTAGGACTCTGAGCTGACAGCATGGATCCTGCTTGGATGGTAAAAGCCACATAACATAAAAATTTCCCCTTAGCCATTTTGAAGTGTACAGTTCAGTGGTGTTAAGCACACTCACACTGTTACACAATAATGTAACCATCACCATGGTCCATTTCCAACATTTCCATCCTTCCAAACTGAAACTCTGTCCCCGTTAAACACTAACTTTCCATTGCCCCTTACCCTGGGTCCTGGCAGCCACCATTCCACATTCCGTCTCTATGAACTCGAAGTCTGTAGGTACTCCACATATGTGGAACCACACAGTACTAATCCTTTTGTGTCTGGCTTAGTCACTTAGCGTAATGTCCTCATGGTTCATCCATGTTGTAGCCTGTGTCAGAATTTCCCTCCTTTTTAATGCAGAATAGTATTCTGGCACATGTATATACCACATTTTATCCACTCATCCAGTCAGAAACATCTGGGTTACTTTCACCTTTTGGTTATTTGTGAATAATGCTACTATGAACCCGGGTGTACAAATACCTGTTTAAGACCCTGCTTTCGATTCTTTTGTGGACCTGGCCTTTGACCTTCCCCAAACCAGTCAAGTTCCCAACCTTGGCATGGAATTCTCTATGCCAGTCTGTATCCCAATGGGAAAGAAAGAGAAGCCCGGGCTGGGCTCTCAAGTAATACCATGAGAAAGACTCTGGAGCCAGAGCTGAACTGGCTGGGAACTCCAGAGCAAGTTCCTAGTCCCTCCTGATGGAGGCTGAATCAGGGACAATGGGACAAGAAGCAAAGAAGAATGGGACGTCCCTTCTGCCTCTGCGGGAGGAGACACATACCACTGCATGGAGGAGAGGAGCGAGACAAGGAAGGCCTCTGTTCCCCAAAAGGGCAGGCATGCTGCAGAGGAGGCCCCAGAGGTTCAGGAAAGGGCAGCCCAGGCTGTAGGAGCAGAGGTTATGAAAAGAGTGCAGATGCCCAGACTGGTGCTATTCAGAAGACCTCAGTTACAAGGGTCCCAGCATGGGGATGGAGAATGAGGGAGGAGGTGAGAGGGTGCAGGAGTTTGGAATGCTCCCATTTGACAGATGGGCCCTAGCTCAGTCACCTCCTGAAGTACAAGAGGCACAAAAGCAGAAATGCAAAGGGCCAATGGGGTAGGGGCTTAATGCTGCATGGTGGGTCTATAACTTTGGCCTTCAGGGTTAGGCGCTTTCGAATTTTAGTGAAAGGGTGGGCAGATTACAGCTGTGGGCAAAAGCAGGCTCCAGACACCTGTGAATCCCTCTCCCTGTCTGCCATAAGCAACTTTCAACTGGCTACATGATAGCTTTTGGTGCCCAAGTGTCTAGGTTCAGGTACCAAATGATGACAGCCTGGGAACAATACAGCCACTAAGTGGAAAACTGATTGCCCTGTGAAACTCTGAACATCTTCAAGTATAAAGATGACCTAAATCACCATTTCAATGTCAGGACCAAGGTACAGACTCAGGGCTCTCATTTTTGCCTGGATCACACTTAGGGGCCCTGCTGATACCCAAGGAGCCAAGGGGGACTGCTGGTGGGGACATTGCTTCAAGGGCCTCCCCCTTGGTGACTCTAACCCTAGGATCTTCCCTGATTTGATGCAGATGTTCATGAAACCCTCCCAAGCAAACTGGGGCTCGCAGGAAGAACTCAAAGGCAAGCTGTCTCTTTAAATCCAGAAAACTCACGTTCCAGACTGTTTTGGGATTCCAGGAGTCTGTGAGGTGAGCCTGGTCTTGGCCACAGTGACATAAGTCTGAAGCCAGATCAAGGTGCCAAGGAGCCTGTTGGCTCAGCTTTTTACTAATGCTGGAGCCAGAGCCAAAGATGGCTTGATGTCTCCGTGTCCCAGTGATGCAATGTCCCCATCAGCACCTCTCCTGCATGCCCAGCTTTAGGGCTGTAGAAAGCTGTGTATTATATAGGCTCTTGAGCTTGGGTACTCAGGGCAAAAGTCTCCACTCTGCTCCCTAGTACTGACCAGACCGATGGAAGAGCCCATCCACACTGAGATCCCACAGGAGACCAAAGGCTCCTGAAGAAGTTTCTGGAGGCCATGTCAGCAACTAGAAGAAGGAAAAAAACAGGTTAGCTGGGTCACTCCTATGATATAATAATAGCAGTAAACCTTTATTGCTCCATACCAAATAAATCCCACTTAACCCTCACAGGTCCATGTGGTATTGCCATTACTGACATTTTAAAGATGGGAAAAATCAGGCTCAGAGGGGTCAAGCAACTTCCCCAGGGTCACACAGCTAGTAAGTAGCAAAGCCAGGATTCAATCCCAGGCCTATCTGACTTGATCTCCTACTGTGTCCACCTCCCTGTTTGAGAGTATTGGTCCTTCTGGCCCTTACTCCCTGTGGTCATGGCCACGCCCCCTCCAGGGCAGGGGCCAGTGTAGAAAAGAGAGAGCTTGTCATTGTACACTCTGCTGGACAACAACAAGCCGGCTGCTCTCCATGATCCTCATGTCACCTGCAGATCACTACCTTAACTTGCAGTCATCTTAGACCACTGGCTCTGGGAGGGACTTGGTGCAGAATATAGATCCTCAAACAACCTAGTGGGGAATGCAGGTCACCCACGTGACTCAAACTCACTGGGATCCTTACTTGAATGCTCTTTGAGTCTGAGGATCATGATCTGGGATGTGGAGAGAACAGGACATGGAGAAAAGCAGTGGGACAGCACCTTCCACACTAGGGCCATCCGGCCTGGGGACACACAGTTGAGGCCAAGGCTTAGAGTCAGGGCAGTGCCCTGGTGGCCCTGTTTCTGCCTACGGTCAGCCCTGCTGCATATTATACTTTCCTTCCCAGAGTGCTGAGGAGAGCCTGCTGTGGTGGACTTTCTGGGCACATCCCCTTGTTAGGCCTGAAGCTCTCATCCCCAGGGGATGGGGGACAGGGTTGTTCCTTGCTGAGAGTCCAGAGCTGAGTTCCTCTCTGGGCATTGAACTCGCAGGGTGGGAGTGCCTCAAGGTCACACCTCCTCTCCAAGTGCAGCCTTAGTCTGATAACTAACTGGCCAATGCCAGTCCAAAGGCCTGGACCCCTTCCCTTAACTAGGAACACTGTAAAGGATCACCCCACATCCAGAGCCTCCCAAAGAACTGGCTGTGGGCTCTGGAATTTGCTCTGCCCAGCTGCTCTCCCTCCCTCAGAAGGGTGGCTCTTGGGAGCACTCCCTAGGGAAGCTCAGGGGAACCTCATCTTAGCGTCGTCTTCCCAGTGATCTGACCTACGCTACCAGAACTCTGCCTCCCTCTTCCTCTCACAGCTTCTTGTAACTCTGTCATAGTTATCATTTCTCAACAAGAATATACATTCAGTGAGAGCATATGCCACCTGCTTTTGTCCACCTTCCCCAGCAAGACTCAACTGGCAGGTAAGCTAAGTAATGACCAGTGACCAGCTTAGTAATTCATGAACACTAAGGCCAAAGCCCATCCATCCAGCTCCATCGCACACTCCACTGGGAGGAGGGAGGATGGCAGGGGTGGGACCTAGTCTCCACGGAACTCAGTACATCCTTCCCCTCAAAAAAACAGTTGAATGAGCAAGGTTGGAGAAATCTGGCTAGCTCACCCATTCCCTCGCTCTCAGAACAACCCCAGGTATACACATGGGCCCCCAGCAGCCCTGTGACCCTACTCATCTAGCTGCTTTGGACTGGACTTGGGGGGTGGGAGAGAGTTGTCACTTAACCCTTGTTGGGCCAGTAAGACTCTCCTTCCTGGGAATTTACTTGGTCATGGAGCCTGGGAAATATTGAGAAACTAAGGCCTGTCCTAGGATACCAAGTCTTCCCCATCCAGGTTCCAGCTTTTCCTGAGTCCCGAGTCTCCACCCTTGGATCCCGTGAACCACCCCTGCACCTTTAGGAGAATCCCACTAGCAGCTCCAGGGAGCCCCCATAGATCTCTGCCTTCTCGCAACCATACTCCCCACTAACAATGTGAGGTTCTGAAGTACGCTGAGCACCAACCACAGCTACATTCTGAGGATTTACCTGAGACACCATTTCCAAGATCCTTCTATCTCTAGAGCTTACTATGTAGCAGGTACTCGACTCATGCCTGGGCGTGAACAAATATATGAATGCTACTTGTTGTTAGAAGAAAATACGTTCGAAGTGGAAAGAAAAACAAACCCTCCAGAGTGAAATATCAGAGTCCTTCATGCTAAGGCCCGTAGTGTGGCCACATGAGTAGTCACATGGTCACTGTGCTTGGCAGATGTCAGCTGCCCTGCTCCTCCTTCCCCCTCCAGAGACAAAGATGTTGGGCAGAGTCTCACCCAGGCTCTGGGAGAAGGCTCCCAAGGCCAAGTGCACCCCTTTCACTTATTGAGTTTAAAGCCACTGGGGGAGAGGGAGCTTTTCTTTCTCCTTCCTGAAGATGGAGAACAAGAACCTCTGAGTTAACATCATCCCTTCCAGATGACGTCCAGGCCTTGGGCAGAGCTGTGGTGGGACCATAAGGACAAGGCAAGTCACAGGAATTCCTCATTTAATCTTCACATGGGACAATCGGTCCCTGTTTCCAGAGTAAGAAATTGAGGCATAGAGCTGACATTAAATAACTCATTCAAGGTCACAGAGTAGTAGTGGCAGAGCTGGAACTCACAGCTAGTGTCTGGCCTCAGGCTGGGTCCTCTGGTCTATGGGCCTCTGCTGCGGTGACCAGGTGGGAGAAGAGACAGGGCAGGGCTCGCCCACTTCTCCAGGCTGACTGACATGGGGCTGAAGGCACCCCATGCTGTGTCGGGGTGACACAAGGACCCTCTGTGGGCGACTTCTCAGATGGGTTCTTTGTGCTTCCCAATGCCTGATTGTGCATTCTGTCATATACTGTGCAAGGAGCAAAGAGAAACTGTACTGACAAGGGGCAGAGAATAATGACCACACTGTTCCCGGTTACTGGCCAGCCAGTCCCCATTGGGCCTGGGGGAGGGGCAAGGGCAACAGCCACACACTAGGGCCCCAGGAGCTGAGGGTGTCTTTTTCCTCTGGGGCAGGCAGGGGAGGTGGAAAGGATCCCAGAGGAAGAGGAGAGAGCAGGAGGGCCTTTTCTGGAAGACAGCCAGTCTGCCCAGGCCGAGGAGATCCTAGAACAATCCACCCAGCATGGTGGCTCTAATTTACAGCTGGGGTCTAGGCCCCAACTGGCAGGAACGAGACCAGCTGGAAGTTGTGACCTGCCCGTCCCCAGGCAGGGATGGTGCTGAGTGAATGCTCATGCCTTGCATTCAGATGACAGCAGCTGGTTCCTGGGGTAGCCCTGCTGGGTTCTGTCTTTCTCAGGGCAAAGGTTTCAAGCCCGGGGCAGAATGCAGGGTCCCCCCAAGGCAAAATGTTCTGGCAGCAAGGAGAAAGGAAGAAAGGGGGAAGACAGAGCAACTGCTCCAGACTCCTCCAGAAACCCTACAACAACAGAGAGAGAGCCAAATGTTCAAACACCGGGGCGCACCCAGCTATAAATTCACGATGGCCCTCACACCTCCACAGGCACTGCAGGGCTACCTGTGAGACAGGCACTGGGACCTGTGACTTGGGAGCACAGAGGAGCTTGGACACAATGGAAGCACCCGCAAAGTAGCAAGCAGTCACAGAGAGGGCTTCTGGTGGCTCAGGCAGCACCCAGTGGGGCCCACGCTCTGGGGCGGGGGAGTGGAGTGAGACCACAGGCTGGTCCCTGAACTCTGTGATGACTGTGACCACAGCCCTCCCACCTCCTCCCCGCAGGGAAGTGCCCATCCTCCCCTCGGCAACCCTGCCTAGGCTGCTCAGCCAGCATGCTCCCGCCACCTAGTGGCAGGTCTGTGCTCCTCACCTGGAAGAGCCACTGGAGCAGGGGCACAGGGCATTCCCGGGTGTGCAGGTAGAGGTTGCTCAGGAGGCCGCTGCGCAGGAAGGAGAGCTGCTGGGCCAGCGGGCAGCTGCGGAGGCAGAGGAATGAGGTTAGGGGAGGGCTCCACTCAGCCAGCCTCGTGGCCCCCTCTCAACACGCCCGTCTCACTAAAGCTGCAGGGGATTTCCACATTTCCGTATTTCAGCTTCACCAGGTGCCAGAATCACATCAGTAACTGCTGTGGACAAAAACACTTAGAGCCCTTGATGCTAGGAACTGTCAGAAGGAAAAACAATCCACGCCATCACCAGAATCGTTTGCTCTCCATGAACACCTCTCAGTGTTTTAAACACTTGATTGGATGGTGCGTTTTGTCCTTTCCATTTAATGGAGGGGAAAACTGAGGTATTTACCAAGGTTACAAAGAGGCTCTGTGTGGAGATGAGGAGAGAACCCAGGGGTCACCTCTTAGCCAAGGGCCCGGGCTGCAGTGGGCAGACAGAATTACCCTCGGGGCCCACGTGGGGCCAGCATCTGGGATCTGGTTACACAGAGCATTTCTGCCCCGTCTTGTGTTTTTCCGAAACAAAGGACACCTGAGAAGATGGGAAAATAACAGAAAGGGGCCCAAGACAGAGACATTCTGGGAAGGAAATAACAAATAAGGGTGTCACAGAGGATTCTTCAGGAACCATGTGAGTGAGGAGCAGAGTCAGGGGGTGGGGGGTGGCACTCAGACATGCCTCATGCTGGTGCCCATACCCTGGATCTCCTCTCACGACAGGCCCCTGATGGGCTACAGGGAGCTGTCAGAAATCAATCCACCAGTGGGGCGCCTGGGTGGCTTAGTCGGTTGAGCATCCGACTTTCGCTTAGGTCATGATCTCGCAGCTCGTGGGTTCGAGCCCCGCGTCGGGCTCTGTGCTGACTGACAGCTCAGAGCTTGGAGCCTGTTTCAGTCTGTGACTCCCTCTCTCTCTGACCCTCCCCTGCTCACGCTGTCTCTCTCTCTGAAATAAATAAAACATTAAAAAAAAAAAAAAAAGAAAGAAATCAATCCACCAGCATGGAGAGGAGCCTAGCTTGGAATACTCTGTGGCCCTTGTAGACCATCCAGATAAACAGGACCCCAGGTCCCTGTAAAACAACTTGAACTATTTCATGTGGTCGCAGAGCCTCTGTGGGAAGGTGCTTTTGAAGTCACTTCAGAGGGGCTGGCTGGACTTCACCACCCTTCCTGGGTACCCCCAGGGAGGCTGGGTTTGGGGTAGGGTTCTCTTACTCTCTGCATTTTGTGAATGTTCTTTTGCTCTCTTTTTCTAGGTGATGTCCCAAAGGCAATGAGTATGGATTCTAGGAAATGAAAAAGTAACTTCATGTCTGTTCTTTTTTTTAAATTTTTTAAATGTTTATTTATTTTGAGGGAGAGGCAGAGTGCGAACAGGGGAGGGGCAGAGAGAGAGGGAGATACAGAATACAAAGGTGGCTCCAGGCTCCAAGCTGTCAGCACAGAGCCCGATGTGAGGCTTAAACCCATGAACTGCGAGATCATGACCTGAGCCGAAGTCAGCCGCTTAACTGACTGAGCCACTCAGGAGCCCCTGTTCTCCTTTTTAACGGCCAGATCCAGGCAAAGAACATTTCAGATAGCATTAAAAGTCATGACTCTAGATAGAAATTTCGTTGGTCAGCCCAACCTTCTCCTTTTTAAAAAGGACATATTTTAATCTGCCAGGAACAGAATGCTCCAAAAGTAAGATTCTCCTCTGAGCCAAGTTGCTGTCTCTTTGAGTATATCCAGGCAATTTACAAACTGTATATTTTTTTCCCAAATTATTTAAGTTCAGAGGAGAAAGCGGCTTTGTTCCTATGTCTATGAAGCTGACCGCTCTGAAATAGACCTTTATTTGTACATACGAACACGTGTGCACCCCAGGGCTGCTGGCACACTCCGCTCTAATTCACGTGCTCGGTCACACGGACACTTTCATGGGCTGACCCCGCAATGCACGCATGGTTCGAGCCCAGCACCCCGAATACAGACAATAACCAAGTGAACAATGCCTGGAGACCTCACAGATTTGCAGGTCCTGGCCAGGAGCCATGTGGCAAGGAGGCTGGTGCTCCGGAACTCTAAGGAGACTCTGGCTCTGGCATTCTGCTCAGGGGGCACCCCACCAGTTTCTCAGTAGGGGAATTGACTGCACAAGCCCCTGTTGGCTCAGATCAACACATTTCCAACTGCTGCTCCCAGGGAGAGATACCCTTCGGTTACAATGTCTCCTTTTTCGGCTCTGCCAGCCTTGCAGCAGCCCAGGATCTGCCAGAGAAAAGATCAGTCAGTCTGCCTTCCAGTTCACTGTGGCCCAGTTAGGTTTAGGCTGTAAGACAAGAAGCAAGAGATAGGCAGAAAGGGCATGGTCCGGCTGTGCCTTGAAAGGAATGGCTTTCAAGGAATTCTGTGCTTAGAGCTATGTGAGATGCAAGGAATCTCCTCTGTAGGCTGGATCCCAAGCCTAGTGTATGCATGCTCAGTCTGTGCTCTGTGAGGGCAGTACTGCTTCACCTTGCTGAAATTATGAGCCCTCTCCCTTCAAAGGAAGGGATAAGGCTGATTTGTGCAGACACTGCCCTGGATCAGAGATCTGTGCCCGGAGGGGGAGCCTGGAGGAAAAGGGTGGGGAAATTAGGTATGTGTGCCTAAAGCTCAAAACTCTTGGGTTACAGAATCCACTGTTTGTTTGCAAAAACCCACTTCACGTCCACAAGCAGAGAATGCTGACCCTGGGTCGAACTGGGTGCCTTTGCCTGCTGCAAAGCCAATGCTAAGTCAGAAGTTATCCTGAGAATGTCAGAGGACCCAGGAGTGAGAGGGGGAGGGACAGGGCCTCCCGGGCAGCACATGCCAAGCAGGCCTGGCTGGGCAAGAGGCCTCAGCTGTCAACTCTGAGGATCCCAGTGACAGGTTCCCATCTGGGATTAGAAGCAGCCACCATCAGAATACTGTCCAGCCACCTGTGGCAAGGTATAGGAACAGAAGGAAGTAAGGAGGGGGGAGTGGAAATTGATGAGAGGGGATTAACCCAAAAGGGGAATCACACAAAAGACCAGCTTGGGTCAGCATGTTGGGCTCCTGGGGCAGAGTTGTGACCTTCTACTTGCACTGTGTGTTTCTGATAATGCCTCTGTATCTTCGTCCATTTTGGGGGCAGTAGTCCTGTAGGGCAAAGGATCTAAACGCGTTGGGAATCCCAACTGATGGCAGAGGGATAAGCACCAGTGTAGTTATTTATACAGTATCAGTTTCTGTATCTTTGCCAAGTTCCTCAAATGCAAGTTGAAGTCAAATGCCTCAGGAGAACAGAAAGGAGTAATAGTCAGAGCCTTCATCCCTGCTCCTCCTCTTTTTCTTTCTTTCCTTTGTTTAAACATGAGTGAGCACCCTTCGAAGGCAGAAGTCCAGGGATCCCAGCAACGACCCAGCCGGCTGCTTCCGATGACTCTTTATTTTGGGGGACAGCTGGAGCCAGTTGGGCAGCTCGGCTCTGTCCACACTCTGTAACTGCTGGATTTATTTCACCCAGGCTACAACCCTAGCATGCCAGTGAGACAGGGAAACCGAAGGGACTCCCATGAGAAAAAAAGCTGTTTTTTTTCCTTTGCTTCCTTTCCGGTTTCTATCCTTGCTAGGACCTGCACGCCCACCTCACTTAACACATGCCTTGTAATGCAAATCGCCTATGTCCTCCTTGTAAGGGACAAGGAGTTAATGATTCCCAAGAATAAACAACACCTAAGGAAGGACCAAGTGAGAACCAAGAAAGCTATCATATGCATATTAAAAAAAATTTTTTTTAATGTTTTTTTTATTTCTAGGAGAGAGAGAGAGAGAGACAGCGTGAGCAGGGGAGGGTCAGAGAGAGAGGGAGTCACAGACTGAAACAGGCTCCAGGCTCTGAGCTGGCAGTCAGCACAGAGCCCGACGCAGGGGCTCGAACCCACGAACCGCGAGATCATGACCTAAGCGAAAGTCGGACGCTTAACCGACTAAGCCACCCAGACGCCCCTATCATATGCATATTTCAGACCACCAGAGCTAGACATCTCCAAGCCAAATCCGCTGGCTCCGAGGAATAACACCTGGGCCCTCATCTTTGTTCTAACTGGTTCCTGGATGTCTGAGAAGACACATACATCAGACCACCATCCTCAATAAAAACCCTAGATCCCAAACAAAGACGAGACTCCCGCTCTTTTCCTTTCCCAATCTTCTGATTGCTCTGACCCTATCTATCTTCAATAAACTCTACTTTCAGCTTCTGGCTCATGTTTGATTTCCACCCTGCGTGAAGGCCAAGGACCATCCTGGCTGGTTCTGCGAGGCCCCACCCCTTCCTCCACCTCCCAGGTCCTTGGACCAGGCTTGCTGCTGTCTCCACGAAGTGGAAGAGGTCCTGGCAAAACAAGAGCTGGGACCACAGGCCTCAGGGAGATCCCCTGCACAAGCACATTTACATCCACACGGCTCAGACCTGCCCACCTCCTCCTGCCTGCAGGAGTGTTCATGGAGGAAGGGCTCCCTAAGGACACACTGTGAACACCTCACAGGAATAATGGCGGACACTCTGAGGACAAGTGTAGTGCACTCTGTGGGGGCCCAGGGAGGACCATGAATAATTCAGCAGGCCATCTCCACCCTTCCTACAGAGTTTGCCCCTGAGCTGCATGTGGGCATAGGTCCCAATGTTTCTCTACTTGGTGGTGGTGGCGGGGGGTGTATCAGATTTCCTTTTGAACTGCTGTCAAGGGAGGGGAAGGTTCAGTCCCTGGTACCAACTTCTGTCATAAAGGTGTGTGACTTTGGTTCCAGGGAACTGACCTGAGGTCATACACCCAGCTGAGTGATGACGAGGGTCATCCAGGCCACCTCCAATCCCGGGGCCATGGGCTCCAGGAGATGTGTTCTTGCACATAAACCTGTATAGGTGCAGCCCGGGAGAGAGGCCTGGAGCCCGGATGCTGAGGCTGCCCGCACTTGCCCGGTAATCTGTGCCAAGATTCCCCACTTTGTACAGTGGGAAGGAAGACGATATCCCTCTTCACAGAAGAGTAAAGAGACGTGGATCTATTTCAAGAAGTGGTTTTTAAAAGTCGCATTCACTTTTTGCCCTAAAACCTCTCATATTAAAAACAAGATGTGTTCATTTAGAAAGTTCATAAAATACAGAGGAATGTAAGGAAAATAAAAGTTACCTGTAATCTCACAAGAGTGTTAGCTTTTTGAATGGCAAAAAATCAAACCATATTGCCTCTTGAGAGATCAAGTAACCTTTTATTCTTCCTCCATTTTTGTGTTTCCGGCTGAGCACAGTGGGGTAATTATTGAACCACTGTTTCCCTCTCTTGCGTCTGGGTTTAAGTCCTTGGCACAAGCAGGAAGTAAAAGATGACCCTAAGGCTAAATGGTGACCTTCAGGAAGTGGCCCTTACCCACTGCACAGCAGGGGCCCCCTGACCTGACCGTGTGTGAGGTGGGGAGGTCATTCCTCCAGAAGGGCTCTCGGCTCCAGGGGCTGGCAAAGCCAGCTCTATGGTGCTTCATTAGCATACTTGAGGAAGGAGGGTCTGAATTCCTCGCTCCAGGGAGGCTGGCCGGCCACCTGGCCCCATTTGGCAGGGCTGCTGGGCTCCTGTGTCACCACTGCATGGGCCATCTCGTCTGTCAAAACAGTTCCTGCTGGCAGTCCAGTCTGGGACAGGAAACATGCTGTCTGCACAGACCACGGCCGGCTGAGGCAGCTCTGCGAGACGCCTTCCTCTCCCCTGTTCTTTCCAGGCCATTCTCGGGTCCTCTCCTTTCTCCAGAGCCACTACCCTTCTTTTCCTGTCACCCCTTGTTTCTTGTTTTCCCTTTTCATCATCCCCTTTATTAGACACATGGCGATGTGAGCCGTTACCAACATTCAGACATGCAGGTCTGATCGCCTCACAGCACATCCGGGGCTACATGCCAGATAGTTATTTGTATATAAAGATGTTCTCCACCACACTGCTTATAGGAAGGTTGGAAGTAACATGTATGTTGAGAAAAAGGAAGAAAATGCTTAAATATGTTGGGGCATCAATGCCACGCAATATTATTTCACTGTTCACGTTACGACTATTTGAGAAATTTGGCCTTGTTTGAATACCACATAATGTATATTTAGAAGACAATCGAGGAATTCTGAACACCAGCTAATATTAACGGTATGAAGAATTTCTATTTTTTTGGTGTAATAATGACATTTAAGCTATACCTAAAGGGAATCCTAAAAAAAATAAAGGTAGAGTCTTATCTTTTAGAGACACAAAGTGAAATACTTACAGATTAAAGTATATGTGCCTGGAATCTGCTTAAAAATAATCCTGAGGGGATGGGGCACCCCGGTGGCTCAGTTGTTAAACCTGCGACTCTTGGTTTTGCCTCAGGTCACAGTCCCAGGCTTGGGGGATGGAACCCTGCGTTGGGCTCTACGCTGAGTGTAGAGCCTGCTTGGGATTCCCTCTTCCTGTCCCTCTTCTCCTCCCTTGCTCACTCATGCTCTCATGTTCTTTCTCTACAAAAATTCTTCAGGGGACAATGTTAGTGGGCACCGGTGGAGATGGCACAAGACTGGTTTTGAGTTGATTTTTGGAAGCTGAGTGATGAGTATATGGAGAATTATTATACTGTTCTCTCTACATAAATTATGTAAAGCTTGAAACTTCCTGTGATAAAAAGTTTTAAAGGAAAGACATCAAAATGTTGTTACCTTTCTATCATGAAATCAGATGGGTTTAGAATTAATGAAATAGACATAGGAAAATGCTAAATAGCTGGAAAAGACAACAAAATTCCTGCTTCCAAGAGACCACAGGGATAGTTCAGGCTCTGTGTTCCCTGCCAGCTGGTATGGCTTCCTCTCCATCCCCTTGGCCACCAGAGCCCAGCAGGGCGCTGGCCACACGAGCACGAGTGGATGGCCACTGGACTGAGTCCCATGGGCTTTCACTCTTATTTTTAGAAATATGAACTCACAACTGCAAGTGCTGGGTGTCACTGTGGCAAAGTTTTAAAATTCCCTTAAAAAGCAACATAGTCAGCGTCTGTGTGAAAATGAACGTAAATTTCCTTCCACAGAGGAGAGCAACAGGGCAGCCGTCCAATGTTAACACAGCGTGCACTTACGGCCGGGACAGACTTTTCACGATCAGCACTGCACACTGACTGAAGCGTGGTGTCTCCAATGAGCAGATGGAAGTGACGATGACGTGCTCTGGAAAACTGCTGGATGGCCCAGAAAGTGGCTCTAGTGTTGATGGAGACATAACCCCAAAGGCATGTATGGTGAGTCTGACTAAAGCTGTTCCACAAAACTGGGGTGTGGGGGAGGAAAAACCAATATGAATACGGAAATAGACAACTGACCTAGTATTTGCTATAATATGGGCCTTTTCAAGGTATGTGCATTTAAATCAGTAAATTAAATATTATAAGTAGACATTGTGACCGTTTCATCTATATCCCTGAAAATGGACACATCCAAATAGGCTAAAACACAGCTTTGCATTTCCTCCTTTGGGGCAGTCCTTAACACTGGGCTCCGTGAGGGAGAAGGCCTGGCCATGCCATGCCGACATTTACCTGAGGAAGAGCCCTTCCAGATGGCTACGTGGCTTCAGGTGTGAACAGTCCAGGATGCAATGCAGGGGGTGACGCCTGGGTAGAAACACAGTCTCACCGGGATGTACTGGTGGGATGACCTGCAGTTTCATGGAGAACCTCTCCACCAGCATCCTGCCAAAGCAAGGAGCCAGAGAGCCCAGGGTCAGGAGGCGCACCTACCTCTCCTCTGCAGCATGAAGTGAGGCAGGGGAAGGCCTGCGGGTGCCCCTGCCCCATAGCTAGGACCTGGTGGGGAATAAGACTGGGGGGGAGACAGCGCCACCTGCTGATAAAGAAGGAGCCTATGAGATGCAGACAAAGGAACTCTTCGCCATCCCACTCTCTGTTGTGCACCCCAATCCCTTCCTTGGGGCCTTAGTCCAGGAGCCACAAGTCCTGGTCCCAAACCCAGTACCGCCCATTGGCTTTGTTCAGCTCAAACTTTCAATGAGTGCCCACAATACGTGGGTGCCACGTACAAAAGGATGAGTCAGGCATGGGCTGCCACTGCACGCCTAAGAGAAGGGTAAACAGAATCACCACAATAGCCATCAGCAAGTAGGCCAGCCATAGAGCTGCCCATACGCTGCTGCCAGGGGCAGAGAAGAGAAGCTCTGGGTGCAGCCAGGGTCAGGGAGGGCATCCGCACAATGAAGGACCCTGGACTCCTCTGCTGTGGCACCAGTCCTCAGGCTCTTATGATAAGGACTCCCCAGGAAAGTGTGCTTAAAATACAGACTCCCAGGGGCGCCTGGGTGGCTCAGTTGGTTAAGCGTCCGACTTCGGCTCAAGTCAGATCTCATGGTTCATGGGTTTGAGCCCCGCATCAGGCTCTGTGCTGACAGCTCAGAGCCTGGAGCCTGTTTCAGATTCTGTGTCTTCCTCTCTCTCTGCCCCTCCCCCGCTCATGCTCTGTCTCGCTCTGTTTCAAAAATAAATAAACTATAAAAAAAAATTTTTTTAAAATACAGACTCCCAGCCCCTGCCCTGCCTCGTGCATCTGTGTAGTAGAACAGAGCTGGGTCCCACGGACAGGGAAGTAACAGAGAGAAGAGGGGACACATTCCAACTCTATAGGGAAGGATAAAAATTGTCAGGATGTAACAAACCATTTAAGAGGGAATGGGGGAAAGGGAGGCAGTTAAGGCAATTCCTAAGAACAAAGTAAATCTCCATACCATGAAGGACCGGCCACAGTGCACTGGTGGATGAAAACAGCAAATTTCAGAATAGGAAGTGTGTCTGTGCGTGTGCATAGGTATACACACAGACATATGTACGCACACACACATTCTTAGACACATGAAAAAACCCACATATATCTGACACACCCAAATATGAGCTGGAGTCATCCCTAGGGAACAGGATTGGGGGGAGGGGAAGAGGAGACATTTCCTGTTTATTTCATACAACTGTGTTCTGCTTGATTTTTGTAGAGATGTAACTGACATATAACACACATTTAACAACAATAACAACAGCGAAATCAAACAAGCTACAAGCGCTGCATCCCGTCCTCTTACTGGAGGATGGCCTGAGCCCTGACACAGTGAACATGGAGAGGGAACAGCACTCGGGGCTCCCGTTAGGGTCTGGGACACGAGCAGCTGGCACCAGAGGGGGAGCAGCGAGGCTGGAAGTCCACCACTTGCCCGACGAAATCTGTCTCACTTTCTGGCCAAGTGACCCAAGAAAAGGTGCTGACGCACATCATAAGGTCGTCCTGAGGATGAAGTGACACAATGCTTGGAAATGAGATGAAAATACCAGGGAGATTCTGATCCTGTAGCCTTTTGCAAGCAGCCTCTGCAAACCACCACACAAATGGTAAAATGATCTCCTGTTTTGTTAATTTCTTTGCCATTTAAGTTTTTGAGTATCTAGGGCTTATGTTGGTTTTGTATTTTAAAAAACGTACAAGTTGTTATAAATCTATAGGAATTAGGCTCATCTGTAAAAGGGTCTTAGCCTTGTCCCCCAAACCATCACACAAAGGGACTTTTGTGATACTAAATATAATGTATGTGCATTATTAAGAATTCTGAGATGACTCTAAAGTATCTAATTGGGGATTTCCTGTGCAGGCCCAAAGTGAGGATAAAGGATGATGCTGTGGTTCAAATATTCCCTCCTCCCCCTCCCCACACACATTAAAGTCTTTTAACTTTAAGAAACAGAG
Source organism: Proteles cristata cristata (assembly GCA_017311185.1). Lineage (NCBI taxonomy): Eukaryota > Metazoa > Chordata > Mammalia > Carnivora > Hyaenidae > Proteles > Proteles cristata. The sequence goes on from JAESUZ010003943.1 coordinate 2,190,352, forward strand.
ACCGTAAGATGGCATCCATTCAAGATGCAAGCCAATCCTTAAAGCGTGAGAGGATGTTCTGGCTCTGGAGGCTTGTGGGGGTCTCTTCTACAACGGGCATCTATGGCAGCCATGTGACTCCTGGTCACAGACAACTGTTCTGGCAGATGGTGGCTGGCCCCCAGGCCCTGCCTCACCCCTTCCAGACCCACATCTCTTCTTGGCCCCATTCATGGATGGGAGAGGCAGCTAGCTTTGTCTATCAGTGAGTAATTTTCTTTGAAGCAGAATGTTGAAGTGTCCCATCAAAAATGATCCCACATCAAAACAACCACCTCAAAGTGGCTGTTGTCAAAAAGGCTTTCTCAAAGCAGTACTTGAAAATGTCATGTGCTCAGAACATCATCAGCGATTTCAAAGACTGGAACACCTGGCTTAAGCCAGCTCCCCAGATAACTCCCTTCCGTGGGGAATATCAAAACATCCAAGCCACAACTTCCAGAATCCTGGAAGCACCCACTAGAAAGGTGAAGTACGAGAAAAGTTATTCTTGCTACAGAGATTTTAAAGAGGGTTTCAAAGGTTTCATTCCAAGGCTATCTATCCATTGACTAGGAAATCTGGGAACAAATCCACGAGTCCCAACTTAGACCATTGTATTTGTCACTTATGTTGCCACCAAGGCACTCCTGTCCAAAGAGGCCCTTAGCCCAAACGCTGTGGCTCCCTTCAGTCTCCACACTCCACCACACCTGCCCTTCTGGTTTCACCATGTGACTTGCACAGCATCCTTTCTCTGGGTCTCTAGGTAGCCTATGAGTAGCTGTCTAACTATCTGGGATGGCTGTTCAAATCTGAACACTCACAGATTTTCACAGTGGAAAGTAAAAGTAAAAGGAGGCTGGGGTCCTCCCAGTCAAGGCCGGGGTTCAGTAAACTATAGTCTGCAGCCAACTCCTGCCCATTTCTGTAAACATGGTTTTACTGCAACACAGGCATGTTTATTCATTTATGCATTGTCTAGGGGAGCTTCCCTGTTGCAACAGCAGAGTTGAGCGCTTGCAACAGAGGCTGAAAGGCCCTCAAAGCCTAAAATATTTACTATTTACAAACACAGAGAGTTTGCTGATCCCTGGTCTAGCCCAGAGATGACTATCAGAAAAACTTGAGGGGGAAGAAAAAAGCAAACAGCCAGACAAGGCATTGCTCATAACCGTGCCTGGGCAACAAAAGCAACATAAACCATTTGGAGATCCTAAAACAGAGGCCCCAAAGAAGTCTGTATGTCATCACTCAACATTCCCTTAGTAAGTGGAGGCAGAATGCTAACTTAAGGATATGCTTGGGGAGGGGTGCCTGGGTGGCTCAGCCAGTTGGGTGTCTGACTTTGGCTCAGGTCATGATATCACAGTGTGTGGATTCAAGCCCCGGGTCAGGCTCTGTGCTGATAGCTCAGAGCCTGGAGCCTGCTTCGGATTCTGTGTCTCCCTCTCTCTGTGCTCCTCCCCTGCCCATACTCTGTCTCTCTCTCTCTCAAAAATAAACATTAAAAATTTTTAAAAAAAGAATATGCATGAAAACTTGGCCTATCAGTACTCAGACCAATGGTTAATAACATAACTGAGCTGGCAGAAAAAGCAAAGGGTGAATAGGCAGATGGTCCAGGGCATGGTGACCAACCTGCCCGCAGCCACATGGGCACAGGAGGCGACCTCATCCCCTGCAGTCTCCACCCCAGCCCCTCCTGGACACTGGGTTCCTGAGGAAAGGAGAGAGGGAGGAAGAAAGGAGGGAGGGAGAGATGGAAGGAGGGAAGGAGAGGTGGAAGGAGGGAAGGAGAGGTGGAAGGAAGGAAGCATGGGAGGGAGGGTTGGAAGGAGAGAGGAACCAAGTAAAAGGAAGACGCACAGAAAGATCTATTCTGACTCTACTTTCCCCTTCAGCTACTGTGCATTTTTCTCTTCCTACCTCTCCTCCTGTTCTCCTGTGGGTCTATTCCAGTTAGGTTCATCCCCAGCATCCCACCAGAGCTGCTTTTGTCAAGGTCACCAAGACCTCTACGCTGTGCCCTTGGGCCCCTGTTCTTCTCTCTCTACACTTGCTCCCCAGGTGATCTAGTCTATTCTGTGGCTTTAAACATCACTTACACATGGTACCTCCCAAGCCTGCCTCTCCAGACTAGGGTATCCAGGCTGTCTCCCTGATCTCACCCCTGGGATCTCCCAAAAGAACTCCTGATCCCACAACTGCCCCCATCCCAGACTTTGTCACTTAGTCTTCCCCAATTTAATTAGACAACTCCAAACTTCCAGTTGTTCAGGCCCAAATCCCAGGGCCCCCCTTCAACTCCCCTCTTTCTCCAATGCCCTCCATCCAGTTTGCCAACAAATCTTCTCGGTTCTACCCTAAGAATATATCCAGAATTTGCCTAACCTTCACATACATCCCCCACCTCAAGATTACTGCCACACTCATTTGACTGTCTTCCTTCTTCTGCCCTCGCCACCTCCCACCCCCATGTTCCCCAGTCTATTCTTTTTATTTTTTTTAATTTTTTTTTAATGTTTTATTTATTTCTAGGAGAGAGAGAGAGACAGCGTGAGCAGGGGAGGGTCAGAGAGAGAGAGTGACAGACTCTGAAACAGGCTCCAGGCTCTGAGCTGGCAGTCAGCACAGAGCCCGACGCAGGGCTCGAACCCACGAACCGCGAGATCATGACCTAAGCGAAAGTCGGACGCTTAACCGACTAAGCCACCCAGGCGCCCCCCCCAGTCTATTCTTGACACAGAGGAAGAGGATCCTGTTTGGAGCAGAGCCTGCCAGCTCCACAGGGGAGAAGCTCAGACGTCAAGCCCACCCTTATTCTCCTTGATCTCCTCTGTCCCACCATCCCCTCCAAGGCTGCAGGTAAGCTCCCCCTGCTGGCCTCCCTGAGCTGCTTTTCCCCTCCTTCACAGGGCTCTGCCAGAAGCCAGCCAGCTGCTCACTGAGGGCTTCCCTTACCCTCAAGCACAATCTCAAACGTTTCACACTCCTCACGCCCCCTCTCTTTCTCCTTTCTCCTAAGCTCTCGTCACCTATCTTCACTCAGGAGGGCAGAGATTTCTGTCTGGTTTTGTTTTTGCCGAATCCCAAGGGTCTGTGGCAGAGCCTGGTACAAAGCTGGCACTCAGTAGATGTTTGTTGGCTGGCTGACTGATGGGTGGCTAACAGAGAACCCTGAAGACAGATTCAACTGCGGTCCCTCAGCATTTCTGAGACAAAGTGGTACAGATGACACCAGTCCACCCCCAGCCAATGGTCCAGTTAAATTACAGCCAGCAGACCCCCCCGTCCACATGACAGAACAAAACCCACTTTCTTTTCCCCAGACGGGGGAAGATGAAAAATGTCATATGGCTGTATTCTCCCCTTTAAAGATAGTTTTCTCTTAGACTGTGGTTTTGTGCAGTCATTTCTCAAGAGATCTGGTTCTATAAATTTGAGCAGACAACTGGGGCAAAGCAGGCCAAATTTTTATACCTCCGGTGTCCTCAAAGGCTGCACTGGACGTTGACACACAGTAGGTGATCAAATATTTCTCTAATCAATGAATGAATGTAGGGTTTTTTGTTATTTTTTATGTACATTTAAGAAAAGGAAGTAACTTGATAACTCATAAACGTATACAAATTGCTAGTAAACTCTGTCTAAAATCTAGAGCCAGCTGACACTTAAATCCTCTGTCTTGAGAGGTGGGTGCAGGGACTCCCCCCTCAAGAGTAGACGAGCCCTTGCCCCTTCCTGTGCCCACTGCCCCCCACCTGTGCTCAGGTGTGAGAGGCACCTCATCTTCATCCAGATCCGGGGAGTGGAGGCCAGGACAGGCATGCAGAAGCAGCTTCTCTCGCTCCTGCTCCAGGGCCTGTTTCCTGCAGGGAGAGGAGAGTCAACAACAGAGGTCAGGTCTGTCCCCAGTCATCCAACCCTGACACTGGGCTAGGCCTAGGAATGGGGGCCATGGCCCTAGACTCCTGCATAAAGGCCTTCAACCATAAATTTGGATGGGGCGGGGGAGAGGCATCACACTGAATCCACTGCACGCTCTCTGAAAAAGTAGACAAGAGCAGACAGGCCTCAAGGAAAATTTTCACCACACAGATTCAAATATGCCTTTGTTTGTGTGCCTTGTTTTGGATTTTCCCACTTTCTAATACATCAACGCCTATGCCTAGCCCCTTCTCCTCCTCCTGGGGTCTGGCCACACTGACCTGGAGAGGTCCCCAGGCTCATGGCCCCTGGAGCCCCTGATATATGGCCTGCCTCTCTGGCCCCAAGGGCAGCCCTCCAGGTCCTGCTCATTCCCTTCCTCTCCCTACCCTGTGGCCTCTAGCCCCAGAGGTGGGTCCCCACCACGGCCTGCATGCCCACCGTTTTCTTGCTAGACACATGACTCCCTCCTGCCCTAACCCCACCAAACCCCCAAGCAGGCAGAGTACATCCTTTGGCCTTCTCGATCCTTGCTCCCTCAACAGTCAGGGAACCACCCCAGCCCTTGTCCTCCCCTCCAGGTGCTCACCCTGGATTTACCTAAAGGTCCTCAGGTCCTAACGACTTCATCTTCAGCCTAGGCCACTGTCTGGAGTTCGGATCCTCCTAGCCAGCCACAATTGGATGATTTCCAGCTGAATGTGCCTGAGGCCCTCTGAACCCACATGTCTGGGTCTGAATTCCCTTCCACACAGGTCCCAAAGCCCCAGCCATCACCCACGTCAGCAGATGCATCATAGCCCTACCACCCTCCTCCCAGGACCCCACACCATCACTGTTTACCCTCCTTCCTCTCTCACCCTTCCCATCCATTCTCCATAATGCAGGCTGAGTCATCTCTGAAACACAGCAGGAATCACATCACTATCTCCTTAAAGTTCTTCCAACTCAACCTTGTGTTCGGGAGGCTTCTTGTGACCCAGCCCTGGTTCACATCTTGGCCGCACCTCCTGCTATGTGGACCCTCAACCCCCACTCTCCAGCGCTGAGAATTCCACTTCTAGTCTGCCAACAGAATTATCTGTCGTATCCACTTTCATATGTGTGGTCACTCATGCTGCCCCCCAAATCTTATCCTCCAAGGTTCAGAGACAAGGATACCTGTGGGGAGCCTTTTCCGACCCCCAGGTTAAATGAGGTGCCAGTATTCCAGGCCCCTCCACAGCAACTTTCCAGCATATTTCTAGGAGATCTAGAAGCATTCAGTTATATCTCCAGGTAGAGGGGCCTACACAATCACCTCCATCTATCAGGCGTCTGGCACAGGACCCAACAGAGCGAGAACCTCCCAGAGCCAGGTGCCCTGATGATCTTTGCTTGCCCGCATCACCATCATGGCAATAGTTAGGCTGTACATCTCTGTCAAAGCTGCTTGCCTTTCCCCCTCTCACCATGGAACCCTTAAGTGGGAGCTGAGAGGCTGCCACATGGGCATGAACAGGGCAGAAGAGAGCAAGGGATTTTACCCGCATCCTGCCCACAGCAACCCTGACCAAGGCGTCTGGATGTGGCAGAGGTCTGGGACTCTCTGCCTTCAAGATGGCCCCCTGTGACCTGACTGCCGCTCCACGTGCTTATTATTGATTAGAGCACGCAGGACACTCCAGGAGGCATGCTGTGTAGGAGCGCTCCAGGCTGCTCCATCCTGAGGTGAGTTTGCTAGAAGTCTTAGAGGACAACCGCCTCCCAAGTTGCTGCCAACCCCACAGAAAGAACATCCCAGGATGGACCCCTTTCCACACTTACCGCTTCTCCTGCAGTAAGTAATCTAAGCTATTGGCATAGCTCTCTGAGGCCCCAGAGGTGAACTAGAGAAACAGGAGGGGAGAATGGGAGACGAACATAAAGATAAACAGATGGAGGTGGGGGGGGGGGGAAGAATAAAAGTTAATTTAAATCAAGCCCCTTATTTTGTTTACTTTTCTGAATAGACAATACATTCACATGATTAAAAAATCGAGAGGTATAAAGGCGTCCGGTAAGATGTGTCATCTCACCTGCATCCCCAACTACCTAGGTTCATCCTCACAGAGGACCACACGTGTTTGCTCCTTGGTGCACTTCCAGAGACATTTTATCCACAGACAAGCAAACAGTAGTACATTACAGACTCCCCCACCCCCACCCATAACACAAATGGCAGCACACTATGAACCCTATTCTATACTTTGCTCTGTCCAATTAATAGGATGTATTTTTTTAAATTATTCAAATTCAAGTTAGTTAATATACAGTGTAGTATTGGTTTCACAAGTAGAACCCAGCAGGTTCATGACTTACATATAACACCCAGTACTCATCCCAGCAAGTGCCCTCCTTAAGGCCCATCACCCATTTGGCCCATCCCTCCAACCACCTCCCCTCCAGCATCCCTCAGTTTGTTCTGTGTATTTAAGAGTCTCTTATGGTTTGTCTAATTAACAGTATGTCTTGAGGGTCATTCCATATCAATACTAAAGATATAAGTTAAAAAAAAAAAACCTTTCTAATGTAGGACTAGAACATAACGTATTAATTCCCTAGTGGTGGGCATTCAGATTACTGACAATCTTGGGCTATTATAATAATTAAGTCCTATTCTCAGAATAAACTTTCTAAACTTAGGTGTCCCTAAGTGTCACCACAGTCTACCCAGAAACTGCTATTGATTCCCACCCAGCTTGAAGTTCATCACTAAATCTTTCATTTAGGCATGTCAATCCACTGACTAGAGTTAGCCCAAGTCTTTGTGCCTGGCCTAGCCCAGACCCAGGCACCGACTGAGGTCTCTCTTTTCCCCAGGGGGATAACCCCAACCGTAGTATCCAATTTGGCACCACCCCAAGCCATCTGTTAGCAGGGGCTAGCAGCAGATATAAGGGGAGAGATGTATCCCAGCCACAAGGGTCCAAAGCCTGGGAGAGGTTGGGGGTACGCAGTTGAGGAGGGATGGTTAGGGGGAGGGGGCCGACAAAGGGCAGTTGGGATACAGCCAAGGAAGAATGGCCAAAGAGGGAGTGGCCTAGGGGTGATGAGGAGGGGGTGGCAAGGAGAGGAGGCCAAAGGGTGGCCATTGGCTTACCGAGGTGTGGATGTCCACCACGGGAGCTACAGCCCTCTGGCTTGGGCCTGCCATGTTCCAGAACAGCTCTTCCAGTGAGGTCAGGCTCCCTCGGGGGTCTGAGTCCTGGGGCTCCTGGTCTAACTCCTCAGACAGCTGGTGAGCCCATGTCCTCAGGCCCTCAGGCCCCCCTGGGCCCATCTTCTTCTGTGCTGGGGCCCCTCTACTGGCCTGTGGTACCCCCAGGTTCAGGAACTCTATGGGTGGTGGGCTCCAATCAGTGGGGAACATGTCCCCAGCTACATGCACTTTGGGCCTCTTTGACAACTTGGAAGTTGAAGCTGAGGTGGGACCACTGCGGCGCCGGGTGGGGTGGAGGAGCCCCTGGTGCAGAGGATGGTCGAAGCCACCACTCTTCAGGTTAGGCAGGGTGGGCATCACAGCAGCTGCCTGGACCCCTATGGAGGGGACAGAGCATTATGGTGTTCCACCACTTGCCCACCACCATCCCAGCCACCGTGCCATGCTGGGTGAGGAGAGGAGGCAACACAAGATTGCTGTGGGCAGGATGCAAGGGGAATCCCTCAACCATGGGTTGTCCACTTCCTCATGGCCCCAAGCCTCAGAACGGCTCTACCTGTGCAGGTGAGAATGCCTACCTTCTCTCTGAGGAAGGGCTAGTGGAGTCTTCTGGGGCATGGCCATCTGCAAACCGCTGGATGTTCTGTCCTGGAAAGAACTTCCTGTCAGGTGAGGTGAGCCTCCATAAGAAAGCTAAATTCTCGGAAGCCCTAGATTCCCTACAGAGCGTGGGCCCACTGGTGCCCAGGAGGAAAACTTCCCTCCAGCTCTACCCCAAGGACCAAGCATGTGCACTATGAAGATCAAGTTGCTGAGGTGCAAGGGATTCCATGTGACCTCTCATTTCAAGGACATGATAGGCAAGTGTAAGGACATCACCATTCTTTAAAAACCTGCATTAAATCAAAACTAGCACAGGTCAACAGAAGCACAGGTCAACAGAAAATTATGTTCTGAGAAGATATTCTGCACATCTTGCTTGTTTGGTGTCACCCCCATAAAGGCCGTTTGCTCACAAGGGACAGGGCAGAGCTATTTAGTCCCCGCCATTTTCCTAGAACCAGCACAGACCTGCCACACAGTAGGGCTTGGTGCATTTCTGTTGAATGAATGAGTGATTTAAAGATACCCAGAGGTGGTCCAACAAGCCCCCTCCAGTGTTAGGAGCTGCCCCTCCTCAGCTAAGATGCACCACGCCTCACACTTAGACATCTCTCATGGTATCAGACTCAGGATCACCAACTGAAATGCAGATGAAAGGTGAATATCTGAATGAGCTAATGACCAAAGGAAGCAACCGTTTACAAAAAACACAAACACTAACTCAACAAGGATTCAACCTCAACAACAGTGAAAGACATTCAAATCAATATGACTATAAAGTATTCTTCAATAACAAAATCATAAAAAATTAAAAATTTATAATAATGAATGTTGACAAGGCTGTGAAGAAATACATTGCTGTTGGTACCGTAAAATGGTTTATTCTTTTTAAAGAGCAATTGATCCATATAAAAATAACTGCAAGATGCACCTGGGTGGCTCAGTTGGTTAAGTGTCTGACTCTTGATTTTGGCTCAGTTCACGATCTCACCATTCATGAGATGGAGCTACTCATGGGGTTCTGTGCTGACAGTGCAGAGGCTGCTTATGATTCTCTCTCTCCCTCTCTCCCTTTGCCCCTACCCTCTCTCTCTGTCTCAAAAATAAATAAATAAATAAATAAACATGAAAAAAAAAATAACTGTAAAACTGTTTATACCTCAGAGTAGGGAACCCAAGACACTTGTCCCTCCACAAAAGCAAATAATTAAGCTGACAAAACCTGTCAGAACCAATACTTACAGAACTCTGGAATCTAACAAGAAACGAACAACAGCCAGAGAAAGGCTTAATGAAGAAAGCTGCTACATTTCAGTAGAATTATGTTCGGGCTTTTGAACTTAACTTGCCCATCATTCCCCACCCCAAGCTAAGAGGCAGCTGTATTCCTGGTGTGGCTTGCCGGTGCCACAGGAGGCAATATAAACTTTGTTCTCAAAGAATTGTGGTTGTATGTTTTGACCTGTCTTGTGGCTCCCTGAGGGATCAACTTGGGGTCTTACCTTTGTTTTATCCCACTTGGAACTTTCTCAGGGCTGGAGTGGCCTCCTGGGCAGCACTTAATGAAAGCATTTAAAAATAAGCCTACCAGCCACAACCATCTGGGGCAAGGGATAACTGGTAGGGCAAGCAGCAGACAGTTTGAAAAGCTAGAAGAGAAAGAGCCTAAGGAAGGAGATACATGGAGGAGTAAACGTTTTAAAAAGCTCCCACATAAACCAGAGAGTCCAGAAGGCCACATGATTGCCCAGGGTTAACGAACGCTTACGAAAAACCTGAGAAGACCATAAGCTTTTACCTCTGGCTGATCATTAGGCTCCAAGTAAGCAGGAAGTGAAGGCTTAGGCAGAGTTGCATAAGGCCTGCCTAAGCTTTGAAGGAGTACTCCAACACAGACCCAATCTCTAAAGGCCAGAAGAGTTTTATTGTGGTGGTGGTGGTGGCAGCAACAGCAGCACTTAAGGAACTTCCTAACAACGTACCAGTTAGCCAAGCTAAAGAAACTGTGACTTTAGTGACCACACACAACAAAATAAAAATGTCTTTGCAAAAAAAGTTTAGAAAAATCACTAAACAGACAACTATAACTCATAGCAACCAGCAACAGCAAATTCAGGTGAGGGGTAATCCTATTTACAGAGTTACTGCGTTATAATATTAAAAGTGAACAATTTTCAACAAAAATTACAAGGCATGCAAAGAAATTACAAAGTATGGCTCATTCAAAAACAAACAAAAAGAACTGTCCTTAAGAAAGTCCAGGCATTGGACTTACTAGACAAAAACTTTAAATCAACTGTCAAATATGCTCTAAGAACTGAAGGAAATGATGACAAAGAACTAAAAGAAACCAGAAGAGAATGAGGCCTTGCCAAATAGGGAATATGAATATAGATAAAGAAATTATAGAAAGGAAATAGGCACAAATTCCAGAGTTGAAAAGTACAAAAACTGAAATGAAAAACTAAGTAGAAGACTTCAATACTGGGGCGCCTGGGTGGCTTAGTCGGTTAAGCGTCCGACTTTCGCTTAGGTCATGATCTCGCAGTTTGTGGGTTCGAGCCCCACGTCGGGCTCTGTGCTGACTGCCAGCTCAGAGCCTGGAGCCTGTTTCGGGGTCTGTGACTCCCTCTCTCTCTGACCCTCCCCTGCTCATGCTGTCTCTCTCTCCCTCCTAGAAATAAATAAAAATTAAAAAAAAAAAAGAAGACTTCAATACCAAATGTGAGCTAGCAGAGGAATCAGTGAACTTTTATATAGGTCAATTGAGATGATCAATTCTGAGGAACAAAATGAAAAAAGAATAAGATAAACAGAGCCTCAGAGACCAGTGGGACACTATTAATTATGTCAATATATGCATAACAGGAGTCCTAGAAGTTGAGGCAGAGATGGCAGGGGTGGGGTGGGGTAAAGGTGGACTGAAAGAATATTGCACTTTCAAGAAGCACAACAAACTCCAAGTAGGATAAATTCAGAGAGATCCACACCTAGACACGTCATAATGAAACTTTTAAAAACCAGTAAGAGTGTCTAAAAAGCAGGAAGAGACAAGTGCTTCATCACCTTCAAGGGAGTCTCAATAAGATTAACAGGTGATTTCTTATCAAACACCATGGAGATCAGCAGGCAGTGAGAAGAAATATCCAAAGTGAAGAAAGAAAAGACTATGAACCAAGAATGCGGTCTCCCACAAAACTATCCTTCAAAAAAGGAGAAATTAAGATATTTCCAGATTAACAAATTTGTTTTACAAATTTTTTTTTTAATATTTATTTATTTTTGAGAGACAGGGCATGAGCAGGGGAGGGCAGAGAGAAAGGGAGGCACAGAATCCGAAGCAGGCTCCAGGGTGAACTGTCAGCCCACAGCGCGACATGGGGATTGAACTCATGAACTGTGAAATCGTGACCTGAGCCGAAGTCGGCCACTTAACCAACTGAACCACCTAGGCGCCCCTCTAACAAATTTGTTCTACAAGAAATACTAAAGTAAATCCTTCAGGCTGAAGTGAAGGGATATTAGAAAATAACTTGAATCCACATGAAAAAAAAAAGAACAGTGATAAAGATAAGGACATGGGTATACATAAAAGACAGTATAAGTGTAGTTTTTATTTGTAACTCTTTTTCTCCTATTTTATTTAAAACACAACTACATAAAGCAATAGTTACAAATCTTAGTGGGAAAACAATGTCTAAAGATATAATTTACATGACAACAACAGCACAAAGGAAGGGGTGGGAATAGAGCTATGTAAGTGCTAAGTTTTGTATTTTATTGAAATTAAGTTGGTATTAATCTGAGCTAAACTGTGAACTATGTGATACTTATAGGTAAATAAAAATGCAAGTATCACTGTATTTTTGGTCTGTAATTCTTCTCTTTTCCCTATGTGATTTAAAAGACAAATGCATAAAACAACAATTATACATCTATGTTAATGAACACACAATGGTTCAAAGATGTAATTTGTGACAATAAAAACATAAAAGGGGACGGGGCGCCTGGGTGGCTTAGTCGGTTAAGCGTCCGACTTTCGCTTGGGTCATGATCTCACGGTTCGTGGGTTCGAGCCCTGCGTCGGGCTCTGTGCTGACTGCCAGCTCAGAGCCTGGAGCCTGTTTCAGTCTATGACTCCCTCTCTCTCTGACCCTCCCCTGCTCCCACTGTCTTTCTCTCTCTCTCTCTCCTAGAAATAAATAAAACATTAAAAAAAAAAAAACATAAAAGGGAGGGATGGAATTGTATAGGAGCAGAGTTTTTGTATAACTGAAGCTAAATTGATAATTTTTTTAAAAATGAATTTATTTTAAGGGGGGAGAGTAAGCGAGGAAGGGGCAGAATGAGGGAGAGACAGAATCCCAGCAGGCTCTGCACTGTCAGCACAGAGCCTAATGTAAGGCTGGAACTCACGAACTGTGAGATCATGACCTGAGCCAAGATCAAGACTCAGACACTTAACTGACTGAGCCACCCAGGTGCCCCTGAAGCTAAACCAGTATTAATTCAAACTAGTTTGTTATAACATCAACTATATGCTGTCTACAAGAGACTTTATAGCCACATAGGTTGAACGTGAAAGGTTGGAAAAGATACTCCATGCAAACAGAGACCCAAAGACAACTGAAGTAGCTATACATTAGTATACATTAGTATTTGCCTGGAAAAATAGACTTTAAGTCAAAAATTACTGAGACAAAGAAAGACTTTATATATTGATATAAGGGTCATTCATCAAGAAGACATAACAATTAGAGGCGCTGGGTGGCTTGGTCAGTTAAGCATCCAACTTTGGCTCAGATCATGATCTCACAGTGAGTTTGAGCCCATGTTGGGCTTGCTGCTGTCAGCACAGAGCCCACTTCGGATCTTCTGTCTGCCCCCCTCTCAACCCACCCTGACTCTTGTGTGCTCTATGTCTCTCTCAAAAATAAATATTAAAAAAAAAAGACATAACAATTATAAACATACATGCAACTAAAAACAGAGTTCCAAAATATGTGAAGCAAACAGGCAAATCTGAAGGGAGAAATAGTTACAAAGTGATAGCTGAAGGAGTCAATATCCTCCCTTCAATAACGTAACTAGACAGAAGATCGAAAGAAAATAGAAGACTTGAACAACACCAGGAACCAAGTAGAAATAACAGGAACCATCTACAGAACTCTTCATTCTGCAATAGCAGAATATACATTCTTTGCAAGTACACACGGAATTTTCTTCAGCACTGATCATATGTTAGGCCACAAAACAAGTCTCAATAAATTTATTTTTTTTTAATGTTTTTAACGTTTATTTATTTATTTATTTTTAAATATTTTTATTTATTTCTAGGAGAGAGAGACAGCGTGAAGAGGGGAGGGTCAGAGAGAGAGGGAGACACAGACTTGGAAATAGGCTCCAGGCTCTGAGCTGGCAGTCAGCACAGAGCCGGACGCGGGGCTCGAACCCACGAACCGCGAGATCATGACCTAAGCGAAAGTCGGACGCTTAACAGACTAAGCCACCCAGGCGCCCCACAAGTCTCAATAAATTTAAAAAGACTGAAATCCTATAAAGTATCTTTCCTGATCACAATAGAAACTAGACATAAAAAAACAAAAGTGGGAATTTCACAAATATATAGAAATAAAACAAACATTAAAATAACCAATGAATCAAAAAAGAAATCATAAGAGAAATTTAAAAATAACTTAGAGGTAAGTGAAAACAAACACAACACACCAAAATGTATGGGATGCAGTGAAAGCAATGCTCCCAGGAAAATGTATAGCTATAAACACCTGCATTAAAAAAGAAGATTGTTAAGTGGAGCCTGTGTGACTCAGTTGGTTGAGCGTCCAACTGTGGCTCAGGTCATGATCTTGCAGTTCATGAATTTGAGTCCTGCATTGGGCTCTGTGCTGACAGCTCAGAGCTCAGAGCGTGGAGCCTAGAGCCTGCTTCAGATTCTGTGTCTCCCTCTCTCTCTGGCCCTCACCCACTCATGCTCTGTCTCTTTTTCTCTTCAAAATGAAAATGTAAGCCTAAAACATTTAAAACATTTAAAAGTTAAAACAATTAAAAAAAACATTTAAAAATAAAAAAAAAAGAAGTTAAATCAGTAACCTAAATTGGTTTATTCTGTAAGGAACTAGAAAAAGAAAAGCAAACTAAACTCAAGGCTTGCAGAAGGCAGGAAACAATGAAGATTTGAGGGGAGAACAGAAAAAAAGAAACAACAGAGATAGACAACAAAGCCAAAAGTTGGTTCTTTGAAAAGACCAACAAAATTGACAAACCAAACTAGAAACGAGAGAGAGAGAGAGAGAGAGAGAGAGAGAGAAACTCCTATTACTAAAATCAGAAATGAAAGACATTACTGTCAACCTTAGAAATAAAAATGATTAAAAGCGAGAATACTATGAATAACTGTGCACAGAAAATTAGGTAACCTAGATAAAATGGACAAATAATATACTTAGGAATAAATTTAGGAAAATTTAAACTCTGAAAATAACAGAACATTGATGAAAAAAATTAAAGAAGATATACCTTAATATAAAGACATCTTGCATTTGTGGATTGGAAGGCTTAATATCATCAAAACCATGATATCATTCATGGTAAAACTCCTTGAAGTAGTCTACAGAATCAATGCATCCCTATCAAAATCCCAAAGTCCTTTTTAAGCAGAAATGGAAAAAGCAATCCTAAAATACATATATAATCACAGGAGACCTTGAAGCAATTTTGAAAAGGAAAAACAAAGTTGGACTCAATTTCCTGATTTCTAAACTTACTACAAAGGGTGGGGGGTAGAAATAGGCAAACCATGAAAGAGACTCATAACTGTAGAGAACAAATTGAGGGTTGCTGGAGGGGAGGTAGATGGGGGTTGAGGTTAAATGGGTGATGGGCATTAAAGAAGGCACTTGTTTGGATGAGCACTAGGTATTGTAGGTAAGTGATGAATCACTAGATTCTATTCCTGAGACTAATATTACACTGTATGTTAACTAACTGGAATTTAAACAAAAACTTGAATAAACAACAAAAAAGGCACAGTAATCAAAAGAGTATGGTACCAGCAAAAGGGTAGACATATGTATCAATGGACTAGAACTGAGACTCCAGAAATAAACATATACATCTATGATCAATTGATTTTCAACAAAGACGCAAGATCTTTTAAAGATTTTAGACTCTTTTCAACAAATGGCGTTATAACAACTGGACATCCACATGCAAAAAAATGACATTGGACCCTTGTCTCACCAGACACCACATACCAATGAGCTCAAATGGAAAATCTAAATATAAGTGTTAAAACTATACAACTCTGAGAAGAAAACACAGGGGTAAATTTTTATGACTCCAGGTTGGACAACATGGTTTCCTAGATACGATACCAACAACAGAGGCAACAACAACTACAACAAAGAGAGAAGTTGGATTTCATCAGAATTTAAAACTTTTTCCTTCAAAGGCTACTGTCAAGAAAATGAAAAGACAACCTACAGAGTGGGACAAAGTATTTGCAAATCATATAAATCTGATGAGTCTAGTATCCAGAATATATAAAGAACTCTTACAACTTAACAAGAAAAGTCAAGATATCCAATTAAAAAGTAAGCAAAAGACTTGAATAGGCATTTTCAGAAGAATCTATACAAATGGCCAAAAAGCACATGAAAAGATGCTCAATGTCATTCACCACTTTATTAGGGACATGTAAATCAAAAGCATAATAAAACACCACTTCACACACAGTAGGATGGCAACCAACCAACCAACCATTCAATCAACAGCTAGTGTTGGTGAGGACTGGAGAAACTGGAACCCTCTTCCATTGTGTGTGTGAATGTAAAATGGCACAGCCACTGTGGAAGAGTCTGGCAGTTACCCAGTAAGTTAAATATAAGATTACCAGATGACCCAGCAATTTCACTCCTGAGTACCTACCCAAAAAAAATGAAAATAGGTACTCAGACAACTCCTTGCACATGAATGTTCACGGCAGCACTACTCACACAGCCAAAAGGTGGAAACAATGCAAATGTCCATCAACTACTGAGTGGGCAAACAAAATGTAGGAGAGCCATGCAATGGAATATTATTGAGCCACAAAAAGGAATGAAGCACTGTTATATGCTATAACAATGGATAAACCTCAAAATCATTATGCTTAGTGAAAGAAGCCAGACACAAAGGTCTTCTATTATATAGATGATACTCTTTTTTTTTTTTTTTTTTAATTTTTATTTATTTCTAAGAGAGAGAGAGAGAGAGAGACACCGTGAGCAGGGGAGGGTCAGAGAGAGAGGGAGACACAGACTGAAAATAGGCTCCAGGCTCTGAGCTGGCAGTCAGCACAGAGTCCGACGCGGGGCGCGGAGCACGAACCCACGAACCGCGAGATCATGGCCTAAGCGAAAGTTGGACGCTTAACCGACTAAGCCACCCAGGAGCCCCTAGATGATACTCTTTATATGAAATGCCCAGAAAAGGCAAATCCATAGAGACAGAAAGTAGATTAGATAGGTTTCCAGGGTCTGGGTGCTGAGGTGTGAGGGGGAAGGGACGAGAAATGGGTAGTGGCTGCTCAGGGGGTACAAGGTCTCCTTTTTAGATGATGGAAATATTCTGGAACTCGACACTGCCAATGACTGCAAAACACTGTGAATTTACTAAATTCCCTGGAATTTTAAAATCATTAAAATGGCAAGTTTAATGCTATGTGTATCTTACCACAAGAAGGGACAAATAAATATACAAGCTATCCATGGGGAGAAAAAAGTACACGTGAAATAATGTCAAGTAAGTAGAGGACCGCACAACTTGGTAGAAATCATAGATTTAAAAAAGTACTCATACATGAAATAAGCACATTAAGGACTTATGGGTGTAATTTTTGCACAATTGTTAAATAATTAACTATTCTAAATTTGTGCCTCAGTATTGAAAGGCAGCATGAGATACTTATGGGGCCCAGTGAGAAAAGGAAGATTCCAAGAAATATCCTCTGCCCTGGTTCTGACACCTTGCCCTCCTTTGGGCCTTCAGGGAGGTGTTGCCCATGACCACCCATCCTTCCGTTCACCAGTGGAATTCTTTTTTGTTTTTTTCTGCCTTAAAAAACAAACCAGTTTCTTTTCCTTCTACACCCTCTTTTCCTTCCAGTCCTTCCTGAACATCGCCTCTGATTCAACCTTCTTAGACCTAGGGCATCAACTCAATTGTGTAACTTCCTCTGCTCAGAAGCCACTGCTGGGCAAAGGTATATTAGGGGTCTTCAGAAGGTGATGAAAACATCCTTTAATTTAATCATGACAGTTGTTACTCAAACTATATACATTTGTCAGAGCTCACTGAACTATACATCTATAGAGAGTGAATTTTACTGTATGCAAATTATGGCTTGATAAACCTAACTTTAAAAATATCCCCAGCTTCCACTCAGCAAATGTTGAGACTAAATTTTCAATGTATAAAATTATTTCCACATTAGAAATCATCTGGAGGAATGCACAAGATGCAAATTCTGTTAAATGAATGAAAATGCTCTTGGGATGATTGAAGCCATCTTTGTGTTATAAAGTGTCCCTTGTTGGCCTTCCCAGTTCCACCTTCTATAGGAGGCTCCCTAAGGTGCTCCTGCTAAGGAATCACTGAACTTCCCCCATGAAAAGGAGGAGTGTGAGCAGGTGTGACCAAGGCTTCTTATGAGTCTTGATGGTATAGTCTCTCCCTCTGGGGTGATACTTGGGCCAGGATGTGCTTTGTACCTAGGAAGCACCTTTGGACTTGGGGAAACAAAAAGGACCAGAGAGGGGCCCAGGGTAAAGGGACTCAGAATGGTGAATGACCCAAGCAGAAGATATAGTCTGAGACTTAGGGGGGCAGTTTGTCCATCAGACCCACAGAAGAGGAGAGCAGGCACGGTGTCAGGGCAAAGGAGCATCACGGTGCATGAACTAGCCTGGGCTGCCATAACAAATACCACAGGCTGGGAGGCTTAAACTATAGACATTTATTATCTCACAATTCTGGAGGCTCAAAGTCCAAGATCAAGGTGTCGGCAGGGTTGGTTTCTTCTGAACCATTTTCCTCTGTTTACTCTTGGCCATCTTCTCCCTGTCGCCACATGGTTTCTGGTCTGTGTCCTAATCATCTCTCCTTATAAGGACACCAGTCCTGTTGGATTAGGACCCACCCCCAATGACCTCATTTAGCCTTAATTTTTATCTCTTTAAAGGCCTTATCTCCAAATAGTCACATTCTGTGGTAATTAAGACTTCAACCTATGAATTTTAGGGGGTCAATTTAGCCCATAACAGTGTTATTGGCTGCAATAGTCCTGAGCTCCATAGAAGGCAGAAGCTAGCGGTGGAGGCCTCTGAAAACATTAAAAATCCTTTGTGTGTATTACAAAGGATACTGAAAGTCCAAGAGCTTTCCCATGTTCATGATTTGGTACCACTTTGCTGTCAACATGGCCATGACATGAGTATGATCAACAAGACATCATCTTAAGCAACCAAAACTTGTGAGTGACATTCTACCCAAACTCTCAGTGGTTTAATATGTAAGTGGAATCCCAGGTAAAGATCAGCAAAAGAATTTGCTCTTATAATCAGAAGTATTTGAAAAGCTATCTGGTCCATAAATAACCAATGTCTATGTTCCAAAGGACCTTAGGAGACTAAGGTCTTGCAGAGGATGAGAAATATGCACAGAGAAGGAGGTGTAAGCACAGTGATCATACCTCCTGCTTTTTTTTTTTTTATGGAAGAGTTTTAACACACAAGTGGCAAAGGTGGTAAGTAGCAAAATTTGTAAAATCCTATAAAAGTTAAACGAACTATAAAATATTTCCCTTGCTTGCTGATCATACAAGGAAACGGGCTTTAGGAAATAGTCTAGCAGTTCTTCAAATGGTTAAACATAGAGGTACCATATGGCCCAGACATTCCATTTCTAGGTATAAATGAGAGAGAAATGAAAACATATGTCATTTGCAACTACATGGATGGAACTAGAGGGTATCATGCTAAGCGAAATTAGTCAGAGAAAGACAAATATCATTTGACTTCACTCATATTTAGGCTTTAAGATACAGAACAGATGAACATAAGAGAAAGAAAGCAAAAATAATATAAAAACAGGGAGGGGAACAAAAACATAAGAGACCCTTAAATATGGAGAACAAACAGAGGGTTACTGGAGGGGTTGTGGGAGGGGGGATGGGCTCAATGGGTAAGGGGCATAAAGGAATCTACTCTTGAGATCACTGTTGACTGTTGAACTATATGCTAGCTAACTTGGATGTAAATTTCTAAAATTAACAATAAAAAGAAAAAAAGAAAAAGAAAACATATGTCCACACAAAGTAGCCAAAAAGGAGAAACAACCCAATGGCCATCAATTGTTGAAAGGATAAACAAAATGTGGTATATCCACATAATGAAGTATTATTCAGCTATAAAAAGAGGAATGAAGTACTGACTCATGCTACAACATGGATGGACCTTGAACACAATACATGAAGTGAAAGAAGCCCAACTTCTAAATCCACATCCTGTGTGGTTCCATTTGCATGAAATGTCCAGAACTGGCAAATCCATAATGGGATAAAGCAGATTAGGACTGGGAGAGAGAAGGGAAGTCGGGTGGTAACAGTTAAGGGATGCAATGTTTATTTCCGGGGTGCTAAAAATGTTCTAACATTGATTTTAGAATATGGATAAGTTGTATGTTATGTGACTTATGTCAATGAAGTAGTTTTTTACTTTTATTTTAATTTTAAATATTTTAATTAATTAATTTGTATTTGAGAGAGAAAGCAAGCAAGCACATAAGTGGGGGAGAGAGAATCTCAAGCAGGCTCCACACTCAGCGTGGAACCCAATGCTGGGCTTGATCCCATGGCTGTGAGATCATGACCTGAGCCAAAATCAAGAGTTGGACAGCCAACCAAGTAGGCCACCCAGGCGGCTTTTTAAGTTTATTTGCAATTTCTTCTTCTTTTTTTTTTAAAGAAAATACAAGTAAAGTAAAACTGAAGATCCATACTGCTGCTGTGAACCTTCCAAGAGGACAAAAGAGTAAGGCATCAGGAAGCTGGAAATCACGCTGCAAGTTGTCTCATTATAGATACTAACCAAGAAGCAAGAAGAAACAAAGAATAAAAAGTCTCACTAAAATCTCCCAGTAATATTCTATGCAACTGATTATGCCTTTTGAGAATACAGGGTTGGGGGGTTAGGGCTGTCCTTTAAAAACCTTTTTAGTTGGGGAACCGAGAGTATACTAAGTTGAGCCTGGAACATTTGCCAAAAACAAGAAAACTGGCCTACCCCAAGTAAATGTTTCAGTGTTCATAAGTCCATAGAGATGATAAAATATAAAAAGAATCAGAAACTGCTGATGCATTGAGACCAAGTCCATGTGGCAAAAACTGCGTGCAACTGGGGACGGTGGGAGGGAAGGATATTTTCTGCTTTTCAATTGGTTTCTTTTCTGAGCACAAGTGCTTTCTATGTCCTCCTGACAATGCAGAGCCCACTAAGTGTGGATGCACAACACCAGCCTTTGTTCCCCTTCAGAGTTGATGGTTTTTGCTATTCCAGCTTTGGCTGTTCCTCAAGATCATGAAAAGCAGCACACTCTGGTTTCTGAAAGTTCAGCAGGTCACTGCTCCAGATGGAGCACCCAAGACGGAGGGGCACTTTAAAGTATAAAAGAGGAGTAAATGTGTCATTGCTGCCTGAGGAAACATACCATGTCTCAGCCCCTCCTCTTTACCCGCACAACACTTCATGTATTTTTACCACACTGATGACTTAATTCTCTTGAGTCACTAAGGTACACAGATGAAGTCTTGTCTCTCTGTCCCAGTGCCCAGCCCATGGGCCAGTGCAGGCTGGATTCTCAGAAAATGAGGTAGTTGATGCTACTGGACACATATATATGCTTTAGTTGGCCTGAGTTGCTACAACAAAATACGGGCATACAAAAGACATACTGCAGGTTCAGTTCCAGACCACTGCAGTACAGAGAATATGGCAATAAAGTGGGTCCAATGAAGTTTTGGGTTCCCAGGGCATATAAAGATTACATTTGCACTATACTGTAGTCTATCAAATGTGCAACAGCATTGTGTCTTAAAAAAAAACAATATACATACTTTAGTTAAAAAATAATTTACTGCTAAAAACTGGTAACCATCATCTGAGCTTTCTGCAGGTCCACTGTTTTGCTCGGGGAGGGGAAGGGTCCTTGCTGTAATGCTGTTGGCTACTCACCGATCAAGGTGGTGTTACTAAAGGCTAGGGTGGCTGTGGCCATTTTTAAAAAATAAGACAACAATGAGGTTGGCCACATCAGCTGACCCTTCCATTCATGGACTATTTCTCTGTAGCATGTGATGCTGTTTGATAGCATCTTGAACTACTTTCAAAATTAGAGTCAGTCATCTCAAACCCTATCACTGCTTACTTGATATGAAGTTTATGTAACATTCTACGTAAACTTCCTTTATTGTCCTTTATCATTTCAAAAATCTTCACATCATCTTCACCAGGAATAGATTCCATCTCAAGAAACTACTTTCTTTGTTCTTCAATAAAAAGGGCTTTCTCGGGGCGCCTGGGTGGCTTAGTCGGTTAAGCGTCCAACTTTCGCTTAGGTCATGATCTCGCGGTTCATGGGTTCAAGCCCCGCGTTGGGCTCTGTGCTGGCTGCCAGCTCAAGCCTGGAGCCTGTTTCAGTCTGTGACTCCCTCTCTCTCTGACCCAACCCTACTCACGCTGTCTATCCCTCTCTCCTAGAAATAAATAAAAAAAAAAAACATTAAAGTTAAAAAAAAAAAGGGCTTTCTCATCCTTTTCAGGTTTCTTTTCTTTTCTTTTCAAGAGAGCGCAAACAAGCAGCAGAGAGGGGCAGAGGGAAGGAGAGAGAGAAGCTTAAGCAGGCTCCGTGTCCAGAGTAGAGCCAAATGATGGGCTTGATCGCATGACTGTGATATCATAACCTGAGCCAAAATCAAAAGTCAGATGCTTAACCGACTGAGCCACCCAGACATCCCTCATCTTTTCAAGTTTTTAAGATTGGCAGCAATTTGGGGCGCCTGGTTGGCTTAGTCGGTTAAGCATCCGACTTTTGCTTAGGTCATGATCTCGTGATTCTTGGGTTCGGGCCCCACGTCGGGCTCTGTGCTGACTGTCAGCTCAGAGCCTGGAGCCTGTTTCAGTCTGTGACTCCCTCTCTCTCTGACCCTCCCCTGCTCACGCTGTCTCTCTCTCTCTCCTAGAAATAAATAAAACATTAAAAAAAAAAAAAGATTGGCAGCAATTTGTCACACTTCAGGCTCCACTTCTAATTCTGGTTCTCTTGCTATTTGCACCACATATGTAGTTACTTTCTTCACTGAACTCCTGAACCCCTTAAACTCATCTGTGAGGGTTGGAATTAACTTCTTCCCAACTCTAAAGAGTTACGATATTTTAACCTCTTCCTACGAATCATGATTGTTCTTATGGCATCTAGAATAAAGAATCATTTCCAGAAGGTTTACAATTTACTTTGCCCAAATCCATCAGAAGGATCACTCTCTATGGCAATGATAGTCTTACAAAATGTATTTCTTACATAATAAGACTTGAAAGTCAAAATTACTCCTTGATCCAAGACTGCAGAATGGGTACTGTGTTAGATAAGAAAACATTAATCTTGTTGTACCTCTCCATCAGAGCTTTTAGGTGACCAGGCGCATTGTCAATGAACAGTAGTATTTTGAAAGAAATCTTGCTTTCTGAGCAGCAGGTGTCAACAGTGGGTTTAAAATATTCACTAAACCATACTGTAAACAGGCAGAGTAGATTTAGCATAATTTTTAAGGGTTTTAGGACTTTTGGACTGGTAAGTAAGCACTAGCTTCAACTTAAAACCACAAGCTGCATTAGTATCTTACAAGAGACTCAGCCTATCTTTTGAAGCTTTGAAGCCAGGCATTAACTTCTCCTCTCTAGCTATGAGGTCCTCAATAGAATCTTCTTCCAATAGAAGGCTGTTTTGCCTACAACGAAAATCTCTTATTTAGTGTAGCCACTTTCATTAATGATCCTAGCTATATCTCCTGGATAACTTGTTTTACCTTACTGCTTGCACTTTGATATTATTAATCTCATGAACCAATTTCTGCTAGCTTCAAACTTTTCTTCTGCAGCTTCAGGGAATTGAAGAGAGTTAGGGTCTTGCTCTGGATTAGACTCTGGCTTAAGGGAATGTCGTGGGTTGGTCTGATCTTGTATCCAGACCACTCAAACTTTCTCCATATCAGCGATAAGGCTGTTTCACTTTCTTATCATTCATGTGTTTACTGGAGTAGCACTTTTAATATTCTTCAAGAACTTTTCATGGGGCACCTGGGTGGCTTAGTCGGTTAAGCGTCCGACTTTTGCTTGGGTCATGATCTCGCGGTTCGTGGGTTCGAGCCCGCGTCGGGCTCTGTGCTGACTGCCAGCTCAGAGCCTGGAGCCTGTTTCAGTCTGTGACTCCCTCTCTCTCTGACCCTCCCCTGCTCACGCTGTCTCTCTCTCTCTCTCCTAGAAATAAATAAAAAACATTTAAAAAAAAAAAAGAACTTTTCCTTCACATTCACAACTTGGCTGTTTGGAGCTTTTGGTTGACCTGGCTTTTGACATGCCTTCCTTAATACGATTAACCATTTCTAGCGTTTGATTTAAAGTCAGGGACATGTGACTATTCCTTTCACTTCAACAGTTAGAGGCCATTATAAGGTTAACAACTGGCTTAACATCAATATTGCTGTGTCTTAGGGAACAGAGAGACCTGAGGAGAGGGAGGCAGACAGACAAGGGAATGATTGGTTGGTGAAGCAGTCAGAACACACACAACATTTATTGTTTAAGCTTGCTGTCTTATGTGGGTGAGGTTCATGGCACCCATGTATACAAAAGGAATATATAAGATCACTGATCACCATAACAAATAATAATGAAACAGTTTAAAATATTATGAGAATTACCAAAATGTGACACAGAGGCATAAATGAGCAAATGCTTTGGGAAAAATGGGCCCAAAAGATGATAGCTGCAAGTTGCCACAAAACTTAACTTTGTAAAAAAATTTTTTTAAAAAAGCATTATCTGTGAAGTATTATAAAGTACAATAAAACAAAACATGCCTATACCATGGGCTATGTGGATTAAAAAACAGATTTCTCATAGTTGTTATTTTTTAAATGTTTTTTAACATTTATTTTCGAGAGACAGAGTGTGAGTGGGGGAGGGGTAGAGAGAGAGAGAGGGAGACACAGAACTCGAAGCAGGCTCCAGGCTCTGAGCTGTCAGCACAGAGCCTAATACAGGGCTCAAACCCACAAACTGTGAGATCATGACCCGAACTGAAGTCGGATGCTTAACCAACTGAGCCACTCCGGCATCTCTTATGCCTCATAGTTCTTGAGGCTGGAAGTCCAAGATCAAGGTGGTAGCAACATAGGTTTCTTTCTGAGGCCTTTTCTCATGGCTTGTGGGAGACTTGTCTCCTGCTGTGTGCTCACATGACCTCTCCCTGGTGCACTTGTAGGAGAGAGACAGAATGTGTGCACTGGCCTCTTCCTCTTTTATAATTTTTAAATATTTATTTTGAGAGAGAGAGAGAGTGTGAGCAGGGGAGAGGCAGAGAGAGGAGACACAGAATCTGAAGCAGGCTCCAGACTCTGAGCTGTCAGCACAGAGCCCGATGCAGGGCTCGAACTCACAAACCGTGAGATCATGACCTAAGGGAAAGTCAGATGCTCACCGAGTAAGCCATTCAGGGGCCCCTCTTCTTCTTTTTTTTAACGTTTTATTTATTTATTTTGAGAGAGGGAGTGTGTGTGTGAGCACAAGCAGGGGAGGGGCAGAGAAAGAGGGAGAGACAGAATCCCAACCAGGTTCCGTGCTATCAGCACAGAGCCCGACACAAGGTTTGATCCCATGAACTGTGAGATCACGAACTGAGCTGAAATCAAGAGTCAGACACTTAGGACATATGATGTTTGATGTTTAACTGATGGAAGGACGTTTCCTCTTCTTAAAAGGATACTAATCCCATCAGGCAGTCACACCCTCATGACCTCATCTAACCCTAATTACCTTCAACAGACCCCATCACTAAATACCATCATATTGTGAGTTAGGGCTTCAACACATGAATTTGGAGGGGAGACACAATTCAATTCATAATGACATGCAATATACCAAATGTCATTATGCTAGATACAAATCAAATTAGTCAACTTTAAAGTACAATGTATGTATAGAACAGCATACTTGGGTAAGAATACAGCTAGATGAATTCACAAAGTGAACACACCTAGGTAACCATTACCAAAGTAAAGATGGTACATACCAGCACCCCACAGTCTTCGTTATGCTCACTCCCAGTCAGCACTCCCACCCTCTGCCCCCAAAATAAAACACCACCACAGATTTGTTTTGTGTGTTTTTAAGATAATACATAAGTGGAATCATACAGAATGGATTCTTTTTCATCTGGCTTCTTTTGTTCAATGTTATGTCTGTGCATGTTCATCTTTGTTGCTGTATAGTATTTGGCTGTATGAATACAGGCTGGACTCTTCTGTTCATATACATCTTCACTGTTTTTTGTTTTTGACAATTACGAATAATGCTTCTATAAACACCATTTTACTTGCCTTTTGTACACACAATCCCACACACCCAATCACACACATATTTCTGTTGGGAATGCACCCAGGTGTCACATTGATAGGTCACAGGAATAGGTATGTTCATTTATAGTAGACAAAGTCAAACAGTTTCTAAGTGGTAGAATGAATTTACCCTCCTATATGCCATCTGCCAGTTCTCCTCATTCTACCCTTGCCAACAGCTGAGACTGTCAGTCTTTCAAAGGTTTACCATTCTAGTAGGTATTTCTCACCAAATGGTTTCTCATTGCATTAAAAATTTTTTTTAAATGTTTACCTACTTTTGAGGGGTAGAGACAGAGTTAGAGTGCAAGCAGGGGAAGGGCAGAGAGAGAGGGAGACACAGAATCCGAAGCAGGCTCCAGGCTCTGAGCTGTCAGCACAGAGTCTGATGTGGGGCTCAAACCCACAAACCATGAGATCATGACCTGAGCTGAAATCAGATGCCTAACTGACTGAGCCACCCAGGTGCCTCCTCATTTTATTATAAATTTGTATTTTCCTCACTGAAAAAGGAAAAGATGACACTGAACCTCTTTTCATGTTGTGCTGTCCACCTGGATATCTTTTATGTAGAAAGTAACTGTTGCCCAATTTCTATTGGGTTGTCCTTTTTGACCTTTCTTGATCTACGGGCATTCTTATAGATTCTCAAGATTAACCACTGATTTTACGTGTTGCAAATATTTTCACCAACTGTATAGCTGGTCTTTTCACTCTTAATGGTGTGTCTTTACAAAGAAAAATTCAAAAGTTCAATGTAGTCTAATTTATCAACATTTTCTTCTATGATTAGTGTATTCTGTGTCATAAGAAATCTTCCCCATTTCAAAGTCATGAACACATTCTCATACCAACTTTTAGAATTTTTATTATTTTACAACTCACATTTGGATCTATAATCCTCACAAAACACATTTTAGTTTTCATTGATGTGTAACTTAGATAAGGTACACAAATCTTAACTATTCAACTTGATGAATTTATATATATGATATATAAATATATACACACATATATGTGTATGTATACATATGTGTACACACATATATGTATACACACATATATACACATATGTGTATATACACACATATATATACACATATACACATATATGTGTGTACACACAAACACACACACACACTGTTGTCCTTTAAACAACAGGGGCTTGAACCATGTGGGTCCACATCTAAGTGGATTTTTTCTATAAATACAGTATAGTACTGTAAATTTTCTCTTGTTATTTTCTTAATATTTTTTCTCTAGCTTACTTCATTGTAAGATAACAGTATATGATACATATAACATACAAATATGTGTTCATCAACTGTCTATGTTAGTGGTAAGGCTTCCAATCAACAATATGCTATTAATAGTTAAGTTTTTAGAGAGTCAAAAGTTCTATGCAAATTTTTTACTGCATAGGGAGTTGATGCCTCAACTCTCATACATTTAAGAATCAACATGTGTGTGTGTGTGTGTATGCATGTGTATGACCCAGATGAAGATACTGAACATCTCTCACACTCTAGAAGAATCCCTCATATCTCTTTCAATCAATAACCCCCGAAGGTAACAATATTCTGCCTGTATCACCATAAATTATTTCATCTGTTTTCAAATTTTATATGCGGGAAATTATATATTTGGAGATCTTTTGTGTATGATTATAACTTGCTCAACATCATGCATGTGAGATCATCCATGTTGTTGCTTGTTGCAGTTCTCCATTCATTTTCATTACTGTATAGTACTCCATCATTGGAATACATCACAACTTATTTATCCACTTTCCTCTTAAAAAAAATTTTTTTTAATGTTCATTTATTTTTGAGAGAGAGAGAGAGAGAGAGCGTGCGCAGGGGAGGGGCAGAGAGAGAGGGAGACACAGAATCTGAAGCAGGCTCCAGGCTCTGAGCTGTCAGCACAGAGCCCAACACGGGGCTCGAACCCATGAACTGTGAGATCATGACCTGAGCTGAACTTGGACTTTTAACTGTCTGAGCCACCCAGGCATCCCTATCCATTCTCCTTTTGATGGACACTTGGATTGTTCCTTATTTCAGGGTATTATGAATAAAGCTGCTATGAATATTCTTATAAGTCTTTTGAAGGATATAGTCATTTCTGAGGGTGCCTGGGTGGCTCAGTCAGTTAAGCGTCTGATTTCAGCTCAGGTCATGATCTCACGCTTCGTGGGTTCGAGCCCCGCATCGCACTCTATGCTGACAGCTAGCTCAGAGCTTGGAGCCTGTTTTGGATTCTGTATCTCCCTCTCTCTCTGACCCTCCCCTGCTCACACTGTCTCTCTCTCAGAAACAAATAGAACATTAAAAAAAATTTTAAATATTCATTTCTGTTAGCTATCTACCAGGATACACAAATTTTTTATCTTACCATACTACAAAAACCATTTAGATTTATCAAGTTCTCCCTGCCAAGTACACGTAGGATATTTTATCTGTTTTCACATCCATAATTGTTATCGGAAAAAATGTGAAAACTTCTTCTATTTTTTTATTTTGAAAAAATTTCAGACATACCCCAAATTATAAAAACACAAAAAATGCCCATATGGAGGCGCCTGGGTGGCTCAGTTGGTTCAGCATCCGACACTTGGTTTCAGCTCAGGTCATGATCTTACAGTTCGTCTATCTGAGCCCATGACAGGCTCCATGCTGGCTCCTTGCTGGCAGCAAGGAGCCTGCTTGGGATTCTTTCTCCCTCCTTCTGCCCCTCCCTTGCTTGTGCTCACTCTCTATATATCTCAAGATAAATCAATAGAAAAAAAAAAAAAAAAAGCCCATATGCCCTTCATCAAAGTTCCTCCATGTCAACATTTCACTATATTTGGTTTACCATTAATTATCTTGTTTGCGTGTGTGTATGCATGTATAAGCTTGACACTGTTGAAAGTACTGGCCAGTTACTTGGTAGACTATAGAAACCTGGGTTTGTGGGACGTTTCCTCATAATTAGATTCAGGTGATGTGATTGGGACAGGAATACACAGATGTAATGTGTTCTTCTCAGTGCATATTGGAAGGCACATGATGGTGATTTGTCCCATTACTGCTGTTGCTAATTTTAATCACTTGGTTAAGGCCAGGTTTCTCCACTGTAATATCACTATTTTTCCCTTTGTTATTAATCAGTGTTTAGGGGTAAAAGCTTTGAGATTATGTAAATATCCTGTTTCTCGACACGCTTTCATTTCATAGTTTCAGCATCCATTGACAGTTTTTTTTTTTAATTTCATTCCAGTATAATTGACATACAGTGTTATTCTATTAGTGATTCTTGCCTGAAATAATTTCTATGGAAATGGTTGAAAACTAGTTTTTGTTTTTAACACCCACAAATTTCTTCAAGAATCTTACAGTGATCATCAAGATTTCTCATAATTCGAACTGAACTCTGGAAGATCACCAGGCATTTGCCATAAAAACATCCCCAAAGTCAGAGAGTAAAAAAAGAAAACTGGCGAACTGGTGGTGGCTGTGACAGCATTCTCAAGCAAAGCGCCAACCACCCTCTGGGAGCCTGAACTCTCTAAAAGCCTGCACTTTTTTTTTTTTTTTTAAATGTTTTTATTTATTTCTAGGAGAGAGAGAGACAGCGTGAGCAGGGGAGGGTCAGAGAGAGGGAGAGTCACAGACTGAAACAGGCTCCAGGCTCTGAGCTGGCAGTCAGCACAGAGCCCGACGTGGGGCTCGAACCCACGAACTGCGAGATCATGACCTAAGCGAAAGTCGGACGCTCAACCGACTAAGCCACCCAGGCGCCCCTAAAAGCCTGCACTTCTACACAAACCACCCCCAAACCATCTTGGCGCCGGCTGAGAAAAGCTGTTTTGCATGCTCAAAGCATCTATTTCTAGAAGGAGTACATAGGTCAGCCAGGGCACGAATAAAGAGCAGGGTCAAGTCTCACAGATCCTTAGGGCCCCTGGGGTTCAGCCCATGTCTTCGCTGGAGACAAAGCAGAACGTAAACTTAGCCTTTTTGTTTCCAGGAGATTCTCACTCACCTTTCTAGCTTTCTCTAGGCTGGGACCAGCTCACCTGCTTACCCAGCAAACCCAGCAGAGACAATCAATCTATAGGGGTCCTGATATTCTGTAGGTTAACTAGCGAGGCTCTCAGGGAGCAAAGTTACCAAGTGAGCTGATATATAAGCAGGTTCCAATTTACAAGCGGACTAAGTCCCAAAAGCTCATTCTGCAAGCCAAGGGTGAGAAATAAGGTCTCCGCAGGTTAGCTCACAAAACCAATAACTCACGGAGCAGCCTCACAGACGACTGAGGGCTGAGAAGGGAACCTTCACCCAGAACAAGGGCTGAGAAGGGACCCTTCACCCAGAACATGGTCTCTGCGAGATGAAGACTTTGACAGGAGGACCAGGAAGACAACTTGCCCCAACTTGCCCAGTACAGTTCCATTCAGCAACACCTAACATAGCATCTCTGATGTGTCAGGCATTGTGCCGAGCACTGGAACACCAAGGATGGGGAAGATATGGCCTCTGCCTTGAGGGGCTTGTACAGCAGCGGGAGGTTTCTGCCAGGGGGGTACCCAGGGTCACCAAGCCTCCGGTGGATGGTAGAGCATGGGTCCCACAGTCCCAACAGGTGTATTCGGACTGGCTGGTCAGGAGAAGGCTTCAAGGGCGAGGGCTGCCTGACCAGCGTGCACCAAAGCATGGCTGCTGCAAAGTACATTTCACTTAAAGGTATCCCTCTACCAGTGGTTATATGGCGGTCCAATTTAACAACTTCACCAGGAAAGGAAACACATCCACCAGCTATTTCTTCTCTCTCCAACCCACAAAGTAATACGTTTTCATTCCTGACTTTACCAACTCCTTCCCGCATGTTCCTTGAAAATATTAGCATTTTCAAAGAAGAGGAAATGAATGACAATAGAAGGGTACTGTGTGATAAAATGTCATCTTTGGTGCTCGAATTTCCAATGTTGAAAGCTGCAATTGCTGGACCAAGGTCACAGTTGGCGACACTACTTCATCAGAGCTTAAACTGCCACCAATTTAAAGAGCACTGTGACTTTCTTTTTCTTCTTTTAAAGATTTTACTTTTAAGCAATCTCTACATCCAGCGTGGGACTCCAAGTTACAACCCTGAGATCAAGAATTGTATGCTCTTCCAACTAAGCCAGCCAGGCACCCCAAGCATCATGACTATGACCACTAAGAAAGACACAAATCTGCCAAGTGAATGACACAAAGAAAGACACAGTTCAACTTCAGAGGTGTTGAGATGTGAACCAAGATGCGTCCAAGAATCAATCAAAAATGATAATTCTGGCTAATCTGACCTGCTCCAAGTACTGTGTGCTAGGTGCTGAGACAGGAACGCAGGAGACAAAAGGCCATCCACACAGTCAAATGGGAAGAAGACATACTCAACATCTAAACTTCTGTCTTCTTCCTCTAGCCAACCAGCCAACCAACCAGGACCTATTCCTCCTCAATCTCACTGATGTGCTTTCCAGGCTAAGGAGTGAAGAAGCCATCTGGTTCCACCATGCTCCCTCTTCTCCAGTCCAGCTCTGGGACTGCACTCCATCTGTCCACCCCTTCCCACTGCTGGGTGGGTGCCTCCCTAAATCCCGCAAATCCCAGCCTGTAACACTGAGCCTCCTTCCCTTACCTCCCTCACTCTCCCCCTCACTGTCCCACAGTGTGATTTCAACACGTTGCCCCACTTTTTGTTCTTTTCTTTTCCTCGATACAAGAAAAACAAAACAATCTGTCTTAAAGTGTAGCCATGCGGTCAAATCCTTACAGAATCCAAAATGCTTTGAGTCTTGAGGTAAAAAAGACCCAACATTAACTGGGAATATTACAACAGGCCTGTTTTTGTGAATACTGCTTTTCTCAAGATGACTTAGTCCTAACACCGTGCTGTCTGTTCTTTTAAACAAATATTCAATAGTTTAGGAATGTTAGCGAGGGCAGCGGCTCTGGTTAGCAAGGCCTCAGCTCCCACTCTGAAAGATGAAATGAGATGGGTTTTCTCCACAGAGGAAAGTCAAACAGTCTGCAGTATTATAAACTGCACATCCATCAACTAGGCATGGGCTGGGAACAGAGAGCTTTTCCGGAAAGAAAAAAAAAAAAGACAGCAGCTATCCTCTGTGCCCTGGTGAACACTGGAAACACACACATACCAAATCAACCAAAACAGAAACCAATTCTCAAGTCGGTTTGAAGAAAGTTCCATCCCAACAAAGCAAACGGTGCCTTGGTGACTGTGCCACCCAGGAGACAAGGGCCTGGCTTGGTCTTGGTCCGGGCCAGCCCTGGGTCCAGCCCGGGTGGAGGAACACGCGAGCACCTGGGTGTAACCAAGAAATCCATGAGGGGCGCAAAAGAGGAGACAGGCGGCTGTGCCCGATCTGACTGACAGCGGGCTTGGGACCGTCCTAACTGGGCGAGCAGGGGAGGGGTAGGAGGCCCGGGGCACAGGCCTGGACCAGGGGGGCGGCCAGTGGGGGAAACGAAGCCGGCAACGGTGGGGCTGGAATGGCGAGGGCCGCGGATGGGAAGAAGAGCGGGTTCCTACCTCCAGTTCCGCTGGGGTCTCCCTGCGCCCCAAACGATGCATGCGGAGGTTGCACTTGAGCAGGCAACAGCCGTCCAGCACCCCGGCGCGCGCGCAGACGCGCCCCCCAGCGGGCCCAGCCCCACCCCCCGCCACGTGCACACCCACGTGCACGCCAAGCGCGGCGCGGGAAGCCCAAGAGTGGGCGGTGCTCCCTGGCGCGAGGCGGGCGGCTCTGTGGCCTCTACTTTAGGCGCAGTAAGTAAGCCGCGGGATCCTCACCTGGGGACCAGGGCTTCCATACAGACGAGGACACTGACGCCCAGAGGGAAAGGGCCTCCTGCCGAGGTCCGAGGACGGAAGGGGCCGGCCCCAGGATTTAAACCCACCGTGGCCTCTCCACCGTCAGACCACCCGGGATCTTTCCCGAGTTAAGACACTACATGCGTTGTGTGTTGAGAGCCCACCCCTTATAACCACCATCCGTGATTATTATTCACCATGTTTTGCTTTGAAAACATATATGCCCTGGGCATGTGTATCTGAGTGTGTGTGAGTGTGCGCGTCTGTGTGTGTGCTTTGGGCATGTCGGCCGGTCAGGATCACACTCGACACACTGGTTGAGCCCCGACTCCGTGCCTAGCCCTGAGCAAGGCCATTAACACACATTAGTTCTCTTTATATACAGCCAGCCCTGTCATCAATTAAAACCAAATCCTACTCTTGTGGGGAACTGATTTTTAATTAGGTATCATGAATAGCTAATTAATCATCCTCCTGCGTGGTTTTCCAGGCAGGAGGGCGGTGAAGCTGAGCCGAGCTGAGCTGGGCAATGCTACCGGTGGCACCCTGGCTAAGCCTACACCTTGAGGGAGAGACCCTCTTCTGGGGCCAGAAAATGAGGGAGAGAAGGCAGAGGCCTTGGTGTGTTGGAAGGCCTTCCCAGCAGCAAGGCTTCTTGACCTTTACCTCCTTTGATCAGCTCTAGAAGTTTGGGACCATTCAGGCATCTGACTTCCATTTGTTAAAAGGGATATTGAAGAGATTGAAAGGATCCCTTCTGAACTCCTTCCTGTTTTTTGGAGAATGTCTGCCATTTTAAACATTATAAACATACATAGGTTTATCCATTTTAATGAGCGTCATTTGAAAGCTTAATATGAAGAGACAGATCCAGCCCCGAACAAAGTTGAAAACACTAACCTAATACTTTTTTTGGTATACGAATGCTCCCACCAATATTAGCTCATTTGATCTTCACTGCAGGCTCGAGGGTGCTGACTACTCATTTTCCAGGAGAAGAAACTGAGGCTTGGAGGCCAGCTGCCGAGCTCAGGGCCATACACTGGGGTGTAAGAGCCCACATTTAAACCCAGGGCTCTCATTGCTACTTTCCTCGTGTCTTCCAGGGTTTTGCTCTCGCTTTAGGAACCTGCTGTTCTCACTTCTTTGTGTGGAGGCCTGTGTCCTTGAGGCCCCCTCCTGGAAGGAGAGAAAAGGAAATTTGGCCAACAGAGCTGCTTTAGGTGGTGCAGGGACTCCACTAGAGGGCCTCTTGGGGGCCTGGGCAAGCCCGCCCAGCACTGGCCCAGTCTCCTCCTCCTTCCAGAATCTTTGTTCCTTCAGGTCCTGCTCGGAGAGACCACATGTTGTGTGTGCCCACTCCTTGTGACTTGATCTCTTAGCCTGGTTAAAAAAGCTGTGTTCCCAAGAGTCCTTTGAATAGTGGGGCGCCTGGGTGGTTTAGTCGGTTAAGCGTCCGACTTTCGCTTAGGTCAATATCTTGCAGTTCGTGGGTTCGAGCCCCGCGTCGGGCTCTGTGCTGACTGCCAGCTCAGAGCCTGGAGCCTGTTTCAGTCTGTGACTCCCTCTCTCTCTGACCCTCCCCTGCTCACGCTGTCTCTCTCTCTCTCTCTCTCCTAGAAATAAATAAAACATTAAAAAAAATTTTTTTAAAGAGTCCTTTGAATAGTAACCCTAGGGATGGGACCGACCCAGGAGAGAAGGGCTTTAGGCAAGTTGGCCTTGTTCCTTCCCAGGAGAGTGTGTGCTTAGTCTTCCAAAGGCCAACCTGGAGCGACACTTTCAATCATTTTATTCATTTATAGCTGCTTCTTCATGTAATTATCTTTTATTGATCATCTAGTAGGTGCTACATACACTATATACATTGTAATTCAATCCTGTTTAAGGACCCTACAAATGGGAAATTGGAGGTTCAGATAGGTTAAGTTGCCCCAGTTACAGAGCTGCTAGTCACAATATGATCTGAGCCCTTGTTTCTCGACTCCATTGTGTATACCTTTTCCTCCATACTCTATGATCTGATTTCAACGTTTTTTTTTTTTTTAAATGTTTATTTTTGAGGGAGAGGGAGGGACAGAGAATCTGAAGCTGGCTCTGCATTAACAGCAGAGAGCCCAATGCAAGGCTCAAACTCATGATCTCTGAGATCACGACCTGACCCCGGCACCCAGCTGCCCCACCCATTATCTGATTTCAAAAGAGGTATTGGAGAAGAGATTAAAAAATCAAAACCACAGGGGTGCCTGGGTGGCTCAGTTGGTTAAGCATCCGACTTCAGCTCAGGTCATAATCTCACAGTTTGTGAGGTATGTGAGACTGAGACCGGCGTGGGGCTCTTCTCTGACAGTGCACATCTGGCTTCGGATTCTGTCTCCCTTGTTCTCTATCCCAAACCCCCTCACTCTCTCAAAAACAAATAAACATTAAAAAAAATTCAAAACCACAAAAAGGAGGAAGAGCCACATTTGGGCCAGCAGCGCTAATGTGATTATGTGAATAAATATTAAACCTGTCTCTGAGCTTCTTGAAAAGAAGAAATAAAAGTGTGTTTGTGAGTGTGTGGTGGGGGGTGGGTAGACACAAAAGGCTACATGCTTCTCTATATAATATAGAGTCTCTATGGTAGAAAGAAATACATTTTTTCCTTATTTTCAATTACAAAAGTAATTTCTCATGTAGGATCTTATTCAAGGACATTATGTAACAAAATGACCAAAATTTTCAATAAGCAGGTACAGTAAAAGACAGAGGAATAATTGTCTTGGGGCGCCTGGGTGGCTCAGTCGGTTAAGCATCTGACCGGCTCAGGTCATGATCTCATGGTTCGTGAGGTCCAGCCCCACATCAGGTGAACTCAAGTCCCACTTCGGTGAGCTCGTGCCCAGCTTTGGGTGATCTCCACCTCTCTCTACCTCCCTCTATCTCTCTTTCTCTGCCCCTTGTGGGATTCTCCCTCTCGCTGGCTCTCTCTCCCTTTCTCTCTGCATTTAGCTCACTTGCACCCTTTCTCTCTCAAAAAAAACAAAAAACAATTATCTTGTGTAATGCATTCATCCATTCAGTAGTCATTCAACAAACACTGCGCAGTTATCAGGCATTGACTGCCTAGATGCAAAACACATGCAAAAAGATAATTACCCTGCAATGTAATCAACCCCCCTGCCCTGGAGGCGGGCCCAGTACTCCTGCAGTGGAAGTCTGATGACCTCACAGGAAAGATAACATCTGCCCACAGTCTTGGAGTTAGAGTTGGAATTGCAACTTATTTCCAAAAGAGGAAAAAGCATTTAAGGCAGAGGGAACAGAATGTGCAAAGGCATGAAGGTAAATGGTTTGTTTGAGGACTGGAATGTCACTTATCAGTGGGGGAACACAGAACTCGTAGGTGACAGCCAGCATGAGACCCTTGAGGGCCATGCAAAAGGTTTTCCTCAGCAGGATATCTGATCAGAGTACTGAAGGAACAGAGAGAAATGGAGATGAGTGCAGGCAGCTTAGCTGGGGAGAGCAGGCTGGGAGTGGGAAGAGGGCTCTGAGGCCTGAATGACAGAAACAGCTTCTAGAGACTGACCTCCAGCAGAGGAAGATGAGCCAAGAAAAGAGGCCTAAAGGCAAGGTGGAGGCAGCTAACAGGAAGTTGTATAAGAGAATGAGGTTATAAACAGAGTCTGAGGTTTGGCAAATGGGGGGCCAAGGGTGACCTTAGCAACAGAATTTTAGGGCACAGTGGGGTCACACAGTAGGTTAGGTGACACTGTCTTTAAGTGGCCACTCAAGAGGTAGACACAGGGAGGGAGCCATTCTTCCAGAAGTCTGGAAGTGGATGGAAGAAGACAGATCCATGACAGAGGCACCAACCAGAGGAAAGACTCAGGAGGTCTCAGCATCCTTGAAGGCCAAGGGAAGGTGCTTGATGCAGGGAGAGGGCGAAGAGCCCAGCAGATGAAGGGGCAGCCTTGGGGAGGAGAGACCCAGTTTTACTGAGACCAGCAGTCAGGGATGAAGGGAGGGGAAGAGGAAGATGAAAGAGGAAGAGGAGGGAAGGGAGGTTGAGTGAGTTTCTGTCTGTTCCTCAGTGAAATACAACATGGGTCGGGCTGGGGCTTGACACTGAGGGAAAGAACCACCAAGCTCCTAGCATTGAGGGCCCAGCTGAAGGCGACAATCACGAGCCTGTCATGGTGTATGGTTCTCTGGCAGTGCTCACCAACTTGGAAGAAGGAACCCAGAAAACAGATGGTTGGGCAAATTTAGCATTGGGTACCATGGACAAGGGAACAGGGAACTGAGAATGCCAGTGACAGTATAGTTGAACCATCAAGCAGGACATCATCCCAGGCAGAGAACCATGCTGATCATTCCATCCGCCCCTCCAGATCCCTCTCCACTCCTGCTCTCTGCCTGGGGGACTGTCCTCCATGGCCTGCCTCAAGGGACTCCCTTGTCCTCTGGTTGCCAGTTAGGGTCATGAGCAGGAAGGAAGAGGGTAGGAGGAGGGGGATGTGGGGCATTTGCCCCTCACCTCCACCCTGCTCTCTCTGCCAAGGCTCTGGCAGTGGCTCCCCCTGCACTCACTAGGCGCCAATACCATCAGACCCAGGGTGGCCATCCCTGGTCCTCAAGATCCCCGGGGGCTCCCTCAACCCTGACACCCCTCTGTAAACAGCCCTTTACTCACCTTTTTTGTGTGGGCCAGTGGGGCTTAACTGACTTAGGAAAAACAGACCCCACGAGCCTGCCCAGCAGGAGAGGGTGTGGGAAGAGATGGCATGAGGAGAGGAATATTGGGATTTCCCAGGTTGAGCTTAAGTTCCTCCCTGGAAGAATAAGTGGGGCTCCATGGGCTGGAGAAGCAGCTCATTGAGTGAGAGAAGGGTCCTGGGAGGGGATGGGTGACAATTCACATTTGTTCCTATGCTGCCCCGCTGGTTGGCCAGACTGCTTTTGTTTCTTACACACACACACACACACACACACACACACACTTAAATGAGAGTCCTCCTCTGGTCCCTCTGAGCCCCAGCTACAGCCAGGCCCCATGCTGACAGCAGTTGCATGTGACCCATTTTGGATTTGTGGCATCTGCACAAAAAAGTTTGATTGGTTCTGACCTGGCTTTTCTGCCAGAAGGGTCCTAGCTCCCAGCAGGCTGCAGGAGGTTCAGCCACTTTATCACATCTTCCTCAGGCCTTCCTAGATGGCCCTTGGGGTCTGGGCAGTCCCCAGCTGATGCAGGATCCCAGCAGGTCTCCTCACAAGAACTGTCTCCCCCCATCCTCATTATACATAAAAATTGGCCCTACACGTGCCTTTGTAAGTGGTCAGGGCCTCTGTTGCCCAGCCAGAGCAATAGAAATGCAGATTAAATCCTTTTGTGACCCCATTACTTCAAGCTTGTGAGAACTCTGCCCACACCAAGAACAACTCCCCACCCTTTCCACATTCTTGTGATAGATTCAAGGAAGAAACCACAATTTACTCGCTCTTGAATAGTGACCAGCCTTGGCCCATGGGAAGGAGTCAATATAAGTCTCTGCAAGTCAATAAGATAATCTCCCCAAATGAGAATATGAATAGCCAATTAAAAACTGTTTACTTCATTTCTGAATAGGTAACACATGCACATAGTTAAAACAAAACCCCAAATAGTATAAGAGGTCTGCAGTGGGTCTCACTCCCACCCCTGCCTTCATGGCCCTGTTCCCCACCAACCACCACCACTTCCTCACCCCCACAAACACACAGAGGTAAGCTGCTTGTATTAGTTTCCTCTATATCGTTCTGGACATCTGGTAAATACAGGCGACTGTGACGACACCAAATAGACATTTAAAAGCTAACATTAACTCAGCACTTACAGCGTGTTAGGCACTTTACAAGTGTTAACGCATTTGGTCCTCACGATGGCCCCAGAGGTAGGCCTTGTGCCCACTTGAAAGAAAATAAAACTGAGGCAAAAAGAGGTTAAGGAGCTTGCTTGAGGGGCTGA
Source organism: Proteles cristata cristata (assembly GCA_017311185.1). Taxonomy (NCBI): domain Eukaryota; kingdom Metazoa; phylum Chordata; class Mammalia; order Carnivora; family Hyaenidae; genus Proteles; species Proteles cristata. Next base: position 2,228,665 of record JAESUZ010003943.1, read on the forward strand.
ACCTGGCAATTCACAGCGGAGGAAATTCAAACGATCATATGAAAAGATGCTCAGCTACCTTAGAGGTCAGCGAACTTAAAAATGCAAACACCAACAGCATCTCATTTTTATCCGCCTGTGAGCAAACTTTGCAAAAGGTGGTAAGCTTTCAGCATGTAGAGGCAGGGTCTGGTACCCTCATGCTGGTGGGAGCATGAATTGCTCTCAACTTTGGGGAAAACAAATTGGCAGAATTTATTGGGGTTTAATACACACATCTTCCCAAATATAAGGCTAGGTGTACACAGGCATGCGTTGCAGCACTATTTGAGAAGCAAAAATATTCTGAATATTCATGAAGGGGAAAATGGGTAAATTACAGTACATTTATAGTAGGAAATACTACGCAGCAACTACATAAAATGAGATAGATCTATACGTATTGGTTTATGATGTCCACAATTTTTTTTTAAGAGAGGGAATGGGGGAGAGGGGCAAGGCGGGGGGGGGAGGGGGAGAGAGAGAGACAGAGAAAGAATCTTAAGCAGGCTCCATGGTCAGCATGGACCCACAACCTGAGCTGAAATCAAGAGTTGGACATTCAAGCAACTGAGCAACCCAGGCGTCCCTCCACAAAAAAAAATTTTTTTTTTTTTATATTTTTATTTATTTCTAGGAGAGAGAGACAGCATGAGCAGGGGAGGGTCAGAGAGAGAGGGAGACACAGACTCTGAAGCAGGCTCCAGGCTCTGAGCTGGCAGTCAGCACAGAGCCCGACGCGAGGCTCGAACCCACGAACTGCGAGATCATGACCTAAACGAAAGTCGGATGCTTAACCGACTAAGCCACCCAGACGCCACTCCACAAAAAAATTTTTAAAGCCACTTGCTAATAATTTTTATAGTAGACATATATTTTTGTATTTGATATTCATTTATATATCTGTATATTTTAACAAACATCCCTTATACGTGCCTTTGTTTGAATTATGTCTGTATGAACATGCAGCAGTGATTCTCAATTAGAGTGATTTTGCCCTTCAGGGGACACATGACAATGGCAGAAGACATTTTTGTTTGTTGCCACTGGGGAATGTTAATGGCATAAATGCTAAATATCCTACCGTGCACACAGGACTGCACCCTGCCCTGCAAAGAATTATCCAAACCAAAATATAAATAATGTTGAAGTTGAGAAACCCTGGCGTAGAGAAGGGAAAAAAATGGAAAAGCATGAAACTGTTAACAATGAACCCTTTTGTTACTCATCATATATGTTTGACTTCTTATAATGGGTAGTTATTTTGACCACTAAAAGTTATCCTATAAAAGTAAAAAAATAATGCTCAATGTTTATCGTGTTGGCAAAGCCAATGATCGAATAAGAGTCGGGGAGACTGTTCGCCAAGGAGACATTAGGGAGCAGGGGTGTGAGGGGAGGTGGTGAGAGCTAGAGGCCCCAGGGGGTGGGTGGGGATGCCTTAGAGCCTGGTCCTGACATCAGAGCTCCCTTGCATAGCCTGAAGAATCCCAGGTCTTTTGCGAGCTGAATAAGGTCCTGCATAAATGTCCTATGATTAGGCATAACCCTTGTTTCCATTTCATAGGCTGGAGTAAACCATCTTATAGTCAGGCAGTAGGGAGTCGTAAAATCTCACAACTACACTTCTCACTGGTCTGCTGAGAGTTGGGTTGGTGGGTGTTTCTTGGCAAAGAGTGGCCAGTGAAGCTGGAAAAACTCTGGCCTAAACCACAAGTGAATTAAACAGGATTCTTTGCAGCAGGCCTAATCAGAGCCTTTAATATGCTAGAATGTGCATCTCCAACACAGAGTTGATCAAATGCAGGACCTTCCAAGTTGTTTTTAACTGACAGCATCTCCTGAGAGTAGGATTTTGTGAATTACACTTTGGGAAATAATAATTTAGTCTAATCAGTTTTACTGATGAGGAAATAGTGGCCAAAAGAAAACATGAGGAAGGGTGCCCAGGGGCCTCAGTCAGTTAAGCATCCAACTTCAGCTCAGATCATAAATCTCATGGTTTGTGAAATCGAGCCCCGCTTTGGGCTCTCTGCTGTCAGCATAAAGCCCACTTCAGATCCTCCATCTCTCTCAAAAGTAAATAAATAAACTTTAAAAAATAGTAAAACAGTATTAATGTTGTCTTTTTTAAAAAAGGAACCGTGACTGGCTGAGTTGGTGGGTGGGGTTCCATCCCAGAACACCTGTCTTCCAATCCAATGCTTTTCCCCTAGCATTAAACAGCTAACCACAGATACAAATCAACGATAGATTCTTGGGGAACATTCCTAAGATTTACAGATTTTTTTTTCCAATTTAATTTGGAGGGGTTGCACTGGAGGTAAGAGAGAAGGGAGTAACACTGGGAACCCTTCGAAGCAAAACCCACCTTTAAAGAGGATCAAGACGTTTCTGGCCTCAGAATAGAGACCATTTTTTTCTTGGTGGTGGGGACACCCACAAAGACCAAAAGTGCTCCTGTGAACCTGTGAAGGAATGCTCTCCCAGGTCCTTTGTTTTCTTCCTCTTTTTTTTTTTTTTAATTTATAGGAGAGAGAGAGACAGCATGAGCAGGGGAGGGTCAGAGAGAGAGGGAGTCACAGACTGAAACAGGCTCCAGGCTCTGAGCCGGCAGTCAGCAGAGAGCCCGACGTGGGGCTCGAACCCACGAACCGCGAGATCGTGACCTGAGTGAAAGTTGGACGCTTAACCAATTAAGCCACCCGGGCGCCCCTCCTCTTTTTTTTTTTTTAAAGTTTGTTTGTTTGTTTGTTTATTGAGAGAGAGACAGAGACAAAGAATCCCAAGCAGGTTTGAAGCTGACAGCCCCCCACTCCTGATGTGGGGCTCGATCCCATGAAGCCTGAGATCATGACCTGAGCTGAAATCCAGAGTTGGGTGTTTAACTAAGCCACCCAGGCGCCCCTCATTTTGAAAATATAACCTGCACAGAACAGATGGAAATACCTGGGGCTTCAACCCTCCCCAGTTTACCTCAAATTGACCTCACTGGGCCAGACGCCCTACACAGCTGATTCTGTATATTCTGTCCAAGAAGCAAACTGACTAAAATTTACTTGATCCTATTATATGTCAGGCCTCTACAAGGCGCTAAGGATTCAAAGATGAATAGAGCGTAATTCTTTCTCTGAAAGGATTCTCCATCTGAAGGGAAACACAGATACTGCATGGAGCCAGGGTGAGATAGGGCTGTACTGACAATATGAACAAAGTCCTACCAGCTGATGGACAGCAGTGTTTACAAAGCCTTTTGAATGCCCACTTTTTTTTATTATTAAAAAAGTTTCTTTTAATGTTTGTTTATTTTTTGAGAGCGAGAGAGAATGAGCAGGGAAAGGGTGAGAGAGGGGAAGACAGAATTGGAAGCAGGCTCCAGGATCTGAGCTGTCAGCACAGAGCTTGATGCGGGACTTGAACTCACAAACTGAGATCATGACCTGAGCCAAAGTCAGATGCTTAACCGTCTGAGTCACTAAGGCGCTCTAAATGCCCACCCTTCTAAGAAGCTTGCACACCTTAGCATGTGGGCAATGGGAGCTATGGAAGATATGTTCAGTTTTAAAAAGAAAACTCTGGCCCAGGTACCTTCAGGGACTCCATTTCCCATTATCAAGTTACCTTCTTCTTCCCCCTGTTTTGTTGGGGGCAAATTACGCTCAGAGACTAAGACTGTCTTTATAATTAACTTAATTAACATAGTTCACTGAGGGCATTATAATTTATAATATGCCAATAGCACACAGGATGTCCCTTCATAAGTCAATAAAGAAATAACATACTTCAAATCAATGATAAGTACAGGATTGTTTCAGGCAAAAGGGAAATGAAAGAAACTGTTAAGGTGTGCCTTTCCACAGTAAGTAGAGTCAGTCCTTCAAACTAAAAGCTAGGTAGCAGCTGCAAGCTTAGGTTCCACACTGGGGCACCAGTACTGGCAGGAAGGTGAGCTGCTTCAAAGATTATTACTCCAGGGACCACTGAATGGATTGTACCAGTGCCTAATAGTGCCAAGGCTGAAACAGATGCCCCTTAAGACTGCTGCGTGCTTAACACCATTGCTGACCAAAAGTAGCCTCGCTAAGGGCAGCAAAATTGTCTCAAGATCTTCAGAGAACTATTTAGATCAAGAAAGAGTAGCCTTCCCCAAACTGAACGCTCTCGAGTTGTTGACCAAACCTCTTAGTTTTTAAAGTCCGTCAGAAGATGGACACCGCTGCTATTATTATGGTGTCAATGACATAATTGTCCTCTCCACTCCAGGTGCGAGAGTTCAGTAAGTCCTAATACCCACCTTCAAAACAAGTTCAAACCACGAACAATTTTGTCCAAAACAAACTTTTTAAAACGTGGATTTGAAATCCTAACAAGTCAGTACACAACACAACTTGGTTAGTAACCTCCCAGTGTTGCCAAGCCCCTCACTCCACATCACCAAAGGCCGTGACCCTGGGAAGGGTCCTAAATCTGGTCCTATCCTTCTTCCCCACCTCGGTCCCACCTTAGACCTGGACCACATCACCGGTAATGACTACATCACCTCAGCACCCCTGTAACAGGAAATCGATGCTAGGACTGCAGGTAGGTTGTAACCAAGTTCTTACAGACTGGGCCAATGCAACAAGTTCGCGATGGCTCACACTGCCCCGCCAACTGGCACAACAGTTAACACGGTGGTCTTTAGGAGCCCGTTCCTAAATGTAAATCATTTGAGGTCCAGCAATTTCTTGACATACTCGGCCTTAAAGATTTCCATTTGGCAGCCTCTACGTAGAGAGCACAACTAGCAGGAAAGATGCACAGGAATAAGGTTCAGCAATCTCTTGACATACTCGGCCTTAAAGACTTCCATCTAGCAGCCTCTACGTACAGAGCACAACTAGCAGGAAAGACGCACAAGAACTCCACTGTGGTTGCCCCACCCAATGGACAAGTCCTCGGAGCCCCACGGCCGCAAAACGAACAGCACCAGCTTTAGTCGAGAGGAAAACCTACATCTCAAAAAAAGACCGCCCCCACGCTTCCGGGGCTGCGCAGCGGAGGACGGGGGTGAGATACACGCGTGCGCACTTTCCCATTTCTCCCCGCCCCCGGCAGAGTCACGTGAGTGGGGACTCAAAGAAGCGGAAGTCTGACCTCTGGTGGCGGGGGGAAAAAGCCCACCCCCGGAAGTCACGCCTCTCTCCGGAGCCTGCTCCCGGAAGTGTTGCTGTTTGTAGCGGGTGTGATGGCTTCAAGGTTACTTCGCGGAGTTGGATCCCTGGCCGCGCAGGCCTTCAGGGCCCGCGGTCCCAATGGAGTCGCCGCAGTGCGCTCCATGGCATCTGGAGGTATTCGTCCCGCCTGACGTGTTAGGGACTGGCGCCGTTGCCCCCCCCGGGGTGGTGCTAGAGCAGCGAAGGGGGGGTGGGCCGTTCAGCTCCTCGGGGCGCCAGTGACCGCTTCACGGCCCGCAGTGCCTCAGTCTCCGCGGGCGTCTCCGTGATATACCTGACTGCCTCTGCTGCTGCCCTCCGAACGACCCCCGCTGCGAAAGAATTCTAAACTGAGGTGTCGGGTGACCTTGGGGGATGGGTTGCAACCGGGATGTGGAGGGGTTAAGCCGCTTTTCAGGTTTGCGCTCACCTCAAGTTGAATGAACCCCACCCCACTAGAATTAATTTGCTTTTAGAAAAAAAATGTGTAGAAAAATTGGCCTCCTTGGTTGAAGGAAGAAAAAGATTACTCTCTGCTGCCGCTTTTGGGGATCATGACAGTGGTCCTTAGGGGACAGGACAATGTGTATGAGTAGCCTTTAGAAGCTTGTAAACTAAATGTAATCATTTATGGATGTGCATTTTTCCTCCTGATAATTCAGACAACATCATAATTCATGTATTTTCCTTTAGGCGGTGTTCCTACTGATGATGAGCAGGCGACTGGGCTGGAGAGGGAGGTCATGATGGCTGCAAAGAAGGGACTGGTGAGAAACTCCTTTTCCTGTCCTTGGAGTTCATGGTCTTGGATGGGATCAAAGCAGTATCCTCTCTGGTAGCATTTAAGTTAGGAAACCTGACTGTGGGAACAGTAATACCAGCCTCTGGAGGGTAGGGGTCATTTGGCTTAATGGCTTATTCTTTTTCAGGACCCATACAATATGCTAGCCCCAAAGGCAGCTTCAGGCACCAAGGACGACCCTAATTTAGTCCCATCTATCACTAACAAGCGAATAGTGGGCTGCATCTGTAAGTACCTCATCACTGTTTTCTTGTACATTTGTTTAATATATTCTCTACAGGATGTCAGTAATATGTTTCAAATCTTTTGTGCGTATGCTGTTGTGTGTAAAGGGGATATGTGTGTAAATGAGTCCCCTGGTCCTTTAAAGCTTCGTTAACCTAAGTAGGTTATCCTTACTGTAAAGGGACATCGAACAGTAATACCAGCTCATTGGAGATGCAGCATGAAGGACTATTCATCTAGATGATATTTATTATACTTCCTCTTTGCCAGATACCATTTTAGGCACTAGAGGTATATACTAGAAGGGAATGCACTTTGGGATTCTACGTAGGCAGAGGAGCTACTAGAACCTAATAGTCACTCTGATGTGAGGTCAGTTTACTCAGATAAACTCAGGGCCTCATTTCTTCAGCTGCAAAATGAGGAAGGAGAGAGCTGAAACCGATCTCTTCAAGATGTCAACCATAACTTTGTGTCTTAGAGGTGTCTGAGGAAGAGGCTAGTATTGAAAGTCTCCACTTCTGGTTGAATGGCCTTCAACCACATTTTCCCTTTCAGGTGAAGAGGACAATAGTGCCGTCATCTGGTTCTGGCTGCACAAAGGCGAAGCCCAGCGGTGCCCTAGCTGTGGAACCCATTACAAGCTGGTGCCCCACCAGTTGGCCCACTGAGCCTTTGCACTAACTTACTCAAAATGTGCTGTAAAGTTTCTTCTTTCCAATAAAGACTAGCCATTCGCTCCTTCTCCTATAGTTGGCTGGTCTTACTTCTATCCTGTATTTTTGGGGAGGCATGGATTCTTACTTTGGGAATAGCTGTTAAGATTAGCTTGCCATCCATGTGCTTGGGTATGTGGAGATTGACAATCCCATAATACAATGATTGGGACCATCTGGTATGGGCAAAGCATAGGCTATGGAGTCAGGCTGACTCAACTTGTAATATTGGCTCTGTCATTTAGCTTTGTCACTGGGGCATGCCCTCTGAGGGTAGGTTACATCCGTAAAAAAAGGTATATACCTTGTGAGATGTTAGAAGTAAGAATAACATACATAAAGAGCCCAGCAGATGGCTCACAGTATTTTTATAAAAATAGGGTAAGCTTGTGATGAGAGTTTGGGGGGCTTTGAAGTCTTGGGATTCAAAGCATAGGTCATGGGGAGATCATCAGCAAAATTCGGAATATGAGACAATTCCAGAAACTATTGACCAGATTCTTCAAACAAACCGCAGTGCGGGGAGGAAAGAAAGGTAGGGAGAACCTATCAAGTGAAATGGGTATGAGGGAGATAACCAAGAGCAAAGCATGGACCTTGTTCAGATCTCAATTTGAAAAAAATAGCAACGATAAAGAAAACAAATCGAACAATTTTAACTCTGGATATTTGATATTTAGGAATTTATTAAATTTTAGATGTGTTCATGGAATTAGCTTTGGGCTTTAGACGTTCGAGGTGAGGTACTTAGAGGTAAAGTATGTCTGGGATTAGCTGTAATACCGGGAAGAAAAGAGGAATTTGGGGTATGACTGACCCATTGTGGCCAGGTACAAGAGGGGTCATTATTCTGCTCTTATGTATGTTTGGACCTTATCATAATATTTAAAAATAGAGGGTGAAAGAAATGTTTAAAAAGTCCAATTCAGCTACTTTATATTTGGGACATCTTAGACAATTAAGTTCTGAAAAGCCGTTTGTAAAATAGAGCTGGTACCCTTCCATTTTTGTTAGGATTAACCACAGAGGTGGCTTTAGTTATTTTCTCCACAAAATTGGTTCAAATTAGGTCTTTGAGCTGAATGAATGATGATGGGGAACGCTGAAGAGAAAAGCCCTTTCCCCTAGTCTTGCCTTACTTCCTCTTAAAGTATAGATTAGTCAAAGCTACTGCTTCCATTCTATGCTGTCAGTCATTATCTTTTATTCCCAGGAAATGCCCAGAACGTTTGTCTGTTATTCAAGGCCATTTCCTTTGGGAAGGGGAATACCTAGATAGCCATCTATTAAATCTACTCTTAACCCTCCCGTCTCAAATAATGTTTGTAAACAAGAGTTTACCAGTAACTTTATTGTGAAGATTGCCCTGGTACTGCCACTGCCCTTCTGTCTGGCCTGCCTGCTGCAATCCCCCTTCCTTTTCCACGGTCTTCCTTTCCGGTCAAAACTCAAGAATCTTAAGAGTGAGCTTTTTGGGGCGCCTGGGTGGCCTAGTCGGTTAAGCGTCCGACTTTCGCTTGGGTCATGATCTCGCGGTCTGTGGGTTCGAGCCCCGCGTCGGGCTCTGTGCTGACTGCCAGCTCAGAGCCTGGAGCCTGTTTCAGTCTGTGACTCCCTCTCTCTCTGACCCTCCCTGCTCACGCTGTCTCTCTCTCTCCTAAAAATAAATAAAACATTAAAAAAAATTAAAAAAAAAAAAAAAAAAAAAGAGTGAGCTTTTGACTTTCCATGACATTCATCTTCTCTCTCCCTCAACTTTTACCTTCCCTCTTCTGTACTTTTTAAAATTGTAACCAAGTCGGGGCGCCTGGGTGGCTCAGTTGGTTAAACATCCGACTTCGGCTCAGGTCATGATCTCACAGGTCTTGAGTACAAGCTCTGTGTCCGGCTGTGCTGGCAGCTTGGAGTCTGGAGCCTGCTTCAGATTCTGTGTCTCCCTCTCTCTCTGCCCTTCCCCACTTACACTGTCTCTCAAAAATAAACATTAAAAATTTTTATAAAATAAAATTGTAATCAATTCTTGGGGCACCTGGCTAGCTTGTCGGTGAAGCATGTGATTTAATCTCAGGGTTAAAGAAGGAAAAATCCCCAGTACATGTCAACTGTGATAGGCAGAATAATGCCTCTTCCCCCAGCCCACAAAGATGCCCATATCCAAGTCCCAGAACTTTGAATGTATTAGGTCATGTAGTAAAAGGTTATTAAGGTTGCATATAACCTTATAATTGCAACCTTAAGAACCTGATATTTTAAGGTCAGATCATTTTTATCTGACCTTAAAATAGAGTATTCTGGATTACCCAGGTGGGCCCCAAAACGAAGGGTGGTGGAAGGGAGTCTGAGGGAGATGTGACTATGGGAGGATAGTCAGAGAGAAGCAGTATTGTTGATCTGAAGATGGAAGAAGGGGGCTACAGGGCAAGGAGTGCAGCCTACAGAAGCTGCTAAAGGCAAGAAAATGATTCTCCCCTAGTCTGCCGAAAGAAATGCAGCTCTGTTGATCCCTTGGTTTCAGCCCAGTGACCCATGTCAGCCTTTTTTAAAATTTTAAATGTTTTATTTTTGGGGCGCCTGGGTGGCTTAGTCGGTTAAGTGTCTGACTTTCGCTTGGGTCATGATCTCGCGGTTCATGGGTTCAAGCCCCTCGTCGGGCTCTGTGCTGACTGCCAGCTCAGAGCCTGGAGCCTGTTTCAGTCTGACTCCCTCTCTCTCTGACCCTCCCCTGCTCACGCTGTCTCTCTCTCTCTCTCTCCTAGAAATAAATAAAACATTAAAAAATAAATGTTTTATTTTTGAGGCAGAGAGAGAGACATACACAGAATCCAAGGCAGGCTCTAAGCTGTCAGCCCAGAGCCTGACACAGGGCTCAAACCCATGAGCATGAGATCATGGCTTGAGCTAAAGTCAGAGGCTTAACCGACTGAGCCACCCAGGCGCCCCTCATATCAGCCTTCTATAGAACTGTAAGATGTTTGTGTTGCTTTAAGGCACGAAGTGTGTGATAATTTTATTATGGCAGCAATAGATCAGAAAACTCAACTACTGCCTCCTGAGTTAGTGGGTTTCAAGGTTAGCTGCATATTAGAATCACCTGGGGAAACTTTTACAGCTCCCAATGCCCAGATCACACCCAGACCATTAAGGCAGAGTGTCTGAGAATGTGATGCAGACTACAGAACTCTGAAGTTTCCCAGGTAATTCCAGTGTGCAGTCCAGGCTAGGAACCTCTGCTTTGGGCTAACCATGTAACTGTGAGCAGCTCTTTTCCTTGCCTCTTGGTAACTAGGAGCCCTAGTGGCAGATAGGAAATATAATACCCCAATAGGAGTACAAACCTTTGCTTTTAGGTAGAAGTGGACTTCATCTAAACCTCTGGCTGTTTAGCAGCTTAGAAATTAGATCCCATCTTCCTTCACTAGGGAAGAATATAAGCCTCACTCTGATAGTATTTATTAAAAAATCTGCAAATACAGAATAAAGAATTTGTTTCCTGGAATGATTGAGTGTAAGTTGCTGATCTGACGCCCCATTACACTTCAGTATGTGTTTTTTTTTTAAAGACATTCTTTTAAGTTTATTTACTTTGAGAGAGTGTGTGAGCAGAAAGGGGCAAAGAGGAGCTGTCAGCACAGAGCCTGACTCAGGGCTTGAACTCACAAACTCGTGAGATCATGACCTGAGCTGAAACCAAGAGTCAGACACTTAACTGACTTGAGCCACCAAGGTGCCCCAAAGACATTCTTTTATACACTTACCACATGACCATCAAAATCAGGAAATTACAACTTAAATGTTTTTACCATTTAATCTTTAGACCCTATTCAAGGTGTGCTAAATGTGCCTACTGTGTCTTTCATAGATCCAGTGCAGAATCACGTGTTGCCTTTGGTCTCCTCCCCTCTGGAACAGTTCCTCAGTCTCTCCCTGACTCTTGTGACCTTGACACTTGTGAAAATTACACCAACAACGCGGGTTGGTCTGATGCTTCCCCATGATCAGATTCAGGGTGTGTCTTGGCTATGAGCACTGAGGAGACACTGTGAGGCATATGATGTGACCGTGTCCCACTGCAGATAGGGTTCACTTTGCTCACCTTATGTCTGCCAGGCTTCTCCACTGTGCAGTTGCTCCTTAATTATTAATAAGGATCTTATGGGGTAATACTTTAAGATATTAACTTGCTCTTCACCAAAACTTTGGTTAATTTATATCAGCATGGGCTCATGCTTTTTTATATTCAGTGTATTATACGTCATAACTATTATTTAGCATCTAATGTTTAATTTGTTCCAAATTTGGCTGGTAGGAGCTTCTTCAAGTTAGCTCCTGTAGCCCTTTGACATATCCTGTCACTTTTTGAGCACTTCTTTTATTTTCTGGCACAAAATGTGCAAGGCTCATCTTCCAGGCTCTTTGTAAACTCATGAGGTAGGTACTATTATTATCACTCCCATATTAGAGATGGAAAACCCTAGGAAGAGGATTATGCAGCTAGCTAGTTGTGGTGGCAGAATTGTGGATCCAGAACACTTAGCTTGAGCCTGAGCTCTTTCTCCACCCTTTGGAAGTAATTTTAGATTTACAGAGAGATTGCAGAGTTCCTACTTACCCTTCACCCAGTTTCCCCTAAGTTAACATAGCATGATGACTAAACCCCAGAAGTTCACACTAGTGCAGTGCTCTTTACTAATTTTGCCAGCTTTCCCAGAAAGGTCTTTGTCCAATCCAGGACATCCCATTGCATTTTGCTGTCATACCTTAGTCTTCCTTCAATCTGTGACAGTTCCTATGTTTCATAACCTGTCACTTTTGGACAAGGGGACTGGTCCATTAACTTGTAGAATGTCCTCAGTTTGGGTTTGCCTGTTTGTTCTTGGCTAGATTGAGGTTATGTGGGAATACCAAATGTGACACTGTACCCTTAGTGCATTATATCAAGAGACTAGGGGCATCTGGGTGGCTCAGTCGGTTAAGCATCCAACTTGAGCTCAGGTCATAATCTTGTGGTTCGTGGGTTCAAGCCCTGAGTCTGGCTCTGCTGACAGCTCAGAACCTGGAGCCTGCTTCAGATTCTGTGTCTCCCTCTCTCTCTGCCCTTCCCTGCTTATACTGTGTGTCTCTCTCAAAAGTAAACGTTAAGGGACACCTGGGTAGCTCAGTTGGTTAAACGTCTGACTTCAGTTCAGGTCATTATCTTGTGGTTCAGGAGTTCAAGCCCCATATTGGGCTCTGTGCTGGCAGCTCAGGGCCTGGAGCCTGCTTTGAATTCTGTGTCTCCCTCTCTCTCTGCCCCTTCCCTTCTCATGCTCTGTGTCTCTAAAAAATAAACATTAAAAAAAATTTTTTTTAATTAAAAAAAGACGGGCATCTGGGTGGCTCAGTCAGTTAAGTGTGTGACTTCAGCTCAGGTCTTGATCTCATGGCTTGTAAGTTTGAGCCTTGCCTCAGGCTCTGTGCTGATGGCTCTGAGCCTGGAGTCTGTTTCCGATTCTGTGTCTACCCCTCTCTGCCCCTCCCTTGCTTGTGCTCTGTCTCTGTCTCTCTCTCTTGGTCTCTCTCAAAAATAAACATTAAAAAATAAAATAAAAATAAAATAGACAATGGCTAAATACTGGGGATGCAAACTTTGACCATTGGTTTAAGGTGATATCCACTAGGTTTCTCCACTATAGCTATTATTTTTCCTTTTGTAATTATTGTTATCTTGTGGGAAGATAACTTTGAAGTAATGCAAATGTCCTTAATTTTGCTAATTTTTTAAAAAATTGTTAGTTTAGGGGCGCCTGGGTGGCTCAGTCAGTTAAGCATCCGACTTTGGCTCAGGTCATGATCTCACAGTTCGTGGGTTCAAGCCCCGCATCGGGCTTTGTGCTGACAGCTAGCTCAGAGCCTGGACCCTGTTTCAGATTCTGTATCTCCCTCTCTCTGTCCCTCTCTTGCTCACACTGTCTCTCTCTCTCTCTCTCAGAAATAAATAAAACATTAAAAAAAATTGTTTATTTTTGAGAGAGAGAGAGACAGAGTGCAAGTGGGGGAGGGTCAGAGAGAGAGAGACACACACAGAATCCAAAGCAGGTTCCAGGCTCTGAGCTGTCAGCACAGAGCCCGACATAGGGCTTGAACCCACGAACCATGAGACCATGACCTGAGCTGAAGTCCGGCGCTTAACCGACTGAGCCACCCAGACATACCTTTTGCTCACTAAGTTTTCCATCTCTTTTTGTCAACAACAATTAGTACTGTGGTGTTTGCCTATGGTGATTTCCATTTTCCATTATTCCTTCTGTGTGAATTGAACTACCGTAAGGAAGACTCGTCCTTTCTCCTCCATGTATACATCTATTCAATTATTTATGTCCGAGTGGATTCATGAATATTTTATTGTATGGATGGTTTATAATCCACCACAGATTTGATTACTGGGTGCTCTTTCAAGTTGATTTCTGTGTCCTTAAGACAATTTACTTCCCTTTGTTTTTGGAGTACTTTCTTACTTAAAAAATTTTTTTCTTTTAAGTTTATTTTTTAGAGAAAGAGAGCATGAGCAAGGGAGGGGCAGAGAGAAGGAAGCACAAAATCTGAAGCAGGCTTCAGGCTCTGAGCTGTCAGCACAGAGACCGATGCAAAACCTGAACCCAGGAACTGTGAGATCATGACCTGAGCCAAAGTTGGATGCTTAACTGACTGAGCCACCCAGGCGCCCCAAAGCGCTTCCTTACTCTATGGTACCACAAGATATTCCAGGTTCATTTTATACTTTCTCTGCCCTAGATTTGAAATTCTTCTAGGAGCTCTGGTTCCTTTTATTGGAGAGTGGTATTTAGAAGCCCTGATCTGACACTAAGTATTTATTGCTACTGGGGTGTCACTGTGTCCAAGGCCTGCAAGCAGACAGGGCTGGAAAGTACATATATTCTAACCCTAGCATTCACAAACTGATGCCTATTTATTTCAGCATCTATCTGTATGTATACTAAAAACCATGAATCCAAACCTCTGGTCTAACATCACAAAGTTCATTCTAGCCTTACCACCATTTTGCCTGTAGCTTTTCTCCAACAATGGGAAACCTGACCTGGTCAGAGCTCTGTAACCACACTATCACTGCTGGAAGATGGAGTGGGGAGGATGCTGCATTATGCTTGGCCTTAGAGGATGGGATTTGAACAGACATGAGGGAAAGTCATTCCCAGCAGAGAGTAGAAGCTGGAGGGCAGAGCAGGGCATGATGATATATGAAACTAAAGGAGGAAAGAAACAGATCCCAAAGGGCCTGAACTTAATGCAACATGTAGTTCATGAAGGGGATTTCACCAGGGGCATATCAGTTTGGTTTCACTCCAGTAGGCAGTGGAGAACTGCCTGACATTTTGGACTAGGAAGTGGCAGAACCAAAGCTCTATGGGCCTGAGATCCAATAGCAAATGAACTGGGTAGGGACGGGAATGAAGCTACTGTTATTCGATAGGGTGGTGGAGACCATCATAGTAATGGAATCTCAGGTAGGAAGGCACTACAGAAGAACCAACAGAATGTGGTGGTTGACAGACTGTAGAAGAGGTAAGGAAAAGAGAGGAGTAAAGTAATAATTCTCCAAACCTGTGTAGTTTGGAGAAAGGTACTATAAACCCAACCCCAGACAAAAGGTTCTTTGTAAATTGTTTCCCCCTTGAGGGCAGGTACAGGCTTAGCTACTCTGTGACTGGAAAGCCTTACGGAACTCCCTGTGAAGATAGGCCTCAAGTCAGCTCTCCCCTCCTACCTGATCTCCTCAGCTCTCAGCCCTCCCTCAACCCCACCAACTGCAAATGCCTTCAACACATATCTTTGACAACAATCCTCCCATGGCTGGCTGTCCATCACCCAGGACACAGCTAAAACCCTCTCAATGTTTTCCACATGCTGGCCCCAACTCCCTTTTGGTTTTCTTGCATTACAGGCAGAGGAGGCCACTGACTCTTCCCTGCTGACATGGCATCACTCAGGTCCATGCTCTTCTCTCAAGCCACACCGGTCCCAGGCATCCCTTTGAGCTCTTACCTCAACTTGGAACACCCTTCCCGACCTGGCTGACCCTTCCTGAACTGATGCAAGTCAGCCTGCCCCACCTGCTGGGCTAGATACCCTTCTTTCTGGCCCCACAACGCTACCAAATTGACCAGTTCATCTTCTTCTCCTGACCCCTATGTTTTTGGGGGCAAAGACATGGCCCCAAACCTGTGGCACCCTCCTGGACATACTGCAGGTGTTCAAATCCCTGACGGAGGAAGGAGAGGGCAGACTCTGAACTCTCATTCCTCACTGTACCCTCCTGCCCCCAACCACTCAGCTTTTTCTTTCAAAGCTCAGCTCATCAACACAGCCTGCTCCACCTCCACCAACACTCTCCTTCCAGGTGGCCTGCCCCTGAGCCTGCATCACTGTTGGGTTTGTCAGCCTCAGCCATATCCGAGCTGGCCAGCAGTGGTGCCCAAACAGAATGGGCAGGATGCAAACGCACCGAGCACCAGCCCTGCCTGCCATGAAGTCTTGTCCAGGAATAAGGCTGAGGAAGGCAGCCTTGTGCTCTGCTTCCAAGTTCTCTGCTTCTCCAGGTGGACTGTAGCAAGTGGGTAATGAGGTTGGGGAATTCTACAACCAGGTTGAGAGCCTGGCCTCCTGGGGCCTCCCATGCCATGTTGCCCTGACAACCACTGAAACCCTCAGGCTTCTGAGCTAGAGCCAATGCCATGCTGCCTTCTTGCTGGTCCTTTCTCTCAAAAGTCCCCAGAGATGGATAAGCGAACAACAATGCAAGAACCACAAGAAAACAGAGACACGCACTAGGCCTTTCCAGAATTATTACTATAATGATTTACAAAAAGTTTTCAGGCAACTGTGTTAAATTATTATACATATCTGGGAGAGGCAGGTTGGGGAGAGGGGGTCCTGGCCACAGGGTCAATGAAAACCTCTTTCATGGGAGAGGTGGGAAAAGGAAATGTGCCTCCCTCACTCCCTTTAGGTCTGACTCCTGATTAAGTGGCTTCCTCTCAACAAATGAAGACCGTTACCCTTTCCCACCCAGGGTACTAAGGTAAAGGAGAGGGGATAGTGTCAATGAAGTGCTTTGAAGGGAGACCACCAATAAACTGTGGCCGCCTGAACCCCACGATCCTCTGCCCTGGCTCCGATGGGTCTGATCCTGGGCCAGACCCCTTCGCTGGGGATGGAAGACTGCCCAGCCCTCAGCCTACACCCAGGCATCCACTCAGGAAGACAGGAGGACTGAATGTGATAGGATAAGGGATGCCTCAGTGTTGGCATGAGAAGCAGGGATGGACCAGCGGGGAGCTGCTGGCCACCCCTCCTCCACCCCACTCCCCAAGGCTAGCTGCATAGGCATCCAGGCACTGTGGCTCAGGGAGGGATCCTGTCAAAGGAAATGGGGTGTTGCGTATCTGGCCTTGGAGCTCAGGGATGCAGCCTGAGGGTCAGAACAAGGCCCTGCCAAGGGGAACCCCAGGAACAAGCCAAAGCTGGGCTTCTCAACTGTTATATTCATTCTAGCTCATGACTCCCATCCATGCAGCTAAACTTTACCGTGTGTGTGTGTGTGTGTGTGTGTGTGTGTGTCTGCAGGGGAGGGCTGCAGGGAAGCGCGGCTGCCCTACCTGCCCAGGGTTCAGGGCATGCAGGGGACCCTAGGCCTACGATGTGATCCCAGACCAGAACGGGTTAAGGGCTCTGACTCGCCTTTCGTCCCACTCTCCCAACACGCTACACCTCCTCCTTGGGCACTAGAAGGTTTTACGATGAATAGCACGGGAGCCATCCTCTTCATACTCCTTTTTGGACACCCACATCTTCTTAAAAGTGTCCAGCGAGGCCAAGATGGAGCCACTGTGAGGAGGGAGGGATGGATTCTTGTGGACCTAAAGGCTGGGCCATCGGCCTTTTCTGGGCACTCAGAGCTCCATTTCCTTTACCTGGGAGGGAAATCCACCCACCTCCACCTGGCCTGGGCCAATGGTCTCCTCCCAGAGCCCTCCCCATGAACCCTGCCTCACCCGATCCACGTGGAGTACAGCCGTTCTTGAGGGGCCGAGATCTAGAGGGAAGAAGCAGCAATGTAACTGCCCATCCCCCACCTCAGCTCTTGGAGCCTTTCCCCCAGGGCCCAAGGCCAGATGGCAAGTGCTTCGGATGGCAGCAGTGGGAGGAGCCGAATGGAGAAGGGGCGGAGGCCAAGTAGAGCTAGGAGAGGGTGTCTGGAGGTGATATTTGTTTGCTCTTTCCTCCCTCAGTCAAGGTTGCCACGGGGCTCCCTGTAACCTCACCTTAATTTTGACATCCTTTGGGGCAAGCTTCTTCACTTCACTTAGCAATCGGTCACCGAAGCCTGTGAACACAAGGCTGGCTGAGCCCAGAGTCCACATCTGAACCCCCTTACCGCTGGCACCTCCATCTCCAATCTCTGGCGGCCCCAGCTGCTGTCACTCCTCTTTTAGTGGTTCTTTCCAGGATCAAGGATGGGGGCGAGACTCCCCAAGGAAGAAAAGAGCCAGCGCCATGCCTGAGGTGGGCCTAGCTTCCTCAGAGAGGTAGCATGAAAGGGAACCCTAAGTCACATAGCTTGGCCTGGCTACTGAGCTCTTACCCTCTACCTCACCTAACACTCTAGCAGCCAAAATCCACCCAAAGCAAAGTCAAAGGCAAATGACAAATCAGGAGAAAATATCTACTATTTCTACCCATCACAGAAGCAAAGATCATGCACAGTATTGGAAGGGTGCTGGAGGACTCTCCTCTGTAACTGGTGGGGGCATAAGTGGCACTCAGGGGGTTTGGGGAAGTTTGGCAGTATCTACTAGATAAAAAGCACATATGCCCACCCTCTGACTCAGCAATTTTAGGAATTCTCCTTTAGCAATATTCTTATTACATGAAATGACAGCGTATGATGTTACTGGGTGTAGCAGTTCTGTGATTAGAAATGACTGCAACCAACTTGCAGGCCACCAGCAGGTCAATGGGCAAACGGCACAGTCAGTCAGTGACCTACCACACGGCCATATGAAAGAACTCACATGGTTACGGAAAGATCTTCCAGATGGGGGGCTATGTGAAAAATACATGGTGTACAACTTGTGGAGCATGTTGTAGTGGGTATAAAAGTGGGAGCAAGGGGAAATGAACATTTGCTTACACATGCATAGTGCTGCTGAGCACATAGCTGAGAAACTAAAAACTCCTGGGGCACAGTATAGGGTGACCAAGACCGTGTGAAAAGGTAGACTTCATCTAGCACATTTTAGATCTTATGCAAACTTACCACCTATTTATAAAGTAAATAAAATTTAATTTTAAATCTTTCTCTTAAAAAAAAAATGCTCAGGGCACATGGGTGGCTCAGTTGGTTAAGTGCCTGACTTTGGCTCAGGTCATGATCTCACAGTCTGTGGGTTTGAATCCCTCATTGGGTTCTGTGCTAACAGCTCAGAGCCTGGAGCCTGCTTTGGATTCTGTGTGTCTCTCTCTCCCTGCCACTCCTCCTCTCCTCCCCCCACTCTGTATCTCAAAAACAAACAAATAAATAAATAAATGTTCATTGAGCACCAAAAAGCCAATAGAAAATGAGCCATGTCCTAGGTTCCAGAGAGTGGGGTGCAGTTTAAGTCTTAATCACCACCTCCCAAATGGTGGTACCTTTGAAAAGTGTGGAGCCACCCGAAAGCACGATGTTGGCAAACAGCGTCCGGCGAAGGTCCATGTCAGACTTGTGGATGGCAAACGCTAGCACCTCATGGAGTCCCTCACTCTCGTCACCTACCAGGTCTGGCTGGAACAGCAGTTCAGGGGCCCGGAATCGCGCTGGCCCCACCTTTGGAACACAAGATTGACGGGGACAGGCCCCTTCTTCCTCCAGATGCCAGCATCGCCACTGCCACCCAGGGCCACACCCGGCAACTTACATCAAGCATGCTGCCATCTGGCAAGGTGTACTGCACCTTCTCTGTCTCCAGAGCCTCATCCTTCTGAGGGTTGATGGAGAGGTAACAGGCTCGCTGTGGTGGACAGGAGACAATGCTCAGAAGACTGCAACTGGGAAACCCACATCCAGGGCTCAACCTCATGCCCTGCTGCCACCACCGCCCACCGCCCACCACCCCACCTGGCCTGCCCCCATACCCTCCTGCCCTCTGTCACCTCTTTGATGGTCCGGACAACCTCAAACTCAGCTGAGGTGTGAAAGTCAACTCCTTCCTTGCGCAGCAGTAGCCGGAGATAGCGGGAGACATCACGGCCAGCAATGTCCACCCGCATGATGGAGTGCGGCATGGCAAAGCCCTCGTAGATGGGGACAGCATGGGTGACCCCGTCCCCTGAGTCTAAAACCACTCCCGTCGTACGTCCTGTCGCATACCTGTCACCAGGTCAGCATCCCTTCACCTCAGCCACTGAGGCACGGGGACCTCCTCACCCCTGGAAGGGACCCTGGGACATTTGCATTATCTGGTCTGAAAAAGGGACATGAGGAACTCCCTAAGGGAACAGTTACCATGGGGCTGTTTCTACAGGGAAGTCAGACATGAGCAGGAGGATGGCCACAGGGAGGATGAGGACTCGGGGGACCCTAGGGCTTAGGGAGCACTCACAGGCTGAGCACGGCCTGCATAGAGATAAACAGAGCTGGCACATTGAAGGTCTCGAAGAACACCTCTGCTGCCTTCTCCCGGTTCTTACTCGGGTTCAGTGGCGCCTCCGTTAGGAGAACAGGATGCTACAAGGGATGGCAGGATTTAGGCATGTGCAAAGACAACATTCTAGGCCCTAAAAGGATCTTCCCAGACAGCCAACCCCCCTCCTGTGAACCCATGCAGCTGCAGCCTGCTATCCTTCCCGAGGGCACTATCCCATTATCTGCCATCAGTTATTCTTCTAAAGATCCAGCCCTCTCCAGAAAACTCTGGTTGGCAGCCAGTGACTCTGTGTACCCACACACACACGAGGCGGCAGCAGGCCCTCACAACATGTAGAGGAAGCACGGAAGCCCAAGCAGGAAGGAAACAGAGCAGGGAGGGGGCAGAGGTGAGAGAATCTGGAGCCTGGTGGAAGGGGCCGGCTGCCATACCTCTTCGGAGAAAGTCTGCAGCTGATCCTTGGAGTAGACGTACTGCCAGATGCGCTCCATGTCATTCCAGTCTCGCACCACGCCGTGCTCCATAGGGTAGCGGATGGCCAGCAGCCCCCGGTGCTCCTGCGGAGGAGGGTGGGAAGGCCAGCTGGAGCACTAGGCCGCTCTCCAGCAACTACTTTCTGCTCTCCTGGAAAGGCTGCCCCTTCATCTGTCCTGAAGAGAACCATCACAGCTGACTGGGTGTCCTCATGCCCGGTGGCGGGGTCCTGAACTCAGCACAGGCTCATTTGTCCAGCAGCAGCTTCTCAGGCCCTCAGAGCCCACACAGCTTTGATGAGTAGGGGACAGAGAGGGTGGTGACATGCTCCCTCCCATCCTAGTCCTCACCTTCCTCCCCTGGCTGTCCTTCCTGGGCTTCTCTACTCACTGCCAACACATTCTCCCCTCTTCTCTCCTCACACACTGCCCAGCTTCCTTCCCCACCACCGGGAGCTGCCTCACGGCCAATCCCATGCTGTCCCATCCTGTGGTCACCTGTTGCCCACCACTCCTCCCAGCTCTTGAGCCACTGCTCACATCTTCTGCACAGACCTGCTCTTCGGTGTCCCCCCTTCTTACCAAACGTGCCCCTTCTCACCAACACCACCTGACCTCTCTCATCCACAGCCGTGGCTCCTTCTGACCTATGTTCTGAGAGCCCTGTATCTGTACCCTTGGCTCAGGCACCACCACGCCCCCACCGTGTTCCCCAATGCCTAACCTCCTAAACTACTCTTGCTTCCTTCCGCTAGGGCCTCATCTGGCTGTGCAGCCTTAGTCACCCCAGATGGAGTGTAAGAGGTGACCCCACAGCTCTTGTTTGTATTAGTCATCAAATCTGAGTGATCCAGGCTCTTAAGCCACTTGTTTTTAAGCAGGTTCCATGCCCAACATGGGGCTCAAACTCATGACCCTGAGATCAAGAGTCAGATGCTCTACTGATTGAGCCAGCCAGGCATCCCTTAAGTCACTTTTTTTTTAAAGAAAAAAAAATTTTTTAATGTTTTTTTATTTATTTCTAGGAGAGAGAGAGAGACAGCGTGAGCAGGGGAGGGTCAGAGAGAGAGGGAGTCACAGACTCTGAAACAGTCTCCAGGCTCTGAGCTGGCAGTCAGCACAGAGCTCGACACGGGGCTCGAACCCACGAACAGCGAGATCATGACCTAAGTGAAAGTCGGACGCTTAACCGACTAAGCCACCCAGGCACCCCCCCTTAAGTCACTTTTTAATCGATTCTTTCCTCTACAGCTTCCAAATTGCTTCTACAAGACAGGGCAGGAAGTAGTCTGTCCCCCATACAGAAACCATCATGCCATCTCCTAGTACTTCCAACCTGGGGCTGTGAGAGCCCAGGAAGACGCTTGGCAGATGGCCCCAGAGAACAGATGCCCTCTCAGAAGGGACAGCTCTGACCACCAGCCAATGCTCCCAGGACTATGAAGACCCCAAACCCAGGCAAAGGCAGGCTCCACAGGTGTTACCTCTGCTTTTGGTCCAATGAAGAGGTCCCCCTCCAGGGCTCCAGCCATCACTCGCATGTGCTTAGGGCGCCCAACACTGCAAGGACAGGCAGAGTCAACAAGGTGGGCAAGGGGCATGGATGAGCCCACATCCAGGAAAATCAAAGTGTAAGTCCTGTGGTCAAAAGGGTAATTAAAGTATCTGGATGTGGCCGTGTGGCAAAGGCCAGAACCCAGGTCTAAGGGACACAGGCCTAGAGAGCAGGCCTTGGTGGATGGCATGCTTAGAGTCAGGAGAAAAGGCATCCCTCTCATTCCCCACCTCTCTCTCCCAGACAGGGCTGAGAGCTCTGGAGTCTCAGCCCTTTGTGGTCCAGCCCTGGCAGAGGGTCAGCTTCCACAGCCATAATGACTCAGCCCACACTCTTGATTTCAGGAGGGCAGAGCTGCCGCCACTTGTCTGCAGACCAAGGTCCCAGGATGTCAGGTCGTGGCTCCCTTGTTCACTCCCCTCTTAGTCATTTGATCCGGCCCCTTCCCACTGCCCGGGCCTCCAGAATAAAGATTCAATTCTTGGAAGACTGCATGAGGTACCATTCCAAAATCTGACCCAAGTTGCCTTTTGATTGTACCCAAGTAGAGTGGAGAGAGGAAAGCTGAAGCCCTATTGGGTGTTCCAAGCTGGCCCTGTCCCCCAACCAGGCCTGGGGTACTCAGTATAGCCAGTCACTTTGGGGGACCTCAGGATTACACACACACACACACACACACACACACACACACACACACACACACCTCTCTGACACACACACACACACACACACACACACACACACACACACACACCTCTCTGCTTAGGCCAATCCCTCTATAACCTCCAGGATTTGAGAAGATTCCCACTGAGGGAAAACTTCCCAATGCGCTTGAGTGGCTGAAGGAGCATTCCAGATCTCCTCCATGTTTTCACCTCCCTCTTTAAGACCCCTGCCACCACTTACTCTATTCAGGGAAAGACTCTCCTTGATGGAAACCAATTGTTTTCTCCAGTTGGGAAATAAACAAACCCTGGAAAAAACATTTCCTGGGAAGAAGGGCTGGCTGTATATTAACACCCCACTCTTTCTTCTCTGAGTTTAGGTCCTTCTCCCAGAGATGTCTCCCTTCCATTCTTGCTGCTACCATACTCTGTTCCCAACAAAATGCTGGGTGGCTTCTCTTCCCTCCCTGGCTCAAGGAGGGACCAAAATCAGACTTCAAAGAGGAGGAAGCCCAGAACACTTCTCTTGTCCTTTCAGAGCCCTTAACAGCACTGGCCTCAGAAATCTGGTGTTTTCCCTTATAGGTGGGGGAAAGGGTTGGCCTCAAAAAGAGCTATGACACAGAGCCAGTTTTCTCCCAGGAATCCAACAAAAAGGTTAGGGCTGCTGCCTGACCAACACTTACTAGTTTGGGAAACAGTATTTGGGAATCTGGTCTCCCGCAAAGCCAGCCTTGATCACCCCGGAACCCTGCAGGGAAAAACAATGGTTAGCTCCTGATGTACTTCTCCAGATGAAAGCAGTGCCCTATAGCAGAGAGAGCTGGCTACCCCACGACAGCAGCCTGGGAGCAAGTCTGAGACCCTGCCAAGAAGGCAAGATCATTTACAAGTACTCCCAGTGATTCACAACTAGGGGGTGGCTTTGCACCCCTTTGCCCCAATTTGACAATGTCTGGAGACCGGAGAGGGTAGAGAAAGGAGTAGGTGCTACTGGCATCTAGGGGGTCAAGGCCAGGGGTGCTGTTGAACATCCTACAATACACAGGTCACCAAGAATCATCTAGCCCAGAATGTCAATAGTGCAGAGACTGAGAACCCATGAAGTACGTGCTCCTCTGCACACTCTAGGGTCGGCTCCAGGCAGAAGGAATCCAAAGTGGCACAAGCTACTCCCAAAAGTCCGCTAGAAGCAAACTCTAAGTGTAGATCTTTTCAACCGCCCCTGGCCACCCCCACCCTGGCAGCCATGGACCACATACAGGACCCACTCGGCAAGATCACTGTGTATACAAGTGGACTTAGGATTTTAAAGGGAATTGGGCATCCAGAAACCTCCCACCTAAAGAAGGAATCAGCCTCTCAACCCTACTTCCCACAGATCACCCTCACAACCTTCTGGGTCTGCAGCGGAGAAATAAACAACCTCGTGTTACAGAGGAGGGGCTGGAAGCCCACAGGCACCAAGCAGGTTGCCCTCTGAACTCCAAAGTCTGTGGGTTAGCCTAAGTGAATGATTTGCCCACCAGGAAAGGAAGTGGCCTAGTCCATCCTGCAGCCTGCCGGAGAGAACCTTCAAGCCCAGTTCTAGTCTTCTTATTAAATATCCCCTGCCATGACTCAAGGAGCCCACGTGGACCCTCCAAAAAAGACAGCCATTCAGGATTACATGGGGGTCATGTGAGAGGGAGACACATCCCAGAAAGAAGAGTGAGTCATTATCAAAAACTCCAAGGCTCACACAGCAGAGGCAGATACTGAGCTAGAGGCAGATCCATAGATCCCTGTCCTTCATTTTCTTCCCATGGATCAGAGAGTTCTGAGGCTAGAAATCCTCAGAGGGCAGCTGAAAACACGCTGAGCCCCAGTGCTGAAGGACAAGGACACAAGGAAGCCAGGCAACTTTTCTCCGAAGCTTCCAAACCATTATCCCAAACTGCTATGGGTCCTGGGAGGAGCGGTCCTGAACTCTCCACTGTCCTGCTAGCTGTGGAATTTCTGCTCAGCACGGGACAGTGAGCACTTAAGGAGAGGGTCAAAGTAGCCAAGCAGCCAACCAGGTGATGGTGGATATGTGGTTGGCAGAGATTAACCAGTATTTTTTTCTTTTTTCCAGTCTCAGGAAAAGAGGGGCTGTCCACTCTGGAGGTCCTGCTTAGCACTGCAGCCCCTTGGTAACTGCTGTAGAGGTCAGCGGGCCAACCCTCTTTGAAAGATCAGGCCAGCACTGTGCAAAAGGGCAAATGCCTTCTCTCCTCCTCCACTAAAAGGGGCAGCCAGAGCCCGAGAAGGGGGTAAAGTGGCCCGGGTCCTACCCTAACCTAACCAGTGACCCTCCTCTCAACCAAGAAGGGTCCAGGTGCGTCCCTGGCCCTGACACACAGGTGCACTGTCTGGGCCGCTTGGCTGTCACTCCAGCACTCTCCATGCTGATCACAAGTAGCCACACAGATGGGTCCCCTGCCTCTCCAGTACGTCTCTGCCGGGTTCAGGGAAGATTCGGGCAAGGGCTCCACGGCGCAGGTGGAGGGGCTGGCTCCAAGGCCCAGGCTACAGAGTCAGGTGAGCAGGAGAGCCCCAGGAGTGGGTGTCGGGCTGGCATCCCGCGGAGACGCGCGGCGGAGCGTCCCTCTCGGCGCCGCGGCGTGCGCCCCCGGGGGCGGGGCTCCCGCCCTCCCCCCGACTCCCGGGCCTCACGTTATCGATGACCACGGGCTGGTTGGCGATTATGTCGTAGGACTCCATGGCCGGCCCGGGCCGACCCTGCCCAGCAGGGGGGCTGCAGGAGGGACGCGCTGTAGGGCGGGCGGACCTAGACCTCAGCTCCTCCAAACCGGGTGTCGCGCCCCTCCCACCTAGCGCGCGCAGCCTACGCTGCCCCGCGGGGCTTGCAGGAGGGCGGGTCCTCCGGCCAATCACTGCTCCCACTTGGGCGGATTGACGACGAGCGCCCGGGGCCGGTTGCGGGCAAGGGGGCGGGGCCTCCGGGTGCTGACCAGCCAATTGAGTCCGCCCGCAAGTACTGCCGGGGCGCTTCTAAGATAGGCTGCGCCGTTGGGGGCGGGTGGAGAATGATGTCAGGTCTTCGCTCTTAAAGGGGACCTGCAGAGCCCACGCGCTGTCTCCTGTCCTGGAAGACTTCGTTTCCGAGCGGCAGCACCTGCGTCCACGCTACTTCGTGAACATGTGGTCCCCGAGGAGGTCGGCCCTGAGTATTTTACCCAAAGCATTTCTTTACTGAGCACTGAGGAGGATGCTTTTCTGTGTAAAATTTAAAATTCTGACATTACTCGAACACTTGCTATGTGTTTGCGGAGCACTTCTACCTACTTTACACAGATTATATTAAATACTCGCAATAACACTATCAGCTAGCTGTATTCTTATTCCTGTTTTGCAGATGTGGAAATCTAGGGGCCTCACCCTTCTGTAACTAGCGGGGGGCTATCCAGCTAGCGACAGCGGGTCTGCAGTCTGCAGCCTCCAGCCGCGCTGGGGTCTACTGCTGCAACTGTGCAGAGTCCTACATTCAATTACTCAACTGAGCCATTGTTATTTGACTCTACTGATACCTTTCCCACCTAAACTGTGAGATTAAACTTGGTAAAGTGAAGACAGCATCATACAGGAAAGTGCAGAAATCACATTTCAACGAATTATTACAATATGGACACTCTTATATACCCACAGCTGAGTTTAAGAAACAGAGCGTGACTAGCACCCCAGAAGCTACCCACCTCTCTCGGTTGGTGCCCCGCTACTCCTCTGAGGTGACTGTTTTCCTGAATTCTAACACCAAAGGTTAGTTTTGTCTATTTAGGAACTTCGTGCAAGTGGAATCATAGATATGTATTCATAAAATGAGCCAGTGTGTAACCGGTAAAAATAATGAGGAAGTTTTACATAATCTAATATGAAACATATCCGCACACACGGCTAAGTCAAAGCAAAGAAAGCCAGATGGCGTCCAGAATGTTAGATGTGTGAGAGTCTCCAAAGGATATATGAGGCACCTTCAAGGCTCTTTAATATGGAAAAGGGACCATTGATAAATGTGGGTAAATGAGGGGAGAATTACTTTTTTTTTTTTTTTTTACTATGTAAACTATTTTTTGGGCATTGAATTGTTTTTAGCTTGTTCATGTATATATTATTTTTTCCCCTCTTTTTTGTGTGTGGGAGAATACACACAACATAAAATTTACCATCGGAACCATTTTTAAGTGTACAGTTCAGTTTTATTAAATACATTCATAATGTGCAAGTATTACCACCATCCATCTCCAGAACTCTTTTCATCTTGGAAAACTGCAACTTTGTACTCATTAAACATTAACTGTCCATTTCCTCTCCCCTCAGCCCATGGCACCCGCTGTTCTACTTTGTTTCTAAGCACTTAAATACCTCATATAAGTGGAATCCCACAATATTTACCCTTTTGTGACTAGCTTATTCTCCTTAGCGTGT
The DNA here is from genome assembly GCA_017311185.1 of Proteles cristata cristata. Taxonomy (NCBI): domain Eukaryota; kingdom Metazoa; phylum Chordata; class Mammalia; order Carnivora; family Hyaenidae; genus Proteles; species Proteles cristata. The sequence continues at coordinate 2,255,464 of JAESUZ010003943.1, forward strand.
TCTCAAGGTTTAGATTTGTGACAGGATTTATTTTTTTTTAAGGCTGAATGACTCTATTGTATGAATATATCACGTTTTGCTTGATTATTCATCTCTTGATAGACCTTATTACTTCCACATCTTAGCCGTTGTGAACAATACTGCTATGAACATGGGTGGTAAAAACTCTGCTTTTAATTCTTTGGTACATATAGCCATATATGGGATTGTTGGATCATCTGGTAATCCTATTTTTAATTTTTTGAGAAATAGCCATGCTGTTTTCCATAGCAGCTGCACCATTTTACATTCCTAAAAACTGTGCAAGAGCGTTCCAGTTTCTTCACATTCTCAACATTTGTCATTTTCTGGATTTGTTCTTGTTTTTAGTAGCCAGCCTAATGGGTATAAGGCAGTATCTCATCACAGTTTTGATTTGCATTGCTCTAATGATTTGTGATGTCTTTTCATATGCTTATTGGCCATTTGTATATCTTCTTTGGAGCAATGTCTATTCAAATTTTTTGTCCATTTTTGAATTGCTTACTTGTTGTTGAGTTTTAGAAGTTTTCTGTACATTCACGATATTAATCCCTTATTAGATAGATGATTTGCAAATATTTTCTCCCGTCCTTTGGGTTGCCTTTTTACTCTGTTAATGATGTCTTCTGATGCACAAAACTTTTGAACTTTCATGAAGTCTGATTTGTCTATTTTTGATATTGTTGTTGTTGCCTGTGCCTTTGGTTTCATATCTGAGAAATCATCACCAAATCTGTGTCCTGAAGCCCTATGTTTTATTCTAAGGATTTTATGGTCTTACTTCTTATATTTAGGTCTTTGACCCATTTTGAATTAGTTTTTGTATATACTGTTGGGTAAGGGTCCAACATCATTCCTTTGCATGTGGATATCCAGCTTCTTCAGCACCGTTTGTTGAAAAGACTGTCCTTTCCACACTGAATGGCTTTGGCACCCTTGTCAATAAATCATTTGACCATATGTGTGAGGGCTTATTTCCATTGGTCTTCACCTCTGCCTTTAAGATATATTAATTTTTAAATGAAATAAAAAAAAAATGAAGTGAAAAAGTGTCTGCATAACAAATACCCGAGCACGTATATAAAAGAAGTGCTAGGATTCTACTTGTGAGGAAACTCCATGACCTCTGGACCTCAGGGGCCACAGGGCTGGGAGAGAGGTAGCTGAAGAAGGACCCCAAAAGAGCATGTTGTTGAAGGCTATAGAGCAAACCCAGCAAGAGGCCAGGCTTATCTATCATTCTCTGAGATGACTATGAAGAGGAAGAGCTCAGAAACCTTATTTTAGAAGGAGAAAGGAACAAAGAGAAAGAAAAAGAAGGAGGGGCAGGAGAGACGGATAGGTTAAGAGAATCCCCCAGACCTGCAGGGCCCGCCACTCCCTCCTTGCCCCTTCTAGCCCCTCTCAGCATCTCCCCCCTTTCACCCCTGGATGTCTCCCTAGCATTTAGATTCCTTTGATCTTCTCAATTTCACTAATTGTTAACTTACACCCACATTATGAGTAAAGACAAAAATTGCCAATGCAGGTGTGTTCTTGACCCACGTGGAAGAGCCATTGGGTAGAGTCTTTGGGGGGCTTCCCTGAGAGGCAGACCCCAAAAGAAAGACAGAGAGGACGGAGTGCTGTGCCGGATGCCACCTCCGGCTGCTACTACAGACACCCAGTTGTGGCCACCAATGATTTGAGGAAAATTAGTGATCAAAAAAACTATTAAGGAAGTACTGCCAACTAAATTAACTCTGAAAATTGGATGAGGCTGTAGCCTTAGTGCTTCCCCTTTTGGATTCCCTTTTAACATCTTATCTTACTATTTCCTTGGGGACCTAGGATGGAAGATTGGGGTGAACTGCAGAGTCAGACGCCTGGGTGTAATTTGCCATCTTCAGATCAAGACCCTATCATTTTGTTCCATTTTTGTACATTTCACAGGCAAAAAACATAGGATCACCTTGTTATACATTGCATTTTCTTATGCTCTTTTGAAATATAAATGATGTACAGTAAACTGCATGTATATAAAGAATGCAATTTGACGGTTTTTGACATGTGAGTACACCATGAAACTGTTTTCCCCAATCAGGATGATGAAGATATCCATTGCCCTACAGTTGAGTGAGTCACAAACTGAAACAGGCTCCAGGCTCTGAGCTGGCAGTCAGCACAGAGCCCAATGTGGGGCTCGAACCCACGAATGGTGAGATCATGACCTAAGTGAAAGTCAGATGCTTAACCGACTAAGCCACCCAGGCACCCCTGCCCCACAGTTCTTCATGCGCCTTTGTAATCCCTTCCTCCCCTCCTCCTCCCACCTCTTCGTCTTTAGGCAAGCACTAGCCAGACCTTTCTCTAGTATAGATTAGTTGTCATTTTCTAGAATATTCTATTGTATATGATTACACAGTTATACACAATACAGTATTTATATATTTATGTATTATTTTAAAAAATTGATTTAAATTCAAGTTAGTTAACATACTATGTAGCATTGGGTTTCAAGAGTAGAACCCAGTGATTCACCACTTACATGTAATACCCAGTGCTCATCTCAACAAGTGCCCCCCTTAATGCGCATCACCCATTCAACGCACCCCCCACCCACCTCCCTTCCAACAACCCTCCGTTTGTTCTCTGTATTTAATATTTAATAATCTCTTATGGTTTGCCTCTTGTTCTCCTTTTATCTTATATTTTCTTCTCGATTTCCTCTTAAATTCCACAAGTGACTGAAATCATAGATTTGTCTCTTTGTGACTGACTTACTTAACTTAGTATAATACATTCTAGTTCCATCAATGTTGTTGCAAATGCAAGATTTCGTTCTTTTTGATCTCTGAGTAAGATTTCATTGTATGTATATACCACATCTTTACCCATTCATCAGTCAGTGAACATTTGGGCTCTTTCCATAATTTGGCTATTGTTGATAGTGCTGCTACAAATATTGGGGTGCATGTGTCCCTTTGAATCAGCATTTTTGTATCCTTTATATAGAATAAATTGTAATGTAGTGGAATTTTAAATTATATATAAGTGGACTACACAAATGGACTCATACTGTATGTGTTTGTTGTCTGACTTCTTTCACTCAGCATAAGTATTTTGAGATTGCTTCATGTTATTGCATGCAACATGTTTGTTACTTTTAATTCTTTAGCAATTTTAATTACATGGATATCACAATTTGTTATCCATTCACCTATTGTATTTGAGTTGTTTCCTATTTTTGCTTATTGTACATAAAGCTGCTATGACCATTCATGCATAATTGTGTGGACATATGCTTTCATTTCTCTTGGGTAAATACCTAGGAGTGGAATGGCTGGATCATATAGCAAGTGCATATATACTGTTTTAAGAAAGTACTGTTTTCCAAAGTGTTGCCTCATATTACTTTCATCAATAGTGTATGAGAGAGTTCCAGTTTCTCTACATCTTGACCAACATTAAGTATTGTGAGTCTTTTTAAACTTTTGGCCTTCCTGGTGCTTGGGTGGCTCGGTTGGTTAGGTATCCGACATTGGCTCAGGTCATGATCCATGATCTTACAGTCTGTGAGTTCAAGCCCTGTGTTGGGCTCTGTGCTGACTGCTCAGAGCCTGGAGCCTGCTTCAGATATTGTGTCTCCCTCTCTCTCTGCCTCTCACCTGCTCTCTCTTTCTCTCTCTTTGTGTGTGTCTCAAAATAAACATTAAATATTAAATAAACATTAAAAATTAAAAAAAACCTTTTAGCTTCCCTAACAGTTTTAATGCATACTTTTCTAATGACTAACAATGTTGAGCATCTTTTCATGTGCTCATTTGTCATCCATATGTCTTCTTCAGTGAAGTATCTTCAACTCTCAATCCCATTTTTATTTAAGAATTTTTTGATTTATTCATTTTTAAATTTACATCCAAGTTAGCAGATAGTGCAACAATGATGTGAAGAGTAGATTCCTTAATGCCCTTTACCCATTTAGCCCATCCCCGCCACAACCCCTCCAGTAACCCTCCGTTTGTTCTCTATATTTAAGGGTCTCTTATGTTTTGTCCCCCTCCCTGTTTTCATATTATTTTTGCTTCCCTTCCCTTATGTTCATCTGTTTTGTATCTTAAATTCCTCATATGAATGAAGTCATATGATATTTATCTTTCTCAGACTAATTTCACTTAGCATAATACCCTCTAGATCCATCCACGTAGTTGCAAATAGCAAGATTTCATTCTTTTTGTCTCAATCCTATTTTTAAATGGATTGTCTATTGATTAAGTTGTGTTCTTTATGTAGTCTAAATACAAGTCGTTTGCAGATTATATGTTTTGGAATTCTTATTTCCCAGTGTATGGCTTTCTTTTTTATTTTTGTAACAGTGTCTTTTGAAGAACAAATATATTTTTTTTATTTTGATGCAGTCCAAACCTAAAGTCAGTAAGAGTCTCTCTTATATTTTATTCTAGAAGTTCTAAAGTTTTAGCTCTGACATTTAGGTCTGTGTTTCATTTTGAGTTAATTTTTGTACATGGTATGAGGTAAGGATGGAGGCTTATGTTTTTCACATATTGCTATCAAATTATTCCAATATTATTTTTTAAAAAGAACATATTTTCTCCATTGAATTGCCTTAACATCTTTGTTATTAATCAATTGACCTCATATATGTGAATTTACTTCTGGATCTTCCATTTTGTTCATTAATCTATGTGCCAATACTGAATATTCTTATTTGCTATAGTTTCATAAATCTTGAAATTAGGTCATGTAAGTCCTTTATTCTTCTTTTTCAAGTTGTTTTGGACCACTTGAAATTCTAGGTACTTTGATTTCCATACAATTTAAGATTAGCTCTTCCATATCTTTCTTTTTCTTTTTTTAAGTTTATTTACTTATTTGGAGAAAGAGAGAGCACACGTGGGTAAGGGGCAGAGAGAAGAGACAGAATCCCAAGCAGGTCCCCCACCGTCAATGCAGAGACCAATATGGGGCTCAAACTCACAAACTGTGAGATCATTACCTGAACCAAGATGAAGAGTTGACTGCTCACCCGACTGCACCACCCAGGCATCCCAGATTTTCCATTTCTACAAGGAAGCCTGGTGGGATTTTGATTGGTTTTATATTAAATCTTTTAATCAGTTTGAGGCAAGTTGATATTAACAGCATAATGTCTTCTGATCCATAAGCATAGTGTGTCTCTTCCTGTATTAGGTTTTTAAAAATTTCTCTATCATTATTATTATTATTTGATAAGTGTACTCCTTAATCCCCATCACCTATTTCACCCAACTCACCACTCATCTCCCCTGTGGTAACGATCACTTTTTCTTTTCTTTTTTGTGATATTTTTTAAATGTTTATTTTTGAGACAGACAGAGCATGAGCAGAGAAGAGCAGAGAGGAGACACAGAATCCGAAGGAGGCTCCAGACTCTGAGCCGTCAGCACAAAACCCGATGTGGGTCTCACACCCATGAAACGCAAGATCAGTTTTCTTTGTGGGAAGGTTTGTTCCCATAAGTTCATTTTCTTTAATATAGAGCTTTTTCTGTTTTCTTTTTTAAAGAAAAGGAATTTCTTTTTTATAGAGCTATTTAGAGGTTTTTTGAGCAAGTTTTTTTGTATCTTACAAGGAATCTGTACATTTTATCTAACTTGTTGAATCTATGGGCAGAAAGTTGTTCACAATAAAACCTTATTTTCTTTTTATTGTCTATAGTATCTGTAGTGATGTGCACTCTATTGTTTCTGATATTGGTAATGAGTGTCTTCTTTTTTCCTCATCAGTCTGGCCAGAGGTTTATCTGTTTTATTGATTTTCTCAAAGAACCAGCTTTTGGTTTCATTGATTGTTTTTAGTGGTTTTTATATTTTTAAAAGGTAAAAACAACAACAAAGAAGAATATGTGATAGAGAAATATGTAGTCTGGAGGCCTAGAGTGTTTTCTTTTTTTTATAAGTTTGGGTTTTTTTTTAACTGTTTATTTTTGAGAGAGACAGACAGACAGAGAGTGCGAGCAGGGGTGGGACACACACACACACACACAGAATCCAAAGCAGGCTCCAAGCTCTGAGCTGTCAGAATAGAGCCCAACATGGGGCTCAAACTCATGAACTGCAAGACCATGACCTGAGCCGAAGTTGGACACTTAACTGACTGAACCACTCAGGTTCCCAAGTGTTTTCTTTTTTTAAAATGAATGTTTGTTTATTTATTTATTTTGAGAGAGAGAAAGGGGGTGGTGGGGAGGGGCACAGAGAGAGGGAAAGAGAGAATCCCAAGCAGGCTCCACACTGCCCACAGAGAGCCTGACCTCAGGAACTGCAAGATCATGACCTAAGCCGAAATCAAGAGCAGGACACTTAACCAAGTGAGCCACTCAGGCATCCCAAGCCTAAAATATTTTCTTTTTATAGAAAAAGTTTATTGACTCTTGCTCTAAACTTGCATGATCACATAAATTATAAATATTTTTCCCTCATGCCTAGATGCTCAACAAATCTGCCTGAAAATAAAAGAATGAGGCAGAGAAAATTTACTGATCACTTAAAGATAAGTGCCATAGGGTACACTTAGGTTGCAAAGCAGCCTGACTTCTGTTCCTCTAGAGATGTGAGTAGATGGAAGGGAAGGGAAGGGGTTAATGAGAGAGGAGGTGGTGAGGATTCTGGGAAGGGAAGGGGTTAATGGGAGAGGAGGTGGTGAGGATTCTGGTAATGGGATTCAGTGGGATTTAGCAGTGGCCCAAAGAATGTTAAGGGGACTTCATTGGCTTCTGATTTCATCAGCAGTAAAAGGAAAGTGGTGCTGGTGTGGTCACCACAGGGGCAATGGAGGTGGAGAAGATGGCCAGACTTGGGGATGAGTGCAGAATCAAACAGAGAGGATTTGCTCATGGATTGGATATGTGGTGAGATAGAAAGAGGAGAGTCTAGGATTAACCCTGGGTTTTGGTCTAAACATGTGGAAGCACTGATTTGTTGCTGAGATGGGGAAAGTAGCCGGAGTGGGCAGTGGGGTTCAAGAGTTAGATGGTTGTGCATCTTGAGTTTAAAGTTAGCCTAGGGGTGCCTGGGTGGCTCAGTCGGTTAAGCATCCGACTTCGCCTCAGGTCATAATCTCACAGTTTTGTGGGTTCGAGCCCCATGTTGGGCTCTGTGCTGACAGCTAGCTCAGAGCCTGGAGCCTGCTTCACATTCTGTGTCTCCCTCTCTCTCTGACCCTCCCCTGCTCACTCTGCCTCTCTCTCTCAGAAATGAATAAAACATTTAAAAAAATTAAAGTTAGCTTATTTCCCATTGCCTTGGTTTCTACTAACCCTCAGTGTGGTGGAAATCTCCCTGGTAAAAGGCTCCCAATGGACTCCGTTTCCACCTCACACCAAGGTTAGTGTTTATTTTTATTTTTACTGGTAATTTGAAGTTGAACATTTTCTGTCTTTTGGTTACACTGAGGGTGTGAGTTTTGTGTTGTTTTAATGTTGTTTTTGTTGTTGTTCTGTTTTTGGTTTTGTGGAGATATTTTAGAGAAGTAGGGTTTATGGGCTGCCATTACTTAATGTCATAGGTTGAATCATCTCCCTTCTCTAAATTTATATGTTGATGTCCTAACCCTCAGTGCCTCAGAATGTGGTTTTATTGGGGCTGTCTTTATAGAGGCAATCAATTTAAAATGAAGTCCTCAAGGTGAGCCCTAAGCCAGTATGACTTGTATCCTTACAGAAAGAGGAAATTTTGGACACAGATACCTATGGAGGAAAGATCATGTGAAGACATAGGGAGAAGACAACCATTTACAAGCCAAGAAGAGAGGCCTCAAGTAAGAAACAACCTCGCTGGCACCTTGACCTTGGACTCCCAGCCTTCAGAGTTATAAAACAATAGATTTCTATTGTTTAAACCCCTCCCTTTTCATTTTGTGGTGATTTTTTATGGCAGTCCCAATGAATTAATATGCCCGAATCACTCAGAATTCTACTGTATAACTTTTTATGTGACTTTTTGTCCCCTAAAGACCTCTTCATTCCCAGACTGCATACAGTACATGAGCCTGAAGGCTAAAAGACAAGGAAGACTGTATAATTTGTGGGACCCAGTACAAAAGAAAAACACAGGAAAAAATGTGCCATTAAAACGTCTAAAATACAAAGATTTTTCCTTTAAAAATAGTTTAATATTTATGAAACATAATAGGGGAAATAGTGGTACACAGGTGACCACGACATCTTATACCTTGGTTCATATTTTCAGAGTTATAATCTTATTTAATACAACAAATAGCAATACTCTAATGTGATATCTTGATTTAGCATAACATTTTTCTGGCTACCCTAGCTACTTCCAATTTACCTAAGCTATATATATAATTAAAAAAACTTTTTTAATCTTTATTTATTTTTGAGAGACACAGAGTGCAAGTCAGGGAGGAACAGAGACAGAGGGAGACACAGAATAGGAAGGAGACTCCAGGCTCTGAGCTGTCAGCACAGAGCCCAACGTGGGGCTCAAACTCACAAACCACAAGATCATGACCTGAGCCAAAGTCCAACACTCAACCGACAGAGCCACCCAAGTAGCCCTATATATATATATATATATATATATATATAATGTATATTATGTATATATATTATATATACTAAAAATTTATAAATTTTAGTATATATAAAAATTATATATATATATGTATAATATATATATATAATTTTTAGGTAATGTCCACTCCCAACATGGGGCCCAAACGTACAACCTTGAGATCAGCTGTCTCATGCCCCACTGACTGAACCGCTAAGCCAGCCCGGTGCCCCTCACTTACGCTGATTTAGGTTTTTGTTGTTTTTGTCACATTCAACTTCAGAATCCAGGTTAATATCCTACCATCTTCAGGCTGCAGGGCACACAGCGGGGAGGAAGACCCTGCAGAACCAAAGGGAGTGAGTGGAGAGCCGATATCCTCAGGGTGGCCAGTGTCCCCTTCTTGCATCCAAGCACTAACCAGGCCCGACCCTGCTTAGCTTCCGAGGTCAGACGAAATTGGGCGCGTTCAGGGTGGTATGGCCATAGACGCCAGTGTCCCCTTCTTGTCCCTGCCCACAGACACCAGGCCCGGCCCCCTCCCTGTAGAACTGCCCCCACCTTGCTTCCAGGGGTGACTTCACAGACTACCAGGTTCCACAGTATCCTGGAGCTCAGGGCTGCTATGTCTGAAGATTTCAGAAGATATACAGACTATGGCAAGGATGAGAGGAGCAGAAGCCCTCTTCTGTGTTCTCTTTCTGGACTGTTGGCAAGGTACAGAGCTCTACCCCTTCCACCTGATCGAAGGTACTGTCACAAATACAGTGGCAGATACACAAGTGAGAGACTCACCGTGAGCCTAAATCAGGCAGGAGATGTTGTTCTCCTCCCATGAGTTCTGGAATGATGAACACAGGGTTTCTTCCCACCTCTACCTTCCTCACCTCCCTGAATCTACCATAGGGACTTCTTGCTCATAAGGGAGTAACTTTAACATCCTTCCTAACTGAAGCTTTCTCAAAAGACCTCAATGGGAGGGTAGCCCACATGCACATTGAGCTTTTTGTTATAAACTTTTTCAAGCATACACAAAAGTACAAGGATTAATACGAACCTCTGGGCACTAATTAGGCCAATCTTGTTTTATCTCCCCTCACACACAGACACGCACACACACTACATTTTAAATAACAGCTTTAGGGGCGCCTGGGTGGCTTAGTCGGTTAAGCGTCCGACTTTCGCTTAGGTCATGATCTCGCGGTTCGCGGGTTCGAGCCCCGCGTCGGGCTCTGTGCTGACCACCGGCTCAGAGCCTGGAGCCTGTTTCAGTCTGTGACTCCCTCTCTCTCTGACCCTCCCCTGCTCACGCTGTCTCTCTCTCTCTCCTAAAAAAAATAAATAAAACATTAAAAAAAAAACTTTAAATAACAGCTTTATTGAGATATAATTCACACTTTTGAAATATATAATTCAGTAGTTTTTAATATATTCACAGAGTTGTGAATCAGCACTAATTTTAGAACATTTTCATCACCCCAAAAAGTATTGTCACACTCAGCGTGTCACTCCCATTCCCTCTTTCCCACAGCCCCTGGCCACTGCTTACTACTGACTGCTCTATAGATTTGTCTAGTCTGGATATTTCATATATGGAATCATACATGTGATCTTTTGTGACTGGCTTCTTTCACTTAACATGTTTCATGGTCCATCTGCATTGTAGCCTACATCAGTATTTCATTCCCTTTTTTTTAATTTTTGAGAGAGAGAGAGAGCATGAGAGAGGGGAAGGGCAGAAAGAGAGGAAGACACAGAATCTGAAGCAGGCTTCAGGCTCGGAGCTGTCAGCACAGAGCCCAGTGCTGGGCTGGAACCCACGAACCGTGAGATCATGACCTGAGCTGAAGTCGGACACCTAACTGACTGAGCCACCCAGGTGCCCCCTATGTATAAATAATATTCCATTGTATAGATTTGCCACACTTTGCTAATCCATTTATCAGCCGATGGGCAGGCATTTGCGTTGTTTCCATTCTTTGGCTATCTGAATAATGCTGTTATGAACATTTTGGAAACATAGAGTTTTCAAAGTGAACGTTAGATTTATGTACTCTATTTTTAAGGTTTCGCTACATTTGGAACCACTTTTGCTATTTACTCAACTAATTGGCTGACAGCATTCTGGCACATTCTCTCATTGTAGGGATCCTGGGTCTGTGGAGAAAAGCAAAAAGGACAGTAGGTACATTATGCAAATTGTCAGTCAGGGGTGACCTCTAGAAAAGGGGAGAATGTGATCCCCCTTTTCTGGGCACTTTAAAAACCAGAGTGTTTTTGTGAACAAATGTTTTATTGCATGGGCTTACTTACACTTCCATTATATTGATTCTTAGTGATTCACCAATATCTCAGCAAAAGAGAACTCTTTACTTCTTTCATTTACCAAAAAGCATCATACCTGGAAGCAATGTCTATGCACCATTTACTACCTGATTACCAATTATCCTGTAGAGTTGACAGATGCCATGTGCACAAATCACTCAATGACTATGCAGATTTTCTGTCAGGAAACCAGGTGAGAATCAGCACTGTCCCTGGCTGTAGGAAGTTCAAATTTTTGCGGGTACTTTATGAATGTTGAGTACTCTGAGTAGGCGGGTGCTATGGCCCCAACAACCCTTGGTTCGGGGATAGGTTTCTCTTCCTTGGTGGTTTGCCATTCCCCTTGGGCCAGAAAAAAGGGCTGGCCATGACCTAGAATCAATAAAATGTGTGTAGAAACTAAGGTATCACAATGTTCATAAGGAAAAGCCTGAAAATATAGTTCAAAATTTTATGAGTTGCTACAGTCTTTTAGCACAATCAATCCATATCCTTGATGTGGTCACATGAGTGTCAACAGAGGTCTTGAAATCAGTCCATGACGACCTAGGGGAGATTGTTGGCTCAGTGCCTTTCCATTTATACCTTCATTTTTTTATTCATCAGTGACAACATCAGGAATTGCTTGTATTTATCAAATAGGTCAAGTCAAGGTGGCCTCAGGCCCTCTGAGCCCCCTCCAAACATAGACCGTAATGTGGATTAGGGCAGAATATGCAGTAGTATTGTTCTTTGTTTTCCGAAGGCATCCCATTCCCGAGATGGTCAAAGTTATTGCTTATTGGCATCATTTTCTATGGAAGGGAAAGTTTTTGTTGAGAAGACACTGAGGTGTGCATCCATTTGTCTTTGATCCCCACAGCCCCCCAAACTGAGCACTGAGTATAGCCACGCTTGGACCCAGTGCCATTTATTGCAGTTCATAGTAGATAACTCTGGGACATAATGGGGGAGAGCACTTTTCGTGTACAGATGACATATGCAAATTTTATCTCACCCCCTCCTCACAAGCCTCTTGTGGCTGGCTCCTTTCCCATCAGTCTTAGCTGAGAAAACCAAATCCTACAAAACTTTACTGCCCAAGATCACAAGGCACTCAAAAGGTGGACTAGAACCCAAGTCTGGTGCTCTTTCTCCTAGAGCAGGTGAAGTGCATGATACTCTCAAAATGCCATGCAAAAAGTATTGATTTAAAAAGAAAACATGCATACATGCTCTCTCTTAATAAGAATAAACGAAGAAAAGAAAAGAAAAGAAAAAAGAAAAGGAAAGGAAAGAGAAAAGAAAAGAAAAGAAAAGAAAAGAAAGAAAAGAAAAGAAAAGAAAAGAAAAGAAAAGAAAAGAAAAGAAAAGAAAAGAATCCATGCAGCTCAAATGAAAGATTTAATCACTGATGAAGTTTATTTCCCCACAGGTTCAAATACTGAATTTTCATCAAGTTCAAAAAACTTGGATGAAGGTTTGGCTAAAATATTTGGTAAGTACCTCCCTCAAGTGAAGCCATCAGCTTGTCTTTGAAGAGTCTCACGCTTGTCCACAGTTGTCTCTCAGATAACCTGATGCTTTGGTGGGAGGGAGCGTGCTTGCCTTGAGGCTGGAACCAGTTCTTGGAAGTGTCAGAGTCCCAGGAAATTAAGCAAAGCATAGAAGATAAACAGATGGAAAAGATTCTGCCCCTCAAAGGAGGGGTGTGTGTACATGTAGCAGCATCAGGGTCTCCATGTGGGAGTTATTCCAAGTGCTGGGTCAGACCCCACCTCAGACCAGCTGTATCACATCTGCCTGACAAGGTGCCCAGGAGATTTCTGCAGCAGTGGAGATGGTGAGATCCTGAGGCTGAGATAAACCTTTTCCCCACGTCCTCAAACCTACCTGAGCATGGGAATCCCCTGGGGAGATTGTTTAAACAGAGACAGATCCCCCCACCCCACCCCGGTGATCAGATTCCTTGGTGTGGGATGATTCTGCACTGGGACTTTTTTTTTTTTTTCCCCAGAGAAATCTCCCCTCTCTGGTGCTGTGTGTGCTTCAGGAGTAGACAGTGACCGTTACATCTGGTCTGAGAAAGAGCTCTCAGGGGTGTGAGCACTGATGCTTCCCTCCCGGTTAGGACCTGTTGTATGTTCTGATCACAAAGCTATGCCTGCCAAACCTGCTTGGAAGGGGGACATATCTTTACAGGGAACATGAAACTTTTTTGTTGTTGTTGTTCTGGGAGCTGTCCCATGTCAGGAATTCTGGGTTTGCCCTTAAATCTGCAGAGTGGCTGGCTGATTGAATGATGGGTAGGTTATCATGACTGAACGAAGGGATGCATATAGCTCTTGCAGCCCCTCACTGTATTTTCAGGAATTTTCACCTAGGAATGAAAAGAATTTTCTCCTCTTTGTAGGAGCCCCATGTCTCTGATTCCTGCCCCACATGTGTGGAAGGGGAGTCAGTGTATGTGAAGATGTGTGTCTGGTTCAGGATTTGGGAGGCTCCCATGATCCCCAAAGGCCTACTGACCTACCCAGCACCATGCCAGTGTTGGCCTTGGCAGTGATGGGCCCACAATAAACTTTCCAGGTTCTCTGAGCAACAATTCAGGATCCTATAGGTCAAAACATCTGTCAAGGAAGGGCTGGTAACGAGAACTCATCATTTTACTGGTATTTCCAACAGCTGATTTTTTGGTGTTGCTATCACAAGCACCTATTTTATCAAGTGAGTAGACCACTCAACAATGTACCAACAGCCCTTGAAAAAGAACTCAGAGGGACGCTTGAGTGGCTCAGTCAGTTAAGCGTCGGACTTCATGCAGCTCAAGTCATAAGCTCGCAGTCTGTGGGTTTGAGCCCTGCATTGGGCTCTGTGCTGACAGCTCAGAGCCTGGAGCCTGCTTCGGATTCTGTGTCTCCTTCTCTCTCTGCTCCTCCCCCCATTTCACTCTGTCTCTCTCTCTCAAAAATAAATAAACTTTTTTTTTTAAAAAGAAAAAAGAATAAATACCATATCAATGGAATTTGTGATGATTATTCCATGGCTTAGCACAGTAAACCTAGAAGGGAAAAATAAAAGTGTCCCAAAGGGACAGATAGAAACTCTCTTTTAAAAAGGAGGAAAAATTGGGACAGCTGGATGGCTCAGTTGGTTAAACATCAGATTCTTGATACCAGCTCAAGTCTTGAATCAGGGCTGTGAGTTCAAGCTCTGCATTGGGGTCCGTGCTGGATCTGAAGCCTAATAAATAAGTAAATAAATTAAATATATTTCAAATATATATACCTATGAAAAATTACTAACAGTTTTATAAAGGAAGCATTTTATGGACTTATGTAATCTGCTATTCTCCCCACTCTCCCCAGCTTCCACCCAATTTTTATAGATAGAGTTTTCATATACAACATTTATAAATGAGTTTTTTTGTTTGTTTTTTGTTTTTTAAATGTTTTTATTTATTTTTAGGAGAGATAGAGAGAGACCGCGTGAGCAGGGGAGGGTCAGAGAGAGAGGGAGACACAGACTGAAACAGGCTCCAGGCTCTGAGCTGGCAGTCAGCACAGAGCCCAACGCGGGGCCCGAACCCACGAACCGCGAGATCATGACCTAAGCGAAAGTCGGACGCTTAACCGACTAAGCCACCCAGGCGCCCCGATAAATGAATTTTGATACTGTCTGAGGATAGCCTTGTCCCTGGGGTTTGTCATGTCCTGGGCAGCCCTTCCGTGAGTGACTTCAGCCCCTCCCTGATACAGGTTCTTCTCTGAGGCACAGGGTGTGTCATGCGGGATCTCAATCTGCAGCGGCCCTTCCAGGACTACCTCAAAGACTTTTCATGATGCTCGCAGCTCATCGACGTAGTGTCCCAGGAAGCTGGTCCCTGCATGTCACTTCCTGACCCACTGGGGTTGCTGACATGGGGTTGCTGACATCACTATGAGCACCAGAGTGAAGGTGAAGGGCGTCTACTGACGCCTGATTTCTATGTACAGGAGTGACTTTTGAGGTCTTAGTAAATATCATGGTTAACTGGATGCAGAACTCAGCCTTACCTGGCAGGGTCCACTACTTCTTCTCAGTCTGCTTTGCCTACTGCCTGCCTTCTGGCTGCCTTGGGCTGAGTTGGTTTTCCTCTCCTGTTTGCTCCTGTCCCTTGTCATATTGTTTAGTGCAGCTGGGTCAGTGTTTGGTTGTGACTGTGTGTACTTCTGTCTCTCCCATGTTTTCTGGAAGGCTCAGGGATGCAGACCAGGCAGCAGGTCTCAGTCTGCTTTGTGTTTTCTTTAAAGTATCTAACCATTCAGTGCCTACTATCTGTAAGTCAACCATTATACATTTCTTTGTTTTTAACATTTATTTTTTTGAGAGACAGAGCATGAGCTGAGGAGGGGCAGAGGGAGAGGGAGACACGGAATCCGAAGCAGGCTCCAGGCTCTGACCTGTCAGCACACAGCCTGATGCGGGGCTTGAACTCACGAAACATGAGATCACGACCTGAGCCAAAGTTGGTCACTTAACTGACTGAGCCACTCAGGTGCCCCTACATTTCTTGGTACAATTTGGGTTCCAAATGTTTATTTTGGTCCTGTTATTTTGAAATTGGACCACATTTTACCCTCAAATGTATGATACCTCAAATGGTTCACAGTGACAAATAGTTCACAAAAATTTCTTTAGCACTTTATGTAGCCCTCCCACATTTATTGAGATATAATTGACATATAACATTGTATAAGTTTAAGGTGTAAACATGGTGATTTGATATACATATATATTGCAAAATTATTAATACTGTAGTGTTAATTCTTCCAATTACATCCCATAAATCATTTCTTTTTTGCAGTGAGAACATTTAAGATCTACTCTCTTAGCAACTTTCAAATATGTAACATGGTATCATTAACTATAAACATAATGTTATGCATTAGATTCTCACAACTTGCTCATCTTATAACTGGAAGTTTGTAATTATTGATCAATATCTTCCCATTTCCCTCACCCCCTAGGACCTGTGTTTCTATGAGTTTGGCTTTTTAAAAAAAGTTTTTAAATGTTTTTTTGTTTATTTCTGAGAGAGAGAGACAGCGTGAGCAAGGGAGGGTCAGAGAGAGAGGGCGACAGAGAGATCTGAAGCAGGCTACAGGCTCTGAGCTAGCTGCCAGCACAGAGCCCTATGTGGGGCTTGAACCCACAAACCGTGAGATCATAACCTGAGCCAAAGTCAGACGCTTAACTGACTCAGCCACCTACACACCCTGAGTTTGGCTTTTTTAGATTCTACACATCAGTGAGGTCACACAGTATTTGTGTTTCTCTGGCTTATTTCACTTAGCATAATGCTCTCAGGGTCCATTCATGTTGTTGCAAAAGACAGGATTCCCCATGGCTGAGTAATATTTATTATATATCTATATCTGTATCTATCTCACCTCTTCTTTATCCTTTCATTCATTGATAGACACTTGTAAATAATGCTTCAGTGAACAGAGGAATGCAGATATCTCCTGAGATCCTATTTGCATATCCTTTGGATATATACCCAGAGGTGGGATTGCTAGATCCTATGATAGTTCT
The DNA here is from genome assembly GCA_017311185.1 of Proteles cristata cristata. Taxonomy (NCBI): domain Eukaryota; kingdom Metazoa; phylum Chordata; class Mammalia; order Carnivora; family Hyaenidae; genus Proteles; species Proteles cristata. The sequence continues at coordinate 2,271,918 of JAESUZ010003943.1, forward strand.
ATTTTTAATTTTTTGAGGAAATTCCATGCTGTTCTCATGGAGCTTGTACCAATTTATATCCCCACCAACAGTGCATAAAGGTTCTCTTTTCTCCACATCCACATGAATAGTTATTTCTTCTTTTTGATGATAGCCATTCTCACAGGTGTAAGAATATGGTTTTGATTTGCTTTTGCCTGATGATAAGTGATGTTCACACTGTTTCAAGACACCGTTGACCATTTTTATGTCTTCTTTGGAATAATGTCCATCTAATTCCTCTGTCCATTTAAAAGTCATATTGGTTATTTTTCTGCTATTGAGTTGTATGAGTTCTTTATATTTCTTGGATCTTAATCCCTTATGAGATATATGATTTGCAAATCTTTTCTTCCATTCTATTTTTCATTTTGTTGATATTTTCTTTCTCTGTACAAAAGCTTTGTAGTTTGAAGGGTGCCTGGGTGGCTCAGTCGGTTAAGCGTCCGACTTCAGCTCAGGTCATGATCTCACGGTTCGTGGGTTTGAGCCCCGTGTCGGGCTCTGTGCTGACAGCCAGCTCAGAGTCTGGAGCCTGTTTCGATTCTGTGTCTCCCTCTCTCTCTCTGACCCTCTCCTGCTCATTTTCTCTCTCTCTCTCTCTCAGAAATAAATAAACATTAAAAAAAAAAGCTTTGTAGTTTGATATAGTCCCACTTGTTTTATTTTTGCTTTTGTTTCCTGTGCTTTTGATATCATATCCAAAAAATCATTGCCAAGACAATTGTCAAGGAACTTTTCTCCCATGATTTCATCTAGGATTCTGTGGTTTCAGTTATTAAGTTTTTAATCCATTTGAGTATTTTTTTGGTGAGTGGTGTATGATAATGGTCCATTTTCATTCTCTGCATGTGGTTATTCAGTTTTCTCAACACCATTTATTGAAGAGACTATCTTTTCCCCATTGAGTACTTTTTGCTCCCTTGTCAAATATGGGTTGACTCTATTTGCAAGGTTTAATTTTGGGGCTCTTAGTTTTATTCCCTTAATCTATGTGTCCATTTTTATGCCATACAATATTCTTTGATTGCTACAGCTTTAAAATATAGTTTGAAATAAGGAAGTGTGGTGCCTTTAGCATTGTTCCTTTCTCAGAATTGCTTTAGCTATTCAGGGTGTTCTGTGGTTCCAGATAAATTTTAGGATTAATTTTTCTATTTCTGTGAAAAATGACATTGGGATTTTTCTTTTAGAGATTAAGAGAGGGCAAGTGGGGGAGAGGCAGAGAGAGAGAGAGAGAGAAAGAGAGAGGGAGAGAATCCCAAGCAGGCTCCATGCTGTCAGCACTGAGCCCAACATGAGGCCCAATCCCACATACTGAAAGATCATGACTTGAGCCAAAATCAAGAGTCAGACACTTAACTGATTGAGGCACCAGACCCCCTGCCATTGGGATTTTAATAGGGATTCTGTTTGGACATTATAACAATATTGATTCTTCTGATACATGAACAAAGGATATCTTTCCATTTGTTTGTCTTTGCCAGCTTTTTTTTCATCAAAGTCTTATAGTTTAAATGTATAGATCTTTCACCTCTTTGGTTAATTTTTTCTAAGTATTCTATTATTTTTAACACTATTGTGAATGACATTTGTTTTTCTTTTTTAAAGCATGTTTTATTTATTTTTTTATTAAAGAATTTTTTAAATGTTTATTTATTTTTGAGAGACAGAGACAGAGCATGAGCAGGGGAAGGGAAAAGAGAGAGAATGACAGAATCTGAAGGAGGCTTTGAGCTCTGAGCTGTCAGCACAGAGTGCAACATGGGGCTCATACTCACCGACTGACCTGAACTGAAGTCAGAACATTAACTGACTGAACCACCCAGGCATCCCGAGAGGTTTTTTCTTTCCAGATGCTTCATTGTTAGTGTATAGAATTGTAACTGATTTCTATATGTTGATTTTATATCCTGCAACTTTACTGAGTTCATTGATTATTTTTAACAGTTTTTGGGTGGAGTCTTTAGGATTCTCTCTCTAAAGATTATATCATCTGCAAACAAAGACAGTTTTACTTCTTCCTTTTCTGATTAGGATGAATTTTCTTTTTCTTGCCTGAGTGCTCTGACTAGCACTTCCAGTACTATGTTGAGCAGGAATAATGAGAGTTGGCACTTTTGTCTTATTCCTGATCTTAGGTGAAAAGCTTTCAATCTGTCACTGTTGAGTATGGTATTAGCTGTGGGTTAGTCATATGTGGCCTTTATAATATTAAAGAATGTTCTTTCTAGACTCAATTTGTTGAGCATTTTTATCATGAGGGGATGTTGTATTTTGTCAGTTTTTTTTCTGCATCTGTTGAGGTGATCATATGATCAGCTTTCATTCTATTAATGAATGAAATATATGTAATATTTCATATATCAAATCACTTCTTGATTTGCATATGTTGAATCATCCTTGCATTTGATGGATAAATTCCATTTGACTGTAGCATATGATCCTTTCAATGTGCATTGAATTTAGTTTGTTAATATTTTGTTGAGAAGTTTGCATTTGTACTCATCAAAGATATTGGTCTGTAGTTTTCTTATAGTGTTCTTATCTGGATTTTCATGTATTATTTGGTTTTGCTGGTCTTGTAAAGTAAGTTTGGGAGTTTTTCCTCTTATTCAGTTTTTTTGGAAGAGTTTGAGGAGGATTGGCATTATTAAATGTTTTGTAGAATTCACCTGTGAAGCCATCTGGTCCTGGGCTTTTTCTTTGTTGGGAAGATTTTGATTATTGATTCAATCTCCTTACTCATTATTGGTTTGTTAAGATTTTGTATTTCTTCGTGATTCAGTCTTGGTAAGTTGTATGTTTCTAGGAATTTATTCATTTCTTCTAGGTTGTTCAATTTTTTGGTATAATAGTTCATAGGAGTCTTATGATCCTGTCGTATCAGTTGTAATGTTTCCTCTTTTCATTTATGATTGAGTCTTCTCAATGGTTTCCTTGGTTTAGCTAAAGATTTGTCAATTTTGTTTATCTTTTTAATAAATCAACCCTTAGTTTTGTTAATCTTTTCTATTATTTTCCTTGTATCTGTTTCATTTATTTCTGCTCTGATCTTTGTTATTTCTTTCCTTCTGCAAACTTTGGGCTTAGCTTGTTCTTCATTTTCAAGTTCCTTGGAGACATGAAGTCAGGTTATTTATTTCAGATCTTTCTTTTTTCTTATTGTGGGCATTTATTGCTATAAACTAACCTTTTAGAACTGCTTTCATAGCCTTCCATAAGTTTTGGTAAATTGTGTTTCCATTTTTGTTTGTTTCAAGATTTTTTAAACTTCTCTTTTGATTTCTTCTTTGACCAATTAGTTGTTCAACACTCTGTGGGTTTTTTTAAATGTTTATTTATATTTGAGAGAGAGAGACAGAGAGAGAATAGTGGGGGAGGGTCAGAGAGAGAGGGGACACAGAATCTGAAGCAGGCTCCAGGCTCTGAGCTGTCAGCACAGAGCCCGATGCCGGTCTCAAACCTGCAAACCATGGATCATGACCTGAGCTGAAGTCAGACACTTAACCAATTGAGCCACCCAGGCGTCCCCAGGACAGTGTTGTTTAATTTCCATTTATTTGTGAATTTTCCAGCTTTCTTCCTGGTATTGTTTTTTAGTTTTATACCTTTGTGGTCATTGTGAAATCATTGGTATGGTTTCAATCTTCTTAAATTTGCTAAGATTTCTTTTACGATCTAAGATATGCTCTATCCTGGAGAATGTTCTGCAAGTGCTTAAGAAGAATGTGGTTTTTGCTTGCTTGTTTGTTTGTTTGTTTTTTAAATGTTTTATTTATTTCTAGGAGAGAGAGAGAGAGAGAGACAGTGTGAGCAGGGGAGGGTCAGAGAGAGAGGGAGTCACAGACCGAAATAGGCTCCAGGCTCTGAGCTGGCAGTGAGCACAGAGCCCGACGCGGGGCTCAAACCCACGATCCGCGAGATCATGACCTAAGCGAAAGTCGGATGCTTAACGACTAAGCCACCCAGGCTCCCCTGTTTGTTTTTTTAATGTTTACTTTTGAGAGAGAGAGATAGAACATGAGCAGGGGAGAGGCAGAGGGAGAGAGAGAATTTTAAGGAGACTCCATGCCCAGCACCAAGCTGGAATGGGGCTTGGTCTCAAGACCATGAGATCATGACTGTGACATCATGACTTAAGCTGAAATCAAGAGTCAGATGCTTAACTGAGCCACCCAGGCACCCGTCTCCCTTCTCTTTTTATGCAATTATCTTAGAGTTTTGTTATTGTTGTTGTAGTTCCATTGTGTTGCTAAAGTTTCTTAGGTGGAACTCTCCCAGGGCTGTTTTTGTTCATAGATGTCTAATTATTAATCTTTGTCAGAGGATGGAGGCCGTGATCTCCTATGTCACTGTTTTGGTGATGCCGTTCTCTCCATCCTCTTTGAAGTTCCACTACCTTGTGTGGTTTCTGAGTAGAGCTAGGGCTTGGTAAAAAATTGTTCAAATGATCCATAGTCTTCCACTTTGTCGTAGTGTACACAGGCATTATGATTTTTAGGAACTTATGCTTGGTTCCTGCATATAATAATGGGTCATCAAATCTGAGTGGCCAGGATTATCTCAATGATGGACATTCAGGCATTGTCTTAGCCACTATGCCAGTTAAACTTGGCTACAGTAACTGACATGCCTGAATTTAATGGCTTAAACAAGGAGGAGGGAGGAGTAGTTTACTTTACTTCTGTTCCAAACAGTCTGAGGGAAGCAAGCTCTGGTGCCATGCTCAGTGACTTTAGTCAAGTGCTTATGTCTCTTGAATATAACATGGCTTCTGAAGCTCCAGACATCACATCTGCTTTCAACATAGGAGATAAAAGGGATGTGGAAGTGCAGCCCCAACATTGCGTTTTCTTCTGTCTAGAGGAGCAAGATTCTTCCAGGGTTCCAGGAGTCTTCAGAGGAATTTTGTGTGTCCCATAGCCCTCCCCTGGCTGCCAGGGAGGGTGGAAAGGAAGTGTCTTTCTAAGGGCTTGTCTCTGAGTTCTAATCACAATTAGGCCGAACGGAGACAAAATTGGCTGGTGATGGAATGCTACAGAATCTGTGACAGATGTCTCTTTTTCATGTCATATGTTAATGGCATCTTTGTTTTCTTTGTATTTTTTAAAATGTTTTATTTATTTCTGAGAGAGAGAGAGACAGACAGACAGCGTGAGCAGGGGAGGGTCAGAGAGAGAGGGAAATACAGAATCTAAAACAGGCTCCAGACTCTGAGCTAGCTGTCAGCACAGAGCCTGATGCGAGGCTCAAACCCACGAACTATGAGATCATGACCATAGCCAAAGTTGGTCGCTTAACCAACTGAGCCACCCAGGCGCCCCTGTTTCCTTTGTATTTAATGTCTTTTTTCTTTCTTCTCCACATATTATTCCACTTGTGCATGGTTCCAATGAGCAGAAAATAAGCAATATTTACTAGTGGATCAGGGGTTATTGTTACAAATAAGATGGTGCTTAGCAGTTTCCAAATATTTTGCCTTTAGCACGATCCTCACACTGGCACTATTAAGTGTTTTTATACTTAATAGTAAATTGTTTTATTCAATTTTCACAAAACCTCTATGAGTCCAACAATCATACCTTTATCCTACCAGTGAGGGAAATGAAGTCTAAGAAATAGAGTTATCTGCCCAAGATCACCTGGAAAACAACAAAATCAGAATCTGGGTCTAGATGTTTCTACCACAAAACAGGACTTTCACTATGAGAAGCTTCCTACAAGTGGTAGTAGGTCTTACTGGAAGAAAATAACATGGATCTCGTAGAAGTAGGAAAGAGGCTTGTTCTTACAGAGGGACAGCTTGGGGACAGTCTCAGAGGTGGGGAGAAGGACAACATAAGCAAGAAGAAAAACTGTGACATTAAGCATCATGAGATTTAGGGCAAAATTTCTAGCCTCATATCTTTAGGAGGTAATGTTTCCTTCTGGAATATCTAGTGAAATATCAATTTTTCAGAAATGATTTAGACAGACTAAATTCTCCTTCCTAAGACAAGGCATTCTAGGACATAACGTTATGTATCCACTGCATTTATATCATTTATTCACTGAAATCATAGGCTACTTCAGGTACTTATCTTGGACTGCTGTTATTAACATGCCTGTCTTTGCTTCATTTGAGATGAAATTCAACTGCAAGTGTTTTCCAAAGTTCCATTTGATGAAACAAGAACAGCAGGCAAATCAATTACAAAGAGAAACGTGAAGGAAAGCAAGTATATGCCTTTAAAATTATAAGCGTAGATATTTATAAAAGCCTATGTGTTGTCTTATTTGTACTGCTCTATCATTTTAGCATTCTTAACCAAGGTATGTAGGTGCAAAACCAAACTAAGATGTGAAAGAAAGCATTGTCCAATATACTTTCTATGACCTTCTACCAACGATGAAAGTCTGTGGTCTATAGTACAAATATCAGTATTTGGAGGTGACCTCTGAAGTTCACGTGTCAGGGAGGTTCTCTGACTCTGGAGGCTGTTCAGAGGATGGGAACCAGATTTGCAAGTGTTGTTCACTTTTCCTGGTAACATTTGCTGTGAGTAGTGTACTGACTTTCTATTCAACAGCACTTTATAGTTCAATGTGCATGAGTGCCCCGGTCATTGGTTTGGAATAGTAAAGCCTTCCCACGTCCCTCCCCATTGTCTCTCCACTCTACACCCCAGCCTCTGGAAAATATTTGCACTAAGAGACAGAGCCCATTTCTCCCTTTGGACTGCTGCTCAAATGACAAAGCTAAAAGGAAGAAGCTGGTCCCATGCGGAAAATCATGTACATTAACCTAAATCACACAAGTGACAGAGAAACTCTTTAAGGTAGACACTGTGTGCATTAGGAAAAGTTTTAAATTGGGTAATTGTTTATCAGGAGAAGCCAGGCATGTATGCCCAGGTTGAAATTATGAAACTATTAGCAGACCATTTTTATAGCTAACAGTTCTCCCAATGCATTTCACAAACCACAGATTAAAGTGAGTATTTCATTGTGTTGTCATGATGGGGCACCATGCACAAGGTTATTATGCTCCCTTGGCTGACACGATATGAGGAACACACTTTTTAAAAATATTTTTTTATTTATTTCTAGGAGAGAGAGAGAGAGACAGCATGAGCAGGGGAGGGTCAGAGAGAGAGGGAGTCACAGACTGAAACAGGCTCCAGGCTCTGAGCTGGCAGTCAGCACAGAGCCCGACGCAGGGCTCGAACCCACTAACAGCGAGATCATGACCTAAGCGAAAGTCGGACGCTTAACCGACTAAGCCACCCAGGCGCCCCAAGGAACACATTTTTTTTAAAAATTTATTTCTAGGAGAGAGAGAGAGAGACAGCGAGAGCAGGGGAGGGTCAGAGAGAGAGAGGGAGTCACAGACTGAAACAGGCTCGGGGCTCGAACCCACGAACCGCGAGATCATGACCTAAGCGAAAGCCGGACACTTAACCGACTAAGCCACCCAGGCGCCCCGGCAAGGAACACATTTTTAACGAAGTGCTTGAATGTGTCTATTCCTAATGATTCACCAGTGTTTCATCACCAGAGAACAGCACATTTCTTACTTATTGAATCAAAGTAGTTGTACTTGAAGTCATTTGGCATACACCAAGCAGGCTTTCCTAGCACTTTTTAAATTTGTAGAGTTGAGAGCTGCAGTGTGCACAAGGTAATGTGCACAAATTACTCCACGGCTATATAGATTATCTGTGAGGGAATCATGTAAAAACTGATGTCACTGGTTTGGTGTTAAAAGTTCAGATTCTACAGACGTATCATGACTATGTGGCTGCTGTGGACCTGAAACTTCTTCCTTAGAGGACAAGTTTTTCCTCCCTGCTGCTTTTGCTCACTCCTTTGGGGCCAGGAAAAGGGCTGGCCTTGACCTAGAATCAAGAAAATGTGTTCAGACACTCAGACATCCCGATGTCCAGCCCATTTTTGTTCATAAAGAAAAGTCTGAAAATAGAGTTCAAAATTGTATGAGTCGCTGCAGTCTTTTAGCACAATCAATCCATATCCTTGATGTGGTCACATGAGTGTCAGCAGAAGTCTTGAAATCAGTCCATGACGACCTAGGGGAGATTGTTGGCTCAGTGCCTTTCCATTTATACCTTCATTTATTTATTCATCAGTGACAACATCAGGAATTCCTTGTGTTTGTCAAACAGGTCAAGCCGAGGTGGCCTCAGGCCCTCTGAGCCCCCTCCAAACATAGGCCCTAATGTGGATTAGGGCAGAATATGCAGTAGTATTGTCCCCTGTCCCCTTTATTTGGCATACCTGTTTTGATTCAATAAGTGAGAACAGGGAACAATACTACTGCACACATTTGCAGTAGTTTGCTTGTTGGCATCATTTCCAATGGAGAGGAAAGTTTCGTTGAGAAGACACTGAGTCCATCTGTCTTTGTCCCCACACCCCTGCAAAACTGAGAACTAAGTATAACTACGCTTGGACCCAGTGCCATTTATTGCAGTTCATAGTAGATAACTCTGGGACATGATAAGGGGAGAGCACTTTTCAGTCTATAGATGACATAAACAAATTTCATCTCACCCCCTCCTCACAGGCGTCTTGTGGTTGGCTACTTTCCCACCAGTCTCAGATGAGAAAACCCAATCCCATAAAACTTCACTGCCCAAGATCACAAGATGCTCAAAAGATGAACTAGAATGCAAGACTGATGCTTTTTCTCCTAGAACAGGTGAAGTGCATGATGCTCCTCTCAAAATACCGTACAAAGAAGTATTGATTTAAAAAGATTTCATGTTGGGGTGCCTGAATTGGTTAAGTGTCTGATTCCCGATTTTGGTTCAGGTCATGATCTCACAGTTCATGGGATTGAACCCTGTGTCAGGCTCTGTGTTGACAGCATGGAGCCTGCTTGGGATTCTTTCTCTCCATCTTTCTCTCTGCATGCCTCACCCACCACCACCCCCACTTGTGCTCTCTCTCACTCTCTCTCTGTCTCAAAGTAAATTAAAAAACTTAAAAAAATAAAAAGTTTTCATGTAGATTCAATGAATGATTCACACAGCTAAGATTTATTTTCCCATAGGTTATGCTCAAAAAGAAAGCTTGAAAAATACTGAATTTGTATCAAGTTCAAAACAAGAAGAACATTTAGCTAAACTATTTGGTAAGTAATCTCTTGCAAAGCCATCAGGCTCTCTTTGAAGAATCTCATGCTTGTCCACAGTTGTCTCTCAGCCTGATGCTTTGGTGGGAGGGAGCATGCTTTCCTTGAGGCTGGAACCAGTTCTTGGAAGTGTCAGAGAAATTATAAAAAGGAACCAAAGAATTTCTAGAGTTGAAAAGTACAGTAGCTAAAATGAAAAACTCATTAGAGGCATTTGACAGCAAGTTGGAGAGGCAGAAGTAAGTATAAGTAAATTTCAACTTGGACAATTGAAATTATCCAGTCTGAAGAGCAGAAAGAAAAAGAAAAACACAAGACAATGAGCAGAGGATGAAGGACCTGTGAGATAGCATCAAGCGTACCAACATATCTATTAACAGAAATCCCAGAAGGAGGAGAGAGAGAGGGGCAGAAGATATATTTGAGAAAATAATGGCCCAAAACTTCCCAAATCAAATGACTATATATGTCCAAGAAGCTCTAGAAACTCCAGGCATAAGGGCAAGAGATTCATACTGAAATACATTATAGTCAAATTGTTGAAATCTGAAGACAAGGAGACAGTCTTGAAAGCAGCAAGGGAAAAGCTACTCATCATTTACAAGGGATCCTCAAGAAGATTAATGGCTTATTTCTTCTCAAAAATCATGGACACCAGACACAATGATATGACATATTTAACGTCCTGAAAGAAAAGTACTGTCAATCAATAATTTTATATTTGACAAAACTATTCTCTGAGCATAAAAGATAAATTAAGACACGTCCAGCTAAGCAAAAGCTAAGAGATCTGCCTGGAAGAAATGCTAAAGAGAGTACTTCAGACTGAAATGAAAGGACACTAGACAGTCAAAAGTTTAAGAATAAAATGAACACTGGTAAAGGTGACTACATGGTAAATATAAAAACCAATATTATTGTAATTTTGGTTTGTTAACTTCATTCTTTTTTGCAATATGAATTAAAAGGCAATGCATAAAACAATAATTGTAGATTTATGTTAATGGACATACAATGTGTAAAGATGTAATTTGTGACAATATGGGTGAGGGTAGAGATTTATATGAGCAGAGTGTTTACATACTATTGTAATTAAGTTGGTACTATAAAACTAGATTGCTATAAGTTAAAAATGTTAGTTGTAGGGGTGCTTGGGTAGCTCAGTTGGTTAAGCATCTGACTTTGGCTCAGGTCATGATCTCAAGGTTTATGAGTTTGAGTCCTGTGTCATGTCAGGCTCTGTGCTGACAGCTCAGAGCCTGGAGCCTCTCCCTCTCTCTCTGCCCCTACCCTGCTCATGCTCTGTCTCTTACTCTCTCTCAGAAATAAACATAACATAACATAACATAACATAACATAACATAACATAACATAACATAACATAAAATGGTAGTTGTAATTCCTAAAGTAACCACAAAGAAAGGAAGGCAATTGAAATATAACATTACAAAAAATCAACTAACTCCCAAAAGAAAGCAGGAATTGAGGGGGGGAAATTATAGGACACAAAAAACAAATAGCTAAATAGCAGAAGTAAATTCTTTATCTGTAATCACATTAAATATAAATGGATTAAACTCTTATTAAAGAGCAGAGATTAGCATATTGGCTAGAAAATCCACTTTTCTTGTTGGAAATGTAAAATGGTATATCTGCTATGGAGAACAGTATGGCTGTTCCTTAAACAATTGAAAATAGAATTACCATATGACCCAGCATCCCATATTTGGTTATATATCTCAAAGAATTGGAAGTCCCAAAGGGATATTTACCATGCTCACAGCAGTATTATTCATAATACTCATGAGGCAGAAGAAACTCTACTGTCCATGGATGAATAGACTAAAAAATATGGGATATACACACAGTAGAATATTATTCAGCCTTAAAAAGGAAGGAAAATCTGTCACATGCTACAACATGAATGTACCTTGAAGGCATTATGCCAAATGAAATAAGCCAGTCACAGGAAAACAAATACTGTATGATTCTACTTATAAGTGGTATCTAAAATCAAATTCATAGAAACATGTAGAATGATAGTTTCCAGGGCTGGGGCTGGGGTAGGGGAGGAGCAAACAGGGAGTTGTTTAATGAGTATAGTGTTTCAGTTTTGCATGATGAGAAAGTTCTAGGTATCTAGTATACAGCACTGAATAAACAACACTACTGTACTATATCCTTAAAAATGATTAGGATGAATGGGGTGCCTGGCTGTCTCAGTTAGTGGAATGTGCAATTCTTGATCTTGGGATTATGGATTTGAGCACCACATTGGGTGTAGAGATTACATTAAAATAATAAAATTTTAAAAAATTATTAGGATGGTAATTTTTCTATGTTTTTTTACAACTAAAAAACTTATTTTAAAATTTAGCATCCTTTTGTGATAAAAACACTCAAACTATATGATAAAGGCCATGTATGAAAAATACACATCATACTCAATGATGAAAGAATGGAAGTTTTTCCTCTAATACTAGGCATAAGGCATCCTTGCCAATTCTTCCCACATAGACTGTAAGTTCTAGCAGAGAAATTAGGCAATAAAAAGAAATAAAATATATAAAATGGCTCTATTAAAAGTTCACAAAAAATTGTTAGAGCTAAAAAATTAATACACATAATCATCAGTTTGTTCTCTATAGTTAAGCCTGTTTCTTGGTTTCTCTCTCCCCCTTATTTGTTTTATTTCTTAAATTCCACATATGAGTGAAATCATATGGTATTTGTCTTTATCTGACTGACTTATTTTGCTTAGTATTATACTCTCTAGCTACAACTGAAAGTTTGCAGGATATAAAAACAACACAGAAAAATCATTTGTATTTCTAAACTCTGGTATGAATAGTCCAAAAAAAATCAAGAAAACAATTCTGTTTACAATGACATCAAAAATATTGAAATACTTAGGAATACATTTAGTGAAAGAGGCAAGTGACTTGTAGACAGAACGGTACAAAATGGTGCTGGAAGAAATTAAAGAAGACCTTGATAAATGGAAAGATATCCAATCTTCATGGATTTAAAGACTTAGTATTATAAAGATGACAATAGTCCCCAAAGTGATCTACAGATTCGATGCAATCCCTATCAAGATTCCTAACTGCATTTTTTTTGCAAATATAGAAAAACTTATTCTGAAATTCCTGTAGAATCTCAGTATGCCCAAAGTAGGCAAAATAATCTTGAAACAGAACAAATTTGGAAGAATCCCACTTCCTTATTTCACAGCTTACTACAAAACTACAGTTATTAAAAGAGAGTGGCACTGATATAAGGATATATATATAGATCAATAGAACAGGATAGAGAGCCCAGAAATGAATGCATACATCCATGGTAAGTCAATTTTCAACAAAGGTGCCAAGACAATTCAAGGGGAAAGAGGAATCTCTTTAACAAATTGTCCTGGGAAAACTGTGTATTCACATGCAAAAAAAAAAAAAAAAAAAATGAAGTTGAATCTTTATACCAGATACAAAAATTAAAACTAAACTGGGTGAAAGACCTAAATTTATGAGCTAAAACTAAAACTTCTAGAAGAAAATGTGGGAGAAAAATCTTCATGACCTTGGATCTGGCAAAGGTACATTGATTTTGATACCAAAAGCACAGGCAACAATAGATAAAATAGGTAAACTGCCCTTCCCCAAAATTAGAAACTTCGTACATCAAAGAACACTATCAAGATAGTGAAAATAAAATCCACAGAATGGAAGTAAATATTTGCAAATCATATCTCTGATAAGGAATTAAGATCTAGAATATAGAGAGAACTCCTACAACTCAAAAGCAACAATAAAACAAACCAACCAAATGACCCAATTTAAAAAATGAGCAAAGAAACTGAATAGATGTTTTCCAAAGAAGATATACAAATAGCCAATAAGAACATGAGAAGTTACTCAATATTACTAGTCATTAGGGAAATGCAAATCAAACCACAATGAGATAACTCTTTGCACCTATTAGAATGTGGTTTATTTATTTATTTAAAGTTTATTTATTTTGAGAGAGAGAGAGGGAGAGAGAGGCAGGGAGGGGCAGAGAGAGAGAGAATCCAAGCAGCCTCCATGCTCAGTGCAGAGCCTGATGCGGGGCTTGAACTCACAAACCCTGAGACAACGACCTGAGCCAAAATCAAGAGTCTGACACTTAACAGACTGAGCCACCCAGGCAACCCAAGAATGTGTATTTTTTTAAAGAAATGGAAATAAGTGTCAAGAAGGTTGTAGGAAATTAGAACCCTTGTGCATTGCTTGTGAGAATGTAAGACAAAGTCTCTGTCGAAATGATTTGGTGGTTCTTCCAAATGTTAAACATAACATAATCATATAATCTAGCAATTCCACTTTTAGGTATATACCTACTAGAATTGAAAACAGTTGCTCAGGAGTGCCTGGGTGGCTCATTCAGTTGAGCATCTGACTTCAGCTCAGGTCATGATCTCACTGTTTGTGAGTTTGGGCCCCGAGTCAGGCTCTGTGCTGACCGCTCAGAGCCTAGAGCCTGCTTCAGATTCTCTGTCTCCCTCTCTCTCTGCCCCTCCCCTGCACATTCTCTGTCTCTCTCTCTCACTCTCATAAATAAATAAAAACATTTTAAAAAAAGAAAGAAAAAATCCCCAGGAGCTCAAGCAGATATTTGTACACCAATATTCATAGCAGGATTATTCACAATAGGGTATGGAGACAGTCCAGGTGTCCATCACAGATGAATGGATACACAATATGTGGTATGACATATAATAGAATATTCTTTGCTCATAAAAATAAATGAAATTCAGTTACATGCTAACATATGGGTGAACCTTGAAGACATTATACCAAATGAAATAAGCCAGACACAAAAGCATAAATATTGTATGATTCTACCTGTGTGAGATATCTAAAATAGGCAAATTAATAGAGACAGAAAGTATAATAGAAGTTACCAGGGGCTGGGGAATGGGAGAATGGAGAGTTATTGCTTAATAGGTACAGAGTTTCTGTTTGAGGAGATGGAAAATTTCTGGAAATAGTGGCAATGTTTGTACAACATTGTGAATGTCCTTAATGTTCCTGAATTGTACACTCAAAATACTTAAAATGGGAGTGCCTGGGAGGCTCAGTCGCTTAAGCGTCCGACTTCGCCTCAGGTCATGATCTCGCAGTTCATGGATTTGAGCCCTGTGTCAGGCTCTGTGCTGACAGCTAGCTCAGAGCCTGAAGCCTGTCTTCAGATTCTATCTCTCTCTCTCTCTGTCTCTCTCTGACCCTCCGCTGCTCACACTGTCTCTCTCTGACTCTCAAAAATAAATAAAAAAATTAAAAAAAAATTTTTAATGCATGGGGCGCCTGGGTGGCTTAGTCGGTTAAGCGTCCGACCTTCGCTTAGGTCATGATCTCGCGATTCGTGGGTTCGAGCCCCGCGTCGGGCTCTGTGCTGACTGCCAGCTTGGAGCCTGGAGCCTGTTTCAGTCTGTGACTCCCTCTCTCTCTGACCCTCCCCTGTTCACGCTATCTTCCTCTCTCCTAGAAATAAATAAAACATTAAAAAAAATTTTTTTTTAATGCTTAAAATGAAAATTATTTATATATATATTTTATCACCATAAATTTTTTAAAATTTAAAAACAGCAATAAGAAAATAAGGCCCAGGGAAGTCTTCTCTTTTTTTTTTAATTTTAAAAAATGTTTTATTTATTTCTGAGAGAGAGAGGGAGAGAGACAATGTGAGCAGGGGAGGGTCAGAGAGAAAGGGAGACACAGAATCTGAAACAGGCTCCAGGCTCTGAGCTGGCTGTCAGCACACAGCCTGACGTGGGGCTCGAACCCACAAACCACAAGATCATGACCTGAGCCGAAGTCGGATGCTCAACCAACTGAACCACCCAGGCACCCCAAGTCTTTATCAGAGAGCTGAGACTGAGAGAAAATGTTTGAAACCATAGCTGTCTGCTGAAGGAAGGCATCCAGGTTTCAAAGAAATCTCTCCTCTCTGGTTGTGTGTGTACTTCAGGAGTAGACAGTGAGGGTTACATATGGTCTGAGGAGGAGCTCTCAGGAGTTTACGCACCGATGCTTCCCTCTGGGTTAGGACCTGTTGGGTGTTGTGATCACAAAGCTATGCCTGCCAATCCTGCTTTGAAGGGGGACATTTCTCTACACAAGAGACCTTTTTTTCCAGGAGCTGTTCCATGTTGGGAATTCTGGGTTTGCCCTTCCTTCATATGTGCTATTAAAAAGGCTTCAGTAAATCTGCACTGGGTGGCTGGCTGATTGAATGATGGGTAGGTTACCATGACTGAACGAAGGGATGCAGATAGCTCTTGCAGCAGCCCTCACTGTGTTTTCAGAAATTCTCACCTGAGAATCAGAAGACTTTTCTCCTCCCTGTAGGAGCCCTATGCCTTTGAATCCTGCTCCACATGTGTGGAAGGGGAATGCGTGAGTGTGAAGATGGATGTCTGGTTTGGGTTTCGAGAGGTTCCTATCATCCCTCAAAGGCCTGCTGACCTGCCCAGTGCCATGCTAATGTTGGTTTTGGCATTGGTGGGCCAACAATTTCAGATCCTCAGCAACAATTCAGGACCCTGTAGGTCAACACAGCCATTAAGGAAGTGACTGGTGACATGCAGGCAGAGGCCGAGTGCCTCTGCCGGATAGGTAATCAGGTGAGTGCAGATGGTTCACACTCTCTGTACTATCTAAAATGGGCACATTCTAAGTTAATAACCTCTCATTTTAAATATTCACTTTCTTTTTAAAAAGATAATGTGCTTATCTGAGCTAGTGAATCAGAACGAAAACGAGTGAAGAAAAATAGTCTTGCTACAGCCTTTCTGTCAGCCAGGTGTGCGTTCCTCCTCTCTCTCCATCTCTCTCCATGCCTGTAAAAACATAAGTGCATGTGCAGAGGTTTTTATTTTTACTGCATTTACAAAATTGGGATCATTCTCAATAGTATACTTTTCTCACCTTGGTTGGAAAGTGTTGGTTCTGGTGAATTCAAAAGTTTAGTATTTACACAAGTCTATATATGAAACTAAAACATTACATTTAAGACTGAAATTCTATTTGACCTTTCTTTGTTCCCTACCTCCTTAAAGTTAACATTATTAGTTCTTTTATTGTGCATTTACAAGCTTGTCTATGTACCTATAGAAACTAGGTGGTATTGTGTTAAAAAAAGATTTTTTTAAAAAATAAATGGGATCCTAGTGTTGGGGGAAAAAAAGAGAAGGAGGCTGGTGATAAGAACTCATTTTGAATAAATAAATTTGATAGTTAATTTTGGGGTCCTTAAGCATATATTACATCAGGTTAGCAGACCAGCCACCAATGTACCACACCCTTGAAAAAGGACTCAGAGTATATACAAAATGAGTGGAATTTGTGAGTATTATTTTCAATGGCTTTGCAAAGTTAACCTAGACAGAATAACAAAAACTGCTGTCCTCAGGAAAAAGTAGAAGCCTGAAAACTTTAAAAAGGTGAGAGAGATTAGTATATTTTAAAATATATAACCATGAAAAATTAGGAACAGCTTATAAAGAGCTTTCTGACAGCTCTGCTTAATTTTCGCCCCCGCAGACTTTGCCATATACAAACCTATGAGCCCTCTTGGGCCCTATGAGCCCTCTTGGGGAAGTCTCTGAAGTGGGTCTGAATGATAACAAGAGCAAAAAGGAAAATAATGACACTAAATATCATGAGATTTGGGGCAAAATTTCTAGCTGCATATCTTTTAGTGGGAAATATTTACTGCTCAAGACATCTAGGGTAATCACAGTTTTCCAGAAATGATTGTAGGGGTTAGGATTTCCCTTCCCAAGACTAGGTATTCTAGAGTATAATTTCAAAATTTCCATTGAGTCTATATCATTTATTAACTGTATTTATAGACTGCTTTAGGTACTTACAGAGAAAAATATGTCAATCCTCCACTGCTGATATTAACATGCCTTTTGTACTCCACTCGAGATGAAATTCTACAGCAGGTGTTTTCCAAGGTCCCGCGTGAGGCACCATTTGATAAAACAAGAACAGAAGTCAAATCAATTACAAAGAGAGACACAAGAGAAGGCAAGTGTATGTTTCTCAAATTATAAGTGCACATATTTCTATGGGCCTATGTGTTGAATTATCTACACAGCATTCTCATTTTATTTATTTAAAAAAATTTTTTTAATGTTTTTTTATTTATTTCTAGGAGAGAGAGAGACAGCTTGAGCAGGGGAGGGTCAGAGAGAGAGGGAGTGACAGACTCTGAAACAGGCTCCAGGCTCTGAGCTGGCAGTCAGCACAGAGCCCGACACAGGGCTCGAACCCACAAACTGCGAGATCATGACCTAAGCGAAAGTCAGACGCTTAACCGACTAAGCCACCCAGGCACCCCACAGCATTCTCATTTTAGTTATTTGTTAAAATAGCTACCTGTGCGGCATAGACAAATTGAGATATGAAGAAAAGAATTGTCTGAAAACCTCCCTACCACCTTCAAGTCTAGGGTCAAGTCTAGGGTCTAAAATGTATCTATTCTTCTGTTTTCGGGGGAGGGGATCCTTGAAATTCATGTGTCAAGCATCTTCTTCCTTTCTGGAGAGTGTTCAGTGGACAGTCAGTTCAGAGGAATTACAATTGGTGTTTACTGTTCCTGACCACAGGAGCCCTGAGTAATGTAATAACTTTGTACTGAACACACTTTATAGTTTCACGTGCATGACCTGGTTTGATACTTTGCTTAGCCCTTGGAGAGAACTAGTGGAGTCATTAGTATACCATTCAATGGGTAAGACCCAGGCTAAAGAAGTATTTGCCCTAGGCACACCAGTAGAAATAACAATAATGAAAAATACACTCTTCTGCAAAGCAACTTCACATTATTATTTTTTAGGTAGCAGTTTGAGAATTAAGACAATTATTTGCTCATAGATCACAAGGAGAGAATTTTATATCAGACTTGCCTACAGGCAACATTTGTGTACGAGCAGTACACAAAAAGTGCCCTGGGCAGCAGAGAAATAAGCACTGTGTTGGAATTTTGCATACAGATGTGGATTCCAATTCCCAAGGTTTGTTTCCCATAGCATCTGCCTGGGCTCCAGCCTCTGCAGTCAGCAGCTAGCTAATGCTTCTCTGTATTGATATATAAACTTTCAAGTGTACATTCTCAGTGTAATTGAATTCTATATTTGCACTTCAACAAAACGTGGACCCAAAGTGCTCATAATGTGTGCTGATACAAATTTTCTTTTTAATTTGCCCCCCATAGATTTCATCAAAGGAGCGAGTGTTGCTGGTTATTCTGCTAAACTAGGATTTCTCCTTGGCAGCATGGATGGAATGTCCACTAATGGTAAATGCAAATGGATCTCATTGGAGTTGAGGTTAATAAGTAATACCCCTTCTTCCTTTAGCTGAGTTTAGAACCAAATGGGAGACTGAGCTAAGGATCCTGCTGATGGAGCGCAGACTATCTTCTCAAGAAAACTTGGCTGGTTAACATAGGTGCTTCACTTCAAATTAGGATGAGTGCCTAAATCACTGGTGAGGTTTACGATGCCCATGGTTTCCCCATAACTCCACCATGAGAGAGTTTGTTCCTATAACATTCACAGCATAGAGAAGAAGATAAGAAAGTTTGCTCTCCACAGGCAGACAGATGCCAGAGAGGGAGAGGGAGAGAGAGAGAGCATGAGAGAGAGAGAGAGAGAGAGGGGAGATGGCTATAAGAACCTCAATACTACTCCCAAACTTAACAACAAAGTCCCTTTCTCCTCCTGAGAGGTGGGGGCTGGTGAGGGACTGAGTACATTCCTGAAGTGATACCCCAGAGGAGTTCTCTCCACTCCCCAGAGGAGTGTGGAAAAATGTTCCCCTTCACCTGATGAGCAAAGGCTCATCTCACAGACCCAGTTATGGTGGAAGCAGACTGGCTCCCAAGACAGGATGAAGAACTATCATCTCATGAAGCATTTATTCCCCATGCAGATAAAGATTTAAGAGGAAAAACAGGCTAACTATGTCACTGTCCAAACTGGCAAATATGTGGTCTTTCCCAGGCATAGGAATATGAACTAGGTCAGTGGTTCTCAGCCCTGACCATATATCAACCATAGAGAGGAGGATGAGACATGGGAAGAGATTATAAACCCTTATTTCTGGAACTCACCAGTAGTTTCTAAAAGTGGAGTCCGGGGTTCTGCACATTTTTGCATATTTTCTCAATGACTTGCCTACAGGCAGCATTTGAAACCATTGACCTAGATGGGTTTTGGAGATTAATTTACCAGAGAATTCTCTTTATGTTTTTTGTTTTTTTTTTTTTTAATTTTTTTTTTAATGTTTTATTTATTTTTAGGAGAGAGAGAGAGAGACAGCGTGAGCAGGGAGGTCAGAGAGAGGGAGTCACAGGCTGAAACAGGCTCCAGGCTCTGAGCTGTCAGTCAGCACAGAGCCCGACGCGGGGCTCGAACCCACTAACCGCGAGATCATGACCCAAGCGAAAGTCGGACGCTTAACCGACTAAGCCACCCAGGCGCCCCGAATTCTCTTTATGTTTTAAAAAAAAAAAGTGTATTTATTTGAGAGAGTGGAGGTGGGAGGGACAGAGAGAGAGAGTGATAGAATCCCAAGCAGGCTCCACAGCCAGTGGAGCCTGATGTAGGGCTCGAACTCACGAAGTATGAGACTTGACCTGAGCTGAAATCAAGAGTCAGATGAGCCACTGACTGAGCCATCCAAGTGTCCCCACAGAATTCTCTTTAAAATGAATACTTATAATATTCCTGATTATATTGTTGTGCCCGATTCGCGAGTCCCCAGAGACCACCAAGGAGCCGACACTGATGCAAATACAAAAGGGTCTTTATTACAAGCTCGAGCAGGGGCTCACCCACCTACCAGTGTAGTGGCAGAAGGTGAACCCCCGAACAATAGTGAGCAGGGTTTTTATGGGGTAAAGGACGGGGGTGTTATAGTGCACACGTTGTGCGTATAGCATCATCACATAAGCACCAGTTACAATTGCACAGCACCCATGGTAACAGCTTTGACGATTCAGTATCTGTGAGGTGTTCAGTACTTTTGGTGAGACCCAATCATGACTTTTGAGGATCCTTTGAAAATGACCAGTTATGAGATGAGTTCAAAGGGCCCACGTGGGGTTCAGGCAAGTGGTAAGAAATTGGCTAATTTGTACAGAATAACTCTCTACAGTTCCCAGCCTTGACTCAGGCCACAGGAATGTTTTTTTGATTACCTGATCTGAGGGCAGTCCGAGGGTGGCTTTAGCCTTGAGCAATCTGAGGAACTGGGGCTATGTGCAGCGCGAGGTTGCTCTTAATGGGGGCCTTAATCTCAAAATGATGTTACTTAGGCTCTTCAATATAATACTTATCTGTCCTATACATTCCTTTCTGTTAATTTTGTGATAATCACAAATTAAACATAGCTAAGCATCTCTTTGGTACCTCGGTCTACACTGGGAGAAGTGAGAGGCTGACTTTATACTGAGAACCACACATGGGCTACAATGATTTCATCAATACAGTCCACATCATGCCATTTTTCACTAAAAATGGCTACATCATTTATTAAAAAGTGCACCTTTGTTCCAGTGATCTGAGATACCCTCTTTATCTTATACTAAATTCCCATATATCCTAAGTCTATTCCTGGACTTATTATCCGAACCACTGGCTTCTGTACACAACAGTACAACACTGTTTTCAGAATGGTATGTTTTAATACCTTATGGGACTAGTCCCTATTTTGTAGTTTTTGTTTTTTTTTTCAGTATTTTCCTGGTGACTTTTACATGTTTGTTTTTCACATGAACTTTCCTACCAACTTGTGTAACTTCTTTGGAAGCCTGTTGTTATTTTTATTGGCATTGCATTACATTTATAATATTATATTCACTTTGGAAAAACTGATGATAAGTCATTCTGTGCTGGAAATGGGGATGTCTTTCCATTTCTTCAAGTTACTTTTGGCTCTTTCAGTGTGTGATTTTTCTCCTTTAGAGGAGCTTGACTCAGTGCTTGGCCACCTTCTAAGTATAAAATAGATTTATTTTCCTGTATCTTTTCAGGCTCCCAAAGTGTACAGAGGCCAGTCTAAACTAAGTTTGGAGACCATTCCTTTTTTTTTTTTTTTTTTTTTTTTCTAGGAGAGAGAGAGAGAGAGAGAGAGCAGCGTGAGCAGGGGAGGGTCAGAGAGAGAGGGAGTCACAGACTGAAACAGGCTCCAGGCTCTGAGCTGGCAGTCAGCACAGAGCCCGACACGGGGCTCGAACCCACGAACCGCGAGATCATGACCTGAGCGAAAGTCGGACGCTTAACCGACTAAGCCACCCGGGTGCCCCTGAGTCTATCCTTTTTACACCTTTATGAAAGAGCAAAAGGTGAATTCAATCCCTTGGTGGACTGACTCTATGTCGTCCAGAGTTTTCTGTGTATCTGTGGTTGTTAATCTCTTGACTCTGATTTCATAGCCTAGCATTTCCAAAGTCAAGTAATTATGACTCATCTTAAGTTGGGAACTTTTTCTCTTTTCTAAGCCAGATTGAATAAGGAACAAATTTCTCTCTTTCCCCAGAAGTAATTAAGACCTCAACTGGCTGTTATCACACACAATGCCAGTGCTAACCACATTGCCTCATTCCCACCTCTTTGAGAACTAGGCTTAAGGCCGATTCACCAATCAAAGCTGCCTCTCAGCTTAAAGGCATCTGGGCCCAGGGTCCCCAGCCTTGAAGACTTCTGGGGACACAGAGTTCGTTACTTCTCACTCTCATTCCCTTTTTAATGGCCTTACTTTCTAAATGCTAAACTGTTGGTCTCCATGTCTCTCTGGAGCTCTTACCTATTCGTTCTGCCTTGCTCCTGGAACTTCTCAGAACATCTCCTAGCCCCTTTCCAGGGCCATTCTTGTGTTAGGCAAAGACAGCTCTCCCCATTTCCTCATCCTCTCCATGCTAAACTCACCCAGGCCCTTTGACAAGGTCTCATATGCAAATGAGTCAAAACTAGCTAGTGGCAGAGTTAGCATGTTAATATTTCTGAGTTTCAACCCTGCCTGTTTCTGCTAAACTGTCCTGTATCCCCTCTCCCAATAAACGTAGTTCATTCTTCTGTCTTGCTCTTGCAATTTAAGGAACACTTTTGCAACATTTTGTGGTTTATAAACTGTTTCCATGAACATTAAGCTCTCTGTGAGATAGGTTGTCTTATTTCTATCTTATGCTAGTGGGAGACTGGAGTCAGAAGGGCTCAGCAACTGACTGAAAGATTCTCTCAAGGTCCTCAAAGGTGGTCCCTGACCAGCAGCATCAGTGTCACTTTGTGGGGGAGGGGCGGAGGGGGGGGCAGTGTCTGTGAGAAATGCACATTCTCAGGCCTCCTCAGACCTACTGATTCAGAAACTCAAGGGTGGGACCCAATGATTGGTCTTTTAAGGTCTCCTGGTGATTTGGATGCACACTCATGTGTGAGAACTATGGCGGGTAGGTCACCCAGGAATTTGTTAGATTAAAAAAATAATAACAAAACGCTGATGTACATTTGGACTTTTCTCCAAAATCTTTCCTGACTCCTCACTTTGATTCTAGAGGAAGTTATTTTATTTATTTTTATTTATTTTTGAGAGAGAGAGAAAGAGAAAGAGAGAGGACGAGCCTGGAAAAGGGGCAGAGGGAGAGAGAGAATTTGGAATAGGCTCCACACCCAGTGTGGAGACTGATGTGGGACTTGATCCTATAATCCTGGGATTATGACCTGAGTCAAAATCAAGAGTCGGGCACTGAACTGACTGGGCCCCTAGAGGAAGTTGTTTTTATCATAAAAGTAGAACTAATCAGGGGAGCCTGGCTGGCTCAGTAGTAAAGCATGAAGCCCTTGATATCAGGGTTATGAGTTTGAGCCCCGCGTTGAGCATAGAGATTACTTAAAAATAAAATCTTAGGAGGGCACTTGGGTAGCTCAGTCAATTGAGCATCCAACTCTTGATTTTGGCTCAGGTCATGATCCCAGGGTTGTGGTATTGACCCCTGTGATGCGCTCTCTGCTGAGCGTGAAGCCTCTTAAAATTTTCTTTCTTTCTGTCCCTCTTCCCTGCTTGCGTTCTCTCTCTATAAAATAAGATAAGATAAGATAAAATAAAATAAAATAAAATAAAATAAAATAAAGCTTGCCACCTGGGTGTCTCAGTCATTTAAGTGTCTGACTCTTGATCTCAACTCAGGTCTTTATCTCAGGGTCATGAGTTCAAGCCCCATGCTGGGCTCCATTCCATGCTGGGTTTGAAACCTACTTTAAAAAAATAAAAAATAAAATCTTTTTAAAACTTAAAAAAAATTTTTTTAACATTTATTTGTTTTTGAGAGTCAGAGAGAGACAAAGCATGAGCAGGGGAGGGGCAGAGCTGCCAGCACAGAGCCCGATGAGTGGCTTGAACTATGAACTGCAAGATCATGACCTGAGCCAAAGTCACTGGTTAACCATATGAGCCACCCAGGCACCCCAAAAATAAATCTTAAAAAAATAGAACTAGGGGCACCTGGGTGGCTCAGTTGGTTAAGCGCCTAACTTTAGCTCGGGTCATGATCTTGTGGTTTATGAGTTCGGGCCCTGCGTTAGGCTCTGTGCTGACAGCTGGGAGCCTGGAACCTGCTTCGGATTCTGTATCTCCCTTTCTCTCTGCTCCTCCCCTGCTCACAGTCTGTCTGTCTCTCTCAAAACTATATAAACATTAAAAAAAATAAAAAAAATAGAACTAATCATGGGCCAATGGCTGTTTCTAGATTAACACATTTTGTTTTTTGTCCTTCTGTAGGTCACATTTCAGAGAAGAGGGGAAAAAAATCCTCTCTATTCAATAGGGATATAAATGAGCAACTTGCTGCTGAAGATAAAGAAACACTTCAAGAAGCAGTTGGGACAGGTAATAATCTATATCGTGTAAGCTAAATAGGATTACTTAAGTACAGATAACTTCAGAATGCATCTGTTTGCCTTTCATGGTATTTTAACAGAGTAGATGTCAGCATACCTTTGATTTACCCACGAAAGCATACAATCTGCCATTAAAATTATGAATTAAACCAACTCTGGGAATTTTACCACCATTGCAAAAAGATGCTGCTTTTATGTTGCTTCTACACAGCCAGGGTCATTTGTAACATGGGCATCATCTTCTGAGTCTCTGTCATTACTGCACACAGAGGCTTTCTAACAAGCAGGAGGAATGAAATCCAATTATGAACCTCGTCCCTGATCTTCAGCCTTGGATGACCTGAGCCTGGATGCATTCAGTACAGGTAGAAACTTGCCTGTCATGACAATCGCAGGTACCAAGCTCAGTACACTCCAGGAAGTTGTTGTTGTAGACTATGGGTCTAAAGTTCTCTCTTGTATTAGCAGGAGAGTGGGATGCAGGATTAAAAAATAGGAGAGAGAGATGGCTAATGTCCGGGAAAAGAGAAGAGCTGGAATAATGCTCCTTGTCTCATATTTATTAAGATCAGATGGCTTACAAACGTGTTCACAGTTAGTTTCTTTGTCTCTTTGTTTCTTTAAGGCAAGTAGATAAGTTGTTGAGTTTAGTAACGCACAGAGGAGGTGCTGAGGTAAGCCACCAATGAGGACTTGGCATATGAAACCAATGTTCTTGTTCCATTTGGAAGGGTGGGTTAAGATTGGCTCCTCCCATGAACTCAGTGTCATTATTGCTAATAGGAATATCCTGGTCTAGGAGTGCTGTTAAATATAGGTGGGTTAAGGAGATGAGCCCAATATGAATATTGAGCTTGGCTCGGACAAGTGAGGGCAAGGAGTATAATCAGGGTTACCTGTATCAAATTTCTGTCAATGATGGAAATCATGGCGATCAGATGTGAATTAGGGGTATATGCAATATCACTGTGTTGTAAGAGGATGCCGGCCTGGATGCAGGCGTTTAAGGCTTCCCGATGTTATATCAGGAGCAAGTACTTGTGTTTGTGGAGTGGCTTCAGGATGAGGAGTCCATGAGGAGCCTCTTTCTGTCTTGAAGAAGGGGGGCAGTGGCTGCTCACTCAGAGTCATTCTGTGGAAGCCTTTCTTGTTCATTGGAAGAAATCCTAGGAGTCTACCCCATGCCATGGTATGGCTTCACCAACTGAGAGAGGTTCCACAGTGGTCTGGAATCTGAAAGAACATAACTATATCCTTGACCCCAGGTGAGAAGTTCAATGGGCCCAGACCATGTGAGCCCCACTTCGGGGGTTTTGTACAGCACCATAGGGTAAGAGGGCTTATCTGCTTTGAAGAATGCCGTTCAGCTGCAGTCAGTTCTCGAGAATCAAGATTTAAAAAGTTAGGAGTGATCATAGCACGGATCGAAGAGAAGTTGAGGTTGTAATGTAGACGGCCATGGGTATGTTCCCCTTTTTTGTTTTTTTAACATATTTTTTAGTGTGTCATCTGCTCGTTTTATAATAGCTTGGCCTTGTGGGTTACAAGGAATATCTGTAATATGTCAGGTATTCCATAAGGCCCAGAAAGTCACGAAATGAAGAGGAGCCATAGGCTGGGCCATTATCCGTCTTAATTGTGGGGGGGAAGCCCCAGGCTGTAATAGCATGTAGAAGATGCTGAATGACCACTTTAGTGTTCTTTTTTGCATGAGCTGAGGCAAAGATAACACCTGAGTAAGTATCTATAGATGTATGGATAGCTATGTTTACTAAATGCAGGGTAAACTGTAATATCAGTTTGCCAAATTTCATTAGGCCTGAGGTCCTGGGGGTTTGTTCCTGCTGGAAAGGAAACAGTAATTGGCACTCTGAGCCAGAGGGAATTATTTGTTTGGCCTCATTCACAGTAAGGTTAAATTGTTTGCTTAGAGCTTGGCAGTTTTGATGGTAAAGATTATGGGAGGTTTTGGCTTCAGAAAGAGGTTAACATTCTTGGGAAACAATGTCACCAATTTAGGCATTGCTTTCAACAATGGGCCCAGGGAGAAACGTAAGGGAGCCAATGTGAATGAAACAAAACAGGGAGGTAGAGATTAGAGCTAATTGAATACTTTGGAGGACAATAGTAAAGGCAGGGTCTGGAGAGAGGCGAAGAATATGAAAAGGGAAAATTTCCATTAAATGCACTGCATTTTGAGAGTCAGAAAGCTTGTTTAAAGGCCTGGAGAAAGTTCCTATCGCTAATAATATGCCTCGTACTTTTAAATGCTGATGGAGCCTCATCCAGTGTAAGAAATATGTTTCCAGTTTTCCCCAGCTCTCCAAAGGTGGGAAGCCTTGTGCGTTTTCCTGAGACATCAGTAAATACCGCGAGGGCATTCTTTTTGTTTGTTTGTTTTTTACCATTATAACCACTTTTATGTATACAGCTTAGTGGCATTAAGTATATTCACAATGTTGTGTATGTATCATCACTATATTTCCAGAACTTTTCATCATCCCAAACAGAAACTCCGTGCCATTCCCATTCTCTGCATCTCAACCCCTAGCAATCACTGCTCTGCCTCCTGTCGCTATGAATCTGTCCATCCTGGGTACCTCATCTAAGAAGAATCATATAGCATTTGTTCTTTTGTGACTGGTATCTTTCTTTCTTTTTTTCTTTCTTTCTTTCTTTCTTTCTTTCTTTCTTTCTTTCTTTCTTTCTTTCTTTCTTTCTTTCTTTTTACAAATAGTTTATTGTCAAGTTGGTTTCCATATAACACTCAGTGCTCATCCCCACAAGTGCCCTCCTCCATGCCCTCTCCCCCCTCCCCCCACACCCATCAGTCCTCAGTTTGTTCTCCGCATTCAAGAGTCTCTCATGGTTTGCCTCTCTCCCTTTCCCCCACCATTTCTCCCCTTCTTCATTCCCATGGTCCTCTGTTAAGTTCTTCCCAATCCTCCTATATGTGCAAACATATGATATTTGTCCTTTTCTGTCTGACTTATTTCGCTCAGCATAACACCCTCAAGGTCCATCCATGTTGCTACACATGGCCAGATTTCATTCTTTCTCCTTGCCATGTAGTATTCCATCGTATAGATAAACCACATCTTCTTGATCTATTCGTCCGTTGATGGACACTTAGGCTCTTTCCATGTTTTAGCTATTGTTGAGAGTGCTGCTATGAACATTGGGGTACATGTGCCCCTATGCATCAGCATTTCTGTATCTCTTGGGTAAATTCCTAGCAGTGCTATTGCTGGGTCATAGGGGAGTTGTATTGTTAATTTTTTGAGGAACCTCCACACTGTTTTCCAGAGGGGCTGTACCAGTTTACATTCCCACCAACAGTGTAGGAGGGTGCCCGTTTCTCCACATCCTCGCCAGCATCTAGAGTTCTCTGATTTGCTCATTTTAGCCTTAGCTCTTAGAAAAGAGCTTCTTATCCCTCCTGCCTATTCATTCTATTTCCAATTTTGCCTCATCCCTGCCCTGTCTTCTCTCTCTTTCTCTATGCTCTTCAACCAGCACTGCACACACACAGCTATTTAACTGTAGCTGGGAAATCCGGTTATATGCTTTAAACCGTTCTTCGTCCATTGCTTTTCTTCTTTTTTCCTTTTCTTTTCTTCTTTTTGACTTTTTTTATGTAGTTTTTACTCTATTATTCGCTCTCCCTCCTCCGTCTTTTCTCTTAACTTTTTCGTTTTCCCTCTTGGTTTGTATGTTAGTTGATTTTGTCTGTGCATTTGTGTGCTCCTGCTCCCTGTGTGTTTGTCTATTTTCTTCTCCAGGGCTACCTCAAGAAACAAGCCAGAGTACACAAGGTGGAGAGTCCCAAATATCACTACGAGTAGGAAAATAAGATAACCAAGGTCCCAACAAGAGAGACCAAGAGATACCATTCAAAAAACACTCTCTGAAAGGATAGGCCCTGGGCAGTCAAAGAGTCTTCTTGGATACAGCAGCGCTCATAGAAACAGAGAGCATAACAGTCTTTAAATCTAACAAGAGCCAGAAAGCTAACTAAAATGACGAAACGAAAGAGCTCTCCTCCAAAGAAACTCCAAGAAGAAATGACAGCTAATGAACTGCTCAAAACAGATATAAGCAGCATACCTGAACAAGATTTTAGAATTATAATCATAAAATTAATAGCTAGGCTTGAAAAAAGCATAGGGGACATCAAAGAAACTATGGCTACAGACAAAATGGAGAATATAAATAGGCATGAAGAATTAAAAAAAGAGATAAATGAGATATATAATAAATTAGAGGCCTCCAATGCATGGATTGAAGAGGCAGAAAGGAGAATAAGTGACACCATTATAGAAAAACAAGAAGCTGACAAAAAAAGAGAGAAACTGATCCAGGAACAGGAAAGAAGAGTTCGAGAGCTCAGTGATACGGTCAAATGCAACCATATCTGTATCATAGGAATCCCAGAAGAGGAAGAGAGAGGGAAAGGTGCTGAAGGAGTCCTGGAACAAATTATAGCAGAGAACTTCCCCGACCTGGGGAAGGAAGTAAATGTTGAAATACAAGAAGCTCAGATGACTCCCCTCAGACATAACTTGAATCGATCTTCTGCACGGCATATCATAGTAAAAACGGCAAAATATAAGGACAAAGAGAGAATTCTGAAAGCAGCTAGGGAGAAAAGGGCCCTAACATACAAAGGGAAACCTATCAGAGTGGCGACAGACCTGTCTACTGAAACTTGGCAGGCCAGAAAGGAATGGCAGGAGATCTTCAATGGGATGAACAGTAAAAATATGCAGCCAAGAATCCTCTATCCAGAAAGCCTGTCATTCAAAATAGAAGGAGAGATAAAAATCTTTCCAAATAAACAGAAATTGAAAGAATGTGTCACCACTAAGCCAGCCCTACAAGGAATCCTGAGGAGGACTCTCTGAGGGAAATGTTACAAGGAACAAAGATACCAGAGACTCCACCACAAACATGGACCCTACAAAAGATACAAAGACTCTAAACCCACATATTTCAATAATAACACTGAATGTAAATGGGCTGAATGCTCCAATCAAAAGACATAGGGTAGCAGAATGGATAAAAAAACAAAATCCATCTATATGCTATCTACAAGAAACTCATTTTAGACTGGAAGATACCTTCAGATTAAAAGTCAGGGGATGGAGAAATATATATCATGCTATGGAAAATCAAAAGAAAGCCGGAGTAGCTATACTTATATCAGACAAACTGGACTTAAAATTAAAGACAATAATAAGAGATGAAGAAGGGCACTACATAGTAATTACAGGGTCCATCCATCAGGAAGAACTATCATAAATGTCTATGCACCGAATATGGAAGCACCTAAATATCTAAAACAATTAATCACAAACAGAAACAAGCTTATAGATAAGAATGTGCTAGTAACAGGGGACTTTAATACTCCGCTTACAGCAATATATAGGTCAACCAAACAGAAAATCACTAAAGAAATAAAGGACTTGAAAGACACATTGGACCAAATGGATCTGACAGATATATTTAGAACTTTACATCCTGAGGTCAGGGAATTTACTCTCTTCTCAAGTGCGCATGGCACATTCTCCAAGATAGATCACATACTGGGACATAAAGCAGCCCTCAATAAATATAAAAGAATTGAGATCATACCATGCACCCTGTCAGATCATAATGCTATGAAACTTGACATCAATCACAGGAAGAAGTCTGGAAAACCTCCAAAAACATGGAGGTTAAAGGCATAGGTTGTTTTAGCAGGACTCTGTCAGGAACGATGTTAATCTCCTGGTAAATCTTAAACCAGGGGTCAGAGGGGAGCCCTTAAACAATATTGCCCACGTAGTCTTTGGGAGCCAACTGCAGCGTTAGTGAATCCTTGCCAAAGAAAGTGCTGCAAGTTGGCAAGTGGATGTTTGCAGGGTCCTGACCTAACAATTCCCAGCATCTCCAACGTCCCTTTTGGATTGATTGTGCTATGTTGAATATGAGAGGGATGAAAATACGTTTAAGACTAACAGGGGTGAAGAGCCATTCTATTTTTAAAACCTTTTTTAGCTGTGGCTTGTCCAATTACCGCGGTAGAAAAATCCTTAGTATTGAGAATACATAGCTGCAGTGGAGGGTCAGGATCTTGTCTATCATAGCTACGAGAGGTGAGACTAGACTGAATATCATCCAGCTCTTTTGTTGTTGTCAAGGTAAACTAGCATGGTGAAGTTAAGTGAGGATCACCGGAAAGCAGTGCTGGTTGGTTAGATGGGCATTAGTACTGCCCAGGAGAGGAAGAACCCAGTTAATGGTGCCCCCAAATTTTTGTACATCATTAAGAGCATGAACATATTTTGGAACAGTCTGAAAGAGGGGCAAAATTTGAGTATTAAACATTTGTAGCCCCAAGTAAGAAAAACGAGTGGACCTTTGTATTTTTGGGGGGGCTATTTTTTTTTTTTTACAAATAGTTTATTGTCAAGTTGGTTTCCATATAACACCCAGTGCTCATCCCCACAAGTGTCCTCCTCCATGCCCATCTCCCCACACACACACCCATCAGTCCTCAGTTTGTTCTCCGCATTCAAGAGTCTCTCATGGTTTGCCTCTCCCCCTTTCCCCCACCATTTCCTCCCTTTTTCTCCCCCATGGTCCTCCATTAAGTTCCTCCTAATCCTCCTATACGTACACACATATGATATTTGTCCTTCTCTGCCTGACTTATTTCGCTCAGCATAACACCCTCAAGGTCCATCCATGTTGCTACACGTGGCCAGATTTCATTGTTTCTCATTGCCATGTAGTATTCCATGGTATAGATAAACCACATCTTCTTGATCCATTCGTCCGTTGATGGGACACTTAGGCTCTTTCCATGTTTGCTATTGTTGAGAGTGCTGCTATGAACATTGGGGTACATGTGCTCCTATGCATCAGCATTCCTGTATCCCTTGGGTAAATTCCCAGCAGTGCTATTGCTGGGTCATAGGGGAGTTGTACTGTTAATTTTTTGAGGAACCTCCACACTGTTTTCCAGAGGGGCTGTGCCAGTTTACCTTCCCACCAACAGTGTAGGAGGGTGCCCGTTTCTCCACATCCATGCCAGCATCTAGAGTTCTCTGATATGCTCATTTTAGCCACTCTGACTGGAATGAGGTGGTATCTCAGTGTGGTTTTGATTTGTATTTCCCTGATGAGGAGCGATGCTGAGCATCGTTTCATGTGTCTGTTGGCCATCTGGATGTCCTCTTTGGAGAAGTGTCTGTTCATATCTTTTGCCCATTTCTTCACTGGGTTGTTTGTTTTCCGGGCGTGTAGTTTGGTGAGTTCCTTATAGATTCTGGATATTAACCCTTTGTCTGATATGTCATTTGCAACTATCTTTTCCCATTCTGTTAGTTGCCTATTAGTTTTGTGGATTGTTTCCTTTGCCGTTTAGAAGCTTTTAATCTTGATGAGGTCCCAATAGTTTATTTTTGCTCTTGATTCCCTTGCTTTTGGGGATGTGCCAAGTAAGAAGTTGTTGAGGTGAAGGTCAAGGAGGTTGTTTCCTGCTTTCTCCTCTAGGGTTCTGATAGTTTCCTGTCTCACGTTCAGGTCCTTTATCCATTTGAGTTTATTTTTGTGTATAGTGTGAGAAATCGATCTAGTTTCATTCTTCTGCATGCTGCTGTCCAGTTCTCCAAGCACCATCTGTTAAAGAGGCTGTCTTTTTCCTATTGGATATCCTTTCCTGCTTTGTCAAAGATTACTTGGCTGTATACCTTTGGGTCCAGCTCTGAGTTCTCAATTCTATTCCATTGGTCTATGTGTCCGTTTTTGTGCCAATACCATACTGTCTTGATGATGACAGCTTTGTAGTAGAGACTAAAGTCTGGGATGGTGATACCTCCTGTTTTGGTTTTATTCTTCAGTATTACTTTGGCTATTCGGGGTCTTTTGATGTCCCATACAAATTTGAGGATAGTTTGTTCTAGTTTTGAGAAGTATGCTGGTACAATTTTGATTGGAATTGCATTGAATATGTAGATTGCTTTGGGTAGTAATGACATTTTAACTATATTTGTTCTTCTGATCCATGAACATGGAATGTTTTTCCATTTCTTTGTGTCTTCTTCAATTTCCTTCATAAGTGTTCTATAGTTTTCATCATACAGATCTCTTGTATCCTTGGTTAGGTTTATTCCTAGGTATTTTATGTTTTTTTTTGTGTGTGTGTGCAATTGTGAATGGATCAGTTTCTTGATTTCTCTTTGTTGCTTCGTTATTGGTGTATAAAAATGCAACCGATTTCTGTACATTGATTTGTACCCTGAAACTTGGCTGAATTCTTAGATCAGTTCTAGTAGGCTTCTGGTGGAGTCTGTCAGGTTTTCTATGTAGAGTATCATGTCGTCCGCGAAAAGTGAAAGTTTGACTTCCTCTTTGCCAATTCTGATGCCTTTGATTTCCTTTTGGTGTCTGATGGCTGAAGCTAGGACTTCCAGCACTATGTTAAACAGCAGTGGGGAGAGTGGACATCCCTGTCATGTTCCTGATCTCAGGGGGAAAGCTCTCAGTTTTTCCTCATTGAGGATGCTGTTAGTTGAAGGCTTCTTGTAGATGGCTTTTATGATGTTTAAGTAGGTTCCTTCTATCCCGACTTTGTATCGGGAGCCTTTGCACCCATTCCTATCTTGGGCTTTTGCCCATCCCTCTTTATCTTTGGGGTTCAGCACCCCCTATTATTGGGGTGCCTTGGCACCACCCTATGCTTGGGGTGTGTTTACACCATCCTATCCTCAGTGTGCCAATCATGTACCCAAACTCAGATGAAAGCATCCTATAGCTTTTTATTTCTCTCTGCCATGTTAACCCGTTGGTATAAGCCCGGGGAGTTCCTAAGTCTTTGCCCCACAAGTTGTTACTTTCTAACTCAAAGAAATTAAATGTTGACTTATTCCAGCAGAGCCCTTAGAGTTGCTTGGTGTTGCTGCCTCTTGCTGTGGCATACATGGAAGTGGGAAGTTGGACATTTCCAATTTTCTCCCCATAACCCAAGATGGCCCTTGACCAGCATCTCCCAGTCTTCATTGCTGGGCCCCCTTCAGCAGTTCTCCACACCAGAACTATCCTGATTCTGTCATGGAGCCTCTCTGCCCCATTTCCCCGATTCCATTTTTGGTCACATTACAAATAGAGTGAAAGAAGCTATGGGGGGAGTGGTCCCTGATGTCACTGTGGTCTCTAGCTATGATTGCCTTGTTCTTCCAAGCCCACACTCGGTGGCATTTTAAATCTACCCTCAATATTTCTGCAAGTCCCTAGAGGCCATAAGAGTTCAAGATCATCTCTGGGATCATGTTTACTTTGTACTTGAGATTCCCTCAAACCTAAATACACTAGGTGGTTTATATATATGGGAGAACTTTCTGAAAGTGGCAGGGCAGCGTGATGGGGGAAGGGGGCAACTTCAAACTGAATATTTGACTCCATTGTTCTTAGCAGCCATCGCAGTGGAACTTTCCACCCTTTCCATCTGACCTCTCCTCTGTTCTTCTCACCTCCCGAAATCTGTGCTTTGTCATCCCTTCTTTTTGGTTGCTTTGCTGCTTGCCAGCTCATACTCTCGTCATCTCGCCTCCACCACCAAATAGCATCTCATGTCACCGGCAAGCAGCTTATAAGTGTATTTTCCTAAACAAAGCCAGTTTCTTCCCCAAAGGGAAGAAGCTTCTGGAGCCAGCAGCTAAGTTCTAAGGTTCTCATTTCTGCAAATAGCAGAACTAACAGGTTGTCCCTGCAGTTCTATATGGGGTTGTCCCTTTCTGTTTACTCTGCCATGTGTCTTTTCATTTAGCTACTCAAAATACAGATGTACCATGTGCGCAGCTTTTGGACTTCCTCCAGAGGAACATCATCACTGCAGCTGCCTCGGTGGTGGGAATCCTCATGGTCACAGTGTTGTTGCTGCTGGTGCTGACTGTATGCATCAGGAGGAAAAGGCCATTGTGAGTGGCTCTCCACTCCCGCCTTCCTTTGAAGAACTCATGAGTATTTGCACTGAGGTTGCCCCAGAGCTTTCTGCTGATCCTGGAGTTAGGAGAAAAGCAAGGACTCCTACACCTGGTTGTACATTCATAGAATATAGACGACCTAGGCTATCAGTTTTTAACACTGCCTTGGTGGCTCTGATGTAGAGCCAGGTGTTGGATTCCTGCCTTGGACCATGCTTGTCTCTAAAGACTGCTGTAGGTTAGGCCACACCTACTGAGGAAATGGTACAGTCTTTGGCTGAAAGACTGGAAAATAGGTTATGAGGGCGGGGAAGGATGAGGCCATGGAGGAAATGAGCACAGGCTGATACTTGGCTTGTTAAACTGGTTGTTAGACTGCTGAAAGATCCCTCTATTGGCTGGTAAACAGCACCTTCCCGAAACCTTCCACAGACTTTCCCATCTTCCCCATGATCCTGCAAATGAAGGGTTAATGCCTAGCCCAGCAGTGGCCCTCCAGGCCTCCACTCTGATGGCGGCCACTTTTACTAGTCAGTGGCTGTTTGTACCACTTGTTAAATTTGTCTATTATCTCTTGGATGAGAGGATTCCAGCACAGTGGCCATAACCATGAGGAGGTATGAGAAAGTAAATGGCTTACAAGATTATGCACTTTCAGTAATTGCATCTTGAAATTTTGTGTGTCCATCTGCATCCTTCTAGACACCCTTCTTAATCACAGAGAAAAGGAGCTTCAAGGCCCCTGAGGTCCTGCCTAACACTGTGTTGTGTGCACAGCTTGACCACAGAGAAAGGGGGCTGTGGCATTCTGTGGGGGGTGAAATTTCCATCCCTCTGCCCACTCCTCCCCCACAACTCTGGCTACGGTACTTAAATTTACCCACAAGAGTGACATTACTTTCCCTCAAGGGTTCTTTTAAGTTAATTTATTTATTTTGAGAGAGAAAGAGAACATGAGTTGGGTAGGGGCAGAGAGGGAGAGCGAGAGCGAATGCCAAGCAGGGTCTGTGCTATCAGCCCAGAACCTGATATAGGGTTTGAACTCACAAACCATGAGATCATGACCTGAGCTGAAATCAAGAGTCGGAGGCTTAACCACCTGAACCCCTCAGGTGCCCCCTTAAAGGGGTTCTTTTTTAAAAATTTTATTTCATTTTATTTACTTATTTATTTACATTTATTTATTTTTGAGAGACTGGGAAAAACAGAGCACAAGTGGGGGAGGGGCAGAGAGAGAGGGAAACACAGAATCTGAAGCAGGCTCCAGGCTCCGAGCTGTCAGCACAGAGCCCGATGTGGGGCTCAAACCCATGAACTGTGAGATCATGACCTGAGCTGAAGTCGGCACTTAACCAACTGAGCCACCCAGGCACCCCAAAGGGGTTCTCTTTAAACCCAACATTCCTGGGACTGGTAAACCATTTAGGCCAGCCACTGTCATCTCACATCCAGCTTTCTCCCCTGAGACAGGAATGGGTCCTCTGAAGTGAAAGGGGAGCAGGGGAGGGGCAGACAGAAAGGGAGAGAGAGAGTCCCAAGCAGGCTCTGCACTGTCAGCACAGAGCCCAATGTGAGGCTTGATCTCATGAACCCTGAGATTATGACCTGAGCTGAAATCAGAAGTCAGATACTTAATCAACTGAGCCACCCAGGTGCCCCAGGCCTTTCTGATGGGAAGTAGAATCCCCACTCCTCAGAAACACCAGCCTTTATCACCGCCCAATGAGTAGACAGTAGGAATTCCTATTCACATAATTGTGCAATAAGGTTTTGTGTATTTTATTTCAGGTATCCTCCAGCAAACATGACATATAACATTTTTATGCTGAATGGGAAGACACGGTGGCAAAAGTATCAAGAAAAGAGCCCCAGAAAACAAGAGGGAAAACAAAAACAGTTGAAGTTCAAGTCCTGTGTGTAAGCCAGGCGGTGGGGCCAGCCAAACCAGGACTTAACGCTGTGATACCAGGCAGTTTTCAATCCAAACACCATGGAGAGGCTTTTGGATTTCTGGCTGTGAGGTTTGCTCTGCAAAATGTTTACCTTCCCATCTCGATCTTGAATGGACCAAGAAGCAAATGTTCACCATAGGACACTTATCGCGTGGTACGGCACTGATGGCTAGTGCAGGAGACTTACCACATTTGCCCAAAGACAAACCCTTTCAGACTATGGATGGATTTAGTTATTAAAACATTGATTCTCTGATTCAGCCATTCATTGAACAGATATTAATTGAAGACCTAATACATAGCCAAAATACATGAGGCAAGCAAAGACATTGGAAGCAGGCCAGTCTTCAGCAGTTTCTGAGGAAGGGGCAGGCAGCTGGGTGGATTGAGGCCCCTATGCTCCGGTTGCTACAGGGTCCAGAGGGGAGGGCGGGGGCGGGAGGGGCTGGTGTGGCAGGAGCCAGGCTGCCAGTGTAGCTGAGGCAACCTACGCTGGCAGGTGGGGTCAAGAGAGTGGGGTCGCCATCTGGGATGCGGAGGTCGGCCCCAGCCAGCTGGAAGCTGGAGGCTGCAGCCACACCTCAACCCTCTGCATCCCAGCCCAAGCAGCTGCACACCCTCTGCAGTCCCCACGGGGACTGCGGTGGGGGGTGGGGTGGGGGGAGGGTGGTCGCGGTGGCAGGGAGAGGACACCAGAGAGGCGGTGGTGGTCTGAGAGTGCTGTGGACTCAGCAGAGCGTCCCTGGCCCGGAGGGGCCCAGCTGCAAGAAGTCTGGGTGTGTGCGTGTGTTAGCTGGGGAGTGAAGGCGTTTTAGGGTGCAGGTCGCCTCAGGAGCACCATGGGCACATACCAGGAGGGGCCGCAGACCGAGGGCAACCAGAGCAGTGAAGAATACTGGGCATGGACTAAAGGCTGCAGGCACGGCCTCTGCAAACTGAGAAGGCCCCAGCCACGAGGCTGCTGCTGGCTGGTACTGGTGGCTCTTGCTCAAACACTTCGAGTTTCCTAGGTGCAGGATGAGACTTGCCTTCCCTAGGGCTGGAGAGGACCCAGGTCTCCCCCTGGCTGCTGGCCTCTGCACTCCTTTCCTGGGTCACAAGTCTTCAGCCTGGGACCCTTCCTCCGCCTTAATAAGCTGCACTTAACGGAGAACCTATGGTGACTATAAACTCCTTTAGGGATGATTTTCCTCAGCTTGTTTCAGGAAAAGGAAGGCTCAGACAGGGAAGGAGGTCCCATAGTTAAGGAGGCAGCCTGGGTTCTAATCCAGATCCAGAGTCGGTGCCTTAACCATGGAGTAGCCCACCCCCCTTTCACCTCCCCAGCCTCCAGAAAGACCCTTCTGATCTGTTGGGGAGGAATGAGTGGGAAGGACTCTAATCTCCTTTTGGAAGGAGATGGACTGGGTGAAGCATTCCACCGGGGGTAGAGGTGGTTTGGGAAGACCAGGCCTTGTGGGTGGCTCACAACAAGGGCTCCCTCTCTGGTTTTCCCAGCCATCTGGTTTTCCTTGTTTGCTCTCCCAAACAGGGGGAGCCCCCAAAACTTTAAACCATGGGGAATTGGAGGACAGTTCAAGGCCAGGCTGGGTCTGAGTGGGACATTCCTTTGCTCTCCTTTCTCCCCAGTGAAAAAGCAGCCCACTTTCTTCTTGTCCCAGTTGTACTGGGACTGGCCCAGGCCTTGGCCTGGAGGGTGGACCAGCACCAGGGAGTCACTGTGACTCTTTAGGTCCAGGTTAATATCCCTGACAAACCCTACTGGCTTTAGTTCTGGCAAACTCTGGAGACCTTCCACCTTACAACACACTCCAATCCCAAGGGATTTCCCTTTGAGAAGTGTCCTCCTTTTAAAAAACACCCCCCCGCCCCCCACCAGGGGCGCCTGGGTGGCCCAATTAGTTAAGCATCTAACTCTTGATTTTTTTATTTTTTATTTTTTTTTATTTCTAGGAGAGAGAGAGAGAGCGCGAGCAGGGGAGGGTCAGAGAGAGAGGGAGTCACAGACTGAAACAGGCTCCAGGCTCTGAGCTGGCAGTCAGCACAGAGCCCGACGCGGGGCTCGAACCCACGAACTGCGAGATCATGACCTAAGCGAAAGTCGGACGCTTAACCGACTAAGCCACCCAGGTGCCCCATCTGACTCTTGATTTTAGCTCATGTCATGATCTCATGGTTTGTGGGTTCGAGACCCACTTCAGGCTCTGTGCTCACAGCATGGAGCCTGCTTGGGATTCTCTCTCTTCCTCTCTCTCTGCTCCTCCCCTGCTCTTGCTCTCTCTCAAAAAGAAAAAAACACCAAAACCCAAAAACCAAAACAAAAACACTTAAAAATAAAAAATGCCCCAGCCAAAAAAACATGTTATTCTTTCTTTGAACCAACTCCTTCCAAGCTCTGAAAACTTGGACTTGACTTGGATCGTTGGCTATAAGAAGGGACCCTTCTAAACACAGACTGTAAGAGATGCCTGCTCACGTCGGGTTTGGGAGCAGCTGATGGGGCTGACTGAGGGCACATTGTAGCTCAGATGCCCAAAGGTGGCTGGAGGTCCCGTACGGGCAAGGAGTCCTAGAGCTCTGGAAGCCCTGGGCCTGTCTTGTGCTGGCAAGCTAACACCCTTCCAAGACCCCAACAGTGTCACCACTGAGCAGGGAGGGAGGGAGGGAATTCACACCTCCAGACATTTCCCACGCATGGTCCCCTGGGAAGCTGGGCCCAGCTGGACTCCAGTATTGGTCCTGCCTTGACCTTCTCTTAGCCTCCGTTTCCTCAAATTTGCCTTGGGGGTAGGAATTTGCCTCCTTTAGAGCACTGTAGGGGGTTTATTCAGCAAAGACCATTTATGGAGC
Organism: Proteles cristata cristata; assembly: GCA_017311185.1. Lineage (NCBI taxonomy): Eukaryota > Metazoa > Chordata > Mammalia > Carnivora > Hyaenidae > Proteles > Proteles cristata. The sequence goes on from JAESUZ010003943.1 coordinate 2,310,783, forward strand.
ACCTGCTGTATGCCAGGCACTGTGCTGGGTGCTGGGGACACCATGGAGAGCAGGTAGCGCAGCCTTCCTGGCAGTAGGTTGCTGGTGTCCTTTTGAGCTTGGAAGGAGCAACATGAGGCTGTCAGTGCCTAGGTATACAATAGGCACACCATAAATACCAGATTCTTCCTTGAGCTACTGATAGATTACACCCCCACCCTCATCCCATCCTCATCCCAACCTCTTAGGACCCTAGAACAGAGAGGCAACCCACTTTACTGCTGGCCTCCCACACCCATCTCAGGCTTCCATTTGAGGAACAAGTAAGGGTCAGCCACCTCTAGCTTCTGCCAATGGTTTCCCCATTGCCTGTGGGCCCATCAGGAGCCTTCCTTTTCATTTACCTCTTTGTCGATCAGAGAGGTGTCTCCCTCTGTGTTCTTAGTCTGCTCTCATACTGTGGACTTCCGCCTTCAGCTCGGTGGTTGGTTTAGCCAACCTAAACCCTGGCTTGGTGAGGGGTGGGCACCTGACAGCACAGGGGATTTCACAGCTGAGACCTGTGGAGGCTCTGGGCTCCCAGAGTAGTAGCCAGCTCTACTAGCCGTGAAATCTCAAGCCTCAGCTTCTTCTTGGCCTCAATTTCTCTATCTGTAAAATGGGGCTAACCTACTTTGTGGGGTTGTTGTGAGCATTACATCTTTGGTGGGGCCAACACACAATGGTGCTTAATAGAAAGGTATAAATGAATCTTAGCTATTATGATTATTCTGTAAAACTTTGGCTCTTTGCCTACCCAGCATCCTTTCTCCCTCCTTTGAGCCATAGCTACTGACTTCCTTTGGGTTCTTCTCCCCTGTCTCAATGTGGTGAGTATGAGGTATGTGACCTTGTCCTAAGCCACTCTCACATCCCATCCACTGGCTTCAGGGACAGGTTTGAGGACGGACATGTGATCTCACTCAGCCAATGAGCTGTGTTGGAGTTTTTGCTGGGTAAATTGAGACAGAGATTCTTTCTCTTCCTCCTTCTTTATTCAATAAATTGTAGCCATATATATATATATATATATATATATATATATATATATATATATATAGCCACATTTTCCAAATATAAAATATTTTAGTGAATTATATCCCATTCTCATAGTTTTAAGAATCTCAGGTTTGGGGCACCTGGGTGGCACAGTGGAGAAGCATTGGACTCTTGATTTCAACTCAGGTCATGATCTCACAGTTCATGAACTTGAGCCCTGCATGCGGCTGTACGCTGACAGTGTAGAACCTGCTTGGGATTCTTTTTCTCTCCCTCTCGCTCTGCCCCTCCCCTGCTCGCTCACATGCACACACTCCTCTCTCCCTCTCTTTCTCTCAAATAAATAAACCTGAAAAGAAAGTTTAAAGAGCTCAGAGGTTTTACTCAAGATTCTTGCTTCTTGAGTAGGATTTGAAACTGAGTCACTATCTTGGGCCACAGAAAGAAAAGTTGTCTGAGAACGAGGCCATCAGGGGGAGGAGGTAACAACCCAGGCACTGTTATTTGAGCCCTGAGCAAGGTTTCCCTAAAGGCTATACCTGGGATTTTCATGTATCCATGCTACATTTACTGACCATGAGTATGCCTTAAGTGCCACTCCAGTTGCTGGTGACTTAGCCAGGAACAGGACAATCCCTACTTCACAGAGGTCACCGTCTTGCCCCGGGGCATTTTCACTTGCTGTTCCCTCCACCCGGAATTCTTTTCCCCTGGAATCTCCATGGCTTCCTCCTTCACCTCCTTCGAGTCTTAACTCACAGGTTATCCCCTGGTGAGGCCTGTCCTGACGTGTCTGTTAAAAATCGCACACCCGTAAACCTCTTCTACCCTCTCCTGATTTGTTTTACTCCTTAGCACTTGAAGCCACCTGCCATACTCCATAGAATACTTATTTGTTACTTCTCTGTCTCCCGCCAGAGAATGTCACCTATGCGAGAGAAGGGATATCATCCGCATTGTTCACAGCAGATCTATAGTGCCCAGAACAGAGTGGCATAGAGTAGGTGCTCAGTGCTCAATAAATAGGAAGTCCCAGAGGACTATCTAAAGAGGTAACAGTGTCACTGAAGTTTGAATGTTTAAGAAGGAGCCAGCTGGGGCACCTAGGTGGCTCAGTTAGTTAAGTGTCTGACTTCAGGTCAGGTCATAATCTTGCGGTTTGTGAGTTCAAGCCCAGCGTCGGGCTCTGTGCTGACAGCTCAGAGCCTGGAGCCTGCTTCCGATTCTGTGACTCCTTCTCTGCTCCTTCCCTGCTTGTGCGCTTGCTCTCTCTCAAAAATGAATGAACATTAAAAAAATAAAAAAATAAAAAAATTAAAAAGAAGGGGCCAACCATTTGATGACCCCAGGGAAGGGTAGAGCATATTGGTGGTGTGGCAAATCAGTTCTCTTTTGACTTAAACCGTGCTGGATTGCTTTTTTTTTTTTTAAGTATTTTTTTAACATTTTTTAAAAACATTTTTTTAAAAATGTTTTATTTATTTCTAGGAGAGAGAGAGAGAGAGACGGCGAGAGCAGGGGAGGGTCAGAGAGAGAGAGGGAGTCACAGACTCTGAAACAGGCTCCAGGCTCTGAGCTGGCAGTCAGCACAGAGCCCGACGTGGTGCTCGAACCCACGAACCGCGAGATCATGACCTAAGCAAAAGTCGGACACTTAACCGACTAAGCCACCCAGGCACCCCTGGATTACTTATTTATAAGGGAGTGTCAGGAGCTGCCTCTGGAACATACAAGGGAACCCCATTGCTGCCCTTGGGCACACAGTTACTAGCACACTCTAGAAATTGGGAAGATGATGATGATGATGATGATGGCAATAATGGAGCATTTGCTATGAGACCTCTTTTAATTTTCACAATAGCCCTATGAGATAGGTACCATTATCATCCCCATTTCCCATATGAGGAAATACGGCACAGAGAGATCAAGTAACTCGCTCAAGGCCCCTGATCTATAAGCAGCAGAACCAGAAGAGAACAAGGAGTTAAAAGTCACCCTTGTCTGATACCCAGGTGATGCCAGGTGGGCAGGGATTCAGGAGAAACCCTGTGGTGGGGGTTGGGGACTGTCCTCCTTTTGAGGATCACTGTGCTGACATGTAACCCCTCTCTGGCAGGCTGGAGCCACCTCCTCACCCCACACCCCCAATGCCAGCAGTGATCTGGTGTCCCTTTAACTTTGGAAGCCAAGTGTGGCCTGCCTGAAAGTCAGGTGAAACTGACACAAGGCCCTGCATTGATCAATTTGAGGATTGGAAGGCTTCCTGGAGGAAGCCACATTTCATCATTGACCTGGAGGAGGAGTAGGAGTCAGGCAGTTGAGGAAGTGAGTTCAGGCTGGGACACTGCATGGGCAAAGGTCTGGAGGTGTGAGAACAAGCCACCAATTTCTTCCGAGGCTCTGCATGTGTGGACCCAACCTGAACAAACGCACCGCAGTTTTCCCAGCCCACGTTTCCATCCGTCATCCGTTTGCTCTTTCCTCTGAACGTTCAAAAGACCCATCTACCTCCCTTGACTCCCTTTTGGCAAAACACATGGCCTTATCTGCAAGCCAATCTCAAACGGAGTTTGAGCACCACAGGGCCTCTATAGTTTCAGAAAGCAACCTCTAGGACCGCAAGGGGCTTGGGGGGTGGTTGAACCGTGCCTCACAGGGGCTAGGAGTCCCCTTCTCAGGCTTGACGTCCCCAGAGTCTGGAGGCCCCAAAAGCTGCTGCCTTCAGGTGCTCTGTGTGCAGCCTGCTTACCTTCTGTTCTTTTCCTTCTGCGTCCACCAGTGGGTGGGCTATGGGGCCAGACTTCCCGGGCTTGACTCCTGCCCAGCCACTTGGCCTCTCTGGGCTCCTCTCACCTTATTTGGAAAATGGATTAAATGGGTTATGTGGATTAAATTATTATTATTATTTTTTAAAATATTTTTATTTATTTCTAGGAGAGAGACAGAGAGACACAGCGTGAGCAGGGGAGGGTCAGAGAGAGAGAGAGACACAGACTCTGAAATAGGCTCCAGGCTCTGAGCTGGCAGTCAGCACAGAGCCTGATGCGGGGCTCGAACCCACGAACCGCGAGATCATGACCTAAGTGAAAGCCGGATGCTTAACCAACTAAGCCACCCAGGCGCCCCAAGGATTAAATTATAAATGGCTTACAATGTTGTTTGGCACGTAGTAACGGGCTCGGTAAGTGCTACTGTTATTACTGTAGATTATGTGATTCTGATGCTACGATTTCTCCTCTCTCCACTCTGTTGGGGCATTCTTCTCTCCCTCCAGAAAGGATTATCCAGTGAGGAAGCAGGTTTTTTTTTTTTTTTTCCTGCTTCCTGAGTTTCATGCAGCCTGTGGGGAAAGAGAAGTTTTCTAATGAAACAGTTTGGGGGAAATCTATGTAGGAGAAAAGTATCCCAGCCTGGGACCCAGAAACAAAGATGTCTTGAAGGGGAAAAGGAGGATTTAGGGAACCAGGGGGGAACAATAGAGACTGGAGAGAGGTCCCCAGGAAAGAAGGCCTGGGGTGGATCATAGAAGAAACATCAGGCAGGTTCTGGGGCTGGGCGCACGCCCCCTACGGTGGAAGGACCCAGAGAAGAGAGGTTCTTGGGGTCTAGGATGTGGGTCTAGGATGGCCCCACACCATCCCAGAGGCCGTACGTGTGGACAAGCCACGGAAGCCATCCCCATGCATCCAAGAGGGCGAGGAAGAGGTGGAAGAGAGAGCTCCCTTGAGGCATTGTAGCCCCTGGAGGGAGAGATGAGGAGATGTGGACACCAAGCTGGGGCAGCAGCCATGCAGCAGGGAGATGTGAGGTGTGGCCACTCGGTCTTCATTGGTGTGGGTGAGTGGGAGGGAAGGGAGGAAAAGAGTATGGGGGGGGGGGGGTGTTGTGGCCAGAGCAGGAGGTGGTGATCAGCCAGGTGCAGCATGTGGGAAGCTTTGAGGCGGGGTGGGCTGGCAGCAGGTGGGCACTGGGAGACACACCGTCGCTGTGTCTTGGTGAAATGACTGATCCCTTTCCGAATCCTTCTCTGTCACCTCCCATTTGCATTGGGGCTCCTCTGAATACACATAGCGTCCAGGCTCCCACCATCGCAGCCCTGATCTTCCTGTTGACTCAGCTGCCTTCTCCTCTAACCTGTGACCCATTTAGGGCAGGGACAGGTTGTCATTGTTGTCCCAATGCCTGGCACACAGCAGGTACTCTGAATCTTTGAGGTATGGCCCTACTTAGCAAATTTCTCCTCTCTCTGGCTTTCACCTGCCTGTGAAATAAATAAATCACTTTTAGGAGCAGTTCATCGGGGCAGGCCTTGGGTCCTTGTCCCCTTGAGAGGAGGAAGTAGTGGCATTCCTGTTTCCACTGAGTCCTGGGGATCAGCCTCCCTCTGCCACTGCTCCACCCCCCATTCTGGCACACATAGCTCCTCTCCTCCCCCCCTTCACACCCCCCGCTTTGGGGGTGCTGCTAGAGTCATCACTTTGCCTGCAACTGCAACCCTGCAGCTTGCCTCAGTTTCCCCCAGACCGGGACAGGCACTGCTCGGCGCGGGAAATACCCTCTGCCCTCCCAGGAGCATGTGACTTTCGATTTTCCTTGAACGCAGCACTTTGTGACTTTGGCGTAAACTTCAGACGCAGCCCCCTTTCCTGTCTTCACATCAAGGAAATAAGTTGAGTTTCGGAGAAACCAGCTGCTGAGAGCACACCAGGCCTTCCGGGCCTGGTCCCTGCTGGCTTGGGCCTTTGAGCCGCTGCTGGTGTGTCCAGGTGAGTGGCCACCCTCCTGCCTTCTGCCCCTGTTCTGCCACCCCAGCCACACCCAGGGGACTCAGGGCAGCTGGCAGAGGGTGAAGATCCCTTGAGGTGCGGCCTGCTTACACTTGGCCTGGGCATGTGCGGGGGTGGTTAGCCGCAGGGCCTCACGCTGGGGGCTTGGGCTGCAGAGACCCGAGTTAGTTTCCTGGACTCTAATTCTTCATCTAGAACCAGCTGTTGACGTTGGGGACCAGAGATCTTACAGGTGGAGCATTTGCCTCCATATCATCGGCAAAACTCCAGGTAAGTCATCCCGGCCGGAACAGCACCTGGCCACCATTTCCACGGGTAGCCTTGGTCTGATGGAGGAGGACAGAGTCAGGAGGCCACTGGGAAGGACTGGGAGGGGCTGTCATATTGGAATGATGGGTGGTGTCCAGCTGGAAAAGGAAGCAGACATGGCTTGTGGCCACCCTGAGGGAAACAGATTCCCTGCCAGAGTGTCGGCTGAGCGGCTGTGTCCAGGGGACACAGACATGCCTGCTCAGTCCCTCACCTCCTGCTGAGCCCCCATCAGGGTGACACCCTTGGCTCCAGGAAGCAGAGAATCCTCCAGAGAAAGCTAACATGTACTCTTCCCCTTCCCCAACTCAGCCCCGTGAATATGAGGGTGGCCCAACAGGGCTGTGAACTTGAACCAAAAAACGCAGATGGTTCCTATCAGGGGGCTCAGGGCAGGCTTGAGCCCCTTGTAGGGGAGCCCAGGTTAAAGGGGGGCCCAGAGAGGTGAAGGAGAAAACAGTCAACCGCTGTGTGTCGGCAAGTTGCAGGGACTCTCTGTGCCTCAGTTTGCACATCTGTTAAATGCAGATGCAGATGTTGGCAACTTGCAGGCACCTGGCTCTTGTATCTTGGGTGAGAGGTTGGGAAAAATGTCCCAGGCAGGGGTTCCTGTGGTAAACAACTCCAGGTGAGTTTCGTTACACTTGTCCCAGCCAGGGTGGCGAGCACACCACTTCATTAGGCTTTGCTGAGAGATTAGGGCCAGGGATTCCTGGGATGAAAAAATCTTTGGGTGCCGCGTCTGAAGGTTCTTCTCCTCCAGTGCAGTGCCTCTTTTTCCTTTTCACACCTGTCCTCCAGCATCATGCATGTGGCCTCGGCCAGGACACAGGGCAGGCAGGCAGCCTGGATGGTGGGAAGTGTACACTCTGAGGCCAGGTGGCCTAGATCCTAGTCCTGGCCCTGCCACCTGCTCTGTGTGTTGTGCGGCCTCAGGCAAGTCACTGCACCTCTCTGTGCATCAGGTCCCAGCTCCACAAATCCTTCACTCATGGGGTTCTTATGAAAATTAGGGGAACTAATAGGGTTGATCCTTGAACAACATGGAGGTTCCGGGCCGAACCCCCATGCAGCTTAAAGTCTGCATAGAACTTTTGACTTCCTCCAAATTAGCTACCAATAGCCTACCATTGACCGGAAACCTTCTGATAACATAGGCAGTATAACATATATTTTGTATGTTGTATGTACTATATTCTGTGTTCTTACAATCAAGTAATCTAGACAAAATAAAATAGTATGGAGAACATCAGGGAAAAGGCATTTACAGTCCTGTGAAAAATCTGTTTGTAAATAGACCTGAGCAGTTCAAATCCCTGCTGTTCTAGGGTCAACCGTAAATCTAGAGTGCTTGGCACATAGTAGGTGCTATATGAGCCTGTTGCTCTAATTATCATTATTAGCTCTAGGTGGCCAGGCTCTGGACTTTGTAGCCTCTGAAGACTCTCCCGGGGACTGCAGCAGTCAGAACTCTCCATGCTGACCATTCCCTGCCCCAAAGCATAGGGTCAAGGCCGTGGTTATCAAAGGGAGCCAAGTTTGGCACCCCTTTTGCCCCCAGGGTCATTTGACAATGTCTGGAGACATTTTTGGTTATGACTCAAGGGCTGTTGCTGGCCTCTAGTAGATATAGGCTAGGAATGGTGCTAAGCACCCCACAATCACGCAGTGCACAGGACTGCACTCCACTGTCCCCATGTCTCTATAGGCTCTGTCCTACAGACTCATCTTCTCACCTTCCCCAGCCCCTAAGCCTTTCTTTGTCTCCCTTTTATAGCCACCGAGCCTGACATCCAGAGAGGGAAAGCTCCTTGATGAGGTCACACAGCCCTTAAAACCAAGGCAGCAGAGGTTGAGGTTGGGGGGACGGCTCTCCTGCATTGTCCAGGGGATCAACAGACACTTAGCGAGTCTGCTGGTTGCAAGGTCCTGTCCTCAACCCCACAACGGGCCTAGTGTTCTGGGCCCTGACAATCAGGAAGTGACTCTTGGGCCAGACTGGGTGAGAGCCCCTAGGGATCCAGCTCAGAACAGTGGATTCCGTCTCCTAAAGGACATTCACTAAAGTGGTGAGTGCAGATTGCTGGGTTGGAGACCTGCGTTCAACTCCTGACTGCCACTTGCAGGCTGCATGATTTTGAACATAACATTAATCTCTCTGAGCCTCAGTTGCTTTAGCTGAGGAATGGGGGTAACAGTTTCCATTTAATGGGGTTGAGGTAAGGTTTAGATTAAATGGATAATGCTCATAGTAAAGTCCCTGGCACTAACCTGTTTGACATGTACTTATTGGAAGGAAGCAGGGGCTCTGGTAGAAAACAAGGTAACCATAGGCTCTGCCTTGGGGAGGTCAGCCTGGTCAGACACAGAGGAGGCAACAGACCGTGGTCATACATGGCCATCAGGGCTGTGATGTGGGAGGATGGGCCCTGGGACAACAGCAGAGGTCCCTCATCCAGCTTGAGGAGGGAGGGGTGGGAGTCATGGAACACTTCTAGGAGGGGCCAATGGAGGGGACCTGAGGCATGTGGGGCATCTATTATGTATACTCCTTGCTGATATAGACAGGGGAACAAGACAGAGTCCCCACCCTCATGGTGCTTACATTCAAGCAGGGGGGCAAAGTCCTATGTCAACAAGTTGGTGGATAAATCATATTTTTGGTGGTAAAGAGCAAGAAAGTTGGGTCAGGGATAGAGAGGAGAGGGGAGGTGATTAAAAAAAATTTTTTTTAATGTTTTTATTTATTTCTGAGAGAGAGAGAGAGCGAGCGAGCATGAGCAGGGGAGGATCAGAGAGAGAGGAAGATACAGAATCTGAAGCAGGCTCCAGGCTCTGAGCTGGCAGTTAGCACAGAGCCCAACATGGGGCTTGAACCCACAAACCGTGAGATTGTGACCTGAGCCAAAGTCAGACGCTTAACCAGCTGAGCCATTCAGACGCCCCAGGGGAGACGATTTTAGAGAGGGAGGTCAGGGAAAAACCCTTGGAGGAGGAGGTAATATTTAGGCAGAGACTCAAATAAAGTGAGGGATTTTGAAGGAAGAGTGTCCAGGCAGAGGGAACAGACAGTGCAAAGGCCCTGAGGTTGGACCATGCCTGATTTGATCAAATGACCTGAACAAGCAACGTAAAACCAGGCCCATGTGGCTGGTGAGGACTGAATACGGATAAAGTGGTGATTGAGCAGATTGTGTAAGGACTTGGGGGCCGCTGTGAGGACTTGGGCTTTAACCCTAAGTAAGGTAGGGGTCCTGGAGAACTGAGAGCAAGAGAAAGACATGATAACACAATTATAGACCAGGCGCTGTGCTTGGTACTCCGTGAGCTTTATCTCATGGAATCCCCACAATTTGCCGGTATTAGGCACCTTCACTTGTACCAGTTTACAGGTGGGGTCTGGCGAGCTTACCACTAGGACACAGTAGATCTCTGATTCTATGATTGGAATCTGATCCCCTGGTGTCAGAGAAAAGATACGAAGGAGCCTATTGCCACCCATGGCACATTGACAACCACTGTCATTGTGACTTAGAATGTAACCAAGGTGGCACTTTATGAGCTGAAATTGCCTGTGCTACCTCCGTTGGTAGGCAAAGGGGAGTCCCACGATGGCCTGCAGACTGGAGAGCAGGAAACATGGCTTCAGGGGGGACTTGGGGTCTCAGGCAGAGGACTAAGGGTCAGTGAGAGGAGGCTTGGGCAGAGAGGGGCTGGGCCCCTATTCCAGCGGTGCCTCTGATGTCAGGCTGAGGATGGCATATGGAGCCCCCAGGCCTGGCTGGTGCCACTCCCATCCCCTCCCAACCAAGTCCAGTTGGATGGACTCATTTTCTCTGCAGCCTGACTACCTTAGTCTCCCCTCTGGGATCTCACAATGGACATCTAATTGGGGCTTTTGATGCTCAGAGTCTGTTCTGTGGAATAGTAGACCCTCAAGGCTCTGCTACTTAGGAGTGGGGATAAAACAAAACTAAACAGTCCTCCATGCAGGTCTTCTCAGAACCTCTGATATGCAATTATGTTTTCCACAGCTTTGGAAAATGTGTTTGACCACTTGAGCCTTTTTCCTTTGAAGTATGTTTGGAGTATCATGTGTATCTGGAATAGATATAATTGAACCCTACCTTTACCCAAGGAGGATCTTTGAATGGTTGAATTTCAGGTAGATCCTTCTGACCTAGGACCACAGGTTTCCTCCTTTTCCTCCCAGGGCCTAGGCTATGAAAACAAGGCTGGTGTTGGGGCGCCTGGGTGGCTTAGTCGGTTGGTCGTCCGACTTTCGCTTAGGTCATGATCTCGCGGTTCGTGGGTTCGAGCCCCGCGTCGGGCTCTGTGCTGACTGCCAGCTCAGAGCCTGGAGCCTGTTTCAGTCTGTGACTCCCTCTCTCTCTGACTCTTCCCTGCTCACACTGTCTCTCTCTCTCTCTCTCTCTCTTTCCTAGAAATAAATTTTAAAAAATATTTATAAAAAACAAAACAAAAAAAAAAAATAAACAAGGCTGGTGTTCCCTCATCTCTCAGTTGAACAGCAGACTCTGGGAAGGCCGAATTAGCATCTCTGAACTCAAATCTCATGGGGAGGCTGGATGGAGTCAGTCCAGGCAGGACTGGGGTGGAGGGGTCTCATGGTGGGCTGTCTCCTGGGAAAACCGTGGCATCTGTGGGGACATAGCTCAGGATAGAAACATCTGATCTTCCCGCACATGTCTTACCAGGAGGCTGCAGACTGGCTCAGCTCCTCTGAAAGCAAAGGCTCCAGCTGGCCTGGCCTGCAGCGGTGCTGCGGGGACAAGTATTCCCGCCTCTTGTCTCCCTGGCTTTCCATCTTCTGCCTCCTGCTGTCTACTTCCTCTGGCCTTCCCAGCATCTCTGGCCCAGAGGGTCACTGGAAAGTTGGTCGCTCCAGCTCTCATCCCCCCGTTTTACCAGTGAGGACAGTCCAGAAAGGCACGGGGAAGCGAAAGCAGACACAGGGCAGGCAACCCCTGGACCCACCCACCTTGCAGTGCTGTGTTATTATTACGGTTGTCATTATTGACCGTGAGACAGGGAGGTTGTGATAAAGCTGAGCATGCACAGGCAATGGTCCTGCCTGGGGGATACCTTGACCTTTGGTCTGAGGTAGATAATCATGGCTTGTGGTCCTGGACTGGGCCCCAAGGGCCAGCCTCTCCCCAGCCCCCTTCTGCCTTAACCTGTCTCTGGCTACCCATGTTGCACCTGTGGCCACTGCGGGGAGGAGCTTCTCAAACTGTGTTGACGACAATTTCCTGCCACAGCTTCCTGCCCCGGAGACCAGCATCACTACCCCCACCACTCCCCACAGCCCCTTGGACAAGCCCCCACCTTGCTGCCTGGTCCTGTGTCCTGTGTGTAGGGAACGACTATATGAGTCTGTGAGGGAAGGGTGATGTATTTGGGAAGATAGAGAGGAGTGAGGAGGGTGGACCCAGTGAAGGGCACTGCGTGGATAAAAGTACGGAAGTGAATTTGAAAGAAGGCTAAGAGCACAGCCCAGATGGAGCGGGGGTGGGGGGTGGGGGTGGGGATTTGAAGAATTGAGTTAGAGTCAATGAAGTGGGCAGCAGGGAGCCACAGTAAGTTCTTGAGCAAGCAAGGCTTTGGGGGAAAAACTGCCAAGAAGCAAATTGCAGACCCTAGAGCTCAGCTCATGGGAAACAGACTGTGGGGTTTAGCCAACCACAAACACTATGTGAGTTAGATCTGGATCTCAGATTTTATTAATAGAAACAGCAGGTGGAGATCAAAGGAGGTGATGCCAGCACAAACAGAGAGATCTGAACTAGATAGGTGAACGTGGTTCCATGTTTATAGCCACAGACAGAATGGCCCAAGTAAGGCTACCAGGGCTGGGGAAAAAGAGAGCCATCAGAGAAGGAGGAGGCACGTCAGGGAGCCTGTGAGACCCGGGAGAGCCAAGAAGCTCAAGCAGGAAGAAAGGGTCACTGGTGTCCATCACTCAGGGGACCCAGCATTGAGGAGGGCTTGCCTGGTGCCCACCAGAGGGTGATATCAGTGCTTCCTCTCTGGTCTGGAGAGTATCCCGGTGGGGGTGGGGGGCAGACCGTGAGACTGGATGAGGGTGTGGGAGTCAAGAAAGTAGAGCATGGGTGTAGACAGCACTTTCTTTCCTTTTTCAATTATTATTTTTAGTGCCTGGTTTGTCTATAGTTTCCAGCTCCTTTTGTTAAAAAAAAAAATCCAAGGTATACTTTACATACAGTAAAATTCACCCATTTTAGTGAACAATTCTGTGAGATTTGACAAATGCATATAGCCGAGAAACTACCATCTCAATCAAGATATTGAATATTCTCCCAATTCCTTCATGTCTTTTCTAGTCAATCCTTCCCCCTTGGCCCCCAGCCTCTGGCAACCACCAAAGCTTTGCTCACTGATACAGTTTTGAATGGAATTATACAGTCTGTAGCCCTTTGAGTTTGGCTTCTTTCCCTCAGCATGATGCCTTGAGATTCATCCATGTGTTGGACATTTCCTTCCATTTTATTTCTGGGTAGTATCCCCTGGTAGTGATGTACCACAGTTATCTACTCATCTGTTGAGATACATTTGTTTCCAAAATTTGGCAGTTGCGAGTAGAGCTGCTATAAACATTTCCTGTGTAGGTTTCTGTGTGAATACAAGTTTCCATTTCTTTAGGGTAAATACCCAGGAACTTTTTTTTTTTTTTTTGCCTCTTAAACACTCTGATGGAATGGTGACCTATATTTCCGGGGGTGGGGTGGGGGACACAAATGAGTCTCTGATTAGTCTCCTGTCTATAACTGTTGGGACATCCAGGAACCCCCTCAAGCCTGGGCTTCCTAACCCAAATATCAGGAGCTATCTGGTGAGAATGCAGATTCTGGCTCCTCCTCTGGCTACTCTGACCCAGATCTCACCTGATTCCCATTCCAGTATCTTCCTTTCAGCCCCTGTGCCCATCCTTGCCTGTCCCTGGACACCCAGGGGTAAGGCAGCCTTTTCCAACCCACAAAAGCCTCTCCCCACCCCCGCTTACTTTTGCTTATTTAAAAAAGGCGCCCAAGGATCTTTCTCTGAACATAACCTATGCCGGGGTGGCCCATCTCAGAGAAATGTCTGGAAATTGATATAGGGAGATAAGTTTTATCAATATTATATAAAAATTTCAAATATATACCAAAATAGGAAGAACTGTATACCCATTAACCACCTCATAGTTCTACGTTAATATTATTATAGTCACTTTATCACAGTCAATCCTCATTATTAGCAGATTCTATATTTAGCCTACTCGCTAAAATTTATTTGCAACCCCCGAACTAATAATACTTGAGGCCCTTTCGTGGTCACTTAAGAACATACACAGAGAAGCAAGAAATTTGAGTCAATTGAGGTTAAACAAGGTGACACTCTTCTGCCTTTTTGTTATACTTCTCATACTGTAAACAAGTGTCCTCTCTGTTTGATGCACATTTTTGTGCCTTTTGTTGGTGATTTCCCTGTTTAAAGGGCAGGGCAGTGCTGAAGTGCTGTCTTGTATTCCTACCTGCAAGAGGCTGTGATGTGCCTTATAGAAAGTCTGGGTTGTCAGATAATGTTACAGTTACAGTACTATTGGCTGGGTATTCAATGTTGAATCAACAAAATATGTGTCTTTAAGCAGAAACAAGGTTAGGTACTGATCAGTTGGTGAAAATATTGACTGGGGGCGGGGGGCTGGCTGGCTCAGTTCGTAGAACATGTGAGTCTTAATCTCGGGGTCATGAGTTCAAGTCCATGTTGGGTGTGGAGCCCACTTAAAAAAATCAACATTATGGGGTGCCTGGCTGGCTCAGTCAGAAGAGCATGCAACTCTTGATCTTGAGGTAGTCAGTTTGAGCCCAATGTTGGGTGCAGAGATTACTGAAAAAAAAAAAAAAAAAAAAAAAAGGTTGTGACCAGAGACTTAAAGGAGCCTAACCTTGGATTTCCTCTAGGAGTAATCATTTAGTATTTGCTAATTCAGTGTTTGCAATGACTTTACAGAACTACTCTGAATAATAAAACTTACGTGTCCGTTTATCCATCAATGTTATTTATTTACCTATTTTTTGGATACCTTTCAAAGTAAATTAAAGCCATCAGAGGTGAATATTTCCGCAAACAGATCATTAACTAGCATTCAATATTTTATGTTTTTTTTTTAATGAGGGGTCCAAATACAATGAAACGAACAGATTTTAGCACATTCTTAGAAATATTCAGACACTTGTATAACCTAATACTTATCAAGATATCAGCCAGTGTACTATCACCCTAGAAAATTGAAACCAGAGGGGCGCCGGGGTGGCTCACTCGGTTAAGCGTCCGACTTCGGCTCAGGTCATTATCTCACGGTTCGTGGGTTCCAGCCCCGCGCCAGGCTCTGTGCTGCTAGCTCAGAGCCTGGAGCCTGTTTCAGACTCTGTGTCTCCCTCTCTCTCTGACCCTCCCCTGCTCACGCTGTCTCTCTCTCTCAGAAATAAATAAAACATTTAAAAAAGAAAAGAAAATTGAAACCAGATAATTTTAGGTTATCTGCCTTACCAGATATTTATCTAAATATCCTTAATTCCTTCCCCTCTCCTCCTCATCACACATCTCATTTTACTTATAAAATGGCTGTATCAAAGTTCGCGTTGGATTTAAACCCTAATGTATTTCACCAATATCCTATTGGTGGATATTCAGATTAATTTACACTTTCTAGAAATTTGTCCATGAAGGCAGAGGGGGGAGAGCAAAGGGGAATTTCTCAGGCCAAGGGGATTCAGTGGAAAGGAAGGGAAGGTTAATAAAGCAAGGTTCTTTTGAAGAACAAAGCTTGTTCCCTGTGCGTGATGTTCTCTTCAACGATTTTTGAAAAGCTGGTTCCTCCTCATCCTTCTAATCTCAGTTCAAAAGCTACCACCTCAGAGAAGGCGATTGTCCCAGCTACAGTGGCTTCTTCTCTCTCTTAATATTACTCTATTTATTTCCTTTAGAACACCGATCTCCGTCTGTAATTACTATTTGTTGCCTCTTTCCTTGTTTAATGTATCCCCCCTACCCTCAGACTGTTGTCTTCAGGAAAGCAGGAACTGTCTTATCCACTCATACCCAGCCGTGGTCTGAAATTCAACACGTGTTTGGGAAATCTATGAATGATTCCAGGTTCTGGTGTTTGTGGGCCTGTGGGGGCGGGGGGTGGTGGTGGTGTCTGGGCGCTCGGGACAAAGTCTCTGCAAAGTCAGAGGAGAACTGGGGATTCTCCGGTCTCAGTCTACCTGGCGGGGGCTCCTCTCCAAGTTGATTCGGGCATAAAGCAGGCTCTACACTATTGACACTGATGCCCCTCAATGTGTCCTCTGTCCAACTCTCTCTGGGCCCAGTGGCCTGAGCTCAAAGAGGCAAGCCGAGATCCTGACGTGCCCTCCCTGTTGTTCTGAACCCGCAGGGTCTGGCGAGGCACAGGGGCCGCGGCGGCGATGCCGGACCCCGCGGCGCACCTGCCCTTCTTCTATGGCAGCATCTCGCGCGCCGAGGCGGAGGAGCACCTGAAGCTGGCGGGCATGGCCGACGGGCTCTTCCTGCTGCGCCAGTGCCTGCGCTCGCTGGGCGGCTACGTGCTCTCGCTCGTGCACGATGTGCGCTTCCACCACTTCCCCATCGAGCGCCAGCTCAACGGCACTTACGCCATCGCCGGCGGTAAGGCGCACTGCGGCCCCGCTGAGCTCTGCGAGTTCTACTCGCGCGATCCCGATGGGCTGCCCTGCAATCTGCGCAAGCCGTGCAACCGGCCGTCGGGGCTCGAGCCGCAGCCCGGGGTCTTCGACAGCCTGCGCGACGCCATGGTGCGCGACTACGTGCGCCAGACGTGGAAGCTGGAGGTGAGAGCGCGGGCCCGAGGGGGCGGACCCGGAGGGGGCGGGGCCCGGGGCGGAGCCGGGGAGAACCTGCCCAAGGGGGCGGGAGAGGCGTGGGGTCTGGGGAGAGCGGTGGCGTTTGCCAGCCTGTGCTTTGCTGTGCTTCGCGGGATTTGGAAGCTGGAGGGGTGGGTGGGGTCCTGGTTGGGGGCAGGACCTAGGAGGCGGCCTCGGAGGGCGGGGCCTGAGCGATGCCTTGGTGCAAGTGTGCCAGACTCGCAGGTGGAGGTCGCGCTGAGCCTGGGCTGGGGGCGGGGCCTGAGAGGACCGTAGGGGCGCTGCCAGCGGAGGCGGGGGCTGTGGTCTTCCACAGCCTCCAGTACTGGACAACTAGCGTCAGATCTTCAAGCTGAAGATGAGCTTGGACCGCCTGTAAGGCGGGGTCTGGGGCGTGGCCCTAGATGGGCGGCGGCGGGAGGGGGGTGATTGGAGAAGACCTAGGAGATGGGAGTGTGGGGTGGGCGAGTTAAGGCGGGCGGAGGGAGTGGACGGGGAAGGGAGGCTGATGTTGTCCTCAACAGCCTGAACGACTCATTCTAGGTGGGCCTAGGGTGAGAGGTCTAATGGGACAGAGGCAATTAGGAAGGTCCAGGAGATGGAAGAGGTTCCTGTGGCCACGCACTTGGTGATAGATATAACTCTCCTGGCTCCTCCACCCACCCTTCCCTAGGGCGAGGCCCTGGAGCAGGCCATCATCAGCCAGGCTCCCCAGGTGGAGAAGCTCATTGCCACCACAGCTCACGAGCGGATGCCCTGGTACCACAGCAGCCTGAGTCGCGAGGAGGCAGAGCGCAAACTCTATTCGGGCTCACAGACCGACGGCAAGTTCCTGTATGTGGGGCTTGAGTCCTGGGGCTTTAGGGCAGTGAGGCTGGGGCAGACCTCAGTGTGTAGGTGGACCGCGAGGGGTGCGCCTGTGCTAACACGTGCAATTGGCTAGTGTGTTTCTGAGAGTGCGGAAGGAACATTATAGGAGAAAGGATCTGTGGTGGTTAAGACCCCAGAACTGGATTGCCTGGGTGAGAATCCAGGCTCCGCTACTTATCAGCTCAGGTCGCTGGGCAAGTAGCTGAACTTCTGCCTGCTTGGATTCCCTCTCCTTCATTCAGCAAATCATTACTGAATATCTACTATGTGCCAGGCATATTTCAGGCATTGAGGACATGGCAGTGAACAAAACAGACACAAATCCCTTTCCTTGTGGAGCAGGAAGACAAGAATCCAGGGAACCCAGGCTGTGCTACTTTACCAGCTGCTGTCCCCATCGTAGCTCAGCTTTGACCACTTTCATATCTTAAGCCTCCCTGGAAGATGTTTGATAACGAATTCCCCTGCCCCAAAGAAAAGTTTGCAAACTTCCTGCAGAGTTGGTGACAATTAACTGGTCTACTGAGGTTAGACTCAGGAGAACCTGGGCCAAGGGCTTTGACCAGCTGTGGGTGCCTTGGATGTCAAGCTTGAAGTCACAGAGGCACGTAGGGGCAGCATGGACCATGGGAGGCTGAGGCTGAGGAAGCAAGGATCAAGTACGGTGTGGAGACTGAGCTAGCACTGAGGTTCAGACCCAGGTGGAGCAGTGACAGTATCAAGAACAGTGGCTTAACACTGGGCAATGTCAAGAGACCAGAAGCAGCTACTTTGAGACAGACTATTGGAAAATTAGGTAAGGCATGCGTTGGACAGAAACTATTGTAGATTGTTTTTGTAGTTCCTGTAGTCAGTAACTGCTTTCTCAATATGGGGATGGTTAGGGGCTAAAGGTCAAAGCTGTAGGTGTAGAACCTTGCCTGGGGCAGCAGGGAAGGGATCACCCCTGGTGGGTCATGATGCCTGGCACAAGCCCAGAACTGGTCCAGTTCTGAGATAAGGGTTTAGACAGAAAGATGCATGCCATTCAGGCCTGGAATTAAAACCAGGGTCACACTTAACCATTGACCACAGTTGAGAGCTGCTGAAGAGTGGATGGAGTTGTACCTCATGCTGGTTGCTACCAAAGCTTTCTTTATAATCGCAGGGTTTATGGAGTGGTTGATTCAACTTGAAAAGAAACCTGACCCCTGGAAAGGGCCTTCAAGACTATATTGTTAAGTGTTTCCTAACCTTTTCTGGATCACAGACCCCTGTGGGAATCATACGAAAGAGGAACTCCTTTCTCAACCCCAAAACATGTTTACCCCAGAGACTTTGCACACTGCTCATAGTAGAAGATCATAGTTGAACCTGATCCTCATCCTTGGAGCCCTTTTCAGGTTAAGGACCTCCGAATTAGTTCAGTTGTCTCATTTTACACACGAGGAAACTGAGGCAGAGGAAAAGTGACTTGCTCAGGATGGCACAGATAATCATGTGACAGACCTGGCTGTCAGTCCTGTTAGCAATTAACTGAGTCAGAAATGGATTTGAATCCTGGCTCGACTTCTAGCCAATTGTGCAATGTAATGCCTCAGTTTCCTCACCTGCAAAATGGAGACAATAATAGTACCTACCTTGTGGGGAATGCTGTGAAGGTTAAATGACAACTATGTGAAGAATTTAGAACCAGCATCTCAATAAATGGTAGCTCTTATATTTATCACTGTTATCAGGTTCTGTATATTTGGGAGTGGAGATACACATTGATTTCTTAGCCTGTACTTCTAGCTTAAGTTTGAACAGCAAAGACAAACTTTGGTAGAACTGCTACCACCTACTGGGTTTTTTTGGTAAATAAAGTGGAATTTGTGGCATTGGAATCTATACGGTGGCCACACCAATGTCTTTGCCTTGTGGTTATTATGTGGGAATTGGTTGCTGTTCTTTTTATTTTTGTTAATGTTTATTCATTTTTTGAGAGCCAGAGACAGAGCGAGAGCAGGGGAGGGGTAGAGACAGAGGGAGGCAGAGAATCTGAAGCAGGCTCCAGGCTCTGAGCTGTCAGCACAGAGCCCCACATGGGGCTTGAGCTCACAAACCGTGAGATCATGACCTCAGCTGAAGTCGGACGCTTAACTAACTGAGCCACCCAGGCACCTCTGTCGCTGTTCTTTTATGAACTCACATATCTCTTTCCAAAGAGAGTGTTATCAGTTAGCCTTTGCTATGTAACAAACCATCCTAAAATGTCATGGCTTAAAACAACATTATTTATTCCCCCCTTGATTCAGTGGATTGGCAGTGTGGGCCAATCAACTGGGTGATTCTTATACTGGTTTCTTTTGAGGTCGCTTATGTGGCTGCAGTCAGATGTGGTGGGGTGTGCACTGGGGCTGGATGCTCTAGGATGGCCTCACTTATATGTCTGGCATTTGGCAGGCTGGGGTGCCTGGTTCTTCTTCCTGGGGCATCTCCAACAGACTAGCCTGGACTCATTCCAATGGTGGCAGGAAAAGCAAGCCAGGGAAAGAGAGCCCAGTGCACAACCACTTTCCAAGCCTCACCTGGTGTCATGTCTGCTAATGTCTTATTGGCTAAAACGAGTCATGTGGTCAGGCCCAGATTCAGGAGATACAGAAGGAGATTCCACTTTTTTCCCTTTTATTTATTTATTTTGAGAGAGAGAGAGAGCATGCACACATGGGAGGGGCAGAGAGAGAGGGAGAGTGAGAATCCCAAGCTCTGCACTGACAGATGCAGGGCTCCATCATGACCTGAACCAAAATCAAGAGTCAGCTGCTTAACTGAGCCCCCCAGGCACCCTGAGACTCCATCTGTTGATGGGAAAGAACACCTAATATTGTGATGTGTTTTCAATTTTCCATACACGTTTGCTGGTGAGTGCTGGCTGTTGAGTTTCTGTTGTCAGTTCAAAACTTAAGATGTTGACCTGAGGGAGACTTTTTTCACTCTCTCAGGAGAGAAAGAAACCTAGTAATTAGAGACCATAACCTCCAGGCTGCCCCACCGGTCTAGGTATGGAAGTGCTTTTCTGTGGAACATTTACATTTTGGTTTGTTGTGGGTTCTCTTCTCTGCTATTTGGGGCTCCCCTATCACGCTGTACCTTGGTTTCCTATCTCTTCAGGCACCGTTAGTTGTGGGCCAGACTAGGAACCGTATCTTCCTTCACTGCATGTTCTCTGGGGAACTTGCTGTCCCCCGTCCCACTCTCAGGTGTTGCCATGGGAATTTAGAGGATATTTTCCCATCCCTTTGGCCTAAGGGAACGTTTGATTACAAGGTGGGCTCACATCTCTCTTGTTTACCGCTGTATCCCTGTCCTTAGAACAGTGTCTGGCACGTGGTTAACACTCAGTAAACATTTGTCTAGTGAATGAATATCCGTGGGCAGGGCCCAAGCCCTGTCAGAGAGTTTACCCCACCTGCAGGCCATCTCATGCCTACTTCCTGCTCCCCTCCACCAGCCGGCTCTTCCGCAGTGCAGTGCAGTTCCTCAGATTATAGGCCAGCTGCCTACAGCTTGGTGTACAAGGCCTGAGACCCCCAGGACCAGTTGCTGTCCATTCTCCATTGGAAATGTACACTTAACTCTGGAGTAGAGTTTTGTGCCAATGACTCAAACAAAATTGTTTTGGGGAAGGTTATGATTGGATTTGCTGTGGGATGAGAGAGTGCAGGCATCTGGCTCTAAGTTGCGCCTGTGTGTGTGTGTGTGTATGTGTGTATGTATAGGTACTTACCATACAAAGCTCCCATTCTTTGAGGGGCTCAATTCCCATTCATAGACCAGGAAGATATGTGTATTTATTTTAGCAAATTTCCAGCAGAGGACAATCAAAGGTCTCACTGTGTTAAAGGCCAGTCTGTTACAGTAACTAGCGGGTCTATTGTGATGACAAGGTGACTTATTCTGATTTGTGCAAAGGTGCCCCGAGAGCTAGCCATGGAATTGAGCTTACCTCTGTTGTTCTTCATGTTCTTGGCTTTCTCTCCCCAAGAGAATATTTTAAGTCCACCTGCAGGGACTTCTGTGGCCTCTGTGAGTGGCTGAGTGTCCCCCCTGGATGGCTGCGTGTCCTCTGTGGAAGGCCACATACTCAGCCATAGAGGACCAGGTGTCTGCCTGTGCCTAGCTCAGTGTTCTCCCCTGGATGGCCATGTGTTCCGCTGTGGGTGGCTGAGTATCAGGCTATTCAGGGCTGAGTGTTCACCGTGGGAAACCCAGTATTCCCCTGTGGATGGTCACAGATTGGCGCTTGGACAACTGTGTCTCCCTGTGGACACTGCCACTCCCCTCTCATTTCCCTCCCTGACTCCACCCCACCACCTGTTACCAGTACGTCTGGAGGTTGAGTGGAATCTGACCTTGGCTCCCCTATTCCTGACACTTCTCCATGACACTGTCAGGGGCAGGGCCCGTGTGTGTGTGTGTGTGTGTGTGTGTGTGTGTGTGTGTGTGTGTGTGTGAACTGGGGCCCAGCAGGGGATCACCACAGGAGTGGCCAGGTGGTTATAGGGGTGATACCCCCTTCTTTCCCCTGCCAGGTTGAGGCCCCGGAAGGAACAGGGCACTTACGCACTGTCCTTGATCTATGGGAAAACTGTGTACCACTACCTCATCAGCCAGGACAAGGCAGGCAAATACTGTATTCCTGAGGGGACGAAGTTTGACACGCTCTGGCAGGTAAGCTGCCCATCCACCTTGTTGTTGAGAGGTCGTGGTGGGGGGTAGCTTAGGGTTCTGGGGAAGGGAGGAGCCCAGGCCCTGATGCCGCCTCCCTGCAGCTGGTAGAGTACCTGAAGCTGAAGGCTGATGGGCTCATCTACTGCCTGAAGGATGCCTGCCCCAACACCAGTGCCAGCGCCAGCTCAGGTGAGTGGGGCGGTGGGGGACAGGGGTGAGCGGAAGACCCCGTGCCCCACCCCCTCACTGTCGCTTCTGCTCCCCCAGAGGCTGCTGCTCCCACACTCCCAGCTCACCCATCCACGTTCAATCATGTGAGTTAGCTGGCATCTCAAAGTTGGGTCATGAGGGATGGAGCTGGGCAGGTGGGTGATGGGTCCTGTTCCCAGGGCGAGGCTGGGCTGGAAAGTAGGGCTGCCATGGAACAGAAGAGGGTCCCCCTCAGAATTGTCCCTGGGAGTCCTCAGAGAATGTGGGTTTCAGGGGCTGGGTACCCTCAGCTCAGGCCCTGCCGACCCTTGCTGATCCATGACCTTTAGGCTCAGAGACGGATTGACACCCTCAACTCAGATGGATACACCCCTGAACCGGGTGAGCTGACAGAGATGGAGGTGTATGTGTGGGGTTCATGCCAGGCTGTGATCAAGGTCCCTGGCTGGGCTCCAGGGAGTGGCAGGGGAGGGATGTGTGCCAGGCCTGACTTGTGCACATGCTGTGACTGCAGACATGCACGTGGGTACATATCTATCACACCTGCCTGTGCTTGTGCACAGGGTAAATGTGGACATTCAGGGGAGTACATCTGGCTATGCCTGAGCCACAGACACACATTTGTTCAGCACCTGCTATGTGCCAGTCATGCTCCACGCTCGTGTGTGTCTGAGCTTGTTGAATGCTTCTGCCATGCCGTATGAGTTAGCTATGGGAATTATTCTCAGTTTACGGATGAGAAAGGAGGGCAAGTAACTTAATTAATTGCTGGCAGTAAGGCAATAGCAGACCTGGGATTTGAACCTGCGCAGGCAGGCGCTACATCCCATGTTCCTAAAATGCTAATGTGCTTGATGTGTAGATGCAAGCCTATCCCGTATGTGTGCACTGAGAACATACATGATTGCATGTGCACACAGAGGCTCACCTGTGGGGCCCTTGTAAACATGGCTATGTGGTGCATCCATAGACACGGGCAGGCATGGACACAGGTGCACACACTCAGTGCACACACATGCACAGAGGTGTGTACTGTAGCCGGCACACTAACAATTACTCATGCAGATGTGCCTTTGGACCCCCATCACACACAGATGTGGGTACATATGTGTGAATGCATGGGCACACATGGCTACATGTGCACATAGATGCATACGCCTTTAGAGTCCACTTGGATGTGGCTTCCCAGTTCCCCCCAGATGGGACCAGGAGTGTACACAAGTGCATGCGTGCACACGAACACATGCGTGTACCCTTGTGCCTGTGCATGCTCTGGATGGTGCAGAGCTGTCTGGGGTGTGTGCGTCATGGGCACCAAGGCTGCCATGCCCTCCCCATCCCCTGTCCTCCTGCCTCATCCTGACTTGGGAGTGCACACCTGTGTGTGTATGCCCAGCACGCCTAGTGTCCGCAGAGAAGCCGCGGTCAATGCCCATGGATACAAGTGTGTATGAGAGCCCCTACAGTGACCCTGAAGAGCTCAAGGACAAGAAACTCTTCCTGAAGCGTGAGAACCTCCTCATGGCTGACATAGAACTTGGCTGCGGCAACTTTGGCTCAGTGCGTCAGGGCGTCTACCGTATGCGCAAGTATGGCTGCTCCTGCCGTGGTTTGGGGAACCACCTGGTGGGGAGCAGAGGAGGGTGTGGCCTTGCCAGGCCTTGGGGCAATGGGGGCAGGATGTGATATCAGTTTGCCTGGGAGACAGACCCTATGCCAGGAAAGTACATACTAGGGGGTTGTCTAGGAGGGCTCGGGGTCAGCACCTGAGAGGGTATGGGTGAAGCAGGCTGAGACAGGGAGAGCATGGGCTGAGCTGCAGTTGCAAAAGAAGCCTTAACCATTCCCCGGGAGCTGTAGAGGGATTCCCCTTGTTGCCTCGCTATAAGTTAATCGCTTACTGGATACAGGCAGCCCCTGGGGAGTGTGTAACTTTGCAGTGTTTTTCTCAGTGAGGGGCAGTCCTCGGTGAGGGACTTGGCAGCGAGCTGTCCCTAGCCTACACTCCTGGCACCCAAGGAAGTGTGTGCCTGGGCCCTGAAGGGAGATCCAGTATCGACCCCACATACCCAGAGAGAAGAAAGGCAGGTTGGGTGGGCACGAGGGGCCGAGCAGGGCCCTGCTGGCTCAGGTGTGCATCACGGCAGGAAGCAGATTGACGTCGCCATCAAGGTGCTGAAGCACAGCACAGAGAAGACAGACAAGGACGAGATGATGCGCGAGGCGCAGATCATGCACCAGCTGGACAACCCCTACATCGTGCGTCTCATCGGTGTCTGCAAGGCCGAGGCCCTCATGCTCGTCATGGAGATGGCCGGCGGTGGGCCCCTGCACAAGTTCCTGCTTGGGAAGAGGTGAGCCCCAGCTGGGCTGGCCATCTGGAGCTTGTGGGCCCAGCAGGCCTATCCATCACTTACGTATGTGCTCCAGCCACCAGGGCACACTCGCTTTCACACAACTGTAGACACACTCACTCCTGCCATCCTGCACACCCACACTCACTCCCATGGGGCAGGGCTGTTACCAGCACAGCCATTAGAGTCTGACCTGCAGCTCTGCCGCTAACTAGTGTGACACCGGGCAGGTCTCTCAGTTCGTCCGTGCCTCATTTTCCTCACTGGTACCGCAGTGCTCTTGTGAAGGGCTCTTGTGAGGCTTGCATGAGTTGATATTTATAAAGTGCTTATAACAGTGTCTGGCCCTGCTTGTAAGAGCTTTAGTTTTGCCCTCGTAAAATTGCCCATAGTCGACTGTCTTTGACCTAAAGCAGGGTCAGCAAACTGTAGCCCATGGTGTCTTTGGTACTGCATGGTTTTGCATTTTTTAAAAAATATTTTTATTTATTTCTAGGAGAGAGAGAGAGAGAGAGACAGCATGAGCAGGGGAGGGTCAGAGAGAGAGGGGACAGACTCTGAAATAGGTTCCAGGCTCTGAGCTGGCAATCAGCACAGAGCCCGACGCGGGGCTCGAACCCACGAATGGTGAGATCATGACCTAAGCGAAAGTTGGATGCTTAACCGACTAAGCCACCCAGGCGCCCCTGCATGGCTTTGCATTTTTAAAGGTTGTACAAGAAAAAAAAAAAAAAGGAACAGAAGAATATGTAGCAGAGACCACATGTGACCTGCAAAGGCTAAAATGTTTACTATCCTGCCCTTTACAGAAAAAATCTGACTCTCAATCTAAAAGAAATTGTGATTTCATTGTGTTTCCTCATGCCTCAAACCCTCACTCTCATAGACAGTCTTTTACACTCACTGAGGCGTGTGACCCTCAACTCATGTTCTTGCTGGTGCACGTACATTCACAGCGTACTCTAGCTCGTGCTTTCATGGTGCATCCTGGCTCACACATTCAGTTATCCTGAAGGTTTTCGCTGGGCAATCTCTCTGTAATCGGGACTATTACCAGCGCTTGGGGCTCATCAGTGAACAAAAGAGACAAAGATCTCTGTCCTATATTCTGGTTGGGAAAAAGAGGCTTTCAATAATAATTATAATACAATATAGAGTATGCTGGAAGAGAAGTAGTATAGAAAAGAGGATTGGGAGTGTTAGGGTAGGAGGTAAAAGGTGAGAAGGTGACATTTGTGCAAACTGAGGGAGGCAGCCAAGTGCAGTTGTGGGGGAAGAAGCCAGTGCAAAGGTCCTGAGGTGTGTCTGTACCGTCTGTGGTGAGGGAAATGTGAGGAAGGTTCTGTGGCTGCAGCAGAGTGAGTGAAGAGGAGCAGGGGAGCTGATGTGGGTAGGGAGGTGATGGGGCAGGTCATGCAGGGCCTTGTGGGCCTCGGGGAGACCTTGGACTTTTACCGTGAGTGAGGTGGGAGCCCTGGGAGGCTCTGAGCAGAGGGAGTAGCAGGACCGGGCTCCTGTGGTCGGGGGGACAGGCCATGGGGAGTGGGGGTCGTGATGACTGTTCCTTCTGGTCCAGGCTGATGACGATGAGGGCTGGACTGGGGTGGCAGAAGCAGAGGTGGAGAGAAGTAGAAGGATTCTGGAAGGATCTGAAGGCAGAGCTGCCAGGGTGTGCTGACAGATTAGAAGTCAGATGAGAGAAAGAGGCGCTGAGGGCAAGGCTGGTGCTTCTGGCCCAAGTCAATGAAAGGATGTGGCTGCTGGGGAAGAAGGGGGACAGTGGCAGTGGGTGGGGGTGGGGCGAGAGCTGGATGTGTATGAGAACCAGGAACTTAGCTTTGTCTTGATTTTATTATTTTCAAATTTATGTACTAATTTTGAGAGAGACAAGAGTAGGAGAGGGACACACACACACACACACACACACACACAGAGAGAGAGAGAGAGAGAGAGAGAGAGAGAGAGAAAGAGAAAGAGAGAGAGGAAAGAGAGAATCCCAAGGAGGCTCCACACCCAGCACAGAGCCTGACATGGGGCTCAATCCCACAACATTGGGATCATGACCTGAGCTGAAATCAAGAGTTGGACACTTAACTGACTGAGCCACCCAGGTATCCCTGTCTTTAAGTTTGGGAATTGTTTAAGTTTGGGAATCATAGTATGTGGGAGAAATTGAAAGTCTGGAGACTAGAGGAAGATAGGAGGCTTTGCCTCTTCTGTTCACCCCCGCCCCCACCGTCTCCCCAGCCCTGTGCCTGGCACACAGCAGATGTTCAACAAGCACCTGTTGGCCACATACTCAGCTGGATCAGAGGATTGGGCTTTGCTCCCTTGGGAACTCGGGCCGTCCCCTCCCAGCTGACCCTGCTTTCCCCTGCACCCCAGGGAGGAGATCCCAGTCAGTAATGTGGCGGAGCTGCTACACCAGGTGTCCATGGGGATGAAGTACCTGGAGGAGAAAAATTTTGTGCACCGTGACCTGGCGGCCCGCAACGTCCTGCTGGTCAACCGGCACTATGCTAAAATCAGTGACTTCGGCCTATCCAAGGCGCTGGGTGCCGACGACAGCTACTATACTGTGAGCCCCCACCCCTCTGGCAACCAGGTGGACGGGGTTGGAGGGTGGAGGGTCCCTGAGCCCTGCCCTGGCAACATCTCCCCATTCTCAGGCCCGCTCGGCAGGGAAGTGGCCGCTCAAGTGGTATGCGCCGGAGTGTTTCAACTTCCGCAAGTTCTCCAGCCGCAGTGATGTCTGGAGCTATGGGGTCACCATGTGGGAGGCCTTCTCCTATGGCCAGAAGCCCTACAAGGCAGGCATGGGCAGAGGCGGGCGGCCAGGTGGCTGGGTGGGAAGGTGGGGTGAGGGCGGGGTGGCCTTGGTTACTCACATTGCACTTGGCTCTGGCTTGAGCAGAAGATGAAGGGCCCCGAAGTCATAAGCTTCATCGAGCAGGGCAAGAGGATGGAGTGCCCGCCAGACTGTCCACCTGAAATGTACACACTCATGAGTGACTGCTGGATCTACAAGTGAGTGCCAGTGGGTGGCAAGGGTATCTGGCTGAACTGACGCTTGGGCCTGGGGCCAGAGGTCATGGTGCCCAATAGTCCAAAACTCATCCCATCCAAGACTCACTCAGTTCACAGCCTCCCACACCCAGTAGCTTTACTCTCTGCACCTACACTAAATGCCTCAACACATGGACCCTATAGTACTCCAATGGGCGAACACCCCAACACTCTACCTGTAAACACCTAGTGCTCCAGCATCTAAAACCTCGGGCCCCCCGCCAGCCAACACTCAACACATTGATCCTGCAATACTCAAACAAGGCAGTACTCTTTTACCCAAAATATAGTACCAATGGTCAGGGCATGTCATAGTACTCCACTCTAATTCCTTAGTCCCCCACTGTCCAGCATTCAACACCTATTTACCCTGACAGGCCAACACTACAGCACCCAAATACTCAGTACATTCAAAACCTCCACCTCTGCCCAGTGTTCAAGCTCAACACTTGAACAGCCCAACTTTTAACACCATCAGTATTTCAACTTCCCATCAGATAGGCAATATGCACCCAAACAAGATACTGTTCTACACTGAGCCATGCAATGCATGGATATTTCAACATGTTGGATACTCCAACATCCATTATTCCATTGGCCAGCACCTATGACACCTAAACACCCAAGCAACCCAATATATAGATATTCTATTTATTATAAGTAATAAATGATCAGTCTATCCAATGCGTGTTAACCTGGTCTCCACTGGGAAATACTCAGTAAACCAACACCCCAATACTGAAAGAGGCTCACATCCAACACTATACATGGATATTCCATACACAGTACCATTAATGGCCCAACTCTTCACTAGCTGAACCCACCAACAAGGCTCCAGTATTCTGCCAGATGAGTGAGAGGCAGTGTACTTGCACCCATGAAAGCCCACACCTAGCATCCAAATACACTGGCCCTTGGCACATGTGCAGTACCCCAGCATTCAGTATCACAGGCCCCTTTCATTGATAGTTGTAACCTCAACACTCAATGAATTCAGTTCCCTAAGTCTTCACCAGTTAACACTCAACAGATGGTTCCCCCAACATCCTGTATGTCGGCAGCTCTTCTATTGCATGGTACACAACCACCTGAATTCTAGTACTCTCACACCCCAAATCGTCTCCATTACCAAAAACTCCATCACCCTGACAGCCCCACTGATTTTATTTTTTTAATGTTTATGTATTTATTTCGAGATAGACAAAGCCAAGCAGGGGAGGGGCAGGGAGACAGGGAGAGGGAGAGAGAGAGAGAGAGAGAGAGGGAGAGAGAATCCCAAGCAGGCTCTGCGCTCTCAGTCCAGAGCCTGTTGTGGGGCTTGAGCTCACCAACCGTGAGATCATGACCTGAGCCGAAACCAAGAGCCGGATGCCTTACTGACTGAGCCACCCAGGTGCCTCCCCACCCACGCACTGATTTTCTTTTTTTTTTTTTAAATACTGTATTTATTTTTGAGAGAGAGAGACAGACAGCATGAGCAGGGGAGGGTCAGAGAGAGACGGAGACACAGAATCCGAAGCAGGCCCGAGGCTCTGAACTATCTGTCAGCACAGAGCATGATGCGGGGCTCGAACCCACGAACCGTGAGATCATGACCTGAGCTGAAGTCGGACGCTTAACTGACTGAGCCACCCAGGCGCCCCCCATGCACTGATTTTCTGAGCCTCTTGCGTGTCTGCCCTCCAGCTGAGGCTGGGTTCTGAGGATGTGGTCAGTGGCTCGGATCTACCCAACCTCCCCACAGGTGGGAGGACCGCCCAGACTTCCAGGCTGTGGAGCAGCGCATGCGGACCTACTATTACAGCTTGGCGAGCAAGGCTGAGGGGGCCCCAGGGCCTGGAAAGGGAGCGGAGACTGCTCCTGCCTGAGCGCCAGCCTGCCTGGGGCCTGCGAGCCTCGATGCCCCAGCTTCAGCCCCACCCCGGGACCTCCAGTCTGGCTCGGTCACTTCTGCTTTCCTGCCCAAACCAGCTGGGCTGTCTGTAGTAAGGCAGGCAGCTGACACCTCAGGGTAGTACTGACCTAGCTCTCCCCACCTGGTCACCCGTCCTCTCTGGCTGGGGGAGGAGGGAGGGCCCTGGGAGGCTGGGGTTGCATAGCCTGCTCTTGGGCTGGTATCTACTGGGGATCCCTGAGCTGAGGGAGCATTGCTTGCAGTAAGCACCCTCCTTCCTCTGGCGCCTGGAGGGGAAGACTCTGGCAATTCTCAGGTGGCAAGACCTCAATCATTTAAATAAACTCGGCTTCTCTCTTGTTTGAGTCTCTCATCTTTTCTGCCGTGAGAGGGTGGAGGGTGACCAGGAATGGGGGTGGGTCATTGGAAGGGGTCAATGAGAAGTGCCTGAGCACAGCCTTTGTGTGGTCCTGGACGTGGGCCCCAGGGTCTGGGCATCTGGTTTTCCCACTTCTCTGCCCTGGGGACATCTTTGTGTGAGGAGCTGTGGCAGAGTTGGGGGACTGAGGTAGGCACACTGCTGGGCCTCAGCTTCCCTGTCTTTGTGGATTGTGTGAGATGGGCGCCCTCCATGCCGGCTGCCTGTTAGCATCACCTGGAACGATTTTCACAAACACCAATCACCGCTCCCCCACGCCCCAATACGGGTGCATCTTAAAGTGTCTTCAGGTGATTCTATCACCTAACACTCTACTCAACGGCCCCACCTTCTTCCCTGGAGACAGAGAGTCACAGCCGGGACCTTCATCACCTAGTGTCCCAAGTGCTGGCTTAGTCCTGCTAAGTCCTGTCCCCAAGCTCTTGCTGCTCCAGTTTCCCCACGTGGAAAATTGAGATGTTGGAGCATAGAACCCACCAGGTCAGGTGAAATGGAGCCAGGCTTCTGCACTTCTTTTCTGAACTTGCTTCCCTTTGCTCAGCTGTGACTGGCCCCATCCCCAGTTCCCAGCCATTGCCTCATTCTCTTGGCTTGGCCCGCTAGAGCGACTGCCTCAAGGGCAGCCATGAAACCCACTCAGAGCCAGGGAAAGGCAAGGAGATATTCTGTGGCTTCTGGGAAGGCAAGTTTTTTCTTTTTGTGGCTGTTTTGTGGAACTATGGGGGAAGGATGGGGGTTTTATCTGCTGTGTGGCGTGGGAACATGAGGTCAGGTGGGTGACGCCGGTGAGAAAACCCCAGAGCTAGGACATTGACATTGAAATTATTAACTTAGGTACAGACTTTAACTGGTTTCACCATTTACTGTTGAATTTTAATAACATATGTAAGCCTCATATTAGCATATTCTTAAATGAAATTTGTACTCCATATGGAAAGTAATTCAGAGAACCCCCGGCTGTGCCGTCAACCCCGGGCACACCAAGACTCTTGGTTATGTACGTTCATTTGCAGAGCAAGCCTGGAATCGTTGGGAGTTGTTTGAGGGTCCCCAAGCCCTGGGAGACCAGCTCTTCCTGTGTTTAGATTCAAAATAGACAGACACCGATTGTAAAGATAAACACATGAGCTTGAATTATTTTGTCCTTCTGGGTGACCATTTGGAGATTTTGTGATTACAATTTAAAATAGTGAAGACTTGAAGCCACAACGTGTAAGACTTTTAGTTGGTAAATATGTGAGCTATAAAAACTGAATTTGAACAAAACCATTAAGATTCCAGCATTGGTTTTCAAAGTCAAGAAAATATTACATTAATGGTGACATTCTGTGGCTTCCCGAACTGTAGTGTTGGCAGATATTTCAGTTTTATTAAAGTTTGCCAACAAGGCAGGGCGTCTGGGTGGCTCAGTCGGTTAAGCGTCCAGCTTCGGCTCAGGTCATGATCTTGCGGTCTGTGGGTTGGAGCTCCCTGTCCGGCTCTGTGGTGACAGCCAGCTCAGAGCCTGGAGCCTGCTTCAGATTCTGTGTCTCTCTCTCTGATCCTCCCCTGCTCACGCTCTCTCTCTCTCTCTCTGAGAAGTAAATTAAAAAAACATTAAAAAAATTTTTTAAAAACTTTGCTAACAAGTTACTGGATAATTACATAATTACATAAAGTGTTTCTGAGTTTCTTTTATGGTCATCATTACTATTTCATTTTATGATTGTTGCTGAAAATTATTTTATAGGAAGGGGGTGTTAAAAATCCCCTGAGTGTCAAATACACTGGGAACGTGTGCTGGCAATAAATGTGGAATGAACCAATTAAAGAAAGTGTGATTCCATATAGGTACCACCAGGTGCCGCTGTTCTCCAAGCCAACGTCTCTCAGTTCCTCAAATCTGGTCCTAGCTCCTGTCCAACGTTTGGACATCTCTTCTCAGGCTCCATCCTGGTCCCCAAGACCCAACTTCTGTCCCCAGCAATCCACTCACTCCAGAACCACTTGCAGGGTCTTTCCTACCAGCAGCTCTGACCAAGTCCCTCTACCTTCTTCCAGAGTTCCCCGAACATATCCATTCTGACTCTTAATCTCTGGGTTTTTGCTTTTACTGTCTCCTTTGCCTGAGATTCATTTCTTCTTCATTAAACAAATTATTACTTGATAATTTGAAATGTTATAACTTGTCAATTTAAGGTGTAGAGCATTTTACTTTGGTATATATATATATATATATAGTATATATATAAATTATAAACATTGTATCACATTACATCACAGTACAGTGTTACTGACTATATACATTATCCTGTGCATTAGATATCTATGGCCATTTTACTACTGGTTGTAAGCTTCTACTCTTAAACACCATCAGTCATATTCCTCTGCACCCTAACTGGAAATCACCATTTTATTCTGTTCTTTACAGGTTTGATTTTTTTTTTTTTTTAGATTCCACATATAAGTGACATCGTTAGTACTTGTCTTTCTCTGTCTGAATTATCTTGCTTAGCATGATGTGCTCAAGGTCCATCCATGTTGTCACAAATGGTGTCTTGGAGTGTAGTTAGTGGAGCTCAGTTTCCCCTACATCTTTCTGTCTTCATTTCTTGTTCTCCCTGTTTTGTTCACTGTCTATTTTTGTCCGTCTCTGTCTGGCTGTCTCCATCTGTACTTCTCCTTTCCTGAACCTCCAGACCTCACTTCCATTCAAATATGTATTGAGCACTTACTGAGAAGACTAGCCTGGTATGAAGGGGAGGGACTGAGGGAAGTAGTTTCTGATATTTGCTTGCTTACCTTCCTATGATGAGCAGCTCATCACCTACCAAGGCAACCCAAGCTGGTTAGTGAGGTAGCATTCTTTCAATTGCCAACCCCAAACCGGATCTTCACCCCTTTCTCCATGGTCCCAAGACTACACAGAACTCACCTCTTTCTCCAAAAAGAGATTTTACTCTTCCTATATAAAGCTGCAATGTGCCTATTCTGGAAATGTGTCATGAATAACATAGACCACTGAGTAACCAGTGCTGTGATGGTGGAAGCCAACAGGGCTCTGGGTGTTCAGAAGAGACTCTTGACCTAGCTGAGGAGGGGTCAATCTGGTGGGCTTCCTGTAGGAGGTAACATATAAGCTGAGTCTCTGTAGGGTGAGTGAGATGTGGTTGGGGAAGAGGTGAGCAAAGTGTTCTAGGCAGAAGGAAGAGCATGTAGAGGTGAGAGAACAGGCTTTTGGGAACCCAAATCGGTTTTGAGTGGCTTTAGAGCATTGTGTTTCAGTGAAGCTGCTGAGGTCAATAAAGGGATAATGGGGAACCTGGAGCAGTGATCTTTGTGGGAGACAAGTGGCACCTTTTTCTTTTGTATTTCCTAGGGGCTTGCTGGGAAGCAATTTATACTGTCTCCCCTCTCCCTGCCCCCTGGTTCCAGATACATGGCTGCATTCTTCCTAGCATAGGTTTTTTTTTTTTTTTCTTAAGTTCTTTTATTTGAGTGTAGTTGACACACAATGTTACATTAGTTTCAGGTATACAACATAGTGATTTGACAAGTTTATATGTTCTGCTGTGTGGAGTGTGGCTACCCTCTGTCACCATACAATACTATTACAGTATCATTGACTATAGTCCTGATACTGCGCCTTTTATTGCTGTGACTTAACTGTTTCATAGCTGGAAGCCTGTATCTCCCGCTCCCCTTCACCCATTGTGCCCCTCCCCCACCCTCCTCCTCTCTGGCCACCATCGGTTTATTCTCTGTGTTTATAGGTCTGCTGCTGCTTTTTGTTGTTGTTGATTTTTTTTTTTTAGATTCCATATATGAGTGAAACCATATGGTATTTGTCTTTCTCACCCTGACTTCTTTCATTTAGCGTAATTCCCTCTAGGTTCATCCATGTTGTCACAAATGACATGATCTCATTCTTTTTTATGTCTGTGCAATATTCCTGTGTGTGTGTGTGTGTGTGTGTGTGTGTGTGTGTATGTGTATGTATGTATGTATGTATCACATCTTTCTTACCCATTTTTCTATTGCTGGACACTGAGTTGCTTCCATATCTTGGCTATTGTAAATAATGCTGAAATAAACATAGGAGTGCATCTATCTGTCTTTTTGAATTAGTGTTTTCATTTCCTTTGGGTAAATACCCAGTAGTGAAATTATTGGATCATATGGTGTTTCTATTTTTAATTTTTTGGGGGAAACCGCTATACTGTTTTCCACAGCAGCTGTACAAATTTACATTCCTACCAACTGTATGAGGGCTCCCTTTTCTCCACATTCTCACCAACATTGTTATTTCTTGTCATTTTGAATTTTGCTATTTTGACAGGTGTTAAGGCGATAGCTCATTGTGGTTTTGATTTACATTTCCTGGATGACTAGTGACGTTGAGCATCTTTTCATGTGTCTGTTAGTTACCTGTATGTCTTCTTTTGGAAGTAAGTCTGTTCAGGTCCTTTGTCCATTTAAAAGTCAGATTGTGTGTGTGTGTGTGTGTGTGTGTCAGGTGTTGAGTAGTATAGCTTCTTTATATATTTTGGATATTAACCCCTTATCAGATTATGTCATTTGCAAACGCAAACATCTCCTATTCAGTGGGTTGCCTTTTTGTTTTGTTGTTGTTTTCTTCACTGTGCAAAAGCTTTTTATTTTGGTGTGGTCCCAGTAGTTGAATTTTGCTATTTTTCTTGTCAGAGGAGACAGATCTAGAAAAATGTTGCTATGGCCAATGTCGCAGAAATTACTGACTATATATTCTTCTAGAAATTTTATGGTGTCAGGTCGCACATGTGGGTCTTTAATCCATCCTGAGTTTATTTTTTGTATGGGGTTAGAAATTAGTCTATTTTTTTTTACATGTAGCTGTCTAGTTTCCCTACACCGTTTATTGCAAAAATTGCATTCTCCATTGTATATTCTTGCCTCCTTTGTCATAGATTAATTGACCATATAAGCATGGGCTTATTTCTGGGTAGTCTATTCTGTTCCATTGATCTGTGTGTCTATTCTTTTTTTATTTTTTCAAAAAAATTTTAATGTTTTTTATTTATTTCTGAGAAAGAGAGAGAGACAGAGAGACAGTGTGAGTAGGGGAGGGTCAGAGAGAGAGGGAGACACAGAATCCAAAGCAGTCTTCAGGCTCTGAGCTAGCTGTCAGCACAGAGCCCGATGAAGGGCTCAAACCCATGAACCGTGAGATCATGACCTGAGCTGAAGTCTGACGCTTAATCAACGGAGCCACTCAGGCGCCCCGCTGTGTGTCTATTCTTGTGTCCATACTATACTGCTTTGATTACTACAGCTTTGTGGTATGTCTTGAAATTTGGAATTGTGATACGTTCTACTTTGTTTTTCTCCCTTGATACTGCTTTGGCTATTTGGGGTCTTTGGTGGTTTCATACAAATTTCAGTATTATTCTAGTTTTGTGAAAAATGCAGTTGGTATTTTGATAGGAATTGCATTGAATCTTTAAGATTTCTTTGGGTACTATAGGCATTCAAACAATATTCTTCCAGTCCATGAGCATGGAGTATCTTTCTCTTTGTGTCCTCTTTAATTTCTTTTATCAGTGTTTCATAGTTTTCAGAGTACAGTTCTTTCACCTCTAGGCATTTTATTCTTTTTTGGTGAAATTGTACATGGAGTTGCTTGCTTAATTTATCTTTTGTTACTTTGTTGTTAGTGTATTAATTGCTACTATTTCTGGGTGTTAATTTGTATCCTGCAATTTTACTGAATTCTTTTATTCTAATAGTTTTCTACGTATAGTATCATGTCATCTACAAATAGTGATAGTTTAATTTCTTATTTACCAATACAGATGCCTCTAATTACTTTTTCTTGTCTGATTGCTGTAGCTAGAACTTTCAGTACTATGTTGAATACAAGTGGTGAGTGTAGATATTCTTATCCTGTTCCTGAGCTTAGAGGAAAAGCTCTCATTTTTGCTATTGAGAAAGATGTTAGCTGTGGGTTTTTCATATATGGCCTTTATTTTGTTGAGGTGTGTTTCCTCTAAACTCAGTTGTTGAGAGTTTTATCATGAGCAATGCTGAATTCCGTCAAATTCTTTTTCTGCATATATTGAGATGGCTGTATGATTTTTATCCTTCGTTTTATTGATATGGTGTATCACATTGATTAATTTGTGAATATTCAACTATTCTTGCATCTTCAGAATAAATCCCATTTGATTGTGGGGAATGATCCTTTTAATGTATTGTTGGATGTGATTTCCTAATATTTTGTTAAGGATTTTTATATCTATGTTCATCAGGGATATTGGCCTGTAGTTTTGTTTTTTGTAGTATCTTTGTCTGGTTTGTTATCAAGGTAATGCTGGACTCATAGAATGTATTTGGAAGATTTACTTCCTCTTCTATTTTTTGAAATATTTTGAGGAGACTAGATATTTACTCTCCTTTAAATGTTGGTAGAATTTACCAAGTTCTGGTCCTGGATTTTTATTTAATTTTTTAAATCCAGGTTAGTTAACATATATTGTAATAATGGTTTCAGGAGTAGAACTCAGTGATTCATCACTTTCATATAATACCCAGTGATCATTCCACCAAGTGCCCTCCCTAATTCCCATTACCAGTTAGCCCATCCCCCACCCAACACCCCTCCAGCAACCCTCAATTTGTTCTCTGTATCTAAGAGTCTCTTATGGTTTGCCCCTCTCACTCTCTCTCTCTATCTTACTTTTCCTTCCCTTCCCTTAAGTCCATCTGTTTTGTTTCCTAAATTCCACTTATGAGTGAAATCATATGATATTTATCTTTTTCTGACTGACTTATTTCACTTAGCATAATACACTCACTCTAGTTCCATCCACATTGTTGCAAATGGCATGATTTCATTCTTTTTGATTGCTCAGTCGTATTCCACTGTGTGTGTGTGTATCTTTGTATATATCTTTATATAAAGATATATAAATCACATCTTCTTTATCCATTCATCAGTTGATGGACATTTGGCTCTTTCCATAATTTGGCTATTGTTGATAGTGCTGCTATAAACATTGGGTGCATGTGCCCCCTTGAATCAGTGTTTTTATACTGGATTTTTTTGGATAGTTTTTTGATTACCGATTAAACTTTATTACTAGTAATCAATCTGTTCACATTTTCTATTTCTTCTTGAGTCAGTTTTTGAAAACTGTGCTTCTAGGAAGTTATCTATTTCTAGGTTGCCTAGTTGGCATATAATTTTTTTGTACTGTTATAAACCTTTCTACTTCTGTGGTGTCAGTTGTTACTTCTACTCTCTCATTTCTGATAGTATTTGGGTCCTTTCTTTTTTTCTTAATGAGTCTGCCTGAGGGTTTATCAGTTTAGTTTGTGTTTTCAAAGAACCAGGTCTTGGCTTTGTTGAGTTTTTAAATTGTTTTTTTAGGGGATGCCTGGGTGGCTCAGTCAGTTAAGTAACCAACTTCAGCTCAGGTCAAGATCTCACGGTTCTTGGGTTTGAACCCTGAATCAGGCTCTGTGCTGACAGCTCAGAGTCTGGAGCCTGCTTCGAGTTCTGTGTCTCCCTCTCTGCCCCTCCCCCATTTGTGCTCTGTCTCTGTCTCTCAATAATAAATAAACAAGCAAATACATACATACATACATACATACATACATACATACATACATACATACATAAAATAGTCTTTTAGTCTCTATGTCATTTATTTCTGCTTTGATCCTTATTATTTTCTCCCTTCTACTCACCTTGGACTTTGTTCTTCTTTTTCCACGTTGCTTAGGTTTAAGTTTAGATTATTTATTTGAATTTTTTTTTTGTTTCTTGAGGTAAGCCTGTATCATTATATCCCTCAGAACTGCTTTAGCTGTGTCCCAAAGAATTTGCATTATTGTGCTTTTATTTTCATTTGTCTCTGCGTATTTTTAAAACATTTCTTCTTTGATTGCTTCATTGACCCATTGGTTGTTTAGTGTCATGTTGTTTAGCCTCCACATGTTTGTGTCTTTTCTAGTTTTTTCTTGTGAATGATATCTAGGTTCATACTGCTGTGGTCAGAAAAGATGTATGGTATGATTTCAGTCTTCTTAAATTTATTGAGACTTGTCTTGTGGCCTACCGTGTGGTCTATTTTGGAGAATGTTCCATGTACACTTGAAAAGAATGTGTATTCTGTTGATTTGGAGTGAAATGTTCTTTAAATACCTGTTATCTCCATAGAGCCTAATGTTTCATTCAAAGACACTGTTTCCTTATTGATTTTTCTGCATGAATGATCTATCCATTGATGTAAGTGTACTAGGGGTGTTAAAGTTCCCTACTATTATTTTATTGCCATCAATTTCTCTCTTTATGTCTGTTAGTATTTATTTAGGTATTCCAGTATTGGGTGCATAGATATTTACAACTGTG
Source organism: Proteles cristata cristata (assembly GCA_017311185.1). NCBI lineage: Eukaryota > Metazoa > Chordata > Mammalia > Carnivora > Hyaenidae > Proteles > Proteles cristata. The sequence goes on from JAESUZ010003943.1 coordinate 2,348,721, forward strand.
ATATCCTCTTATTGAATTGATCTCTTTGTCATTATGTAGTGCCCTTCTTTGTCTCTTGTTACAGTCTTTGTTTTAAAGTCTATTTTGTCTGATATAAACATTTCTGCCCTGCCTTTTTTTTTTTTACTTCCATTTGCATGGGAAATATTTTTCTATCCATTCATTTTCAGTCTGTATGTATCTTTAGGTCTGAGGTGAGTCTCTTGTAGGCAGAATATAGCTGGGTCTTTTTTTTTTTTTTTTAATTCATTCTGCCACCTTGTGTCTTTTGATTGGAGAATTTGGGTTATTTGCATTTAAAGTAATTATTCTTTTTAATTTTAAAAAAATGTTTTATTTATTTCTGAGAGAGAGAGATGGTTTGAACAGGGGAGGGTCAGAGAGAGAGGGAGACACAGAATCTGAAGCAGGCTCCAGGCTCTGAGCTGTCAGCACAGAGCCCAACACAGGGCTGGAACCCACGAACCATGAGATCATGACCTGAGCCAAAGTCGGACGCTTAACTGAATGAGCCACCAAGGTGCCCCTAAAGTAATTATTGATAGGTATATACTTATTTTCATTTTCTTATTTGTTTTCTGTTTATTTTTGTACTTCTTCTCTATTCCTTATTCTCTTGTTCTCTGTGTGATTGATGCACTTCTGCAGTGTATGTTTGGCTTTCTATTTTTTGTGTGTCTATTATAGGTTTGGGTTTGTGGTTACCATGAGGTTCTTATAAAACATCCTAAGTATGCAGCAGTCTAATTAATTTGATGGTCACTTAAGTTCAACCATATTTTAAAAAAACCTTTCTTTTTCCCCCCTCCTCCACATTTTATGTATATGCCATCATATTTTACATATTTTAATTCATAATTTTCCTATATGTAATTGTGGTCGTTTTTTTTCCATTTAAAGAAGTCCTTCTAACATTTCTTGTAAGGCCATTTTAGTGATGATAAACTCTTTTATCTTTTGTTTCTCTGGGAAACATTATATCTCTTTTGAATCTGAATGATAAGCTTACTGGGTTTTAGGTTTTCTCCTTTCAGCGGTTTGAGGATACGCCGCTCTCTTCTGGCTTGCAGTGTTTCTGCTTAAAATCAGCTCATAGCCTTATTTCCCCTTGTACGTAATTTTTTGTTTTTCTGTTGGTGCTTTAAAAATTCTCTTTATCATTAATCTTTGATGTTATAATTGTTATGTGTCTTGGTGTGACCTCCTTGGGCTCATCTTGTTTGCAGCTCTCTGTGCTTCATGGGCCTGGATGTCTATTTCCTTCTCTATTTAGGGAAGTTTTCAGCTATTATTTCTTTTTCTTTTTTAAATTTTTAAAAAATATTTATTTTTGAGAGAGAGAGAAAGAGAGCACTAGTGCAGAAGGGGCATAGAGAGAGGGAGACACAGGATCCAAAGCAGGCTCCAGGCTCTGAGATATCAGCACAGAGCTTGATGTGGGGCTCAAACCCACAAACTGTGACATCCTGGTCTGAGCCAAAGTCCGAGGCTTACCCGACTGAGCCACCCAGGCACCCCTCAGCTATTATTTCTGCAAATGAGTTTTCTCCTCCCTTTCTCTCTCTCTCTTCCTCAGAGACCCCAATAATGCAAATGTTTATTGATTTGATGTTGTCTAAGAGATCCATTAACCTATCATTAAAAGAAATCAATCTTCCAGGGCACCTGGGTGGCTCAGTTGGTTAAGCATCTAACTTTGGCTCAGGTCATGATCTCGTGGTTTGTGAGTTTGAGCCTCATATGGGGATCTGTGCTGACAGCTCAGAGCCTGGAGCCTGCTTCAGATTCTGTGTCTCTGTCTCTCTCTGCCCCTGCCCTGCTCACACTGTCTCTCTTTCTCTCTCAAAAATAAAAAAGCATAAAATAAAAAATTTAAGAAATCAAGCTCCCTCCCGCTTTCTACTATTTATTTATTTTTGAGAGAGAAAGAGTGAGAATGGGGGAGGGGCAGAGAGAAAAGGGAGACAGAGAATCCAAAGCAGGCTCTGCGCTGATGTGGGGCTTGAACTCATGAACCATGAGATCATGACCTGAACCAAAGTCAGACACTTAACTGACTGAACCACCCAGGTAGCCTGTCTGTCTGTCTGTCTCTCTCCCTCCCCTTCCCCTTCCTCTTCCCCTACCCCTTCCCCTACCCCTTCCCCTCCCCCCTCCCCTCCTCTGTTCAGCTTGAGTGCTTTCCATTACCTTGTCTTCTGGATCATTGATTCATTCTTCTCCATCCACTAGTGGACTGCTGATTCCCTTTCATGTATTTTCCTTATTTTCAGTTATTGTATTCTTCAACTCTGGTTCCCTTTAAAAAACAATCTTTTTGTAATGTTTATTTTTGAGAGGTAGAGAGACAGAACATGAATGGCGGAGGGGCAGAGAGAGAGGGAAACACAGAATCTGAAGCAGGCTCCAGGCTCTGAGCTGTCAGCACAGAGCCTGATGCGGGGTTCAAACACACAAACCATGAGATCGTGACTGAGCCAAAGTTGGGCGCTGAACCGGCTGAGCCACCCAGGCGCCCCAACTCTGGTTCCTTTTTACATTTTCTATCTCTCTATTGAAAGTCTCACTGAGTTCTTTCATTCTCTTCTTCAGCCCAGTGAATATCTTTATGATCATTACTTTAAATTCTTTTTTTTTTTTTTTAATGTTTTATTTATTTCTAGGAGAGAGAGAGAGAGACACCGTGAGCAGGGGAGGGTCAGAGAGAGAGGGAGTCACAGACTGAAACAGGCTCCAGGCTCTGAGCTGGCAGTCAGCACAGAGCCCGACGCGGGGCCCGAACCCACGAACTGCAAGATCATGACCTAAGTGAAAGTCGCTTAACCGACTAAGCCACCCAGGCGCCCCTTACTTTAAATTCTTTATCAGGCAAATTGCTTCTCTCTCTTTCTTAGTTTTTCTGAGGTTTTGTCTTGTTTCTTTTGAAGAATATTCCCATTTCGCTTCACTTTCTGTGTTTGTTTCTATGGGTTAGGTGGAATAGCTACTTCTAAATTTGAAGGAATGGCCTTGTGTATGGTCGGTGACTTTGCTGGCCGACTGGAGCTGTGGCTGCCTTGGGCTGGGGGTCCTGGGGTTTTCCACACCGTGGAAACCTACAGTTTCAGGAGAGCTGTAGGTGAAATGGATGCAGATCAGGGCATCCCAGTTTTCTGTGTGCATAGGGCACACTGGCAGGTAGCTGAAGCTGAAGTGGATGCAAACCGGGGTGTTTCCGGGTCTTGGCACAAAGGGTACCATGAAGAGGTGGTGGGAACCGAGGCAGGGTACAGGTTGGGAGGTCCTGGGGCTCTCTGCCAGGACAGCTGGGTGGGCAGCTGAAGCTAAAATGAGTGTGACTCAGTTTGGTTTCTGGGCTCTTTGCACAACATCGGCCCCGGAAGGACAGCTGAAGCCGAATTGGGTGCAAGCTGTGGTGTCCCAAGGTGGCCACTGCTCTGGGTGTTTTGGCCTGACGACTGGAACTGAGGCCAGTGGGGGCGGGTGTGTCCCAGGCTGCTTCACACAGTGGGCGCCTGGTGGAGCGGCTGGATATGAAGCAAATGTCAAACAGAGAGGTTCTGGAGCACTCTACACTGGGGGTGCTCTAGCAAGCTTCTGAAGCCAAAGCGGTGTGGCCTTGGAATGTTCCAGAGTGCTTTGCGCTCCTGTGTCACCTTGGCACAAAGGCTGGGGTTGCAGTGGACGCTAACCAGGGGTACCCTGGTGCGCACCACCCTGTGGACAACTTGGTGGGGTAGGTGGGCTGGTGCGGGCTATGGGCCCAGGGTTCACCGTGGCAAAAAGCTGGTTAGACTGTCCGGACTGCACATTAGTCTGTGCTTGCAAGGTAGGGGGTAGTGTAGACCGTGTCTGTCAGCCCCTGCCATCCAGAGAGCGTTGCAGCAGACCCTCCCCACCGTTTGGTAGAGTTCAACGCAGCTCTTTAATATGCTAATTGCTCTTGTAAACTACAGGTTTTTTTCTTTGCCCAAGGACAGAGGTACCCATTCCTGGTCCCTTAGTACTGTCCTTCCCCACCGCAGTTTGACGAGTTGGGGGTGGGGATTCCCTTTGTTACCGTGTCTCCATCTCTCTTAATGTTCTCTGTGGTCTCTCTATCTTTTGTTGTGCAGAGGAACTGTTTTATAAATAGGTATAATTTGATGTGTTCCATGGAAGAGGTGAGTTCAGGGTCTTCCTATAATGCCATCTTGGACCAGAACCCCTACCATTGTGTTTTATCATTTAAAAAATCTTTTCAAACTTCAATGGGAAAAATCATATTTCATTGTGTGCATGAAGAGAAATTAGCATTTCTCCTTGTAAGTGGCATGGCTGAACAATGTTTTCAGATGTGCCTTTGCGTATTATGAGGCCTCTCACCCACCAGAGAATACAGAGCATCTTAGGAACAAAAGAAAAGCTCTCCACGTGGGTGGGAAGTGATATGGCAGTTTTCCTACTCTCCTTTGATTTATCTTTTTTCCCCTCTCCTTTTATGTCCCTTCACAGTTTAAAATTTTTCTCTTCTCTGTTGGAGTCTGGGGTCCCCTGTGCCTATTGCTTTGTCCTTATCCGGGGCTGTCTTTGAGCTCAAAGGACAGAGCTGTGAAACCCCAGGAAGGTATTCCGTGTGAGAAAGTTCTGATGTGCTACATAAATTTCCCATTTTAATTCTCAAAACGTCTGTCTGTGGTGGATGATGCGATTTGAAGCGAGATTGGGGAGCAAATGGCTAAGAAGGACTTCTGAGACGTTTTTGGTGCAAAAAGGTTAATTTTATTATACCACGGGCATGGGACCTGTGGGTAGAAAGAGCTGCCCTGGGGTTGTGAGGAGTGACTGATTATATACCTTTAAGTCTGTGGAGGGAGGGGGGATAGAGATAAAGTAAGTTTCTAAGAAATTTCTGTGTGCTGAGAGCAGGGTCTTACAGGACCCTGAAGATTTAGCTATTGTCAGGATAAGGTGGCTTTTAGTTTTTAATAAAATGTAACATTAAGGCATTGAGGCAGCCATAAACTCCTTGAGGACTGTTACCTGATTCATCTTCTGTTTCCTTGAGTCTACTATTTATTCTACCTAGTGTATTTTAAATTTCGTTTATTGTATTCTTCATGTTCAATTAGTTCCTTTTATCTCTTTGCTAAGTATCCCACCGATGTCTGCCATTCTTCTTAAATCCAGTGAGTATCATTATGATTAGTACTTTAAATCCTCTATCAGGCATAGTACTGATTTCCATTTTGCTCAGGTTTCTTGCTGTTATTTTGTCCTGTTCTTTCATTTGGGACATATTCCTCTGTCTCCTCATTTTGTCTAGCTTCCTGTGTGTGTGTTTCTCTGTGCAAGGAATGTCAGCTACGTCATCTGCTCTAGAAAATAATGGCTTTGCGAAGAAGAGGTCCTGTAGTGCCCTGCAGCGTCCTCTGCACACCACAACCTGGCACTTGAGAGGTGTCTCTTATGTGTGATGTGTGTACCTTTCTGTTTTAGCTGAGCCACTTTTTCCTCTAGTCCAGTCATCTGCAATGGCTTTCCTTGCCTCTTATGGGCAGTGTTTGATCCTTGTGGTGTCAGTGGGCCAGTCTGAGGATGCCTCGGGCTTGTGTTGAGGCAGACCAGGCATTTTCTAGAGATACAGTAGCACCAAACTGCAGGATGCTTTCCCTGTTTGGTCCCCTGAGAAGCTTTCACTGGTGAGTGGGGTCTGCAGTAAGACCCGTTGACTGCCTCCAATCCACTGCTGGCACCACAGTGACTAATGTGTGTGGTTATGTTTCTCTCTGGGGCAGGAGTCTCTCTGCAGTGGTCCTGGCCCCTGCAGTGGCTGTTGGCACAGTGCCAGGCTTACGGCACTGCTTTGGATGGAGTCTGGCCCAGAGCATATTGGGGGGCGGTGGTGGGGTGGTGTGGTGGGCCAAGGCATTAGCCAGTTTGTATGCCACAGGTCTGCTGTGGGAGTGGTCTTGCAGCAACACGATGGAGGCAAGTCTGTCCGGAGGGGGTGGGTCTGGTGAAAGTGACCTGGAGGGGCGGAGGGGCAGGAGGCTGTGTTAGCCAGTTAGGTAGCAAGTATTGGCACACTGCTGGTTCCAACAGGTGGACATGTGGTTATGCTGCATGGCAAGGGGTGGGGGGAATGGCACCTGCCAGCTTCTTCCTTCCTGTTGGCAAATCCCAGTAATCTCTGTCCCTCCAGGACATGCTCTAAGAGTAGCAAGTAACTCTCCCTCCTGTATGCCCAGGAGGTTTTTAAACTGCTGCTTCTGCACCGTATCCCATGGGCTGTTTGTTGTGCTGTCTAACGGGGGGTGGGGGGGGGGGAAATTCAATTTCCTCTCGCCCTCCTAGCTCTCCCAGAGTTGAGCCTGCTGATTTTTAAAATTCCACATTTTAAGTCCTGGATATATGAACTCTTGAATTGAGGCCCCTCTGGTCTTCAAAGCCAAGTGCTATGGGGATTTATCTTCCCCATGCGGGCTCCCTGGTATGAGGGCCCGTTCCTCTCCCTTCTCCATGCCTGAGGTGTCTCCCTCTTGGGGATGGTCTGCAGGTCCTTTTTCTCCTGACTACTTCTGCTTTTCCTACCCTCTTCAATGTGGTCTCTTCTCTACATTTAATTTTGGAGTTTTTCTGCCAGTCTTTGGGGTTTTTTCTGGGTTATTTACACTGGCTGTGAGTATTATCTAGCTGTATCCATGGGACAAGGTGAGCTTAGGGTCCTTCTTTCCTGGAAGTCCCCAGTACCATATTGTTTTGATTATTACAACTCTAAAGTATATCTCCAAATCTGGGATTGTGATACTCCTAGACTTTTCTTTCTCAAGATTGCTTTGGCTATTTGGGACCTTTTGTGGTTCCATACAAATTTTAGGATTATTTGTTCTAGTTTTGTGAAAAATGTTCTTGGTATTTTGATAGGAATTGCATGAAATCTGTAGATTGCTTTGGATAGTATGGGTATTTTAGCAATATTGATCCTCTGATCCATGTGCCTGGAATATCTTTCCATTTGTGTTTTCTTCAATTTCTTTCACCAGCATTTTATAGTTTTCAGAGTATAGGTCATTCACTTTCTTGGTTAAGTTTATTCCTAGGTATTTTATTACTTTTGGTGCAATTGCAAATGGGATTTTTTTCTTAATTTCTCTTTCAGCTACTTTACTATTAATGTATAGAGAAATGCAACTGATTTCTGTATATTTTTATCCTGCAACCTTACAGAATTTATTTATCAGTTGTAGTAGTTTTTTTGGTATAGTCCTTAGGGTTTTCTATATATAGTATCATGTCATCTACACATAGTGAAAGTATTACTTCTTTCTTACCAATTTAGACGTCACTGTTAGTCTTTACAATGGATCTCAAAGCCACTGGCCTACATTTTAAAACCCAGGTATGGAAAATAGGGGGAGAAGTTTCCAAATTAATGGGTAGCCTATTACCGATCCATTTGGAGAGGGCAATAAAGCAATAAGCATGTGACCTCTCCTCAACTCTCCACTTTCATGTGGTGTAAAATAATCTATGCTGGGCCCATGTGCCTTACTTTTTGATAGTATTAATACAGGGCAATGGCTATGTAAGGAAGATTTGTTCATGAGATTCGTGATGGGGCTCATTCTACCCCAGTCATGGTGGGGAACCAGTTTCTTATAATTGAGGTATTATTGCACAATTTGTAATAATTGATGAAAACCTGCCACTTTGCAGGTTTTATTTGATCAAGAGAGGCTTTTTTTTTAAACATTTATTTATTTTTGAAAGACAAGAGTGTGAGTGGTGGAGGGGCAGAGAGAGAGGGAGACAGAATCCGAAGCAGGCTCCAGGCTCTGAGCTGTCAGCACAGAGCCCAATGCGGGGCTCGAACCCTCAGACTGCAAGATCGTGACCTGAGCTGAAGTTGGGTGCCGAACCGACTGAGCCACCCAGGCACCCCTGGAGAGGCTTATTTTTTCAAAAAGAATGAGATCTCACTATTTGCAACCGCATGGATGGATCTAGAAGGTATAATGCTAAGTGAAATAAGTCAGATAGAGCAAGATCTATACCATATGATTTCACTCATATGTGGAATTTAGGAAACAAAACAAACAGACAAAGAAAAAAAAAAAAAAGGGAAAACCAGACCCTTAAATACAGAGAACAAGCTGGTGGTTGCCAGAGGGGAGGTGGGTGGGGGGATGGGTGAAATAGGTGAAGGGATTAAGACTACATTTATTGTGATGAGCACTGAATAATGTATAGAATTGTTATATTAGTTTCACACAGTAAAATATAGTAATTTAACACTATGTTAACCATACTTCAATAAAAAATTAAAATTAAAAAAAAACATCAAGACACTTTCTTTTTCCTTCCCTAATTTCTTGTTCTGATTTTCCTCAGGTGAGAAAGAAAGAGGAAAAGAACTAAGAAAACACAATTGTGATCGTGAAAAGTCAGTAGTGTTTTCTGCCCCTCCAGGGGGCTGGTCTAGCGAATGCCCTGCACAGTGTCTCTGCAGCAGAAATATGCCAGGGTCCTTTTCTCATCGATAGTTGTACTAGACTGACCCCTGGTGGCCATTGTGTCTGGCACAAAGACATTCTGCAGGTTGTGGCTGATTCTCCCCACCCTGTCCACTTCTATAACTAGTTCAGTGGAATTTCCTCATGAGGATGTTCTCAGTATCCAGTAGGTTCTCTCCAGAGTTCATGCCACTTCTAAAATAATTTTTTAAAAATATTTTTACATTTATTTATTATTAAGAGACAGAGAGAGACAGAGCACGAATGGGGGAGGGGTAGAGAGAGAGGGAGACACAGAATCCAAAGAAGGCTCCAGGCTCTGAGCAAACTGTCAGCACAGAGCCTGATGCGGGGCTTGGACCCATGACCCACGAGATCATGACCTTTAACTGACTGAGCCACCCAGGTGCCCGTAAAATAAATGTTTGATTCCAATTTTATAAAATGTATATATTTGCAGCACTGTTGGGCCACATTTTCTGTGATTTCCTTCATATAAAATTTCTCCTGAAAATTAGAACCACGGATCTCCCTTCCCCCCGCTCCCTCCCCCCTCTCCTCTGAGACCATGAGAATATACTGATTGTGATCTCATTTGTCCTCATTAGGTTGACTGATGTGTCTCTGAAGGTTTAGTTTGGGAATACATTTGTAAAGGAAGTATTGCTTATGGTGACCGTACATTTCCTATTAAAAGCAGAGGGTTAGAAGAGAATGTGCAGTAAATCTGCCTTTGGGGGGGTGGGGACAGGAGGATGGAGTTGGGGTAGAGGAGGGGTGTGCTTTTCTCAAAAGGGCAATTATAGGGGAAGGAGAAGGGAATGATGGAAGACAGTGGGTCATTCTCAGCAGCAGCAGCAGCAGCAAGCCCTGGGGTTCTGGGCGGGCCATGCACCGTCAAGGGCTCAGGTCTGCAGATATTTTCAATAATGGCAGTAAAGTCATGACTGCAAACACAAGTTCAGAAATGAGAGGGTCACTTAGGGTAAAATAATTAAGTTACAGAAGAATGCTGGATGTGTTAAAATTTGCAAGCCCCCACTAGCTAATTAGAGAAGAAGATGGGAGTTGATGGGCGTAGATTGCTGATGCAGCCTTTTCTTTCCAGAAAAAAATGGGTGGTGGGTATGGGCCAGGAGGATCCCTCAGACTATGTAGGGTGAGATACCTTACCCAAACCCAGTACCTCTAAGAAACCTACCCTGGGGGGCGCCTGGGTGGCTTAGTCGGTTAAGCGTCGGACTTCGGCTCAGGTCATGATCTCGCGGTTCGTGGGTTCGAGCCCCGCGTCGGGCTCTGTGCTGACTGCCCGCTCAGAGCCTGGAGCCTGTTTCAGAATCTGTGACTCCCTCTCTCTCTGACCCTCCCCTGCTCGTGCTGTCTCTCTCTCCTAGAAATAAATAAAACATTAAAGAAAAAAAAAAAAGAAACCTGCCCTGGCTTTGTGGTCACGTGGTTTTCTGATAGGGACTGAAGCAAGAACCATCCAGTGTCTGCTGTGGACCCAGGTGTGTGGTGAAGGATGGTCAAGTGCAGGGGGCAGGGCCAAGTGAGGTGGCAAGGGGCTCAGAGCATGCCAGGTCTGTGGTCCATTCCTACTGCCGGTATTAGTTAAGTCCCCTGGAAAGTTTGATTTTCAAAGGCTTAACACTTGACATGCCCTTGGAATAACTTATCACAGTGGCCAATAAGAATAGGAAGTGCTGCCATTTACTTATTTATTTTGAAAAATGGAGTTGAGATATAATTGACATAAAACATTAGTTTCAGTTGTACAACATAATGATGTGATATTTGGATATATCACAGAATGATCACAATGTCTCATTAATATCCATCACCATATTTTTTGCCCTATAAATGAGAATATTTAAGATTTGTTCTCTCAGCCACTTTCAGATATATATTCCACTATTGCTTACTATAGTCACCATGTTGTGCATCGCATCCCACGTTGTTTATTTTGATCCCCCTTCACCCATTTCAGCCCCAACCACCAGTTGATTCTCTTTATCTGTGAGTTTGATTTTTTGTTTTATTAAAAGTTTTATTTATTTTTTTAATTTTTTTAATGTTTTTATTTATTTCTGAGAGAGAAAGAGAGAAAGCGTGAGCAGGGGAGGGTCAGAGAGGGAGACAGAATCTGAAGCAGGCTCTAGGCTCTGAGCTAGCTGTCAGCACAGAGCCTGACGCGGGGCTCGAACCCACAAATGGTGAGATCATGACCTGAGCCGAAGTCGGACCCTTAACCGACTGAGCCACCCAGGCGCCCCTGTTTTATTAAAAAATTATTGTTATTCAAGTAAAATTAATATACAGTGTTACATTAGTGTCAGGTACAAAAATAATGATTTAACAATCTTATACATTTATTAATGTTCATCAGTCAGTGTACTTTTAATCCCCTTTCTATCACTAATCCCCCATCAGCATCACCTCTGGCAACCACCAAGGTGTTCTCTATATTTAAGAGTCTGTTTCCTTGTTTGTCTCTTTGTTCTTTATTTGTTCATTAAATTCCACATGAATGAAAGCATGTGGAATTTGTCTTTCTCTGACTTTTTCCTGTTAGCATTATACCCTCTAAGTCCATCCATGTTGCTGCAAATGGCAAGATTTCCTTCTTTTTATGGCTGAGTAATATACCATTATGTGTGTGTGTGTGTGTGTGTGTACACATCACATCATCTTTATCCATTCATCTCTCAATGGACACTTGGGCTGCTTCCATATCTTGGGTATTGTAAATAATGCTGCAGTAAACATGGCAGTGCATATAGCTTTTTGAATTAATGTTTTCACTTTCTTTGGGTAAATATCCAGTAGTGGAATTACAGGATTACAGAGTAATTCTATTTTTAACTTTTTGAGAAATCTGCGTACTGTTTTCCACAGTGGCTTCACCAATTTATATTCCCACCAACAGTGCATGAGGGTTCCCTTTTCTCCACATCCTTGCCAACACGTATTTCTCATGTTTTTGACTTTATCCATTCTGACAGGTATAAAATGATAGCATATCTATTGCGGTTTTAATTTTCATTTCCTTAATGGTTAGTGACATTGAGCATCTTTTCATGTCTGTTGGTCATGTGTATGTCTTTTTTAAAAAAAAAGTCTGTTCATGTCTTCTGCCCACTTTGAAATTAGATTTTTGTTTTTTTTGGTGTTGAGTTCTAAAAGCTCTTTATGTATTTTGGTTATTAACCTCTTATCAGATATATCATTTGCAAATAATCTTCTCCTATTCAATAGGTTGCCTTTCAGTTTTGCTGATTATTTCCTTTTCTGTGCAAAAGATTTTTATTTTGGTGTAGTGCCTTTATTTTTATTTCCCTTGCTTAAAGAGACATATCTAGGGGCGCCTGGGTGGCTTAGTCAGTTAAGCGTCCGACTTTCGCTTAGGTCATGATCTCGCGGTTCGTGGGTTCAAGCCCCGCGTTGGGCTCTATGCTGACTGCCAGCTCAGAGCCTGGAGCCTGTTTCAGAGTCTGTGACTCCCTCTCTCTCTGACCCTCCCCTGCTCATGCTGTCTCTCTCTCTCTCCTAGAAATAAATAGAACATTAAAAAAAAAGAGACATATCTAGAAAAATGTTTCTATGGCTGATGTAAAAAAATTCTATGTTTTCTTCTATAAGTTTTATGGTCTCAGGTAGTGCATTTAAGTGTTTAATCCATTTTGAGTTTCTCTTTGTGTATGGCATAAGAAAGTGGTCCAATTTCATTTTTTTGCATGTAGTTGTCCAGTTTTTCCAACACCATTTGTTGAAGAGAATGTCTTTTCCCTATTGCATATCATTGCCTTTTTTGTCATAGATTAATTAAACATGTAAGTATGGATTTATTTTTGGACTCTCTAGTCTATTCCATTGATCTGTGTCTATTTTGTGCCAGCACCATACTGTTTTAACTACTACAGCTTTGTAGTATGTGTTGAAATCTGGGACTGTGATACCTCCAACTTTGTTGTTCTTTCTCAAGATTGGTTTGTCTTTTTGGGGTCTTTTGTGGTTCCATACAAATTTTAGGGTTTGTTTTAGTTCTGTGAAAATTGTTGGTAATTTGATAGGGATTGCATCAAATTTGTAGTTTGCTTTGGGTAACATTTTAACAATATTTGTTCTTCAATCCATGCATGGTATATCTTCCCATTTGTTTGTATCATCTTTGATTTCTTTCATCAATGTTTTATAGTTTTTGGAATACAGGTCTTTCAGGTCCTTGGTTAAACTTATTCACAGGCATTTTTATTGTTGGGCTTTTTTGTTTTTTTGGCGCAACTGTAAAAGGGGTCGCTTTCTTAATTTCTCTTTCTGCTACTTCATTATCAGTGTATTGAAATGCAAGAGATTTCTGTATATTAACTTTGTATCCTTTAACTTTACTGAATTAATTTATCAGCTCTAGTAGTTATTTGGTGAAGTCTTTCAGCTGGTTTTCTCTATATGGTACCATATCATCTACAAATAGTGCAAGTTTTACTTCTCTACCAATCTGGATGTCATTTATTCCCTTTTTTGTCTGATTGCTATGGCTAAGACTTCCAGTACTATATTGAATAAAAGTGGTGAGAGTGAACATTTTGTCTTATTCCTGATCTTGGGGAAAAGCTCTCAAGTTTTCCCATCGAGTATGGTGTTAGCTGTGGGTTTTTTGTATCCAGACTTTATTAACTTATGTTTCCTCTACCACTACTTTGTTGAGAGTTTTTTTCATGAACAGATGTTATACTTTACTAAGTGCTTTTTCTGCATCTATTGATATAATTATATGGTTTTTATCCTTTTTCTCGTAAGTGTGATGTATCATGTTGATTGATTTGTCAATACTGAACCACCCTTGCATCCCTGGAATGAATTGGCTTGATAGCGGTGAATGATTTTTTAAAATGTATTGTTGGATATGGTTTGCTAATATATTTTGTTGAGGATTTTATGTTCATCAGATATTGGCCTGTAGTTCTCTTTTTCTGTAGTGTCTTTATTTAGTTTTGGTATCTGGGTCATGCTGGCCTCGTAGAATGAATTTGTAAGCTTCTTTTTCTAATATTTGTAATAGTTTGAGAAGAATAGGTATTAACTCTTCTTTGAATACTTGGTAGAATTCACCTGTGAAGCCATCTGGTCCAGGACTTTTATTTGTTGGAAATTTTTTCATTACTGATTCAGTTTTATTGCCAGTAATCAATCTGTTCAAAGTTTCATTTCTTCCTGATTCAGTTTTTTTTTAACTCAAGATTTTATTTATTCATACAGATTCAATATATGTTCAAAAAGCATATACATATAAAAATACTATCAGAAAAAAATATAAAAGATGATTATTTCATCTCCGGTTAATAGGATTGAATTTTTTTCTTCTGTTTTGAAAATCCTGTTAACTATAAACATAGCAGTTAAGATTTCTAGATCAGATTCCTGATCTTGGGGAAAAGCTCTCAAGTTTTCCCATTGAGTATGGTGTTAGCTGTGGGTTTTTTGTATCCAGACTTTATTAACTTATGTTTCCTCTACCACTACTTTGTTGAGAGTTTTTTTCATGAACAGATGTTATACTTTACTAAGTGCTTTTTCTGCATCTATTGATATAATTATATGGTTTTTATCCTTTTTCTCGTAAGTGTGATGTATCATGTTGATTGATTTGTCAATACTGAACCACCCTTGCATCCCTGGAATGAATTGGCTTGATAGCGGTGAATGATTTTTTAAAATGTATTGTTGGATATGGTTTGCTAATATATTTTGTTGAGGATTTTATGTTCATCAGATATTGGCCTGTAGTTCTCTTTTTCTGTAGTGTCTTTATTTAGTTTTGGTATCTGGGTCATGCTGGCCTCGTAGAATGAATTTGTAAGCTTCTTTTTCTAATATTTGTAATAGTTTGAGAAGAATAGGTATTAACTCTTCTTTGAATACTTGGTAGAATTCACCTGTGAAGCCATCTGGTCCAGGACTTTTATTTGTTGGAAATTTTTTCATTACTGATTCAGTTTTATTGCCAGTAATCAATCTGTTCAAAGTTTCATTTCTTCCTGATTCAGTTTTTTTTTAACTCAAGATTTTATTTATTCATACAGATTCAATATATGTTCAAAAAGCATATACATATAAAAATACTATCAGAAAAAAATATAAAAGATGATTATTTCATCTCCGGTTAATAGGATTGAATTTTTTTCTTCTGTTTTGAAAATCCTGTTAACTATAAACATAGCAGTTAAGATTTCTAGATTATACAGAAATTAAATCCAAGTCACACTCATTACTGGGAATGGATTTTGGATGAGTTTCTTAAATGTTTTCTCACATGTAAAATATATAGGGTACACAATAGTCAAGCCCTTTGTATCACAGGATTCCTAGATTTGGTAATACGTGTGAAGGGTATTACACAGTATACGACAGTATTATAAACTGAAAAAGGGAATCTTAAAAAACAAACATCTTCAACTGGTGTCCTGTACAGTATGTCAATTATATCCCAGAAATAGGTTGTTAAAATACAGCTTCATGTAGCCTCTCTGATGACTATCCTTTACTTTATCTAAATGTCTACTTTAAGGAGCATCTGAGTGGCTCAGTCCATTAGGCGACCAACTTAGGCTCAGGTCAGGATCTCAAGATTAGTGAGTTCCAGCCCCAGATAGGGCTCCATGCTGACAGCTCAGAGTTTGGACTCTGCTTTGCATTCTGTCTCCCTGTCTCTCTGCCCCTCCCCCGCTCATGCTCTGTCTCTCAAAAATAAACATTAAAAAAAACAAAACAAAACCTTAAATGTCTACTTTTACAGCATCCCAGAAGAAAATGCCATTTTCAACTGAAAAAGCTCACTTTTTCCATTTATTTTTATTTTATTTTATTTTATTTTAATGTTTTATTTATTTCCAGGAGAGAGAGAGAGACAGCGTGAGCAGGGGAGGGTCAGCGAGAGAGGGAGTCACAGACTGAAACAGGCTCCAGGCTCTGAGCTGGCAGTCAGCACAGAGCCTGACGTGGGGCTCAAACCCACGAACCGCGAGATCATGACCTAAGCGAAAGTCGGACGCTTAACCAACTAAGCCACCCAGGCGCCCCTCACTTTTTCCATTTATATTTAGGAGATGATTCTTTCCACCGAAGGCCAGCAAACTAATTTGCATTTTATAAAGTATCTCATACTGAGGCACAGATTCCAAACCATAGTTTGTAGTTGTTGTTGTTGTTTTTTGTTTTTTGAAGCTTCCATCCAAAACATGTTTTATTTCCTCTGTGACCCCGGAAATCTCCTGTATCTGCCTATCAGGATAGAGAAAAAAGGAAACAATATGGCAGAGATCAGACTCTGAAGAATTAAAGAATGTGGAGCCCCAGGGACGCTACATGCAGACCACTGGGTTCCTGTTTGCTATTAAGACTCTGGTCTGAAGGTTCAGTTTTCCTAGAGGTTAGCTTTCCACTTCCGGAACGGAGTCACGGGGATGGCAGCCCTGCGATCTAATTGAAAGGCGGGTCAGGACCTCTTCTTGGTGACACTGAGATGCTAGAGCTGATGGGGATGGGGGGGTGGGGCGGTGACTCGGACACGCCTTGATGGCCTTGATGGCCTCGAAGGCCGCCGCCTGGCGCCCCACCGCGTGGCCGAACTCCTGCTCGGTGAGGTAGGGCCTGCTCAGCCAGTAGTGGTTCTCCACCTCTGTCTCCAGAATAGGGGTTCTGCTTTGCACGGAAAGACACGCAGCGCAGCCGCCGGTGCTTCTCCATCCACTGCCTGCCAGGAATGCTGTTGCGGCGGTATATGTTCTTTTAGGTGTATGTAAGGTTTCTTGAGTTTCCTTGCTTTTTGAGTAGGGGCATATTGTTATAATCTTCCTTAGAATAGTTTTTGCTGCATTGCAAAGATTTTCCCCAATCCACGTTTCTTGTATATAATGTCATACATTACATAATTTTATTTTATAAACCCCTTGACTGGTTTTTATAGAGATCATTGATTTTTCTGTTTTTGCGTTTTAACTTGTGTATTGGTTTTATAAGTGATTGGTACTTTTATTATGTCTGCATTTACCTATGAAATTTTGTCCTTTGATAATTTTTTTAAACTCCCGATTATGGCCACTTCTTTCTATGCAAAGAATTCCCTTTATTTATTTATTTATTTATTTATTTTAAAAAAATATTTTATTTATTTCTAGGAGAGAGAGAGACAGCGTGAGCAGGGGAGGGCCAGAGAGAGAGGGAGTCATAGACCGAAACAGGCTCCAGGCTCTGAGCTGGCAGTCAGCACAGAGCCCGACGCGGGGCTCGAACCCACGAACCGCGAGATCATGACCTAAGCGAAAGTCGGACGCTTAACCGACTAAGCCACCCAGGCGCCCCAAGAATTTCCTTTAATGTTTATTGTAAGTCTGGTTTAGTGAGGATGAATTCCTTTACTTTTGTCTGGGAAACCTGGTCTCTTGTATTCTGAATGAGAGCCTTGCTGATAGTGTATTCTTTGGTTGCAGGTATTTTCCTTTCAGTACTTTGACTATTTCATGCCACTTCCTCTGGCTTTCAAAGTTAATGCTGAATAATGAGCTGTTGCTTTATAGGGTTTCCCTTGTATGTAACTATTTTCTCTTACTCCTTTAGAATTTCTCTCCTTATCACTACTTTTATAATTAATAATTTTAATTATTAGGTGTCTTGGTGTGGACCTCCTTGGGTAGATTTTGTTAGGGGCTCCCTGTGCCTCCTGGATCTGGATGTCTGCTTCCTTTCCAATATTAGGAAAGTTTTCAGCTATTATTTATTCAAATAAAATTTCTTCCCTCCTCCCCTTTTTCTCCTCCTGCTGGGATTCCTATAATGACAGTATTATTATGGTTGATGATGTCACTGAGTTCTCTTAACCTAATCTTTTTTCTTCTCTTGCTGTTTGGCTTGGTTGTACTCCATTACTCTGTCTTCCCTCTTACTCACCCATTCTTAGGCCTCTTCTAATATGTTACTGATTCTGTTCTAAGGCATTTTAAATTTCAGTTATTGAGTTCTCTGTCTCTTATTGGTTCTTTTTTATATTTTCTATATCTTTGTTGAATATCTCACTGAGGTCCTCTGCTCTTTTCTCAAGTCAAGTATTTTAATGACCATTAATTTGAATTCTTTATTAAGTATACTGCTTATACTTGTTTCATTTAGCTATTTTGCTCTTGTTTTGCCTTATTCATTAATTCAGGACATATTTCTTTGTCTCCTCATTTTGTCTAACTCTCTGTGTTTGTTCCTGTGTATTAGAAAGTCATTACATCTCCTGACCTTGAAAGTAGTAGCCTTATGAAGAAGAGGTCCTGTAGTGTCCTATAGCATAGTGTCCTCAGTTCACCAAAACCAGGTGCTTCAGCAGTGTCTTCTAGTTGGGTTGCATGCACCTTACTGTTGTGGTGAAGCCATGTTTGCTTTCAGTCCAGTTGACCACATGGCCCACTTTCCCTATTGTGGCCATGGTTTGGTCCTTATGCTCTTAAGGGGATAATCTGGATCTGCCACGGGCTTCTAGTTGGGCAGGGTCATCAGTCAGACCAGATGCCTGCCCTCAGCCTGCCTCCCATTTCAGGAGTTGCACTGGACTGCAAGGTTTTCTCTCCCTCAGTTGTCACCTGAGAGGGTTTTCAGGTGGTCAGGGCCTGTGGTTCAACCAGATGCCTTCCTCCAATCCATCTGTTGGGCCTGCAGTGACCCTCAACTTCAGATGTCTTTTCACATGCTGCTCCCTGAGAGGTTATTGTTGCTGGATGGGGCCAGCCAGCGGACCAGATGTCTGTCCTCAGTCCATCTGCTGAGCCTGTAGTTAGTTGACCTGGTGTGTGTGGTTATCTTCTCCCTTCCCCAGGGTAGGAGTCCCTTTGGAGTAACACTAGTCCCTTCCCAGACCACTTTCAGGGTGTGTTGCAGCAGGAACCACTTTGGAGGGATGCCTGCTGAGTGGGGCAGGTTAGATGGTATGGATCTACAGGAGAACTCAGAGGCAGGGTGAGTGTTGATGGCAAAGTAGGTACACAGTGTTCTCGCTGGTTCCTTCAAGTGTCTGGGCTATCTAGGCTGGTGTGTGTGGAGGTATAAATGGTGCCTTCCAGCTCTTGTTCTTGGGTAAGTCTCCTAAAGATCTCTGCCCCATTCAGTGTATGTTCTTAGATTAGTAAATAAACTTCCTGCCAGTATACCCAAGGCACTTTTCAAGGGTGTGGTAATCTTTTATCTCATGTATCCATTAACAACTTATTGCAGTTTTAGTTATTTTTACTACTTTTGTTTTTAGCCTTTAGACCAGTTTTATAAGGAATTAACCCACCACATTCACAAGGTTAGATTATTCTGAAATTCACTACATATTTATCTTTACCAATAAAGTTTATACTTTTTTTTCAGTTGTATAATTTTTAAAAATTTATTTATATCCAAGTTCGTTAGCATACAGCGCAACAATTATTTCAGGAGTAGATTTCTTAATACCCCTTATCCATTTAGCCCTTCCCCCCTCCCACAATCCCTCCAGTAACTCTGTTTGTTCTTCATAGTTTAGAGCCTCTTATGTTTTGTCCCTCCTCCCTGTGTTTATATTATTTTTGCTTCCTTTTCCTTATGTTCATCTGTTTTGTATCTTAAAGTCCTCATATGAGTGAAGTCATATGATGTTTGTCTTTCTCTGACTGACTAATTTCACTTAGCACAATACCCTCTAGTTCTATCCATGTAGTTGCAAATGGTAAGATTTGATTCTTTTTGATTGCTGAGTAATACTCCATTGTATCTATATACCACATCTTTTTTAGCCATTCATCTATTGATGGACATTTGGGCTCTTTCCATACTTTGGCTATTGTTGGTAGTGCTGCTATAAACATGGGGGAGCATGTGCCCCTTCGAAACAGCACACCTGTATCCCTTGGATAAATAGCTAGTGGTGCAATTACTGGGTATAGGGTAGTTCTATTTTTAATTTCTTGAGGAATCGCCATACTGTTTTCTAGAGTGGCTGCATCAATTCCCGTTCCCACCAGCAGTGCAAAAGAGATCTTCTTTCTCTACATCCTCACCAACATCTGTTGTTTCCTGAGTTGTTAGCGTTAGCCATTCTGACAGGTGTGAGGTGATATCTCATTGTGGTTTGTATGTCCCTGATGATGAGTGATGTGGAGCATTTTTTCATGTGTTGGTTGGCCATCTGGATGTCTTCTTTGGAGAATGTCTATTCATGTCTTTTGCCCATTTCTTCACTAGATTATTTGGTTTTTTGAGTGTTGAGTTTGATAAGTTCTCCATAGATTTTGGATACTAACCCTTTATCTGATATGTCATTTGCAAATATCTTCTCCCATGCTGTCAGTTACTTTTTACTTTTGCTGATTGTTTCCTTCATTGTGCAGATGCTTTTTATTTCGATGAAGTCCCAATAGTTCATTTTTGCTTTTGTTTCCCTTGCCTCTGGAGATGTGTGGGGTAAGAAGTTGCTGTGGTCAAGGTCAAAGAGGTTTTTGCCTGTTTTTCTCCTCAAGGATTTTGATGGCTTCCTGTCTTATGTTTAGGTCTTTCATCCATTTAGGGTGTAAGAAAGTGGTCCAGGCTCATTTTTCTGCATGTCGCTGTCCAGTTTTCCCAGCACCCCCTGCTGAAGAGACTGTCTTTATTCCAATGGATATTCTTTATTGCTTTGTCAAAGATTAGTTGGCCATATGTTTGTGGGTCCATTTCTGGGTTCTCTCTTCTGTCCCATTGATCTGAATGTCTGTTTTTGTGCCAGTATACCATTTTGATGATTATAGCTTTGTAATACAGCTTGAAGTCTGGGATTGTGATGCCTCCAGCTTTGGTTTTGCTTTGGCTATTTGGGGTCTTTTCTGTTTCCGTACAAATTTTAGAATTATTTGTTCTAGCTCTGAAGAATGCTGGTGTTATTTTGATAGGTATTGCATTGAATATGTAGATTGCTTTGGGTAGTATTGACATTTTAACAATATTGGTTTTTCCAATCCAGGAGCATGGAATATTTTTCCTTTTTGTGTGTGTCTTCTTCAATTTCTTTCATAAGCTTTCTATAGTTTTCAGTGCATAGATATTTCACCTCTTTGGTTAGACTTATTCCTAGGTATTTTATGGTTTTTAGTGCAATTGTAAATGGGGTCGATTCCTTGATTTCTCTTTCTGTTGCTTCATTATTGGTATATAGGAATGCAGCCAGTTTCTGTGTACTGATTTTATATCCTGCAATTTTGCTGAATTCATGGATTAGTTCTAGCAGTTTTTTGGTAGAATCTTTTGGATTTTCTATATAGAGTATCATGACATTTGCAAAGAGTGAAAGTTTGATGTCCTCCTGGCTGATTTGGATGCATTTTATTTCTTAGTGTTGTCTGATTGCTGATGCTAAGACTTCCACTACTATGTTGAATAACAGTGGTGAGAGTGGATATCCCTGTCTCGTTCCTGACCTTAGGGGGAAAGGCCTCAGTTTTTCCCCATTGAGGATGATATTAGTGTTGGGTCTTTCACATATGGCTTTTATGATCTCAAGGTATGATCCTTCTAGTCCTACTCTCCTGAGGGTTTTTATCAAGAAAGGATGCTGTATTTTGTCAAATGCTTTCTCTGCATCTATTGAGATGATCATGTGGTTCTTGTCCTTTCTTTTATTGATGTGATGAATCGCATTGTTGTTTTGCAGATACTGAACCAGCCCTGCATTCCAGGTATAAATCCCACTTTGTCATGGTGAATATTTTTTGAATGTATCGTTGGATCTGTGGTTAATATCTTGTTGAGGATTTTTGCATCCATGTTCATCAGGGAAACTGGTCTGTTGTTCTCCTTTTTAATGGGGTCTTTGTCTGGTTTTGGAATCAAGGTAATGCTGGCTTCATAGAAAGAATTTGGAAGTTTTCCTTCCATTTCTATTTTTTGGAACAGCTTCAAAAGCATAGGTGTTAACTCTTCTTTCAGAGTTTGGTAGAATGTCCCTCAAAAGCCATCTGGCCCTGGACTCTTGGTTCTTTGGGAGATTTTTGATTACTAATTTGATATCTTTACTGGTTATGGATCTGTTAAAATTTTATATTCTTCCTTGTTTCAGCTTTGGTAGTTTATATGTCTAGGAATTTGTTCATTTCTTCCAGATTGCCCATTTTATTGGCATTTAATTGCTCATAATATTCTCTTATTGTTTGTATTTCTACTGTGTTGGTTGTGATCTCTTTCATTCTTGATTTTATTTATTTGGGTCCTTTCCTTTTTCTATTTGATCAAGCTGGCTAGGGGTTTTTCAATTTTGTTAATTCTTCTAAAAGAACCAGCTTCTGGTTTTATTGTTCTGTTCTGTTGTTTTTTGGTTTTCATAGCATTGATTTCTGTTCTAATCATTATTACTTCCTGTCTTCTGCTGGTTTTGGGTTTTATTTGCTATTCTTTTTCCAGTGCTTTAAGGTGTAAGGTTAGGTTGTGTATCTGAGACCTTTCTTCCTTCTTTAGGAAGGCCTGGATTGCTATATCCTTCCCTCTTATGACCACTTTTGCTCTATCCCAGAGGTTTTGGGCTGTGGTGTTATCATTTTCATTGGCTTCCATGTAATTTTTAATTTCCTCTCTAACTTCTTGGTTAGGCCATTCATTCTTTAGTAGGATGTTCTTTAGTCTCAAAATATTTATTATCTTTCCAAATTTATTCTTGTGGTTGATTTCAAGTTTCATAGTGTTGTAGTCTGAAAATATACATGGTATGATCTCAATCTTTTAAAAAAATTTTTTAAATGTTTTATTTATTTCTGAGAGAGAGAGAGAGAGAGAGGGAGGGAGGGAGGGAGGTAGGGAAGCAGGCAGCATGAGCAGGGGAGGGTCAGAGAGAGAGGGAGATACAGAATTGGAAGCAGGCTCCAGGTTCTGAGCTAGCTGTCAGCACAGAGCCTGCTGCGGGGCTCAGACACACAAACTGTGAGATCATGACCTGAGCCGAAGTCGGACGCTTAACCAACTGAGCCACCCAGGCTCCCCGATCTTAATCTTTTTGTATTTGTTGAGGGCTGATTTGTGTCCCAGTATGTGATCTATTCTGGAGAATGTTCCATGTATACTGGAGGAGAATGTGGCTTCCGCTACTTTAGGATGAAATGTTCTGAATATGTCTGTTAAGTCCATCCAGTCCACTGTCATTCAATGCTATGGTTTCCATATTGATTTTCTGTTTAGATGATCTGTCCATTGCTGTAAGTGGAGTGTTGAAGTCCCCTGCTATTATGGTATTATTATCAATGAGTTTCTTTATGTATGTGATTAATTGATTTATATATTTGAGTGGTTTCACACTTGGAGCATAAATGCTTACAATTATTAGGTCTTCTTGGTGAATAGACCTCTTAATTATAGTATAATACCCTTCATCTCTTGTTAAAGTCTTTATTTTAAAATCTAGATTGTCTGATATCAGTATGGCTACCCTGGCGTTCTTTTGTTGATGATTAGCATGATAGATGGTTCTCCATCCCCTTACTTTCAATCTGAAGGTGTTTTTAGGTCTAAAGTGGGTCTCTTGTTAACAGCATATAGATAGATCTTGTTTTCTTATCCATTATGTTACCGTATGTCTTTTGATTGGATCATTTAGTCCTTTGACATTTAGAGTGAGTAGTGAGAGATATGAATTTATTGCCATTATGTTGCTTGTAGAGTTTCTGGTGGTGTTCTCTGGTCCTTTCTACTCTTTGTTGCTTTTGGTCTCTTTTTTTCCCCCTGTCTTTTCTCAGAGAGTTCCCCTTGAAATTTTTTGCAGGGCTGATTTAGTGGTCACAAACTCCTTTAATTTTTGTCTGGGAAACTTTTTATCAAGTTTTTAAAAGTTTTTTTAAATGTTTTTTTTTTTTTGGAATTTATTTCTAAGAGAGGGAGAGTGAGAGAGTGAGAGAGCGAGAGAGCGAGAGAGAGAGAGAGAGAGATAGTGTGAGCAGGGGAGGGTCAGAGAGAGAGGGAGATACAGAATCTGAAGCAGGCTCCAGGCTCTTAGCTAGCTGTCAAACAGAGCCTGACACAGGGCTTGAACCCACAAACTGAGAGATCATGACCCAAGCCAAAATCAGATGCTTAACTGACTGAACCACCCAGGTGCCCCATCTCTCTATTTTGAAAGACAGCCTTGCTGAATAAAGAATTCTTGGCTGCATATTTTTCTGATTCAGCACATTGAATATATCCTGCCACTCCTTTCTGACCTGCCAGGTTTCTGTGGATAGGGTCTGCTGCAAACCTGATCTGTCTTCCCTTGTAGGCTAAGGACATTCCCCCCGCCCCCCTGCTGTTTTCATGATTCTTTCCTTGCCTGAGTATTTTGTGAATTTAAGTATGATGTGCCTTGCTGATGGTTGATTTTTGTTGAATCTAATGGGAGTCCTTTATGCTTCCTGGATTTTGATGTCTGTTTGTCCCACATTAGGAAAGTTTTCCCACTATGATTTGCTCACATAATCCTCCTACCCCTTTTTCTCTTTCTTTATCTTCTGGGATCCCTATGATTCTGATGTTGTTCCTTTTTAATGAGTCACTGATTTCTCTAACTCTTAAATTGTGCTCTTTGCCTTAGTCTTCTTTTTTTCTGCTTTATTATTTTTCATAAGTTTCTCCTCTATATTGCTGATTTGCTTCTCTGCCTCATCCATCCTTACCTCCATGGCATCCATTCAAGATTGTAGCTCAGTTATGGCATTTTTAAAAATTTCGTCCTGACTAGCTTTTACTTCTTTTATCTCCGCGGAAAGGGATTCTAATCTATTTTCATCCTCAGCTAGTATTCTTATTATCGTGATTCTAACTTCTGGTTCGGACATCTTGCTTGTATCTGTGTTAAGTCCCTGACTGTCGCTCCTGCTCCTCCTTTTGGGGTGAATTCCTTCATTTTGTCATTTTGAGGGAAGAAAAGGAATTAATTAGGTAAAAAAATTAAAATATTAAAAACAACACAAAAAATCACTACATGATGCTAGATCCCAGGGGTGTTTTGGTCTGGTTATTGGAAGGAGCTTGATAGGTTAGAGAAAAAAGGGTGGGGATAGAAAGAAAAAAGAAAAAAAGGGAAATGTTTGAAAATTTGAAAAAATGAATACAATGAAATAGAATAAAATGAAATGATGAAAGTAAAATAGAACTTGAAAATTTTACAAAAAGGTAAGAAATATAGTAGGAAAAAAATTTAAAAACTGAAAATAAAAATATTTTTTCTCTTTCTATATTCAAGAAAAAGAAGAGAAATGAAAAAAGAACAAATTGAATAGATGGACCAGTGACAGACTGAAATACGGTTGAAATTACGTTGTTTTCCCCTAGAAGTCGAACTAGGAAACACTTTATAGTCTATAAACTAAGCAGGAAGAAAGACTTGTGGTACTCTTGAAGAGTGAGGTTGGCCCAGTTTGGAGGGGCTTAGTGTAACGGTTCCATTCTCCACTAGATGGCACTGCTTAGCTTACTGGGCTAGATTGTTGTGGCATTTGTAGGTGTGTATGCCCATGTGCAGGAAGCGTGAAAGTGGTGTCACTCAGTTACCCAGTCTCTAGTATTGGAACTCTGTTCTCCCAAATCAGCAATCGCACACCCGTCTTTGTCTCCGGCTTCTGTCCACTCCACACTTTTACACTGTGACCAAGCTGTCGGGTTGCAAGGTGGCACCTCCCTCCTGAGTTTTATCTCAGATGTGGCTGTGTTTCCCAGCCCCTCACTTCTGAGGGACTGCGACTTTTGACTCGTTCTGACCCTCTGGGGGAGGATCTCATTGAGCAATGGCTGGGTGCTGGCTGTATCCAGGAATGTTTGTGGGATTGTGCTGCTGCTGCTGCTCAGAGACTGTGGGTGGGTGCCGGCCTGGCCCCAAAAAAGGTTCATGGGATTTTGTAGCAGCATTGTTTCAGGGATTATAGAAAATCACAACACACATCTGGTACCAGGCTTCATCCTTAACATCCTTGTTCCAGCACCAGCGAATGTGATTTTTCTCTGGGGTCTTCTGGGACCTTTGCCTGTGGGGAGGCTGCACAGCCTCCACCAAATGTCCTCCCAGGAGGGGAACTGCCTTTTCCTGTGTGGCCCAAGGACCCCCCAGACCTCACTCTCTGCTCCTAGGGTTTTGCTCTTCCCACCAGAGCACCGCCAGGTATCACGCTGTGGAGTTTCAGACTCTGCTCCCCCTGTTTATAGAGTCTTAATGGAATTTAAACCCTCTCCTTTCTCCTTTCTCCCATTTTCGTTCAGTCTCTGGCTGTTTCCACTTTTCACTTTCTCTCCAGCTGCTTTTGGGGTCAGGGTGATTTTCCCGTACTCTTCCCCAGTCTCCATCCTCTCTCTGCAAGCAAAAACAGCTCCCTGCCCTCTGCGACTTCTTTTTCCTCCAGTTCACCTCTCTACTCTCCATACCTGCTGAGTTCTGTGGTTCAGGTTGTGCAGATTGTTGTGTTAATCCTCCAGTCAGTTTTCTAGGTGTGCAGAATGGTTTAGTGTTGATCTGGCTGTATTTCATGGATGTGAGACA
This sequence comes from Proteles cristata cristata, assembly GCA_017311185.1. Taxonomy (NCBI): domain Eukaryota; kingdom Metazoa; phylum Chordata; class Mammalia; order Carnivora; family Hyaenidae; genus Proteles; species Proteles cristata. Next base: position 2,374,734 of record JAESUZ010003943.1, read on the forward strand.
CAAAATAAAAACTTCCATGCTATTCTGCTATCTGAGGTTTATACTTTAAGTTTTCCTGTTACTAATTAGTGCTCATTTGTTTTCTTTCAAAGAAATATTTAACATTTCTTATAAGGCCTGTCTAGTGGAGATGAACTACTTTAGCTTTTGCTTGTCTGGAAAACTCCTTATTTCTCTTTCAATTCTGAAGGACAACTTTGCTGAGCAGAGTATTCTCTGTTGGTGGTTTTTTCCTTTTAGCAGTTTTAATACATTGTGCCACTTCCTTCTGGCCTACAAAGTTTGTGATGAAGAATTTGATAGGCTTATGTATATTTCCTCATATCTAGCAAGTTGTTTTTCTCTTGTTGCTTTTTTTTCTTAAAAAAATATTTTAATGTTTATTTTTGAAGGAGAGAAAGACAGAGCATGAGCAGGGGAGGGGCAGAGAGAGGGAGACACAGAATCTAGCAGGCTCCAGGCTCTGAGTTATCAGTACAGAGCCTGATGCAGGGCTTGAGCTCATGAAGAGCCATGAGATCATAACCTGAGTTGAAGTAGGATGGTTAACTGACAGAGCCACCCAGGCCCCCTCTCTTGTTGCTTTTAAAATTCTCTCCCTGTCTTTAATTTTGATACTTTAATTATAATGTATCTTGTTGTGAGTCTTGGCTTAATCTTACTTGGAATTCTCTGGGGTTTCTAGATCTGGGTTTTATCCAGATCTATGTCTATGTTAAGAAAGAAAGTTTCAGCCATTATTTTCTCAAATAATTTTACTGTCCCTTTTTCTCTCTCCCTCCCTCCCTCCCTTTCTGGCACTCCTATAATGTAAATGTTGGTCTGCTTGATATTGTCTCATATGTCTCTTAGGCTATCTTCAATCTTTTTCATCCTTTCAAAATTTTGCTTCTCTTATTGGTAAGTTCCAGTGCCTTGTGTTCAGATTTAGTGACCTATTCTTTTGCCTTTTCTAGTCTGCTGTTGAACGCCTCTACTGTATTTCTCAGTTATTTTATTCTTCAGCACTCTGACTTTTATTTGGTACTCTCTTATATTTTCTAGCTCTTTGTTGAAATTCTTACTTTGTTCATTCATTTTTTCCCCCTGAGATCAGTGAGCATGTTTATGACCATTATTTTAACTCTTTATTAGGTAAATGATCTCTGTTTCATTATGCTATTTTTTTTGAGGGTTTATCTTGTTCTTTCAGTTGGCACATGCTATTTTTCTTGTCTCTGTGATGGTTTCTATGTGTTAGATAAAAGTCACCTTTTCAGTTATTTAAGCATGGCCTAATTGGGAGATGGACTTTATTGTTCAACATCTCGTTAGCTATTGGCTGTCTCTCAAGCCTTCATGACTGTTCAAGCAGTCTGCTTTACTTGTGGTGGCTCACAGTAGTCGAGGGTGTTCTAAGGCCTGTCAATGTTCTAAAGGGGAGACTCAGCACCTAGAGTTCGTCTGATTGGAAGCCAATCAGTCAGTGGCTTTTAAAGTATGCAAATATACTTCTTTCAGGGAAAATTGGAAGCTGGGTATTTCTGTTGGCTCCCTCTGCATTGAACCTTGATGTGATAGCCAATTAAGAACTGTTTTTTTTTGCTACCATCCTGTAGAGTCCGTGAACACAAGTCCTGGTGGCCATGGAGCCAAGCTATCAAGGGAATTATATTTTGGGTGGCAGACACAAAAGCCGGCACCAGACATAAACACAAACTCGTTCTTAGAGACACTGATGACCTGGGGAAGTGCAGAGGGTGCTTGCCAGCATCCCAGTATCTGCAGAGGACTGCAGTCAGCCCCTAGATGTGTGTTTAATAAGCAGCATTCCCTTCAGGCCGCAGCTATGAAGATAAGCTAATAGGATTCTTTCACAAATACTGGTGACCTGATACTGGTAGAAGAGAGTGCAAAGATGGTGTCCCCTGGCTTATGTTCCCTGATAGCAACTTCAAAGGCCCCTAGATGAGTGCCAAACCAGAGGCTTGCCTCTCAGAACGAAAATCTAAGACAAGCAAATAAGCTTCTTTCTCAGAAAGACTGGATGTGCATTGTCTGCTGTGCCCTGGGGTGGTGGCCAACCAAGATGTTTGTTACAGTCCCATGAGGCAAGCCCCCTGGCCACCAGAGCCAGGTGATCAAGGGGCATTCCTTGGGTGGCAGGCATGAAAGCCAGAGCACCAGACACATGTACAGGCTCCCTTCCTAGAAATACCATCAATTTGGAGTATGGCAATGGGAAAGTGTGAAGGTAGTGCCCATCTTCTGAGGTCTCTGGAGACATCCCTGACAATATCTAACATTACCTCATTTAATATTATTGGCAATTTATCTCTGCAATGGGTAATAACAAGAATCTTGTTAGACTATTTTGTGTGTGTGTGTGTGTGTGATATAAGCTGGCTAGCTATATTAAGATGTAATGCACATGATAACTTTCCCTATTTTCTTTTGTCCTAATCAGGAGTTTCTTCTGACAGTTAAGAATAGCTTCTCTGAATTTCTCCAACTTTTGTTACCAGTGAGATTACATGAGTATTTCTCTAGGTTAACCTACTTTCTTTAGGATAATGGTCAGCCCAAGAATTATGCTTAGAGTCTGAGTCTTTGTGTTCTAATATTTACTGTTGTTATAGCTATTTTCTTGGAAGTACTAAAGCACATAAAATTGTCTTCATCATTCAACTTTTATAGCCTTTTGTCAGACTCTTTAAAAGACTCTTTTGAGTTGAACAGTCAAAATCTGTATTACTTAACTTCCCTCAAATGTAACTACATATAGTACAGTAGTAGAATGAGGCATCACATGTATCATCATCCTCACCATAAGTTAGCAAAGTTGGATCCTGGAGTGATACCCATTTCTTGATCTTCTACTCAGGAATCAGCAAAACCTCCTTCCAAGCAGGGTCCAGGGGAAGGCAGAACACCTTTGCCTGTCTCTCGAGGCCACTTGCTCCACCTCACACTCTTTATGTGGTTCTACTGTAGTTTCTGCTTAAGGGAAATGCTGGCAAGTGGTGAGTCACCAGTTCCCAGGTGTTATTAGCTCCCTGACTTAAAGAACTTTCAGCACCATGGACAGCACCCCAGTCAGTTCTGTGGTCCTGGCTCTTGCCTCTATTTCCTGACCCCCGCAACCCCAAGTTCTCCCAGACCCTTAACCCAAGGGGGAGGGAGGTGGGGAGGTGAGTTATTCTTTGGTCTTTGGCCAGCTCTGGCCAGTGACTGATCCCATCACTTCTGCAAGAATCCCTCTGCAGAGTCGGTTCCTTTGCTTCTTTCAGTTCAAGGCTTCAATGAACCCCATTCCGCACAGCCAAGGTGGGTGAAGGGGGCTAGGGGAGGCCAGAATCGTGCAGTTGCAGCCTTCCTAGCACCTTTCCCCCACCTTCCCTTTGCTTCCAGTCATTTGGCAACTTCTACTTTACTTTTCAATCACAATATAAGATAGGAATTTATTGTAAAGAATATACATATAAGTACCCTGTGCAGTTCAAGCTTGTTCAAGGATCAAATGTATATCGTCATCTAAAAGTATGGGCAGATTTTGTTAATCTGACATTTTAAGAAGGGTAAATTAAAAGTTTTTGTATATATTTTTTATGTCTATAAAATGTACAACTATTTAAACATTATAATTTAGGTCTAATTTTTAAAGTTTGTTACCAATCTGGACATTAAAATTTCAGTAACATTAAGTCTTCATGAATTGCATAGTATCTTAAGGATTTTAGGGGTACCTGGGTGGCTCAGTCATTTATGCATCCTTTTTTAAAAAATTTTAGTTTTGAGAGAGAAAAACACAGTACGAGCAGGGGAGGGGCAGAGAGAGGGAAACATAGAATCCAAAGCAGGCTCCAGGCTCTGAGCTGTCAGCATAGAGCTGATGTGGGGCTTGAACTCATGGACGCGAGACCACGACCTGAGTTGAAGTCAGAGGTTTAGCTGTCTGAGCCACCCAGGTGCCCCTTAGGTCTCCCACTTGATTTTGGCTCAGGTCATGATCTCATAGTTTGTGAGATGGAGCCTTGTGTCAGGCTCTGTGCTGACAGCATGGAGCCTGCTTGGGATTCTCTGTCACCCTCTCTCTTGTCCTTCCCCCACTCATTCTGTCAATAAATATAAAAATTTTTATAAAATTAAGCTATTTAGATGAAATAATTTAAATACTATACACGTGCATATATCATACACACACACACACACACACACACACACACACACACACACAGCTTTTATTTTTAAATTCAACTTTAGCCTAGTACAAAGCAAACCACTGTGTTTTTTCACCATAAACTGTTAGATTGAATCCTGTGAAGACACTAGCTGGGTATGCTGCCATACAAATACCTACTGTGAGAGTTATTTGAAAAACCCAAGTAACAGCAGAAGCCCTTGTTTGTAGTTTCCTGTTTCATGTGTAGTGTTTTTCAGTCCTGTTGATGAGAGCAGCAGGGGGTGAAATTAGAACTTAAAAAAAAGGAAGGTATGAGGTGCCTGTGTGGCTCAGTTGGTTTAGCATCCAACTCTTGGTTTTGGCTCGGGTCATGATCTCCTGGTTTGGAAGTTCGAGCCCTGTGTCAGGTGTGGAGCCTGCTTAGAGTTCTCTCTCTCTTTCCTTCCCTCTCTCTCCCCTGGCTCACGTGTACTCTCTCCCTGTCTCAGAATAAAAAAAAACTTAAAAAAAAAAAACGTTTGGGAGTCTCAAGTGATTCTTGAGAAGGGACAAATTTAGGAGCCTTAGTTATGTTTATTGAGGTGAAGTTTGCCAACAAAATTCTTTCTTTTGTAAATGAGGGTGAATATGAAGCTCACCCGTTTTCATGGCTTTGCAACACCGTATTCGCATTGGTGTAGAAAGAGAATGTCAAGCCTTAAATGTATCCCGGTTTGGCAGGTGCGCACAGGAGATTGTGCTAGTGAGACCACACGAGGTCCGGGTCTGCCATGAGCCCAGAGAGCCAGAGTTCTGACTGTACAGGAACCTGGTGTCTGTCCCTGTGGGGCGAGACACAGGCTGGAAAAGGAATGTGGCTGGTTCTACTGGGCCTTGGTGTAAAGCAGAGAAGAGGTCAGACTCAAATTCCTTTTGTACATTTCAACTGCACCGCTCTGACCTCCTTGGGGATGGGTGGATTTCTTCATGATGTAATTGGGCTCAAACAGAACATTTGTGTTTAGTGTCTCCTGGTTACCCGGCAAGACTGGGTGTTCAAAGGCTGGCTTTAAAATAGACTGGAAATAAGCGGGTGAGAAAAGCAAGTTGGAACAGCAAGACTTTCTGAAAGATTAAACCACTGACGCATCTGTGGCATACCCAACTTGCCTGGTGCGTGTTGTTTCTACAGGTAGCATTTGGAGGATTTGTGGGAGTCTTCAAATTGGAAAAGGGTCAACACACTTCTTTTTAAAAGGAAGAATACAGCTTAGTCGTGTCCATTTTTTTCTATCAAAGACCTTCAGTGACCACCGTGGGAAGACACAGAATTTAGACCACAGGAGGTTCTAGCCATGATAAATAAAACTGCACAGAATAAGGCAATGATAGAAGGGTGTAGTTTGGGGTGACAGAATCCAAATAAATCAATCTTGCTGTAAAGACGAGACACACAACAATTCAAGGCTTTTGAAAAAAGCATCATTTATTTCAAAGTACAACACAAAGTTGTATTTTTAAGAAATACACATTCAATCTTGTATCTCAAGACTTGGCTATGTGCATTTCAGTTTATCTTTAAAATAAATTCAGGTATACAAATGGTACATACCTCAAGTACAAACAGCACAGAAAATGCATATGGTCTCAACCGAATGTTTTTACATTCATTCACTGTTCTTAAAGTTGACTTACATTTCTGTAATCTGCTTTTAAACCAAGACAGCCTTATTTTAAAAAAATACTCTATTTTCAGCACAAAGTCCTCATACGTTTTTAAAATTAGATCTTGGCGCATAATATTGTGAAATTATTAAAAACCAAACTTGGTAATTTAATAAAATTGTCACATGCCAGGACATCTGATTCAACTCAAATTATTCTCTTAGCTGTAAATGTCAAATTTGTGTTCATACAGATAAATAAAGGATGGAAGAAGACAGGTGGTGGAAACTTGACAGCAGTTAAGGTTTTCAGATGTACAGGCCTTATTAGAGTTTGAGGCTGAGTCCAGACTTTTCCCTAAAAGCACAACAGCAAATCTCGTATTATCATAATTGCAAGAAAGATCTGAAAGAAGCGAGTGGTACGAACCTGCCCTGCTTGAATCTGTTTTGCAAAGATGAGGAGGGTGGGGAGTGGGAAGCGACAGCAGTAACAGCCTTAAAAAGATGTCTCAAAACTGGCATATCATGATCTAGATGAGGGGCCCCCACTTATTTTTTGCCCAATTTCAATTCTCATGAGGGAAATGCGAATTAGACCAGGGGTCAGAGCTTCTTCTTCCGATTGTGGGGCTCCATATCCGCCACGGGTTGTACGTCTGCCCCAGATCGTCGGCCGGACTGGAGGCGGAGGGAGCGTGAGGAGCGGAGGGGTTCTCTGTGCCCATGAGGCCGATGCTTGGCAGCGTGTTGGCTGGAGTGGGGAAGGGCAAGGTGCTGTTCAGGTTGCTGGACCAGATCGAGTTGCAGAATGGAGTGGTGGACCATAAGCTGCTGGTGTTGCCAAGGATCGACTAACAAGACAGAAAGCATAGCATGGGTTGTCGGGACTGACAGGGGCGCGGGTGGCGCACGGGTGAAGGTTATGTTACAAACCAGGGCTGGGCTGCTGCTTTGTTCACCTCCTTTATCTTGTATATAAATGTTTTATATATGTGGGCATCTCAGGGTCTGGTGTTTTAAAGAAAGGCTGGCAAACCACAGTCAGGGGGCGGGGGTGGGGTGGGGGGCGTGGCAAATCCAGCCCTGCCTGTTTCTGTCCACAGGGCGTCTGCCGGAACACGGCCATCGACTTCTGTGCTGCAGGTGAGCAGACACTACAGAAGCAGCATGGCCTGCAAAGCCCAAGGTATTTCCTGACTCCTGTTTTAAAAGCACCTTAACCATTCTTTAAAACTGAAGCCAGAAGGATTACAGTGAAGACAAGCTTTATACCATGAAGGTAAAATATCTACTGTTCAGCCCTGCTTATCTAATCTAGGTTTCCTGAGAATGAAGGAAGAATAACTGAGACATTTTTTGTCATAATTTTGTGAAAGCTGAAACCAGGAATTATTTTTCTTGGTAACGATACTTTTTTGGAGCATGGCCTTTACAGAAAAATGTAGCTGGGAACCAGATGTGCACTGGAAAAGCTCAAGCTAAGACACAGGTGCTTCTCAGAAGCAAAATAAGCACAACCCTCCAGCAGCTTCTCCTGGGGGCCGCAGGGCCACAGGATGTGAGGGTGAAGGCCACCCTCTGTCGCCATCTGGCCCCAGCCACACGTGCGGGCAGATTTACAGGTTGGGAAGACGCTGGAATGACTCTGCTCTACTAGGAGACCAGACCCACAGCTGCTCACTTGTTCTATAATTTCTGGACTCTAGCAGATCTGAAGAATCCCGATGGGTCACTCTGGCAGAGTATGAACACAGCAATGGAGACGACAAAAGAACTAACCTGCCCCTTCCACATTGCTATCTGGCCTTTATGGTGGCATCAGTGGTGCCTGAGTGACGGTGACAGTGACAACAGTAATAAGGAGGGTGCCGGTGAGGTCAAGCCCCAAGTACTCACTGAGGCTGTGTGGGTCGGGGAACCAGAGCTGGCTGGCCAGGAAGGGCTGGGGTCCGTTGCTGGAGAGTCCCAAAGGTAGGAAGGGCCACTACTGAACTCGTTCCAGCCCCTCTGGGAGGCCTGATTGCACGACCGAGATAACCCGAGTTTGCTGAAAACTTCTGCAAGTAAGGAAGCAATCAAGTCTGTATCTGATTTTGCCACACTCACTCGTGTAGGACAAGGTGGGGCACTCACTCAGAGGCACATGTCCCCCACCGCTAACTCGGAGCCTCACACCCGCTCTGCTGGCTCCCACCACACCCCGGGGAAGATGGGGGACAGGGGGCGTTCCCCAGATCACAGGCACATGGCACACAACCTGAGCTCTTTACCCACACCCATCACTGGATGACCTCAAGTGCAAACACCCCGTCTCTGACATGACCACAGCGAACGCAAAGCTCGCACTGTTGCCTCTAATTCTGGACGGCAAGTAAAGGAGCCCAGCAGAGCCAGGAGTCCCATTTCAGACATAGAATCCTTTCTTGAAGTTCTTAAAATCTGGGAACACACAACTGTTACTCACGGCACTGAGCTCACTCCACTGAACCTTTGGGCTGGTGGGGAGGGGAAGGCGGAAGGAGAGACCCTTTTGAAACCTTTGTGCTGAGCCTCCTTCTTCTCATGCTACTGTGCCGGGGGCTGAGCGGGCCCGGGCTCCCGAGCACCTGTCTGGGGGAGCAGCCACGGCTGCGCTGCATTCCCGGCAGCCCGCACACCTGTTGGGACCTGACTATGATGACAAAGGAACGCACCTTTTAGAAAGGCCTACTGAATGGCAGCCTTTCCTAGGTCAGCGGGCCTCTCCACACACTAGACCTTGTCTTCCTCTCTTCTTTGTCCACACGCTTATTAGTTACAGGTCTAGCGTTAAACACTCACCACCAGTTAGGTTAAAAGAATTTCCGAATGCCGAGAACGAATTGAGGGGCGTGAAGTCGGGACTGCCGGGGTTGCTGGCGGGGCTCCACAGGCCCGAGCTGCACGTTATAGGAGGAAAACACAACACACAGAGGTGCACGGTGGTTAGTGGGGACAGGCCCGTTACACGCGGCCTCACAAACAGCAGATGCTCCTTCAACTGGGGGCGCTCAAATATTAAAAGACAAAGGCAGAACTGGCACGCGGCTTCTACGCTGTGAAGGATTAAGCACAGAGAAGTTCTGAGCTCCTATCCTGCCATTAGCTGTGAGGCCGGTTCACAGCAAGTGTTCCACAGAGAAAATAGCTATTTTTTCCTTATGTTTACTTTCTGGTACTGGAAGATTAATTTAAAAACTTTCAAATCTAGGACTCACTGCTTTTAGTACAAAGTAGGTCCAATTGGGGCTATCCTGAGAGCGTTTCCTGATATTTATCTGGGACCATGAACCAAGGCAAGCACTGTACGTCACCGTGCTCCATAGGATTGCTGTGGGCCAGGAAAGTGGCACGTCCAATAATTTACTGGCTCCAATTTCCTTCTCACACACATTTTTGTTCTCCTATCTGATTATCAGGTCACATCCTGTCCCGTGACAGACCATGATAATGAAGAAGGATGAACACACACCCGACTCTCTGCTGGGGTGAGACCTGCCACGTGGGCCTCCTTCCCCGTTGGGGCAGCTGCCAGGGGAAGCACAGCAAATAAACTCTGATTCCACACAACAGACAGAAATTTCTAGAGGCGCCTGCCCACGCTGATGGCCTACTTGTAATCTAGTGGGGACACGCGTATGGACAGAAGACGCAACCTGACTTGAGGAACCCTTATCTTTCGATTAAGAACGGCTTACTGTACCTGTCTGAGCCGTCGCTGTCAACGGGAGTGTGGGAAATGCCAAGGCTGCTGGAAAAATCTGTTTTGTTTGAAGAAACTTTAGCAAAGCCATTTCCTCCTGTGACAAGAGACTCTGAGTCAATCAAAGGCCATTCTGCCCCGCCCACAGCCCGGGTGTGACAGGTCCAACGGCAAGCGGCTCACCTGGGCTCTTGTCATACCCGGCTGTGACCGCAGCAAAAGTGGGGTTGCCGTTCTTGCCAGGGAGGGAGGCTGCTTTCGTCAATTTGTGTTTGCTTCCATTTGGCTGCTTGGGTTTAGGGTCGCTTGAAGGAAGAAGCAAAGACCGAGGTCATTCCTCATCAGCACGGTCCACAGCTGGGGACAAGTGCTGGGGCCCAGATGGTGGGACGGCCACGGGACTGGGTGCACACGGTACTTTCACTGTGGCCGGGCTCAGGGCAGCTTTCAGACCACGGCCCAGCCTCACATAAAATGCTCCCACACCTGAGACTGTGCCGTCTGAGGGGACGTAGGGACTCGGGGGAGAGGAATGAAAACATCAGGCCCCTAGGAAAGAGACGAGCGACTGGAAAGGCGGCGATCCCAGCAGAGAAGGGCACCAACAGAGGGAGCCAGCGGGTCGTGGAGCGAGGAGAACAAGGGATTGCGGGTGGGCAACAATGCTCCACAGGGCTGGTCCCCTGCTCCCGGCAGGACCCAGTGAGGGACCTGGTTCAGCAAGGGTCCTAAGCCAGGCAGCCTGTCCCCAGCCTCAGTGGTTATTGCCTCTTTGGCAAGAGAGAAAAACTGGGCAGTGTGGCTATAGGTGGGCAGGTGGCTCCCCGAGTGGAGAGCGGGGGGTGGTGATGGCACCCGAGCTGTGCTTGCTGGGGGCGGGTGACACACGGCGCTGACAGCAGTGCGGACACATGGTAAGAACTTGTTAGAGGCTCCTCACTCTCACTGGGGTTACTGTCATGCTAACCCAGGCAAATACAGGGGGGCTCTGGACCTTCAGGGAGGAGTGCAGTCACAGTTGAGGGGCCCCATCCACCATCGGGAGGCTGCCTCCTGTGTGCACAGCACTTCCGGCAGCATCTCTCTCGATGGCCAGGCTCGTGTCAGACCCTGCTCTTTTAACTGCCCAGCTCCACTGCCCTCAGCTCAAAATAAATGTCTCGTAAAGCCACGTCCTTCACGTACAGGGCATCTGTAGATCTTCACTGAATACTCAGGATGCTTACTGACTCTAGAATCAGATTGTAATTCTAATAAGTTAAACGATGAACCTGTGGGTTCCTGGATGATGAAAACTAACGGCTGGTGTCAGGCATGGACACGGGAGCACTGACCCTGGGCAAGGGCAGGACACTGCACAGGACAGATGTGAGGCAGGACAGGACAGCAGGCTGTGGCCACCGAGCATTTCCACTCGAAGGGGGTGAGCGCCTGCAGGACTTAGTTATCTGAAGCGTGGTGGGGCTGGGGACCCACCTGCTGGAGCTGCTGTTGACGATGCTGCTGTAGCTGCCCCGGGCTGCGAACGGGCAGGGGGCAACGGGGGGAGAAGGAGAGGCGGGCGTCGGTGAGGTCTGGCGTTGTTTTAAGAAAATGTCTGCATTGAGGGTTTGCAGAGAAAGTTTATAAAGACTATCAGTAGCTGGAAATGAAAAATAGAAGGTCTCATTAATGTGGTGTTTTGAGAATTATGCTTCAAAATTAGTTACTTTTGAGGTTCTGATACAATGCAGAACTCAAGCACATCTACAAAGGGAAAAAAAGTAAAGCTTTCCCATGTGTTCTGTTTAAAGGTCTGAAAGGTCAGACGAAGTCCCGTCTCTCTCTGCAGTAGAAGACTTCCCGAGAGTCAGCCGCATGACCCATCCCCTCTGACTCCCAGCCCCTCCGGACGGCTCCTTGTCCTTCAGGGATGGGCAGGCAAGGTCAGTGCCCGGAACCCAAACGAGTCTCTGTGTTTCCAGCCACGTTCACACCTGTGAAACGCCCCTGAGTCCCGTTCCACGCCGCCAGCCTGCACTCCGTGGGCAGGCCTGGTGTGTGGCTGCCCCTAGTCGTTTTACAAGGATATGAGCTAACAGGAGTCCTGCCGCCCGTTAGGGTAACATGTATAGCCCAATAGAGGGTGTTACAGCTGTTTCAAAAATCTTAAAAAATTTGTTTAAAAGAGAAAAAACTTCTGTTGTGAAAAACCTACCCTGCTCTCACTAAAAGGAAATATATAGAACTTCATTCGGAAAACAGTACCATCTGGCACGTCCACCGTGTGCGGCGTGGGGGCGTCCTGCTCCAGCTACTGCGAAACTGTCTCACGGGCTCCCGGTGTGCGAGGCTGCCCCGCCTCGTCCTCCTCGTTTCCCATCCCTGCCCAACCCAGCTCTGTCCATCTCATCCCTCCTGATGGCCCTTCACGCCCTGTGCAAGCCCTGCCTACAGTGAGGACAGTCTGCTCCACTCCCATTTTCTGTGGAGGGTCTGTTTCTTCTCACTTCCAGAAGGGAAGCCTGCTCAGGACAGTGGATCCACTTCCCTTGTGATTGTCTCCGGCACTGGCGGTTCCCCCCAAATCCCAGGGCTCGGGGCCTGGACAAAGCTGCACGTTCCTCGGCTGTGTCAAGGCATCCCTTATGGTGCTGCCACGCTAATCACACTTCTCGAAGCCCAAGGTGTCCATTCACTCCCCATCTTCAGTGCCACTTTGTACCTACCCTGGGAATTCTGACTTTCCTCAGTGGTGCCGGCATCTCACATGCTGTCCCTGTTTCCACCCCACCAACTCTCAATCCCTTCCTCACATGCTCTGTTGCCTGCTGACTCGAAGTCCATGCTTAGGGCCCGTCTCAAATGCCATCTCCTGTAATGGGCCCTGCTCAAAGCTCTCCACCTTTCTGCCCGTCTCAAAAGCCCCTGACATCACCTCTATACTGTAGGACCCTTATCTGTACAACTGTCCTGACCCTTCTCAAGCTACTCCTTATAGGACACCTTCTCTGACTCTGACTCCCCCACGAAATGAGCTAGGAACTGCCCACACTGGAACGGGCCACGCTCTGCCTTATGTGTGCTCGCTCACCCCAGGTGCCTGTCCCGGGGTGGGGCGGGGTGTGTGTGCGCTGCATCCCTCAGCAGCTCTCCTTTAGTGGGATGTGTTACCGGGCCCAGTAGCTGCAGAAGCACTTACTAAATGTCAGAACGAAACAGGAGAAGAAAAGTCAGAAAAAGATCTGGGATAATGCTTGACGTAAGAAGGGAAGATTGGGGGGAGGGTAAGGGGTGGCCAGAAACAACATAAGGCATGTGCAATTTAGAGAACTTTTTGACTCAATGCAGTTCTTCTGTGGCTACTTGGCTTTTAATAACCCCTTGGATTTGTTGTCTGTTTAAATCATGAAATTATTCCAGAAGAATTTTCTCAGCATCTCCTATGGGTACAGGGCACCATGCTGTAAGGGGTGCTACTTGGGGTAGAAAGGTCTCTACACACGGATTCCCTGTGAAGTGCAGGCTTGCACAGCCCCGAGAGGGAAATGCTTTAATCTGCTGGGACTCTAGGAAGCAAAGCGCTGCTAAAAGAGGGCTTGGAGGCTAGTGATCTCAGCCAGAGAAATTATCAGCAAAGGGCGGAGAAGGGAGAAAGAGTGAGAAAGCAGGGACAGAGGAAGGGCACTGGACTGATGCTTACTGCTTTCATGTAGCAATGCTGTGTATCTAGTAGAGCCCTACTAGAACTTTCTAGTAAGGCTGGTGGTGAGAACAGAGTGGTTCTAGGATGTGGGACCAAGGTAAAGTATTCCTTGGCTGGAAAAACAAAATAATTATGCAGATGTGGGCCTTGGAGCAAGTACACACTTTTTCCAGTGGCAAGGCCATCTAGCTGTATGACAGTGAGTCCTGCTCTGAGGCACTGAGCTCTCTCAGCCTTCGTGGATGGGCCTGGGGAGGAAACAGAGGCCCAAAGAACTGTGCTTTCCAAATACTTTCTTCTTCAGACCATTTATCTCCCATTTCTCCCCTCCTGAGGTGTGGAGCCAAACCCACACTGGGTTAGATCTGGTCATCCTTCCTTCTTGACCCGAAGGAGTGATGCCAGCATGTTTATCAGGTGCCACTTTGGTGACAACACTGTCACAGCCAGCTATCTTGTCTTGAAGGCTGTGTCTGGTTGACAGCCCCTCTTTCCCATACCAGGTGTTGTTACTCACACTAGCAGAGCATATGTTTACTTCACTGGGCTGCAGAGAATGCCATGGAACTGGCTGTATCCCAGGAAACCCCGGGAATGCTGTATTCCCAGTGCTGGAAACCTCCCTCTATGATGGAGGTGAGGTCTCTTTAATGGGGAACTGCCCACATCACGAAGTATAAGCCTAGGATCGGTGTCTAGCTGAAACCTCAGAGGGGAATCTAGTGAACGAAAAGCAGTCAGCCTGGATGCAGGGACTACTGAAAGACCTGATCAAGATCTTTTGAAGGATGAGGAATTTAGGTTTATATCTCATCCCAGGCAAAAAACCAAAAAACAAACAGCACTAAAAAGTGCCAGAAAGTCTCATGGCAAATAGGGGGTTACCAGTTTTAATATAGAAAGCATCTCTTTCCAGCGTGTATTTATGTAAGTGAACATGTAAAAGACACCATGCTTATAAGTACACCGCACCTGCATTTCCAAGTACTTTGTCCTCATTGAACTTTGAGAGCTTCAACTATTCATTTAAATACCTCTTCACCCCAAACAATCTTGTTGTTCAACCCTGATTTTCCCTTTGGCACAAACCAGCCAAGTGTGAGTTCTCTCTAACACTGTGGTGAATGTAGATGAATCAGTCCTCAGGCTGGTCCTCTCTTGACCCCAAATCCCTATAATTAGGCCCCTCCCTTGGTTTGTCTCTGTTGTCTTCTATTTTGGGTACTAAGTATCTAGGGCGAGGACTTCTCTCTTATTTTAGCAGCCTGTGCTACTGTCATGATTTATTGCAGGCTAAATCTGATGAAAAAGGTCAAGAAGTAGTGAGAAAAATAATGAGTAAGAGTAGTGAGAAAAACAACACAGGTTGTTTATGTAAAAGATGTGGGTAAAGTTGAAGACTGAATTTTTACAAAAATGAAACTAGTCAGGGAAGATAACACTGAGTTAATGATTTCATAAAGTAATATTTCTTTGGATGATTCACTGCTCCAGACAGATCTTTCCATTTTGTACCCTGGGAAGTAGTGTGGTCTACCAGCTCTGCACAGAGTCCTAATGTGAATTGTCTGTTGGTTTCTCTGGTGCAAATACTCCCACCATGGCCAAACAAGCCTATGATGGTTTCACAACTGGCAGACTACTGAACAATGGGCTTTTGCTGGCTGGTACAAGTGGGCTCCAGCTAGCCACAGAGGCCAGGCCTCGTTTTAACTCAATACGCCCTGTGAGTTTTCCTGCCCAGGGTGGGGCACTGAGGTTTCTGAATCTCCATACTTACAGCTGCCGGGTTTGTGAACTGGCACAGAATCCCATTCCGGTGGTGGAGAGTCTTTTTCACCCTCTGAGCTACTGGTGTTGCCTAGTTCTTGACTATTTGGGAGGAATTTTGCTAGGGCAGGTGGCCTGTTGTCCATTAACTTATTTGTACCTGCACAAAAATCAGGGGGAAAAAATTGTTAACAGAAAATAATTCCTTTCTTTCAGGTCTGTTTCAGTGAACCTTCTAATGACGACGAGAACACCACCCTTGCCTTTTAAAGCGCCAAAAACTACTAACCGATTACTGGTAACTCACAACTAATAATTACTAATACAATGAATTATGAAAATATCCCTGTGAAATGAAAATACCTTTTGTTTTCTGGGAATTTCGTGATTTGGATCCGCTTGTCAATGCAGTTGGAAGAGGAATCTTGGTTGGGAGATTTCTGCGTTGTTTACTTTCCAGTGGGGGAGTATAGGAGAGCTCTAAAGAACTGAAAGACAATTATGGATGGAAAATTCAAATTTATGCTTTTGTTTTGGAGGAAAGAGCAGAAGCCATTGATCACACTATAATTTCCATTGCATTTTCTAATCTGACTTCCTTAGGCATGATGTAGTCATGGTCCTAAGTTAGCACTGGCTGCTTTCCAAACATTTCTAAGACTGTTCAGGAGACACCGAGCACTTGCAGATTTATCCTTTGGTATTCTGAGTGCTGACAAAGAACTGAAGTCCATTATCTGATAATCTGTAGCGGGTTAGCGCACGTACCTCACATAATGTGTATAAAGCCTTTAGCACAAACGTGCCATTTTGGGGGTTGCTAACCACATTCATTTTGCTTGTGAATGAGTCTCTCCCAGCATCTGGACTACTAGTGGGATTCTTGAATGTGGAGCTGCTGAAAGGTCTCAGACCTAAAATGTCAAGGCGTCTGTTATCCAAAACTTTAAACACACTTTTCTCATGGAAATCATGAAATGAACCAGGACTAATTTCCTGGGTTGCCTAAGAAAATCCCCTAGCTCACTGCAGAGTGCAGGACTGAACTACTTGCCTAAGGTCTAGGGTGAGTGGGATGAGATGAATTTTCTTCTTTTTGAACTCAAGGTTAACCCTGGGCAAAAATTTAAATATTGTTTTTATTAGAGTGTACATGTGTTCTAAAAGATTCAGAAGTAAGCTTAACATAATAAACATATATAAATAGAACTAATTGGCTCTGAACTTCCTGTTCAACATGGCAGAATGGCAGACATGATGGGCTATTTTAAGTTTCCATAGCCTGATGAAGAAAACATTAAAATTTGCTGGCAGAGAAGCAATCTCTAGGACAAATGGGTAGATAAGGGTATAAAATGGGTATATAATATACCCATATAAGGTAGCAGTGTGAGCAGTGTAACTATCTGGGCTGTAAGGACATTCTTTACACAGTTGCTTCTGTACTGGCCACCAAGATCAAGTTGTAGGCTTGGGAAGGCCTCTGATAGGAGTTAAGGTAACAAGTCCGAGAAGAATATTTTCTAGTGAAGGCTGAGAACACAGCTGAGAGAACCCAGTGGTCCCTTATGAGAAATTTTCCAAAAATCATCAGTGATCTCCATCACGCTCCTGGTGATGGTCAGAAAACAGTCAGTTCAAGGCTGAGCTGATAGCCTGCTTTTCATTAAAAATCCTACAAAGTTTACTGGCTGATGTAGGTGTTCTAAAATGGGTGTACCTCTGGCATTTTCCACCTTGGTGTACTTCCTGTCCTGTCCCCAACCTTCAGGTGTGTGACTCCAACACACCACTGTGGCCTCCCCCTGCCCATGCCTCAGCTTCTTTTATTTCTTTATGCACCACATCATCTTCCTTCCGTGGCTACGCCAACTTCTCACTCCTGGAAGGCAGACAATTCCTGCCAGGTTCTGGGACAGGGGCAGCCCATTGTACTAATTCACACCAGATTTCAAAGGGCTGAAAGGTTCAAACCTTCCAGATGACAGAATAATACGTAAATATTACTAATAATATACAGTTTAACAGAGGTTATTTACAAATATTTATAGAGATATAAGTCAGAGGTGATTTTCTTTCATTTCTTTGTATTTCACACAAACATTTTTTAAAAAGTTTATTTATTTTTTAAGAGACAGAGTGTGAGCAGAGGAAGGGCAGAGAGGGAGACACAGAATCCAAAGAAGGCTCCAGGCTCTGAGCTGTCAGCACTAGCCCCATGCGGGGTTCAAACTCATGAACCATGAGGTCATGACCTGAGCTGAAGTCAGATGCATAACTGACTGAGCCACCCAGAGACTCCTCACAAAATTTTTTTGAAAAAAGTTTTATTTATTTTTGAGAGAGTGCATGTGCACACCAGTGAGCAGGCAGAGAGAGTGGGAGAGAGAATCCCAAGCAGGCTGTGCTAAGAGCTCAAATGTAGGGCTCAAACCCATGAACCGTGAGAACACGACCTGAGTCAGTATTAACAGCTGGACACTTGACTGACTGAGCCACCCAGGCCCCAAATACAAATTTTCTATAATAAATAGGTATTACCTTTAGAATTAGTAAAAGAGCTAACCAAAAATCCAACGGGCTCCATTAATCCAAATACGTAGAATTTTTGGCAGGATAATAAGCTGACATGAAAAATCCACTATTTACAGGCAACACTATTAATGTACAGTTTTATGAATCTTCCAAGTCCTTCCACTTCTGACTGACAGTTATTTAAAAACTACATCTTAAAAAAAACACAAAGGCTCCCACGAAACAGACACCGAGCCCTCTGGTGGTGGCGGCAGAGGTGGGTGTGTGGGAGTTATTTTTAAGTAAGTCATTTATAAGTATGGGGGGTGGGGGATATTTATACAAAACGTAACTCTGTGCTGCTGTAAAATTAGTTGGTTTTTAAGAAAAAAGGTGTCAAACAACTATTTTATTTTTGTTGATTCATATACTTCCCTAAATTAAGCTAGATGATTTCTATTGAGAAACCTTTTTGAAGTCTTTGGAATAAAATAGGTAAGAACCTACTTAATTTAAATGATTCTTTCTAAGAGGGAAAAACCATAAGGTGGTTCAGATGCCAGGCCTCATTTTTGCTTATGTAATACTCAGTACATGCCCCTGTCTGGGGAAGAGGGGAGGCAGAGAGCTGAGGGAAAGGGTAGGGCTTTCCCAGTGCTCATGGGTCTGGAGGCTAGTGTTGTGAAATGTGGTGTCTGTGGCCCTGAGTGGAGTGTGCTATCTGAGCAGATGATCAGAGAGTCTTCTATGAAGACTTCCCACCCTTATTTTAGATTATTACCTTTAAGTCATATAAATATGTAAAATGTTGATAAACAGAGAACAGAAAGATCAATGGATAAACTGCTATCCTAAACCAGGCCTGATGGCACTGAAGTCCTTTTAGTGTCTGAGACTGCACTCTAATTCCCTGGCATCTTATACCTATAATACAGTTTTCCGGAGGTCTACAGGTCCCTTTCCTTTTTTGGTGTCAAAGCTGGCCAAAATGGGTGGACTGGGTCTCTGCCATTGCAACACCATGCTCCACACCCCCAGGACATGATTTTTTGAAGTGAATTTATGCGAGTATGGTAGGATGTGGCTGCTCCGGCAGAGACCACAACTGAGGCACTGCTCTGGCTTTATCCCTACTGGTTTATAAGAAAACAAATTCTTCAGGGCACCTGGGTGGTTCAGTAAGTTAAGCATCCAACTCTTGATTTTGGCTCAGATCATCATGGTTTCTAAGACTGAGCCCCACATCGGGTTCTGTGCTGACAGCAGCATGGAGCCTGCTTGGAATTCTGTCTCCCTCTCCTCCTTGCTCTCTCTCAAAAGTAAAAAAAAAAAAAAAAAACTTAAAAAAAAAAGGAAGCCCCCTAAATTCTTTAACATTTCAAGATTGGGGCCTTCTGGCTTAGAGATAACATAACATTTCAATAATATTGATAATATTTAAAGACTAATTTTTGATAAAGCAAATGTGAGCTAAGCTCATGGATTTCATTAATATTAAAATATCAGTGTTTTGGCTAACTGATATACAGAATAAACATTTATTCCTAATAAAATAAAGCTTCTAAAAGGTGATAATATACATATGCCTTACAATGATATTCCTTCCACAGAGTGCATCTATACCCTTCAGCCATGCGGAACCACAGAGTGACACACTGACGGCACTTCTGAGGCGACAGGAGTTTTGGGTATCACTTAGAATAGGCAGTGGTTCTACCTGAGCCACAGAGCAACGCCTTTGCTGTCACAACTCACTGTAGACAGGGAATGGCTCTATTCAGAGAGGCCACCTTTCTGGTTATTAAAAAAACCAGTCTGTTTAATTCCATATTTGAGTGATGTACCAATGAATTCTGACTCTTAATACTCTTATCCCTGTGTTTGGAAAAACACAAAACAAGATCAGTGAGTTTAAAGAGATTAGATTAAGGAGATTAGAAGGGTAAGGTTGCATATGGCTTTCTCCAGTTATAACTGACAAGGTAAAAAGACAATTCAGAGAACACTGCTTAAACTGTCTTGCTGGTAATGATTTTCCTCTTAACTAATACCGAAAGAACATGAGTTATCCCTGTAACTGTCCCTTAACTAGATGGTAGAGAACTGGCTACTGTAGCTTTCCGTTTACTGGAGAACTTGAAATCCTTACAGTGCTAGTGGCATTCAAATGAAGTCTTTTCAGAATCAAATCTGCCAGTGATCAACTTATTGTATAAAAAAATCAGAATACAATAGAAGTCAGCAGAAAAGGGGTGAGGGTAAAAATGAACATGTATTATTTGTATAAAAAGTACTATGTCTCTGAGTTCAGGCAGAAGGCTAAAGCAGAATGGGTCAAAGTTACCTGTGGAATGGTTTTGTTATGGAAATTCTGTTAATGGCCAATTTATTTAATAAAAAAATCAGAATATAATAGAAGTCAGTATTAGAGGAATGAACTTAAGAATTAACAAGTACTATCTGTTTTAAAAATTATGTCTGACAGCTCAGAAATGAAGGGTAATCATGCAGATTTGGCAAAAGTCACCTATGGAATTTTTTGTTCTGATAATTCTTAGAAGCTTGGTTTTTAAATTTGTAGTATGAATTATAGCATGATTGTCTATTCTCTCAAGATCTCCATGAAAACTATGGCTTTTCCACAATCTGTATTTTTTAGCCCTATTTACCTAGAAATATCTGATCAATCACCTAAGCCTGAAAAAGGCCTAGAAGAATAATTCCTAGTCACTATGGTATTACTCCTGTCCTGGAGCGCCAGAATATTAGCACTAATTAGTGTCTCAGGTTGATTTCTCTCAGAAGAGATCCAAGTGTGTCAACCACTATGCCACGTGACATTGCTGCTAGCTGTTCTCAACACACTGTGGGATTGAATCACTCAATTAACAATGTGCATATAAGAGTGAATTTTAGGTCCGAATTCTCCACTAATAATTAATGACTGCCATATGCTGTATTATTTCATAAATTCAGGGAAAAGGTTACATTTCACTAGGGTAACACCTAATTTCTTAGTAGGGTTCATGTTCAGTGTGGAGGCCAACGAAGGGCTTGAACTCATGATCCTGAAAATCAAGACCTGAGCTGAGATCAAGAGTAGAATGCTTGACCGATTGAGCCACCTAGGCATCCCAACACCTAATTTCTTATTAGCTCTCAGTTCTATGGAACAGACGGCCCAGGCCTGAGTTAAACTCTTACCTAGGGAGAGAGTCTTGTCTATTGGTGTTTCTGGAAAGCTCACATACTGTTCTCAGAATCAGAGTTAAAAAAGAGCTTCCCCAAATCTAAGGCCAATTCTAATGATAACCATGTCTTCATTAACTTACACTTAATTCTTTCGTCAGTAGGTCGATGCCCACTTATCACACAAGATAAATACGAGCTTCCATGCAGATGGTCATTTTATACGATGAACTATGAAGGGCATTAACAATACTAAAACTAAAGTTAGCTTATTAGGTAGATCTAAGGTTTAATGAAAGTATGAAGTAGCCTAATTAATAACCTAATAGTTCAACTCCTTCATTTACTTGCAGAAACATTCTACAGTGAGCCTTCCCGGTGGGGCCCACCAGAATTCTGTTCCATGGTGACTGGAATTGAGTTATTTCCTAGTTAATCCATCTTAGAGTTGTCTGATAGGTGACAACTGTCCTGAGCATTTTTAAGGTCAGAATAAATTCTTCCAAGTTTTATGGCACAAAATTCTAGAACCCAATTGTAGCTCTGGGTTAGTAAACAGATTCAGAGCTCTTTTTGAGAAAAGTTATGTTCATACCTGTGGCTAAACTATCAAGGTCACCTTTGTACAGGTGAAATGCTTTGTACAGAAGTGAAATGGCTCTCTTCCTGGGAACAAATTACCAACCTCAATTTTCATCCTAAATTTTCATAACAAGTCATTAACTCTGCCTTTTACATCTCTGAATCAGAAGCATGTGGTCCCCAATTAACACAAAGCATTAGGAAAAAACCCCAAGAGAAACATGATGCAGCACGTGGCTTTTGTTGCAAAAACAAAACCAAAAAACAAACAAAAACAAAAACACCCCATAAAAACTGACCAACCACAGAGGTTACCTGGATTTCACCAGTAGCTTCTTATATATATCTTCGTTCTCTGCATTCATTCATTTTTCTTACCTGGGTTTCACATCTGTTGGGATTTCTTTCTTAACACTTAAGAGTTTTTTGCTTTTTTGCTTCACTTGAGACATTTCATTTTCATGTTTTTCAGGCATGGCTTGTTTTCCCTTTTGCTTTTCTGTATCCTGTAAGAAATGAACAGTTAACTGCTGAGAAGGATTAATGAAACTGAGTAATATACTGTATATGAAGGCAGACACAAAACCAAAGACACAGCAGATACGACACGTATGTATAAAAATAATAAATTCCTTTCTATCTTTATTGTAGTTCTCTCAATTTTTTTTTAGACTTTGACTTATTATGTTTTGTTGAGTCTGAATTATAAAGAATGTTATTTTATTTCTATTCCTACTCTGCCTGGGATGGGTACAGTGGTAGCAGCAAACTGGTAGCTTCATGTTTTTAAGTATTAGGGAACAAAACCTTGCTTTTTTTTGTTTATTAAGAAAATTTAGCTTGAAATACAATATAAAGTTACACACTCTGGTAATGCTCCAAAATCCTGAGCACAATAAAACTCAGGGCAAGAACACAGCGCAGGCAGTAGTCAGTGTTCGCTGTGTCCACAAGTGACCCTGTGGCTGTGAAAGTGTTATGGTGGGTTTAATGCTAACCATTCACCACCAACGAGAAGGAGCTTAGTTATTCATTCACTTACTCAACAAACATCTACCAGTCAGCCACTTGGTGCTAGTCAATGGGGTTACCAAGGGGGCCCAGGCCCTTTCCCCAAGGGCTAAGTCTAGTAGGAGGGGGACACATATGACAGCTGGAGATGAATTTGTACCTTTGCTTGGAAACGTACACTGGCTATGCCCGGAGCATAGAAGGGCTGTCTTGCCTGGCTTGAGTGTGGAGCCTGTGCTGAGGACACACCCAGGCTGCACCTTGAAGCCGTACTATTTTACTGGTCCGCCCAATGTGGTTTCTGGCCCCTGACCACTGCGTAAGCACAGAAACCACACTTATGCATTTTTATAGTAACTTGACAGCAGTGGCATCTGAGCATGAGACCAGTGGACTTGTCTCCCCAACAGGGCAAGGGTTCATTCAGGTATCACCGAGGTTGCTGGGGAGCTGCATTTGGCATGGGTGTGTTTTACTTGTGTGCAGCAGGAGCACCTAGACGACAGACGGAAAATAAAAACACCCTGGTTCTTCATCACACACAGTCTGAGTGGCACTGTGTGTAAGGATGCACTGAGGCTAATTGGGACAGACAGGGGAAGGACAGACTCAGCAAAGAGCACAGCTGCGGGTGTGGGAGGAATTACAGGCACAAGGTATATGAGAGGCTACCCAGCTTCACAGTTCATGGTTATTAAGGCAATGTGGGTTTTAACAGGTCACACCAGGTCCATCTATTTAACTGTCAAGAATAAATAATCAGAGAATGGGCTAAAACAGTCTCCTGTCCACATACCTTCTAAGACAAGTTGACTTATTTCTTGTCCAGTTGACTCATAAAGGACTCGGTAGAGCATGAGCTCTCTGAGGACAAGAACATGGTCTTTTCGTCCTCTGCTGTTTCCCAGACACAAGGTCTGCTACTCAGGTGCTCAAGTACATAATTGTTTTTTTCATTTTAATTTGCATTAAAAAAGATTTTGCATATAGTTGACACAAATGTTACATAAATTTCAAGTGTACAACATGGTGATTCAGCATGTCTAGGTGCTATGCTATGCTCACAGGTGCAGCTACCACCTGTCAGAAATACCACAAGGTTACTATGTTCCCTAAGCTGTGCCTTTCATCCCGGGGACTTACTCATGCCATAACTGAAAACCTGTGACTCCCATTCCCCTTCACCCATTTTGCCCATCTTCCCACCCCCTCCCCTCTGGCAAAAACCAGTTTGTTCTCTTTATTTGTGGGTCTGACTCTGCTTATTTATCCATTTGTTTTGGTTTTTAGACTCCACATAAGTGTGAACGCATGTGGTATGTCTTTCTCAGTCTGACTTCCTCACCTAGCTAACACTCCTCATCTATGCTGTCACAAACGGCAAGAACTCATCCCTTTTTAATGGCTGTGGGATAGTCTACCCGACCCCTACTTTCTGAATGAAAGGGTAGAAGAAGGATGGAAAAGACCTCCATGGGAGGGTGACTTGTCAGCTGTTACCTAGTTAGGAAGAAAACACACACAACTGGCAAACAGACCAGTCACAACGAAGTAAAAGCACACAAACTATATGCAAGGGCACTGAGGAGGAAGAGGAATCAAAGCTGATCAGAAGGCATGAAGGCCACATGGAGGATTCTGTGCTGTGTCTGCAAGAAGCAAACGGCAGGGAAGGAGAGGGAGAAGCAGGAGGAAACGAACAACAGAGAGAATTATGCCAGCGGGCGTGCACAGAACGGCGGCTGATGGGGTCAGCAGGAGAGAAGTGTTAGGAGAAAAGCAAGAAAAGAAGTGAGGAAAAGTCGTGAAGAAAGCCTGTGCTGAAAATGCTTTCCAAATGCTTATCGTATCACTGAAACTCTTGGGCCTGCATTCAAAGACGAGTAGATGGCATTCTGCGTTTCTGAAGGAATCTGTTAGAAAGGATACAACACAGTACAGAACTCCAGTGCTATGGACTGTACTGGGGCATACAGAGCACCATACCACATGTGAAGGAGGGAAAGGGGACTGACAAGAAAAATAAGTCATATAAATTTCATTTAAAAAATTTATATATGCAGATGACACTCTTAGATTTCTTTAAGACACGATTCGTTAGGCCACTAGATTAAAACTGAAAAATTTGGGCCTAGAGTATTAAAGGCTATATCAGGATCATATTAAATCTGAAAGATAGTGATCTAAAAATAAAAATGCCTAAATAGAATTATGCCCTCACTTTTCTACAAAGCACCTCTAGCTCACAGTCTCAGACCCATTCACAACAGTAACCTTACCTTCCATTTACCTAACACCACTAAGTACCAGGCGTTTGCAGTATTATTAGACACTGGGGACCACCCCGATTGCTGAGGACTCTGAGAAGTAGGGAAGCTTTCTCCATGTGTTGATGTGTGCTGAGCTGGCCAGTTGTGGGTGACCACTACAGCCTCGCGTCGTCCCTGGGACCACCTTCCCCTCCAGGACAGTCCCTGCCCTCCCTGTGGGAGGAGTGAGCTGCTACTGAAGCCCGCTGTACCAGCCGTGATAAGCCAGGAAAAGTCCAATATAATTAAAATGGTCTAGTTCTTTCTCATTCTCTGTTGATAACTTAAAATCTGAAACAAATTACATGAGCCAGAGTAGGTACTATTCTAGACAGTCCCTATCTCTCAAGCAGTGTTTCCCATTTCTAATTATTTTACTTTATCAACATGCTTGCAGATATTCTTGCCTGGGGGAAATGAAGACCTCTCCCGGGGGCTGTGACTGCTTCCTGCAAGACAGTGGCGTAGGCCTGCCTGTGCACACTGAGAAAAAATCCTCAGAACATGTGCGTATGTGAAAGAGAAAAGGTTCATTCTTTATTAAAAAGCCTGATCTATGAGACAGTGTCATGTGCTGCAGGAGACACTTTCTTCCCTTGTTTGTTTGGGGCGGGGGGCCTGTCGTACCTCCTTGAGGAGAGGCTCTGTGTCTGGGTTGGAGGTCTCTGTGGTGGTGGAGGAGCTGTCGTCATCAGCCAAGGAGTCTTTCAGTTCATCTTCCTGTGGCTTTCCCTTTCCCTTCTTCTCCTTTTCCTCTTGCTTCTTAGGTGGTTTCACCTTGCGCTGAAGAGGTTTTCCTTTCCCTGGGGGTAAAAGTCAAAATAAAATAACTTCTTGATTTTTAAATAGCTCAGAAAACACAGCCATTATAACTTTTCTCCAAGAGGCTGGACTCTTTTTCTCATTAATTAAGGTTTCTTTCTCTAATTCATTTTTTTCTCTAATTAAAGCTTTCCAAATCGTGTTTGGCTTTTTGATTAGAATACTGGTGAAAGTCAATTTTACTGAGGCATAATTTATGTACAGTAAGATAAGCTCATTTTAAGTATAGAGTTCAATGACTTTTGGCAAACTCTGTAGTTTTGACAAATTTGTGTCTTAGAATACTTTTTTATACTCTACAGGGTGATGTAGCTTTGAAAAATCACAGAGGTGAAACCCAGAGATCCTTTCAAACTTGTTTGGAGATGGAAGCCTGAAGGTGATGCCCATGCGCATTACCCAAGGGATGTAAGAGGCCCGGAGACAGAGCCATGATGGCTGAGTCCAAATCCTGGCTCTCCTCAACCAGCTGTGTGATCTTGGCCTCCCATCTGTAAGCTGGGAGAGACAACACCTCACAGGGTTGTAATGGGGAATTCATAAAGCCCTCAGAGCAGTGCCTAGCACATAAACACCATGGAATGTTCTATACAGACAGAGTCAACAACAGAGCTATAGAAAGACTAGAATTTTTAGGGGTGCCTGTGTGGCTCAGTAGGTTGAGCATCCGACTTCCACTCAGGTCATGATCTCATGGGTCGTGGGTTCTAGCCTCGTGTTGGGCTCCACTCAAAGCCTGGAGTCTGTTTCGGATTCTCTATCTCCCTCTCTCTGTGCCCCTTTCCTTTCTCTCTCTCTCTCTCTCTCTCTCAAAAATAAACAAACATTAAAAAAATGTAGAAAGCCTCGTATTTTTAAAAGATGTGGATGCTCCCAAGACAAATGAGAAGCCACTGTTATTTGAGTGCCCACTATTTCCCAGGCAGCATTCCATGTCCTGAGTACAGCACCAGCACCAACAACATTATCTCTGCCTTCAGAGAGCTTACATTCTAGCTGCATAGACAGCTGCAGAGAAATCCCCGGATTCTAGCATCTGTGGAGTCACCTGGGCGGACAGGCAGGGTAAAGCTGCTACAGAAGCCACATAAGCCACTGTTTAACCCATTCTATATACGCCATTTAAAAATATATTACTCTGATAATGGTAGCTTAATACAAGTTATCTAAATCCCAAGGTTTCATGGCCACTGTCAACTGTTGTCAGAAACTCAAACTTTGACATCTAGGGGATGGCAAACCATGGCTCCTGGATGAAATGTGGCCTATGACCTGTTTTGTATAGCTTGTGAGGTGGGAGTGATTGTTACTTTTTTAAGTGATTGGAAAAAAGAAATAAGAATATATGACAGAACACAGTTTGTGGCACACCAAGCCTTGCATATTTATCACCTGGCCCTTTACAGTAAAGTTCTGCTGAGCCTGATCTATAAAAAGAATAGGTAAAGCTCTGACTGATTTTTAGGAATATCATTTTGCCATTTACTTTCACACTGATTCCAGGAGGTATGACATTTGAAATCATAACCGGGACAATAAGTCTCAAAAATTGAGAAGCCTTTGTTTTAGCAGATTGGCCAATGGGTTTATTTACAGCTTCTGATCCATCCTGACTGGCTGGAGTTCCTCTCTGCTGTGGCAGGAGGGAAGGAGCCGGTCTTGCTCTGGCCCTGGGAGCCCCTGGATTTCTCAGATTCTGAGTTCAACAGTTCATGCCGAGAGCACTTCAAACTTCCCCACATGACCGAGATCAATCCCCACGCAATGAGTTTCTCACGTGCAATTACACAATTCTGTCATGCTTAGGTTCACTGTGTGAGATGCACAACCTGTATAAATAATCTGTATTTACAATAACCTGAAACCAGCTTAACAAACAGGAAATGTTAGAAGCAATATATTTTTTTAAACTAGACTCAAATACTGAAGACATGGATACACAAAGGAGAAAAAGAAACACTTAACAAACTAAGAATTAAGCTGAAAACCTGGGTAAAAAAAAAAGCTTATTTCATGAAAGACTAGTTTACACTTTTTAAATCCCCATCTTTTATTAATTTCTTAATATGCTGCACTTGGACTTGTGTCCCCAGCACCTTAATGAATGGCATTTTGAAAAGGTTATCAATAGCTCCTTAGCTGTCAATACCACTGACCTCTAGAACTCATTCTACAAGACCTCTCTGTTTGACTGGACACTGGACTATCCCCCTCCCCGCCCCACCCATACCTCACATTATTATCCTTTTCTGGTACTAGGATTCTTCTGGCAACTTTTTCGCTGGCTTCATCTTTGCTCATGTTCCCTAGAGATCTGCTCTAGGAACTTCTTTCCCCTTTAAATTCCCCCCAGGAGCTCAGTTTAATTAGTTTGACATAAGCAATTCAAATCTAAAATGCCCAAACTGACTTAAATATCCTAAAAACATCTTTTGGGTTCTCAGGCTGTAACAATTATACTTACTCTGCTGTACTTTAGACTAACCTAGGGAGCTTTTAACAAATGTCGCTTTGTTGGGGCTCCACCCTGAGTTTCTGATTAAGCAGTTGCGTGTGGGACCTGGCATGGGTAAATTTTTAAAAAGCTCCTCTAAGTGATTCTAGTGTGTAACTAGGATGAGAATCATTAGTCATGGTATCAACACAATCACCAGAGCATCAGTCCAATGGCTTAGCTAGCGACTACCTTACTCTCCTGTGTGACTTCTTCTGCTTCTGTTCCCAAATTCAAATGTTGGTGGGAGGGGAGAGAGCATGCTGTCGTCAAAGGACTAGAAAGAATTCTGACTTGATCAGCCTGATGATGGGCCTATGAGCCCTGCAAGGCTGCACACACAGGAGTGGCATCTGTCTTCCCCTTGCCACTTGGTGGGGTAAAGGAAGAAGCTAACTTCTCAGGC
The DNA here is from genome assembly GCA_017311185.1 of Proteles cristata cristata. Classification (NCBI taxonomy): domain Eukaryota; kingdom Metazoa; phylum Chordata; class Mammalia; order Carnivora; family Hyaenidae; genus Proteles; species Proteles cristata. Next base: position 2,403,045 of record JAESUZ010003943.1, read on the forward strand.
AACCTTGTTCTCAAGGGTCTCTTTTCTTCCTCAGGGACTGGTTCCCAGTGGAAAGACTGGGCTTTGGAAAAAAGAGTCTCAAACATTTTGCTAGGAGGGGACTGGCAAGCAGGTATCAGAAGTCACAGGGAAACTGCCCTCTCAAAGATAAATTATTACCTCAATACACAGTGGAGGACACAGGGTATCACCCACCTTAAGGAAACCATGCCTTAACTGGTGCATAATCTATATAAAAACTAACCTATCCAAGTAAAGACAATACAGACTGAAGGGAAAAGCAGCTTAGGAAAACTCAGTGTTTGTTACCAGAAGTGGCCAAGTCATAGACCCAACATGACTGACAGGTTCCTTAGGCTTCACATCACCATCTGGGTGAAATGTCCCTGAGGCCACCCACTCTCTCTGTCTGCCTACTCCTGCTATCACCAGGCAGACTCTTGATTGAGGATGCAACCTTGACCTACTTGGTCAATATCTGCCCCCTTGGTGTTATTCCTCATACACTTTAAGCACCTGAATGGCAGTGATCAGCCTTACTGATCTCTCTATCCTCTGTACCTTGCATGGTGCCCAGAACATAGCAAGTGCTAGGCCAGTGTCTGCCAAGCTGTACAAGTTGGTTTTGTGCCTTTCTAAATCCTGGAATACACTTACAGTGTGACCTGCTCTGAGACTTGCTGCCCCAAGTCTGGAAGCTCATCCCATGTCACTCTATGAGTAATGTATCCAGGTTTGAATCCAAGTCAGTCTTCGTGGCAAACTGTATGACTCCATTTATACAACATTCTTTTTTTTTCTATTTTCCAATTTCTAATGTTTTTAAAAATTTATTTATTTATTTATTTTTACAAATAGTTTATTGTCAAGTTGATTTCCATATAACACCCAGTGCTCATCCCCACAAGTGCCCTCCTCCATGCCCATCTCCCCTCTCCCCGCCAAACCCATCAGTCCTCAGTTTGTTTCTCAGCATTCCAGAAAGTCTCTCATGGTTTACCTCCCTCCCTCTCCCCAACTATTTCTCCCCTTCTTCTCCCTCATGATCCTCTGTTAAGTGCCTCCCTAATCCTCCTATACGTGCAAACATATGGTATCTGTCCTTCTCTGCCTGACTTATTTCGCTCCAATATTAACACCCCTCAAGGTCCATCCATGTTGCTACACATGGCCAGATTTCATTCTTTCTCATTTTACCATGTAGTATTCCATCGTATAGATAAACCATCTTCCTTGATCCATTCGTCCGTTGATGGACACTTAGGCTCTTTCTATGTTTTGGCTATAAAATTTATTTTGAGAGAAATAGAGAGACATAGCAGAAGCAGGGGAGGGGCAGAGAGAGAGGAAGCAGAGAATCCAGGAAACAGGCTCCAGGCTCTGAGCTGTCAGTGTGGAGCCTGATGTGAGTTCAAACTCATGAACCGTGAGATCATTACCTGAGCCAAAATTGGTTACTTAACGGATTGGGCCACCCAGGAGCCTATATAACATTCTTGAAATGATGTATTATAGAAACGGAGGTTAATGGCTGCCAGGCATTAAGGAAGACAGAGTGGGAGAGTGGCTGTGGCTAGAAACGGGTACACAAGGGATCACATGGTGACATAAATGTTTTGTATCTTGACTGTACTGGTAAATTGGCCACAGGCATATCTTGGAGTTACTGTAGATTCGGTTCAGAACACCACAACAAAGTGAGTCAAATCAATTTTTCTTTCCTAGTACATATGAAAATTATCTTTAGGAGACATCTGGGTGGCTCAGTTGGTTAGGAGTGTCAGCTCTTGATTTTAGCTCAGGTCAGTCTCACGGTTCCTGAGATGGAGCCCCACCACCCGCACTGGGCTTTGCACTGACAGCGTAGAGCCTGCCTGGTATTCGGTCTCTCTCCCTCTCTCTCTGCCCCCTTGCCTGCTTTGTGCTGTCTCAAACTAAATAATAAAAAGAAAAGTTATCTTTATACTATACCGAGTCTATTAAGGTATGCGTATTATATCTAAAAAAGTACATACCTTAATTAAAAAATAGTTTATTACTAAAAAAGTGTAACTTATCATCAGGCTTTCAGTGAGAGTTGTGTCACTGATTACGGATCACTACAACAAATTTAATGAAAGTTTTGATATATTGTGAGGCTTGCCAAAATGTGACAGAGACATGAAGTGAGCAAAGCGCTGTGGGAGGATGCTGCCAGTAGACTTGTCCAAGGCAGGACCGCCACAGCCGTAAAGAGCGCAGTTAGGTGCAAGGTGCTGTAGAGCGAGGCACAGAAGAGGAGCATGTCTGTGTCTGGGCTGTGATATTGTACTGCTAAAGTTATATCCTGTTGCTGGTTGCTGGGCCTGCTCATAAAAAATGGTCATTTTTTCCTTTAAAGCCTGATGGAATCTATTTTCTAATGACTGAGTAGATACAAAAACTTTTTACTGTCAAAAACCATTTGTCCCTCTCTGCAGGGGTCCCTCAGAGCTGAGCTGTGTGTATGGGAACATAAGGTGGGCTACTAAGTATCTGTGACAGGTACCATCTGCATCTTACAGATCTAACATCCTTACCAAACAGGAAGCTCTTAACCTCATCAAATAATCAACTATGAGCTGACTACATACATGTCGTAGTCACAGCGAGGGCTGTGAGCCGTGGGTGAGGCTGAGCGTATGCCTAAAAGGCGTGATGTGGAGGAGGAGCTAGGATTTAATGTTATAAGGCCCTAGATAATGTGAAGAACATTCCCATATTCTCTCCAATCAAGACAAGTGCCCGACTCTGTTATTCAGTGTCCTCAAGAGTCAAGCAGAATTCAATGCCAACAAAGTCTTTTTTTCAGGTTCTCAGGCTATTTTTCCTGTCCCAGAACTATATAACAAGAAATGTCTGGCTCTAGCTGTCAAAAATATACTGCTCAACAACAGCAATAGGTAACAACTAAGTTCGTTCTAGGTTTCTGATGAGAAAGCATCATAATTAAACAGATAAAACATCAAAAACTCTTGTCTTTTATTCACTGTTTTGTGCTTTAATAATTTAAACCACCTTCAATTAGATTAAGTAGGCAAAGGTATGAATTATAAATTTAAAGAATATGTCCTCTACTCATTTTACTTTTGTCTTCACTAAGTAGTGAATAAATGAATTTGTAATCAACTAGTTTGGAGCAAGGTACTTTGGCTGTCGCTTCCACTTAAATTATTTAACTTCTCCCCAACTGCTGGGAAAGTTTCAATTACCAATAATGGTTTCTTTAAAAATGTGGTCCCTGGCAGCAGAGGACCCAAGACAGAACCACGGAATGTCAGCTGTAATATGTAACGAGAATCTCAAGAGAATCACCAATTCTGGCTTGAATTTGGTTGCTTCCTCATGTTTTAGATTGCTGAAATGGTCTAAATGAGGCCAAGACACAGACCCATGTGATTTCCTTGGGTCAGTACTGGTCATACAAATTTATTTCCCCCCATTTGTTCAGAAATAATACCTTTATGTGAGTATGATAAACTAAAACATACCAAAAAAATGCATATGAAAAAATTCAGGGTTCTTTAAGCTAACGCAAATAGTTTTCAAAATTTTACAGTAATCAGGGGCACCTGAATTTGGCTCAGTCAGTTGGTATCTGACTTCCATTCAGGTCCTTGATCTCGTGGTTCATGAGTTCCGAGCCCATGTCGGGCTTTGTGCTAATAGCTCGGAGCCTAGAGCCTGCTTTCAATTCTGTCTCCCTCTCTTTCTGCCCCTCCTCCACTCGTACTCTGCCTCTCTCTCTCCCTCAAGAATAAACATTAAAAATTAAAAAAATTTATAGTCTAATTATATTATTTTGTCTGATTAAGCTCTGTGCTTAGATTGTGAAGATACTTGTTTATTTTATTTATTTATTTTTAATGTTTTATTTATTTCTGAAGAGAGAGAAGAGAGAGTGAGAGAGAGGAGAGAGGGAGACAGTGTGAGCAGGAGAGGGTCAGAGAGAGAGGGAGACACAAGTCTGAAACGGGCTCCAGGCTCCTGTAGGCTAGCTGTCCAGCACAGAGGCCGACTTGGGTTGAACCCACGAACGGTGAGATCATGACCACAAGCCTGAGATGGATGCTTAACCAACTGAGCCACCCAGGCTGTGAAGGTCTGTTAAGCTCAAGAGAAGCTAGAAAGAATTCTATTAAGTGAAATAATTTTGCTACAACCCAAGGAAGGGATTAATACTGAGTCTGTGAGAGTACCATATTCTTTTTGTCCTAACTTTTCATGTACCTTTATAAGGTTGTATATACCACTTGTGGGATTAAAGCAAAATCAATACAGTACCTAGGACTAGGAAAAAAAAAAAAAAAAAAAAGGATGTACCACGCAAAACTTTTATAGGTATCAGAACTGAACTACACAGGTTGTCATAAAATTACTATACTCAATTAATTTTTCGATTTGTTTATTCTAAATCAAATACCACAGATATTCCAAAGCATACTCAACTACAATTTAATGTCCAGAGAACAGGTTCTGTCCTGTCTAGACATTTCTCTTCACTCCCCTTTAAGGGCAGCTCCTCGTCTGCCCAAAAACCCTAGAGGGACCAGTGCCCACCTCCCAAAGGACACTCACTGGTTACCTTCACTGAGTGGGTTCACCCAGGTTATCCCTGATCAGCTGTGGACCTTGATGATGCGGAGCCCTGATTCAGCAGTCTGGGTTGGGGCCACGAGTCTACATTCTAAAAGCCCCCAGGTGATGTCACTATTGCTGGTCCCTGGACCAATTACTACTACCAATACTGCTCCCCTGTGCCAATGGCAGCCTTCTCTCAGCTCACTTGGATCCACTACTGCACCGTATTGGGGACATCAGGTTAGATTTACTCAAGGACTGGTTACCTTTGCCTGTGGGACAATATCCAGTAGTGGAGAAGGAAGAAGAGTGTATCAGCCAAGCATCAGGTTTCACAATACTTGCCCAGATGCCACTTTTAGAGGAGGTGTTTTTAGGGAAGGTTTGATGTTAGCTCTAATCTGGTCTGTCTGTCCCACTTGCAGGCAGCTGGAGGCAGATGGGATCTATGCAGCCAGATCGCTCTACATCTATGACAACTGCATACATAATGCACCCTACACACTGTCTGGCCTCCCCATTGTGCCCTGCACAGCTCTCCAGTCCTCACTGAGGACCCTGGCACCAACCTGCTGACTTCCTCTGACCCTCTGGGCCCCAGGCCTTGTAGAGTCAGGTCAAATATCTCTCATCAGTACCTCTGAAATCCAAAACCCTTGAAGAGGTTTTCTCCCTAACTCATTTAGAAACAAAACTAGATACTTAAACTTCATGGTGGTACAACTTAAGCTGAACTAATGCTACTTTCTTTTCTTTAAACTGACGTTACTTTTTAGGGTTGTGTGAATCACAGGGGTATATGCACTGTATGCCTTTCCCAGAACTGGAATTTCCTAAACACATGAGGCTTTGCGTAAAAGGACCGCAGACCTGTAAGCTCATTAGCCTCACTGCTGCCAATGGGCTTTACCACCTGCACTGTGCTTCCCATCCCATTCCCAAGCTGCACCTAAGAACCTGCTGGGTGCCCGGAGCTGCGTTTCCTCTGAGGCCCTACAGTGTCAGGCCTCACTTTCAGAGCCGTCTCCTGTCATCCCCTTGCTTCCGCCATCTCTGCAGTTGGACCGTGTTGGGATCTCCCATCCCTTGACTACCACGTTCTCCCTCCTGTCTGCGGGGCTCCCTTCTGGCAGGAGGTGCTGCTTCTCTATCCTCCCGAGTTCCACACAGTCTGGCACATGCCTCTCCTGCCAACAACCCCCGGTCTTTTCGCCACCTGTGCCCCGTAGAACTCCAACAATGTTGTAACCCAACACCCCAGCTTTTGGCGCCTCAGCCCTGGGCTGCAGGGTAGACTGAGAGGGCAACAGTGAGGGCGCCACTCACAGACCTCAGCCGGGTCCCAGTGTTACAGAGGAGCTGCTCCGCACGTCCAGCTCTCAAGTACCACAGACTCCCGGTCCACGAAATGTCGAACGATCTATTTTCTGTTTCTATGCTACCACTTCTCCCCTCAGTCAGCAGCTGTTACTTCAGTTCAAGAAGCTCCCCAGGCGCCTGGGTGGCTCAGTTGGTTAAACATCTGACTTCAGCTCAGGTCATGATCTCACGCGGTTTGTGGTTCGAGCCACGTCAGGCTCTGTGCTGACAGTTCATAGCCTGGAGCCTGCCTTGGTTCTTTGTCTCCCTCTCTTTCTGACCCTCCCTGTTCACGCTCTCTCTCTCTCTCTCAAAAATAAATAAAACATTAAAAAAAAACAACCCAAAACAAGAAGCTCCCCCTGACTCCCCTGTTCTGCCTCTTCATCTCAACCCATTCATCTGCATCCACGTACCTGTGGAATGAAAATGCCCCTGCTTTTATAATCTACTGGACCAGGACCCCTTCTCCCCCACTTCCCCTGGGCACCTGCTTCTCTCCTTTTTGGAGGCGGCAGTGCAGTGTGGTTATAAGCTGACAACTCAGAGAATCAGGCCTGGGCATGGCTCCCATATCTACCTGCTACAACCTATCTTTCTGGACTGGGTTTCCTAACTTTGGAGATGCAGGGTCACAGCAACGCCAATCACCCAGATTGCGAGGCATGCGCAGTCATGGTGACCAACACCCATCACTCTCAGCTCTGTGGTTTTTGTCCTTGGCCTTAGATATTTCAAGCACCACATTCCCCCCCACCTTTTTTTTCGTACATTAAAAATACACCACAAAATATATTCATCCTTTTTTTTGGTTAAAAAGTTCAAAGAACACAGAAACTGCAGGTTAAAGAGTAGAGCGCCTCACTGCCTTGCCCCCAAAGCTTACACTAGGAAGTGGTTACTGGTAACAGCCTGATGTGAAGGGCTCTGTATGCCACAGTAACCTGGTTTCTAGTCCTATCGCTTCACTAAACCTGTCTGCCAAGGTCAGAGTAGTGTCCCTAGCTGCCAGGCTCTGCAGAGCTCTGTTCCACCTTTGCTGCTGGCCTTTCTACCACACAGTCTGCTGGCCTTTTCCTTGCTAGCCCCGCCCTCAGGATTCTGTCATTAACCCTTTGCTTGTCCCATTTCTCACCCAAGACTAAGTTCCAAGCAGACACTGCTGCTGGGGTGCTCCACAGCCCTCTGCAGCTCAACAGGCTGAAGCTGGCAAGCACCACTTCCCGCCCTGGTAACCACCACAGCAGGAGCTATGCCCCTGATGCAGGCAGCAGCCATCCTCTCCACTTTAAAAATAACAAACGGGGGCCCCGGTAATTTCACAGTCACACAGTCAGTGGGGGCAGAGCCATGATTTGGTCTCTGGGCCTGCCCTTATGATAAGAGCTTAGCCTCACGACCCTGTACTCCGCAGCTCCCCACAGAATAAGAAAGCTGCCCTTCACACTACCAAAGCCACAAATGGGCATGGCTGCAGGAGTCCATTTCTTCAGTTAACACAGATACTGAGGAGTGATGCACTTTAGGTTCAGAGCTTCCTCAGGTATTAACCCTCAAACTGGCAGCGACCTCTGTCCAGCCTCTAGGACTTAACGTATGGCAGGGGGAAGAAACAACCCAAGTACAGAAATTCAATGACTGCCCTGCTGTGAACAGAGGGCATTTCTGGGTGCCACCTTCCATGAGATGCAGTCTGGCTGGAGGGATGACTAGGAAATGGCTGGACAGCCTACAATTTAGGCAAGATCTAGGGAGATTGTATTTATTTGAAGATAAGTCACTTTGAGCAGTCTCAAAAGCTGGAAGTTACATAGCTCATTATATGGGAGACTTTTGTTTGAGATACTGGGGAGGGAGGGGGAGACAAGTGGTTCACAAAACAGAATCTTCATATTTCATGTAAACATAGCCAAAGCTATTTTCAAGGCGCTGGAAACTTTAGGAAATGTTGTAAGGTTCTGCCAGCCTTCCTCTCTGGGTTTAGGACATGCCACTCTTTTGCAACCTGGAGATCAATGCCTACCTTTGAAAGTTCATTTAAGAGGCTGGTTTGCCATATGTATGTCACACTTTGATAGAAACATTTGCTGGAGAAAAAATTAAAGACTCTGTCTCCTTCCCTTTCTGAACAGCAGCAATGGGAGAGATAACAAACAGAATGGCCACCCATGTGATACGGAACCCAGGCACGGTCTCCCTGTGGGCTCCAAAGAATCACTAGCAATGGTGCCCATGCACCATCATTAGATCTTTTAGCAGGCATATTCCTAGGACTACTGTGATAATTAACAACCATTTGTAATTTTAAAATTTACATTCTAGATAGATAGCCTGAAATAAAAATGGAGCCTATCACAGATATTGAAGACTATCTTAGACACGGGTGGTGAGGTATTCAGCTTGACTGTAAATTCTTTTCTTCTGGTAAGAAGTGATCATCTACGTTCATTTTATTCATGCCTAATGTGGGGGAAAGATGTTATATAACTTGATCTAATTAAAAGAACTTTAAGTATTCCTTATTACTATAAAATTTGTCCTAAAATATGTAGCTCTATTAATAATGAGTTAACAAAAATAAAAAGTTAAATAATATTCAAGACATTTTTACTATTTTGCAAATCAAATGCATGTAAGTCTAGAGGACTCTAGGTAACTAATTTTTGTATCACTGGGACTAGGAATTTTCTACTAGAAAGAGTCCTGGACTCTGGGACACTGGATTGCTTTTGGCCTCTTGGTGCACTGCCAAGTTCCCAACGTAAACCAAAGCTGAGCCTCTGGGTCGCAGTGAGGGAGATACTGAAACAGGCTTGGAATAGCGTGTTTTAGCAAGGAGCTGTCTGGGAGAGGGAAGATGCAAAAGTTCAGGCTGCAAAGGGATTAAGTGAAATATAGCTATGGGCCTGTTTACTGGTTTATATTTTGGTTTGGAAGTTACCAAACAATACCTCTGTGTATGTGTGGTATGCCAACATCTAGAGTGAATCCCAGTGGGCCTGACCCTCCTGGTGTTTAAGCTCTATGAAGTCTCTCCTGGAGTATGGGCCAGACCACATTCCTAATGAGCAGAACACTACCCAAAAGTTGTGGGATGTCAACTTCCAAGATTGGGTCATAAGAAATTATGATTTCTGCTAGCTTGTTCCCTCTCTTGCCAACTAGCTTCCTCACTCTGATAGAAGCCAACTGCTTCTGACTTGCTCTATGGAGAGAACCCATGAGGGCTGCTGGCCATACCTAGCCAGGAGCTGAGATCTTCAGTACAAGCAGACTACAAAAGAACTGAATCCTACCATCAACCACTAGGTGAACTCAGAAGCAGATCCACCCGTCATTTAGAACCTTAAGATGGCTTCACCTGCTGGCAACAAACACCTTGACTGCAATTTTATGAGGCAGAGGGGCCCCCGATGACAGACCCACAGGCTCAGATGGTAAAATTTGGTGTTTTAAGTGACAACATTTTCAGGTGATTTGTTACTGAGAAATAGGTAACTATATACAGTAGAACTCAAAGCAGGGATCAGCAAACTTTTTCTGTAAAAGAGCTAGACGAGTAAATATTTTCCAAGGTCTGTGGTGGACCTTATGGTCTCTTATAGCTACTCCAGCTTGCTGTTGTAGCATGAAGTAGCCATAGACAATATGTAAATGAATGAGCATGGCTTGTCCCAATAAAGCTTTATTTATAAAAACAGGTGGTGATTTGGGCCACTGGCTGTCATTTGCCAACCCTGCTCTAAAGTACAGGTTCCGTGGAAATATTATTTTGAGTTAAAAGGCAGAGATGATCTCCATTTTACCACTGTATTAAAAATTATTTTAACGCTTAAAAAGAGAAAGCTCAAACCCTATCACAACACAATAAACTGGATAGTTGAAAATGGAAACAACTGTCCAATAAGTTTCCAAGTTTGGTAAATAACCTAAGAAGTACAAGCACTTTATGATAAATGGGTCCCTCTCTATTTACATCTGGTACAAAAAGTTTCAGTCAAAATGGAGGTAAATGTGAACCAGAAGAACTACTTACTAAATTAGCTGTTTATCGCTACCATTACCAATGAGTACGTAATTATGCACTGGCTTTCCCCTTCATATATCATGCTTTTCTGACAGTGAAGACGGACGATTACCTTTGCTTTTGGACGGAGTGGTGATGGCGGCTGCTCTTGTAAACACTTCTGGGGTGGGGAATCATGGTGGTGAGTGCTTTGTCCATGGCTTCTATGAGACTGGTGATGTCTGGTCCTCTGAGCTGTGCCTTGTGCTGCTGGCGTTCTGGGTGGGATGGGTGCGAGAGGCGGGTGACAACCTTTCCAGCTGCGGTTCCTGGTGAGGCACTGGCGGTGCGGTGGAGGTGGAGAGTGCCGCTCCAGCGGGCTGTGGACATGGTGCTGACTGCTGTGCTGGCTCTGTTTTGCCCCTTTGGACTTTCTGCCTGCTGTGTGACCTTGGGCCACTGCATTTGACTCTAAGACAAGGGCTTGCTTTACTAGCAGGTGTGCAGAAGTCCTGCTAGGGTACTTGAAACTGTTTTTGGCTCTGGCGTTTCCATTCAGTTGGGTTTTCCTATTGCTGTGACTGCCGTGTGGGTGGACTGGTGGGCCACCCTGCTTGTGACTCCCTGCACTGGGCCGGGATGACGAGCCGCCTGCTCCACAGAACCCCTACTGTGACAGGGGTCACAGCTGAGTGTGTTCAAGCTGAAAAAGGACCAACTGAGATCAGTAAATAGCAACCTACAAAATCTAAGATTAAAAAGTTTTTATTTCATCAGTACAGCCATAAGAAATATAAGCTACTCTAGGAAAAAACCCCAACAAACATAGGGATACTTTCCACAATTTTATATGGTTTATTCTATCTGAATATTTAGGAATCAAGTCAGTGATCTAATTAAGATTATTTTTAACCCTCACCAACATAACAAAACCATGGGATTGGCTGTTGAGTTCTTAGTAGAAGACAGCTATATACACAGGAGATTATTAAGTAATTAGACTTAAGATTTTTTTTTGAATTAAGATTTTTTCCCCTTGAGCAAAGATGAAAAGAAAAACTTATTTTTCTTTGAATTGTCAGTCAAATCTATGTGTACTACAGAATTTATTTCAACATGTAACATACTTTTTCCTTCAGGCAAATACCAACGATTCTCCTGAGATCAAATGGTCTTCCCACATCAAAGGGCGGGTTGGAGGCCTCAAAGGATAGTAGCCTTGAAATGGCTCCCAAATTCCTTGAGCTTCTAAATAGGCTGTTCTGTTGCAAGAGAAACAGTGACTGCAGAGGTACAGAAGGTGGGGGTGGGATTCATTTTGTGGGGCAAAGGTAACAAAATTTAGTATTCAAGGCAGAGTTTCTTGGTAAAGTACAAGAGGATATAAAAACAGAGATGCTGGTGAGTTTTAATTGGACTGGACAAAAACAAAGTGTTATGGTTAAAGTCTACACACTTGTTTTATAAGCAGCTTACTTACATGGAGGCTAACAGAGGAAAATAATTATTTGTATCAGAACAGACACTTGGAGGATACTTTTCCTTTTTACCAAGAGGAAACTTTTATCTTGCGGTTTTAACCACCACACCAACTCTTTTCCCTGAAGGATGTGGCTGGGGGTAACCATGTAAATTTAGAGCACGTGTATCTGACCCCTACAGAAACACCAAACAGACTGAAAAAAAAAAAAAATAAAGAAATGTTTGCTGAGAATTTAAAAATATTTCTCATGTTTCATGTTATGGGTCTGTTTCTAAAAGATATTCTATAATGTTAAGTTATGTGATACTGAAATGAAGTAACTTTACAGGTAAATTAAGAATATGTTTTCCTTGGAAAATTAACTTGTACCAATTTGTGCCAACAAATTTTAAGGGTAGAAGATTTGTGTCTGGCATTATATACCACCCAAACGGGGTTAGTTCCTGACTGCTTCCACTGGTGTGTGCGGGTTTAACCGAGGCAGAAAGATCTGTTCTGTTTTGCTGACAGGTTCCCAGCACTCAGAACAGTGAGGCTGGCTCACGGGCGCATGTAATGAACAGTGTCAGGTGATGCCTGAATACCAACCTCAAAAGAAGACACAAGTACCTCATTATTCCTGAGATGATGTACAGAGCCAGCTCCAGTTGGGTCTGGGAGGGCTTCTACAGGTTGCTAACATATGGTATGGAGGATGCGTTCAATACAAATACAAATTCAGAGCCATAGTTGTTATAAACTTCAGTTCCACGAATACAACAAGCTGTGAAATCAGGTAACCTAAAAGAAAATGGTGGCAGTCAGACTGAGTGTTAAAATACACCACAATGGTTTACATGCTCATCACAGTCCCTTACACCTTTGAAACCTAACAGAGGTGGGTTTGATACTTCTATGCAACTTCCTCATTTAAGATGGAGAAAGCATTATTCATAGGGTTAATAACAAATACAACTATATTCTGTGGATAACTGAAGAAATTACGCCAGAAAAAGAATATGCTTACAGCTTTGCATAGTGTCTGGGCTAAGGAGGTGCTGTCTGAGTTTCTCTCCCCTCCCTCCTGCTCTCCTTTATCTAGATCCACCCCTCTTCTCCCAGGATATATTCCCAATAATACTTAAACAAACAAACAAATAAACAAACCCAAAACCCAAACCCATCCTAATGAGGTGCTCTTGTCTCATCTCCTGCAGTACTGCTGCTAGATTATTTCATTTTTACTTTTTGTGCTTCATGAAAGCTCCCCAACCAGATGATCTACATGAGGGAAGGTGTCTTATTCTTCACTGTACCTTTAGGTACTAAGCATTATGTCTTACAGGTAATATCATTAAGTACTGGGTCAACGTCCATTAGAGACCATGAAATTATCCCCCTTCTCAATTAAGGGGACAGAGGTCACATTTTGTTACATAAACTTTATAATCTAACAAGTTAATTATTAAAGTAGGTCTTCCGTTATTGATACAGGCATTTAACATTATCTTCTGACCAAATGTACACATTCTACTTTGCACACACGGAAAATTGCACATATGTGATAGGGACTGGTCTGTTGCTAGGAATGAATTTACAGTCAATTTACATTACCACGACCGTTTAACTTTAACAGAACCCTGACATAATTTTGAAACCAGTTTCTAAGATTATCTGATCCACTTTGATACAGAGGAAGTTTCACAATTTTGAAAACAATAAAGAAATAACCAAAGTTAAGTGGACAAAAGAAATCACGTGGATAAAATACTTTTTTTGTTGTGCTTAAACATCTTTTGAGTTTAACTCAACTGTATTATTTGAGGTTGATGAGAAGCTAGTGAATCATTACACACTCAGAGAAATACCACAATATGATTATGTCTTTAGAGGCATTGGCGCTTAGGTGCAAACTCTTGACAATTAACTTTAAAGCCATATCCCTCACATACTAAATTTCATGACTTCCAATGGTTTCTATGTGAATCTGGGTTACTTACGTATTCTCTACTTTAAATGTTCTTTCAATGTGAAATTTGGTTCTCTTAGTTTAAATCTATAAAGGAAAAAAAAATCAAGAGTGAATATAAATCTTGCATGTGCTCCAGATCGAGCTTGATGAACACATCTCCATGAACATATATATGCCAGACATTATGAACCACTTCCTCATGCCAAAGAGATCAGCTGTTTCCAATACTTCATCAAGTACTCCATTTTTATTGTCTCAATTTTAGATAGCAAAGTTTAATTGTGCTTTGTCAATACCGAGTAAGTCACCTAAGACATTACATGAATACTGAACCTTTAAATCTTTTGGGATCCAGTTAAAACAACCTACAAAATGGGTCAAGTGTTTAACAAAAATCTTAAGTATTCATCACTAGTATACACAGCTGCATGTACAGAATACTGTTCTTTCTTGGGGAACTGTTCACTGTTGAAAGTAAATACTCAAGTTATGCGCTGGAACTATTGGGATACTTACTATCTGTACAATCTTTCAATAATGCTTCTGTGATTTTAAAGCGTAAGGAACTCCCCTGGACCTGGAAGTTTGCCTGCCACCCTCAAGTTCTCAGTTGTTCCTTGTCCTTGGACCATCACAGCATCCACCACGGTCAGGTTATTTCTATGCAAGAACAAGAATTACAGAGATTTCACCTAAATTTGCAGAATAAAAATGTGAAATGAACACACTAATATATATATAGTTTTTAGTATTTATTTATTTTTGAGGGAGAGAAAAGAGTGAGAAAGCATGGCGGGGGAGGGCAGAGGAGACAGAAGGGGAGACACAGAATCAAAGAGAAGGCTCCAGACTTTCACAGACACAGCCGATGAGGAGCTTGAACTCACGAAGCATGAGATGACCTGAGGTGAAGTCCCACTTAACCCAATGAACCAACCAGACACCCCCTGAATACGCCAAATTTAAGAGTGAAACATTTACCCTCACAAGAATTTAAAAATCTTTACACAGAGAGGCACCTGGGTGGCTCAGTCGGTTAAGCGTCCGACTTGGCTAAGGTCATGATCTCCCACGGTTCGTGGGTTCGAATTGTATTTGGGTTCTGTGCCAACTCAGACAGCTCAGAGCCTGGGGCCGGTTTTCAGATTCTGTGTCTCCCTCTCTCTCTGCCCTCCCCCTGCTCCCTTGTCTCTCTCTCTCTCTCAGAGATAAATAAAACATTAAAGTAAAAAAATCTTTACAGAGAGGAGCAAAGAGTTTTTCAGTTTTAAAATTCACATATGGTACAGTAAGGACATTTTCAGGTTTCAAGTTATGAACATAATCACAGAGGTACATCTCATCTGGTGTAGTGTGTTGGGTGCATGTTTTGGACAAGTGGATACCATATTTAATAAATTAGACATGCAAAATCAAAATTAAAAATCAGGTAAGGACTTCTTTAATTCAGGTAATAGGTATTAATTAATATTAATTTAATTAATATTAAATCAGGTAATAGTACTTCTATAAGTACTAAAAATTGACCACACTTAAATCACAAAACATACCTGATTATGATTAGTGAAGAAACAGTTCTGTTGTGAATTGGAGTAAACTTTATTTTGACAGATTCTTTTCTCAGGTTTTAAAATTAGGTTTAAAATTAAATGAGAGAGGCCTTCTGTAAATCCTGTTGAACTCTGCAGTGGATGAGCCTTGAATCATTGGATAAATAAACGAGGTCACTGCTATATTCTCTGGAAAGATTTTTTCCTTTACTCAATCCCACAGCCCAGTATGAGTTTCTAGAATTGATTACATATGTGAACAATTTTATTCCTCATGATTTAGATACTGGTCAGTTTGCAAGCAGAAGTTGGCAACCAGTGATGACCCTTCTTACTGTGCATTAAGTCCCCAAAGGGTTTTGAACCCCAACTCACAAGGTCCCTCATATTTGTACTGGGTATTTGTTTTGTATACAGATCTTTTTATTTATAACTTAAAAATTTTTGATAATACCCATACAAAGGACACAAACTTAAAGTGTAGCTCTGTGTTTTCGCACAAAGCAAACAGCTGTGCACCCAGCAGCTGGAAGTCCTGTGGATGCTGAATTTCCCCACTTTTCACACACTATTTTAAAATATTTCTCTAGTGGCTATGTTCTGAAGGTCTTCGACTGCACCAGATTTTATTTGTAAAAATATTTCTAACTCAGATCAATCTATCTTTGAATTTTATTTTGAGAGCTCAGCACATAATTACTGTTTCATTAACATTAGATATTTGAAAGTTTAAATACTTTAATAGCAAATATGACTGCTTGACAGGCGGTTACCGATAAACTTTAAAAATGTTTATTTAATTTTAAAATTCTTTTGCAACATCTATTCATTTTTAAGGGGTGGGGTTGGGAGCAGAGAGAGAAAAGGGAGACACGGGATCTGAAGCAGGCTCCAGACTCTGAGCTGTCAGCAGGAGCCTGACGGGGATCAAACTCGAATGGTGAGATCATGACCTGAGCCAAAGTGGAGACACTTAACTGACTGAGCCATTCAAGGGCCTCTTAAATGTTTATTTTTGAGAGCAAGAGAGAGAGAAAATGGTAGGGGAGGGGCAGAAAGAGGGGAACAGAGGACCTGAAGCAGACTCTGTGCTGATGAAACCAGATGCAGACTTGAACTCAAAACTGCAAGATCATGACCTGAGCCAAAGTCTGACACTTAACTAGCTGAGCCACTCAGGCGGCCCCTACCAATAAGATTTAAATATTTGTTTTTATTAAAAAAATCATATAAGGATATATTGTTCTGATTTTTAAAAAATGTTTATTTTGGGTGGCTCAGTCAGTTAAGCGTGTGACTTTGGCTCCAGGTCATGATCTCTGGTGTGGGATCAAACCACGTTGGGCTCTATGCTGACAGCTCAGAGCCTGAAGCCTACTTCAGATTCTGTGTCTCCTCTCTCTGCCCTTCCTCTCTTACACTGTCTCTCTCTTTCCAGAAATAAATATTTTAAAAAGTTTAAAAAATGTTTATTTTGAGAGGAGAGAAAGTGGGGAAGGAGGCAGAGAGAGAGGGAAGAGAGAGAATCCCAAACAGGTTCTAGGCTGTGGCATGAAGCCTGACTCTGGGTGTGATCTAACAACCACAGATCATGACCACAGACTAATGTCAAGAGTGGGACACTGAACCAACTGTACCATCCAGGCACCCCAACTATCCTAATATTTAAGTAACATTAAAGTTTAGCCTGTTTCCGGGGGAAGGGTTGGCATCACTTTGGCTCTATTTTATTTGAGGGGAGAGAGAGTATGGGGGAGAAGGGCAGAGGGAGAGAGAGAGAGAATCCTAAGCAGGCTCCATGCTCCAGCACTCATACTCGATCCCACGACCCTGGGATCATGACCTGAGACAAAAAATCAAAGAGTTGGATGCTCGCTTACTGAGCCACCCCAGGTGCCCTGGCAACACTTGACTATAAATGTCCATGGCTTCTTGATGGCTCTGCTAACATGTGGAGGAAGGAAAAGATCTGCACGTTTCTACTCCACCTGGCAGATTTAGGTTTCAAACATATAGGTCTGTCTCCCCACCTGTGGTAGCATGATTCTAAACAGCCGGCTAGTCAATAGACTTGTTAAAAGCCTTACTTTTAAATCTTGATTCTGAGGCACAAACTTTTTTCTGCATCTAGCATTTCTTTTTCTTTTTTTTAAATTTTTTAAAATGTTTTATTTATTTCTGAGAGAGAGAGACAGCGTGAGGGAGGGGGTCAGAGAGGGAGATACAGAGATGCAGACCGGCTCCAGGCTCTGAGCTGGCAGTCAACTGGAAACCCGGCCAGAGACTTGAGACCCACGAACTGAGATCATGACCCTGAGCCAAAATTCGGACGCTCAACCGACTGAGCCACCAGGAGCCCTCTGCATCTAACATTCTTTCTCTGTCAGTGTCTACTGGGACAAAGGGAGATATTCTGACTGTTCCAAATGGATTTGGTAAATAAGTTATTTTTTAGATAAACTATTCTGAGTAATTGATGGACACATTATATACTATGCATATATTCCCAATAAACACTAGCTAATTTAAACTCCTGATGACTTGGCAAACATTTTGAGGATGTGATGCCTCAGGGATATCATTAAGGCCTCAATAACTCTCAACAACAGCAGTGGCTCTGTAAAGAGTGACCCATGGGACCCTGGGACCTCAGAATCTTTTCAGTGTGTCCACTGGTGTCAAAACTATTTTCAAAACACTGACAGATGCCATTTGCTTTTTCCACTGTGCCGACATTTCCACACCCGCAATGGTCAAGCTAAATCAGTGGTGGGTAAAACTACTGACACTTCAGCTTAAAGTAAGGCAGTGGTATCTAACTTTTCCTTAGTAGCTACTGTCTCCCTCACTGTGCCATGTACTTGTAGCTAAAAAAAAATTATTACTAGTAGAAGCAGTATGATATTAATCCTAATAAATCTCAATTTTTTGGGCACATGCATTTTTACTAGTGTGTGTTAAAATGAGAATTATGCATATAGCACTCCTATGACCTCTGAGGTATCATGTTGTCCTGAAAAGTTATCATTTTAGATACAAAGCTGCTTTTCTCATGGAAAACCGTTTCAGTTGAAAGAATGATTGACAGTCAATCTGTGGTTACTTAGACTTTGATATTTGGTGACAAATTCCACCAAAAATGAAGTGTGTCATCCAATCAAGGAAAAATAACTGGTACTGTATTTATAGCAATGGTAATTAAGTGAGAAAATTTAGAATTACGGAAAACTTAGATACCCCTGTGAACTTCCACCTTCTCAATAGTTAAAGAATTCCCTGATGTCAGAGAAGGACAAATATCATATGTTTGCACATATAGGAGGATTAGGAGGAACTTAACAGAGGAACAAGGGGGAGAAGAGGGGGAAATGGTGGGGAAAGGGGAGAGAGGCAAACCATGAGAGACTCTTGGATGCTGACAAAACTGAGGACGGGTAGATGTGGGGGGGAGGGAGGGGGTGGGCATGGAGGAGGGCACTTGTGGGGATGAGCACTGGGTGTTATGTGGAAACTAATTTGACAATAAACTATTTGTAAAAAAAAAAAAAAAAAAAAGAATTCCCTAGTGAGATTGGTAGTTCTATTAATGAATACGACTTTTTGAATTTTATAAGTGAATCTGTCAACATCTGGGTCTCTGCATATCGGGTGAACCAGTTATTTTCTGAATGACTGAGGCATGCTGTCAGAATTAATTAAAAAGGCAATTAAGATACTCTTTTTTTTTTTTTTTTGAAAGAGAGTGTGTAGATGTGAGGGCAGGTGGCAGAGGAGAGACTGAGAATCTTAAACAGGCTCCACACTCAGCCACACAGCCGGATACGGGAGCTTGATGCCATGACTCTGGAAATCATAACCTGAGCAGAAATCAGAGTCGGATGCTCAACTGACTGAGCCACCCAGGAGCCCCAATCTATCACCTTTTGTATATAAAAAAATCTGTTTTAATTTTTATTATGCTAAATATTCAGTAGATATAACCCACCTAAACAAAAAAATTTGACAGTCCTGAATAATTTTAAGACTATAAAGGAGTTCTGAAACCCAATACTTTGAGAACCACAGTTTTATAAGCACTATAGAGAACTGTGATAGGATTTATCATAAGTTCACCCCCTAAGACCTAGAATTTCACATTTGGGATAAATTTCAGAAGTCCAGGTAATCTCATTCATCTTCCCTACTTCTCACAGTGCCTACACTTCAGTGTTTTTATATCTTGTAAATAATACTAAAGAACTTGTATTCAGTAAGAGAAAAAAGGTAAAGATTAGCTCATTTACTTCTTATGTGTATTTCATCATATATAAAACAGAGTGAAAGGGAATTTCTGGTTATTAAACTTTCTAATTATTTGGAATCTTAGATAACCGAGCTTATTATTAGGCTGTCACTTTTATGCATGGAAAAAACAGATAAGAGAAAGATTCCAAAGAGAAGGGTAAAATATAGGATTGTCTAAATTTCAGTTTAGTGTTCTGTTCTATGATTTGGCAGAAGACATGCCAAAATTACTTTCCTATACAAAACTGACTTTTAAGACAATTATAAAAACTATTGTACAAGGTTTGCTTTAACATACCTTAGAGAATAAAAACACAAAACTATGAGAGCATTCACAAATACCTCAAGAACTAAAAAATATCTGGTTCCTGGAGGATGAGTGACTCCTAATCAGCAATGACCATGTGACACGAGTATAGCCAAAGGCTTTGGGATCTGAGAACTAGACTTTGAATTTGGCCCTGGCAGTTATCA
This sequence comes from Proteles cristata cristata, assembly GCA_017311185.1. Classification (NCBI taxonomy): domain Eukaryota; kingdom Metazoa; phylum Chordata; class Mammalia; order Carnivora; family Hyaenidae; genus Proteles; species Proteles cristata. Next base: position 2,422,751 of record JAESUZ010003943.1, read on the forward strand.
CAGGTATGAACTTGGAGTGGGATTGCTTTCGCTTTTCTTGAGACTTCTTTTCCCTGCCAACAGAACAAGGAAATACTTCCTGGGTTTGCTAATAATTGCTCAGCTTGGCTGCTGTAATGAATGGGTGACATTGTAAGTGTGAATATACTTGATTAAGGCTGACACACACTAGATGCTCATCAAATACTGGGAAGGGTTCTTCAATGCTTAGCCCAAAACTAAAAACATTTTCCACTGCTTTTCTTTCCTGGCCTACTAGACACAGGTGTCCTCCAGTCAACACTCACCATGATCTCCCTGTATCCAGGAACCAAGTGAAAGGCTTCCAAGTGAGTTTGTGCAATCTGTTCAACAACCATGGGTTTGGCATTAATTGAGCTTACAATTTTATTAGAATTATCAAATAAAAATTTAAATGACTAAGCTCAATATTTTGAGGCTTAATAAAATAAAATGTTAGTTTATGTCATTTACATAGCTTCAGGGTTTCTGTTTGCATTATAAAACTTCATGAGCTTATAATGCCTGCAAACAAGAACCTTCTACTCATGTGTCTCACATTGATCTAAATCTATCCATTTCATTCTGGGGTTTTGCCTCCCCAAATGGTAAGGACTGCTCTGACACTTCAATAACTTGCCCTTCAGCCAAATTTGGGGTAGTCAGTAGTTTTCTTTAGAATTTGCTCTGACCATATCATAGTTATTTCTTTGGATTTAGTATGAAGTTTACATACTTACAGTGTTTCAGAAGACTTGGAATTCTAGTGTTCTTAAATCTATCTTTGCCGCCTTACTCAAGTTAAACCTAAAATAAAAAATGTACATATATTTCTTCATAAACAGCATCATAATTAAAGGGGTGTAAAGAGAATGATCAAGTTTGTATTTTATTTGCAAATTACCCTTCTGGTTGATTTTGAGTCAATATTACCAGATTAATGGCTTTCAAAAATTAAAGGCTACAACTTATTGTTAATAATTTGCTCATTTTTTTCAAAACTAAAATATTTGAAGGGTTCATGTTACTTTCTCTTTATAATTTTTAGAAGGGAGTTCAATATTACTTTTCTTATCTTAAGCTGAAAACTTTTCTGAACACTTAAATACTTAGATATTATCAATATCTCTCCCAGATTTACCTCTCAATTTTAATTACAGGTCTAGAATTTCTCTAGAGCCAAATCTACTACTGTATAAACTGGAATAAAGTTTTAAATGTATAAAATAATTCAATGCTAATATGGAACAATTCTTATTTATTTAAAAGAGCATTACTTACCTTGATATTAACTTATCTACAAAGACTGAAGGATTGGAATATAAACTAGAGGAATAAATTGTATATAGACAGGAAGGAACATCTGCAGGATTTTCTAAAGTAATCTCTTCTTCCTTAAACAAGTAACAAAACAAAGCAAATGAGAATTTCCACAGTTAGAGTAGATACTTTATAACCTAATATCTATTTCCCAAAACCAGGTGTCACTCTGAATACTGAGGAGCAGTTTGTATTAGTAAGTGGAAATTTCAAGTGCCGGGGAGCTAATTATAGAGGCCAGGAGAGTTCAGCATTGATTTTTTGACGGTATATTTTTTGAAGGTCTGTATTTACTTCAAATAAAGCGCTCAATCTAGAAAAAAATGTAAGTCACTGTATCATTTAGAAAATTTTTTTTTAATGTTTATTTTTGAGGGAGAAGGAGGCAGAGAGGGAGACACAGAATCTAGGCTCAGGCTTCAGGCTCTGAGCCTGTCAGCACAGGCCTGACACGAGGCAGACTCTGAAACAGTGAGATCATGACCTGAGCCGAGGTCCGGGCAGCAACTGACAGCCACCCAGGCGCTCCTGTAAGTCACTATATCAAATAAAATATTTGAGTTTTCTGAATACAATCTATTGTATTCTTAAATAAGCTACAAGGTTTTATTTGCTCGACATTTACTATGCTTTTAAAGACATGTATGAAGATGTCTCTGTCTTGGCACAAAGGCACCTTAAAGTCTCTATCCTCATCACCTGTGTTGTTTTTGTACTGAATGTGTGAAGGACAAGGCAGGTACCCCCACAGATAACATATGGTGTTGGGGGTCCCTAAAAGGATCCTGCATGCCTAGTAGAAGATCTAGACCAACAGCAGGCTTGCTGATGAGCCTCATCTGGAGAACCTATGAGAAGGCAGTGCATTGCCAACTTATGGCTTTCTCCTTTGAGATAAAAAATGAAGGAAAATCTGACATGCAATGAAGATGTTAGCTGAAGTGGCACTACATGTGGGGCCTTTATGCAAATATATGTAAAGCTGTCCAGCAACATTCAGGACCTCATCTTAGTATTTCCTTACTTATGAGTGTTCCAAAGAACCAGCTGTTTAGAGATCAAGAACACATTTCCTAAGGAAACAATATTACACATGGGGTTAAGCTCCCCTGGAGCCCAAACACTCGACCTACTTTAATCCATATCAGTGAATTATGGTACTCTATACTGATAAGAGCATAGGCTTTATAAGACTAGAAACAAATTCTCTGTAACATGCACAGTGACACGGCAGGAGTGGGAGAATGCCACACTCACTGTGCACCCTGGACATGATGAGTACGGGGTAGATGCAAAACCCAGCTCTTTAGCAGTGGAGTGCTGGGCACACATGGAGGAAGGTAGGGGTTTTGGTGGGTAGGAGGTAGAGACGCTGGTTGACAGCACTCCAAGTTATGTATTCATAATATTAAAATTTGGGGCTATCTATACATTATGTGTCTGTAATGGAAATGTAGGGGGACCAGAACTGTTTTCACTGAGTGTTCTCTTGAGTGAGTTTCATTTAGAAGTCTCTCTGTACTTATTTTAACCATTAAAAGATACTTTTTAAAAAACGTTTTAGGGGTGCCTGGGTGGCTTGGTCGGTTAGCGTCCGACTTTCAGCTTAGAGTCATGATCTACCGCGGTTCGTAGGTTCCAGGCCCAGCGATCGGGCTCTGTGCTGACTGCTAGCTCAGAGCCTGGAGCCTGTTTCAGTCTGTGACTCCCTCTCTCTCTGACCTTCCCCTGTTCACGCTGTCTCTCTCTCTCTCTCCTAGAAATAAATAAAAAAAAACATTAAAAAAAAATAAAAAATGTTTTAGTTATTTCTGAGAGAGAGAGAGAGACAGCATGAGCAGGGGAAGGTCAGAGAGAGGGAGACACAGAATCTGAAATAGGCTCCAAGCTCTGAGCTAGCTGTCAGCAGACAGCCCGACGTGGGGCTCGAACCCACAAACCATGAGATGATGACCTGGGCCGAAGTTGGACGCTCAACTGACTGAGCTACCTGGGCGCCCCTAATTAACCATTTTAAAGTAGAGCTTTAACTCTTGTTTGCCTTAAGGAAACGTTCCACAGCAGATAGTTCAGATAAACACAAAATCTTAGACTTAATCACTAATGGTTTGAATAATTTATAGTACTATAAATGAGACTATCCTGACAGTGACAAATAGATTCAAATTAGGCAAGTGAAGAAGAACAATTTTTTAAAAACATTTTAAGTTTATTTTTGAGAGAGCACGCACATGCACAAGTTGGGGAAGGACAAAGAGAGAGAAAGAGACACAGAATCTGAAGAGGCCCTAGGCTCTGAGCAGTCAGCACGGAGCCCAATGTGGGGCTTGAACCTGTGAACTCTAAGATCATGACCTGAGCTGAAGTTGGATGTTTAACTGACTGAGTCACCCAGGGGCCCTAAGAAGAGCAGTTTTTGTCAGCTGCCGTATTATCATTATTCTAGTCAAATTCTCTGCTGAAGCATGAGAAAGACTGTACTTCTACAATTCTTCAGTAAGTGTGCTTCTGCTTTTGAATCCAGGTGTGGTAGTGATTTGTCATGAGCACATTTTCTGCCTGCTGAAGACATATGGTTGAACCTGTGTGAACTGGGCTCTGTGTGCCCCCAACAGCCAGCACTTGAAAGGGAGGAGGTGGTTCTTTTCACAATGAGCAAATGGACACTTGGTCTCCATTGTGGGGTTAAACCCAGGACATGTTTTCTTTGCCTCTAACAGAGGTCAGTGGTAGGCAAAACCTTTCCTTCTTATGCAAATGGCTGTATCTAAGGTGACCACTGTATTGACCCTATATAAAGACAATTTCAAACAGTTTTTTTATTTTAAGGAAATCTAGAGCCCTGGAGAAGAGAAAAAATGGTAGTGTGTATATTTCTAAGCAATATGCAATTAAAATGGCAATTCAAGATGTCTCACTAATAATTTTCTAAAGATAGGTGTTTTTTTTTAGCTATAGAGAAGAAGAATAACCTAATATCAATAGAATAACATCTAGAAAGTAACATCAACAGGTACATTTCAAACTGGTAAAGATAGCTAAAATACTTAAAGCAAAACCACTCACCTATGACCTGAATTTTCCTTTACGGCCATCCATCCTTTGAACAGGCTTTGATGCAAATCCCAGTCAGCATCCCATGTGTCTTCCTGCATGGCTACACCAGGCTGTACTTTGGGTTCGGCTAAAACAAGGAAACATATATTATGACATACTTAGCCCTACTTCTATATCCACTTGTCAGTTTTTCTTCAAATGATTTCCAAGGTACCAAGGGATAGAGTGGCAGCCTTTCATCAAAAAATATTTTGGGAAAAATGAAGGGCATGAGAGAACAGCAAGATAACTTACATTTGGATAGAAAAGGCAAGCCAACATAGCAATGATCCCCACACTGCAGTCCAGGATCAAAATAAATGTTTGCAATCTACAAAGAGGCACAGGAGAACTGTGAATCCCAAATTCACAGAAGGTCATAATAACACAATACTAACACATGGGAATCCTCAAACACAATGTTTTCAAACCTTTGACTTTTTTCCTGGCTCTAAGTCTTCCTTATTGCCTCGTAATCGTTTGTAGTAAAATCGCACATCTTCCGACAAAGATCGTATTTGTTGTATCTTCACCTTCTGTGAGAAGGAGTTCATAATATTTAAGCTTTGATGAACTATTTTCCCCTGAAGGAAGAAAACAAACAAGCAGGATATAGCTGGATTTTCTTAAGAACACATAATTTAGAGGTGACAGCCATTTTTCAGAAACCGAAGCCCAAACGACACTCAGAATTTTTATCACTTGATAATCTCTAATTTTGTAATCAGAGCCCTCTCAAATATATCTATATCTTTATTTGTTTTTTTCATGGCCTGTTCTAGAAAAACTAGTGGGACAAGTCTCTGCAACCTTATGAAAATTAATTGAAATAAGATGTTAAAATTAATTAAAATAAGATGTTAAAAAATGTTTACATTTGATGTTAAAAAAATGAGGATGCCAGCAGAGACAGCTCTGAATAAAGGAAATAGTCACTGTCAGTTTGTGAAGCAAGGTTTGTTTACACCAATGCCAGGCTGTCCTCAAAATGTCCAAATTCAGGATGAAACAACAACAACAACAACAAACAGGACAAAAAAATCAGATTTCCTTAGGACAGTTTTTTTTCTTTTTAAAAGAAAAATGTCATTTGTACCAGAGAGAAATGAGATACCTTTTAAAAATATGAATTATCAAATATCTTATTAAAACAGCAGACAAATTAAATCACTTTATAACCAGTGACTGCTCTTATCAACTGTATGCTTCTCCCTATGATAGGGGATCAGATTTTAAGTAAACAATGAAATGATTTAAATAATCCTCAATAAGAATTATATTATAATCTTTCTTTTGTTTGAGTAAAGAATTTTGCTTTATAATCTGATTCCTAGTTATTTGAAGAAGTCTTGAAAATGATCACACCCACTGGGCTAATATTTGGTACCAGAAGACACAGATGTTAAGAGAGTACACAGAGAAAAAGAGTTGAATGAGGGTGAGGTTCTAAGTAACACTCATCATTTGCAGCCTAGTCAGTGGGAAACAGAGGAGGAAGGAATGAGAGGCCAGGGGTGCTGCTGTGATGGGGAGAACACAGGAACAGGAAGCACAAGGCCTCTGACAGCCCCAGCTTGGCCTCTAACCCGCTGTATGTTCCTGGCAGTTACCTGGTCTACATGCACCTGTGATAACCATTTCGTTTAAGTCCATGTCTTGTCTCTCAGGGGGGTGGCGGTCGCGGTGTCAAAAGAGGTAACAGATACGAAACGGTATCTGTTACATTTTACAACGGTATTCAACTATGAGTTACTTCAAATGTTTATCTGGAGGTACTATTTTTATCAGTTGGCACGAGTATACTCCACTGGATAAGAGATTTTATAGAACCTGATGACTGTTATGGGCTGAATGTGGATGCCCCCTCCCCTCATTCATATGCTGAAATTCTAATCTTCAATGTTCTAGTAGTAGTAGAGGTGGGGTTTTGGAGGTGATTAGGTCATAAGGGTGGAATCCTAAAGAATGGGATTAGCAACTTTACAAGGAGAGACAAAGGAACTTGCCCTTCCTCTCTGCTCTTCTGGCTAAGTGGGGATATAGTGAGAAGAGCCGTCTGCAAAGCCAGGAAGAATGCCCTCACCAAACACCAGATCTGCAGGTGCTTTGATTTTGGACTTCCCAGCACCCAGAACTGTGAGAAATAAATGGTGTTTAAGTAGCCAAAATATGGTAATTTGTTATAGCATCCTGACTAATGTAGTAACATCAAGTTAATTTGTGATTCCAAGCAAATATTTGGTCCTGTAAGGCCATATGAAGATATATGAAAGTTTGAGCCCAAGTAGTTCAAAAGCAACACTTTGTTTTTATACAAATGCTTTCTTTCTCATTTACTCCACCCATGGGCCTTTCACTGTGTCATCTACTGAATTATTCTCTTCTAGGATTTATGCTGTGTTTAAGATCACTGACGGATAAGGCAATTAAAGAATGGAACAAGGTCTTTCTGGATAAATAATGAAGTCACGAGTTCTGTACAATCAGTGCAAAGTGGAATCACAAAACAAAAATTTCATTAAGACCCAACTTAAATGTGTGGGACCTATTAACTCAAAATTTATCTTTTTAAGATGCTCAATTCTGAATTTAGGTTTATTTAAGAATTTACTATGTACTATTTCTCTGAATCCACCATGTCTCCTTCCACAGGGTAGAGGGGAATTCTACATTTGTCTCCATGTGCCCTGAACTGACGCATCATCTTCCTACAAAAAGCAGTGGCTGTCTCTTGATTTCCCTATTTCTTTTCTCCTTGTTCTCTAGGTTCAAACTCTAAGTTATATTTTTGACTCTATCTACCCTACCTGTACCTGCTTCAATTACCTTCTGAGGATATCCAAGAACAATTCAAATGTGAAATGTTTCTTGCCTAAGTTCTTGTCTCCATTATTTCACTCCTTCATCCACCCACTACCTCTAACTGCCTGCTTGGGGGATAAAAGATCCTATATCCCTTTCTAGAGGAATTCAGAGTCCTACTGGGGATATCAACACATAAGGCAATATTTAAAGCACATCTGAGGCCTGTTGCAAGAGAGGTAATTTAAAATCCTTTCAAGATAACACACGTAACACCTAGTAATGTCTGGCGGAGTCAAGAATGGTCAGAGAGGAGATGACAATGGAATTGAGTCTTGGAAGACAGTGTAATTCTTTGAAGGTGGGGGAAGAGGAAAGGCATTCAAGACAAACAGCCAAGGCTTGGAGGTCTGAAAGCTCAAACCTTAGGATGCCTAAACTCAAACCTTTTCTTGACACTTCCACAGATTCTGGCAAGAGTCCCTGGGTTGGCCTCAGGCACTCTACTGTCACTTCCTAATTCACCTTATATTTACTTCTGCTAGGAAAAAAAATGTTTAAGGCTCAGTTCTGATGATATCAAGCTTCTGCTTAAAAATTTTAAATTTTCATGGACTTAAATGCATTAATTTTTTTTGACACAATCACTCTAACATGTCATTCCATCTTCTCTCTTGAAATTTCCTTCCATTCTTGTCAAACTGGGCAACTCACTACTGTTTAAAGCCATCTCAGACTTTACTGCCTCGGTGTCTATATTCAGGTTGACTCCAGGGTCCTGAATCTAAGTTTTTACCACTCATACTTTCCCTGCCAAAAGAAATTCTAAGCTAGTTCACATATACCTTTATCAATTACATGTGTATTTACCTCACAGCACTTCATTTTTTTTTTTTTTTTTACAAATAGTTTATTGTCAAATTAGTTTCCACATAACACTCAGTGCTCATCCCCACAAGTGCCCTCCTCCATAGCCATCCCCCATCCATCAGTCCTCAGTTTTTGTCAGCATTCAAGAGTCTCTCATGGTTTGCCTCTCTCCCTTTCCCCCACCATTTCCGCCCTTCTTCTTCCCCCTTGTTCCTCCGTCAAGTTCCTCCTAATCCTCCTATACGTGCAAACATATGATATTTGTCCTTCTCTGCCTGACTTATTTCGCTCAGCATAACACCCTCAAGGTCCATCCATGTTGCTACACATGGCCAGATTTCATTGTTTCTCATTGCCATGTAGTATTCCATGGTATAGATAAACCACATCTTCTTGATCCATTCATCTGTTGATGGACACTTAGGCTCTTTCCATGTTTTAGCTATTGTGGAGAGACAGCACTTCATTTTTATACCCTTAGGGCAATCTCTACATCCTGCTTTACATTTATGAATCATGTGCCCATTTTCTATTCTTGATAGAAAACTTTTTGAGAGAAGGAACTATTTCTTATTCCTCTTTGTGTCTCCTGTGGAGCCTGATTCAATGTCTTACCTTAAAATGAGCAATCAATAAAGAATAACTGATTTTACTGTTAGATTATAGAACACAGAGGAAAATGCAAAGAAAACAGTTACAAAAAAAATCTACAAATTAAATTTCTTACTGGAAAGGAAGGTGGAAGAACCATATGTTTTGGGAAGCAAGTCAGTGAACCCACTGCGATTACAGCCTTCACAGGAATTGTTAGAATCTGTGGAGTGAAGAAGTAGACCAGAAAGAAGTGTTTAAGTCTGAGATTGATCTTGACCATTATTGCATAATTTTTGAGGATGTAAAAAAACTCAATTTTTGGGGAGACTTCTATTAGCAATACCCAACTCAAAAGTAATATTAAGATTACCTACAAATACCGCTTAATTTGACCAGTGTACTCCATCAAATGCTCTGAAATACAGTAAATTTCCATGTACTGCTCGGTGACTCAATGAAAACATGGTAAATAAGACCAAACAATGGGAAAGGAACGAAGAACAGATTTTTCATAATAGGCTATTCTGCAGATTATTAACAAGGAAAGTCAAACTGTATTCCTAAAACAACATATGAAAAATTTAGCATTTTCTAGAGTTATATAGTTCTGTTTTTTTGGTATATAGCAATAAAATAACATGAAATTAATTAAAAAATGAGTTGAACATTATAGATTTAGAATATCAACTCACACTCTATATATAACTCACAAAGATCCTTCACTAAGATTTTTTTCCCTAATTTTTATCCATACTAACAAAAACTTGTCATAGCTATGAAATGTACTTATTTGTATTACAAGTGATAAACATGAATTCTTTACTTTTGGATGTAATTAATTTGACATACTCCCAACAAATCATTTATTATGATTATGATTCTATTATTATTATTTTTATATATTATTATTATTAAATGACCAGTTCTATTTATTCTGAATTCGCTTTCATTCACGTGGGGGTTACAGATAATGAAAAAAGGTTGGAGAACAGGGTAGCAACTTGTTGAATTTAGCTGTGCTCAAATTCCCAAAGAGCTGCTAAATTAAAATACTTAGGTGTGGCAGAAATATATCCATTCAAAATCCCACTGAATGCAACATGTTAAACACCACAAGGAATCTTTCACTCAATGATCTTCACTTTGCCCTGGACTTAGAATGGCTCATGTAAATATAATCATAACTCAAATTAAGATGTGAGTTTTTAGGAATTTCCTTTTTGGAAATATTACACAGGAAGATACTAATGATTGCAGAAGAATCAGTGATTTAATTCAGGAATTTCAGTCAGGGTCTGTGCAGCGCTATAACCATAAGCAGGTTTCCAACACAGCAATTATTAAGTGTGCCGAAGCCATTTTTCTCAAGTTGTGTTTAGTTACAAGGTTTGGGTTTTATCAGAAAACTATGAGGTAATGAACAACAATGATTTGTAAACTATTTTCAAAAGCTCAGTTTTTTCATACCTGTATGAAACAGGTAAACTGTAACTTTATCAGTAAACTTAGTTGTTTCTATGAAAACAAACAAGGACTAAATTATTCACAAATACCTCACTGACATGAATCCCCATAATCTTACCTCATAGTCTGTGGTGATCTGTATGGCTCCATCATGAATCCCTTCCAGTTTTTTTGCAGTAAGTTTGACTCTGAACACTGCAAAATAGCCTGAGGCTAATATTACCTGTATGTAGTAGAAATGACATCATTCATTAGCCTTGCCAGCTGAAGTTTCCTATTAAAATGGTGAAGAAGGCTACTGTGATCAACTGATTTCCCAATTCTAATGTATGTCTAGTGTATGACAGTGAATTACCACACCATCTTGTATAAATATCTCAAAATAATGTCCATTCTTTGATGCTTATGGGGTATGGTCCTCGCACATCTTGTATGTACCTGCACAGACAGAGAGGGTAAGTGCTGGAACAAAGGGACACAGCTTTCCATCAATTCTTCAGCTACATTAGGCACAGGCATAAAGTTGGTTCTCTTTCAAGTTCTGAATTTAGATCTGTCACAATAACAATCATGCCTTCAGAGCAACTGAGATTGGGTCATACGAAAACGTCAAAAATAATGGAAAGAAAGAAGAGTTAAGGAGTAAAAAATGGAAAGATGTATGGAAATCTTATCTGTTTCCTCAAGCTATTTGCTGATGTTTCTGACATTTACTCTTATTTTCAACTCAGGTATAGTTAACATATTGTTAACATACATTGTATCACTTTCAGGTATACAACATAATGATTCAATATTTGTGTATACTGTGAAATGATCACAATAAATCTAGTCACCATAATTACAAATTTCTTTTCTTGAGATGAGAACTTTTAAGATTTATTGTCTTAACAACTTTCACATACACAATACAGTATTACTAATTACCATGGTGTACAAGACAGCCCCATGATTTTTAACTGCACGTTTGTATATTTACACCCTCTTCGCCTATTTTGCCACTCCTACCCCCTACCTGCAACAATCACCAATCTGTTCTATCTATGAGCTTGGTTTGTTTTGTTCTATTCTTTCATATTTCACATCTAAGTGAAATCATATAGTATTTATCTTTTTCTGTCCAACTTGTTTCACTTAATGTAATGCTCGCAAGGTCCATCGATGTTGCTGCAAATGGCAAGATTTTATTTTACTTTTTTATGGCTAAGAAATACGTGTGTGTGTGTTTGCATATCAATTATATCTTCTTTATCCACTCAAAACCACTGATGGTTACTTAGGTTGTTTTCATATCTTGGCTACTGTAAATAATGCTCAATAAACATGCGTGTGCACATATCTTTCTGAATTAGTGTTTTTGTTTTCTTCAGATAAACACCCAAAAGTAGAATTACTGGATCATATGGTTGTTATATTTGTAACTGTTTGAGGAATCTCCATACAATTTTCTATGGTGGCTGTTTGCATCAATAGATCCACACCTCCCTGACAACACTAGTAATTTCTTGTCTTTCTGACAGCCATTCTGACAGTGATAAGGTGATATCTCATTGTGGTTTTGATTTGCATTTCCTCGATGATGATGGATGTTGAATATCTTTCTCATGTGTCTGTTGGCCATCTGGATATCTTCTTGGGAGAAATGTCTATTTAAATCCTCTGCCCATTTAAAATCGGACTGCTCACTTTTCTTGCTATTGAGTGAAAGGAGTTGTTTTATATACTTTGGATATTAACTCCTTATTGGAAACATGTTTTGCAAGTATCTTCTCCCATTCAGTACATTGCCCTTTCCTTTTGTTGATGGCTTCCTTTGCTATGCAGAAGCTTTTTAGTTGGATGTAGTCCCAACAGTTTATTTTTGCTTTCGTTGCCTTTGCTTTTGGAGTCCGCTCCAAAAAAAATCATCACCAAGACTGATGTCAAGGGACTTACCCCTATGTTTTCTTCTAGGGGCTTTATGGGTTCAGATCTTAAATTTAAATCTTTCATCTGGTTTGAGTCAGTTTTCATGAGTGGTGTCCAACAGTGGTTCACTGTCATTCCTTTCACACTCTCTTCAATTGTGAGATTCCCAAAGGCAAGTAATTCAGTTTGTGAAGCTGTACTTCAGTTGTTAGTAGTTATATTTTATCTACAATTCACATTTATCTTAAAATAACAAATGTTGACACACCAAACATACTTACTTTCTCCTTTTTTAGAACCATTTACCATGCTGGCTTTGCTCAATTCTAACATTTTCATCATGACTCCTACTACAGGAGACATCATGACTCCTGCAGATCAGAACACAGGTCTGCAGTGCACGGACTTGTTGGCAATGTGTGTTTCATAAGGAACCGGATGCTAATTTAGGTCATGGTTTCAGGTTTGGGAACCAGCTGAAAGCTTAGGCACTATGAGCTTAAAAATCACTTTGTGGAGCTGCTATTTTGAAGCTGGCAACTCACTACAACTTCCTATTTTAAGAGTTCATAACAATGATCTCATCTTTCTGTCCCTCGTTTTTAAACTTAGAGTTTCATTTAAAAGCTAATTCTAAAACCCTAAATTGTCAAATGGGCTTTATGTTATTAAATGGACATCTCAAATTTAAATAGTATGTGTTAACATATCCTATTTATTGTTAGGAAATGATCCAGATTTCTAGAATTATTAGATTTATAATGTCTTACTAGGAAACAGAAAATTCAACTACCTGGGAACAAATATACATATGATTTAACTTTTCATTGTTGAAAGGAATACAATCAATGGCTGGCCTAATTATTATCCATTTTCAGCATTCTATTTCTATTAAAATTAAAATCTCATCTGGAATGACAAATAGTCTCATAGATGTAACTTTGTTTTAAAAAGAGGCTTTATTTTTGAATCAAATTTAATACATTATAAGTTATTAAAATATAAATAGCCATAAATTACAACTGTTCACAAATATCTGCTTATGTAGCTTGAGTGCTACATAGTTGCAATTAAAATATATGTTAGCAGTTTTCCCTCTTTTCATAAATCCTCTTCCAAGTTTCTACATACAGTCATATTTACAAATTTTTACTTGCTTCATATTCAATCATAAAATCATGATTTACTTTATGTACTGGACGGTTCCCAGGTATTTGAAATTATTAGTAATGTTATTACAAAGTCTCCATTCTCACAGCTTTTATGTCTTCAAATTACTTCCACAGAAAAAATTCCCAGGAGTGCTTTATATTGCCAAACTGCTCTCCAAAATAACTATTTTGGGGAATCCTCTTTAAATCAATTTTTATAGCCTATGGCATTCCACAGGCATATTTGTCAACTGTCTCTGTGCATAAGGATATTTTCTCTTTCTTTTGTAAAACTGCCACGAGAAGTTCTATCCTTAGCTTAACGGATGAAATACATACGCTCCTTCTCACACACGGTGACTCTACTAGTTCCGTTCTGAGTAAGTATAAACGCCAAGTTCTACTTTCAGTAGTGGAAAGGGCTTTGACGGGTATATCTGTTACCTCTTGTTTCATGCTCTTTTATGACCAAATGTACCTATTTATACAACAGAGCAGAAGTACAGGGGCAGATCTAGAAAAGGATCAAGCAGCATTTGCCTCACTGATCCTCTCTTCCAATCAGTACAGAAAACTGGCCACAGATATTCTGCGGCCAACTGAAAACACTTTCTGCTAATGTGCAGGGCTATCTCTTTGGCCAAGTAAATTCAATGAACACAGGGTTAGTTTAGAGGCTGTGGGAATTTACACTTGTGTTACAAAAAGATTATTTAAATTTTGTTATAGAACTTTTTATAACAAGATGAAACTTACTCCTTTGGGCTTCAAGTGCCCTCAATATAAAAGGAGGGGGTTGAAGTAGATTACCCATGAGAACTTTTTAATATCAAATAACAAATGTTATTATAAATCTCACAAAAAATATTAGCTGAAGTACGTGTTGTAGGAATAGTTTTTTATTTGGGGTTTAGACATATATCTAAGTTTAAGGAAGCAATAAGAAAATTTACTTACTGATGACTGGTCTGATAAGGAGGATTTTTCTAATTCTGGAAGGCTTGAAATTATTGTAGTTCTATTGCCTTTTTCAGAAGCTACAAGTTCTATCGACAAACCGTCTCCTATGATATGCCAACTTTTTATGGCCAACTTAAAAAAGAGAAAGATATGAAAGTGATTATTGCAGCACTAGCATAAAATCCTTAAATGTGATTTAGAATAAAAACAGATTTTTTTTTTTACCTCAATTGGATTGCTGTTTATAATTGCAAATAAAATGTTACTTGCTTCTGTAGCACTCAATATGCCAAAATCTATGAAACGTTCCTCTATTTTAGGGGGTAATACAAAGTACTGAAAAGATATAAAAGAACTACATTAAACATACAATCACACCTACATAAAAGAATGTTATCAAGAGAAAGTAGCTATGTAAAGATATTCTGAGGTTTCCATGTTTCATGTCAATAAGCACATATAAAATATAATTAAGCATTCTGTACAATGAAATATTTTGAGTAATGAGAAATGAAAACATTCATAGTCTCTATGGGATAACCAATGCTTCTCTGAAGGCACATAAAAAAATAGGAAGATAAAGTACTAGGGAAGGTTAAGTGGAGCCCTAGAGGATTAGGCAAAAAGTTCTTGGTCTCAGGAAACCTCAGCATTCACGAGAGCTGTCACAAATATATAATTGTTCAAACAAAACAAATGAAGAAGTGGTGGAATAATTCTGAAAGTGCCCTCAGCTCTGAAATTCCTATGATGTTGGCTTTTTGGAGAACTACATTTCTATATGTTCTAATTTTCTTTTTATCTTTATGTTTCTTATCAGCTTTATTTCTTAACTGAAGTTCTTTCATTGATTATCCTAAGGACAACTTAGTTTGGATTTTTTTTCCCCTCTGGCTTATTTTCTGTATTAGAAAGACCTTTATTCTTTCCTGCTATTCCCAACTGTATGTCTTTACCCCTTACTTTCATCTTTATTATTTGGCTCTTTTCTTCACCCTGTAGTTTTGATCATCTCTTCCTTAAATACTTCCCTCTTCACCTTCCTTGCAGTATTTTTTTTCCTGCTTATTATTTTCTTTTACTTAGTTTGTTTTTAGTTTCCCGAAAATTTTAACAGTTTAAAAGCAAAACCAAGAGAAAGTACAATGTGGGAAAGATCTAAGTACAAGCTGTAAGGAAAGGATTCAACTGTGACATGATAAGAGATGGCTGCAAGGAAGGGTGAAAACCAGTTCTCTGAAAAGTATTGACCGAGGAGGGATGAGACCAACTTGTAGAGCTCAGAGAAAAGCAAAATTTAAGTATGTACATGTACAAAATGATTGCTTAATAATATCTGAACACACAAAAGATGGGTAGAGTTAAAATTTTAAAAGTAGGTAACATACTTACATCTAAAAATCCTGTATATACCCGCACAGGTAAATGAAATTTAGAAGCATTGGTAATAAGTAAGATATTGTTATCTATGTGCATGGATGATGTGGATGGCATAAAAAACAGAGTAAAAATGTATCCTGATTCATTTGGAAGAATTAAGACTGGTTTGCTGAAGTTGTGAACCTAGGAAATGAGGGGAGAGGAAAAAAACAATGGGTCAGCATCATGTAGTTGGTAGATCAGTAAAATTAAAAGTATGAGTGATCCCAGACATACTTTAAACATTGTTTTGGCTTCTTCTGGTAGCAACACATCATGAATGAGGATCGCAAAGCTGAAAGTGTTTGTAAGGTAAATTGGCCTTTCCACCGGATCAGCAGGGCTGTCGCGGATGTGAAATAATGTTGCGGCGTGATCGAATCCCAAATAACTATTTGAAAAAACATAAATCACTTTTATCTCCATGTGTTAATTTAAAATCTGAGTTCTTCTGTTGTAATAATTTTACATTTGGCATTAAGGACTATAACTGGAGAAGTATAACTATAAATATTTTAGAGATTGAGCACATGATTTAAAACAAAGCTTCGCTTCCAAATACTGACATGTAATATAAAGAATTATTCTCTATTGAATTATATGCAGTCAATTAAAATCAAGGATGTATTAATAGGAACAGTTTTAAACTACTTAAAAAAAATCATGTTCATCATTTAATTGCAACCAGCTTTGTTAAAATGAGTCCCCACCAAGTGGGATATTAAACTTGATATTATTATATCAAGTATAATCTGAAAATGAGCTATATATTTTATTGCCCATTTATAAAAAGTTGTAATTCCAGAAGACTGCTTACAAGTTTAAAAAGGAATATAAATGATTTTGTTTCAAGTGACCATATACCTTAATAACAAGCCACAAGCGACTGTATGTTACAAAAGGAATTATACAAACAGCTTCAATGATTTGAATATTTAAAAATCATAGATTCATTTTTCTATTGTATTACTGAGTCATTAAGATTTCATTTAACCTCAAATCGTATCATCCTATTTACCTTTTTCTTCTAAAAAAGTAAACAGGAGATTTTTTCCTTTAATGTGGAAATTGTTCTTTTCAACAATTCCATGGAGTTTATGCAAATTTGGATACTGCTTTTGCTAGGGTCAATGAGTAGGAAAACAATTTGCTGATTAGTGAAAACTTAGAAAGGTTAGTTTAAAGAGAAACTCACCCATCTAAAACTTCTGCTTGATATGGTATTTCAAGTTTAGAATAACTCTTTTCCTTTGCTTTAACAGTTATTTTCCCAGAAAACTGAGATGGTTTTTTTGCCTTTGATGCTAAAAGGAAACAAAAAATGATCTCTTCACCTTTTGCTATCAGAGTTTATACAGAGGAGGATGAGAGTGACTTGATGTAGGCTGACAAAATCTTAAAAACAAGGTTGAGCTTTCAGAATGGCAAACAGATTTATAACATTTTACATCAAATCATCAGTTTTTATCCAAAAGAAGAAAATATTTTAATTTTCCTGTAATGGGATTAAACAGAAAAGAAATTAACAAGTGAACACAATTCAGGAGGAAAAACACATTGTATCTGAGCTACTTCCCTAGAGCCGTGAGCTGTGGCTTTCCTCACACCAGGGCTTCTCAACCCGAGCACTAGTAACGTTGTAGGCCACGTTAGTTCTTCCTGGGGTGCAGGGGCCATGCTGCGCTTTGTCAGATGCTTGGCAGCATCCGGGCCTCTGCCTGTTAGACAGCAGTAGCGGCCCCCAGATGTGACAACTGAAAATGTCTGCGGACACTACCAAATGTCCCCTGGCCTGGGAGGCAAAAGTGGCCACATGGAGAACCACTGGTTTACAGCTGTGTTAAGAAATGACATTCCTTGTACAGTCAGAGTCTTGTTATAAACACCAAGAAAGCAGCATGGTGCAAGAAGTGTCTGATCTTGTGGATTAGCCTACCCGAACCCCTAGTACAAGACTATCCCTGCCATCACACTGTCCTTTCA
This sequence comes from Proteles cristata cristata, assembly GCA_017311185.1. Lineage (NCBI taxonomy): Eukaryota > Metazoa > Chordata > Mammalia > Carnivora > Hyaenidae > Proteles > Proteles cristata. The sequence goes on from JAESUZ010003943.1 coordinate 2,440,318, forward strand.
GATGAAGTAGGATCTTTAGATTTTGTAGCAGTTGTGAATAATTACATCTGGAATTATAGAATGAGATTCAGTTGGATCCAATCTGGGTACCCATTAGATGTTCTTTTCAAAGCAAATAAGGTATTTTATCTTTATCTCACTTAAGGTACTTCAGGAACATTTCCAGTTAGTTCTGCAAATGTGTGTAATTCAAATTTAGCACAAACAATAACAACAATAAGGGTATGACATCTAGAATGTGGCTACGTATAGATAGTGATTTCAGACTTCTAAAACCCCCTCCCCTGCCAAAAAAATAAGAAGGGGTTCCTGGACAGCTCAGTCAGTTACACATCCAACTCTTGATTTTGGCTCAGGTCATGATTTCATGGTTCAGAGGATTGAGCCCCACCTCAATCTCTGTCTGCTCCACAATGACAGTGCAAAGCCTGCTTGGATTCTCTCTTCCATGTGTGCACACACACTCTCTCTCTCAAAATAAATAAATAAACTTAAAAACACCCTCCCATTAAACCTCATTTCTTTCTGTTTGTTGTATGCACGTTACATGTTTATTATTTTAGGAGGCCGTATACTATTCCTACTATGGATGGAGGGGATGGAAGGGGAGGTGGGAGGTGGAAGGTAAAAGGATTTTCCCATGGTAATAGAAACCACTTTTAAGAAATGTATCTTTTACTTTTAAAAGATGCTTTTCCTTTATATTAAATTTTACATAATTTAAGAAATACTATTTTAGAGTCTATGATCTCAGAAGAACCAACATTACTGACATTCATTTATTTCAAGAAGGGAAATATTTCACAGGGTTGTCAGTTCAGCAGCTGGAGGAGAAGGGAGTAGGAGAATTATATAGGAGAACTGTTCCTGAAGCACACACCCCATTGCTTGGATTTATCAGAAGGATGGATCCTAAAAGTTCTCAGGGTCAGGAATTACTTCTGGCCATTCTCCTTGGTAAGAGAAGAGAATGTACTTACTGGTGGACAGGACTGTGGTATCCCAGCAACATAGAAGATAATTTATCAAAGATTTGGAAATAACTGTGGCATCAAAACCTTCTGCAATACTATTTCTTGATAGGTGGGTTATGAAAGTATGCCACATATTTAATCATGATTTCCTAAAAAATTTTTTTTAGCATTTTATGTATGTGTGTATGTACATACATATGTATGTATGTATGTATGTATGTATGTATTTAAAGTAAGCGCTATGTCCAATATGGGGCTCAAACTCATGACTTTGAGATCAAGAGTCGCATGCTCCACTGAATGAGTCAGCCAGGTGCCCCTTAATCTTGATTTCTCCAGGAGTTTTCTCTGAGCTGATGGGATGAACACTAAAGCTTGGTACCCAGACTGTGCACTGCTCCCGATCCTTCCCAGAGTCCTTCATGTGCAAGGAGGAAGCACAGATACCCTCACAAACACTGTGCAGTCTTCCAGTATTCTGCTACACTCAGTAGGTCACAGTGATCAAATGTTCTCTGTGATGAGATGGTAGCTGTGCAATGTGGGCTATAGGCAGAGGTGGTCTCATCATAAAGTCAAAGTGTGAGCCTCAGGGATCCTCACTTGCAAGGGCCCTTATGAGAAAAGCCCCATTTGGATTTCAGTTCTCATTAAACATAATTATATGGAGTTAAACGGCTATTAAATCACTATTTAAAAATTTTTTTGACAGCAAATTCAATAAATGTTCTAGTAAAGTGGGCAAAGCTGGATTAAAACATACTATTAAGATATGTTAAAGTCTGGGTTAACATTTCAAATATCAAAATATACAATATACACGTCTGAAATCATAGTTATCTAATTTGACAATGCTATCATAAAGGCTATTATTTTAGGTAGGCAGAACTGTCTTCCTTGCTTAAAAAGCTAATAATAGGAAACTGTTACAGAAAATACTCTATTTCTGTTCTCAAATTTAAACATGCTTCTGAAATTCAAATACATTATCATTCAATTACAAAAAATAATGACTTCATAATTAAGGCAAAGCTTAATAGGTATATATATGAAAGCCCAGGTTATAAAAATTTAATCCCAATCCTACTGTATTTCGTAATACTAATTTTGGCTTATGAAGCTGTATGTTCTTTCATGAAGCAATCAGATAAGAATTTGTGATGGCTTATAAGATAAACCAACCTAACCAGTAATATAAAATGAGACTACAAAATGGTCAGGGTTTCTATATTAAGATGTCAATATAGATGTCTTCTAGTTTATCAAAATAAGATCACCCCATTAGAGAGAGAAAGGTGAATACTTACCATCAAAACTAATACTTGCAACCTTGGTGTATTTACTTTCGGAAGCTTTTAACGTAATTGGTTTAAAGTGTACTGTTATAGCGTCATTTTGTGGTGTAGGTCGAACACTCTGCAAACAGAAAAAAATGTATGTATCATTATTTTAGTCTCCTGGTTCAGTTACATTATACTGGAGAGTGTACTGGAAAAATGAAGTTTAATTTTATGTGCTCCCTTGAAACAGAATAGGCCACGGGCGCCTGGGGGCTCAGTCAGTTTAGCGTCCAACTCTTCATTTTGGCTCAGGTCATGATCTCACGGTAAAGGGATTGAACCCCATGATGGGCTCGTGCTGGGTATGGAGCCTGTTTAAGATTCCATCTCCCTCTCCCTCTGCCCTGTTGGCACACGTGTGCTCTAACAATCAATCAATAAATAGAAGAGGCCAAACTGACACAACTTCACATTAATTAATCATTAAAATATCTTCATGAAATAAAATGATGGCCAGAGGAAAAGTTTATGACTGGTGAGTGTAAAAATCTAGAGACAAACTAGTAGACATATAGTCTAGAGACATACAGTAGGTATGAATACATAAAACGGGAAAAAAGGTATAATGAGTACCTAATACATATACGAGAAAACGAAACATGGAGATTTCTGATAGGGTCCCTCTTAAATAATCCCACCATACCAAATGTAACATACTGACTATATGAAAATGAAGAATGAACATGAATTTGGGAGCCAGTACCACTCTGCCACAGTATTTTTGCAGATCCCACTTCTTCTTCTTTTTTTTTTTTTAACCACTTTCACCAAATGGTTTTTTTTTTTTAATGTTTTATTTATTTCTAGGAGAGAGAGAGACAGCGCGAGCAGGGAGGGTCAGAGAGAGGGAGTCACAGACTGAAACAGGCTCCAGGCTCCGAGCCGGCAGTCAGCACAGAGCCCGACGCGGGGCCCGAACCCACGAACCGTGAGATCATGACCTGAGCGAAAGTCGGACGCTTAACCGACTAAGCCACCCTGGCGCCCCTCCCACTTCTTCTTCTTAATGTTTATTTCTTTTTGAGAGAGAGACAGAGCCTGAGTGGGAGAGGGGCATAAAGAGAGGGAGACACAGAATTTGAAGCAGGCTCCAGGCTTCAAGCTGTCAGCGCAGAGCACGATGCGGGGATTGAACTCACGGACCATGAGATCATGAGCTGAGCTGAAGTCAGGCACTAACCAACTGAGCCACCCAAGTGCCCACTTCTAATGGGACTTTCTCTACCTCCTTCGGGCATGGCTGGGTAAGTGAAGCATACCACTGTTAGCAGGCAGGGCTGTACTCTCAGCTGAGGGACTGAGCAATGGACTGAAAGGCTGTGTAACTTGGAGAGGTCAGAACAGTTTAAACCTAAAAAATAAGATCTTTCTATTCAACAGCTAAATGTATAATACCAAACACCATAAAAGCTTGCACTTTTGGAGCAAGCTAGAAAAATAAATACATTTTAAGGTGCAGTTACTTTTTTATTACTCTTACTGACACAAAGCATCTTTCATTGGAAGGAAACTTAAAGATCCCTATCTCCTTCCCTGCATTACAGATGAAGAGAACCTTGCAACATGGAGTGATGTTTCAATAGCTAGGCATCAAGAGGCAGGGCTGGAAACCAGGTATCCTGACTTGGTTCAGGGCCTGGGCCCCTTGACTTGACATCCTAGTGCCTAAACATGCATTAATGAAGTCATGGTATTGTACACAAATCTTGATCAATACTCTTCCTTTAGGATTCAACTAGGGGGCACCTAGTTCTTCCCCGTGGCTCCGTACCCACCCTTTCAGTACATCCATAAAGGTGGAAGCTGACTACAAAGGTGGAATGAAGGTTCAAGAAGCACCTGAGAGGAGTATGAAGAAAAACTGCTGCTTGTGCACTGGTCTGCGATCACAGGGAACAAAGTTGGTTATACACATAACGATTAAAGATACTGCTTTTACTACCAGATGGCGAGGCGTCTCCCTCATCATTGCTGGTTAGTCTTTACTGGACCTGGAATGATGGCCCCAAGGATGGTTCTGCAGTTTTCTGAGCTGAAAATCTTAATAGTCTGAGCTCTTGGCCTCAGGCTTTCTCAGTATTTTAACTCTTTATTCTTTCTTCTCATTTGCTTCTGAATCTCTAACGGGGGCTGCAAATAGGATTTGTTTATACTGATATATTTATTATCAATATGCATGCTATAGTAGCAATCATTTAAAATACAAATCTCTTCATCCCTTGAAGGGTGTGAGATTTTTAACAACAAAAGAAAGCAGTGACATAAACTACAAAACAGGAAGGTTTCATATATTATACAACTACGCTAATACTTCTTCCAAAGGAAAGGAAAGCAGTACAGAAGTATACATGACAATCCCATATGATGAATTTATGCAACAAAAAGATATTAACTATTTAACTAGAAGTGTCAGTTTGAGTAAGCTGCTCATCTACTCTGGGCCTTATTTTTCCTGCCTGTAAACCACTAGGGGATTACAGAAGGTATTTTCTAAGATTCTATCTATTTACAAAATTTGGTGATTCTATTCATTTTGTCCTTTTTTCAAACTGGCACTTTTATCTTGATGTCAAGATTTGTTAGATGATTATATAAAGCTTTGTAGTTTGCAGAGGATTTCCACATGCTCTACTGAACGTGACAGAGTAGGAATGGACTCTGGACCATTTTCAAACATGCTTAAAGACTGCAAGTAGCAGTTCATTAGTAACAACCATGACACTTTTTGAGGACTATTAGCCTATAAAACACCATACCAGAAATAGCTAAATAATAGCATTAAAACACAGTAAGAGCTTAGAATACTTGATGAAAAATGTTTTTCTCACATGCAACATGTTACTTTAAGATTTTCTTTACCAGAGAAAAAAGTTTTTTAACTGTTTTTATTTTTATTTTTTAAAGTTTATTTATTTTTGAGAGAGAGACAGAGTGCAAGCAGGGGAGGGACAGAGACAGAGAAGGAGACACAAAATCCAAAGAATGCTCCAGGCTCTGAGCTGTCAGCACAGAGCTCGAACTCATCAACTGTGAGATCATGACCTGAACCAAAGTCAGATGCTTAACCAACTGAGCCACACAGGTGCCCCTAGAGGAAAACTTTTATATTCAGTATGATTAACTGTCTCCTTCTCCCCCTTTCTCTTTATTGCACCAATAGTAAGCAAAAATTCACTTTTTTAATGTTTATTTTTGAGAGGGAGAGAGAGCGAGAGAGCGAGCGCATGTGCACACATGAGTTGGAGAGGGGCAGAGAGAGAGACAGAGATGAGGACAGAGGATCCAAAGTGGACCCTGTGCTGACAGCAGCCAGCCTGATGTGGGACTCAAACTCATGAACTGACCTGAGCTGAAGATGGATGCTCAACCAAGTCACCCAGGTGCCCCAACTGACTCAGGTTTTATACAAATGATCTGAACTGTTTACTTATTATTAAAAAAAAAAAAACAACAAAATGGCAAAATCCATTTTCCAAGGAATCAAAAACAAAGCAAGACAAACAAAACATTTAAGTAGTGGCTCATTCTTGTTTTTTTTTTTCTTTTTCATTCTGGTGGCATTAAATGAAAAATAATACATAATCATTAACTTGTGTTAAGCATATTTACACTAACAATCTGTTTTAGAATCGGTCACTAACTGTTGCATACTAAAGATAATGGAGAAGTAGAAAAAATATGGCAAGATTCCCAGGAAAGGCAGCTTGCACATGTTCTAAATACAGTCCTAGCCTTTTCTCACGATACTCAACTAATGCTCAGTAAGTCTTAAGTGAGATTCAAAGGCCCAGGACTAAAACTATTTAGAAAAACATCTGAACAAGCAAGGAAAATAACCTTTCAGTATGTAACAACTGTATTTCTTTTCTTTTTCTTTTTACAAATAGTTTATTGTCAAATTAGTTTCCACATAACACTCAGTGCTCATCTCCACAAGTGTCCTCCTCCATCCCCATCCCTCCTCCCCCCCACATCCTCAGTCCTCAGTTTTTGTCAGCATTCAAGAGTCTCTCATGGTTTGCCTCTCTCCCTTTCCCCCACCATTTCCCCCTTCTCCTCCCCCTTGTTCCTCTGTCAAGTTCCTCCTAATCCTCCTATACGTGCACACATATATTTGTCCTTCTCTGCCTGACTTATTTCGCTCAGCATAACACCCTCAAGGTCCATCCATGTTGCTACACATGGCCAGATTTCATTGTTTCTCATTGCCATGTAGTATTCCATGGTATAGATAAACCACATCTTCTTGATCCATTCATCTGTTGATGGACACTTAGGCTCTTTCCAGGTTTTAGCTATTGTGGAGAGTGCTGCTATGAACATTGGGGTACATGTGCTCCTATGCCTCGGCATTTCTGTATCCCTTGGGTAAATTCCTAGCAGTGCTATTGCTGGGTCATAGGGGAGTTCTATTGTTAGTTTCCTGAGGAACCTCCACACTGTTTTCCAGAGGGGCTGTACCAGTTTACATTCCCACCAACAGTGTAGGAGGGTGCCCGTTTCTCCACATCCTCGCCAGCATCTAGAGTTCTCTGATTGGCTCATTTTAGCCACTCTGACTGGCGTGAGGTGGTATCTCAGTGTGGTTTCGATTTGTATTTCCCTGATGAGGAGGGACGCTGAGCATCGTTTCATGTGTCTGTTGGCCATCTGGATGTCCTCTTTGGAGAAGTGTCTGTTCATATCTTCTGCCCATTTCTTCACTGGGTTGTTTGTTTTTCGGGTGTGTAGTTTGGTGAGTTCCTTGTAGATTCTGGATATCAACCCTTTATCTGATATGTCATTTGCACCTATCTTTTCCCATTCCGGTAACAACTGTATTTCTAACAATGGGAACACAAAATTCACTAAAGCTCATATCAGGTTCACACTGGTAAATTTAAAGTATATCTATGATTCTTGTTCATCAAAATTAGTAAGGAAACTTCATGCAAATGTTCCTCTTAAGATATCTCAGGCAAATTTATTCCATCACATACTGCACTAATGTTTTTTAAGTGTTGAGGAAAACCGTATTCTCAAAGTTGCATTACAGACAATCCAAGTCAGGCAGGCTTAAAGCTGACTATCTTGTCCGTTAACAGGTGAGAACCTTTTATTTTCAGATGTTTGTCTCAGGAGTTCCAGATCTAGAAAGATGAATAGACTCTGAATTCCTTGAAGGGCAATTAAAAACAGAACAAAAAAACCCTTCTAGCTTCTGGCAATGCCTAGCTCATCCTAAAGATACTATGTATTTGTGAAATGGATGGAGGTAGGACATTTGTAAAAATGTGTCAGTCTCTAAGTCTGTCATATTATGCAGCAAAATACAGGAAAAAACCTTAGGAATCTCTCTTAAAACTCAGTTTCCATGGTAGATGGGCTGGTTTCCTGGCTGATTAGGCAAGAAATCTAAGCCTACATTACCTCTCAAGTGGACCACTGCAACAGACTCGTAGCTTTCTGCAGTGAATTCTCCACGAACGAGCCAGTATGACCTTGACAACACATAAGTCAGATGATGTCTCTCCCTTGCTTAAAATTATGCAATTTGCTGTTGCACTTATAATAAAATGTAAACATTGCCCGGAGCCAGGATTGACTCTCTGGCCCTCCCTTTACGTTCAGCCTTCCTTTATTTCCCATGACATTCAAAAAGCTGTTCCTGCCTCAGGCCTTTGCACTTGCTGTTCCCTTTGATGGGAACCCTTGTCAGCCAGCTTTTCTTATGGGTGCCAACTTCTTACCCTTCAATTATTACCTCAAATGTCAGCTCTTCAGGGACAACCCTGTCTAAACCATCTCCCTCCCTCACTTAACTTCCACTCTGTTTCCTTCTTTGTTAGAACTTGGTTTGATTTACAATTTTGTTGCATACCAGTGTGTCATCAGTCTCCCAGCTAAAAAGTCAGCTCAATAGGGGCAGGAACCTTGGCGGTCTGATTTACTGCTATGTTCTCACTACTTAGTACAGAAGCTGGCATATAGTTGACACTCATTAAATGGAAGAATGAACTGAGGAAGTAAGAAAAAAACTACCAAAAATACTGGCAGAGTATAGGCTCTGGATATTAGGAAAAATACAAACAAAGGTAGCTACAGATGCAGATATACAGACATATTTAGATTAATAAGTTTTTTGTAGAAATACTGAATATGAAATTAAAATGATATATTTGTAAAGACTTGATGGTGTCATTATATACAATATACTTTCAAGTAACTTTTGAGTTTTTATGGTTGAAGAAGTTGCTTTAAAAAAAAAATCCGATTCATTTTCCTTATTTGGAAAACTAGAACCTGTGTACCTTATAGGACTGTTGTATTAAGTAAGGTAATCCGTGTAAAGAATTTAGCATAGGTGCGTAACCCATAGTAACAACAAAAATGTTCACTTGCAATGTATCCTAAAACTGCCTTTTTAATTGTGCTACAATTGAATACAATAGTATTTTTTCATTCATTTTTTTTAAATAATTTTTTAAATGTTTATTTTTGAGAGAAAGAGAGAGAGAGACAGAATGTGAGTGGGAGAAGAGCACAGAGAGGGAGACAAAGAATCCAAAACAAGCTCCAGGCGGTCAGCACAGAACCCTACGTGGGGCTCGATCTCATGAACCAAGAGATCATAACCTGATCTGAAATCAAGAGTCGGACACTTAACCGACCGAGCCACCCAGGTGCCTCTCATTCATATTCTTCAGATTGATAATTTCACTTCTGAAGAAAACCTTTATTATAAAAGACATTTGTTTTGGTCCATTCATTGTATGTAAAAAATTAGATAAGGTTGCTTGGGCTAAGTAGAGGTACCTTTCCATCAAATCTCAGAATCCTCACATTTGAGGAAGTGACTGCAGGCCTGAAGTCTGCCCAACATGAAATGCTCATTAACGATGCTGCTCTGTGCAATGGCATCCTACAGACAGAAGAAACCACTCATGGGTGAATAGCGGGGAGAACACACAAAAATAAAAATCATCTGACATCTCAAACTGAGGCAACAGCAGGGTGATCCATCAGCGACAGCCAGGGTCTGCCCTACAGGCAAATGAATTGCTGTCCACAGCTAGAGGGGGATGTCCGAATGTGCCACGAGGAGGCTGTGCTACTAGATGCTTTCTCAGTGGACAAAGCACTTGAGCTATGGAGAGAAAAAGGACTGGGAGGAGCGGTGCATACATGACCATGTGCTCTACGTGGCCAGCTGGGCTAAAGAAGAAATCAGTATCAAGAAGTTCAAGGAAGATAAAAGGCTGGAGCTAAAGCAATCTGAAATATCCAGCAGAAGGAATTACACTCTGTTATGGAGGAAGCACTGATAAATTAACCTAGAGACTTTCGAACAAAAAGAATCACAATTCTGGGTGTAAAAAAGTTTTAAAATGTGAACACAGAGCAGCGATAAGGAGGTCTTCGCACTTCACTGACTGGTAAAACCTAAAATGTTTGTGTACGTTTATGGTTGGGGAAGGAAGTCTAACACAGGTTTTCTAAGTTTTCAGTTTGCAAATGTGAGGATGATGGTAGTGGGGGAACAAAGGGAGTCTTCTACTATCTACTACCTTTATTCATTAAATAAAGTATGTTTTAATGGCAAACAAAGAAAAAATAGAGAAAATTAACAAAACCAAACATTAGTTCTTTGGAAGGATCAACAAAATTGACAAATCTTTAGCCTGACTGACCCGAAACACTTTTCAAATATAGATGAGATTAACTGACTAAAATTAAGAATGATAAATGGGATGTTATTATCTACTTACTTCACAGGGAAAAAAGTTATTAGAAGGGAACACTATGAATGGGGGGTATGCCATCCAATTAGAATACGGAGATGCAATGAAAACACTCCTAGAAAAATCATAAACCACTGAAACCGACCAACAAGAAATAGAAAATCTGAATAGGCCTAAAGAGACTGAATTCTAAAACCTCCCACAAATAAAAGCGCAGGTTCAGTGGAGTTCATTGGTGAATTCTACCAAACATTTAAAGAAGAGTTAACACCAATCCTTCACAAACTCTTCCCCAAAATAGGAGAGAATACTTTCCAACTCATTCTATTGGGAAACCACAACAGTCGCAAAATAGCGATCTACTACCTTTATAAAATAACAGATATTATAACATCAAACAAAGAAAACAAGTATATCATTGCAGAACAGTCCTTGTCTAGAAAGGGTGTTTGCATTAACATACATGCACTCATATTTTTTTTTTTTTTTTACGGGTTTCACACTGTTCAATATATTCATTGATTTTCTTTTCAATATATTGACCAGATTTGAAAAGTCTTCCAGAAGTAAAAGTTTATTCTGGAAAGTAATATTTTTTTTTTTTTTTACAAATAGTTTATTGTCAAATTAGTTTCCACATAACACCCAGTGCTCATCCCCACAAGTGCCCTCCTCCATGCCCACCCCTCCTCCCCCCCACATCCACCAGTCCTCAGTTTTTGTCAGCATTCAAGAGTCTCTCATGGTTTGCCTCTCTCCCTTTCCCCCACCATTTCCGCCCTTCTTCTCCCCCTTGGTCCTCTGTTAAGTTCCTCCTAATCCTCCTATACGTGCACACATATGATATTTGTCCTTCTCTGCCTGACTTATTTCGCTCAGCATAACACCCTCAAGGTCCATCCATGTTGCTACACATGGCCAGATTTCACTGTTTCTCATTGCCATGTAGTATTCCATGGTATAGATAAACCACATCTTCTTGATCCATTCATCTGTTGATGGACACTTAGGCTCTTTCCATGTTTTAGCTATTGTGGAGAGTGCTGCTATGAACATTGGGGTACATGTGCTCCTATGCATCACATTTCTGTATCCCTTGGGTAAATTCCTAGCAGTGCTATTGCTGGGTCATAGGGAGTTCTATTGTTAGTTTCCTTAGGAACCTCCACACTGTTTTCCAGAGGGGCTGTACCAGTTTACATTCCCACCAACAGTGTAGGAGGGTGCCCGTTTCTCCACATCCTCGCCAGCATCTAGAGTTCTCTGATTGGCTCATTTTAGCCACTCTGACTGGCGTGAGGTGGTATCTCAGTGGTTTTGATTTGTATTTCCCTGATGAGGAGCGATGCTGAGCATCGTTTCATGTGTCTGTTGGCCATCTGGATGTCCTCTTTGGAGAAGTGTCTGTTCATATCTTCTGCCCATTTCTTCACTGGGCTGTTTGCTTTTCGGGTGTGTAGTTTGGTGAGTTCCTTGTAGATTCTGGATATCAACCCTTTATCTGATATGTCATTTGCAACTATCTTTTCCCATTCGGTTGGTTGCCTATTAATTTTCTGGGTTGTTTCCTTGGCTGCATGCACTCATATTTTTAGAAACATTTACACTGTTCTTATTTTGCTCACTTTTCTATAGATTTGTTAAAGTTTCAATATAAAGAGCCAAAATCAATCACTAACTCCTCAATATAGTAACAATCACTATTATGTATTTTTTGAAAAGTACAATTAATTACTGCTATCAACAGGAATTAAAAAGAAATTATACACAGAAACATTCACTGTAATATTTTCTTATGTAAATGGTCACTACTGGAGAACAGGCTGACAATGTCATTCCACAGAGGCTTGATGACAATCTTTCAAAAACTGATTTAAGAGTCACTAACTCAAAAAATGAATATATTTTTGAAAGCAAGCATATAAAAATACATACACTAAGGGACCTCGGTTGCTACCGAAAAAGAGAAATAACAACAAGGGACATAAAGCTGCTGCTCACTGCTTTTGTGTTTTGCTTCAGTGGTATCAGAGTGGCCTGTCCCCTGTCATCTGCAGTGGGGTCCCAACCCTTGAGGGACCCTGAAGAGAATGGGCACGAATCACAGCAGACCCAGGCAACTGCACTGCAGGTCACTCTCAGCCTGCCGAAAGCGGACAGGCAGGAACTCCAAGGGGGGCAGTTTCAGCCCACTGTGTCGTGGGGAAGCGCTCTACAAGACCCATTTTCCCAGTGCGTTTACCTAGCAGGAAGAAACACTAGGTCAGATAGCAGGGCACTGCCCAGAATACGATCCCACTCGTGAACACAGTCACTGCGCATTAAAATATGGTTACCCCATCTTGCTCCCTCATTTAGGGTTTGTAAACTCTCCTCTCTTTGGTCTACTCTACCAGATGACAATGAACTCTGGGTTTGGCCCTGGATGGACAAAGGTCCCTTAAGTCTCATGCCCCTTTGATCTATCTCTTTTTATCAGAGTTCTCTGAATTTAGGCTTCTGAATCAGCACGTTATAATAAAAATGGACTGCTTTCTTTTCCCATTATTCCCTACGTACGTATCTTGCGACTTCACTAGGAGGTGAGGTTGTGGGCCAAAGCAAAATTCGGATAGGTCTCTTTCCTATTTTTCCCTAAAATTGTGTACTGGCTCCTCAATTCCACTGTAGAGCATAAAAGTCACTTGTTCTTTTTTTTTTTAATTTTTTAAATGTTTATTTATTTTTGAGAGAGCGAGCGAGCGAGCAGGGGAGAGGCAGACAGAGGGACACACACACAATCCAAAGCAGGCTCCAGGCTCTCAGCTTGTCAGCCCAGCGCCCGACACGGGGCTCGAACCCGCGAACTGGGAGATCATGACCCAAGCCGAAGTCGGAGGCTTAAACCACTGAGCCACCCAGGTGCCCCTAAAAGTCACTTGTTCTATGTGCATGTGTGAGGGGAAGAGATGACCTGAGTTTACAGTCTATTTAGTATGCTATAGTAGTTGCCAGGTGGAAGGAGTACCTTTGACAAAAGTTAACAGCATTCTAACGTTACCTACCATATCTCTTGCTTTATAATTTCTCTTCCCAATTCAAATGAACCTTTTTTTCCTTTTCACTTACCCATATCCTAAGTCTAACAACCAAACCTGATGGAATCCTTATAACCTGTTTCTCTTCACACATGGCATACATACTGGGATTTATCAGAATCCACAAGACTCTTATCTGATTCTGCCTCAACAAGAACCTCAGGAACTTTGGTTCAGACTTAGCTTGGGGAAGATGGCCTACTTTCCTTCTCATCCTTGAAATTTGGTGGCTTACAGGCAGAACAGGTTTCTCACATCACACTTACAACTAAAGTGTCATTAGGCCATCACAGAACAGAATCCTTTAGAGGAAGAGTTTGATTAGTTTTAAGGTGGTCATAAGTTTAAAAACAAAGAATATATAAATTAGGAGAGAATAAATAAAAACTTACTGTTATTGGTACATCTTTTGTTCCTGAATTTAATAAATGAAGGTTTAAAACTTTTGGTAGATCTGTTAAAATTGAAGAGAAGAAATATTTCTTTAACAGGTGTGTTTACAGCAAACTAGAATTTTTTCCTTATGAGATATCAGACTGAATCTATTCTAGAATGTGAAAAAGAACCATAATCATGTTAATAAAAAGAATGTGATCCCACCTAACTCATAAGTAGCAATGACCTTAATCACAAGGACTCTGTATTGTAAGAACAGGCCCCTCCTAAACAATCAGACCAAAAAAGAGACCAAAACATAAATTTTTAGTGAAATCAGACATTATTACTAATCTCTTAGTTTTCTAGGAAAGCATAAGGAAGCAAATTAATAATGTGCAATGTTAAATTATCAATGTGAAAAATCTAATTTTCAAAAAGGGGTCTTCAATCCCCAACAACCAAATTCTAATTACATGTGGCCCACAGAAATCTCTAGTTACAAGTATTTCTACTTTTTTCCTTAATAAATTCTTTAACTTGATCATTTTCAATTTTAGAATTTGAAGTTTTTCTTTGACCATCTGGGACAAAATGTAATATTACGTTATTATAATGTAACTGAGTAACATTTCTAAATAAAAATACAGAAGTAAAGCTTACCCTCCCCCCCCCTTTTTTTTACTATTAAAAAACAGGAGTAAGCATAACTGAGTAGGTGAGAAATTGATTTAAAAACTCAGAAGCTACTGTTTGCCTCAGTCTTCCCTTAAGTTATCTTATGACCCCGCTTTTCCACCTGGTAAGCAATAGTAGCTCTCAGAAGAATGAGATCTTAACCTGTGAGGGCTCGAAGTTCCCCAAAGAAGGCTTCTATAATAAGATCATGCAACCCACTGACAGGTGACTTCAAAGCTGAGCTACAAAGGAGTTGAAAGTAGAGCCACTCAGCACTTGAACAGAGGCTTTTTTTTTTTTTTAAGACTTATAAAAACACTGTCTCCCTCCCCACCCCTTTTTATTTTTACCTTGTGTTCGTAGTGTACCAAAATCTAACATTTCGGTTGAGGAATAAATTCCAGGGGCTTGGAAAAGAGAAAAGTAAACCATTAGGTCTTACTCTGCCCAAAGTTAAGATGACTGAAAACAAAACATGCATTTGCAGTTCCTCTGGTTTTGTACTAACCTGTTGTAACTTCTACCTCCACAGGAAGGATGATAAATTCTGTGCTGTCTGAAGCATTTGTCTTTATTCTGATGAAGGCTGTGTGATTATCTGCTTCCCTGGATGAAAAACTGGCTCTCATCACTCCCTTGGTTTCATAAGGAGGAATTTCCTGACAAGTTAACAGACCATAATGTAGCATAGCTTTTGTGATGTTGCAAAAGCCACCACAGTTTATTGAAGAAGACAGTACTGGCTAGAAGATGCATTATTATTTTATATACCTACTAAGAAGAAAAAAACCCATACTGCCATTTAAACGGATATATTCCATGGATTGTAACACATAGCCCAATTGTGAAGAACATTAAAATGTGAGAGAAGCCCATCTTAGAACTGATGAAGCATGGTATGTAAAACTGAGCCAAGTGAAAGAAATAAAATTTTCAGTTGCAAAATTATCATTAAAAGATAGAATTAATCTATAAAACCAGTCATCTTTTAGTGTGATGCTTGGGCATATAATTCAGTATTAAAATTCTCTACCAAACAAGAGATGTCAGCATTGGAGGGAAATGATCTTCTAGAAATCTACAGGGATCTCTTTAAATAATAACCAAGAGAGCTTGGACTCTGTCTCTCCTTTCATTTAAAACCTAACACAACAAAGCTTCCCAGGCAAATCCACAGTTTACCAACTGCTCTCAGTAAGGTTCTTAGCAAGGACAATGGCAAAAATGTTTAGGCCTGTAATAAGAGAAAACTCACAAATACACTAGAGGGAAGATTGGGAAAAAAAATTTTTTTTTGAGATGTAATTCTTTTCCTGGTTTTATAACAATCTGACTTCCTTGGGACCACCAGAATTTCTCTGTATATACCTTCTGGCATATTTAAGGAAATCCTTGTGTTTTAGAGTTTAGTATTTGTCTCACTTACCTCTATTCTCTTAACTTTTTAGCCTCAAAGTAGGAAAGAAGTGATTGGAACCCTCCTGGGGCCACAAGAGATGCACCATCCACTTCCCCATCTCTAGGGAGCTGACTTGGTCTCTGGGCTTTTCTTAAGTACACAATGGGCTGAGGGTGAGGTCAAGGCCAACTGACTTTTTTTTTTTTTTTCTCTACGTTTGTAGGAATAAGGATAACTTTATCTTTTTTTTTTTAGCCACTAGGATTATTAAAACATGATGCCATCCCTGCTACCATTCATTACTGTTCTTAACTAAGTAGAAATCTGAATTCTCCTATGTTTATTAGATACCAATTACATTTCACAGTAAATTCTTAGTTCTTCTATGTAGAATTATAATACAAACTAATAGTTTATAGTTAATGCTCTGAAGCATTGTTTTATATACTACTTCTCCCAAAGACTTTTCAAACAGTAATATAATTTCAAGATAAAACATTTCTGTGAAAGAATATAAATGAACTATCCATTACATATTCCTATCTGCCAGTGTGTTTCTATATCTGGGGAGTTAACCAAATCCTGACAAATTTGTTTCTAATTGTTCAATTGAACATCTTAAAAATGTCCCTTCTGCATTCCTTCCTTGGTTGAGACTGGTCAGAAGACAGAACAAGAGGCTATGTATGTTTAACAGAGCAATTAATAAGTAAAATTGATCTTCAGAACTCATTCACAGTGGTGAAGTCCGTTTTCTTCAGTTATGGATGAGCAATGATCAGAGTGCCCTCGGTGTAAGAGCTGTGTTTACTGTACCTTTCCCCTCTTTGGATTAAAGCTTGGTAGACAATACCAAGTTAAAGAAAAACTCTCCTAATGCAGGAAACTTTACAAGTAAGGTAGTTGCTACAGATTCATTGATTAATATTTGCCCGTGTTCTCTAAGAAAAAGGGTTCTCTAAGCACTGACACAAACTAGTGTTAAATATTCAATAATATTAAAGGTGGATGTAGATCATCTAAGAATTTAAAATTTCTATGTCGTCATGAGGGCTTGACTATGTTTCCTCTAAAAATGTCATCTCTATCAACAGTAAATCTGCATGTTCAATTCTCTACATCAAACATATAATGGATACTTCCCACTGGTTTTTTGTTTTAAATCTTAGTAAAAAGCACATTATAAATTATTAAATTCAGAGTCAACTTTACCAGTATAATTCTGTGGAAGAATAGAATAGAAATCTCTTCCTTTCTACACAGTGTGTTAAAGCTCTCACCAATTTTGTTCACTGCTCTTTCCAAAAATTACTTACACTTTTCTCTCCCTATATCATCCAATTTCAAGTATATCTGATGTAAATTTAATATTAAGATATAATTAAAGGAGAGTCGCCCACATTTATTCATGTGATAGGAAGGAAGTTAAACTATTTTCTGGTGTATTTAAGAAAAGTAATTGAGAGAGAAATATGCCAGCACTCACCCACAGTTTTCTGGTGCCTCCTTGTTGACCTGTTGGGAGTTCTAGGTGAAGATCTCCTCCGCTAGAGTACATTTCTACAACCTGTGGTGAAAGAGCACATGACGGTTAAGCTCAAAATCATATTCTCAATAAAGTGATTTGTGGTTATATTGAAGTCTGACACCCTATGTCTTAGAAATATTTAAAAACATTTATAGATATAAAAGTAGAATAAGTCTCATGTCTTCTCACTGGAGTCAGTATTTCAGATGTGTAAGCAATGGTGATTTTTTAAAAATTATTTTTAATGTTTTATTTTTTTTGCGAGAGAAAGAGACAGTGTGAGCACGGGAGGATCAGAGAAAGAGGGAGACACAGAATCTGAAACAGGCTCCAGACTCTGAGCTAGCTGTTAGAACAGAGCCCGATGTGGGGCTCAAACCCATAAACCGTGAGATCATGACCTGAGCTGAAGTCGGACACTTAACCGACTAAGCCACCCAGGTGCCCCGATTTTTTTTTTAACATTTATTTTTAGAGACAGAGAGACACAGTGCAAGTGGGGAGGGGCAGAGAGAGAGAGAGAGGAAGCAGGCTCCAGGCTCAGAGCTGTCAGCACAGAGCCCGATGTGGGGCTCAAACTCATTAACTGTGAGATCATGACCTGAGCCGAAGTTGGATGCTTAACCAGCTGAGCCAACCAGGTGCTCCAATGGTGATTATTTTTAATTAAAACAAGGCAACTTTCAAATATTAAACTTAGAAACAGTATAGTTATTTCAGACACTGGACTAAAGAAAATCTATCCATAGAACACTTTTTATTTCCAAAGGAAAAATAGTTTATGGAAATTATCAAGCTTTAGAAATACAAATTTTGTATTTCTTATAGTAACACAAATGCTTCTTCTTCTTTTTTTAATATTTACTCTTACGAGAGGGAGAAATAGCATGAGTGGGGAAGGGGCAGAGAGAGAGGGAGACACAGAATCCAAAGCAGACTCCAAGCTGTCAGCATAGAGCCTGATATGAGGGCTGGAACTCACGAGCTATGAGATCATGACCTGAGCTGAAGTCGGATGCTTAACCGACTGAGCCACTCAGGTGCCCCACACAAATCCTTCTTTATTCACACGTTTATAACAAGCTTTAGCAGCAGATCCAAAAACTACTATAATTGTGAAATAGTGAAGAATGGTTATTCTGAGAAACATTTTTAAAGCAATATCTGGTTTCTCTTGGTGGCAAAATCATAGGAACCACTAATAATACCTCTGTGGCTTATATCTGTACTCATGATTTTTTTTTTTTTTTTTACAAATAGTTCATTGTCAAATTAGTTTCCACATAACACCCAGTGCTCATCCCCATGTGTACTCATGATTTTTAAAAGCCATTTTGCCGAGGTGTAACTGACATACAATAAACGACACATATTTCAAGTATCACAACTTGATATTTATCACAACTTGATAAATTCTGACATACATATACAGGCATGAAGTAATTACTGCAATGAAGACATTAAATATGCCCATTATCTCCAAATTTTCTTCATGCCCCTTGCACATCTACCTGTCTCTCTCTGTCCCCCTACACCCTTAGGCAACCAATGAGCTGTGCTTGGCCACTCTAGATTAATTTGTATTTTCTAAAGCTTTATATAAATGGAATCATACAGTATGTACTCTGGTGTTTGGCTGCTTTTACTCAGTGTAATTATTTTGAGATTCTTCATGCTGTTGTATGTATTAAGAGTTCATTTTTTCCCTCAATTTTATGGCTATGCCACAATTATTGATCTATTCACCTACTGATGGACATATGGGTTGTTTCCAGTTTTTGGTCATTCTGGATAAAGGTGCTATGAATACTGCATTGTATAAGTCTTTGTATGAACATCTGCTTTCTTTTCTCTTGGGTAAATACCTAGGGATAGAATGAGTCATAAGGCATTTAATGTTTATTTTTGAGAGAGAGAGAGACAGACAGACAGACAGAAAGAGAGACAGACAGCATGAGTGTGCAAGGGGCAGAGAGAGAGGGAGACACAGAATCCAAAGCAGGCTCTATGCTCTGAGCTGTCAGCAAAGAGCCCGACGCAGGACGTGGACTCACAAACAGAGAGATCATAACCTGAGTCAAGCTGGACACTTAACCTACTGAACTACACAGGTGCCCTATCAGAGACTTTCCTTTTAAGGCAGGTAACCCTATCTCTTAAAAAAGAAATAACGTATTTAATTAAATGCAAATGTGGAGTGAAGTAAAAGAGTGGGGGGAAAACCTTCACTTGTTTTACCACATAAGTCCTTCAGGAGTACATAAAGGACAATGCAGGAAAAAAAGGAATGCTTTTAGTACGAACTTAAAGGTTTTGCGTGTGTGTTGTTAGAGTAATGGATTTAGCAAAGACTAAAGGGCTAAGATTTTCTAGGTATTATTACCTGCCTTCTGATTTATCACAGTGTTCCCTTATGGTTTCAGGTGTATTGATAGTAATACTATCTTTTTTTTTTTAAATGTTTATTTATTTTTGAGAGAGAGTGAAAGCATGTGAGCAGGGAACAGGCAGAGAGAGAGAGAGACAAAGGATCCAAAGTAGGCTTTGTGCTAGCAGTGCAGAACTTGATGGGGGGCTTGAACTCATGAACACTGAGATCATGACCTGAGCCAAAGTCAGATGCTTAACAGACTGAGACATTCAGGTGCCCCAATAGTAATCCCATCTTAACTGATGAAGTGATTGCAGAACCTTTTCTGAAAAACCAAAAGACATCACATATTATTTTACTTCCTCTTTCAAGGTTATTAAGGAAACAAGCCTAACAATGTGTGAAAACAGAAGATTAAAAGGTAGACTACTGATCATAGGGAAAAGAATAAGGAAATGGGTACAGAAAAAGGCTACATTATAAAATTCAAAGGAAAGATCACATTAAAACTAAGAATGTGACATACTGTTGATTTTAAGTCTAGTGCTAATTTAATAAAGTATAGGAAAAAAAGGAAGCCAAAATATAGAGAATATAGTTTATGTAAAAAAAAAATCTGCAAAGAATGTTTCTTCTTGTGTGTCTACATACATGCGTACAACCACCCTGACTTATCTGAGGGCTGACCTGGTGCACCAAGATCATATGAACAGTGTCTATGAGAAGGGGGTTGGGGCTGGAGCTGCGCTAACACCAACAGTTACCAGCTACCGGGGGTTATTTACATTTAAAATTACTGAAATAAAAGAAAATAAATGTTCAGTTTCTTAGCCATCCCAGCCAAAAATTCAACTGCTCCTTAGCCACATGTGGCTAGTGGTTGCTGTACTGCACAGAGCAGATGCAGACACACCATCAAATAAAGTTCTAGTGGACAGCACTGGATTAAAAAGTAGAAGTTCAAGGGGACTTCTGCTTTACATGTTTGAATTGTTAACATTTTTTTTTTCAGTGAGGACATACTCATGGGTCTGTGTTTTATATATAATAAACAAATGGGATGCAACTACTTCTTGTTTACAGTATTTTCTTGAATTTAAGGATAAGACCAATGGCACAGTACAACATATTGTAGAACCGTCAGGTTAAGAGTGCCTTCCAGACAAATAATCTGTATTTGTGAGGCACCTGGGTGGCTCAGTTGGTTAAGCATCCAACTTTGGCTTAGGTTCATGATATCCAGGTTCATAAGTTCGAGCCCCACAATGGGCTCTGCGCTGACAATGTGGAGTCCACTTAGAATCCTTTGTCGCCCTCTCTGCCCCTCCCTCTCTCAAAAATAAAAATCATTAAAAACTAATAATCTACACTTTCTCCAAGAGGACAGCTTTGGTTTTTCCATTTGCTCTCCTATATGCTGGTGAAAAGTCCAGTGTGGTACATATTCTTCAATTAAAATACTGTAACTAGAAAAAGCCTACATGAACATCAACAACAACAAAAATAAGTTGACTGAAAATAGTCAAGGAAAGAAAGCAGCAGGAATTTGAGGTTTCTACATAATTTGTGACAAGAGTTAGCCAAAACAGGGAAAATACAGAAAATACACCATTACTAAAGTTAGCAAAAGGATATAAATGACTGAGTGATTGATGAAGAGGAAATACAAATACTTTTCTTTGTAAAAACAAGAGCATTTTCTTCTTTTGTAATGAAAATATTTAGCTAAAAATAATTAAAATTTGGGTAGAGTATTTTTATTAGTAGTTATGCTTACCCAATGCTAGCCAAGCATTGGGGAGAAATCTCTTCCTTGCTACTTTAGGATATAATTTCACAATTCAGGCTCTAACAATCTCAGTTTTTTCTCTTCTACATTTTCTTTTTCATTGCTTATGAATGTTTCTGCCAGGGGGTTCTGGGATGACAAGAATCAATTTGGTTGTTAAAGCTCTGTAGCTTACCACAATATGCAGTATCTTCCCTCCACCTGTTACGTACAAGCCACTGTGAAGGCCTGCAGTACCAGTCCTAAAGAACTGTGGGAAGCCTGGATGTGGATACTATGAACTATTCCAGAGAGCATCCGCATCTCCTTTCAGCCAGACAACACAACTAGAAGCCACAGTGGCAGCAAATGTCACATAGCTGGAAGTCACTGGGGATGTAAGATGGGGATTTTAGGAAACACATAAAGGAGAGACACTTGTCACTGACTATAAGAGAGACCAGGAACTAGTGAGGAGAGATTTCAAATTTGAAAACAATCAGTACCTAACAGATTGAGGAAGATCAGGAGTTGGATTGTTTACTTTATTTATTTTATTTTACTTTATTTTATTTTATTATTTTATTTTATAGACAGAGTAAGCAAGGGAGAGGGACGGGGAGGGGAGGGGGAGAGAGAGAGAGAGGGATAGAATCTTAAGCAGGCTCCATGCTCAGCGTGGAGTCTGACAAGAGGCTCAATCCTGTGATCTTGGGTTTGTGGCCTGGGTGGAAATCAAGAGAAGGATGGTCAGCTGACTGAGCCACCCAGGCACTCCAGGAGTTGGATTTTTTAACCAAAAATAAGTTTGCTTTTTAATAATGATTCTATATTACCCTTCCTGAGACTTTAATTTCCAGGCTGCGATCACCCAAAATTTTTATTACCAAAAATAAGTATGAAGGGGGTTTTAAAAATTTACATCACATCAGAGAAGTAGTGGCCTTGTGTAGCTGAAAACTCTTAAATGCAGAGCTGAGGAACTGTAACACCAGGGAAACCACGGTTGTTTAAAAAGTGGTTCCAAAAATTCAATACCTGGACTAATGCAGTCCAAAAATTCTGACCACAGCACGCTGCATTAAAGTGTTATTAAAAGAATAACCACTCTTTGATACATCTATAAAATCCCACCATTTTAAATACTCTCGCAAACTGTAAGAAGTTAAGATTTCATGCTAAGTGTGAATTTCCACCAAAATGTAACTCATTCAAAATCACCACCATAAACTCACCTGTAAAGGCTCACTGTGAGGATTGTGTATATTTATTATAGGTGAAAAGCTGCTGTTCACAGGGACTCTGGCCCCAAGGAACGGCCTTAGTCGATATGGATTGGGAACTCCAACACCAAATACCTATTTTAAAGGAGAAAAAAAGGTAATCTGAGTTGCTTTGATAACATTTTTATAGTTATAACTGATTCATCTAGGGAAAACTAATGAGTCTTATTTAGATGGAAAAATCATGACTACCTTTAAAAAGAATACACTGTGGTTTCTTTCTTTCTTTTTTTTTTTTTACAAATACTTTATTGTCAAATTAGTTTCCACATAACACCCAGTGCTCATCCCCACAAGTGTCCTCCTCCATGCCCACCCCTCCTACCCCCCACATCCACCAGTCCTCAGTTTTTGTCAGCATTCAAGAGTCTCTCATGGTTTGCCTCTCTCCCTTTCCCCCACCATTTCCCCCCTTCTTCTCCCCCTTGTTCCTCAGTTAAGTTCCTCCTAATCCTCCTATACGTGCAAACATATGATATTTGTCCTTCTCTGCCTGACTTATTTCGCTCAGCATAACACCCTCAAGGTCCATCCATGTTGCTACACATGGCGAGATTTCATTGTTTCTCATTGCCATACACATGTGGTTTCTATACTTGATTTGGCTACGTATTTGATTTAATACATATATATGTGTATTTGGAAATATTTCTATAATATATTGGAAATTAAAATGACGGCAGTCCTTCATGAGCTCATAGAATAGATAAAAGAAGGAAACAAAATCAAAAGATTTCCTTACTCCAACTGTGAGAAGAAGATGGATCTAGGGCCCAAACAATTTCTTAAATCCAGTTCCAGGTCATTCTTACATGCGAAAGCAAGGTCCTGGGTTGACTAACCACGGTGAGGCCGTCATTCTAATGACAAATATTTCTTAAGTGCCTATGACTGGTAGGTATAAATATATACAGTGCAAATGATTCAGGAGTGAATAAGACAGATAATGTGCCTGTCCTCATGAAACTTACATTCCAGTATGAGGGGCACACTATA
Organism: Proteles cristata cristata; assembly: GCA_017311185.1. NCBI lineage: Eukaryota > Metazoa > Chordata > Mammalia > Carnivora > Hyaenidae > Proteles > Proteles cristata. The sequence goes on from JAESUZ010003943.1 coordinate 2,463,828, forward strand.
TAACAATAAAAAAGTTTCTAAAAAAATGGTAATGTGATATAGAATAACTGGCTGGGGTGAGGCTGGGCATATTCTTTTAGAGAGCATGGTCAAGGTCATCTTTTCTGGGGAAGTGATGTGAACTGATGTCACCTGCAAGATGAGAACAAACCAGCACTGAGAGTGTATTCGGGTGAGGGAAAGGATATAAAGGAATGAGGGAGAAAAGAGTTAACTTGAAGATCAGGATAAGATGAGAAGCATGGTACAATGGGATAAAGTAGAAGGAATGTATGGGAGTCAGAACCTCAGAGCCTTGCTGGCCTTGGTCACAAATTTACATTTTGCTCTAAAAGCAATAGGACAATACAAGGATTTCCATGGGGAAGTTGAGTAGATGTGATTTATGTATACAGAATATCATTCCGACTACAGTGTATAAGGGACTATGGTAAGGACTGTGGAGGAGTGGAAGGCCTGCTGAAGGCTGCTGTATAACTCGGCAAGAGGCAACAGCGGCCTAGAAGACAGCAGTGGCAGTGTGGAGGAGAGAGTCAGACTCACTCAAGATATATTTAGGAGGCAGACTTTGCGAAAGACTAGATGTGGAGAGGTGAAGGAAGACAGTTGGCCACTGAGGCTCTCCTTGAGAACAAACTGATTACAACCCTCAGGTAGTCCAGCTTGGCCACGTCCACCTAGGTCAGTTGGGGCTGTGTCTAGAGGGCAATGGTAGTAAGATTCTTATGATAGTCTTGAAGAAATGTTCAAAAATAAAATCATAAAAACTGTAAAGTGAGACATTAGCTAAGAAAGAAGCTAAAACACTATGTTCCATCTGCAGTATAACAGTGGTTAATAGGATGGTCTTTGTAGTTATAAAGTCATGGGTTTGAATCCCTGCTTAATAATCTATTAGTAGCATAATCTGAATGAATTACTTTTTTTAAAAAAAATTTATTTCTAGGAGAGAGAGAGACAGCGTGACCAGAGGAGGGCCAGAGAGAGAGGGAGTCACAGACTGAGACAGGCTCCAGGCTCTGGGCTGGCAGTCAGCACAGAGCCCGACACCGGGCTCGACCACGAACCGTGAGATCATGACCTAAGCGAAAGCCAGACGCTTAACCGACTAAGCCACCCAGGTGCCCCATGAATGAATTACTTTTTAAATTTCACCTTCTTTATCTAAAAGAATGAGAATAACAGAATCTATAACGCATGCACAAATGTATGGAAAGTACGTAGTATACTGCCATAGAAGCAATTCTTAATAATCTTGATAACCTTGATTATAAAAATCTTGACTCATAAGACTTTAACAATCTCTAATAACCTAAAAGATAATTACACAGAAAAAGTAAGTTCCAATTTTGAGTAATCTATTCACTAAAGAAAAGGAAACATGCATATTTTAATCTTGAAACTATTGTGTGCTTCATAAATGTGCAAAATAAAAACTAAGAAAAATGAGTATAAAATATTTTTTACTATTCTTTTGCCAACCAATCTTACATGAAAACTTTACCTAAACCTTTAAAAGATTGTGTGTTCAGTCTGATTTGCAGAGGTGATAGTCATAGACATAGCAATGAATAAAAATTCTCTAAGTCTAAACTCTCACATTTCCTATTACCCCTGAATTTTTTTTAAATTTATTTTTTAATAATTTATTGTCAAGTCGGTTTCCATATAACACCCAATGTTCATCCCAACAAGTGCTCTCCTCCATCTGCCCTTAGTTTGTTCTCGACATTCAAGAGTCTCTCATGGTTTGCCTCTCTCCCTTTCCCCCACTATTTTTCCCCTTCTTCTCCCCCATGGTCCTCCGTTAAGTTCCTTCTAATCCTCCTATATGTGCAAACATATGGTATCTGTCCTTCCCTGCCTGGCTTATTTTGCTCAGCATAATACCCTCAAGGTCCATCCATGTTGCTACACATGCCAGATTTCATTCTTTCTCCTTGCCATGTAGTATTCCATTGTATAGATGAACCACATCTTCTTGATCCAGTGTCAGTTGATGGACACTTAGGCTCTTTCCATGTTTTGGCTATTGTTGAGAGTGCTGCTATGAACATTGGGGTACATGTGCCCGTATGCATCAGCACTCCTGGATCCCTTGGGTAAATTCCTGCAGTGCTATTGCTGGGTCATAGGGGAGTTCTATTGTTAATTTTTTGAGGAACCTCCACACTGTTTTCCAGAGGGGCTGTACCAGTTTACATTCCCACCAACAGTGTAGGAGGGTGCCCGTTTCTATACATCCTTGCCAGCATCTAGAGTCCTCTGATTGGCTCATTTTAGCCACTCTGACTGGAATGAGGTGGTATCTCAGTGTGATTTTGATTTGTATTTCCCTGATGAGGAGGGATGCTGAGCATCGTTTCATGCGTCTGTTGGCCATCTGGATGTCCTCTTTGGAGAAGTGTCTGTTCATATCTTCTGCCCATTTCTTTACTGGGTTGTTTGCTTTTCGGGTGTGGAGTTTGGTGAGTTCCTTATATATTTTGGATACTAGCCTTTTATCTGATGTCATCTGCAACTATCTTTTCCCATTCTGTCGGTTGCCTATTAGTTTTATGGGTTGTTTCCTTTGCTGTGCAGAAGCTTTTAATCTTGATGAGGTCCCAAAAGTTCATTTTTGCTCTTGATTCCCTTGCCTTTAGGGATGTGTCAAGTAAGAAATTGCTGCGGTTGAGGTCAAGGACTATTTCCCCTGAGTTTTTAAAGAAGAGTCATAGGATAGGTTGGAGATAAGGACTATATTTTATAAAATAAATAAAAGATTTAATCCTGGTTCTTACCTGGTAAGTAAATACCCCATGATTGGATGTGTTAATAAATAAAGTGTTTTCTACATTTCCCACTACTCGTGCGAGAAAAACTACATCAAATGACGTATTTCCTCCTGGAAGTATTTTCTGAAAAAGAACAGCAACAAATACAGTTAAATGAGTAACTAAAAAATCCGATTATGCTGACCACAATTAAATAGCTGAAGTTTTGTAAAGCAATCATCTCACAATCATTTCCATGAACTAACTTCTTCCCATGAAGGTTTAAGCTTTAAATTAGCCAAACTGTTCTTCAATGAAAAATAATAAAAATGATGTCTTAATATTGATATCTACAGTCACACAGTTTTATCAATTACCAGTCTAAAACCATGTACAGCAGATGGTTTCCTTAGATTCTGTTCATTCAACAATCACTAGGGGTGGAATGAAGTACCTAGTTATAGGCTGTCCCATCATTATAATCAACTAGGAGTGGAGCCAAAGCTGAGCTTCTTACGTAGATGTACTATTCTTAGCAACAATTGTACAACTAAGCAACAATTTGTACTATTCCAAAGAGGAACTAAGCCCAAGCCTGAACCCCTTGACCTCTGTCACTCATTCACACACGGTGCTGTATATGCTAGCAACTTAAATTAGGAAAGAAGGCAGGTGTGACAGTATGCACAGAAACTCACTCCTGTTATTTTGTGCAGGCTGAGAATGTCATTGCAGTTAGTGAAATAAAACTTTACTACAATAAAATAGGGCTATTCCATGGAGTTCAAGGGATTGTGACTGTAGTTCTGTCTGTGATAAAGCCTTACAATGCATTTTAATGTGTAAAGTCATCAACCTCTCTCATTTGCCTCTACGGCTTGAACTCTAAAATGTTCCCCAAATTGTAGCTTAAAATACATGGCATTGAGACTTCTGGCTTCACCTCAGGAAGTAGAAAGCTGGAAAGAGTATTTCCCATACATTCTCAACATCCAAAAGAATAATCTACAAAAATGTAACTTTTCTTGACCCTATCACAGAGTTTGCCTATCAGGTAGCTCAAAATTTAAGGAAAGACAAGCACCTCCAAGGAGAGATGGAATGTAGGTAATGGCTCACCCAGGGAAGGAAATGGGAAAATGAGGCTACCATATGAGGGTAAAATGAATTCAGCTAAAATTAAAAAAAATTTTTTTTAATGTTTTATTTATTTCTAGGAGAGAGAGAGAGAGAGAGACAGCGTGAGCAGGGGAGGGTCAGAGAGAGAGGGAGTCACAGACTAAAACAGGCTCCAGGCTCCGAGCTGGCAGTCAGCACAGAGCCCGACGCGGGGCTCGAACCCACGAACCGCGAGATCATGACCTAAGCGAAAGTTGGACGCTTAACCGACTAAGCCACCCAGGCGCCCCCAGCTAAAATTTTTATACATGCTAAAAGCTGAGACAGTTTGGATAAAATCAGAGTACGTAACCCCTGGAAGTTAGAGACACTAGACAGAGGTTATATGTAACCTCCATGTGAGCCAAAGTTGGTAAAGAGAAAGATACCTGTTAAATCTCTAAGTAGCTTGAAAATAACAAACTTCTAAATAACCCATTGGTCAAAGAAGTAGTCACAGGGAAATTAAAATATTTTGAATCAACTGGAAATTAAAATACAACATATCAAAATTTGCTGGCTGCAGATAAAGCATACTTATTTTGGGAAATGCTTCAAATCAATAATCTAGGTTTCCACCTTGAGAAACTAAAAAAAGTAAATTAAACCCAAAACTTCAGAGATATAAAAATGTTGAAAACATTCTATACAATCAATGAGTATGGTATTCCTATTTGACAACAGTTCTAATGTCAATGAAGATATTCATTAGGCCTGTGTTTACTACAGGGAAATTTATCCAGCCAGAGAAAAAACTGGTTTCTATATGGGAACTTACGTAAATAGTTAAGTAATATCTTGCAAGAGCCCATCTAAGTTACAAAAAGTAAGGAAAATCATCATGGAATGCTTAATTCTTAGCATAAGCTTTTGCTACTACCAGAACTGGACATCTTGAGTAAGTAAGTGACACTTTGGAAATTTGAGTTTCTAATTCTGCCATTAACTGATTTTGAGGGGTACCTTGGTGGCTCAGTTGGTTAAGCATCCAACTTTGGCTCTGGTCATCATCTTGCGGTTTGTGGGTTTGGGCCCCATGTCTGGCTCTGGGCTGACAGCTTGGCGCCTAGAGCCTGCTTTGGATTCTGTGTCTCCCTCTCTGCCCCTACTCCATTTGCACTCTGTCTCTTTCACTCTCAAAAATAAACATTAAAAACCAAAAAACAAACAAAATAAGAAACTGATTTTGGCATCTCATTGTATCTTTTTAAGTCTCAATTTCTCCTAATTTCAAAATGAGCCAGTTTTATTAGATGATATCTGAGATTCTAATTATTAAAGAAACGATAAACATGGCCAATCTCACTGCTTAATTTCTATGGAAGATGAAGCTTTGCTCTGTGATGTCATTTCTAGCTGGTGGGAAAGAAGGTAGGTGAGCAGGGAAGAGTCTAGATATGAGAGTACAAGTTCTCTGTGATAGTTCTCAATGCCTATCAAGACTTTATTATGTTATTATTTCACTACTTTAAGAAGATGTTGAGATAAAACAAATATTTCCTTCTCTTTTTAATAACAGGGAAAATCTAATTCCAAGTGACAATGATATGACAGAACAGAACAGCAAACTCAGGCTTAGGAATGTAATCTTCCCCTAAGAATTCATCAGATTTGCTACAGTTCATCCTTTTGTCCTCTTTCCCACACTTTCTAAATTAGATGAATTTGGTATGATAAAAAATTAGAAAATAGTATAAAAAGTAGTGAAGAATAAACAAAGTGTGTTAGCTTTAACCGAACATTATCTGCTACTAAGTGTCTCTCACCTTTGTACCAGTGCTCCGTCCCTGGCTGGCTCCCTTGGTGGGCTCATCCAGGTCCATGACTTTGTATCTTCACTACGGACTCTTAAACTTCCATTTTGAGTTTGGTCCTTTCTCTTATTATCCAAACTCAGGCACCATCTGTCACTTGGCACTTGGACCTGGATGTCTAAGAGACATCTCAAATCTAACACATCCAAAACTGAACTGCTGATTGTACTCCCAAAACCTGCTGTACCTTCAGCCTTCTCTATCTCATTTGATGGCAATTCTGTCCATTAGTAGCTTGGGACAAAAACAAGAGTCAATCTTGACTCTTTTCTTTCTCTTAGTCCCACATCAGGAAATCTTGTTGGCTGTATCTTCAAAATATATCCCAAATCCAACAGCTTTCTTCAGTTCTTCACTCTTGTTAGAGTAATTGTCTTCTTACCATGGGGCACTGCAATAGCTAATGTAGCTAGTGTTCCTGATTCTCCCCTTGGTTTTGTTTTTTGCTTTTTTTTTTTTTTTGACTTTTTGAAAAAGAGATAGAGATACAGTGAGAGAGAGCACGAGAGTGCGCCTGAGCAGGGGAGGGGCAGAGAGAGAAAGGATCCCAAGAAGGCTGTGAATGCCAGCATGGAGCCTGATGCAGGGCTCAAACACACAAACCCTAATGTCATGACCTAAGCTGAAATAAAGAGTCAGATGCTTAAGTGACTGAGCCACCAAAGTGCCTTATGGTCTTTTTTGGTAACTAGTGATTCTTACAAAATGTAAGCTATCATTTCATTTCTCTGCTCAAATCTGTGAAGGCTTCCAATTTCAATCAGGGTAATAGCCAAAGTCCTCATATCATAGCTTGTATAACCCTTCACAATCTACCCTGCCTATCCCCCTTCACTTGTCTCATCCTTGATCATACTGACTTGGCTAACCACACTGTCTTCTTTGCATACAGGTGTGTTCTCATATCGGAGCCTTTATAGTGTCTGTCCCTTCTGTCTGGAATGTTCTTCCATATATTCCACTTCCATACAGTCCTCTCCCTCACCTCCTTCTAGTCTGTTTAAATGTCGCCTTCTGAATGAGGCTTGCCCTGACTATCTTATTTAAAATTGGTGGAGTGATGGGTGTTTGGGTGGCTCAGTCACTTAAGTGCCCAACTCTTGGTTTCGCCTCAGGTCACGATCTCATGGTTTGTGGGTTCAAGCCCTGCATGAGGCTCTGTGCTGACAGTTGTGGAGCCTGCTTGGGATTCTGTCTCCCTCTCTCTTTGCCCCTCCCAATGGTCATCACTTTCTACTTCTGACTCTCAAAATTAATAGACATTAAAAAAAATCGGAGGAGTGATGTCACCACCATGGCAGCAAAAGACGTTGCTTCTTTTTGTCCCCCCACTTTTTAAAATGTTTTATTATTGGGGCGCCTGGGTGGCTTAGTCAGTTAAGCGTCCGACTTTCACTTAGGTCATGATCTCACGGTTCGTGGGTTCGCGCCCCGCGTCGGGCTCTGTGCTGACTGCCAGCTCAGAGCCTGGAGCCTGTTTTAGTCTGTGATCCTCTCTCTCTGACCCTCCCTGCCACGTGTCTCTCTCTCCTAGAAATAAATAAAACATTAAAAAAAATGTTTTATTATTTATTTTTGAGGGAGAGAGAGAGAGACAGAATGTGAGTGGGGGAGGGGCAGAGAGAGGGAGAGACACAGAATCCAAAGCAGCTCCAGGCTCTGAGCTGTCAGCACAGACCCCAGGGGATACTCGAACCCACAAGCTATGAGATCATGACCTAAGCCAAAGTCGGACGCTCAAATGACTGAACCACCTAGATGTCCTTTTTTGTCCCCCCTTTTAAGGTATGGATGAAAAATCCATCCACAAACCGAAGTGTCTTTGTAGAAAATGTGGGATTCAGCACCATATGCCAAGGGAGTTGTCTCGACCACTTGTGCACCTGGTGCACAAATCCAGACTTTAGTATGGGCTGCAGAACCAGTACGCTTGCCCCAAACACTTTTGCCATGGTGGGGAAAAAAATCTGCAGAGTGCCAACCTAGGCAGATACCCATGGACAAGAGAGGCAATGAAAAATCCTGCCTTTCCGGGACACATTCCATTATGCCACTGAAGCAAAAAAAAAAAAAAACAACTCTGATCACAGTGAAAACCATAAGAGGAATTTTCCCAGTGCCACTCCCCTTTCTGGAACTACCCTGCCAAGGCAACACTCCATGGGAATGAATTATCAGCAGTGGTGACCTCACCCACAAGGGAAAAGGAGAGCAGTCAAAGAGTACCCGGCTATGCGAGTTGTGCAGGGCATGGCAGGAGAAACCCGTTTGTCTCCAGTGTACCCACTGTACTGAGGCAGGACCTCCAAAACTGGAGGAGGGAGGGGAGAAGGAAACAGGCAGATAAAAATATCAAGGGGGGTTAAGGGTACAGAGTTCCTGCCGACTGAGCTCAGGACTTTAGTAGGAAGTCTGCCTATGAACCTCTGGGAATGTTTCACCCAAGGACCCCCACACTGGTGCTCTAGGCACCCCAATGCCTGGAGTGCTAAACCCACATCTCCCCTCACACTGCAGCTGACTCCTGGGGCTCACTCCCAAGTGCAGTGGTGAGAGCAAGTCCAGTAGATGGACTGTTATCAGAGAAACAGTAGGACCTGTGGGTAAGGGAGATATCACAAACTTGAGCACTATTTTCTGGAAAATCTAAAAGTTGAAGAAAATCCAAATCTAACAGCACCAACAAAGAGTATACCCCCATCTGAAGACAACTAGTATAGATTTAAGAAAGTGTCTGTTACTTCAAATGCAAAATCAGAAATGCAAAACGACAAGGAACATGAAAAATCAAAACAATGTGATCACAAAGAATAGTAATCCTCCTATAACCAAAAATACAGAATTTTGCCAACTAGCTGATGAAAGATTCAAAGTAGTTCTTTTGAACAAATTCAGTAATCTACAAGAAAGTTCAGAAAGGCTGTTCAATGAAATTAGGAAACAACAAACAAAATGAGATATTTAACAAAGAGAAGAAATAATTTAAATAAGAACAAAACTGAAATTCTGGAGCTTAAGATTTCAATGACTGAAAAAAAAAAAAAGCAATAGACAGCGTGTGTGGCAGAATGAAGTAAACAGAAGACCAAAGATCAAATAAGTGATCTGGAAAATTTTGAATTAACCCATTAGAGCCGAACAAAGGAAAAAGAGCTAAAAAGAGTGATGAAAACCTATTGGATCTATGGTTTTCCATCAAAGAACAAATATAATAAAAAGCATTCCAGAGAAGAGATGGAGCAGGGGGTAGAAAGTTTATTTAAAGAAATAATAGCAGAGAGCTTCCCAAACTTGGGGAGAGGCTTGGACATCTACATTCATGAAGTTAACAGATAACCCTCATAGACAGTAGATAATAGATTAAGACCTTCTCCAACACATTGTATAATCAAAGTGTCAAAAATCAAAGATAAAGAGAGAATCCTAAAAGTACCCAGGGGAAAAAAGGTTGTAACCTAGAAAAGAATTCCATGAAGCTGTATTAGTGATTTCTCAGCAGAAACTGTACAGACCAGGAGGGGAATGATATATTCAAAGTATTGAATGAAAAAACTGCTAGCCAAAAATACTCTTATCTGGGAAAGTTATCCTTGAGATGCAAAGGAGAAATAAAGACTTTCCTGGACTAACAATTCACTGGTGAATTCTGAAGGAGTTCATTACCACTAGACTTGCTTTGCAAGAAATGCTGAAGAGAGTTCTAGCTGAAATGAAAAGATGATAATAATGACACAAAAAAATATGAAAGTATACAACACACCGAGTAAAGGTAAATACACAGTCAGACATAGAAAATTCTAATTCTGTAATGGGATGATGTATTAACCACCTAATCATAATACAAAGGTTAAAGAAGAGTATGAAAACTAATTATAGCTACTATAATCCATTTGTTAATGAATACACAATATAAAAAGAGGTAAATAATGACATCAAGCATATACAAAAGGGGAAAAAATAAAAAAGGTGAAGCTTTTTACGTGCAACTGAAGTCAAGCCATTAAGAAGATGGCTTAGTTAAGTTCTTACATATCAAGATAACTTTAAATGTTAACAAATTAAATTCACTAATCAAAAGGCACAAAGGAACTAGATATAGAAATGAAATCCAACTCACTTCAGATTTAAGGCTCACTTCAGTTTTAAGAACATAAACTGGCTCAAGTGAAGGGCTGGAAAAAGCCATTCAGTGCAAGTGGAAACCAAGAGAGTAGGGGTAGTTATGTTTATATCAGATGAAATAGACTTTAAAAGCCAAAAAAGGTAACAAGTGACAAAGAAGGTCATTATATAATGATAAAGGGGCCAATGCATCAAGAGAATATAACAACTATATATTCATATGTACCTAACATCTGAGCATCTAAATACATTGACAAATATTGGCAGATTTGAAGGAAGAAAACGGACAACAATAAAATAAAGCAGGGGACCTCAAAACCATACTTTCTTCACTGGATAGATCATCCAGACAGAACAACAACAAGGAAATGTTGGACTTGAACCATATATGAAACCAAATAGACTTAACAGACATTTATAGAACATTCCATCCAATAGCAGCAAATACATGTTTTTCTCAAGTGCACGTAAAACATTCTCTAATACAGGCCATATGACAACACACAGAACAAGTCTTATGGCAAACTTAAGAAGATGAAAATAATAACAAGTATATTTTCAGACACAATGGTATGAAACTAGAAATCAACAAAAGGAAAGCTGGAAAATCTACAAATGTGTGGAAATTAAACATACCTCTGAACAACCAAGGGTCAAAAAAGAAATCAAAAGGGAAACCAAAAAATGATTATCAAACAAAGGAAAATGGAAATACAATATACCAAAACTTATGGGATGCTGCAAAAGTAGTTTTAAGAGGGAACTGTATAGTAGCAAATGCATATGATAAGAAAATAGAAACATCTCAATTAAACCACCTAACTTTATACCTCAAGGAAACTTGAACAAAGTTAGTAGAAGGAAAGAAATAAATATCAGAGCAGAAATACAGACCAGAAAAAAAATAAGAAAAAAAACACAAAAACCCGGTGAAACTAAGAGCTGATTTCAAAAAAATAAAATCAGCAAACCTCTCTAGCTATAGAAACCATGAAAAAAGAAGTGAATACTCAAATTCAGAAATGAAAGAGGAGACATAATTGATACTACAGAAATACATAGGATCATGAGAGACTAGTATGAACGATCATATGCCAACAAATCGGATAACCTAGAAGAAATGGGTAAATGCTGAGAAACATACAACCTCACAAGACTGAAACAGGAAGAAACAAAAAATTTGAATAGTAACAAAATTGAATCAGAGAGAAATCAATAATCTCCCAAAACAGAAAATCTCAGGATAAGCTGGTTTCACTAATGAATTCTATCAAATATTTAAAGAAGAACTAATGCCAATCTTTTTCAAACTCTCCCAAAAAACTGAAGGGACACAACACTTCAAAACTCATTTTACAAATCCAGAATTACCCTGAAAACCAAAGCCAAAGAAACTACAGACCAATACCCCAGATGAATACAGATGCAAAAATTCTCAAAAAAGTATTAGCAAACTGAATCTAACACACATTAAAAGTATTATACAGCGTGACCAAGTAGGATTTACCCTTGGGATAAAAGGATGGTTCAACATACGCAAACCAGTAAATGTGACACACATTTTAACAGAATAAAAGTTAAAAACCAAAAGCATTTGACAAAATACAACATATTTTCAAGATAAAAACCCTCAACAGACTGGATACAGATAGGGCACAACTCTATATAATAAAGGCCATATATAAGGGTACCTGGGTGGCTCTCTTAATTAAGTGTAAGACTCCTGATTTTGATTCAGGTCACCTTCTCACAGCTTGTGAGATGGAGCCCTGTGATGGGCTCTGCTCTGACAGCATGGAGCCTTCTTGGAATTCTCTCTCTCTCTGCACTGTCCACTTCTACTCCTCTCCCACCCCTGCTTTCTCTCTTAAAATAAACACAAAAAGATATTTTAGTTTTTAAAAAAAAGGCCATATAGGAAAAATCCATGGCTACCTCAATGATACTCAATGATAAACTGAAAGCTTTTTCCACTAGGATCAGGGTACCCACTCTTACCACACTTACTCAACATAATACTGAAAGGCCTAGTTAGATCAATTAGGCAAGACAAAGAAATAAAAGGCATCTGAGTCAGAAAGGAATAAGTAAAGCTGTCATATTTGCAGATGATATGTTCTTATATATAGAAAATCCTAAAGACTCAACTAAAAACCTGTTGGAATTAATCAACAAATTCAGTATAGCTGCAGGACATAAAATCAACATACAGAAATCAGCTGTGTTGGTATACATCTGGAAAAAAAACCACACAAAACCCTGCATTGATCAAGTGTACTGGTGCTATTTTTTCCCCAATAGCAGTTGCTCACTTTGTGTCTCTGTGTCACATTTTGGTAATTTCTGCAATATTTCAAATTTTTCATTATTATTATATTTTTTATGGTAGTTTGTAATTAGTGATTACAGCTCACTGAATACTCAGATAATGGTTAGCAGTTTTTAGTAATAAAGTATTCTTAAATTGAGGTATGTACATTGTTTCTGTAAAGACATAATGCTATTGCATGCTTAACAGGCTAAAGTATGGTGTAAATATAAATTATATGTGCTCTGGAAGCACATTTTATTGTGACAGTCACTTTATTGCAGTGGTTTGGAACCAAACCTGTAATATCTCTGAGGTATGCCTGTGTTATGAAAACTACAAAACTTGATCAAAGAAACTGAAGAAGACAGAAACAAATGGAAAGATACCTCATGTTCATGTATTAGAAGAATAGACTGTAACTGTGTTAAAATATCCCTACCAACTAAAGTCATTTAAAGAGTCAATGCAATCCTTATTTGGGATTTGCAATGCATCCCAATGGCATGTTTACAGAAATAGACATAACAATCCCAAAATTTGTATGGAAGCATAAAAGAAGAAACAAAAAGACTAAGGCATCACATTTACTGCTTTCAAACTATACTGCGGAGCTAAGTAATTACAACAGTATGGTATAGGCATATAGGCCACTGGAACAGAATAGAGAGCCCAGAAATAAATCCTTGCATATCCAGTCAACTAATATCTGACAAAGGAGCTAAGAACACTCCATGGGGAAAGGTAGTCTCTTCAACTAATAGTATAAGAAAACTGGATAACCACATGCAGAAAAATGAAATTGGATTCCTATCTTCCATCACTCACCAGAATTAATTAAAAATGGGTTAAAGACTTAAATGTGAGACCTAATACAATAAACATCCAGAAAAAAACATCTATTGGCCTGGACCATGATTTTTTTAATGACACCAAAGGCACAGCAACAAAAGCAAAAATCAACATTAAACTAAAAGATTTCTGCACAGCAAAATAAAAGATCAGCAAAACAAAAAGGAAACCTACAAAATGGGAGAAGATATTTGCAAATTATATGGCAGATTAGAGGTTAGCATCTAAAATACATAAAAGAACTCATACAGTTTAATAACAAAACCTCAAGCAATCTGAATAAAAAATGGGCAAAAGAATCAAATAGGTATTTTCCCAAAGAAGACAGGACCACCAGGTATACAAAATAATGCTCAACAATTGTAATCGTCAGGGAAATGCAAATCAGAACCACAATGAGATGGCACTTCACAACTGTTAGAATGGCTACCATGAAGAGAAAACAAGTAGTGATGAGATGTAGAGACAAGGGAAACTTGTACATTGCTGGTGGGAGTGTAAACTGGTTCAAAACAATATGGAGGTTCCCCGCAAAATTACACAGAACAATCCTATGATCGAGCAATCTGACTTCTGGGTATTTATCCAAAGGAAATGAAAACAGGATACTGAAAAGATATATGCACTCCCATTTTTACTGGAGCACTATTCACAGTGGCCAAGATACTGAAACAACCCAAGTGTCTATCAACAAATGAACAGATTAAAAAGATACGGTGTGTACACATACACACACACCATGGAATATTATTCAGTCATGAGAAAAAAGGAAATCCTGCATTTGCAACATCATTAATGGACCCTGAGGGCATTACGCTAAATGAGATAAGCCCCACAGAAAAAGACAAATACTTTCCGCTATCACTTGTATGACACCTAAAAAAGCCAAACTTGGGGCATCTGAATGACTCAGCGTCAGACCCTTGGATTCACCTCAACATGATTTCATGGTTCCGTGAGTTCGAGCCCCACATATTAGGCTCTGCAGTGACAGTGAGGATCCTGTTGGGATTTTCTCTCTCCCCATTCTCTCTGTCCCTACCCCACTGTGCTCTTTCAAAATAAATAAACTTAAAAAAAAAAAAATAGAAATTAAAAAGTCAGTCTTGTAAAAACAGAGTAGAATGGTTACCAGGGACTGGATGGTGGGGGAAGTAGTAATATGTTGTTGAAGGGTACAAATGTGCAACTATAAGAAAAAGAGGTTCTGGAGACCTAACACATAGCACAGTGATCACAGATAACACTGTACTGTAAACCTCAAAGTTTCTGAGACACTAGATCTTGATAGTTCCCACTAAAAAAGAGAAATTATAATTATGTGACATGATAGAGAAGTCAGCTGATCCTATGGTGATAATCATAGAGCAGTTTATAAATGCATCAAATTTTTTTTTTAAAGTTTTCTCAATGTTTGTTTATTTCTTGAGAGAGAGAGAGAAAGAGCATGAGCCTGGGAGGGGCAGAGAGAGGGAGACATAGACTCTGAAGCAGGCTCCGGGCTCTGAGCTATCAACATGGGACTCAAACTCAGGAGCTATGAGATCATGATCTGGGCTGAAGTTGGGACGCTCAACTGACTGAGCCACCCAGGTGCCCCCAAGTGTATCAAATCAACACTTTGTACAACTTAAATTTACAGTGTGATATGTCCATGGTATACCTTAAACTTACACAAAGTTATATTGCAATACATCACAATTTTAAAAATAATTCTTACCAAATCAAAATTTTACTATTAGAGTATTAAAAAATCTGTATTCTTAGACACAAAATATATATTACATATTTTATGGCCAATATACAATACAGTCATGAAAGATGGGCAGGCCTAAGCTGCAGTCTTATTATGTAATTTTTAATTGTAATTATAACTAAACAATTATAGTTAATTAGCAGGTAATTACAAATAACAGATAATTATTAGAAGTTATATAAAGAAAAATTGTCACACAAACACATTCTTTATTACCTTTATTCTTCTTAATTTCCAGGTTAAAACAAGACCTTCTTATAAGGGGATTATTTGTGTGTGTATTATAATACGGTTATTTAAACCTGACCTTTTAAAAACAATAGTGATTCTTTTCTCTATTTTCCACTGGTTAGTTAATACAGAGATGATGTTGGTAAATAAACGAAAATTTAAATGAGCTATAGAAAATGTTCTATTCTCAAGAAAGTAAGACCTAACCAGGAATTCTAAAGGTGACAAAGAGTTAAAATAAAATTACAGAAATGGTCTACTTTCCTGAACATGAGAAGACTCTTTTCATTGTTCACCAAAGGCTCTTATTCTAGGCATAAAATTGAAGTGGAGGGGAAATAAGGTTATTTCTTCTCTTAAGAAGTCATTCCATCTCTCCCCTCTATTTCTTGAGCCATTGGGAGTCCATACCATAACTTACTCCAAGAAGTAAACATGAAAACCAAGAGGAAGAAGAAGATAGGGAAGACTGCACAGATTTTGGCTAGCTACTTTTGAAGCCAAATCTAGCTGACCTAACTGGAGGTTTTGATGGGTATAGATTATTTTTATTGTTTAATTCCATCTCCTGATGATGGAAAACACTTATTGGTTTTCAACTTGTCCTTTGACTAACACACACATTTAGTTTACCTTCTGAAGAATTATCAGAAAAACTCTCCTTTTTGCATAAAGTTCATGTGCAGAAATGAGTCTGGGAGAGTCTAGCTCGGAAATGTCAAACTAGTGGCCGTTAGCTTGTTTTGTTTGGTCCAAACCATCTGTCTTTCTAAAATTGAATTTATTTTCAATGTGTAAAAACTGGAAGAGATCATATAAAAATTCCTATTTCTGTTTCTTCTTGGAACATGAGAAGAATGGGGTATGGGCTTACATTCCCACATGGCAACCACTGGCTGGAACAGAGTGTGGGTCATCCCTTTGGACAGGCCATGTGCTCTTCAAGTCACCCTCATTCCATGTGGCCTGCTTCTCTCAATGACACTGTCTACCTGCCCCCTGTAAGAATCTGTAATTGTAAGTCTTACCTCTAGTCTAGTGAAAACCCTTTAACAGGGGTGAAGCTTGGATGCTTAAAAACAACAATACATTGCTTGAATTAGCAAAGTACCATTAACAAGTTAAAAATAAAATCTGTAGCCCAGTTGAGAACTATTTTAAAACTGTTTCATTTTCACTTCATGATTTTTCCTTTGAACCCATCATGTCTCTACATACTGGCCATGCCCGTGTGGTTGCATTTACACATAAGTGCATCTCTGTATACAGATAGCATAACATATATGCCACACACCATAGCTTAATATGATACAAATCACTGGATAGGCCAATAAGAGCACCTAGGCTCTCACCTTGGATCTTGTTTAACTGCACGACAGGGGGCAACCCTCTTCTGAGTTGAGCTCTTTCTTCATTTTGTATAATGAGGGCATTGGGCTAGATGAATACACAAACCTCTTCTAGCACTGGGAGTCTATTACTTGAGAACATCAGCACATTTATAAAAACTCTGAAAACATCTTTTAGGTAACAAAAAAAAACCTCAAGGGAAACTTAAGAAATATTTTAGAAAGGGGGCATTTTCCATGAATACCACAAAAATAAAGTTTTTATTACTGAAAGCAATATGGTAACTCATCAATTCCTTGTTAATAAAATACTTTTAAATTTGTGAAAAAGCCAAAATTGAGTCTTCTTTTTTCTTTTGGACTCCAGAAGTTGCTGGACATGTTGTTAGCAACATGCTGCTAAGGGCAACGTATGATGAAATAAGATTTTTGACAGGAGAAGTGTAAAATCTAAATAATTGATATAATTTTAGATGCTTAAAAAAAAGCTCCTTTTTATTTAGTCCTATCTCTTCAATGGAATTATTGAAAACTCTGGGAAGATGAAATTAGGTTCTACTCATTTACTTCCCTCTAATACTTGCTATTTAGGTTTTTTTGAAGCTTACTTATTAGTTACTTTAGCAGCCTATATATTAAAGCTTAATGTATGTATTCTCTCAAATTCAAAATTTATTAACTTTTTTGTAAGATAATTTTTTTAAATAACAAGTTTGCATACTATCTACAAAAAATGATTATAAAGGAAAATTTTAGAGGATACTTGTGGTAGGTAGAACCCTAATACAGCCTCCCAAATTTCCTGCTCTAATCTCTGAGACTGTAACTATGAAGAGATACCACACCTGTGGTTAATTACATTACATGATAAAAAGGGATTTTGCAAATGTAACTGAGGATATTAGTCAGTTAACTCATTTCATCAGAAAGGAGACTATCCAGGTGGTCCCAATCCATGATTAAGGCAGAATTTTCTCTACTCGTGGCAGAAGAAGAAGCCAAAATGATTCAAAGCATGAGGGAAATATGACGCATAACTCCTGGCCTGAAGATGGTGACAAGCAACGAGGGTGCCCTGGGGAACCGAGAGAGGTTCCTGGCCAAGGGCCAGCAATGAAATGGGGACTTCAGTACTACAAGCATAAGGAACTGAATTTTGCCGACAGCTTGAATGAATTTAGAAGTAGATTTTTCTTGAGTCTCCAGTCAAGGACTAAGCCCTGCTGACATCTTAATTACAACCTTACGATACTCTGAGCAAAGAAACCACACTAGACTTAGTACTTATAAACTGTGCTAATAAGTGGGGGTTGTTTAAAGCCATCACGTTTCTGGTAGCTTATTATGTAGCAATAGAAAACTAACACAACGCTGAGGAATTACTTATTATTTAAAAAGGAAAAAAAAAATCAATGAAATTTCTGACTAGCACATTTTTCAGAGTACTTAGGTTCAAAGTGGAATTGTTAAATTGTTTTATGTTGAGAAAAACAATGTGTGTTTAAGAATAGAAGTGATAATTCTTAGGAAATGGGGCAAATTGAAACCCAGAACAAATATGAAACACTCAAAGCAGATTTTAATTACAGCAAAATGAAATTATACATAAAACATCTAGATATTTCAACTTCAAACTCATGAGAAACATTTATAGAAAAACTTACCCTATTTTGAAAAAATGATGCATGAAAATGTGATGTTGTAGCAGATATTGATACTAAAGTAATAGTTTCTTCAGAACTAGGGTTATGTAAGTAAACTTTTTCCATTTTTGGCATTCCAACTGGCCTGTAAAAGCAAAACAAAAACAAACAAACAAACAAAAACCACTGTCACAAATACTTCAAAGATTATTTCTGGCTGTTGAATTAGTTTCTAGTTGCTAAAAAATTTAAACATCAAAATTACTGGACAAATACATATCCAAACATATAAAACTATTTAATTGGTTTGTATTTAAAATTACACACAGAAATGCATTTAGTCATTCAACAAATACATACTGAGTGCCAATTTTGTTTCACACTGAGCCAAGTGCTAGGATATAATGAAGTAAATCTCTGTCCAGATAAAGCTTATGGGCTAGTGAGGAAATAGGCAGGGAATAAAATGGTCAAATCTTTTCACTTCTTTCTGTAATACCAACCTGCTTTCGCTTTCCTACTAATTCTGAAACATGTCCTCTTCTCCCCAAGTTCCACAGATACATACTCTTCAACTTAGGAGAAATTGAGTGGCAAAGTTATGTGAGCAGATCTGTCTTATGAATTAGGGGCTATTATTGTTCTCATTTTATAGATGAGAGTACTGAGGCACAAAAAAGTTATTTAAACTTGTCCAAAGTCATACTTGGAATCTAACTTTGAATCCAGCCCATCTGGCTTTAGTCCATGTTCTAACTCACTATACTGAACTGCCTCCTCTCAAGGATGACACACACTCAGTGGTCTGATATCCACAGATCCATTTCAGTGTTCTCCTTGGTATCCACATCAGGGTTTCTCTTAAAAGTGAAATCTCCTCAGTTACACAGTCCATTAAGTACTTGCACAGCTAATCTCAGCAGTACAGGCAGGCCTCCTAACTCCTACAGCATCAGAGAATCCTCCATATAAATTACATTTCTTCTTAATGCCCTCCAATAATTTAATTGGCACCAGTCTTATTTCCTCAAGATCATCAGCATCTTTAGAACAAAGGTTACGTTATACATGTACTATGTATTTTCCATATTATCTAGTATAGGCACTTGGTTAAGAGTTTGCATGGTGAGTTTCCCTTCCTTCTCTTTTTTCCCCATCACCTCAGTGGAAATTAAGGTCCTCCCTAACCTGACATCATCTAACTTAAACGAGTAACTCCCTATGTTTTCACAATCTAAACCTTCCGACCTGGGTCAGGCTGGTTTCCTGTGCACAGCACCCATACCTTTACCAATCTCTTTGCTCTGTCTCCCCCCCCCCCCCATTCCAGTCCAAATCCTCATTTTCTAATTCAAATGTAGCTCTCCTTAGGCAACCATTCTGATCCATGTTTTTTCGTGTTTTTTTTTGCTTTTTAATATTTTTATTTATTTTTGAGAGAGAGGCCTAGCGGGGAGGCAGAGAGAGAGAGAGAGAGAGAGAGAGAGAGAGAGAGAGAGAGAGAGAGAATCCCAAGCAGGATCTGCACTGTGTCAGCTTGGAGCCCGATGTGGGGCTCGAACTCACGAATCATGGTATCATGACCTAAGCTGAAACCAAAAGTTGGATGTGTAATCAACTGAGCCACCCAGGTGCTCCCTGGTCCATGTTTTTACTTTATTTATGTTTCTGGCTCTCCCTGAGCCCACTCACCCCCCAACAACAATCCTGGAAAAATTGAGAAGTCAGAGGAAGGTACTGATTCCAAGAATTAACTAAAAAACAGTAAGAAGCCCTTGGGGGAACAGAAGGTTGCCTTGAACTGGCAGATGGGGAAAAGTGAGGGACCAAGAATAGCCTAAGCTGACAATGAGAGGCTAGGGTAGAGGAAGTCTTCAAAACTCTGTTCTCTAATTCCTTCCTTCCCTGCTTGTCCTGGAACAATCAGAGCCTGCCCCTTCAACCTAGAGGAGCAGAGAGGCTTAGGGAGCTAAGAAGCTGATAATCAGCTACCCTGGAGCATACCTGCCTCTAAATCCTCTCTGGTAGTCCAAAGACCAAGGAAGTTTGATTGCATTTTAGGAATTCATTTCCATCCAGATACTTCTGCCCAAGCGCTATCAGATACAGTGGTGACAAACAGGACAATTAATAGTTTTTAGATCTATGTGTGTGTGGAACTGGGTCTTTCTACCTTGGGGATCATCTCCCTTCTTAAATTCACAAGAGACAAAGACAAGCCTTGCTATTCTGCCCTTCTTCAATATACACTACAAGACAGGAGCTCTTAAATTAACACATTGAAATGACATGATCCATGAGGAGTAAAATTAGAAAACATGCAATGCTGTGCTAAACTGTGGTATTCCCAATATGCTGACTGAACCTGTGAAAGAATTCTACTTCAAGATTAGGCTTGGCCCCATGATTTTCTTTGGCCAATGAAACATGAGCAAAAGTGACATGTAACGTTAATTTTTAAAAGTCATCTTATATTCTTTTCCCAAGAAATGGCGTTTCTCAGACAGGAGTGCTGCTTTTTAGTCTAAATCCCACTAAGATTTTGGGTTAGTTGTGGTCATAGCATAACCTGGTAAAGACTGAGTAATACATACCTGAAGTTGGAAAAGTTGAACCAAGAACTAAAAACAAGGACAGTGTGATATATTTAAGGAGATATGGCAAGATATTAGTAAAATGAAGCAAGAAATCATACAGAAAACAAAAGAAAATATTAGCATAAAATATAATGTATAAAGGTAGATAAAGCTCTATTAGTGAGCTGGAAGGTAGGATTGACAATTAAGTTCAGAATTTAGGAAGCAAAAAATACATATTTAGAATATTTTATAAGATAGAGCTAAAAAAAAAAGGGAGAAGCAGATATGTAGGGCACACATAGGAACGGTAGTGTCTGGAAGATGGATTATAGGAATATTTGAGGAATATGGACAAAATTAATGAGTAAAACTGCAACTTAAAAAAAATGAATTCTTGACTGAAAGGGTTCATGAAGCATCAACAAGGAGAGATAAGGAAACCCTGTACTTAAACAGAGAGTAAAATGTAAGGAGTTGCAAGAGTTTTTTAGTATATCGTGGATCTAAATATCTTACGAGATTTTTCCAAGTATTTTCTCCCATTATGTGGACTGTGTTTTCACTTTCTCTTGTTTGTTTGTCTATTTATTTTTGAGAGAGAGGGACAGAGACAGAGCACAAGTGGGGGAGGGGCAGAGAAAGAGGAAGACAATCTGAAGCAAGCTCCAGGCTCTGAGCTGTCAGCACAGAGCCCAACATAGGGCTTGAACCCTGAGATCATGACTTGAGCCAAAGTTGGATGCTTCACCGACTGAGCCACCCAGGCGCCTCAAACTTTCTTTGATGGTATCATTTGCATGCAGTACAAAAGTTTTTAATTTTTATGTAATTCAATTTGTGTATTTTGTCCTTTATCACTTGTGCTTCTAGAGTCATAGCTAAGAAACCACTGCATAAACTAATGCATAGTGGTGATATATTCATATATTCCACTCTTTTCTTCTAAAGGTTTTATAGTTTAGCTTTATTACATTTACATTTAGCTCTATCATACACTTTGAATTAAGTTTTGTGTATGCTCTAAGACAGAGAGCCAACTTAATTCTTTTGCATGTGGATACCCAGTTGGCCCAGCACCATTTGTTGCAAAGACTGTTCTGTTTAATTGTTTTGGCACTCTTGTCAAAATCAATCGGCAATAAATGTAAAGTTCGATTTCTGCAATCTAAATTCTTTTCCTTTACCTATATGTCTATCTTTACGGTAGTGTCACAGTGTCTTGACTACTAAAGTTTGTAGGTTTCTGATACTGGGCACTGAAAATTCAAAAATTCTCTGATGTTGGTGTCTTTTTAAGAGCAGGCTATTCTGGATCTCTCTTATTTCATGTCAATTTTAAGATCAGCTTGCCCATTTCTGCAAAAATGTCCGTTGGTATTTTGATGGGGATTGTGTTGAATTCATAGGTCATTTGAGGGAGTACTGCCATCTCTGTGTCCTCTGATCTATGAATATGAAATGGCTTCTATTTATTTATAGCTCTTTAATTTCTTTTGACAATGGTTTGTTGTTTTTGTACATAGGTCTTGTACTACTTTTGTTAAATTTATATTTATTCTTTTTGAGCTATTATAAGTGGATGTTTTCTTAATTTTAAATTGCTCATTGCTAGTGTTTAGAAATATAATTTATTTTGTATATTGATCTTATATCCTGTAACCTTGCTTAACTCACTCACTCCAATTTATTTTAATGTGCACTGCTTCTCATTTTCTATAAACAAGAGTATAACATTTGAAAATAGAGATAGTTTTACTTTTTCCTTTCCAGTCTGGGTGCCTATTGTTTCTTTTTCTTGTTTAACTGCTCTGTTCTTGATGTAAGGGGAAAGCTTTCAGTCTTTCGCCACTAGCTAGGATGCTAGCTACGGGACTTTCATAGATGCTCTTTATGAGGCTGAGAAAATTCTATTTTTAGTTTTTTGAGTGTTATTATCATGAAAGGATGTATTTTTCAAAACCTTTGTGTGTCTGTGTATGTGCATTTACCGACATGATCATATGTTTCTCTCCCATTTATTCTATTAACATGGTATATTACATTAATTGAATTTCAGATGTTAAACTAACCTTGCATTCTTGGAATAAATACCACTTGGCCATGGTATATAATCTTTTTTAGATGTTGCTGATTTTGGTTTATATTATTTTGTGGAGGAATTTTAACAGAGTATTGGTCTTTGGTTTTCTTGTAGTGTCTTTGTGTGGTTCTGGTATAAAGGTAATGCTGGCCTAACATACAGAGTTGGGAACTGTTCATTCTTCTATTGTCTGGAAGAGTTTGTGATGATTGGTATTAACTCTTCTTTGAATTTTTTATAGAATTAATCAATAAGGCTTTCTGTGAGTCAGAGCTTTCATTCTAGGAAGTTTTGTGATTACTAATTCAAACTTGTTATAAATCTATTCAGATTTTCTATTTCTTCATAAGTCAGTGTTGGTAATTTGTGTCTTTTCAGGAATTTGTCTATTTCAACTAAGTTAATGAACTTGTTAGCATACAGTTGTTCATGGTATTCCTTTATAATCCTTTTTTCTTTCTTTTTATTTTAAGTTTATTTATTTTGAGAAAGAGAGCATGAGCAGGAGAGGGGAGAGAGAATCCCAGGCAGGCTCTGCACTGTAAGTGCCTGATTTCATGAATCACTGTGGTCATGATCTGAGCCAAAATCAAAAGTGGGATGCTTAACCTACTGAGCCACCCAGGTGCCCCATTTTTTTTTTTTTTAAATTTCTGTAAGGTTGATGGTAATATCACCTCTTTTATTCTTGGTTTCAGTAATTTGAGTCTTTTTCTCTTTACTGCTTGATCAGTTTAGCTAAGGGTTTGTCAATTTTGTTGCTCTTTTCAAAGAACCAATTTCTGCTAATTTTCTCTACTGTTTTTCATTTACTTCATTTATTTCTGCTCTAGTCTTTATTATTTCTTTCTAATTATTTTTTACTTTGCTTTTCTAGTTTTTTTTTTTTTTAATTTTTTTTTTTTAATGCTTTATTTCTAGGAGAGAGAGAGAGAGAGACAGCACGAGCAGGGGAGGGTCAGAGAGAGAGGGAGTCACAGACTGAAACAGGCTCCAGGCTCTGAGCTGGCAGTCAGCACAGAGCCCGACGCGGGGCTCGAACCCACGAACCGCGAGATCATGACCCAAGCGAAAGTCAGACGCTTAACCGACTAAGCCACCCAGGCGCCCCTGCTTTTCTAGTTTCTTAAGGTGGAAGGTTAGATTTCTGATGAGATTCTTCTCTTTGCTGATTAAGATTATTTATAGCTGTTAGTTTCTTTCTGAGCAATGCTTTTGCTCTACCCCATAAGTTTTGGTATATTTTCTTTTCACTCATCTGAACGCATTTTCTAATTCCTCTCTTGATTTTCTTTATTGATTCGTTATTAAATAATATGTTGTTTAATATTTCAAGATTCTTTTTTTCTGTATTCCTTTCTAATTTAATTAAAGAATGAAGTTATCAGTGAATATACTTTGTATGACTTCAAATCTATTGGGGCTTACATTATGGTCTAGCAGATGGATGTAGACCATCTACATGGATCAATCTTATTTCTTCCCATATCCAAAGGAAATGAAAACAAGATCTCAAAGAGATATCTGCACTCCTGTGCTCACTGCAGCATTATTCACAATAGCGAAGATATGGAAATAATCTAAGTGTCTGTCAATGGATGAATGGATAAAGAAGGTATGGTATGCATATATGCTGTGGAATATTATTCAGCCATAGGAAAGGACATCCTGCCACTTGCAACAACATGGATAGACCTTGAGGGCATTATGCTAAATGAAGTCAGACAGAGAAAGACAAACACTGGTGACTACCAGGGGCAAGGGGTGGGGGAAGAGGGAGATGGTCAAAGAATACAAACCTCTAGTTAGAAGATGAATACGTTTTAGGGTTCTAATGTCCAGTATAGTGATTATAGTTGTTAATACCGTATTATGTACTTGAAAGTTGCTAAAACCTTAAATGTTCTTACCACAAAAGAGAAGTGGTGTGTTGAAGGTGTTAACCTTACCGTTGTAATCATTTTGTAATATGTAAGTATATCAAATCAATATGTCGTGTACCTAAACTTATACAATGTTAATTACATGTCAATAAAACCAGAAAAAAACCAGAATGAGCTATATTACAGTGTCTGTGTACTGAAACATAATTATATAAACTAAAAATATATAATAATATTTGGGTAGCAGATGTAAAACTAAATATATACTTTATGCATTTTAGTGTGTCTATATTTCATGAAAAATAGTAAAGATTGTGTTATGGTAAAGTAATAAGAATACTCTGGAAACAATATTACTCTATAATTATTAAGCATCATCATATAAAACTAGAATAAAGCATTTGGAGGTTTTGGGGTTTTTTTTGTGTGTCTGTCTCTTTCTTTCAGTTAGAGTGACCACATCAGTCAATATGGTTTTGTTACTTGAGGTCAATGAATTAAAAGGTTTTTGCTGAAAGCCTACATGTGAGCCAGCTTTATCATGATGTTGGCTTATTTTTACAGTTGATTCTTATATAACTGTATAATGCTGAATCCTGTATAGTCAGGAGTGAGCCCCAGATATTAAATACAATCCCCCAAGAATTCAATTTGAAAAGTACTTTACCAAATACTACATAAAACATAATATTAGAGAACTCAGGACAGAAGTATTATAATTAAATCTTACGATTAATAAACTCAGAGGTCATTTTACTGTCCTTAACAAGAAAGATTAGCTTGTTTCCTTACAGGTTTTTGTTTAACTTCCTCATTAGGACTTCACGTGTTTATTTATTTGAAAATCCTTAAAGTCAAAAGTTGGTCAGAATTTCATGTATTAAATCTGACTTTTAATATAGTCACATTATTTCACTCAATTTTCAAATTCTTATCATCTAAATCAACATCAAAATCTAATTTACCACCCCTTTACTCACTTCTTTTGCAGCTTTGTCTATACTTTAATCTTGGATTCTTTTAAATGTCATTTTTAAAATTTACTTTTATTTTTTGAGAGAAGAAAGAGTGCAAGTGAGGGAGGGGCAAGAGGGAGAGGGAGGGGATCTTAAGTGGGGCACAATCTCACAATTGTGAGATCATGACCTGAGCCAAAATCAAGTTGGATGCTTAAAGGACTGAGCCACCCAGATGCCCCTAATCTTGGATTATTTTAAACACTTTGTCTTTTCTACCATGGAATAAGAGTGTCTTATTCCATATTTCACAAAAAAGCCAGGTTCATCTAGATAAAGGTACCAATCTGTAACGAACTATTTGCTGTTTTTTATAACACTTAAACCCATCTTAAAGGTTTTATAATGGTTTGCCACTATAGTGTATTTTACACATCATTTGAAAATTTCTTTATAATGATAGCATGAAGTTTTCTTGTTGAGGTTAATGTTTTCTGGTGCCTCTGAGGGCTAAACACCAAGTCACATTCCCCTTCTGAGAGCTCAACAATGCAGATGCTACCACCTCTTGTCACAAGTGGGAAGGATGCTGAAGCAAAAAACTGGTCCAAACTAACTTCATGGCTTACAGCCCAGCCACCACAAGGTCCACAAGCTTTCTGTGGCTTAAGAGTTCAACTGTGAGGAAAAAAACCCAAAGGTGGAATCAGGGCTTATGTCTTGAGGCAGGGGCAGAGGAGTATCTGCAGGGAGGCTTATAACAACACATTTAAGGCTAGGAAGTAGGAAGCCGACTGCTCTCAGAAGCTTTTCACACTCAGTGGAATTCCTTTTGCCTCTGGTAGAGACTTTCCCAGGAATTAGACCCCTTAACCTACAGGCTCATCAATCCCAGGGAGGGTCACAGGACCATGAAACAGTTAGGGAAGTAGGTACAGATCCAGCTGGGGCCTCAAATTTTGTGTGTGGTGATACAGGGAGCTGTACAAAGACAACATGGGAGACAAAATTCTTTTTCCTCAAGCTTTATATAGATATATAAATAAAATAACAGTACACAGAATTAAAAATATCCTTATATCCTGAAAGTTTACCACTAACGTGTTTTCTTCAACAAACACGCTCTTTCACAATTCAAATGTCCTGTAGGGTAACTGGTAATCAGTCATTCACTCCCTATGAACTTGATCTTCAGGTTTTCCCTCCTGTAACCTCAGTGTAATCAATCTCAGTTAAGGTAAAGAAGACACAGTATAAAACAGACAGGTAATGTGGGGGATCCTTCTTCCTCAAGAAGACAGGACTGAAGATGGCCTGCTGCAGGAGAGGACTCTGAGGTAAGGAAGCCAGCCTGGAGGTACAAGGAGCTTCAAAGGGGCAAGTGGATCAGAATGCTAGATTTGCAATGCTGCTGAGGCTGCCTTGTCCTTTCTTTTGGGGATCAAAGAGGAAATGACACACCCTAAAGAAATGAATTTCTGCTCAGGGGAGAAGGGTCATCTGCTTGTGTTGTTCAACGAAGTTTGTAGTAACAAGAACAGAAGGAAGGTCTCAGGATGGGTATCAGTAGGCCACTCCAAACAGGCTTGGACAGAGCAGGCTTCCTGCAGCTTTGGGCAGTCCACACCAGAGGAAGCAGAGGGAGTCTTCTCTGGTCCGACCTGCTTACAGACCTCATATAAACAGCTTCTCCTGCCTCTCCTGCTCCCTCTCCTCCAATCCCTTGGGGTTGTGAACAGAATCCATGATAAAATGGGAGACTGAAAAGAGAAGTCACACTAAACCACGAAAAACTTTGGTCAAATACTAATGCATGGTTACTTGTAAATAAATAAGGAGTGCATTAGTTTTCTGCTACACAACAAATTACCAAAAACTTGGAGGCTTCAAGTGACACCCATTTATTATCTTATAGGTCTGTAAGTCAGAAGTCAAGGCTCAGCGTGACTGCTTGATCTGCTCAGGGTCTCACTCATCTTCTATGCTCATTCAGGGTATTGGTGATATTTAGGTTGCTCTCAGTTTCTTGCCAGAGGGCCCTCTCCATTTTCAAAACCAGCACAACAAACTCCCTTGCATCAACAACTCTCTTGAAATTATTGCCATTTCTGTTTATGACTGTTACAGCCAAATGTGGAGGGCTCATGACATCATCTCAGCTCCGCAGATTATCTCCCTGTCTTAAAGGTCAACTGATTTGGGACCTTAATTACATTTCCAAAATCCTTTATAGCAACATCTAGATTTGTGTTTGACTAGAACGAGGTGTGCGTGCACCTTGGAGGCCAGGAATTTGGGAGGTCATCTTAGAATTCTGCCTGTCCTAAGTAGCATGCAAGATATCTGGCTAGATAGATGAGATTAAAAATTTTTCTTTAATGTTTATTCATTTTTGAGAGAGAGAACGTGACCAGGGAAGGGGCGGAGAGAGAGGGAGACACAGAGTCCAAAGAAGGCTCCAGGCTCTGAGCTGTCAGCTCTGAGCTATCAGCACAGAGCCTGAGGTGGGGCTTGAACTCACGAGCCATGAGATCATGACCTGAATCAAAGTCATATGCTTCACCAACTGAGCCACCTGGGTGCCCCGAGACAGGCAAGATTTTAAAACTAAAAAAAAAAAACAAAAACAAAAAAGATTTTCAAATGCTTGCAGTGACAGTTCTGTTTGTTTCCAAACAAAGGGGAAAGGAGGGCCAAAGAGGACAGTGTGAATTATTTATAGATAAACCAAGTGGAATCAAATATACGATGTTCTCTGTGCTGTTCGTGCAGAGCTACTGACTGTCCATATTTCAGAAGTGTCTGAGGCACAAAAGAATTAGGAAGAAGCTCTGAACTAGAGACGAGCTTGAAAAGTAAGCTGCAATTCTGTGGTCAATGGCAAGTTTCCCATGCCACAGAAGGACAACGCAATGCCAGGAAACAGCTGAAGAAATGGCCGAGCAAGTGCCCTCAGACAAACCTTATGAAGGACAGTGACACAGCACTCTACTAAACACGACTTTTGGCAGAAAACTGGGCCGAATCAATATGGAATACTCTGTGCCACTCAATTACCACAAAATCTGAACATCTTCTTAAGCACATTTTAGACTGAGGGCTGAGGGGGCTGTTGGTGGAACAGTTAGAAACTGGAAAAGCTAAAAGGCACCAAACAACTCTTTAGAAAAGAGAACCTACCTGATTTTACTGTACTATGAAGAACTGACTGGAAGAAACACCTTTCAAGAACTGAATTTAACTTGAAAATAAAGGCCTAAGTTTTTAGCAACAGTTTCCATTTTTCTTTAAGCCATTAGGTCTCCATTTTAAGCTTTAGATTTGAAATCAAGATTTTCTTTACTTAATAATTACATAAACCAAAGAACTCAGCAAACTAAGTTTCCACCCAAAGCATCTTTCTGCACTCTGCAACAAATGTTTGAAAAAAGGAGTTGTTATGGAAACAGAAAAATATTTAACAGCACTGGCATAAATAACTGAGGGAGGTACAGAGGATGGGGGGAGGTAGTCATGTCCAGACTGTTCCAACTAACTGTTAATAGAGAGATGGGGGAAGGGATGGGAAAGGGGAAAAGAAGTAGAATTATAGAATCTAACATGGATCCTGGTGGTGTGATAACATGGATCCTGTTGTCTCCGAGTCACAGCTGATCTCTGATCTTGCTGTAGATATATTACAGTTCTCAGTATTCCTTAAAATATATGTTCATTTTTGCCTCACGTAGTTTCAGTCAGATTTCTATTACTTAGACCCAAACAACTACAGCACTGACCAAAACAGAGGGATTAAAGGCACCCATAACTGTTAATTTTCTTAGACTATGAGTAATAGTACTGTAGATATGTAGCATGTTCTTGTATATGGAAATTGGTGCTCAAGAGTATTGGAATAAAATATCATTACATCTGCTACTCTCAAATGATTTAAAATGGACAAAAATATGAAGTAAATATGGCAAAAATATTAATTTTTGAGTTTAGGTTAAGGGCACATTTATTACCTGTTCTTTCTCCCCCCTTTTTTTTTTGATGATATGAAAGTATCCACAAAATTCTTTTTAGAAGGGAGAGTCAAAGTATGTACAACATGCCTCCAAAAAGCCCAGTTACTTCAGGAAATGGTAAGTAGTGTTCCACAGGAGTGGTTTAGGATGGGCCGTATATGAGAAAGGTAAAGGACAGATTTTATGCTGAGAAATTTAGTATTTATCCTAAAGATATCAGGAATCATCAAAAGATTTTTTGTGGGAAAGCACACTGGAAACAACAGGATTAGATTTGGATAGTAAAAAGATTTCTCTGTTGATAGTATAGATCATAAACTGGAAAATGGCCGGCATGTGGTAAGAGTCTAGGTAAGAAATGATGAGAAGACCTGAATTAAGAGGAAAAAAGTGAGAAAAAAAAGTTTAGAGAAAAGCAGATATGAACTGACAGAATTCTGGTAGTGGATTTTGTGGGGGAAGGGATGGGGTGCTTTGAGGTAAAGGAAAGAATCCAGAAAGCATCAGGATCTGGCTTTGGGGACTAATTGGCACCATTCACAGTGACTGGAAATACAGAAGAGCAGGACACACTGAGTTTAAAGTGTAGTTGCAGACATAAGGTAAGTGGTGAGGGGAGAGGGGCGAGACACAGATTAGGAAACCACAGGCATATGCCAAGGGCATGGAAGAGTGTGGAGTTGGCTGCAAGGGGCTGAGGAAAGAAAAGCAGCTATAGTTGGGGATAGACTGGGAACAGAACCCTCAAAGAGACTATGAAAAAAAAGCTTTAGACACAGGAGAAAAACAGAGTGAGTTCACAAAAACAGAGGCAGAGAAAGATCTGAGGAGGAGGAAGAAGTCAGTGGTACTATGTACTGTACAAGCGATCAAGAAAGACAAGATTAGCGTCATCTAACAAGACCCAAAGTAGGGCAGTTCCAGGGTCAATTAATTCAACACTATTATCAAGGACGCAAGTTCTTTCCACTTTTCCACTCTCAGACAAATTTTGCTGGCTCTGTCCTTAGACCAGCACCACTAATTGCAACATGGTTGCCATAGTATCCCAGGCATTGCATGTAGACAATATCCAGCAGGGAAGAGGGGTTATTTCTCTCTTAAGCCTCTTTTTTTTTTTAGACTGGAAAAAACAAATATCTGTTCCCAGAAATCCTTTAGTAACAATCAGTTATTTTCTAACCTATTGATAATTTACTTTCTGCAGTGAAAATGCACAACTTCACTCTCTTTGTACTAAAAGTACTCTCAAGTTTCATAAAAAGAAACTTAACTCTAAAACTACTAGGCAAATTCTTCCAATCATTATCTGTGATCCTGTAGGCTCAAAAATACAAAATTTAGGAACCTCTTTGTTTACAACCATATGGTGGCTTTGTGATCATTAACTGGAGTGGAGTGAACTATAGTTCCCACAATTCCTTTATACATTTCTGCTTAGGGTGGGTTACACGTGATGCTCTCTCCTGAGAGATGGAACATGGAAGTGAGGCGCAGCCGCCATTTTGTAGCATACACATACCTTCTCCCAGTTACTCACTCAAATACCAATGCTGAGAAGGGACTCTGAAGATATAATTCAAGTCTCTAAGCAGTTGACTTCAAATTAATTAAAAGAGAGATTAGGTAGACCTGTTTTGACTAGTTGGAAGCCCTTTCAAAGATTGGTTAGGCCTTACCTGAGCTAAGAGACTCCAAATAACAGATGGATCTGCAATTGTTCTGCTTCCTCAGGATCTTCCCTGAGAACCTGCCTGTGGGCACCAAGCTTTAGTTCCTGTCCTTGGGATTCCAGAATACTCATAATCTTCCATTCCTGACTGCCTGCCCCTTTACACTTTGGGCTTAGCCAGTTCTCAAAAACTGTATAAACCAATTCCTCATAAAAAACTCCACACACATATACATACACTCAACACAGTCACATATAAAACCTCTGACTGAACCCTAATATACATGTGTTCACATCTGCCCCCAACTCCTACTTCTACAGATCCACTTTTACCTTTGTGAGAGAAAACAAACTCTATTCAGTGCTCTCAGACTGGACAAAGAGAAGTTTAAAATAGTCGAATGGTTTTCTTTTTTCTTTTCTTTTCCACTATTTTGGAGTAGCATGTAATTTTGCTGGTGTAGGGAATAGTCTAGTACATCTACTATATTCCTTTCCTGTGGTGTAACTAGGGCCTATGCTAGTTTCTTCACTGTATTGCCTGACCCTTGCTTGCACTGGAGTTCACCTGTCCACTCACATACTTTCAATTAACTTTCATAGTTTCTCTCAGCTCATGAGATTTCAGTTTCAGTCACTTAAGGAAATCCCATCTATTTCCTCTCTAGTCATATATTAATTCACTTATTCTTACCACTTCTATTTGTGCACGACACCAAATTATTCTCTAGCCTAAATATTAACTGAAAACCTTTATATTCTGCATATCATTTCATCTTACAACTCCATTCCTAGGACTCTCTTTAGAGGATATAGCTATGTTGTATTTAAATCATTAGCTTCAGTACTGATTTTAAAAATTAAATTTAAAACAATATAAAACAATAAATGAATTTAACAAATCTATCCTTATAATTTAATGTTCTTTAATACCATAAAATAAAGTAACAGATAATTCAATGGAATAAAGGAAAAAAACACAATGTATTATGTTTAGAAAGCAGGTTATAAAACAGTTTATGTTGAGAAAATATGGTTATGTGTTTTTTTTTTTGTGACTTGATACATAAATACAGATGCATGGAAAAAGGACTTGAACTATAAAAGCTCAATGTTAGTATTTTTGCGGGGCTGACCTGCTGGTAATTTTTTATTTTCCTCTTTCCCCTGCTAAGTATTCTTAGCATTCTAAGTTTACTTAGAATTCTAAGACATTCTAAGTTTACTACAGTGGACGTGCACTGCTAGTGTGTTAAGCAAAATCCCAGTAAGTTCTGTGGTGGTGATTTAATGACCTGTGGCCTAGAACAGGAATCTTTCACTAGCTCTGAAGGATCTGGTATGGACTCTGAGAGGGATGTTTAGAAAACCTCTGAACCTGTGTGCAAGATGGTGTTTGTACACATAACTGTGTGTCTTTGTGTGCATTTGGAGAGGAAGCTTTCATCTAGTCCTCAAAAGATCCCATGATCAAAAGGTTAAAATCACCAGGCCAGAATCTTGTGTGACATTATCTCAATTTCTCCTATTTCAGGGGTGGGACATTTAATGAGTCCAGGGAGAGAGAATTTGGAACAGGAATTCCCAATTCCTATCTAGGCATTTTGTATAGCTGAAAATGTCTTTATCTCAAGTGATGTATAAAGTTTGTAAAACTCTCTCAAAAAACAAATTATAAAGTGAAAAACAGCTGGATATAACTTTTGACAAGATCTCTCCAGAATGATTACTGTTAAGCTTTCCAAGAAAGAATACCTGGTGCTTGAGACTAACAGTTTTGGTGCTATATGCCGACCTCCTCTCCCTGCACTCATGCATCACCATAAATACTGCTCATGCCCTAATCTCAGAATGGTTCATTAGTCTCTGTTCTGGTCCACTCTAGGATGAGAGAACATACTCAAAGGGAATGTTACTATAGAGAGAAAACTGTTAGTTAGAAATTAATGAACTCTTTTATGAAGATCAAAACACATTCCCTGTTTCTTTTAATCTCTTACATTTGACAGAATGAGACTGTGGGTGACACGTTACCGTGAATGGATTAAGGCTCTACTTTATGTTCCTTGCAATCTCGACATTGTACCTAAACCATTTTTATAAGAAATGATAGTAATGTGTTTCCTATCTAAACATTATGGTCTTTTTTTGTTTGTTTAAATGTTTATTATTTATTTTGAGAGGGAGAAAGAGGGAAGGAGGGAGGGAGGGAGGGAGGGAAAGAGAGAGAGAAGGAGAGAGAGAGAGAGAGAGAGAGAGAGAGAGAGAGAGAGAGAGAGAGAAGGAGAGAGAGAATCCCAAGCAGGCTCTGTGCTGTCAGTGCAGAGCCCGACATGGGTTCCATCCCACAAACCATGAGATCATGATCTAAGCAGAAATCAAGAGTTGGGTGTTTAACCAACTGAGCCACTCAGGCACTCCAGAACATTATGGGCTTTAAATCTAACACCCAGAAGTCAAAATTTTTTTTCTAAGTAGGCTCCATACCCAGTGTGGAGCCGAACATAGGGCTTGAACTCATGATCCTGGAATCAAGATCTGAGCTGAGATCAAGAGTCAGATGCTTAAACTGAGCCCCCCAGGTGCCCCAGGAGTCAATTTTACTTACATAATGACTATATCAAAATACTGATTCCATCTAGAAATGCCATAAGAATCCTATGAACTTCTCTATGCATTCCCACTACCCAAATCCATGATCTGGGTAGGAATATAATCTCCTTAAAAGATGGGAGCTGCTAGCAGATATCCTGCTTTTAATGCTAACTACTCTACCGTGGTTCTACACAAATATAATTAGTGTATTTGATTATTCCAGGTTTGAGGTTGTAAATAAATTATTTAAACCTAATGTGTTTACTATAATAATAAATGACTAATTACAACTTTGATAACCCTAGAGAAAATTACAGTTTTCATTAGCTGAATCAAAAGAGATCTACATAGTTTCTCTACCACTTACCTTTCAAATTCTTTTTTTCTCCTAACTTACCAGAGTGGCATGGCTCTAGTAGTTATATCACCAAGATATTCTCTATCTACTTGCTAAATTAGGGTGGAACCAAATACAGATGAAGACTGGTGTATTCTTAGTGTATCTGAGATGTGCAAAACCTGAGACCCAGAGGTAGAAGGGAAGCCAGAAATATGGCTTAAGGAAGAAATTCTGTGGTTGAATCACATCTTTCTGCAGGATTTTCTTTTGTTTGTCCTTTTGGGTTAGTGATAATAATATTTATTTGGTGATATATAGAAGTTTGTACTTTAAAAGCACACACAAACAAATAAATATTGGATCTTTCTAAATCTACATGGAAAACTTAAATAATAAGACTGGAAATAAAGTACTAATCAGAAAAGTAACCTACAACTTTTATATAGCTCCTGAAGATCCTATGAACCAGGGACTCTATTAGGTAATTATCTTTCAAACTTCAGAGGTTAATACTATATGTTAGACTAATAATAGATGCTTGCTTCCCATTTTCAAACCATATTCAACAACATGGTTTCTTTGATGACTGGAGAATGTAACTTTCTCATGATAACACAGGTGAAAAGCAAGACAAATGCATGCCTAAAATACAAATGATAGTTTAATGGGAAACTATGGTCTGAAAATTTTAAACTTACTGTTCATGGAAATCCAGCATTGGTGGCTCAAATCGTATAGGTCTGCAATTACCCCGGTACAGAGATATACTGTAAGTAAAAAGAAAACAGCATAAGAAACAATTCTTTACAATATATATCCCCAAACTGAAGTCAGACACTGGAGTTTCGTCACAAGAAAGAATACTTACTAAGTAAGAATACTTGGTGTTTGAGACTAACAATTTTGGTGCTGTATGCCGACCTCCTCTCCCTGCCCTTATGAGTCACCATAAATACTGCTCAGGCCCTAATCTCAAAATGGTTCATTAGTCTCTGTTTTGGTCCACTCTAGGATGAGAGATCATACTCAAAGAGAATTTACTATAGAAAGAAAACTCACTGTGAATTAGAAATTAATGAACTCTTTTATGAAGATCAAAACACATTCCCTGTTTCCTTAAATCTCTTATATTTGAAAGAAGGAGACTGTCTGCTTTAAGAAAAATAGAGTTTAATGTTCTATTAGGCTTGTGGATTACTTTTCTTTTTAGAGGAAATCAAGAAATATGTGTTTTAAAAAATGAAGAAAAGGGAGTATTTTTCCTACTCAAAGGTATGTGAAAGCAGAAAATGCTCAGGTAGATTCAGAGTTGAAATTTATTTGGTTGATACAGTTGATAACAGTGTATCTTAATATGTTTACTTGTATTTTTTGATACATGGGAGGGTGTTATGCTGAGCGAAATAAGTCAGGCAGAGAAAGACAAATATCATATGTGTGCACGTATAGGAGGATTAGGAGGAGCTTAACAGAGGACCAAGGGGGAGAAGAAGGGCAGAAATGGTGGGGGAAAGGGGAGAGGCAAACCATGAGAGACTCTTGAATGCTGACAAAAACTGAGGACTGGTGGATGTGGGGGAGGAGGGGTGGGCATGGAGGAGGGCACTTGTGGGGATGAGCACTGGGTGTTATGTGGAAACTAATTTGACAAACTATTTGTAAAAAAAAAAAAAAAAAGAACAATAAATAGTCAACACAACTACACATCCTTGGTAGATAATACAGGTAGGTATATAGACAAAAACCACAATCACATTGTATCTAGAGCGTCAAAGTAACTAAACAAAAATGAATTTGGGGACAGAAGTTTTAGGAACTGAAATATCTTTTTCATTTGAGAGCCTGGAACAAACTTGATCTATTGACGTCTTAGCTTAAATATTTGAGTATCATTTCTAACTATCCCACTTGATACTAGAACTTCTCACTAAAACAGATTTCTTTTTTTTTCTTTTAATGTTTTAAATGTTTATTTATTTTTGAGAGACAGAGACAGAGCATGAGCAGGAAGGGGCAGAGAGAGAGGGAGACACAGACTCCACAGCAGGTTTCAGGCTCTGCACAGAGTCAGACGCGGGGCTCGAACCCACGAATTGTGAGATCATGACCTGAGCTGAAGTTGGACGTTCAACTTAGTGAGCCAACCAGGTGCCCCTCACTAAAACAGATTTCTGAATAGCAAACCTTCTAAACATCACCATGACACGCCCTAACAATGAAACAATACAGAAATGACCAGGAAGATGTAGGGATGTTCACATGCCTCTAGTCATCTATTGAAGAACAGAGAAAAGTAAAAAATTCAGGAAGCCACTGACGTTTCTAAATAGTGGATGTTTATCTTTCTACTGTATTTTATGATGTTAGAGCAAAACCATTTTGTAAGACTTTATTTCCATTATCATAATTCACAAGAACACAAACTTCAAATGATACAGTAATTTCATTCAGGAAATACATTAAAAATATACAACGACACTCAGAATATGTAGCAAATTTAGCTTTAACTTAATTCTACAAAGATTAAACAGTCTGAGAAGTAGAATCAATGTGCTAAAAGTAATGTCTAAGAGTTGAGTTTGTAGCTTGATAATCCCTCTACATATGCTGAACAGAAAAGATGAAAAACACAAATAGGGAGGAAAACAGCAAATTTAAGATTCTACTTTACAAAAAATCTAAAGACAATGGAACAAAAAAGGCAGAATTGCCCCCAAGACAGAAGCCACATTCATTAAGAGGTAAAGAATGTACTCTCTTTTGATTTCTGCTTTTCTCAGGCACAAGATAACATGGATACTCTCTGGCACCTTTAAATTAAAAGATGCTGACCAGCTAATTAGTTTCAAGGGTGTGAAACCCAAACATACAATATCTTAATCCAATCAAGGGGGAAAGTACAATGCATGAAGTAAATGTGTATGTCATTAATTCATATATATAATCATTGACTGTATTAGATGCTAGACATATAAAGAAGATTAAGATACAGGGTTTTTTCAGACACATAGACCAATGGAACAGAATTGAGAACTCAGAAGTGGACCCAAAAGTATACAGCCAACTAATCTTTGACAAAGCAGGAAAGAATATCCAATGGAAAAAAGACAGCCTTTTTAACAGATGGTGTTGGGAGAACTGGACAGCAACATGCAGAAGAATGAAACTAGATCATTTTCTCACACCATGCACAAAAATAAACTCAAAATGGATAAAGGACCTGAACGTGAGACAGGAAACTATCAACACCCTAGAGGACAAAGCAGGAAACAACCTCCTTGACCTCCACCGCAGCAACTTCTTACTTGACACATCCCCAAAAGCAAGGGAATCAAGAGCAAAAATAAACTGTTGGGACCTCATCAAGATTAAAAGCTTCTGCACAGCCAAGGAAACAACCCAGAAAATTAATAGGCAACCAACAGAATGGGAAAAGATAGTTGCAAATGATATATCAGATAAAGGGTTGATATCCAGAATCTACAAGGAACTCACCAAACTACACGCCCGAAAAACAAACAACCTAGTGAAGAAATGGGCAGAAGATATGAACAGACACTTCTCCAAAGAGGACATCCAGATGGCCAACAGACACATGAAACGATGCTCAGCATCGCTTCTCATCAGGGAAATACAAATCAAAACCACACTGAGATACCACCTCACGCCAGTCAGAGTGGCTAAAATGAGCCAATCAGAGAACTCTAGATGCTGGTGAGGATGTGGAGAAACGGGCACCTTCCTACACTGTTGGTGGGAATGTAAACTGGTACAGCCCCTCTGGGAAACAGTGTGGAGGTTCCTACCTAAGGAAACTAACAATAGAACTCCCCTATCACCCAGCAATAGCACTGCTAGGAATGTTCATAGCAGTGAACATGTTCATAGCAGCACTCTCAACAATAGCCAAATCATGGAAAGAGCCTAAGTGTCCATCAACGGACGAATGGATCAAGAAGATGTGGTTTATCTATACCATGGAATACTACATGGCAATGAGAAACAGTGAAATCTGGCCATGTGTAGCAACATGGATGGACCTTGAGGGTGTTATGCTGAGCGAAATAAGTCAGGCAGAGAAGGACAAATATATGTTTGCACGTATAGGAGGATTAGGAGGAACTTGACAGAGGAACAAGGGGGAGAAGAAGGGGGGAAATGGTGGGGGAAAGGGAGAGAGGCAAACCATGAGAGACTCTTGAATGCTGACAAAAACTGAGGACTGATGGATGTGGGGGGGAGGGGGGGATGGGCATAGAGGAGGACACTTGTGGAGATGAGCACTGGGTGTTATGTGGAAACTAATTTGACAATAAACTATTTGTAAAAAAAAAAAAAAAAGATACAGAGTTTTTTTTCCTCTCTCACAGAACTGAGAATCTATTCCCCAAGTTGTAAATGGCAGCATCTAAAGTACTCAGGCAAGATCAAAAACAAAAACAAAAACGTACACACCCCCACTGACTCAACACAAAGGTAGTGAATGCCCGGGGCTGTCTAGTGGCCAGTGCTACGGGAACAAGGCAAAGAGCCCGCTCTCACTGCACTAACATCCCAGCAGGGAAGACAAAAGTCGAATTTACTAGGTAATGATGGGACATACAGAGAGACAGACCGAACACAGTAGGAACAGAGAATCCTTCTCTGAGGAGGGGTGTTGTAGCCAAGACCTGAGTGGTGGAGATCTGGGGGAAGAAAGGAGACATACCTGCCTTGTTAAGGAATAGAGGGCCAACGTGGCCAGAGTGACAGGAAGCAGAGGGTGGAGGTAGGAGCTGAGATCAGTACAAAGGCCATGTCTCCTTGCAGGAGCCTGCATTTTATTCTAAGTGTAACAAAAAGCCTCTATAGTGTTTTCAGCACGGCAGTGACGTGATCGGACACATCTGAAAAGGCTAATTCTAGATGCAGTGTGAAGAACAGGCTGTAGGAGTGAAAGCAAGGGAGCCCCGCAGTCATCCAGTCAAGGGAGGATGCTAGTAGCGGTGGTCTGTGGGAGTGCAAGGCAGTGTGGCAAGAAGTGGCTCTTCTCTGAATGTATTTGGAAGGTAAAGGCAACAGATCATGCTGATGGATTGTTTTTGGAACATGAGAGAAAGGAGAGAATCAAGGATGACTTAATTCTTAAAATTTGGCCTGAGAAACTGGATATGTAGTCATGACATGGAAGGTGTGGGTAAGAAGTGAGAAAGGAAAGATAGGTTGGACATTCAAGAGTACTTATTACTTTAGACATTTAAATTTGAGATGTCTTATCTAAATGAGATGTTAAGTAGGCAGCTGGATATATATGGTTATTACTCTCCATAAAAAAGTTGCTGATTTTTGTGTACTGATCTCATACCCAAGTCACATTGGTAAATTAATTCTAAGAGTTTGTCTACAGATACCTTTAGATTTTCCTGTCACTATATGTGCTGCCAAAATGATCACTATCTTTGATTACCTCTGTAGACAAATCATCTGCGAGTGACGGCAATTCTATTTCTTATTTTTAAATCCTTAGAACTTTTTCTATTTTTTAAAATGTATTATTATTATTTTTTTTATTACAAATGGTTTATTGTCAAATTAGTTTCCACATAACACCCAGTGCTCATCCCCACAAGTGTCCTCCTCCATGCCCATCCCTCCTCCCCACCACATCCATCAGTCCTCAGTTTTGTCAGCATTCAAGAGTCTCTCATGGTTTGCCTCTCTCCCTTTCCCCCACTATTTCCGCCCTTCTTCTCCCCCTTGGTCCTCAGTTAAGTTCCTCCTAATCCTCCTATACGTGCAAACATATGATATTTGTCCTTCTCTGCCTGACTTATTTCGCTCAGCATAACACCCTCAAGGTCCATCCATGTTGCTACACATGGCCAGATTTCATTGTTTCTCATTGCCATGTAGTATTCCATGGTATAGATAAACCACATCTTCTTGATCCATTCATCTGTTGATGGACACTTAGGCTCTTTCCAGTTTTAGCTATTGTGGAGAGTGCTGCTATGAACATTGGGGTACATGTGCTCCTATGCATTAACATTTCTGTATCCCTTGGGTAAATTCCTAGCAGTGCTATTGCTGGGTGATAGGGGAGTTCTATTGTTAGTTTGCTTAGGAACCTCCACACTGTATTAAAATTTTTTTAACGTTTTATTGTTTGGGAGACAGAGAGCTGGGAGGGCGGGGAGGGCTGAGAAAAGAGGGAGACACAGAATATGAAGCAGGCTCTAGGCTGTCAGCACAGAACCTGATGCAAGGCTTGAATCCACAAACTAGAGATCATGACCTAGGCTGAAGGCAGATGTTTATCCTAATGAGACACCCAGGTGCCCCGTTTTCATTTTTTATGCTTTGAGTGGGCTAAGACCTCCCAAAAAATGCTCCACAGGAGTAGATTCTGACATTTGTTATTTACAGATTTCTCACAAACTATGACAGAGGGAAAAATACATAGAAGAGGATTCCCTGAAATAAACATGTATTTTCAAGACAATAGCAGATTTATGTCTAAGGAACAGTTTAATATTTGAGTGGGTACAACACAAGTTATTTTTAAAAATCTTATTAAAAGAACAAAAACAAAAATTCAATGACACAGCTGTCGTGTATCCACAGCTGACTGAGATGTTTGCTACTACGCTTACTTTAAAAGGGTGTGACACTGTTTAGTGTTTGATTAACAGAAAACAAATGTTTGCAAATCTTTAATGTTGAAAAATAAACTGGGGCAAAAGCAATGTAAAAAACAGTATTCTTTGCCAATTTCAAAGAAACAGAAACTGAGACACTATAATAGCATATTACATGGTTTTATACTTTCTGCAGTGATTGTTTTCTAAGTCTCAAATATTTTTATTGCTTTTATTATTTATTTGGGGATAAGGAGATGCATAACGACTATTTTCTGATTTCCAGCAAGGGAACAACCGAAAAGACACAAGAAATCTTGTGAGACATGGTCTATGTTTCTTGGTGGACTGTGAGGTCCAAGTTAAGCAGGCAGCTCCTAAATGAAGCAAATAAAGTCTTCTTGGAGCTTTTGGAATTTGTTTAAACCAGGAAATTTAAAATGTTTTCCTAAAGGCAATTACTACCTAAACAAAAGATACTCTTTGGCCCAGTACTTCTTAGAGAATGCTTTGTGGTCTACCTGTATCTTAATCATCTAGAGCACGTGTAGAAATGCAGATTCCAGAGCCCCACCTCCAGAACGTGATTCCTTATGTCTAGAAGAAACCCCGAAACCAGTTATATTCTCACATTTGGGAACTACGCTTTTGCATCTTGATTCACAAAAAGCACTGCAAGCAGAAATAAGAGAGGAGAAAAGTACCTTAACATATAAAATTTTCAAAGTCATCAACAGTTTAAAATAGTTTCAAATATGATTCTTATTAGAGACAGCTGTAAAACAGTGACTTAAAAGAAATTACAGTTATACATTTAAGTTTAAATTTTTATTTCTCTAAAGACTAATAATGTTGAACATCATTTCATTTATTTACTGTTCAATTAGATATCTC
The DNA here is from genome assembly GCA_017311185.1 of Proteles cristata cristata. Lineage (NCBI taxonomy): Eukaryota > Metazoa > Chordata > Mammalia > Carnivora > Hyaenidae > Proteles > Proteles cristata. The sequence continues at coordinate 2,505,440 of JAESUZ010003943.1, forward strand.
CCTTTGTAAAGTGTCTATTCAAAGTTTTTTTTTTTAATGTTTTATTTATTTCTGAGAGAGATAGCATGAGCAGGGGAGGGTCAGAGAGAGAGAAAGGGAGATACAGAATCTGAAGCAGGCTCCAGGCTCTGAGCTGTCAGCACAAAGCCGATGTGGGGCTTGAACCCATGAACTGTGAGATCATGACTGAGCCGAAGTCGGATGCTTAACCAACTGAGCCACCCAGACACCCCTCAAAGTTTTTTTAACAGGGATGTTTGTCTTACTGAGTTATAAGAGATCATCACATATTCTAGATACATGTCCTTTGTCAAATATATGTACTATGAGTATCTTCTCCCTGTTCCTCCTTTTCCTAATAGTGTTTTTTGAGGAGTGATGTCATTGAGACAGTGACTCAAGTTGTTGCTAACTGCAGTGCCCTTCACAGGAAGACCAACCTGCAACTATCCATGGACATGACACTATTGTGAAAATCTGAGACCATAGCGGTAAGATTGAAGAACCCCTCCTGGACCATAGAGACTAAAAAGGACATTAGAAAGCTAAGAGGAATGGCTATACTCTGACCACAGCGCCTCTCCAAGGCAGGGACAGAACCATACTAAGAGAGCCCCCTAGGCCTACAGCTTTTCCAGTGGGGCAGATGTAGCCAAAGGTCCATGTCCAGTTCCCCCAGTGTTATGAGTTGCTTCCCAGAAGGCTCACTTGGGTCTTGTCACAAGGGGACCATGGGAGGAAATCTGCAGGGGTGAACCTGTGGGTCTTGACCACTGGAGATCAGATTGGGATGCAAGGGAGGGAAGGATGTACAGCAACCAGTATTTGGATCTTGACAGACCACATTCCTCCTAGCAATGACACCCATGTGGAGATCCTGGCCAGTGGCTATGCCCAACTGCAAAGTCAAACCACTGGCCCTATCTGGCCAGGAAGCTTGGTGGACAATTCCACATGACTTGGATCCCTACCCAATGAGCGATACAAGCCACAAGCTTATTCTATAGCCCAACCTGGGCTGGGAAGCAAATTAAAAGATCTGCTTAGGACTCCACCTCACCCAACCTGGAAGCCTAATGAGAACATCTGGGAAGCTGCATAGCTCAACCTGTAGCCCTGCTTAAAATGGCACTTGAGTAGAGAACCCAGCCAGTGGCTCAGCTCATGTGCAGAGCTGAGGCAGTGGCCCCACCTGGCCAGGGAGCTTGGTAGGCAGTTTGCTAGATTTAGGTCCTCACCCATCAAGTCATAATGGCTAGGGAGCCTGTTTTAGGGCCTTATCCAGGCAGGTAAGCAAATTCATAATCCTGCCTAACTGCACCCAGGCCTGCCCAACCAAGAAGCATAAGCAGAGAATCAGGCACCGTGGAGGCCATGTTCCAGCATGGACAGGGAACCAAGTCAGTAGTCCTATCCAAATGTTCCCAGCCAGTGCCCCTGCTGACATCAGAGCTCAGTAAGCGTCCCTGGCCAAATGGGGATCTGGAGAGTAAATCCTACTTGCCAAGGACACTATCAGCTGACTCATTAAGAAACCCAAGCTGGGGGCGCCTGAGTGACTCAGTCCGTTAAGCATCTAACTTTGGCTCAGGTCATGATCTCACGGTTTTTGAGTTCAAGCCCTGCACTGGGCTCTGTGTTGACAGCTCGGAGCCTGGAGCCTGCTTCAGATTCTGTGTCTCCCTCCCTCTATTTCTTCCCCTCCCCCACTCACACTGTGTCTCTCAAAAATGAATAAACATTAAAAAAGAGTGCATTTCCTCAAAATCATATCTCCCTGACCAACACAGGGATAATATTTGCAACATAGGACTACTATCTCTAATAAAAAATTGTTTAAAATGGAAGAAATAAAGAAAAAGAGGTAGAATAAAAATGGAATAAAAATGGACAGTATCTAAAGATAAATATAAGCATAGTATAAAACACATAGAAAGATACACAACCTCACTCATAACTAGAGAAAGACAAGCTAAAACTACATGACAACAGAATTCCTCACTGAACAGACTGACAAAAATTAACAAGTATATTCCTATTCTGTAGGAAAAGCTTAGGAAAATAGGGACTCTAATTTAGTGATGAGGGATACGCAAACTGTCACAGCTCTTTTGAAAGATAATTTGACAACACTAACAAAACTACTTATGACTCAACAATCCCATGTCTAGGACTTTACCCTAACCATGCTCTCTCAACAATACAAATTACATATGCACTTATCTTTTGACTCAGAAATCTTAATAGTAGGCATCTATTCTGCAGATAACTCTAAAAAATACAGAAGTACATATCCACAAGGCCATTCTTAGAAGCACTGTTTGCAACTGCAAAATACTAGAAATGAAATGCTCATGTACAATCCACACTCACATGATATATTCTCTTGCAGTCTATAAACATAATGAGAAAAGTCTCTACAGGTTAGATTTTTAAGCAGATAAAATAGAACATTAAGAAGTTTATATACCATGCTTCCTTTTGTGGAGAAAGAAATATATTAAAAAATCCACATTTGGCATTTTTGTATCATTCTGACTTTTTAAATTCTATTGTTTCACATATTTAAAATGAGTGATTTTTTTTTTTTTTTCTGAGAGAGAGAGAGACAGTGTGAGCAGGGGAGGGTCAGAGAGAGAGGGAGATATAGAACCTGAAACAGGCTCCAGGCTCTGAGCTAGCTGTCAGCACAGAGTCTGACGCGGGGCTCAAACCCATGAACTGTGAGATCATGACCTGAGCTGAAGTCGGACACTTAACCGACTGAGCCACCCAGGCACCCCTAAAATGAGTGAACTTGTAAAATGGAAGTAAAAAACTCTCAAATGGAATACAGACAGAAACCAAAGAACCAAACTTTCTTCTGAACGAAAAGAACTATAATGGAGATGACAATGGAAGCGGGCAGTGGAGAGGATGGAGAGAAAGGTAAAGAACATCACACATGTAATTGTCAATCAAGTATTTTGACCATATACATTCAAACTAAAGAAAATAAATTCTAAACACTATACTCCAACTTGCAGGTTTGTGTTTCGTGGTGGTATAAGTTAACCAATCTGAAATGAATTTATTTGTATTCTAGGATTGAGAAATCAGGTATATATTCTGCAGATAACTGGAGCCAGATTTCTCATCGCAGGAAAATATACAGAAACACAAGAGGGAAGGACAGAAGGAACACTGTGGTGGTGTATTAAAAATGGAATTATCAGTAACAACTCATAGTTTTTTTTTTTTAATTTTTAATGTTTTATTTATTTCTAGGAGAGAGAGAGAGAGAGAGACAGCATGAGCAGGGGAGAGTCAGAGAGAGAGGAGTCACAGACTGAAACAGGCTCCAGGCTCTGAGCTGGCAGTCAGCACAGAGCCCGGCGGGGCTTGAACCCATGAACCGCGAGATCATGACCTAAGCGAAAGTCGGATGCTTAACCGACTAAGCCACCCAGGCGCCCCACAACTCATAGTTTTTAATATAGATAGATGCGGAAAGAGATGTGTGTGTTTATGCACATACACATACAGCAACTCCTAATTCTAACAAGACCTAGAGTCAATGACACCCCAGCAGCAATGAGTACACATAGCACACAGATCTTAGTTTGTAAATATCCTCCACTAAAATGAAGCAGAAGTCTCTGAATAAACAGGATATTCCTGGGCTGGGGCAGGAAAATTATGAGGTAAGCCTGGAACATCTTGATATTTTAGAAATTGTTCAATGAAGGGGGACATGTGAAAATCATACGGAATAGATTCAACATATGTGATCCATTGATTTTTAATGACTGTGCTAAGGTGAGGAAAAGACAGTCTTTGCAAAAAATAGTGAAATAACTGGATATCTACACCTACAGAAATGAACTTTGACCTTTACATCATCCTTGCACTAGAATGTCAACTCATAAACACAGAAGGAATGATAAAATTAAAAAAAAAATCACCAGAGCAGTAAATTTCCAGGCAAAATCACCAGTGAATGCTGTAACTAGTAAGAGTTTGATGTCAAAAAGCATATTTACATGGTCTCAAGGTACTTCTTTGCAAGATATTTATAAATTACAAAAGAAAAATGGAACAAACAGATATCATGTGCCTCCTGAAAATCAGGTGGACTGAGCAGGACACAAATTTAAGTGTTACTCTGGCCAAAAATGCATAATCTGAAATGAACCATGAGAAAACCCAAACTAGGATATTGGCCACTAGTTATAAATGGTCTCTACTTTAAAAAAATGATGTCAAGGACATAAAAATACAAATCAATTGTTGCACATTAAAGTTGAGACTAAATAGACATGAAAATTAAATATGACTGATACTGACTTGAGGTTTGGACCAAAACTTATTTTCTTTTTAAAATAAAAAGTGTCCTGGAGTGCCTGGGTGGCTCAGTCGGTTAAGTGTCCAACTTCAGCTCAGGTTATGATCTCACGGTTTGTGAGTCTGAGCCCCGTGTCAGGCTCTGTGCTGACAGTTCAGAGCCTGTAGGCTCCTTCAGATTCTGTGTCACCATCTCTCTGACCCTCCCCTGCTCACACTGTCTCTCTCTCAGAAATAAACAAAACATTAAGAAAAATTTAAAATAAAAAGTGTCCCAATACTGGGACAATTGACAAATTAAAATAAAGTCTACAGATTGAATATTATGTGTGCTATATACACATAATATACAGATTTTAATCTGTATTTAATATACAGATTTTGATATGCATGCTCTGGTTTTATAAAATGATGTCCCTCTTCATAAGAACTGTACAGTGAAGTTTTGAGGAGTAAAGGAGCAACATCTATATCTGATTCTCAAAAAATTCAGAAAAATGCTTACATATACATTATATGTATATACAAGGACAAATAGGGGAAGGGAGGGAAGAAAAAGGAAGGAGAGAAGAGGTAGAGAGGCAGACTGTGAATGATAAAGCAAATGTAAAATGTTAAATAAAGTGGGAATCTAGGTCAAGGGTATATAGGAATTCTTTGTACTATTTTTGTATCTTTTCTCTAGACGAAAATTACTGCTGGGGCACCTGGGTCGCTGTCAGTTAAGCAACTGACTCCTGATTTTGGCTCAGGTCATGGAATGACCTCCACTGTTCATGGAATGAAGCCTCACACTGGGCTCTGTGCTGACAGCACGGAGCCTGCTTGGGATTCTCTCTTTCCCTCTCTCTCTGCTCCTCCCCACCTCAAAATAAACTTAAAAAAAAAAAAAAGCTTAAAAAATAAACTAAAATCACTACAAAACAAAAGGTAAAAAAATTAAATATAGGGGCACCTGGGTGGCTTAGTCGGTTAAGCGTCTGACTTTCGCTTGGGTATGATCTCACGGTTCGTGGGTTCGAGCCCCACATCGGGCTCTGTGCTGACTGCCAGCTCAGAGCCTGGAGGCTGTTTCGGAGTCTGTGACTCCCTCTCTCTCTGACCCTCCCCTGCTCACGCTGTCTCTCTCTCTCTCATAGAAATAAATAAAACATTTTAAAAAAATAAAAAAAAAATTAAATATAGTTTGAAATAAAGTACATTTCTTATAGACGGCATATGCTTGGATCTTTATTTTTTTAATAGAGTCTGAAAACTGGTATTGAAACCATTCACATTTATTTTCATTTTCGATATATTTGATTTAAGGCTACCATCTTGCTATTTGTTTTCAAGTTTTTCCATGTGCTTTTTATTCCTTTCGTCTTCTTCATCTGCCTTCTTTTAAATCAAGTATTCCACTTTAACAGCTAGCTCTCCTTGGGTTGTTTTTATTTTTAAATGATTTTAATATATCTTCCAGTACTTGTTTTAGCTTATCACACTCTAACTCCAAATAATATTATGCTACTTTACATATATGTAAGAGCTTTATAACTCAATTTCTCCTCCTCTTGTCCTTTGTGCTGTCATCATACATGTAACATACACAAGTTATCAATCCCGTAAAACATGTAATTATTTTTGTTTTTAAAAGTCAGTTATCTCAAAGCAATCTTTAATGAGAAAAAATGTCTTTTATACTTATCCACATACTTTCACTATTTTCATCTTTTTGGTGATCTTCATTATTGTGCTTAGAGCTGTGTTTTCATCAGTAATGGTTCCTACCTTCAGAATGTAAAGAACTTCCCTAACATTTTTTATAGTGACAGTCTGCTGGCTGCACAAGTTCTCAGTTTTTGTCTGGAAATGTATTTGTGGAGGATAATTCTGTTCAATATAATATCGTGGGAGTTGACAATTTTTTCTTTTGATATTTTTAAGATGTCGTTTTGTTGACTTTGGGTTTGTGGTATCTTTGATGAAGAGCCAGCAGTCATTCTTCTCTTTAGAATCTCTACATGTAATTTATTTATTCCTGGCTGCTTTTCACTTAATCATTGGATATCAACAATAACAATATTATGTGATGTGGTGTGGTTTTCTTTGTGTTACTTTTGCATTGGGTTTACTGAAGTTCTTCAACAGCTTTCCCGGCCCCCCAATTCCTCGGAACTCAACTACATGTGTGTTAAATTGCTTGCCATGGTACCACAGATCACCAGGGTTTTTCCAGTAAATTTTTCTTCCTGTGCTTCAGTTTGGGTTGCTTCCATCACTATGTCTTCAAATTTACTTTTTAAAAAAATGTCATCTATGTTGTTATTAGTGAAATTCTCTATTTCAGAAACTGTATTTTTCAGCTCTAGAGGTTCCATGTGTTTTTTCATAATGTCCATTTTTCCTTCATTATTTTCATGTTTTCCTTTAAATCACTGAACACATAACAGATGTACTAAAGTCCCTATATGCTACTTCCATCATCTCTGTCATATTTAGGTCTGTTTTTATTTTTTTCCCTTGATTACAGGTCATTTTATTGGTTCTCTATATGTCTAATAACCTTTGATAAAGTACTGGATTCTACTACATTATTACTATTTTAAGTTATTTTCATTTCCATATGAATTTCAGAATTAGCTAGATTATAGGCAATCTCTCCTGTGGGGATTCTGATTGGGATTACATTGAAATATACAGATCAATCTGGGGTGAACTGACACCTTCATAACGAGTCTTCTAATCCATGAAGACAGTATTCTCTCTCCATTTATTTGAAGGTTTTCTTTAACTACTCTTAGCAATGTTTGGAGATTTCAGTGTTCAGGTCTTGCACATCGTTGGTCAAATTGATCCCTAGGTCCACTGACTGCTAAATCTAGCCAGAATAGGCCTTTGCCTAGGAAGCTCGGGCACATGAGGCATGCCACTCAGCTGGTGAGCACACTGAAAAAGCTCTCCCAAGACACAGAGCTGTGTAGGAAAAAGGGACTATTCTTTTCACCACCTACCCATTCTGATCATCCTTACTTGTGGGAATGGGGGTGGGGAGAGACAAGCATCACTTGATTGCCATCAACCACTCAAAATAAGCCCCTACAGCATGAAACCCATGGAAAATGAGATCTGCCAATGTTTGCTGGCTGCCAAACCCAACTGGAATAGCTGATCCACCCCAGCGAGCTGGGAGAGACAGGGAACATCCATTTGTCTGCTGAGCCCACTGAAATAGTTCTTAGCAAGGCAGAGGTGTGGTGTGATGGATGCAATCTCCAGCTTGAATGCTACGGTCTCCCACTGCTCTTATCAACTTTATATAAATTTTGTTGAATATTTCTCAATCCATTGTAAGTCCTTTGATCTATCTCCAGATATTGTTTTTGCTAATTTCAATCATCTTAAGAAATGCTTCTTATGGGGAGAAGTCCCCAAGCTGCTCACACCACCATTCCAGAAATATGAATTTTGTCACACTTGTATTTAAGGTGAGAGTAATCTGATGCTTTTTAAAAGTAAGTGAAGTAAACTGGCCTACTCAAAGGGCATTACCAACATCTGCTGCTGTGGTTTAATGCAAAGCAAACCGTATCTTTATTTAAGCTCTCTTCTGATAAGTTGACTTCCTATCTTCAACTTACTACAAGATTTATGCAAAGTAGTACTATTTTTTTTTTTTTGCATATATGTCACTTCATGTGCAGCTAAAAGCTCCACAGTTACAAAATAAAAGTATGAACCCAAATGAAATCTTAAAAAACAGCTTAAGGACATTCCCTTGAGCTTTTTCACAAAATTAAAAATTTTAAACTGTAAGTGATAGCAGATTTTATCTGCCATTAAGATATTACCAAGTTTGGGATCTAACTACAATCTTTTAGAGCTTATGGTTAACTGTAGGCAACCAAAATAGTTGTACCTAATAATAAGCAAATTAGAGAGTCAATTAAAGAATCCCAGCACTACCTTAATTTGGAAATTATTTCTCAGACCAATATTTTGGCTTAATTCCCAGAGATACAAGGAAACTTAAAGATTAGAAGACTCTGATTATGAACATTAAGTGTGTGCGCACGCGCACACACACACACACACACACACACACGCTTATTACCAAGTTATGTATATACTAAAATTTTTCATCTCTGATAACAATAATATTAACAATAGTGTTGTCCCCAATGAAAGACCTCTGGACTAACTGTTTTTCTGTCTGAAATGCTCGTCCCTAAGACTTTCACCAGGTAAGCTTAAACATCATTTCAGAGAAACCTCCCTCAACATCCAAAGTTAAGCAATGGAGTCCTGCCTACTCCAAATAAACTCTAGGTGAGTTTATTTATTTATTTAGTGGCTTTCTGCCTGTTTTTCCCATTGGAAACATATGCTCTACACCAGCGCAGGAGTCTTGCACTATCTTGCCTGTCCAACACTGTAGAAGATTTAAAATATATGCACAGATTCTCTGATAGTCTTCTCTTCAAGAGATGGAGCTTAACTCCTCTGGCCTTGGAGGTGACCTATTATGAATGGAATATGGCATCACCTGCTCTGGGGTCACAGCTGTCATGATGCAGCAACACTTTAGAAGGCCTATGGAGGGTTCAACATGGTGAAGAACTAAGGCCTCCTACCAACAATCAGCAAAAACTAAGGTGTTTTGCCCAGAGTTCCATGAGTGAGATATCCTGATGAGGATCTAGCATGCCCAGGCCTTCAAATGACTTGCAGCTTTGGTTGATACTCTGACTGCCATCTCAGAAAGAATCCTGAACCACAACTACTTTGCTAAGATGCTCCTAAATCCCTCACTCTCAGAAACAAAAAGATAATACATGTCTGCTGTTTGAAGCTGCTAGGTTTGGGGGTAGTTTATTACATGGTGATAGGTAACAAATATAATTACTAAGTCATCAGTTCTTACAACAAAGCCTGGCATATACAAGGATCTTAACAAATGTTTGCTGAATGACTGACCAAATTATCAAATACCCACAACTTGTATTCATATAACATTTTAAAGTTTGCAAACTACTGTTACCAAATAAATCTTTCATTTGATCCTCGCAACAAACTTAAATAATGCATGACCTTATATTATACGTAAGGTATTTCAGGCAAGAAAGAATCTTCCCCAGTTTGCAAATGAAAGTCATGCTCAGAGCAATTAGGTAGTTGTTTCCAAGGTCAAACAGCTGGTAAACAGAGAACTCAGGACTTCTGATTCCTAATTTTCCACCACAGGGCTTCATAATCCCAGGAAAAGTCAACCATAAAGGATGGCTTACGTCACAAAATATTAAATTACTGGTATTCATTGTAATATTGTGGTATTCAACTCAAATAACACTGATGGAACACTATATGCACGTTTTCCACCATTATATCATAAAGGCAGCACATGCTTTCACTTTTAAACAAAATATTATCATGTAATTGATAACTATATTAAAACAAATTAGAAAGGGTGAGCCTGAATGAAGGAGAGGAACAGAAAAGAGAGTTTTCTGGAAAATTCTGTTTTCCATGGTTTTACTTCCCACAATCCTGAGGTCATAAAAGCAGCAGTTCATTCTCCCAGTTTCCTGAAAGCCCTTGAAGCCAAGCCGGTCCCCCCAAAACTAACGTAGATGATAATGGTGTGTGGCAAGGGAGAGGAGGGAGAAGAAAAGGCAGGAGAGGAAGAAATGGTGGCCAGAAGCTAGCATCTATCACTGTACTGCCATACAATCCACTAGCTATAGAATCATTTGATTAGCTGGACTTTTCATGATATAAATTTCCCTGGGAGGGTAAAGAGTCACTTACAGAATGAGAGTTTTGACTCAAGAGATCATGTACAGGCAATATGACAAAGGACGGGGCTGAATCTACTGGCTTACTGAAAAAGCCAGAGAGCAGGCAGCACGTGGATTGTAAAACTGGGGAAGAGAAAAAGTGAGAAGTTGATGCAGAAATGACTATAGAAGGTCAAAAGACAAAGGGTCCCTCCCAGCAATCTCTAATGCTCAGTGGATCCTGGCCATGTCCCTGAAGAGAGACTGTGGAGGTGGCACACTCCTGAGATTAGAGATCACACTCTGGAGTCCGAAGCCAACATCCACCTCAGCTATGACTTGGGCCTATGGACCGTTTTAATGATGCAAGTAAGGCACATGCATGTATCTTACGTACCTGGATCCCTACAATTAAACCCTTTATCCTTCTCAAGTGTGCTGCTTTCTTCCACAAAGTAGCCTGTGTTTTGTCACTTCAACACCTCTGCTTTATGACTTCATTAGAAGGGGTATCTTCACTGCCCTTCAAGATGCCTCCAGGCAGGAGGTATGTACATAGTCCCAGTACTGAGCAGATACTTTCAGAAACTCCTAGGAATACTGGCTAAAAGAAGAAAATCCAGGGAATACTGAAGGACTCCAAACTTGCTATGCAAAGAGACTGAACATAACACAGGACTGACAAGATGATGAATTCTAATGAAACTCTGCCCCTTTAACCATCAGCATATCCTTTGGTTCTGGTCTCAGCTTCCTTGTCTGTTAAACAAGGGGCTAAAGAAGACCATCTACTAGGGTCTCTGGTACTTAGAATATTAAATCACATGATAACTTTCATCTTACTTGAATTTTCAAACCCAAATGTTGACGTTTTTATAGAATAGTTTGTTTTTAAACTGAAAGCATATTACAATTTCTGTTGTTTTACAACTAAACATTTACAACTTCTGTTGTTCTACAATTGCACAATTTTGTATTTTCATTCACATTTTATTTCACATATGCATGTTCATTAAGTTATTCTTTTTTTTTTTTTAATGTTTTATTTATTTCTAGGAGAGAGAGAGAGACAGCATGAGCAGGGGAGGGTCAGAGAGAGAGGGAGTCACAGACTGAAACAGGCTCCAGGCTCTGAGCTGGCAGTCAGCACAGAGCCCGACGCGGGGCTTGAACCCACGAACCGCGAGATCGTGACCTAAGCGAAAGTCGGACGCTTAACCGACTAAGCCACCCAGGCGCCCCTCATTAAAGTTATTCTTAAATGAGAGCTCTGGCAGTGTTTAATTTGATTGTGCAGCACTGAGTCACATATTTTAAAAGATGGCTAAATCCTTTCAGTGTAGAAGCTATGTTCTGATCATCACATGCTTGGTATGTATGGAGACCATGCTTGCTTTTCCATGTCGCACATGTTTTAAAATGACTTATTAAGCATAATTCACAAACCTATTTCTTTAGTTTAATTTTTAGTTAGCTGATATGAGGCACAAAATTTAAATTTAGACCTGTATGTTGTTATGGACTGAATTGGTACTCCCCACCCCAATTCATATGCTGAAGCTCTAACCTCCAATATGAAAATCTTGAGAGGTAATTTGGTTTAGAGAAGGCCACGAAGTGAGACCTTCATGACGGCATTAGTGACTTCAAAACAAATGACAACAGAAAGCCTGCTTCCATTCTCTCTCTTTGCTATCTGGGATAAAAGGGAGACAGTAGCCATCTTGTAAGCCAAGAATAGGGCCCTCACTAGGGAACCAAATCTGCTGGCATCCTGATCTTGGACTTCCCGGCCTCCAAAACTGTGAGAAATAAGTTGTTTAAGCCATTCAGTCTATGTAGTACTTTGTTACAGGAGCCTGAGCTAAAGCATATGTTTAGTACCTAATCAAGTTTCAAACCCATAGGGTATGCATACCAGTCTGAACCAAGTGTTTATCCAGTTTGGGATCTTGGTTAAAAAAAAAAAAAAAAAGATGCAAAATTGGAGTACTTGCACATTTGTTATTATGCCGAGGTTATTACCTCACACAAAATGAATTAACAAGTGAAAATAATTGATGAGAGGCGTCTAGGGATTTTTAGCCTCTTCAAAGAGACTTTGTAATTATGGCATAATGAATGTTCTGAGACATATCTGTGGGGGGCAGCATGAGACCACCAAAGATCTCTCCAGATTGATGATAAATTCTACTGATTTCTACTGTAAAAAAAAAAAAAAAAAGTTAAGTGTGATGGTTTTAAAACATGTCTGCGAATCATCTGATATTCCTGCCATAGATAAGTGGGGGTTCATTCTCTACACCCCACTCCCCATGTCTCTCCACCTCCCCGTCTTGAATACCCCACTCCAATGTCTCTCCACCTCCCGGTCTTGAACCAAGACCGACCTAAATGACTGACCAGCATCTGACAGAGGTAACACTATATGACTTCGGAGAAGGTAAAAAAAGGAAAAGAAAAGAAAAAAAAGTAATACATCTTCTACTGGTTCTCTTTGGGATGTTCCCTCTTGAAATCCAGCTATCATCCTATGAGGGAGCCCAAACAAGCCTTTGTGAAAAGACCAGACAGAAGGGCCCACATGTAGGCATTCTAGGTGACAGCCCAGCTGATGTCCCAGATAACAAGCTAGCATCAGTATGCAAGTGAACAGGCCTCCAATTCTGGAGTCTCCCCAACGGAGGCCCCGATCATCATGGAGCAGAGACAAGGTATCTCTGCTGTGCTCTTTCTGTCTCAACTCCTTACAGAGTCTGACAGCATAATAATATGATTGCTTTATGCTAGGAAGTTTGGGTAGTTTGTTAGGCAGATATAGAGCATAGGTAAGTGGAACATGAGATCAGAATATAATTATGTACGGATGTAAATTCTTCATTATATTAGGAAAATACCTTAAAGCCAAATCTTGATCATGGATGCATAACATCATCTTCATAAATATAGCCAATATAGTTTCTTAGCTAGTTTCCTAACTGCTGCAATAAAGTATCAAGGAAAAAGCATAAGATAAGAGGTGTGCTTTTCTTCCCACTAGTTTAGCTCTAAATGAGTCAGAGATAGAGTCTTAGATGCCAAGGTGGCATCAGGCTAGACATGTAGTAGTTTGGAAACAATCCACTCTAGTGCCAAAGATATTTGGGAAGGGGAGAGGGATGGAAAGGTGGCATTATGCTTTATAATCACAAGGGCAGAGAAGTCTACATCTCACTGTGGGCAGTGGGTGTATCCTTTGGTCAGGGTTCCTGGGTAGAGCTGGTCCCAGCAGGGCATATATAAAATTAGGTAGACAGACAGAATAATGGGGAAGTGGGGCCGTGTTACTGCAGATATGAAAGACTGAAAAGAATAAAACCAGTGAATAATGAGTTGCATTTTTGTATTTAGGAAGTTAAGCTTAATTGTCTTAATCTGAAAATGTGCTACAGCTCTCTCAAAATAAAGTTCTTTGTGGATGCAATCTGCATTTCACTAGCCTTAAGGACATTCAATGTTATCTAATTCACAGATAGCTCACATGTCCTTTACAAACAAGGTGCAGAACTTCTGGGTCTGCAAAGGTTATGAGGATAGTAACTTTTCAATGGTTTCTCTAACAGATGTGAAAAGTCACCAAAAGACCAAAGAATTCAGATGTGAGGAAGACATCTTCAAATTCAGACACATGTACATATTTCCATAAGACCTAAGGGTAAAACAACTCCCTTGTTTGTTATCATAGAGAGACTGTTCAAAAGCGTTCTCTTTCAATCACAAGACTGGGTTTCACTGCTCTGAGTTTCTCCCTCAGGGGCCTGCAGGAAGACACCTTGTAAAGACTGAGGGCAGAATGGGTTGGTCCATAAAAGGCAGCAATAGCCACAAGAAGCCATCAGGGACTTACAAAGCTGATCTTCTAAGAAGTAAGGTGCATTTCATCCCTTGCTAAGGGTAACACCCCTTTGTAGACGATGAGGAGAAAGGTTACACAGTATATCACATGCGAATTCAGATTTAAACCTGGTTTTCCATACACAGTACTTGAAATACATGATATAATGTGACTTATAAGTTGCTTTTCCCTCTTCAAAAAAGTTGGTGCAAGAGAAGGACAACATTGCTGGAATCCCCCAAAAGGAACTGAATCTATGTTAGTATGTTATTAAATACATAAAATTTTATACATTATAATATATATATATATATTCCTTCCTTACCTTTTCTGTTGATACGAACTGAGTCCAAGTGTTGTTTCAGTCTGTAAAAGGAAGAAAACCATAACAATACTGAAAACAAATCTTTATACTACAGACATAGAGAACATCCAAAATATACCATAGTTTCAACTTTGATTTTATACTCAGATTTTCAGGTTAATCCTGATCCCCAAATTACGTGAAATGATTTGTCACATTACGTAAGTCAAATGAGAGAATAATTTGGGACTAGATTTTAAACACACACGGAAGTAACACTAAGTAATGTGACTGATTTTTAAAAGCTTGCCCAACTAGTACACCCTGTAAAAAGAGCCCTCTCTATAATCACTTTGTGAGCTCACAAACTGCTCTCACTCCTCGCTGCTTACCAGGTGTATCACACGTGCTAGCGCATCAAGGTTCCTGCCATCTGGGAACTCAAGGTTGTGTGTGGGGGGCGGGGGGAGGTAGGAGGAGATAGTCTTTTAAAACTAAGTAACTATGAAAGAACCATGAGAATATTGGAAAGGTTGCTGTGAAAGAGCACAAATGGGTGATGTGCTTCAATATGTCATGACGGAAGGCCTGTCTGAAGAGACCACATTTACGTTAAATGTGACAAAGTGTGAAAAAGAGCTGTGTGTGGAAGCGGAGAAAACAACACATGCAGAGGTCCTACTTGAGGAAAGAGCCTGGATGTTCAAGAAACAGATAGTAGGTCAACTTGGATGGAGTTGGGATAGGCAGGGACCAGACTGTGCTGTGATCTGGTAAGAAGCCATGGTAAGTTTGGAGTATGTTCTATCCTAAATGCAGTACAAGGGGTCTGAAGGAGTAAGAGAGATAGAGACAGACATGGTCTGATTTAAGTTTTAAAGACACTATTCTGGCTGCAGTGTAGAGAGGATAAAGGAGAGGAAGACAAGAGAAAAAGCAAGAAGTTGGTAGGCAACTGATGAAGATAGGTACTTAATAAGGGTACGTGAGAAAATGCCAAAACTCTAAGGAATACTGTCAAGGAACTTATCCAAAAAGGAGTTAGCCTCCATGTTATAATTAGAAAAAGCAGGAAAGTTGTGGTATTATTTTTACCATTAATATGTATTCTTTTGAAATGGTATTTTGGAGACTGTATATAGGGGAAATAGGGCAGATGTGGAAAAATGTCCTTATTGTTTGAAAGTGAAAGCTCAGGCGCAGGTGAAGAGTCAGGATGTCTGTAATTTTCTTTAAATTGTTTCAGCAATATGACTTGCGTGAGTGTGGAAGTATGTGTGTGTATAAAGGCAACATGTTAATAATCCATTGCAGCAGTACATAATTCATTCTCAACTCTTCTATCTCCTGTGCTTAAAAATATGTTTAACTTTTCAGGGTACCTGGCTGACTCAATCAGTTGAGCGGCCGACTTTTGATTTCATGGTTCGTGAGCTTGAGCTCTGTGTTGGGCTCTGCACTGACAGTATGGATCTTGCTTGGGATTTTCTCTCTCCCCCTCTCTCTCCGCCCTTCCCCCACTTTGCACATGCTCACTCTCAAATAAGTAAACTTTAAAAAATATATATGTTTAACTTTTCATTACAAAAATTTTTAATTATGGGAGAAAATGTTTGCAAATCATGTATCTGGTAAAGGGTTAATACACAAATACATAAAGAACCACTACAATTCAACTTTGATACTGATAAACAGCAAATAAACAAACTTGATTAAAAAATGGTGGGCAACTTGGCAGACCTTTCCCCAAAGAACATATACAAATGGCTAACAGGCCCATGAAAAGATGCTCAACATCACTAATCATTAAGGAAATGCAAATCAAAACTATAATAAGATACCACTTCACTCTCATTAGGATAGCTACTATCAAAAAATCAGAAAATAACAAATGCTGGTAAGGCTGTGGAGAAATTAGTACCCTATGCACTACTAATGGGAATGTAAAATGTGGTGCTGCGATGGAAAATGCTATGGTGGTTCCTCAAAATATTAAACATAGAATTACAACATGATTCAGCAATTCCACTTCTGGGCCTATACCCAAAATAACTGAAAGCAGAAAGCAAGGACTCAAACAAATATGTGGACATCCTTGTATACAGCAGCACTGTCTACAATCAAGTGTGGAAGAAATCCAAGTATCTACCAATGGATAAATGGACAAGCAAAATGTGGTTTATATGTACAATAGAACATTCTTCAGCCTTAAAAAAAAGGCAATTCTGACATATGCTAAAACATGGACGAACCTCGAAGACAAAGTCTACACTTAAGCTAAGTTAAATAAATCAGTCACAAAAGGACAAATACTACATGATCCTATTTATATGAGGTACTTAGAGTAGTGAAATAGAGATTGAAAGTAGAATGGTGATGGTCAAGGGTTAGGTGAAGGGAATGAGGAGTTACTGTTTATTGAGTGCAGAGTAGTTTCGGTTTGGGATTATGAAAAAGTTCTGGAGCAGGATGGTAGTGATACAAAACAAATATGAATGTATTCAGTATCACTGAACTACACAATTAAAATAGTTCAAACTGTAATTTTTATGTGATGCATATTTTGCTACAATTTTTTAAAAAGCTACAGTAATGAAGACAGTGTGGTAATGCCATAGACAGATAAATTGATCAATGGAACTGGAGAAAATCCAAAAATGAACTCATACATTTATAGTCATTTGATTTTCAACAAAAGCATCAATGCAGTTCAATGGAGAAACATGTGTCTTCTTAGCAAATGGTGCTGGAACAAAAGAACAAACCTACGTAAGGAGAAATGAGCCTCTATCCTTATGTTACACCAGGTATTCCAATTATGTGTATACAGATCAGAGTTCTAAGCATAAAAATGAAAATCATACAGCTTCGACAAGAAAACATGAGATTTTCTTTGCAATCTTGGACAAAGATTTCATGAACAGGACTAACTGTAAAAGGAAAAAACAGATACACTGGATCTCATCAAAGATTTTAAGATGCTCACAAAAGACATTATTATGAAAATGAAAAGGCAAACCATATGCTGAAAGAAAATATTTGCAAATCATATATTTGATGAAAAACTTGTATAATGAACATATAAAGAACTTGTGAATAAGAATAATAAAAGCTACACAATTTTTAAAATAAGTAATTATAAAAATGCTAGTTAAGCTCATGAAAAGATGCTCAGTATGTTATTAAGGAAAAAGCAAATTTAAATTATAACGATATACTACACACCTATTATAATGTCCAAAACTGAAAATACACCAAGAGTTGGTGAGAATGTGAAACAACTAGAACTTTCTTAAACTGCCGGTGGGAAGGTAAAATAAAACCACCACTCTAGAAGAAGCTTGGCATTTTTTTTTTTACAAAGTTAAACATATGATGATGCCACTCTACTCCTAGATATTTGCCTGAGAGAAACAAAAGAAAAACACTTGTACATGAATGGTTACAGTAGCTTTATGTTTATAGCATGTTGATAGCAGGTCAATATAGTATAACCCAAATTTCCATCAACAGGTGAATGGATAAATGAATTGTAGTGTATCTAAACAATACAATGCTACTCAGCAATAAAAAGAATAAAGACTGGGAATTTTTTTCTTAAACATTTATTGTTTTACAATAAATATAGTATTTTTTAAAAGAGCAGAATATAACATTTGAGAAAAAAAAGAATGAACTGATGATACACACAATATGGACGAATCTCAAAACAATTATGCTGAGCCAAAACCACCCCCCCACCAACAAAGTACATTCTGTGTGACTGTATTAATATAAAATGGTTTACAATATAAACTGATAGTGACAGCAAATCAGTGATTGGACAGATTACCAAGGGTCACATGTAAACTTTAGGGTGTGATGAATGTGTTCATTATCTTGATTGTAGGGATGGTTTCACAAGCACATAAATAATCAAACTCTTCAAACTGTACACTTTAAACATGTACAGGTTATTGTCTGTCACTCATACTTTAATAAAGAACGTAACCTAAGAATTCTTGAACATGCAAAACTCTGTGGTTCTCATGTGAAGTTGACCAAAAGGGAACAAGTTTATCACCCATGTACACTTTCTTAAGGGGGAAAAAATCTTCATGAAGACAATCTGGCCAACAAGACTACTCATGAAGAATTGCAAATGAGGAAGCTGTCTTGTGAAAGATAGGCAGATGGTCACGGTAAAGGAACTGTGGAAATAAGATTAGAAAAGCAGAAAGTAAATGTTGTTTTTGAAGTACAAGCCACAAAATAGAGAAACCATATAATTATAATAAACAAGAATAAAAATCTCAGTACATGCCAACAAAACACCCTAAGCCTTGAGAGGAAGAAAAAGATCACAATAGACACTATTTTGTTTTTGAATTTGAGAAATAATGGGTTAAACATAATTTAAATGTATATCTGAAAATTAAGCCCCTAAATCGAGATAGAGAGGGAAAAAAACATAAAAATTGGATGCAAAAAACACATAAACAGTATGACTAAAGGAGATAAAAAAGACAAAAGAACTGTTAGAAAACCAAAGCCTAACTATAAACTGTAAATACCTAATACAAAATAATGCAGAAATATTGACAAACAATGGGCAAAAATAGGGTAAATGCCCCATCCCCCCAAAAAAGGGAAAAGAGGATAAAAGCACACAGAGAAGGGTAACAATATTAATAATCTTATAATGAAAAGATTTGTTGAGTTTGTGGGGTTTTTTTTAATGCTGTTCGTGTCAGAAAATATTTATTCTACTCTCACGCTTAAACAATAGCGGTTGGGTATAAAATTCAAGATTCAAAATAATTTCTATCAATTTCTATCAATGTGATTTCTCCATACTGTTTTTTTTTTTTTAATGTTTTATTTATTTCTAGGAGAGAGAGAGAGAGACAGCTTGAGCAGGGGAGGGTCAGAGAGAGAGGGAGTCACAGACTGAAACAGGCTCCAGGCTCTGAGCTGGCAGTCAGCCCAGAGCCCGACGCGGGGCTCGAACCCACGAACCGCGAGATCATGACCTAAGCGAAAGTCGGACGCTTAACCGACTAAGCCACCCAGGCGCCTCTCCATACTGTTTTATCTTCTAGTGTTATTGGTTATGTGTGTATGTGTGTATGTTTAGTTTCAAGTTAGTTAACATATAGGATAGTATTGGTTTCAGGAGTAGAATTTAGGGATTCATCACTTACATACAACACCCAGTGCTCATCCCAACAAGTGTCCTCCTTTAATGCCTGTCATCCACTTAGCCCATCCCTCTACCACCTCCCTTCAGCAACCCTCAATTTGTTCTCTGTATTTAAGAGTCTCTTATAGTTAGCTTCCCTCTCTCTCTCTTTTTAATGTTTATTTTTATGTTTATTTTTGAGAGAGAGAGAGGGAGGGAGGAAGAGAGGGAGGGAGGCAGCGGAGGGAGGGAGAGGGAGAGAGAACACAAGCAGGAGAGGTCAGAGAGAAGGAAACCCAAGATTTGAAGCAGGCTCCAGGCTGAGCTGTCAGCACAGAGCCCGACGTGGGGCTCAACTCATGAACCGTGAAATCATGACTTGAGCTGAAGTCGGACTCTTAACTGACTGAGCCACCCAGGTGCCCCTCCCTCTCTGGTTTTAATTTATATTTTCTGGGGAGCAATGTGGTCAAACAGTTTCCAATGTCTTCTTTGCTCTATATGTCCTTTTCAGTAAAATGTGTAGTCATGTCCTTTGTTGATTCCAACTGGATTTTTTAAATTGAATTTTGAGTCCTTTATATACTCTAAAAACGAGGTCCTCTGTCAGATACATGGTTTGCAAATATTTTCTCTTAGTCTGTAGTCTGGCTTTTAATTTTCTCCACATGGACTTTTGCCTCTTGCTAGCTTTTAATTTATCAACTTTTCCTTTATGGACTGTACTTTGGTATCTTTGGTGTCAGGAATTCAGCATAGCCCTATATCCTAAAACTTAATTTTCTAATGTTTTTTTCCTAAAAGTTTTATAGTTTTATGTTTTATATTTAAGTCTACAATCAGTTTTGAGCTAATTTTTGTATAGGGTGTAAGGGTTGTCTATATATTTTAATACTATATTAATATCTTTCAGTGTTCTTTGTTCCTAGTTTTTAAGGCTATTTTTGAGCCAGCTTTTTAACTTTTTTTGAACCATTTATTTTTAAAACAGAAGGTAGGAAATGGTAATGTGAAGAGAGTACAGAGTCAAAATGAGCATGAGATGGAGAGCATATAGTTCTGAGAAGATTCAGAATTTGAAGTAAAAAACAAAAAAGAACCAAAGCAGCAGCTCCGCTTGCACTAGCCAAAAAACCATGGGAAATGTATCAGGAAGCTTTCTGTCAACTGTGAAGAGCTACACAGATGTCAGCCTCTCTGATGAAGTCCTTCCAGTGTCCCACGCATTTCACCACCTCCAGCAACAGGTATTTGACTTGACATGATGAGAAACAGCTGCTCTGGGCATAAAGTTAGTTGTTGTACTGTAAAATGAGAAATCAAAGCTATGTTTGCAGTGAAAATCATGGAAAGGAAACAAATCAGAGTATTAGCTTGTATTACATTTGGGTGTGGGATACAAGGATAATACCCTAATGCCTATTCTAGAGCGCACTGGTTCAGAACGTAAGCTTTAGAGTACAAAAGCTTGATTCCGAATTCTAGCTTTACCACTTACAAGGCACTTACTGGGTTAAGTTACGTAAACTCTCTATATTTTAATATGCTCCCTGGAAAATGATCATAAAATTAGTAACTATCTCATGTATTTAAGAATTTAAAAGAGTGCCTGACAGTACACAGTAGCTAGTAAATATTACCTGTAATTATTTATTATTTTCCAAATCTTCCAAATTTTCTACAAGCATGTATTTCTTTTATAATAGAACTACTTTAAAAAAAAAAAAGATGAGGGGCACCTGGGTGGCTCCAGTGGTTGAGCATTTTCATCGTTCCTGAGTTCTAGTCCCCTTCGGGCTAGAGCCTGGAGCCTACTTTGGATTCTGTGTCTCCCTCTCTCTGCCCCTCCCCTGCTTGCAATCTCTGTCTCTTTCTCTCATAAATAAATATTAAAAAACAATTTTTAAAGATGAGTACTTTTATAATTCTGTATACATCCAAATCACAATTCCCTCTCTCTTTATCTTAAGAAAACAGTAAGGCCATTCCCAAGAAAATTTAGAACAGAGGCTGATAACCTATAGTCCACAAGGCAAATCTAGCCTGCACCAGTTTTTTGTTTTCTCTTTTATTATTATAATAAAATACACTTAACCATCTTAACTATTTTTAATTGTACAACAGCTCAGTGGTATTAAATACATTCATAGTATGTGACATCACTATCATCTCTAAAACTCTTATCATCTTGCAAAGCTGAAACTCTATATCCAATAAAACATTCCCATTCCCTCCTCCTTCCACCCCTGGCAAGCACCATTCATTCTACTTTTCTGTCTCTACATTTTGACTAGTCTAAGTACTTCATATAAGGAGAACCATATAGGATTTATCTTTTTGTAACTGACTTACTTCACTTCCAGGTTCATCCATGTTATACCATGTCAGCCTTTCCTATCTATTTAAAATAGTGTTCTATTATATGTAAAAAGTGGTCTATTGTATGTAAAAACTTCATTTTGTTTATCCATATCTTTCAATGGATGCTTGAGTTGCTTCCATGCTCTGACATGGTATATAATCCTTTTAATATGCTGCTACATTCAGTTTGCTAATCTTTTGTTGAGGACTTTGTATCAGTATTCATATGGGATATTGGTCTGTACTTTTCCTTTCTTGTAGTGCACTGGCTTTGGTATCAGAGTAATGCTGGTGTCATAAACTGAGTTAAGAAATGTTCATTTCCTCTTAAGTGTTTTGGAAAAGTTTGAGAAGGATTGGCAGTTTTTCAAATGTTCGGTGGAACTCACCAATGAAACCATCAGGTGAGGGATTTCTTTGTTCGGAGATTTTTGATTATTGATTAAATCTTTTTGCTAGTTATAGGTCTGTTCAGATTTTCTATTTATGATTTAATCCTGGTGTGTTTCTTGGAATTTGTCCATTTAATTGAAGCTACCCAATTTGTTGGTGTACAATTATTCTTAGTACTCTTCTATAATCCTTCTTATTTCTGTACAATCAGTAGCAACATCCCCACTTTCATCTCTGAATTTAGTAATCTGGTCTTCTTTCATTCTTAATCCACATAGGTAAGACTTTTTTTGTTGATATTTTCAACAAAAACAATTTTGTTGATATTTTCAAAGAATCAAATTTTGGTTTCATTTATTTTCCCTATTCTCTGGTTCATTTATTTCTTTTCTCATCTCTATTACTTCCTTTCTTTTGCTAGCTTTGGGTTAGGCTTATTCTTATTTTTCTAGTTCCTTAGGCTGTAAAGTTAGGTTACTGATTTGAGAATGTTTTGGGTTTTTGTTTATTTTTTTTTAGGTAGGCTTCATGTCCAGTGCAGAGCCCAATGCAAGGCTTGAACTCACAACCCTAAGATCAAGACCTGAGCTGAGATCAAGAGTTGAACACTTAAATGCTGACTGAGCCACCCAGGTGCCTGTTTTGTTTTTTTAACATAAGCATTTACAGCTATAAATTTCCTTCTTACCACAGCTTTTAGTGTTTCACAGAGTTTCTGGTATGTTGCATTTTCATTTTTATTTATCTCTCTATATTTTCTAATTTCCCGTGTGTAATTTCCACAAATTCTAAATTTTTCGTTTTCCTTCTGTTACTGATTTCTATTTCATCTTGTGGTTGGAGAAGATACTTTGTATGATACCTATCTTATAAAAGTTATTGAAGACTTCTGGAAAGAGTAGGAGGATCCTAATTAAGCTCACCTCTTTCCCACAGACACACCTAGATAAAAGCCACATCAGTACAACTAACCCAGAAAATGATAAGTCTGGGAAAACAGACTTGCTACAGTTCACTGTAGAAAAGAGGCCGAGGCCAAATGAAAAATGTGGGGTGGGGGTGGGGGTGGAAACATGGTCAGGAATTAATCTCCCAGTGAGTCTAACAACAAGCAGGGAGAACATAAGCATGGAGTAATGACAGGAGCAATCTCCACACCAGGCACCCCAGACAGGAGGACCTACCCTAAGAAGATGAGACCTCATAATATTTGGCTTAGAAAACCAATGGGCCTTAACTTGTTTTACAATCAGTGGAGCTTAACTTAACTCTGGGTACTTTACAAACTAGCAGGTTTAGGTCTGGGACAGCCAGAGGCCATTAGGTAACTGAGTCCCTTCCTTTAAAGAGACAACTGTCATGACAAACAATCCCATGGAAGTATATCATAGAAGCAGCAGTTTGAAGAGTGCCTGGGGTATATGTGAAGGTGATTTATTTACTAACATCAGAACATACGCTGGAGGGGGAGGAGTCTTTAGGAGACTTCTCTAAGAACAAAAGAGTTGATGGGCACCACCCCCTGCCCCCTCACATAGCTGGACATGTGTGGGAGCCAGTGAAAACACCCTATTTGCTAAGACGGCACGTCACACACCAGCATTTTCCTACAGATCTGCCCCGTCCAACCTGCCCCACTCGGTAGAAGTCCCCCCAAAGTGGTCCTGCTGTCACCTCCTGCAAGTAGTCCTGGCAGGGACCAGTACCACTCCAAAGTAGCTCCTCTTCTGGGGAGAGGAGAAGATAACCACACATCCCGGTCTGACTACAGCCTCAGCAGATGAACTGGGGGTAGACATCTGATCTGACTGCTGGCTCTGTCCACCAATAAAACCCTCTGAGGGCACCACAGGGAGGGAGCCCTGCAGTTCCAGTGAGTCTAACCTGCAGTTCAACTGCAGCCTAGGCAAACTGGAGGAGGGCAGGCATCTGGTCTGACCACCAGATACCACCTAACTACAAGTGCAAGGTAGCCCCAAACTGGCTCCTTAACAGCACAGGGACCAAACTGCACCCCAAACAGGTAAAGCGGACAACTGCATTTGACTGGACTGAAAGCAAATGCAGCTCAGCCACAACAGCTGGGCACACACAACCCACATAGGGGACACCCTGAAGTGCATGGTTCTGGTGAACGTGGGTCACTGCACTACAGGGCACCACAGGTACTCTTCTTCTCAAGGCCACTACTTTCAAGATCAGGAGACAGAATAGAATCTTCCCACTACATAGAAATTAACACAGCGTTAGACAAAATGAGGACCCAGGAACATGACCCAAATGAAAGAACAAGACAAAAACATACCAAAAGGGTTACGTGAAATGGAGATAAACAATATGCCCAATAAAGAATTCAAAGTGTGGTCATAAAGATACTTACTAGACTTGAGATAAGAGCGGAGGATCTCAGTGAGAACTTCATACAGAGATAGAAAATATAAAAAAGAACCAATTAGAAATGAAGAACTCAGTAACTGAAATTAAAAATACACTAGAGGGAATCAATAACATATTTAGATGGGCAGAAAAACAGATTAGAGCTGGAAGACAGAGTAATGGAAAGGAAACAAGCCGAGAGAGCAAAAAGAAAAAAAGATGAGTAAAAAATGAGAACAGGTTAGGGGAACTCAGTGACATCATTAAGCATAATAACGCTTGCATTATAGGAATCTGAGGAGAACTGAGAGAAAAGGGGGCAAGATTTTTATTTGAAGAAATAATAGGTGAAAATTTCCTGAATCTGGGGAAGGAAACATATATTCTGATCCAGGAGGCAGAGAGAGAGTTCCCAACAAAATCAACCAGAAGAGGTCCATACCAAGGTATATAATATTAAAATGGCAAAAAGTAGTCATAAAGATTATTTTAAAAGCAGCAAGAGAAAAGGAAACAGTCACACAGAGGGGGAACCCCATAACGCTATCAGTTGAGTTTTCAGTAGAAATTCTGCAGCCCGTAAGGGGGTGGTATAATATTTTAAAAGTGTTGAAGGGGAAAAACCTGCAACTGAAAATACCCTGCCCAGCAAAACTATCATTCAGAATAGATGAATGCAAAAGTTCTCCCAAGCAAAAGTTAAAGGAGTTTACCATTAAACCAGCCTGAGAAGAAACATGAAAGGGAATTCTTTGAGTGAAAAGAAAAGGCCATAGTAAGGAGGAAGAAAATTATGAAAGGAAACATTTCACAGGTAAATGCAAACATAATAAAAGTAGCAGATTTATCACTTATAAAAACAGTAGAGACATTAAAGTACAAGAACAATAAAATCAAAATTATAAAAGCCAAAGGATTCACAAAATAAAAGGATGGAGAAAATGACATCATATACAAAGAACGTGGACGTGGAGGAATAAAAATTTAGTGTTTCTATAATAAGTTCAAACTATACTTATTACTATAATAAGTAACCATCAACCTAATACTGAATGCTATCTGCATAAAATGTATGTAGGAACCTAATGGAAACCACAGATCAAAAGCCAGTAATAGATATATAAAAAATAAAAAGGAATTCAAGCATATCACCTAAAGAAAGTCATCAAACAACCAAGGAAGAGATCAAGAGGAGAAAGGAACAGAGAACTACAAATACAACCATAAAACAGGTTAACAAAATGGCAATAAGTCCATATCTATCAATAATTACTTGGAATATAATTACTCTGAATGAGGCAATCAAAAGACACAGGGTGAGGAAATGGATGATAAAACAAGATCCTTCTATATGCAGCCTAAGGGAGACTCATATCAGACCTAAAGACACACGCAGACTGAAAGTGAAAGGACGGAAAAATATGTCCTATGCAAAATGAATGAAAAAAAAAAAAGCTGGGGTAGAATACTTTTATCACACAAAAAAAGGACTTTAAAATGTTTTAAGTTTATTTTTTTGAGAAAGAGAGAAATACAAGTAGGGGAGGAGTGGAGAGAGTGTGGGAGAGAGAATCCCAAGCAGGTTCTGCACTGTCAGCCCAGAGCCTGATGCAGGGCTTGAAACCTACAGATCAGAAGATCATGACCTGAGCAGAAGGTAGACACTTAACTGACTGAGCCACCCATGTGCCCAGAGGACTTATATATTCGGAACATTCCATTCCCAAACAGCAGAATACACTTTCTTTTTAAGTGTACAAGGAACACACTATCCCAAATAGATGACATGTTAGTCCACAAAAAAAACCTCAATAAACTCAAAAAGACTGAAATCATATCATGCATCTTTCCCAACCCCAAGAGTATGAAATTAGATATCTAAACAAAAAAATCTGCAAAGAACACAAATACATGGAGGGTAACATGCTATACATACATGTATAACATATAATAAATGAGTCAACCAAGAAATCAAAGAGTAAATAAAAAAAATACAAGGAGATAAATGCAAATGAAAACACAATGGTCCAAAATCTTTGGGATGCAGCAAAGAATCCTAGCTGAAAAAGCAAGAAAAATCTCAAGCAATTAAAAATACTACACTTACAGAAGCTAGATAAAGAAGGAAAAAAAAAAGCCCAAAAAACCCAAATCCAGCAGAAGGAAGGAAATAATAAAGATTAGAGCAGAAATAAATGAAAGACTAAAAAAATAATATCACAGAACAAGGAAACCAGGAGTTGGTTCTTTGAAAAGATGAACATCAGTGATAAACCTTTACCAAGACTCATCCAAGAGAGACAGAGAGAGAGAGACAGAGATAGAGACAGGAGTCAAATAAATAAACTCAGAAATGAAGGAGGAGTGGAACACCTGGTTGGCTCAGCTGGTTAAGCATCCAGCTTGACTTCAGCTCAGATCATGATCTCAAGGTTGTTTTTTTGTTTTTTGTTTTTTTTGTTTTTTTTGTTGTTGTTGTTTTTTTAGTTCAAGCCCTGCATTGGGCTCTGTCCTGAAAGCTCCAAGTTTGCTTAGGGTTCTCTCCCATCCCGCCACCCCTCTGCTGGACCCTACCTGCACTTTCTCTCAATATAAACAAAATTTTTTTTTAAAAAAGGGGGAAGAAAAGGAAATGAAGGAGAAATAACTGAAATCACAGAAATATAAAGAATTATAATAGATTATGAAAAACTATATGCCAACAAATTGGGCAACCTAGAAGAAATAGATACATTTCTAGAGACAAAAGTTTCCAAAACTTAATCTGGAAGAAATAGAAAATTTGAAAAGACTGACTACTAGCAATGAAATTGAATTTGTATTCAAAAAACTCCCAACAAACAAAAGTCCTGGACCACAAAGATTCATCAAAGAATTCAGTATGTGACTTCTACCAAACATTTAAAGAAGGGTTAAAGCTATTCTTGTCAAATTATTCCAAAAAAAAAAAAAAAAAATAGGAGAGGAAGGAAAGGTTCCAAATTCATTCTACAAGGCCAGCATTACCCTGATACCATACCCAGATAAAGACATTACAAAAAAGGAAAACTGCAGGCCACTATCTCTGATGAACATAGATACAAAAACTCTCTACCAAATATTAGCAAACTGATTCCAACAATACATAAAAATATCATCCTTCATGATCAAGTGGGATTTATTGCTGGGATACAAGAGTGGTTCAACATTCACAAAAGGATAAAAGCCGTATGAATCATCTCAATAGATGCAGAAAAAGCAACTGACAAAGTACATCCATTCATAACAAAAACTCTCAATAAAGTAGGTGTAGAGGGAATATACCCCAACATAATTTAGGTCATGTATGAAGAACCCACAGCTAACATCATACTCAGTGGTAAAAAACTAAGACCTTTCTTGTAAGGTCAAGAACAAGATAAGGATGTCTGCTCTTACCAATTTTATTCAATATAGTACTGGAAGTCCTAGCCATAGCAATCAAATAAGAAAAAGAAATAAAAGACATCCAAATTGGTAAGGAAGAAGCAAAACTTTCATTATTTGCAGATGACATGATATTACATACAGAAAATCCTAAAGACTTCATTTAAAAAAAAAAAACCCTACTAGAACTGATTAATGAATTGATAAAGGTTGCATGATAAAAAATTAAAATACAGAAATCTGTGGATTTCTATACACTAATAATGAAGCGGCAGGAAGAGAAATCAAGAAAACAATCCCATTTACAATTGCACCCCAAATAATAAAATATCTAGAAATAAACATAACCAAGGAGGTAAAAGATCTGTACTCTGAAAACTATAAAGTGCTGATGAAAGAAGCTAAAGACTTGAACAAATGGAAAAGATATTCCACACTCATGGATTGGAGGAACTAATATTGTAAAATACTACCCATAGCATACTACATACATACATATAAACCCAAAGAACTACCCAAAGCAATCTACAGATTTAATGCAATCCCTATCAAATACCAACAACATTTTTCACAGAATTAGAACAGATAATAGTAACATTTGTATGGGAACACAAAAGACCCTGAATAGCCAAAGCAATCTTGAAAAAGAAGAACAAAGTTAGTGGTATCAAAATCCCAGATTTTAAGACCTACTACAAAGCTATACTAATCAAATCACTGTGGTACTGCCACACATGTGCACACACACACATGCACACACACGCACACGCACACGCACACATATGGGACACAGAAATCAACAGAACGGAATAGAAAGTTCAGAAATAAACTCATGATTTTATTGTCAATTATCTACAACAAAAGAAGGAAAAATATACAATGGGAAAACAATAATGCTTTCAGCAAATGGTGCTGGGAAAACTGAAGAGTTACATGCAAAAGAATGAATTGGAAGCACTTTCTTATACCATACACAAAAATAAATTTAAAATGAATTAAAAACTTAAATTGATACCAGAAACTATAAAACTCCTAGAAGAAAATATAGGCAGTAATTTCTTTGACATTGGCCATACAAACTTCTCTAGGTTTGTCTCCTAAGGGAAACAAAAGCAAAACAATTGGGACTACATAAAAAAAAAAAAAAAAGTTTTGGCACAGGAAGGAAACCAATAAAATGAAATGGCAAACTACTAAATGACAGAAGATATGTGCAAATGATATAAGCAATAAGCGGTCAACATCCAAAATATATAAAGAATTTATGTAAAACATACATACACACTATCTCATCTGATTTAAAAATGGGCAGAGGACCTCAATAGACATTTATCCAAAAAAGACATATAGATGGCCAACAGACACATGAAAAGATACTAATCATCAGTGAAATGAAAATTAAAACCACAATGAGATATCATGTTACACCTGTTAAAAGAGCTAAAATTGAAAACACAGGAAATAACAAGTGCTGGTGACCATATACAGGAAAAGGAACCCACATGCATTGTTGGTAGGAATACAAATTAGGTCTGCCACCATGAAAAACAGTGTGGAGGATCCTCAAAAATTAACAATAGAATTACCATATGATTCAGCAATTCCACTGAATACCCAAAGAACAAGAAAACACTAATTCAAAAAGATATACTTATCCCTATGATTAATGCAGCATTATTTACATGAGCCAAGAAATCGAAGCATTCCACGGATGGAATCGAAATGTCCACGGATAAATGGATAAAGAAGATGTGGTAGGTATATACAACAGAATACAACTAAGCCATAAAAAAGAATGAAATCTTGCCATCTGCAACAACATACATGGACCTAGAGGGTATAATGCTAAATGAAATGTTAGACTGAGAAAGATAAATACCATATGATTTCACTGATATGTGGGATTTAAGAAACAAAACAAACAAAAAGAAACAAAATCCAAACTCTTAAATACAGAAAACACTGTTGGTGGCCAGATGGGAGGGGGTGGGTGGGATGGGTGAAATAGATAAAGGGAATTAAGAGTGCACTTTTCTTTTTTTCCTTTAATGTTTATTTATTTGTGTGAGAGAGAGACAGAGTGTGAGTGGAGGAGGAGCAGAGAGAGAGAGAGACACACACACAGAATCTGAAGCATGTTCCAGGCTCTGAGCTGTCAGCACAGAGCCCAAAGCAGGGCTCGAACTCACAAACCACAAGATCATGACCTGATCCAAAGGTGGACACTTAACCAACTGAGCCACTCTTTTCTTTCTTTCTTTCTTTTTATTTATTTATTTCTGGGAGAGAGAGAGAGAGAGAGACAGCGTGAGCAGGGGGAGGGTCAGAGAGAGAGGGAGTCACAGACTGAAACAGGCTCTAGGCTCTGAGCTGGCAGTCAGCACAGAGCCTGACGCGGGGCTCGAACCCACGAACCGCGAGATCATGACCTAAGCGAAAGTCGGACGCTTAACCGACTAAGCCACCCAGGCGCCCCAAGAGGACACTTTTCTTGATGAGCACTGAGAAATGTATGGGATTGTTTAATCATTATATTGTATACCTGAAACTTATAACATTGTATATTAATTGTACTTGAATTAAAAAAAAATACTGAGAGTTAACTGGTGGCCCCTCACGATCTGTCCTGGAATAGGTACCATGTGCACTTAAAAAGAATGTGTATGCTGCTGTTGTTGTTAAATAGAATGTTCTCTATATCCATTAGATCGAGTTGTTTTAGTGTATTATGTCTGCTATTTCCTTATCTTCTGTCTGGTTTTTCTAGCCACTTGTGAGAGTGG